>CM076260.1:86344842-89119842 GCA_038380795.1 Pyrocephalus nanus | reverse complement strand
CAGTTGAAAAATGAAGAAAGAGATACATATGAGGAAAACCTCCATTACCCTTTTCTTCTCGTTTTAACCAAACACAGATAGAAGATGACGCCTTTTTTTGTTTTAAGATGGACTACTGAAAATTAATCCATGTATGTAAATGTTCAGGGAGGGGGGCAGTGTTTATTTTCCCCCACTTATGTTCCTGACTCATCATTAGAGAAATATTTCTAATCTAAATTCTGAGGAAGATATCGTGGCTTGTTTTACAGAATGTAAACATTGAGACATCTTTTTTTGGTATCATTTTAGAACTAATTTTTCCGGTTATATTCCAGCCTAAAACTGATCAGTCTTCACATTTATGCATTAACAAAGGTGTAAAGCTGGCTTCCTTCTCTTTTGTGCCTTCAAACTTGCATGTGCTTTGTTAATGTCTTTAAATGCTATTTTTGAGTGTCTTTGAAAATATATGAAAAATATACTTTGTGGGCTTATATAACTGGTTGTAAAGAAGTGAGTGCATTGATATTTAATTAGTAAGGAAATAGTTGTTTGAGGATCTTTTAGAAGTGCATCTACTGAATGAATACTTGTATTTTTCTGCCTTTTTTTTTTTTTTTTAATTCCACTGTTGATTTTTCTATCTGTGATGGAAATGTCCTCATTTGCTTCAGTGTTGAAGGCTTTTTTTCTGTATGTGTGGATGTATGTTTTTTTCCAGCAGGACTTTTCCTCCTGTAGATGTATAAGAAATTATGCGTCAGACAAAAGCCTCATAAACTGACCATTTGTCCTTTGGACACAATAGCCTGCCCAGCCCCTCTGCTCCTCCTCTCCAATTATGTGTGATTAGTCTCAGTGTGTTGTGTCAAGAAGGGGGAGTGTGCTGAGTGCTTATTATCTGTTTAGGTACAAGAAGAGCACATTTAGGTTCTGACTATGAATGGAAAGTGAGCCTTTATCAGGACTAAAATCTAAATGCTACTATCCTAGAAATGGCTTTAAAAAAAACCACATCTTTTTTGATAATATAACAACCGAAGGATTTTATGGTGTAATCAAACTCTATCCCTTGAATTAGTTTATATTGGGATATATTGTGGCCCACATTTTTGGTAAACATTTAATGTGATTTTTCTTGTTCTTGGAAAGAGAAAAATCCTGCAAAGAAACAGGAGCAATATCTGATTTTCTTAACAGTTTAACAGACCATTTTAATGACTTCTCAGTAACAGTCTCTTAAACCACAACACTTTTAAGATGTTGAAAAAAGAGAGAGAGGCAGAGGCCATGACTGAGAGAAGAAGGTACCAGATGCAAGCAAGTGTAGAGAATCATGCTGAAGTACATTAATTAAAAGAACTGCAATGTGGGAATAAGCGTTCTTTCATATTTAACAAATTGGACAGTATATAAACCACAAGCTTGTGAAAGTCCCTTTCTCTTCGTTCTTCTTCTCAAACAAATTTCTTCACTACCGGTTTGCATGTCCTTGTATTCAGTACTTTTTATGCTCCATTAGAGCACCTAGATGGATCTCAGAAGGCATAGGTCAAGTCGCAGTTAGATCATACATTTCTTTCTCACAAAAACTTGAATTGCAATGCCAAGTGATGGGCTAACATCACAATAACAGCAATTTATTCCTCTTTTGATAAAAAGCAGCCTATTCTCGGTGTTAGATAAAGACCAGGGGCAATGCAAACCAACCATTTATCCTAGAACTGAGTGCTGTGTCCCCACTATAGCTGGTATGAGTTTCATATTCAAACTCCTGTTGGAAGATACTTGTTTAGTAAGAAATCAAAAGCATTTAGGAGTAATTTGAAATTGCTGTGAAGATGGCTTTAGTTTAATTAGTTTTGTTTTGTTTGTCCCACACAGCAGTGCCTTTGTTTCTCTAAAAACATGTACAAGGAAATCTTCATAATCAACAAAGCAGTGTGAAAAATAGCTCAATATTAAAATTTGTGAACCTTTTATTTTTGAGAGGGCCTGAATGTCTGCTGTACAGTAATCTAATAAAGATTGTTAGTTGCCAAAAAAAGCAGCAGTGTCATTGAAATTTGTGGTTTTAGCTCTAAGAAGAAAAGAGTTTTACTCAAATTAGTAGCTGATAATTGCTTTTTATTTCTTTAGTGTCTGTCGTTTGAGTTGAAGGCTTTGCACAGGTGCTGCCATCCCTAAAGTGTGTAATTGATGGCTTGTTTACCAAAGATGCATTTGGGCTTCATCCTGCAAATTCACATTGGAGCTCCACAGGCAGTAAAGTTACTCATCTACATAAGTGCTTGCAGGTTTGGTCTGTGTGCACATTTTTAGAGGTATATAAGCAAGTTCTCTTTTTTTTTTTTTTTTTGTTTTTTTTTTTTTTTTTTTTTTTTTGTTTTTTTTTGTTGTTGTTTTTTTTTTTTTTTTTTTGTTTCAACATGGCTATTGAAAAGTCACAGATGTAGTATTTACATGAGGCACTAGAAGTGCTCTTTTTCTAGAGACATCTCTCAGAGTCACTTGTGTCAGTAGGAATTTGAATTGTTTCTGAGCTCTGAAATTCTAGTAAAAATACAGTGTTTACTAATACATCAAATATCTTTGCTAAGAAAATGTTCAGCAGTTTTTCAAATCATGCTTATAAAACGTATCAGAAACTTTTATGTGGTGTTTTAACTAGTCTCTGATATTTGGTATATTTTTAATTATATAGTTTACAGTGTTCTGTAACAGAATATTTAGCTTAACTACTTCGTGTTTGCTAAGAAGTTAAAGTTGAATGATGCTGTGCAAGAGCTATGCTCGGCTTCATCGAGAGTGGAAGTGTTAGGCTGATGCAAGTTTTCCTTCACAGACATTGGTAGTTCTTACAGCAATGTTCTGTCTTCCTCCTCTCTCAGAGAAAAATAGGCACCCATTCCCCTGGGCACAGCCCTTATGCACCTGGTGCCTCTGGCAGCAAGTTGTGTGATCTTCGGGATACAAAAGATCAAGAAAAAAATGTTCCATTTCCTGCTGTGAGATATAGCAAAGGCTTTCTTCCAAATTACAAACTCATCCTATCTGATAACGTTCTGGAACAATGGGACAAATCTTTGCATTTGGGAAGTAAGTTTGATTTGAAACGAAAAATGTCTAAAGAGTGTGAAATAAGGCAGAAGAACTTACTATCCCAGGTACCAGCCCAGCTTCAAAATCCTTATTGGACAAGTCATTTACAATTTGCCTGAGGCTTTAATGGCTGCATGTTTGCTTGAGGAGGGAAGCAGGATTAAAATTGTTCCCCCCCCCACCACAAAGGCATCCTTACATCTTAAGCCTGGCTGCATACGGTTTATCAAGTGTTCTATCTCCATTACAACTCTCCTTCCCTGTTCCCTGAACAAAAGAGGATGCAGTGGGTGGAGCTTCTGATCCTCCTCTTGATATGGCAGGTGGCACAGCTGATATGTCAGGGGGAAGAGGCAAAAGGCAGCAACACAGGCGAGCCAAACAGAGCAGTGTTTTATTACCCACTCTCCTAATGCAAGAGGGGAATAACTGGGTCCTTGTGTTTTCACAGGGCAAATTATGAACGCGTAGTTTTAGCCTGGATTTATTTTTTTATGCGTGGTTTTCTTCTTCTTTACATCAGGGAATGAGCACTGATGTCAAACTGCAAATTCCTTTAAGTCTCGTGAAATGTTTTGAGACACTTAGTAGAAAGTGCTAAGACAGCATGCACCAGTGGTTATGTCTAAAATGTTTTCTGCACAGCCTTGTCATCCCATATTGTTTCCTCAGAAAGAGACAATTCTGTGGCTTTTTTCTTTTTATTCACCTTTTAGATTGTCCTGAATCTGATTAAGGTGGATTGATTAAGATGGATTGTCATGCCTCCACTGTCACAAGTCGGTTGCCTAACAGTGGTTGTAAGCACACCAGTGTCTTTTGAAAGATTGTTCTAAAAGCTGATTTTCAATATGATCCTCACCTGCAACACAGCAGCACTTACTTAACCCAGCCAAAATGAGGGCGCTTTGATGCAAAATCCCATGAAGCTAAAAGAAAGTCAATGCATGACTTTGCAGCTGAATGTGTAAGTAAAGCCAGAACCCCCCCAATTCCTCATATGAGAGAACCTAAGACACATTGCTGTCTCCTTTGCCTATAGCCATTTAGAAATTAGGCAATACACTCTATAACTGACCCCAGATTTTGTGAGACCCAGTGCTGCGTCTCCTCTACAAGATCCCTCTCCCTCTCCCACCTGTGGACTCTGTTCAAACAGCTGAATGTAACAAATCTAACTTTTTTTTCCCATTTTTAAAGGATTTAGCCTATTACAGCTCCTTGCTTAGTCAGCAGCTGGCTTGCTGCCAAAAAGCCCAGCATATTGTTGTGGCTGGGTAAAAGCTGGATATTTTCCATCGCTGTCCAACAGCGGTATTGGATCTTCATTGTCTTCTTGTGTGTAAAGTGTGTGGAAAGTAGAGGGAAGATGCACGAAGCGGTAGTCCAGATGGCATTCCACAGCCTGAGAAGAAACATCTTGACCCTCGAATCTGGGTTAAACTCAACAGATGCCAAGCCCCCAAAAACAAAGAGCTGTTGTGGCTGACGACAGCGAAGGAGTGATAGGCCTTTGGTAATAGAAAGTATCTTTTATTTTGGATGCATTTCCCTGCAGATAACCAACACAGTGTCACTTGTAGAAGATTGCTTATTAAAAACAAGCAAAAAAATGATGTTTCTCTGCATTAGGCAGTCCCCCTTCAGTTGTAAAATGTTGCCCCTGGGTGAGGGTTATGCTCGCAGAGAGGATTGGAAAATTCAGACTGTGCTGTGCCCTGCCAGAGCCTGTGTGCTAAAAGACCTGTTATTTTTTCCTGACTCTGACTCCAATTAATGTACTTTTTAAATGATTAAACATATCATGCTGTGACTTCTGAAATGTCAACAAGCTTTGAAACTTGGGAGACAGGAATGTAATAAAATAGGTAATAGGAGATTCAATAGTTAATAGAGACCCTGAAGTGTGAGTGTATACAGTAGCTGTATATTGGAAACTGTGCAAATGAAGATGGCTTGGTATTGCAAACTGAGGAAGAAAATTGTTTTTAATTAGCACCTTCATAAGAACTGCTGATTAATACTGTTTGGTTTGGTGAAAAGCTTTCAGCTGAGTA
This sequence comes from Pyrocephalus nanus, assembly GCA_038380795.1. Classification (NCBI taxonomy): domain Eukaryota; kingdom Metazoa; phylum Chordata; class Aves; order Passeriformes; family Tyrannidae; genus Pyrocephalus; species Pyrocephalus nanus. The sequence goes on along the minus strand of CM076260.1, from coordinate 89,114,701 downwards.
ATTTGTACAGCCATTACAACAGTTTTGTTAGACCAGGACTCCTGTTGTTAAACACAAACAGCAGATGATAATGGTGGAAGATGAGTTTGTCATGTAACAATTTACCTTATTGAAAAAAGCTTTATATAAAACCCAATACAGTAGGTACCAGCAGAAATCACATATTTTAAATCCTTTCAAGATTGCAGTGTGCGATGCAAGTGTGTTTTTTCATGGACGAGAAACAGATTTTATATCATTTATAAAATTATATATACAATTTAAAGGTGTTGTAGCATGGACAGACCACTTTACTGGTAATGCTTTACATCAGGACAGTAAAGTGCTGGTATATTCAAACACTTCCTAAGTATATAAAGTCGGTCGAAAAATTGAAAGGTAATTAAGTAATATTGTTCACATGCAAATGTATGTTTGTGCATTATGCACTGAAATTACATCTGGTGTTTGTGCAACGTCTAGCATTTATACCTAAGGCTTTAAGGAGATTTTCTCCCAGGTTAACTACTGTTCACTGCAATTGCTTCCCCTTCTTTTCAACTGACAACAGTAAAATTAAAACCCGTTATCCATGTCTCCATAATACACAGGCATATGCATTTTAGTGGCCCAGATAGGAAATTTAGAGCCTTCTGTAGAAACTGAGGGATTTTATTAAATGTGGTAACAATGAAGGAATATCTGCACTAAATTATGACGCTAACCAAGGATGGTAAGATCTGTAAATTATTGGAGTGCTATAATAGAACATGAGAGTTTTCCTTTAGACAGGCCTTCGGGGTAATAACAAGGGTTGAGACTCACGACAGTGCCAAATAAGCTTTAGACAGCATAATAGTCTGCAAAGAAAAGCCACAGAGCACTAATGTAAAAGAAGAGCTGTCCACCACATGCAGTAAAAATCACCAAAGGTCATTTTGTGGTAGCAATTGTGACATAAAATTGGTGGTCATGCTACATGTCTAATACTCAGCACAGCTTTATAAATGATGGGCCCCTAGCGATGGCTGTCATTAAGTGCTTTCATCATAATAAACTTTAAACTGTTGGCTTTATGAATCGCCAGCCAGCTTCAGCTGTTCGTTGGATGGAGCTTGCAGTGCCTTAAGTGTGACAAGGCCTATTAGGAACTGCAACCATGTTTCAAGCGTACTTGGCTTTCCCACTCCTGGGGTGATTGCTGCCTATTAAATGGCATCTGGGAAGATTTTCCTCCAGCAATCTCTGATCAAGAGCTTTTTTGGGCTTTGACCTGCATTTCCTTCAAGACTTTCTCTGAGGAGTTTTATAAGAGCAAAACTCCAGAGGATTTATAGCCACTTCTGATTAATACCTTTTCAGTTTTTCTAGCAACTCTCCCACTGCTACATGGAGAAAAGCTTTCATTGTTCCTAAGGTGCTTATTTGTGACCTTTTCTCTGCTTTCTGATTCCCTCTAACATGTTCTCAGTGAAATCCTTGGTGTGCAACCAAGACAGTTGCTGAAGTTGCTGCAGCTTTCTGTGCAGTGGCTTTGATAGTTAAAAAAGAAAATTAATTTGGAAGGAACTCCTCCCCTTTCTATTTCAACAGTGGTTCGCAACTCACGGGTAACAGTTAAATGCCAGCAGTACCCATTTGCTATCCTAAATAGTGTACACGAGGTAGAGAAACCGCCAGTTCCTTAGCACTCCAGCTGAGGGGAATGCAGCTACATAATTTTAACAAAAATTTCTTCCTCGAACCCTGCCTCTCAAATCCCTGTGTGAAGGAACAGCCTCTGCAGTGAGTGTGCAGCCGGGGAAGCGAGCTGTGGCATAGCAGGGCCACATTCTTCCTTCCAGCAGCGTCCTCTCTTTGTAAGGAAATTGTCCCAGTCCCAAGTTCATTTGTGGTCCCTTGCTGTGGCAGAGGAGCAAAATCTAAAGTGTTTACAGCTTTAGAAAGGTCAGGCCAGCACTCCAAAACTGACAGCTGTCCTGCTGTCCCCCTGATGCAGTGGGTCTCAGCGGGAGACCCCTGGGCACACAGGCTACAGGGAGCTGGTCCCGCTCTCAGCTTGGCGCAGGCTCAGGGCACGGCCCCTGAGGTGGCACATTCCTGAAGTCTGGAGCGCGCCAGGGATAACTATACTGCTGAAATATAAAGGTAAATATAAAGATTTCATGAACTAGATTATATTTTCATCACCTTTATGCATACGAAGTCTTTTAATTTCTATAAATCTTACAGTGAGTTAGAATTAAATCGTATTAGTGTGAATAATAAATGTTTAGGGATCACTCATCTAAGAACTTGTAGTATTTAATTTACAAGGACTATACATTTTTCAAATCTCTTAAAAAGAAACTTTAAGCACTTCTAGAGGCTTTAAAAAAAAGGAAAGGGAAAAAAAAAAACAAACACCCAACAGATCTGGAAAGCAAAAATGCTCTGTTTTTCCCAGGATCCTGAATGAGTGACTCAGGAGGTATTGTAATTGCAAAAGCTTTCTGTGTTTAAGAACCTGGTTAATACTCTTATTAGCATCTTTTTTAATCCAGGTAACATAATAGTCAAAGTGTCAGATGAATGTCTCAGAAGTGGACCATTAAAAAATAAATTGCGAAACCTTTGAGAGATTAGCATTTGAATCCAGACAGAAGCTCCTTGAGGTTCTTGGGGTGTGGATCAGAGTCCTTAATGCATAAGTTGCTATCACAAACCACATCAGCCTCCAAGTTACTTGGAATGAGAAGACGGTAGCCACAATTATTAGTCTGAGCTCTGGAGTTGCTTCCTCCAGGAAGCAAATATGCAAATTGAGATTCTAATGGTGAAAAGAGGTTTCATTTTCTGAAACCTTTCATTTCTAAAGAAGTTGGAAAAGCAAACAACAAATGAAGTTCATTAAAACAGTACTTTCAGGGTAAGTACTTTTGTTTTAGTTCATAATAATGATAGTTAGCTCTTAAAAAAATGTCTTTGCACATTTAATATGCTTTTTGGAGTTATTACTTACATAGCATCATGGGCTGATACAATAGAAAATGTATGTAGAAAATCCCATGTCAAGAAACTGAAGAAAAGAAGTGAAGTAACACACATAGATAGGCTCCACCACGGGCAGAAATGCATTTATAATGCAAGTCTCACTCAGAGATGGTTCTTAAACAACAGACCTTCAACCACCCGTCATAGCTTATTTTTGTGCTAGATGTTGGTGTACCCCGGGAACTGCACTTTTTTCATCATCAGATATCACTGAAAATTCCCTGAAGGGGTTATTGTTCTTTCTGATGGATAGTACCAGTATTGGATTTCTCAAGAGAAGTACTAAATGCTGACAGTGACCGGGGATGTATGAGAAGTATTTTAATTTGGCTTCTCCCTTCTTCTAATGCATTTCAGCAGCCAGCTGCTAATTTTCAGGAGATTGTTAAGAGTGCCAAAGAAAATATTTGAAACATTGTCAAATTTCTACAGGAGAGAAAGGCTAAAAGGCTGTTTATTTGTTTAGAGGGAGTACTGGTCATTCCTACAACTTCATACTGTTTTACTGTTCCTACTGCTACGCTGTTTGCCAGAGGTTGGGGAGGAGGCTCAGCAGAAGTGGCTTTAGATTAACTCCTTGCAATCTCACAGAAATCCACAGAAATGGTTTTTTGGCCATTTTTTGAGGCAAGAACTTTCACAAGTCTGCTTGTGGCTACTAGAAGCTTTAGAGATGAGGACCACACTTAAAGCATTTTGCAGAGTTAATTTCCAAAGAAAGGTCTGCATGAATCACAGCAAAGGCATTAGTACTGTGTAAGTGTATTCAATAATTGATGCAAACAGTTAAAGTGGTGACACAACAGGAAGCAAAGTGGTGATTTAACCTTCCATTCCCAGTACAGGGAACGCCAGCAGCTCAGCAGATTACTGTGGAAAGGGCAGGTGTTTTTGTCATGACTCTACAACAGCTTGTGCCAGGTTAGGTGCATCTGTGCTTTTCTGTGCCCACCCTGCAGACAAGGTGCTGCCAGATAACTGTGTGGGGAATAAAAAGGGGCCATGTCACGGGCACCAACACTCTGGGCATCTGCCAGCTTATGTAGTGAGGTAGAAATATTAGCAAACACGTGGGCAAAGAGTCCATTATGGAAATAAAGGGCATGGGAGAGCACAGAAACAGTGAGTTTACAGGCTGTGCAGAAGAGAAATGGGAGGGAAGAGATGGGATTCTCATCCAAGGGGGAGATACTCACCATGACAAAAATAATTTGGAAAGGTGTTAAGCTCAGTTAAAAGGCAGCCCTTTCAAAGCACTTTCAGAGTCATTTTCAACTGTGAGCAAAGCAGAGGAATATTGCCACTGGGTAGAAATTGCTGCCAAACAGTGATTGGTGGAAAGGATGCCTACTGCTGAACCCCAGTCCATTTCAGATCACTTTTGGCCAGCTCCTTTCTTTGTCATAAGGCCCCATTACAGCAATAACCACTGCAAAGGGTGGGCAGCGTCGCGTCCTTGTCCTCCATGCCAAGGTGCCAAGGGTTGGAGGCCTCTGAGGCCCCGAGGGCTGAGTACAGGCTGCTTAATAGCATAGGGAGGGCACATCCTCTCTTAGGTCATGGCATTAAGAAGACCCTATTTGTGCACAAAAACTAGGAGTGTGAGCAAAGTGGTTTCAGTTAGGTCCTCGTGGGTTGGGATAATCCTACCAGGCATGAAGCTCAGTGAGACGTCACGCCAGCCTCGGAAAGGCAGAAGACAGATCCCACAGAGCAGCACAACCATGGCAAGGAATGCAGGTAAGACTGAACAGCTTAAAAACTTCTCCAGAGTGAACATAATCTGTACCATTTTGAAACTTTCCAGTGTCCAGTAATCATAGGTGCAGGACTCTGCAGGTTGCAGACCTGTGTATGTTGGGGAGCCCAAGTCTGGGCTCCTCTTTGTATTGCAGTGCATCCACAGGATGTGCTCTGTGTGTGCACTCACCACGAAAGATAAAAGCTGAGGGAGCAGCAGGGCATGCTGAGTGCTGGGAGGTCATCTCAGTCTTGTGGCATGTTGGTTTACCTGGACACAAGAGCGCAGCATCAAGGCAGGGTATGATTGTACGTGGTTTATGGTTCTGCCTTCATCAATCAAAGTCATGCTAATGAGGTGATTAGGAATGTGTTTTCCCTAAGTAAACACTCTTGCCAGCAGGCAGGGGGCATTTTATGGCCATACAACCATGCTGTTATTGCTGCTGGATGGGATTTCCCTGTCCCAGAGCCACCATCCATTTCACCTGGTACTCCAACACACAGTGCTTCCCACCTGCACCAAACAGGGTCAAGCTGAAATAAACACTTGCATGAACAGTTCAGAGCATTGTACAATTGGATATTTGAGTTGCAGAAGCGTTGCACATTTTCCTACTGCTCTTTAGAGGCTGATGTGCGTAGCCTTAACAACAATTTGTTTATTCATCCGTTCCAGTAGCTTTGTTCCCGCTGACTTCTATCTAAAAGGGGACATAATGCACATTTTATGAGCTATAGGACAGTTATGGCTTAGAGTGAGTCCATATGCACTGGAACTGAGAAAAAAAAGGATATTAAAAAAACCCTCATACACATAAGAGCTCCACTTCTAAATTGTTGTTAGTATTCCCCTTTGCTGATTTCTTACCTTTTAATAGCATAGAAATAAGAATAAATGTAATACTTAATGGTGAATCTGGGTGTATTTTCAGTATAGAGAACATGGGAAGATAGAATATTCAGAAATCTTCAAGCTGAAGGACAGCTTTTCCCAAAGTGTTGAAAAAGCTCTTTCAAATGAGGAAAGAAAATCACTTTAAACATTCATTTTAAAGATATTGATGCAGCAATATGGTGCTCTGCAATGCATCTTTTATGCTTAAAGCGGAATCATTGGGATATTCCAACATTTCTTTTAAAATCTGACTTCCAAAGGCAAATAGTCCTGCAGTGATAGTTCTCTGAGGGATGTCTGTGGTACTTTGAGATACAAGCTGACTGCAAGCTCAGGCACAACATGGCTTTACCTATGTTGACCTCAGCATGCTAAGCCACGGAATACACTCTAGCTGTTTGTGCTTCCTGTCCTGGCTCTGGCCATCTATGTTATGGCCAGCAGAAGTCCCATGGTTTGGCTACAGATGTCCAGCCTTGACCTATATGAGCTTTCTCTTTCAGAGAGGAGTAGCCTAAGGGTAGGCTGCTTCTAAATCCAAATCCTTCAGTGGATAGCTTCAGGACTTGTTAAGCAGGTTGTGTCGCTACATGCTTAGATGGGACATGTGGAGAGTGATGAGCCAGTTCTTTGTGCCGTAGACCTGTGCTAAGCAGTCCCACCAGGCTGAACCTTCTGTCTTAACATTCCCTGAAAGTTGCTTCTCGTCTGTGTTTGAACTTCTATCCTCCAGAGGTGGGTTTGAGTTTGTGTGCAATATAGACATAACCTGTGCTGGACCAGTCCTTTTTTTGTGCTAGTTTAGCTGGGATGTAAGTCAGAAACCTATGCCCTGTACTGGTGCAGTGAAAGGTAATTACCCTTCCTAAAGGAAAACAAAACTGAACAAACCTCCATTTAGCTTTGAAAAGCTGCTCTGATAATTGTCTTAAAAACCAACCTGAAAACATGAAGCATTAGAAAATATTACACTAGAGCCCATTCATACTGCTTATAGAGTAGAAGTTTATTTGTACAAGCAATTTCTGTGTTATCACATTTAGACCCCATAGGACCTTCTTATATGGCCCTGTGACTCCATGAGAATAGAGGTAATTCTCTCTGGGCAGCTATGGATTACAAAGGAAGTCACCACCACTGTGAGTAGCATTATCTTAACAAAAATCTCCCTGCTGTTGCCCAAACCTTGACCTACTGTGTAGTTCTTTTTCTGTTAACATAACTCACTTGACATCTTTACCTTTGTATACCACTTTGCTGTGATTCCCCATGACCCTTTTAAAGAACTATAGTGGTGATAGGGCTTCATTGCAAAGATAAACTGCAAAGCATAGCCAAATTTGGAGAGTCTGGAAGGAAGAATAAAGGGTTGTTTGTTACTATTGCATATGTAGTCCGCCCCAAAGAAATAATAATAAAAGATGCATGGCAGTGAGGATGTTGTATGCCCTCTGTCCTCTGTAGGATTAGAGTGGGGCATTCCACATAGACCTGTTCTTTCTGAAATTTCACTAGCTTTTTTTGCATCAGGGAGAGTAAAACAGCAACAATAAAAATTATGCTTGCAGTTTCCATACTTCTGTCATTAAAAACCAGATGCTTTTCTTTTCTGAAGGATCTAGGAAGGTCTGAAGCTCCCAAGAAGGTCTGAAGCTCCCCAGTCCAGGCTATGGTGTGACATGCATTATATCACTATTCAGTTTTCTAGGGTCTTGCCAGGGCCCAAGAAAGACCAGAGAAGAGAATATTAAGTGCTACATTCCCCTTCCTTTTTTCTTCCTGGTTATATTTATGATATTTGACTTTCAAGGGGTCTGATCCACCTCTGTTTGCTAGCTCCTTGCATTCCTCGAGGACTATGTGCTCTTATGCTCTGCATCAACAGCAGGAGGCAGAAAAGTGGTTTGTGGGGATGCAGGATGGTGTTGCACAGGCAAGAACAATTTACAGGAAGTGGTAAAGCTCTACTCAAGAAATTTTTATTTTTTTTTTCTGAAGTAAAATCAGCAACATACAGACATCCTCAGAGATTCTCACTTTGCTGCCTCCTCAGTCAATGCTTGTACTCTTCAAGGGTAGTGTGGAAAGCTACATCTTCTCCTTTTGATAGGATAATAGAAGTGAGGTTATCCACACTGACCTGCACCTTCTGACTTTTCAGTCAACCAGCAAGCTTTATTCCATCAGATGAAGCATGACCTGTTTTACTCCCCTGCTGTTCACTGGTGCTTAGATAGCTGGATAACATAAAGACTTTGGAGCACAACAGGAGTTAGGATGCTGCTGGTAAGTATGGAAAACCTGCACACAGATGCTCTGGCTTTGTTTCCCAAACCAATTAGGCTCTCACGTGAAAGGTGTTGAGTAATGAGGTGTTAGCTGTCACCATCGACTTCGCTTGTCCTTTTACATGAACTCCTCCTCAGTACTGAGAGAGTACCCGCTCCCCTTGGGCCTTGCCATACCTGTTGGATTCTTCACCCTTCTGACAAAAGGCCTAGCCTGAAAAAAGGGCATGTCTCAGGCTCACTGCAGTACTAAATGCAGATGCAGAGCTCTCCTCTGGAAAATACTGCACCAGCACTAACTGACCAGTTCTCAGCAGACCTCCTGAATGACGTGAGTAACTGTAAATAGTGGGACAGGAAGAAGTTCCATATGTAATTTGCTCTGCATTGTTGAGTGGGTGAGGAGGGGAGAGGAGTTTCTGGCTTGAGCCTCAGCCCCAGATGAACCACCCAGGTTTGTTCAGTAAGCTCCAATACCCTCAGGGCTCTGTGCTGTGTCCCTGCAGACACAGGAGTGCCACTGGCTCTTGTGCCACCCTAAGAGTATGAAGGGTGTGTCATGTGCCCAGCAGCAGCAGATGGGTATATCATGTGTATTTCCCCCAGTGCATGTTCTGTTTATCTGGACTCAGCACTTTGCTGAGATCTGGAGGGGTGCAACACTTTCTGACCTTACCACAGAATACAGAGCCCTCCCTTACTCCCATCCCTCATGGATCCTCAGGCTGTGGAACCTGCAACACAGCCTGGTGCTGTGGTGTGGTGAGGGCTCAGATGTCAGGAGTGTTTAGCCCTCCTGCGGGCAACATTGTCCCCACCCCATCTATCCCTAGTGCAGGCCTTTGTTTGCACCCCATGGGAGGAAAATAATCCTCTTGCCTCTGACCACACCTGGATTCAGCCTCCAATTTGGCACCTTGAAAAGTGGGCCAATTCTCTAACACTCTGGCCAGGACTAAAGCCAGGGTGAATGCAGCTAATTCTCACTGCTCTAATTAGTGGTGAGTTAGCAAGGGGAGACCTCACCTCGTAGAAAAATTTAAAAAAAAAAAAAAAAAAAAAAAAAAAAAAAGGGAAAAGGAAGGAAAGAAGGCAGGCAGCAAGAGGGAAAGAAAGGGAGAAAAAGAGGAAGAAACAAACAAAAGTACTCTCTGAAAAAGAAAAAAAGAGAGCACCAAGCACTTAATAGCTGTAACTGGGAGGGAGGCTGGGAATGACCCCTTTCCTTGCAGGTGCAGGACAGAAGAGGCTGTCCTACACAGGCTGGAGGTCTGAGCACTGGGAGAGCACTAGGGACCTGGGGGGCAGCTGCAGAGCAAATGCCTTCCTGCATTTTCTGGCTTGCTTTGGTCTCTGGGGAAACCTTTGGTGGGGAAACCAGACAAAGGTGTTCCTGTTGTTACCCATGGGAATTCACTGGTTCAGAGAAGTGTCGCAAAAATATGTTGAAATCCAGTTATGTAGTCTCAGACAGACAAACAAAAAAAAATCTCCAGTACTGGTCCACAAACCCTGGCCAAAAATCAGCATTTTCCCCAGCCTATTTAATAATTAGATGCCTTTCTCCCCATCCCACCCAAAAGAAAAAAAACCCCTGCATCTGCTCTAGATGACTTGAAATTAAGGGGGCCAAAAGCTGTATATATGGTTTTCTTAGCTTCTCTACGCAGAGAGCCAGGGCCATGGAAACATCAGACTAAGAGGCTTAGAGTAAATCCTGGCAGTCTCAGTGCTAGAAACTCTCCCACTGATAAACAAAGCCTAATAAATAAGTTTGAGAGAAAAACTAAATGAGAGTGCGTCATTGTTGAGCAGTTAATTAGGATCCCTCTAAGCATTTGTGCTGCAAAGAGCAAGAAAATTAAAGAATATAAAAACATATGTTGGCAAGAGTGAGAACATGCTAAAAGTAAACACTGCTGTTATTATTAGCAGTAAAAATAATATTAATTAGTTGTATTACAGTAGCACCTAGTGGTGCTACTGGATCTCATCCCCAGATGAGTTCAGTGTCCCCAAAATACAAAGGTCTGAAATAGAAGTTGCATGTGAGTGCATACAAATGCATACACATATAACACACGTATACAGGCGTGTGTACATAACATATAGATAGATACACAATTCAAGTGATGAAGGAGCCCCAGCAAATGGAAATCAGGCTACAGAATATTTTGTACCTTGGCCTCTCTTGTTCCTATTTTTTTAATGTCACTGCAGTGCAGCTGTTTGCAATTGTTATTTATGATACCTAGAAGAGAGGACTGTAGCTGTAGTGCAAGAGCCAGGGTGTATATGTGTGTGTGTGTATTCATATACACATACATGTGTATGTCTATATATCTGTGTAGGTTCACAGACACGTGCATGCACATTCAGACCACGCGAAGTCATTTTTCTCCTTAAAACGGATCAGAACAACACAGAAAGCTCGGCTGAAGACAGAATAAATGCTTCCCCAGAGGCTCCATTTACTCCCCAACCACCATTTCTTCACTAGAAGTGGAACTGCCCCTGTCCTTTCAGTGCACACATAGACGTACTCTGGAGACAGATATCTGTCCCCACCTTGCACTGTAAAATCCTCCCTTCAGAAAGTCATAGTTGAATACTGCTCTCAGCTAAGTCAATATAGCTTTGTCTCAAAGGGTACAGAACTGCAAGTTGCAATTGCTGTAGCTTCTGCTGACTTCTACTAAACCAATCCAAACAAATTTTTTAAAAAAAAACACCTTTCCTGAAGTAGATTTGCATGCCATAACAAGGAGAGGCTATGATAATCCAGATGATACATAGTTAACTGTAAATCCTGATTCCTCAAGACATGGGAACCAATTTAATTGTTAATGTTTTGGTGCCTGGGTTTCCTAAGAAAATGAGCCCTTGCAGATTATCTGGGTTCCTGTTTCAAACAGAGCAGTGCAGAGGGCTTTTTAGAAAAAAATCTTGTTTTACTCTAAAATAGCAGCAGCAATCTTGAGATTTCCAGTGCGGAAATTGTATGGCAGGTCGAGGCGTCAATTTTAATGATTGGAGACATGCTTCGTTTGAATGATAATTTCATTAGATTAGTTTGTAAACTTTTAATGCAGGTTGTATTATATGCCTAAGAAGAAACAATTTGTGTGACAGACTATCCTTCATAATCCCCCTCTTCAGCCTTCTGCTAACAAAAGACCCTTAATACTGAAGATGTTTTGTGGGAGGAGAAACATTTTCCAAACAAGTAGTTTCTCTATTCCAGCCCAGGTAACAAAGAAGGCCTTAGGAATTTCTGTGGGCCTTGTCAGGACTGGCCCATTGGTCTTAAAGCCACCTGCTGCTTAAGCCATTGGTCAATAGATTAACTGCTGCTATTACTAAGTGTTTAGGAAAGTAAGTTATGTGGCAGAGCAAACAAAATCAACCTCCTTAACACATGTTAATTTGAAATTTAATAAATCTGCAGTGAGAACAGTAAAGCATTTAAGGACGGTGGGGTGCGCAGCAAAGCTCTTCGTATGCACTAGTCTTCCAAGCAAAGTATCACATAGCAGATAAAAAGTCTTCATGGCATCTTAAACAAAAGGATAATACTCTATTTGCTTTGCAAAACTCCCTTGACACTTCCCTCCACCCCTCTGCCTTCCTCCTTTTCTTCCGGCTTTTGGATGCTGTTCTGTGCTGCAGATTTTGGGCAATTTCCAAACCTCAGTCACAGAAGATAAGTTCACAATAAATAGTAATAGTGGAGTAAATTCCTGGTGAAAAAGTGGGAAGCATTAAAATCCCGGCAAAAGCTGTGACACTCCACAGCCCCACATGACTTACGCTGTAATGAAGCACACGTTTTAACAGAGCAAATCTCCCCAAAAAGAGAAAGCCTTGGACTTGCCTTCACATGCAGTTGAGGACTTTATATCACCATGGAGGTCCAGAAGAATTTCCACAGCAGAACAGAGTTTCATGAGGCCAAGGCAGGTACCCAGCCTCATGGATCTGGCCTGGGAGAAGGTCAGAAAGGTGCTATCAATTCTTCTCAAGTAGTTTAAATCTTATTTGCCTCCTGCCCTGTGCTATTTTGTGAGATAAAAGAAAGACTGGGGAGTAAAATTTTGCTTTTACAAGCAAAAAAGGGAATCAAGAGATATCAGGTGTTGGTGCAGACTGCTTTGTGAGTTCTTGGTTTTCTGTTATATGCTTCAAGCACTTGCAGTTTCTGCAAATTTAAGTGACTGGTAAAATAGAATTGTTATCATTTTGGAAAGATGCACAAAAATTCTTGGAATAAATATCCATTTCTGCACTTTTTTTCCTTAACTTTTTGAATCCTATGTTTCATTAATAAGTAATTTGTTTTGTATATGAGTCAGCTGTGGCCTAAACCTGAAGATCAGGATTATGATTGCCCTTACTTGGCTTATAATCATGTGATGGATGCTCCTGTATGGGACGAGTCTGTGTTTTGTCAGCGGCTGCTCAGAAGAAGAGAGAGGTCCAGAACAGCAGCAATTCGGGTCATAGGTATGTTGCCCACCATTTTCTCACTGAGTGTTTGGGGGAGGCAGAAGTAGAGAAATGCACTGTAGCATATTCCTGCTCCAGAATATGCACACTTATACACAGGGTGAGGTGTGGCAGCTGGCCCTGGTCTTTTCTTCACAAATATGACCATTTGTTACTACTGGGTTGGGGATTTGGGGGTTTGCAGATTTCCCGCAAGTCTGGTACTGGTTTTGCCAAGCGCATTCAACTGGTTCCAAATGTACATATTGACAATCAGATGGAGTACCTCTGTTAGGAAAACAAGGCATCTTCCAGTCAAGTTTTCAGTGTGTGTTCCTCAGGATCCATATGCACGTGGTTAGGCCTGGCTCTGGCAGAGCCTTCCTTATCCAGGCACATGAATAAATGCTACTGCAAGCCTTCATGCTGTTTGGAGGACTGAAGATTCCCGCTTCATGTGGCTGTAAATCTCCTGAGAGGAGAATGCAGCAGTAACTCTGAAATGGATTCCTTGCAGACCTTGCGAGTTGTTCTTTACTCTGGTAGGGGAGCATTTAGACCTCTATGAGCAAAATAAGTGATTTTTTGTGACATGATAGGTGTTGGTGGGCTATCATCTGCCAGCATGGAGCCCAAGCTGATGGCTGTAGCAAGACATTAGAGCCTATCTTTGAAAAGGACATTGATCTCAGATTTTTATAGTGCGTCAAAGCTCCTTCCATGTCTGTGAATATTTTGGGTGAATAAAATGCTAAGAACATTTCAGCAGGACCGCTATCCTTCCTTTTCTTCCCATTCTAATCACCCTCCCTTCCGGCAGTCTGATAAAATTGTGATGGTAGGTTAAAATCAGAGGTTCATGTATAACATAAGATTGCCTGTGTTGCATTCTGGAGTTCTTTGACTCCAGAACCTGTTTTCCTGACAGGACAAAGTGTAAAGAAAGCCAGATCTAGCCCTATATTTATGCTCTGCAGTGAGCACCTGGGACAATTCCATTCACAATATCTCTTTCCAAGAAGGTGGGTGAGCATCTGTCTTCACAGCTGATACCAAAGCTGGTTTTCAGCCAGTCTGTGGCAAGAGACACTAGTGAGTAGGGTCTCATTTGACAAGCCATAAGCTCTAGGTAGTTTAATGTAAATCAGTTAAAATTAAAGTACTTGCCTGGTTTATTTTGCAGCAACCCTACATTGCCTCAGCCTGGCAAGGTCAGCTGGATAATATTATAAATGGGTAGTCCCTAGTTCCTTTTCAATTATCTTTAATGTGTGTGATATTGCTTTCTGTACATGTATTAATTGTATAAGCCAGGAAAAAGTGTGGAGTAAAGGAATATATTTTTAGATGTTACTTTATTTGGAAAGCAGGAGACGCAGTCTCTTCTGGGATTTGATACTCATAAGCTGAACGTTGCTTTACTGCTGTGATATGGTTAAATCATGCAATTTCTTTGCTGCCTCATAATGAAGAAACCTAAGCTCAACTATTCTTCTCCTTTGAGGCTAAGAATTCATTCATTTTCTGTTTGAAAAAAGCCTGATTTTGGATCATTTCCTGCTCTGAGTGTGCTAGGTATTACACAGGGTGCAAAGGCAAGACACAGTGTAGCATGACACTTAAACTGTTACTACACTTATATTGCATTTAGAAAAAAAATCTTCAATCAGTCATAGTTAACCTAGGAGAGCATTTTCCCCAATGTGACACTTAAATGTTTTTAAAATAATGGGGTGATTTGTTTCTTTCCCCTTGAATATGAGGCAGTGAGGTTAGAAGGGGAAGCAGAGGGGGGATGAAAAGTGGCTTATGTTGTCAAGGTCTCCTTAACTGTTAAGCAGTGGGGGAAAGAATCAGACTGCTTTCCTCAGCGAAAACAGAGAGATATTCTCCACTGATGACTGTCCTTCTAAGCCTTTCCTATCACAGGCTAGCAGTTAAAATAATACTCACCTACTGGGCATCCAGCAGAGTTGATCTACCTTTTCTGCTAGGAGGTTCACGTCCAGTCAAGCCTGATTAATCTATTGCAAGTCCTGAATGATCCCAAATATAACACATAACAGCTACACCTGTTTATCAAGTCAGTTCATTTCCCTTCCCCTATTCCACACTGAAAAGGAGCATTAATTAAAACAGTAAACAAACGAGCGCCTATTCTAAATCAGAGCTGCAGGCAAAGAAGAGATAACTTAGGCTCTTGAGAAGAGGGATTTTCAGTTAATTTATGGAATCTACTGTCACTCTCAGGGCAAGGGAGCTTACGTAGCTGGGAAATTGAAGCAGACAGGCTTTGTCTAAACACTTCTTTTTCAGTGAATATCTTCTCTTTTTTTCCTATTTTAATTTTTAATCAAGCCTTTTTTTTTTTTTTAAAGAAAAGAAATTGCTAGATTTTTCTAGTGTTCTGGTGACTCATACAGCTCCTGTGAGATACCCAAAAGACAGAGGAGAGGAGTGAGGAGGAGAGGCAGGAAGCTGAGCTTTAAAAAAAGCAGTGTAAGAATATGAAATGTTCTGTTAGCAAATTATTCCCTGGAAATTAATTGCTGTGTTTCCATCCCTTTTATTCACCATTTCCCCAGCATTTTCATCTGTACACTGGTCCCGGACTAATGTTGATGTGAGTACAGGCTTTTGTTCATTCACATACCCAACGACTGCAGGGAGCCCACCTGAAATAAATAGTTGCAAAATAGTGTCAAAAAGAGACACTCGGTTGCTGTACTGAGGAGCTGACAGTCGAAGACCCATCTACAAGAGCCGACTGATCTGTGCAATACGGAAGTGTGCATATGAGCAAGCTTATAGGACTGTGACAAAGAGTCTGGTTCTGCTTGCAGACATCCCCAGAGACTGTAAGGAGAGCACCGAGGGAATCAGAGACGTGAAGCCCGGGAGTCGGCTCCCACTTTTGCTTCACAGATACTATTTGCGCCCATCTCCCAAACCGGGTGGCAGAGTGGGCTGCCATTCCCAGCCCCATTTCTGCATGAGAAGTCTCACAGGGGAATTGCCCCGATGTGGCTGCTGCAAGGTCAGGGCCTCTACTTCAATATGCGCTTTGCTTTGCTTTGGTTTTTTAAGGGAGGCACATACACATTCATTTTTTGATAGAGGGGAAGAAACAGCAGGGGAGTGCCTCAGAGCTGCAGGAGAAATGGGGGCCAGACCCCCCTGAAAGCAAAGAGGTGATGTGCTCTGAATTCCCCCTCACAAGCACATTGCTGAGCTAATTGAAACTGGCTCTCCCACATCCCTGGAGAGTGCCCTGACCTCCTACCTACAGGCAGCTGCGGGGGAGGGCTGGGAGGCAGGAAAAAACCCTTCTCTCCTTTTCCCTTTCTCCCTCTCTTCCTCTCTCCCTTTTTCCCTCTCTCCCTCTCCCTCTTCCATTTTTTAATCAGCAATCCTACCCTCAGAAACCTTCACTGCTGTAGCTCCTGCTGCACATGCCCAGGACAAATTTCAGTTTCAACAAATCACCATTTTCTGTCAAAAAATTTGCAACCTGCTCTTGCTACGAGCTGCTTTTCAATTCCAGAGCATAACTAAAAAGATTACTGCTCTGCCCGAAATAAAATACTATTGGCAGGGAGACAGTTTAAACTCCCATCAGCAAGGAATTGTCATGATGAAGGCTGCATTTCTCAGGAATCAAACTATCATTTTGCTTCTTACAATACTGTTGGGACTCTCTCCCTGGGCTAATTAATATATTAGACATTTTATTTCAGACTGAGATTTGAAATAATTCAGTTTGTGAAATTACATTGAAATTGTAGTTTTCATAAAATCACAGACAGACCAAAAAAAGTTCTGTAAACCTTTGTCATTTCAGATACAAACCTCTTATAAAGCTACAGGAATGCCTTCTACATATTTCAAGTCATCCAGCTTTTACCGGTGGCATATCCAGTAATCATGTTGACAAATTAATGGTAGAGAATTAGTTGTACATTAAAGATTTAAATTATATTATGCGGCACATTGTCATAAAATGATATAAAACAATTGGCAAATAAATGTAAATTAATTCCAGTTACTGACATGTAAGACGCAGAGTGACATCTGTACACTTCTCGGCTTGCGCAGCTGCCGTGCTCCGAAACGTAAAGCAACAGGGGAAGCGGGATGGAGCGGCATGCAGCAGCTGGAAGAGGATGGGGTCAGGCCTTGTGTTTGGGAATTGTGGTGGGCTGGGAAAACCATACCTCCACTTCTAAACAAACAAGTTTGTGTCCAGCATCGCCCCTGTGTGCCCTGGGGGGATGGTAGAAAAGTTTCCTTTGTCAAGCAGGATGAATACCTTGTCGTGACAATACTTGGGGTTTTGTATTATCCCACCCTGACCAAAATCCTGCAAGTTCCTATCAATACCAAAGAGCAGTTGCTTCCCGGGGCACAACCCCTGGACTTTCAGGGGCTCACACACTACTGTGCTAGCTAATTATATGGAATCCATTTCCTGGTATGAAGGAATGCATTACCTGCAGCAAAGGATGCAGAAAATATTGGGCACGGGAGGCACTAGGAGGAAGCAGAAAGCAGCCATGAATTCAAGCCCTGACCGTGGGTTTATACCCACAATCCAGACCCATGCTGAGAGCCTAATCACTGGGGCCATTCTTTGGGCTGTTGTCCAATCAGTCCTTGAATAGCAAAACTCCACAATGCAGAGTATGAATTAGAGGGGGGGGAATAAACGTGGGCGCAGACTTTTTTTGCAACAATACCTAACCGGGCCTTTCAGCCAGGACAACTCATGGACAAAAGCACGGCGGAAATTGAAGTAACTTTTGGAGGCCCTCGGCAGTAAGAGCTAGCTTGATGAGGGTAGCACTGGCTTCTTTTTTGTGTGGACCGGATCAATTATTCACTTGGGGGGGGAGAGGTGAAGGAAAAAAAATCTTAAAAATTGGACATTTGTATTGCACTGGCCTTGGAAATCACAGTTGTTCGCTGAATAAACCCAAATATTTTTGTCTCCTCCTCCTCCTCCTCTCCTTGGTGGATGCTGCAGTGATTTAGGGGGTGGCTGACGGAGTGCTCACATTCTTCACCCTTCCCCCCCCATGCCCGAAGAAGAGAAAAGCTTCTTGAGCTATAGAGATGTCAGGTCCGTGTTTTAAAATTTAGCTTTGTTTACCCAACAGAATGGAATTCATTACTGTGCAAAAGCCGTTCAATTTTCTGACCTTTTTTATTCAAAATGTTGGAAGTAGCAAAAAGCTCATTTGAAGGTCACAGGTTTATGTATCTATTCTCTTAAGTGTTTTAGAAATTCATATGGAGGACATTAAAGGTGGAATATGTGAAAACATACTGTTCATTGTTTACCCTAACCTTGCCATGATTATTAGACAAATGAGGGAAGCAAAATGGCATTAAAAGCCATTGTTAACAGTGAATTTTTTTTTCCCTGAAGACTGTTCATTTTTGCCCCTGATCTGCAGAGGTCATTTTCTAATTCTTTTCACTGAGTAGTTTATATAACTTCTGCATTTCAAGTCTATAAAAAGCTTTTGCAGACTTTTCATACTGTAAGTAGTAATTTGTTTCATTATCGTTTGAATTTTTATATGTAATTCCTATGGATGTTTTGCTGATATTGTCAGGCTTAAAAGCTGAGAGGCTTTTCAGTTTTTCTTTTCTTTTTCTTTTTTCTTTTTTTTTTAAGCAGAGATCCATTCTATCTAGATAATTTGAAATTAGTGGAATCAATCAGTCGACAATTTAAAAGCCGAACTTTGCGGCAAAATAGATTCGGACTAAAATTATTTTATTTTTCCACATCCACAGCTGATCTGAAAGGCCTTTTCAGCTGGTTATCCAAAGCCAATATTTAACTGTTACTTATTCCCCTAATTTCTATCCTTTGTCAGGGGAACTTTCCTCGCTAGATCTTGTTGCTCCGTTCCGCGCTAATTGCGGCTTACATTATATAAATGGCTTTGTAAAGAAAACTATAACCCCCAGCCTCGAAAGTTGCATGTTTCTATTTGCTCAAACTTGATGCACTTATTTTGAGAGGGTCATTTCGAGGAAAGCTGTGTAGGCACTGAGAATGTCCTGTATAATAAGCTTAAACAGAACCTTTTGTCCGGCCTCGTCTTCTCAGGCCCGAAAATTAGGCCTCCTTTTTCTGGCAGGGGGCTGAAGTGGTTCATTACCGCAGCCTCCTCCGGCAGGCCTTGGCCCAGCCATTCCCAGTACTCGAGCTCTGTAACTTCCTTAGAAAGGACGAAGGAAAACATGGCACACAAAGGTCTTGTTAGCACTTCCTATGTGAAATTAGCAGCTTTCTAAAAGGTACAACTCCAATTACCTCACATTGTGGGGACGCGCACAAACCCAACAATGAGCCCAGTCTTGCAAGTGACATGCTGTCTCTCCGGAGTTACTTCCCTAATTAGGGATGACGAAGCCCCATTCTGGCGAGTGCATCTATTTACAGTGGGCCACAATGCCTTAACTCGAGCATCCTCCTGAAAGGCCAGTGTTAAAAAACACAAGTGCTCTTTTGGCGGAGCCTTCCGTGGGGAAGCGCCGCATTCCTCGCGGCTACACCCTCCCGAAAAGGGTGGCCGCTTTCCCCCGCATTGTTCACACTTCAGGATTCATTTGGGACAATAAAGCTCCTGCCCCGTGAGCGCTGGGAATTACAGTGGACAATGGGCAGGCTTTCTTAGCGGGGTCTAATGATGGAAAAAAAGAAAAATATTTATTGCTTTTGACAGTTTCACAAGGGGCAAAAATCCTTGTCGTGGCTTTAAGTTTCCACAGCTGTTGGAGGAAGGGTGGTCATATGGACTAAAACAGTTCGGCTCCTTTGTTAAGAGGCTGAGCACAAGGGCCAAGCTGTGAAATTAAAGATTAAGTTCATTAAGGTAAGATAATTGTGCTTGCATCCTTGTTGATACAGGTGTGTACAGGCAAGGCCTGGCTTGACAGACCTATTTGTTTACCTCCTGGCTTCTTGCGAGGCAAATCAGGTGGCGAGGGAGAGGTACTGGAAATGTGTCTTGTTTGCTTAGCCCAAAACAGGGCTGGTGACCTGCAGCCTGTGTTTGCCATGGCCCCGTCAAGAGGGGGAGGGAGGGCGGGAAACATTCGGGGACACCACCAAACATACTTTTGCCCAGAGGAGAAACCCGCCCCAATTTTGGGGTGGGGTGTGAGTTGGCTTCTTTCCTCAGAAGAGAAATGTCTTGAAACACCAGTGGTGCTGCAGTGAGGGAGGGGAAATTATTAATGCCCCAGCAGCTTCTTTGGCATAAAGGTGTTACTGATTATTAGTTTGCTGCTGCTAAGTGTTTGGATTCTTCGCTATTATTATGTTATTTGTATTGTTAACAGTTCACAAGTTCAACAGTTTCAGCTAAATTGCACTATAATATTAGGGTTCCAGCGTGAAATTACTGCAGTTATTAAAAAAAAAAAGATGTTTGTGTAGGTATATAGATAGCTTCCCAAATTAATTCAAAAAAAACCATTGTGAATTAGCGCAAACATACTGTGGACAGTTGTGCTGTTTTGGTTCAGCAGACCCATTATCTATTGTGCTATTTTGGTGATGAAGTAGGACGATATTTTTGAGTGATTAAAAATGCTACAACACAGTTTCCATTTTATGTCATTAAAATAAACATAAAGTGGGGACTCACATGAAGGATCCTGGTGGTTCACTTTTGCCAGTTTACTTCCTCTCACCCAGCCGTTGCTCAGCCCAGCATCCCGCTCGGACTGCTGCAAGTGAAGCATGTGCAGCTGAGAGCCAGCTGAGGAACAGAATCATTTCCAAACCTGGTGCTTGAAAACCATGGCTTGCAGGACCTCTTCTGTGAGAGAGAGCAGTTTAATTCACTGATGTTTCCCCTGTGACAATGCCGCTCCTCGATGCAGTCTTCTGTGTGTTTCATGGTGCCAAGTGGTTTGTGATAGCACACTGTGGTTAGGACACACATGATCTCTTTATTTTCTGCCACAGATATTGTGAAGGTCAGCGTCAACAAGCGGACATCAGAAATATCTCACTCTGATGGCTGTGCTTCTCAGGATAGGCCTGTGCACAGAACTGAATTTTCTGTCTCACTACACCTTGGAAAGCCATAAGCTTCTATACTCATTTGGGAAAATACCGATGACAGAAATTCCTCAAAGACAACACATTTTCTGCAAATTTGAAGAGATATCTGTATTAACAGCATGTGAAAAATACCAGGTTTCTTCTCCTTCAAGCTAACAATACATTAGGCCCAATCCTGCTCACACTAAAGAACTGGTTCGATTATTTCCTGCCTGCATTAATCTGTTTTCCCCACATAGGTGCCTAAGGAAGTAAGTAGTAGTTGAGGTTAAAAATGTGCTGAGATACAGATATGCTAAATATCAGAAACTCTGCTCTTTTACAGAGACATTTGCTTGTATACAAATTCTCTCCTTCTCTTGGAGAATATAAATGACGTATCGGTGGTTTTAGAAAGTGAGGGCATTCAAGTAACATATAACCTCCTTAAGACTTTTTTAAAATTCAGGATCTAGGTTTACTCTTGTGGCGTAGGTAATGAATTCTCTTTGCTGGCTGAAAGAGAATAACCTGTTACATAGCTGGAATATATAGCCTATTACAGCTAACACAACATTTCATCATTTGAACCATTTGATAATTAAAAGAATGTCGCAGGCAACTTCTGAAGTGTTCTTAGGTCTCATTTTATATTTTGGTTCTGTGAGAGCAGTCATTAGAAGGTTCTTTTTAGTGAGATAAAATGATTTTGATTATTTTCTTTTAATCTCAGTATGTTTTTATATAAAGATCTGTTTATTATGAAAATAAGCCATTTTCAGCTAGGAAAACAATTTCATTTAAAAAAATATTTCATTAAAAAACTTACAATATAAACCTTCAAACTTTTCCATTTTAATTTCTTTTTTTAGTAAGCTGTTGAAAAATACTTGTAAAATATAACTGTAACAGTTAATGAGATAATCTGCCTACAAATCATTAATAACAAATTAAATTAGCTTTATTTTCCTGCATGTAGACATAGCTGAGAAAAGATAAGAACTTCCAATATTTGTTAAACAGATCATAGCCTAAAAAAAAATTGTATTTTGTTAATTGAAAGAAATTGAAGAAAATTGGTATTTCAGCTATGCTTTTCCATCTGTGTCTGCATGTGTACAGGACAGAGGCATTGCAGTACTATTATGAAAATATTGTCTCTCAGGTAGGTTGTTTTCAACATGAGTTTGATCCCTGCAACTGTTCACATGTTGCATGTATGAGTGTCTTTCACACTCTAATGTGTATACACACTGTGTTATAGGCATTAATGAAAGATATAATATCTGAGTGTGGATATGAGTGAGCATAACAGAGTGTGTAAATGAATACAACTTCTATATAGGTGTATGCATATGCATATTTACTGATTTGAATACTTTGGCATGTTCATATTACTAGACATATATTAAATGCCCCATGGATTGTTCATTAGAACCTTTCCTGGTCTGCATAAAACTATAACAAATCCAGTAATAATTAAAAAATTACTTTACTTTGAGATAAAGGACTCTCTATGCTGTTTTTCCATTTCTCCTGCTTTGCCACCATGTGCTATAAAAATAGTGGAAATTTTTTAATAATTCTTTCCAAATCTTTTTTCTTGGGAATTATGCACTGAATTTTCACCCATGATTAATGATTACTGTGTTCCACTTGTTTTGTGGTGACCACCTCTTCTCGGAGAGTAATTTTTCCCTCAGGACCAAATGTATCAAATTTGAACAGTACCTGTGTCTTTCTGAACAAACTATTGAACGAAATACAGTTCATGCAGTAGTTTCTGCTTGTTCTCTGAAGGATAAAACTACGCAGTTGCAGTTGTGTACTAAGCAGGTCTCGTGCTTATGAGAAGATTTCAATGCAAATGCAGGATGTTTTTTTTCCAATTTATTTGCCAGGTAGTTTTGACTAACCAACATACAGTGAATATTATTAAGAAAACTATGAGATTGCATTTCCCTGTGTCCTCTACAGTATGTCCTAAAATTGTAATCTTACTCAGCTGCCGAGTCCACCTCCTGTTCTCTGTGGATTAGTTATTTAGCTTGGGTATTAAGTATATCAGAAAAGCTTAATCTAAGAGTCATTATATGTGTTTTAATATTGAAATTTGTCATTGCCAAATCAAATTTTAATATTCTAAATATGTTCACCCCCTTCAACAGCATGATTAGCAAATGTTTTGCAGGGAAAATAGGTGGACAGATTCAGTACATAGTTTTCAAATAACATGTTATTCTGTCCTGCTGTAAGTAAAATGCTCAGAGTATTTTTTACTGTTATGAAATATTTTTTTAAAGGATTAGACCAGCATTTCTGAAGAATCTTGTATGGGCTAGAAGGGCTGTCACATCCATGCTTTTTTTGGCAAGAGAAATTAGCCTTCCTCAAGCTCCATACTGAGCTGCTGCTACACAAATTAGCAAACATAGTTAGAACCCCAGTGCAAGTTTTTTCCTGCAGAACTAACATTACAACCTTTTTTTTGAATTATTAGAAATTCTTGGGCATAAAAGCTTATGGGCATCAACTGAGAGATACAGTCAGCTTGTGCACAGGAATACTTTGGCCGTCTGGAAAGTTCTCTTGTGAAATCTCCTGGAGGCTCCTGGATTAGCACAGGTAGGCTTCTTCTTTTATAAAAAGTGAAAGAGACAGAGATTTAAATAAGCCTAGCAGGTTACATGCCTAATTGATCACTAAAGTGCAGAGATGCCCCTCTTTGCTCTACTTTTTTGGTTTCAGAATTACTGTAATGGTTACTCCCTGTGCCATGTATGAACTGTCAAAAATGGGAAAAGTTACTTAATTGTATTTCCTGTCATCACACCCAACAACTACTCCCTCTATCAGATCAAAAGTATTTGTACCTCCACTGTGTATGTTTACTCTCCAGGGCTACAAACTTTAGACCAAACTCAGCTACAAACTTTAGACCAAACTCTGCAGCACAGAATTCAGCTGAGGCACAATGATCTTGCCCACATGGGACTTTGGCCTCCTGGAACAAGACCACTTCCAGGAGCTAAGCCAGCATGTGGCTGCACAGCACTGCAGTCTTCAGTGCAGATATTACCTTAGACAGAGAGCCATGTAGCCAGAAATTAAATAATCCTGTCTTGAAGAAGCTCTGTTCTCTCTTCTCTTGCCTGTTTTTTCTGCACCTGGTGACATGCATTTAGTTTCTGTAGTTTTGGGGTCCATTCTGTGGAGGCTTCTGACTTCAGTTCTTGGTGTCAGGCAATGCAGAGCATGGATACTGTTATTCATCAAGTGAACTTCTATGCTGTCTCATAATCTATGTTATCAAACTGTAATTTTAAATAGACCCCCCAACATTTCAGTGATTTGAGGACACTGATTAATTCTAAACGTAGAAGGTCTTAGACTCTGGTAGATCTGTGGGTGCAACACAGTACTATCCAGGCATAGATCTTGGCAAAGCTGTAGTTCTGTGTTTCTTTTATTATTTCCATTTGGAATAACGTGCTACAGACAACGGGATAAAACATTTTAAATTCTGCAGTTTACTTTTCATGGCATCTGATGAATACCTCTTTTCCCCCACCTTTCTAGCTTTATCCTACTACCATCACTGTGTTTGCTGTGCACCAAACATAGCTGATGCTTCACATACAACAGTGGAGTGTGCCTAAAGACAAAAGTTTCAAGTCCTGACACAAACATTTGCCCCCCCTTCCTTGAGATGTATGACAGTGGTTGATCTACCAAGATTCTTCACATCAGTGAAATTAGCCACCTAAAGAGGTGTTTGAGGAATTGGGCAAAGACCTAGGAGTGTGACACGCAGTAGCGACATTGAGGTTATAGAGAAAGTTATTTGTCTTTTATGTCATAAACATCATAAAGATGCAGTTATTAATGTAATGATAATGCTCATATTTTCTAGTTCCAGTTTTTAGTATTGACTTCCTATTGTCTCTGTACCGTCTTGTTTCTCATGGCAATCACTTTGCTTTTTCTGTCTCCCTTTCCTTCCTTATATATCAGTCTGGGCCTGTGAGAGGAGTTCAGGAAAGACAGTCTCTAAGTGATACTGATGAAGTGGGATGTTTGTGATGGTGTTAAAAGATGTTCCCTCTATTGCCATGGAGCCATTTTCTTTCCAAGAAACCCTCCTGGTTTATTAGCTCAGTAGATGCTGGTATGTGTTTGATGTGACCACAACTGTGGATTATGGCTAACTTTTTTAAAAAAAAAATTCCTTTAAAACTCTAGCCTTTTGCTCATGAAGTGGATAGAGATGCTATTGCTAGGTGAAACTTCAGTTTCCTGAGATTCTAGGAGTACCTTAGGCACAAGAAAATCTATGGAAAATATAGATTGACTTCAATAAGGCCAGGACTCTACTATCAGTATCCAATTTTTACTGCAGTTATGCTACTCGTTACAAATGTGCTTCGCCTGTGGAAGAGGCTTTTTGAAAAGCTTTCAGACCAACATTTCCATCACCTGATTGGTTACAGATCAAAAGCTTGCACTTCTCTGACTACATAGATTTGCACAGTGCTATAAAGAGAGAGCTGAGTTCTGCATCTGGAAATTCAACAGAGGGGCTCCATCAGATGGTGCTGAGCTCCATCATTAAAGAAAATGCCAGCCCTTCCCCAAGCCCCAGGAAGGCAAATAAATACCAGGGCCCAAGTTACTTACAAGTTGTGTATGTAGATACTTTTTTTTTTCCTGAAGATGGCATTTAATAAAAACAAACAAACAAATGAAACCATTTCAGCTCCATTTAGCAATAGCAAGAGCTCTGAGCACTGCACACTCCTTAATCTCCTAATTTCCTGCATCCCAGTTCCAACCCAGCCAGGGCTCCCTTTTCATAGGATGTTTTATACCGGGCTGATTCATTCTATTTGATAGAGAAACATAACTGTAGCCATAAACAACTATTTTACATTTTGTAGCTGCTTTCTCAATCATCTTTTGTAGGGTGAGTATTTTACTGTCATGTTTTTCTTCATTAAAACAAAAGAATAAGTTTTGTACAGACCAGGAAAAATAAAAAGCAAAAATCAGAGCTCAAATTTCCAGTGTTCCCAGGATGGACTCTGTTACAGAAAGACTTTTCAGACTTCTTAGAAATGCTTGAATTTAAAAAACAAGAAAAAAGCTCCTGCCAGGAGCTGGTGTGGCATCTGCAGTCAGATGTTAAGATTAATTTTGCATTATTGGTAAACTAGAATTAAAATACCCAAAAATCCAATAATCAGACTCTCTGAGTCAATTGAGGCTCTGTATACCAAGTCTGAACTTGGTATTGTGGCAAAAAAAATCAAGTAAAATTGATGAATATCTAAAAAGAGAGTATCAGGACTGAGTGCAAAAATGGTTGGAGCATAAGTGAGACCTCATTAAAATGCCTCATTCCCTTGGCTTCCTTCTCTCATCACCCTTCATCACTGGGAAAACTGCCTTTTCCTGACATTGGTTACTAGAGCTCCAAACCTCTTGTTTCAGTGTCAGTACCAAATATGCAGAGCCTAACCCTGGTGGCTATGCAAAGTGAAATTAGTTCTGTGGATCAAAATTTTTTTAGATTATTTCTCTTAACCCTACCCATCAAAATGAATAAGAAAAGCCATTCTAGGAAACTGTGTAAAGAAAATTCTATTAAAAATCTGTTACTTAAAAAGAGATCTGAAGTCAGAATTTGTATTCAAACTTCCAGTTTAAACTTCTGGGTTAGGCAGGCCTGGGTTTACTTGCTTTTCAGAGGATGAAAGCTTGCTTTCATTTATGTGATACATCAAGATAGAGGAAAGTATAAAGAATAACACTGCAGAGGTAACCATAAAGCTTAGTAAATGTTAATAAATCTTAGCTGCTAACATTTGATATTCCACTAAAACCAAGCAAATAATATATTATTTATGCATATGCACATATTTTTCTAATTGGGTGCAGCACAGAATCATAGAATCATGGAATCAACTGGGTTGGAAAAGACCTCCGAGATCATCAAGTCCAACCCTTGATCCAACACCACCGTGGTTACCAAACCATGACACTCAGTGCCATGTCCAGTCTCATCTTAAAAACCTTCGGGGACAGTGAATCCACCACCTCCCTGGGCAGCTCATTCCAACATCTGGTTACTCTCTCTGTAAAAAATTTCTCCCTAATATCCAACATATTAGTCTCTTCTTGAAATTGCCAGTGTGGTTTATATTTTGGTTTTTTTTATTGACCCTGGGCCCTTTCCTTCTGCTTTTGTACTTGTTTATACTACGTTGGTTGTCAGTATTTAGAGTGTTTGTCATTGCTGCTACTGCTGTAAATTGAAAGATGGAACCATGGGCTGGGTTGGGTTTACATGTTATCCAGTTTTGATCTTTTCATCTGCTCTTTGCCAAGTAATTTCAGCCATGATTATTTCTAACTTGCCAAAATTCTGAACAGCTTTTAAACAGGTGACATTTTCCTATAAAAAGACTCTACCATAGGAATGTTTCTTTTTCCAGATCTGAATGTCACCTTTTCTCTCATAATTACAGTGGTCTAAGTGACACATTTCTGGACTACTGACAGTTATAAAGATTTGCTGTTTGTCGCTATTGCAATTACTGTGCATTACCTTCTCCCTTCTGAGAGGAGTGAAATTATTTCCATAGATGTTGCTGCCTTCACAGTTTTGCCTTTGATTTTGCACAGTTGGCTCTAGACTAGATCTAGATTTGGAAGTTGCTGGGAATAACTTAGTGTCAGGCAAATAAATAGCTTTGGATTAAGCTGCTGTCACCACTTAGATGAAATCTTTCCTAAACTTTTTCCTTCTTGCCTGCAAGCATTTGAAAAATGTTTTATCCTGAGTAGACTTTGTAGGCAAATATTTTTGTGCCCGGGGTCACTTGTGGGTGTTAACAACAACTCCATTACAATTATTCTCTTGTGTGGGTACATCTCTTGCAAGTGTCTGCCCTGTGTAAGCCAGCCTTGTATGATGATGCTTTGCTTTAGCCCATGGGCTGATGATGACGGGGCTTCTGTGTATTTCTGCTAGTATTCCACCTCTTCATGTAGAGAAAGAGTAGGTTGAAAATTAAGTCAGTAAACCAACTGCTGTCGTTTACTTGGTCTGTCTTGTGGCTTTCTATTTCACAGTACAAATAAAACACAGTGACCAACAAACATTACTAACCTAGACACCATGCAATTTAAATGACATGTACTGTAAAAAAATCTGATAGTTCCTTGTCTCATCATCTTTTTTGTTTCAAAAATAAGCCCCTGGGAAAGACCAGAGACACAAACCAGATATCCATGTGTAGACTCCTCATCTTTTATTCTATGTATCATAGCAAACAGTTCCAGGGCAAACTTACCCAAGTCTTCTACAAACTCTAGAATGGGGGCTCTCACAACTGTATTTGAACACTAGTCATGAATTTTAATATTTCAGATTTGAATAACAAGCTACTTAAATCTATTGGTCTACACTGCAGATCTCTGGAACTAAAAGAACTATTCTATGGATTTAGTAAAAAAAATCATCTCCTTTACTGATAACTTTTGGACAATTGTTTTTTAATATAAGCACATTTATATCCAAAAGTTACCTACAGATATTAGGAAACTGAAAAAGGAATTATAGAATGGAAAGAACAAGAGCAACAACAGACTTCACAGTCAGTTTCCTTTAAGTCCTCAGTATAGTCACAAAGTTAAGACACAAAAGCATTTGTAACAACAACATAGTGGGCAGAGAGTATAAAAGAGAGGCCATGAGGCCATTAAGGCAATTAAGAAAGATTAAGATTGCTTGTGGTGGAAAGACTCATTAATCAATAGGCCAGAAATCACAGCATGTTATAGAATATACTTCACCAAAAAAAAGAGAACAAATAGGCTAAATATATCCCATACCAAAGGCCACAGATTTCTCATTAATGAGAAATCGTATTAATCCCTCAGATATTGTTGGCTCCATAGTCAGGTTTTCCATTTACACATGTAGGAACAGCACTGATGAAATGCACCATAAGTGATGCAGAATCGCGACTGAAAAAATTTCTGTCCACAGTTGGAGGGAAAGCAGAGCTTACTCAAGAGGGCAAGGGCTTATGTTGCTCAGCATTCTGCAGGAGAGGGACAGTGACCGTGGTTATTCATTGCTGACAACAGTGATGCACAAGCCCCCATTGAGAATCTAAAGCTGCTGTGCAAAGATGAGATGATGCCTGTCAGAGGACGGGTAACTGAAAATCCTTGCATTTGCACAATGCCTGTGGGCATCTAGTGCAAGTCTTCATATGCTAATGAGGAAACAAAGTGGGAGGGCTACTGCATGTGTTAAATCTTGCACCTGAAATAATTCAGCATTGGCTTAAACGGGCGGGTAACCAGGCTGAAACCAGCTCTAGGGCACTCAGCTCCATCTTCAGCAGCAAGGTCACGACCAGTTCCAGGCTTATACGTTTAGTCTGCAGGAGAAGCTACAAGTGGGCAGAAACTTATTTGCTAACTGGTTTTGCAGAAATAGCTACACCTAGTTGAGGTTATTTTCTTTTCAAGCAAACTGAAAAGCAGAGGTGGAAGCAGGTGTTTGTTTTGTTTTGGGTTTTGGTTTGTTTTTTTTTCCAGCAAGAGGTTGATTTCACTTATTTTTGAACCTGAAACTACTTCCTAGAACTATTTCCTTGGAACTTTTTCCATGGAAATTTTCTGCTTCTTGACTCAGAATAAACTTTCCTTCACTGATTTGAACCAATAATATGGAAAAAAATTATCAAAACTACTGAAATAAAATAATTTAATATGCTGTTTTGATTCATTGTTTTATGAGCATTCTTGAGATGTGTTACTATTCCAGGTGAGGAAAATACTTTCTTACAAAACTGAATATGATTCTGGAGTATACAGAAGCAATGGATGAGGCATCTTTTGCATTCATAAGTTAAATTATCACTTTTGGCATTTTTTTCTTAGTGTAGTCAAGATATTCTACACCACAGAGTGTCAAGCCCAGTGATCACAAAATCTTCTGAGTAGGAGCTGTTCAGTGAATGACCCATAGAGGGATCAAGCCCCGCAACTTTGGTGCTATAAGCACCATGCTCTAATCAGCTGCACTACTCCCAGGGTTTTTGGTTAATATTACTAGCAGGTACGGTCAGAGGCATTGTAAAAACCAGGATGACTTAATAAAAGAAGACTGGTGTCATGCTTGCCTCATAGTAGTTTTACTATTGGGTGTATAATGATAAATATGGGATAAAAACCTGTTCTACTTCAGGTGTTCAAGACAATATTAGACAGCTATTTTCCCTGATTCCAGAGAATTCAGTTATTAACAGTGTTTCCTCAGTTTCAAACAAGGCTACAGGCATCTGGACTTCCTTAACAACTATATACCTAATTTCCTTCTTTTAGTGCAAAACAACTAAGAAAATTCCCAGAAAAGCAAGAAAACTTATATAATAAATCTTTCTGAAGCAGCTGATTTTTAAGATCCTGCATGACTGTGAAACAGCACAATCTGACATAGGACACCTCTGCTCTAGATTCTGGTAGCAAGTAATTTCTTTACATTTGTTTTTCATAGTTAGCAAAATGCCAAGTGGTAACTTCTGGCTGAACAATCAAGCCTGAAGAGCTGGCTGTCTCCTTGACTGCAAAGAGAAAAAGTCTTTTCCTGTATGGTAGTTGCACTGTGCTTTTGAAGATCTTGGAGTCTTTTGATACCAAATGTGTGGTACTGTTTTGAGAGGCAAATGTTGTGGGAGGCAAAGGCACTCAGTAGATGTTTGTTGTCTGCAAAGATAGAGAAGCCTGGGATTTCCAGGTTTCTTGATCTTGGTGCTATTTATGTTGTAGTAAACAAATATTTTATTGTTTGTGTGTGTCACAGTTGTGTCTGAGAATATTAGCCAATTTCTAGCTGCTCTACATCTGTTGTCTGCCATTCCTGTTCTATGTACAATCACCTCACTCTTCTGTTGCAGCTTCTCAATTTTACTACATAAACGCATCTATCATATTGTTTATCCATGCATGGAACAAGCAAACAATCTGACTGCACCAATCTGGACCTCTTGTCATTTAGAGAGAGTTGGGATTTAGACAGACCATTGAAGGAATTTCAGTATTCAAGATGTGAAGTGATTAAGACGTGAACAAGGATTTCAGCAGAAGCAAGGTCAAGGTAAAGATGAACTCAAGCAGAATTTCAGAGATGGGAATGAGGAGAATGAGGAAGGTAGTTTGGTGTTATGAGAAAGCAGCTTATTGTTTTAAATTTTGCACTGCTGTGATAGAAGCATAAAGACCTTTAATATCCTTTAATTAGGCTATGCTAGTCAGAGCACAGAGATGCCAAACACAGTGACATGTTGCTGTAGCTTCCTTTACCTCCCTCTAATTTCTCTACCTTTCCGTCTTCCTGATGGTTTCCCCCATATTCTTCTGCTAGATGTTTGATTTTAATATTTTGTATGTACAAATCTCTTTATTATAACTGGCTTTTTATTTCTGTTCTCAGGAGTTCAAGAATACTTCCTGGTGTCAAAGAAGTCACCACAGCTCTCACTCCCAATGCCTGACACCAGGGAGAAAGAAGACTTCCATGGAAATAATTTAGAGTTCCCAGGTCAGATTTGTTTTTCTTTTCCCACTATCTGTTCTCCCATAGTGGTTCTTTCATATACTGAATAGCTTCTAGTTATTAGGTCTGCTGGTGGAAAAGCTCTGGTCCCACCACGGGGAGAACCCCCAGCCCTTCCAACCTGCTTGTGCTATGCAGAGAAAACTAGAGTTTGACATAGTTTGACAGTGGTAGCTTTAGCTAGATTCTTTTTTTTGTTGTTGTTGTTAAAAACCTCAGTGCAATACTTTTTTGATGCTTGTATGTTAATTTCAATGTGCACAAGTAGATATTAGCCAAACTATTTGGCTTTTCATTCTAGAGAAACCTAAACAGCTATATCAAAAAATAGCCCACCACCGATGTTTGCCAAATGTTTTCATTCCATCTGTTTCATCATAAGGCTATTTTTCCAGTTCCCTCCTCTCACTTTCTGTGGCATACTTCTCCACTGCGTATTTCTGCACAACACCATCTCACCTGGAGATGAGCTGATGACAGAATAGGCTAAAATAAAACAATATTTAACTTGATAAGTATGTATTGGTCCATCCTTCTATCCAGTCTTTGTATTGTGTTACTAAAGTAAATGCAATTAGTGCAAATCAAGATGCTATGTGAAATCACGTCAATTACTTAGAACTTGGGGGAAAAAAATTGATTAAAATTTCCTGGCACTGTCAAAATACCTTGTTTTGATGTCTTTGGGAATACAGTCTTTTCACTTTCCTCTTTCCAACCCTTTTTCTTTTGAATGTATTTGAATATTGTCTTAGGTACTGTAGAATGAAGTAAAAATTAAAAGTTTATTTTTAATGAAGGCTCTTAACTAACTGAAAGCAAAATTTACTTTCTCATTTTAACTTTGGTGGCCCAAACCTAAAACATATTTGGTATTTTGGTCTAGGTTGACATTTTAAAACTCCTCATAATATGAGAACTCTAAAACCTCTAAAAAATGTATCTTTGATTTTCTTTGTGGCTTTTATTAGCTCTTAGCATCTGCTCTAGGGGGATAGAATTTTTGAGTCCACATTCTGTATCTCATATCCTCCTTCGGGTTAAGCATCCTCACTGACTACCACTGCTCCATTTAAACAAGAGGGAGGCAACTTCTTCACAAGCAGAATGCCTCTTAGGGCTCTTAGGGTGGATGCAGTCACGGTGTTGATAAGAAGCAACACAGGCAGCACCAAGTTACCCTTTCATCGAGCATGTTCTCTCCTGTCTTGTTAACAAGGACAGGAGGGTACCTCCCACTCAGCTCCCCCACTGATAAATTGCCAGCACGCCTTTAAGTCAACAACCTTAAAGGCCATCAGGAAAGCAGTTGGTGGTCAACACAGATCCCAGTGAGACAAACTGTTTTGCAAACCTGTCATAGTGCAACAATTTTGGTTTCTGACCAGGTAGGCTGCTTTGAACTGGGGATGATGAAGGTATACGCAATAGTAATGAAGCTTGTGCTTGGGAGAAGAGCTTGACCACAGAATTGAGGACAGGAACTTGTATTTTAAGGCTAGGAATGATTATAAAGGTGTTCAGCTTTCCTTTGCTCTTTGCAAGTTTTCCACTAGCTTAAAACCTAAGCACACAGCCAGGCTGCCAACACAAATAACAAAGGGCTCATCTTTTTTTGACAAACAGCAAGCCAAGTCATACTTTTCATTCCCTTCTAGAGCATCTAACTGTACCTCTCCTACATGAAGTTCCGCAAGTGGGTTCTTATGGATTTGCCAGGTAAAGTATTCCACTCTTTCAGCCAGAATGGAAATGGTACTGGACATGAGAAGTGCATCAAGAAACCCTAAATTTCCCTGCTATTTACTGGATATCAAACATGGAGCAGGTACTTTAACAATGTCTGAGAGAACTTCTGCAAAGAAAACCAGGTATTGCTTCAAGTAATACCTTAGTGACATTCACCAGCAATGCCTGGTGAATGGGCCTGCTCATTTTTTGTTATATAATTCCAAGAAATAGCTATGATTGCAACAGTAAAATCATCTGTCTTCAATGTAAATGCTACCTGCATCCAGACATTTAACCCACAAGTAGGCTTTACCTGATGACTTGGTCAATAACAGCAGCCAACGTTTGGTATCACTCTATTTTATCTGCCATGAAAAAGGCTCATTCCCATTCTGATTAATTTTGTTAGTTTATAGTGCTAGACAATATTGATAATTCTCTTTGGGGGGTTGTTTAGTGGGATGACCTTAACAAGAATAAAATAGCTGGATATGGACTTGTTTTAATATTGTATTTCTTTCTAAAGACATAAAAATCATCTGTTCTGAATTATAGTGTGTGTGTGTGTGTATGTGTGTGTTTTGTCTGTGAGTTTTCCATAAATCATTTAAATTCATTCATATAATCTTTACATTTATAATAAGCCTGTCATGGAGGAGGTGACAGCCATAGTGGACTTGCAAAAACTGAAACAGTCTCCATCATCACCTCATGTATTTACGCCTCCAGTTCAGAAGGTGCTCTAGGTGGCACCCAGAATAGAAGAGCAGTCCTATCCATGTGCTCAGAATTAGACATCTTGAAATCAGAGCAGGCCACATTCATACGTGAAGTTTCTGTGAAACTTTTTTCACAAATTTACTATAGTAAATTTCCTTACTATAGTAAATTTCTGCCTTTCTAATGATTGAAGTATGAATAAATAATTACCCAAATACACTTCAGTAAATAAATTGACTTCATTGATATAAACAGGCATTATGAAAGTTAAGATACATGGGCTTGGGAAACAAAGACAAACCTAAAAAGACAGTTCACTCTCGGTTATACAATGAAATATGTCTAGTTATTCATTGTTCATCGACCAATATTTTTATAGTAAATGAGGCGTAAAGAAATTGTGCACATGAACAGGTCTGCAAAAAAAAAAAAATCAAAAGAATCCCTCACTAGATGTGACATTGTGAAATACTGTAGCTTTTTGAGCTCCATGTGTATATTTATCTGACTACTGTTTGTATAACAAAACATCAAAGAATAAAAGGCTGATATACACAGCAGAGGTAGCTTTTCTGAAATGTTTTACCTCTTGATGCGCAGGCAATATAAATATTAATATTCATCATGTTCTAATTTCCTTATTCTTATGCCAAGCCCAGAACCACTTAGAATTAAGACTCTTCTATTTTGCTGCTGTTACATATGGTTTTGTCTGATTTCACTTCAGCTTGTATAGTTCCACCTAAATTAGCAACTATGCAAGATTAGTTTCCAGCTTCGAACTGTGATATGTAGAGGAAATAAAATTCCTGGTATGTTTCTGGTAAAAAACAATGTCTGCATGTCCATTTTAACATATGACCCAGAATTCCCTGTCCTGCAAATAAGGTTTGTGGGATTCATGTTGCACTTTTTCTGTATCGTTTTAAAACCTTCTGTAGAACATTCTGACCCCTGGATGCAAATTCTTATTGTCCAGTTTTTATTCACAGTGCTTATGTAGACCTTGTGTATTGAGTTTGTGTGGCCTGGTTTTGGTAGTGTGGGGGTTACAGAGGTGGATTTGTGAGAAGCTGCCAGAAGCTTCCTCCATGTCCAGCAGAGCCAATAACAGATGGCTCCAGGACAGACCCACCACTGGCCAGGGCTGAGCCGATCAGGAGTGATAGTAACATCTCTGTGATAAAATTTTTAAGAAGCAAAAAAGGTTAGTGCACAGATAAAAACTGCAGGCAGAGAAGAGCAGAGTGAGAATATGTGAACAAGTCTGCAGACACCAAGGTCAGTGGAGAAGGAGCGGGAGGAGGTGCTCCAGGCACCGGAGCTGAGGTTCCCCTGCAGCCTGTGGTGAAGACCATGGTGAGAAAGCTGTGACTCTGCAGCACATGGAGGACCATGGGGATACAGACATCCATGTGCAGGCCATGGAGGAGACCCACGCCGGAGCAGGTGGACGCCTGAAGGAGGCTGTGACCCTGTGGGATCCCCATAATGGAGCAGGGTCCTGGCAGGAACCTGCTGACATGTGGGGAGAGGAGCCCACGCTGGAGCAGGTTTTCCAGGTAGGACCTGTGGCCCTGTGGGGGACCCACGCTGAAGCAACCTGTGCCTGAAGGACTGCACCCACAGTGGAAAAGTGACCCACACTGCAGGAGTTCATGGAGAGCTGCCTCCAAACTAGAGCAGGGGAAGAATTCCTCTTTCTGAGCAATGTCAGAAACAACCTGTGATGTACTGACTGTAACCCCTATTCACCATCTCCCTGCTCTGCTTGGGGAGAGGAGGTAGAACTTGAGAATGAGGGAAGGGTGGTGGGAAGGTGCTTTTAAGATTTATTTTATGTCTCATTATCCTTCTCGAATTTTGTTAGTAATAAGTGAAATTAATAACTCATAAACCCTTTATCATATTTTCTCTCCTCTGTCCAGTCGCAGAGGGGAGTGATAGAGCAGCTTTGGTGGGTACCTCGTGTCCAACCAGGGACAACCCACTACACCCTGACTTCTAGAAATACCTAAATTCTTATCTTTCCATGTAGAATCTGTGGAAGAGAATTTGTTGCAGGGAGTGAGAAAATCAAACTTGACAATCACTGAGAGATTGAAAGTATTTCCAAAACTCATTATGCTTCTCCAAAGGATTTCAGTGATGAAGGGGGCTGAAGCTCCATCTGAATAGACGGCATTAAAACCATGTAATTATAAAATTACGTAACTCAAAGAAACATTATAAACCAGCAATACCGCTGTATGAGTTGCAACAAAATTGCAGATGTCTGCATGAGCCCGGAGTCTGAATCCCAAGACCTAAGAAGCCATACATATTCTGGTAAGGTTGCAAGGCTATAAACAGAACTTTTCTGCCTAAATTTCTTGAAACTTCAGACTCAGAAATTCTTGTTGTTGAATCTGGTTTTGGGTGGGTGGTGCAGAGACCTGTTTAAAGTACCTTCATCATGGTGAATTTTACTGGAGTTGGGAGCTTGTTGGCTTACATGTTTTGCAAGGTGAAAAAAGTCCCTATCCATGCAGATAAAAAAAAGTCCTGTGAGGTTTTTAGTTATAGAAAAATTAATCTTCTGTGTCTGGTGCCAGCACAACTTCATATATTGGTGTGCACACTTTTTTTTTTTTTTATTTGAGGTAATTTTTCAAATCTGAAACAATGAAGAGAAAAGGAATTTTGCTGCTGAATTCAAGCACAACCGGGTGTTATCCAGAGGCTAAATTCTTTTCCTGCTTAACATAAGAACATAATAAGAACATAAGAGGCATACTGGTTCAGAACAAAGGTCAGTGTAGCCCAATATCCTGGCTCCAACAATAGCCATAAGTGGGTATGCAGGGAAGAGTAGAGAACCGCCTTGCATATCTGATGCCTCCCCTTAAGTATTCCCCCAGCTTTCAGCTATTCATGGCCAAAGAATTTCCTGAAATGGATGTAGTTCCAAAGGATTTAAAACCCCTGTATACATTTCTGTTCTGTGGTCTTGCCCAGTTTCCCCTTGAGGCTATGCAAACTTATAGTATGTACTAACTGATGTCAAATGGGACTTGGGCATCTGTGTTTTGTGGCAAAAAGTGAATAATGTCATTAGGAATTCAAAGATAATACTATCCCTGTATCTTCATTAATACAGTAAATCTAGAACATATCTGGTGATTTACGGTTATTTGAGGAGAAGTGAAGATATGTCCAAAATATTGCCATGTTTTCTTTAAAATCTCTATGCAGGCATTGTGATCTGAGACAGAAAAAAAAAAAAAAAAGGCAGGGTAGGACACTAATAAACTGTTGATAAAAGATTAGCCTGTGGGCTCTATGAAGAGACACTTAAACTGTTCAGGCAGGGTGCTAGAGGCAAAGAAATAGGTGATTACCTTTGAATGATGATGCAGTTCTGAATAAGAGGAGAATAACTGACAAAAGCCCATGGTCGTTTGTCAACCTTGCCAAGGAGTAGGCAGACATGAAGTGATAGATCCATTCAGTGGCAAATTCCAGCTAGATTGCTCTCAGACCAGAATACAAGAGATAGTCTGTCTTCCTCAATTTTTCAAACATCTCCTTTTCTAATTTTTTTCCCTGGTGAAATTTATCCATTGTTTATAATTACATAGGTTAACTTCCTGAGATCATGCCACTCATTTACATTTCCTCGTTTTCGGTTAATAGGCAAAATGAACCAAATGCAAAGATACATACAACAAATCTTCCTGGTCCTAACTGCTTGCAGTCAACAAAAGCACTTGAATATTCTGATCGCTGGGCTTGTATAAGGACCTACATGACAAGAGAGAGAGAATATTTTCTGTGACTAATGAAACGAGCTGTATCTCCTGCAGTTCTGAATCACTAGGTTCAAATCATTGTCTCTTAGACTCCTGTAGTTGGAACTGTAATGGGTCATTTTGGACAGTCTTCTGCCAGGACATGATAGTTCTTCCCAGAGCCATGTTAGAACTTGATGATCAGCAACACTACCCACAAATGAGGCAACGTTGTCCACAAACACTGGTGCCTGTGGCCAACAGACACCTTCCTCTGTAGACTGTGCTTTTATTCTGTGTTGTCTTTGATTTCTTATGGAGCTTTTCAAAAAAGCTGTCCTTTTCCTGTCATTTCAATACGAGGAATACAATGAAAGTCCCAAGTTTAGCAATTTGTGTTGGTTTCATTGTGTTTCAGTAGAGACAAGTGCTCTAAGGCAACCACAATCAAGTGCTTTTCAGACATCTATATGTTTTTTTCTAACATGTTGTGAGTTGTTTTTTTTCTGAGTGTATGCATGGATTTTGTAGGGTGGGAGATGTTCCATTACCTATTAGTAGGTTTGGTGTGTCTCACTTGATTGCCAGATTTCTCCTGGTTCTTGAAAACTCATGAGTCCTCACTGACATCATCTGATTACACTACTGGCTATTTTTCCAATGAGAAGTTTTAATAAGATTGTTTCAGTCACGGTGAGGTCTGTAATCTAATTTCTGGAAGCAGTAGAGTGATTTTTTGAAGTTATGGTAAATCCCTTTGTTACCTGAACAAAGTGTCAAATGTGTTGGAGAAATTTTTGAACCAACGAATAAGACAGTGCTGGACCCTCCTTGTAGCTGGTAAAATCATCTGAGGGGTGAGACCCACATGAGGGAAGGGGATAGTCAATGCTAGTCTTTGCTTTTCATTTGTAATGAAAGTTTTCGAGCTTTTGGTATCATCACTCTCAATCTGCAAGTCCTTTAGAGTCCTTAATGGTTTCTGTCTACGCCCATGGCAGTAGATATGAATGTTTTTATCTAATCTACTTGGTGATGAAGCTGTATTCAATTTCATCTCATGATTAGATCTCTGCAATGCACCCACATCCAGTTAGACCACGAGACTAGAGCCACTAGTGCAATGTCTGCACTCCAAGAAAAGAAAAGATACACTGGAAAAGATTTTTTTACTGTGGTTTCCCCCTTAAGTAGTTATGAACTTGCTGAAGAAACCATCTCCCTTTTTGTGTGACACGGTGTAAGCCAAGATGAACTGATGCACCTGGAGGGATCAGGAATGTGTCAGCCTTGACTCTGATAGATGGCTCCCTGGCCAGTGGATCTCGGCATCTTTCAGTCTCTGCAGAACTGTAGGCTCTCAGGTGACACTGCAAAACTCAAGTAAGTTTACCCAAGCTTTGGGAATAGGGGAGAGATGCCAATAGGGTATGATGACAATAAGGCATTTTTATGTTTTGATCTGTGAGGATTGAGAGTATCTTTGCTCTGATAACAATCAGTGATGACTGACTGTGAGTCTAAATAGGTATATTTTTATATTCTGAAACATTAAGTGATAGACACTGTTTGCCCAACCACAAATCCTTCTCAAAAGGCAGTTTCTCCATTCTATCTGTGTTACACCTAATGTACTTGGGGTTATACTTTCATGTATGTAAATAAATTTTCTTAAAGAACATAAAAATGTACATGAGAGATGTCGTTTTCTGTTGCTAGCTAGCAAGGTTTTATAGTTCTCCAATTCCAGTTTCAAACATATTTATTTTAGTAGGTAATATTTAAGACTGAGTGGTCTATTTTCTAAATGTTCTGCTGCTTCCCTGGACAAAGCATGACAGTGTTACCTATTCTCTAGGGGCTCATGGCCAAAGAAAAGTTGTTTCTCTATTAAAAAAACTTCTTCCTCTGTGGCAGTCTTAGAAGGAATCAGATTTTCTATGGTTGGTAAAGTGCTACACATCCCCCGTTAAAATTAACAGGCCTTTAATTTAGGAAAACAATTCAATTCAAAATGTTCTGTTTCCCCCTCTTGAACTGAACTTAGACATAAATGGGACTTAGGTGCTTGGTGTCCTGAAATGAAATGCTTTCCTCAGCTGGAGCCCAGGTGCAGTGAAGAAACAGGATGGATGGGACAAAAGCTTAGCATGCTTGTAATTCAAGAGATGTGCAGAGAGTACAACCTGGATAATTTTACCAGAGCTCCAAGAGAACTTACAGAGCCTATTTGGAGCCCACTGCTGTTGGTGGCAGAAGTCCCCACTCACTCATCAGGAGCACACTCAGGCTCAGGGTTTGTAAAATGTATGCTCATTATCCCGAGGTTTTTCACACAAAGATGATTACTGTAATATTTAATATGACTTTTCTCTGAACTGACTATTCTTATTGGTTGAGCAGAATTGCCCATTTTTCTCCTTGATACATTTACACAAAGTACCTTTTCTTTTTCTTGTCTTTTTAGATAGGATTTTCTGTTAGCTTGTTTTATTTGGGAAATAGCAAGTGACACTTATGGATCTTCCCCTTTCCTTTCTTTTTTTTCTGATGGAAAACACCTGCAACACATAACAGCCTTGGAAAAGTCAAATAAGGGTCTGTGTGCTGTGATGTGCTGCAGTAACAAATATATTCTATTGTACATCAAGCAACATAAATATATAAATATTTTACGTGTACTTACATATGCTTCATATTTTTTTCCTTGTACAGCATACCCTTAAAATAAGCACATAAAGTTGCATATATCTCGTAGAGTGGCAGCAGAGTCTGCTCTGTTAATAATAATACTGAATATGTAAATCCCCCCGGTTTTTATAAACCAGTGCTTTAGGTTGCATTTACTGTAAACAAAGATGTATTTTTGGGGGCTGTTGGTTTGAGTTTATTGTTTATGTAAATCTCTCAGAATGTGACATAGCCAGATAGCTTCCTATGTTGTGCTGATCCACATTTTAGGCCAGCAGCCAAAGTATTTTATCTTTTACTTCATTATAGTGATCTTCCAATTAGCTGTGGTCTGTAATACCCTGATTTTGGTGGCAGTGGTTTGGGGAGGATTGTTTGATAGTTCTGCTCGAGAGGCAAAATGAGGGGCCTTATTATAGAAAGTGCAGAGGTTGTGCAGTAGCTGAGTTCTGTTGCAAAGTTTGCCGATAAGGGAAAACTGGCCCTTGAGCATCCATTCTATTCTGTATATTAACACTTCTAATCTGCACTGCTGATAAAACTGCAAGCCATTTGCCTTTGGAGGAATTAGTTCTGCCTCACTTGTGTAACCAGGCGATGGTGATTAACCTTTAAACTGTCCAATATTCTCAGCAGACTCCTGCTCCAGATTAGAAACTATTTAGTTATGACCAACTAAATTAACAACATTCCCTTCTCTGAAGAATAAGATTTGGAAGGTATGCATTTTAAGGTGGAATGTGGATAATGTCCTTATTTATTCACCACTTTTGCTACATAAAATGTATTCGTCAGTTGAGAAGAAAGAGAAAAGAGAGAGGGAGTTTGATTTCAGACTGAAACAATCTACAATTAGTTATGTACAGGAGGTGATTTGGGTAAATTTGGCTTGGGGTGCTGCTTTAGATGGCTGAGACCTGTTTCTGGCTTTCCATTCTTAAATAAAACTTAAGGTGCGGGGGATAAAATGGGCAAGATGGTGCTCTGGTGTGGGCAGCAGTTTAGGAAAAAGATTTCCTTCCTTTGAAAGGAAAGGCAATTATCTCAATTCTTTGGAAGAGTAATTTTTGGAAGTTTACTAACCTTCCTGTCACAATCGGGCAAAACAAAAGGTTTTGTACGCGGTGGTTACAGACCGACATATCCAATGGACTTTAGCTGCTGTGATAACCTAGTACTGTACCATTGTATCTACATATTTTAAATGTGTAATTTATCAATTGAAACATACCCTTCAATACATGTGCCATAAAAGAAAAGAGCGAGGGCAATTATGTAATAGTATAGTGTTTGTCTGACGTGCCTTAAATCCCCATATTGTTATTCCTCGCTGAATAACAAATACAAAATCCCTGTTAGCAATGTTTTCCGTTTTACCAGTTTTATATTAGCTGCCTCCTTAAAAATTGCTAATCTAGATACTACATTAGTAGGATGTCAGTCAAACTGCAATCCACAGTGAAGCCTTCTTCATATACCAATTTAAATCATTCATGGTCCTTTCTTTGGCATTATTCAAAAGATCATAATAATTTTCTTGTGCCCACAGCACAAAAAAATCAATTATTTCCCCACAAAGACTTGAAAGTACTTAGCGAGTGCTGTAAGAAAAGCTGAGGGTTATATCAAATTGAAATTGCACTCATTACACACAACACAATTAGTTGCCACTAGTCTGGCCGGTGCTTTAATTCTGAATGGCATATCTTTATTATTACAGAAACAAGCATGCAAATGGCATTGTTCAGGATTTGCAGAAATCAATAGGATATAGTGCTGTGTGTTTGGTGGCCACTGTCACTCAGTCTGCTGTGGATTTGAGATAATGTGTGTATTTGAATTAATGAAGGGAACGTGAGACATCATAAGTGACACCCAAATAAAAGAAATGGGTACATGATATTTGTAATTATTCTACTTGTGTTTTTGTTGTAAATACTTGTGCTTTTTGTTTTTTAATCAAAGGATTAATTGCATTTTAATAAGGCATTATGATTTTCAGAGCTTTAGTTAATTAAAACTTGTAGTATATAATTATGAAGTGATGCTGAGATTTGTCTAAAGATCACCCATACGTTTAGAATATGTATATTTTTCCTTGTTAAGCAGTTGCTACATTTTGAGGGAGGATGAATTATATTAAATGTTTGAAAGATGATGGCAGTTCCGAATGGATTTCTGTAAATGGCAGCTAGGAATGTAGATTATGTTGTTGGACAAATTAAAGTGGAGGAACTACTGGGGTTGGAAACACTTTTTGGCTGTAGTGCTGGAACATTCATTTGCGCAAATGTTAGCTTTCAGCCACAAGAGTAAGAACAGATGTATTTGTTCAATGTATCATATCATTCCGCCCATTAATTCCCACTGAAATTGCTGCAGTTTGAAATTCTGAGGATAGGCCATAAAGACTCACTGGTGGTGCGTGGTAAAGATTATTTTCCATGTGACAAAAGGGTTTTAAAAGGAGAGAGAAAGTAGGTGTGCATGTGTGTGTGTACAGACATCTGTATGTATCGACTGGTTTCTCTAAGAGACATGAATATTCCTGGTACAAAGCTTTAATCACTCACTATCTAACCTGAGACATATATATATATATATACATACCTATATATATTTACAAAACAATTGTTTCCTGTGGGCGTATATTATGTCTGGATTGATAGAATAATTTCTAGATAGATAAAACAAAGTAAAATAGTATTAGAAAGTTAAAATCTTAATGTTTCAAATGAAGATTTCATTTGGCAGTTTTGTGTTGTTTTGTTTGTTTGGTTGGTTGGTTGGTTTTTTTTAAATCTCCTCTTACATTTATTCCCTTCCTTTTGTAATTCATATTGGAAATAATAACTAATTTTGGTCTTTTTTTTTAAATAAAGAAAAATGCTGCTTTGCTGTTGAATGGTGAGAGGGCTTTTCTTA
Source organism: Pyrocephalus nanus (assembly GCA_038380795.1). Taxonomy (NCBI): domain Eukaryota; kingdom Metazoa; phylum Chordata; class Aves; order Passeriformes; family Tyrannidae; genus Pyrocephalus; species Pyrocephalus nanus. The sequence continues at coordinate 89,071,740 of CM076260.1, read as the reverse complement.
TTTCTTGTAAACTATAAAATGAAATACATGTTTATGCAGCATAGTCCAGCACAGCCATATTCCTATAGCACAACACCATGAACTAGAAAGGGTTTCTAATGTTCTCGCTCAAAGGAAGGGTCTTAAATTAGACCTCAGCATTTCCTACCTTGAAGCTTGGCTCCTGCAGTGCACAAATATTTATTTACTTGTTACACCCAGGTTTGTAGATACTTTTTGAGACAAATACACTCAACAGCTCAAAATGTTTCAAGTGAGGTGGGAAGATGAAGCCTGCAGAGAGGGCAAAAGAAAGAACAGGAATTCTCAGAAAATTTACGTTGACTTCAGCACTTAAACCAGGATTTTATTAGGTATCTATAAATGGATTTTAAGTAGGATTTTCCCATGTTTTCTCCCAAAGCTGATTTAAAATCTAATATTATTAGATTGGTCACAGCCTCCATATTTAACTGTCAAACCCAAAGTCTGAAAGGTGATTCATTCAACGCTTGCTAAAATATTTGCTCAGCAGCACAATAGTGTGTGATGGAAAATAAACTCCTCTGGAGCATCTCACCCTATCAGCCATGGCCTGCAGCAGGAAAAGAATGAGGGAAGGTCAGTCAATTATGTGTGGTAATCACCGTAAGCATATTATCTGAGACACAGATGTCTTCCCTGACCCCACACGACATAGCTATTAACCCCACAGTAGTATAAAAATGGGGAGGAGGAGGAGGAGCTGGTCCCCTAGGTAAACCAGACCTTTTCAGTCCGGGCTTGTCCAGCAGCTCGGCGAAGTTGCGGCGGCGAGGGCGCTGTTGTGGGGAGCTGGTCCTGCGCCCCACACGGGCACACGGCCGCCTCTCCTCTTCGGGGACCTTTCTATAGACCTAGTCATGTGAGATAAATAGTTGCATCATCAGAAAAAGGAGACTGGCAAATTGACTTCTGAGATATTTTGGGAGCATAAACAGCCCTGGAATGCCAGGCACTGCCCATGTTTTTGCGGGAACAACTTTTGTGTTCCTGAGTACACCTACAGAGATGATGTATTAGTGCTGATAAAGTATAATACCACTATCATGCAATCACTTAATGCTTCTAGAAAACAGAGATGATTTTCTCATTACACTGAGTAATGTGCTGATTACCACATACAGCTCCTTTTGAGTTCAAGTTCTGCTTATATTTACCTCAGAAAAATGATTGGCTGCTTATTCCAGGGAAAGGGACTTTTTCAGTGTGATTGTTCAAACACATGAAGTAATCAAAGTGTTTTTTTAAACTATTTACACTGTTGAACTTGAAGGCTCATTTAAAAGTTTGCATGTATATTTGGTTGCTGAGAAGGAAACATGCATTCCTCACCACCTCTGTACTTTCTAACACCAAGCATTAAAAGTAGGTCCATTTATTTCTTGCAGCCTTTGGATAACCTTTCTTTATGTGATGCTTTGTCACCTTTTGGGAGGCCATTTTGTATTCTTCTACCAAAAAGATGAATGACCATTAAGCAATGTAAGCTATTGCAGTTAAGCACAACATACAGTGCGAAAGAGTCCATGAAAGACCAGATTTGTGTTTTTTTCTCCTTGTTAAATAATTCATTGTAATGGTACTCCAGTCTTGTGACATCCTTGTAACTGAGATCAGGATGAGCCAATGAATACCAGAGCACGAAGGGAATGTTTTGCTTGTCAGATCTACCACAGAACGTAGCAGAGGAATCCCTGTGTTTCCTTTCTGACTAAAGGAATTATTAAAAGATATTGTCTTTGATACTTTCTCCTTTCCCAGGGTTAATCACCATGTGAGTGAACATTTGCATGCATTGCTGAGCTACAGGTGAAAGACAAGGAAAGTGGTGGGTTGAGGACTTGGATAAGCCTAGACATTGGATTCCCAGGAAAGGATAATTTATTAGAGATGGGGTATTTTGCCATGGTGCATGGTGAACACAGGTTGCCTCTTTCACTGACCTCAGAGATGACCTGAAAGTAGATGAAAAAGATGATGGAAGTGACTCCCTAGGATATTTGGGTTGAAGGCAGTGTTGCAGGTTCCCATCACAGCCATTTCTGACAAAATTCAGCTGGAGTCCAAAGAAGAGATTTGGGCTATCCTCCTTATTAGTAAATCCCCTGTGGGAGTCTCAGCTATGTGGAAAGATACCATTTACACTTCCCCTTGTTATTGTGGTCAGTCTTGAATTCTAGACCGCTTGTATTCCCTTATTAAACTCCCATCTTATTGTCATTTTAGCTCTCTGTCTAAATGTTGCTAAGTAACCTCCTGAGTCAAATACTTTTTCTACTGGGAGAGAATCTTGCATCAGTCACCTATTGTGACTGCCAGATTAGATACCGTAATGTGCTCGACATGGGACTGTGCTTCTATCTGAAAACTGCAGCTGATACAGGATTTGGCAGACTACTTTTGTTAAGCAGCATCTTTTCCTTGAGCACATTAAAGCAGCCCTGAGCAACTTGTACAGTACATTTACTGATCTTTGAACTGATTTTAAAGTTTGGGGAGGTCTAGGAATTTTCTTATTTTACCTTTCACCTCTAAATCCTACCTGTTTGAGTGAGCAACTCTGGTAAAGAGCACATTGCTCCACTTGCAAACAGTGGAGGCTGTAAGTTAAGACCTTACCTCTGAAAGAGAGTGAGCAGTGCATTCCTGGAGCTTTAACGAGTCATGGTTTCTACAAGGTTCTTTTATCATGTTTTCTGAGGGGCCAAATAAAAGCCAAATTGTGATGATCACTTGTGTAAGTAGAAATCCGGAGTAATGCTATTTAAATAATATGTAATTAGGCTAGAGTGAATGAGAATGGAACTCGCTCCAAATTGATTATATATTTCAGGTCAGTTGACATAACGGAGCAGCCTTTTCTGTCTCAGCTTAATGCAGTGGTTCTGAAGAGTTCATCACCTGCTCTTGGCTCTCTTTCCTATTTCCAGCTGATAAATCATCTTTAATGTGTTTCCTAATATTACTTTTCCATATGGTTATAGTTCTGTGTGACAGCAATGGGGGATGGGAAGTAGAGAGCAGGCAATAATTTCACTGACACAGAAATTACTCTAAAAATGCATTAATGTGTCTTAAGTATAATTGACATACTTTGAAATATATATTGCCTATAGGCAAAACTAAATTTTGCTAACCAAAACCAGAAGTAGGCAGAACTTCTGTAGCATCGTTCCTGGATGCATATCAAATAGTAGTGATAGTTTCCACTGATATTTTTGTAAAATATTATCAAATTTCACATGTAGAAATCATATCTTATTCAGTCATGCTTTGTCAATTAACCTTTGCTTATGTGATGGTTTATTTTTCTAGAGGAAACATTTCATAGAATCCACAGTAATTTTAGATACATCAGTTACCATGTTAATACTTGTCACCTCTCACATGCTCATCAGTTTCTCTATGTTGATTTTCTATTAACTCTATATGTCACAGCAAAAGCAAAGCATTTTCCATAAAGCTGTGAGAAGCCAGAGTTTAAATTGGCTTTTCTTCTCTAAGTTTTGTCCTAATTGTAAATAATCGTGGCCTAAAAAAATAGATTTCTATATATTTGATAGGTACACTGGTTGCAACGAAACTGGTCACTCACGTAAAGGCTTAAGTGTCAGAAACTGCACAGGTGAGTCCCATGCACCAAACGTTTGACTACTTCACCCACACACTAAAAACCAGCACTGCTAGCCTTGCTGAGAAGCTACAAACAGCTGCAGCTGAATATAGTAACGTAAAACATGGTGCCCTTCCACTCTCACTCACTGCACTACTTTGAAGGTCAAGATAAAGACAGGTCAAGTCTGGCTCAATGACAGATAAACTCTGTCTTCACCTGTTTGGTTTTTGTTGTTGGTGGTTTTGTTTGTTTGTTTTTGTTTTGTTTTGTGTGTTGGGGTTTTTTTTAATGTAGTTTAGGTTTCCAAATCATATAGTTGTTTTTAAAAAGACTGATGTAGCTCTATATGCCCAGGGATTAAAAAAAAAAAAAAAAGTTTTCTATAGGTGCTACAGTATGATAAAGAAAGGCTTTATGAAGATTACAAGAGAGGAGGGAACTACTTTCGTGTGTAGGTTTTTTATATTGGATCCTGAAGAAGACAGAGCATTTCATAGATGAGATGTCCCAAACCAAACCCAAAGTTATGTTGGCTGTACCTGCAGTGTTAGCAGGAGTTTGTTTCTACAAACTGATGTTTACAATTTTATAAAAGGACTGGCAACCTTTGGGAAATGCATGGATAATCACTAAACACAGAGGTCTGTATTTAGACAAGGTTAAATATAGGTATAAGCTCAAAAATATGTCTTTGCACCAGCCCAAATTTTCTCCATATTAAACGTTTCTGACTACATCTGTCATACTATTTGAGTCAAAATGTATTTTCAGTATGCCTCTAAGTTAAAGGGTAAAAAGGTTAAGTTGCTGTCATGCCAGCTGTGTGCTGCCCCTTCCATTTTTATGAGAACATTTCACCTGAGTTCTCGTCTGTGAACATCTATGTTAGGAAGAAAAGTACGGGTATAAGAGCCAGCTCTTGGGTATAAGAGCCAGGAGAAATTATTTATCTCCTACTGATCTGTAAGCACAGTAAATACAAACACTTGGCCTGAACCTCCTGTGACATTTGATAAGATTTTGATTGTGAGTCCTAGTATTTAACTTTTTTTCTGTGAAAATATTGTTCCACTGCTAGCCAATAGCACATTTGAAATGAAGTGGATGCAAAGTGTACTTCACTCTAAAAAAAAAGTCAGTTTTTCATGTTGTTCATTTGGGTTTCAAGTAGCATATTAACAGAATAAATTGTACTGTTCTGTCTGGTAAAAAAGAACTACTTACCTCTGGTTAATAACTGACCTCAGAGGTTCCAGGTAATTTTCTTCTTTGTCTACTAAAAATTAGGCAGAAACAATGAATCAGAAAATTTCAAGTTCTAACAAAATATGAGACAGGAAAAACAAGATACTTCCAGGACTGTTTGGTGTCTAGTAAGGGGAGAGGCTGTCTACTACTTTTGAAGAGATTTTCAATATTAGCTACACAAGTAATGATCATCTTACAGAAAGTACAAACTTGTAGAAGGAAAAGTCTAGAAGAGAAAGCTTAGAAAGAAGAATCATGGGTTTGCTCCACTGTTTCCTCTCTGATGCTGTCCAAGAAACAGCAAATTGGTTGCCAGACCTGCCAGCTCCTGAGTGAAGCTGAGAAATGTACAAAAATCCTGTCTTTGGACTTTAATTTAGGATCTAAGGTGTCAAGGTACCGAGCATCTTGCAGAAGAACCCAAATAATTTTACTGACTTCGGTTGCACTCAAAATCTTGTGGAATACTGCTCCCAGAGCTCTGAGTAACTAAATCCTTTTTGTCTCAAATGTTCTTGTTGCTGTTGTCTAGGCCTATTTAAATCCCACACACCGTGTTTTTTTTGAAATACTGTTGCACTTCTGATGGGCTTACAATAGTGTAGGTTAAGGTGCCAACACAAGCTGGAATACTGGCCATTTTGTGATCCCATCACGTACTCTCAACTCATTCTACTCAATCCCTGTATCCTTTGGTTGTTACTTTACCTCCCTACTGCCTTCTCCTCTCACTCTTTTTCCTGCTGCATCAGCGCTGCCACTCTGCCAGCCATTCAGATTCAGACCACAGTTTTTCCACATTTCCTTCCAGGTCCTGTCAACATACTGAAGACAAAACTTAGAAGAGTATCACTGACTCTCACGACTTCCATGCCCATCCGTTCCTGATATTTGTCTTGTACATCCAGTCACCTACCCAGGTGCACCCTGTGCAAGTGCTACCTGCCTTATGGTTGCCTTTCCTTCTTCATCACTTCAGCCTGACTCAGCTGCAAAGGCATGCAACAAAACAGCTGGTTGGCTTTTTTTTCTCCTCTGCCATTAGCAAGCCCTGGATCAGCTCTCTTAATCCCTACAAAGGTTACATCCTTTACCCTTTTCCCATGAAGCACTAGTCCTTCCTGACCTCTCACTTTCTACATTTCCCTCTATGACAAGCACCTCATCTTGTTAACAGTTTTAAGCAAAAATAGCCTTTTTGCCTTGAGGAGAAAAATTGTAGACTGCACTGTTAGAAATATTTTTGCGCTAGACAATTGCAAATTTACTTTTCCGTTCCTGGCATATTTCCTTAAATCATTGCCACATTTCTTTTCTGCCTGTCATATCTTTTGAAAATGCTTTCTCTTCAGCATGTCCAGGGGCTCTTCTGCTCCTTCTGTACTCCGACTCTACTTTGTCTCCCGTTCTTAGTTACACTGACCAACACTACTATCCTACCTGTGACCTTAGACCTATTACATTAACCTGCTATTTTGTCCCTCCAAGAAGTGGCCAAATCCATCTTTCTTTTGGTAGCAAAACAAGGAAATCTCTCATCTAAACCTCTGTAGTCTCTTGCACCTCTTCCTTTCTGATCTTTCTTGCTCTTAAACACATGTTGTGTCTCTGGATACACACAGAAATCCAGCCCTAGTCATGCCTGTTACTCCAGGTACTCGATCTTGCTTGTTCCTCCTCTCTTAATGCCTTCCAATTGCTGTGAGCTTACCTCTACCAAGCAGCAGTCCTGCCTCCTAGCTGTCATGAGCCTGCACCCTGTTCCTGGTTATTAGCTTGTTTGGACATCACCATTGCTTTTTAACATAAATAACACCCAGTGGGCTCATTTGTAAAGCTCTCTCATTCTTCAGCCACTTCTGCAAAAGCCACACCTGCTGCAGCGCTAACTGGTGAAAACACTCTGGGGTCACAGTTGGCACATAAGCTTTTAATACTGTTAGAGGATGCAGAAGGTCAGGAAGGTGTGCAAATGCCTACAACGAGAGCAGGCACATGTATTTTTGATTTTATAATTTTTGTTTTCCATCTTCTCTGTATTGCCTGAATTATTTGACTATAAGCTCTCTGGGGCAGGGGTGCTCTGCCTTGAGCAACACCATCTCTGTGGGCTCCTAATCCCAGGAAGCCTCTGCAAATCCTTGAAGCAACCTCACTGGCTCACACCACAGTCCACAGTGGTGTGCATACTGGAAATCATCTACATTTGCATTCATACTCTTCACCCTCTTTTCTATGCTTAGTGACATATTTTTCTCAAGTAAGCAGAAGATTATTAAATGCACTAACCTGTAAAACACTTGGATTCAAGATGTATATTTCACATATGTTTTGTGAAACTTTCCTAGTTATGATATTTATCTTAATTTAGTGATTTATTTTTCCTCAGAAAAACAGGAGGTCTAGGGCAGCTTCTTGCAGCTGTAAAGAATGACTGCTTTCCAGTTTGGCTGATGCTATAATCCACTGTGGTTGCAAGTCTTGCTTTTCTCTTTAGATGATGTCAACATTTCCATGAGCTACATGTGTTGTATTCATAAGTGGTACTTAGAAATATGTGTTCTGTAATCTCCTCCTTATGCCTGACACTTTACACATGTGTTTATCTACAAGGAGTGGTGACATTAGCTTGCTAATTTTGCCAGTGTACTGTACCAATGAGGGTGTGAGAGACTCAGAAGGATATTTAAACTGGCAAAGAGAGAATTATTGACATTAGCTATGAGTACTTTGTAAGACTCTGTTTTGGAATGCCATTTGTTGGAAAATCTTTGCTGCTGAAAGTCATCCATCATCCCCAGATGAACCTGCAAGCCTTACAGAAAACTGTCTTGCCAAATCCCACTCATTGCCAGTGGCCAAAAGTACTCACTGTGCTGGTTTTGGCTGGGATAGAGTTAATTTTCTTTATAGTAGCTAGTATGGAGCTGTGCCTTAGATTTGTGCTGGAAACTGTGTTGATAATACAGGGATGTTTTCTGTATTGCTGAGCAGGGCTTACAAAGCATCAGGGCCTTTCCTGCTTCCTCACATCACCCTACCAGCAAGGGGGCTGGAAGTGCACAAGGAGTTGGGAGAGGATACAGCCAGGACAGCTGACCCAAACTGACCATGGATGTCCCACACCATGTGATGTCGTAAAAAACATGGAGAAGAAGAAGGAAGGGAGAGATGTTCGGAGTGATGACGTTTGTCTTCCTAAGTCACTGTTACACATGATGGAGCCTGGAGATGGCTGAACATTGGCTGCCTGACAATGGGAATAAGTGATTTCTTGTTCTGCTTTGCTTTCACGTGGGACTTTTGCTTTCCCTATTAAACTGTCTCTATCTCAACCCACAAGTTTTCTTACTTTCATCCTTCCTATTCTCTCCCCCATCCCACGGGTGGGAGTGGGCGAATGGCTGTGTGGGGCTTAGTTGCCAGCTGGGATTAAACCACGACAGTCCTTTCTGGTGCCCAACACAGGACTTGAAGGGTTTGAAAGATTTGACTGAAATATGCTAGATCAAATTTATAACTGTTTTTGCTGTTTAGCTAGCAATTGACAGGCTACTGTGCCTGTGTGTGGTTTGCTTCCCTTGCTGTAAATTAAGAGTCTAGTGCTCGTTAGCGACTGATTTTTGCTTTTGCTGCTTGCTGTTGTCCTGTACCACTAATCACCTTACTCTACTGGGCCAGGGAACATTCTGATAACAGCCATGGCGCCGTGCCTGGGCTGGCAGATGGCCAGGGTACTGCTGCTGTTTCTGTGCTGCTGTATTGGACAGTCTGGAACTCCAGTGTAAACTCGAGTTGAAGGGATTGTGCCCTTCGGATCAGTGCACCTGGGAGCAGGACACCCCAAAGTGTCTGTGGCCATGGACAGGCCCATGCCAGAGCAGGTACATTGCGGAGTGTCTGTGGGTGTGCCACAGCAGGTACTCCTCTGAAGCGACTGCAGCCCAAGGATAAGTCCATGCTGGAGAAGGTACACCTTGAGGCATCCATGGCTGTGCATGAGGTCATGCTGGAGCACCTCAAAGCATGTGGCTGTGGATAAACCCACGACAGAGCAGGTACACTCCTGGAGGGACTGCAGCCATGGGTAAGGCCACATTGGGAGCAGGTTTACTTTGAAGGGACTGTGGCTGTGGGTAAGGCCGTGCTGGAACAGGTACATCTCAGAAGGCATTGTGGCACATGGAGGAGGCCATGCTGGAACCGGTGGCTCTGGATAAGTCTGTGTTGCAGCACAGACTGCGTTCTCTGCCTAAGTCTGTGTTGCCGTAGACTCTCCCGGGAGAGACCAAGGCTCATAGACAAGGCTCCACTTGGAGCAGGTACACCTCTAAGAGACTGCATTCTATGGATAAGTTCAAGCAGGAGCAGGGATAAGGGGTTGAGTTCATTGCAGTGTTAAACACTATGGTCTCGTCCAAAGGGACCGGGGGGGGAGACTGTAATAGATATGCCTTTAAGTTGTTGTAGCCCATTATTTGAGTTGTTTGTTATAGGAATCATTATGGCAGGAACCACCTGAACCAATGGAGGACAAGCTTTACAAGCAGCAGTGCAAGTGCAGCAGTGGCCAGACTAGAGCTGGTTTTGGTGCCAAGTAACTCCGTGCAAAATACCATGTCTCCTGTCCTGAATGACACCATAAAAGATGGAGCCCAAAGTCCTGGACTAAATGAATTAAAAAAAATTTTGTGGATATTTGTGGATGTTTATAGACGTTTCACAAACATTTCCCAGAACTGATCCATAGATGAAGGGATTGATATCTGTAACTATACTAAAGGATGGGGAGAGTTGCGGTGGTTAAAAAGGATGTATTGGATAGTGTGGGACCTGAGTGTGAGGTAAATGGTATGGAGTAAGGGCTGGATAATGTGCTGGTTTGGACTGGGATAAAGTTAATATCCTTCATAGTTGTTAGTATGGGGCTGTGTTTTGGATTTGTGCTGGAAACACAGCACATCCGTGTTGCTGATCCACAGGGATGTTTTTGTTATTGCTGAGCAGGCTTACACAGCATCAAAGCCTTTTCTGCTTTTTGTACTGCCCCACCAGTGAGGAGGTTGAGGGTGCACAAGGAGCTGGGAGAAGACACAGCCAGGACAGCTGACCCCAGCTGACCAAAGGGATATTCCATACCATATGGCATCATGCTCAGCACATAAAGCTGGGGGAAGAATTGGGAAGGGGAGGGATGTTTGGAGTTCTGACATTTTGTCTTCCCAACTAATTGTCACATGTAACAGAGTCCTGCTTTCCTGGAGATGGCTGAACACCTGCCTGCCCATAGGATGTAGGGAATTAATTCCTTATTTTGCTTTGCTTGCACAAGTGACATTTGCTTTACCCATTAAACTGTCTTTACCTCCACCCACAAGTTTTCTCACTTTTACCCTTCTGATTCTCCCACTGATCCCACTGGAGAGAGTGAGTGAGCAGTGCATGATGCTTGGGTGCTGGCTGGGGCTAAACTACAACACTCACCTATTGGTGTTTACAAATTAGATATACAGATATTACTCCCTGGGAAGAAGTGGAGGGTACAAACGGCATGATAGGATATGGTTTTCTTGGCTGCTGAATGGACTTCAGTGCTGAAAAAAATGCTCATTTGTCAGAACTCCACTTACATACTCCTGTGCAGCCACAGAACTCAGATTTTCTTCATTAACTAGACTGTTTGCATGATATTCACATAGTGAAGATCCTCAGCAAGAGCTCATACTGCCCATGTAAGTGGGTTTTTTTTAAAGAATCAAGCTCTTACCTCTCAAAATTACATTCAGATGGCATTGTTCCATATGTATGGCTGACTACTATAGAAAGCAGCAACAACGGGGTACAATGCACCAATTTTATCCCACTTTGACTTTGAAAATATAATCGGTACTTATAAAAATTGTAAATACTACAGAATCATGCTAGTAGGATTATACTAAAATGGAAGTGCTAATATACTAAGCAAAATAGCTTTGCTAGTCCTAACTGGCTCCTATTATCACCAGTATCAGGGATTATACACCTCCAGCAACAAAAATGTGCTGGAGCACAAATTAATATATACATGCAAGAGAGACAAGATTTAAAGGAGGTGTTTCTTTTTATCTTACAATGAACTTTGTTCTTTGAGTGCCACTGTTCGAGTAATAAGTGCAAGCTCTTACATCCAGTGGTCAAGTCTCATCTAGATAATGAAATGGTAGCCCAATAAAATACACATAACTACCCATTTTGACAGTACAATATTCCTCTGTACCTTATGCAACAAGCTACAATCACCCTTGATGCATTATGTATTTATAGTATTACCTATAAGTGCCTATTGTAAATAAGTTGTTAGACTAACAACCACAGCAGATAAAGTATCATTATAGAGTAATCATTCAATCAATCACTCAATCAGAATCATCACAGGGTTGGGGTTTTTCCATATGAAAGACAATGCCTGAACTGAGGGTATTTTTTTTCTCAAGTTATGCTATAGAATCTATTTCTGTATATCACCATTCTCAGTGTTAAATTGCAAGTCTCATGAGAGACTGAAACAAGAACAGCATAGGGATTTGGACACTTTTTGGGGGGAGAAAGAGCTACAGAGCCATGTTTGATTTCAACTGAGTTGAAGATGGCATACACACCATTAGCCAGCCATCAATGATAGATCACTTCTACTGTGTCCTTTTCCATGAAGTTTTCAGTGGTTATGTTTCAGACTGCTGCAGCCTGCTCCTGACAGCCTGAAAGTTTGTGAACCCTCCATGTGCTGAAGACGTTGTGTCAGCATCACGTCAGAGCACCTGAAGCCAGAACTTCACCTCAGGAGTCCTATCAAATGTAATTGCTCTCAGCCAAAGCTTCCTGGACTCTGCAGGGATTCATTTCATCTTCATCAAGGTGACACTGTGTCGACTTTGGGACTGTCACAGCATGTAGGAGCATGGCAGCCCCCTGAGGAAAACAAAGGAAAAAGATAACCTAAGTCCCCTACCTACCTTGAGGAGGGCACCTTTGCAAATGAAAGCAAACGAACACTGACTTCTCTTTCATAGGCCAGCACACATCAGGTCAGCAACACAGCTGTAGCCAGCCTCTCACTGCCTGCCAAAACAATGCTCTGCTTAAGCCTGACACCTTAACACAGTAGCAGTGGATCCTAATGTCTCTTTATTCCCAATGAACAAAAGAGCTAAACCTAGTGGTTGCCCTTTCTATAAATAACTTCTGAAGTGCAATTTAGTTACTCTGTAACTTGTATGGGTTGACAGGCTCACTTAGCTAAATACAGATACTGTTCTTGAAACAGACCCCAGTCCTGGCAAGAACTTTGTGCTCACGGAAATAATAGTAGCTGTGAAGTGGTGTTAGAAGAATGTAAGAGCTGAATCCTTAGCTAACTGGGTAAGAAGAAACAGGTGAAATGATTGTATAGAGAAATGCAGACGCAGCTTCAGAGCTCTGCGAGTTAGGAGTATCAAGTAAGAATGAAAGTTCTCGATTCATATAGCTGAATTCAAGATCTTTGGTTACTGATGGGCAATGATCTAGCACTTGTTATGGATCAAGGTCAGAACTGCATAGCTGAGACGTGTTTAGGTGAGATGGAAGGATACGTTTTGGTGTAATTAATACAGCATAAGAGTACAGTGGGCATGAAAGGCTTCTGCTGGCGTTGATGGGTGGATTAAGTCTTTGGCTTTCATCTCATTTAAAATGGAGCTGGTTAGCAGCTCAGAAAACAGTCTGCTAGAAGATTCTGATTAAGTGCATAAGTCCTGGAACAGTACTAAGGTGAGGCATATCTGCCAGACAGCATCTGTTTTGATGGTTCATGCTCAGTATTTAATAGAACACTGAGTTGTCCAAAACGCCTTGAGGTAAAATAAATTGTTGCCAGCAGCCTACTCTCTTGCTCGTTTAGTACATCTTAATAGCAATCTTTTGTCCTCAACCGCAAGGTGATTCCTAAACACCTCTTCCAAGGTTTTGTTTGCAAAATGACAATCAGTAATTTATACAATAAGTGTTTACATTATTTGCTACAATAGAGAGTACTGGTGATAGAATTACTGTGTGGAAACTAACTAGTTATATCATAAAAGCACAATTTGTTGAATAGGCAAATTAAAGCATCCATGCCCTCTGCAAAATCCTAATGAGTAGATTTATTTGGGTTGGTGGACATCTGGTTAATCCTAGCTGTCTTCACTTGGACGCTGATGTGAATTCCTCACATTGTGAGGAAATTTCTTGTTAGCTGTTAGCTAAAACCAATGAGATTTGACTGAGCTCTCCGTACATATGGAAGGCAGCCAGGATGTTGTTTGGAGAACACATGTGAAGTGCTTCCTGAGCAGTTCTCAGCTGTTGTTTGTTCATGATGCTCTGGGAACAGGCAAAAACTCTATACCACAATTGATAGGGAAGTTTCATGCCTTTCTGGATGGAGAAGACAAATGAGTGTTTTCACTTTGATACATCAGTTGTCTACTGCTTGCTTCAAAAGAGATGTATTTGTGTCTATTTGAGTAGTAAGTCACTAATACTAGAAACATTTGTCTGCTTTGGGGGTGACATGTCAAAGGAAAAGTGCTGAAAGTGAGCAGAACATCTCAGTCACTGATTCCCCAGTATTCCCTGAACCTTGTCTTTCAGACTGGTGACCCAGCTGTAGCGTAAGTGGGGCATTGTTCTCCTGTGCATCCTTCTCCTCCCTACTGATGAAGATCCAGTGGTGTACAATTAGATCTCACAGCTGTTTTCATTACTGAAGGTTGTGAGGTACTGATGAGTGAAGGTGTATGGATTTGCATTTCTTTCTCTTCAACATCTAACAAAAGGTAATCTTGAACCAACAACCTTCTTTTCGTGAGATATTTTACAAGTATGGAGTAGCAAAGGTTCTATTTGTTCAAAATCTGTTTAAGCCCATCAGAAAAAGAAAAATTAGATGAAAAATTAGATGTGCTGATCTATCTTTACCATATGACTTTACTTCAGGTATTCAAAGAATGTGGCTGAAGATCTGTTCACAGCATAAAATGTCTGGATTAGAGATGAGTCATACTGACAAATCTGATGTAACAACCATAAACTGGGGGAAGCAATTGGAAGGAGTGACTGCTGTTATATTATTCCACTTGACTGAGTGCATTTGTTTATTACTCACATTTGAAAGATGCAAAGACCCCACAAGGTTGAAAATGTGAAATGTTTTTCTGTCATTCAGTAAAAGATCCATAGCAATATTTGCATTAAAATGTTGCTGATAATTGGGACTGGAATTCCAAAATTTACTGATGCAACTATTTCTGAAAAAATACTACTAGAGATCTCTGCAAACTATGGAGTTGAGAATGACAGTCTGATGTGATCAATCCTATTTATTATCTTAACTATCACAAATACTTGCAAAGTCTTTACTTACTTCTTATTGCCTTGGTTAATGTTAGTGAAACACTGCTATCTATGCCATGCTCCAGGAAGGCAGCATGTTGCAAATATACTCTGCATATATTTGGTAACCAGAAGTCCTGGGCACGGAATTTCCACAGTAATCCTAAAATTCAAATGAGAATTTGGGGTTTTTTTGTTCCAATTCACATATGGCCTTTAAATAAGTGCTGTCCAAGCCAAGGGAAACAGCCATTATCCCATAAATGGCTGAATATTTAAAATTCACAAGGATTTGAAAATGGTCAACAGTTTTTAAAGTATGCTCAGCCCTTAGCTGAATTGGATTACTGAAGTAGGAAAAGACACGTTTTCTTTATTTTATGGTTCTTTGGGAATATTGCTTTCCCCAAAAATCTCACTGCAGTTTATGAAAACTGGGCATAGTAATTTAAATTATTCAGTAATTAATTATTCAATAACTTGAGAATTATTTGACCTATTCTGTCCTTTCAAGAATGCATTTTTCTCTGGTGTCAAAGAAAAAGCTAGATAAATGTTGAGTTTTTAAATTACTTCTGAGCACCCTCTGACAAGAACTGGTTGTCAGAGGTGCTTAGCATACAACAAGATCACATCTCATATTTACAGAAAAAAAGATGATACTTAAAGATTGTCACAGATATATGCGGAATGTAACAATTACACCAATTTGCAGTGTAGTTTATTTGCACATAAATACATAAACCAAAAGCAACAACAACAAAAGCTTGACAAATATTTATAAATTTTGTAGAGTAAAATAAATAATTGTACGCACAGCAGAATCTGTTAATATGAGCAGTTACGTCTCCCTTGCTGGGCTTATAAATACACACACACACACATATATATATATGTGAAGAAAAATTCCTTGTAAATATCCATTGTATTATCTTTGAATTATTGGCCAGGTAGAAGGTTACAGGAGAACAGAAAATCATCTTCTTGTCTGAATTACTGTCACCATGGAACAAATTGGAAAAAATATTACTTTGTGTCAACCAGTTGCACCCCACTGCACACATGGATGTCTCCTAGAGCCATCAAGATAATATCTGAGCATGTAATCATAGCTGGAACAGTAAGGAATCCTCTTTTTCAGCTACAACCAAACAGCACATTGAACCCACAAAGACATGACCAACATTGTCACTCTCAGCCAAAGTTAGAAACAAGATTTCTGCCTTATGGCCTTTGAGATATCTTCTTTTTTTTCCCCAAAGTGTGTGGGCAGGAAATTTCAGAGACAACCTTAGCATACTAAATAACTTGCATAGCTAAGGTTAAAACTGCAAGCTTTGCAAATCACTAGAGATTTCAAAACAGAAACAAAGTAAGCTTAAATGATGTTTAAGTATTTCTAGGTCTACACAACTATTTGTCTCCTGGTTTAATTCCAAATAGTTTTCATAAGATGCAGATTATGAATTTAATAATTCCTAATGTATTTACCATACTAAAAAATTTAATTGCTTCAACCTATTTATCTGACTATATATTTTATTCAGCATTCATTGTATAACTCTTGTATAAACACACCACCTATATAACTTGTGTTTCTAACAGTAAAACTGTTCAAGGAAAGCTAAGAAAGTTTCTTTTAAAGGTTTGAGCTTGCAAAATGCTGAATGCTTCAAGCCCCATAAAATCTGCAATGGGTGCTCAGCACCCCACAGAAAGTGCACAGCTGTTGACAGCATCCTTGGTTCAATGCTAAGTGAAATCATAGGCAAAGAGCTCTCAGTGACTTGACTGAGCTTTGAATCAGACCCAGGCTCCTTGTGGGGGATCCAGCAAGGTTATGTGTCATTTGTGAACCACCAAAAGTATAAGCCCTTATAGCAACTGCAGTTTTTCAGGTGGAGAAAGTAACCAAAGGATGATCCTTGTTTGTAAGGGACACCACTTTGAGTCAGTTTTGGAAATTTCAGTGACCAGCAAAGCTTATAACTTAAATATCAATTACCAATCATGAAAATTATAGTAATGTGCAAAATGCTCATTTTACATCAATTTTAATGCTCAGAGTTAAATATATACTCTAGTGATCTCTGGAAAAGGGACTGGAAATGATGCTAAGCAAGTTTGTAGAGGATACAAAACTGGGAGGAGCCATTGACTCCCTTGAAGGCAGGGAGGCCCCTCCAGAGAGACCTCAACAAATCAGAGGGCTGGGCAATCACCAACTATATGAAATTCAACAAGAGGAAGTGCCAGATTCTGCACCTGGGTTGGGGCAACCCTGGATCTACAGACAGACTGGGGAATGAGATGCTGGAAAGCAGTGCTGTGGAATCCAAGACCTGAGGGTCCTGGTCAGTGGCGAGTTGAATCTGAGTCAGCAGTGCCCTGGCAGCCAGGAGGGCCAACCGTGTCCTGGGGGGCATCAGGCAAAGCATCGCCAGCCGGTCGAGGGAGGGGATTGTCCCCCTCTGCTCTGCACAGGGTGGGGGTCTCGCCTTGAATATTGTGTGCAGTTTTGGGCACGACAATGTAAGAAAGATATTAAGCCATTAGAGAGTGTCCAAAGAATGGTGAAAGGCCTTGAGGAGAAGCTGTATAACATGTGGTTGAGGTCACTTGGTCTATTCAGCCTGGAGTAGGGGACACTGAGGGGAGACCTCATTGCAGTTGCAACTTCCTCGTGAGGGGAAGGGGGGGGTGGGATGCTTATCTTTTCTCTGTGGTGACCAGTGACAGGACCCAAGGGAATGCCCTGAAGTTGTGTCAGGGGTGGTTTAGGCTGTGTATTAGAAAAAGGTTCTTCACCCAGAGGGTGACTGGACACTGGGGCAGACTCTCCAGGGAAGTGGTCACAGCACCAAGTCTGACAGAGTTCAAGTAGCATCTGGATGATACTCTAAGGCACATGGTATGATTCTTGGGGATGGTCCTGTGCAGGGCCAGGAACTGGAGTCAATGATCCTTATGGGCCCCTTACAACTCAGCATATTCTGTGATTCTGTGATCTTAAAAACCAATCTGGACTGCTCAGAAACCCTTGATATTGCCTTCTTACCTTCACTTAATGTTGATCCTGAGACAGCAAAAAACTACTCTCCAAACTGATTCGGGGTTGGATGGTGCTTGAGGAAAAATTTCCTTCTAAAATTTTCTAGGTCATACGAATGCTATTTGTCCTTGTCATGCAGTACCTTGTCCCGGCAAGGTACTTGTTCCTATGCAGCTTGATAACATTTATTGTAGAAACCTCTGTAAAGAAATACCATAAAGTGAAATTACAAGAAGGTTGCACAAGGAATGATTATTTATTTATTTACATTTACATCAGTGGCTTTCTGTTACCCTTAAGTACAAAAGCTACTATATATATTGGGTTTGAAATTTTTTTAATTGAAGAAATTTGCCATTTTTTGGTCAGTTTTTATTTGAAAAAAAACAAAACAAAACAAAACAAACCCAAACACAGCTAGCAGATATAAGTTTCACCATGTTTCCTTGCTTACAGATCTAAATTTAATGTAAAGTGCTGTGGTTTAGTTCTGCTTTTAAAAGCAAACCTAACATATTCTACACTGCAAGAAGTCTATGGGTACCTACTTCTTACCACAGAACAAATGCATTTGTTTTCTAAATGGTCACTTTCCAGAAAGCACATTAAAGTACAATTTACCCAGTTTGCAAAAACACTGTAACATTCCTGTGTTTAACATTATGTTCATGGACTGATGATTCTCCTACAACAGAATGTAGTATTTACTGTACTTGCAATGGATTTTCTACACTGCAGGGCTACAAGTAACTAAGAAAGATGAACTGTGAACAAGTCTGTTATATACTAGTCTTTTAGTACACTGTGGTTTTATTTCAGAATAAACTGTCTGGAAACACAGAGAAAGAGTGCTTGAATTAATTTTGTTGATTCAAGTAAACTTCTATGGCCCAGAATCTGGACCTCATCTGTTCCGGGCCTTTATGAAGCTGGATGAATTATTTGCCACTTCTGTTTAAATATGACTCTTGCTAAACTGAAGAATCTCAGGATTCTGGAAACCTTATTGCTGGGAACATTTCTGCCTAGCAAAAAGAAGAGGGGAAAGTAGCTCCACTAGCTCAGGAGCAAGACAGGGAGCAGAGAGTAGTTTGCCTGTTTTGGTTCAAGGGTTGTATTTCTAGGAACAAAATTACCCACTAACAAAAGCAGTTGTCAGCAGTGGCCCACTACAGCCTGACACTAGTGTTGGAATTATTTTGACATTAACATAGACAGAAACAATTGTCATGTAAAACTTACACCAAGACACAGGCTGGATTCACGCCACCCTCAAATGCTGAATGTGGCAGCATATAGACCAAAATTAATTTTTGGTGAAATTTCTGACACATCCAAGTGGCTATAATTTGTAACCTCTGCCTATAATACAGCACCTCAGCCTCTCCTAAGACTAATGGACCACATCAGTGGAGACACAATGCATCCGAGCATTGCTATTGTAGGCAGAATTCCAAAGTCCAGCTTCCTTTAGGGAACAATTGCACACAGATTTTCTTACTCCATTTGTGCTGATAAATTTCTTGGATTTGATCAGTGTATCTACATTGTTAGTAACTGTTGTCTTGACTTTAATGGCTGTGTGTGTTTTAAATTCTGAATAAGGGAAAAAATCATGTGGTTTGATATATTCTGGGATCTCTTCCCACAGGTATTGAGAGACAGAACATTGTAGATCCAAGAAAGGAAGCCACAAGATTATGGAAGATCCATAGTGGTGCCCATCCTCAGCTTTCCTAACAACTTATTTCTGAGATGCTAGAAATTTTAACATGAGCACTAGAAGGAACTCCCCAATATGTAGAGAGGATGGTACCTTAGAAAGCTAATGAACTATGCATAGTTTTTAAAAGGATTATATCTGCATTGTGTCTTCATGAAAAATACTTTGAATTTGAACAACTTTTTTCTTCTGTGATACAATTATTGATTTACTAATATCTCATCATATTTTTCCCCACAGTTACAGGGATTTGGACCAGGTTTGCTGAGCAAGATTGTGTAACCTTGTACAAGCAGCCAAACAGAAGGTCATATGAAGTAGTGCTACCCAAATCAACTCACTGAGCAACAGAGAGTCAGTAGTAATTTAATTAGCTGCTTATAGCAGTCATAGCATAAAAAGCCAGCTGTGTAACTGCAGCCTTCACAATTTACAGCAGAAATGTAACACCAAAACACACCCAAATATATTCTTCGGGATTGTAAAGTCTAATGGCATTTATATGCCTTTAGTAACATGAATAGTAAACTCCAGAGAGGAGTTTGCTAATGACTACATACTTTTGTTATATTACATATGCTTATGATGCTGGATTTAAAAAAAAAAAAAAAAAAAGAAAAGAAAAGAAATAGAAATGTGGATGTAATGCAGGCTTTTTGCTGTTGTGGAAATAGAAATTGCAAAATAACTTTGGGCTTTCCCCACATGGAAGTGTTTTTGCAAGGTTTTTGAATAAAGACATGTTCCCCATAGTGGGGAGGTGGGAAAGAAATTGATCATCACTGTAAGAGCTAAACATGACAGTAACACTCCTCATAGAAGAAGCAGAAATGGAGGCACAGAGGGGACATGCACTGTGGCAGTGCCTCTGGCAGTTCCTGGGCAGCCTGAGGTTCCTCTCTGTCCTCACTTCTTAGCAGTAAAACCTCGAGAGCCAAGAAGGATTGTTGTGGGGCATGCTGCTATAGTGGAATACATGACAATAACAAGCATCCTCTAGAAGAGAGGAAATTTTGTAGGTTTTTTTTCCAAAAAACTAGCACATTGGTTTCTACTTATAGACAACAGCAGTGTTGTGTGAGCTGTGACACAGGTCCAAACAGGCTTTGTGCTAAACATACAACTTACATGTTTTATTCTTCTCCTTTGGATACTTCTCAGTAGTAAAAATAATATTGCCCCTCACAACCCCACAGACACCATTGTGTACTGGGATCTGGAACTGTCACTGCTGACTATGAGAGATTCAGGAGTGCACAGCTCATTTTTTGTAACTAATTAATTATATAATGAAAGGAGATTTATTCTTCCCCCACCCCCACCCCCTGCCCAGCCCCCATCTTCCCATCTTCCTCAATCCTTGCTAATCTTTCTTTCTGGATAACAGGGGGAAAATAAGGAAGGTGTTTAGCAGTCTCAGTTGTCTCTGTGATTCAAATCACAGAATGAAGCCAGACAGCAACACAAGTGCAGATCAGGCAAAGACTGCCTGCTCTGCTTGTGCTTTCTCTGCAAGAATCAGTTTCAAATATTAGGTGGATTTTTTTTTCCTGTTGCAATTAACTAAGAAAAATATTTCAAAGCTGTATAATTAAAGGCCAGCATTTTATTAGGTTTTAAAATAGCCTTTATGAAATCTACTCCTGCCACTGGTAATTACAATGTACATCTTAATACACCTCTGCTAGGCCTGAGCTGGAGATAACAGTCCTGTGTGTATTGCATTTGGCTTGTGCATAGAAGGTAAAATCCTTTATCTTATCTCAATCTCCAAACAACCAGCCTCTCTTCCAATTCAGCCCTAATCTTCTTAGTAAATAATACTGATATTTTTCACCATAACAAAAATGGAGCTGCCAGATTCAGGCTGATAACACCTCTCATTTACACACCATTCTCTGTCAAAATCTGCCTGATTTTTCTTAATCTCTTTAACTCATCAAAAAATACTTTTTTACATTCAGCCATGGTAAGTTCCTTGCTACCAAATAATATTACTATAAATAAATCCGTTGACTACAGCTGTCTCTTTGGATAGATATTGGAACTCTTCTCCTTCCTGGCTTGTTTCACTGAATGATGACAAATTATTGTTGTCCAATTTTATTTTGCTGTAAAATTTGTTATTCTAACAAAATGACTTAAAAGGATTGTTAACTGAGAGCACTTCTAAAAGGCATCTTTTTTTTTTTCCACAGGATGTCATCTCAGTTTACTTCTCTTGAGAATGCTGTCTTTGCACTCCCATCCTTCCCTTTGCAATGGCTTATCTTTAAAACAAGGGAAATGATAACCTAAGTCCTTGGATTTTTTATAGCCTGATAATTATCTCTGTATGATTTCTTAAACTGCAAAAAAATATTGCCGAGAGAATAGCACTAAAATTTTATGCATGGTCACCTTTACATTTTTTGCTTTTTCTTATTTATTAAAATTTGCTTAACTGTTGCATAAAGCAAGGCTGCACATGTTCATTATCAAGTAATAAGATCTTATTCTGAGGCTTGAAACCTTTCTGACATGCTTCCAAAGTGCTGATTGGGCTGTTTTAATAGTGAATCACCTACAACATCACTATCCATGTCAGGATTATGGAAAAAATGAATCATATTGTTTAGATAATCTTCCATCTTTGTATGACTGAGAGATGCAAGAACTTCTAACACCAACAAGTGCAAAACTGGTATCTTGTGTGGCTGGTGCAGAATGAGTCATGTGGTTAGCAGGGAATGTGGGGCATTGATCTTGGCCAAGAGTTGACCACTATCAGGGCTCCAAAACATGTCCCTGCCTGTTGTGTACCACTGCTGTTGCTGTTGCTTCTGTTACTCATTCAATCATAAAGGTGTGCTAGAGTGCAGAGTTCTGTATTAGGAGGCAAACAGAAGACCCCTGCCTGATGGGCTACCATTTAATTCTAAATATTTTTACATATATATATATGGGACTAGTTTCCTGAAAGATATAAGTAGCTCCCTGTCCTCTGGCCAATTGTTAGCTGACTACTTATAATATCATTATACAGGAGACACAAAAGGCCAGAGTCTTGCTACAGACTTGAAGAAGAAAACTTACGTCCTGAATGTGAGTACATGGGTTTTTTCTAATGACTGCCTCGATATTTACAGGTATCCCTTACTGAATACTTGCTTAGTCTTTATTTTCTCTCTCATTTCAGTTAGCCCTCCTCTGCACATTGTCCTGTTTGGATTTATCTTGACTGAGACTGTGTAACAAGACTGTATGAACACTTACAGTGAGCTTCCACCAGAAATTTTCATAACTAAGCTAGTCCTCCTCTATACACCTAAAATACACCTCCTGACACCTTCCTTGTGTGCCCTTTTTTACTGGAGTATCTCACTTCTCTCTCTCAGCTGTACTGTGACAGACAGCTAACCTGGGGTACCCCCCTAGCACAGTCTTTTCTAACTGATTCCTAATTTTTGTTATTAGTTTCCAAATGCATTACCTTCATTTGGGGATAAGTGACTAGGTTCATTATCTTCAAAATACTGCTTCTCATCCCTTTCTTGTTACACCTGTCCTTACTGTCATCCAGCCTTTTTCTGCATGATATCCTTCTCTCCTGTGTATTGATAGTGCCAACCTATGCAGTATCACCACATTCCAAATATTTGTGTCATGATCTTAATTGAAATAAGACAGAGATGAGACCCAAGACTGATCCATAAAGAATTCCACTGCTAACTGGTAACCCTCATGTTACTTTTCCTTTCAACACTATCTTTTGCTCTCGTTCCTTGAGACAGTCTTTACCTATCTTTCAATTCCTCTACTAATCCCTATCTTCTCCAGCTTAACAAATAATTTCCCATGTGGCACCATACCATACGCATTACCGAAGTCTAGATAGATGACATCGACTCCTTTTCTTTGTCTAGAAAATCAGCTATCTTATCAAAGGAAGCTATTAAGCTGGTCTGCCTAGATCTCCCTCCTTTTATTACATATCCTACTGCACTGTATCCAATATTTCCTTCACTTCCCTGTTTTTTATTTGTATGTTCCTTCAAAACCTGTTCTGAAACCCTGCATAATTCAAAGGTTAGGTTAGTGAACACGTATTTGCCAAAATATTTTTTTTCTTTCATTTAGTATATCTTCTGTTCTCAACCATATGACACTGTCTTTATTCATCTAGGGTTGGTTCACTTTTTTTGCTTGAAAGACAAACTTTTTCAATTTTTTGATTTCAGGAAATTCAAGGTCTAATTCAATTCAAGTATCTCAGTTCATCATTGCACATGATCTAAAAACCTGATTGCATTAGTTCTCTCTCCTATTACTAGGGAACATCTGTTCTCTAGTAATAAGTAAAATATTGGTTGCAACATTTTCCAAAGATCTGTCATTTAATTCAAACTGCTTACCTCATTACCCATTTTTATCTTTCATAACCACATTTTCATTTGGCCTGTAAAACAATTTTGATGATGGGTTTTAGTACCTTGCATTGAGATGGAGAGGTAATTTTTTTGCTTCATCCTTCATAAGTGACATCAAGATAACTTCTGATGAGAAATACAAGAGCAGTAGGGGGTCTGAGCACGAAGAAAAGGGAGCCTAGGATGGGGAGGGGATGTTTTGCTAAGAAAATTGAAGTTGAGGAGAACATTTTCAAGTTGATGCTTACTTCATGCAATTATTTAAAACTTTATCCAAAGCAAGGCAGGAATGTAATTTGATGAACATCTAATTGTGTGGACATTCATTTTTACAACAGGAAAAACGAAAGATGCTATGAAGGAGATGACAAAAAATCAGGACTAACCTTGAGTTCTCAAATGATCTTACTTCTTATTCTGACTTGAAAATTCCACATAAACTATCCAGGTTCCAATGTCTGTTCAACTGTGTGCTCTTATCTCACTCAACATTCATACAGTTTCTTTCCATTCGAATGTTTGCAGAAGGTTGGCCAAAGGGCAGAACAGACGGCACTCCTTGTATAAACATACACTTACAAATATTTCTTCTTATTTTAATTTTTTTTTTTTTGGCTACTCTGTTTGTCTAGTTTTATTGTTCTCCCACCTCCCAGTAAGCTGTTAATAAAAAAATATGAATCCTGCTTCCCATCAACTATGAATGCAGCTTCCCTGTATCCAGTCAGGGAGATATACTGCAAAAGCAAAATGATTGCAACACAGTGTACTCTCTGTTTTTTTAAGCTTCTCAGTACTGCCAAAATTAACTGTCCTGTATCTGATAAATGTCTGTTTCAATTGTGTGTGGAATTATTCCATCTTGTATGGCTGGTGCAGATTTATAGAACACTTTTAGCAATTTTTATGTAACACTCAACTTAAAAAAATTAAAGCATATCCTCAATACTGACAGAAATGTGGGTGTTGAAAAGTTCATTTCCTGACTAATGTTTAAGGACCAAATGCTGTTCCTGATTACACTGATCCCATATTTTTTTGCAGGGACTCTGCCACGTGTCAAAGAAGACATTTACAAGTAAGCATGCAGCTTTTCCATACACTTTCCAAACTTTGAAATTTCTGCTGCTTTCCCACTGATCAGAACACAGTTCAAGTGGGATACAGAATTGTTATTTAAATCTTACAGTCAAATTAGACCCTGGAGACATGATTGCACAGCATTATTGTCTCAGTCCCCATGAAGTTAAGTGTTCTCATATCAAATATGATGTCTTTCAGCTTGCCACCTACTGCACAAGTATTCATCTCGTTGTTAAAAGATATCAGGCAAAGTGGTGCTTTGTTTATTTTTTCACGCGTCAGTTATTTTTAGTGGTAATGCTAATATGACACTGCTGCCTTTTCCTGTTAGTCACAGGAATATGAAACTTCTACCTAATGTTCTCAGCCATGTTAATGATAAGAAAGCCTCCAGGCTTTCCTCAGAGATCAGGATGGCATTTTTGTTGTGTCTTGCTTTTGAAGAAGGGTGTTTCTTCTGTGAAATGCTGCTCTCTTTTCTCAGGAGAAGTGGGTGTTCTGAATGCAAGTTTCAGTGACGGCCCAAAGGCACAAACATTACTGAGAAAGCAGAGCCACATCACTGTGAGCTTGGTGGGTAGGGACCACCACCTCCTTACTTGAAAGACTGCTGCCATCCAGAGCAGTCTGGGACAGGGGGACATCAGCAAGCCAAGAGGGACATCATTAATTGGTGAGAAGGATTTACAATGAACTACCTCTTTGAGAGGTCATGGTGCTGCTGAAGTCAAATTGCATGGCAAACATTCAACTTCATTTCACCTGAGTTTTCTTTTGGAAGAAAACCAAGGAGAAAATGTCAAAATAATCCATTTTAACATTGTTGGGCTTTCATTTTTCACTTGAAATGACTTTCTGCTTTTGCATTATATTTTCTCTAATGCAATAGATTATATATTACAGCACAAACTCAAACATTAATATCAAAATGGGATATTATGAATGACCTTAAGTGTTTTTCAAACAGTTCCTTGTGAGAAATTTTTAAAAATCAGTATTTTAGTCCTGGCACTGAACTCTTGTCACCAGAGCTCCTTCTGCACAGCCTCAGAGTAAGTCTGCAGCTGACCTGGGAAGGAAGGATTGAATTTGCTGGCTTGTCTCCCCAGCTAGCTTAGAAACACTTGCATTTCTGAAAATGGTTTCTTACATAAGATGTTATTTTTAAGAAGTTTTGATCTATAGCCCTTTAAAGTTACCAGAAACCTTTTCGCTGTCTGGAGTTTGGACCGTAGACACAAAACTTTTGTACACTTCAGTAACATTACTATCAATATCTGTCCCTTTCTTTAGGAGGGTGATAGATGATACATGAGGGACCCTGGAAAACATTTGTAGTTAGGAAGAGGAGGTGAGATGAGGCCCCTTTTGATCTTGACATTAATTACAAAAAAAAGTCCAGACTTCCTAGTCTCCCTGAGCTATTAAAACAGTATGCGGTTGTGCCTGAAGAACTCCTTTTCCTTAACTTTTTTTTTTTTTGCAGTAATTTAGCAAAGATGTATTTTGCATTAGAACTTTATCGCACACCTGTATAAATTATGCTGTTGGGTAGCCAATGTTTTTTAAAACAGAATAGCTGTCAATTGCTTGTGTAATGGCACATTTTGTGATACTATCAGATGACATACAACTTGTTAAATTGCATTGAAAAAATATTGGAGACAAATGCACTATAATTAAATGACAATAATAATGAGAGCAATATTAGCTGCTGCCATCAATTATGTAAGACTGAAGGTTTATTATATATTTTTCAAAAAAGCCTTGCTTATGGTTGGAAAGACATTTCATTCAAAACCCTCTTGGTGCTTTTATCAGTTAAAAATATGTTTACCTTTGAATTCACATTCAGGTGTTTATGCCTTGCCAAGAGGAAAACATATGTGTGCAAGAAGTTTGCTAAAGCTCTGTGAGGTTCTTTTAAAGACATTATTAATTACTTAAATATTGCACATTTTTGATCACTGATTTTGTTTGTTTTATATCTGGATGATTAACAAGTTGTTAAAAAATTCAAGCCTGATCATCTGATAAAATTACATTCACTTCCATGGAAATGTTTCATTGATAATTAAATACTGTTCAGTGCCACTGACTCTTGGTGAGGGCAGGTCTCTTCAACGTGGTCCAATTAATGCAGTTTTCAAACAGCAACACTATTGCTAGCACTTGCATATTCTCAGCTCTGAAATATCAGCACCTACTGACTTTAACACTACAGCAAATATCTCCTGTTGTGTTTTCAACAGACAATCTGGTTCTGCTCTCCCCTGCATCAGATCAGCACCCCCAGGCACCAGGTCAGAATTGGACCCACATATGCACTGCACAGGTGGCCAGGAAGCCATCCTTTCCAATCTTTTAGGGTCTTATGGAGAAGCCATTGAGTATGTGTACAGAGGAGGTCAGCTGGTAAATTCTGGATTTTCATTTTCAACAGGGTGGCTCAACAGAGGCTCCTTAGAATGCAGCTGGCATGAAACAAGGGGCAGAAAAAAGTTTTATCCTCTTGTAATTGAATGATAGGAAACTGTGTGTGTGAATGACTGGTAATTTTTTTAAACAGAATAATATTTCCAGTGAAGTCTCACAGAGACAGAGAAGGGAAGGGAAGGGAAGGGAAGGGAAGGGAAGGGAAGGGAAGGGAAGGGAAAACAGCTATGTAGAACACCTTAAATAATTAAATGGGATTACAAAGAAAGCAAAATTATACTCTTTTTCCTCTTAGTTCATAAACTGCTCTTACCTATTTCTACATCATATTGTGGATGTTCATGTGGATTCAAAGACATTTGGACAAATTCACAGACAAGCAGCCCACGACAGCTGTTAAAACACAGAGGTGTCACACTGGGCACTGAAGTCATGGAGTTGCCAGTTGTTCTAAGGTGAGAAAGTACATCCAGAAAGCAATGTACTCAGCTTGCACTGTGTGAACTGGTGTACCAGTCGACTTCAACTGGTGCCAAATAACAACAACTGGTAG
Source organism: Pyrocephalus nanus (assembly GCA_038380795.1). Taxonomy (NCBI): domain Eukaryota; kingdom Metazoa; phylum Chordata; class Aves; order Passeriformes; family Tyrannidae; genus Pyrocephalus; species Pyrocephalus nanus. The sequence goes on along the minus strand of CM076260.1, from coordinate 89,044,206 downwards.
CCAATTAACTTCAGGAAGAGTGCCAAGGGAACATCAACCTGCTCAAATGCCATTAAACCTATAGCTGAGCTTTGTACACAGTCTTGACAGCTCCCCTTTTCTGTAGCAGGTGAGGGAGAGAACAGGTAATTCTGAACCAGGGCTCAGAAAATTGGAACAAACAGTTTTGGATCCTAAATATTTTCTGTTTTGAAGAAGGTAAAACTGGACTAACCAAGAAAACATAAATGGGCACAGCAGCTGTTGAGCTTTTTTGTTATCCTTGTTTTGCACTGTCTCCATTGCACAACTTACCAAGGCTGGACCTTATATCAGAAAAGGCAGCAGGAGAGGAGGGTTGGGTATATCCTAAGTCAAGTTCTCTGAAATGTAAGCTATAAAATTTTAAAGTGAGAAGTAGTGAAGAACTAATTCTAAAACTTAAAAAAGAAAAATAAAGTTCAATAGGCTAATTTCAAAAATAGGATAAAATATTCTGACAAATTTCTTCCATGGAGGTTCTCTGCTTGAGCTTTTAGTATGATGAGGGGAAAGAGTTAACTTTTAGACTTGCAGAATAGATATTCAGCGGAAGAAATGATAAGGTAAAGGTTAGGTGCTCATTTTTTAGAGCTCTGGAAGTGACAATAAAATGGCACATGAAACCCAGTGTTGATCAGTGTACAGTGATACACATGAGAAAAAACAGTTCTAACTTTATATATGCAATAAGGTAACTAGCACTGGACGAGCAGCTATTAAAAGAGAGAAAATGTTCTTTCAAATAGTAATGCTTTTCTCAGATAAGAAATGTCCTTAGGTAATATTGTAAATGGAAATAAATTAAAACCTGACTATCCAAATGTTTTGCGCTGGTAGAGAGAGAAAAAACAAATAATTGCATGTCAGGATGTTCACTCACCAGGTTACACAAGGAGCATGAACCTATTTTGGAACCAGCCTGCTCTCTGCTCATTATCTCTGTCAGACTTTACACATATGCAAAATACTCCAGTCCATGTTGTTTTTGAAGGGTGGTTAATGCAGATGGGTGAACTGGTTTAGGTGAAAATAGAAACCGGCTTCTAATCCGGTCCTTTATTTTTCACTCTCTGAACCTTTAGTAAAGGTTTCTGAACTTCAGTAAAACCTGGGATTCACATGCTTCTGCATTTCCTGTTTTTGACCAATTGAGGAAACAGAAACACTGAAATACTGTAAGATGTTATTTTTAAAATATTTCCACTCAGCCAACCAGGAAGTTCTGGAAATCTTGCAAGAAGTCTAATCCTGTAGACTATGTAATCCAAAAATGGTCACACAAGTTTGTCCAGTATTTCAGGTATTTATTGTCCTATCTGATGAAGATCAAACATATCGAGAGAGCGCTCTATTAGCGTGAAAAAAATTTGGCATGTGCAATTGCAGTTGCCTCTGAAGAGCTTAATTCCCTGCTGGGAAATATGCAGTAACCTGAGCTGCAGCTGAGTGCCAAACGCCAAGGGGCTGTGGGAGGAGGTGGGGGCTGAGTTGCCACGCAGAATAGGAAGGCTTGGTGGAGGAAACTGTAACTGCAGCTAAGGACACCCATTGCTTTCTGTGGGGTGGCAGGGAAAGCGGGATATTGGCGTGGGACAGATGATGGATCTATGGATGGCATGTGGAGTCTCAGTAACAGGACTGAAAAACAGGCAGGTAGCAACTAGAGAAACTAACAGCAATTGTCCAAAGGCTGAGATGGTGTGGTGAGCAGAATGCAACACAGAATATGCATATGACAGCAAGTCCATACATGTTTAGAAGAAGGCAGAAAACATAGGGGGATGAGGAAAGTGAGGTATGGAGAAAAGAGGATTAGACTAAGAGTTTTTAACACAAATGACAAGGTTGCAATATATTCAAGGAGTGCCATTCTAGAAAGGTGTGCCATGAGGTGGGCGATAGTCAGAAAACGAGCCTGAATGCCAAAAGTAAATGTGATTTACTTTGAAGTATCACAGAGACAATTCAGAATGGAGATATCTATCCCACAGAAAGAAAGCAATGGAGCAAAAAAAGCCCCTAAAAAACCAAGACCCAAGTTTACGTTGCAATATTCAACTTTCACTTCTGACTTCTCAAGCATCTTCTGCTCCTCTCCTTTCTGGAACTGGCTGTTAAGAACTGCCCAAGGAGCAACAAACAGTGCATCACTCAGTGAGTGGTAGAGTTCCAGAGCAGCTGGTATGTGAGAGCTGATGTTAATTTAGGGATGACACTTAACTGTGTTTTTGTGATTTACACTTTAATTTAAACTTCTTCATATCTTGATTCCTGATAGTACGAATGTTAGTCTAAAGCTAGACAAGGGACTATTCAGATATGTTTAAGCTTTTGAAGGTGGATTTGGTTTATGTGATTGATAAAGCAAGTGTTTTCCATGTGAAACATCTCTTCTGGAATAGCATGAAGGCTGTTTTTTCTATGACAGAAGTAAAATACGAGAAATCGAAAACTCAGTAAAACATAGAACATTTTGTATCATTCACCAGGTGAAATTTTTAAGCCATTTTATCACGTTCTGGAACAAAGAAATGCATCAGCTCCAATTTTTGTGGATCTTGCAAAAAATAAATTTTAGGACAAACAAGTATAAACACTCTGTACTGTCCCTCAGTCAGATATATAGTGAGTAGGAAGGGGGAAAAGGAGGACTTGTTTTTGTTAGTTGTATTTAAATAACAATAAGAGAACTTGAAAGTCCTATGGGCTCCCTAAAACGTGGGTAATAATACAGCTAGCAGCAGGAACCCACCAAACCCTTTAGAAAAAGTCTGCTGCCCCTGCTATTGCTCTGAGAAGCACATCCTTGGCTTTCCACACAGCCATGCCTAAGAGGCACAGACCTTCCCCTGTTGAATCACAGGCTATCTGAGATCTCTTTAGAGCCACTGCATCCACACCGCATTTCATTTCCAGGAAGTCTTTGCAGATATCTTGAGTCTGTCAGATTATCACAGAGCTCATCATTATTAGTGCCTCAGCAGATGATATCTTGCCCTATACGTAGATATCAGTCCTTAATCATCTGTGTGTGTATTTTACCATCAGCATAGCAATACACTCTTATGAATGGCATTGTAAAAGCAAGTCACTTCTTAGTTGGGATGTGACAGACTGTTTGAATCCTGAAAAATTATCTAGCAGTGATAAGCAGTTAGACCTAGAGATTGTCTTTCCCACTAACCACTTTCTTGCTCATACTAACTGCTTCCAAACTACCCGAATCAGTGGGACAACCACCAAATATGTTCTGTGTCAAAACTGCAGGCTCAACACATCAGACAACAGTTGCTTTCAGAGATGCCCCTGTTAAACAGTGAGGCCATGCTCAATCAATATCTCTAAGCACCATTAAATGTGAATTAAACATCATGAAGTTGCTGTGAACAATAAAGTGAATTAGAGTTTCTCTCCAGTGTTCAGTAAAAAAATTTACTTCAGTACAAACACTTTTCTGTAAGTTTTGTAATTATCTGTGCTCTCTGCATAGAAAAATTTTGACAAAATCTGTATTTATGCTATTAATAAGTACTACATACAAATGAGAATAGTAACTGTAATTTCTGTAATAATAAGGCTATAGATCTTTAACAAGTATAACCACAAGCATTTTTGATCTATTCATGTTGGGTTTTTAAAATAAATATTTTGAACATGGAAGTAGTTACTTAAGGCAAAATACTTTGGAAAAAACTTCTGGAAGGGATGAAAAATGTAGGAAGATATTAAAAGCATGACAAATTATGATGGATACTTATGGTTTTATTACCTAATATTACAACGTTGCTTCAAATTTACAAAATGCTTTCTGAAGTTACAGATTTACAGAGGCCCTTTCACAAGGAAGAGATATTTTGAGCAGGTGAAACAGAGAGAGAGATGGGAAAAGGCAAAAAGAACTTTTGCCGGTAAGTATGAAAGCAATTAGCCATCTATCAGTATGTAAATAGACTACCCCCAGGTGTCAAATAACCATGCCAAACAAATAGTCATTTGATTTTGTGCTCAAAGTAGAAGTGGGTATTGACTCTGAACAGCATTTTGGGCACCCACTGCATGCATAGAGGCAATGTTAAGAAGCGAGGAGGCAATGGCAGTGGGCAACCAACAGGGAACAGTGTGGGCAATGCAAAGAAATTAGGATGGGTAATTAAAGCATTGACTGGGCTCTGACAGCAAAGACTGGAACAACTGGAGTTTGACATAAGGGAGGAGGACTTTGATGAAGAGATTTAAAACAGAGACTCCAAACTGTGAGAAGGATTTGCCCTGTGACAATTGGCTTCTGTGACGCAGAAGTGGTGATTTGAATGTCAGGAGAACCAAAGGGAAGGAGGGTGGGTGCAGTGGGTGTCAAAGCAGGTGATGGTTCAGAATCACAGATGGTTTTGATCACAGAATCACAGAATGGTTAAGGCTGAAAAGAACCACCAGTGAGGTCATATGGTCCAGCCTTCCTGCTCAAGCAGGGTCATCCTAGAGCATATTGCACAGAATTGTGTCCAGATGGTTCTTGAATATTTTCAGAGATAGAGACACCACAACCTACCTGGGTTGGTTGGAAGATTACTCTTCCAGTGCACAGTCACTCACATGGTAAAGAAGTTCTTCTTCATGTTCTGGTGGAGCTTTATGTGCATCAGTTTCAGCCCATTGCCTCTTGTCCCATGGCTGGGCACCACCAGGAAGAACCTGGCTCCATCCTCTAGACATCCTCCCTTTGGATACTTGTAGACATTGGTGAGGTCCCTCCTTGAGACTGAAAAGGCCCAGCTTCCTCAGATGTGAGATTTTGTCAAAAAGATAAATTTTAGATATGATCTGCAGAATTTTAATGCAGATTGGATGTGTGACTGGAGAGGAGTCAAAGACAACCCTCAAATTATAATTCTCAGTGTCAGAGAAAATGGTGACGCAGGTAATGTGGAAGAGGTAAAAAATATTTAAGGAAATATGAGAGGCTTGTTTTTTGCTAAGATGCAGGATTGTGTGGATGAAGATAGGATGGCACTTAAAAAGGATAAATTTCTGAGCTGTTGCCACTGAAGTGAGGTTTAATACACATGTGGCTATGGGAAAAAGACCATCTAAAGAGAGACATAAGGAAAGAACTAATGAATGATAACACCATAAAAGCAAACAGAAATGTGACTTTGTGGTGGGGAGGATGTCCTGAGCTCTACAAGAATATATGAAGGGCATGATGAGAAAAACTCAGCAAGGAGTTTATTGAAAACAGTTCTGTGAGATTAAGCAAATCATAAACATCTCAATATTGTATCATAGGAGATGACTTTAAGTAGAAGTTGATGCAGTCATTTAATACTCTTTGATAAAGTTTTGTCAAGAAGTGGGAACACAAACTTATAATTGGAGGCTGTATTTAAGAGATGGGCCTATGGATAGGAAGCATGCAATGGAAAGTCAACAGAAAACTGAGGGAAGGAAGGAGATGGTAAGTATGTCTGAGAAGTGGCAGGAGACAACATGAGCAGAAAGTATCCAGAGGAAGACTGGAAGAAAGAATAAAGAAAAGTACATATCCTGATAGCAACTCTATTTTACGTAAGTGGATAATTTTCACTCTTGCCTTCACTGCTGCCTTGTAGGAATTTGTAACATTTTCTCCACAAACCAATGTATTCCCATAAGAAATTTCATTACACAGTTTTTTTCTTCTAAAAGAAAGAAAAAAACACAGCCAGTGTTATCAGTAGAAGACTCCTTCTCATTTAAAATTAATACACATGCTAAAAGCTAAAGCTGGGATGCTTCTATAACCTCACATCTTCTAAAAATACATTGAGTTATAAGGCAAAAAATCAGGAATCCATAGATTTTTCATCATTAGTTCACATATTCAGAAAGGAAACAATCTTTCACTGGTTGTTGGATGCAACTGAGAAGCATCACATTTTTAATGCCATGGCCTGCCACCCAAGGTGTTAAGAGAGAAGAATAGCATATCCAACTGAAATTGCAGGAAGGACTACAGGCAAAATGTAATGAGATGATCAGTGAATGTAAATGAACCCTCTCACTTAAGAAGGTGATAGAATGACTTCTTTTAATAGTACAAAAATTTCACAAAGGTTTTTAGGCCAATAGATAAGAGCACATTGTTAATTTTAAAAGACAAATTACTTGAATAATTATCCTCCTCTTTAAACATTTTCTTAATTATTCTCGTCCATATCTTAGGTTTTAAAGCAGAAAGTTAAATGTAAAACTGGCAAGCTAGAACATGTTAAAAACTTTGCAGGTATCCAGTTCAGAGTTGCTGATAATTGGACTTAATCTGCAGGACTGGTATCTAGGAAAATTCCCATTTACTTCCTAGATAAAAAAAATAAAGACTGAAGAATCAGGCCTCATGTATTAATTATTCAAACCTTACAGTTTTGTACTGAAGAATCAACTAGCTGAGAGTCTGCATGTATGTGTAAATATAGAGAGACAGGCAAAGAGATAGAATTAAAATGTGGGTTTTTACTATCTTAAGTAAAGACTTTTCTGTCACTGGTTACTAGTAGGTTTGCTTTTTATTGTACATCACCGGTACCAGTTGTTAGCTGCCTTTGACAGTGGGTTGAAATGCACCAACATGGCATATATATGATGGGGACGGGTGGCATTGAGCAGAACAGCTTTGCCACGCAATGATACGCTTGAGCTTTGACAGAATACTAGCCCGGTGTCAATCATCCTGTCTTTGCCAATCAAATGCACATCCTTCCAGAGGCGCCTGAAGTTGACACTGGCACCCCAAACACAGCAAAAGGTTAATGCAATGACATTTCAAAGATGACACACTGTCAAAGGCCCAGCAAAAATAGCAGGACTAGACTGTGTTTAGGAAAAACTAGTGTGTTTTACAGGACACACACATGATGACGGCATTCCCGGAGGGGATAAGTTGGGTGTAAACCCCCTTGAAAGACCTTGTTCAAGAATATCAGGAGTCAGGAATGGATAGCAGCATAATAAGATCTGGCCAGGATCCTGAGGTTTTTCCTTTTTCCATCTGTGGGAAAAAAAATGTCCTTTTGCCAGAGTTCAGGCTAACCTTTGCCAGAGAAAAGAGCAGGAGCTAGAATGACAAAGTTTTTGGAGTCTACAAAGCCCTCTATTTAATTACAGGGATTTGCAGGGTAGCTTATGACTATGAAGTGTATAATAACTTATTTTTCTTCTTCAGTAAAGATGTGTGGCACTCCAACCCATTTTCAAAAGGGATAACTGGCAATTAAAAACTTACAAGTAAGGAGAAAGCTGCGTATTTAGAAAGTCATATTCCAGTATGTGTCCCTGACCCAAATAGATGCTATGTACATATTTTAGAATTCCATTTCAGCTTCTCCCTTCCTCTCTCCCTCCCTCCATTCCTCCCGATCTCCACAAACTTTCCAGTGGTTTCCGTTCTTCCTCCAGCTTGCTTATTTTCATCTGTCTCATGTAGAAGGCCCCCTTTCCTGGCATCTCATTCTAATCTCACCTCAGTGAAATGTAATGTGAACATTCATATTTGACTCATTATTATGAAGAGCAAGTATGTTAGAAATGAGGTCAAATTATTTTCTTTGTCCCTGATCATCAACAAAAGATCAGCTGAAGCAGTGTCTCTTCTACTTTCTATCATGACACTTCCCATTGACTACAATGAAGCTGCGACCTATTCCAGTTACAGATCAAGTTGGTATGTCCTATATATTTATCTGTTATTTCTGTGGCTATTTGCTTGTTTATTTGCTGGGACTTGAATGCTGCTTGAAGACATAGCAACGTGCATAAGCAATCGCTAGGGCCAATGGTAGAAAAGAAAGCTATTTCAGGATGATTTGGGGGGTGGAATAGAAATCAAAATGTTCAGTGATAAAGGAAAATAAATTATGAAAAGAGAGCAATGTTTAAAGTGCTGCAAGGCAACAGGCTCTTCTTTGAGGCAGTGGCAAGGACTCCATGGCTACTGTATCTTTGCCTGAGCTTCTTTTCATTGACGTCTGTAATAAAACTTCCACTGACCTCAACAAGAGTAAGACTAGGGTCTATATAAAATCTTAGTGTTGTTTCCTGCTAAGCTAAGTGCTACAAACTGGCTTTGTACCATGCACTGATCATCAGCTACTTAATTCTGTAAATGTACTTTTAAAAATGCAAATATTAAGAAATATAATTTCCATTCTAATGAGTGGTCTTGCTTTAAGAGTTAAAGATGACCCCAAGCCGGATGTTCAGATACAAAAATTGCCCTTTAAATCTTTGAGCAAGAAGTCAGAGGGTAATAGCTTGTCCTGGCACCTTTCAACACACTCCACTGTCAAAGGAGAAAAATAGTCAATCCGTGGGAGAGAATCCCTTCCTCTGGTCTTGGATAATTCTCATTCTAGGAGGTGATCTGCCATTTGGGGTTGCCTATCTTCCCCAACATCAACTGTTCAGGAACTAACATTTAGGTGACCTCAATTCTAACCTGAGCTGAGGTTCCACTACTATGAAACTTTCATCTCCCACGTTCATCACCTTCCATGTTTTAATTACTGTCCTGTGTACTGTCCTAATACACTTTTTTCATTCTTCTGTCATAGAAACAACTTCTGTCTCTTCCCTGCTCTTTATTTCTTCTGCTGTGGGACAGCTTAAGAAATAGAGATCATCATTATTTAACAACCAAGCATCTGTTGGTTTAATCACTTAATTAGACATAAAAACCTGGGGGTTATACCCACACGGCACATACCTGTAGCTGGGTGATGCATGGATATTTTAGAATAGTGTCTGGTTTTGAGATATGTGTTGGATAGCGTACCTTGACAACTGTAGATGTCCTTAGAGTCCTAGTGGTAAGCATGCTTAGAGTCCTACTGGTAAAAGAAGTGAGAAAACTCTTTTTTCCCAATCTTACCCCAGGGCCTGAGGGAGTGCAAACATTTACAGTTAGTGGTCTTGTGCACATCCATTTCTCTGACAGAAATATGGATGTTGTAGGTGACAAGGAACTGTAGAGGTTGTAGTTGAGTATCACTTTCAAAGATGATATTAACACATAAGTATCCAACATCTAAAGAGGTAGATGTCTATCTGCAAAATGTTTAGCTAGAAGAATTTGGAAGCAATGCTCTACTCTAAAGAGTAAATTGATTGTTCTCTTCTCATGCTTGCTTATAAACTGAGAGACCTACACAAGTAAATTATTGTTCCACAGGAGAAGACTTTCAGAATATGATTCATAATCTTTAAAGTCAATTAAAGTTTTACATAGTTTCAGATTGAAGTCTGTACACTAGCAATAAATGTCTCTGTATCACAAAATGTTTCCATAATTCAACTCAAGACAAATGAGGTGTTAAAGCATTTCTTCTTTTACATTTATCTACTCTGAAATAGTCATAAGAGTTTGGTAAAGAGGAGGTGGTCTGTCCTTGTGCTTGTTGCGCACAAAAAGATTTACAACTTACCACTTTTTTAGAAATTCTTCTGGTTCTTCAAGGCAAGCAGAGGACATTTCTGAACCTCATGGGCTTAGCTTGCTGAACATACAGGTCAAAGATTCTCTTGCTTTAGCATTTTATTGTCATGAGAAAAGGGATATAGTTAAAAGTCTAAGTCATTTGCTCTGTTCAAAGTGTTCCCACTCATTCTTCTTGTTTGTGTCTTATTGAGATTGGACAAGCAGTGCATTTAAATTTGGAAGCAAAAATTCAGGGTACACATTCTCAAATGTCACAAACTGGTTCTGGAAAAGCAAAAAGCCCTTATAGGGGTGAAAACTGAAATCAACAGAATAAATAAGGCAAGGTATAAAAATAAGTTTATTGCTGCTCTACTCAGTAACAGAAAGAGCAAAGGTTATCATGTAATTACAGTTTGTAATTACCGTTTAATGTTTCTTTTAACAGGGCTCTTGCAGCCAGTTACAGTCTTCTGTATCTGTTCTCAGATGTGCTTACACAGTAAATGTGTCTTCTGGACCTACATTAAAAGCACCAGGATCATCTCTAAATAAGGGAGGCATGAATGCTTGTGCATTGTAGAATTAGTTTTCCCAGGACTGCTTATTCAGTGCAGATACATTTATAATTATTAACCATAAAAACTGTTATTGAAGGAATGTGTACCTCATGTGTCAGGATGTGGGACTGTGTAAACTTCTCTTTAAGTTGTGAAGCGACTGTGAAGCAGTTGTATGCTGCCTGAGAAGACTCTTTGGACCCTACCAGGCCCTAAAATACTTGGAAGAATAACTTGGCAATGGCTGAAAAACTTATGCATGTTCAGTCTTCCAGATGGTGGTCTATAGACAGACCCTTTAGTGTGTATTGTTTATGTGGTGTTTTGGTCTGCAGCATATAAGGAATCTTTTTGATTTAGCAATGAATTTTAACTTTGAGCCCCATTGCAAGGCAGAGAATGCAACTGCCTTCATTAAAACAAATTGTGCAGTTGGACAAACGTAATGGCATGAAAATAGCATGCTGCTAACCTGCTTTTGAAAAGAAACTTGAAAGAATCCGTGTACAGCGTGACTATTACATTGTACAAAATTTTCCTTTGAAGAGATGAAAAAATATTGTTATGCTTAGTATTTCCACCTATCTATTAACCATTCCAAAGATAGTCCTTGTTAAATATATGGGATGGCAAGCTTTTTACACAAGGACTTTCTTTTGCAATTGCTCAGGCACAGGTTGCCTTATTCTACATACTAGAAGTCAGCTAACTCAGAACACTCCTTTGCATTAGTAATAATATTATTTTTCCACAATTATTTTCTGTATATGCATAGTAAAGACACTAACTTGGAGGAGTAGCATGCAAAGTGCATTACAAGGTCAAATCCAGCCCAAACTTCATTTTTCCTTTTCATTAATATTTTTAGAAGGAGTCTTCAAACTTGTAGGTGGTGACTCAATGGGATTTGATATGAAGATGTGACACCTCATCTTAAATTCCTTAACCACATTTCTTAAGTTGACAGGAATGTCAGGAAGTGTGCCTGATAAGGCTTGCTGTCCTCTCCGAGCTGACTAATCATACATGAAGTCTTGGCAAGAGATAACCAGGTTACAGTAGAGCCAAAATGACATCACATCAACTCAATTTCATATCCTGTAGACACCAGTGCCTATCACCACTCCAGGTTGCTAACATCCTTGACACACAAATGGTATTTTCAGTCTCTGATGTCCCCCTTTTACCCTGTGTCTGTCACTCTGGGGTAAATCAGGAACAAATTTGTCACTAAATGTAAAGAACCATTAACTCACAGGCACTTTGTCATCTGAAGCATAATTTTCTGTGCACAGCTCGCCAATCCCTGAACTCTAGCTATTTGCATAACAGTTTGCTGTACGAATTTATGATGGAGGATAGTGCTGAACTTGTTAAAATTCCATGTGAATCTCAGCACAGAAAATGGACTGGTGCTTTAAATCTTGGAGAGTTGTTCACATCAATAATGAATTTCAAATAATTTATTCACTTCAAGTGTAAGTGGTTGGCATACAGTCCTTACAGCTGGTTTGTTGAGATAATTGATTTCCATATAGTTTAAAGATGGGGAAAAGAAACATATGACAACTACAGCAGGTTTCGAGGCAATTGTGAATGCCATATCAGTTTAATTATAGCTCCATCTTTAGCTGACATGGGTTCTGTCCTATTGGAATTAAAATATCCCAGCAACTTGAAATGTAACAGTGATGAATTTTTTATGTTCTTCTACCTACCTTGTATGCTAGCTTAGGGCACTGTTACAAGTACACTTCTAGCTTTTTTCAGTGGATAGTTAACATGACATGCAAGACTGGTCTGCATGACACAGATAACTCAAGGGAATAGCAACAAAGTAAATGAGATGCATTAGTATCTGGATGTGAACTGGGGGATATAAGTTCTCAGAACTTCTTGTTTAATTTATAGAATTGGTTTTTTTCCCCTGTGCATAAGATTTCAAAATGGTAATCACATTCAGGAAATGAGCTGTTCCCACTTCAGGTACTAATATCAATATGTAAAAGATAATCATTAACCAGATGTACTACTCAGCAGTGCCTATTATATGTAAGCAAGCTAGCTGAGGTGATAAGAGAAGCTTTAACTTAAAATTTAGTTACATTGACCATGGAGATATTGGGAAAACTGCAAGGTTTTTTGTTTTGGTCATGGAGTTTTATTGACCACTCTATGCATGAAGCAAGGGCTTAGTGAAACAAAGAGCGTAATAAAAATTTGCTTTGCAGTTAACATTACAGTGTATGCAACACTCTCTTTGTATGAGGTCCAAGCTGGCTGCTCCTGCATGGGGCCATTTAAAAGGAGGTGGGCTGCACCTCCACATTTTCACATATAGGACATACGGAATGAGCAGAGAACCAGGACTGCTAGAAACCTCAAATTTCACTCCCTTTTTTCCTTTCCACTAAAACTGAATTCACGTAACTTGTAAATAGAAGTTCTTTATTCACTACTGTTTCAAAATGTAGTAAAAAAAGTAACAGACGGGGTGTCCAATAAACTTTCCAGGCTGATTCCTTACCGTGTTGTTTCTGCTCCACCCGATGTAACTTCCCTGATTACAGTCAGAGTCCTACATTTAAGTTCCAGTATTAAATTCCTGGGAGATGAGGCCACAGGTTTGCGTCAGGTTAATAGAAAAATTCTGCATATGCCTCAAATATTTTTCTAACATGAGAATAAACTGGAATAATTGAGAAAGAATCCTTCTCTGAAATAAATTATAAACTCTAATGATAAAATAAGGGCTTCAGTGGTCTAGCAATTAGCTGCAGGTCTCTGACAGTCACCACACAAGTGTTTTGGGATGCATAATCCCATTGAAACTTTGCTTTCTGCTTGTAGCTCAGATATGTAGCTTTGATTCTGTGCCTGTGCATTATGAACACATATTCATAATTTGGGGTTGGAGCTTGGACAATCTTCTATTGAGAAGTCCCTGTAGGGAGTCACACCAAAATCATCTTAGCTGTCTTAATTTAAAGACAATAAAGACAGTCCTGGGATGATTACCAAGGGCTCTGGAGACTTAAAAAGCCTTGTTGTCATACAGATGCTTTAACACTAGCAAGAACTGAGATGAGAACCAAAAACGGGGGTTTTATGCAGAAGGAACACTCTATAGCATCTGTTTTTATAACGCAAAGGAAAACTTTGATTGCACAATAAATGGTGGTGGTTGATTTTTTTTTTCCAGTGGTTCCTGAAATATACCAAGGACTGAAAGTGGACTGGATACTGTAATAGAGAATTCAATGGTCAAAGTACCACCAGTTCTTTCTATGGGAGATCAAAGTTAAAAAAAATACCCTTTCACTATTAAATAGAGGCTCAGGTCTTGTTGATGTGCCTGAAGTGGCTTATTATGGGCAAGCAGGAATTCTGCCAATGGAGATAAGGTGGCCAAGTGTGAAATCTGCTATAAATAAAGGAAGTGTTCTGCAAGAGCACTGTGCCATGGGATTTCACCTCCTGCAACTCTGAATCCAGTCAGGTGAGTAGGGCAAGCTAATAAATGGATTTCAACAATTTTTTGTGTGTTTTACACTTTTATTATACATTTCAGGCTGCATCATTGCTTCCCAAACTGGAGAGTTAACTTGAATACTAAGTAGATACAGGGGAGTGATACTTTTCTTTTTTATTAATTGACAGTGATTTGTAACACTCTGCTTCCTCCCCTCAGCCTGCACAGGGATAGAAGGGAAGAACTGAAGAACAGAATCTGCCAGTCTTCAGTGACAGATGTTTAAAAAATTACCTTTGACTTCAGAGGGTATGTGGCCCATCCAAGCACCTAGTCACTTTAGTAGCTTTTGGGACTAATGTTTTTTAGGTTCCAAAGTGTTAGGTCTCTGGTTTTACTTGCCATTCTCAGCCACCGAACAGCCATATTCAGTTTCAAAGGAAAAGACTATAAATCCCAGACATATATCATGCTTCCAAATATTATAAAACAACATTTCTTGTTTGCCATTTTTGTGTAATATTTGTTCCTATATCTAAAAAGAAACAGACTATTAACTGTATATTTTAAAATCTATATAGAATATAAGGAATTGAACATAAACTTTCCACTACTTATAAGATATGCCAAAAAATGAGTCATTGGCAGGACTTTACCTCACTTTGAGTAAGTGGAAAAACTTTTGTTGACTGGTGTGATTTGGACTCCAGTCTCCCAACTCTTATTTGTGGTGATGAAAAGTATTTCTTGATATCCCAGACCTGCAACTCCTTGGGAGAACATGTCTTTTCTGGTTTTAGAATGTACTATAAAATGTGGCAAGTTATTAGTCATGCAACAGGGTTAATCTTCTGGGAAGTCATTGGATAACTATATCTGCAATTATGGAAACTGCATTAAACAAAGAAAACAACTCAGGCACACTTGTTACTTTCATTGCTGAAGGCTACTCCAATGCCTTGAGAATATCTGCAATAGTAGAAGAGCTGCTGGAAACAAGGACGGCAAAGTTTGTAGGGCCAGTTTGAATTGCATGAATGTTGACTGGAGAATAACATTTTGGACACTTGAACCTCAGCCTGCATTGCTCCTGGTTTTGGCTGAGACTTTTTTTCTTCAGTGTCCAACCTGAACACCTGACTCAGACCCTTTGTCCCAGCCAAGTGACATTTCGCTGCCTACTGTCTTTCAGGCAAGTGTTTCTATATATGAATAGATGTCATCTGTTGGATCAAAATCTTACTATTTCCTTTCAGTTTCTGGCCAAAAAGTGGTGTTTAATATTTCTAAGTTGCTGAGAGAGTAGGCAAGATTGAATCAGTGTATTGCAGAAATGATGCTGAGACAAATTCATATAACAAAAATTTATTAGCAGGCTCCATAGCTGACAACACATATCAACGATGACAGAGGAAGAAAAAGAAAGGGGAGAGAGGAGGGGACACAAGGAGAAAACTCTCCCCAGTGGCAATCTGGAAGGAGAAGCTGCGGTTGGGCATCCCGAGATAAACAACTTCATCAGGCATCCTATCCAGGGCACTAGGCAGTTCCAACATAATACTTTCCCTACAGCAGCTACATGGTTTTGATCAAGACTCACTCAAACTCCCTACTGATTGTTCCCATTTCAAGTGCAAGCTCTGAGCAGGGCAGGGAGGGCAGGGGGGTGGCAGCGTGGTTTATTGATTGGTGAGCTCTGTGCAGGCATATTGCTGAGTCACTTCATTTAAACCAAAAGTTACAACCAGAGGAAAGAGAGGGGAAAAGGAGGGGGTGATTCCTGCTCTGGTGACAGTCTCTTTCACTGGAACGTGCCATGGCAACACTACTGCGGTCTGCAGGCACTATCCAACCTACCTCCAGGAGGGCTCTTTGGCTTCTGGAAGTTCTGGTGGCACTGCACAACCTCCATGGTGCCAAGATTTTTTTTTTCCAGTGCTGTTCCACAGAAGGAATGCTGTGCATCCCTCCATGATAAAAACCGTCCAACCTTCTAACTGGAGCAGGACACACCGGTCACTGGCCGTGGGGGAGGACAGCTTGCTGAAGAGAGTTTTGTTCACCTGAAAAGAGATGGCATTTGGAAGTAAGCAGAAAGCTGTTGCTTGTGACCATTTGCAAGCTGTACATTCTTGTTAAAAAATGACAGTAAATTCGTCAACAAATGCATTGGTACTCCTGAAGTGCTTGATTAGCTGATGTGAGAAATATGTCAATAAATGCTACACATTCTTCAGTTGGCTGTTGCCTAATATTTTAGGTTACAGCACAAAAATGGAGTGCCATATCTCACATTAAACATTTGCCTTCCTTTGCTCAGATTGTGTGCGAGGATTCCCTAAAACTTCTTCTCTGCACCAGGGTATAAAGTGCTGTTTATAGAGTAGGGGACACAGTGGTATTGCTTCTAAGGTACTTGTGTTTGAATCATATGCACATATACTGATATCTGTGGGGATGTAAAGAGTCTCAAGATGTAAAAGGATACTATCATATTTAGATATAAAGTGGATAGCAAATTTGAGTGGTTTATATTACAGAAATTCCTGGAAATAAAATAAGAAATTATTAAAGAAGTTAATTTCACTTATCTATTATTGAAATAACCATTTTACAACCATCTCTCTGTTAGTATAGAACCAGTAGTAATGCTGGACAGCATAACATAAGAAAGTAGGTATTTGACATGTAATCCCTGTGTTTCCTTTTTTCATATGAAATTCTGCTTACAGAGACAATCACATATACAAACAATGCACATAATAATTGTCTTCTCTGTCTTAATGCATCATACAATAAAAATATCAATTTAAAGGAATGGCTTTTACCCACACACACAAAAAAAAATACACTAACCAAGACCTTTTCACTTTTGTTCTTGAATCTCCTTTACTTCCAACATTTTTTGTTAGTAGTCACACATGATCTTGTGTTGTTGCTTTTCCCCAGCTGCAGAACTGCATTGCTGCAATCTGCATGGCAGTGTATGTAGGCAAGGTGCAACCTGCTTGTCCCTAGAGACCATGAGTATCAAGACTGTGGCAGAGGTTAGAGACATTTTGTGACCTTTCGTCAAATCATTTTTTAACTTTAAAAATTTTGTTTGATTAAATTTTTGTCTGCTGTCTCCTATTTAAATGAAACAAATATGCGAAATGAAGAACCAAAAAATATCCAAAAGAACTCAAACAAACAGAAGTGCTGTTTTTTGTATCTGTGCATGAGCAGGAGGCCTTGATTTATTTGATGTCTTGCTTGTATAACCCCAATTATGGTTATTTATCTGGATTTTTTATTATTCATAGACCTCTGTAAGCACTGGCCATACACACCACTGCTTCTGCATCTCCAGTGTTGAATCCTGACCAGCCTTTCAGAAACATTTCATAGTCACTTCATTCTAGAAACAGCATCTTTCTAATTAAGGAATAAATTTGACATCTTGACCCCATATTCAGTCATTCCTTTGCATCAACTGATTTCAGAGTAATAATTAGAAATTTTCATCTCCATGCAGGCTTACAGGTTGTAACAATGAATTTTATGCAGAATTAACTTTCACAGTTGGACCTGTGACACTCATGTGTACAAAGCCAAAATACAGAAGTAAAATAACTGTTTATTTGTCTTCTTTTTACTTGTTTTGATCATAAAATATCAATGTCTTGCCATAGTTTTCAATCAATACAAAATGCATTTTGCTTATAAATGAACATTCTGTTTTGCTTCTTTGTTTATAATGAATAAATAGCAGCAGCTAACTATAGCTCATTTGCAAGAAGTTATTCTCCAGTTACTTATTACCTGTGGAATAATATTGAAATTAAAATGAGAAACCCAGTCAATATTGCACGCATCAAAAATGATGAAAATCTTCACTTACTGAGAACTGTGAAATGTTTATTGGTTTTTAGACACAGAGTCCTCCAGGGAGTGCTACAAATCCACACAAACTCACTGCATCTTCGATGTTGCATTTGCAGAGTTGATTTAGATGAAATATGTGTAAAAACTCCTGTAGACAGACAGCTCTCTAGTGACTATACATCTGCAAAGGCTCAAGAACATAAATTACTGCAGCATGAGTCTGGAATAAATTATGCTCACTTCACAAATTCTAGATCTGCTTGATCCACAGTAATGAAGGAAAAATTGTGTTTTAGAGCTAGGAAACAAGAGTTTATTAAACCATTGTGTATATGTGTGTCTGATTTTAGACTGTTGGGTTTTTTTTTTCTAAGTCACAGAATGTTAATGAAACCAACAAAGGAGAGAGGACTTGTGAAAGTAGGACATGAGGTGAGACTAGCCTGGTACAGCAAGTTCCCTGAGCTACATGAGAGCCAAAGGTAAAGAAGCTGCCTTCTCTTCTGGAAAAAAATGAATCAAGCTTTTTACCCTGCAGCATCCTACTCATCTCAGATTCCTTAAAGTTACTCTGTATCCCCTGCAAAGACAAAAGCACTTCTCCTCTAATTTAACTCATAGACTATCAAAATTACTATTCAGATTAGGTCAAACAACAACAAAAAACCATTTCCCAATATTCTGTCTCCAGAAAACCAAAGTAACTATACAGTGGTTCATTACTTGCCATTATTATACACAGAGATTTTGCATTCAGTAAGAGTTCCACGAATTTACTGAGTCTTTACTGAGTTTACTTATCTTTAAGGCTTTGCAACATCTTGTGGACATGAAAGAGTCTTACACTTCGGCTATTTAATCTGTGAAAAAATGCTCTCTTAAATTTGGCTTGTTAACTGGTAATGCCTTGTGTTCCACTAGTTCCTGTATTGTGAGAAATAGTCAATAATATTTACCTTCTCTGTGTCTCCTGAAGAAATAACACCCTGTGTTAGCCCTCAGTCACTTCTTGTCCATACAGAAGTCCTATTCAAGCAGTTCTCATTCAGAAGCTATTCAGTGCAGCTGACCATTGTCTCTGTCCTTCAGTGTACTTTTCTAGGTTTATCCATATTATTTTTGAGATTGGGTGACTGTACATCGCAGGTTTCTGATTTTTTCTCTAGTATTTTCCTAATGCTCTTGATTGGTTTTACTGCTGCTCAACACTGGGCTGACATACTTTTCAGGCTCTCCAAGATACGTTTCCTGAGATGGAATTGTTAATTCAGTAATCATCACTATGTAGATGTGCTTGTTTTCCCTACATGCATTGTCATTATTGCACTAGAATGTATTGACTAGTATTTTATTACCCAGACACTCACACAGTAATAGAATCACAGAATTGTTTAGGTTGGAAAAACCTCCAAGATCATCAAGGGATGGTAACTCAAACACTTCCCCGGGGCAGTCTGTTCCAGTTGTTGACAACCCTTTCCATGGAAAAAATTTTCATAATATCCAATCTAAACCTCCCCTGATGCAACATTTCTTCTTGATGTATCACTTGTTCCTTGGGAGAAGGAACTCACCCCACCTTACTCCAACCTCCTTTCAGGTAGTTGTAGAGAGTGTTAAGATTCTCCCTTGTTTCTCCTTTTCTCCAGTCTAAGCAACCCCAGCTCCTTCAGCTGCTTCTGATAAGACTTGTGGTCCAGACCTCCACCAGCTTCATTGCCCTTGTCTGAACTTGCTCCAGCACCTTGATGTCTATCAAGAATTGTTATCAAGAGAGGTTTTTTTTAAATTCTTCATGTAAGTTTTAGTTCCTCTATATTGAGTAATTCTGTGTTAATATAGATCTCAGCCCAGATTCCTCTGAGTCTCTGGCAGTACCCACTTTTCCTTGAGAAAACTGACCATTTATTCTTTCTTACTTATTTGGTTCCCTCACACTTTTTCCCCAGTTTTGAACATGCTATGTTTATCAATGAAACAAGCCTGATCTTTACTGCCATATTGCAGATACAAGCACTGTTTCAGGCAATGGAATATACAATTAGTCTTCCTTGTCATTTGCCTTTTTACTTTCTTTACATATTATTTCTTGATATAGTTCTTACGTCTTTTCTGCTTCCATTTTCTATCTCTCTCAGTTTCCCTCCCTGTGTTTCTGTATTGACTTTCTTATTCACTCACTTTTTTATCCAACATCATCTCTTATTCAGCTTTCATGGATGGTCTCAACCCTTTCCTTACTACTCACATCTCTTTATACAGGCTTACTAGAGATACAATATCTGCATATGTGTATCATTTATCTCCTCACCCTATTCATCCCTCTTTCACTAAAAACAGAGGCAGCCAGATGTAATCTGTGCATGAACCAAAGTCAAAGGGCCTAGTACAAGTCTCTTCACTGGAGTAAGCAGAGTAGAAGTCAAGTTTTCTGTGAGAGCAGGTTGACTCATGTACGAGGCTGCTTTACAGACAGACACTGCACTGCTATTACAGCAGAGTTGAGTGATAGGAAATATGCCACTTCTCCTCTTGGGCTGTTCAACCAGTTGATTTGGATGCCATGATAAAATGGGGAGACTTGCCCAAGTGGGTTGAGGTGTGCCAGGCTACATCATACTCTTCTCAGATCACCTGCCTGTCCGGTGAATTGCATGTGAGGGATGAATAGCTCTAGGAAGAAAACTGCAAAAGTTCAGGCATCTCTGCCTTTCCTAATACTTAGCAACTAAGGGATAAGGGAGCTGCCAGCACATATAGAGAAGAATGTAAAAGCAGGGCACTGTGCAGGAAGTTGATTAACTCACCTTGGCTTGCTGCAGGTGCATGTAGAGGCAACAACAGTAAAACACAGGACACCTAGCGCTGTAGTCACTAACTTGGAGAGATGTATTGAATTTTGCTCGTCAGTCTCATGGCTCCTGCAAAAAGGCAGCAATCACAGTGCTTAGGTATCTTATCATGATCATAGCAGACACAGAGCAGTCATCCTATCTGTCTGTCTCCCATGAAACGTGGGTGGGACACATGCTGGGACAACATAGTGGAATTTTCCAACATGATGGAACCTTCACACATGATGGGAAGGTTCTTTCCTCATACCTCAAGCTCTGATTCTCTTAACTGCCCTTTTTAATGACAGCAATTTCTTCCTCCAATATCCAACATCCTTTTTTATCCAGTCATCATCAAGGAGCTCTTAGGAATTCAAGATTCTCAGTATATGGAACATTATTTGAGATAGGAAAACGTGGCAATTGGTGAGAAAGTGGAAAAGATAATTTCTGTCATGTAGCTTGTTACATTTACCATTCTCCAAGCCATTTGTCAAGCACTGAGTCAAATATCAATCCTACTGAACTCTACTCTTACATTCACAATGTCTTACCCTTATTCAGTGGCACTGAAGCTAGCAGGGACATCTTGTAGAGTGAGATGTTCTTCCTACCAAATAAATGCTCTCTGCAATGGACTGAACCTATCTAGCACAGTGAGGCAATCTGGGGACAGTATGGGGGAGTGACGGTGCCACAATCAGCTATTTCAGTGAAATAACTGAATGAGTCAACTATTATATGTTGGAAGTGGTAATGGTGATAATTACCACACCTTGTGGCCACACTGCTCTCCTTTAGTTGAGGTGAGCTCTTCTTCGGCATAGTCAGAGTACTTCTGCTGCTGCAATGCTCTTGCACAAAAGTTCTTTGTGCCAAATAACATCATATTTTTGCCGGAGGGTGTTCATGGTTATTGTTTCTTCAATGTGTCTCTAATTAATTTTGCCAAAGCCACCTATTTTCTGCCATCTGTCAGGTGTCAAGAAGAAAGATTATGGCTTCAGACAGATAGACAGGAGCACAGGAGAATATGTGGTGAGATGAGAAGGATATGGAGGCAAATTCAGATCATCATCTCACAATAGCTTCTTTTATATGATATGTTACAAATCACAACGGACTATTCTTTTTATAGAATAGAAACTAGGGAGTTAAAAACCCACAGACGAAGAAATTGCAGCAGTGTTATGAAGCAAGAGATGCTAAAGCCCTTTGTGATCTAATATATCAATGACAACAATAATACAGTTATTGTAGTAATTTTTTTAACCAGTAAGCTGAGTCCTTGCAGACAATGCCCACAGTTTATACTTCTCATAAGTACAAACATGTATTATCTTTTATCTAAGCTGTTTCCACATTTCCATATCCTTCCAGTTATTTATCTCAATTGTGGAAACAAAAACAAATACACTACATGCCAAGAAATGGCTTGACCTTCCTTCCATAGGCCACATCCTATATTCTTTGTGTGCTCCAAAGCTACCTTGCACTCTGATTAACTTGACTAGGAGCAGTGTTTGTGTATATTCTCACACAAAATGTATATATAACCTGGCCCCACAGGGCTCCACAGGACTGACTGAAATCCCAGTAGAACTTCGGCTATGGTATTAATCATGTATTCATGATGGAATGCGGGTTGCAAGAAAATATTTAAGAGTCCATAGAAACTTTTCTTTAAAGTATGAAATCCCTAAATATTTGGGTTCACATTATGGTCCTTTAGTTAGGATTTATTAGACTATTTCATATTTGCCTTTCTGTTTATTTTGTAAAAGTATACTTGTCTAGCACACATTTTTATGCCAGCCTTGCTTTGCATTTTTACAGTCTGCTAATTAGACCATTTTAACTAATTTGTTTGCATTTTGTATGAGCAAGTTGGGCTTTTGGATTGACTAATGTAATTGCAGCCAGTTTCTGCCAAATACAAATTACTCTTTCTAGTGTGAGCGAGAGAGAAAAGTAAATATTTAATAGCCATCAATACCCTTGCAGCATTCTAGAGTGTGCTTTTTTCCTATGGAAAGTTTAAATAATTTCTTCAGTGCTTGATTGCACTTTAATGTTAAGAAATTATTTTTTAATCTTTTTTGAAATAATAATGAATTGACATTTTAGCATCTCCGTAAGGGTTTTATTTCTGTGCACTTTGCAGTTTTAAATTCCAAGCTTTAAAATCCGGTACTCTCACATTTGAAGTTTATTTGTGTAGCTTTTTATGTACTGAGTACCATCTCCTCAAATCATTTTACTGGAATGTATTTGGGTTTTAACATTTCTAAGTGGATGAAGTCAAGTTTGATAGCAAAATTAAACTGTGGGAGTTTTGTTTGCTTTCCCTCTCTCTCTCTTTTTTTTTTTTTCCCCAGAGGAGCATAACAGAAAAAAGGAACTGGTTACCAAACCTCAACATAATAGGTACCTGTATTTTGAACTGCAAATCTTATGTTCTTCTCTGCAGAAGTGGACATTAAGGTATAAGTGCATCAGGGCCTTAAGCAGCTTAAAGCTCCTCAATTTTCAGCCTTAATATTTCTAGGATGCTTCCTATGAGACAGATTGAGAAGACCATCTGCTTTCCAGGGCAAGGCAACCCTTTCCTTTCCCTCTTTCTTCCTCATGCCTAACTCCCTCTGAGACCCATGGATATGTAAACACAGACATGTCTGCCTCACCCAAGGGGCTACCTCTGAAATGTTACAAGACCACACTTCTCAGGTCAGGAACATCACAAAAGTCCTAAAAGGTGTTGCTCTCTGACAAAATTTGATGATGGTGCCCCTCACCCTGCTGTACCCACCTATGTGGTCTCTGTGTATTTTTCCTATAGTCTGAGTGTTCCAGGCTCTTCTTTCTTTTCCCTCATGAGGCTTTCAAGTGCATGAGTCCCCTAAGTGTCTTAACCAAAGGCCTAAGGAGTGAGGCAGCTGTTGTTCTCTGTCACCCAGTGAATGGGGGAATACTCCATGGAAAGCAGAAGGGTTTGAACAGTGGGTAGTACTAGTTAGCTAGTACTAGTGTTGCTTTAATGCATTTCTAACCTCACCTTACCTCTTGTCAGTCATGTTGTGCAGCTGGTTCCAGTCTTACAATACTGCAGGAAGGAGAATTTTCCTTTGGCCACCTTACTGTTTCATCTAAAGACGCTAAAATGACAACAGATCAA
Organism: Pyrocephalus nanus; assembly: GCA_038380795.1. Lineage (NCBI taxonomy): Eukaryota > Metazoa > Chordata > Aves > Passeriformes > Tyrannidae > Pyrocephalus > Pyrocephalus nanus. The sequence continues at coordinate 89,020,829 of CM076260.1, read as the reverse complement.
CAGTGAGATCCAGCACTAAGGAAAGAGAAATCAAAACACCCTTTAGCTAAGTCCTTGGCATGTCAGTACCCATTTTATTTTCAGATAGGGTGCAATTTCATGCACTATTAACATATCCATAATTATTAATTAAGACAGTGAATATATAATCAGTGCCAAATGACAACAGAGGTCCATGTCATCAGCAGGCTATAGAACCAGGTTCTGAATTTCATAACCACAACAACTAAATTCCTTCTCTCTGTTCCATTCCTTTTACAGTAAATATGTCACAGAGCATGAAGCAACATGTTTTTGATGGATGCTATCTTCCCAATCCTCCCATCATGTGCTAAGGACAGGCGCATTGCAAAAGATAATAATCTTTTTTTGTTTCTGCTATTTGCCTGGCCTAGATGGATGGGCAGGTGATTTGATTAGTGAATTAACCACGCTGTTCTGATAATGTTACTATTAACAGGCAGCCTTATCTGCTCTCCTGGTTAAGTTTAAGTGTGGCATTTTTTTAGCAAACCCAGTGTTGCCATTCATGGATATCTAAAAGTCCTGCAAACATGACTAGCAAGTTTGAGCATAATTCTGTGGTAGTACTTGTCAACTTGGATTAAAATTTTTTTATAACACTACATTTAATACTAAAAATTTGACACTGAAAATTAACTGTAATTACCTTAACAATAAATTTAATAACATTACATTTAATACTAAATTTATGTTGTATGTTTTCCATTATGGACATAGTTGCTCTTTGGGAAAGTACTCTGTGGTCCTTGTACATACTGAATTTCTTGAGTAAGAACTTTTTCACCCTAGATACAGAGAGAAGTACCTCCCTGTGTATCCTTATATTTTCTTTTTTGGAAATTAATCATGGAATCATGGAATCATCTGCACTGGAAAGTACCACTGAGATCATCAAGTCCAACTCTTGATCCAACACCACTATGGTTACTAGACCATGGCACTCAGTGCCACATTCTGTCTCATCTTAAAAATCTCTAGGGATGGAGAATCCACCATCTATCTAGGCAGCCCATTCCAATGTCTGATTAACCTCTCTGTAAAGAATTTCTTCCTAATATCCAACCTAAACCTCCCCTGGCAGAGCTTAAGACCATGCCCTCTTGTCTTACTCATAGCTGCCTGGGAGAAGAGACCGACCCCCACCTGGCTACAACCTCCTTTCAGGGAGTTGTAGAGAGTGATGAGGTCCCCCCTGAGCCTTCTCTTCTCCAGGCTAAACAACCTCAGCTCCCTCAGCCTCTCCTCACAGGACTTGTGCTCGAGTTCCTTTACCGGCCTGGTTGCTCTTCTCTGGACCCGCTCCAGCACTTCATTATCCTTCCTGAACTGAGGGGCCCAGAACTGGACACAGTAATCAAGGTGTGACCTCACCAGTGCTGGATAGAGGGGAAGAATCACTTCCCTCGTCCTGCTGGCCACACTGTTCTTGATGCAGGCCAGGATGCCATTGGCCTTCTTGGCCACCTGAGCACTCCACTGGCTCATGTTCAGCCTCCTGTCAATCAGCACCCCCAGATCCCTTTCCGCCTGGCTGCTCTCCAGCCACTCCGTGCCCAGCCTGTAGCGCTGCAGGGGGGTGTTGTGGTCAAAGTGCAGGACCCTGCACTTGGCCTGGTTGAACTTCATCCCATTTCAATCAGCCCAACTCTCCAGTCTGTCCAGGTCTCTCTGCAGAGCCCTCCTGCCTTCCAGCAGGTCGACACTCCCTCCCCAAATTGGTGTCATCTGCAAATTTGCTACTGGTGGACTCAGTCCCCTCATCTAAATCATCGATAAAGATGTTAAACAGAACTGGGCCCAACACTGATCCCTGAGGGACACCACTCGTGACCGGCCGCCAGCTGGATGCAGCCCAGTTCACCAGCACTCTCTGGGCCCAGCCATCCAGCCAGTTCCTAACCCAGCAGAGAGTGCCTGTGTCCAAGCCCTGTCCAAGCTTTTTCAGGAGTAGATTATGGGAGACAGTGTCAAAGTCTTTGCTGAAGTCCAGATAGACACATCCACAGCCTCATCCACCAGGAGGGCCACCTGATCATAAAAGGAGATCACATTGGTCAAACAGGACCTGCCCTTCCTAAACTTGTACTGGCTGGGTCTGATCCCTTGTCCATCCTGTAGGTGCTGTGTGATAACACCTAGGATGATAGGACAGAATATCAAATGGATTTGCTTATATATCCAGTACTTTTCTAAGTGTGCCTATCTGACTACATATTGAAAAGTTAGTGTGATCTTGGTACCCCTGAGAGGAGATAAAAAGATGGAAGCTTTGAAGATTTGGGTACCATCATGCAAGAGGTCTGTCTAAAATAGCTGCACAGATCATCTTCACAAAAGAGAATGAAGTTAGGTTATTTTCTCGCTTTTGACCGTTTTACAATTTATCCATGACTATTTCTCTTGCTGCTAATAGGATTACTCACACGAGTAACACAATAACACTTTAGCCTTAAGCAGTTGGCCTCCACGTTTATATACAAGTGAGCATGTCAGCTGCTGCTTACTGTGATGCAGAGAACAAATTAACCAAGAACTGGACTGGCTCCATTAGAAGTTATAGATAACTGAAATCTATTTTAATCATTTCTGTCACAGGAAAGTATTTTCTAAATGTGTTATGTCAAAACATCCCAAGAAGTGACATGTAATCCAAGGCACATGTTTTATTCTTGATTACATTTGCAAATTCAATCTCAATCCTTTCAAGGCATTTTGAATTTAAAATAATATTGTTAAATGCTTGTGTTCTTGATACTTAACTAAAGCAGTGCCACAGGAATATTCAATAAAAGAATTCAGTAAAATAATTCATTTATTCACTGAATATCTTGTCTTAACAACTGACAATTTTTATGGATCTGATCCCTCTCCAGAGATTTAATCATTCTCCAAAATGCAACAGCAAGAGACGAGGAGATAATAAAAAAAGTTATAGCATAAAATACAGATGCTTTTCACCAGCTACGTCACAAGACCTTTTGCTATTTCCTCTCTGCTTATGATCTCTCTACTTCCTTAAAAGCCTGTGAGACTCAATGTCTTTACAATGTCAGATCCTGGTAAAACTTTGCAGGGACTCAAATCCCACACATTTAGTTTTCTGAAGCTGTAATGGTGTTTCTCCCACTGATTCAGCATGAGTACTTCTGTTGTGCTATGTAGTGTGAGCAATTTTCAGCATTTCATATTTCAATGCAAAATAATTTGTTTGAAATTTAGGCTGTCTCTAAGCCCAGTATTTATGTGTTTGAAGAGTAGCTTGAATATAAGGGACAGTATGTGAGTGTGTCTGTTACGGTAGCATTCCAATAGGAAAATTCTTGATCCAAATGATGGACATAGAGTATGGTATAGCAGGTAGTTCTTATACATATACATCCTCTCATAAATTTGTGCTCTGCCCATGACACTTTTCCACTAAAGACAGATGTACTTAGAATACAAATTTCCATGAGAATGGCAAGATATTTTTCAATAATTGTGTGAGTGAAAAGGGGAAATTACAATCACCGATTTTAGACTCTTTTATTTATACCAAGCAGTAGAAGTTTCTAGCTTTAATTAAACTCCTTAGAGTATGAGAACAATGAAATTTTGTTCAAGATAATTTTTTTGTTGATTTTCTATAATTTGTACCTGTAGTTTGGACCTAATAGGCCAAAGTGAAGATATGTATGGGGAGGGTATGTGAGAGAAAAGTACATGCAAAGCAGTGATGTGAACAGTGTGAAAGAAAGAAAAGCTGAAGAGGAAAAAAATAATGGTCTGATTAGATGCTGGTGGAAGATTTTCTACTCATCTGTGATGGAAAGTGATATTAAAATATCTGATACTCATAGAGCTCCACATTAATGCAGGAATTCTGCAAAATTTAGTGCCTTGATCAACGCCTGGGTTTGCACCTCAAAGAATTTAGATCTACATCTGGCCAGCGCCTAAGTAATGTACTTCGACACAAATCATTGCTTGTGTTGCTGCTAACTATAAAATTTTGTTTACAAGGATAAACACCACTTAAAAAGGTGATAAAGACATAATGAACAAGCGCCAAACTTTTGAAATACTTAACCCATTCGATAGAGCATGTAAGGTAAACTTAAAAAAAGGAATGCCAGTTATGTTTGCAAGTGGCTTCAGATTAACAAGGGCACATATAATCCAAAGTACTGTTTAAAGGTCAGGGAAAAGTTTAAAGGTTAAACCCTGCTACTTTTTTTCACGTCGGACTCCAAGGGTTTCAAAAAGAAAGGCCATTTCTACTCTCCACTACACTATTGTGAATTTAATATTCACAAGTGCTTGGTCTTAGTTGAATTGATGTGGATTTACAGCAGAAGGACTTCCATCTCTGGTCCTATACTACTGCTTTGCTGCTTGGTTAAAAGAAAAGGTTTTGTTCAGCTGCCATTTTCCCCTAAAAGAAAAATATATATACATATGTATGTATATATCTCTGTGAAAATTTGTCCATGCATTTTTCAGAGCAGAGAAGCTCTACAAAATACTCTGAATTTCAACACCGTAGGTTGAAAATAAGTGTATTGGGAAAGATGAATTTCCATATTAAATAATTTTTTAATGGTCATTATCTTGTAAAAAGAATAATATTCTTCCCTCAGCAATTCTACAACATTTTTAAATGTGGTGCAAATGTTTGTTAACAGTAAAATCATCATATCCCTAGTTCTACAATAAACTGACAAAATAAGAGGAATGTCTCATCTCAAATGAGGTTTCAAACTAAGATAATCTGAGGAACACTATGAACATTGAGCAACTCTATGTGGTTTTTTTTCTACTTGTTTTTCTACTATTAGCAGTAATAAAATCACAGTATTTAGCAAAACCTTTAAGAAGTGTCAGCCAATAAACAAGAATATTTACATCCTTTCTTCCTGGAGAAATCTTTCAAGTCTCCCTCTTGGACTCTCCACTTATTCACATTCCCGGAGGACACAAAATCTTCCAGGGGCTTGAAGAATCACTCCTGATACAGGTTGCAAACATGATACACTTGAGCTCTGGGGCACTGACTTCACCTCCTCTCTGCCAGCCGTACTACCCACCAAAAGTCCATCCTCAATTGTTCTGTCCTGGGTAGGACCCTGAGCACTCACTACTGGAGAAAGCTGCTTGAAGAAAAAGTACAGAGTTTAGTGATAAATATACAGAAAGATTACAAACCACAGTCTACAAATTTGCTTTGGGCATCGTTCCAGAGTGTTACCCAGAGAGACAGCTGGGTTAACAGCAGAAGGAGCCTCGCAGGTTCCCTTAACTCCCCCCCTGGTCTTACAGGCTCTTTGCAATTGCCTGTTCTGCTCCTGTGTCCTCACATTCTTCCTCAGCTCTTTTCATTTTATATCTCACCTCTGTGCTGTCTCTTCAAGTGTCCCCTCAGAACTTCCATTGCCCCCACAAAGCTCCTGCTCCTGTTCATACCACGCTATCCTGCCACTTTCCCATGCCTGCCCAGTACCAGTCCATGGGCAGTTCTCACCTCGTAGTTCCCTGTCTGGTTTTCAAACCATATAGCACTATGGATAGGCTTTTTATAAATTGATTTTTTGAGCTTTTTATTTTTTTCATTTGAAACTCTCTGAAGGAACTAGACAAGCTTAAGTCATGATCTCATGCAGAAGGAAAGATGAAGTGTTGCATAATGGACAAAAATGAGAAATGGCAGCCTTTTTATAATACATCCAAACATTCATGAGAAAATACAGTACGGTTTTGGAAATTACAACTGTTTTTATGATCCATCTTACAAGCTGGGACATGGAAATCTGCAAGACTTTTCCTTTCCTTGATCATATATCTGTAAAAGCACTTGCAGTAATAAAAGTTGCCGATGTGACCTTGTGGAATTTTTTTCCTTTTCAACCATTGTAAACATTCATACAAATAAATTCAATTGCTGAGATATGAATAGAAAATGGATCCACAAGAATGAGAACTTGGGCAATGTATATTCATTTCAAAAGTCAAGGAAATATTGACGGAAAACACTTTTGCATCTTCCACTGGAATTACTGAATATATTTGATTAAACATATAAACTTCACTTTGCTATTCAAGTTCACCAAGCATGTTTGGAATAACAATTATTTTATTAACATAATGACATGATCTAGTCAAACAAAATTAAATGTGTTTTGGGGTAATAAAATATAAGGCCTATTTAAGTATCTTTGCTTTTCTAAAACAATGGAAACAGATTTCTGCAGAAGCAAAATGATATTCCCACAAAAACTGTAAATTAAAATCATTAACCTCAGCTTTGCCATAAGCATCTTTTTTCCTCAGGAGCATGCACCAGCTGTCCTCAAAGAGAAATTTGAGTTTCAGAAAACTCTTAGGAAAAATATACAAAATACACTGTCATGCTATTTATAAAATACAACAAGTTTTCTCCAATCTGTTCCTACTAATCAGTGTAAGGCCAGAAATAAAAAAAGAAATTGCTTTAAGAATGAAAATTCTCAAAGGGTCTTAGGGACCTAGGAAACATCTGAAAGGAAAAGTTTAATTTTGAGTAAGGCTGACATTCTTACTATGACATTGGCCTAATAACCTGTACAGGCTCAGGTGCACTACCTTATGCCAGGTTCCCAAACTGTGAAATTCGAGTGATATTTCTTACCTTGTTCAGAACAGCTGACGCACTTTAGTTTGAAAAGTACTTGTTTTTCTTTGTCCCCTTGCCTGCTCTAGTGTAATAGAGTCTGCGTTTTTAGCATTTCACCTTGATATCCTTGTTATCTGTTATCTCAAAGTTTTTGATGATGCCATAAATGTATGCGATGCCTTGTAAGCAGTAAGGTTCAAAACTGCTGAACTTGTGCACCCATGCGTTAATTTACATGCAAGAATAATCTGGTTAGTGAAAAGATGGCCAGGGGAAAGCATAGACTGTCTGTAAGCTCAGGACGTGAGAGGTAGCATGGGCTTTGGCAGGCACTAAAGAAGACCCAAAACTGCCACTGACCCATTGCATGATTCTGAGGAAGCCATTTCACCTTTCTATTGTGCTTTTCTTCTCAGTCTTCATCTCTCCAACCTGGCAACCCCTCACAGCACGATCTGTCTCTTATGATACGTGTCTCACAGTAGGAGCTCAGCTGGGGCTTCCAAATTAGAACTGATTGGGAATTTTTCAATGAAACAAATTTTCGTTAGAAACTGCATCTCAGTTTCAGTGCAGTTCTGCAGTGCAGTTGTGGGGATACTCATCCAATTTGAGAGGAAGCAAATTCAGATAATGACTGAAGAATGCATTGTTAGAGGAAGTAGATCACCTCTAGCAGGAACAGTGGAGTGCACTTTGCCCTGGGATAACTGTCAGGATGTGGGTGAATTGACACAGTCATCTGTAGTTAGAGAGACAGCAGATCAGGAATTTGAACCCACGTAGGCTAGGAGAGATCACATGCTCTTTTGTTGTTGTGTGTGTTCGTTCGTTCGTTTGTTTGTTTGTTTGTATAAAAACAAACCTTCTAAAAGCACTTATGTGTGCTACAAGAAAGAACTGGAGCATCAATGGAATGCTAGGAAGTTTCATGGGTAGGTTTGTTCAGTCTCTCTGGGTTCTGCTCTGAACCCTGCCTGCTGCTAAGAGTGAGATCAAACATATTTCAACTTATAAAATAATTTCAGTCTAAAGAAGACCAAGTTCAGAATAAATCATGATCAAATATTTGAGGACCATTCACGACAAAAAGAAAGAGACTTTATTTTTAAAAATAATTCCAAAGAGAAATAAAAAGGCCTGGTGATTAGTAAAAATAAATTGTCCCCAGCAAGAGGAAGGAGACCACAGTAAGCAAGCATGGGCAAAGGGAATAATCAGATCACCGAACCAAAGCAAATAGTAAAAAAGTCCAGTGAAGACAACAGGAAATTGAAGCAAGGAATTAGGGGGAAAGTGGTATGGGGCTTTAGTAAGCTTGGATGTGCTTGGATGTGTGGATGAGAGAAAGAAAATAGCTAGCAACTTTCAAAAGTGATACCATTACAGCTTTTAGAACATTTCCTTAGTAGTTTCTGAATATTAATTCTGATGAAACACACTAAAGAGAGCAACACTTGAGAAAGAATTGACTTTTATAGAAAAAGTTCTATTGTTATGAAGCAGATCTCCACTATATACTGGCGTAAGTTGCTACCTGTGTGGAACACTGCAACAGTACCAAAATGGCAGTGCTGAAGGAAAAATGTCTTTTCTCCCTTTTCTAGCCCCATTTCAGCTCCTCTTACTGTCTGCTGGGCTAAAATACCCTTGGTTTGTAATCCGGAGAGTGGCTGAATCATATTCAATTTACATGATCACTTTGCAGCTGAGTATGATTGCACTACCTATGTGGCATCTCCAAAGGATATGCAAAACGTCATTTGCTGAAATAGCAACTCTATAAACATGCCTCCAGAGGGCATTTTGTATAAAAGTTAAGAATATCAGGAGTATCATATCACTTAGGCTATAGATTTGTACTGGACCACACACTATTCTCTCTCTAGCTTCTGCCTATAAATGCCAATTCTGTGCATGTGGCTGTGAACTTGGGTGAGGGCTCAGGCTCCAGTGTAACTGCAATCAGGACACAGTCTGCTACCAGGCATTGGCATTGCCACTGTTATCAATACCCTTTGTGGAAAATTAAGGCCTTAAGCTCAAGCTCACTCTGTAGTTTCCATTCTCTAATTGTTCACTTTAGACTCAGCTAGAAACAATAATTTTTCCAACTTGTAGAACAATATTCCAGGAGAATATATGGAGAAACAAGTAAAATCCTGGAAGAAAGTTCAATAAAAATACTGGATTGACAGCACAGATTACTAACAAAACCACTAGATCAGGCCCCTCCACAATGAAGACAGTAACTCTTCCAGTGCAGGATGATGACCTGTATTATTTCCTCAGAAACAAACAAAAAAAAGTCTCCTTTTAAATTACATGGCTTAAAAAGCCCCAGCAAACTACAAAGTCTTTTGTGGGGAAAAGATTAGCCCATGAATCTTCTGCTACATAAATTCAGATTAAAAAGAGAAAAATTTGAGACAAACAAGCACTGACCTGTGAGTGAGAGTTAAGCAAACATGTAGATGAATTCAGAGATGCAGCCTTGTGATGGGGAAATACTGAGGGTAATAAATGTTTACAGAGGAAAGTTCTGTGGATTTTCAGGCAGGGGAATAGCAGTGGTTACCTCCTGCTGAAATATCATAGCCGCAATGAAGTGGCAAAGATGACAACTGACATGTCAGAGACACATAAATCTATCCTTACAGGGCTGACAACTTGGTATGATTGCTCTCCAAAGATAACTTTATAACTTGCTGAAGTGTGACTTAAGGATGCCCTGGAGCAGCACTAACTTGTGTACCTTTCTTGTGGGTAACTTTTTATAAGCTATAGCTTTAGTTAATAGCTTATGCAATTTTTCATTTGACCTACGGGTGTCCCATGTGGGTGGGATTTTAAAAAACACTCAGGCCCAGATCCACAGAGGGATTTACACAGAGATGATTGCACCTATAATATATATTAGGGAGCAGTGCAGAGACTTGGACACAATTTAGCCTGTAATCTAGCAAGGATAGAGGAGAGGGTCTGCAACACCCTTGGATATTCACCAGGAAATCTACCCATGCTTGCATGTGTGAAATTGCTTTGGACTGTGGTTATGCCTTAGCTGTGTTCCTTCTGAAATGTCATAAAACTGGCCACCACGCAAATGTTTTTGAAAAGACCAATCTGAATATTCCTTTTCCTACTGTAACTTTGACCCTTTCCAAAATATCTTTTAGAAAGAAGTACTTGAATTTTCTTACCAGGCAGACCACTACGGTAGGAAATGTGTTCAGTTTTTATTTCAGCATTTTGTTTTTCAAGTGAACTACTGTACACACTCACAAGAATAAAAAGGATGATAAAAAGGACAGTAATACAATATCCATTTTGGTCCCAGTGATGTTAGCTGTGTTTAATCTGAAGCAGTTGATAGTCTCTGCATGCAACTTGAGATCTTTGAGTACATCTTCCCTTTTGATGCTGTCAAAGAGACAGGGTGGTATCTTCACATTTGTCAAACACTAGGATAAATTTTGTCCTCCATGGGAAACAAGCCACAAGCAGCAGTGTATCTTATGAATAAGCCCTTAGGGAAGCCCCTTTATTTCCATTTTTTCCCTGTCTTTTCACAAAGCCAAACCATCCCCTGTGGCATTTGTGCACTCAAAAGACAGTTGCATTTGAAAGGCCAAAAACAGTCAAACTAAATAAATAGATGTGAAAAGCTGAAACCCTTGTGATGCCATGCTAAAAAACAGGTGCCAGGATGGCAACTACTGCATGAAGACTCACTGACTTTCACTATGACAAGTAGTAAATGCAGTAAACCAAACTCAGGGTAAACTTCTGAGGGCTGCAGAGTGAACTGGAGAAAAGTCTTTGGTTGTCCTCTAGGAACAGAATTAGGGCAAAGCCTATAAATTTAAGAATTTCTAGATCCAGGCACAGAGCCTCCAATGACTTCCAGGGGAGTGTCAACTGAAGAAAAATAGCAGTGCAAAGGCCATAAAGACATGATAAGGCTTCATTTCAGAAACATTTTAAGTTTATTTTGCTCACACCTACAGAACAAAGCATGGTAATACTGCAGCTGTTGTAGTAATATGGTCTAAGGATAAGAAAAAAAAACTGCTGGGAGAGGCAGTATTTTCTCTTAAACCACCCCTTTTAACTAGGAAGAAAAAAGCTTGCAGGCACAAGTCCTCTTTAGTACACAAAAGACTTCCTCCAGCTATTGGTATCAGCTGTTAAAGAGGTTTCTTTTCCCTTAAACTTTGCCGTGGAAATAAAGTGAGATCTGAACTCTGCTCTAACCAAAATACTGGGTGATCTAAACCCACACAGTAAATAAGCACTGAAAATGTTAATTGGTAAAGCTGATGAACTCACGACACTTCCTGAGACTGACATGATTTTAAAGTTAGTCAGAAAATAGGTTTTTCCCCACTGGGCGTATTTTAGAGGCATAGGGATTTAAAGTCACATCCTTGCAGGAAGTCATCACAGAGTATGTGAACACTTAAATCCCAAGAGTGAAATGTGGGCCCTGAGGAACTGGTATGGTTATAAGAGTGCACGGGCCTTGTAATAGCATGTTTGTAATAGGGTGGAAGTTGGTATAGAAAATGAGAGAAGAGGAAAGTAAATTCTACCCTAAAGCATTTGCACCCTCGCTCTTGGTAAGAAGCCAAGTAAGTATTTTATGCTGCATAGCACTTCAAGATTTACAACCTCTTGTCTTCACTGATAAAGGAAATACCACCCAGGAAATACCAATAGGAAATACCTATGCAAGTAGCAGAAAAAAAATAACATAAAAATAATTTAGCTACTTCTTACTTCATGGCATGAACTAAAGTGGTGCTGTCATTGCTCAGTGTCAAAAAATGTAGTCTTTGTCAGATAAAATGCACCATTCACCATTTGCTGCAACACAGGTGTTCTTGTTTGCTCTAGCATTTCATTCCCTTTGTGCTTTCTAGATCTGAAATGAGAGGAAACCTGGTGAGGATGCTTCAGGATAATAGAACAGGGAAGCAGGTTTCTCTTTAAAGCTCTCCTGTTACAAGGAACTAAGATGTTTCTTCTAAATACTCATTGTAAAGGTAGGGAAAAGTATGAAAAAGTGACTCCAAAGTACTATCTGCAGTCAGATTTGGGGTGAATGTTCTCAAAAACTGTTTTCTCTTACACTTGCATATTGTGGACTTGAGCATTATGTCCAAAAAGTTGATCAGGAACTGCTAAAAAAGGAACAGAAATAGGAAAGCAGGATAGTCTCCTAGACCCCTGAATCCAGGACAGGTAGATCGTATTTCTGAGCCCGCTTGAAAGCCTCAGTCCGTCGTTCTTACTTTGGTACCTGATCTTAAAGAAGGTAGTAACACTATTTCCTCTCACCCATCCATTTCCATTTAGTATGCACTTTAATCACTCTTTCCTAATGTGTAATAGAACAGTGGCCAGCACAGAGGGTTTCTCTGGGCAGCCCCAGATATAGGAGCAGCATAAATATGGTCAGTGCTACAGTGATAAGCAAATTCTGTAAAATAGCATAAGTTTCAGCTTACATCCATATTCATACAATAAGCAGTAGGCACGTTCAGCATTAGCCTGAACAGAGGACATCAGGTAACACAGCACAAATACAGAAAGCAAGTATAAAATGAGCCTTTATCAAACAGTTTCTACTTCATTTATTCTTGTCCTGCTCTGACTGGTGTAACTTATAATTAGTCTCTGCCTGCAGTGGTATGGTTCCAAAGAATGGTGGATTAGGGAGAAACTCTAGAATTTCTCCGTAACTTGACAAGTTATAACCTGAAAAGCTACACTTAGTCCATTAAAGATTTTTCACAGTGACATTTTAGTGCAGCTAAGGAAATATGCCACTGTGCCATTTATCATTTTCAGGGTATGGACAGTGAAAAGAAGGTTGCTATGAAGAACAAAATAAAATAGATTACACATATAGAAGTGAGGTGAAGAATACTGATAAATATACACCACTGAATGTCAGCAAATGTCACTTGAGAAGCCATTTGCAGCTACCAGAACAGCCCTGCAAACCAGAAAAAGTAGCAAAACCAGGCAAAACAAGTTGGGTGTACTCACTTCCACATGAATAAGCAATAAACCTCTCTGAAGTTACACCATAAAGTTGTTAAACTTGATAGATGAATCTTTTCCAAATTGTTCTGCTGCATACGGTATATGGCTACAAAGGACTATGGATGGTTTAAAGTGAGAAAGGGAAAACATTGCTGAAAATGCAAGAATTTAAGCATTTTTGTTCACGCACTTGTATTCTGCTTTGTATTAAAGGGACAGTATAAACAAAGAAATGATTCATCACACCACTTTCTTTTTCTTCCATAGGGCTGCTCTTTTTTTGTTATCTGAACTTCATGGTTGGAACTATTGCATTATTACCATTTCTCCTTTAAATACATTCACCACTTTAGCAACAGGACTTAGAGCTAAATAATTTGGGTTTGGTAGGTAAAAATGTTGCAAATGAAAGCTTTTCTGCTGAAAAACTTCTAATGGTAGCTATCTAACATGCCATCTAAGTTTAAGTGAGAGACCTGCAAGACATCTATCTTTCCAGCAGCACCTGATTTGTACATCTATAGATCAGCTCCATTTTGGGTTATAGACATGCTGACCTGGAAAAAGCTCTCCTTGTGAAAGTTACAACACTTGAGAGACAATATCAAGATACCTTCCGGCTTATTTTAATCTGGGCTGTCTGCAGCCTCTTGAGCCACTGCTCTTCACTGATAATAAACTGAAGATCTTTGACTCAGAAAATATCTCCAAGGAAAAGTAGGAGTTCCTAAAATTTCAGAAACTCTGTCTGCTTCTATATGTAATTTTCCACGAGATTCTTCCTCCTAAGTTCTAATTTATCTGAGCAAAATCAGAGACAGCCTGAATCATTTTGATTTCATGAGACTGTTATCCCCAGACATCACACTCATGTAAATTTCACATCAGTTTTGTTTTCATTAGTGAAAAGCAGCAACATGGATCACATAAATCAGGTCATACAGGAACTACTTTATTCAAAATATTTCATACATGCTAAGATATGCTGGTTGTGGAGCTATTTCAGTCAAACTTCTCACCATATGTTCATGTAAAAGCTATAAACAACCAGCCCTACAAGGGCATCCTAAAGCCTGAGAGTTTAAATCTTTGAAGAGAACTAATTTCTTGTACTTACAGATCCTGTAGATGGAGTAAGGGCAAACCTTCCTTTCTTAAGCAGGATGTTTATACAGTGAATTTTCTCTCTACAAGTCTTCACTCTATTCTTGCAAAATCAAAATCAAAAGTGATCCTTATTAGTAAAGCCAAACCCTTTATTAAATTAAATGTAAAGCCTGTTTTAGAAATGAACAATGAAAATTGGAAAACAAAGATTAAACAGATGGGTTGAACTTTACTGAACCGCTCCCCACCCCATTCCCCCTGATTCTTTCAAAACAGAGGTAATCTTTGAGGCAAAACAGGCATTTGACAGCATCTGTCATCCAGAAGCTCTGTAGATGTTGTGCTGCTTCTTTGGTCTTGTTTTGAATTTCTTTGTCAATTTGAATAGACGTAACAGAGTCTCTAGGAGTGATGCTCTCAAGCTGAGAAGGCAAGGAAAGTGTCAGATGTAACAAAGGAGAAGAGATCTATCAGTTTGTTACCTCATCAAGAATATCAGAGTCCCCAAAAGCTTCTCCTTTTACATAAAAAAGTTCCATTTTGTGAAAGGCAGGAGAAAACTTATTAACTGTTTATGTGTGAAACGTAATGTTACATAATAATATGCTTACCATTTTTTTAGAAGTTCTGAGATGTAGTATATTTGCACACACTCATCTTCAAAACAGACAGAAATGCAATTTCTTAAGGGGTATTTGAAAAACAGAAATGCTTGGCCAAGAGGTTTTAAAGAAATTCTTGAACAAATAGGCAGCACATGAATAAATATGCTGATTTTGCGACAAGCACTGAAAAGAAGCTTCTGGTTAGCAGCCTGCCTAACTTGTGAATGGTTTAGCCCTTCCTTCCTCCATCCTAAGCATGAAAGCTGCTATTCACACCCCACACTTGATCCAAACTACTGAATATGATACAGAAGTGCCTACTGACGTTGGACCAGGCCCTGTAGGCCTGCATGAGCCCAGAGCCAACCTACGCTTCCCCATAACCTGAAGTCCCTCCAATGCAGCTGTTAAGGTATGTGCAAAATATCTGAAGCGCTTAATCAGACAGATCTCATCCTTTGGAAAAAGTAGAAATTTCGCCTGAACACAGCGGTACAGGTTTTGCTTTGGTACAGACAGTAATAATGAAGAATCATAGTTTCTGTTATCGGGGGGGTTTGATAGATTTGTCTTTCTGAGTAAAAAGAACACACAGTTCTAAAGGGCGGGGGGAGAAGATTGTAATTTTTGGTCCTTTTTTATTTTAATGGCTAAACATTGTAATGCTAGCTAAACAGAAATTCTTGTCTGTTAATAGGTTCCTTTAGTTTGTAATAAATAGGAATGCTAATGACTAAAATTTGGTATTTGGTATGCATTAGCTTTTGTAAGTCTTTTCTTTACAGGCTTCATTGACATTCAATATGGCAAGCTTCCTTTGAAACATATTTATAAAATAACTACAGTATAATTAAACCAACAAAGCCATCTTTTAAGTAAGCTTAATAGCTCAGTTTTTCACTCTGTAAATTTTTTATTTTAAGGAGGAAAAATAGTTATCCTCAATTCTACTATATATTTCATTTTTCATCTAATATTTTCTTTTCATTTACAATCTGTGCATATCTAATTCTTGACAACTGTGATTATTAATAAGTGTGCATGAGAAACATGCTTCAGAGAATCCTCCACAAGAATATTTTTTGTTAATGAGAACTGAAACATATCTTGACAAAGACAATATATGTAATGTATATGCGTATATATACATATTTTAATACCTAATGGTGGTGTAGTTAATACAGAAAAATGAATTAACAGATATGGCAGGTAATACTCGAAGTGGATGCTGTTTGATAAACGCAACTAAAAATGTTTTAATTATATAAAAGCAATAGGTAAATAAAAGCAATTATATTTAATTTTGCTTTCAGCTTGTGAGCATTTACTGTAAGCTTTAATAGAGGGGAGAGCTTGTGCAGAAGACTAATGGTAGCCTTAGTCACTGTTAGCATTACTCATTAGGGTTTGCAAGCAGTACTTATTCTGAGGTATTTCTCTGGAAGACTAAAATGTTCTTTGTGAGGGTACTTGGATCCTGATAACTCTAATTCATAATAATATCTACCTCATTCAGAAAATTAAAGTTTACAGAGTCCTCAGGAGTTTGAAAATCTTCATACTATTTGGAGCCATTATCATGTTTATTTAAGGCCAAGGTAAAAAGTGATAACTCTCGTCATAATATGTAAAGTGGAATCTTGTAACTGTTTCTTAAACTCTGTCCTCTACAGGCACAATAATATTGAGACCCCATTTACGATATGGTGAATAAAACCGGTTGACATCATTGTTATAATCTTTATTTAAAAGTGTTACCAAGGTTACTAATTACCATCACTGTATGCAACAGGTCCCTCTGAAGCAGTATCCTTACAGATGAACTGTAGTGTGTAGGATTATAATAAAAGACATAAGGGATTACGCACAGGCAAAAATGACGAAAATAACACAAATACATCTATATTATACGGTCATCGTGTCACAAAACCTCTGCTTTCAGTGCTGAAATGCACAATGCGGCTTTTTGTTTAATTCAAGATTTTAGAGAGATGTTAACCGTATCCTGAAGTGGCTTCACAATGTCGGGGAGCAGAGGAGGCAGGAGTCATAGAGACCTATAAAATCTGCTGCTGCTGGAAATGTTCTCACGTCTTCTCCAGTCTTAGCAGGGCACCTGGTTTACGGGAAAATATGCCTCTATTGTGATAAGCAGGACTGCAGGGGGAGAGCATGGAGCTGGCGGCCGCACGACCCGCAGCCCAGGGCTGCCCGCGGCCGGGGACGTCCGGAGACCCCCTGGGCACGGGGGCTGAAACCAGGCTTCCAGCCTCTCCAAAGCGGGCATCTCGCCAGGGCTGACGGGGTGGCTAAAGGGAAAGTGGGGCGGCAGGTGAGGTCCCGCTCGCCTCCCGGCCAGCACCTCCGTCCCCCTCTAAGTCACTCTACCCCGCCCTCAACTTAATGACACAAATCCGGGCTCTTAAAGTCTTTGCGACTGATCGTACTCGCTCATTTATAAATAATGATCTCCATATAGATGCATAACAACAACATACCAGAAGTGTTTGGGGAGAAATCCGATTAAAGTCTATAGCTTTTTTTCCCTTCTCTCACGGAGCAAAAGTCTTGCTACAGGTCAGCTGCCGCAGCCGGCCCAGACTGCGGGGTTAAAGGGAAGAAAAGGCTCCAGGCAGGCCACTTCCCCCCCGGGAGACAGGAGGGGGCTGCCACCGAACGGCAGGCCCTGCTAGGGGGCGGCCAGCGGCCCCCTCCGCCCACCGGACTGGGGGGAGGCTCGGCCGGGCATTTTGGAGGGAGGCAGCCGCCGCCCTGGCTGGAGCGTGAACTCTGCGGCCGGGACCGATTTCCCCCCGGCGCCAGCATCCTCGGGCAGGGGCGTGGGGCCGCCCCGCTCCGCCTGGACCGGCCCGGCCTGGGGTGGTTGTGACGCAGAAACGTGCTTTCCTTTCCTCTTTCGGACGATTTAGGGAAACTAGAAAAACAAACATCGGGTCGTTTCATGAAACGGTGGAGAAAACCACGAAGGGAAAGAGAGCGGGACACATCCTTTTAGAGGAAGGACAAGGGTTCTCTGAGGAGGGAAAACAAAAGATGACAGTGGTGGCTGTAACCCCACCATGAACCAGGGACCTTCTGGCCACGCTCGGAGAGCTAACCTCCCCGGACTTCCCATTACCTCTCCATGACACTTCACTAATGCTCACACAATGGCCAACTGAGCAGTTTAAGTAAAGATATTTTAACCTGAACTAAACATTGTCTCCAGACAATAGGATGCAAAGCAACATCTGGTACCACACATAAACAATGCTGTGCAACAGCATATGCTCGACGTCTGGAAGTTTATGTCAACGCTAAGCAGTCGAGGCTGTCGCTGCTCGGCATGAAATCATAATAAATGGCTGTTTGCTGTGCTTCCTAGATGAGCATCTAGAATCTTTCCTCTCAGGGCATCCTCTTCAGGATTGCTCAGCAAGACATCTTCGGACCCCATCCGCGCTTCTTCCCTCCCGCCCTCGGAGCAAACCACCAGTAAGAAATACCACGGGGAGAGCCCGTGGACCGGCCAAGGGAAAACACCGGGTTACCACTTCCCCGCTGTGGCTCTGGCAGGCACGGCTCGGCCGCCGGCGCCGGTGGAAGCAGCCGATGATGAATGGCCAACTTCTGGGAAGCGCTTCTTTAAAGAGGAGGCTCTAGGCTAATGAAACAACGGGAGGTGACTATTGCAAACAGCTGTTCCTCATACATATTTCATTATACAATCAGATAATGCGTCTTACCACCTTCTCAATTATTCACAGATAAACATTTTCAAGACGTTTTGACATCTGTCTTAGGGCCTGCTATTAATTTAGTAATCACTATGGTTAAAAATGTATGGGGACTGCACCTCACAAAAACTCGGATTTCACTTACGAGAACAACTACACTAAAACCTCTCTCCCCACGATGGGGGAGACACACGATCTTCGCCCTGAAGCCCTCGGGCTGCCGCTCCGGGGGGGCTGCTCCGGCCCCGCGGACCGTCCCTGTGTGCCCGGGGCTGTGCAGCGCCGGGCCCCTCTCGGCGCCCTCCGGAGCTCCCGGGGAGAAGCGATGGGCGGAGAAGGCCGAGCGGGGGAAGAGGCGACACTTTCCCTCCCTGGCAAGCCAGGAAAACAGGCAGAAAAGTCGTGTCTGTCCCTTCCGTCGGGCTCTTGGCACAAGCGCTCCCGCTTCTCTCCGCAGGCGAAGGGCGCTCACCGTCGCCTCCATCCGCCCCATAAAAGGACACCCGCCTGGCTGGCTCAGTGATCCGCCAGTCCTTCACCCAAGTGTCCTGGCCGGCCACCCGGGGTGGAGGGGTCAGCCCGGCCGGGGACAGCGCGGGGCCGGTGGCAGCTCCTGAGGCTTCCCTCCCCGCGGAAAAAAGAGACCGCGGTTCCCCCGGCTGGGCGGCGAGACGCGCTCGTCCTTCCTGAGCCCCGGCAAACTTTTGACAGCAAGTTTGCTTCACTGAGGCTGGCTGGTTGTAAAATCGCAAGGCTTTAGGAAGGCGCAGGGTCTCTTTTGTGTCTCTTTCTTTGCAATAATCCGTTTTCTTAAAACAAATCTCAAGCCACCCCCGAAATGCACTTGCACATGCACAGCTACCAGATGTTACACACGAACATTAAGGAGCGAGTTAAACGAGCAAAGGGGAGAATCAAATCTCGACAACCCTTTCAGACACTTTATTGATTAAATTAAGCCGCTCAGCTCCTCTTTCCTTCCTCCACTTTCTCAGATTACCTCTTTTTACCAAAAAATACACGCATAATCGGCGACCTTCACGACCTCCTCCACCCCCCTGCCCAGGTAAGTGGATGAAAACGCTTGCGTACTTTCCCGTCCTGCTACATAAGCCCTTGATTACAACTAGTTTCTAGAGCTGAGGTCTGACCAGTGATAAGAGGATTCTGCTTTGCACAGGGCACAGGACCGACGCTTCAGCCAGCAAAAACGAGGGAGAAGTGGTGTTTTCAGCCTGTGTCCCATTCCTCTGCCCGTCCCGCAGGGGCTTGGCCACCCCCATATCTGCCCATACCACCCCCGCCCTCCCCTGTGCAGGGACGGCCGCTACCCGCGGAGGTCGCACACGGGGGGGTCCACCAGCCTCCAAAGTGCTGGCCGTCTCCGCTTGGCGCATCCCGGCGGATACCCGGCTGCGGACGGGTGTGCTCTAAAGCCTCAACGGAAGTCCCGGCCGCGAATTTCATTTTAATCGCACGGCCAAGAAAAGTGCCGACACCAGGGACCGCTGGGTGTGTAAAAGCCTTTCTGCCTCGCAGGTAGTGAAAGGCAGAGGAGGGTTTGGTGACAGGCAAAAGAAGGGATGCTCTGTGAAATGGAAACGACAATTCTTAGTGCTCCTTCCAAGTATTACCACAGCTGAAGACCTTGCCTTCCCTTTAATGCTCTGTAAACAGCAAGAGGGTTAGTGGTGAGCTCCGAGTCTCTGGTTCGGGTCTACCTGGACCCCACGATTTTAAAAGTCAGAAATAGGGGAAATCGGGCTGTGAATGTGCGGAGGGAAGAACCCTTCCATCTCAGCAGCATTCATCATATTTTAAAGTGAAGTGTCAAAAGCCCGCTGGAATCTTTCCGCCAGTGGCTCTTGAATTGGTCCTGCACTCGCTTAGAGCCGGTCCGTGCCTACCTGGCTCATAACTTCAGCTGTCTGAAGTCCTTCTATAGTTTCAACGCTGTACTTGCAACTGTGGCCCCGCAGCGCCGTCCTGCTCCCCGTTCCCACCCCAGCCTTAAGACATCCTTCGCCCTATTGATGTGTGCTACAGCCAAACAGGGCAAAAAGACGAGAATTGTATTCGACAGATGCTGCTCACTCGTGAGTAACAGGTTCAGCGCATACGGTATCTCTCGCCATTATCCTGTAAGTTAATATCGAGTAGCAATAGCTGTCTAAATATCAAAATCTATTTATAGGGGATGCAGAGCTGTGACCTCTCCATCTGACCTTCAGGAACCGCAGGCTGCAAAACAGGGCAAATGAAGAAAGAAAAAAAAGGAAATAAGGAAAAACACAGGATTACAATGGAGATTCGTGCTTGATGGAGCTGGGCTGGGCTGCCTTTGTTCCGAAATCCTGACAGGACTTGAACCTTTAGGACGGCACCGGCTCTGCGGCCCAGGGGAGGAGAGGCTCTGTCCGAATTCTCTGTGTCCCTGCCGCGATCGCGGTGTTGTTTTGTCCACTTCTGCACCCCTACAAAAGTTGTTGTTGTCAGGCTTTGGGTGGGGTTGGGGTTTGTGGGTTTTTTTTTCACATTAAAAGAAAAATGCCGGAAAACAACACAAGACAGCGCCATTGATTGAGCAGCAGGTCTCAGTGAGAGGTGAGGGAGCGGAGAGCTCAGCAGAGTGCAGACTCACAGCTCGGGAAATCATTTCTCACGAGGGGCAGACGGGAGACGGGGATTTGTTTATTTCGCTCCTCGTTGCCCTTCCCAGCACAAACGAGGGGTGCGCGGAGGAACCGAGGCTTAGGGAGTCTTCCCAGTCCCCTCCCTGACAAGGAGCAGGATGGGGGAAGCCGGGCGCTCTTGGGCGCTGCCCGGAGGTTTCTGGGGCCCCTGGCAAGGGGAGTGTCGGGGCCTTGGGCTGGGACCCCGTGACATCCCGAGCTCCCAGGGATCGTTCCCCTTCGGCACCCTTCCCCAGCGGGCGGGGAGAGGGAGGATGCTCCGTAGGGTCCCAGAGCAGAAATCAATGTTATAAAGCGCATCCCATCCCCTCGGGGGAAACTGGAAAAGGGAGGTGGGGAAGAAGAGAAGAATAATCCCAAAGTACTTTTTTTTTTTTTTTTTTTTTTTTAATGGAGCCATCGAGAGCTCGTCCAGTCCGAATTAACAACTGCGTAAACCTAGACCAACTGTGAAACCTCCCTCTCCCCGCCCCAGCCCCGGCTCCCGGCGGTAATATGGCGCCTGCGAGCGAGAGAAGCACTTTTCTCGGTGTTTAGCAGTTGAAATGTGCTCCCTGAAGGTCACACCAGGCGACGCGCCCGTTGGCTGCCGCGCAGAGCCAGAGCTGGGCTGGGCTGGGCCGGGCCGGTCGCAGCGCCGGAGCCCCCGACCGCCATCCCGCCGGGGACAACAGAGCGGCCAGGAGCACAGGGCGGTTTCCTACAGCCAAATGTGCCCCGGCTCGGCTTTTTCCTACCTTTTATGTGTCTGTGTCTGTAAGTGAATCGTACCTAGTCTACCTTTCTGTCTTATTAGGGGAAAAAAAACCACGAAAAACAACCAAAACACCTCAAACCCCAGAGCCTAAAACAACCCGGGGCTCCGAGAGAGTTTTTCCTTATGTCAGGAAATTAAAAGGCTCAAATCTCCTACGTGACCGTGTTGAGACACGGGAGTTCGCAGCTACTTTAAAGCGCCAGTCTCAGTTGGTTTGGAGGTCGGAGCTACTATTCTTCAGAAAGAGAAGTGTAGTTCAGGAGGCAAACTCTGTCCCCGGAGGGTGTGCAGACGCTCTTTCCGCCGTCTAAGTGCACCTACCGAGGGAAAAGAGAGGCAGGGCTGCTAGCCGCGCAGCTTAAATGTTTTCTCCTACCGGGGGCTGAGGAAGGAATAAGCTTCTCTAGCTACCCGAATAAATTTAGAAAGCTTATTAAAATAACAAAAAAAAAAAAAAAAAAAAAAAAAAAAAAAAAAAAAAGCCAACCACAAAAAAAAAACCCCACCCAAATCAAACAAACACAAAACCCACCCAACGTATTCTTGGCATTTGCGTCCCACTTGAGAAAAGTGTCTCGAAAAAACAAATCTTCCAAACTCTTCCCAACACACTTGTCAATAATCTCCTTTTAAATCTTGGGTCTTGCTACCACATTAGGCTCCGTCATATTGCATTCCAAAGAAAATAGACTGGGTATTAGAAGAGGAATCTCCTCTTCCTAATGAATATTTACCCTGAGGTCATTACATCCGTAATGGTCCTCGCTTAACTTACCTTGCTCCCCCTCTTTCTCTGCTAGAGACTGGGATTTCAATCACAATGCCCTCGATTTTAAAGTGCCGTGTACCATTTAATGGCGGGGTGCAGGCGAGGTTAGAATATTATTGACTTCATGCAATATATAAGATGGATACATTTAAGACTTTTAACTTTTTGTTGCAATGACACGCTGTATTTTTATGAGATACCTATTATGCAGACAGAACCATTGTGCTGTAGCTGCCTCACAGTTGCTGGATCGTTTCTATCAGATGAAAGATTTTGAATAGTTTTCTTTCAACAAGGCATCCTTTTGGTCTTGATACAAAGAATGTAGGCATGGTATACACTTAAACAGCTCTGTCATAGAGCAAGATTAAATAGAGTATATATCGAATCCTGTCTGCAGTATAATACGCACAGGGAACAGAATGGAGCTCACTCCGCCGCTGAAGGAGTACATTAAGGTCTGATGTCCTGGGAGCATCTTCCAGATTTCCCTTATCTCTGATATTCTTTAAACTGTTAAAAATCTTTACAGACGGGCTTTAAAACCGTCCGTTTCTCGCGGAAAGACGGAGTTTGATAAGGGAGCCTTTTAACAAAATCTACTGCTGGCGCTTCGGTAAAGGGACAAGTTACATTCTATCTAGTCCCCCATCTCGGCGGCCACCGGGACGCCGGTGTGCTGGGGGAGTCGGTGTGCGCCTGTCCCGGGCGGGCGGCTCTGCCCTGCCCTCCGGCAGAGGCGAAAGAGGGGTCCCCGTTTAGCACAGCCCTACTGTGCGGGTGCCCCCCCGCCCCCCGCGGCGGCAGCCCCGGGACAGGCGACGGGAGGGCGGTGCCCGCCACCTCCCGGTGCCAGGACTGGGGGACAGGGGGTGCAGCCCGCGGAGGCTCCGCGCCCGCGGCTCCCCCTCCGGTGCTCACTCGAGCGACTTGACCAAAGTGCACGTGCTGAGCCCATCTTCCCTCTCCCCAGCTTTGTGCTCTCCGCTGATTGAGACCCCATATTAAGCTCGAGATCCTTTCTAAGCAACTACTAAGAAGTCAAGAGCATCCTTGCTTGCTTTCTCTCCGTGGCCTTTCATGCCCTCAATTTGTTATTCTACTGACACTTTTCTTAAAGTTAGCGCCTAGCATTGAAACATTAGTAACAAAAGCCCTGGAAAATCTCTCCCTCCTCACCACTAAATCCTCTAATGGGTCAGTGCGTGTCGAATTTTTATTTGATTTCCAATAATCTCCAGCACTTCAATATTAAACCTACTTCAGCACAGAACCTTACCTATGGGATATTTTTCAGCGTTGCTTAGGAAAGTAGAGACGCTCAGATTTCCTTCCAAGTGCACCCACTAATTTATAAATGAGTGTATACAGCTGTCTTCGTGTATATCTGTGTCTCTATATCTGTAGTAACGCTTTCATTTTGTGTCAAAATAACATATCCTGTCACTCCACGCCAAAAGTATATTTATCGAATGAAACAGCACCGCAAGCTGCATCTTCTTTATCAAACCTTCATTTCTGTTTTACCCAATTGTTAAATATCTTTTCATTTCTTTTCCTATTTTAAAATATGTGTTACAGTAATTGTTACTTGGAGGTCTTTTGTGTATCTATAGCTCCTTTGATTCATATCTTTTCCTTTCTTTTAATCTTGTTATGCGAAATTATATACACATTTCTCAGGAAATTCAAGGAGCATAACTTTATTAAATAAAAACCTCCTAATCCTTGAGTTTTTCAGAAAATACCAATTTTTTAAAGTACATGTTCCTAACCTATGGGTTGTGGCTTGATTTTTTTGTGGGTTTTTTTTTTTTTTTTTTTTTTTTTTTTGAATGAAGATCCCTAAGTCCTCTTCACTTTATTACACGGATTTGGTGAAATGATTCTTCAGCTCTCTAATTTAAATAAGTTTTAGTGTGAACCAAGAATGAACATTATCCTCTAACCTGAGGTCAAGTGAAGGGTGATTTACATGACAAAGAATAATTCCCATTTTGTCCAATATGAAACAACTTCACCTTCGGCATCATTAAGAAGAATTTAGCACTTTCAAGGCTTTGGGGATTGGGTTTTTCTTTTTTTTTTTTTTTTTTTTTTCTTTTTTTTTTTTTCTTTTTTTTTTTTTTGTAAATAGTTGGCTATGTATAGCGCAATTTCCCTTTTATAAATCACAATACAAAGGCTGACTTCTTGTGCTCTTGAATTTCGACATTATTTTTATAGCCTTAAGTAGGGTGAATTTGCACCTGCTGGTATTTAAACTTTAACATATTAGCTGGGGAGGACTTATCAACTCAGCGCACTGCCCCGAAGCAAATTAACAATCTTCATTAAAGTAAAAGGGGGGGGGGGGGGGGGGAATGTGACCATTTAAGACGTTGTCCCGGATCTCTCCCATCTATAGACGTTCCGAGTGGATTATTTGGGGTCTTTATAGCAGCAGAATTACCGCTTTACTCCCCCTTCCCACCACCACCCCCCCATTCCCTTCCAAATTTCTACTTTTCGCCGGGCACTTTAACCCTCTCGATACCTTCTTCCCCTCCGTGTGGAGCAATACCCTGCACAGGAAGGTTGCAAAGAGGTAGGGGCGGCTCGGCTGAGCTCCCGGTCTCAGACCCAGCGGCCTCTCGCTCCCACTCCACCTCCCTTTAAGAGCACTTTCAAAAAAAACGGGTAGTGCTTTTGGTGGTTTCTTCTCTCTCTTCTATGGCCACTTTCGGCTAAGCTTGCTCCTTCCCCTCGTCTTCCTCACAGTCACACTACAGGAGCCCCTGAGGAAGTGATCTTAATCTAAATATCAAACTTACCGTCCGGAGGATCCTGCCTGGGAAAAGTTCTGCTCTGTTAGGTGTCAAAGAAACGAACCGTCATCCCTCGTTAAGAGCTCAGGGCTCGGGGAGAGGGGATGCTGGCAGAGGGCCACGGGCAGGGTTCTGAGCACCCTGGCTTTGCCAGCTCGGCTGTGCCAGCTCTGAGCCCCGAGGGGTGCGGGGACCCAGATCCCCTTCCCCGCAGGCGGCTCCGACGCTCTCGGGACAGGGGCGCACCGGGCACCGACCCCGGGATTTCTCCCGCGGACACGGAGTGCACACCTAGACTCGGCTCCGGGGGGAATCAGCGTGCTCCCCGTGGCGGGAGGGGGCCTCCGGGGCAGCGTCCCATCTCTGCCCGACCACCCGTATCTTTGGGGGGTTGTGTGGGGTGGTCGTGTGCTTGTTCGCAGCTACACCGCTAAAGTGGGAGCATTTCGTGTTTACAACCGGCTCCGGCTTGTACTGGTGAGATGTAGTTCAAGCAGCGCTCCTGTGTGTCGCGAGCTCTTAACTGGAGCTTTGCTCAGTCATTGAGAGCAATAGAAAGTATATGGAAATCAATATATAGACAGTGTAGAGGGCAGATAATGGATTCGAGTCAGTGAGTGTTATAATCTGCATTATGGGCTTCCTATTGTTTAGACTGAGCACAAATTTCCAAAGGGTGAAGTGTTGGGTTTGAGTCCCCCTTCTCTCTTCCTCCCCAGCCCCCCTTCTTCTTCTTTTTGGAGGGCTTTGTGTGTATAGGGGGAGGGGGAGTGTTAAATCCTCCTGCCACAATTATCAGAGTAACACCCCCACCCCCCACCCCCCCCCGCTCCTTTCCCGCCCGCCCCATCTGATTTTAAAGGTAGTGCTTTCACGGCGAAGCTAATGACTTTCATTTAATTGAACATGCCCTGATGTAGCGGATTGTTCTCGCAGCCCTGCGCCTTTGTTGCTTTTGGGGGGAAATAAAGCTAATCAAACCTTTTGTCACGGCCAAATTCTCCCTCAGGGTCTCCCAAACATTTGTTTGAATAATTCACCTTAAGAATTGAAAATACTAATTGATTTTAAAATGCTAGCCCGGAGGGACGGGGAGGTGGGGGGTTGGGGTCGGGGGAGCCTGGAAATTAGAGGCGAAGAGCAAACGTCTACCTGCCAGCAGCGAAGCCTCCGCAGCCGCTGCCCTCGCCGGGAGCCGCGGCCAGGCTGGGCCCCCCCGCAGACCGCAGTGCCCCCGCCGCTGCCGGCCGCACGCTCCATTCCGTCCCCTCCCTCGGCCTCTTCTCCCCCTCCCCACCGCCAAACTGCCCCCGGTCACCTTGGCCTCGGATTCTCCGCTAAAGTGCCGGCGGTGGCAGGGGTGGGCTCCACTGGGCGGGGAGGGGGATCCCGGTCCGGGCGTCTCGGCCCCATTCAGGGAAGAATTTTGATGCGATTCATTAGAAGTAACGAGTTGACATAAGGTAAATCTACATCGAGGGGGCCTTTCTTTGAGTGCATGGGGAAGCTTCATTAACCATCGCTAACAAGGCGTGCAAATGCTCTGATTGGGCAGCTTTCTTGTAACGCCAAGGCCTTAGCAGGATGCCCACCTAATGAGGGTCACTACAAGAGACTGATAAAATATTCAAATTTTCCGTCGCACCAGGAACTTTGTACTAAAGTAGAAAGTTGAAGCAACTGTGTGCTTGTTTACCTTGAGAAGGCACACTCGGGGGAGAAGGCATCTAGCTCTGACATCTCCATCTCACGGATAAGCACCGAGCTGGACGGTCACTGCTTTATGGACGTTTATTTGTTAAATTCGTCAACAGACTTCTCCCCGCCTTCCCTCGTTTTCCCCCGGTTTAATATTGTTTCTCTCCAGTTTAATGCAGTGCCTAATAAATAACTTATCTGAGAGGTTCCACGCTTTTTTTCTCCTTTTCTGTACTCTTTTTTTTTTTTTCCTTGAAGAAGAATTATTAAAATCAGCCTGATGGCTTTAATGATACGTCAATCATTTCAAAGTTGCTGCTTGTTGCTAATATGTCAGACTCTGTACACATCACTGTTACTTTTCTCGCTGCCGCATTTAAAGGCTGTCCCCTCCTCCCCCCGCAAATTGTTTCTTCAAGTTTTCATTGCTAGGTTACGATTTCTAATTAGAGCTAAGTATTTCACTTAATATTTAATTTAGACGCCCAGCACATATATCATACCTAGATCAGTCAATCAAGTGTCCCTTGTTGATAATGCTACATCATTAAGAGTTGTGTTTAATTCAGGAGCAAGCGACTGTACGGCTGCTGCTGCTGAGGAGCAGGTAACTTTCGACTGATGGGAGCTACCGGCAACTCCAGACGGATGGGGGGAAGCAGCCCAGCTTAGCCGGGAGGCGCCTACGGCTCCCTCACCTCCTCCGGAAAGTTCGCTGCTTCCCAAGCGGGCATCTCGCCGCAGAGGCGAGATGCATTCATTTTCTCCCTTTTTAAATAATAATAGTTATTGTAATAGTAATAATAATAATAATAAGTATCTCACGTTTTCCTCCTCCAGCCTCTGTGCTTATGCAAAATATAGCAGAGGAGGGGTCTCCAAAAGTTTAACTTGGAAACTGGAGCACTATTTTGAACCACTAATGAAATACCCCCTCGTCTTCTAAAGCTAATCCAAACAGCTAAAAAAATATCACTTGCCCACTTGTTTCTTATCACGACCGGTACAGCACGCACCGCATCCACAGGGCTCTCTTACGGGAGCGGGATGGGCCACATCTTACACACCCATCAAATGCGCATTCATTTATCCCGGAAAATCGTGACTAAAGAGAGAGAGGAAGAAAGAAAAAGGGAAGAAAGGGGGAAGATAGATGTGTTTGTAAAGATGGCATCAGTGCAAATTTGTCAGCGCTTGCCCCTGAAGACTGGCAAAAATTCAATTAAATCGTCATCATAATAATAATAACAACAATATCAAAAAGCCTAACAAGACTAACACTATGGGTTCTCTTTTACCTGCCCCGGGCTCTCCCTTTCTCCCCCCCTTGCCTTCCCCCTCGCCGCGGCCGCAGTGCTGCATTTTGCTCTCGTCGGTACCTCGACCGCTACGCCCCAGCCCCGTCTGAATCCCTGCCTCCCCCGATAAAAAAAATAATCAGCGTTTGCAAGCGTCGATTGAATCACTCCCGAGTCAGGATTAAGGGGCACTAACTAGGCAGGAGAAAATCGCAGCCTCCTGGGAGCGACCATCAAAACAAGCAGTGAAATAAAAGAGCTTCTCTCTCTGCTTCCCTTCCTCTCCCCAGAAAGGTCCTCCAGGTTGGGTGCACACACAGACGCTCACAACTTCGTAGGGCTCCGTCCATAAGAGAGCACTGGTGTGCCCGGGTTTGTTCAGGGGGAGGTTTGGGGAACTGGGTGGGAGCTGCTCCTCTGCCCTGCAGAGCCACATGTCATTCTAGCAGCTGAAACAATGAATCATGTGGGACCAAGTAAGATTGACTGGAAACGGACGGCAGGTTCCCCGGCCTGGCGAAGGCTGCTATCGTCAGCACAGGGAGACCCCCGGGTCCCAGAGCGGGGGTGGGGAATGGCCGGGGAAGGGGGGGTGGAGGGTGGGGGAGACCGAGGCCGCGCACCCCCTGGGCGCTCCCCCGCGGGATCTCAGCCTGCCCGTAACAAACTTACAGGATCCGGAAAGGATTTCCCCAGCCGAGAGGGCAGCCTCTGCTCTGCCCTGCCCCGTCCGCCTCCTCCGCCGCCGTTTTCCCGCTGCCGCTCCCGCTGCCGCCGCCCGCTCCCGGCTCCGCTCCCGGCTGGACGCCCCGCTGCGCGCGCCGCTCCGCTCCGCTCCGCGCCCGCGGGGATCGGCGGCTGCGCCCGCCCGGCGGGTCCGGGCTCGGCATTAGCCGATTCCATTGACAATTTGCAGCCAGCAGCTGCAGTCATTAAAAGCCATTTACACCCTGGCCTCCTCACACAAAGCTGGAGCGCCAACAATTATCTGCTTGCACATTTCAGGACATGAGAGTGTGTCCCTAACAGGCTTAGGGGAGCGCTGAGTCCTCTGCCGGGCTGGGTAAGCGCAGGATCCGCTCCCCGAGGTCTGGCTGACCACCACTGTACCTCGATGACTCCCTTCTTCGAGCCGCGGGAGCTGGCGGAAACATTTTAGGATGCTGACTCCGTCCTTGCAAGAGCCTCTGGCTAGCAGAGCTCATGCGCTGGACCTTCGCGGCTCAGAGAGGAGAGTGAGGTTCAGGAAGACCTTGATATTAGCTAACAGGCAAGGCTGTGGGTTTGTTTGTTTTTAAACGTGCCCGCATACGGAGTAGAAGCATTGAAATATCCTACAGCAGTATATTTTGTAAGAAATATTTTCATCAGAAATGCAGTTGTTACATGTTTCATATGACTGAGGGAAGAAATGGGGGGGGGGGGGAAGAGGCGGGGAGAGGAAGAGAGAAATAGGAAGAGAAAGAAAGAAGGAAAATAAGAAAGAAAATACATATAGAAGTTTTGAGAGATTCATTAGGAATCCTCATAGAGGGGTCACAACCTATAGGCGAATGACCAGTGTATGATAGTCCGTGAGGTTAAAAAAAAAGGAAAAAAAGAGAAGTGGTTTTGATGCTTTTCTGGAAATACATTTTAAGGGAGTTTAATTTGCAGCTTGAAGAAAAATAGAATCAAATATTAAGAAACTCCCGCAGGAATTCCCCCCACTCTCCCCTCTGTAATCCTTTACATAAAAGGAAAGGATTACAAAGAAAAAGATTGTGTGTGTGTGTGTGTGTGTATTAAAATCTTTGGCTAAACATATTGTTGTCCAATTAATACCTCCAAGTCGATTTGTAGAGGGGCTGAGAAGTCTCTTTCCCTTCTTAGCTGTACAACTGGAAATATGAGCCAGGGAAGGTGGGAGGGTAAAAAGAAGTTTTTCCCAAGTCTGTTAACAGAAGTGCTTAAACAGATCACTAAAAATTAAGAGGGCGAGTTATTTCCATTAGGACTATGAAGCCATGTAGCACACCGATGACAGTTTAGTGGAAATCAGATGAATGTGTAATACAGCGAGCTTCTTCCAGTCCAGCAGCTCTTCCAACTGGACCTATTCATCTGCCACTTGGAATTATTTCACGAGGAGTGCGCTGTGAAAGGATCACAACCAGTTTGGAGCGCAGCTAAAGAACTTCTACCACCCATAGCAGTATTATTATTATCCTTCGGATAGGGCAAGTCACGCTATGTTTTCACATTTTAATTGTAATATCTCACTTCCCCCCCTCCTTCCCTCCATTGATGTCTGAAAGTAGTTTGGGCTCCAAGCCTCACCCCTCGATCTCCATCGGAATGCAGAAAAGATCTTTAAAAAAGTTTTGAATTCCTCAATGATTTTTCTTCTAGAAAGGCGGCTTAGGATAATTATTTCAGCTTTATTGAGGGCAGATTAGTTGAAGTCTGGATGCTGCGTTTCAATACTCGTTGTACATGCCTTTACAATGTCGGTATTGTTTGCTACTGTGTGTGAACCTATTCAAAATATACACTTTTTAACACCAAGCAAAGTCCTGTCTAAATATACACAGTAAGTCTGGAAAGATGTCCATGACCCGTACAAATCTCTGTAAATCACACTTCCATAGCTACAGAAACCAAACAAAAGAGTTACCAGCTCAAGATGCTGATTAAATCTTCTTAAAAGCAACATACCTAATAATAAATATAGTTGCATGGTAGCAAGGTCTAGCGATCCAGCTATGTCTTACTGAGGGATGGACTCAAACCATCACCACGGAGATTTTCCTACTCTCAATTAAAAAAAAAAAAAAAAAGAAAAGAAAAAAAAATCTGGGCTCAAACCCGCTTATGCTCTACTCCCTTTCCTCATGCCCGCACAAGAGCCCTGCAAGTTCGGGGCAGAAATTGCGGGGAAAAGGAGAGGTCCTGTGTCAAGCCCCGACGGGTTGGGGGTGAGAAGTAGCCTCGCAAGGTCTCGGGGCTTCGGAGAAAGGAAGGGGCGAGAGGTGAGGCGAGTGGAAGGAGGAAAGACAGAATGGAAATAAAGTGGAGAGAGGGAAGAGAAAGGAGAACGAAAGCGAAGACGAGAAGGAGCGGGAGGGCGGGGAGGCGAGGACTGGGACAGGGAGGCAGAGAGTGGGGCGCCACCGAGGTCGAGCGCGGAGCCGGGCGGCCAAAGCGGGCCCGGGCTGGGCGCCCTGGGCGGCTCCCGGCGGAGTGGCCGCGGAACTCCGCGAGCAGCGGATCCTTCCTGTCGCGGAGAGGGGCAGGGAGAGGGAGAGGGGAGGAGAGACTCTTCGGTGAACCAGAGCTAAATCCAGCCTGTACTGTATGTGCCTGCTTCTGGGAGGGTCACCGGCATGAGGATGGGTCTAATGATCTCATCTTTCTTTTCTTCCCCGGCACTATTAGTGCTCAGATAGGCAGAATGAAGTGAAACTACGTGCAAATCATGTGTAAATTGTCTCAGTTAGGAGCCCTTTATCCGAACGTGTATCCCAGCCTGGCCCATTTACTTTTCCCCCATATCTCCTTTAGCTTTAACGAGGCTCGTTAAGATCACAATAATATTCCACCCTCTAATTGCTCATCCCATTCAACAAATATGTGCACACTGCTTTTCGCATTATTTGATCCCTTATTTAGGAGGGGTGTGGAGAGGGAGGGGGAAGAGACAGGGAGAAGGGGAAGTGCTGAGATTAGGAGTTGCAAAGATTAAGGAGGAAAAAAAAAAATCCAAACAACAAACCAGGCTTTTCCACCAACCGCCCCGCTTCCCTCCCCCCGTGCATTTGGGCGAAGTGGTAAAAACCTTCCTTACGTACTCCGTAATGATTGGCAGGGCTGACAGTGATTGGCAGCGGCTGCCATGGCAACGCCACAACGACACTCAGAAGACCAATAGAAAAGCGAAACAAAATGTTTCAGCGCTGCACTCACTGTGGATTTAGGGGAGATATTATGAGGCTGTTGTCATTAGGGCGATCGCTGTTGAATCACTGAATCCTGACTCGGCGGCGGCGCGGGGCCGGGTGTGTGTGAGTGCGTGTGCGTGTGGGGGGTGTGTGTGCGCGCGTGTGCCCGCGTGTGCGTGTGAGTGTGTGTGCCCCCGTGCCTCTATGTGGCTGTGTGTGCGTGTGCGGGTGTGGATGCGTGCGCGGTGCGTGTGCCCTTTCCTCCCTTCTTCCTCCCTTTCTTTCTTTTCTCCTTGATTTATCTCCCCCTCTCCCCGGTCATCCCATGGTGTTCAGGTCCCCGCTAGAGCTTTATCCCACCCATTTCTTCTTGCCAAACTTCGCCGCCGATCCGCACCACCGCTCCCTCCTTCTCGCCAGCGGCGGCGGCAGCGGCAGCGGCTCGGGCTGCAGCCCCGGTGCCGGCGGCGGTGGAGGCGGCAGCTCCCGGGCACCCCACGAAGAGTTGTCAATGTTTCAGCTGCCCACACTCAACTTCTCTCCGGAGCAAGTGGCCAGTGTCTGCGAGACGCTGGAGGAGACTGGAGACATAGAGAGGCTGGGGAGGTTCCTCTGGTCGCTGCCGGTGGCGCCGGGGGCATGCGAGGCCATCAACAAGCACGAGTCCATCCTCCGCGCCCGGGCGGTGGTGGCCTTCCACACGGGCAACTTCCGAGACCTCTACCACATCCTGGAGAACCACAAATTCACCAAGGAGTCCCACGGCAAGTTGCAGGCCATGTGGCTCGAAGCGCACTACCAGGAGGCCGAGAAGCTAAGGGGTCGCCCGCTGGGGCCAGTTGATAAATACAGGGTGAGGAAGAAGTTTCCACTGCCCAGGACCATTTGGGATGGTGAGCAGAAGACGCACTGCTTCAAGGAGAGGACTCGCAGCCTCCTGAGGGAGTGGTACCTGCAGGACCCTTACCCCAACCCCAGCAAGAAAAGGGAACTGGCTCAGGCCACGGGGCTCACCCCTACGCAAGTAGGCAACTGGTTCAAAAACCGAAGGCAAAGAGACAGAGCAGCGGCGGCTAAAAACAGGTCAGTGGGGCTGCGGTGCCACGCTTCGGAGCGGGAGGCGAGGTGGGCGGCGGGACCCCGCGGGCGTACGGCCGCACTCCGCGGGTCGGCAGCCGCCTGGGCAGCAGCGCGCCTCTGCCTCTCCTTTCCCTCTTCTCCTCTTTTCCATCATCTCCACCGGGAGAAACTGGTCCCCCCCCCCCCCCGGGCGGGTAGGTCTCCTCTCGGCAGCTGCAGGGATGCGACGGGGACAGGCGCGGCTCAAAGTTGCCTGACGTGCCTCGAGCAGTGCCCCGGCTCCGCAAAGGCTCCCGGGGTGCGGACAGGGCAGGCGTGGGGTAGCTCCGTCCGCGCGTGTTTGTCTGGATGTGCTCGGGGCGCATCGGCTGCGGCAGGGGCAGCGCCCGGCTCTCCCGGCCTCCCTCCCGCAGAGGCAGCGAGGGTCGGGAAACCCCACGGCTCCGGCTCGGTGGGCTCCGGTATGGCTTTCGGCTTGCCGGGGTTTGCGCCTGGCAGAGCTCTGGCGCGGTTCCCCCGGCCAAGGGCCGAGGCAGGCGGTGCGGTTCAGAGCGGGTTTCGGCAGAGCCAGCGGCTGCGCTCCAATTGTTCGTGCTGCTCTGCATGCGCAGCGGGACCAGCACACGCATACCCCAGAGCTCTTTGGCTCTTGGAGAAAGAGGAAAAAAACATGTAAGAGAGCGGGAATCTTTTTTTCCCCCCATCTCCATTCCTGTGTTTACACCACATGGCGACCTGGCCTCCTGGTCGTGTGTTTCCTGTGCATTTACGCTTGCATTTATTTGCGTGTCTCTCGGTGTCTTTTTTTTTTTTTTTTTTTTTTTTTTTCCTCCACCTTTTTCATGATAAAAGCGAGGGATCTTTCTTTCTTTCCTTTTTTTTTTTTTTTTTTTTTTTTTTTTTTTTTTTTTGTAAATTCTTTCTTTCTCGTCACTCTCCGTAAAACTTATTTTGCAAATGAAAATGAACCCTTAATCCAGCTTGACTCATTGGTTTTATTTTAATTTAAGTTTGGCTACCACTGTAAGCGTGTAAACAAAACTTCTTGTTCTTGTAAATGCTGTCTCTTAAATTCCTCCTAATTATAGCACTGGTGCTATTGATTCACGGTTCTGTAGGAAAAATGCAACCTAAAAGTGCCTCGCTATTTAATTTCCATTAAATGGAAAACAGATCAGCTTAGGACTGTAAATAAACAGAAGTTGCCTATGGATGCTTTTGTTGACTCAACGCTGTTGACAGCAGATGAATGCATCAGGAATTGTAAATGGGAGAAAAAAAATCAAAGAGGCTGAAAATAGATGACTTAAAATAATGAAAAATGTAGAATAAACCGGCTATATTTTTTTGTGCTCTTTGCAAGCAGTTAAATAGAAAATTTCCCAGTGGGAAGCATTTGAGCAAGGAGTGTATTTTATTTCACATTGGCAATGCTAAGCGCTAGCTTTTTGAGGCTGGCTGCTCAGCCCAGGACTTTTAGCTCTTATCCCTGAATCAGGCTTTTTTCGGGTTCCGAGAGGAATAAACGGGCCCAGAGGAATATTCACAACACGCTAGGGAACCTAAAAATTATGTATTGCTTCTCAAAGACAATATTTCCTTAAGCGTTGTCTGTGAAAGGACCAGTACTTTAAAGGTGATTTTGGCTTTCAGAGGAATAAAGGACTAAAATTTCGAGCGGAGAGAAGCACTGTGTTCCACAATCTCCTTCTTTTATTTTATCCATTGCGCCGCGTCCCTGGGACAGGACCTCCCTCCAACCCTGCCTCAGACCCCAGAGTGTATGTGCACTGGGGAATATTTAGGCAGATATTGTCCAGAGCACAAAATAGGTATCCAGTACGATTCTTGCCCGATACGGAACCCTCCGTGCAGCTTTTCGCGGTGGGCAAGTGTTAAGGAGCTCACCCACACACGGCTTCTCCTAGGCCCGCCGTGCTGCGGGGAGGAATGATTGGCAGTCGGGGTAAAGAGAAGGAGCTGCTCTTGTTTTCCAAACCTGGGGACGGGAACCGCTTCTCCCGCCGTTCCCCATCCTCTTTCCGGCCGTGGCCCCTCTAGCTGTGCCTGCGCTGGGTGCTGTGCCCCCCGAGGCAGCCTGACCCGGCAGCGGGGGCAGCGCGGCCCGGGCGAGCGGCTTGGCCCTGCATCTCGCCGCCGCTGCGGGCTCCGCGGGGCTCTGAGGGAAAGCGGCCGGGCCGGGCCGGGGTCCGCAGCGCTGCAGCCGAGGGGTCCTCTCCGTTCCGCTTCGGGTCGGGCCCATCCCCGGGCGGGCGGGCGGGCGCTGGGTCAGGCGGGCACCGTGCCCTTGGCGGCGGCCGGTGTCTGAGCGGGGCTGTGCTGTTGTTTTGTCTCCCGGCGCGATGCAGGCTCCAGCACCAGGCGATAGGACAGAGCGGCATGCGGTCGCTGGCAGAGCCCGGCTGCCCGACACACAGCTCGGCCGAGTCTCCGTCCACGGCGGCCAGCCCGACCACCAGCGTCTCCAGTTTGACAGAAAGAGCCGAGACGGGCACCTCCATCCTCTCGGTAACCTCCAGCGACTCGGAATGTGATGTATGATATCGGAAAACAAACAAACAAACAAAAAATCCAAATCCAAACAGCCAAGCACCCTCTCCCCGTCCCGAGCAAAACAAACCGAGGCAACCTAGAATCAGGACACACACACGCATGCACGCACACACACAGCCGGGAGGAAAAAAAAGGCCAAACCCTACCCAAACATAATAGCAAACAAACAGACAGGGATCAGAGAATCCACCACCACCGTCAGCCAACACCACCACCAAGAGATGGAGCTAAAACTTCAACAGTCACAAACGCTGGTGCTGCAGCGGGAGGGGTGGGGGGGGAGGGAAATAATAATTATTATATATATAAAAAGAAAGAAAAAAAAAAACAAAGCAAAAGTGACAATTGTATTCTTTTTAGGACAAGCACGATTTCTCCTTTGCGCTTTTCCATGGACGCATTTCACCCACTTGCATGATGATGATGATTAAATTTGTATCTGGGAAAAAATATTCTCTATAGTAAAGGAAAACAAACAGAAACCAGACAAACAAATGCAAACTCCGATCGAATTTGTACAAAACTAAAAAATAATAAAAAAAATCAAAAGGAACTCCTTGAAGAGGGAAATAACAGACGTTTATAGCCTTTTTGTTGGTCCTATTTCTCTCTCTTTCTCTCTTCCTCTCCCTTTCTCTCTTTTTTCTTTTTTTTTCTTTTTTTTTTTTTTTTTTTTTTTTTTTTTAGTCCAAGTGATGGTCCAGCCAAGATGCAATTTTCTGTTTTTTTGTTCAGCAGACAATCATTTTATTCGTAAGCACCTTTTTTTCTACACTTCTGTCACTGCCTGTGTGGGTACTGGTTATAAATGTGGAAAAAGAATAGTTATGACTGTAACAGATTTTTATTTTTATTTCAAAATTTTATATGAATTATGTATATCTTAATGATGCGGTCATTTTCCCAGTTTGTAATATATGTGTAGAAATGCTTGTATATGATATTTGCTCTCTTCTTTCTTCCTCCCTTCTCTCTGTCTATCTCCCTCCCACTCTTTCTCTCTCTCTCCTTTTTATTTTCCTTGACTCGGTGTTCCTTGCACAAACTTAGCTGTCAAAATCTGACGTGCTAGGTTTTCAAAAGGGACCTCAGCGATAGAAAAAAAATAAGAAAAAGAAAAAAAAAAAGCTTAGGGTGCAACTGTAGTTATCTTATGCAAAAGCTATTTTGAGTATTTCATAGCAGCTTTGGGGGGTCTCTTCTTAAACTCCACGTAGGACGCTTAAACTATTGTTTCCTTAACTGCGTGTTTATCTATATGTACAAACTTTCTAAATCAAATACAGTATTCCATTTTCTTATCTATCCAGCGATGTTGGTGTTTCTGTCCGCCACGGGAAATCACGACTTCCCCGTGGGCTCCTCGCTCCGCGCTCTGCCCTGCCGCGGTCCCACGGGGCACGCAGCGCTGCGCGACCCCTGCGCCCCGCCGGCCCCCGCCTTTCCCGGCTAGGCGGGACACCCTGGAGGGATTTTGCAGGGACGAAGCGACCCTGCGAGGAGGCTGCGGGCGGCAACGGGGACACAGTGCTGCGACAGCGACGGCTGCGCGGGGCATGGCCGTGTCCCTCCGTGTCCCCTCCGCCGCGGACTCCATCGTTTCCCCCCACCTCGGTCATTTTTTTGTGCACTGCGAACTAAAAGGCTTCCCTCGACCGCCTGTCTGCAGGGCCGGGTGTCTCCAGAAAGCGGTTAAGACATTTCGGGATTTGTTTTGTAGCTTTAAATGAAAACAAAAACAAAAACTCCTCGCCCCAAGCGGGCTACGGCTCCTCCCCTCGAATCCGGAGTATATTGTAATGTGCTGAAAGAAGCCTTTATTTGCATGACTAACAGTATTTCAGCATCTTTCTTTCTTTTGTTCTTTTTTTTTTTTTTTTTCCTTTGCCCTTGGCAGATTATTCATCTGTGCGTTAACAAGAAGTAAATTCTAAACTTGTTTTTACTTGAAAATACAATTTTGAATATTACCAGGGATTTAGAGAGAAACGTGCTTGGAATTTCTTGACCATTTCCAAACTATTATGGACTTCCGATCTACCTTTGTGTTGCTCAAGTCCTCTCTCCCTCTTCCCTCCTCCCCCTTTTTTAGTGAAGTCCGAGCTAGGTCTACGGAAAGCCAAAAGAACTCCCTGGGTTCCCACTCACCACCCCTCCGTCGCAAGAGGCTACCTGTGGATTTGGGAGAACCCCCATGGGGTGTGAGATTTTAGACCAGGCCACTAATGGGTAGTTTTAAGAAATAAGCTTACGTGCGAATACGTTAATACACCTTTGGTTCCCCTGAGGACACGCCGCGCGTGTGCGTGCAGCCAGCACGTACGGAACACGTCCCCGCGTGTGGCGAGAGCCACCGCGGGGAAGGACACATATGGCCCGAGGCAGCCCCCGCCCCGTCGGGGGTCGCCTGCCCTGTCCCGCGGGCTTCACTCAACGCGCGGCTCCGAGGCAGGGTCTTCCCCACGGGCACCTCCTGTGCTGTCACTGCCCCGCCGCCAACACGAGTGGGGAGTTAATAGGAAATAACGTCCAGTTGTACGAAACTGGAATGGACGGGAATTGCTTGGGGGCAGACACACAATAGGGCTCCGGTGTTCCGCGTGGGTGGTGTGATGGACCTAGTTCGTCCCCTCCCCCACGCGGCTTTTAGAGGGGAGAAATCTCACCCAGGAGGGGATAAAAGATTCCCCAGTAGCCGGCACTTTTGCCGGGTCTCATGCTAGAGCTCAGGCTGCTTTTTCTGTCCCCCGCCTTCCCCGGCATCGAGAAAGTGGAGAGGCCTTTAGAACAACAAATTCCAGCCTTCCAGTCACCCCCAGATTTGGGTAGGAAGATCTTCTGTGTCGGTACACTGTTTTGAAGCACAGTATTTCTGTTCCTCTTGATAGCAGTGTCGTTCTTATCCCAGCAGTATTTTTAAGGGAATTTAATACCTGAAAAGAATCAGAGGCGTGAAAGTTTGGGATATATTTTTTTTCTTTCTTTTCATTTTCGCGTCTCGAAGCTGCAGCTAGAAGGCGTCAAGCCGGCAGCAGTAATCTACCTCAGTTCAGCCTCACACTGATAGGTTTGGATTTTTCTTCCCTCTGATTAATCCTCCGGAAGATCGCCCCGTCGTGCCGTGCCAGTTAGGGGATGCCAGAGATCGCCCTTAGACTCGCCCTACGGGTACCTGGACTTAAGCTTCAGGACAGTTTAAGCTTAAGGGCAGGGCCTTTCCTCCCAAGCCATTTGTCACCCCCATTCCCCAAAGTTGCTCCTTTGGTCGGATCTTCAGCCCAATCCCGAAGGAGGGAGCTGCCCCAGACGTTCTGAAGGTGTCTCCCTCTCCTGGAGCCGCGGATCTTTGTGCGGGGCAGCCGCGGAGGGAGGACATACACTCATCCGGGGGGTGCCGGTGCCTGCACGGTTTCGGGGTTCCAAGGGTGCAGCTAATGATATGCCGTTTCAAAGCTGGGCTTCGTAATGGATAAATGATGTTTTTTTAGGATTTGCATTAGAAACCTGAATGGCTGATTGAGGTGTAAATCTATGAAAAGCTGCATTTAAGCCTTCTCACCCACTAAGTCCATCTGCCCTGGGAAGATAGGGCCTATCGAGCCCCGCCAAACTGGAGGGCTGCCTCCTCCCTGCCTTTGGCCCGGCATTATCCACAGCCCCTCTCTAGCATTAGTTTATTATCCTCTCCGAGCCCGGCCGCTGATTAAGATGAAATTACTCGTAAGCTGAAATGTGTTTGATCAATATTTACGAGAAAACCGAAGGACGGGAGGCAGATGGCCGGAGCCCGGACGCCCACT
The DNA here is from genome assembly GCA_038380795.1 of Pyrocephalus nanus. Lineage (NCBI taxonomy): Eukaryota > Metazoa > Chordata > Aves > Passeriformes > Tyrannidae > Pyrocephalus > Pyrocephalus nanus. The sequence goes on along the minus strand of CM076260.1, from coordinate 88,981,278 downwards.
GCGCTGGCTCCGTGGCAGCCGGTCCGGTCGGCCCCGCTCCCCCCAGTCCCGCACGGCCGCCTCTCTCCCGCCGCCGCGGGGGCACAGCCTCCCCCCGCCCGTCGGAAGTCGGGACGAGACCAGCTGGTTCCGGAGCAGTTTGGAGACGGTAGTTACCCCCCTCACCGCCCATTCCCTGGCCATGGGGCTATAACACTGCCTTCATCCCCAATGAACTCCGCTTTGCGGTTCCACCGGCGAAGAGGACTGGGGACCACCGAAGCCACCTGCCCTCCTCCCTCCCTTCCTCCCTGTGGTCGCTCCCCGAGGGCCAGCCCTAGCCCTTTAGCTTGGCTGGGGGTCCTTTGTGTGCCTGCTGGGCCGCGGCTGCTGCCGGCCCTCCACGGTCAGGCGTGGGCTTCGGTCACCCCCAGCTCTCTCTGTCCGATCAATTACAGCAGCCTTTTCGAGGGACTTGAATCTGCTTGCCCGTTGCCCTTAATTTTTAGCATACCCAGATGAGGTTACTGCCCCGGCCCGAAGTGAAAAGAAATGTGGACGTTGGTGCCCTGGTATTGCTCTGATTTCCTCGGTTAGCTGAGCACAACTTTCTATTCGTGTTTATTCATGCAGTTTCTTATTGAGCTCCACATCGCACTGGCCTGGATTCCGCGTGTAGGGAGAGGATAGACAAACATTGCCTTTTTCTAGAGCACACACACGCACACGGGTGTGCAGACTCACACACACACACACGAGTCCAAAATGCAGAGGACACCCGTGGCCTGTAGCCACATCACCACCCTGCAGAGAGCCTAGATACACAGAAGTTTGTAAATGGTGTATATAAAAAAGGGAGAAAGGAACCAAATTATCCAACTGTAAACTGACTAAGGGATGGAGAAGTCAGGGACGTGGGAGTCTCTGCGTCTCTCTGTGTGCAAGAAAGTGTTGGGAAGAGAAAGCACTAAGTGTATTACCGACAATCATGCTAAATATTCTCTTCTAGCACGGTAATGACAAAAGGCAAGGGCTGTCGGGCTATAGCTGTGATTAAATGATATGAAAGGGATTTGTGTTCCTGTATCTGGGGGAAGGACGGCTGTGAGGTTTTGTTTTCGACATTGTTCTTTTTTATTTTGAAAGCAAGGTGTTTTAAGACCAGGAGGCTTCAAAGTGGCTTGGCACCTCGTGATCTGCAAGAGAAGAAAGATGCTGAAGAGTACTGAATAAAGAAACACATATGTAAATACCTGGAAGTGTGTGGTTAGAATCACCTCGCTGTAAGCGAGTTGAAGTGGCAGAATCATCTCTTTGTGCAGCAGACAGATCCTTTGCCGAACAAGTAGAAAAAGAAAGACCAGAACTACACTAGAAGTCAAGATTTACAGTATCCAAATCCAGACTGTGACCGACCTTAATTCCAGTATTCCAGTCCTAATTATTAGCAGGACGTTTAGCTATACTGCAAATATTTGTGGTTTTGTTTTGGTTTCGTGCTTTGTTGTTGTTGGTTGGTTGGGGTTTGTTTGTTTGCTTGTTTGGGTGTTTGGGTTTTTTGTTTTGTTTTTTTTTTTTTTTTTTTTTTTTTTTGGTCCCCATAGAAACAACATAAGGGAATGTTCATTTAATAATAAGATCAATTAAACTATATTTTTGAATGAGTGAAGGAAAAATTGCTTTCCTACTGGATTAACCCCTCTAGCAATATCGGGCAACAATAAAGTAGTGCTACAGTTTACCAGAACACCCCAATTTGGACACGTACCTGGAGGAGTGTGTGTATTCAAGTGAGTGTGTGCAAGGGTGAACCCACACATCCACACAGTGTGGCTGTGTGCACTCACTTATGGGATGGAGCTAATGTATATAATGTTCACACACAGAGAGGCATATATATGTGTACACACATATGCATGTTTTCAGATTCAAGTAGTTCTTGTAATATCTTGTAGAACACTAAATATTCCCTTTTAATATCTAAATAGGTCAGTAATACAGTTCAATAACATTGGAGGTGTGTGTATATTCTCTCTCTTCAGTCTGTGATAAAACATTCTTTAAGACTATTGGGATTTTACACTGTAATTCTATTAAATAGTAATTGAAGGGTCGCGAGAGGCTATGATACAGGATCAGCAGTGTGTAAGCCATCCGTTTGAACTTTAATTTGGAATCATAGGCAGATGGGATCACGGCCTCTTTGTGGTGCTTGCAGATTTAAAACTAGCCGGCACATGGAGTAGGAAAAAAAAAACCTGCAATGCAGATTCATTCATTAAACATGAAAGGTTAGTGCTAGAGAGGATAAACGTTTAGACGTCTAGGTAAACACAGAAATATACTTCACTCCCCTCCCTTCACTGCTACCGTAACTCCCAACTATCTCAATTACTGATTTTCTATTGTTATTACAAATAACTTTCCTTTATATTCCCAGTGGGGACAAGTGTACCTGAATGACTTATTTATACCTGAATCACTGTCTGCGAAACTTTTATTCCACTTGCATCCGGGGAAAAGCCAGAGTTATTTATTTATTTACCCTTTTGCTGCTTCTTCCATGTGCCTCCTTGAACGCTTTTAAAGCTCTCTGGGAAAACTACTGGAGCCAAGCCCCACTGCATAAGGCACACGGCAGAGAAGGAGCGAGCTGTTTTCTAAAATGGGAAAATAGTAATAATAAAAAAAACAACCCCCAAACAGAAAGAGTGTGGTATGAATTGATCTGCTTGAGCCGGGAGGCGAATGATAAAAGCCACATTCTGCAGGAGTGGGTGCTGCTGCTGCTGCGTGTCGCGGGGAGCTACTGAGCACGGCCGAGGTGGTGTGTGCGTGTGGGAGTGGGTGCGTGCCCATGAGTGTGTATCCGTGGGTGTGTGTTGGTCAACTCTTAGGGCCGACGTTGCAGTTCCACCTTATCTGAAAACAAAAGACTTTCCAACTGGAAGTCAAATCCGCCCCTCCTCCACTCTTCCCTGGCTGTATCGTATTAAAAAGGAGCTTTCATTGTTTATTTCTAAATATTTGTGAAGCAGACAGTCTATGGGTTAACCTAATTAACACATCCATACTGTATATTAGTGGACCAAGCAGTACGGCGAATTTCTAATGCGATGGTTGAATGTGATAGTCATTTCTGTGTTACAGGAGATTACGGCAACACTGGAGCATTTCCAGATTGTAGATGGTTTTAGATGTTGAATTTCCAGATGAGTATTTACCATCATAACTAATTTAAGACCATTATTAAATAGAAATTCTCAGCAGGGCTCTTTAATGATGGAACACATTACTAATTACAGAGTTTACGCTCTGTTTTGGCTAAGCAGTCTAGAGGGATGGGATTGTGCTCTGCATGCAAAGCCAATATTACTAACGAGGAGGCATCATACTCCTAACATTTCAATCATATTATTAAAGAAAGCCACTTCTTGCCTTATCTGCGCGAGGAGATAGCAAGACCGTTTTGTTTACCGGCCTCCTAAGCTCTGAAAATAGCTGGGATGGAGAGCGGGATCCCTCCCCTGCCTCCCCCTACTCCCAGAGGTTTGGCCGCCGGGGAGGCTGTGCAAAGCAGGGCCTCCCCCGCCTCTCGCCGTGCCGCGGGGCTCGTTCCCCGCAGCTCCCGCCTTACGGGGGCTGCCCCCAAGTTCCCCAGGACCGCAGCGGGCAGCCTCTGACCGGCACTCCGCGCAGAGGGGAAGCGCAACAGCGAGGGCTTAAGCGAAGAGAGAGGGGGGCTCTTCCTCGCTCTCCCAGAAGTCGGTGGCACAGATGCACACACGAGGGGCAGCTACACAGAATTGGTGTGTGCGGGTAGATGGGCACAAACAGCCTGTCAGTGAAGGACAAGTAGGAACAATTTCCTTGTCCCCACCCTCCCTCACCCCTTCGCTCCTCCGGGGTTCACGTCCAGGGAAGCTGCCGGTGCGTTTCACCCTGAGGCCCGGAAGACAGCGACTCTCCCGTCGGAGCTCGAGGAAGCAGATCTGCGTCCCGAGGTTTGTATTAAACTGTGAAGATGGGTTCAGGTCTGCGAGAGAACGACCCCGGTGGGATCGGGGGAAGTGGGACACCGTGGTCCCTGTCCGGATGAGCCCCTCTTCCAGCAGCCCTGTCCCTTGGATCATCCCGCACATGTGGGACTGGTGCCCGCCTGCCGTAGCGTTTCTTTGAGATTCTACAGTGGCCTTGAAGACACAAGGAGGCAAAGTAGATCTATGGCTTATTTACTCACCTCAGGTGTGGGCCACATAAAATTGCATTTAGTTTTTCTGACAACGGCAATTTTCCTCTTACCCATCTACTTCCTGGCCCACCTAGTTTCCCTCTCCAGGTTATAGAGCATGCTGTTGCATTCAGACCCGATGTCAGTCCCGAGTTTTCGTTGCCCTTGAAAGGACGACAGACGGTTCTCAGCCTATTTTCATTCTCGCTATCCATTAATGTACTTGATCTGGACGATTAATAAGTACCGAGGATAGGCTTGCAAAAACCTGCTATTACGTTCAGTGTTGGGTTTGCCCGAGTAAAGAGTTTTGGATTGGCTTGCTCTGCCTGTCTTAAAAAGGTGCAGTATCCATTCTCTCTGCAGTTGAGATCCACACATATGTGTATACAGAGAGAGACAGAAGCACATTTTCTCTTTATTCACATACGTATTTCCAAGGACAGTTGCATATTTTCCAAACACCCCCTCCCCAATCTGGTCTTACAGAATATGAAAATCTAGGAGGCACAGGAACACAAACCAATTACCAGAGACTCTCTAGGTTCCCCCCCCTCTCCTATTTTAAAGAACTCTTTTATGTCGTCTAAACAACAATCTAAACATAAAAATCTTTGGATGGATTTGAGGGAAATTAAATTGTCTCCCCCCACTGTGTGCTTGTGAGAGAGTCAGACTGTGTTAACTTCTAAATGGATTCTCTCAGTTTGTCTACTTATGTGTTTTACTGCAGCGTGTCTTGTTCAATAACGCAGGATGTGGCACTCGGTGAAAATCCGGTCGCTCTTTTGGGGGCTCGCTGCTTCCCAGTGTCGAGGAACTTCCATCTCATAAGCCGGGCCACTCCGCGCCCCGCGTCTGCGGCCCCAGGACGGAGATCCCTCCTCCCTGTTTCTCCGAGGCTCTCCGCACCGCGCCGTTTCTCCCGGGACTGTGACTCCCCTATCCTCCGGGCAGAGCTAAACAGAAGGCAAAGTCCCAGGGGTGGACGTGCATTCCCTCGGGGGCACTGACTAGGGACCCTGTGGAGCACCGGCCCCACTCCTGCCCGGCACAGCCAGCCATGGCGGGGAGGAAGGAAGGAATGCCTCCCGCTTGGGGCTGCCGCCTCCCCTCGGCAGGGCACCGCCAGGGTTGCGCAGGCCGGGCCGGGCGCGGGTAGCGCCCCGCTCTGACCGCCCCCCGCCAGGCCGGCCCTGCCGGAGCCGAGCCGAGCCGAGCCGTGCCGGACCGCTGCCCGCAGGTGCCCCCTTCCCGGCGGGTTCTTCCCGCCCCGGCATCCTGGGCGCCGTGTCCCCGCCGCGCCGCGCTCCCGCCGGCACCGACGGCGCCTCAGCCCGTTTGGAAACTGACTCATTCTGTAAATAATCTTTGACGTCCCCACAAAGCCGCCCTTCGAGAGGAGTTTATTAGCACGGAGCCATTAAAACAGATGTCATGTTAGCTTCCCCGTGACATTTGGGTGACACATCTCTCCCGATGAATTGCTAATTGTCTTCCCGCCCGCAGTAAACATCCCGCTCCATTGTCTGCGCTTAAGAGAGTTTCTGCCGCAAAACACAGTCCTGCACGGCGAAGAGACCTCGCCGTGCGCCTCCCCGACCCCTGCCCCTGCCCCAGCCCCTCGCCTCGGCCTCCTCGGTCTTACAGCTACCCTTCTTCCGTCTCTCAGACCCCATCTGCCGCTGCTGCCCCCCGGCTGAAGCCCCGGCCCCCTCCCCGCACCTGGAGGTGCGGCAGGCCCGGCCCGACAGCCTTCTGCCCTGCCCTGCCCTCCGCCGCCGCTCTCCGGGCTGGGTGCGGCAAGGACCCTCGCCCGCCCTGAGGCACCCTCGGGCCCTTCCCGCCGGGCTCCAGCAGATAGCCGCGCCCGCGGGGCCGGGGCGAACACGAGCCCTCTCTTCGTCCCTCTTCTGGCATAACACCCTTTCCCAGCTCCTCCGAATTATTTATTTTGCCTGGAACAAAAGGTGTGTATAGGGGGGAGGCGTTCCATTTCCAGCAAAGTCCAGGCACGGCGGTGGCATGTCTGTCATTTTCGGATGTGAAAAGCAGGGATGTGCAGGGCCGAGCCTTCTCCTTATTCCCTGGTGGAGGTACTCAGAGGCAACTGTCTGAGGGCTTTAGGAGGATAAGACAGAGCAGCTTTAAAGACGAGCTTTTCAGCTGAGTGGCTGACAGAATCCGTCTTACCTATGTACGTAAGGTTTCATATTCATAGCCGTTGTCTGTACGCTGATACATAATCTCTCGCCCTTGTTAATTCTCAGTAGATGCAGAGATAACTAATCCTCCCAACTAGGTAGACACAGGCAGATTACGTGAGTGCTGTCTATCTACCTATCTATCTGTACGGCCGTACGCACACATATACAAGCACGTAAAGCATTTTCACTGGGTTTTCTTCCACAGAACTACACAGAAGTGGGCAGATGCAGAACCCAATGCCTTGTCTAGCAGATGAAGAACCGAAGATATACGTATCACTCACATATTCAGGGCTACTTGTTGTTAGGGGCCAAAGATTGTGTAGATTAGGAGTCTTTAAAAAATCCAAATCAAACACAACTCTCTCCTCCCCTAAACCAGTAAAAGAACACTTGAAATTATTTATCTGCTGGACAAAGAGAGTTAAAGGATATATTATTTTGATTACCCAAAAGCGTACCCGTCCTTAAAGCCAGCAAGCGTCTACAGAGGGAGTTACCTGGGCTTTGCTTTGTTCTGATTTTTAGCATAGATGTTTTATGGACGTCAACTGCAAAACAAAGCGATTTTGAGATGCATGCTAAATCTCTCCCAGAGTGTGCCTAGACCTTGCCCACTCCCCATCCGGCGGCGCTGGGCTCTCCCTTCCCAGGAAAGCCGGGGACGATGGCGCCAGTGGGGCAGAGCCTGTCCCCGCCGACTGCGCTAACACTGTGGTCTGAACTCGGCTGAGTTTACAAATGTAGTTTAGTACCTGTCCGCCTCCGCGGATGGGATGGATTGGAGCCGCTCGGGAAGGTGCCCGCCTCGGGCCCGGCGGGATCATTCCCACGGCTGCCGCCGGGTCTCGCCCCACCCCGTCCGGCCCTGCCCGGCCCAGCGACCCAGCAGGGAAAGGTCCCCGGCGGGCGCACCGTAGCCTGCCAGCCGCATCTCTGTGCGAACGGGAACCCTGTCCCCGGCGCGGGGCGGGAGGCGGGTGGGGGATGCTCAAATGCCACCTCACTGCTCCTCGGTGAATATTAAACATCATTGTCTTACAAATGAGGAGAAACCGCTACCGTCAGAATAAACTAGCTCTTGAAACCCCAAGTCTCTTACAGCGGGTCATTAGAGACGACGAAGCTCTTAGCCCTAAAATCGGATTCCTCCCACCTGCGACTTCTCCGTGTCCTGATGTCCCGAAACTGTCCGTCTTGTTCGGCTATTAGCGATACCATACACACTGGTGCCCACAAGAATGATGGGATGATCTCATCCCAGATGAATTGCTGCAAGGACTCTTCTCCGAAAATAGGTACTTTCACTTTGGTAATGCCCTTCCAATGACCAAGTTGTCTCCTTGACTGGAAACATGGTGGGGACATGGGACTTTGTCACTGAATCTGGGTCAGAAGAGAAAGGCAGCTTATGCTCCCTTGCCAAGATCTTTCCCTTCAGCTAATGACTTTGTCCTGTGTCAGTGAAGTCTCTAAGACTTGTTTTTACCTGCACATCCAGAGGAAACGTTGAAGAATTCTTGAATTTTATACCTCTCTGCTGCGGCTGTGAATGAGTCAGTCGCTCACTAGAGAATTACCATGTATCAGAGGGGAAACAACTAGGGATTGCATATTAGGAAATAGCTTCCCGAGCTGTATTGTTCAGACTGATGCTTATTTCTCTCATTACAAAATCAAGATACTCCTATATCTCATGCAACATCCTAGTGTTACACCTTGAGAAGGGAGAGGAAAGTCTGAAGAAGTGAAGGTGACAGTTTGGAAAATGCAGGCAGAAAATAATACCCATCACACTTCCAAAATAAAAACCTCCTCACCAAAATAAAGCACCAAATAAACCATAAATCTATACATAATCAATACTGATCTGGAACCAATCTGTTCCTCCCCAGCTTCGTGCGGATCCCAGGGCTGCAAATGCTTGTGATTACAGAGAGTAGGAGGGTCATTTTCTAACAAGGGTGCTCACTGTATCTGAGCTCCAAATTATCCAGAGAGGACAGATGGCCCTTCTGATCTTATAATGAGAGCAGGGAGTGATTATCAGCCTGAACCAAAAAAATGATGCTCTGCTGACATATTTTCACAGTTCTGAAATCTGTGCTTGCACTTATGCCTTGATTCATATCCCTCTTCGTTTAATTTAGGCATCATTTGGGATTTTGAAGGGCTGTGTGAAATCCGCTCATTTATCTCTGTCTGTGCTTCTCTGTCTCTCTCCCCATGTATCTATCTAGGACATGTGTACAGACACAAAACAAAGGAAAGCAAAAGGTCACTTCACAGGAACTCTTAAGCCAAATCATGCTTGGCAAAATATTTATATATAAATATATTTGCCAATAATTAAGAAGCCCAGCTGCCTCCTGGATGCCTAGATTTTATGCCTGCTTCTTGGCAGTTTTCTGAAGCTGTTGCATTCCATCTTTGCAATTACTACGATACATGGTGAGTCAGCCCAGACTTCAGCTCCCTTTGAAAGACACCGCAAAAAAAAAAAAAAGTCATACTTGTGTATGTACATATTTGGGGTTTGTGTTTATGCTTGAACTAATTTTTTTTTCCCCCCAGAAGGGTCTGTAGCAGAGAGCAGAATACCCTATGAAGGCCAAGTAAATGTAAAGAGAAATATTTCTTTCATTTGCAGATTGCTGTGACTTTTCAGTCTAAAGGTAGTGTTAATTACCTCTACCCTGCACAGAAGGTGTCACAGAGAAGGAGGCCTGGGGAAGCTTCTGGTGACTGGCAGGAGTCAGATCTCCATCCCTCTTTTCAAGTCCCTCAGAGGTGAACTTGCAATTGCAGAGAAGTTAGGTCAGTACAAACAAATTAAATCAGGGAACTATTCAGTGGTTACACAGTCATTTCACTCTCATATTTGCACTGTAATATTGCATTACCCTCTAATTGTCACATATACTTTTCACTCTCCAAATATGGAAGACAAATACTGAATCCATTTAAAGTTGTACCGCTTGCCAGGCTGCCCGGCTGGGCGAGGAAAGCGTTTTCAGTGTGTTCTTGCTGCCATCTACTGGTTCCACAGCTCTGAGCGAGCCTGTCATCCCCAAAACATCCCTCTGTTTTCACAGCCGAGAAGAAAAAGGTCTATGGCAAACAGCGGGAAATGTACCTAATGGGAAAAGCCGTGATAATGTCGCCGGTGGCACTAGGGAGGTTGCCACGCCATTAATTTTAAGCATAGGGAATAACTACTCTTTTAGTTACTGGAGCTGTACTCACCACTTGGAACTAAGCATGCGCATGTATCTTTGCAGACTCAGCTCTGAGTGCAAGGTGGCTTTACACAAACAAGGTAGTAATTTCATATTTTTGGTGCTAAGAGATTCTAATAATATATTCTTCTAAGAACAACAATTTTTTTGCAGAAAAAAAAGTTTAGATATCCTGTATCATTACCAATGTCATATTTAAGGGCAGCCAGTGCCAAAGTTTTTCCTGCTCCCTTTTCCTCTTCAGTATTCATCTCAACTCGGCTCCCAAAATATAGCAGGAGGTGTGCCATACTACATAAGTAATATCAGTTTGGCTTTGTCTGCATTTTGTCAACCCTTTCTCTAGAAGGTATTTTGTTTTCATAGCAGCAGCATTTTTCCTAAGGTATCATCTCACATTGTCTGTTTATTTCCAAATGACTGCTGATTTGAAATAATGACACCATCTAGTAATTTTATCCCATGAAAATCATACCATATACATGACTTCTTCAGAGAATGTATGGTTAGGAGAAATTGATAGGGTAATACTTACGATTTTTACTTGTAGATTGCCCGGATCAGATCCATGAGGCCTTGACCATCACTTAATTACTGAGGCTTCAGATAAGTCACTCAGATTCCTATGATTCCTCCAGTGAAGCCTCTGTAACACCCACACTGCAGATACACAGTGTATAGCAATTGTCTGAGTGCATCAAGAAGCTCTGGGCCTTGGACCCATCAAATACCTCAGGTCAAGCATCCCTTTCCAGAGCCCATCTGTAGGACCTCACTCAGGACGCAATGATTTATCATCTTAAAAATACTGCCACCTTCATGGTCTCTTACAATGTGAGAAACCTCAGTATTGATTCTTACTCCAAACCCGGCAGAGTTTAACCACAGTTAACCATAGAAAACCTTTCTACTTCCATGTGACAGAAATCCAACATAAGGAAAGAAATTCTGACTGGATGGGCCACAACCCTCTAGAGAAGTAACTTCGGTAAGTCCTAATTCCTTTAATGCCTTAGGTTTTATCTTTTGGAGATAGGTTTCTGAGGTGGTCTTTCTGAGTTGCCTTACTTTCTTGATTCATAATTCTGCCTGACTAGTTTAGCCCTCTGCTTGCTCCATGTCACAGTTTCTGGGACACTTGACTTTTGGTACCAGGGATCTTCACCTAATTTGGTTTAGAAACCGAAGTTTAAAACTCCACTTGGCAGGAGAACACCAACAATGCAAGCAATGCAATGCTGAGACCTTCAGTTGTCCATGCCTAACAGCCAGCCAGCTAAACAATATGGAAACTAAACAAGGAAGCTGGGAATCAGGAAACACCATGCCTTCCTTCATATTGCTAATCAAGGGATAAAACCACAACCTACAGATTCCCATCTGGCATTGGCTTCACTATCAGACAGAGCACATGGGTCTTTTTAAGGATATGCAAAGAATTTTAATATGTATTTTGAAACTGCAGATTTTTAGAGTAAGACCAAAGACCTTTACGTCATGAAACACACATGCCCTGTTGATCCTCTCCCAACCTCTCATGTATATTCTGTCCATTTTGGCAAACAGTTTCAATGAGATCTCAGCAGAGGAGCAGTCTGGTGTGAGGTATCTGAGGTAAGGATCAGCAGAATAAGGCCTTCACAAAATGGCAGTGTCATATCCATCCGTATGAGATCTCTGAGGGTCACTCCGTCTTTAAGTGTTGCTTGTTTCTGATTAAGCAATACAGTGGCAGTCATACATGTAGGAAGCAGATGTGACAGCTTTTGGCTCCTGAGTGACTAGCTATCCAGCCATCCTGGCCAGACACCTGCTTTTCTTTTACTGCTGTTAGTCTGACTGTCCACAGGGATTCTGTCTCAGCATATACGAACAACACCATAGTATGAAACGGAGCATTATCTGTAAAAGTATTTAGCAAGACTGCTGAAAAGCAGCAGGACATGTTCATTTTAGGTTCAGCTTTGCCAGCGTGACACCCCCATGATAGCTGTGTCCGTGATCACTCATTTTTTAATCTGGTTGCAACTTTCACTTACACTTGCAAAATGCACTAATGCACCGCAGTGCAGTGCTGTGTCAAGGCATGAAGTAGGTGCATGCATTTAACCTGTGTGCTGCTCTAAAATACCTGTGCTTCCAAGGTTGAACAGATGGCCATAGAAGATGTTACATGATATCTCTGGTTAAATGCCTCCCTGCACATGAGAAAATTATTTTTTTGGGCAGTATAGCATATGATCATATGGGTCCTCTGTGACTAGGATGCAAGCATACTGAGGACGCAGCTGAGGCTTGTTCTCAGCTTGAGTTTTGGTGTGTGAGAAAGATTTGTGTCATTTTGCACATTTTGAATGATTCAGAGATCATGGAAATGGGTTTTGTGCTGAGGCTGTTGACTAATTTTCATTAAATAAGAGATAATTTTTATTCAAGAGAATGGTCCAGAATCTTTTATGAACGAAGACATCAAGGATTCTGCAAAGCCTGGTGGAAAAAATTATGTTATTGTTGTTTTAAATAGTGTTCAACATATGACACCGTGAAACATAATGAGTAGCCTGAACATCTTGTTGCATCACTAATTCATAGTAATACAATTCTTTTTTCCAGGACGGTTTGCAGTACTTTTCGTACCACTTGTTAGTGGTATTTCAAAGTCAATTGATGCCTATGGTTCAACATCATTAATAGATTGTATTCTGTGGAAATGCTAACATTTCAAACTTTTAAGACAAAAAGAGGCAAAATTTTGAAATCTTAGATGTTTAGGAATATCTACATGAATTACTTAAATCTTCCATTTCAGTGAGACTGCAACACTCCAGGCTGTATAGATTTCTTTTGACTTAATAATTCCAACTTTTCTAGTCTCTTAATCTAAATTATAAAACTAAAGGAAAATACTCCAGTAACTTAGAAATTAAATATTCCAGTGTTCTTTGCAAAGAACATTCACAGAATTTTCAGCAACCAGTATTGAAATTGACAAATTAGAATATTTTTAACCTGTTCTAATTATCAGATAATAAAGTGGCTAGAAGGATAGGAGACTGACTGTTCTGCCAAATAATAATTTACACTGAAACTATCACTCTTACCACTCTATGACTTATGTGCTAAAATACATATATGTATTAAGAAACAAGGGAACTTACATTTAATTTAAATACTAATCGGAGGACAGCTATTGAGATATCGTGACCTTAAGTATGCATTCAGCAATACTCCATCTAAGCTGATATTTCTGCAGTCAGACAAAGCACAATGGGATAAATATGATTTATTTTTCTTATTTTGTTTTGAGAGGAGGAAAACAATATTCTGTTTACAGTCTAACAATGAATGCTCTTTGGTCTTTAAAACTACTATGAAATTAGGTGAAGAGGAGAAGCTTTGCCATGCACCTTTACACATGAATTGCATACACTAGGACTGGTACTGATCATTCATTTGGGAATTACTCAGGCTTCCCCTGTGGATCTGGCCTACTCAATGTTCACAACAGATGATGTGGTTAAAGAGTAGATCCTAAGAATTGCCTGTTTGAGAGTCAAGTTCCTAAATCCCTTACAGAGCTATATACCCCAATGAATGGTTGCTCAAGTGCCTGAAAACTTTTCTTTTTCCTGCAAATTACATTCAGAGAATATCAAACCCTTTTCAGGTGAACTGCACTCCTCCTTGATTTTTCTGTGCTTGTGCCAATGGAAAGCATAAAGCCTTGTTTTCATAGGGGACCAAAGCATCTCTGTGCTAAATCTGATGCTGCAGACTGGATAAATGAATCCTGAATGAATGATGGTCTTACTCCTGTGATATGCACTTTCAGAAAATGCTTCATAGCTCATCTTCCCTTCAAATATATTGAAGTGACATATTTTCTGGCCTCTGCTGACTTCTGGTTGGACTAATTTGGTCCTAGCAATTGTAAGTGGTTTAGGAAGTACTGTGCATTTTAGAACTGAAGCTTTGACATGATACAAGTTAGACCTCGTTGAGCAATCTGGATAATAATGTGGTTTATGGCTTTCAAATGTTCTTGCTGCAGTGTAAAGGTCCATAAATATTTAGAACAGCGAGTCTACGGTCCATTTATGCCTATTTTATGTAGCATTGTTTTTCTGTATTGAAGTTTGTTATTTTCATGTATGACATCTGCATTGTAGTTTTCAAATACGAAATATTTTTATTTTTTTCCTAAAGAGTTTCTTGTTACACGAAGCATTGAGGTGATCAGAAGATGAACTGTATTTTAACACCCTCAGACTGGAAGATATCAACAAAGATTAGCCAGAGAAAAATAAAGAAATAATCTATGACAGTGTTGAGAATGATTCTCAGAATTTTAAATACTTGTTAAAGGCTTTGCTGTATTTCACTTCAATAAACATCATGCTCCAGTTACTACTTGAAACCATAGGGGCATTATCCTGTGCAGCACTTATCAATATTTTAACACGTGAAAGTCAAATGATGTTGAAACATTGAACTATATTTCCATCTGTGCAAGCTAAAATGGTACAAATGCATCCCATGTAATGGAATACTACATCCCCAGTTACTTTCTTACAAGTGATACCTGATTCCTCTGTATTTTCTGTAGTTGTTTCCATTGCTCCAATGGTGCCTAAAGGAAGACTGTCTTTTAAAATTAATGTTTCTAGCATTTTTAACCCAACAAGCCTTAATTTCAGAGAAAACAAATGCTTGGAAATTCCTATAAAAATTTGTAACTAATTTTCTGTTGCCCTTGCCTTGGTGTCAAATCTTTCTGTGCATGTGCAATTTGTGTGAAAATGGGCACTGGTACCAAAACAGAGACGCTGAGACTGGCTAGAGCACAAATATACTGCTCCCATGAGAGATTCTGGGAGCTTGTGTCCAGTGGAAAAATGTACGCAATAGGAAGAAGAGAAAGAGGTTGCTGCCAGAGGTCAAGCATTTCAGTGGGGCTTCTCTGAAACCTCTGGAAGGACAATTCCAGTCACAGACCTGCAATGGGACCTTCACACTCCATGATCCCAGAGCTCCCTGCATGAGGCACAACTGGATGGCCTGTCAAAGACTAGACCAACTACCTGGTTTCACCCTGTAAGTCTATGAACCAGAAGCAGGATTCACTGCACTGCAAACAGGTGTGACACAGGTATGACAGCATGAGAGTGTGATACCCAGGTCAAGTGTCAACTGTATTGCTCAGTGTGTCACTTGAGAGTCTGTAGCCCTTCAAGATGTTCTATTACGAGCAACTCATCAGAGATTAAATGATTGATACCCTTTTGTGAACCCTGTTCCATGAATTTATCTCCTGTTGCTTATGTTACTGCTGACATAGTGAACCTTCTCTATGGTCACTGAATTTATTTTCTTGTCTTATATCATGTTGATTTGATTTTTTACACAGTCTCCTTGTTTCTCCTGACTTTTCTACCTAAGGCCTTGGCTTATATACTTCATATAATCGTATATACTCTTTTCTACCTGAGACCTTGGCTTATATACTATAACTAGCCATTTACTTCCTTATTTCTTGGAGCTATCTAAAGCTTTCTTTCTCCATGGTCACGTGTCTGTGTTTCTTGTATAATTTCTTTCCTAGTGAAGCATGCAATGGTGCCTTTTGTTATTTTTTTCAGAAAAGGATTTGAAGACTACCAAATCTGCTTAATTGTGGGGGTGCTTCAGGCACTTCTCTCCTGTCATTCAGAGGCTGCTCATTTGGCTACCATGTTTGACTAGTCATAGCACTACTAGGCTGTAGCATCAAATGAAGCAGACTTTTGGTTCTTCTGCTCACGTTTTCTGTGCACATGGGAGAATGAATTTTTATACTGCAAAATTGCAGGTCTGGACTGTCTTCCCACCTGATCTGATATCTTCATCTAGGTGTTCAGGTAGACTAATGAGTCAAACAGAGAGCTGCAGTAAACAGGAAACTAGTTAAGTGAAGTTGACCAGGTCCCTTCATTTGGCTGTCACTCCTTTCAGGTGAGAGAAGCAGTTATATAGGCTACATAAGGCATGATGATTTTCTCTCTGTGCACATTCATACAGCGTCATGTGGCAATCAGATCTGTGCTTTGCAGTGCCCTGCTCACCAACAATGGACAGAACTCCAAAGTGCCCCTTATGCATGTGTTCAGTGAGAAAGCTTTCCTGTTTTCATGGGTTTCCCAGCTTCTTACACTGGCCTTAAATTTTTTCCACTTAATATAACCAACCACTGGACACATTTTTCCCAGGGCTTTGTTGACCCTGCTTTATATTTTTTATTCTCCTTGTGAGGATAACTGCAGTCTATTACTGTTGTTTAGCAGTGTTTCTTGGAATGAGTTTCAGAAGGCTTCCCATCCACCTGGAAGTGACTTGATCCACTAGCCTGTGAGTGGCTGTAAATGAATTCAGCAGAAGGGTTGCAATCATTTAGTCAATATGTTTCTTCTACAATGTGTACATCTAGAACACCTTCAGAGCTGGTAAAATTATACAGCAGATACTGCTGCTTCATCAGAAGACCAGTCCGAGGGCAGCTCCCCATTACCATGGGATAATAATGGTGCTGGAATAAGTCTTTCCAGTAACATGAGTCTTTTTGTAATGCTCCACTGTTCCCATGATTGATTACAGGTTGAACATTTTCCCTTCTTGTTTTCCATTGGACCTGGACATCTGCATTTTCCATTTGTCTGTCTGCTTAGCTTGCTATTTGCCTTTAACTAGAGTGCTTGGGCAGTGATGTTCTCTGTCACTACTGCAACCCTTTCCCCAACAGTTCAGCTGCTCTCTCTATTTGGATTAGCTGCTTCAGGCTGGTGCCTCTTTGTATTCTTTTCTATAAGCTGCAATGGAGAGTCCCAGGCAGCACCATCATAGCGGTAGGAAATGGCAGCAGTGACTGGACATGAGGCAACATCTCTGAGAACCCTGTAAAGGCTCATGTGATTATCATGGTAAGCCAGGAAGAATTGTTCTATACTCAGTGGTTTAACTGGCAACTCTGGAATGGAGACACTGGGGCTTTGTGAAAGATTTTGATTTTTCTAACTCTTGCATGGATCTCCAGTACGTAAATCTCAAAAGACCAGATCAAACATTTGAGTTCCAAGAGGATCAAAGTTAAGCGTGGAGATCATAGGTCCTTCTTAAAAGAAAGCTTGGCCTAGGATTTGTGATGTAGATAATTAGGCAACTTTAGTTCAACGGTAAAATCAGTCTTTGATCAGCTTTTGATCGTAAATGGTAAATATGGTAAACAAATGATTTTAACCAAGATTGGAGCAGAGCTGTGGTGTCTGGATATGCATGTCTGAGCGTCTGGAATTAAGTAGGAAACAGGGATAATGCCAATTGAGGTATGTAACACCAATGCCAAGTGTTCTATGTTTGAGGCTCAGGTGACCCTGACTTCTGTTTGTTGTGTCACCCACAACTGATGTTGCCTAAAAATATACATGTGGGTGCCAGTTATCAACTCTGTTAGGTAAGTGCTGAAAGTAGTTTTATACATTATAATACAACTGAAAGTTCATGCAGTATTTTAGATAGGCTTTCACAACTTTTCCTCCCAAAGAAAGATTAAAAAAATCTTCACATTCTCATATAATTATCTTTCATGCCTAGCTTGCTATGCAAGCTGCATTCCTACTTTAGTGCTTTTACAAAATGTTTGATCTGGAAATCCAGCACTGTTTGAAGTGTGAGTCCTTGCATACAGGTGGGGGTTTTTTTCAGTGTACTTTTCGTTCTGGCTATGCTACGTTTTCTTGATCAGGACATTTTTTTTTTTATGTGAACCTCCATAAACTGACTAATGTCATGCTCTTTAATGTACTACAGGTAAAGTAATTCTGCCCTGAGATAATAAATGAGATTCTATATGAATAAATGCAAATGCATGTGGGGGAAAAGCAGCCCATATAGGGTGATGGCTCAAATCTGCAGTATACTCTTGTTATGTCTGTCATTTTGCATGTTGTTCTGAGCCCCTCATCTCTAAAAGAGTATAGAAAAGCTGGAAAAGGTTCAGAGAAGGGTGACAAGATGGCCAAGTGTCTGGAATAAAACTGTATGAGAAAAAAGGGTGGAAGATTCAAAACAAACAGAAGAAAGTATTCTTTTATACAACATGTCTGGAAACCATAGGAATGCTCTGCTGCAGGATGCTGTGACTGGTGAAAGATAACCTTGACTGAGAGAGACAGGAAAAATTAGAAGAAGAGAAGGCCATCAATCAAGACCCACTAAATACAAATTATTTTGGAACTGTAAGTCCCTGAGCAGCAAGCTGTTGGAATGTGGTTATGTGAGTTTACCCTCTCTTAGAGACAGGTTGCTGTACTGGATGGATCTTTGCTTTGACACACTATGGCTGCTCTTAGCATTTATGTTAGAAGACTTCATATTTCTAAACAAAATGACAGCTGCCCAGTGGTTAGTTTTCCATTCTAGTTCCCGGCCAAAAGTGGAAAACCATATTTGAGCCCCTTCCCTTTGAACTTGGCAGCTGGGCCAGGGTCTTCTATTTGTGCCTGGAGTCATGAGCAGCAAAACACGTATTTAATCTACAGCACAGACTCTGCTCTCAAAGATTTGGGTTTGTGCCAACAAGGAACAAAAACACATTTTGAAATTTTTAGTGTTGCTGCAAAGAGAACGACGCCTTAAAGTGCAGGGTGCATGCTGCTTCCTGATGCCTTCTCTAACAATCTCTCCTGCAAGTGTGTTTTCCCCACATTCAAAGGGAGGAAAGAGCCAATGCATTACTTTCTTCCTTACCCTCTTTGCAAAAAGAAACTGCTTTTGAAGGTGTGGGTGTCTGCTTTGGTCAACCATTTTGGAGATATTAGGATAGACTTTGGGACCCAGACTAAACGAGACATGTATGGAGTTTCTATACAGCTGGATGTCACTTAGTTTGGCAAGATTGTCCTGTACCTGGAAAGGTAGGCAATAAAACTGAAACCTGTTTTCTACCTAACATATGGTATCTAACCCCACTGGAGGCTTGTGCTTGGCAAGCAAAGCAAAAACACTGCAAATTTGATTTAGGCACATATTCAATAGTACTCATATGGTTTCCACACTCTCTGCTTTGGAGACAGGCCAGTGTGCATAAACCAGGGGATATATAATACCAGTAGTATGGAATTCTCTTCCTCTTTTCAGCTTTCACTAAAAATTAGGTGTCTTTGTTCAGGAACACAGACCATTCCTTCTGGCAAAATAACCCCCAAACCCCTGGCCTTCCATTCATCTTCCCTGTATGTATAAAACAAGTTATGAGGTCTAAAGGATCACAAGAAGGACAGGAAAACACATTCATACGCTGTCATCTTTATTCATGTTTTGTTCACTTCATCGTTCACTTCATTATTTACTTCAAAAATGTTATCTGAAGTTCAGAAGTACGTAGAAATCCTAACGCAATGGCAGCTGTAAGGAGCTGATGTCTTCAACAATAAACCATATTGAACATCCATGTTTGAGTTTTCTCTGCCTCAGTTTACCTACCTAAAAAGAGGAAAGCTGTATCTGCCAGCTGACTTGGCTGGTGCCTTACGGGATTAAACTGGTGACTGGAAAAATGTTTTGATGTTCCTGTCTAAAAGACAGTGTGCATTTGTGAGGTGTTATGGTGTTTAAACAATGAGTGATAACATATAAATTCAACTTATTCACTGCACTATGCAAAAGCAAGGCATTAGCCTTTTGGATTGCATCGGAGTTTCAGCTTGTAATGGATTAGAGATCTCTCTAAATGCATTAATGCATGCAAGCATAGCCAGACTGATGAGTCTATACCACAGAGACAAGCTGCTGCGGTATCATTGTCAGCAGGAGCCAGAAAGCGAGGAGACTGCATCAGGGCATGGGTCAAGACAGTGGTTACAGCTACTGTTAAACAATTCAACAGCACAGCAGTTCTTCCTCCTCTGCTGTCTGAAGGCAAATGGTTACCTGAGACATGAACTGGAACATTCAGGTGATGTCACTTTTCATGATATTTTATGTTTGCCTTACTGCACAAAGGGTATGCACTTTTCTTCCATCCTTGAGTTTGGAATTTTCACTCATTTAATTACGGGACTTGAATCCAGGAGTCTCCACTGGATTGACAAGAGATTTGTTAATAAGCTGGCAAGATTTAGCCATGAATATTTTGAACAATAATTGTGAGTTACTTGAAAATAAGACAGTTCCTGTGCATTCAGATGCTGAAAATCTTGACTTTTTTTGGGATCTGTGCTTCTGGACTCACTGAGAAGTAATTCACCAGCAGTGAAGAAGCTTCAGAGGAGTCCAGGAGCATGCAGTTATGTGGCTGCTGAGTGTTCAGGTGGAACAACAGTTCTGAGGCCTGTGGGTTGCAGAAACAGTGCAATACATTGATATAAGCAGTCACTAACTAACACTGAACCCAATCTATTTCCCTGCCCTGGACCTCATCTCAATCACACCACGTTACTGGGGTTGGATAGACATGTCAGCGTTCAGAAAATTTTGTTCAAGTAATAGGTTGGCATGGAGGCTGGCATGAGGCCTCAAGGTACTGAGGATTTGTCTGAGTTTTGGTGATATTTCAGGCACAGCTCAGTCACTGCCTAAGCTCAGTGTTTGTTACTGTACCTCCTTAAAGCAACATCCTTGATGTCACATTGTTGAGGTGGAAGGAAACATAAGGACCATAAAGCAAAATATAAAATTTATGATTATGAAGCAAGGTTGTTAAATCGCATTTTGGAACTGATGCTAAACTCAGTTTACAGGTCAGTCTGATCACCTGTTGGTCTTGGCATCATCTGATGTCATATTCCCACCAGAGGTTGGCCCCTCTGATAAGGCAAGAGATCAAAAGAAATCCTTATGAGACCCTGAAATGTATATTCTTTCATGTTTTAATTTGGAAGGAGGGAAGAGATGAAGACGGACAACTCCCTGCCATCAGGAGCCTTCCCGTCTGAGAGCACTCAAACTTGAGGCTGTTCCCAACATAGCAGCGAGGTTACCACCAACAAACAGGGTAGATCTGAATATGTCATTCCAGGCTGTCGAGGTAGATGGGGGCTCCCAAATCAGCCCCTGTGTCCTGTTATGTTAACAGACCTGTAAAAGAAACAAGGTGTGCAGGCACTGCATAATCTTCAATGCTCAGGAGGAAACTATGGAAGAATGTTTTGACTTTCTGTTGGAAAGTAGTTCCAGGGACTGATGGCACTTCCTTGGCTCACATAACAGGATTCTCTCCAAAAGCCTTTTCCATGCCTCTTTTAATACACTTTATACTGATTATGCCACTTTACCTAGCCTGCAGGTTCTGGGAGGTGAAGGTGAAACTTTTTGCACAGCACTGAAGACTTTTACTCCTTGACACATTCCTCTCTTGTGTTACTTGCTGTTTGGAAGGTGACAGTACAGGTCCTGTTGATGAATGAGCACTGTTAAATACACTGAACAAGAGTGTGCATCTGCAATAAGGCATTTCAGCATCTCTCTCCCCTGGAGAGTCAAGCAGAAGTCAAAGCTGTGCATCTGTGTGTGAAAAACAAGGGTGCATCGCAGCAGCATGAGATGAGGAAGGGATCTTTCCCAGTTATACTCACCTACAAAGATGACCCTGATTTTGGCTTCTCTGATGCTTTTCAGCTGTGCATATTCTGAGACTCTCAGAAAGGGTCACAGTGAGAAATCAAGAAATTAGATGGGCAGATGAAAGTCTTGCAGACAACCCTTCTTAAGCTTCTGGGGTGGGATGCGTGTGCATCTGTAACACAGTCTTGGAGTCTTTTTCACACTGCATTTAATTAAAAACTTTCTAAATCTGAAGTATGTCCCATGATTTCTTGTTCACTGAACAGAGAGAATCAGCCCAAAAGTCACAGAAGGTAAAACTGCAAAAGGTATGAGTGCTGTTGAAGTATAAATCTCTGTTATTTTTGCTTTTGAGAAGATCCTTCCATGTATCAAGATCTCTTTACTTCAGATTTAAATATGGGTACAAATTTTCTACTGTGAGAGAACAGGTCTATCAGCAGAGAACTGGACCAGGGATACTCCATCCCTCCTTTGCTGATACATTCCACTGCAGTACACCTCTCTTGGTCATGCAACACAGAGGAAGCCATGTACAGAAGCACCTGGCTGTATAACTTCAGTGTTACAAAAAGATTAGACAGTAATTTTTCATCCCTGGGATTACCAATTCCAAATTACAGCTTCAGATCTTAAGGACCTGAAGGCAGTTCTCCTCCTTCCCCCTGTGAAGATTAGCAATGCCTTTGAAGAGGATTGCAGCTAGGTGTGGTGAGGTGTGAGGAAGGTGAACAGGTACACAGGGCAGGCAGTGTCCTTATGGTGTAGCTTGCTCAGGTAGCCCCTTCACCAGCTGGCTCGGTCATTTCACATCATACCTGTGCTGATCCTCTGCATTTCAGGCTTTGCTTGTCCATGCTGGGGACTACGGAGTGGTTTTGAGGCTTGACGGAGCACTAGCACCAAAGTGGGTTTCCCAGGGCTATTTAGGGAGCCAAAAGATAGACTGTAGATAGAAACCATCAATCCTAGTTTAGTCACTAGAACTACCTCTTTTGCTCACAACAGCTGTCACAAATTCCTCCTTCAATACTACCTAAGTGGTGTTTAAAATAAATTTAAATATCCTTTCACAGAGCTTTTGTGGTAGTTTAAAAGTAAACAGCGGGAGAAATGAACCCAGCTCAAGAGAGATTACAAGTCAGTTACCATTTACTAAAAAGATGACAATAAATACAATGATACAGAGAAAAGCTGGTTTTAACCCACAAAAAGATAACCAAGCACCCTGGGACAAGAACAGAACAGTGTTTGTTAGCCCCTGTGCTGAGCACCACATGACCCCCCTGGGCGCAACGTAGAAGGAAAAGAAAACCTGTTGGGTCTGATGATGACCTCAGTTCTGTTGAAGTTCTGGTCCTCCTCTTGATCTGATGAGTGCTACCAGAAGTCCCCAAACCCAGAGTTTATATGTTCTCAAGTTCAGGTGGGAATGTCCAGTACCTCCCCCAGGATGGGGAGTTTCACAATGGGTGATTTAACTCTGTGAGTTATAAATATCATGGGATATTTTTGGAATCTTTGATGGTCTAGGTGTTGTAGCTGCCTATTACGCCAGCCCATTGTGGCCCATTAGCAGAGATGACCCCTCAGGCTGGGTGTGAAGGTGTTAATGCCTTTTCAGAAGGGAGTTACCACAGCTGAGTCATTGGTGTGAAAACAAAAGAACTCCCCTGACTCTGCAGGGGTTCTTTAACACCCAGCTTGTAGCTTGAGGTGTCAGGTGTGCCCTAGGCAGTTGCTGCAAACAATCCATTTGTCCATCAGAAATTACATAGAGGGTGTAGAACACAAAGTTTTGCTTACATTCACATACTGATAAACTGATCCCAGCCCCTGAAACTAGGAAAGCTTTTATTGTCTTTCAAGACAACTCAGCGTGTTTACTACCTTTGTTCCTAGATGCTGAGAAACTATCTTTCAGTTGCCATTTTCCTCATTCTTTCTGCTCATTTGCTGTCATTCTTCCTCATAGCAAAGATGTTCTTTAAACCATTTTCCAGAACAGCTTTCTCCATAAAAGAATAGTTTTGCTCTGTCCTCCAGAATGCTCTCTTGTGGGCTTGTATTCTTAATTTGCTGCTCCATGTGCTGCTATACTCTTAGGCTGTCCTGGTGGCAATGTTACTTGACACTTCTAAAACTCAGCTTCAGATGTAACTGCTTTCTGATAAATCAAGTTCCAAGCACATTCATAAGCATATCCTAACTGTACATTTGAACTGTGGGATTATTTTCTCTATTGACCAGCAATCCATATTTTAAGTACCTTGCTGAAGACTGTAGTTCTCACTTTACTTTTTGGCACCAACACTGCACGTTGTCAGGCTGTGAGGTGAAATCTACACTGATAACGAGGGGGTGCACAAAGGCAGCATCAGAAGCCTGCATCCTGTGAGCTCTCACAGGACCACAATTTAATACAGGTGAGTTAAAGGTGCTAGTGTGACGAGGCTCTCAGCCCTGGCATGAAATTTATCCACGGTGATTAGGGAAACCCTATCATTTGGGCTATTTTGGCACATTAGGCACTTTCTAAAGCTAAATGAATCTCTTATCCCCATATAGCTCCTCTCCGTCTGTGAATCTGTTCTGGCCAGCTGCTTGTACTTACTGTCATACAGTCTGTCCTATTTATGCTTCAGTGTGCTCTGTTCTGCATAGGAAATTATTTCTCTTCTACATTAAAGAGTTTTTTTGCTCTTGAGTTTCCTGTAATGTATTGATTCCTAACACAAACACACACAAAATCCCAACAAAAATGCAAACCCAATTAATTCTATGATAAAGACCAAAATTAATATAAAAGCAGCTTTATGTTTGTTAGAAAATTTAGAGGGATGTAGTATAACAAATTAGGTGGTGACATGTGAGACAAATGGCCTAATTAATGGCTCACCATTCCAGGGATTTTGTCAGTGACATAGTTATTTTCAGCGGCATTTATTAAGGAATTTGCTGGTGTCAACCACAGAAACATCTTGAACAATGAACATTCTACTTTTTAACCGAATTATTACACAGACATCAATGGGATATCCTTACACTTAGGGGAAATGACTTTCAGAGGAGTATAAATGCAACCCTGAAAATCAGGCCAATTCTTTATGAACCACAAGATGATGTAAAGCCCTTAAGGTGCATGAAATCTGGAGGGGAGAGTTGCCCACTCTGCCTTTCCCTCCAAAACTAACTGTGATTGTGCCCAAGCGCTCTTCAGCATGTGAGGATTTTAGGACGTATTGTCTCTATTCTTGTTCTATTAACAAGAACCTCCTGCCTCTCATCACTGTCCAGTCTGGGTGAAATAACAGGCATTTGGGATTGTACAGGGTTCTTAGTGAAGAGTGGCTTAATATAGTTTAACAGGCTATTTCTGGGATATCCAATACATGTCATACCAAACTCCCCTTATATTTTAAAGATTGATGTTACTGAATCCTTTTAGCCTCCTTTAATAACCCAGCCAAGACCCAGGAGGTTTGAGTATATCCCACCACAAATAATTCCTATTCCTACTCCTTATAAGGACAGAGGATGCAAAGGAATGAGGAGGGATAGAGTTTTTCAGTTTGCTGGAGCTTAAAGATGCAGACCCCATTTGTCATGTGAAATTAAAGGCGACTGGGTGCATCAGCATTTTTTAAAATCTTTCTGTGGCCTCGAATCTCAAGACCACAAAGGTATCTAGTTCCATCTGAAGTCAGTGGGAGTTGGGCATCAGTCTGAAGACCTAAACCTTAGGGAGAATCTTCAAAGGTGCCCAAGGTAGCAATTTACTGTTAATACTGCTTATAACCCCGCTGATTTCCACAGAAGAGGACAGAGGGTTTGCCATCTACCTCTGTGAAACACAGTGGTCAGCTGAATTGTTACAGATTGAATGCATCTATTAAACCTCCATTCTCACTCTGTTTCTCTACCTTGTTATCAATGTGCCTAATTCAGTGCTCACAAGTTCTTCCCCTACAGTTACCAAACTTTCTTGTGTCTGTGTGTGAAAGTACTCATGGAAGTAGGAGGGACCTACCACACGTTTTTCCAGGCATTACGATTTCAACTGCAAAAAGCTGGTAGCAATGTCAAATATGAAGTTATCCAGTATCTGTTTTTTTTTTTTTTTTAAGCACAGGCATCCTAAAAGTCTTTAATCAACAGTGAACTCAGAAAACCTATTTTTGACATGAATTCTAGCTCAGAGAGACGAAAACTAGTTCAACAGCACCCTTAAATAAAGAAACATGACTAAACAGGAGTACATTCTTATTAGCAACTAGTTGTCTGTCCAACAGAAAGCAGAACATGATAATATATGTAACCATAAAGACAGACTCCAAAATATTTAAGTTCATGAGCAGAGGTGTTGACAGTTAAATTGAACTTCTGGCAGGCATTTGCAGCTTGTGAGGGAGCAAATAGCAACTCTTCAGCTTTCAAAACATTTACCAAAGATAATAATTACAAAGCCACATAGTTTCAGAATGACTTTCATTTGTCAGGACAGTTAACAGAAGTGAGAAGCAAAGCCAAGAGAAAAGCCAAATGTTAGCAGGAAAATACTGACAAATCACTCGATGTAAAGTTGAGCCTTGCAGCATGACAGGAGAGTGCAGGACCTGCCATCTAGTCCCAGCAGGCCCACACCGAACCCTGGGAAGGAACCAGGCTGCACTGAGATTGCACCCAAGAGTGTGGTGCAGCCCTGGGGCAGGACATCCAATCTGACAGTGTCTCTTTCTCTCTTCACCCCTTTCCTAGTCTGAGTGGCTGTGGGTAGGCCTGCATCATGTCCCAGCCAACTGACTGAGAACTTGTGCTTCATGATGACAGGGAAAAGGGGAGATAGGAAGAAGGTTTCTAGGACTAGACAACAGGGATAACCACCTCTGTGGGAAGGGAAGCATCTGGGATATTATCCTCTTCTGCTCGACAGGAGCGAGTGTTATCACTCAGTGGATTTGTTCCACCTCGTGCCTTGGCATCCATCTCCAACTTCCTCGCTGCCTTTCTTCTGCCCTCTCTAGCCAGCTCTCTAGCCTTATTTCTTCTATTCTGTGGCAAAAGTGGCTGCTGGCAGACAGCTATCCAGAGCAAGTGCAACTCTTAACTGGTCTTTTGTCTGGTTCTCATTGTAGCCACTGCAGCCTGATGAATTTAGCACAGGCTCAACAGGACATCCCACTCTGCAGGAATGTTTGCAAAAGCTGAACTTATAATACCAGCTCTGGGCGATGCAAATTTGGGATGTTCTTTCATTTGTAAATGAATTGCAAAGAGCAATCACTTACCATCTCTATCAATTTCTGTGCAAAATAAACACTGGAAAAAAAGGGGTGAGGAAGCACATGAACTGATTTAAGTTAAATAACCTCTGGCAACCTAAAGTGGTTTCAGATACAATTTAGGTTACCTAAGTTTTGTTTTTCAGGTTTTTGCTTTTAAACTCAGCTAACTCTGACCAGTGTTGGTACTTTTCTGCTTTCTGTCTTGGAATAGATCCAGAAATAGCAAAATACATTGCAGAAGATGCTGTTCAGAGAGGAGGTCTGGGAGTACAGAAACAGAACAAAGAGAAATTTTATGAGTGAATATGTTCATATTAATTTTCTGTCCTGATTATGCAGATTAAGAATGTTTCCATAAGCCTGTATTATTTGCAGTGCAGAAAGAAGTCAGCCAGGATGCACACATTCTTGAGCTCTGTCTATTCACATATAAACAACACAGGCTACCCATACGATGTTACTCCTGGGAACAATTCACAGCTATTGCAGCTGCCACCAACTGCATAGCTGCTTGCCATGGTTCGGGAATAAACACACAAGACCTGCAGGGTTCGAAGCACCGGGAAGCAGATCCTGAGCATATCTGCCTTTATACAAAATGGGGAGCTTTTATAGGGCAGGCTGAGGAGGGTTCTGGAAAAAGGGAGTGGATATGTAAAACCAGGAGGGGTTAATATGAATATGTAACAGGGAGGTGGGTACATGACCATAAGGTAACTTGGAAGGGGTATGATTGGGTAGGACACATACATCACAGTAAGTTGTCCAATAGGAGAAAACTTTACAGCAACACAGGGGAACATGCCTGAACATGTCCTGAAACAATAGCGTCGATTTAACTATAGGTTTTAGTCAAACAGTCCCTGCAAACAGTCCATTAGACAAAGGCAGGGTCACTGCTCTTCTCAAGAAACTCTTTCTTCCACAGCAGGTACGATTCAGTCCTCCTTGCAGTCACCTCCAACAGCTGCTCAGCTGAGGAGACTATGATAACACTGATCACTCTAACAGCAAATGATATCAAGCATTTGTTTCCTAATATGCAGCTCAGAAAAGAGAATGTAAAAATCTTCTAGTCTTGCAGTGAAGCCACTAGCTGTCTTCAGTGTATTTCAGCAGACGCGGAGTGAGGACAAAACTCCCACCAGATACTCTAGTCCAGTGCTTCCCATGTGGATGAGCTTCAAACAGATTTCTGAGCTTCGACAAACTGTAGGGGCTTGCATAACATCACAGACTTGCCGTGATTTGGCAATATCAGCAGGAAGATGTTGAGGTGTTACTATAGTACTTTCCTATTCACATTTCAGTAGTTAAAAGGAATATGTAACCATACAATCTCCACACTGTTATTCCTTTCTGACACTTTTTGAAGTGATTCTGCAGATAGATGATACCAGTACTGTGCTGCAGTGAAGTAGAAACTCTTCTGGTCCAAGTAGAAACTCAGCTTGCATAGAATATCTGGCTTTGGAGAAAGCATAAACAAAGTTGGAAGCTTGGTTCATTGAATAGATGTTAAGAAACATAAGGCAATTACAACTCTTTTAACTAATCCTTTTTGTGTTGAAAGCATTGTGACATCTACAGAATTATTTATTGTGGACTTCTGTGGGTACAGTGTGTTACTTCTGCTGTGTCTCCTGTGAAATGCCATGCTAAGTACCTGTAGGTACATGGAATGGTCAGATAACTCTGCCAGGGTAGTTCCTAAACCTGGGATGTTTTTTAAGATAACACTTAGGAGCCTTGTAGATCTCATTTTATCCACAGAAGACCACAGTCAGTCAAATCTGTCTTTAGAAAAGAAGAAGAAAAAGAGGAAATTCTGTTTCTTCCCCAATCACAGATTTCTGAATGTGTACCGAGGCCCTTGATGGTTCTGGGACTGGTCAAAGGTGGTGGTGACAATGATGACAATTTTCTGGAAAAGAAATCATTCATTCGTAATTGGGGCTGTCCTTACAGACTCATATTTTTTGTGGCAGAAGTGTGGGTAGAAGTCATCAACATGCTTGGCCATATCAGCAAAATGAGGGTTTTTTTGGTAGCCTACAGCCACTGCTCCCCCTCCTTAACCAGCCTCACCAAACTCTTGTCTTTGGGGTTAAACCTGCTGTCTTCACTCGCACGGATAGTAATAACCCAGCACTGCATGATCAGCCATCTCCAGCCTCACTCACGGAGCCCCCGTGGCTTTCTCTCCTGCACTTGGAAACTACAGGGTTTAGGGCAGTCAAGTGACCATCCAGGCAACTTCCATGCAGTCAGCGTCCAGGGAGTCAAGCCCCCCTCTGATCATGTGCTGGGAGGACCAATGTCAGATGAGCTCCAATGGACACATTCGAGTTACATCTGAGCTTCCTTTCGCGGGTTTGTTTTCTGCATGACTGATGTGCCTGGTATCAAAGCAGCTTTGGAGCTGCCCCCAGCACACAGTGGGGATCCACCCTTGGGGCTTGGTGATCCTTCTCTTCTAATTATTTCTAGAGAATTACACAGATGAAGTGTACAGGCGTGATAAGACTTACCATGGATTTAAGGAGTACTTACGTGTGTCATGGGGAAGTTGCGGGAAGCTGCATTCTGCTCAAAATATGTGCATCAGGAATGGATCCTTTCCTTGAAGGGATCTAAAAATACTCCCTGTCACTACAATCTAGTTGTGTAAACCCTCTGCTTATGGGATTAGTGGACTGTATATATGGAAGGCTCAGGACTAGGGTTGCCAACGTCATACTGTGATATAATATATGAACTATTAATTCTATTTTTGTCCCACATCACTGTAACAATGCATTAAGGGCATTTTCCCCCTTTATCTCTCCTTTCTTCCCTTAAATCTCACATCATCCTGGTGTCTTCACATGAAGGCTGGCATAGTTTTTCTTTTCAACTTCTTGTCATGATGACATCAGGATTGGGACTCCACAGGCTCACACTGAAATTATTGATGCTATTTGCATTTCACATTCTAACAGCTTCATAACAAGATCTCTATAGACTTGCACTGAAATTGTTTTCCCACTGAAGTCTTACAACACAGCAGCAATATAATGACATTTTAATGGGATCCCTATAGACTTGCTATGAAATTGTCAAGAGAAAATAGTGATGATATTAATTGAATTGGGAACTAACATTGTCGAAATCAAATATGAAAAGTAATTGCTTTGTTAGAAGAATCGCACAAATTTAGGTGCTGATCCTGTGAAGATATACTGCCTGTGAGGAATTTTGCTGATCAAACCAATCCCCTTGAAATGTACTACTCCAGGGAATAAAGTTAGGACCTAGAAGAAATCAATTCATTATAAATTCTGTCTTTGTAAACAAAATTATTAACCCAAAGGCAACAATCAAAGTGCCTTAACTGTGACATTTCCTGTGCATGTCTGTGCAGATGCTAAGCAGCAGTTACCTGAAAAGCTTGGCACTTGACATCGTGCATCCTCTAAGTGTACATAAATAGAGTAACAGTTGCTTAGCTGGTAAAGCCCTTGGGTAAAACCATATTTACAATGAAGCAACTACTGCTGTAGCAGAACTAGCTTGCCATTCCCAATATCACCCTCCTGCAGATCCCAAAAGCTCAAATACACACCTGCTTTGGAGGCTAAACCTACAGAGAGAAAGGCTGTTCTTTTGAGATCCTTGTGTTTTTCTGAGATGTGAGAATGTGTCTGAGAGAAGATTTTCTTTTATTTCTGGTGTGATGAGAAAGGGAAAATTGCTTTAAAAATTGACCTTGCAATTCTCATGTCATCATCTCAGTGTCAGGCTTCGGAGTTCAGTTATTTGAAATTTCAAGCGGCTGCTGGAGTGGCCAATGCCACCTGACTGTGGAAGACAGGGTGAACCTTCTGAGCTTACTTCCTTGCCTATATTGTATGTAAAAATTACACTAACACCTACAGACAGTTTTTTAATTGTCATAAAATAGCCAGGGCACAGCCAGAAATAATCACACCTGATCAGAAGGACCTAAAACTGTTATGTCCAACATACTGAGTTCTATCTAGAAATAAAGTATTTTTTATAGGGGATATTTCTGAGAGCAGTTCCTTGTAAGCAGAGCCACATGCCAGGAGGAGGTAAGAAGATCAATACACAAAACAAACCATTAGCAATGATAAAATATTCCCTTTCTCTCAAGAGAAGCCTAGAATCATTGATCTGTCGTGGAATCCATGCAGACCTACTCCTCAGATGAACAAAAGACTGAACAATAGAGTCCTGATAGGCAGTCTAATAACTCAGAAAATCAGTGCAGGCTGCTGGGTGAGCTCTGGGCTAGGGGTTCAACCTGCCTTCATGGAAAATAGATCAGAACTTTCATTATCAACTTCAACAGAAGCAAGAGACATTCCTATGTTTGGTAAAACCAAAACCAGGGACTGAGTTGTTAGGGAAAGAATGTAGAGAGGGCAACACAGAAAATATTATTATGTCTTCGAATTCACCTCAAATATTGCATGCATTTCTTGCATTTCGTACCAATAAAAGAGTGCAGTTTATAAAAAAAATATAGAAAGAGGGTAAAAAGTTTGATAAGAAGTAGGAAATGGTTTCTGTTTAAGGAGAAATTCAAAAGACTCTTAATTTGTATTAAAGACTGTAAAAGGATGGAGGGCATAAAGAAGGTGAAAAGTGTAGACATAGTCATTACTTCTAACGTCATAAGGACATGGAGACGCTCAAGGAAAATAATTGCCAAATAAAGGACTGAGCAAACAAAGCCCTTTTTTTTTCACACAACACAAAACTAAACTGAGGAACTCATTGATGCAGGACATGGTAGATGGCAAAACTCTAAAAAGAAAGTCTGAAAAGGATTATATGTCCTCATGGAAAATAGGTCCACTGGTATGTTTTAAAAACTATTATTTGGATTCAACACTGAGCTCACAAATTCCCTCATCCAGAGCTAGGTAGATTAACAAAGGAGAAGAGCAATATGTACCTGCTGTAATTCCTACCCAACCTTTAAAGTATTCATTGGAGTTCCTGTCATGAGACTTGACTAGGCACAGTTGGCTGTGGTGGGACTGAGTGCAGCTGAAATATTACAGTGTTGTGTGATATAAGTCAGCAGTCTCTCAGCACTGGACAGGTGTCTCGTTGTCAAACCGCTGCTCTGTCCAGCACCTCTGTGCCTGTCAATTCTAACTAAATAATGAAGACTTTAGAAAGCAGAAAGCACAGCTGACATCAGGCTTGCATCTATGTACTCTTCCAATGGTCTGGGAGCACTCTGATGTGGCAGAGAGATGCTCCCTATGATGTTTGCTCTGTGTCCAAAAAGAGAGTTTCAAGCAGCAGGTTCACCAGTCCATTACCCCTTCCCAGTCACTATGCTCCTTGCAGACTAGATGTTCAAGTACATAGTGCCAGTACTTACCTAATGGATTCTGAATCGTCATTTTAATTTTCAGAAATCATATAATATTATTTAGAAGAACTATTTGCCTTTTGGTTTTGTTTTACCTGTAGGAACAAAACCAGACAGTAAAGCCAGCCATGGCTCCCCTCAGACTACTCCTAAAATGCCTGAAGATGAGCACATCCGACTAGCTCGGCTGTGCTGGAACTCCTGGCCAAAGAGATCTATTCATTATAGTGTGTGATTGTCAAGTTACTTATTCCAGTGGCTCCACTACTGCAGTGCAGAAAAACTGGGTGGTCCTTGAGGCCATTGTGAGTGCTCTGCACCTGGGGCTGCAGAAAGTATTAAGAAATAAAGCATACACAGAGCTGGCTTGAGGGACTGTGACCAGTTGGTCCAAAGTTGTGGGAACCACTGAATGAGCTGTAATCCTTAAGGGGCCAGAGTCCATTCTCATGTATTCAGAAAGAGACCCATAATTATAACAGCTGAAACCAGATCAGGCACCAGAGCTGGACAAGGGACAAAACATTAAGTTGTTTTATTTCATTCTGACCTCTTTTTATGGCAATAACTGCTAAAAGGAAAACAAATGTTCGTAGAGATCTGCTTTGTTCTGCCTTTACATGTGGAGCACACAAGGGGCCTTTTCATGCAGAAAAATGCATAAATCACTCCCCTAGTTTTACTTATGGGAACGCAGCATTTTCATATTAGAGAATACAGCCAGTAATGAGATGCACAGACATCCAACAAAGAAGAGTAAGGATTTCAGAAAAAATAAAGGAGATATGATTTAGATATTAGCCAAAATGAAGCAAGAAGCTCATGAGGAGATGTGATTGCAGGAATTATGCAGAGAAAGCATTTCATGTATGTATACAGGGCCAGATTCTCAGCAGCTCTAAGTAGATATAGCTCATTCACTTTCAAGGAAAAGACTACGAGAAGTCAGTTCTGTGATTGTCTTGGCATCATTCAATTCCTCTTTTTTTTCTGTGCGCAGCTTTACTCATCATAAAAATTTTTTATTGTTTTTGTAGAGGGTCAGTTTCAGTTGGATTAGTGAACCATTAGGCACCCTGGGTGATGCAAAAACACTAATGCTGATGCAGAAAGGTAGTAGGAATACCTGGAAACAGTGAGAGAGAAGGTGGAAGCAGACCACTGCGAAGCCAATAATATAAGGGCCTTCCAATATTCAGCAGCTGGTTATATAGTGCTTTGAATATAGCAGTTCAAGCAAGAAAACAACCACAGGAAAGGATCAAAACACATGATCTTAAGGTACAATTAAAGTAGGATGACAATGTCACATCATATCTTTATCATTCCAATTAAGAGACCTAGATGTTTGCTTCCAATCAGACATCACCTATGTCAGACATTGTAGGACCGCAGTGAATGACAGCAGAGCAAATCTTCATGTATATTATTTTTATTCCAAATACTTTGAAAGCAGTTTTGTTATAACTGGTCAAAACATAAAACTTACATTAATAGTAGTAAGCTGTGCTTATTTCACAGAGAGATTAGAGTTTTTTCAGAATCAGTAAATTACCAGTATGTTAGAAAGAACAATATTTGTAATAAGCTTTCAGTTTGTTAGAAAAATACTATAAAATGTGGTTATATAGTAAGAAAGTAAATATAATGTGATGTTGTAGAAAAAGTGTCTTTAAAACCAGCTCATGTTTCACTAAACAATTGCTGGAAATGTTAGTCTTGCTGGAAATCATTCCAGCTTCACTAATCAATGAGGAAACTAAAAAATGCTAATTTCTGGTAGACTGCACCCACTATGACTCTTTCAGAGCACTCCCTTGGTCTACAGCCTGTAACCTTTAAGTACTTATTGTAAATCCTTTGGGAAGGAATTATAGTTTTATTTAATATTTGTAGCTGACCTGAATGATTCAATCTAGATCTATGGCAAAGTTGCTTAAAAAGTACTGGGCAACAAAACTGACACCATGACATTTTAGCAGAGGATTTGTAGATAAGCATGTTGCAAACTAATGTTGCATCTTTTGTTAGCAGGATGTTGTTTTGCCTCACTAAGGCTCATGCAGCACATAGAGTATAGAAATAAAAGAGAAGCATTCTCAGAAAAAGATGGCAAGATTCATCATATGTAGTGAGCTGCTTATGAGTGTCAAATTTTCTCATGGACATTTTCATCACAGAAGCAGTTTGGGAAAACTCGGCAGGAGCATTTGTGTGTGCCCTTTTTCCAGAGGGTTAAGCCTCTAGGTCCTGCCTGTTCTACACCTTTTTACCAGTTGATATCATGTCTGAGTTGCAATATGTTATGTGCTCATATCTACACAGTTAAGGCTCGTGAAATAACTACATCAGACAGTTTATGGTTTGCCTCTGCCAAAGACCTGAAGTGGTACTTTGATGATTTCCTTTAGGCAGGCTGTAACCCTTGTTTCCTCAAGTAGAACAGTCTACTCACTGTGTCTATCCTGTAAACATTTTGACTGGTCTTTCAGTGCTCTAGCTGTCCCATATGCAGTAAAACATCCCAGATGAAAAAGATTTTTGTAAATAGTGTGTACAGATATCCTTTGGGGGAGACTACAAAAGGAGCTACCTAGACTTCTCTGGAAGGCTCTGATACTAACATGGCAAGGGAGCAGAGCAGTGTACACACCTCCTGGTAGTTCATTTTGTTGTTCTGCAAAAGAGGCCAGAGTATGAAAACTCAGATGACATCACTGCCTTTGCCACTGTACCTCTAAGTGAACTGCATAGCTACAGGGGCTACGTGTGTGCTTTATGTGTCAGCTGTGCAGTCCTGCAAATATCTTGATGATCATTTTGCTCCCAGGACATAGATTCCTGTCTGTATAGTTTCTCTACAGACAGAGCTGCTTTTTAATTCTTTCTACCCCCTAGATAGGTACCAGAGGGGTCTCTTTGGGGAATGCTAACTTTCTTTGTCTGTCCAGTGTCTACCAATTAATATTTTCCAGAGGCCTTGAAGGTGACCAGACCAGTCTCCCTTGAGTCTGCAGGACAAACCATGCTGCAAACAAGGCCATGTTTAACTATTCCTTAGGGAAGAACAAGCTGTTACTTTGAAGAGAAAGGACTCAAGTTTTACATGAGTTACTCATCAACCTTATCTGCTCTTGAGAATAAACTGCATAAATGGGATACTTATCTAATTGAAAGTCCCATCTGGACACCATTTGGAAGGCTGGGTAAAGATACTCAGGTTGGCTGTTGTGTTAAACAAGGAAAGTGAGGAAGAAAGCCGTGCTCTGGCCTTAATATTTTTGGAAGAGGGCCATATCTTACTGCAAAGAATTGAATAGAAAATCTTGTAGCCTGAGTGAGCCCTAAAATAAAACAATTCCACATGCAGAGAGGAGAAAAGCCTTGCTATATAAAGGATGATTTGCATTCAGATTCAATTACTATTCCAACCAGTATGTGGCATCCCACCTCATAATGGCAGTCCTGAAGATTTAAAATAAGTTTACCATCAAATAATACACCAAAGCTTTCATGCAAACCTGTATTTGATTCAAATTACTCATGCTGTGGTAGTTTGAACATGCATCCTTCTGTATATGGGCTTGATCAAAACTGGCAGGCAAAACACAAAGAGCAGTGTCAATTAAACTCTATGGGTGAAGAGGAATGTATGAAACATAAAAAAGAAGTAGCAGTATGTCAGGGATTCTTGCCATCTATAGTTTGATGTGGTGGTTGATGTGTAGTTCAGATGGACGCTTCATTCATGAAGTGATCCTGTAATCAGATTTGCACAGGAAATGCATCATTTTCAGGCCTCGTGTGTCTGCTCTCCCTCAGGATAAAGCACTCTGGGAAACCATGGTTTAAGTAATGATGGATGTCACTTGCTGAAGTCAAACCTTGCTATTTGTAGCCTTCTCCACTTCTAGGAAAGGAAAATCACTGCAGGTGCCACAGGCAGATACCTCAGTGAGGCAAACATTGTGATTTTAATGCAATCTTCAGGAATGCTTACTTACCATACCCATAGCTCAGTTTGGCTAAAAGCTGTAACCAAGTTTTTTTCTTTTTTCTTTTTTCCCACTTGGTGGGATGGAAGAAAGTTGACATCTGGACACTTTCACATATGTTTTCAAATCATCTTTGAGCATCTAAATAGGGAGCTTCTGATATGTTGGGTTTGGAACCAAGTGTGTAGTACTACACTTGTAGTAGAGGTAAATCACTGTTCTCCAACAGATATTGGGGGGCTGTGACTCCCTAGGGACACTCATTCAGACATTTCATGCAATAAAAAATAACAGCCATGTGTTTTCCTGAATACGGGAGTAAGTGCTGTAGACTTTTAAACATGGAAAATGTCTGTGCACAAATACACATTTGTATGTTTATATATATATATATATGTATATATGCATACACATATGTCTTCCTACTATGAAAACAACTGACTGCTTTAATAAACTGCTTTCATTCTGAGATCATAATCACTCTTGCATGCATATGTGCACACACACAAAGGGATAGAGACAACTGGATCTCTAAATAGAAATGTACACGTTCTGGCTGTTTTTGGCTTTGCTTTTCTCTCCAAGCCTTCCAGGCAAATGGCAGCAAGGCTCTGACTCCTTCCAAGTGATCCTCCTGAGGCTTGTTTGCCTGAGTTCAGGCCTCTCACAGGGAGCACGCTGAGCTGAGCTACCTAAAAATCTGCCCTGCATCCTTTCTGGCATCCATGCTGGGTATGTGAACAAGATTATGTTACCTTCTTGAGGTAGACTTAAGAGTTATGTCCTGTATTTAAGGGATATCAATAGTGTATGTGAGGTGTGCACACTCCTGCAAGCAAAAGGATTGCATTGTGACATGAAAAGTGATAGGAAGCACCAGCCTCAGGTTTCCTCAGCCCCAGTGAGCAGTTTAACAAGGCTTCATGATGCATGTCTCCTCTGCTGCCATGCCCGTAGGACATGCTGTGTGTCTTTATTCCTTGTGCCTACTATATCACCTCATCTGTAATTATAAATATATGTTTAGTGTCACTTCAAAGCCTCCCCTTGACAGGTGTGTTCCCTTTTCAGGGATTTTGAATCTCTGACATTCTTTCTTCAGAAACTCTGGAGCAGGGTGTGATAGCCTCCTGCTGACCTGTGTTCAAAGGGACTGTCAGAGAAAGCCCATTGCAATGCAGAGAGAAAATTGACTTTTGTGTCACCTATTGAACATGCATTGGCTTCTAAAACAAGAGGCCATTTTCTATGCTTGACTGTTTTCAACCTGGAAGGTATTTAATGATGGGTATGGAAAGTGGATTTGTAAGACATAAAAAGGTTAGCAGTAGTTTAGACTTTCCATCAGGTGTGTTTGATGAACAAAAAAACCTCTTTCCCAACTGTGTTTACTCATTACACATATTTTATACAGTCCAGCCATGGAAGCTGGAACTTGGCTAACCCATTTATTCCTTTTGTGGCATTTTCCTGCAAAGTGGCCACTATTTTTTTAGAAGTATCCATCTGTCAGTTTATTATATTATTATATTACAGTACCATCTAGAGGTCCCAAAAGGGATCAGGGCTTTTTAGCTTTCAGTTGTCATCTGGGAGAAAAAATACACAACCTCATTAGATAAGAGGAAAAAAATAATTCCTGTCCCTATCTCATAAAAATTACATAACCGACACTATTGTATAAATTTCTCATACAGTAAGATGCATGCAGTCAATCAAGGAATACAGATCTGACAGGTCTGTAATTTTTAATAGGACTATATTGTTTTTAAAGACAATGCACTGGCCTACACAGATTCCACCAGGAATCTACTGGATTTCTGGCTGTCTGGCAGCCATCAAGAACTCCCAGACAAAAAGGCTGTTGTGCAGATCAGCACCTCTCAGACACATCCAGTTAATTCCTTGGGACTGGCCAAGAGGTATGGAAATAAGAGACAGAGCTGGGATATGAACTAGGTCTGCTGAGTGTTAATCACAAGGCTCTCCTGCTGCCTTACTGTTCATTGGTCATAGTCACCTGAAAATGAGAAAAACATTGACTGGCAAACTTTCATCTTCTTTTTAAGGGGTTCATATTTCTGAAAGACTTTTCATCACATAGGATTTATGAAGATATTTCGGAGATGGTGAGTTTTCAGACCTTTAGCCTCTGACCTAAAGGAAGTCTTTTTATAGACTTTCTATGAAAATCCCACAGTGTAATGCCACTGATGATGGCAGTACTACAAACCCAAATTCATGGCAAATTTGGTCCATGATTTAGAATTACTATATGGAGCTGGAATCCATAAGCAATTTTAAATATTTTTACTCAGACAGGCTGAGCATTATTTTCCCAAAAGGCAGCAAGGCAGCAGTTGATCCTTACGAATGTAAATAAATACAATAAATTTGTACAGATTAACATATCCAAATCACCTAATTTAGGTACAGCAACACTTAACTACAAGCCCCTTTAGCTCCAGGAAGAAGACCTGGTGCATCTAAATGAGTCAGATAGGCCAAATGTACAGGTAATAAGTGGATGCAGGAGTCTCTGAATGGCAATCCAGAAAGCTGGTGTGTTGTGTGGGAACTGTGAAGAGAGAAATTACAAAACATGCTAGATGCATGGTAGCAAAATATCTGAAAATTCTTCCAGCTTCAGATGCTTTCATTCACCTGGGCATTAGAATGCTTTGCTAAGATTATGGGTGAAGAGGGATGTCAGCACAAAAAAAAAAAAAAAAAAAAAGGAATCATGAAATCCTTACACTGGGGCATGTGCATAGAAAGCAAAACATCCCTAAGATATTACCAAATTGAAGAGTCGTGACTCTACACCCCAGAATCTACCTCCAGTCTATTAGGCATTCATACCAATGCCACATTCCTCCCTTTTTCTTCTGAGAAGTAAGCTTGCTGCATGGCTGGAAATGCAAAGTCACAAGGCCAGGAAGGATGGTAAAAGCAAGGACAGTCCTGCACTAAAGGCAGAAAGCTCAGTTAAGGGAGATAGTAAATAGTTACTTCAGTCTGTATCTCTGTTCAAGCTTTGACAGCATGAAGGACAAAACATGTCTTAGAGACATTAATTATAAGTGAAAATATGGTCTGTATTTTGCCTTTGTTGCAAGAGAAGTCCAGGACTTTGCAGTCTACCATCCTGGCTCTGCATCAGCTGAGACTGCAACAGTTTTAATTTTCACATTGTGACACTTTGTCTTACCTGGTCTTATCTAAATCTAGCAAGAACTGTGAATGTTCAGCTCTTCTGCTACCAGATGTTTGCATACTCAACCTTCCTGAAGCATGTCTTGGCTAAGGGAAAGTATTTTCTGGGGTTGTTTTTGTAAATGAGGGTGTTTGGTAACCTGGGATCTACTAAATTGTTGAATTTAATCTCATTTCTGTGTATCTACTACTAAGGTGTCCAAGACCTCTTACATATTTTTGATCAGATGTTATTCATCTGTTAAGGATGCTAAGACAAACTTTGAGCACAAAAAGGAAATCTGTTCCTTCTGCTATTGCACATCAGGGTATTTGGGGCCATCTGCTAAGAGTGACTGTATTGGTATATATTTAAGGAATGTTGTGTGGCTACATGACCACTCTTTCCTCTGGACTGGGGTGAGCTCAGAGCACACAGAGTGAGGAAGGCAGGGAATGCCAGCTAGAGAGAAGAAAAAGGAAAACAGATCCTCCATGCTGGACCCAACTCTGATCCCATAAGATCTATGCAAAGCTTGTGTGAGCTTTGTTGATAAAAGGTTGTTTTTCTAGAAAGAGCTGGGGAGAAAGACCACTGAGGAGAAATCTCATAGGACTCTGAAAATTTGAGCTTAAGAAAAGAAACTATGAACGAAAAAAATTAGATGCTATGATTAAACTTTTATAGGAAATGACACTGATCTTGAAGAAAGTAAACCCTTACAGTTCCTATGGCTCAACTCCACAGATACTGTATTTTGATGTATCTATTTTTAATGAATAAAAGGTGGTGCTAGACACGACGTTTGTGACTCTGGGCCTAAGATCCTAAGACCTCTGGATAGCTGGGCTACAGGGCAGTCAGCTCTATTCAAGTTGCCTGTAAGAGCAAATCACAGTAGCTGGCTTTGTGCCATTGTACCTGTCCCAGTGGAGGCTAAATACTGTGTTGTATGACTGACCTACATATCATTATAGAAGAGAAATGTTCCCTGCTGCAGTTTCTGCCAAGTGCTATAGAGCTCTGATTGGACAGATGAATGATGGCAAATGCACTCCTAATAAAGCCAATGCCATTAAGTTAGAAAATGAGGCTGCTGTCATGTATGAGTGGTGGCAAAAGCATTTCTAGCTTAACAAGGTCTGACAAGACCTCCTCAACATGCTCAAATGAAATCAGTGTCAACACCTAATCAGTTAAGCAGGTAATGGATTATTTAAAAAAATCTAAACTGTAGCTGCATTAGCTCATTTAGAAAGAAGGAACACATGACTCCTACAGATAATGTAACATATTTTAACAGTTGTCACATTTACCAGGTTCAAGGAGAAGCTGCTTTATCCTGAAGAGATGTGTACAGCGGCATGGCGGCAAAATGTAGGGCACGTCATGAATCTATGGACAAAGGAATTTGCAGGCTTTATCAGTCACTGCCTGGGTTTGCATAACAGATCGGCTCAATGAAATATACATGAACAGCATCTGTTTCTGCTTTTAAGATCACAGCATGCAATGTGAACCACCACCCACTGGATAGAAACTGGGTGATAGGAAGACAATCCAGCACTTCGATGAGCAACAGATAAAGTATTTGCTGCATTGCCAGGAAGCTAGGAAAGAGGCTGAAAGGAGTGTGGACAAATGGCCTGAACTTGAGTGTCCTTAGATTCTCATGAGTTAACTAGAGAAGTTAGAATCATAACTAACACTCTCAGATAGGGAGAGGAGAGTACTCTTGCATACTTACTACGATGGTTTAGAATAAATCCCAAGCCTTGGGGTCTAGTCATTGATCAGCCCACAGAAATGAGGCAGGTATTTGCAAGGCGCTGACATACAAGGGTTCTTATACCTCTCTCTGCAGCACCTGCAATGTGTCAGTGTCCAGGACAGGCCAGTGGACTGGGTGCCTATTCATGTGTTCCTAAGAAAAAAGTGGTTTAGAAAACAGCCCTGAGAATCACCACCTGGAACTTCTGATGCTTCTCACCTGAGGAAACTGGCAATGTTCTGCACTGAATTGCATTTAGTTCCTGATCCCTACTTCAGCCCCTGTTCCAAGGCTGCCCCTGTCTTCCCTCTCCAGTCCACATCTCTGCAGTGCTGGCAACAGGTCTTTTTCCC
Organism: Pyrocephalus nanus; assembly: GCA_038380795.1. Classification (NCBI taxonomy): domain Eukaryota; kingdom Metazoa; phylum Chordata; class Aves; order Passeriformes; family Tyrannidae; genus Pyrocephalus; species Pyrocephalus nanus. The sequence goes on along the minus strand of CM076260.1, from coordinate 88,940,038 downwards.
CAGTACTCACCACTATCTCTTTTACAATCATCTCATGCCTCATCTCTGGACCGGAAAACCCATGGCTTTGCTGGTTTAAATGAGGAGCAACTCTGAGCTGATTCAGGAGACAACCACAGAACTGGAGGAGGTGAAATGAGGACAACTGGGGTAGTTTCACCTTTATATATATATATATATATATATATATTTTAGCCCCTCGCTGCTGCTACCGAGACCCACTGGAGGCATGTTGTGCATGTGCAATGTGCAAGTCTGAGGCCGTCACGGGCGAGCTCCCCCACAGTTGTTAGTCTGATGTGTCTAAGTCACGTAGAGACCAAGAGTTTGGAACGTTAAGACCTTCACTGCGTTTTAATGGATCTTCAGGTGTCGTAAAGTATCACTGTATCATAAAAGTCGGGGGTTTATTAATACATACCGGGAGACTGGGAATCGCGAAGCTTTTCTTCTCTAAAACTCCGCTAATAATCAGCTGCCCGCCGCCTGTCCCTTCAGGTGAGAAACCCTCATTTAGCTTACTGGTGCCTCTAATGGCGCTCTGTAAATCAGTCCGACAAGCCTCTCCTCCTCCCTGGGCCGGGCCGGTGTCCCGGGGCTGGGCCCGTGTCCCGGGGCCGGGCTGCGGCCGCGGTGCCGAGCGGGAGCGCCTCGCTGCTGTGCCGCCGCCGGCCGGCAGGTGGCGCCGCGGGCTCAGCCAGGGCCGGCGGCCGCGCCCCCGCCCGCCGGCACCGCCCGGGGCGGGGCGGCCTGAGGGCAGCGCGCCGGGAGAGGCCACCGGGACCGCGGGGGTCGAGGGGGCCGAGGCGTCCCGGGTGTCGCCGTGGTGACAGCAGACTGGAGGAGGGGGACAAAATCTGGCGTTGGGTGGCACAGGCCCCCCCTGACGGCGTGGCATGGAAGCCAGACCGGCCGCACAAGAGGCAGTCGGAAGAGGCACGTAGGAGGGATATTGACCAGTCTGACCTGTAGCCGGGGCAAGTGCACTGTTCTGTTTTATGGAAGCTGAAGAAATTAAATGTCTTTTGGGGCAGATGATAGAGAGTGAAGGAAGGGCCATCAATTAGGTGCTAGAGGAGAAGAGATTAGTTCTCAGCACAGTGAAGACTATTTTGTTGTAATATGAAGCTCAAAATTGGTGTCTCCACTGTGACACGCAGGTTGAACCAAATTAAAGATTTGGTTTACTTTGTTTCTGATGCCTAGATTTCATAGCCCTAGAGGTTCATCCAAATCTTCTGCAGGTACCCCGGTTATCATCAATTCTCGCTCCTTTCTAATCTGAGATTCCCTGTTACCTCAGATGGAGTAGGTCTTCAAAGTGAGGTACTCATCATACTTCAGAGCTACCCATTATTTTGTGGGCTGTCTAAACTACCATGCTGACCACCTAGATGGTGCTGCCTGTATTTTTAAAGCTAATGCTTGCAGCTGGAAGAGGTGAGCCTTGCTCTGTCTACTGTCTTTGCCTTCATGTCATGTGGCTAAACGGGGAACACTCCACTCATTACCAATCCAGACACTGGGCTATTCTAGAGTTTTTTGAGCTCCCCTCATTCTCAAGAAGGTTGTCTCCTTCCCTTTTGTGTGATGGTGACTGGGGGGCTTCTTGCAGCCTACTCTAAATGGGATGTTAAGAGCCATTTTGTTTTAAAATCAGTACATTAAGAGATAAACCACCAATGTTGGGAGGAAGAGGGTGAGAAACCCCCAAAACAAAATAAAAATATTTAATACAGATCTCATCAAGAATTAGTTTCCCTTCTTTCCCCAGGAAGCTGGCCTTTCTTAATTAGGTAATTCTGTATTTTCAGATGGTAAAATATTTTCATTGTGAATTTCTCTTAGTTTTGGCCAGAACAGGAGTTTTCCACTTCTAGTTTGACTTTCTGATTGTGTACAACCTTCCATCCTGAATATTCCTCTTACCCAGGGCTAAAAATTAGTCTTTAATACCGTATGTGCAATAAACTCATCACTTCAGGGAAGCATTAGACCTATTTTACATGTGCAAACTGATCATGACTGTCAAGAAAGAATCCTGATGAGGTAAATTAATCATTCATTTTCCTATGTAATCACAAAACTGGATGTTGAAAGAAGTATGTTAACTATCTATGCATTTTATTAGATTGGTTCATAATGAAGTCTTACCTGGACATTAATTTTAAATTCCTAAGAGCATGCATGAAGTTGGAAAGGTGCCTGAATGGCTCTGAAAAAAAGCATCAAGGTTAATGGTAGTGTATCAAATCAAGAAAGAAATATTTAGTAAGAGCAGTATTTGACACCATCTTTGACACCTTCATTAACAATCAGAAGAAATGCAATACACATCAGTGACACTTTCACGTCACACTGGGTTAAGAAATATTGCTGAATTAAGAATGAAGCAAATAAATCCAGAGACATTAAAACATGGGTAGAAAATATCTTTGAGAACATAAATATTTGTTCAAATATGATTTTTTTGAGAAACAAATACAACATAGAGATGTCTATGAAAAGTAATTAATGGATAGTAAAAATCAGGCAAGTTATGAATGTCAGGGTGGATATGTCCCTTCACTACAATGCTGTGTCAGTCCAAGGTGGGGTAACTGATCTACGTGTTTGTTTATGTCATAGAGTCGCAACAGCTCTCATGTGATCCCACTCCACTGCTATGTTATGTTAAACTCAGGACAGTATTATTTGAACAGTAGGGACAAACTGGTGAAACTTTGGGAAAAATCAACAGAAGCAATCTGAGATTTAACAGAAAAGAGGTAGGGGTGTATATGTAAAACACTGCATAAAATGTGAGATGTATATAAGGGGATTTATCCTTAGGCTGGGACAAATCAGGATGAGTGTCTTTTCCCTAGTAAAGGCAGAGAACTGTAAAATATCATCCTGTATGCATAGGACAGACACATAGTTCTGAAGACAGTGCCAATAAGACTCACAATCCATGCACTGGATACTATTCATTCTAAACCTCATTATGGATGCCTCATGCCTAATTCTGGAGGTGGATTGTTCTGATGACAAAGTATAAGCTTACAGCTTTAATCTGTGAATTCCGTGCAACAAAATGAGAGTGGCAAAACAGTATTTCCTCTAAAGCCCATATTTATGTCCAGGAGGAAAAAGTCTTATGAGTAGATAAAAGGAAATTAGCACCTTTTAGAGACCATGTACATTACCTGGAAGATTTTGTCAGCACAGAACCAGTAATTGACTTACTTACAGTATTTTACTAGTGAAACTCTGCCACAATCACCATTTCCTTGGTGATGTGATTGGGAATTCTGGGAGAAGAGACTCTGATTAAATGCTTACTGTACACTACATTATGTCCTATCAGATCACAAAACCTGCACTATTACTGAACTGTGATAGAGAACGCTGATGGCAGTGAAAGGTAAAATACAGGTTTATGGCCTTGCAGTGTGAGAAAACGAAGCTGTGTAATCAATAGCAGCATTCTTTAGAGGTCACAGTAATGCCAGTCTCAATGGAGGAAGCTACACATCATAGGTAAAGAAGGATAGAGTTTGTGCAGGATACGATAAAATGTGTCAGTGACAGTTCCACCTGTGCTTCTCAGGTGCTCAGGAAATTTATAAGGCTCTTTTGGTTGAGAGTTTTGATCTACAAATGAGTCTTAAAAGATGTTTAACATTGGGCTATCCGTAGTTTGGGTTACCAGGCTTGTTAGCCAATTTCCTGTCACAGATTGCTCACCTGTGAGATCCTCATGCTGCTTTTGCTTACAGGTGCTTGTAGCTGTACTAATGTCCTGAAGCACATAGGTCACACTGAATGTTTCTCATGCTGATGTTCACTCTGTAATGGACAGTCAAATTAGCCCATTTATCAGTTTTGAGGAGTTGGGTGTGGGTTCCAAGTAACATACTTGGAACTCTTCTTTTTTTTTTTAAGCATTGTCATCTAGATCCCTGGATCTGGTTAAAAAACCAAACAGATGACAAGTCCACCATTTCAGCCCAACCACGGATGAAAAGCAGCATTGCATTTCACCCCCTATTTAAATGAGATAAACTCATTTCTTTGTAAATTACAGAACAAAATCTGTGAAATATCGATGTCACTGATCTGCTTGTTTGCAAAGCAGTGATTTTATTTCTGGTTTCATGTAACCATGGGACTAGATACAGTTGCCACAAATTTAAAAGGCAAGATTAGTTGCTATTATGCCATAAATAAATGCCAGGTTTTATTAGCTCTATCTGGCTTCTGTCCTCACTGCCTCCCCTCCAGCTTTCCCCAGCCAGTGCTGCTGCACCAGCTGGACATGGCAGTGCTGGTGGTTTACACCTGAGTGGGAAACACTGGGACCAGCAACCACAGGTTTCCAAATCTGTATTTGGGAAATACACACAAATGTTGTACTAACTCTTCTGATCTACCCAGCTTTGTTCACTCCTAAGACACTAGGGATTTGCAAGAAATGAGGAAACATTTATTATGCCAATATGTCCTCTTGACACACATAACACAATCAGACTTTGCAGATGAAGTGCTAGTGAGTGCTGGTGGCAGTGGGTGTATGGGCTGGCTCTGGGTGGATAAAACCCAGCCACTCATTTTTACCTCCATGTTGCCTCATTTCAGCTCCTCGCTGGGCTCTGCTTACACATTCAGTCTGCTCCGCTGATTGCTGGGTCACTAAGTGTGCTGCAGCGCTGACTCACTGACACCATTTCATTTCTGCATGACATAACAGAACAGGCCTTGGAGATTCCTTTATAATGCCACAGATAGACATAAACAGATGCTCCAAACAGATGTAATCAAACACAGATGTGATCTGAAGATTCCCAGGCAGGCTCTGGGGTCCAGCCAAGCTACATGTAGCGCAGACTGACAGCGAGCTGGAAATGCGGCAAGGGGCTTACCTTTCCCTCCTGCTGATGCTGGCTGAGAAGGGAGAGATAGGTATGGCAGATACAAACATGCACCAGCTGCTGGGGGGCACCCAGGGGTGGCCAAGCTGCAGGATGGGCCCCGTCATTCTCCATGTAGTGCCTGCCCCTGCCTGGTGCTGGGTGCAAGGCTGCAGGCATTGTTGTCCTTGGAGAATCTTGGGTAGATGATTTGGTCAGTCAGCTGTTTCTGTTACCAGAATCTACCCAAAGAGCCTGTTCTTCCAAAGAGGCCCTGGTCCTTTCCTTTCAGTGGGTGGTGAGCAGCAAGGGGTGAGTTTTCTGTAACTAGTGGAGGGCATTAAACCCATTCCTACTCATATAAAACTACTTATCCTGAGGCACATTCATTGAAGGGAAGTCAAGGAGATTGCAGAGTGAGGAAAGGGGAGTGAATGCCAGAAATGAAGAATGGGGAGAGTGGGTCTTTCTTTTCACGTCGTGCCTGTGTCTGGTGCTGCTGTTTGGGATCTACTGATTCCCTGTGTTTTCTTCTCCAGAACTGCCTGGTTCTCTTTTCACAAAAAAGATACATTTGCTGGAGATTTATGGAGGAGATGGTCAGAAGGTGAACAGTGACAAAAATAAAGGTTTTGCATAAGATGGTGCCACCTAGAGCAAGTCCCAAATTGGAGGTGAATACTTGGTGGGGGCAGGGAACAGCTGGACCCATTTCAAGGAAATTTTTACGAAAGAATTTCTTCATTTAGAATCCTAGAATATAGGGGTGGAAAAAGTCCTCGAGACCTAGTTATCTAAGCAAATGCAATGTGCGTTTCTATGAGAGAGAATTAATCACTTCTTAAATTGACTCATGCTATGGGCTTGATCCAAAGTCCATGGAAAAACTCTGACTGACTTCACAGCTCCTTGGGGTGTAGGTGGGAACTTTGCCACTGTCTTCAAAAAGAACAGGGCCAGGCTTTAGCTCTTGGCTGAAAAACAAATCAAGAAAAAGACAGAAATCCTTTTCAAAAGCTTTAGAAAGAATTTATTATTTGAATTTCTGTAGCCATACTGTTATTGATAACATTAAATGGCCATGAATTTATGTGTTAAAGTGTGTTGTACCTAAATAGAAATTGTGTACATATCTGCTTACATATTTGTTGTACATAAATCACTAAATAGGAAATGTAATTATAAAGTCATATAGATTGAAAGTAACATATTACATAATATCTTTGAGTCTTTCGGCACTATAATCAATTGTTTTCTGGTTAGTGCAGATGACCACTTTTCAAAATAGCTGTTTTATTTTGCTTTTCTCTACAGAAATGCTGGGTGTCAGTAATTATGATTTCAACAGACCAGGGAGGTGGAGATTTTTTCAAAAGCTTATACTGATAAATTTGAAGACAATATGAAAAGTATTAATAGAAAACATAAAATATCCATTTGTCAAAGTCCATTTTTGTGCAATATGCCCGCAGAAAAAGAAATTAGAATTTTAACAACATTTCAATGTAAAAACCTCTTAAGACATTGAAATGGTTGAAAAGTTTTGGAGAGGTCTTTTGAAATGGAGTAGTCGATTAAATTTAGATTTAGATTAATATGCAGTGTATTTGTACAGTAATATTTTTAGAAAGAGGCTGAGATTGTATTCACAACTATGTGAACAAAGGAAAAAATAGATTGAGATTCGCAACACTTTCTGAGACTCTTTTCTATATCCCATTTCTTTAACTTCTTTTAGATTTTCCATCTCTATAAATAGGTGGCACCAAACTAAACTGGTTTTGACCTGAGCTGCCCTTGTCATCAAAACTGTCCTCGGGAAGTATTGACTCTCACCGGCTCCACGTTCATCTAGGGTTGACTTAAACATGTGTTTTGCGTTCAAGAATGCCCTGTAAATATAAACAACTATTACGACTCGAGTACATTTAATGACAAAAATGTGCTAATGCCGTGCTGACGACATTCGCCCTTGAATTACATTCCTTATAAGGGCGATGCTGCTCGACCCGGCCAAGCGGGCTGCGGGGCGGCCCTGCCAAGAGGCGTCCCCTCTCGCACTGTCCCAGCCACCCTCTCATCTTTGTACCGAGTAAAATAACCTAAAGCAAAGGTGTGTGCCCCCACCCAACGAGGAGGACCGTCACAGCCCGCTGCAGGGAAGCTCACCTACCGACCTCACGGTCGGTAACACGAAACATCGGGAAACGGGAAAGCAAACCCAACTCTCCCTCTAAAATTCTTGCTCCTCCGAGCTACGAAAAGGATGAGGGTTTTTAGACAACAAATAAATATAAATAAATATAAGTATAAATATAAGTATAAATATAAGTATATAGAAATATAAATATAATAAACGTCCAGCCCCACGCTGCCGCGGGACCAAGAAGGACAGCTCCGCAGGGACCCCATCACTCGCCAGGCAGCGATGGGAGACGGGAAGATGCAGGGGTAGCTCCCACCGGTGTGCGAGGAGCGGACACGCGTGTGCTGACGACTCGTCCCTTTCTTGCCCTCGCCCAGCTCGCAGGGCAGATCGAGGTGCGGGGTTGTGTTCGCTAGGGGTTTTTGGTGTCAGCGGCAGTGGCCTCGCTTGGCAGCTCGCCCCCGCCCCGAGGCCCGAGTCGGGGCTCGGAAGGGCTGATGAGGGCCCTCCCGCCCAGCTCCCGGGGCTGCTGCAAGGGACGCACCTACCCCCCCGAGGAACCGCTTTTAATTAGGAGCGGTAATGACCTTCTCCTCGGCCGAGGGAGGCGAGTCAAATGCTTTTGCGCTCCCGGCCGTGATCCAGCTTTCACTGACGGCTTTGCTGGAGGTGCTCGACCCATGTTAAAGTTGCCGTAACAGGAGGGTTAAAAAATCCCCTGGCCGCCGGAGGGGCCCCCGCCGCGTCAGCGATCCCCGCGGGTCCCACCGGCAGCGGGCTGCGGCAGCGAGGGGCGAAGGGCCGCCCCAGCGCCTCACGTCTTCCCCCATCACCCTGGTACCGCTTCTGTCTTTCATACGTCCAAAAATGACAGAGGGAGGCAACGGGTTTGTTCTCCTGTTTTCGCATTTCGAGGGAAGATGCCAGTTTCCACGGCGGTAACAGTTCCTTCCCCCGCCTCTGCGTCTTCCCTGCTGGAAAAAGAAAAATCCCAACGAGGCCCCAGGCAGACGGGTGGGTTACGGCACGACCGCCGCCGTGGTTCTGGGCTGACGATGCCCCCTCGGGGTGAGCCCCGCGGTGTCCTCGCCGATGCCCCCCGCCTTAGACCCGCCTCTGGCTCAGGCACGTCGGCGTTCGCCCGGCCACGGAGAGCGGAGATAGAGCTTGCCTCTGCTGCTTGCATAGCAGACAAGCCGCTTCAGAGGGTGCCCAGGGCTTCAGGAGTGAGGGAAGAACCTGCACCAAGGCGGGTTAAGCGGGGACACAGCAGCTGCCGGGACCTGCTCCCACCAACATCAAAATGGCACGCGGGGCTTTGTTGGCTCGATTGGCCCCTCTGAGGCGGCATCTTTCGAGAACTGCAAAGAAAATACTGTCTTGCAGTCACTGTAATCCACGGTTTTCATTTACTATTATTCAATCAGGATTTATCTCTGTTTTTTTAGGAGGCTACTTTTCCAGGACTGTTACTCGATACTGATCCATTAAATCATTCCAGCTGAGAGATTAAATGTATGATTTGCAACCAGCTGGATTTCTTAAATGGTGTCTTCGCCTCCCTTCAGAATATGAGCAGACCCGACGAGAAAACACTTTGCTTTGGCATGGAAACTCGCACATTTGCCCGAAAATTACCCAACGGAGTTCATTCAATGCCAACAGTATTCTCTTCCTTTCTCTTCACTGGATTAGATTTCCCCCAGCCATAAAATGCCTCCAAAAGGGAGATACCATCGAAATGGCAACGCATGCCAAGCGAGAGGGTAGGCAACAGGCTTAAGCCTTCCCTCGTACTAACACCGCAGCCGCTCTCTGCGTCTCAGGGCTGCCCCGACTCCAGTGAGCCCATACAAGCGGCGCCGACCCCGGGGAGGGGGAGCCGGGGCGCTGCTGGGCACTTACCAGGGGCTGGGATTCCCCCGGAACGCAACCCTCGGGCCAATCGTGGGGGCATTCCGTGGGCTCGAAGTGTGACAGGAGTGAAAGGCAGGCTGGGGAGCTTGGGCCCTCGGACACAGCTCCCCGTTCTACCCCAGAGGGGGCAATGCAGAGGAAGGGACTGGTCTCCGCGGCCCCTTCACAGCCGGCACTGTTCGAGGTAATAAACACTCCCGATTTAGAGTAATTACGGGAGAACCACTGGCCGCCCTCCACCTCCGGAGATCCCCGGCGGGGACGGCATCTGGGAGAGGTGGCAGTAATAACCAACAGATCTCAGTACCGTATAGGTGGGAAGCACCGTAGCTTTGGCTGTGCCTGCCTCGCCAAAAAAAAAAACAAAAAAAAAAAAAAAAAAAAAACAAAAACAAAAACAAAAAAACCCCCACCTTTCTAAGCTAAAAGGGATCTGGGGCTTTTCTGCGACCGAAATCTCCACAGAACCACCTCACCGGGGGAGATTTGCCGCACCTATGAGGGAGAAAGCATGTTCTGGGCACACCTGGGGAGACAGAGCCCAGATCCGCACACACCCGCAGCAGCAGAGTCTGGTGTCAGTCAGCGTCGCCTCTTCCCTCTGACCGCCCTGGTTTCTGCTAAAAGAGACACTGAGGTGGGATCGTACACCTCCGGCCCTCCTAATTTAGGAAAGCAGCGAGGTGAGCTGCTCAGGGACGAATCCTACACTATTCTCTCCACAACCACCCGTGGGACACCCTGCCCCGCGCCCCGCGCAGCACTGCCAACCCCTGGTTTCGTTTGGTTCCGGGAGGTTTCCAAACCATCCTGCTTTGACGGTTGTTGATGTTTTTTGTTGGTTTTGCGCTCGGCATTCTCTTAAAGAACGATGTCCTAAGCTGTCTCATAATTTTTCAATGTCCATTCCCTCCCTCAGCTCCAGCCGTGGCCTCTCTCGCTGCGCGGTGCATTGAGCTGCGAATCCCTGTCCCGAACAGCTCCTAGGCTCATGGATAACCGAATATCTCAGGGTACCGAAAGAAACCCACCAGTCCCTGGCCCCACAGCAGCCTGTGAGCCCCGTCCCTCCGCTCCAGCAGCCCCTGTGCCCGGGGGAGGCCATGCGCTGGCTCCACTTCCATAGCGGCGTATCGGAGCGGGCTGGGAGGAGAGCGCTGTAGGGCACAGATACCCCACCTGCCGTGCGCGCCCCGATGGTGGGAAACAGCCGGTTCCCTACGACGGGGCAGCTCTGGATGCCGCGGCACAGACAGCCCCCGATGGCTGTTTAGTTCCACGGCGCCGGGATAAATGGACGAGGGGTCCGGGATCGGCCGTGCTTGGGACGGGCCTCCCCCGGGCATGTCACTAGCTCAGCCTTTCCCCCATCACGCAGCTCTCCGGTGACAACAGGGGGACAACAGCCTCTTCCAATTAAGCGCATCGCACTGAACCAGCGGTGCTCAGTCACCTGCCACCGTCGCGGCAGCACTGCCAGGTGTTCAGGGAGAGACCTCTCACCGACGGGGGACGGACTGGCCGTTCACCCTCGCCACTTCCGTGCGAAGGACTGCGTGTCCCCGCGCGGCGTGGGTCCGCCTGCTGCCGAGGTGGCCACTTCGCCCCGGGCACCTGCCGCAGAGGTTTCCGAAGCACCGGGCAAAAGCCGGCCCCGCAGCGGGGACAGCAGACGTCCACCTTTCGGAGGAGGTGGGAAAGAAAGCGAAATAAAGCGCGGAGCGGGACCAGATGTCCCCTCGGAGCCTTGCTGGGCTGTGTTTGTCTCTGTGGACGGGGTGGTCGGGGTGTGTGTGGGACGAACGATGTAACCTTTACTGCTAAGTGCTCTCTAATCGAGTTCTCTGCTCTCTCCCCAGACCTCCAGTACAACTGCATCTAAACCCCGCGCTTTGGAACGGTGCGGCTGGGAGTACCTCTGCCCAGACTCAAACTCCAGCACGTCTAGAAATCGCTCTTCCAATACGATTCACTGGACTTTGTCCAACATTTTTTAGCAAACTATAGGCTTTATAAAGTCCCGCTTTCTAACTCTTCACGCACCCCGTGGTTTTTTTTCCTCCCTGTTGCCAGCCAGTCTTGCCTGGGTTGACATCCAGACAAGCTCCTGACAGTCAGTTTTCAGACTCAGATGTCCTTCTCACACACATTAGTTCTAACTGCTGCCTTGGTTTTCATGCTACAGCTTATTTTTGGAGAGGAGGGCAGTGCAAATGAATATTCCTGATGAAGGTAGCTTTCACCGGATTCTTTACAAAATCTATTCCCCTTCCTCCCTCCCACCCCCTGGGTACACACGCACCATACCGAGGTTTGCATTTTTCATGGCGGGACAGACAAGTCTATAAAAGGCATGTTTGTTTTTCCTGGCTGTTTCAAATATGTATTTCCTGGAGGACTTCGCATCTGATGGGGTCATCAGAAGCACATGTGCGATTTTCATCTTTCCAAGTGATTTCTCCTCTCCTACCCTCCTTGCCTTACCAGCAGTGTTTGCTGATATAACATTCTATCTGCTCATCCACCTTAGCTCCCACTAAACAAGCCTGTCCGTCCAAAACTCTCAGTGAAGTCCCAGTTTGTTTCTGTGTGTCTGATTGGGTTTTTTTTTTGTTTGTTTGGAGTTGGGAGGGGAGTATTTTTAAAAAAAGTAATTATTTTTCTTCCTTTGACTGTTGTTGTTGCCGTTGTTGTTGTTGGGTTTTGTTTTGTTTGTTTCCTACAGTACGCGGTTTGGGCTGGAGATGGTCTGCCGGCCAGCAAGCCCGACCGCCCACTCGGCAGCCTCTGCTTCTTGGTACCCCGGGTTGCGAAGCGCGACGGGCTCTGCGGCACACTGGTACTCCGGATAAAGGCAGATTTGATATTTAAAGCTGGAGATCGAGCGTGTTGCTCAAACTCGGCAAAAAGTCCCCAACAGCTAATAAACAACCCCCGCCTCCCGTTTATTTTATGTTAATGAGATGGAACTTCTTCCCGAGCAAGAAGCCACCTCCAAGATACGTAGAGTGGAAGCTTTGAGCACTGCAACCCACAACAAAATGGGAAGAAGCTGATCTCACATCCCAGCTCCGATGTTAATGTATTTTTTCCAAATCCCAGAGCTACTCTCCTTGAGACAAAACCCTCACCTTTTCCTTGTGTACTGAAGCACTGAAAGTTCCCTTCAGTATATTTTCCTTGGCTGCCTGAGCCGCAGCATTTTGATTCACTAAGCAGAGGAAGTTAAAGAACTCTGCAGTAAGGGCCCGTGCCCAGTGTTTTCACCACCACTCCCCTACATTATTTGTCATACTCAAGTGAGGGTTTGTTCAAGGCAAAGCCTGTGCATACCGGGCTGCATTTGTTTCTTCTAAAGAAGGCAAGAGATTTTGTTTCCGGGTCTGGTAACAGGAGCCCCTGTGCCTTACACAAACATAGCTGGGCAGGCAGGGGCACTCCCAAGGCTTTTTGTTCCGGTGCTGCAGCAGCCCCCTCAAACACACACTGAGGCTTTGGTTAGGCCCAAACTGCTGTGCCAGGTCCTGGTAGAAGGGGCAAAGTAGCGTTTTCCAGAGTAGCCCACAAAAAACATACCAAGCGGGTGACTTTTCTCATGTCGAGTGTTTACAAAATGGCTTATATTATCCAAAGGAAAAAGCAGCCACACAGCCTTGTAGATGAGATGCGACCATCTTTCTCAGAGGGAGTCCTGTTTACTCCCAAGAGTCTGCAAGGGCTAGTAGATGGAAGGCGTTTAGCCAGCAAGCTCTGGCATATGCTCCCCTACTCATAGAAAAGGCTCTTTCTCCAATAAACGTGCCTTTTGTCCCCACAAAAGCATTGGAAACTGGGCCACATCTCCAGTAGCCTGTCCAGATGCTCTCCCATGGTGTCCATCAGTATTTCCCCCTCAGGATGATGAGTTGAGCCTTGTCAGGACAGATAGAAATGTTTTATGTCTCAAACGAGCTATTTCTCTCATGACTCTCTTCAGCACAGCATCAGTTCTGTGAACACTCATATAGTAAAATGCAGCAGAAAAAAAAAATCTGCCCCAGTATGTGAATATTCAGCTCTCTGCTATCTAAAGGAATTGCTCCAGTTACAGGTCTGGGGGCTGTAAATGCTGAATACACTATGTAATTTGGGAAGATTTTAGTTTGAGGTCAAATACTGCTTATATATAGATATACACACACACACATACATAGAGATGCATGTGTATGTGCGTACATGAGAGAAACAGCGAGCGTGGTTCTTCCCCAGTTTGTCCGGCCGTGCAGTTTGCCTGCCACATCCTGGCTCAGTCCGAGGTTGGTCAGGGGGAGTTTCATGGATAAAGCCTGCCGGGACCGAACCACCTTTTGGTTCATACCTCAAAAACCTTGTGACTACCCCAGAAACAACCAACCCTGAGATGAGATATGCCCCATGTAACCCAATGCTGGTGAATCATAACTAATCTGTTTAAAACCAAGGATTAGTCACGTTAGTTTCGGCATATTCCTCTATCGGGAACTTTTCTTGTGCGTGGAAAATCGGAGGGATTTGAGGTAATTTACCAAACATCAGTACTAAGGCAAGTATGGTCCAATACAATGAGTCTGAACATGTATGGGTTTTCAGGTTACATTACACACATCCCATCACTGAGGCTTTGAGCTGTATGCACTGCCCTTTATGCCAGATTGACCTGCAGATTTTTTTTCTTACTGTATGATTTCTGTCTCTAGCTATCTTTAATTGGCTTCAGCCACTTGCCCTGTCTTGATTTCTCGGTATATAAGAGATATGCACTGAATTTACATGAGTTTTTACAGATTCCACTCTTTCCAAGGATCTTTCTCACTGTGTCAGCCCTTCATTTACTTTCCCCGATCGAACTGTGCCTCCTCTGTGCAATATGACCTTTTATTAACTATGTAAACCCCATCCTGTTTTCATAATGCCTCTTTAAATATTCCCCATCTTGGCTTTACTCTTTCTCATTTTTTCTTTCTCCAGAGGGCAAAGCCTTAAGGCTTTATTTCGGTTTTGGGGCCATGTTTTATTAACCTAGACGTTCTGTTATCCTTCCAAAACTCATTTCAATCTATAAAAATACAGAATAATCATGTATCCAATTAATTCATTCTTTGCAATATTGCACATCTGCATGTGTTATTTTACAGGGAGTAGGGATCTTCTATAGCTCTAGGAAGCAGTGGTTCCTCTATTTGCAAAATGTTTATTTTCAAAGAATTAAAATTCATAGCTAAAATTATTAAATGCTTCTCAACGGAAATAACAGGATCTGCTATTTAGACCCTAATGCACGCAGGGCCACACTGGTACGGTCCCACAGCACAGACAACAGTCACATCATCTCCGCTGCTGAAAAAATGACCCCAAAGAGCAGAAACAGAGGAAACATAAACCTGAATATACCACATTGCCTCCGATATAAGACTGCACCCTGCTGCACCCCAGCATAACGAGAACATATAGCCGAGAGCGAGGGTAAACTTTTTTCCATAGGCCGAACCTCCCCGTTACTGACATCCATACATTCCCTTCTACAGACTTTTAACGGAACCTCAGAGAAACATGCTTTTAGCGGACACCCTCAAACGCACAGAGGCGCTAATCCAGCCTCAGATTATATCAAATTAGGGCATTGCCCGCACAATACTCCCACTGATTGAAATTTCAGCCAACGTCTGAAATCTGGACACAATCTTTGCTGAACTACACATATTTCTATCCTGCTCGAAGCCATATCGTTTTCTGGGTTTACTTTTTACAAGAAAATAATTTTAAAGAAGTAAAAAAAAAAAAAAAAAAAAAAAAAAAAAAGAGGAAAGTGTAAACCCCCTTTGCAAGCTATGAGGAACATTTTAAGCAGATGATATAAGACATTCGGCCTCTCGCAAAGAGTTGGCAGCGAGGGTGCAATTGAAATCACCCTGAGCTCTTATCTTTTAATGAGGCAAACTGGCAAGAAACTTGCCTGTCTCATTTGCTACCTGGTGTTTACAGAAAAGGGAAATTAAAAATGAAGAAAGAAAAAGGAGAGGAATGGAACAATCACTTTCCCACCATCACTCCCGCAGGCTCCGGAAAGGCGTTTGCAGCCCAGCCATGCTGAACTGCGGAGCAGGGGCTGACCACACTTGGTTTGCCCACCCGCCCTTTAAGAGAGGTGGGGAGCGGGTGGCGGGGGGGTCGACTTTCTGCCGGGGCCAGCGGACACCGGACGGAAAAGCCCGCAGCCTGCACCGCCGTGCCCTCTGTGGAGCAGGTGGCTGACCTCTACTCTTCCCTCAGGGCCCACACCGCTCATCCTTCTCCGACCCCTCAGCTCCCCGCTCCCGCAGGGCGACTTCAGCTCCCCCCGGCGCACGCCGCTTCCCCGGACCAACGTGCCCGGGCGTTGCTTCGCAGGTCACCCCAAATGGGGCAGGCTGCGGGGGTCTGAACACCCCACACCTCCTTCCTCGGCGTCCCCCACCAGGATACCCGCTCTGCTCCACTCAGGATTGAGTCCGAAAACACCCCGCGGGCGAGTGAAGCAACCGTACGCCGAGTTAGATTTCTAGTTTTTATTATAAAATAAAAGCAGAAATATTTTCCAAAGAATGTATTCACATAATATAAACAAGAAACAAAACTAAGGTGAGTGACTTGCTGTTGATACTGTCGTTTAGGTCTAAACTTGAGCAGCAATTCCTCTTTTCTTTTTAAAGCCAGCTCCTGCCCACGTTGCACACAGAGGGGGAAATTCTGTCTCTGCCTTCCTCCTGGCCAGAGCTGGGCCATCACTTCCTTTTCCACACAGCAAATGGCTAAAGCACCACATGGACAAGGCCGAAGAAGCTGTCTCTCTGCATAGCGTCAGCTACAAGAAGGTTACAGAGTCTGCCTAGAGCGCGTGTTGCTGCTATAACTTGACTACAACTTTTGTATTCTTAGTTGAAATTGTACATCGTACACCTGCCACGGATACATAACTACAATAGAATAACGGGAGAGATTTGTAACTTCCAACAACAGCCTTGTGTTCCACTTTCCTCCCCGCACCCCCCAAAAAAATATTACAATGTGCCTCTTACCACACAGACCGGCCCGATCGAGTGACACCACTGAGAGATTCGTGAAATTAAGGCTGGAAAGATCTGCTAAACCGATCCCCCTTACAGCTTGCCGTGAAAATCACAGCTCCTGTCCAACAGTCCTTACACGCCTGAGACCACCTGTAAACAACTCTTAAGGCTTTTCACAACATCACTGCCCACAGTCGAGTCTGCTACCTTGCAAACCTGCAGCCAGCCTTCTGCCAAAGGGCACAACACATCCACTAAGGTGTTTATCATCGCTTTCAAAGTCTCTGGTAAGATTTAGGGGGGAGAAAAAAAAAGGAAAGAAAAAAAGGAAAAAAAAAAAAAAAAAAAAGAGCGTAAAGGAGGGCCGGTGCAAAGGAGGGAGCGTGTACACTGTTTTAAGAGCCCAGATCGACCAGGTTAGATGACATGGGGTTGAGGATGGAGTCCTGCAAGCTGTGGTGATGCATGGGGTCGGCGCTGGGCACGGGGATGGCGCTGGGGCCCTGGGGGTGGCCCAGGCCGTGCAGGGGCTGCAGCCCGGGATTAGAGCTAAGCAGCAACGCGGGGCTGGAGGAGGTGTGATCCGGGGTCCCTGACGGCGTCTTCTCGTCCTCTGAGCTCCCCAAAACTGTCTTATTCCCGTTCATTGACGCCGAGAGCGGATTGTGGCTGTTGGAGTTGGAATTCTCGTTGTTTTCCCTATAGGAAACACAAAAGAGGGAGGGAAATCACCGTGTGGCCGTCGCTCCGGGGCGCACACCGCGGGAGCGGGGGCGGCGGGGAGCTGGCTCCGGGGAGCAGCGAGCGGAGGGGAGTGCAAAAACAGTAGGTTTGAAAACTGCAAACCTCCAAAGTCTCTTCATCTGGCACTAAGGTCTAAGGTCCGCTGAGCTTATAAACAGAGTCTCCCACTAGCCCAGTGGAAAGTGTCACTTTGCCAAAATGTAATTTTCTGCGTCCAAAGGGTTTGCACAGCATGAGGAGGGGGCGGAAGGGAGGAAGACATTAAAAAAAAAAAAAAAAAAAAGTACTTTTTAACTTTAAAACTGCTCTAGGACCTGAAGAGAAATTTGGCCACGATTTCTCCTAGGAAGGCCAAAGTCCGGCGAGCTCCAGGCAGAATGGCTCCGTGCAGCAGAACAGCCTCCCGGGCTCGCATCAGGAGGACAAGTTTTTCGCTTAAGACGTGTTTTTTTCCCGCCTCGCCCTGAGCCTAAAGCTCAAAATACAGCCGAATATGGAAGATAAGGCAAGCGAACAGAGTTAACTCGGCCCTCTCGGGAAATGCTCCACACAGCCGTCGCTAGCCCTCCATCCCCACTTGGGCGGCGGTGGGCGCAGCCAGGGTGGCCCCTCGCACGGCTCTGCGGCGGGGATAGTCGGCACCGCCGGTGCGCCTACCGACAAAGGCTCGGAAAGGCAGGACGTAGTTTCGAAATTCATCACCGGGTAAATACCGAGAAATCACTGGAGGCTGGCCAACCCCTTGCAGATATATCTATATATTTATATATCTATATTTTTTTTCCGAAATGAGAGGAGCAAGTTGGGGTCAGGGCAGCCTCCCCTTCAAGGCTTAGGAGGCCTTTAGACATAACCCTTATAGAAATACTTTAGACAGAGCCCTGCCTGAAATACTGAAGGCAATGCAAGTCTATTTAAAAGCTTCTGCGGAAGTTTTGAAACACACTATCTGGCAGAGGGGCCCTATCCTGCAGGATTTGTCGAGAGAAGTTAAGCCATTGCACTGACGGTTTTTCCTCACTGAGGGCTGCAGGATGTGGCTGGAGACACTTAGTGCCAAAAAAATAAAAATAGACAAGAAAGCTCTGTTTGAACAAGTTTCCTTGAGTGAATGGCAATCCCATGAACGGTCTGTTTTCCAACGCCTGGAGTGTAATATTAGGTTGAGTGTATTTTTCAATGTCAAAAATCTTATTTGTCTCTGGAGACCTTTAAAATTTGATTCCGCGGGAAGAAAAAAAAAAAAAAAAAAAGGAATGGAATAAGTGTAACCTTCATTTCCTTTGGATATTTGAAGGTGAGTCCCTGATATCAGCAATAAAAAGGATCTCTAACATCTCGTAAAACCAACACTTGAGATGATTTGAAGTAAAATTAAATCGCTAGCACCGTTTCGTGAAATGAATAGAACAAATCTGTGTCCGAACCTGCCGGGCTGCACAGCTTCGGCGCTGCCCGTTTCCAAAACATGGTAGGCAGAGAGTCTTGAAAGGTAGAAGTTACCTCAGAGGCAAGGATCTACAGGAGATTTCTGATGGTAATTGACCGAGCAGGTCATAAAATCAGATCCGTACGGACCGAGCAATTCAGAGAAGTAGTGAATGCAGTTAGAGGACCCTTTTTTGCTTCTTCGAACCGTCTTACTAAGGCATAGGACTGCTGATGACTTTTCAGTCATCCCAAATACCTCTGCCCGGCGATTATTAGTCCCTTCACTCCATTTAATGTGAAAAGCACAGTAGCAGAATCATGTTCGTCCTAAGAACATACACCTATTGACACGCGTTCATGAACACCTTACTGGGTAGGGAATAAAAACTGCAATGTCACGAGCGAGGCAAGAATTTGCTCTGCTCGGTCCTTGTCCAGGTCTCCCGCCGCACGCCAGGAACCGACAACAGTGGACCTATTTGCTAAACGCGTTCAGACCTACGCCTTCCCCTCTGTCCCCCGTCTTTCCCTTTCTGCACCGGGGTCACCCTCCAGGACACGCTCTGAGCTGTGCGGGTAGCGGAGCCCTTGCCCTTGGGCCTCGCCGCCGCCAGCCTGTCCCGAAGGGCCCCGGACTCCCACATGCACCTCCGGCCACCGGCGCCCGTCTGGGCTTCACTCCGGGTTGTCCCGGAGAGGCGGCAGCCGCGCTGCTTAACTGGGAGTCGCCGCCGGCCGTGAGGAACGTCCCCAGCAGCAGAGGCTGCCCTGGGGCCGCCGCGCCGGCTGTGCGGGGAGTGGGATGTCGGCGAGGAAGGGGTCTCGGCCGCCTCTCCCAGGGCTACTTTTGGCAGACAGAAGCCCTCCCCGAGAGCCCAGCTCTTTCGCCGCTGGCTCTCTGGGCGTCCCCTCGGCGGTCAGCCCATGCCTTCCCGGCGGGCCTCCCGCAACCGGGGCCGGGGCAGAGAGGGAGGCGCGGAGCGAGCGGAGGGGTCGAGCAGCCGCGGGAGCAGGGGAAGCTGTGGGGAGCCGTACCTTTCCTTGGCCTCGGCGGCGCGGTCCCGCTGCCGGCGGTTCTTGAACCAGTTGCTGACCTGGGTGGTGGTGAGGCCGGTGGCCTCAGCCAGCTCCCGCTTCTCGCGGGGGGACGGGTAGGGGTTGTGGGCGTACCACTCGCGGAGGACGCTGCGGCTCTTCTCCTTGAAGCAATAGCTTGTCTCCTCGCCGTCCCAGATGGAGCGGGGCAGCGGGAACTTGCGGCGCACCCGGTACTTGCCCACCGCCCCTAGGGGTCGCCCCCGCAGCTTCTCCGCCTCGATGTAGTGCGCCTTCAGCCAGAGCTGCTGCAGCTTGGGGTGGTTGTGCGCCGAGAACTGGTGGCTCTCCAGGATCTTGTAGAGCTCGCGGAAGTTGCCCCGGTGGAAAGCCACCACCGCCTTGGCCTTCAGGACGCTCTCGTTCTTGTGGAGATGCTCGCAGGCAGGGAGGGACCAGAGGAACCGCCCCAGCCGCTCGATGTTGCCGCCTTGCTGGAGCACCTCGCAGACGCAGGCCACTTGCTCTTGGGTGAAGCCAAAAGTCGGGAGCATCGACATGGTGAGCCCTGCCCCGCCGCGCGCCCTATGGCCGCATAGAGAGGAGCGGCGCGGGGCAGCGGGCAGCGCCCGGCATGCGGGGCCGGCCCCGGGGCGGCTGCGCCCGGCGGGGCCCGCTCGGGCGTCACGGCTGGGCGCGGGGGGCCGCGGCCATCGGCGGCGCCCGGCCCCGGGGCGGTCGCGGGAGCCGGAGAAAAAAGGCGAAGAGCGACGAAAAAAAGTCTCGAGAGCCGGAGCGCGGGCGGCTTTTCCCCCGGCCGCCGCCTCCTTTTTGTAAGTCCAAGTTGCGAGAGTAACTTCTTGCCTCTTTTGTCTCCTATCTGCAGCGCTCGCAGCGGCCGCGGCTCTCACACCCCCACCCCCCTCGGCCGACGGTTTGGGATCTCCCTGTTTCCCCCCCAGCCCCCACCTCCAGATCCCACATAATATAGTGGTAAAGCCCTGCTCCCTCGCTCCTCTCCCTCTCGGAGTTTTCCCCCCTTTCTATCTCTCTCTCCCCCTTTTTTTTTTTTTTTTTTTTTTTTTTTTTTTTTTTTTTTTAATAATATTATTCTAAGCTGGCATGAAAAGTGATTATCCGCGCTGTGATTGGTCCAGTTATCTGACCCGGGGACTGCCAGCAGAAGACAATAGTTTTAGTCAAATTATTTGCCATGGTGACGCTGTCAATCAGGGGTAACCCGATCTGTTTTGAGGTGGCTCCCCGGCTGGGTTGACAGATTGCTCAGATCCACTCAGAGGCGGCCCCGCGAGCTGAGATATTAGCTAGCGAGAGAGAAATTTCCGCCGTGATTGACGCTGCAGGCGCCCGTCGGGGGAGAGGGGGAGCGCCGGAGCTCGAAGCCCGGGGCCCTGCTTCTCGCCTCAGGGCGCTGCGGCGCGGCGGGACGGAGCCGCCACCCCGGCCGGGCCCCGCCGCCCCGTCTGGATCCCGCAGTCCTGTCCCGACTCTGCCTCCCCGTCTGGATCCCGCAGCCCCATCCCGGTCCCGCCGCTCCGTCCTCAGCACCCGCGGTGGGGAGAAAAGCCAGTCTCCGGCCCTTGCAGAAAAATTTCTTCCTAAATGCGTTCTCTTAGCCTCCCTCCCCAGAGCCCAGTAACCACTGTCGAAGAGTTTTATAGGGAAGGGGCCTCTCATGTACAATGGAGACCCTGTTTGTGACCTGGGATCCCATTACACGCTGGCCGTACCTGCCCGAGAGAGAGGAGAAGGCACGATGATATGGGGCCGGAGAAGTACATGAATCGCCGGCCGTGCCCCACCACGCTCTGGCGTGCAGGGCGCTGGCATTTGTGATCACTGGACGCCGGACATTTATTTATACTCTATTTCCAGGAGCGTGTCGGGGTATTTCATCCAGGAGATGTACACGTGTAAAAGTGTAAAAGTCAGAGGCACTTCGCTTGATTAGATGGACCCTTTATCACCCACGCGTGCCCATTACACACCGAGTTTTAAGTTTACTGACTCTGCGGGGCAGGGATCCGTATCCTTTCACATTCCTTTCGGTCTACACAAAGTGAAAGGCGAGGGAGAAAGTTGCGCAAGCTGGACGGTCGAGGGAGAGGGTGCGAGTGAGACGAGCGGGTGAAGGGAGCCGCGGTGCTTCCTCGGGAGCGGCTCTCGGGCTGCGCAGCCGGACGGGGCCGCCGGAGCAGAGGCTGGCGTCGGGGCTCGCCCAGGTGAGGGCACTCGGGAGGAGCCTCCCCGCCACAAACTCAGGGAGTTTCCATGGCCTGTAATGTACCCCTTTTGCGGTGAAATAATAATTAATCCCTCAGGCTCTTTCTACGCTATTTGCAGCCCTGACAGGAGAGGTCTCTGCAATTGTGGGTTCCTGCCACGGTACCTTTTTAGCCGCCCCGGCGCGTCAGGGATTTAGCGAAGTCACAAGAGACCGGGCTGCGGCTTCCCGCCTCGCAGCCTGAGCCTCCGCGGCCGATGGACGGAGCCTCTGTGCCGGCCCGGGAGGGCACAGCGGCCGTCCCGGGGGAAGGCGAGGCTAGGGCGGCCGGCGCGCAGCCCAGCGGCTCCCGGCGGCGGCGGCGGCTCCCGGCGAGGAGCCGCGCCAGGGCTGCGGCCAGGGAAAATGCGGCGGGGGAGGGAGGCAGAAGAAGGAGGAGGAAGAGGGCGGGGTAGGGGGGCAACGGATCAGCCCGCGTCCAGCTCCCACCAAGTCCGGACGCCTGTGCGTATCAGCGGCGTATGTCTGTACTTTCTCGAGTGCATTCCACTGTGGAAGCTACGTGTCCTCCCACCTGTCCGTCCGGGCTTTTCCCGAATGCTGCCATAAGGAAACAGTGTCAAGCGGGCAGTTCCCGCCCTGGATCCCCCAGGGACGCAAAATAGAGGCTTCTTTTTCAGGGAGAGAAAGAAACAAGCCAAATTCGTTTAAAACAAAATCGGGGATGTTGGTGACGGCTCGGTAAAACCCCCTTGCATGATTTTCCCTTCATCCCTTTACAAAATGAGCTCTCGACTGCTTAGTGCCTCTATTCCGGCCGATCACTGCAGGATTCAAGCTGTGCGTGTTTGTAAACGAAAGCATCCCGGTCCCAGAGCTTCATAGACAACCTAAGCAGCTGGATGGTTCGCAGCCGTAGCGCACAGTGACGGGACGGGACAACCGACCCACTTCAAATATTATTCTTAGCAGAAACAGGGGAGAAACACAAATCCCTTCTCCGATCCCCGACCTCCGCGCACACACACCGTGTGCCTTCTGTTGCCTCCCGTAATGGGGACCGTGGAAATAAAGAAAAGTGCGAGAGAGGTCTGATTTGTGTCTCCCGCCTTCCTGCTACCATGCTTGTTCGCCTCATGAAAGAGCCAACGTTATTATTAGGGATATACCTGCCTGCTCTTCCTCTCCTTCCATCTCACAACCACAGTGGTTGAATCTGAACGGGAGCAGCTGTTCGCCCTAGCCGGAAAGGAGATGTCAAAACCTATTGAGTGGATTTAGATCTGAGAGTCTTCTTAGCACCCTAAAATGTGAGTACAGAATCTACAAGCCAGCTTCTCCGTAGGTGCTTTCACTTTACACTGTAGCTTGCATGTACCGTAAGTTCACTTCCCAGAGACCTGGGCAGAGGCAGGGCTACCCCCTTCCCGGGCACCCTGTATCAGTTTGCGTCCTAGAGCAATTGCAAATTAGTGACATCTGGATCCAAATTCTGTATAACTGCTTTTAACTTTCTGGAAAAAAAAAAAAAAATTCCCGTACATTCAAGTAGACAGAGCAGATAGTGGCTGCAAAGCCGCGGCACGGGGCGAATAACATTGTAGTGCCTGGCAAGGCAAACAGGAGATCGGGCGAGCTTTTTTTGGTATTTGCTAAGGAGCTCGTTCACTGCCATTACATTTCAGAGCAGGAGACGCGAATCGCCTGTTCACGTTTGCTCCCGGTCCGACGGGATGGTTTCACCTGGCTGCTGCCGGCTGTCTCCCGTTCAGCTGCTATGGAAGGTTTTATTCGAGGCGACCCAAAAGGCGGGTTTCATCCCGGCCCGTGCCCCGGCTGTCACTTTGCCGAGGGCCCACTGGGCAAGCGCCTCACCCCTCCGAGCAGTCGTTGCCGCACACGCAGCAGCGTGAGATACCGTCAGTGTCAACATGGTTGTGAAATAAAAAGGTCGTTTTTATCGCAACGCTCCTTTTCATTAACCAGGACACAGACTGTATGAGGAATGGGCTGAAGACGGCCGTGTCTCTTCAGAGGAGCCTTTCCTTGCACGTAACTGCTTAGTGCCCACGAGTGAGGGCAAAGGTAGCACTGCAGTTATCTGGAAATCGCCTTCTCGGCTATGCCTTTAACGTCTCCTCGTAGATAGCAGGCTGTGCGGAAGGCTGCAGGCCCGCATCGTTCCCATTAAAGACACCACTTAAGACAGGAGCTGATTCACCCAAACTCCTGCCCTGCACCTTTCCACCAGCCCCCACGACCATTGCCTTTGCGGAGCCCCTTACCCTTTTTACCGAGCCATTCAGCTCCTCGCGGGTCTCGGGACAAGCCTGTCACCCACTCTGCCAGGGCTGTGGACACGCACGCTCTTGCCGGCCGGCCTCGGCTCCCGGCGTGGGCAGGGAAGGGACACGGGGCCCTTCCGGGGGCGCTTTTATCGGCAGGGGTAGCTAACAAATGATAAACTCCGCAACCTTCACATGCCAGAAAGAATCACATCTTCCTCGCAGATGGCGAGGACTGTAGCGAGAGCTACAGAACTCCAAGTTTTCGTTTCTTTCCTTCTTTTTTTTTCTTTTTTTTTTTTTTTTTTTTTCCATGCTTTTCTTTCCTTTTGGTAGGGCTGCCGTATACTTTTCCCTTAAAACCGGTGGGGTTTACCGAGACAAAAGGCCTGACGCAATTAAATTGCTACTCTCACTAGGTTATTTTTTAATTTTTTTTTTTTTTTTTTTTTTTTTAATGAACCATAGTGACCTTTACCAGGATATCAGGCCTACCTGTCCCACACCCCCTTATCCGGGGACTCAGCAAGTTTCACCGGGACCGCACGTTTCTCCGTGTTGAGACTAGGGATTCTTTAGGCAGACAAAGCTCACCTGGGATTCTCGGAGGCAATTTTGCAACTCGGATCCGAGGGTTGTTCCCCCTGCCCTCCCATTATTTATTCACTCTTTTATTTATTTTTGCTTTTTGTTTAAAACCCAAGTCTATCCCATCAGAGATGGCACTAAGATCCTGTCCCGAATGAAAGAAAGAAAGCAAGGCGGAGGATCACTGCACACAACTATATTAAGACAAACAACAATTGCTTGTTGTTCCTTGATTCGGGGCGAAAGGAATAATTCAAAGCTTTTGCTGCGCGCAATGCGCCGTTCCTCAAGGGGACTGGTCAAGGATTTCAGATATGTAGCGGGTAACTCGATTATGCTAACAAAATCCGCTTGAAAGAGAACGTTGTTGGGCTGCGGGGCAGGGAGCGGGGTACAGTGGACAGGGGCGGCCGGCTGGGCTCCGGCGGGAGCGGAGCCTCTGCCCCGAGGAGCGTCCCCGCTGCCCTCGCCCGCATCTCTGCCGCTCCTCTCTGTCACGAAGACGTTTCCCCGCCGGCTGGACCTGAGATGCTGGAATAACATCTTCGAAAGAAATGTATTAATTAGGAGATAGGGGCCTCATGCGACGTGACTGAGTTGGCCTCGGTGAACCTTCCCGCCCCCGCCTCCCGGCCGTCCCTCGGTGAAATGGGACTCCAGGGGCGGCACTGTCCCCGGCTCAAGGCACTGTAACCTCCCGCGCTCCCCACGAAACACGATAGCCCTCCAACCGACTAATGCGGCCGGTCCTGATTACTTTTATATTATCCCTTCTCGATCTCTGGCTAGGGGCTGAGAGTTTTCACTCACTTCTGCTATCAGCACTTCCCCGGCCGTTACTCTCAGCACCGGTATTTATTTGGGGTATCCCCCCTCCACGGCCCACAGCGAAACTCAGATCCTGAGGAGGGCACAGCAGGCTGGGGGGCTGACCAGGGAGGGTGACGACGGGGGCCCAGGCCAGTGCCCACCCAACCCCTGCCCCGCTCCCGGCTGCCAGAACAGCCTCAGATGCTCTGCGGCAGAAGGGGTCTCTCTCAGCAGACAGTGTACAGCTTACAGACAAGACAACAACAACAACAAAAGGCACATATGGTTAAAATAAGGAAAGAGAGAGAGCTTTCTGCCTTAGGGGATTTGCAATAACTAGCCAGAAATGCAGGGTATTGAATCTAAACTTCTGGTGGGCTTCTGCGGGACTGACAACTTAAATCACACTACAAGCATCAATTTGACAATATTTGTAAACTTCTTGTTTCCAGGGATCTTCTTGATCAGAGATAGACCAGGTTGGTATGAGCTTCAGCCACGAAGGTCTTTTTTTTCCCCTCCTCCTTTCCCCTCTTCCGAGTTGATGAATAGCGATCAGGTTTCTTTTAATGGCTGCCCCCTATTCTCACAGCCTCCCACAACTAACCCAAGAGCCTGTTTCCTCGACCTCAGTTAATTCCGCTGATTATTCCAAGATGATGAGGAAAGCACGAAGATTGTTCACTGTTCCTACCGATTCAGGGCACTTCTGTTACCATCTCCAGCCCTGGCTCACGGGGATTTGACTGGGGAGTATTTTTAGGAACAGGCGCCCTCCCTTCCCTCCCGCCTTCCTTCTCCAGGCAGCTGACAGCTTCGGGGGCTCGGCCATAGTGCTGCCGCTCCGTGGGTGCAGGATGCTCTGCGTGGGGTGGGGGCCGAGCACAGGGCCCCTTCGCTCAGCGGCAGCTGCTGGGGGTGTTTCGGAGCAAGGGCACCGATCAGGAGGCGGCGTCGCAGGTGAGCCCGCGCTCTCGCCGGCCGCTTTTCCTATAAGGGGAGCAAATCGCCGCCTCCCCCTGCAGCGCGAGAGGGAATTTCGGTTCCCCCCTAGGAAGGAAAGCCACTCCTTCGGCCCCACGGGCTGCAGGCGGGGATCCACTCCGAGAAACCTCACTAGAGGGCTCTAATACTCAGTTCCCATCGTTGCTGAGAGAAAACAAGGCTGGTCCTTAACGTCCTTTATTCTTCCAGACAGATTCAGCCTGGTAAGGTCTCTCCCAGTCTGTCAGAGGTGATTTACATAGGTTATCACCATGTCTTAGTAACAGCCACCAACCAGCCCGCCTACCTGCAAGTGATACCTGGACTGATGTCCCCTTCCTGGTGCATAATAGTAAATGAGGACTTTGGGGGTCCCTTCCTCTTCTGTATACCTGGCAAGAGAAGAAAGTGCAGTCCCTAAAACAATCAAGGGCCCGAGGCACGGGTATCCTTGTCAACATTTAGAAAGCAAGCAGCGTCTACGGATGGGTAGATTCCCCCTTCCTCCCTCCACCCCCCCCTCTCCCCCCCCCCGCCTTTACAGTAAGAAAGAGTTTGTGTGAATTCTTCCATGGGGTATGCAGTGTAGTATGTCCATAAACACATCCAGTGTTTAAATTCTGCAAGACAGAGGCAAGCTGAAATGTAATGTAGTATTAGCAACTAATGCACAGAGATATTAGTATCAAACAATAATCCAGAACTTAACTGGAATTCATTCTGGTTTGGGGACTTGTTTTTCCCCTTTAAATATTTGCTAAGATTTGCCATTGCAAATAAATAAAAACAGAAAATACAGTATCAATTAAAATTAAGCAATTGCTTGTTGTAAGGGAAACTTCATAACGTTTCAGAATTCATTCAGTTTAACTCCCAATAGTTTTTGTAAAATAAGTAAATTGCCTTTTTTGCAAAAATCAGGAAGTGCAATTTAGTTGCTTGTCATGTCTTGCAATTCTCTGAGAAGCTTTGTGTACAGATCAAAACTACAGGAAAAGCTTTGTGGAAAGCTAGATAGTTGAGATAACTTAACATCAGTTCAAAGGTGATTGACTTTCCTGTGGAAAAGTTGCTACTTCTGAACTTATGACAACATTCTGTACTTTCCCCTGTGGATTGTTTCAACCTCCTTTTTTTCCTGGCTTAATTCTGTCTCTGTCCTTTGATGTCCTCTTTATTTCACAGGTTCTTGAATCAGCTCAAATATGCTGGGGACCATTTACTTCCCAAAGAAAAACCTGGTATCCCTTTTCATTCCCTTTTTTTTTTTTTTTTTTTTTCCCTAAACAATGACTTTAGTACTAGACTAAGGTCGACTTCATGACTTATTTAAAATGTAGAAAAGGCCAATCCAGCAAACACTGAGTTGGTTTCAGTCAGTTAAGTCACTTCAGCAGGCAAGACTCTGTACTGGTTAAGAAACAATCTGCTGCTGGGGTACCATACCCACATCACATTTCCTCCAACAGCCTACTCACGTGCACATGATAAGGTGCAGAAGGACACATCATCTACACTGGAAGTAGATGCTAATGACAGCAACCACTGCTACTGCGTAGTGCAAGGAGGAGGCATGAGCTCAAGCACCCCATTTGGCTGCTATCGTGCATTCAGGCACAACTCTGGCTGAAGTAGATGACACCTGGTTTGACTCTCTCTGTCCTGCACCGTTCTGGTCCTCCAACACTCTTCCAGAAGTTTTTGCAGTCCCAGGAACCCTTCCATGCTCTCAGTCCACTCCCTCTTTTGGCTTTGTGTTATGAAAATATCACTTAACAATTTATGATGCATTCCTTGTATTAGCTCTGATACTCAGAACAAGAAATTGTTACATTTTGAACTACAGAGGTACCAAAAGACCCACAGACCTAGTGACAAATGCCACTTAGCCCCAAGAACAGAGGTGGGTTCCCAGCTGCCATTTATTTAGCAATAGGTTCATAGTTCAAACATCTTTGCAAGATGGGACTTAGCTTTCCACCTTGTTGAGACACAGTAATACTTTGATCTTCTAACAGACTTTAATCAGTGCTGAAGTAATTTTTAGTTGTTTCATTCTCACCATAAGTTGCAGGGCAAGGCAATACTAGGCATAGGGCTGAAGGCTTCATTGAGTGACAGGGAGCTGCAAAATGGGATTCTTGTGTGACTACCTCTAATTTTTCTATATGTGCTACCTGATAGAGGCAGAAAACACTCAGGATATTAATTGTCAAAGTGTTTGAATACACACACACATGCATGAATCTATGTGTATTTATATATGTTTAGCTGGTTTAATTTAATTTTAATTAATGGAAAAACAGATTGCAATTTCTTTAAATCCAAAACTTTCTTAAACAGTAAGGTAACTGCATCAAAGTGACATAACCTGGTAAACACTACCTTCACTATGAGGTCTTTTTCACTTCAATAACATAAGAGAGTTGGTTGAAGAAAGGAACAGAACATGAGGTAAGCTGAACAAAGTCCAGAAAGAATTTTATAGAACAAAAGGAATTTTTCTCTCTCTTTTTTTTTTCCTTTTCTTCTTTTTTTTTTTTTTTTTTTTTTTTTTTTTTTTTTTTTCCCTGATCAACATTCTGAAACAAATACAGTTGTGTGTGAGGGTGTTCATGTTTATTTTTAAGTGAAAAGATGTTAGCAGCAGCATTTAGCATGTGCTGAAAAAGTCTGAGAACTGGGCCTTATAGTCATCGTAAACTTAACTTCAGCTTCCAAGAAGAGAAGAAAGCAAAGAAGTATAATTGGGTGAGTAATATGAGTTATGATGTGGAAGCTGCAATGTAATGAGCTTGTTTAGTGCACATAAGGGAAGGAAATGTACTCAGTGCCAAACTGGATACCAGACTTGAGGCTGACAGTGGTGAATGAGTGGTATGAGTACATCAAAGAGAAGGATGTGC
Organism: Pyrocephalus nanus; assembly: GCA_038380795.1. Lineage (NCBI taxonomy): Eukaryota > Metazoa > Chordata > Aves > Passeriformes > Tyrannidae > Pyrocephalus > Pyrocephalus nanus. The sequence goes on along the minus strand of CM076260.1, from coordinate 88,910,991 downwards.
CTGAAGATGGTTCTCTTAATCCGTCAAACTGTTCTTTGAGACATTTGAATACAGAGGACAGAGACGGGGCCATTAGTTTAAAGGACTGGGGCAAAAGAATGAAGACTGCAAAACAAAAGGACCAAGAATGGTACCAGCAACATCCCAGAGGAGGGTGTAGATTTACCAAATTATCCAGGGATTGATGGAGGCTTAGCTCAGAGTGACTGCAGTGATCTCTGGTCCCAAATAAGACAAAGCCTTCATGTACGTGAGAGACTACTGGATAGTTGGGACAGTATGAATTTTGGTGATAAGACATCTTTCTTCCCCACAGCTGCAGAACGAATGAGGATGCTATGACATGGGGGAAGGTTTCAGCTAGGAAGAGTTCAAGGAGACAGTGTGCTTGTGGTCACCACAAAATCCTCTGTGGCCTGGGGCCACAGACAGTGGATTAAGGAGGTTGGAGCTCTTTTTATTTTCACACACTCCCTTTCAAAGGCAATCGCTGTGTCCTTTTTCTTCAGCTTCAGAAGGTTCAGAAAATCCCTTTTGGATGAATAAACTGTGGCCAACTCCAGGGTAGAAAGGTGCAATATAAATCTAAAGCACATCAACTGTGTTCAGGTGATTAGATGGCTTATATTTTGCCTGACATTGGTGACTGATTTGGTTTAGTTTTTCAACCTCACCTGACAAAAATCTTTATGTAGGTGAGTGATGCACCTCTGACAGAATTTTGAGAACATTAGTGGACCTTGTTCCCATTCTGTTTAAGATACTTTGTATTTACCATCATATATTGTGCAATATATTTAACGTTGTGACATGTCCAGAGACTAAGAAAGACTTTTTCTAGCCTCCTTCCTTAGCTATGTAGTGGGGGAAATACCCTGAACACAGAAAATTTAATGAAGTGAATCCCAATAGGTCTGTGAGCTCTGGATCAGGGTTCTGAAGCAGTTGAAAGAGTAGCAGGCAAAGAGGATTTGCCATGAAATAAGAAGTAGAAGGAGGTTTATGAAAGTAAAAGTTTGAAATGGTGTTGATGAACCTTCCTCAGGCCTCTTCCAATTAGGCATCTGGCACACAGAGTGGCAGACCATATGGGATGGCACAGATCTTGGCAGTATTATGGGACTAGTATTTTTACAAGGAGGAACTGTTCCTGAACAATACATAAACCTTTTTTTCTTCAGTGTCAGGTAGGCATGTTAGGAAGACAAGTCACATTATTATTAATTATGACTCACTTAAATTGATTCTATTCCTTGGGGACAATAAGATGAACATTTCTGTCTCTGATTACATCTCTTAGAGTACATTAAAAACAACGAAGAGGTGCAAGATCTTGCTCCTGGTGTGTGTTTCCTTTTGGATAGTCTTTCAAGACTCCAAAGGTGTTGAGATATTGTTGATATTATGTAACCTTCAACACTTAAGCATATGCACATCTACTTCTGAAAGGTCCTATTTGATCCTCATTCAATCACAGAGGGAACTTTTCTAGGTACTACAGAAGCAGCAAAGTTTAAATGACCATTATATGAAGAATTTGATGAAGCAGATGTTTCCTGCCATATGTTAAATAAACAGCTACTTACTGTGTACTATGTGGTGATGCAGGTTGAAATTCTGCCACTGAATAGTATGATGTCGTGTGAAGACTTGAACTGTTTCCTTATATAGTCCTCAAGAAATAATATTTTCTTTGCCCACATCTGAAAATAAATTCACAGGCAAGTATGCAACCAATCAAATCTTGCACAAATGTTAACACCCAGATGTGTGTGTTTCTGCATGGAATCAGTGTAGCTAGCAGAACTCTTGGATAGAGAAATCCTGTAAAAATACAGATTGGGCACACATAAGTTAAATATTTCTAACCAGTTTGCCAAGAATGTATAGTTTTATGAAATCTGTATTAGGTACAGAACTCTCAGTATTTTCTTCTAAAACCTTTTCATTAGTATACAAAGGGAGAATTTAGATTTCTGTAAAAATCAGCAGAACTTTCCTGTTTCACGTACAACAAACCAGAAGAAGCACATGGCTTTACCTCCAAGGGTCAACCATCACCCTCCAAACTCCCATTAGAATCTAGAACTTGAATAATCATATCTTTTAATGATAAATTCTACAATAAACCCATGTGATTTAGCAATAACAATTAATAGTAAGTTTGGCTATTGAACAGAACTTCTTGAGTAAGACAGTCTATTATTTACAATGCTAAATTCCAGCAGTACTTGATTTGAATATTTAGATTGTCAACTTATATTCATAACAGAGATGGGAAAGAGTACAAATAGAGAGAAAATACCTATATCTGAGGGGACCTGCATCTTGTTCAGCTTCATACACCGTATATCCTCAGTAAATTAGGAGGGGCTATTTTAAAGTTAGGGAGCTACAGGAGGTCAAAATCAAATAAACCTCTGAACAGAAACCCAGGGTGTGATTACCTGAACTGATGTCTTTTTTGAGAAAGGCTGAACAACCTTGCCCATGAAATCCCCTTTCCTGGCCTCACTCCAACACTGTGTACTTTTCATGGGCAGATGGTTATTGACCTATCACAGTACTTTCTGGGTATCTTTTGATGGCTGTTCAACCCCAGAAACAAAAAGGGAAAGTTGCCAAGTCCATTTGCTATATGTGACTCCTCACTTCACTCACACAAGAAGAGGCCTTGACTCTTTAACCTGGGCAGTTCATGTATGGGTTTTCTCTTCATATGTATCCTCTAAAACCGAACTGTGGACTTGAGAGGAAACAAGCTTGATATGCCATGTGCTTCCTATTTGTTGAAGGTATCAGTGCTGAAGGTCTGTTGGCATGCTAAAATGTGAACATTTTTACAGGATAGCAGGTTATGGAAGCTGCTCTTGATAAATTCCAGTAACGGCATTTTACACTCCACGTGCTCGTTTCTGTGAATGACAGATTGCACTGCTACATCTCCAAAGAAGCTCCTGACAAGGGTGATTCAGTGCATAAAGAAAGTGGAACATGTGTCTAATTCAGTTTCTACATTCTATAGCACATTTACACAGGACTGTGACCTTGTTCTTTCTGCCACGCCAGAACAAGAAAAAGAAATGTATGGACATATTTACCTCTCCTTCTCTCTTGACTGATTTTAAAGCTACATAAGGAAGTTCACGTGAATTTTTTCTCTTAGTTGAACAGTAGGAAAAGCGACTGTGTCAGACAGACTAGAGGCAGATGATGTGGCTTGTTGGATAGTAGGGATTAGAGATGAACCAGCCTGCCTCAGTAACTACCAGATGTCTTTGTCTTGAAAATAGAGTTACCAGGTAATAATAATTGACACACATACTGTATTCTAAAAGTACTTCTTGCAAGAAGATAGTTTGAAACCTTTCCTTGTAGTACTCTTCCAGGCATAAAAATCACTATTGGTTTTATTCATTTGGTGGAACCAATAGAAACAAACTTCAAAGATAGGTAATTGTTTATGATTGACTAAATACCTAAAACATGTATCATTAACCACTAAGTGCTCTCTTAAAACAGCACATAGATCCAGTTGTAAATACTAAAAACAGACTGCCTGATTTAGAAACCTTCAGAATAATCCAAACATTTCTTAAATGCAGTTTTAAATTTGCTCTGGTCTGTTTTGTGGTTTGTTCTTCAGCCTTCAAGGTGGATGGAGGAGTTTCCATTTCAAGTTTTAGTTTAATGACTTCACTTAAGAAGCAGGAGCAAAGGAAAGCAATATGAATTAAACATTACATAGTATTTGGCAAAGCACTTTCAGGAATTCCATAAGAAAGAGAAAAAAAACACCAAACCCTACACAGTTGCACAGAGTTAGTAGCAGCAACGAATAGCACCATCTAAAAGTACACACTTTTCAGTCAGTCTCGGCTGGTGAAATGCAGAAGCTTAACGTGGATTACACTTTTTAAAATCTTTCAACTTCAAAAAATAGAAGAGCTGTAGTGTGTTTTTATTTCAGAGTACTTTGCATGCAATCTCAAGATAAATGGGAGATACTGATTGTCTTTGTACCTGTGCCAACCGTTGTCGTTAGATATTGCTGTTTTGTTTCATCAGCTGGATGAACTTACCCAGGGACATCGATCAAATATCTGCATTTAAAAGAACACACTGTCAAATTAGTGGATAGAAAGAGCACATTATGAGAAAGAAATTGTCTGGTGAAAGATTTAAAGACTGACTCACTTGTGTTTCGTTTCATTAAATGTGGGGTAGTCCCCTTTCATTTTCCATTTAGCATGAACATTCTTGTACTCCATTACAACATCAGTCTTAGGAGAAACTAACTAGCTTGGGATACACATGAGACTCCTTGGAAAAAATACAGCTTCCCATCTTACAGATTCCAGAGTACCTTAAAATGTGGGTCCTGGGATAGGTGACCTTCCTGGCCTTCCTGGAGATATTCCCATGTACTCCTGTAAGTCTCACGGTTGCAAGGTTGCCTGGTGCACTACAGGAGCCTTCCCAGGTGGCCAGGCTGGTGGCTGTTTATCCAAAGGGAAGGGCTTGGGACAGCAAGGGAGTGCATCCACCCCTCTAAAGGACACAGAATATAGTCTGAAGGAGAAAACACAAAAATCCCTAGGAAAGTTTTGTCTTTGCTCTCCTCCCTCTTAGACACTCTTGGAAGATAATCTTGCTTTTTGCATTTAAGGTCAAGGGAGCAGCTTATGGTGGTAAGGGGTGAGGATGGGGCTGGAGAGTGAGCACACATGAATTAGGGGAGATATAGGTGAGCAGAAATAAAAGAAGAAAATAGATTATGAAAAGCTTCAGATGTTACAACTGAGAGTATTTTATCTTTGTTTTAGTAACACTGGGTAATGTTATCCAGGTTGGCTAAAAGATCTTGCTCTTCAAAAGAGCTTGTCAAAGATTTATTTTATAAAAAACATGAAGAAAACACACTCTAAAGACCTTGTGTTTTGTGTCTTTTAAGTCCTTGTCTAAGTGGCAATTTCTTGCAATTCTTGCAATTTCTTGCTGTTTTATTTATTATACACTAAGCATTTTTAGACAAGAAATACTTCTGTTTTCTGATTGATATCAGTGCGATACCTGTCTATTTCTCTCTGAGTTTGTATCTGTATACCCAATGGTATACAGAACCCAATGGACCCTGGAGGCCACTCCCATCCTGCACAACAAAAACAGGCTATTGCTGGCCCAGGCAAGAACTCAGACACCTCTATTCATTTTTATGTCTGTGGCAGAGGCTGAAAGGCACTCACCTGATGTTGCAAGGAAGATCCAAGGTGTGTTCCTTGGGAGATGCGTATGTCTGTAACTAAGGTCTTTCCCTGCTTATGCTTGCCTGCTTGCTGCCCTCTAAATGACAAAACTTTGGTGCAATGTCATGGTCATTAAGTGCTTTGCTTGCATGTTGAGGCCGTCCTGACTTTCAAGCCCCACCCACACCTTAGTTACCTTGGAGCCAAGCAAGCAGGCATGGAAAGGGTTCACAACAGTCTTTCACATGGCAGAAATCCAGTGTTACTAGTCTTATACTGAGCTTTATTAGCCCTCATGGTCATTGGTATGTTGGAGCACTAGTGTGTGCTCCTTGCTGTGAGGGATCCTGGCAAATGGGCCACTCATTGTAGTGAGGAGAAGCATATCTTGGTAATAACCAAGCAGTTGCCATTCCAAAGCCAGACTTCATGGCTCAAATTCACACTTCATAGGGAAAGTTCCCTGTATACATTGTCAGCTTTGAAACCAAACACTTCCACACCTAGTCTGCACTGTAAATCAAGCTTTGGTGGTGCTTTCCATCCAGCTCCATTACACAAGTAGTCTGACTTAGTTCTATGGCAGAGATGTATTTTGGCTAAAGTGGTATTTTTCACAGACTGGGGGATAAACATGACTTTTATGTTTGTAAAGCAAAAGGCTATACGATGGTAACAGACAGGCATAGGGAGTGCAGGTGCAGTTCCAAATCCCTGCCTGGCTGTCTCTGTACCTGGGCTTGGTGCCTGAATTCTCCCATGCTCAGATATACAGCAGCACCACAACATTTCAGAACTTCAAATGAGAGCATTTACTCCTCATATTAAAAAATTAATTTCCATTAATACATGTGAAATTCTGCCTTTCTTTTGGAAGTAAAAGGAGACAGCCCACAAAACTACTGGACCATCCTTGTTCCCCAGAAATGTTAATTCATCATTAAAATTATTAAACAGTAAACGGCTGAGATGTGTTATTACAATCTTGAAGTATTTCCTTTGATTGTTTAAAAATCTCTGTTTTAATTCAAGTCATCTATTTTTTTGCCTTTTACAGTTTTGAGAGCTCTATCTTACCACACGGGAAACATTTCACAAAGGTGTCAAAGTGACTTGTCATGGGTTTGGAATGAGAACTAAATTAAATGTCCATACTGTAGCATACTTATATAAATAATGAGATATTCCAGTGTAAACCATTCATTTGGCAGTCATTTTGACATCATCAAGTACCAAGTGCTATAGAGCTCCTGCCTAACTTTGACACATGCAGAGAAAATCAGGAAGGAAAATGTGTGTGTGTGTATTTAGAATTTTATAGAAAAAGACAGCCCCTTGTAGTCTGTTGCCATGTAGTTATTTCTAACTTTTTTTGGAAATAGTGCAAGAAGTTTAACAAAGTACTCTGGATTCACAGCAGAAAGTTGCAGCATTCATCTGTCTCCCACTGAACTCCAAAACCTGTTCCCATAATTTAGAAACAGAAATGGATTAAAAAAATATTAGTGAGAATCAAGAATGATTTATTTATATTATGGATGATATAGTGTCACTACTTCTAAGAAATACATTAAATAAAAATTCTTCATAAAATAAAAATTGTTTTCTGTTGAATGTTGCTCAGAATTTGCTTATCAGTGTATTGTACCACCATGTTTCCAGGTATGGCATTTTTCATCCAAATAATGTTTTAAAGTGCTGGCAAGGCTTGAGGGCTGCAATACAAACCATGTTAGGAATAATGCAAGTACAGAAACACAACAGTAGCAAAGCCTCTTTTGCTGGGATTCTAGAAATAGTTGGCACTGGAGGGCCCTTTTGTCTTGCATCAACTTCACAAACTTGCATGGAACCAGGCTAACAATAATCAAAAATTGATAATAGATACTTAGTTCCAAACTGTCTTTCCAACTGCCTAGCTACTTTAAGCCAGCTTTTAGGGAAGAAATCTTTCTCACTCAAAGATCCATGCACACATTCTTTGACATCGTGAGTGGCAAGCAAACCTTGTACTCTAGGTGGATTTGATCTTCAGACAAAAGGCATCCATTATCTGTTAAAACAGCATCCTGGTTTGTTGGCAGCAGATCCAGCACCTACTGGATAGCATGACCCAAACTCCCAGACTGACAGAGACAGGCAGTCTGGCCCAGAGTGTATCTTTACTTTGTCATCAGTAAAGACACCCTTCAGGTCAAAGTCTGGGACTTGCTGGTTGGGTCACAGAGGGATTTTTTTTCTGGCACCAGGCATGGCATATCTGTCTGACTTTATGTTTGCGCATGATTCATCTCCAAAAACTGTAACTAATATCTCGAATGATCTCTGAAATCTCTCTGGATTAAGGAATAAAAAAAGCACCTATTGCTCTATTTGTCTATAACTCAGTGACTTAAAAGATTGAAATAATTTTTCACTTGGAATCAAAGTTCATAAATGTTGCTATTAACTTGTAGCTTTGCAGAGATTGTTTCATGTAAATGTAGAAGTGTCTCTAAGTAGTTTACAAGTGCATTGCAGCTTGCTTCAAAACCATGGTTAGTTACATGAAATCACAAGCTTCCAGCAAACAATTTAATCTACAGTCAATCTTCATTTAATGATACAAAAAAAAGAGATAATTTTATGTCTTTATTGCAACTAATAGCTGGCCAGGAAGCACAAGCCTTCTACCGCACTCTTCACAACTGTGTCCTCAGCTTGCCATGAAGAGAAAAAAATTTTTCAGTGAATTTGGGGAGCAGCAGGCTTCTAGCAAGGGCAGTGGTGTGCCAAAGCCACCCACCCATAGTCTGGGTTGCACCTATAGCATATAGTGAATGATGGCACCAGGCACCCCAGATGACTCAAGAGCAAATAAATAAGAATTAAAGCTGTACTCATGAGGTGTATTGGGATAGAAAATATTAGCTTCTTTCATTCTCCTTGACATTCTTAACACACCCTTGGAACAACATTTCAGGACTTATTTTTTCCACCCGTCTGCTAGGGGTAATTTACTGACAGCTCATTGCTTACTTGGCCATGGGTTTTCTAGATTTTATTAGTTAAATGCCTAATTGTGTAAAGATTATAGACCTTTATAAAGCAACAAAATTGCTGTGAGCTTTCTGCTTAAAATCCTCTCTGACAGGCAATCTCACTAAGTATTCGCTGATCTCAACTCTGTTCCTATGGCTTAAGAATATGTATCAATAACTCAAGGGTACAAATGTGTCAAGGGGTTGCAATTATCCTCAAAACAAACACTGGAAAAAAAAAAGAAAGCACAAACTAAGTGCTAGAAAAACAGAGTTAAGGCATTCCAATTTACTTTGTCCAGTAGTGACCCCATTGCATAATGAATGATGTCTTTATGATGAGTGCATAGTAGAGTTTCTTTCTTTCTTTTTTTCCTGCTTACCTTCTTTCCTTCCTTCTTTCTTTCTTTCCTTCTTTCTTTCCAGCACTGCAGAGAGGAAAAAGTAAAATAAAATTAATTATTTTGTTACATTGTCATAGTATTTTTAAAGTATTACACTCTGGAGATTTTGAAAGTCCCAGAGCAATATTTTGATATGTTAATTTGAAAAAAAAAAAAAAAAAAAGCATTGTAGGAGCGTTCATATAGAGCTAATATTTTCTTGTGTTAGTGTTTCTATTTTTACACTGCCCTGCTTTCCCCCAACATTTTATTTCTTCATTAATTTAATTAGGTTCTCACTGGATTTCAAATACAATAAAAGGACAGAAATGGGAAAGGTTTCCTGCCAAGACTGACCAAGATGTCACAGAGACACACAGTCCCACATCCTCCCACTCTTCGTGTCTAAGGGTTTATATTTTCAGTCTAATACACATCTCTTCCCCAGCCACGCCAGATTCAAATACTGATGGAAAGTGCAGTGTGTTGCATTAATAAGATAGCTATTTATCAAATAGCAACATAGAGACCCAAATTTCCCCTTGTCTCTTAGTATATTGCACCATGCCATGTAAGAAATATTGGCGGTGTCAGATTCTCAGTGCCAGGAGAAAGATAGAAAGAGGAATTAATTCAGCATCATCGGCACCTGGAAAAGTCCGATGGAGGGAGACGTGCCTCAGTAAGTGCAGCCTCGTAAGCCAAGGTGTCTTCCTGGGGCCATGGGCAAACCTGTCGGCTGGGGAAGCTCTGAGGAGGCTCTTCTAGTGCTGTGGCCAGATTGGCTTCCAGTTGGTCACAGCATTTGGGAAGAGTGAAGGTGGTATCGTATTACCTGAGCTCCAAGGACTTGGCTTTGAACTAAGCAGGGTTATGCTGATCAATGTGCCTGAGCCCTTCAGGCATTTGGTGTTCTCACCATAGCTTGGAGAAACCATCAGCCACTTCTAAATGGAAAATGCACAACATATTTGTAGGAGAGATACAGTTTCTGTGGGAGATTTGGGATAAGAGTGGATCCTTAAAATTATATATTTGTTCTAATTAGTAACAAAGCCTTCTTCTGTATGGAGTACCATTGTTTGCTGTAGCTCAAATGAAGATCATGGTTCATGGTCATTTTAAAGGGACAAGGCATACCTTTTCTGACTGAAGCTATGGGCAACTGGAGCAATGCCACTTTCAGAGGGCTGAACAGAACAATCTCTGGGCTGTCCAGGGTATCACTTTAAATGGCTTTTCAGTGCAAGCATGAGGGGTATGTGCATGGAGAGGGTTACAGGGTGGGGACTCTTCCTGGCTGTGTACCTGTCCCTTACCTGCCTCTTGTGGGATAGGTGGCTTCCTATCCCCTCAGATATCCAACAACATGCCTTCTGCAATGGAAATCTCACCACCTGGATGAGAAAGAAGGGAAAGCAGTTGCAGCTCTGCTCCTTGGCAACATCCCTCCCCAGCCAAGTCTAGAGCAAAAGCTCGGAGGAACTCAAAATGTGGTTGAGGCTGCAGAGCTGACATGGGCAGTGGGACAAAACTTCTTGTGGGTACAGACTGCTATATGGGAGTGACAGCTCCTTTGGGTGAAGTTGTTTTGGTTTTAATGCTACAGAAGTGCTGTATGGCCTTGTCTTGGATGGTGAGAACTTTCCAAATTCTCTCAGGATCACCTCCTAATTCTTAGGCAGACCTTAGAGAGGAAGTTTACCATATAGAAATGTAAACTTACAAAATTTTTCACTATTCAGAAGTCCTTGAACAGGATCCAGATGATGTGGGCTCATGAGAAAGAGACACTGAGCCATGATTACATCAGGGTGTGCTCCAAGATCACTTCTACTCATACACAAATATTTACTTCCAAGAGACACAGAGATATACATTCTGTAAGACATTGCATTACCTTCCAGTATTTGTAATCACTTGATCAATGTTTGGTTGATCTGATAGCTGCCTGAAGTGCAGGTCACAATGAGTTATCACTTTTCTGACAGCACTGAGTGGAAGGAAGAAGCTGCAAGAGAAATGATCTATAGTCCTCAGTTTCCTGAAGTTGGAACGGCAGATAAGAAGCAGATCCATTATTTCCATCTTCTGAAGGCAGCCATCTTATATCTCTGTGATCTGTAGTGTAGATAAAGGTGAAGTAAACCTCTTGCCTTACAGAAAGCCTTCTGTCCCCTTAGTTCTGAGAAGAAGCTCTCCTGGCAGTGTAAAAGGCATAAGAGTGAAAAAGTAGACTTTTTTTACTGTCTCACAAAGAGAATATGCATTTAATCATGTACTTTCAGCTTGTGCTTGAGCTTCTATCACTTTTAAATTTTGAATGTTAATATAAATGCTTTGTGAGATCAAGTCAGTAATTCATAACCGCATTTATAGCTATTATTTCCCAATTCACTCCATTTCTAACCAATTCTTGTTGGCAAAGAGAGGCACAGGATTTTCTGTCACTACTAGGTTTCCACAACAATGAAAATCTCCTTTCAGGCTCTTTCCAATAAGATTGGATTGATTAACTACGCTACTGTTTATTTTGCTGTACCTGCCAAGTATATGGCAATGCAGATATAGGAAAAAATAGTGTAATGTGAATATGTGGACAAGAGAGAATGCCAGAAAAAATATCATCCCTGAACATGAAACAATTCCCATTTAATTTCATTTCAGGACATTAGTGTTTAAGGTGCACCTCTCAGACAAAGGAAACATCAGTTTCTAATTCAAGTTGGTCATTTTGTAATAAAAGAAGTTGAAAACATTTATGAGAAAATAGTTTTATTGAAAAGTAAATTACACCCTTTTTTTTCCTTTTCATTTTTCCTCCCATTCCCCCATTGTCCTAGCAAGGCCAGATTTACCCAACAAGAACACTGATGGGAAATGGAAAAGAGTAGGTTCAGAAAGGCAAGTAAGAAAAGCTGGAGACACAGTATACTTTTGGAACCTTAGGATCTTGGTTTAGGATTAGGATCCCAAAATAATGTTCAACTAGTACTTGTGTGAAGAACGTAACAGAGTTAGGGAAGATAGGCAACTGCAAGACAAGGCAAAGAAATGTTTCTTTCTTCTTCTTTTCAAATTGATGTTGCATATGTAGAAATACTGAAGAGTGCCAATGACGGAGGGGAAGAGGGTGATCTTCCAAGATGGAAAGCCATGCTTTTTCTCACTCTTCCCTGTCTCCCTTCCCTCACTGTAATAATCCACCAAAAATGTTCTAGATATGTGTCTGGACACTTTGGCCATGGGCCTTTCTGTCATCATGAAGGGATACCTTCAATTTCAGTGAAGCATTCCTATGGATGCACACAAGGAATTGAGGCAAGAGATAACAGGAAACAGAAATTTCTGTAGCCATTTCCTTTCAGATGGAACAGTGATCATTTAGATAAAAATTAAATCTGTTTTTCTACTGATTGTGTCAGTAGTATCCCCAGAAAGTGGGACTGAGATCAGAGCTGAGATTCAGGATGTGTATGGCATAGGGAACACGATTACCTATTTGCTATATATCCTAACCTCACACACACACAAAAATCTGAACACAGCTATTACTGACAAAATTGTAGTAAGAATTCGTATCAAATTCTAAGAGCAGCCCCTGGACTTTGAGTGGTTTGGAGCAGAGCTGGGAGCAGTATTTCATACTCAGTTCTTATAGCCACGGTGGGTCAAATCAAAAGCCTGTTTCACATTTTCTTTGAATTATGAGTTCAAATTCCAGATCTTAGCTTTGCTGTTCAGTGGATATATATTCATTGGCATTAGTATTTCTGAATGGATTAAGTCAGCCACTGTGGAATACAGATCCTGTAGTTTACTTCAAGATAAGCATGAGCAGCATTAGAGCAAACATTTTGGATATTTTCCAAGAGAAAAGGCTTGCTCATGGAAACTAAGTGTTCTGTAGAGAAGTTGTGAATTTGACGAGTCTGTTGAAACTAGTCCAGCAGGCATCTGACCAAAATCTGACTATTTTTTGGTCAGTTCATCTACCTTCTTTTTCCTGCCCAGGCTCTACCAACCTCCCTGAGCTCACACAGAAGGACTGGGAAAAATCAAAGGCAGCTTTGTGTTTCTTGATGTGTAATTTTTTGTTGTCGTGCCAATCCATCACAGCTCTGCCTCAGAAATCACTCAGGGATGTAGAAGCTGTTTCCAGGTCACTGTGACTGTGCCACCAGGATCAAACTCACTGGAGAAAGCGAGCTGAGCTTGTGGTCAAGCTCCTCACAATACACTGGTGGGAATGGAGCTGTTCAGGTGCTTGGGCTGGGACCAGCTGCTCTCCTGGTTTATCTTAGAATCAAAGAGGCTTCAAATGCAGTGTCGTGGGGTGTTTTGTGTACCAGAGAGAACTGCTCAGCGGAGGCTACTGACTGTCACAGACCTTCAAACAGCCAGTAGATGGAAATAAACACTGGTACCTACTGAGACATACTAGATATGACCTCATTACCTAGAAATGGAAGGCTTTCTACATAAGCCATTTACTCAAGCAAAATTATGCCACAAAAAGGAATATGCTTACTTTTCACCATCTCTATTTATTAAAAACATTGTTAATGTGCTCCTTGATAACTTGATTTATGAAGTTTGTGACAAATTGCTTGCTTAATTGAAATATGTCAGGTTTCTAAACACTAAAGTTAATTATCCCTCCTTTTCTAGTGGAAGGCTGACCTTTAATTGTACAATATTAATCCACATATTGTATGAATTATGTGAAATACCCATTTTGAATGTAGAGGGAGACATGCATGTATTATTGTAGTGGAGTACAGTAACATAATTATTTTTAATTTAGGATATCAGTTTAATTAAATACTTGCAGAAAGCAAGCTTTTTCAGGAAATTTGCAATTACAATCAATTTGAATGTACTGCTACATTAATATGGTGACAAGCCCAATAATAAAAATGAACTAAGTAATTATGGGCAGGTGCTGAACAGATGTGTAAATAGAAGGTCTCTGCATGGAACATTGTTATATATCATTTTGAAAAGGGAAAGAAACCTGTTATCCATAGCCATTCATATACGCAGTTATAATCAGTCACAAAAAGTTAGTTCTTTCAATTTAGATAAATCATTTAAAAATGTGTATGGCACTTAGGCTTTCATTTTCTGTTTCTGGAAAGAAAGTCTAGTTGATTGAAGACTGCTGCTCTACTGTACTCAAAGAGTCTGCCGCACTATTGAAATATATTCTTCTTTCAACACATTTATGATGAGTGGATTTTGAGTTTGGAATGGTTTAACAGTCAAAACAATTCACATTCCATATTACAAGCTGAGCTTTATTTAAAGAAGGGGGGAGGCTGAAACTAGTTTAAAGTTGTTTGCTCAAGTTATCAGATTGCCAAAAGCCCAGTTTAATCTCCAAATAGTCAGAAAACAATGACATTGCATTACTACTGTGAATTGCTTTTAGATAGATTTACAGCGCGTTTTTTCCTGTGTGTGGTTTTTTTTTTACTGTTGGTTTCTGTGTGTGTGTATGTGTGTCATTTTCTTTTTCTCCAAACCTTTTTCAAGTCTTCTATTTTTGTGTGGTGTGTTAGAAACAATCATATCTGTGATGTAAGCAATTAAGCTAAACTGGAATAGTGTATATAGCAATCACAGAAAACCCGAGGAAAAACTGGCATCTAAGGAATGATGAAACGTGAGCCATCCCCATGTATGGAATGGGATCTCCTAATCTGTCTACGGAAGATCACAATGTCTAAAGTAGCCATGTCTAAACAAGGGGCAAGTCTAAACTCGACTCTTTCAGAAACTTAGATGCTTTATTCTAGAGTGCAGAGATCTGCTTTCCTCTCCCCAAGGTTTACAGTTCTTGAATGGATCCCAGTGGCTAAGCCAGATGCTTCTCAAGAAATACTTGGAAGGGCAGTAAAATACTTTTTATCATTCTCAGGAACAGTTAGACTAGGTGTTCTTGGCACTGTGGAAAGCTGTGAGAGGAGCTGGAGTTGTGCACCATTCTATTCCTTATCCCACCATGTGCAGAGCCATCATCTTATCTGGAAAGGGAACAGCAATTGCCACATCTGGAGAGAGACTAATAATGAAGCAGTGCTAGTGCTGTTGCAATAAAAACTGCCTGGACAGATTCCTCTCATCTGTTTCATTTGTAAAAGGTCGAACTTCAGAAGCACAAACTTGTATTCTAAATGTACTCTGAAATATTTCAGGTGGGGAGGGTGAAGTGGGGACCTCACGCAGTCCTGCATCCTGCAGACCTCTGCAGCTCAACAGCCGTGGATCACACAAATGGCAGTGACTTCTATACCATGTGCTGGTATAGAACTCTTCCATCCTATCACAAGGCAAGACTCAGCCTGTAAACAGTATTAGAGCACAAAGATGACACCACCATGTATAGCAACCATTCCCTCAACTCCAAACTCAAAGACACACCAAGCATTTTCTGTAGAAAGTGAAAAATGAAGAAGTAATTATTTCCTAGGAAGAATGAACAAACCCAAAGCAGTGGAGAGGACAAAAGAGTCTCAGTTTTACAGTAGAAATCCTCAGGATGCTTACTGACACATCTGCCTTCCTTGCTAAAGGAGCATGGCTTAAATGATGAGTAGGCTCTTTATACTCATCATGCCCCATCTACTGGAGGGAGGGGTTTATTTTAATGAAAGACTTCGTGTTTCCAATTAGAAAGTTTGGAACACAGATTTTGTCTTGGTCAGGGGAGCATCTAATAGTCAGACTTTGAATAGGAGTTATTCATGGAGCATATTCAGGCAGGATATAAAACAAACCTCATACATGTTGGTATGGAAAGATTTTGCTTACCATTTCAAAAAGAAAGTGGTTTGAATTGCCATACTTAGCCATGCCTCCTCCTACCTCTCCTTGCATTCACTTCCAACTGCTCCTATAATCTCTGAGTTCCTCCATGTTTGGTGTCTGAAGAGGCAAAGAGGGAGATTTCAGAAGAATTTAGGGAAGATTCCCATCACAGGTGTCACACAAGGCAGTCACATCTAAGGGCAGTGCTTATGACCCACATGAGTTAGCACCAGCACCAAAAGGAAGATTCCTGGTTCAGTGCCATGCTGAGCCAACCCGGCAATATTCCTCTCCAACTGCATCAGCAATTGTGCATGACTCCACAGCATTAGTGTTGTGGCGGGAATCTTTGCAACACAGCTCTCACCACAGAGACAGGCACACCTGTATCAGTAGGTGTTTAGGTTACTTTTGTCCCTCAGAGGATCCTCAAGTGATCAGGGTACTTGTGGCCTCAGTCCCTTCCTCAGAGAACCCAGTGCCTTCAGCTGTGTTTTAGCTGTGTGGGAACTACTCAAGCTCACTACTGTTGCTGCGGCTGCTAAAGGAAAACATTTAGTTAAAGGTGAGGGTAGGCACATATTATAGATGTAAGCATATGGCTGTCAAGCTTCTGCCCAGCAGCTTCCATAGATATGTGGCACCTTATGTTATCCAAGGCACTTGGAATTTTTCAGATAACAAAAGCTAACGAAGGCGGCTATTACAGCTTTATGCTGCACTTGCTTCCTGATAGAGTTGCCAATCCAGTGCTTTGAATTCTGTGCCAACAGCCTTGACAGAAGTGAAAGAGCAAGCTGTGCTTTTAACAGATGCGAATGCTTTGGTTGCAGTGATGGTTGCTTTTTCAAAGCCATTATCACATATGGGGGCTTGCAGATGCATACCTCTTCCGATGTGACAACTCTCAGACAATTGGAAAGCTTTTCATAGCACTGGCAAGCTTTTAAGGGGCAAAATCAACTGGCCTCATCTAGCAACTCTTTTACTGTCTTGCAAGTGCTTGTATTGAACAGATGCACAACATGTGGTTGGCACAGTTGAAAATGTCCTGCACTGCAGCCAAAGTGTTATACCAGCAACAAGCCATGCTGCTGAATTTCAGAGAATTTGCAGTCCTTTCACTGATGACTGCAGAATTAAGACAAACACAGCAGCATCATGCATTAAATTACTGATTAAATATTCTCAATTTGAGAACAGTTCATCATCTAGTTTTAGCTTTTCTCACTCTATTTTCCATGTCTTAACCAAGAGCACAGCTACTGAAATACTGTGAAATTCCTTGCTTCACTTGCCACAATATCCTAAGAACTGGCTATCATCTATTTGATTCTTTTAATTGCAATTTTATAATGGAAAATTCCTTGTGTCTGTAATGAATATAACCTAGAGATACTGAAATATGTAAGACTGTCTTCCACCAGAAGACCTTATCAGCTTTTTTTTGGGTCATCAAATAAGTACATTTTCTATTTCTAAAGCTTTGTTTCACATGGAAAAGATCTGGCAAATCTTGGCACTATATGCTATTTGTCAAAGAAAGAAATAGTCCAGAGTTCATAAAGCCTTGACCCTACAGGTGTGTCCATTGGGCATCAATGCAAGTGAAGGTTGGTCTGAGGAACCAGTGAGGTTCTGCTTTGAGTAATCTGCTGAACAGAAGCATAATTCCTTACTTAAACAAATTCATCATTAAAGAAAAGCATGATCTGATTTAGAAAATCTAAGCCAAAAATTCTGGTTTTTTGGTTGGACGGGAAAAATAATTTTTCGTCACCTTTTGAAACTCTGTTACAAATGAAAAATCCCCACGTATTTTGCAAAATGAAACCTTATTTTAGGTAAAACACTCCAAGTTGTTATATTTTCAATTTCTTTATTTTGCTTTTTCCCATGAGCTTTTCCATCTTTTGTGCAGTAAAAACAATGTAATAAAGTTAGCACAGATCCTCCAGAACATACTTTTTAGTAGGAAAAGAAAAACAGGATCAAGAAAATTTTACTTTACGTACATGAAAAGCCACATCATAGCGTAAAAAGACTGAATTTTCAGGTAGAGACATTCAGTCTGTTTGACCTTTGCAGAGTAACTAACTAAGGAATTGTGCTCTCATCAAGTCCTGCTCCCCTAGTCTTTCTCTCTCTCTCTCTTCTTTCCTTCTTTTTCTCTTTCCATTAATGGATTTTTTTCACATTTGAACTGTCATTTCTGAATGTGTGACTTGCAGATTAATGCATAAATAAATAAAGTGTTCCCCATAATCAAATTATCTGTGATTAGGCACTACCAATTTCTTAGTGACTGTTTTGGTGCAAGTCACAAGCAAGTGCAGAAATAGTTCCCACTCCTTTTTTGTTACAACAAACTTACAACAGCTGGTGTGCACATACAAGGTGCAAAGTAACTCTGACAGAGATTGAGGGTTTGTCCCAAGAAAAAAGGCATCCTTTTTGGGCATAGGTTCTCTTAGAGCCTTGTGCCTTTAGGCTGTCCATTTAATAGAAGCAGAACCTTTACAAGGTTCTCCTATGCAATCAAATCCCCATCTAATTTAATGAATTTATTCAAAGTAATGAAGCAATTTTCTTACATCTGTCATTTTTCTTACTGGGAAGGCCAGTGACTAATCTGCTGTTATAATCTAAAACAGCATCATATGGGCAGCTACTATAATGTACTCTGTCACCATGAACCAGAGCGTCATTCCTCCCTAGCTGTACATTATATCACTTCTCTATCAGGTGGGACACCTCTGAAGAGGTGACAGCATGTTGAATGTAGGTGGCAGGCAGGAGGTTGGCTCAGGAGCCACCATGCTCATCTTCTGTCAGCAGAGATTACCTGTAAGTTCACAATAGCCAGGACAGCCTCCCATTTTAAGCCATGCAGAACATAATGTGAACTTGTAATCAGGGAATTTGCATTTAACTTAAAAGTGTCCTATCACATCTCAGTTGATGAAAAAGAAAAAGACTTTATCTTACAGTTCTATTTTTAGTGGACATGATGTCTTTTCTCTGACAAATGTGAGGATATGCAGGAAAATCCAGTCACAGAATTACTCACTCGAGGTTTCCACATATACATCTATCTGTCCTGATTGCAGATATACTTCTCACTTTTCATGTCCATAAATGACATCACCTACTCAAATAGACCACTTTAGACTTTAAGGTAAGATTCAGAGTGCTTAAGACACGTAGATACCTAAAATATTCCGAATATCCCTCCTAAGATATCCCATATTAAGGCTCTCACTTCCAGGGCTCCAGAAGAGCTTGCTCCCTAACTTTCTCCTAGGGCATTTAGCTATAAGCCAAGACAAGCCACTAAACCGATGTGTGAACCTCTAAAATGTTCAATATGTATCATAACATGGAGATATCTGGCTGACAAAAGACATCAGGCAAGGCTTTCAAGCTCTAGAGGATAAACGAAGTCCATTATTAGATTGATTCCATCATTAGCCCAACATCTGGCTCTCAGCTTCTTTCATGATGGTGCTGTGGTTGGGATGCTACCTCAACTTGCATTTTCATAAGCTACACTCTTCAGTGATTTATACCGGTCTGCTTTTAATCACATTGTGCCAAAATTAACCAACTATAACTGCCACCCAGGGCAGGCCATCTTCTGGAAAGGCCATAAATGAAATTAGCTATGAGGGCAGGATGCAGCTGCATGGCTATGAAGTGGAAAAGAGATCTGTGCACTAGTTCGGCCTCTTCCCCATTATGTAAATGAAAGAGCATGGCACTAATGGGGAGAAAGGGAGGCTGAAGTATCTGTGACTTCATCCTTTCTCCCCCTTCTCCCTTCTGTTCTAATTGTGTATGTTTTTCAGCTGCAGAGAAATGAAAACATCTTTATTTTTGTTTAATTTCTCAAGCACTTTATTTACAAGATCAATTAAAAAATTTAACTTCAAATCAAAAAGTACTTCCCCTCTCTTCCTCACATAATTTCAGTTTGTCAGCAAAAATGCACCCATAAACCCATCATGTTCACATATGTGCATACAGCATCCAAACCACACTGCACTCTGGAACGTGGTGAGAGCTTTAGTATAGCTGGAGGGAGCAGAGGAATGGGATCTGAGAGGTGGGAAACCTCCAGAGCATACCATTTCCCTTTTTGTACTTCAGATCCAGGGCTGGCTGAAGTCAGAAAGTGATTTCCTAGCAGCTTCAGTAGGCTTTGGAACAGGCTTTAACAATGGAGCTAGCAGAAGATACTTGGTTATGATGTCAGCTTCGTAGTAGTTGCCAATATTTTTTAAGCTAGGAAATATTAGCAAATGCGATAACACAGTGAAATGTGGTGACAATAGGAATACTGTTCATATCTTGTTCATTCGAGTTATTACACAAAGTAGAAAATACAATTAAAACCATGTGGTGATCTTCAAAGTGTCTGGCTTTATTTAA
Source organism: Pyrocephalus nanus (assembly GCA_038380795.1). NCBI lineage: Eukaryota > Metazoa > Chordata > Aves > Passeriformes > Tyrannidae > Pyrocephalus > Pyrocephalus nanus. Next base: position 88,891,098 of record CM076260.1, on the reverse strand, counting down.
AACTACCCCTTTTTCCAAGATCAAATGTAAAACAAAGTCTTTACAAATAGTTTTGTTTATCAGACAATGGTCGTACAAAGATGCTGTAAGCACAGAGGGGAGAGGGAGCTGGCTTTCATTCTGCTCCTGCAGAGGTGTAGGAAAAAGGGATTGGGACGGGCAAAATGACAGAAGGACAGCCTTCCTCCCCCTCTTCAGCACTCTCTCTGCACAAACCACTCATAGGAATGGACTCTTGGAGGTCTTTCCTGGAGGGAAAGAAAAAGGTTATCACACAGTTAGTTGACTTCAGAGCTCTAAAAAAGAAAACTGCCACATGAGCCCAGCCTTGAAATACAACCACCGTAGCCAGTAATCAGTAACAGCTTTTCCCTCCAGTGGAAGATGCAAGAAACCCACAGCACGTTCTCAGTAATAGTTTTGATACATGCCTTGCTATAAAGCTGTTCAAAGAGAAACTTAGGGCCCAAAACTGTTGCAGCTATACTCTATACCCTACAGAGTTAGATCCTATAATCCTATTGATGTATCTTCTTTTTTTTCATATGGTCAAAGGTTTGCCAGATAAAGACTGATTTATTGTTTATGCTTCTATAATTACCTCATGGAATATAAGCCCTTAGATCTAGCAAACACCTCCTCTCGTAACATCACACCTATTCTTTCCTCTTTCTCTTCTCCCATCTGCTCACATCTCTGCTTCTTGTATCTCCATCCTTTGATGTTCAAGCCACTGTCATAATTAACATGTGCCAACCGGTCCTGATCCCCATCCTGCGCCCCTGTGAGCAGGAAGGCAAGGAAGCATCGCCCACTTACTGTGCTTACCCTTCTTGTGCCTGTTTTCCTTGATGTGCAGAAAAGGAGTGGAAACCAGCTGAGGGTTCTGCTTGTACATATTCATGGATGAATGGGAATAATCAGTAAAGGTCAGATGGAATTAAGAGCCCCAAACAACCCAAATGTATACTGACAGAGTGTCTACTAATGATAGACAACAAAAGCCACTAGCAGAAAAGTTGTGTCTACAATCTTTCCTGACCCAGTGATGGCTCTTCAATATACAACAACAGCATAAGGGATTGCTGAAGATGATGCTATTAATATGCCTGTTATCTCAGACATGGCCTTTAAGTTCATTATCTAAGGCAGCTTTAGATGTAAAGACCAACAAATGAAACTTTGAAGGAGCTTCCTCTTTCAGGTAGGTGGATTGACTCAATGCAATGACTTTTGCAGATAAATGTGTACTCTGAAGCTCTGCTGAAGTGGAATTGAAAACTAACCTCCAGAACAAAGAGAAAATTTCTTTTAGGCCTAAACCAGCTATGAGGAAACTGCAGATAGTGTGACTTAATACTTGCCAAAAATGTGATTAATAATACTGAATATATGACACTGGACCTAGTTTAGGAAAGTGTTATATAAGCAAAGACTTCATACCCATCACTGAAGCTCTCAGCACAATCATGTACTATTGCTAACGGGCCTAGAGGGTGAATTTTCAAGGACACTCAGCACCAGGTTATCTCAGCTTCCTTGGTGCAATTCCTTCTGACTGATTTTGGCTGAAGTAGGAATAGACCAATTGTACAGCAATGCTTAGAAGACTTTACACGCTCTCAAAGAGTCATTCTGGCTTTACCCAGTGGGAACTGTCAAAGAGACAAATGCTGCATGGGAGCCAAGCACAGCAATTCCAGGCAAGAATGGGCTATCACATATTAAGAGGTGGACTTTTAAGCCTGAAGCAGTTGAGGTGTCTTTATTACCAGGCAGCTTATGTAGTGGTGGCTCAGGAGATACCCAACCCCAGGGCTCAGCCATGTTGCTGAATTTTTTCAGACTAAAAAGTTGCTGAAACTTAATATATGAGTCTGCATTTCAAGCCACAGCAAAACTTTGGCTTTATTTAGTCAATAAAGATGGCACACACTGAAGCTTTTCTGAAGTGTTTTGTCTTAATCTGGTTCCTAGTGAAATATGGTACATACACAATTACTGAAACTTCCCTGGCCCAGAAAGCAGTGTATATTTGACACACATTTGACAAATATTTTGTATGATCCCATCAATTACCTTTTGTAATAGATCTTAATTCTAAGGGCATGGGATGGAGTCCTTATGCCACATGAAAAGCACATTTTACCACATGGCAGTCATGACTTTGCTCAGCCAGTATTGCATTTTGACAAAATTTCATGCATGTATCACAGAATCAAAGAAAGTTTAAGGTTGGAAGGGACCACTGGAGGTCATCTAGTCTAACCTCCCTGCTCAAGCAGGGTCCTACAGAGCATGTTACTCAGGATTGTGCCCAAAAGGCTTTTGAATATCTTGAGTGAGGGAGACTCTACAACTTCCATGGGAAGCCTGTTCCAGTGTTTGGTCACCTGCACAGTAAAAAAATTCTCCCTCATCTTCAGGTGGAACTTCCTGTGCATCAGTTTCTGTCCATTGCCTATTGTCCTGTTGCTTGGCACCACTCAGAAGAGCCTGGATCCATCCTCCTGGCACTATCCTGTTTCTGATACTTATAGAGATGCATGAGATTTCTTCTCAGCCATTTCTTCTCCAGGCTAAACAAGTCCAGTTCCTTCAGCCTTCCCTCATAAGTAAGAGGAAACATGTGCAAGGGAAAGCATATCACAGTTTAGCCCATTTCTTCCAACAAGACTATCTTTCATGGATAACCCCTATATATTGAGAAGTCCTTATTTCCTGACACTATTCTTTTTCAGCTAGAGTGTTTAAAATATTTGCACAGAGTCCTTATCTTTATTATTATAGACTATCAATTGAGCTATCAATTGAGAAGCCTCCTTTTTCATAGGAAAGTTCTGCTAATTATGACACACTGGACATCTACCATAGAGTTTAGCTGAGAGGCTCAAGAACTGGTACAAGTCAATACAGAGAAACTGGATGTAAATTAACTACAAGTCCTCCAAGTTCTGGCACAACTCTTCATTAAACTAATTTTCTCAGCTGAGAATTGCTCTCGGATCAAAAAATATAGGCTTTGGAACAAGCACAGCAAAAATATTACTAGCAGAGAGATAATATCTAAATCAGTGATGAGTGCCCAGAATACATGACCACCTTATAGTTAAAATATGAAAGAAGGACTTATATTAGTTTTACAGTTCTGAGTAATATTTTCAAGTAATGCCAAATGTATTACAGATGTTGATAGGAACAACTGCTGACTACAGCATGCTCCAACACAAAGCTGAACCAAACACGTTGGAGAAATCCAGATCGGAACTTTGCAGCCAGCCTTCCTGTAAACTTAATCACAAACAGCAAAACACTGTAAATAATACCAAGCCAGTCCAAAATCCTACATCCAATTCAAGGTTTTGGGGAATTTGCTAACTTTGCTGACAGCTTCTTGTGAAGGGCTGAAGAAATGTTCTACATCTTAAGGCAGCACAACTTGGTGAAAGTCCTGTTTTGGAGCTGCATACAGAACAGGGAATCTTGTTAAGGTGCTGGCAGGGTAGTCAATGCAATGTAATAGATATTAAGTCCTGAATTAAAGGAAAGTCCTGCTTATCAAACCTGATTTCCTTCTATGACAAGTTAACCCACCTAGCTGATTGAGGTTGATGTAATTATTTTGGATTTCGGTAAAGCTGTTGATATTGTCTCTCATGGTATCCTTCTGGACAAAAGGTCCAGCACACAGCTGGATAAACACATCATGTGGTGGGTGAGCAATTGGCTCACGGGTCAAACACAGAGGGTAATAGTGAATGGGGTAACATCAGATTGATGACCAGTCACTAATGGGGTTCCACAGGGCTCCATCTTAGACTGTGTGCTCTTCATAAATGACTTGGACACAGGACTGGAAGGGATACTGAGCAAGATGGAAGATGACAAAAACTGGGAGGAGCTGTTGACTCCCTCGTAGGCAGGGAGGCCCTGCAGAAAGACCTCAACAAATTAGAGAACTGGGCAATCACCAACCATATGAAGTTCCACAAGGTAAAGTGCTGGATTCTGCATCTGGAATAGGGCAACCCTGGATGTTCATACAGACTGGGGAATAAGATGCTGGAAAGCAGTGCCCTGGAAAGCAGGACCTGGGGGTCATGGTTGAGGGCAAGTTGAATCTGAGTCAGCAGTGCCCTGGCAGCCAGGAGGGCCAACCCTGTCCTGGGGGGCATCAGGCAAAGCATCGCCAGCCGGTCGAGGGAGGGGTTTATCTCGCTCTGCTCTGCACTGGGGTGGCCTCACCTTGAATATTGTGTCCAATAGAAAGAAAGACGTTAAATGCAGAGAAATATATTAAGCTATTAGAGAGTATTCAAAGGAGGGCAACGAAGATGGTGAAGAGGAAGCTGTATGAGGAGTGACTGAGGTCACTTGACCTGTTCAGCCTGGAGAAGAGGAGACTGAGGGGAGACCTCATTGCAGTCTACAGCTTCCTCATGAGGGACAGAGGAGGGGCAGACACTGATCTCTTCTCTGTGGTGACCAGTGACAGGACATGAGGGAATGTCCTGAAGCTGTGTCAGGGGAGGTTTAAGTTGGATATTAGGAAAATGTTCTTCACTGGTTGTGCATTGGAACACGGCATTCCCCCAAAGGGAAGTGGTCACAGCACCAAGCCTGACAAAGTTCAAGATGCATTTGGATGTTTCTCTTAGGCACATGGTGTTAATCTCGGCAATGGTCCTGCGCAGGGCTAAGGATTGGACTCAATGATCCTTGTGGGTCCCTTCCAACTCACCATATTCTGTGATTCTGCTATTTTGAATATCAAACATCAACCCTATGGAAAAGAAGACACATTACATTGCAGTGTCTGATGAAGACGATGCCTCAAATGCAAGGAACGAAAGGGTGAACACCAGTATAAAATTCACCATGTCTTCTTGAGTTAAACTGAGAGACCAACTGGTACTGCCTCAAGAAAGAACATTTTGCCAACCAGGAACAATAAATTGCACCTTTATGATGGAAGGCGGACTGTCCATCTGTCTCTATAAAAAAGACATTAACAGGAGATATTTTCAAGTGTTTTGAGAAGTTTTACTCTGACCATCCAGTCTTGGATGTATCTCACCTGTTCCACCTGGGGCAAGACTCCAGAGACCAACAGAGCTTATCACAAGGAAATTATTTCAAATACGAAGTCCAAACTTTCTGTCTTTCTATCTTCAAAACCAACCTCTTAAGGTTTGTTATAATATTATGTCACATGCATAAATTTTTAAGAAATCAGTTGAGATGATACATTTCTGATTATTGAAATAATTCATGAACTGTGTAAAAGAAACATGAGACAACTGAAAAGGGGCCTATCTTCCATATGGCGCTCTATAAATGCTATTTAGATGTCTGCTTTCACACCTCTATAGTTCCATTCTGATTTTCAGCTTATGTAAAAGCCTGGAAATATTTTGCTTCAGAATGGAAAAATTGTTATGCACAGTGGAATTTCTTGCTTAAAATGGCACATGCACACCTCTGATCCAGATTTTGGGATGTGGAAGGTTTTTTCATAATCACTATTTTAAACTCACAGCAATATATTCTACATTATGATTTCTAGGCCTCTTGACTTTGCCACTAATAACAATTATGGCAGTTTTCATGTAAGCCAGCTCTAATATCAGACATGTTCATGTTTTCCATTACACAAGGGAAATGTCTGGTGATAACTGGAAAAGCCTAGATAAATGTCTTGCTAGTAAGTCAAACTGTGACAATTACCAATTTTCTAGGTGAGTTCAGGAATGATCAAGAGCATAGCAGGATTCAAAAAGGATTAGAAATGTGTAAGGATAATAATGCAATTATAGCAGATCAGAATTAGAAATAGATAGAAGAGCAGTCATGTAAAAACCCACAAACAGTTTTGTCCTGCAGTCCTTCTTAGGCTCAGTGGCTTTTTGGTGCTCCAGGCATCACTGGGTGGTTCAGGCCATGCAAGACACAATACAGGGCTGAGAATCTGGTCTGGGAAGAAACTCCTGTCTGGAATGGTTTTCTGATTGCCGTCTACAGTGTGTGTTTCTTGGGCTTATGACATCTTGTGACTCCTAAAAACAAGGTAGAGGAGTCAGCACCACACCAGGTTGTGAACAAAAATTAGCCATGCTGAAGACATCAGCCTGCAACAAGAAGCAGCAAACCACCTACTACCAGTGGGGAGGAGGAGGTTAGCTCTTAGCTTGTCCAGCTAACTCTGCCCTGCTGGGGAAGGGACAAGATTTCAAGGACAAGAGAAGAGAGACAGGGCCAGGAGAGTCAGCCCATTCAGGCTTGCACTCAGCAAAGTGATCTTACATTACAAAACCCCCTGTGTTCTACACAGAATTTCTCTGTAGGAGTGGCAAAATTCTGCTTTACCAACAGAGCTGAGAAACTGTAAACTGGGTCTGCTGGGACAAACCAAAATTATAGATTTGACCCTAAATTTCTGTGCTGTGTGTATCTCAACAAACTGAAGATGACATCTGCGCTTTTTAACCTGGAGGATGGCTTTCTCTCTCAGAGGAACTGTAGGACTCATTTATGTGATGTATAAATACATTTACAATACAAAAGAAATACTATAGTCATCTTCAGTGAAGAGGGAGTCCCCTGTTTCCAGTTCTCTTATAGTTCTAGGACGAGAAATCCAAGACTCCTTTCAAAAAAAAAAAAAAAAAAAAATTAAAAGAATGTTTTTGCTGTTGTTGTTGCTTTTTATGGGAACTCTGAGTGATTCAGTGAAATTCTGCTGCTGGATAAAAACAGTTTAAAAGGTTCAAATGTAAAGTCCTAGGTTGCATCCGTTCCGAATTTACTTCTTATGTTATTTTTTTCTCTAAACTCCTATTTATGACTATGTAAAACAGCTGGGTAAAAGGGTATTTTATCCCATAATCACATAATTAGTATTTATGCAAATTAAACAGACTAAGGAGAGCTAATGACATGGGAGGGAATATGGAACTACATAACAATTTGGAACTCTGTAACACTCTATCTTACTATGCTCTAAAGAATATACGGAGTTTGTTGATGACAGGCCTTATTTATCTTAGGAAGAGTACAGTACACCCTGGTAGCATCTATATTTATTTCTAAGGAAATATTCATTTCTAAGGAAAGTGCAAAAAGCCTCACTGGGATTATCATGCAACCATTTCCAATAGTATTATATACCACAAATGCACTGTTTTTCCAAACAAACAAGAAAATGCAATAGTGCAGCTTTAAAGATATCCTTCATGTTCTATTGCTTAGTCAAAATTTTAATTTTTTTTTTTCCCACTTTCAATCTCAATGTAGCTTTACATAGCTACAAATATCTCTTAATACCATTGAATAAGTACACAAAAGAAATAGGCCTGCGAATCTCAGGAAGATTCATATACTGTAAAGTCTTGAATGTCAGCAGACAGTAGTCCATATGAAGTTATCCTACCTTGAACTCAGAAAGCATAGTCCTCTCCCTTGGGCTCCTTGGTATTATCTCCAGGGCATATTCACCTGTGCTGCTCTTCCCCCACACTTTTATTTGGTGCTCTGTCCCCGCCCACATTTATACTTCTCTTAATCTCCTTCAGGCAAGTACCAGGTGAGGGAGCATGATAAATACTGCTACTATTGTCATTGCTATTGCATGAGTGATTGCCTGTAACTTCATTTGCAGCCCTGCTTTTTTTTTATTCTTGCTTTCTCAGATACCTTTGGCCTTGTTCACCTCAGACCCTATGTAGAAATTACTGCATTTTTAACAGTCCTGTGCTGTTTAGGAGATTTTAAAAACTGATAACTGACTGCATCTGCTCCCCAAACACCACTGCCTCTGATGTGAAAGGTTTCAAGAGGACCAGAAGAGAGACTGCTGCGTGCAGCAAGTCCTTGCAGCAAGCAGAGAAAGTATGGCAGAGCTTTAGGTAAGTGGGATATAATTAGCCATGTTGGAATTTGACCAGGATATCAGGGTTAACACCCCCGCTCCTGTGAGAAGTGCCTTGGGAGTTCCTGAGCAGCAGGCAGCCAGGACCTCTTGTTTTCATCACATTCCAGGCACTACATGACAGCTACCCAAATATACTTTGCCTTAATGAAACAGAAATGCACATATGATACCCACAATTTGGAACCGAGGCATGGACTTTATCCCAGAATGGATTAATTCGGATTTGTGAATTATTCAGTGAAAAAAGACTTCTGTATTTTGGTTGTGGACATTATCTATTGGGAAATAGTGACAACAAAATCAGTCAGCATCAAAACTGTGGAGCCCACAGGTTTTCTGAACATCTCTATCTGCATGTGGTTGACTGATAAGTCTAGAAGTGGGCATTTCTTGCATTGTGCTTTGATGTATCACCCACACAACTCCCTTTGGAAAGAGTTCTGGTCATGGGCATTACACAGAGCTCCATACTGCTCATGGAGATTTCTGTGCAGGCAGGAGTTCCAGTACTTCCAGCATCCAGTACTTCCAGCATCCAGTACTTCCAGCATCCAGTACTTCCAGCATCCAAGATGACTCTCCCAGCTGCTTCCTCTGCATGTGCCTTTCGACTGCTTATGTTTCTATATTACATGAGCTGCTCTAGCTCTTGCACTATCAGCTAGTCGCCTTCCTGAGGTCTTTTCTAGCTCCAGGTTTTTATTACTTTCCTATGAGTCATGCATACCATGGGTTGATGCATCTCTGCCCTGCCCAGGAAGACTGCAGGGCCAAACAGCTGCTGGTGGTGGGAGGAATGAATCTTCTCTAATTTCTTCAGTAAATCACTGCTTGCTACCAGCAGCTACCAGAGGGTATGGAAAAGTGTCCAAGAATTTTGCAATGATTAGTGTATGGACAGAGAGATTTGCTGTACACCTATGTTTTCCATAATCCAAAAGTGTTAAATTGAGTGAACTATATTCACCTAAATTCAAATTAGTACATTTGTCACCAGAAATTTCCAAGCAATTCAATTATTCCTCCACTGACAAGAAGTTGTGAGCACTGTTGGAGTTTAGACTTTCCTGTTTTATACATGTTTCCATATGTTGGGCATTGAAGACAAACGTATCATTTCTCTCCCAAACATACTCCCTCCTGTGTAATGTGAATGTATTATGTGTAATCATATTCCAAAGCAATAAGATTAGACAAATTACTGTACTATAAAAAGTGACATTAAGAATTGCCTCTCCATCTTTATTAGCTCACTTTTTCTCAGTCAAATATGTTTGGCTTACAAGAAAAACGATGTTTTTCATTCTGACCTCAGGCTTCCCAAATTCAAACAGAGCTATGGGTCAATAGCTGAATGAGAAAAAGATTGTCAGAATGATTCAGATCTTTTTTGACACCTCAGCATCTTCAAATTATTGCTTATGTCAGGCGCTGGTTATGTCTGACAGTGAAGGGAACAAGCACAGGGTTCAGATGGTGATCTGTGTGTAGGAATTCAGATAATCTTGTGGTAGCTCTGCTCCACTCCAATGCAATGAAAAAAGAACATAACTTTTTTTTTTATCACTATAGTTAAAGCAGGAAAATAAAACAAAATTCAGCCAAGGTAATGAGTTAGAAATGTTTTATATTATCTTTACATAGAAGACTGATTGTGTATTTTTATTTTCATGTTTTGTGCCAAAAAAGTGTTTTGGAGACTTAACCATAGGCAGTACATGCCAGGGCAATTGATTGTGCTACATAGTCATTAAAAACCAGTATGGCCACAACTGCTTGGCTAGAAAGGGCTATCCAGAAGCTGTCTTCTCTCTGATGGCATTGAGGAGCAGTAGAAGTCAGGGACCCCATATGGGCTTCTGTGTCGCTGCAAACCTGGCATGTCTCACCCTATGAGTAAAATTGCAGCTTCCCAGGTCTGTCTGAGCCCTTCAGGAGGTTGAGTGTCTGGCAGAAAAATGAAATTATCTCCTTTTCAGTTCCATGGCAATTTTATTAAAGTGTCTATAGAGCTGAGCAGGTGGGTTTGGGCCTTAAAATTGTCATGGAGCACAAGATGAAGAGCAAAAATAAGGTAGCTGTAAAGTGGCATATCCAAGACATGACTCAAAACAACCCATAGCAGCAGCTCTGCTCAGAGACAGACAACCCCTATAACGTGCCTGAGCATTTCTGCTCAGAAATACCTCCCCGTTTCTGGGCATAGAGGGGTATGTGTGGTTGCTGCAGCCTTGCTGCAGGGCTGGAGCCCTTCATGAAAGTTGAGGGGGGCCCATGAACTGTGAGGCACTGGGAGCTGGAACAGTGACTACAGGGAAAGGTGCTTGCTCTTGGGTTAGAAAAAGAGCAATTAAGGAGAAATAATATTGAATCAAAGGAAAAAACCAAGTAGACGAATAGAGTAGCATCTGGTGAGGTGGAGGAGGTGGGCAATCCACACCACTGGCTCAGCATTGCTTTATATTGTGACCAGGATGCTTGTGCTTCTTCAGACTCTAGGTTTTTGCTGTGGCTGAAGGCAGACATCTAGGTTGGTTGAAGATACCTGGTTGGTCCAGAGCAGTGGAGTGGTGACATGTGGGTCAACTGGGGGTCTGCTGGAGCTCAACAAATGCATAACCTGGCCACCATCAGCACTGCTGGCAGGCGGGGGTGCCACAGCTACCCCTCCTAGCGCTGGCAAATTCTACTGTCACACAGGCAACCAGGGGATGGCAAAGCTCTCCAGCCTGGCTGGAAGTAGCTGGGTGGCAGCACTTGAAGTAGACCACAGAAATGTGTCAACCAAGGGGCCACGTTTTCTTTTCTGTTTGCATAGCAACCAGCACATTGCTGGCACTCAATAAATACAAGCTAACGAGCATTTTGTGCTTTCCATCAGGACTCTCTGCATATGCTTTGGTTCCTGCATTTTCCATCTTCCAGGCATTTAACAGAAAGCTGTAAATAGGAGGACCTGGGCTGAGCACCAGGTAGGAAAACAGCAACTTCCAACGGTGGTCCATGCTCTCTGTCATGGCCCGAGGCAACTCACCCAGCATGACTCCATATCAACTTCCACTTGTGTAAAGTGGGGATAATACTCACTTTCCCCTTCCCCTAATCAGTCTGTTTGCACTGTGCTAGGAAATTCCGTAAATGTTTCTTGATCACAGTGACATTTTTTGACTGTAAACTCCTAGAATGACAGTACATCAGCAAAACAGTATTGATATGATCTGCATGCCCCCAGATATGCTGTGCCAGGAGGCTTCACTGCTGATGACACTATCCCAGCCCAGGTAGCTGGCACAGCAAGGGCAAATGGCTAAAATACACAGGATGGGGATTTTTGGTTACTGAGTAAATTAGGAAAACTCAGTCCCAAGAATCGTTTTTCACTTTGGGAGGAATATTGTGACATGGGCTCCGTGATTTTTCTGTGTAAAACATTTGTTGAAAATTAAACAACTAATTTGAAAAAGCTCGTGGACAACCCAGGAAAGTAAGTGAACCATACTTTAACAAAGCGTAATTACATCAACTCACAGATGGTATTCTGAATTTTGGAAAGCTCATCCTGCTTTAAGGTTTAGCACTTGTGATTAAAGACAGTACTGTATAACTTAAAAGATTTAAGAATTATACTCTAGGAAGTCATGCTATAATAAGCTTTAGATCAACAGTTCATATAGCATCATGGGATTCTCAGACCCCCAAGAGAAAGAGTCCTAATATACTGTAACCTACAACTTTCCCCTTGAAATATCTTAGTTCTACAAAGCAATAAACCAGTCTGGACTAAGTTACTGAAGGTCTTTGAAGTATTGGAAGACCCATAAATAAGGTGAGTACTTTGGAGCGGGGGGCTCATTTTGTGGTGTACATATACAACTATTTCATAGTCAAGTTGATTTGTAGCTGCCCATACGTCAGTTTCCTGGGAGCAATAAATCTTCTTTCAAGCAAAACTAAAATGTCACCAGTATTTATTTCATGCATTTTTTACCCCATCAGGAGAAGAAAAAGTCAGCCTTCACGTAAACTTCTATGCCCAACTTGCAGCTCTGTGCTAAAATTGTGCTTCACAGTACGAAATTTTTGTAAATCTAAATTGTAAACACTGGGTAACAGATGTACCATTGCACGGTCAAAAAAGAGTGGTAACTGTCACTGGAGAAATAAAACTGAGTTATTGTTTCCAGTTTCAAAAGAACAGCAACAAGTCTAAAAAACTATATGTGATCTTTGTCCTTTTTTCCCCTCAGACACCTGCACTCATCTAATGTTTCACTGAGCCCTGAAAAATAAATGCATAGCTTCAGTCTCCTAATCCATGTGGCTCCAGAGACCACTGTTACATGAGAACTTAAACTGATGATGCTGAGCGTCCTAGGGGCAGCTTAATCTTTTTTAATTCAAATCAACTGAGTCCCATGTGGCGCTAGGATGATACTCTATATGCTGCAATCAGACTGACCTAGACTTCTTGTGCTCTAAATGATTAATGAAACTGCCTCCTAGTTTGTTTCTATGGTGATCTGAAACTTGACACGATGTCGGAATCTGCCATTCACGCTGAATGAAACGAGGAGGAGATAGCCCAGGAACAAAACTCCATCAGTACAGAGAAGACTGAATTTTAAGTCATTAGTCTCCTTGTACTTGGGTTGTTGGCTCTTGAAAATAAGAGTCAGATAAAATATCCCAGTTAATATAGCTTTAATTGGGTAGTTTACTAGTAAATTGTTTCAATATTAGCAAAATGAGTTACTCTGAATACAGCTTTCTGTGTTTTCTTTTGATGGCCAAATGTGGGATAATGCTAGAGCAGTAGTTAAAGCGGGTTTGCAGCTCCCTATAAAGAAACTGATTCAACTGTGAAAACTCTGCAATGTCTTTAAATACTGTAAATAATGCTCTGAGAAAAAAAGAAAAACAAAACTTAGGAAAAAAAATCCATGTTCAGATTTTATTGAGTGCAGACAGAAGACTTCTTGTGTCTTTGCAGTTTGATGCTGCCATTTCGAACAAGGAGTGATTTAATTTACCACAGTGCTTTGAGGCTTTCAGAGAAAATAAATGCCTTTCAATTTTATTTTCAGAGGGAACATATTACCAAACTTTTAAATATTTTAGATAGTCCCGAACCACTGATGAGTATCTGCAGTCACCCTTTGGTCTATCTGTAGTGCTAAGGTAAAAAACATTTGAGAGAACATAAGTAAATTAGCTTAGCTGCCTCACCAGCCACAACACCATCACACTCAGCTAAAACCATCTGCCTGAATTTTTACTCAGTGTCTAGAGCCAGGGGAGCAGCCTACGCTGGATGCCAAAAGGCTATTGCTAAACTGTAGGTGGTGCTGGCTTTAGTTAGTTACTAAAGTTGACTTGGTTGTGCTACTTCTGTAGCTTGATTGCCTTTAGAGCAGGCCTCATCTCTGCTCCTTTCTTTTCCCAGGCAAACACATTTCACAGAATCACAGAATATGCTGAGTTGGATGGGACGATTTAAAGATGGATGAGAACAAGGTTTTCTGAAGATGGTGGGAGCAGCAGAGCCCTACAACCTCTAAGATAATTTGCTGGTGCTTTTTCTGCCACTGTCACTTATCACTGCTTTTACTGCCTCCATTCCAACCTCCTGACCACTGAGTGCAACACTGTTTTTTGTCTTTTTACCAAATCCTGTCTCCCCACCAACTCAGGGAGAGATGCTGCCGCTCTTTTCCTTTCCATGTCTGTTTAAAGGGAACACTGCTGTGCTGTATATTTGCCTCTAGTGAGGCTACCCCAGTACTGATCTCACTGCATCTCTCAACAGCTTTTCAGGAGGGCACAGCACACCCAAATCATCTCATCACTTCATCTGGAATCAATCACCGCAGGTCCACTGATGTCAAGAAAACTATGCTCATTTGCATCAGCACGTGACCTGGTCCTATCTCTTTGTGATCTTTAGATCAGCAGTGCTCCCATTGGGATTCATGATCTCAGAGGAATCTAAACCCACTTTCTAATATATTTAACCACTGCCTGCCATTTTTCTTTCCTATCATAAAACACATTGTGGCTCCTGACCCAAATTCATAACAACTCAAATTCCTTTGGTGTCAATCTGGGACCTTTTTCTTAATATTGCACCCTGCATTCAGAGAATCCAGACTTAGCAGATAGTTTAACTGATACTATATTTCTTGATAATCAGTTACCTTTGCAGATATAAAATACCTCATGTCCAGGATGTTGAAAGGAATCTGAAGCACTTAGTATTTTCCAACCTGCCTTGATAGACATTGCCCCTATATTTCTTCAGCTGTCTCAAAATCCTTGTTTATATTACTGTCAGATGAAAACATTATGGTGTAATGGTTTGCATTTTTCCCAAGTTTTATTTCCTGGGATCCCACAACACCATACGTACTTCAATTTTAATTTTTAGAAGAAAAGGCAGAGAGAAACAGAAATTCTTTAAGATTCAATAGACAACATACTCTACTATGCTGCACGCAGATTCCATTTTAAAGACAATTCCTTATTTGAGGGAAAAGTTTGAACTAGTTTTGAATATCTTTGATTATCAATAACAACTCTATAATTACATGCCTCACTGAGGTTCTTAGAAGGGTTATTGGAAAAAAAAAGTAATTTTCCTTTGAAAAAAAAAAGAAGTTCTTTATTATTTTTGCATAAGAAACATGGGGAAAAGGAGTTCAAACAGAATAAAAATATCTTGATGGCTATATAAGTCTCTTTGGAATTGTGTGAGACCATGTTCTGTGATGCCTGTTTGGGAGAAGGCAAAGGAGATTTCCACATCCTAGGCATTTGGGTTTAGTTTGTTCTGTTGAAGATGCTTCACTTTTATAGAAATCATTGCATTTATAAGACCAGTGGGAGAGGGACAATAACAGCCTCCTTATCCGGGCACTCACCTGGGGTGCGAGGAGATCCAAGTTCAAGTAATTACTACAAACCATATGGGCCAAATTCCTGCAATCCACATCTGCATTAGAGCTCCTTCTCAGGTGAGGATGGAGAGACCAGAATGATTACAGACCCCATCTTTTTTATGGATAAAACCACTCAGGAAGGAGGTGAGAAACTAGACAACACAGATCAATTATTTTGGCTCATGTAATATTTTGGAGGTAAGTCTGCATGACAAACCTTGGCATCCCTCTACCACCACCACCTTCAGGGAAGCAGCACACATCCTGGGAGGGTGAACTAAGTACAATCCTAATTTCTGTGTGTATATGTCTTTTCCAAGCAATTAAACCTGATCCTCCAGGGCAAAAATTGAGAACACGTTTACATGGATGAGTGAAAAAGTTGCCTTGTCTAGGATTGTGCCAGGGCAACCACGTGGATTTGATGCCACCTGTCAAAGGCTGTGCAGACACAAAATTTTTCTTCTCTGAACTCAAGGCCTAGGCTCATTTTGGAGTAAAATCATGCACTGATCAATGTATCAGTGGGACTACGCTTCTCACGTGTGGTGCATTTTTGGGAAGCAAAGGCTTTGCAGCCTCTCAGGCAGGAAAATGCTCACTCTCCCTGCTTCTCAACACAGTGACAGCCACAAGCTCTCCTAGGAGACTTTTAGCATACTTCTGTGCCAGTGGTTGAAGAAAATTATGTCCTGTGACCCACATAGGAACAGAAAATACCTCTTTCCAGTTCAGGGAGACATTGCCAGAATGCAGGCATGAAGAACAAAGTCCAAATAGAACTATAATCATAACGCCAATGAATCTTCATGACAGGGATCTGTCTTGAGATATCTCTCAAATATTCAACATTACCGCATTCTTTTTTTTTTTTCTTCTTTTTTGCATTGGCACAGCTCACAGCCTTTAATAGAGTTCTGGGATACTACTAGTACAACAATAGAAATGAATATTTTCTAATTATTATTGTTACAATGACTCCAGTAATATTTGCCCTGGGACAAGGGAAGTTTCTGCTGTTCTAGTGCTTCTTTCTACATCTTCTGGAGACATCTTCATTTTTGGAAGTGAGACGTGACAATTGATGAGATATCGTATTGAAATCACCTACAGCTGGGATATACTTAAAATACTGTAAATCTTCTGAGAAACCAGTAATAGTATATGAGTACAGAAGTTGGCAACCTAGGTTAGGAGGAGGCATTGGGTGCCTTTTTATTTTGTACAGTGCTTGGCACCACGATTGCAGGTCCTGCCTGCTCCCGTTGGCAGCTGAGGCATAGCCTGTGCTAGCACATGGACTTACAGAGCATCGTGTGGATTTGCAGTGACTAATTATTTGAATATGAATCAGCAATGCAACACTGTGGCAAAATGAGGCAAATGCTCGGCATTGAGTCACATTAATAAGAATGTCACGCATAAAAGAAATGAGGTAATTATTCTGCTCTACTTCACTTGATAAGCCTCAGTTGGAACGCTGCATGCTGTTGTGAGCACCACATTAAAAGAGAAATACATACTAATTGGAGAACTCAGAAGAGAACAACAAAAATGAGAAATCATTTGGAAAATAACACTTACGTGTATGATTGTTCATAAACACATGAAGTGCTATTAAAAAAAGAGGAGCAATTATTCTTATTATCTTAATTCTAGACTAATACAGTCATTAAGTACAGAAGAAATCGAAATGGGCAATGCCAGGTTTACAAGCTGAAATGCAATATAGAAACAATGCTTTTAGAGCAAGAGGTCAGAGAACCTCTTGGCATTACCAGCTGTGGAAACAGTCCAGACTAGCCTGGACAGTAAAACTGGCTGGAGGACAATTGATTTCATTCCCCAAATGTTTCTGAGGTTTCCAAATTTAGCTTCATGTCAAATTAAAAAATGTTTACATTCTCTGCAAAGTAAAATGCTACAAAAATGGCACACTAACTAAAAGTTTTGTGTTTGACAAAATGTATTTAAAGTGTAATTATTTTCTATTTCATGCTATAATTAAAATAAAAAGTGATGTGAAAAAAACCAACAAAGCATTTATCCTAAAGGGGACAAAATGAAATACATCAACAATATCTTCAAACATGAAAAGGAGACTTAAAAGAAATCAAAAGCATGATACCATAAAATAATTTTGACTCTTAGCAGAACATTTTTTTAAAATTAGGTCTATGATTTATTTTATTTTTTTTTATTCTTTTTTAAGCCAACTTTGTGAGTCACATGCTCAGAAGGGAAGATCTAGGAAACGTACCTCCTGTTTTAAGACTTGTAAATTTATAGTACAGCAAGGGGTAAAAAGGAAGGTCTCTGAGGGTTGCTCTTGAAATTAGAAGGCACTTTTGGGATGGTACTCTTCTTTCAGTTTCTAACCATTAATTTCTACTACATATAAAATACCTGAGAAAGCACACAGATTTAAAATGTGTGCAGTGCTATTGATAAAATGAGTAATTTAATATACTCACTGTTAGTTTTCAGTAGTAAAACTTTCCAACTTAAAATCTCATTACAGCTTTTCACATTTGTGTAGGAAAAAGCTGATTTTTAGAACTACTCATTCTAAGCCACTAGAACAAATAGTGAGAGGGACGATAAAGCTATATAATATACATACTGGGTATTGCTTTTTGGCCCTCATGGTTGTGCTGCCTCTTCTTGCTTTCAGGTTGCTACATTAGCAAATTGCCCATCAGTTCTCCAGGCATGGCACCTGGCCTTTGCAGCCCTGGGGATATCAGTAACACAAAGATTGCCCCTTGCGAGCTGCAATGACCTGCGCCCTACAGCTCTATCTATCACATAAAAATGTACTGCACCACTACTGTCACTTTTCACAGCTCCATCTCAATATCTCTTTTCAGGTTTCCTGCTGACTGACAATGTCAGTTACAACATTTCACACAATTTTTCTTCTCTATGTGTGAAATTACATATCCAAGAACTGTGAAAAGAGAATCAGCAGGTTCCTGGTGCTGTTTCTCTGTGAGGAAGGAGAGTTAACCACTGTCTAAGAAATCAGAATATGGCAATTGCTCCAGGAAAAAAAGATCTATGAATATTTGTTCACATTTTAAAACACATCTGCTATGATTCTCTTCAAACTATAGTCAGAAAAGAAGGCTCACAGACACTACTTATGTCTAGCAATTTTAAAAGATATTACCCAAGATTAATTCCTGAATTCTTAATTTTAAGAATTTTGATTGGAAAGATGATTTTATGAACAGTGTTTTTCCAGTCAATTTCAAGTTTTGATTACTCAAACCTATGGACTATTGTTTGCCTGATAACTTCACTTAGGAAAATATGGCAGATTTATGTACAACTCACAAAACAAAAAGGAGAAGAAATGTATTTACAGACAACTATTTTCATGTTTCTTCTGCTCAGCAAGAGTAAAGTGGCATATATGTTATAACTTCAGATCTATGGCTTTTTGTTTCTGTCATTGGGAGAAAAACTCCAATTTGTTCACCAAAATACAACCAACTCATTTTGAGTAAGTGAATACCTTGAACTGCTGTTTCTCCTGACGTGTATGAGAGAGGTCAGATGAGTGCACTTAGCATAGTGAACTCATGTGGAATCTCTTGCCATGTTGCCATGTCCTACACATCTCTTTTGGTTTTCTTTCTTTCTTTTTTTTTTTTTTTTTTTTTTTTTTTTTTTTTTTTCTTTGCTCTCAAACTCAAAAGTGATCAGGGAAATTGGGAGTCAATTGGTGCTGGTCTGAATAAGCAAAAGTTGGGGCCCGTGAGTTACAGCAATGGAAATATGCAGACATCTGTATGTTGAGACATGCAGTCCATATATTTCCCCTTTATAAAAAATGCCCCCAACCAAACCAACAAAGAAAAGGCAAATCAAAATAAGCAAATCCAATTTACAGTTAATAGGAGAGATGGAGGAAAAGACACTCCAAAAACTTCCTTTCTGCTCATAAAGCATCAGATGAAGGCCCACTTAGGTATTCATGGCATCTACCTCAAATGCTTACACAGAGAGCATTTTGTATATTTCTTTTGCTCCCATTAATGCAATTGAACATTTGGGAAACAAGGACAAGAGGCAGCTTCTTACTGTTGGTAAGCACTTGTTCTGGGGGTGTTTGTCTGAAATCTTAAGAAATCATTTGCCTATGAAGGAATACAGTGGAAATGGGAATGTCTGTGCCCTATTGAAACTCCATCTGTACTGCATCAAGCGAGGTCATTGATGAAAACTAATGCCACATGACAACTTCTCCCCCATGCTTTAAATAATTTTAGAATAATTAATTTTTATTAATGTAAATTTGATTCTGGAAAAGTTTTAGTTATTTTTTGTGAGTGTTTTTTCTTTTCTTTGCCCATTTCCTTAGCAGTCCCTCTCACTAAAATAATGTTTTTATGTCTGAATTCTGCTGCTCTTGGCATCAAATTTCAGGCAGTTTTTAATTATTAAAAATTAGATATGTAACTTAGAGCTTCCCTAGGATACTCATTGCACATGTTATCAGGACTTACACACTAGATCAAAATAGAACTTACTGACCTTGCAAGTGATCTACAGGCTGTATTTTTAGTTGGATAAACTGTTCTTGTACACTTTCTTCAGTCCACTTACATGAACAGTCTCTTCTTTAATGTTAGACCTAAAAATCCTCTCTGATTCTATCTGATTGTCATGGTGATGGATTTAACATATTGTATGCTTTGTAATGGTTTATGTCCATGTCCTAGAAAGTAGTTAAGAGGATTTTATTTAATTAGCAACAGACACAGTCAGTGGGGTTTCATAACATATTGTGTGTTTTTTTTACCCCTGCACATAACTGAAGAGTAAAGCAGAACTGCAGAATGATCAATCCCCTTCCTAAATGGACATAGGGTGAACAAGAACTGTGTAAGTTATTGCTCTGGACACTTTAAGTGTTCAAGTGCCACAGTCAGCACTTGAATACTTCTGGAAACAAAGAAATATTTATTTTAAACCACAGTGGTTCATTCAGGTTACAGACAACCTGACGCATTGTAGAAGTAGATTTTCATGATGGGTCCCAAGATTTGGGCTTACAAACCTAGTTTGTCTAGGGTTTGTATCTAAAAGTCTGTCCAGAGAGGAAAGGTGTGTGTCAGCCTTATTTTCTGGCACATCCCGGTCACTTAAGTATTTTTCTTCTGCCCTTTGAAAACAATGAGACAATTAAAAGTTTTAATTTTGTTTCTATTCACCTTTATACGTGGGTGTTAAGCATTGAAAGGCTGTTTTGTTTAGCCACTAATGTTTCATCCTTTAAATGTGAGCTTTTACTTGCAGGCTACCCTGCTTCTGTGCTGTGTAGGATCAAACTACTTGGCAGGGCAGCAAATTTGATTTGCATTAGGGAAGGGATATTACGCATATAGGATTTCACAGTTCATTTTATATCCTAATCATCAGAAGCCCTTATTTGGGGTCTGAACCAGAGGGATTTGCTGCTTGCAAAATCAGTGTATCCAATATCAAAATATTTCAGAAAGTTAATTTCATCTCTCCAAAGTCAGTTAATGAAAGGTGCAATTCTAGTGAACAGCCTTTGGTCACAAAACTCTCTGAGTCCTCTTTAGTTTCATTAAGAGTGAATTAATGTAATGTTAGATGCTGACATTTAAGGGTCACTGCACTCCTTTACATTGCAATAGAATGGATACCCATTAAAAATATTATAAGACTAATCCTGCAAATGGTGAATCAGAGGTTGAGGATGTTCAGCTCTCCTTAGGGGCTAGATTTCTAGACAGATCTCCAATGGCCCAGTTCTGCTCTTCTGATGCTCATGCTGTCCATGTCGTTATGACTGCTCCTTGTTCCTGACTCATTGTGAGCTTCACAGGGATCAATACCCTGCCTTCAGGGAAATGCCTGAATCCATATTCATTTCCATGGAAGTAACGAAGATTATTGTCAGAAAAACCCTGTGACTCAAATAGGGTGAGGAATGCTTACTTTTTCCCTTGTTGAGGGAGTTCAGAAGGGAGGTGGTTTTCAAAATCTGTGAGGCAGACCTGTCAGACACTTTAACTCATGGTTACTAAAAGCCAGGAAAAAAAAGAACAGAGTTACTTGGATGATATTAGTCTGTCATGGTAACAGTATTTATTTTACTGACCTTGGTTCTCATACCTCTTCTCTCTACAGCTGTGGACCATTATTGGTAAATCGTTCTTCATTAATAACATTCAAAAGTAAAATAGCTTTAATGTTGCTAATTTTTGCAAGTGAATGTGTCTGAGATGCTGTGCTACTGGCAGACCACAGTTTGTTCTTCTGCTGCAACCCACAACACAATTCTTGGCTCAACAAAGGCATTAACTGCTGCACCCTGGCACTGGGATCAAGGTGCCGCAAGATCTGAAGTTGGTGGAGAGGATGACAATTAAATGGCCTCAGGCCTGTTCTTCTGCCCACATTAGTGGGTGTATTTGCTGTGATTGCTGAGCTCATCTAGCCATCAGAGTCCGTCAATGTCCCACTGAGGGATTCATAAAAATTGCTGGAAAATATGCTCTGTTTTTATAAAGAAAACGCAAAAGCTTCAGCCACATGTCTGTGTTGGTGCTCTGCTCAGGTGTTACTCACTCAGCATGGACTCAGAAGCTCAGGCTGTCTTCTGACTGCTGCTGCTGGCTCCCTGAGAAACAAAACCCCCTTTATTGTTCAGTTCCCACCCAGATCCACAAAACTGAACATCTGGATTCAATGATTAGTTAGTGTCCTCTTAAAACAAGCACAAAAGCAACAAGATGAGAGTTGGGTGCTGACCTAAAAGTCATGGACCTGCAGTAAAGTCACAGGCAAATCACTTAACTATTCAGTTTTTCTATCTGTGCTGGTATCCTTCTGAACTCTGAAGACCATGACTGAGAAATGAACACAGGTGTCAAACCTAAGTACCATCCTTAACAAAATCCTAACTGAGAAAAAAAAATCATTAAGACTTTGACACATATCGATGGAAAAATATTAGCATTTTAATTACAGTAAGCTAATTTTGTGTTTTAAAATGGCAAAATATTAAAATTTGATTGTTATGACTCATTCAGTTAAATCACAATCCAGTTGTAATTGATTTTAACCATGTGGGTCTTGATATAACCATTTAACATGACTGGTTAAATACTAAATACATTTAAAATTGCAAGCTACAATTTGTGACGTTTTTATCATCATAATGAGTTCCAAAGAATATGGTGTTGTAGAAAAACAAAACTTACTGTATGTGAAGTCCTGATAGTTTTCAGGTAGTTCTCTACACCTTTGGCACGGTTTAAGTCTCTAAACTTCCCTAGACATTATGATGCACAAATATAGGTTGATCAAATGAAATGAGTCCATAAATCCAAAATGAGCCCCCTTAGCAGTTTTCAAATGATGCCTGTGCTGGAAAATACACTCCTTTAGGGCCTCTTGGTATTCACAATACTATTGATAAGCTCAAATTTTTGAGAGAAATATCTGCACATCCTTCTTCAAGGCAAGATAACAATTACAGTACAAGAGTGAGAAGTTACTACTAATAATCCAGTCTTCAAACATGAGTTCACAGTTCTAAACTACTGGTTATACAGGGGAGCAGTAAAGGATGTCAGACTCCTGGTCTTCATCAACACCTCTCCCTTTCACTTCCAGCACAATCCCTTCCTCATGCAAGGATTTAAGTTGAAGTAAAATAATGTCCAGAGAGTCATCCCTTACAGTCATTTCTACCTCTGAGATTGCACCAGCAGAGTCAACTTAGGAAAACAGATACTTCATGTTAATTTAGTCAGAAAGTCAAGAAACTATATAACCAGCCTGGAAGAGTCTGCCTACACCAAGACAGAATCAGGCTTTGTGTTCTGCTGTATCATGTTGACCTATTTTATCTCAGAAAGTTGTCAGAGCTTGGACATTATTAACAAAGTAAAAAATAATAGCCCCATGACTATCTAGAAGACAGTACCAGAGAACTGTGCAAAATGAAAGTAATCAAGAAGCATAAATCATCTTCAATTTTTAATTATCACAGCTTCTGTCCAGATAATTTTCCCAGGCTTCAGCCAGCACTTGTAACGAGTCAGTAACAACTAGCAGAGGAAGTGCACATTGGCTGCAGGCCTACCAAGGATGTTAAGTATGAGCTCACTTTCCAAAAGTTCTTGAGATTTTGGGACAAGTACCCACACAAGTGGGAGTTCCATTCAAGACTCCTTGCTCTTCTGATTGAGAGAAGGTAAATGGCATTTTTCTGCTACTGTAACTGCATAGCGGTTGTAGCACCACCTTTCAGAGGAACTGCCCTCTCCCTCCTTCTTTCTCATCCTTTTCCCTCAAGAATTCTTATGCTACAAGGAATGTTTTCATGGGACTCTCTGGGGTTTGTAAATTGAAAGATCAAAGCCTAGTATGGAGAGCTATCGGATCAACCAGGCTGAGTTTTTACAGTCCCTGGGCACCAAACTTCAAGACTCATTTTCTGAGCCCTTTTGCAAATGGGACACAGGAGAGTTTGCACAGAGCTGGTATCCTTATAATTCAAGCACATATCTGAACAGAGAAAACATTCATCCTTTTTGTTGCAGACACCCAATTGGATATGCCATGTTCTTTCAACTGCTTGATTGCTATTTGGCAGTAGTTTCTGAGCAATTTCAAATTTAATAGTTATGTGTATCAAATAAAATGCCTGCAGTACAGCAGACTCCAAGAATATGTATATTGTATGCTTACATCTAAAATTAATAACTGCTGTTAGGACAAATAAGTAAAGGGAGTAACATGTCATCACTGGGCTTTTGTTTAGACTAATTTGTGTGAAGTCTGGTCTACATCATGCAACATAAACGTTCTTCCCTCTGGCTCCAATATTACAGTCATACATTTAGGATGAAAATGGTATAAGAGGAAAAACAACCTGTTATTCTTTTGATTTTGATGAAAATGTTTTGTTTTGTTTTGTTTTGTTTTGTTTTCAGGAAAAAATAAATTTATTTAAGGTAGTAGAGAAATACTGATCTTTACCTCAAGAACTTCCCAGGCTCTCCTCTGAAGTCATGGAGATTTGAGAAGAGTCTGAGTTAATCCATAGATTTCAGTGGGGCAGAGAAACTACTCACAGTGAAACATCATCACATGTTGTCTGTCCATCCATCTGTCCATCCATCCATTCAAGCTGAAAGTCACAATAAAGGACTAGAGAGTTACTCAACATTAACCAGACAACTTGAAACCAAAGTGCTGGAGCTTTCCTCTGCTTTCAGAGCCTCACAAAATTTAGTGTTGTTAATTCAGCCATTGCTGATTCTAGTGAAATTAAGTGAGAGGGGAGGTGACAACCCATACCATAGGGAAGGGATATTTTTCACTGCAGCAGTCTTGTGAACAAGTGGGAAACGCACAAAGGAAAGCTTTATATGTCACGCAGGACTCGCCCTGTAGCTTCACAGAGCCTTACTGTGCACCACTTCCTCAGAAAGCCCTTCAGAAACACTTCAGGCACCTTTACATGATAAATATTAAGCTAGGTCCTTGGCAGAAGACTAAAGTTTTAGTTACCATAAATGACATGATTTCTGCAGCAACTAGCAGGCTAATCCACAGAGGGAGAAGCAATTTTTTATTTAGTCCTAAGCAATACCTGGGGCCTCCTCCAAAATGAAGGATCACTCTTTCAGACTGACCTTAAAGCACTTGAAATCAACATTCCTATAGCAGCGAACAGCCAAAATTGTATTTTAAGGAGGGGGAAGTACATAAAAATGAGAAATCTTATTAAAATGGAATTTAAAAGGAGTAACCAAAGAATAAAAATTTGCAGATCCCATGTTTATACATACTAATAAAGTTTCAGAGTAATTGTACATTATGTATCAAAAAAACCCTCAGAACCCAAAACTTAAAGGACCACACAAAAAAGGCAGCGTGACTGTATAATATACTGAGGGCAGCTAATTGAGGTAAAAAGAAATCCTTCGAATAGTGGAGCTCATGGGGAGCAATGAAGAAAATAGAAAATAACATGAACCACAGCAAATCAAATGTTAACTTGCAATAACAAAAACGTTGTTAGGAACAGCACACTAAAGGCATAAAAAAGTAGCAACAAAATATTTTTTTTCGAACATGTTAGCAGAAATTCTGACAGAGACTTCGTAGGGTTGATAGATGATTGTGCTGTAATAGCAGTGCTTACGAAGGACAAAGAAATAAAAATGGGGTGAGGAACCCCAGCTGCACCCAGTCAGTTGTGAGCTCTAGATTAGCTATTACCACTCAAAAAGAGATCTGGTAGTTCTTGTAGGTAGCTCAATGAAAATGTCAGATCAGTGCTTAGCAGCTGTAAAGTAAAAAGTAAAATTTTAGAAATCATCAAGAAAGGAACAGAAAACAAAGTAAAAAATGCTGTATACAAATCTGCAAAAAAAGAAAGCTTAAACTTGAGTTGTGGATGCTACGTGTTGGGGTGGGTGAGCTGTCTGTGTGAGCACTTCATTCAAGGTCCTTCTTCCCATCCCAGAAAACAATAACTTGGAAGTGCATCTTAGTGATATGAGCTAGTTTTTGCTTCTTTATAAATAGCTTTTGTAGTTTGTGCAATTAAGTGTACTAAATAATGCTGTCACTGGGAAAAGACAATTGCTTATAACCTTTTTCCCAGCTTGATATGACCATATATTTAGGCACCTTGCTACCTAGGAAAAGGCTTGTTCAGTCATTAAGTGGCAAAATTACTCAAGAACACCAGGTTTCACAAAAGCTGGTCTCTTAAGAGGGGAACAGCCAGGTGGCCAGCTGAAACCCCTGCCAAGGATGCCTGTGCCATGAAGGCTGTCCTGTTAGGTGAGGATGTTCAGCCCTTAACCTCCCGTGGTGGGAGGTGTCTGTAATGACTTTCACTCCCTGAATGTGGCTGGGTGAAGGGAGAGCAACAAGCCCCCATTTCCTTCCCAAAAGTAAGTTTAAGCATTTTCCTGAAGTACAGGAGGTACAGATTATTATGTCTTTGCTTAATATGATCCTCACTCCCAGTGGATGCTTTTGGTATGATCTCTAAGATACCTGTAGATAGGATACTCTGATTTCTCTGGAGAAAGCTGTTCCAATCTGTTTAAAATATTAAATATCAATGACTGAGAAGGAAAGAGGACATGATTCTATAGGCTGCTGTCTGAGTCATTTGGGGAAAGTGAAGAGAACTGAATCAGAGTTGCTGCTCTGGTGAAGATACTCTTCCAATACTGAAAAGCATCCTATCTAATAAGTGACAGGTACTTTTTCACTGTCTGGATTAACTAATGTTTATAGTAGCAAAGTGAAAAAGTCGGTGGAAAGAGACCTTGAATCTGAGAATGTCTTCTTGTCTGGTATTTATTTGAGAACCCCTCTGCAACTCATGATTAAAAGCACTTGAGAATGGATTGAATTCTCAGTTTACTATTTCATGGATGAATTGAATATAAAGTTCAGTATGAATCTATTCAGATGCCTACTTGAAAGAGTCCTTCAGGTGAGAATAGCAACCTATTGTAAATACTGATGAGGTTTAATGGTCAGACTGCCTAGTGACAAGATGATTTGTGTCATTCTGGGTGAACTTTTCTGTGTTAGAGGAAGTTTCATTTCAGAAAAATAGCTACCTGCAGATTAATGGATGTTGAGGACTTATGTACCAATGGTGGCAAAAAGGTCCACAAGTTGTTTTGCAGATTTATTACCTACCTAACTGCTGTCACCAGTTTCAGTGAAGATAAGTCCTATGGGACTACCATCTTTCTGCAGATGAAACTGGCAGGATCCAGCTTTCAGAGTGCTCTTTGTAAAGCTGAACATTTTTCTGATGACTTCTCAGCTCATGCATCTTGAATAGCTAAGCCCATATTCAGATCTCCATCTTTTTTTTTTTTTTTTTTTTTTTTTTTTTTTTTAGGTTTTTGACAGTATCAAAAAGAAGCTACAGAAGAATTAACCTATTGGTGGTGGACATACCTTTTGGAAACCAGTCCAGGACTGGAAGGAATGCTTCTTACACCAGAAAATCCCATGTACCTCTTTAACTTCTCTTCCAAGTGCAAAAGAAACTCGCCCAACCTCATTTCTCTACTAAACACATAATAAAACATAAAAAAGGGTTTTTTTACACAAATCTGTGCACAGCTTCTTCTTAGGGAAAGAGGGCAAGAACCACACATGGTACATTGCTTTAATGAGCTACTGGATATCCATCTGATCCTGCTAATGAAGGGCGTGGCACAAGAGACAGCAAATCAGAAAAGGAAACATAAGCTTTTACATTAACTCCTTTTTTACCAAAAGCAAGCAAGAAAGTTCAGATGAACAGATCCTTTTTATGGCCCCTGCCTTTGATGTTCTTTTGAAAGCAAGTTTACTTTGTTTCCAAGAACTGACCTTTGATGATTTTTTTGTTGCATGTTGTAGTTTCTCTTCCTCATTTTTCTTTTCCATGGATAGGGAAATGATATTATAACCACTGGAATACTGAAATTTTTGGCACAAGGAGGTGGTTATTGTATAAATCTACTATAATAGGTCAGAATCTCAGATGGTGTGAATTTCTATAGCTCTGAGTGTTGCTGATTTATGCTAGTAAATAATATTGATCTGTTGCTCTAACTGCCAGAATTCATACTTACTTCAGTAGAAATACCAGGTCCCATTAAAATCCTTCAGTTGGTTTCTGCTGGACGAGCAGAAGCCCTGTTACTCTGTTCCAACATCTAATTGCCATCTGGAACCAGTAGCAACCACACGAGAATTTTAAACTGGGATATTGAGAAGCCTTCCTCTGCCTGGGTTTGATTCACTGCTGCTACCCTACATCTGTGTAACTTCAAAGAGTTGAGTAGAGTCCTCCATGCTGAATTCAGTACCCTGTTCTTGTCTAATCACTTTCTTTACAACCATAATTTTTTCTCCCTCTCTCCTGCGCACTTTCTTCCTGTGTTTTGAGGGAAGAATGGATTGTAAAGGAAAAAGGAACATTCTGTTTCCTCTATGAGAATAACATTTTCATCCTCCATATACAAACCAAATATAAAAGCTACCTGCATCATATTTCCTACACACATCTTGCTGGTTTGTTTTGCCATAGTCATCGTCACTCCAAGATTTTTTTTTTTTTTCTGTGAGCTACCACTTTTATGGATTCACCTTTAAATGCTTCCTCTTCTGACTGATTCCACATAATTTTTTTTGTGATAAATACAAGCACATTAGCAAACTTTAAGGCAGAAAGGAGCATTGGTATGACTAAGCTTTGCCTACTGAACAGGACAGGCCAAAATATTTGCCCCAGTGATCGTTTTGTCAGTTCAATCAAAAGTTGTTGTTTTATGCATATGTGAGGAAGATATCTAGACTTTAAAGATTTCAAATGTAGAATTCACTCTAGGTAAACAATTCAAGTTTGCCTCTGTGGTTTTGTGTTTGTATATTTCATAAAAAGAATAACACATGATACTGTCTTCAAAAATGAAGATGTTAAACTTTATCCAGTGACATAGTGCGAGTGACATGGGTCCTGATGCAAACACCTTTAAATCTGCCCACTTATACTTATCCCATGAGCTACCATTGTTGTAGCATGAAGTGTTCATCTCCCAAACACATGAGAACCACAATATTTGCAATGTCTGCACAAAAGCTTAGCATGCCTTATAAGCAAGTGTGATTATTGCCTCAGGCAGTAGACAAGATCCAAAATTCTCTTGAATCTGTGAGACAGAACTTCTCATACTGGTGCATAAAAGTAAGTGCAACAAATGGATATTAGTGTGAAATGTCTGTACTATCACACCCTCAGGTACCATGTGGCGCTGAGTGTTTTTAAACATTGCAGATGAAGATAAGAAAAAGATTCTGGAAGCAATAAAGCAAAACATGGTTCCGCTAAAGATGTCCTCACAGACAGCAGAAAACAGACAATAATTTAAGGACTCTATGCATGAGATTTCAGCACCCTCCACAAAATCTGGGAAAAGTGAGGAGAACTGTTGCCTTGACTGAGAGGGGGAACTAGTCTTTGAATGAACTACAGTAGTTTTCTAAGAAAGGCATAGCATATATACAGGGCTATTTCTGCAATGGCTAGAGTACCATAAACTCAATACCATTATGGATGCTAATGAGTCTAGGTTCTCTTTATTTGTCAACCAAGTAGTACATTTCATAAGGTCTCATTCATTCACAGCTTGTCTCCATGGTCGTGTCAATATTCCACACTTTGAATTGCTCAGATACAATGTGTATCCTTTTTTATCAGTCACAGGGAAGATAACATCTTTGCTTTGCTGCAGAATGAGGATAAAACTGGAGACTGACAACACTGTGCTGCTGTGGACATGAGATTATATACATGGAAGCAATATTATATAGCTAGTTACCTTAGGGAGGATTCCCATCCTTGGTTTCCGTGCTTGCTGTGCAGTGGCAGCTAGTTAATGCTGTTCATAGAATCATAGAATAATATAATGTACTGAGTTGTAAAGGACCCACAGGGATCATCTAAGTCCAACTTCTGGCCCTGCACAGGACAGCCCCATCTGCCTGAGAGTGTCATTCAAATGCTTCTTGAACTCTGACAGGCTTGATGCCATCACTGCTTCCCTGGGGAAGCAGCCTGTGCCCAACTACCCTCTGGGTGACGAACTTTTTTTTAATACCCAACCTAAACCTCCCCTGATACAATTTCAGGGCATTTCCTCCAGTCCTGTCAATGGTCATTAGAGGGAAGAAGTCAGTGTCAGCCCCTCCTCTGCCCCTCATGAGGAAGTTGTAGACTGCAATGAGGTTTCCCCTCAGTCTCCTGCACGTTGAACAGATCAAGTGACCTCATCCACTTCTCATACAGTTTCCCCTCAAGGCTCTTCGCTATCCTTGTTACTGTCCTTTGGATAATAATAGCTTTTTATCTTTTTCTTTGTATATATTCATGTTACACCTGAGACTTGCATCACTTGGACATCACTGGAGCCACTGTGTCCCACAGACAGAAACTGCTGTTAAAATCACGGATGTGGACTTCCACAGCACAAGAGATGCTAAAACCAAAACAGAACCACTACAGAGAGTGCTCCACTAGGCCTATTCTCACCCATCTCTGGGAGTGCTGGAAGCAGGAGGGATGTGAGAAGGGAGAATCAAAAATGAAACCTCACCAATTCCAATATTTCTTGAGTTCAGTCCCATTACTACAATAGTCTACTGCAGAAAAACTTAATCAAGAGGTTTAATGCCATCTCCAAGATTTTTCAATGCACTGGTGTCTCTATTTCAAATAATGTGTCTTTCTGACTTGTTTAAAAAGGAGTCAGTAATTTTGGCCAAGCCTCCTACTCAGCAAAGTGAATCAGTGAGTTGTAACAGTCTAATTTTGATTGCACATCTTTTTTTCTTCCACTTTTATTTTGTGTATTTTAAGAAAATATTTTACTTCTTTATATGTTGTTTACTCCCAAGTATTACAAATATTACTCAGAGAAGTATAAAAGAAATACCCCTTTTACATGGGTGTTATATTCAGGTTTTATTTGCACATAATCAGTATAGTTATAGTTTAAGTGGGCAATTTTCCATACCCACATAGGCAGTATTTTCCACATAAAGGTTCCTATTGGCTTTAGACCCACCCACAAACTATTTACTTGCATGGTATACATATAATGATCAAGCTTATAGCTACTTCAGCCAAACCTAAATATTTCAGCTTTTGCTTCTTTTGCAAGCCATTTTGTCCTGAATAAGTTGCTTCCAGTTTACAGAATTGCTTTTATGAAGTTTTCTGTGCAACATGTTTGCTCTTCACACAAATATTAACTGCAGTCTCAAATTCAAATATAGATTTTGAGCACTCAAAATGTTAGGAAAGTTTTCAAAAAAGTTTTATTTTAGCTGTTTTCCAAATAGCTGGGCTATTTGCAGAAACTGGATTTCACTTTAAATTCAATTTTGTAACCTCCCAAAAGTTCAGCAGAACTAGGTTATACAATTTTTTATTTATTTTACTTTGTTCTACTATTAAACGTTAATTTGGTTCTAATTGCCAGACAGAGTTTGAAGCAGTTCTGCAAATATGAGAACAGGCAAAATCCTAAGCAGCAGCACAAGCCATAAAAACCCATTTCTCACTCACTTTCAGACCTCTCCCACTGAACACTTTCTCAAGCTATTCCTAATGGAACTATTTGAAACATGCTCTTCTCCCTGGATTTTCAGATGGAAAATGCGATGACACTGTAAGCTGCAAAGCAGCATGGAGTAAGTGAGGACATCTCTGCAACGGGCAGCTTCCCATAGAAATATCAACTGCATGTATGTCCCTCAATCTCGGGGAAATGTGCTCCCAAGCTTGGGAAAACTTCCAGTTTGGAGCAATCCCCTGATGTTATCATTGTCTTCAAAGTGGACCATCAGTGTAAAATGAGCATTTTCTCAAAGGAACACCTCCTAAGCATAGGAAGTTTTTCTAGGTAGGGATATTCCCAAACAATATGAAAATCCTTAAATGGGAAACACCAGGTGATGTGAAATGTTGAGGAAAAAGGAGACAACATACACATACATGCATACAATGTGAAATCTTTCAGGGAAAACATGCTGTCTGAAGTAATATGTGAAGGGTTTTGTTTTGAAGAAGCCACCCCCTGCTGTGGCAGCAAGTATGCATGTATGATTACTAAGATGTCTAATTAAATTATCCTTATCTGAATGCTAGCTGAACTTAACAAAGCAGATAATAAGTTCCAGAAACAGATACCCATGTGGGGGGCAAATTATTTTACTTCCAAAAACTGGAGCTTGAAATTAGAGATATGTAAGTAATAGAGAACACAATTTCCCTCCACCCCCACTGTCTGCACCTGAACTGGTATTTCCATCAGACAGACCATGAAGCTGAAGTGGAGTTAAATATCTGGCAGATCTACTTTCCCAATTCTGTTTCTGTGAAGACACTGTAGTTTGCCTTCTAACTCTACTTTTAGAAGTGGGTTTCCTACAGATTTGTACATGGATAAGTGCAAGTGATACAGTCTTATGTTCTTGCACCGATTAAAATTCAGTTACAAAGAATCAGAGTATTATCAACTCTTGATTATTTTTCAGAGATTTATCTTGGCTGCAGATTAACTGCATCACGCATGGAGAGGCTCCAGAGATGGTTCTGTACAGAGCTAACTTCTCTGGGGGAAAGCTGTCTGTCAGGTCACAGCCCAGCTCAGATGCCCCAGCCTCTTTCACACAGACTGAAGATTGAATTGTAAAAGTCTGGAGCCTCAAGGTAACTTTGTACAGAAGCCATCAAGTCTTCCACACAACACTCCTGGATCTCCTAGCCCTGGAGAACACTGTACTTTGTACATTTCCACATATATTCGGCATGTGCCAGTGTTAATTTAACCCATCACTGGTCCTGCTGGATCAAAGATAGATCCTGAAAATCCATTGACTCAGACATTTCCAATATCTTCATATCCTGAATGGACTTCTTGAAGAGTTGACAGAGGTCTGATACAGCCCCTGAGAGAACCAGGGCTTCTTGAGCCTGGAGAACCGAGGAGCACAGTGCAGAAACCAGATTATTTTTAGCATCAACACAAGCCAAATACGGCCAACAGTGAGACAGGGCTAATTACCTTCTTAGATTTTACATCATCATCTATTAGATTTAGGACTTAACCACTTTCCCAAAATGTTCAATGGGATTAATTATTGGCATGCTCTATAGCACAGGAGTGGCCCAGGCCTTTTGGGCCAGTGCCTAGTCAATGCCTAGCCTTGGCACAGGAGAATGCTTTGATGAGAGGTGTTTTCTGGAGTCAAGGCCCCTATGGAGAAGCATGGTTTACGTGGCAGAGATGGGAGGAGTTCAGTGGCATGAGTTACAGCCAGCCTAGCCTTCTTTCCACTGAGGACTGCAAGCAAGCAGATGATAGCCACTTTCCTTTATTTAGCCCGTAGGAGTCACACGAAGTATCAGGGTACCTCAGCATTGGTGTCTGCAGCAGTTTATGGCAGCTCTGGGTTATTTGCTAGCTGTAGGTGACTCATTTCCATGGAGCCTGCTTGGAGCTGCTGTTCTACCTGTTCAACCAGAGACAGGACCTGAGCAGCCTGCTGAAGAGAGTGGTAATTTGGGACTCAGCTGGCATTACT
The DNA here is from genome assembly GCA_038380795.1 of Pyrocephalus nanus. NCBI lineage: Eukaryota > Metazoa > Chordata > Aves > Passeriformes > Tyrannidae > Pyrocephalus > Pyrocephalus nanus. Next base: position 88,858,056 of record CM076260.1, on the reverse strand, counting down.
TGGCAGCTCTCTCAGCAATATACTCTGTGTACTCACAGTGAGTCAAGTTGTCTGGGCAGTTTTTCCTTTTTCTGCAACTCAAGTCGAACATTAGTACTTCATCTTGGACTAGTTAATGTATTTGTGGAGTCAACAAAACAATGCAAAGCAATGTATTTTTCAGTGCACTGTGGTATGTTAAATCAATAGTAGACACATTATGCTATGCAAGGTGTGATCATCTAAACACTCTCATGTAGAAAATTAAAAGAAAAAGAAATTATCTACTACTAATTCAACATGAAATTCACTGATCCAGGGAGCTTTCTGTTGGCTTGGTTAATAGCAGAATGTAAAATTAGGGATCAGATGTCAGCCCATCTATTAACCTAAAATGTTAGAACTTGAGCTGAGCTTCAGGAGGACCGTTCCTGGGGGCAATTCCAGCTCATGAAAGTATCAGGCCTTAAGGAGAAGTTAAGACAATATAGGTAAACAGCTGCTTGTCCCTGACAGTGGACCCTGGTGAAACACCCTCACTTCTAAACTGCAGCAGCCTGCTCCACATAAGCTAAGCACTACTGATCTCATACCAGTTCTATCTATTAGGAGCTGAACAGCTCTGCATAGAACCAGCAGAAGCTTCTACCCTTGCCTGATCTACCTGGCCAGCTCTTGGTCAGGAAATTCAGGCACATTATGGACAGCAACATCAGTATGTCCTTTGAGGAGCTAGTAAATCTAGTATATGTTATATGTGTGTAATATACATATTCTATATATTCTGTTATCATAAGACATACATTATGTTACATTAATAATATATAATATTATGTTAATAGTCTATATATTGTGATATAAATAAAAAAAGTTGAAGTATTTAATGTCTGAACAAAATTTTCCCTTTTTTGATATTTTAATCTTTCTGTTGCTAATTAGTATGTCACAATGGTAAACATAAGGGAACAATATTTTAATACTAGACTAATACCTTTGGAGTTTGAGAAATGCCAGTGTGTTATGCTGATAGTATGAAACAATATACCTCAGGAAATTAATTTTCTATGAAACTTATTTTTTTTCTTAAGAGAGAAATCACATAAAACCGACTTTTGCCTTGTAATTCTAGTGATGCTGCGGAAGGTTATAGAGAACAGATCTGGCTGAAAGAAATGTCTATGGTGAAGGTAAAACCACTGTGGGACAAAGTTTTTCTTCCTCATGCTGCAGGCACAACCACAGTGCAAAGTCTTGGTCAAGGACTGCTCATCATTCCTTATAGATTTCCTTTGTAATATTGCCAAAGGCAGCTTCAAAGATTTCATGGAAATTATGGTCGGAAGGGACTTTGAGATCATTCAGTCAAACTTCCTGGTACACCACTAGCCAGGAAGCACTAACCGAATTCCTTATAACCACCTAAAGGACTTGGATGCCGCAAGTATTTCAGAAGTCCAGAAGACTGGAAATATTCAATCTCAGAACAAGTTAAATATTAGAGCAACTACAGACAGATGCCTTTAGGTTTGAGAAATTTCAGATGAATAATCGTTACTGAAAGAGTGGAATTGTGGTTCAATAAAGAATTAAGGGCAAAAATAAGAAAAACATAATTTATTATAGTCTCATGGAAATTTGGTATGATCAGATGAAATTACTTCTTTTTCCTTTCTTTGTAAAGTTACTTCTCCTTACAAAGGACAACTGCATTGCTATATTAAACTTTGACTTCTCCAAGACGTTAGATTTAGTGTCACATGATATTAGAATGGAAAAGCACAGGTTAGGTTAGCTGAAAACAGTATTGCAGATATGTCTGAAGTGTGGCTGATAATAAGGAAATATCAAACAACGTTCGCAGTCGGATTCCAGTGGGACCAGCTCTTGCTACAGCAGTATTTTGCATTTATATGAAAGACCTGAATAGTGTTGTAGAGTCCTTGCTGGAAAAATCTGCACAGGATTTAGAGATCTGTGAGGCAAAAAATACTGAAAAGGAGAAATTACTCTTGCAGAGTGAAAATTTGATTAAGTGGTCATGATCTGACAGCGTGTATTTTCATACACCTAAATTCCAGGTATTAAATGGGAGACTGAGGAATATAGTCCATTCTTAGAGGATGAGAGGTTTTATCCTTAAAGCAACAAGTTAAAGGAAAGATTATGGTGTCATTTGGATAATTGCCTCAACAAGCAGCCTCAGGGCAAGCTGTGGCAAAAAAGTGACAAAAACCTTGGATATATAAAAATTAAAAGTACCAGGGAAAAATAAGAAAGTCTTCTGTAGCCTGTGGACAGGCTCCTAGTGAGGTGTTAATCTCTAAATCCACTACAAGGTAAGAGAGAGGCTTTAAATCCTAGTGGTCATGTTGACTCTGGGCTGCACACACATGCTGGTGGGAAGTAGCTTGCTTCAGAGCATCTTCCCAAAAAAGCTGGTCTCAAGCCCAGGCTGTAGAGCAGGATTGCCCCCAGGGCTGGTGCAAGAAGTCATGGCAGCCACAGGTAGGGCATAACACACCTATCTGCTCTGTTTTAGAATACTGTGTGTACCCTCAGATCTTCCCATAGAGGCTGAGAAAGGCCTCTGTTATTTAAGGATTTTCATTCATCTCACAGTGAATAGTAGTTATAAATTACAAATGTGGAATGGATTTTGCTGTTATTTTTACTGACAGGATTTTTAGTTACATAAAATTTTAATTATTTTCTAAAACAGAAACTTGTAACTGATCTCATATTTTTTCTCAGAACCAGAGCTAGTTATGCACTAATTTCTTGAGTTTGGTTTTTTTTTTTTTTTTTTTAATTTAATAGAAGTAAGAACTACTATACCTGCTAGGAATATCATAACAAATAGGCATATGTTGGAAGAGAAGAATTGTAAAACATTAGGGACATGTGCAATCCAGGCCTCTTCTCTCTCAAGGCTTCATTGGAACAACATGTAGAAAGAAACAGCCAATATTTTAAAAGCAACAGGAAAAAAATCCATATATTGTTTGATTTTTTTCTATAACAGTATCTTTACTTGCATATGACCAGATTATTAATCAAAAAACTGGCCATACATAGCTATAAAACTGGCTTTTCAAAGATTCATCACTTTGTCACGCACACAAAGAGATGTGCATTTTACATGTTGGAAAAATGCCCTCAGCACAGCAAATAACATTTATACAAACTCTAAAATGGCAGAATTCCATATCCAGTGCTAATGATGTTTAGTATCTAACAGAAAGCCCAAGAAGGAACTTTAACATGTATTGTTAGTACTGTGCATTTTAGGTAGATATTGAGCACCCAGCTCCGGTGTGATGAATGTACACATAAACTTCAAAATTAGTCTTAAAAGCATATAAACCACTTCAGTTGTTAAGATTTTCTAAAACCTGCGTGTGTGGGTAATATCACTAAAAGCAGGTATGTTGGATAAAAATGAATGATGTCCCTTTTCCAGTATAAACCCAGGAGTTCATCTTCCAGTGTTGTTTATAAATAGAAGAGAGTCAATTTGCTTAGGATCTGCAGGACGTTTGGGTACTCCATTTAGGTAATGACAACATTTTTAACACAGCTATCACTCATTAGGTCAAGAGGTTGTGATTAATCAAGAAGTGTTTTGGTTTCGTCTGATAGACATCTAGTCTCTTTAGTTTACAGTTGAATGAAGATGGCTTCAACAGTTTACAGAATAAGCTGCAATGATACATTAGACTGAAATTGAGATGGAAGAGAGATGTGTGATCTATTTTAACTGTTCCATTTTCATTACAATGTGCTGTGTGTGAATTCATCTAGGCACTGCCAGAGTAAATTAAAATCTGCTGGGAATGCGTGAATGCATTACACAACAGGAATGAACTGGCAGGTTACAGCTAGAAGTCTGCTGAATGTTACTAGGTGATATTGTTGGTGTTTGGACTTAAAGAGAAGAGTCTTTTAATAACAACTGGCTGGTTAATGGCTCATCACAAGATGAGAAAATTTGAGGCAGAATGGGTTATGACAAAAAACTGTCATGATTAAGTCTGTTTCCCACGGCATTTTTGGACTGAGTCAGTACAGGTCTTGCCAGATAAACTGCAGAAGGAGGAGTCACACTTTTGGGTGATTAACAAAAAAGAAATAAACCTGCAAACACTTGGTTGTGCTATAAAATATGCCAAGATACTGTAAAATCTCAAGTTCATGTTCTAAGATTATCTATCAGTGTTTTCCAATCACCAACCTCTGATCCAGTTTTCTGGGGCATCATAAAGATCTTTGCTCCAGCTGTCAAACAGCCAAAAGGACTATGTCCCAGGGAAGCAGACTGCACTCAGTAGGAAATGAGAAGTACAATCAGCTACTCACATTATCTGTGAATATGTCTCACACCCACAACCATCAATCACATCTGCAATCTGCAGTCAGCACTTCTTAAAACCTTTGTAACACCTTTGTAAAAATCGTATTGCCACAGCCTACATTGCGTGGAGGGTTTTATTGTTCACCTTTGTATAATCTAGTCAATTAACCCTTAATGCATGCACTTTGGAGGATGCAGCCCCATGAAGTACTGTTGCCTTTTTGTTCCTGTTCTCCTGATCACATTTATACATACAATCATACACACTCCTACATGCTTATGCACTTTCTTTCAGATGATGCTGACAGGCTGAAGGCAAAGTAGCACCAGGTGAACAAATAGAAATCTCTTCAAAGTTTCTATAAAAACAAATCCCATTAATTCTCCCTCGAAGGCAAGGGAGGCCCTGCAGAGAGACCTCAACAAATTAGAGGACTGAGCAATCACCAACCATATGAAGTTCCACAAGGGGAAATGCCAGATTTTGCACTTGGAATGGGGCAACCCTGGATGTTCATACAGACTGGGGAATTAGATGTTGGAAAGTAGTGCCATGGAAAGCAGGACCTGGGGGTCCTGGCTGAGGGCAAGTTGAATCTGAGTCAGCAGTGCCCTGGCAGCCAGGAGGACCAACCCTGTCCTGGGGGGCATCAGGCAAAGCATCGCCAGCCGGTCGAGGGAGGGGATTGTCCTGCTCTGCTCTGCACTGGGGCAGCCTCACCTTGAATATTGTGTGCAGTTTTGGACACTGCAATATAAGAAAGATACTAAGCTATTAGAGAGTGTCCAAAGGAAGGCAACGAAGATGGTGAAGGGCCTTGAGGGGAAGCCATATAAGGAGTGGTTGAGGTTACTTGGTCTGTTCAGCCTGGAGAAGAGGAGACTGAGGGCAGACCTCATTGCAGTTACAACTTCCTCATGAGGGGAAGAGGAGGAGCAGGCACTGATCTCTTCCCTGTGTTAACCAGTGACAGGACCTGAGAGAATGGTCTGAAGTTGTGTCAGAGGAGGTTTAGGTTAGATATTAGAAAAAAGTTCTTCACCCAGAGGGTGTTGGGCACTGGAACAGACTCCCCAGATGAAAATGGTCACAGAACCAAGCCTATCAGAGTTCAAGAAGCATTTGGATGATACTCTCAGGCAGATGGTGTGATTCTTGGGGATGGTCCTGTGCAGGGCCAGGAGATGGACTCGATGTTCCTTGTGGGTCCCTTGCAACTCAGCACATTATGTGATTTTATTGTATGTGAATTCTGTGCTAAACACTGCACACGTGCTTTCTTTAATACTACAACCAACAAAAATTATGGATTACTGCAAAATACACACACTGGAATCTGTGTATTGACTGAAAACATCTTAAAAAATACAGCAGTGATATGCTGTTGTAACTAGCATTAAAAATTTCCCTGGTTTTAATTAGAGAACGTGCGCTAGAAAGTCCGGAAGCTGGATCTGAACTGCTTGATGATTATACGATAATATAATGGCTATTTCCACATTTGCCAAAGACTAGCATTGATTAAGAAAATCCAATATGATTTGGTGATCCATACTACCCACAACTCACTCCGTACTGAAACACCTTCCTCAGGCAGGGAATTCCTCTATGCGACATTCTTCTGCTCACTCTCGCTTGCTCTTTCCCGGCGGACACACTTGTCCTGCTTTCTGCATGACTCAACTTCTTGTTGAGTTGACCTTTGCCCCCTTAAATGAAAGGGTTTCATGCCCTGGAAACTGGCTCTTTTAGCAACTTCCACTCAACTAGAACCTTATTCTCCTATAGTAACAACCAAAGAAACACAGTAAAATACCTGCTTGGATTATTGAAAAAATAATATACTTGGGGAAAAGGAAATGCTAGACAGACCTAAAGCTCCTAAGTAGGTTACATCAAAGGGTGCATTACACATAGCTGGAGGATTAATGTCCACTTATCTAATTAATGTTTTTATAATTTAGCATGATATTAAAGAGATTTTAGTGAGAACAATACTTTGAGATAAAACCACAAATTCTAATCATTAGGAAGCTGGCTCTCCTGATCCTATTCATAAAAAGCATATCCTAAGTAATCTCTGAAAAGTCACTGCTTTCAGAATATACCAGGAATGCAAAATATTATTTTCCCCCTGATTTTCAAAAGAAACCTCTGGAGACAGAAAAAACAGTCTATCAAGAACTGCAACGTTTCCTGAACTAAAGTACAGGGAAAAAACAAATAAGTGAAATGCTTTAAACAACTCAAGTTAAGGATTTGCACAGGAAAGAACTTCAGTATGAAAAGCGAATCAAAGGAAAACAGGCGAAGAAGACAAAACAACCTAGGCAGCTCAATCACCCTTGACCTAAATTTTTTCTAATGTTTGATAAAATCTGGTGATTGATCCTGCAACAATACCTCTAATAATTTCATAATCTATCATCTAATATTGCCACTAAGATTTAGAAGAGGAGTCAGTCCCATGCTCAAGTTGAAACAACATGACTGCAAAATACCGAGGAACAAATATAGGTTTAAAAACAACAACAGAAAATTTGAAAGTCCAACATTCCCAAGTTGGCTGTGGAGACAGGCTCTCTTCTCACACAGTTTCCTGTGGCAAGCAGGTGTCTGCTGCTGTAATTCCCATTAAATAGCAGTCACGCATCTGGGCTCTCTCAGGTTGTGGCAAATTCCCCTTCTGCTTACAGCTGGTAGGAAGGAAGGCTACAAATTCCTCTTCATTGTAAAATGTCTTGAAGTGCAGAAAAGGTTCAGAAGTACAGGCTCCTTTTTCAAAAGAGGCTTGGAACTGAGGTTGGTTCTTTGGTGCAGAAAAGACATTGAACTTGTGCCTGAAGCCAGGATCCTCTCCAGAGCAGCTCAGAGGCCCAAAGAAGATTGGAGGTGGGGGTGCCATTCTCATCCCTGGCAATGAGGGGGCTGGAGGGAGCTGGATGTGGAGGTGATGGGGCATTCACACTCCCACAGTGGTCCCCATGACTTGTCCTTCAAGGACAATAAGGCATTTCTTGCAGTGACTTAACATCATCTATATATCAAAATAAAAATATGCATCCTAAGGGAATATATTAAAATCCCTGTTTTGCTAGTTTGGGCCTTGAAAGTCATGTCAACAGCTCAAACCTCATTAGATTTTTAGTTTAGAAAATTTCATAGTTCTTTTTCTTGACATACTGTTTGTAGGATGATACTGGAAAGAAGAAAAAGTACTCTAGCTTACAAACACAGAGTTGAAATAACACAATTTCATCATCTCCAAAACTTTCTAAATAAGGCTCAGAAAGCTTTCTTAGCACCAGCAATATGGTGGATATCTTATTACTATTTTATGGAGGGTGAAAACAAATTAGAAAGATGCTGTTTTCAATTAATGTTATGTTTTTATCTGATATTAGAGAAAAGTTACTTTTCCCAACACCCATTTGGTGCATTATGATAGGTCACATTCAGCCCATTATGTGGCCTCCATTGTGGCAGTCTGTCATCTTCCCTGCAGCCAAAGAAAATTAAAAAGCCCACTCATGATTCATTCCTTGCTCCCTGTCTTGAGACTGTTTAGTGAAGTAAGACCTTTTTTCTTGTGCAGCATTTCAATAAATTCCAAAGGGCCCAGGCAGAGAAGTTTACACAGGGTTATTTGCTGAAGATGGCATTGGGAGTATCATGGAAATCAGTAGGAGACTCAGCAGTTAGGACAGTAGTTAAAATTAACTAGATTCAGAAACTGGGGATGCATTTATTGAATTTTTACTTTATGAAGCACAGTCTCCCTGTGGATCCTCTACAGGAGGAATGAGTTGTCCTGTTTCCCACATTAGCCCTTGGAAACCTGTTAGAGCCCTGCCTGGGCTCTGGGCTGCACAGTGCCTCTGGCATTAATGTCTTGGGTTAGTGGCAGAAGCCTACCCTGGCTGTCCCAGCCATCCACAGGGTGGGCAGCACCAGGCTGCCTTGGCCACTGCAGGTGGGCCACTGCACCTTGTCCCAGCATTCAGCTCCATGAAAAGCAATTCAGTAATCTGGAGGGAGAAAATTGTCCATTTCTTTTTCACTGGTATGCCTCCCTGGTTAATAGGACACGCTTTGCCCAGAGATTCCCAAAACTCAAAGCATAGGTCACTAATTCAAGGCAGTCCAAACCTCAGCCCTCAGGAAAGAGACTGCAAGACATCCCCATGGTGACACAAACTGACCATGACACACTGAGGCAAGAGCCATGGTTGTAGACCTACCTTGCACAGGAGTCTGAGCCAAAAGGACCATTTAATCTACAGATCTAGGTCTTTGGTGTAAGAAAAAATAGAAAGAATTACCAGTAACACCATTTCTCGCAGCAGTGTTCATTTCTGTCTTTGCACCATTTCTGGGGAGCAATGAGCTTGTGTTTGCACAGTGCTTGAGAGACTAAGTGTCTGCAATCCCTTACTTCTTTCTGTGTCTCCATAGTCCTTCAGCTGCTCAAACTCAATGCAAAATGTTACTTGGAGGGTTTCTGGGCTTTGCTTTTCACAACAGACATTGCACAGCTGAGTTAGAACTCATTGCCTGCACAGCAGAAAAATAAACCAGGTTAATGTTTCTTCAGTTCTGCAGTAATGGAGTGGGATTTCATTTAATTTAGTTAAATACTGGTGCTTGACAGAATGAAATGTGATCTCTAAGGTAGAGATTAAAATTGGTGGACCTAGTGCAAACTATTTTCGGTTTTTAATTATTCTTCTGGTGAATTATCCTAATTAAATTTGTCAGACAATCATAGGATATACTACTTGTCTAGAAACTGATAATAGCTGGACATTCATCTCCCCTCTACTAGCTATTATATTCTCTAGATAAAAATCATATGCTTTGGAAAAAACAGCATTTAAAATATTGAAGTTGATGCACAATCACCTAATTAATTTTTTTTTAAAGTGCTTGGAGAAAAATGGAGTAAGTGGAGAAATAGCTGTAATTTATAGAGCTTTTGCCAAATGATGCTGTTGGTCACACCCAGTGTTGTACATGAATGCATTTTGCTGGATGAAGGACGTGGCACAAGACATTGTTTGGGAAGGGGAGGGGAGGGAAGACAAGGCATGGCAAAGCAAAGAGCTTTCTAACCTTTTTTTCAATTTGCACTAACAGATAATTGGCCATCTACTGGAGAAAACATTAGTGTACCATCTTAATAACTTGGCTTCACATAAAAAAATCTTTTCATGCTGCAGCTTTGCTTCGAACCGTTAGCTTTTTTCCTAATAATATCAAAAAATGAAAGTAAGCTCACAATAATTCCTTTCACCAGACCTCAGTGACCTAAAATATGTAGCCTCCATTGGAATTCTATTAAACTCAGTGGTTTCTGATATATATAATCTATGCTTCCATATATGCAAACATCATCAACTCATCTGTATGGAAAATTTTTGATAGACAGTATTAGCAATTTATATTGTATATGTCTAAATTTACATTTCAGACCTCTGTGGTCATATTGAAGAAAAGGATTTTTGACCTTATAACCATCATTTCCAATTTCATATACCAGCTTTAACTAGCAAATAGCTTTCTCAGTTGAGAAATTTATTTTTTTTCTGCATAATAGCCAAATGTCTTGCTATTGATAGAGATACCAGAAAGTAAGAAGCAACACCAAATTAAAAATATTGAGTGGCTTTATTCTATTTAAATTCTTTAATGGAATGATTTTGAAAAAAAGATATTTTTAAACTTCCAGTAACACAAAACTCCCACAGCTCTTTTCCGTGCAGGTTGCCAAGAAGCATGGCCTGGCCCTTGGGACAGTGCCCTGCTGCTCCCCTTGAGCTTTCAAGCCAGCTTTGTGGCTCCCAGGGAACATGTGCTGTCCCTCTCCCCAGCCAGGGCAGCCTCTCTGCAGGGAGGTGATGAGACAAGGCATAACGTTTGCACTGCCAGAGCAATGTAGGAAGAGCAATTGCAGTTAGAGGGTTTCTCTGAGCTCCTTTAGGAGATCAAAGCAGTGCCTGGAGTGACAAAAAATAAGGGAGGTGTAAAGGTAGTACTCCGTGCACACTTTCACAGTGAATCTGCATCATGGTTTAACCCCAGATAGCAACTAATTCCCACACAGCCACTCATGCCTCCATGGCAGTGCACGGGAGAGAAAAGAAAGAGTAAAATTGAGGAAAATTGTGGGTGGAGAAACAGACATTTACTAACTTAAGCAAAAGCCACATGTCCAAGCAAAGCAAAACAAGGAATTTATTCATCGCTGCCCATTGCAGACAGGTGTTCAGCTATCTCCAGGAGAGCAGGGTTCTATCATGCATGATTATTACCTGGGAAGACAAGTGCCATCCCTCTGAATGTTGCCTCCCCTTCCCTCTTCTCCCTCCAACTTTTTATGCTGACCATTATGCCCTACACTAAGGAATATCCCTTTGGTCAACTGGGGTCAGCTGTCCTGGTTGTGTCCCCTCCTCACTCTTTGCTCACCCCCAGCCTCCTCGCTGGTGAGGTGGTATGAGGAGCAGAAAAGGCCTTGATGCTGTGTAAGCCCTGCTCAGTAATAACAAAAAAAAAAATCTCTGTATTATCAGTACTGTTTTCAGCACAAATCCAAGACACAGCTATACTTCTCACTACTGTGAAGAAGATTAACTCTATCCCAGCCCAAACCAGTACAACCTGCCTGTCACCATAGTCATTCAACCAGAGCAGAGATGTTTGGCAACAGCTGCAAACTGATGAGTCATTTTAGATGCAGCTGTCCAAGAAGTACAGGTTTGCATGCTCACTCAAGAATTTAAACCTTTTTTCACCCATTTATTTACAAAACAATTATTGGGGGAGCGTAGAAGGGAGCAATCTTGAATTTTTGTTTCTGCTCCCCATGATCACAATGCTTAACCAGCTTGTCAGTGTGAAATGCATTTCAGCCATGGCATAGGGGCTGGGAGCTGGGATACCTCCCTGGTGCCTTTTTGCCCCCTGCTCAGATGGTCCTTTGCTGCTCCCAGCTCCTGTGGGGGCAATGCTGGCACAGAAATGGTGTGCAGGGTGGTACATGACCTCAGCCTGATGGTCCTATGTGGTGGGACACCTCACCTCCCTCTAAACAAGCATATGGTCTACAGGCCATATGGTGATTTGCTTTATCAGGTCCAGCTTCTGCAGGTCCCTGCCAAGCCTTCCTGTAGGATATGGGTCTGCAGGCTCTCAGCCAGTGGGATTGGCTAATTGAGGGCAATGAGACCCAAACCTGGTGACTTTCTATGTCTTGGGCAGTGAGACCCCTTGCAGCTCACACTAGGGCAGTTCTGAGCATAGGAAGAGGGCAAATTGCCATCACCCCCAGCTGATTTAGATACAATGCAAAGATATTCAGTTGTTCCTGAAGCCTTAAGAACATGTGGAAATGTGTTTTTATTGCATTTCTGCTGACAGACACTCTGTGTCAGTACACTTTCTCCTTCTTCCTTAACTCTCCCTTGTTTTCAATTCCTTCCCAATGACCAGAGACACAGCTCCTGGTGTGGTCAGAGCCATGTCAGGAAGGAGAACGACCTTCACGTTCCCAGATACACCCCTCTCTGTAAAGCACAACTGCACTGGCTGGTCATGCTGTTAGATCATATTGCAAATTCATGTCTAATTTGACCCTGAGGTCTCCTTCAGCATTGTTGCTTTCTAGGATTCTCCCTCCCTTTGGATGTCTGTGTTTCAAATTACGTTTCCCTGGGTGTACTGGGTTACATTTTCCCATGAATGTCATTATTATTTTCCAGCTCTATATTTTTAATCACACTACTACCACATTTATTACCTCATTGATGCTTCCAGCTCTTTCAGATGTAAAAGAGTAAAGACTGTGAAAATAAGACTGTAGTATTATCTGTGGCTTCTTTCTTTGCTATTACAATTGACCGGCACCCTTTCTCTGTGTGTGTGTTTTAAAAGCATGAGGAAATCCCAGGAAACATCCTCTATGTGACAGAGACTGTTAGATTGTACCTTTCCCAGCCTCCATTAATACCTCTTCAGCACCCCTCACCTTTAGAGTTCATTTTTAACCAATCCATCAGGCCCATTTGAGAATGCTTGAAGAAGAAGACCCCAGAAACACCATCTGTCAATACTACAATGAATTTTACACTCTAAAAACTGCTTTATTTTCTTAGACTACTGATTTTTGGATATTTTGTAAAGGAAATTTCTTGTGTGATGAGTCATCTGGTTTCCACACATTCCCAGCTCAGAGGTAACATACCCTAAGGCTTGGAGCCTGATGCAGCAATCAGTTGCAGAGACAAGAACCAGCTGAATCTGACCAGAACTGGACACAGGTTTTAGTGAAGTGAAAGTCTAGATTGCTGTTGGCTTTGTTGGCAATTGCTTTGTTTGCAGCTAACTTGGCATTCTCCCACAGTTTTCATTACAATTTTGATTTAATGTGATATTTATATGTCAGTAACAATCCATTGCCTAAGTTAAGAAAATTATATATTCTTTACTCTGACAAGACAATCCTGAAATATTTGTAAACCTTTGGTTTTTTTTCTTACTAATCAGAAGAGGATCTCAGGCTACATCTCCCTTGTCTTCTAAAGGATCAAAATGCTGTGCTACTGAAAGTCATAGGCATGGTAGAGTTACTCCTGATAAAGAAATTCAGAATAGATGTAATATTTTATTCCTAAAACAGAATTATTAAGGCGGCTTTACAGGAAAAAACAATAGGGTGGGGAGAAACCTATATATTTATTTTTTATTTGTATATTTAATACACCGTAACAAGTATTGGAAAATCCTATCAGTGTTATACAAGTAGTACTAAAGGGAGGGATAAGAACATTTTCTGCTGCATATCTTGTGTGTCAGCAGCTCAAATGAGCCATTCTATAATCCTCAATATTTAGGAGCTTCTGAATTTGCTGTTTGCCAACAGTCCCCAGACAAAATGTGTGCACCCAGGGGAAGTTTTGTCTGAGGTTTACAGGACTCCTGAGAGAAATGAAAATAGATTCACTAAATAGATTGATTTCACTGCTTCAAGGTGCTTTCAGATTTTATCCCAGCTGTTCACAGAACTAGCTGAACTGCTTCTTGTTATGTTTTTTAGTCAAATGTTTCCACTGAAAATTCAACATGATGGAAAATGAATAAAAGGAATTATTTGGCAGGGAGGAGGGCAAAGCAAACAAAACATAATTTCTCAACACCGTATTTTGTGAAAACATCCATCATAAAAATATTTTATAAAACTATCTTCTCTTCAGGTGAACCTCAAGAAAGATAACAGTTACCCCTTGCCCATGGTAGAGCTCAGTCTAGTCCCATTTTAAGGACTAAACCTTGTGACTGGCGGTGAGATGCTGTCGTACTCTTGCTGCTCTATCCCAGTTTTTCCAACACCCAACAGAGAGAAATTGTTTCAGTGTTCAAGCTTTTCTTGGTGTTCAACGTGAGCAGAAAGACCAGCAGTATAACTGGAGGCAATATTTGGTGGCAATATTTATCAATGTATGATCATCTGTAGTCAGGTCCAGATCTCACCATGCCAAAACAGAAAGGCATCAGAGGGCACCGGTTTTGCTTTTCTGAGTTTCTGGAATAAAGGAAAAAAAAAAAAAAAAAAAGAACACATCCCATGATACCGTTCCCAGAGGCCAGATTTTATTCTCATTTGCTCTAAAACTGGGAACGTCAATAAAGTGGCACCAGTCCGACTGTGCTTAGAATCAAATTTCTAACCTTGTACTTTCAGATAGCTCCCAGTACTGAAATAATGCAGTGGTAACATCAGGTTAAATCCTGTCTCACTCAATTTTGCCAGCATATTTTCCATCACCTTCAGTGGGGCCAGGATTCCACCCAGAATACTCTACTTTCTTTGAGGGAAGAATTTGCATTCACTCATCTGAAGGAAAGTACACCGACTTGCTGAAAGTACTGCCTGTGCCGAGAGTGGAAACACCAACAGGAAACAATTGGCTGCGTTAATCCCCATTGTTGGTTTTTGAAGTAAAATTGCAGATAGTTTTATCCTCTGACTTTACTTCTCATCTTTGCAACAACCTAGACATGCTTTAAGTATAATCCATGTGCAGAGCAGGGTTAAAATATAAAATATCACACACCGAAATCCCTACACCGAGGGACCAAAGACTTGGGGAAAGGAACTGTTAAACTTTTCTTGTCAGTCTAGAAACTACACCACTGCTAAACCTGCTCATTTCAGAGATTTATTTTGCTAGAAAGGATTTTAATCTTCCCATTTCAGTTCCTCAGAGGAGGCAAAAATCTTCCAAGTGCAGAGTCTGCAGCAGCGGTGAATCAACTATTGTAATACGCTGCCTCTTAAAATACTTCAGGGTAGTCAGGCATTAGGAAGGCTCCTATTTTGTGTGAACTGATCAAATACAGATGTTGCCAAAGAGTTGACCTTATTGACCGTGACTTAACTAGAGATTGAATGGCAGACAGACGGTCAGTAGTAGGGTGAAACCATGTTTTGGCGGTAGGGTGTAAATGTATATACAGTTTACAGGATGTGAATGACACCGAGCAAACATCTGTTCTATTGATAAATACTTGTTTTACTTACAAAAATTTTTATCCCAAGAAAACATTGCATATATATATATATATATATATGTATTTCATATATATATATATGAAATACATACTTCCCAATATTATTAAGTGTTTTGAGTGCATGTCGTGGTCCTGGAAAACTTGAAATAGAAAAATATTAAAAATGGTACTAACTTTTCTCTCTTCCTGCAATATCAGATGTCATATAAAACTCATCAGCTGAGCTGAGTATTAGTCTTGATCAATGGCAGGAAACCAGGGGATCAAATGTTAATAAATCAGAAACAGATACCTCCACTTGAACAGAGATATATCACCGACCTGAAAAATAGGGCAAATTATTTGACAACTTTTATATGCATATACCAAGGTAAAAAAATCTTTCATAAGTTTCCATGAAAGCTGAAACAAAGGACAAGCGTGGAGAAAAAGTAACTTAATGAGGCAATGAGTATAGAATGCGAAGTCAAAGAGACCCAGAAACACCTTTGTTTTCTTTTGGACTGACATAGTAAAAGAAGATTAAATCAAAAGGCTTTTGCTAACACAACACCAACCTATTTCTATGGCAAGTTAGCTCTGTCCAACTCATATTTACTCCTTGGGTGAGGGTAATGAAGTAACAGACTAGGCCTGTTTTAATGTGTATCTTAATGTGTGTCTTTTCTCAAGATCTATATACTAACATCACAATTCCAACAAAAAAACCTTTATGAAGTCTGAAATGCTCAGAGAGATGCAGTGCTCCCTATAGCTTGAAAACTTTTAAGGTCACAATGACCAGCTTTTAAAGGTATGATACTTAGCTATATTAGCTCAAAGTTCCTTACATTCATTACAGACAAGCACTCTTGGAGTGTGGTCTCGTCTTTAAATTTAAACTATTTGCTCCTGTGCATAGTCTACTAAATTTAATTAGAAAATCCTGGTAGACCAGCAGGACAAAATTTCCCTTCCTTCCTATTTTCCCATTCCACAATATATCACCTAGAGTAATTAGGACCAGTGAGGGATCATCTTCACTGGATTAACCTTAACTAAATTGTATGCATTCAACATGTGCTCTTTTGATTAACTTGAGCCTGGACTGCTGCCTGTAGTACACCCACCTTGTAATTCTACACACTTAATTAATTTCAGATGAACAACAAAAAGGATAAGTTGAATTCTCCAATTAATAAACTGATATTAGTTAATGTATTTTAGCTTAACTTTTCATTTTCTTCCTGTGCAGGGATAGAAAAAACAGAAAATAAGAGAGAGGTAGAAGTGAACAAGCTTTGCCAACAAGCTTGTAATGACTTTTCAGGGCCTGATCCTGCAACAGTCTAAGCAGATAATTTTCCCCCTGACAAGAAGAGGAATTTTGGCAAAAGAATCAGTCCCTACATTTTAAGTATAAAATGTAATAGGCAGGAACAGAATTCTTTTTCTTTCAAAATGATAAATAAGCATTATTTAAAACCTCCTCACCTTAACTGAGTTTTCCATATGGTTTCACTCATGCGTGGGTTTTCCTCCTTATTAAAAAAAAATATTATAATGTCACTGGCTATGGGCCCAATCCTCCAGGCCTTAGTCCCACAGGCTAAGGCTATTTTTCTCTTCTCTACTGTCATGGGGAGCTGCCTAACAGCTCTGTCTTAGATGCATTTGCCCAGATAAGTAACTTTGCTTTTGAATCTAGCCCTAGCGAATTCAGTAGTATTTAGCAGAGGAATTGAATTACTCATGTAGAAAAATATTTGCAGGAATAGGTCCTAAAAATGTTACTGGAAACATGAAGAAACATCCAAAGAAAGACATGAGGAAAAGACTGCTGCATAGTTCTTTTTAAACAGAATTAATTCAGTTGCTAATTATTGAGCAGGGTTCTTACTCTTTGAAAAACAAATTGCAGTGAATACTGAGTTTCTTACTTTTAACATATAGCTATGCTGAAGTTTCTCTCCAACGTTCGCAAATGTATTGTTTCAATAAATTGATAGGATTAAGGTGAAATCTGCATTTAAATATTTTGCTGAAATGGACATTGGTTGTTCAGTGTCTTGTAGGATTGAGTATTGAGTGAGAGCAAAATCAAGTTCACAGAGAACATGACATATTCAGTGGGATGTGTTTTTTAAATTAATTCTGTCTCTGTAAAATCATTCACTGTTTTTCCTCTCCAGAAATTGATATTCTAACAAATGCTGCTAGAAACAAATATCAGCTACATAATTCTATTGAAGGTATTTCTAAGGTAGATATCAACAATCTCTTTTTGCATTATTTATATTGACTGCCAGTACTTGGTTTTTCTACTAATAAGAATAACAACGAATAGCTGTAGGCAATAAGATGGCCTAGTAAGATTATTTTTTTAGTAATTACTATTTGATTACTTCATCAAATCATCAAGTGTTATTTTGTTATACACATGTTTATTATAAATTAACATTTGTCTACTATTAAGAGATGGTAAATTATTTGCTGATGATTTGATTTATAGTCTTTCAAAAATCAAAGGAAATTTATTGCATAGGAGCATTAGATAAAACTTTTCAAATATCTAAATAGTTAATGAGCCTTTATCTCTCTACAAAAAGTACTTTGACATCTTAATCAGTTTGGTAATCTCCCAATTCGTGTGGATACCTTTGATGATTTTAACTCCCACTTGTAATTCTTTTGAAAGAAATCAGGCAAAGCAGTTTGAGTAGTAAAATCCCCTATGAGAAAGGAGGAAGTAATGATAGATAGTATTAAAGTTGTCAGTATTTTGGGTCATTTTACACCCAGAGAACATGAACATATGCAATTCCTGCCAAATTTCAATGGTATTTCCTTTTAAAGCAAAAAAAAAAAAAAAACAAAACCAAAACCAACCCAACCCCAAAAAACCACAAAACAACAACAAAACAAACAAAACCCCAAACAAATAAAAACCAACAAAACCCCCCCACACCACCACCAAAAAAACACAAACCAAAACAACCCCTTGCCCTTAAAAAAACCCAAACCCAACCAAACCAAAACAAAAAAAAAACCCACACTTGGGAAAATGCAAAGAATATTTTTGATACAGAAAAAAAAAGAAGAGTGTGCAGAAAATAAAGGGTTCCTTAATACTGACTTACCTTGTAGCCAGTCAGTATATGAGATCTTCTGGCCGAATACATTGTTTTTATTAGTGTCAAGTACTTGATTTAAAGTGAGACCTCGTCACCTTACAGAGAGATATTTTTCCTGGAGTATATGCACGTATCTATTTATCTATTGAGTGTGAGTATGTATATACACACACCTAGCAGTAGGCCTGGTTAGTGTCGGCTTGACTGAGAGAGGATGTTAGTAATTACTATTTCTCTAAACACTACTTTAGCATAGTTTAGTGTATCAGCTGGCTTCTGCTGCCAGAGCATCTGTGCTGCCTACTGGAAGTGACTGCAAAGCCAAAAGCCATAATAAAGGCCATTTCCATATCCATGGAAGTTGGTGGCTTTCTACTGTTGATTCGTGAGAATGAAATTTTGCTTGGCTTTTTTTCAGGGTGCCTGTGGGCAGCTGGGAGCATCTTTGGGCAGTGCTGGGTGAGAAATCCCAGGACTGGTGCAGGACACAGACAGCGTCTGCTGGGCTGGTGTGTACCAGATGGGACAGGAAGAGGAAGCAAAGCCATACCTGCACCACTGATGCCCACTGAACCAGAGCAGTTGGCCACAGAGGAGAAATTAAGTTTTGGTTGATGCTGAAAACAGCAGCAACTAGCACTTCTGTAGGAGCTGGAGCTTTTCCCACACCTGCACGGAGATGCTTTTGCAATGGACTTTCTCTGGTTCCCCATTCTTTCCTTGTGACTGTGTTTTCAAAGGGTCACGATGAAACAACAAACCCAGGCTGAGAGCTGTTAATCTAGCAACTGATGCTGTAAACTCCTGCACAATTATTTCTCTCTTTTGCAGGCAACATTTCTACTGCTTTACAAACAGATCAAGTGAAGTTCTCTTGCACTGACAGTTAGACAAAAAACAGTCTGTATGCATTAGCAGTAGAATGAGTCCATATTAAGAATAGCTTCTGGCCTTATGTTTTACGAGCCCAGTAAATCAAGAACATTAAGGAAAAATATGACATTGTTGTTTCATGTGGTTTCTGCAACACAGAAATGTTCTCATGCAGCAATAACTGAGAAAAAAAAAAGTAAACTGTGTCTTCCCTTCACACTGTTTATCGCTTTACGATTAGGTTGTTTTTAATCTCTTTTACCTCTGAGATGTTCCTTGAAATAACAGGTTTGGGGGGTTTTAGGGGGATTTTTTTATTTGGTTTGGGTTTGGTGTGTGCTTTTGGTTGTGGACTTTTTGGTGGATTTTTTGGGGTGACTTTTTTTGTGGGTTTTTTGTTTTGTTTTGTTTTGGTGGTTTGTTTGTTTGTTTTTCTTTTTGATGTTTGTGTGCTCTCCATAGTACTTTTCCCATGAAAAGGAAATCCTTGCCTGGTGATATGTTTCACAGCTCACACCTTTCACATGATCTATGCGTGTTGATTTGCTAAAACAGTTCTTAAAACTCTTCTTTACATGCTTCACCAACTGGAATATTATTAATGTTTAATTTTTACCTTGAAGTATTCTTACATCAAATCATTAATCTCTATTGTTCAGTTTTGAATACAGTACTATTAAACAGTCTATTAAGTAAAAAAAATGTAGGGAATGTATAAAAAAGGCACAGTATTATTCTGATGACAGCTTCCTGGTGGTCCATCATATATAAAACTAGCTATTAGGAATATGTTTCAAACTGGCACCATAACACATATTTCATAGTTGTTAAATTCAATTGTATAAATAGTTACTGACTGTATTTGGACTGTTTTAAAAAACTGAATGTGTAATAAATCACCCCATGAAAAAAATTCATGGAACATCCTCAGCTGCCACAAGTAGGAGACAACCTTCATTTTTTTCAATACTATCTACAGCAATTAGCTCTGATATTGAGCAAATTAGAATATGATCCTTCAAGCATTTATACACGAGTAGTCCCACAGGGACCAATCAATATCCTCTGCAGTCATGGAAATATTCACATGCATATGGTCAATCATAAGTATATGGTTTTCCGGAAAAGGGTGTATTTTTCTAACAGTGAACCATTTTTAGGGTTCAGTCCTGCTTTCCCTAAGTTTTGCTAAAACAACTTATGTTAGTAACACTAGGCTTTGGGGTGAATGCAAAATAAATTCTGAAAATAGTAAACATATTTTTCCTTTTAGTGCAGTGACTGCTCTTAATATTAAACCCTATACTTGACATGAATAACCACCCAGCAGGGTGATACAGAATACAGGATAACTCAAGCATTAAGTGATTTTTCTGCAGCCTACATTGTGCTTTCAATACTGACATGCACTCTGCATACTTCCAGTCGTTTTCTTAAAAGTTAATGCAATGTCTTGGTGGGGTACAGAGTATTCTTGTATTGGCAAGAGCTAGTGAAATGCAGTGCCTTTTACATCAGACCATTTCTAAGCAGTAATGCAGTTGGTACTATTTATTAAATGACTTCCACCAAAGCTAGAAGAAAGATAAAACTGCTGCTTTCAATTATGCAATCAAGAATGTAAAAAAGCAAAGCTGTAGATGTGGTATGGAAATAATTATATCTGATACACCATGTCAAACAACAATAGTGTTTGTGCTAATCACAATTTAGAAGGCTGCTATTGTAGTTGATTTTGCTACAAAATGAAAAACAATGAATAATAAAGTCCGCTGACCTGTCCCAAACCATACTGTTTAATCAACTCAGTTCTAAGTCATTGTTGGCTGAGACAGTAACCCAATATGCCAGTTCCACTAGATTCTCTGCCATTGCTATTTCAGAAATCAATACTGAAGCTGAATCAGACTCCTACTAAGAACTCTGAAGTAATGACAACCTGATATCCACCCCGCTATCAAACACTGTGGCTTGCTTTAAATTCATCTGTTGCATTCACAGGTATTTAGATCACAACTACACCTTTTGGGCCAAGGACTTTTAAGACACTCCTTCTTCATAGATGCTTCAGCTCTTAGTGGGAGTTTGGGGGCTGAGACTTTCCAGATCTGAGTGCTGTTGAAGATTCACCACTCTGAAAATATGTCTCAGTCATATGAGAAACTCTGAAATCCTGTTCTCTGTAGCAAATGGAGAAGGCTGCATCTTCCCTGGTATACTGGAGAAACAATGGTAGTCATTTTTCCAAACTACCCCATCAGCTGAGTTGCCTCCCCTCCCTCCTTACCCTGAGAGACTTTTCTCCCTGGCCCTGCCCTCCTCCAGAGGGCATCCCCAACCCTGCTTACCTACCCTGAAGGGACCACTATCCTACCAACCTGCCCCAGAGAGGACCCCTGATCCTGCTTGCCCCATGCAGGTCAGCCTGTGCCATTGCCATCTCCTGAGCAGTAGGCACTGCCACCTCCCCTGCCCTCACAGGGACAGGCAGTACGTGCACTAGTACCATGAATAGTCAGTGGGATGGGGCTCCAAATCCCTTGCAAATGTCACCAATAATCTCCATGTTAGGCCAATATAGAGATCAGCCAGTAAGGAACAAATGTGTTTAAATATCAGCAGGAAACATGCTGTATGATTGCTCATGGAAATTGACAGCCAGTGAATTAATCAACATGGATCTACTACTAAGCAAGAAGTAGGAATCATATGATCTTCATAAATTACTAGAACTAGAAGAGATTTATCTCTCTTATTGCTTCTCCTTGATTGACTTGCTGAGATAACATCAAACTATTTGTCTGTTATCCTGATTAAATTCTCCAGTCTTATAAAAGATACTACCTCTGAGAGAAAGCCATGTGTATAAAATAAGAACATGCATTTTGCTCCAGTACAGATAACCACTAAACTGATTATACCTTTGTGCCTTGTAAAGTCGTTAACAATATTCATACAACATGAAGTCTATAAGATCTTAATTATTCAAGATAGCAGAATATCCCACACTTTCTGTTAATTATTTTACAAAAGAAAAGAAAAAAGAAAAAGTACCCCTCAACACAATGACTTGGTTTCATATTCCTATTATCCAGAAGTTTTTATTTGGTTTTTTGTTGGGTTGGGTTTTTTTTTCCATGACCATTTCCTATAAACAGATATATTATAAGTAACATACTTACACTTCAGGAATGTCTTCATTTTTATCCTGGCATTCACATCTGTCCCTGTTTAATGCTCTGCTGGTGGTCTGGCTCCATGGCATGCCCACTGCAATGTTCATCTTAAACAATATTTACATTGATTAGGGACCCCAGTGCACTGGAGGCACTTATTAGAAAATGAACACAATACCCTGGGATAACAGCGAACATCTAACTGTTTTACTTCTGAATCTCTATTAATGTGTTGTTTAAGTGGATAAACAACGTCAAAATGGAAAGGTGATGGAGAAGGACACTGTGTGAATGTATAATATAAAATTCTGTGTGCAAAATATGCAGTTGAAAACCATGCAAGGAATGAATGCACTGATGCGTTTTTATTCAAGTTATAGTAGTATCTGTTGCAATTCGGAACACTTTCTTCTGTATGTATACACAGTAAAACCCTTTCCTGAAACTAAAATCTTATAAGCTTAATAACATAAAATCAGAGTAGGGAAACATATTTGTACAAAAAAAACTATGTCAGGATTCAAGATTTTGCCTACATTACATAATATGTTTGTGGCAAAAACCAAAATTGAAACCTATATTTTGTTCTGGATGTGAAGAGTTCCTTGGGAGTATAAAGGTCTTTCCTGACGGTGAGGGCCTGAGCTGCTAAATTTGACAATATTCCAGCTCTGCAGTGCTATAGAAAGTCAAGATAAAGCCCTTGTGGAAGCAGGCAAAAAAAGTCAGAGGGTAGCTTGGGCAAATTACTTGAAGCAATTTTGGTATGGGTTCCTAGATTTTCAATTGGGATGCTATTCATCATCTAAAGAATAGAGTGTGCAGAGGTAGTAAGGAACAACGACACAGACTAAGAGGATGCTTGGATAACTACTTTTTTTTTGTCTTCCAAAAATCTAGCATTTTCATATCTGCCAAAAGAAAAATTTAAATGCTAAGGATATTTTGTGGGAGACCAATTTCGATGTTCAGGAGCACTTGGAGCACAAGCAGACTAAGTAACAAGCTCAAAGAGTCAGGAAAAAAGGGATGTCAAATAGGAGGGTGACTGACTCAACATTGGTCAGTGGGTTTTCTCTTCTCTACCATCAGCTTCTGTCTCCGGTTACATTCTGCAAGCAAGTTGGAGGAGAGAACAACGAGCGTCATATACGTCTTGTTCATGTTCCACGATGCTGAGGGGCTTCATGCTCATTCTGAGCAGGGCATTCCCGAGAGCAGCCACCTCTCTGGGACTTCACAGGCAAGAATAGTGTGTGGTCTGACAGGAAAGGCTGAAGCCATGAAGTCTGAGCCCCTCACTCCAACCCTAACTCAAGAACTGCTTTTGTCCTCAGTGTGCCACGTTGCAGAGGTCAGAGAGCTCTAATAACATTAAAATGGGCATAAAGAGGAGGTATTCTCTTAGCACAGTTTGTGAATCATATATGAGAGATGCTGGTGATATCTAAAAATGTTACCAAAGTCAGTCTTCTATGACATTCATGTGGCTTGGAATAACAGTTTGTGTCTGCCTATGAAAAATTGCTGGTGGAGTCGCTGTTCCACAGAATTTTACTCCATTAAGAGAGAAATTCTCTTTCCAGATTTCTCCTTGGTTCAGAGAGGGTTTGAGGTGCCCAGAAAAGGTGGTGTGGCAATTCTTAGAATCAAGAGAGTAGGAAACACAAAGTCCTTTTTTACGACGGCTTACAAATATGCTTTTATGCATACAAACTATGTTCATATGTGCATATACCTGTTCAAATCTGCATAAAAACTGATCAGTATACAACTATCTTTGCAAAACTGTTGTGCTGATTTATTAGCTGAGGAGTAACATGCATTCTGCTGCTCTTCTTAAAAATATTGTTGATCATGATGGAATGGGAGATACTCAATTTTCAGAAAAAGAGGAAAAAAACCCTGAAAAATACCCTTTGGAATTAAATGGTGTTCTTTTATTTTTTAATCTCTGAATCCTGTACTTCACATGTGAATGCTTCCAGAAACTTGGGAATGAGAAAGAGCAGTCATTAAATGCTGGGAACCAAAAGAAAGTTTACATGTACAAAATGTCACTTTACTGCAGTATATGAGTAAGAAAACATCTGTCTGAAAAAGTGATTGATTCTGACATATGTGAAGTAGGTATAAACAAATAAAAAGTGATCCCCCTAAATCTTGTTTTGCAGCATGGGTAAAATAATGTGAGCTATATATTTAAGATGCAACCCAAATTAAATATGGTTGCGTTCAATATGTCTGTGAAACATGAGATTTTCTGCTACTTTTTTTTTTATATCACAGAAATTCCCCAGGACTGTTCTATGAACTCTTACTATTTTATTTTTTAATATTAAGAGATTGAAAAAGGCCTCTCTCTGTTCTGCTGTTTTTCACCAGTGAATCATGCGTCCCTCGCTACTCCAAGAGGAAAGTTGTTTTAGTAATTCTGGAAATAAACCTACTGCTGATTCAGCATCACAACAGAAAATGGCAATTTTCATATTAAGAAACATATTAAAAATAAGAATTTCTCTTAGCATCCCCCCTTAAAATTAGCTGGTGTGTCAGGAGCTGATTTAGCAAGTGCCTTATATACTGGCCATAAGAAATATATCGTGTATGTTGTCAGTACAAAAAATCAGGTTCATTTAATAAGAAACGGAATAAAAGAAATTAAGGTAAAATGCAGAGCTGGGATGGAAGCAGCCCCAAATATTTTACTCACAGTGGCACAATACCCCAAAATACTCAAATGCAACCCTAAAGTAGATCAATGAAGATATTTTTGCTTTCAATTTTGTCTGCTGGGTGTTTTTAAATAAGCAATTTTAATAGCATTTTTCAATCAGTGTATACTTACAGAAAAACCAGTGGGATTTTGCTACTCTGTTTGTCTGGGAATCTAGATTTTACAGAGAAAATAATTGGAAACAAAACATTCCTCAGCAATCAGTCTTCTCTTTCTGATTTACTAAACATGTCCATATGTAGTTATTGCTTGTATTTGTAAGATTGGTAGCAGTTTTAGAGGGAGGAATATGCTACTATTGCAAATTAAGGTAGTCATTTGGCAGTCATAAGGGGAAACCTTTGTATTTTTATTTTTTTTTTTTTAGAGAGAGCTCAATAATTTCCTGCTACTTACACCTTAGTATCGAACAACATTTTTGATGGCATATTTTTTAGTCTGCTAGAGAAATACAGTCAGTTTTTCAAACAGGACACAATACCTTGCTGTGAAGAAGAAAGGTGCTGCATCCTTTCCCTCTCCAACTCTGGGCCTGATTCTGCCCTGTCGATTGTCCACAGCTCACCTCTGACCTTGCCACTGTGACAGCATCAACCCTTTGTGCTCTCTGAAAGAATTTTTGCCAGTGACTTGTTTTGACAAGATCCAAAGTCTAATGAAACAAATATGAATCTTAAGACTGATTTCAACTTAATCTGAACTTAATTCAGCTCATAATGAAAAAAAACAAAACAGCGTCTGACAGGCAGAATTTCTTAAAATATTGCAGTTCTCTGATTGTAATTTGTGGTCTAGCCCATATTTGCATGAAAGTGCCTTCTGGCTGTACAGAAGCTCTTCACTAGAGCCTTTAATGTCTTTATTTGTTTCTTTTCTGCCTTTAAATACCTTGCTGAAAAGTGCACCTGGTTTACTGAAGCTTTCTAAAAATACATAAATATTTCCCACCAGTAATAATATGGTACTAAATATTAGGATGACTCTACATTAAAAGTATCACTGTGTCAACACAGATTTTAAGCTACAAAATTTTTGCAGAGGAGGAGAAGCTGTTAGTACTAAAAAAATACACTTGTTAAATAATTTTACACAAAAGTATCTGCAACAATAGCTTAAAAATACTTAATGTTAATATTCCCGGGACTTGTTACTAGCAATTGTTACTAGAAAAGTTAATGAAAAACTTACTGCAAAACCACTGAGTCCTTTTTCTTTTCTTCCCTTCTCTCACTGTAGCATGAATATGTGGTGAAAAGTCAGAATTGTGCAGAAGAAACATATTCCAAGACACTGTAAAAGCGCCTTTTCCTTTCCCTCAGCCCAAGGGAACACTGACTATTTCAATAATCGGTGAGAACTTTTTGGTTATGATTTCTGTTTCCTTTCTCTGTTTTTCCCTCCCTCTCAGTTTTTTTCCACTATCGTATGAGTGTTTTCTCAATAAAGGAAGTAGAAGAGCTCCGTGACAGCATTTATTTTATAAAAACACAAAATGTCTATTAAAACGAGAGAGAGTTTAAAAAGAAAATATCAAGTGGGAATTATAGTCTTAGGAGAGGGGCAGAAAGATGGCAAATACTACGGGAGAGCAAATTATAAATACTGAGGTATTGCTCAGCATGAAAAGCAGCACCTATAGAGAACAAATTCCATGCATTTTACCTTCATCCCAGCTTCACTGGGGATCAGCGCTCCGAATGGAATAACCATGAATTATCGTCACTATAATGGAATCCTGCAATTTACCAAAAGGAGCAGGAAAAATGGACTTTTGCTAGAACTTTCATACTTTTCAGTCAACCTTCACTAGTCAGACATATGGACTATGTTAGCACTTTAGGTTACTGGCCCAAAGTCAACCTCGAAAATTAATTTCCCAGAAATACAGAAATTGCCATTTTTCACACCTAAGTCAAGGAAGGCCAAAACAAGTAAAGCTAAAAGCATTCAAATGCTAGTTTTGAATCGGTTGATTTCCTCTGAAATAGCAGCTCTATCAGGATGACAGAAGATTTTGTGTACAGAGGCATGTGACCCATCGCAAACCTGGTTATAATTATGGATTTCAAAACAGTATCTAATAAGCTGAGGCCCAGACAGCAGCGCACAGCAGTGGAACACATCCAGTATTCATTAAAGATGTACAATCTAGAAGTCCAGGGTTTAAAGACAGTTTTCAGACACAAGTTTCCCACTTGTCTCAAGAATAAGGTAGAATAGCAAAAACAGAGGTAATAAAAAGTGGTCAACCTCAATGACTTGGCGTGC
This sequence comes from Pyrocephalus nanus, assembly GCA_038380795.1. Taxonomy (NCBI): domain Eukaryota; kingdom Metazoa; phylum Chordata; class Aves; order Passeriformes; family Tyrannidae; genus Pyrocephalus; species Pyrocephalus nanus. Next base: position 88,830,989 of record CM076260.1, on the reverse strand, counting down.
GTTCTTGGCAATAGCAAAACAGAGAGACCACAGCTTAGCTCTGAGACTGAACTTGCAACACCCTGAATTTTGCATCCTTTTTTTCTGTGGCTGTTTTTGTTGGATCAAAGAAATAATCCATTTGCCCATATTTTCAAAGATGACACACCAAAACCTCATCTACCATAAAAATACACTTAAATACACCACTGTCTCTGGGAAATAGCACATTTCTCTTTGGAAATTATTTTGATTCACCAATTATCACAAAAACTGGAAAGATATATTGATATCCAGTAAAGATGGAAGAAGAATTATAGTGTGGAAGGATAAAATGATGATCCTTTACTTGGATTTTTTGTTACTCGTTTTATGTCCATATGAGAACACCTCTGGCTAGGCTGCCTGCAGTGTCTGAACCTCGATTTAAACCCTGGATTTAAAATCAAGATCCTCAGCTCTTGGAGGTAAAAGGTGAAGCCCATTAGTGAAGAGACAGAGGAGACTTTTAAAATTCCATGTCTGCTATTGCCAAAAAGTGGGAACACATCCCAGTGCCAGGGTGGGAAACATCCAAATTAACTCTCCAGCCTATGGATGCCAAAATGAGAACCAAAAGTACAGCGTGTAAATACATACGTACATAATCATCCAGATGAACTTTTACCTTCAAGTTTCATTTCTGCAATAACATATTTGCAAATTTGTGCAAATGTCAGTTTAATTTACAGTAATAAAGCCATGTGCATTTGCTATTATATAGTATTTCCAAAAAAAAAAAAAATGTCTTGGATGCATGGTAATGGTAAATATTTCCTTCAAATGCTGCTTATAAATTGGAAAAAAAAAACCCTTGTTTTTACAGACAGGCATTTTCTGGTGAAAGGGTCTTTTACAGATGTACCTCTCATAGAAAAATACTGCATTTGGTGCCTGTGAAAGAAACAAGGCTGACTGTTTAGGAGACTGATGTCCCTCCATTACAAATCCATGCTGCAAATAACACTAAGGAGATTGTGACTTTAAAAGAGCGGGTTTCATTGTTTGGCTTCAGCACAGTGTGAGAGGGATGCAGAGGGTGAAATCTCTGGATCATATACCAAAATAAACATTTCAAATCTAATATACACACACAGAGAATTGTTAAAGTGTAACATTCCCTAACCTAATATGAAATTTGGTACAACTTAATCTGTCAGAGAGAAAAAAATAATCACCACGCTTATAATATGAAATCTATTAAATTAATTAGAAATATTTATCTGGACCAAGACGTTCTGGCTTCTGAAGGTGCACAGGTATTATGCATCATTCTGAAACATGCCCAGAACCAGGAGTGTGGGTCAATACGTAACAGGATGGTGATATGATGGTGTTAACTCTTGTTCTCAAAGACCAGAAGCCTTATCCAGTCTAGTACAGCTCAGGATTGAGCACAGGGGCCATGCTGATGTGTAGGTGCTGAGAGAACCACTCAACACCTCAAGGGGCCGTATTGCAATGCCCTGCAACCAGCATAGAAGGGTACAAGGCAGTAAAAACGAGATTGGCCCCCCTCAAAAAAACCAAACCAAACCAAAAAACCAAAAGAAACCCATGCTAAATGTGACTCACTTTCACTGATGTTTAAACAAGTATCAACAAACTAAAATCATTTGGGTCCTCATTAAACTGGTTTAAGCAATGAAAAACGTTGCTACCATGGCAATATCTTTCCCCTAAAAAGCAGAATTTTAGCCACTTTTCTGGAGTAAAGCATGAAATCCTCTAAAGTAAATAGCTTCCCATTTCCTTTCTGTTCCACAACAGCTTCCTTCTTCTTGTGCTGGAGTCCTGGGGACCCAGGGACAACTGGGGCTGTCTGCCTCCTGCTGCGTGCCTGTCCAGCTCTGCCCTTGCATTGCAAAGGTACATGGGGATTTGCCAATTTGCTCGCTCTGACCAGATGAATATCTCAATTACTAATTCTCACCAAGAAGCTAGAGACATATGTATCCACAGCTGAAAATAGACTTTTTTTTTTTTTTTTTTTTTTTTTTTTTTTTTGGTCCTTGGAACATGAGGAAGCTTAAGGAGAGAAGGGAGAGACAGAGAGAGAAATGAAGGCAGCTCAGTGCTTGCACTTATCATGAGGTAGGAATTCGTTGCTGAATAAATCCCAATTTTAAAGTGCATAGCTTGGTTTTTAACAGCTAGTGAGGTTTTCCTTAAACTGAAAGAAAAACTCCTGGATATCTTCCAGAAAATTTAGTTTTAGCTGTCCCTTACCCACAATCTCCTGAGGTGATTCTCATCAGAGGTAGCAGCAGCCTGTCCTTCCTATTCTTCCAGCTCCTCTGGCATCTGTTCCTCTCCCCCACTGCTGATATACAAGACTGAACTAGTGCATGAGAAGGCAGAGTGTTTGCTTTCAAACAGGAAGAAAAAAGGACTGAGTCCATCTGGGCTACAAATTTAACCGTGGGTTCCTTGTATGACTAAGTGTGACTATGTACCATCCTAATTTCCCCTTGAAAATATGACACAGACAGAGGCTGGTGAATACATTCATGCTTGAAATGAATTTAAGCAACCCTGTGCTAAAGGGCGAGGAGTGCTTAATTTCAGAGGGAGGTTGGACTCTACTGCTATCCTGAGATGTCACAAGGAACAACTAAAAATAACTGCCAGGAATGGATTCCTCATTTGCTGTGTACCAATTAAGTGGGACTCAGCGTGGCTCAGGTCATGAATAGGTGGTGGTGAATGTAAACGCAGCCAGGCTCTCGCATCCCCCCCTGCTGAACTCACTGAGGAGATCGGCAGACCCCTCCAGCTGTTCTGTGCATATGCCTCCCTTCACCCTTCCTGCTACAGATTGATGCTTCCAGTGAGCACTGGTACAGGGATGGATGGCATCCAGAATGACTCATAACAAAGAGCATATGGCAGGAATAGATGTAGCAATCTAACATCTGTTGCACTCCTTGTTAATAACATTTCTCACTTCTACTGGAGCTGGTAACCAAAATCAATAAATATTGTCTTCACAAATCCTACCTGAGGAAATCCCGTATCCTCTTGGTTTTTTCACCACTAATTGTGTTCTGTGCAAAGGATGAGAATTATTTTGTTCTTTAGACACTTAAAAGAATCCAAAATTCTCTCACTCAGAGGTGTTTGAACTAGCCATAATGAACAATAACTTGTTTTTAAGTTTATTCCTGTCCTGAAGGTTTAAATTACTCCTATTCCACACCCCAGGAGCTGAAGTTTTGTTGTTGCTGCACTAAGGTGAAGCTGATGAGTTAAAAATAAACAGGATGAAAAGTATCTTCCAAAAAAATAAATACATGATCAACTCCTTGTATAGTCTGTCTTACAGCATGGTAAAGGTGCAGCTGCAACTGTACCTCTCAAAGGTTAGAAAGAAGCAAGATGCATTACCTCTATTTAATTTTAATTTTTTTTCCTCAGATAATTTTTCTTTAGAGAGAAGTAGGATTGCAAGTGCAGATATGTTAAACTGGAAAATCAGCTGATGAAGCAGAATGTCCACTTTGCAAAAGATTCACTGAGTGAGGACATGAAATATAATGGGCAGCCCCTTGCAAGCAGAGATCAAGCCATGTATCAAAACTAACACTTCAACCCTCAGAAGATATCCAAAGAACAGTGTTGTGACTGGATGATCTAAGTTACTCCCTTTCAGCCGAGAGATGGAAATAGTTGCCAACAAAAATGTTAGGATTTGACAAGACTTGGCAAATTGCTGGGATATAAAATCATGTTTTGTGAGTTATAAGGCCTTCCAGGAGATGTGACAAATCCTGAAAAAGGGTGGAAAAGCATGCACAGCCCACAGAAACTTACTCCCTTTTCATGGACCTGCCAAAAGAAAGGAAACATGAAAAAAAAGTGCACAAGAGACTTGCCAGTGCCAGACTTACCATTTCATTTAATAAGCACACTTCATAAAATGTTGGGGAAAAAAATGATTGTAGTAAAGGATAGGCACATTATTATAAATAGTAACTAGTTCAGAAAGCAAAAGTGTTAAATTTTTGCCATGGAGACAGAGAAGGTATTGATATTGGGATCAAATGTCCTAACCCAAAGGGTCACACCTAAATGATAATAATAACCCTATTAATAGTTCTCTCTAGCATGTATAACTTTTCTTCTCCCCTATCCCTAAAAAACTGATTATTGTTGGCATTCTAGATGTTAATGGCAATGGTAGGAGCCATTGATTGCCATTGTTGCAACTCCTCACAAAGTGAATGAAAGCTAGAGCTGTGTAGGGCAGACCTGGAGAAGGAGCAAGGAAATGACTCTCAAGGTGTGTGAGGTAGTGGATGTTGTCCTTCATCTGACCATCCTTGGTTCATAGCAGGCAGGGGTAGGAAAGCAAGTGTCAATCTTCTGCAGAGCATGTGCGTGACCGAGGAGAGAAAGCAGCACTTCATGGAGCCTGCATGCCACCTGAAGCTTTAAAACACAACTAAACACACAGCAGCTCCCCCAGCCCCTGTGCAGGTCACACACTCGTGGTTTTGGTGGGATTTTATCCTCAATAGTGGTATCAGCAAGGAAGTGACCAGCAATCAGGGCTACCAAAACACACTTCTGCAAAACCTCCCAAGCAGAAGAGAAGGATGATGTTAGCATTGCATAGACCCAGAACCAGGGAGGCAGCTCTAAGAAAGGGCCGAATATGAGAAAAACTTTCCGTGGGTGAGATAGCTTAGTAGACTGTGGAAAAGCCTCACAACAGAAATAGTGCACAAGATATTCACTATGGAAATTTAAATCTGAAAGCATGTTACTCAGAGCAATTCTGTCATAGCAACATGTTTAAGTGGATGTGGTATTGGTTTAGTACCATTTCTAGCAGCCTCCACCATGCTAACCAAAATTTTCTTGGGGCTCAAATGCAGAGGAATGTGTCTTAAATAATTAACAAATGCAATGGAACACTTCAAAACTGATCATGTACAGTATTTATTACCAGAGATTCTACATTTTTAAAGATCTTAAGTAAAATGGAACTAATTGCTCAAAACCTTTTCCTTCCTTTGCTTTTTTTAAATGTGTCTCCTTTAATTTCCTGAGATAAAATGTGATGTTTGGAATATAAGGTTGCTCATAATAAAGTATTCTAACATACAAAGTGATGGAATTTATTTTAAAATACTGCCCTCCGTGATTGCCTCATGGGATACACATCTTGTTTTCCAGACAGTAACAGGATGCAATAGTTGTGCAGTTATGATTGGATTAGTGGATTTAATTATATGAATGCCTATACTAATTTTCCATTTTGATATGCATCTTCTCTCTAGTCTCTGGTAATGGAGACCTTCAGTAATATAATCTGGAGCACAGTGACATCAGAATGGGCCCTCAAGCACAGTTTTAAATTGGGACACTCCAAGACACAATCTTTCACGCAGTTAAGCCTTCTTGCAACACAGACAAAATGTTCAGGACACCACCTTCACCCAATGCCATCCATCCTCACCCAGTTATATAATTTGCTCAAAACTCTCTCTTCTTCTTCCTATCCCAGGTGCTCAGATTAGCATCTCCGTTGCTCCTCATGCTACCTTCCCAAAGCTCTCCTTTACATCTCAACATGACACATGAGAATGATTTGGACCAAAATACCCATACACAATCATCCTCAGATCTTTTCAGCCTCTTTTCATTTAACCACTGCAGAACTGGATCCAAATATTGGCATAACAGTCTATAAAACAAGTTTTCAAAATCCTTAAAAAATATATCTGATTCTCTTCTCTCTCTGCCAGGACTATATTTCCTATCTCAAATGCATTCGGTCCCCTTCTTGCACCCTAAAAGCTAAATACACACCTCAGCTCTCAGCTCAGTATCGAACAGTTGCTCTACCCTTCCCTCCTCTTTTCCCCCAAGTGGAATACGTGTTTGAATATATATATGTATGTATGTGTATGGGTGTGTGCATATAGTAAATATACACTTACATACACACACAGAGGTAGAGAGAGAAAAATCTTGAGAATTACCCAGTTGCTTACATAAGTGTGGATTTGGTGGCCTGGGATTAGAAATGCCATTTGAGAATATTTCCCTCGTTTTATTATTAGTACAATCTGGTTTGCAGTAGTTTTACAGAATTCAATAGAGTTGCTCAAAGTGTGATTATTTTCTTCTAGAAAATAAACAGAAAAATACAGTCTCACTACTTACTACCCCTTCATTTATATCTAATTGAATTGCACTTTCTAAGCAAGACACAACTTTCCTTGAAGAATGTGCTCTTGCATGCCCAAATACGCATCAACATTCACTTGTACAGTCACATATACACAGTTCACAAGAATATTTGATCCAGGTATGAGGTCCAGAGTAATTGTCTTATGGCAATAATTTGATTTTTTAGTCAATAATCAATAAGACACAAATTGTGACTGATGTCATCAGAGTCCAAAAGTTTCACCACTTCAGTAGGTATGTCAAGTCTCTGAGAGTGCCATGCTTCAGCTTACTGTCAGTCATCTCAAGTGAATTTCTCTATCCTTCTTTTGACATGTTTGACTTCCAGAAAAAATTGTAGAATATAATAAGGTAATGGAAGTGTGGTGTATAATAGGTTCTAATACATGAAGACTTAGCAATTTGAGAACTAGCACTTAGCCTTATTTTGGTTACTTCTGTTTCTTAGTGTCCTCTATAAAGGGTTTAAAATAATGTCCTCATGAACTGCAGAAGACTTTGACTTCTCTTTCTCTCTCCAAAATCATATCCTGTCTTAGAGCTGGCAGGAAACCTCCTAGAGAAAAAAAATAAAGCACACATTCTTAATATCAGCCCAGTGCAATTCAGTACACAGCCGCATGGTTCTTTTACTGTTCTTAAAATTGCAATTTTCTCATTATTTACAAAGGAAAAATAAAATGATCTAATAAGTTCTTCTCAGAATCAGAGTTGAAATGAACACGTGCCATTTATCCTCTCAAAGGATACAATATTTTTATTGTTGAGATAGGCTCAAACTATAAAATAAATTTTAAATCCTTGAGTTATTTGTACTCTCAACTTAGACAATTTAGTTTCCAAGCAATAATCAAAGTCAATAAGGACAATCTGATAATTTTGATTCAGACCTGAACTCCATTATTGGATGTTTTGATGAGCCTCCCTTATCAAGAGCACATCAAATGTTCTAGTATTAGAATTGGTCTTATCCTGAAAACAGAAAGATATTTTTATTTTTAAAACTCTAAAACTGCTAGATATAAAGCAGCAGAAATATCCTGCTATTGGGTAGAATGGGCAATACCAACGAATACATGAAGTACAGGATAGAAATTGTCATAGATTTTAGGTAGATAATGGACTGCTGGTAGGCACTGACATGCTGATGGAAGAACTTCAAAGGAAATTTATCATTTAATATTACGAATAAGGAGCTGTTTGAATAAGATTCTTAGATGACCCACCTGAGCATTGGATTCCTTCACCTCCTTTGCTTTTTATTCCACCTGTAGTGAAGAGGAGGGAAGGAAGATACAGGAGAACAGGAGGAAAAAGACATCTCTTGTTAGTACCATGTGAACTTTTCATTCTGAATTGCAGAAAATACTTAAAACCATGCTTGTTTTTCACCCTCTATACAGCTTGAGTATGAAGTTTGGTGAACCCAACAAATCATCTGCACAAGTTTTCTTTAACCTCTCCTGTGATGAATGTAACATTTCAGGTTCTTGTTCTCGGTTGTAACACCCAGCTTTTCTAAATGAATACGATGTTGCATATGTCTGGTTGGGGCACAGCTAGCTAAAACTAAAGAGATTTTAGTGGAGTCCTCATAGGCAGCAACCGTCTTCTTTCAGCTTCAAAGAGTGTAAAGGAAGATCATCGTGTTCAAACTGCAAACAGAAATAGTCCTGAAAGACCTATTTTATGGAGGGCTCTGCCAGCAAAAAACCCCAACATTTTACCATGATGTTTTCCAAAGTTCTAGTTTTACTGATCCAAAGTAAAGCTACTCTGCTGCACCATCTAGTGACAATGAGAACTGCACTTCAGACAACTGATTTAATTAAAATATTACCCCTTTTCTCCAGCCTTATCTTTCATTAGTTACAGAGTTAAATCCCAGTGCCTTTGAAGTCTCAGGAGACTTCCTGTTATCTTCAGTGCACTGAGGATGTCACTAGTGCTCCTAAAACACTTTCAGTAACACTGAAGGAAGAAAAAAATCCTCCTAATTCCAGTGATTCTTTCTGGCCACAGTGCTACCATTCTGTGAGGAAATGACGCTGAGGCACAAAGTCCTGGTGGAAATACAAACCTTCCTAATATTGTGGTTGCTTGATTCTCAGGTTTTGCTTTGGTAGACTCCAGGGCTCATTAACCAGAGTTCATTTTACCCTGGCCATTATATTAGAAGTGATACAAGTTTCACACTAGGAAACCTGTTTCTTTTATTGAACTCTCTTTACCATCAAACTGAGACACGCAAAATACTCTTGCTTGGATGGAGGTCTGAGTACTTCTAATGTTGAGACTGCAGTTTTCTCAGAACACCCAGTACCCCTACTTGGAGATAACAGTTTTTTTCTAGTACTTAATATTTGGCTTAGTTCAATGGAAAGTCCTTGAATTTCTATGGGGTTTTTTTGTCTCTGAAAGCTATTCTGCAGACAGCTGGATTCTCTAACTTTCTCTGGACATCACATCAGGACAGCTTTGATGATGATAGGGCCACTGGGTAAACAGCTAACTCTGTACAGTTTATATGGCCAATACAAACACAAATAATATATTTCACTCTTATTTTTTCTCACTTTATTGATTACAATAACCCTGTCATAAATACATAATTTTAAAAATAATTGGTTCCACTAACTTCCACAAGTATGTAGAAGACGTGATTTGATAAATGGCTGTTTCATGGTTTGCCTAGTGCTACAAGTGACATACACTGGCAATTGGCTAGGTGGCACTGGTGCATACTTGTGTGGTACGACACAGATGAGACTGTTTATAATGGGATACTTGTTGGTTGAATTTCCTGGGATGTAATTGTTCATCTGGAGCTTGATGGTGCTATTGCTCTGTACTAATTATAGAACTGGTAAGGATGCTTATACTTTGTCCTCCTTTAGGCTTTCACCTTAAGTTCCCTTGTTTGTGAGCTCGATGTTTGCTACAGGAGGAAAAAATTCAACTACTTCAGATGTTACCAGCCCATTGCTTCAGTGTTGATGGTTTCTATATCTTTGATCAATTTCTAAATATCCAACACACTCTGCAATTTTTGGCTCTATTGCATTTTTCCACACCTGAAGTACAACCAAAAGTAGACAGACTAGTACTCTTGACTCTGTGATGTTGTATGCATAGCAGAAGGCAATAGTGAGTACCTAAAAGTTTTCATTTTTTCTTTTTTAATTAGGAATAGCAGTGAACTTTATCATAGGGATATCTAAAAGATATTCATTCTCTCTACAACTCAGACTTCTCCCATAGTAGAAAGGAATGGATTTCCCCAATTCAGAGTCAGTGAATTTACTAGCTAAAGCTTTACTGTGCCACTGTAGGAGCTTTCCATCATGTCTGAAGGGACTGATTAGAATAATTGGCACTAATTTCATGTATCTATCATGGCCAGGGAAAAAATGAGCATGTGTATAACATCTCTGACACTACCTATGCTGGGTATCTCCCACTTCCCCCTTCTCTGTTGTGTCTGTGACCCATAAAAAGGGATTGCCTTTGTATGCAATAGTATGACATTTGTTAGACTTTGCCCTCACTAGGACCTCTGGGAACTAGAGGAAGGTACATGAACATATAATAACAATAAGTCATCATTCAAATTCAGCAATTGGAGAAAATAGTTATAGCAAAGCCTACACGAGTGATTGCTGTTGAATGCAGATCTAACTTCATGGAAAACTATATTCAGGAGGAATCCTTAGGCCTGCAGAATAATTCACTTTCTACTCCCCAAAATAGTGTTTCCATGCAAAAGAACTAAACTGAATTTTAAGGAGATTCTGTGGGACCAGAAAGAATGAAGTGATTTTGCATTAAGATTATGTACGAGTGGGAGATGGAGGAGGAAATAGGTATAGCTGCCAGCTTCTTGCTGCCGAAGAGAAGCACAGCTGCCTGGTCTATTGAGCCACAATATTTGGGTAACAGCATTTTGGAAGTAAGACACTCATGACATTGTAGCTATTGCGTATTCAGGTCTCTGTGGCACCACCCATGCAGTATCCTGGAGTTCCCTCTCACTCCCTGACTTTGAGCTACTTGCCAAGCTGTGCTCTGAGGACTCCTGGGAGGTGATGTGCCTGTTATGGCACATGACATGAGAGAGCAGAAAATTTCTCAGACTAAGTAACTTAATAACAGCACAAAATGATTTCAAAATAAGTAGAGGAAATGCTATTAGAGTGTCGGCACAGTAATTATTTGCATATTCTAATATCGGCATTGATTTAATACTCTCTGGGATGTGGACTTATACGGTGCACCCACACAGTTATACACCTTCTGCATGCCCCCAGGCAACACTGTAAAATACTTTCTTCTAGTTTTGCCAAAGACAGGCTCACTTCATGAAGCTGTTTTAAAGGTCCCACTAGCTGTATTGTTTGTCTTTGCTTTCCTTTCTGGGTTTCTCTAGTGGTAATAATTTTTGAGGTTGTTTACAGTCTCCCTCCATATCTTGTTCTTTCAATATCTAGAGGTCAACTTTTGCCTCCAGCCCATGATGCCAATTTGAATATTTTGTTCCTTAGATATTGAATAAGCATCTCTGCTTTTTCCCAGGCTGTCACTACTACTTGAAGGAGTCCTCCCATAAGTTTCTGCAGAGGTGCTTCTGCAAAACCATATCCTCTTGTCAGTGAGAGAGTTCATAGAGGTAATAAAATATATGAGATAAAGTCCATACTCAAATAATGATTTATGAAAGTGATATAGGAGAAAAATAATTTAAATTGCACAGTATGTAAATGCACTGTAACAGAGCTGAAATCTAATCAACAAAGCCATTATCTGGTACAAAACTGTTATGATTCTGCTAGTCCATATACTGCATCATTATGAAATAATTGACAGTTGGTAGACTGAAAGAAAAAATACCTATCTACTTTTCTTAAAAAGCGTATGTCTATCCTACTTCTGTTAACTTACTGTGAGAAACCAAGGTGACTTTTACAACATCTCACAGGACTTTCCTGGACATGAAAAAACCCTACAGCTTAAATTTTTAATTGATTATGTTGTTTGATTTATATCCATGCATCAGTCTGCCTCATCAGGTCATGTGAATGGAGGAAAGCAAAACGTGCAGTTTCTCTTTGCAACATGGAGTACTATTCCCTTCAACCAGAAGGGATCAAGATTTGCCAAAGAATTACTTTCTAAAGGTAATCATTATTTTCAAACAGTTGTACAAATACAGACTTGGACGACTCACTGCTTGTACATATGTGGGTTTTCAAGAACCTAATTATGAAAATACAACATTACATGCAGTGTAAAAGTATGACAAACATAACTGTTCATAACCACAGATCCTTCAGATCCTGTGTAAAAATTTCCAGAGTGTTAAACTTCTTGCAATCAATGGGAACATATTTTTCATGTTATGAATTTCTGTTTTGTAGTAGAAGATGATGTCATAAATCTGGAAAATCAGTCTAAGATTTATTGATATTTGTAGCACCCATGGGAGAGACACCAACCCAGGATAAAGATTACTTAAGACATCTGCTGTGGTACTTGGGCATGCCTGATACAAAAATAAATTTTGCCAAGGGATATACTAGATGGACAAAATTTTCTTGTGGAGGCCTGTGATCATTAAAGGGAAGCATAAACCCAACCCAGAGCATGCTGCAGCACTCATTCAGGCATGCAGATTGGCAGATGTGATCGTTTTATATTCTTTACTGGGACTTACCTCAAGAAGTGCCAAATTTGTTCTAAATTATGCAACAGTTGTGGAACCCCTGCAGGCATTATTACATGATAACTTTAGTTTTTGTGGACAACTGTTTCCAAGTCTTTTTTTCAACCAGTTCAAGAGCTGGACTGTTAGAAATTAGCACTTCTTTTGGACAAACCCCTTTGTAACTGTAGATGTTTTACACTGTGTATTAGATGCAGTGTTCAGATGCATGAAGTGAATTTGGAAAGAACAAACACTTCAGTATTAAGTACAAAAAAATTAAAGTATTGCTATTAAAAAAAATCTATGTAAGACACTACAGACATACTGTGTTTCAAAACTAATTATCTCTTAATGACAGTAACATTGCCAACAAACCTCAATATGAAGCACCTCAAAATATTGCTGTAGATCTCTTGTGCTTTCCCCCTAATTGATAATTCATTGAAAGAGTATATTGAAATGATTGCACGAAAACTCTAAAATGAGTATACAAAGAAATTCGAAATATCTATTAAGGTTGTTTAGGTTCTATGTTGCCAAGAACATCCTCTTTCCTAATGTTGCCTGGGTGTGTTGTATTCTTTTGTTTTATATCCTAACTAACACATATGTCCTGTGTCATTTGGGATTAAAGTAAACCTGATACTTCAAAGTTACTAAATTTCTGCGGCCAAGATGGGTAAGCCACACTAAAGGTGTAGGAAAAGAGAGACCAAGGCTTCCTCTATCACAGCCTTAGGAACCATTCTGTCTGGAAATAGAGTTTAGTTTGGAGAAAATCTCTAATTCCCCTCACAATTCCCTGCCTACGTACAGGTAAATACCTCTTCTTGCCTTCACTGTCCCTACCATCCTCTGGAGCAACCATTCAGTCCTGCTGACATTGTCCTTCACACCTCACGTATCTTTGCTGGATAAAACTGTCTGCTGCATTACTGCATATTGTTTTCTTCTGCCAGCTCCAGGGGACGATGTCCATCCCCTTTGGTCTCACCTAACACTTCAGAGGGGTGTTTCCCTGGGGTTCTTGATCAGTCCATAATATCTTTGGTGCTCATGCCTGTCACTGCACACACAGTATAATGACTAAGAACATTGTCACGCTGTCGTGTAAGTGTTCCACATCCCTGCTGAAGTCTATGTTTCAATTTTTAAACTATTTCCACCATCCTCTAAGCATCCCTTCCTAGAGTTTGTTCTACCTTAGAATGCTGCTACTTTAATCAGCATTCCATCCTTTCTGTAGCTGTGTATCAGTCAATCCTTCAGCAGATATTGATTTTGAATTACCTTAGAATTCGAAATGGTCACTAAGATTAAGCACGAAAAGGTGATGTCTTTGTTTACTTCAGTGCCTGTGTTGTGTAGCCCTGCATTTAAATTGCACAGTCTAGTGCATGGTCCTTTTCAATTCTGCTAAAAACTTCAGAGTGAAAGAGGTTTCTGGCTGTGATTTTGCCTAGTGCCTTGTGCAGAGAACCTGGCTGCAGTGATCTGTTTTCCATGCCACTTCTCAATCCTACAGTTCAGATGCCATGCTGAAGACACAGGAATGAAAAAAAGAGCCAACTACACTGAACCTTTAAATATAGCCACCCTTTAAATAGAAAAGATGCAGTAAGTTGTACATTCTCCCAGCTTTAGGGCTTGACTAATGAGTTCTGACACAAACTACAACTCTCAACAGAAAAACTCCTGTTTATTTAGCATGGATGGAGCAGCCTCATGAGAATGACTATTACAAGCTCCAACATCGCCAATATTGGCTGATCCTTGTCATTTCATCACACACCTCTCATCACACAATGCTTTGCTGGCGATGTTTCATCTCACAGCGATCCATCCCCCAAGGTACAATTTCCTGCTGGATGGGAGAAGTCTGCACCAGGACAATATTTCATTCCCCGTTATTCTGTTTGAAGGAGGAACATTTTATTTTGTTGTAGTTCTCTTCCTCTAAGTCCTGCACACAGCAAAAAGACTAAAATACTGAGCAATGATTTGTATCAAATGAAGTAGCACAGGGTGAAGCAAAGAGTGTGATTCTCTTTAAAAGTATGATCTTGGATATATACTGACTTAAAGTATTATTCTTTTAAAGACCAACTGGTGGTTAATTTGTCCTGGGTTACTTCTAGTACATTTGCCTCAGGGAGGGAGAATAACTGCCTGTGCCACATTATAACAATCTAAAAAATATACATTAAATATTTATGTATATGCTTGGATACTTTGGGCTTCTGGGTATTTTTTTCTTTTAAGCTGGAATCCTATATGCCTATGTAAGGTGTTACAGCTTCAGCGTGCTTTTAGCTAAGCCTTTTCCCTGACAAAAGAGCACTGGGATGCTGCAAAGCACAGTTGATGGAAAGCCACCCCTCTAGTGGCCAGATCCTGCAGGGAGCTTACAGCAAGTTACACAAAAGCAAATCTCTGCAAGGTTGAGTTTTTACTTTTTCTTTTTCTTTTTGGTCTGGCAATAAAAAAAATATTTTAAAAGTCACCTTCGTGTTTAAATGCAGTGCTACCTAAATTAAAATAATGGGGGAAATATAGTATTGTTTAGTTTCCCAGTCATGAAAGTATTGTAAACATTAGAGCTGGATTGATGCACTTCTTGATGACTTGAAGTGGTTTTCATAAATGAAGTCCAAATATGTAATAGCTGCTCTCAATTTTCTATGAGAAGATTTATTCAAAAATAAATTTAGCTAAGGGGAAAAAAGAGACAGATTTGAAAGCTGAGTTATTGCCAAGAACTCAAACATTGAAGCAGCCAGTCCCTTTTGAGACAGCTGCAACATTTCATGGTGTAAAGTCAGCGAATTTCCACAGGCCCTGCTGCCAGAGACCACAAAATGGTTTCAAACAACGGCTCACTTCATGATATTTTTGTTTTTTAAAAAAAAGTGTTCTTATGCTGCTGAGTGGGCAGTGTGCGCTAAGTTAGCAGATTAATGAAAATGTTTCACTGGCACAAGATTTTGATTGCCCCAGTGCAAAATTGCTTGCAGATTGGAAAACAGCATGTTTCATTTCAAACTCATTCTCTTCCCATACATTAGCACTTGTCAATGTAGCCATTAAGCACAGTCAGTGCAGAAATTTAATTACAAAACCATTTATTTTATTGAAAGAAAAATAAACCCAAGCTACCTCAAATGCATTAGGTGGGTTCAAAACATGTTCGGCTGATAACACCCAAGGGTAGAGAGGCTGCTGTAAGAATAATGTTCCTTTCATGTGTGGTGGGGACTCAATATTAGAAACAGCTGCCTATAAGTCATTCTTTATTTAAGTTCTATTATGAATTAAAGAACAACTGATTTAATGAAGGAACTTTTTATATCTGAAGTTACTCAGCTGTGGTAGTCACTCTGTCTTCCTTTAAGAAAGAGGCTAAATTTTAAATGCTAAATAGGTAAACAGAATGATACTTTTTAGTTAATACTTTTTTTTTTTTTTTTTTTTTTTGCTGGTGTTAGCCTTTTGTTCTCCTAATGCTCAAAGAATGTAAGGTCTGCGGTATTAAAGGAAGTAACAAAAATGTGCTAAACACATCAAAAGTAGAAAATCTGTATCTTATTTATGCTTCAGAGTTCTACACTCTTCATGTCTTATAGGCATTTGGAAAGGCCCAAGAATAAGGATCTCTAACAAAATGATAGATGTGGGTCAAGCAGCACTCTGATGTCATGGTACATATTGCCTCTGTCTCACTACTAATGAGCTGCCAATAACAGGTCTGTTTTACTGTTCTGCTTGAAGAAGAAAAAAAGGAGTTATAACCTTAGTGGTTTGGACTGATTTGTCAATTTAAGCACTCTTTTTTTTCCTGTCTGAGATATCTACCCACAATTTCTTGCAGACATAGACTCATGCAGTCCACCCAGCTGAAGAGCCTGGATCAGGGAGATGTGCGTGGTCTGCAGCACCCTGGGATGCGTGGCAGACAGAGAGACCGCTGCTGCTATGGGGGAAACCACAGTGCAGAGAGAAAGCCCACTGGCAGACACGATGTTTTCTACAAGGAGAGTGGCTCTGTCTAACGATGATTCCTCCTCACCACAATCCTGTGCCCAAGCCACCAGCGTGTGTATGTGTGCAGGGTAGGAGGAGGAGTTGGAGTCCTCCCCACATCCCATACAGCCAGTACCTTACACATGAGTTTGATCACCTCCTGCCTTAAGCAAGTATGGAAACAGATGCTATTAATGAATACAAAGGTATTTCATACAGTCATGATACTTCACGTAATGTCTTCCTATGCTAGTCCACATTATCACGTCAAGTTCAGTAGCATTGCCTTTCATTAACGGAATTAAAAATTAAATGCACTCCTTTGTTTTAGGTAATTTCCTTAAAAACACCTGTTTTCACTTTTTTCCAAGTTAAAGAGAAGTACCCCAGATTTTTCTGTTGACTTATACAGTCTGTATTTAACTTTACCCGTGCATCCCTTCTCTCCACCAATGCCAACCAGAGGGACACATTCCTCAGCCACCAGAGGGACACATATAGCCTCCTCACCTGCAGCCGGTACTGCAGCGCCACAGATCATCCCGGAGTAAACAGAATGGCAAGAACACTGTCAGCCTTGCCCAGACAGGGACCAATCACCCTCACCAGGGAGATCTCCTCCAACAGTTTCTCATCCTGCCCTGCCCTGCAGCCTGGCAGAGGGAAGGTGCTGGAGTCACTGATGCTCCAAGCAGAGATATCTTATCACTTCTACATCTTCTACATCAATATTTAGGAAAGCTCTATAATGAAGCAGGCACTGTGCCCATTCACACACAACTGGGCAGAAAGTACTGAGCAGGTAATAGCCCAGCTCACTCCAAGAGAGACATTTTGTGCCTGAATTAGAGTATTATTTGTACCTGGATTTAACATTTGTTAATCAAGTAAGTTTTATCTCTCCAGTTCTCCAAGAAAATTGGCACACAAAATAGTCTTAAAACTTTAGAAATTTTAGACTTGCATTTCTATCCCATTATCATAAATGCATATATCAGAGTGGAAGAAAAAAGAAACATAAAATGTTTGAATCAACCCACCCCCGAGTTTAGTTTCCCAATGGGGAAAACAAATTCTGTCAAAAGATACGCAGAGGATGAGAGAAAGCCAGTGCCAGCTTACCACAGAGATCTTCCCTGGAGGTTAGGAAATGTGCTGTGTGTTGGAGCTCTTCTGGAGCATCCCATCTCACCTCATAAAATCGCCTGCCAGCACCATCCTCTTCCTTCCCTTGGGTCCATCGGCAGGGAGAGGCTGGTGGGCTCAGCTCTCCCATTTGGTAGCCCCTGAGTACATCGTGCTGTGACAGTTGTCTTGGGGTTTGGTTTTGGGTTTTTTCTGTACTTTGGCATAAAAAGTTTCCGAGAGCTGTTTAAATATTAACTTGAAAGGCTGCTGAAAAGGAGACTGGCACAGGATGCCACAAGGGAGAGCTGCAAAATGGAAACCCAGAATCAAAACAAATGCCTCTTCTGTGGGGAATCATCACCTGCAGAGGTTTCATCTTCGTGGACTATTTGAGGTTTTTCAAACTTACAAAATGGTCTCCTGGAAGTGTGAGATGGAACACAGTTGGAGAATAACTGGACCACGTATCATTAACATAAAATAATTTCTCTGGAATGGAGTAATTTAGTCCAGTCCCCAACTTCTTATTACCTCTCCATTTTAACTTTTTCTGAACCATTCCAAATAAAATCCTGTCTATACAAACCTTTTGTTAGTTATCTCTATAATGAAAAGGGAAAAAAAAAGCTTTTCTTTTTAAAGTCCACATGTATTTCTCTCCTAATATTCCTAGGCACAAACATGTGCCTGTTTTAAGGATTTACATATTTTCTATTTCTAGTCTCTGAACTTCTCACAAAAACTTATGGTGCACCTCTGAGGTAGTGAAATCTCATTTCCATTTTACAGATGAAGAGAAAAAGAAGGTAAAATGAGATTCTATGTTTTTCCCAGATCTAAAAGTCTACAGAAAAATCTGAGGCTGCACTAGGCTCCCTGGACTATCTTTTATCTCTGTCAGCTCAACAGATTTGGAATAGGAGTTATCCCAGATTTACAGGAGAAGCAGCCTCTGCTTACCTAAATTTGGATACTCCCTGTGGTCCTACAGTCCCTGTGTTCAATCCTTATTCAAGACACACAAGAGAAAAAGTAAGCCTCTTATCGAGTCATTACAGTAACTCAAAGTAAACTGAAGCAGAGGATACCTTTTCATGTACTTACATTCTCTGTTCTACAACTCCAGTTACCTGTGCCCTATGATGTTCTTTGTTTGTTTGGGTTTTTTTTAATTCAATATGTGAAGCAATATAGAATGAGAAAAGCGAGAGAAGTTGCAAAGACTTTTTCAGACTCTCAGAGGAAATATAGTATAATAAAATGATACTGAGCACAAGCAAAGATGCAATGTGCATGTGTCTAAAGAAATAGGACACCTTAGGACATAATTCTTCAATCTGAAGAAAAATAATCTGTTTTCTCTTAATTCATTAAGGAGTAAAACACAATAATCATAATAATTCTTAACATAGAGTAGAAAAATGTGAAGAATTACCACGGTAGGAAAAACTTATCCTCTGTCAGCATTCGGGGAAAATGCTACCAGGAAGGTAGAGTATCAGGATTCTGATCCATTGCAGACACTACACACAATTGCCTGTGCCTTCATACAAACCCTTCATGTACTTAAGAGCAGCTGCTTAACCTGCATAAGAGATGTGAGCATTGCCACAGCAGACATCTCAGGGCACAGACCTCAACCAGAAATGGTGGATGCCCCAACAACAGGGGATGAGGAAGACTTATCAAACTGTGGTGAAGTATCTGCATTCTCAGCTTCAACTTGTGTGTGGTTAAAATGATCACTTTGACCTGTCTCAAGATCAAGGTTAGTGATGTCAACTCCATAATGACAAAATGAACTTAATTCCTAAATCCACTGTGTGGTACAAAAAGTTAACCTTGGAGAAGAATTCCGCAAACAAAACAAGGAAGAACTGCCCGCTGTGTGGGTACAAACTTCATCATATCACCTTCTGCAATGACTGGAAAGCTACATCTGTAAAATACTTCACCAAGCTGAAAAAGAAAAAAAATGTAAAAAAAGAGACAGTGTGAGTGTAAACATATTCCCATAACACATGAAGTAGGGACAAGTGGACAAGTACTTGACTACATGAGTTTCACAGCTCACTGGGTGTCATTCCAAAAAGCATCTGTCACCGCCACTGGCAATGAATTTTGAAAACAACTGTATTTTGCATCTCAGAGTTTAACAGGATCACACAGCTGCCAACAAACTACCTAAGCCTAAAGACCTAAGAAATGTGTGCCTTACCTCTCCAGATCTTGTCCTTGGTTATATTATCAGTGACAGGAGTGACAATGTTGCTAGGATGGTGTTAGACAGCAAATTCACACATAGATCTGACTTGTCAAATCAGCACTTCCTGTCTGAACTGTTCCACAATTCTATTAAGAGCAATTTCTTCTCTTTTTTTCATACTAAACATGTTTCACTTGAGGTTTGAAAACTTTTACCCATTTCAGTAATTCCAGAAGAGCAAGTATAGGATTAGAAAATACATTGTGTCTTGCAAGAAGAACAGAAACCACTTACCACCTCTACGCTGAGATATAGCTACAGCAGAGGTGTTAATAGCAGTTAAAAATTGGGGGGGAAGGGGAGAAGGGCAAAGAAAGTGGCCTCTTCATACTACTGGCAATTTGGCTGCAATATCGTTGGGATTTACTCCTATCTGCGTATAACTCTTAGATGTGAGAAACTATTGTACTGGGGCCCGTATGAATGCATAGTAAGACAGAATCCCATATTCTAAAGAATGTAAATTTTAAAAGAAAAAGCTTAGGGAGAGAATCAAGACACAGAGAGGTAAATTAATCAGCTTGAATTCAGCTGTAGAGTCTGAAACAAACCCCACATTTCTCCAGCATTCATTCTTCTGAAATACATCATTCTCCCATACAGGACTGTTTGAGGGCTGTCACTCAACTGTGCACAGGAGCCACCCCTTAGTCAGAGATAAGGGGAAAGATTAGAATTTAACCATGGACAAAACATCTGCTTTGAAGTTGTTTTGGTGTGCTATTAAAAAAAGCAAAACCAAAACCAAAACAACTGATAACTTTTATATTAATTTAAATAGCATCTGAGTTTATCCTTACCTGTGTACCTGCAAAATTATTGCTGGGAAATAATCAAGATCAGTCACTGATTTTCATAAGAGAAAACTAAAACGAATTTGTACATATTTATCCCAAAGACACACTGTTTCATGCAGAAATGTAGGAAGCACGCCCCACCTGCCCCAGCTGACAACAAACAGATGCTGGACAGTAACAGAGCATATGCAGTAACATCTCAGGGTAGGCTTGTCCAGAAGAGATGGAAAAATCCTGGCAGGACAACCTGTAGTTCTAATAATGTGTGTATATCTTCCAGTGTCCAGAAGTGTAATCCACTTCTGCAGTGCTCAGATCTGGAATGTTTTGGCTCCAAATGTATAGAGATCCACTTCAATGCCTGTGAGTGATAAGGAAGAAGGTAATTGAAGAATCAGAGGAAGTAGCATGGTGGCTTGAGTTGATTCTTACTCAACAGTCCACACTTTCTTGTTGCAAACACTGGTTAAGAGTTGGGCTGTGGCAATCCAAGGGCTGTGAAACTGCACACACATTTTCACACATCTCTGTCTGAAAGATTTATTTTTGTTGCTAATGTTTCTTCTCTTACTCAGAGTGTATTTTGTCTTGATCTTGATTTTGGGCCCAGTTGGGAACTACTAGGGCATATCTTCCCAAATGCTGTTGAAGTAACATCGGCTTCTACCCTACAAATAGGAAAAATGTAAAACTTGAATCATCTTTCTACCATATGAGTCAGAAACACATCCCTTTTTAATATAGAACAGAAAATTTACTTGGTTTTGTTCATCAGTCTTCTTTCTAGGTTGTGAGGCATTATTGCCCCTTTGAAATATGTTAAATCATGTATTAGAAACATGTATTAAATCATGTATTAGAAACCACGAAGTTTTTTCTTCCTAGCAGCTGTGTAACAAGTTTACACTTCAGTTTTTCTGAGAGGCTGTTTGCATTTATTAGTGGTCTTTGGCTAAATTGTGACTGAAAAGCTAGGTTAAAAAAGGACAACCTCTGCAGAAATGAAAATGATGTTTGCAATAATTGCCTAATGATGTTATTTTCTGCTTCTGTGCTAGGAACTGTAGCTCGGATTATACAAATTCTTTACATGGGGGTAGTAAATTATCATTCTCTCTATGGATTTACAATATCAATCTTGGTAATTTGTTAGTTACAGTGTATGTAATGTGATATTATTGCTCATGTTACACAAGAGGATTACACGGCTTACTAAATAAAGCAGTGGTCTTTACATCAGGGACCATACTTCCTTCCAGACTGATGCAGAGACAAGTGAAATTAGATTGGTGATCTCAGCCTAAGGACCATCTCTGGTAAACATAGATTGAGATGCCCAAATGACTAAACACACAGAACCAATCACTCATCTCTATATGCTCACTCCTAACACTTGGATTGCAGATTCTTATAATTTTTTATTCAACAGCTGTTGAAACAAATTGATGTGTGGATTTTTAGAGCAAGATTTACCGAGTCCCAGATTTGTACCTGTTCTCCTGTTAGTTTATTAGAGGCCTGTGAAATTCTATTCAGGCACATTCAACTAGTTTGTTTGACAGGCTTCAATATTTTGCCATTTGAAAATCCATTCCTATTTCATCTCTGAGTTTCAAGAGAGGAAAATACTGTTATTACTGTGTTGGATGTTTGCTGTAAATCAGAGAGAATACAAAGGAGAAAGAGTTACTAAAGTTTACACTTTTGTTTGGGTCCTACTTTATTCTTTACAACATTTTTGCTCTTGGAAGTAATTTCTGTGATATTCTGCTGGTCAACCCAAAATGCTTTTTTTAAAAAAAATTTTCTTCTTACAGATTAAGTCCTTTTCCTCTATCCATGAATTTTTTGGTTTTTAATTGCAATTATCTGTCTACTGTTGTCTTACCTCTCCTCCCTGTGATTAATTATAACACTGTTTTCTGAGCTCCAGCTAGCATTTCAATATATATGAGATAAAGTGGGCCCTACATTTGAACTCAATATCCTAGATGTAGCTGATTGAAAGACAATGACATCTTAACCACTTGTTAATGTTTATCTTCCTTTGATTATTTTCCTCATTCTAAAACTTTCAAATAAATTTTGAATTGATTAAAAGAGTTATACTGGCAACTTAAAGCCTGACAGTGTCTGTTTATCTGCTGAAGGGTAAAGCTCAGCATTGCTCTGTCAGTCTAGATCAGCCCTGATCATGAAAGACTGTATCTGTGGCTGAGAGACTTGCATTTGAGTGAAGCCAGCCTAGCCATTGGCTCCTTAGCACTGGTGATTTTTGGCAATGCTCAAGCATCTGCCAATCCTTTGCATGGGAAACTCAGTAGAGGAAATTAATGATGCACAGATTATTCAAAAATACTTAGGTACTCAAACACATGGGGCATACTTAGAATAAAGGCTGACCTTAAGGTCACACTAAATCACATACCCACTGCCCATTTCTTCAGCAAGCCTTTCAGGGTGACTCTCAGCATTAAGCTTGCATAAGCCCAAGACCCTGGCATGGTCCCCATGCTGAGGTCAAGCCCACCCATTTCTCCGCCCCCTCTGCAGCGTGATACATGGAAACCCTAGAAGCACATCACTACCAGTCCCACAAAATCCCTTGTCCCGATTTAGGACTCTAAATCTGTGCTTCACCTCCTGAAACCTTTTTGTTTTGCGGGCCAAACCTGGAAGGGCAGGTAAACAGTCCACCCCCTAGTGCCGAAAGCTCCCCCATTCGGCAGCTGTGCCTGCCTCAGACTGCTTGAGGACACTTCTTGGTGAAAATTAATAATAAATGGGCCCTAAAGACAAGCAGTAGAAATTTTGGATGTAATTTTTTCTGCATTCAGTTGAAAACAAAACTGAACTCCATTCCATGCAGCCTTTTTAGGTTTGTATACATTTCTGGGGAATTCTGTTCCATAGCACAACTGAAATAATAAACAAACAAGTAAATAATGCAGGGGCCCCAGTGTATTTTAAAGCTCCACTGGATGAGGCACAAGAGTACAACTTGCCTGAAAACAGAGCTTTTTAGATAAAACAGCTGTTACTGCCTATTTGTTTTAAATGGACAATAATATCTGTTAATCACTAACTTCTGGTTACAGATGACCAAGACTACTTGAACAAATAACCTAGAGGTCCAAGTATCTGCATCCCATTACCAAGCTCCAAAAGCCACTTAATCACTTCACCACGAATAGAGCAGTGTGGCATAGACAGTTCTAACGAGCAGTTTCAACAGCCTTGGTTTGGCTTTGCAATTTGCAAGGACACAGGCATGATAATGGGCAAGGGATGGGCAATTTAAGAATGTTTTTTGCATTTTTTGTTGCTGCTAAAATAGAAAAAAAAACTGCTGCAGTTGAGATCAGCAGAAGCAATATCAGTCCGTCGGGCAGAGAAGGCGTGTGGCTGGGTTGGAGCTCAGGATCTGTGCTGGTTCATTGTGGCTGCTGTCACCAAATCATCTCTCCATATAGGCCAGCGCACAAGGGACAGAGGCCTGAATCTGGAAGGAAGCTAAGGAGTAGATGGAGATCTGAGACCACAAAACATAAGTCCAAGCCAAAGGAGATGACGTGGTCCTGGTGTTCCTCCACTTCCCTCCTGTCCCCACCTGGAGGCTGTCTACACGAAGGGGCAGCCCAGACACAGAGCCAGCAACTATGGGTGGCTGCTCTGAGCGGCTCTTGGAGGGAACACCAGCTGTTCTGTATGGAGTCCCACTGTCCCCATCATGCAGTGGTCAGGGCTCAGAGGCAGCAGAGGTAAACCACTCTTAGACACCACTGAGTCTATTGGTGATCCCTAAATTAAACAAATGTCAGGGACAGATGGGGGAGGAGTTCCCAAAGAGGTCAGCTGAGGTCTGACAGGAGCAATTTCCCACTGCTTATTGCAGACAGAACCCCCACGTGTTTATGTCAGATACCAAGCAGAGGAGGAGCAAGGTCATCCTCCTAAAATCAGTGCTGTGAAAGGATTATTGCTTTATGCAGAAGAGATGTGGGAGTGAGAGCGACAGAGCTCGGGAGTTCTGCTCTTTGAGATTTTTACAAGGGAGCAATGAGCCAGTGTAATTACTGGGCTGAAGCTTACAACAGAACTTATAAATTCATTGTCAAGGCAGTTGCCTTCATTCCCAGATTCTTAACTCTAGTTCAGTCTTTCCTCTCCATTCACAGGTACAAATGCCTCTGGCTTTGTGAAAGTGACTAGAACAGAACTGACTTGCTAGTTTTTACCCTAAGAAACTGTTGGTAGCCTACAGGTAGAAATCAAAAGCATGTCAGTTGAGATTTGGGTAAAGTAAGACTTGCACAGCATTAAGGTGGTTTAAATGCTCAGATCTGCAAATTAGCCTGATCTTTGTCCTTTTCTTGCTTTACAAAAAAATCTAGAGTGAAACTTGCCAGTCTGGGTAATTTCACCATCAGTCACATGCACAAATGAGGCTTTGGGTACACACCCTCCAGGTTTTTTTTTCGAATGGTTTCAAAAATATGTGCAAGGAACCAGGAAGCAGCTACTGATCATTTAGAAATCTCTAATAACAAACAGTGTCAAGACAGTCAGTTCAAATTAGTTGATACATCACAAAAATATGCAAGATTTGTTTTCTGTGGTGTATTGGTGATTAATAGTTTAGGAAGGGAAACATATGTTACAGCTCAGCCACTATCATTTAAATAATGTTATGTTATTATCTTGATAATTAATTGTTTGGGAAAGTTTGCTTACTGTGAAATAATCTACAACTTTAGTTTTTTATAATTGCTTAGTGAAAACTTCTGCCTTATAAGGTTGGTTCAGTATTCTGACAAACTGCAGCTCATAATCAATTTATAATACATGAATTGGCAGAAGTTCTTTGTGAGTTCCACAAAGGATATGAAGAAGCTGATGTCTCCAAGATGGAAGAAAAGCTTCTAACAGAGACAACAAGACATGTTGAAAGGCTTTTTTTTTTTTTTTTTAAGCACCAGAGAAAATCAAGTTGCCAAGGTTAGGCAGGTGGGATGGGGAAATCTTTCCCTCCAACACACTTTCTCCTGAGGGCATCAGGAATCATTTTAGTCCCCGTGCCTCAGGAGACTGACACAAAGTCTGTTTAAGTCAAGGGGAGGATTTTCTTTAATATCAGCAGGCATTTGCTGGGGAGCCGAAAGCCTGTGTGAATTAAATCAGGGAATCTGAAATGGAAGATGGAGCCAGGCCCAGGCTGGACTTCAGGAAGCAACTGAGTATGATTCAATCAAAGGAAGGAAGGCCAGAGCCCCAGCTCCAGTGTCACCCTCTTTTGTAATCCCTTTGTAGGCTGCTGCTCTTAGATCTGCTCAGGGACCCAGCTTTTAAGGGTGAAAGTAGCAGTTTCCCCATTCTAACAACTACCAGACACCTCTGTCTCCCAAACCAGGAACTACATCAATGGCTCTCCAGGGAAGTTGATAGTTTGACCTGTTTTATTGATTTAGGTAAAGGCAAGAGTATCTTGAGTCCCAACAGGGGCAATTTTCATGTCACAGGCAATACCTTACGCTCTATTTCCAGCTATAACACTCAAAAATACTGATTTCTTTCTAGTTTCCCAAAGGGAGTACAAGGAAACATGTCACAGCAATGTAATCCTTCATAAAATTAGGCCAACAATAATATTTTTTTGCAAAATTTCTTTCAGTGATTTGTTCGTACTCTCCTGCTGGGCAGAGAAAGACAGAGAATGACATGTCCCTCAGGTCAAAATCCCCAACAGCAATAAAACCAACATGAAATACAGGGAGTTTTAAAGGGAGTGTTTTATCAGTCTTTTCCCTTCTGCCTGTTTTCCCAAGAGACTGCAAAAAGTGCACAAAATGAGTTGAGGAGAAAGACTCAGATCTCCAAGGTATTGCCCATCCCAGCCCTCAGCTCAGTGACAGCTCCCACCTTGTCAGGTGAGGTGGTGGCTTCTCCACTGCCCCCCAGCCTTCCTGAAGCTCTTGTCAAAACCTATAAACAGAGGACATGGTGAGACAAATCCCACATTTGCATGGAATGGGCTGGACCAGGAAGTAACCACAAGGCTGAAAGTTGAATGTGATCTCCCTGAAGCTTGGTGCAGTCCATCTATCCATCCACTGTGATGGTTAGGGTAAAAAAAATCCCCGGTAGTCTTCAAGCTCCAAAAGGCAAAGACTCTCCAGAGTCAGAGAGACTTGTTTTACTGACACTATGGAGAAATCAGATGTAATGATGTCACCATGTATAAATGCTATAATAGATGAATCTCAAAAGGTAAACATAGTTTGTACTGAACTGGTTGCAAGTGCTCTGCAAGGACTGTGGAGCTTTAACCCGCTTTTAAAAATTACTCCTGAATTTTTGAAAGGGAGTTATTTTCAGAAACAGAACAGTCACACACATGAGTATGTGGCAGTTGCAATGTAAGGTACATTCTCATTTACATTAAAAAGGAGTTGCTTTCCATAGTGGAAAAATTAAGGAAGCAAAATGTATTGTTTAAAACCATGCTTGATTAACTGAGGCAGATCTTTACACATGCCAATTTTTCCTCCTTACATTTTACTCCTGAGATATCTATCTTTACTATCAACATATTTTATGGCTTTATTAAAAACATCACGTTGTCTTTACCTACTTAACTGCAAATAATTCAAACAGAATGTTGGAATTTTTCCCTTACAGCTTGTTAAAAAAAATGTTATCTTTCCAAAATAGTTGCTTTAGAAAAAATCCTAAATATTTCAGAACCAATTCCAATAGTCAAGCAAAATCAAACACACAGTGAAAATACAATTCTTTAATACTTGTGAACTTTCACCTAACAAGTTCTTGTAAAAGAGCATCCCCTATTTCAGAGGGGCTCTCTGGAAAAGCTCTGGCTAAAGAGTGCATTGAATGCCATCAGGTTGCAGAGTCTACCAACAGACACAACTCGCATGCCTACAGGATAGCAAAGAACTTCAATTCCAATCCAAATATTTTCCCTTTCAGGCAAGGCATTTTAGCTTTTTATGAACACAAATAAATAAAATACCATAAAAAGCAAATACTTTTATAAAATAAATCTCACATAATCAGAATCAGAGTTGTGTAAATGGTTGGATTCTTTGCCAGAGAAGTAAAATGAAAATATTAGTAGGTATCAAAATAATAATTAATTTTCAGTCTTGCTAAGCTTACTTACTAATTTATTTGTTGCACTTATTTTTGGGAGATCAAACTACAAAACATCAAAATTTTCTATTCACTGAAGACCTTGGGTATTGACATACTCTGTCCATGACACAGCTTCCACAGCCTGTGCTATTTTTAATATTGTAGCAAAGCTC
Source organism: Pyrocephalus nanus (assembly GCA_038380795.1). NCBI lineage: Eukaryota > Metazoa > Chordata > Aves > Passeriformes > Tyrannidae > Pyrocephalus > Pyrocephalus nanus. Next base: position 88,803,533 of record CM076260.1, on the reverse strand, counting down.
AGAAGAGGTAATCGCCAAACAAGGGTAATTTTAAATACTGCTGTTGAAAACACCTTTCAGTTGAACTCTGAGACTCCTGAGATGTGACTGCTGTGGTTAATTTCAGCTTTACTGATTGGAAGGAACTTCTTAAATCATGCCATTCATAAAAAAATAAAAATCTACCTGAAACGAGTCCAAGATAAATGTTTTTTATGTATAGGTTCAAACCTAGATCTTGAAATCATGCAAGACTGTTAAGTCCAATCAGTTATTCCTTCCCCACAAACTCCATTTTCAAGCATAAATCCATTTTATAAGCCTCCCAGTGTTCAATGACATTTCTCTCAAAATATATGCTTAGGTCATATGAAGACAAATATGGAATTTATAGCTTCATTCAAGATTAACTATACAGAATAATTAATGTAAAATGAACAAATGCAAACTCCAAAGCTAAAGGTCAGACCCCTTTAAACATAACACTCTCCGTACTTACAGGAGCCCCTGTTAAGAAGTACAGGACATCTGAATTTTTTGCTATCTGTTCCTCAAAATGGGACCTGGGGGTTTTGTTTGAGTTTTAAAAGTTAACAAGCCTATTGTGGCAGTAACTCAAAAGCAAAGTGTTACCTGGTGTGCCAGGAATGTCCTGTTTTCTTTTGAGAGGAGGCTGCCAAGGTACTGCATTACCATCATATGCCTTTCATAACCTTTCACTATTATCAGCTTCTCATTTTCATCTCTTGGATCAGCAGCAATTTCTTAAAAGTGTTTATTTTCTTTGATAGCTGAGCAAAGGGCTGTCACAGCACATTGGATCACACCAGAAACAGGCCTACTGGAGCAGCAAGATGCTTGTCCTTCTCCAGCCTCCTGCACCCTCATGTAGACTTTGCTGGGGGTACATGTCTGGATCACTCAGAGGAGAGTAGGGAAGATGGAGTACAACTTTCCATGGGATGTGTAGGTTTCATCTGCTGCCATGAACAGTGCCCATCCTGTAAAGATACTGCCCAAGGGCACATAAATTGCAGCAGACAGCAGATAAGCTGGCAATATTTTTTCTACAGAATGATGATTTCATTGCCTTGTAAAAAAAAAATGAGCAGACCAAAAGGACCCTGCAAACTCTGTACCAGGTTGGGGAAACCTTTCCTATCACAAAGGCAGAAGAGGACAGCTGAGAACCCACTTGCAAATTCCAGCAGAGACCTAGACTTGCCTTGGGAGAGCAGGATGCAGTCTGAGTTTTATCTACTGAGACCTGGGGCAACCTCTGCAGTGCACTGGTTTGCCTGCGCCCACTGCTGCAGCCAAGACTGCTGGCACTGGGGAGCAACTGCCCCAACATCTTTGCTGGTTGTGCTTGCCTCCTTCACCTCCATATCTGTGCCGCTCACTCCTGCCAGAAGTTGCTCTTCTCCCACCACTTTTACGCTGCCCATGCCTGGGACATAGGATGAATTAATGAGAGCATAGTTCTGTTGCTCACTGGGAATCTCACTTATCAGCACCAGGCAAGACAAACGATGGTTTTGCGCTTGCAGCCAACTGTTCCACTGGACAGATTTCTAAGTGAAATCAGAGCCTTAGGTAGGGGCATCACAAGGTCATTGCATGGATTGCTCTAAAACTGAGAAAAATCTTAGAGTCGAGCAGCCCCATCACCTCCCACCCACCTAAGCAGTGAGTTTAGTGCTATACCCGAAGAAGATCCCCCCGACGTCCTTATCCCTCCATCGTTATCCTTCCCAACATACATAGAACAAATCGCCCTGACATGACCTGTGGCACAGAGCACCTCAGCAGGCAAAGAGAAACTTTTACATTTCCAAGAGCTCCCGCACGCAGCACTTCAAAGAAGGTCTAAAACTCTTTGTCTCGCGATTTCAGACTGATGGCTGTCACCACTGCGTGCTCTCCATGTAGAATCAATTAGTAATAGCCAAAGTCTCTGGTGACTCTTCAGAGGCGGGTTTTCTTCCTCTTTTGAAATGCCGTCAAGGTTTTCTCATCAAAGGATTATGCCTATGACAAGAAAGCAAAGTAATTTAATATAAGCTGAAAGGGAAATGGAAAACTCCCCCACCTAAGGCTAAAGCAGGGACTGTTGTATCTGGAAACACCACTAAAACCTCCAAAACGATTTCTCACCTCTGCCTCAAAAAAATCCAACAAAACAAAACCCAAAAAAACCTTTCAAAACAGCCTTTCCAGAGCATACATGTGTAAGGGAGTAAATTAGCCTGGATCAACCCCATGCCTACTACCATGGGGTAGTAATTCCCTAGGTAATTCCCTATTTCACATACAGTTTTGATATTTGTCCTGTATAGAAACATGAAAAACATTCCAGACAGAAGCAAGGTTTTCAAACCCTGCTTGGACTCCTTCTAGACCCTGTTTTCAGTTGTTATAAAATAGAAGTCAATGGATCTGTGCAGTTTACAGCAATGAGTTTCTAAGTCTAAACCAGGAAACAAGTATATGGCCACAGATTTCCTACTACTTGGTACATTTTTTTAAAATAGGCATTCTTTGGGCGGCATACCACATTTATTATGGGTGACCACATTTCTGTCACAAATATTTTAGTAAAGTAATTTTTTAAAAATATGATATAATTTGTGGATGACCATGGACTCACTGGTGTACGTCCATTCCTTAAAGTAGTCTGACTGTTGGCTGCATCCCTTTTTCCTTTATTTCCCCTCCCGCCCCCCCTTTTGAGGTCACATATTTTATTTACCAAACTAGTTTGTGAGAGTTGGAGGAACAGCACTGTCTGTGCTTTCCTCACACAGAGCAGATTCCAGAGACATTTTAGTACTATTAAGAAAGAGAGCTTGGCAGGCCTTCTCTGTCATGGTAATTCACACAGGCTTAAGGCTACCACTCAGGCAGAAAGAGAAAAACAAATATAAGCGACGGAATAATTTTCCTAATTGTTTACACTTTCTTGTGAGAACTTATTCATGAAACTTGTGGCATTCTACTTTTTTATATGCTCTCATAAAATAAAGCATTTCCCTAAAGAAAATGGACATGGTGTTTGTTTCCACTTGGGTGCTGTTTTCTCATTGTGCCCATAGTTTCCCTCTCTTTTCTTTGCTGACCCTGCATGGCAGGCAAAACCTGGATTCACATGGGTTTTTGTAATGACAAAAAGAACAACTAAAACAACAACAAAAACAACAAAAAAAACTAGAAAATAATCAGCTCTAAAAATCTACCCATCATCATCCTAGCCCTGCCAGGAGAATGAAGGAGAAACAAGGCAGAGTGAGGAAGAGCAAAATAGGTAAGAGGTTTTTTGCCCCTATCAGGCAGAACAACAGAGGAGCACTTCCATCCCACGTGGCACCACTGCAGCCTCTGACCTCCCAGGACAAAGTTTCATCTGCTAAAGTGCTGAATCAGGTTTTAAATGCCTTGCTGTTCTGAGGTACTTGGTGCCAGCTTTTTTTTTTCTTTTTATGAGGAGAAAGGACTGCCAATAATTTGGATTTCAAAGAGAGAATTCAAATTCACCAAAGACTGAGTGTATTCAGATGTGGATTTCAAATTCATCCAAAACTTGTATAAATCCTGAATTGAACCTGAGCCTTTGAAGAGTTGTCTTTTCCTCTTCCATAAGTGGCTCCAGGTGAAAGCACCAAGATATCACCAAGGAATTTCTCTCACCATTATTTCCACCTTAAATATAAACAGAAAATACCAGGAAAAAAAACAGATAGATAGCCTGAGAAAAGAAATATTTTGTTAATTTTTATTTCATTTTGTCCTTTTGCTCTTTCTCTCATCCACATCAAAATAGCACTGTAGAGAGGAGAGTGCTTTCCCAGTGTTTTCCCAGTGGAACAATTGAGTTGCCTATGGTAAGGGCAAACTTTCTTGGACAGGAGACTCAATTTCCTTTGCAGCCTCTACAGAACTACAAAAATGCTCTGCTGGATGTAGGAATCACCAGCCTTATTGGCTTTCCACTCCAGGAATAAGATGTATTCCTTCAATCACACATTTATGTAAAAAATAATAAAACTGCACAAAAAAAATTCACATAATGCAGCAGATATAAAACAGTCCTGGGGAGAAGGATAGAAACTTGAGTACAGCAGACCTGACTTAGCACCTGTGGGATTTGTAGAAGTAATCAGTCCTTAGGAAATGTATGACTGAAGAGGGCATTAAGGCCTGGTCTAAGGGACCATCCTACTTCAGGAATGGCACAGAAAGGAGGAAATGGAGGTGAGAAAAAAAAAAAAAAAAGAAACAAAAGGAGTTACAAGACAGGCTCCATTTGAGGGCAATATGTTATTCCCATCAGACTGTTTCCACTCTGGGTTTTCATACTTGAGAAGTTGGATAAGCCTTGGACGAGCCTCTGACCTTTTAAATGCTTAACTGAATCTGGAATTCCAAACCTCTTGAAGCTGGCCCATGACAAACACCGTTAACATACAAACAGATTCCACATAAATATTAAATGCAAAAGACATAATTTAAGAAAATGTCAGTGTGCCAAAGAATACTACTGAACCTGTACAAAGATGGTTTTTTACATGTGCCACATACTGAAAAGTAGCTAGTCTAGCTCAAGGCTGCTTTTAAAAGCATTTCACTACAGCTGCCATTGCTTCAGTGGGTCCCCACAAATATTTGAGATGCAGTGTGCAAAACTCAGCTGTTTCACTTTGCATCAGATTGCATTGGTATCTTCTTCAAGCTTCAGATCCTGAGACGATAGCCTGAGCAAATCCACAGAATTCCCCTGAACTCTGGCTATTAATATTTACTATTTGTATTCAGAAGCTCAGCTATGCTGTCTTTGTGACAGACACATCCCAAGAAAATAATTTGTCTTAGATAATATATATTGTTATATTCCAGTTCTGCTGAAAGGACAACAAGAGTTCAAGGTTACTTGCTAGATCCATGTGCAAAATAAGGCTTCTCATTTTTCATGATATCAGCATATATGTAAATTGCACCTCAGATGCTCTTCAAACCACTCAAAATTTCCATGTTCCCTGGAACCACTAGTGAATGCAATTTTGTACGTACACCTTAGTTCAAAAGCCACAATAATTACTGTAACTATTCAATGGAAAGATGCAAGCCATGCTTTCCATATGCTTGCATTATAGCAGTCTCACTAGAAAAAGCCAATATAATGATGTTTTACCATTGCTTACTTTTGCAAGTCTTCAAGTCCTTCACAGAGACTTTCTGCCACCAAGAATCAGACACTGCTGACACCCATCCATCAGTTCAGCTACTCTACACTTGAAAAGAGTCTTCAACAGCCACCAGTCAGCCACTTGGAAATGCAGTCCAAGAAACTACAGTGATTTGGGTAGCAGAAGTAATGTGGTTAGTGGGAGAAAGTTTGTGGAAATGTATTGGCAAGATTAGTGGAAGAGCATTTCCTATAATTTACTGACCACCAAATTAAAAATATTGCTAGAGCTGACTTGTAGTCTGTTTGCAGTTCTTTGTACATGTAGTTAGGATAACTGGTCTTGAAAAAACTGGGCACTCACAGAGACAGTGTGTCTTTTTCCTAGAAAAGTATGGTTGAATGAATAAGATTCATGAAATTCAGATACATGCTTTCCAGAACATCTATAAGTACCCCATCTGTGCCTCTGCAGTACTAAAAAAATATTTTTATGTTCTTGAATCTTTTGACAGTGTATCTGAGCAAGAGTCATTTATAGCAACCATAAGACAGACATAATCAACCTTTAAGTGTTTCAGCCATATGACATTCAAATGATACAGGTTGTCTTCTGTTTCTTTGAAAGAAGAGAACTATAGTTGATTTCACCTTGAAACAAGTTATTAGGATTTTAGTTAAATAAACATAAGATGATTTCTAAGCATGCCTTTTTCTTAATTTTCAAAAAACCGAGGTTGACATGCTGGAATGCATGACAGAGTGCAAGTTTGGCCTCTTTATCTCTGATGTCATAACACACAAATATGGTTTCTCATGAGGAACCAATACAGCCCATATGACTTGTATCTCTTTCAAGAAAGTGTCCATATATTAATTTGTCTGACCTGCTAGCCAGAATGTTACCTGTATTTTTCTCCAACTTAACTCATCCTTCAAGGGCACAAAGGGCAACTTGGATGCTGCTCTTATTTACTCCTTCCCAAACCAAACTTTAACCTTGGACTCTTGTTCAGCAAAAATCTGGAGCAAAGTCACAAGAGCTCAGTGGTAGCAAGACCGAGCCACAAGTGGAGAGTGACCCAAAAGAGTATCTTTGCTAGGGTAGCCATTAAACAAAGCTCCTCTCAAGCATGTGTGTACTGCAAACGCATTTGAGGCTCCAGACTTCAGTAAATGGTTGAACAAGTTTACTGACATGACTCATTCTATCGCTATGTCTAAACCAAATCAATTTTAGCTATTCAGCTTTGATGAATGTCGAAGTCATAGCAACCATAAAAAAATAAGAAAGGCACCTGAAAACATTAACAATATCAGAAAAATATGGGGTTTAGCTGAAAATAAACAGAAGAAATTTCAAAACAAAGAGGAAGTTTATTTGTTCTTTCCCAGAAAGATTACCTCCTCTCATAAAAAAGATCTTGTTATTAAAGTTCCTTTGCTTCCCCAGCAATGGTATCGTAGTTCTGTAACACTGTTAGTCTGGTCAAAGGCTATGTGGGCCACAGAAACCCAGGCAATGACAGTGTTCATGAGAGCTGGAAGCAAGAAGAGGGTGAGAAAGATGAGGAGAGACAATATTAGTCATCTACAAAATAAAAAGCTAGGCAAGAGGGCAAAATTGCTGAAGGGTAGATAGAGCTAGTAGTGCAGAAACACCGTCAATTTCTTTTTAATAAAAGGGAAGAGAAAATTGCACATGCTTAGAGAAAAGTCCTTGAAAGTACCTGACAGCCAACGCTGACTGAAGGGGAAATAGAAATTAATTTGGAGCAACTTAGATCCAGAAAAATATTATTCTGTTAACCCCTGTCATTTAGGAAATTCAGTACACAGTGCTTTTGCTGATAAGGAATTTTAGGGTCCAGTCACACAGGAACTTGTAGGACTAGGATTTTATCTTGTTGGCTCTGTTGCTGAGTGTTTTAGCTGGCTGAAGCCATAGTAGCTGAAACCGCTGAAGTACATCTATATCTACACTTTCTATTTTCTTCTGTTCTTAGTTTTTAGTCATTGCTGGAGTTCCACACAGGAGGTCACAATTTGGGCATCAAATACAATATTTTCCACCAGCTAGAACCTAACAAACATTGCCTTAAATAAATTTGTGTCCATGCCAAATTCAAAATTAACTTCCCAAGCCAAGCTAGGGTTGATGGGATAGGGCCAAGGGGCCCACAACTCTGCTGTTGAGCTAATGGAGCAGTCTCAAGCTGCCAATCCAACAAGGGAGACTTTTTTATTTAACATATACATTACACAACGTGTGCAATATTTTCCACATTCAATGAGAAGACTTTATTTATAAGCTGCCTGTGTTGAAATGGTCTCTTATTACAAGGAAGCAGCAAACCAGGTTGAGCCTGGAAATGAACTCTCATTTTCTCCTTCACTGCAACATTCAGTGACATTTTGCTCATTCACTCAAAAATATTTTGCAGATGTTTTTGGACATTTACTGAACATACAAGCCCTGGAATAATGAATTATATTCCCAGATCTTTTCATCTGGGTCAGCCCTCATTACTTATTGTAACAGTTAGTGAGATACCAATTTTAAAGAATCATATCTACCTCCAGGAGGAGCACCTATGGTGAAGACACACAGTTATGTTTATAGTCAGATGCCTTTTGTCATCATAAACAGCTTCAAATGGATCAAAATTTTGCAGTTAGGTTTCATATATAATTTTGAATCTTTTCTATTAAGGCAAAATTAAGTTAGATACTTCAGAGTTGGAAAGAATAGGCCATATCTTCACATCCAGGCTGACTGCAATATGAATTGATACTTAAACAAAAAATTAAAAAGATGTCTGTAGTTCTGTCTGTCTTCTTTCACGGGCCCTGGATGTTTTCTCTGAAAATTCCTACTTCCAGATTCACCTATGATGACAGTCAAATTTCTCGTCTCATAGGATGCTATTCAATTAAAAGTCACTGCATGTATGAAATTCTTGCAATGTTGTGTAATAACAATTTATTATGTAAGCCTTTGGGACATTCTACAAATGTATATACAATTAAAATGACCATTGCATTTCTATATCCTTGATCTCATGCCAAGTGCTTTTGCTACATTTAAGACATTCAATAGATGGTCTTGGGTAACAAACCACAGAGGAATTTTCTGAATTGTGCCACAGAGGCACCATCTACCAGCTTTGAGTTAAGTTTATGTTATGTACTGAGAAACATATTTCCCAATCTCATTACCTTCTCTGTATTTCCTATTGTTGGAGTTAAATTACTTCCTGCTTGGAGAGTACTCATAAAACCACCGGTGGCTGTGAACCCCATTTTGGATATCTGCCTTTACTCATGTACTCTATAAGAAATTGATGGTGTGATTACATAAACCAGTGCACTGTCCTATGGAAATAACAGAGATATCTCTGAACAAACCAGTTGTGCTGCAAGCATCTTGACTAGCTCAGGCTGATAGAGCTAGTTTGAGCTCCTTTACAACCTTTTCCACCCAAGGAGAGACCAGATTCCACTCCACTGTTGCAACAGATGTTTGTTTAACAGAAAATGTGCATTAACCTAGACAACTAATACGTAATTATTCAAATGCCCTATAAATTAGCACCTTGTTTAACCTCTCTCTCTCTCTGATCAGCGAAGAGGGACTAATTAGGAAAGAGGTTTAATTAGTAACCAAGGACACTTTTGGACTAGGCCTACAGAGGACAGACAGTGTCTTATCAACATAAAAAAAAAAAAAAACCATTGTAGGCACTTAAAGTTAGAAAAGTGTCAGGGGAGTTTAAAAATGAAAGGCTATGGAAAGAGCACAAAGATTGGAATGACTCATCCTCCCCTGAGAAAGGGGAAACTCTTTATCCTTTGGAAAAACATAGTTTAGGTCAGATATCAATAAAATTCTGATAGGTAGAAATGACTTTTTGGTAGCTTCTCAGAAATGAAGTCCCATTTATGCAATGCACACCAAAAGAGACAAGAAGACCACAAGTAAATACTTATTTCCATACAAATGCCAGAAGTCTAACAGTGTGCAAAGACTGACCTGGAATGCCTGTGTTTAAACACTGACAGCAAGGGGTTTAGAGTCTCCTGGTACTTGGGAAAAGACAGTTTGATGACAATACCAACCTGTCAGTGGAGACATGCTGAGTGAGATCAGAGCCACTGGAGGCACAGAAAATACAAAGAAGGAGGAAATTTCATAGTCTCAGCTCTATGGACAACTGTTGTTTCCTGTAGTAACTGTGTTCTTGAAGCAACTGGTCAGAGAAATTACAAAAAAGGAAAAGGAAACTGTTGGTTGAATTATTTCTGAATCTAGCAGAGATTCAAAGTGTTACCTTCGAAAATTTGGACCATAGTGTACTCACCTATCTCTGTGGAGGACTTAAATGTGAAATCCAGAAACCTCACTCAGGAACAATTAATTAGAAGGTTAGATAAAAAGAAGTAAAAAAAAAAAAAAAAAAGTCATCAAAAGTTACTCACGAGTGGTACAGAGTTGTTTGAAGACAGCTTTGTAAAAATACATGCCTGGTTGGAGATGTTGAAGAAAGTGGGATCAAAAAATAGTAGAGCTAAACACCAAAGTAAAAAAGGAATAATAGAAACAAGAAGGCATGCTTCAAAATGTGCAGCTCGTACACAATGAAGAAAACCACAAAACAGTTAAATTAAGGCATGTCAAAAGTAAAACCAGAGTAAGAAAAGACAAAAGTGACTTTGAGAAAGAACTTTCTAAAGTAGTAAAAACTAAAAAGAAAAATCTTTTTCTAAAACATCACAAACAGAAAGCCTGCCAGAGAGCCTCTAGGGCTGATAGGTGACCACAGTCTAATAGGAGCACTTGCAGAAGATGCAATTAAACAAAAAAACTACTTCTCTGTGATTCATTATTGAGAAACTTACAGAGGATTCTTTCATTTCAGGAGAATGGGCTGGAAGAAATGTCTCAAATTGGAAAGTCAGGAGAAAAGGTCTTGGAATAAATCACTAAAACAGTAAAAAATTGGCCAGAGCAGGTGACATTTGGTCAGGAGTCCTAAGGAAATTCAGATAGGAAATTCTCAAACAAGTAGCTGGTACAACTTACATCCTGAGTATCTGTCAGTACCATAGTGAGTAAAGATGGTAAACATGACACAACTTTTCAGAGTAGGGGTATTAGCAATCTAGAAATGTACAAATCAGGAAGTCCAACTTGCTCATTGGGCAACTTGGTAGGAAAAAATTTGGGAACCTATGAAACAGTTGCATATACATAGTGTTACTCTGGCAGGTCAGTCTAGGTCCCCTCAGCACAGGGGTGCAATGCAGCACAGATCTGTTTAGATTCTTAAAAAAAATAAACCAGCTGAAAACTGTGGTGTCTGACTTACCTATAACAATGATGGTCACACTCAAAGAGTTCTGGTCAATGCCCATGTCCAAGTGGAAAGCAGTGACTAATGGTGTTCTTCTGGGGTTGGTGTTGGGACAGGCACCTTCCATCATCTTTGTTGGTGATATGTACAGTGGGACTGAGTGCACCCTCAGCAAGTTTGCTGACAACACCTAGTTGTGTGGTGTGGTTGACATGCTGGAGGGAATGGATGACATCCAGAGGGTCCTTGACAGGCTTGAGAGATGGGCTGTGTGAACCTCATGAAGTTCAGCAACATCAAGGGCAAGGTTCTGCACATGGCTCAGGGCAATCCCAATCACAAGTACAGGCTGGGCAGAGAATGGATCTAGACTAGCCCTGGGGAGAAGGACTTGGGGGTGTTTGTGGATGAGAAGCTCAATAAAACTGAGCAATGTGCACTTTCAGCCCAGAAAGCCAATCGTGTCCTGGGCTGCTTCAAAAGAGGTTCAACCAGCAGGTCAAGGGAGATGATTCTGCCCCTCTACTCTGCTCTTTTGAGACCACACGTGGAGTACTGCATTCATCTCTGGGGCCCCCACCACAAGAAAAACATTGACTTGTTGGAATGAGTTCAGGAGAAGGCCATGAAGATGATCAGAGGGCTGGAGCATCTCTGCTGTGAAGACAGGCTGAGAGAACTGGCACTGTCCAGCCTGGGGAAAACAAGGGGGAATGGCCTTAAACTGAAGGACAGTAGGTTTGGATTAGATATTAGGAAGAAATTCTTTATTGTGAGGGTGGTGAGGCACTAGAACAGGTTGCCTAAAGAGATTGTGGATGCCACACTTCTGGAGGTGTTCAAGGCCAGGCTGGATAGGGCTCCAAGTAGCGGGTCTAGTGGAAAGTGTCCCTGCCCATGGAAGAGGGCCAGAGATAGATCATCTCTAAGGTCCCTTCTAACCCAAGCTATTCTATGATTCTTTATTTCTGTGATTTGCAAAAAGAAGAAAATAATGAAGTTATAAAGTTTGGTGATGGTACCAAAATATTCAGGCAATAAAAACTGCCTGGTTGCAAAGAACTGCAAAAGAACTGGGAAATAAGATTAGAGCTAATATTCAATATTAATAAGTGCAAATAAATCCATGCACAGGGGAAAAACTCCTACCTTTATGGGCTTATAAGTACTCACCACAACATTGGAAAGAGTTTCTGGTGTTTTTGTTGACAGGTCCATCAGACTGTGGTGCTCAGTAAAGGCACATAAAGAAAATGGAATTTTATCAGTTTTTAGGAAAGGAATAGAGAACAAAGCAGTAACACAATGTTATGCCATGGGTCAGCACCTCAGCCCACCCATGTTTTGCACACCTTTAGCTCCTACATCTCAAAAACCATGTGGCAGAGCAGCAAAAGGACAGAGAAGAGCAAGAAGGATGATCAGCAGTATGGAGTGACTTCTGGAAGCGAGGAAATGGACTGTGCTTCTTAGTTTGGAAAGATATGCTAGAGTCTTCAAGTGAAAGGAATAGAGGTTAATACAAGCCCATTATTTGTTATTTCTTATGACACAAGACCTAGGGGATGCCAAAGGAAATTCCTGGCCAGCAGCTGTATAAAAAATAAAAGGAAGAATCTAGGCCCTGTAGGATTCATTGTAAATTAATTGCCATCCAGTGTTGTGGAAGGAAAAAGCCCCCACCTATAAAATATGTTCAAAAAGTAATTTGGCAAATTATTAAGAGAAAATATCAGTTCACCAAGGGTTATTAAGCCCACAAATACAGACTTTAGTCAGGAAGTCCAAAGGAGTATACTGAAGACTGAAATCTGTAATTGAAGTGCTAAGGCTGTATAAATGGAAAAGGAGGAGGTACGTCTGTGTCTGCAAGCACCAGAAAGAAGAGCAGAAAAAGGTAGATAAGAATTGCAGGCACTAGTGGCACCCAAATCAGCAGATGCTCAAATTCTTAGCTCATCTACATGCAGCCTTCCAGGACAGTTGAGCTGGGAAGGCACCTTGGGAAATAATCTAGTCCAGCCCCTGCTCAAAATAGGGTCAGCAGAGGGCTACAGCCAGCTGAGTTTTGAATGTCTCCGAGGATGAAGATCTACAGGTCTTCTGTGTGACCCATTCCAGTGTTCCATCACCATCACAGTACAAGAATGTTTTCTCATGTTTAAATGGATTTTCTTATGTTATAACTTGTGCCCATTGCTTCTTGTCCTCAGTGGGCACGGCTGAGAAGAGTCTGGTTCCACTTTCTTTACTTCCCCCTGCTCACACTGATAAGAGCTCCTGATTCTTCTCCAGGCTGAACAGTTCCAGCTCCCTCAGCCTCTCGTCATACGTCAGGTGCTTCAATCAGCTTTGTGATGACTTCTCTTTTGACAAGGTTTCAGATTAAGCTTTGCAGTAATGTTCCTACAGCACTGCAGTATATATCAGAGATGGATTTGCTTTATTCAGAACACAAGACTTTGGTCAGATGCAGTACAGCTGGTTTTAAGTGCGTTCACTGTCCTGTCTGTTTAGGTTCCTTCCCTACTGCCATGCACACAGTCCCTCTTCCAATCAAATGGGCATCTCCAGTAAAATGTACTCAGTGCATTGGAGCTTCCCATTTCCCTAAGGGCAAATATTGTTGAATACAGTGCAAACACCATTACAAAGAAAAAGTTTACAGATCTTTTTCTGAAATGGTTCTGAAATGATGGTGGTGTCTCCCAAAACACAATGCTACATTCCAATAGTGGAAGCCAGGGGAGCGCAGCTAACAAAAGCAGAAAGGTCTAGTTGTGTTATATTTATTGCTTCCCACAAGAGCAGCAAATAAAAGACCCAGCAAAGTAATGGGAAACTGTAACGGGACTTCAGGTTCTAGTGACATAGCTGGGAAATTGGTTTCCTGCTTTTATACGTGCCTCTCTTTATACATCCTTCATTTAGATACCAAAGGTTTCTCAAAATAGTTTACAATTTTTTTAAGGACCCATTAAGGTAAGAATACAGAATTATTATTTGCAACATCATGAAATAGACTTTTTTACACTTGGACAATAGGGAGTTTTAAATTCACACCACACTTCAAGCATGAGTTATTTAAACTGGGAAAATCTTTTCAAACTTCAGACAAAAAAGTGAGATTCATTATATATTGTGCAAAAGCTACCAACTCATATACATGACATCAAGTCATATATTACAGACATGAAACCTTTCACATTTTACTGAATGTCATAAGGTTTGCAGTTCCCACATTGTGTTTCAGTATTTCTGCCAAAATTGCCAACAAAGAATGTGTCTTTAACTTCTCTGACCCTATTGTGTCAAAAACATCTCTCATGCACCCCATACAGTATCTTTTAGACCTACTTAGTGTTCATTTCTGAAATTTCAGAAATGCTCAATAGAAAAACCTCAGAACATACAATACAGCTTCCTTACATCTGGAACCATACATCAAAAATCATGCCTAGAAAAAATGTTCTGCAATTTTTTTCTTACAAATTTAATGAAAGAACTACTAGTATTTCCACCGAAATAAGCTGGATATTGTAAACGTCTAAAAAAAGAAGTAACTGAGCTGATAAAAATGAAATTAGTTTTGCCATTTCATTCTTTATCAGGCCTTAAATATCTACCAAGAAGAAAAGGCAGAGCTCATTAATTCTAATATCAAAATTGAAATTTCATATCGATTATTGTATCATTAACTGCATAAAATTGTTTACTATTTAGATTTATAGCTCCCCTTTCATATTTTTCTTCTTACTTATTAGGCATAACTAAAAATATATGATTATTTCAAAGTAAACATGCAAAAGTCCACTAATTCTTAACCTGTACCTCAGCTCAACAAAATCAAATATCGAACGTCTCCCTCACTTATTAATTAGTGCTGTGTATTCCCATTACCATTTTCTTTGACCAACATTATGGATGCTTGAAAAGAACTCTCATTCTGATACAGAAGAAATTCTGGATTTCCTTTAGGCAGAGTCTTCCACTGTGATCCTCCAGAAGTGTCATCTTCACCCCAAAAAAAGTATTTATTAACCTAAAAATACCTTTGAGAAGATAAATGCTTTCTTTTAACTCACAGGGTATCTGTGAAAAAGGCATAGGAATGAGAGGTATTAGTTGAAGCTTTTACCATGCTTTGAAGGTGAGTGTACCAGCTGTTGTGGATACCATGCAGTTAAGCAATGAGTTTGTATACCCTAGAGATTTTTCAAATATAGTGTTAGTCATGATACTACTTGATATGGTTTTTGTGAAAATACCACTTGGGTAATTTTAAAAATGCAGATTCAGTTCTCCTTGAGTCACCAGTGTCTTCTCCCCCATCAAAAAGTATTTAAGAAGTGCTCTATTTTCCTGGAGCTTGAACTTCAAATGCATATTTCATTCACTTACCGTTCTTACGTTCAGCTACAGATAGGTTCCTCAGTTGATGATCTACTTACTTGCAAACTATTTTTCTGAAGACCTCAGGTTGACCTGTCTTGAATTTTACTAAGTTATAGCCATTCATAACAGTCTATAAATACAAAGTCCAATTCCATTCTCACACACAAATGACCCGCCTAAAGACTATTCAACAAGCACCAAAGCTTTGCTTAGCTTATGAGAAAAAGCTAGTAAATCTCACCCCTTTGCATATGAGAAATATAAAGAATAATAAATTCAATAAAAACCTATTCAGAAACTAAGGATTAACCAGACTGGACAAAAAAGGGAGGAGCTTAAGAAAAGAAACAACCCTCACCTCATGCAAGTCTAAGTGTGTCTCAATAAACTGCTCAGGCAACGAGGTGGGCTGAAACATGCTGAAAGAACTGAGGGTATCCAGAGTTCTTGGTACAGACATCATTAGTACTGTGGCAGAACCTGGATATCTTGGCATAACTGAATATCCCCGAAGTATAGGGGTTCTGCCAAAGTTAACTGAGCCACAGGGAGGACAGGAATTGAGCCACAGGGGCAGAGAAATTGCTTTCATGATTAAATCAGAAAAGAGGATGCTAAAGATGCATTGCTTGCAAAAGTAAACACAGTGGAAATAGTTCTCTTTTATTACTGAGAACAGCCTCTTGCTGACAAGAGATGCACAGAAGAATAAAGGATCTGACACAGCAGCTGACACTTCCATTTCAAATGCAAGCGGGTTAACATCTGGGAAACTTTAACTGGTTACAGGTAGCAATGGCTAGGATTTACACTTTGGCCAAAAATTGTCAAACCTAAGAGCAAAGTTCTTAGCAGGGATGCCACAAGTTAATTCCTAGGGTGTGCAAAGACTGTCAATCAGATGAACTCCACATAATCTGTGTGGTTCTTGTCCAGAACACCAGCTCACCATATCAGACTTACTCCTTTGCCTCTGTGGCATAGTATCCTGTTGTGGAGTGAGTTCCAGTTAGAGGCAGAGTTGATGTGACATGGACTCATATTCCATCATTACTACCTACTGCATTCTATCCTGTTTCAAAAAGAGTATGTATACAAATACCGAGTTTCTGCACTATCAAAATAATGTTATGCATTTTAACTTGTTATAGCTCAAAAGCAAACCCTTGGCTGATTCTGTGCAATGAGGCCATTTCATCATGGACAGTGAACCAAATTCACACCATTTTTTCAAGTGCAACATATTTATACAACCTGTGTTTTAATTCTTGTTTACAGACCAGCAGCAGCACTTAAGCCCATTAACAGAAAGAATTCAAACAAGGCACAAGGCCAAATTTCCCACAAAGTTTTTTTGATTTCCTTAATTGGGTCACCGGTACAGTTGTACCAAGAAGGTAATTTTCCAAGAATGAAATCTGTTCCAGAGTCTGTTTCTGTGATAAATATTTGGGCATCCAGGTTTTATTGTCTTGACTGAATCCTAAACACTTCCAAGGACACCATTTTTGTAGTTGTACATCAAAACAGTTGAAGACAACATCTTGATAATGCATGGAAGACATCAGAAAAATGAGTTTAAACTCTTTGAGAAAGATATTGGCTTCTGCACAAAGAATCCCTTAACTCCCCAGTAATGAATAAACCTCCTGTACTAGATGGCTTTCTAGTATACAAATTAGCTTACTCTCTTTGCCAGTCTGCTACACTATCAAAGTTGAATCATCCATTTCTTGGTATTTCAGCTGTCTGTGATTCTTCTGTTATTTCCATGAGTTTGGGTCAAAACCTATCATAAGAATACAAGAACAGTGAAGTACCAATACTCAAGTGCCTTTTTTTTTTTTTTTTAAGTTTTATTATAAAATAATTATTGTCAATAGGCCTAAAACAATTGACTGAAGAAAGCAGACAGTTATGGATATCCACAATACATAGTATTGCATAATCTTACAAATTTAACAGAACTTTTATACAAGTTTCCTCCTGTATTGAGGGCCTTGCAGAAGACACTGCCCTTGGGGAGCTGGTGATCTTGGGAAAGCCATTCCAGACATGTCAGACCTAGTAACCCTAGTAGGAGGGACTGCTGTGAAAATGTAAGTAGCAGTGTCATTTGATGGGATGTAAGATTTACTTGCTATCTATATTCCTCTTCCTATTACTATCTCATTATTATCAAAGCAATTTCATTATGTTGTTTGTAGACGTGTCTTTCTTACTGAGATCCTGAAAGAACCATGTGCCCCCTCCATTGCAGAGCACCCTCCAAGGCAATAGACATGGCCAGAGAAACTGCTGATGCAGCTGAACTCTGTTGTCGGAAATCACCATACAACTACCAGAGATGGAATTAGTTTGTTTCCGTAGTTCACTCTTTTGGTTAAAACATAGAACTTAGTTATCTTCCCTCTCAGAGCAATTATGATCTATCTATATAAATATATATAATATATAATCAACAGATTATGCATTGTGGATACATGTTTATCTATGATGACTACAGGCTTGAAGAAAGAAAACTGCAAGCCAAGTTTTATCTCCTCCTCTGCCACCAGCAGCTATGATAGGCAAGGCCGAAAGTACATCCCAATACCTCGTCATAACCCTTAAATAAAGCTAGTAGAGATCCTTAACAGGAGAGTTCAATACATAGTGAAGCTTTGCCCACTGTCTTACCAAATTCTGGTGGAGTTTAGTGATTACCCAGTCTACTGTTGTATTTTTTTGCTGCAATACAACCTAGTTTCTTACAGAGCCTTTGCCAAGACACACCTTGGAAAATGCTTTTTCTGAAATCTGAGTCCAAATTGTTTAACCTCTTTACCTCAGTCACCTAGATGGAGAGATAAGATTAAAATGTCTTTCTCTGTGAAACATCTTTGAGATATTCCAGGCGAAGTCTCCATATAAATGTACAGTATTAGATTATTAGTATAATTTTTGATAGGGCTTCTGTCTTCCATTTTACTGTGAAGTCAGTAAGCACAGTACTTCTCATGTTCCATTGTGTGGTTTGCTTTGTCAGACAAAACCTGATATCTGTTTCTCTACTAATATCATTGCCCTGTCTGAATGTATTTTAAGAGCTTATGATACTTGGCAATGAGTGGGTTTGATTTTGTTATTGTTGGGTCAGAAGGCAGTGCATTTAATTTAAACGTTAACACAAGATGGGATTTATCAGATCGAGAAATCATGCAATAGTAGAAAGGGGTGTATTTCCTTTAAAAACAGGGGCCCTTTGATATCTGTTTGATGCCAAAGGTTTTCATCTGTTTGAATGACAGCCACATACTCTCATTATACTGACTGTAAACCAATAATGAGACAAGGGAAGCTGGACAAGGATGCAAAAGCAGATTTTTTTTGGCAGCTGTATGTAATGCATTTGAACTTGTGAATGAAAGATGGTGACGTGCCTTTAGCTCAATCCAAAAGCCCTTTCTCAGGAAAAAATGTACTTAAAAAATATTTGCGGAGCGGTGTTAAGAAAACAATTAAAAATTACTGATGCATTTTTACTGGAAAGTACAAATAGGAATTTAAGCTTTTCCTGGTCAATGATACCGATTAGTGGAGCGCATCCACTGGGAGTCAGCTGCTGTGCTCAGTAGCCTTCAGAACCTCAGCCCAAAGCAACATTTCCAACCCGGCTCACCATCACCCAAACACCAGCATGGCTTGCCCTATCCATCGCGCGTCTCGGAGCCCAGGCCAGAGCAGACAGCGTGGGCTGGGCCTACAGCTACTTTGCTCATGAATCAGCACTGCTTCTGTGCTTCTGAAACTGGGCCCCACCCCTCTTTCTCATCTGATTAAATTTGACATTTCCGTTCAGTAAAAGAGAGAGCATACGCAGGAACTTCACCAAAAGTCTGAACAATGCAATAGTTTTATTAGTGGTGACAGCAGTATCTGGGGTTTCTAGAACATACACCCCAACACAGTCACGTATTTCTGTGAAAAGCCACCATCCTCAAATTAAAGCTTTTGTGTTTAATGCTCACCTTTACAACTGGACCATATCTTACATAGTTGCTTGGGTATGGCTTGTTCATTTGAAAGAAAAATTTTAAGTATGCATTTCTGTCTTTCATTTTTTTCTTTCCTCCCCTTTGGGTAGTGGCATATGTTGACTCTTCTTAGCTTTAACAGAAATGTTATATATACTGAGATTCTATCAGGACAAGAAATGAACAGAAATATTATACACAGCTAAATAAGAAAACACAGATTATTGTGTGAGCCCCCGAAGGCCTACTTTGTCTGCGCAACAGTTTGTTTTACTTTTCATAAAATTTATTTTGGCTGTAGCCAGATTGATGGTGATTATATTTGAAATCCCTCCCACAAATCTGTCACATAAACACATCATTAATTTAAGATATTTAAAATTATTTGGATAATAAATATGTTTTTTTATTCATTAGCAGATACTGGTCATTGCTATAAGATCAGCAAACAATAAAATGTTCCCTGTATTAGCAGCCCTTAGATGCCAGGATTTGCTACTGCTTTAAATGCATTCATTTAATAGTTAGAAACCTATACAGCTTTGAAAAAGAAAAAAAAAAAGAAAAGAAAAAAAAAGGCACCTCAAGTAATATCAGATGTCTTATTAGCCTAGAAAGACTGAACTACACAACTTCAGAGATGGCAAAATTTGCAGGTTCTCCTTTTGCCAAACAACAACAAAAGCCAACAAAAAACCCTCCCTTAAACAGATCTTTGAAGTTTGATACAAAGCAAATCCTGAGCTTCATCAGCATTTCTGCTGATATTACCAGTAGTTTGAAATCTTCCAGCAAAATTTTAAAAAAAAAAAAAAGGCAGAAAGAAAAAGCAATCTTGAGCTGCTGCAGTGAAGGGGGCAGGAAGTGCCCACTGCAGGGTCTGTGGTCCACACAGCTTTTATTTCATGGAGACACACAGACAGCTTATTCCCTGGTGACAGCTCTCTGCGCTTTCCAATCCTGCACAGGATTTCCTTCTGTCTGAAAGTGTAAGAGTCGATCCAGTAAACACTCTGCATATGTGTTCCAGCTGCTGTGCTCATTTTGCCAGCGCAGCCCAGTGACAAGAAAAGTATTATTTCCTACTAAAACCTTCTAATCACCAGACCATGCCATTTTCATCTGGCTGTTTCAGGCATCGAGAGCTTGTATTGCTTTTGGTAACTCAATCATGATTAAGAAATTAGGTTTTGCATCTCAGCACATTAACCTCCATCTTAGGATTCTACAAGATGAACTTGTGAGCTGTCGGGGTTGTGCTGAGAGTTGTTTCCAGGAAAGCTTGCATTGATTAATATAGGCTGCAGAACATATATTCTTCAAATATTAATACTTATGCAAATTCATGTAAATACTCAGATACATATAAATTATATACATTATATACAATACATACACATGTGTGTAAAAGAATTTACCTTCTGCGCAATTTGTTGATGTCCCTATTTATTTTGGCAGGATCTTGTCTTTACAGGAAGAGGGTTTTTTTTGTTGCAAAGACTCGCACAGCTTTGCTATTCCTTTCCAGAACAACCGCGTGGAACGCGACGGAGAGAAAGTTTCTCAACCTGCAGTAAAGAAAATTACTTAAAAACAAGCTTAAGGCATATCCTATTACTAACATAACAATGACTTTTTTTTCAAAACTGGACTATCCTGTCCCTAGGGAAACTTCAGCAGATTTATTTTTAACCCTTTCTTTAGAGGAATTGTGTTGACTTTTTAAAGTCTAATTCATCAAATATTGTTCAAAGAATATATTTTGTTCAGTCCTAATGGTTTTTTTCCTTTGAAGGGAACCAGTGACAACAGCTCTGCTACGCTGCATTTCTATAAATTTTCTTGAAAGGCAAAACAAAACACAAGTCCAGTTCTCATCAATTTTCATTTTCAGGTTACATTTTTTATCCCTCTTCTTTCACAGAACAAAATCTCCACAACCCTCCATGCACTCACAACAGGAAGTTTCTAATTGTTCAGCCCCTGTGTACTCAAATAGGGTCGACAGGAGATCCCTGATTGTTCAAATGGAAATTGGAGCATGGTAATTACACACTCAAAACTGACTTCAAATAAAGGGCTAAGCCTTTTCTATACAGCACAAAATATGCAAACTTAAGTTCAAACAAGGGCCAATTCAGCATAATACTCTTTTCTATGCAGCAAAGAGCAATTATATTTTCAACTCTCATATTTACATTTTGATGATTATTTTGATGTTTTAATACACATAAAGGAGGCAAAGGAAAAGCAAACATTTTGAGACCTGTAAATATGATGAACCAACATTTATGTTGGCACTGGATTTCTCCACTTAGCAGCACATTAACACAAAATTTTGCATTAAAAAAAAATCCCACAATTATGTTTTTTTAAAAAATAATGTCTTTCCATAACCCATTTCATATGAAAATATCCGTGTTTTATGCCCTTCCTTTAAAACCAATCAAAATATTTTACTAGGTTGATGAAGTAGCTTGGCAATTTGGCATCTACACCTGCATTGCCATTGAGGACTACAGTTCAATTCCCAGCTCTACTTGCTGAAACAGATGTGGAAACCACACCATTGATCTTCACATGATGTATGAAGGAACTCCCTCCTTCAGGAGAAATGCATTCCTGGAGAGCAGAGTGCCAGCCAAGGATACCAAAATGAGCTAGGGTTGTGAATCACCCAAAGCTGGGTTTTACGGTAAGACTTTCCTGCTGTGGACAAACACTGTATCATCACATGCCATCTGCATTTTTATCCATCTGTAATGTAGGGATGAGCTTACCCACTTTAATGTCCATGTGATCTATGCTTAAAGACAAATATTTAAGGAGGAAAAAAAGCAAAACCACCAAAAAAGTCCTTGTAATATTTTGCTTCTTATTGAAAATCATTCCTTTGGGGTGTCTTTCATAATGAAAACTTGACACAAATAGACCTTTCTGAGTGTCTGTTAGTGATGTCATAACCACATTAATATTCACACCTAGTGCATTCACCAGTTTGTCTGTTCTTCTTAATATTCTTCATAAATTCCTTTTTGGTAAGTCACTCCAGACAGTGTGCATCAAAGGGATTATGGCACTTAATAGGTGATTAAAGCCACTCACCCTTCAGCCTCATGCCTCCAATGCCACCTTAGGCATACAATAATAACCCTAAAATGACTAGCTGTCATGTCTCATTGCTTAATTATATTGTCATGAAGGTGCCCTCCCCAGAAACCTCTTTTAGGAAATCCAAAAGAAACAAACTCCAGCAGTAGTTTTCTTTTCTTCAAAGGTTTTTACAATTATTATTATTTTATTCCCTAAAAACTTAAGGTAAACACCAAGAATCTTAAACAAGCAAATCTATATAGCCACGAGTCCAAAGAGTCCCAGACCTCAGGCTGATACGAAATATCTCCCAAGAGATGGAAATCCTGTCCTGGCAGGAATCCATTATGGCAAAGAGGGGCTCAGTGGTTATTATAGCCTCTAATACCTGTTGTTTAGCAGTAATTTTCAAGGGAATTAATTTCAGTTCAAATGAAACATCCAGGGACTTTCCACATATCTTGAGTTGCTGGCTCCCAGCCCATCCCAGGAGGGACAGTGAGGGCCTCTCAGGCACAGCCTACAAGTTTCTTGGTGGCCAGAGTTTTAAGTAATTTAATGACCATCTTGTTTCACCTAGTTTTGTTCAAGTGCAAGATGACTTCTGTAACTCTGCATGGGCAGCCCCAGGCATTCCCAGAAAAGCAAAAGACCCACACCTTTTCCTCCACATGGAAACACTGTGAGAGAGACTTAGCAATAATTAAAATCTCTCATCCCCAAATTTGGCTATGTACAAATCAGCGATAACTCTTTTTCATTCTGTTTTTCTACAGGAATGGATGACGTTGAAGCCATTTCTTCTGAATAGTGAGGGCACTACTCACAGATGTTACCGTGGGGAGAAAAGGAATTACACTTATGTAGCTTAACACAGATTTCTAACAGTGCTCACAGCGTTACCCCTTTGCCATCCAAGGGGCATGATGAAAGGCAGGACATATGAGTCAGTCTCCTACCATGCATGGATCTAGATCTGAGAATTATTTCCTCCTTTCTGTGCTTTTTCACACATTTATAGACGCACACACAGAATCATTGCTCACTTTAAGTAAATATGACCAAGACCACTTCCATCTAAAAAATTGCTACAGGCAACAGTGTGAGGAAATCACTCTGCATTTAATCATGAAATTATAAGAGTTTGACAGCTGTTCATGATAAAACATTGAAGAGTTTAACAGAGCTGTGATTTGATAGCTTCGTATTACAACAAGCTAGTCCTGTCTGTTCGTGTTTCAGTAATTAACTCACATCACTCTGTCTAGCTTTGTGCACTAAGAGCAGTTTTACTGGTGGAAACTTACTTTACCCTTCTGCTACTTAGTCTGAGCAGCTCTGATGTGTCTGAGTCTGTCATGTCAGTATCAGCGACAGACAAATCTGGGAATACAGCTCAGGCTGTAGATAAGCCTTAGGAACACTGCAAAAGAGCATAACCTGCAGTTTTACTTTTTTAATCAATTTTTGCTTGCACATTGGTAGAATCTAAATCACTGCGTGTTCTTGACCAAGTATTCCATACTGTCATGGAGCAATACATGCTGCTTCACCGTGATGCTACAGGCAC
The DNA here is from genome assembly GCA_038380795.1 of Pyrocephalus nanus. Taxonomy (NCBI): domain Eukaryota; kingdom Metazoa; phylum Chordata; class Aves; order Passeriformes; family Tyrannidae; genus Pyrocephalus; species Pyrocephalus nanus. Next base: position 88,779,944 of record CM076260.1, on the reverse strand, counting down.
TTCCAGGTCTGATGTCAAATCAACTACATTTATAGCAACTACTAAGCTGCTAATGCAAAGTACAATACAAATATAAAAGCAAGCAATATTATGCTAAAAAAAAAGACCTATCAGAGTTTAAAATAATTTCTGGCAGTCCAGCATTTTGAAGTGCATAGCTGACTTTCAGAATAACTGAAATTTTCATCTGTAAAAAAATGATCCTGTTCTTTGTAATTTCCCTATGTGGAGTCAATCCAGTCCATTACAATTCAGTTCACTGACTTCAGCAGTAAAGAAAACAATCGTTAGCTAGCAACCTATAAAGATTTCCTTTCTTCACGTGGTCCAGAGCCTTTAATCTGTTAGCAAGTGAAAGTGGCTGCTGAAGTGCATTTGTTCAGGGCTCAATTTAAAATATGAATTAATGGAGTTGCAACACAGTTGTAAATGAAGATGTTTAACATAATCCCTAAATATTACCGCTAGTCCATAGTAGATTAAATTCATCGAAAACACAGCTACAGAGATTCATGTGAGTTGGGTGTCCAGTTAGGTGTTCTTAGTAGAACAATATTCAAAAGAAAATTTAACTGTAACTGCTGCACAGCAGCTACTGTAATTAGAAAACCTCCTATAATAGTACAGAGCAGCAACAGTTAATGGAGTTATTAAAAAAAAAAAAAAAAAAGTCAAGCATTACCTCAAGAGGGAATATAGTTCTTTTAGAAAAATTACTTTTAAATAACATCCTAAAAGGCTAACGGGCCATTAGTCATTTTCACTAATGACAGCAGGTAATTTATTGTCATGCACATGCCACACAGTTAACAAAGGGGTCAGCTCTAGGTGTGTTAGCAGCAGGAGTTCTCAAAATAGATGTGCAAGGAACAGTCACACTAATCTAAAAATTAGGTAAGATTTTCTATACTTTGTTTTGGATCAAATTATTCCCTGATAGAAATACTCAAACTTACAATGAAAAATACCCAAAGAACTGGGATACATTCTGAAAAGCTGCTAATAATTTTGAGCATTCAATTGGCATTGCATTAGCATAGTCAGATTATGAAAATTTGGGCTCAGCATACTCCAAAAAAAGGGCTATTTCCAAAAAGGCCCCCTAAAAGCGACTGTTTCAGAAAATGGACATGTTAGGTCATGTGCTACTATGTTGTAAGTCCACAAAGAGGTATGTAAGTGGTGACATCCATGTAGCCATCAACCCTTAACAGGTTCAAGCAGCATTACAGATTCTGCATCTGAGCATTTTTAGAGCCCAAGTGTCTGCAGGTTTCCTGGATGCTGTGAAAGAATTATCTTATAACTACACTACTGAACAAAAAAATCTGTAAAGTGGTCATTATTTGTTTTAAAGAACAACTATTAAATGAGGCCCTGTTTCCACCAACACCGAATCACCTTTTAATTCAGACTAGTACATAAATATCTGAAAAATGTCCATTGGAAGAGTTTTCATTATCATCAAGAACACCATCTGGGGAACAAATCTGGATGGTACCTGGTGGAAGTCTGTTGCCAGGGTTCCCCCAAGCTCTCCCTTACCCTGCAAACACCACCTGGGTTGCGTAAGAAGCTTAGACTTGCTGCCTTCATAACTTCACTGGCTTGGTGACATGTTATGAATAGGAGAAATATTAGGAATGATTTTAAGCATTCCTTCTCTGACGCTCCAAATCCCTTGTTTACTTTATTGCCTGAGAGCTGTCAGATTGACCCCTGAGTTGACAAGTCCTGAAGTTGAGTGAAGCTGTCAAACAATGATTTGCAGTAGGCAGTCATCTCCGAAGGGTTTCACTACACAGGAATTCAAAGAGAAACAGCGATAACCTTTCAAACTCTCCTAGCTTTCTGCTGTTTGACATGCACAGAGTTTGAAGCAATGCCATTTAACAAAAAGACATCAAACTTAAAGTAATTACTCAGCTGCATGGGAAGAGGTAGGAAAATACTTTGCTTTTTTTAAACAAGATTCCAGGTGGTGCTGATCTTGAACCTCAGAAAGTTTTATCAGAAATTATCAGCCTGGAAAAATACACTCGTAAGAAAGCTGCTATTGCAAAACCAGCATGGCTACAAAAATCAGTCCAAATTATTAAATTCTAATCCAAGTATGAACTAATCCAAAAGTTTGAATTTCTTTTGGTCTGGAATTTTGATAAGTTTAAGCTCTCTCTTTCAGTGTATAAACCTAGGGAACAGTGACGGTTTTGACCATTGTTATTTACCCAGAGAGAAAGTTTACAATTTGATTTGGAAATTTTCTGTAATTTGTCATCCAGAAAAGGTCCTTTGGGTTCCTCTCTGGAGATTGCATGGACTATTTCAATATTGAACTCTGTTCTTTAAACAGAGACTTTCAGAGGAGCCTGAAGTTCAACAAGTATTCAGAAAAGTGCATACACTTTTCAATAATAAATCCATCATTAAACTTCTTGGCCCCGTGGCCTGCATCTCTTAACACCTTGTGCCATTTGTACGTGTTCTGAAAGGCTACAGAAGGATGCTGTTGGCTGACGAGGCTGCAGCAGCAACTCCAGATTTAACGAAGAACAGAAATCTCTTTTTAGTAAGATGATCAACTTGACACGTAAGCACTGAACAAAAATGAAAAGAAAAGGAAAGATATTTAGCAATGAAGTATGCATTTTTTGTTTAGAACATAAGAAGGCAAAATATATTTGCTTATTTATATTTAGGCTTACATAAAATTGTGTCATATAAGTATGGCATGAGGACTTCCTCATACTTTGGAATGATGGAAGTGTTTTCTAGGTATTTTTTTAGTTTGCTGTATTTTTGTTTCCTAATTTAATGTTGAATAAAGTATATTCATGATTTATAGTTTCTACAGAAATTTCACAAAACCAACTTTGTAGATAATTCCTCTTTTATTAAATTAATTAAATCATCAGTCAAACTTTTTCCTAACTTCCTCCCTCAAGTCATAACAGAAAGAGCAGAATTCCCTGTTTTATTATTCTCTTTTAAATCAGTCCAGTAGAAGGAAATGAAGTTTTCAAAGTGATCGCACGGAGGCTGCAGAATCGGGACTGGCGGGGCCTGTTCACTCTCTAGCACCGATATCCTCTGTGGCCTTTGGCAAGACCCTGAGTCAGGTTCTAGTTCAGTTTCCCTGTAGGGAAAAATGGGATTTATGTGGCATTAGACACATCAGCAATGTAAGTCTTGTTCTTTTATTTCCTGCAGTATTTATACAAGTCCCACTCTACTTGAAAGAGGTTTCTGGCAACACTTGGTACTACACAGTCACCAATACTAAGCTCTAACCCTCTACAGGAGGAAATTGGTCCTCCAATTAAACCTGATCCAAACAGCATGCACTGTGTGAGAGCTGAGTGCTGTCCTGAAAAAGTGACAAATGTCAGCTAGCAAGCAATTGCAAACTGCTCCAGGATCACACTGATGCTAGAATGCAGAGCACACGCTACTCTCCTGTCACCGCAAAAAGCAAAAAAAGAAAAACAAAATTAGCAAAAGGCAGTCAAACAAAGTGAAGCACCTACAGCATGAATTTCTTGGCTTTGGCATGAGAATTAGATCATGTTGCTTATAGGACAGTAATTAGGAAGGGAGTTTCTAGCCTCATAATTAAAGAGTTAAAGGCTTACCAAGCCCTGAGTTGCAGATGTACTACATGCCATAAAAGGTGTCAAGAAAAGTTCAGGAGAGTTGTGAAGAAATCCTGCCAAAATTCGTGCCTAAACACATTTAATAACAAAATATGTGTACATGACAAGCATGTCTGACAGTTCAGTTTTCTAGACACTACATAGTGCTTTGAAGAAAGATTAGATGTTCGTAGATCTGCTTTTTGCATTTAACAGAGCAAACTAAAAGGAAAAAAGGGATAAGCATTGTATAACCAAAATACTTCTTCCTCATAAACTTTGTCAGCAACGCTTTTACTTTGACAAACAGCTATTTTGATCCTGTTGCAAGGAGTCCTGCTCACTTGGTGATAACATTCATTTCAGTTCTGGATACTTTCCTGCCCTCTCCTCCAGTTTCACATTTGCTACTTGCTGATATACTTTCAGTCCACTAGCAGTAGCTGGGTTTGTTAAAAATATCACATGGTTTATGAGCTGGCTAATGGTGATGATAAAGCAGAGGGAACCAATGCCCGCCAGGGCTTTGCACCCACTCAGGAACTCAGTGGGATGTGTGCACCTGGACTGTGAAAACTGAGATCTTCCATTTTTGTGGTGGCTGAAGGGAGGATCAGGGTCTAGCCAAGCAAGGCAGGCAGATCCTACATTGGCAGATAGGAAGCTCCCTTCTGCTTTGCATCTCCCCTAGGGTATATCGCGATAAAAGCTTCTCCTTCTTGCTGTGGGATTTAACATTTTAAGTCCTGAGTCTGAGACTTTAGGCACGTGCTGAACTTTTTCTTCCTGTCTGCAATCCCAGGGAGGACTTCTCGAAATATGTACAGCATGTACATCTTCACAGATCAGGCCACAACACAAACAAGCCTGTGCCATTTAGTCTTGTGCTATATGCAAGCCCAAAGCTTAATACTATAGGGCACACACCATATAAAGAATACAATTTTGTATTCCCAACTGCAGCAATTAATTTGAAGTCAGTAAAACTATACGTATGATTTAGGAATGGTGAATGCAGCCTTGAGAAAAGGTTAACATCAAGAGCACTCTAAGGAGGCTAACAGGATGGAGTTGCAAGCATATTTTCTCAAGAAAAGCAATTAAAAATGACATGATGTTAGAATAAGTCAGTCCAGAAAGAATAACAGAGCATTCACCTGCAAGCAATCTCACGAGACTGGTCAACGCTTGGAGAAAAAAAGCTGTTTCACAAATTGCCCAGAGTTTAACTTGAAGTCCATTTGGTAATTTTGTAAACACTGCTGCTTCCGTTTTGCACTGACATGCTATTGACAGTGTGACTCAAATCCTGCCAGGAAGGAAGTATCAGGTTTCAGGCAGCTTTGGGACGCTTCTCCAGTCAATCTTCACCTGAAGGGCTTTGGCAATAGTTACTGACAGAATGGTGCAATTCAGGCTCCATGTGAATGAAAAGCACCTAACATTTCAGGTAAGTGTTTGGGAATGTGGTACAGCCGATGCCCACAGCCAGTTCAGGTGAGGTCACACTCCCTTTTACCAGCCTCCACCCAAGGGATTTCATTCATCCTGCACCAGCCATTCTGCAACACCAGCTGAGAGCAGATTTCTGCTTCCCAGTCAGCATTGTCCCTGGTGTGGATTCAGGCAGATGAGCTGGGAGCCCTCCATGTGGAACTAGGGCTGGCGCCTTCAGCCCAGCCACCCTGTGTTGCCCTATCCTGAGGCCAACCATCCCCATCATTTTCGCGGTATCATTTCAGTCACTGCCTCTCCCACTGGACATAATTATGTCCTTAATAATGCACTAGACTGCTTATCACATATTCCTTGTTTTGAGCTAAATGGTTTCAAACAGAAGGCCCAGTGCCATGACTTCTGAACATCTTTCGTGCCAGAGGATTAGATGCACATTGCTCAAGATTTGAGAAAAGAAATTCCATATATATGATACTGGAAAACATAGGACTATACCATATTAATAATGCAGGCAGGAAGGCACCTTAGGCAACTGGTGCTGAATGCTGAATATATCCTATATAAAGAAGAATCTGCTTCTAGCCAGTTTCTGGGGCACTGAGCACTGGGAATCCTGATCAGATCACTTCAGATTACACATACAAACTATTGCACATGGTTATATTAAATACAGGCTTTTGCTGGCTTTGGTCTACTAGGTCCATATGCTAACTTTGAAGGTTAAAGTAAGTATTTTGCTTTAAAAGACCGTAGACAGTGAGTTGACAAGTGATCTGAAGCTCATCAGCACATCATTATCTAGCAGGTCCTGGTGAGCACCATAAAGCATGATGTAGCTCCTGAAGGTGCCTCATCACTGTGAATGGGGCTGTCCTTAACTGAGGTGCCTCAGGAGGTGTGCAGCTTGTTGTGGGTGAAAATGGGCACCCAAAGGAGCACAGGCAGGTCTGGGACATGGCCGGAGCTGTACTGAAGCCAAGAGAGTCCCATCAGTGGTCTACAACCTTCCAACCACTTCCACCCTGGCTGCTCAAGGCAACCCTTGAGTCACAGCCACCCACTGCATTTGTCCCCTCCACACAGAGCAAGTAGGACACACTCTTTGAGGACCATCACTTGAAGCTTCTCTGTGGGTTCAGCTCAAGAAGGGGAGACTGTTCACTGTTGAGTGGTGCATGAGAACGCATCTGTGCTGTGAAAACCGTTCAAGCCATCCACTGACTTACAGTCCATGTCTAAATGTAGCTCAAGGGACTGCATTTTCATTTCAGTGCCCATCTTTAAGACAAACACCTTTTTTCCTTTTTTTTTTTCTTCTTTTTTTAAGCCTTCCTGCCTTCTTTATTTATACCTCAGGTACATGTGGTATGAAGGACTAATCTTAAACATTTACAGCCTGAGGTTGGTTTGCGGTATTTATTTCAACTTATTATATATTATAGTATGTTTTTTATTATATATGACAATCAATTTGCTGGAATTTATAGCTCTCTGACTAATATGCTTTCATGACGTACTTGCCCTTAATTTGTGGATTTTATGGAGAGTTTATTGAGGTTGGATTTCCCACTTCTCTTTCCACTTGCTCTTTCTTTTTAAATTTCAATATGTGTAAATGCATGACAGAGAGAGAAACAGAGAAAATGAAAGATTAACAGTCACAAAAAATGATACATCATTTGTTTCACAAAGTCCCCAGAGCAGTTCCGCAGCAACCTTTCCTGGGCTCAGAAGTCATTTGGTGGAGATGCCCTTTACCTTTGAGTTTGGTCCCCCCCGGCAGGCACAATCCTCAGAGCATATGCAGGACTCAAGTTGGGAATTGTACCCCAGCAGCAGCAGGGGAGAAGAGAACAAGAACTGAGGTGGCCCCAGCTTGGTACAGACTGGGAGTACATAGCTGGATTTAACCCTTTCTAGTAGAGCACACTCACCATCCTCCTCTCCACATAGTTTCTCGCTACTGCTCAGCTCCCCACCTGTTTGCAACCATCTCTTCTGCCTTTGGCATATATGATGAGATCAATGAGAGGCATACAGGAACAAAAGAAAGAACCTGGACTTGCCGTCTAGGCCTGCATTTTTAAGTTCTTCTTCCACTGAACACTTTCTAATTTAAACCCTTTGGTTATGGGATTTAAGTAGATCCCAAGCAGTGTTTGTTTAATTTTTCAGACCAGAGAGAAAACATTTAAAGTTCTCAGCAAACAGGATTTGACACAGTGCTGAAAGGTAAGAAGGCAGGGGAAAGGGGGGTTCAGCTCAGCATCCTATCTCAGATAGCGAACATGCAAAGCATAGTAAATAGGCCACAAGTAGAGACAGACTGTGGCAAGGAGGAGGTAAGAAACTTACCGTGAAAAAAACAGGAACCTCGATGAGTTCCTCCCCAGGCAGTGTTTGCAGCAGCAATGACTGAAAAGCGTGTAACAGCCGTGGCATCTGAGTCTGCCTGGAGTACCTTCCTCTGCAGGTACCTTTGCAGGGACTGTCTGGTATGAGATTAGGCTGGACACATCAAAGAACCACTGAGGCAGGTGATGTTGTGAGCTGTAAGGAGAGGATGATAATGACACCTGATACACAAGGAGGTGAGACCTGCTGGAGCCTGAGGCTGAGCTCTGATGCACTGCCAAAGGGTCAAGGAGATGGAGAGAAGCCAGAACAGAGTGGACAAAAGGTATTGCCTACTCACCAGTGCAGAGGGTGTTGCATCAAGCCAGCTATGCAGAACAGACCTTAAGTCTTTCTTCTGATCTTCATCCCAAGGTTGTCACTTCGTGTGACCTCAAACAACTGGGGAACTGTAACCAAACAGGTGAAAACAGAAAAAAAGGAGGAGGAATCCCCAGAAAGGGGAAGAAGACTAATTTTCATTAAAATTTAATGGGACTGAAGCTTCTTTGTGACTGAAATGCTCATAACATCTTTACAATAGATTCCTTCTGACCTTAGAAAGCATGTAAAATCCAAAGCAACCTAAAATTTAGAAAGAAAACCCCACTTGCTAAAGAACTAATAGAAAGAGTCTCTCAGGTATAAAAATTTCTTAACAGAAAAGATACACAACCTTTTTTTAAAACTGTACATGGATTTTAAAATTAATTTCTTCTCAAACCCATTCTATCTCTGCAGTGTTTTTCAATGGCACCATCACTGCTAAATATGAATGGGCTTTTTCCATAGCCTTATTACTGCACACCCTCCTTACCCAGACTCCCTCTCGCTTTCAGGGTAACTCAGGTCTTCCCATTAAAACAACAGGAGCCATCTGAGAAATTCAGAATTGTTATTAGTCTAATTCAAGGTTCATCACCTACTGCCTTTTGAGAGGGAGAAGTAGGCAGCATCCATATGGGGGAATTTCCAGGGGTGTCCGCATATTGCGAAATGTCTTTTCGGTGTGCAGTGTGACAGGGAAGGGGGAAATTATGCAGTCATTGCCTTATCTCATGAACCTTGCTTCTCCTTTGCTGATATCCTCACTGAAAAGATTATATGAAATTACTAGACTCCACAAAGACTGTAAAATCCTTTACTTCACTCAGAAGAGGGATTATGTGTATTTTACCTTACGACACTACAGATCTCATGACACCACAAACTGGGTGAATATTTTGGGACATCTGCACTTCTGAGCTCCTGCCTCAAGCTATTCCTCATTATTTACTGCTAACTAATGAGCAGTCAGGTGGCTGATTCTTTTAACAGAGGGCACCGTTTAGACTGCTGTATACCCTCGAGCACCATTTACCATCTCACACTTTGGTCTGGGCTTTTCATTTAAGCAAATATCTCCCTTCCTTGAAACACTGCTGGATATAACAGATAGAGAGGCAGCCATGTTCCAAAATAGACGTATTTCTAAACATTTCCAGCTGCCTTTAGGGCCCATATAGTATATGAGGTGAGATACTGTGAGGTTTCACCACACAGTAAAGAGCAGCCAAAGGGCATTTTCTAAACTTTTTTTTCCTACTGTCTTCCATTTGATGAAAGACTTGTGGTTAAACCTTTATCTTCTATAAACATTTAAAAGTAGGTTACCTTTTATTTTCACGTCTCACTTTTGTTTCATTAAAAGACAGGTTTTACTACAGTAATTCAGGTGATTGATACTTTGGATCACCTTCAGAAAATAGTTGTTAATGATCTGTATCTATGCCTGCATTCCAGCACAGATGTGCGCACAGACGTATTTGTGTGCAAGATGCCCACAAAGCACTGTTTCTTTCTGATGGCATTTTTTCTTTGCTTTTACATAAGGCAGCTCCTATGCACGTGTATGGAAACCTCTAAGAGCAGTATTTTTGTCAGATTGCTCTCATTCTCTTCTCCTCCTCCCACACCTCAGCAAGTACCTCCATACCATACCTCCATACTGATTTTGTTTTTAAACATTGGACCCTTATTGATTCTGTGGCAAGGATATGGATTTGGTTCATAACCAGGAGGGTCCCCACATTAATTCATGAAAAAAGAAAAAGCCTTTTCCTCTGCTTTCTTTAAGGGACTTGGCCGCCACAGTTGGTATTCCTAAATTCTCTCTAAAAATTCCTAAAACAGCCTCACAATTGAGGGAAAGAGGGACAGCACAGAGCCTGCAGGTAGGCAGGCATTTTCTGTCATTTTAAATGGTTATTGCAGCTAACGCTGCTTCGTGTCCACACTGCACAACAGCTCAAGCACTGGCTGGTGGTTTGCATTAGCCATGCCATCACAAACCATGGCTGAACTGCACATCTAAGAGGGAACAACGGAGAATTTAAAATGCACGTGGTTGATATTAAGTATTTACTAATAATAACACTCACCCCATCCCCCAGTGAAGAAACTGTGCAGCGGTTGCTGTCATCGTACTTTGAATACACAGATTGAACAGGAAGGTGATATTAACATTTAAAATGCCTAAAATGTTTCAGAAAATTAACACCAAATAAAGCTGCACATCTAAATGAACATTAATTCCTCAATGGACTGATAGATATCAATTTAATAGGTAAACTGTTAATAAAACTGAAGCTCACACACTGGAATTAGTAAAAAAGCTCAGAAATCTACAACAAATATTAAATCTCCCTTGTCCTTAAGGTTTGGGTGTCTTTTTTTCCTTGGCAACAAGACCTAAAATTCAAGAGATGCCAGAAAACTATGAACTTATTTTAAATGAGCTGTGGAAATCTCCCGCTGTCCCATGTCTCTCTGTTTGAAGCTATGACCTTCCTGTCCTAGTGTCATGTGTCTGATCGTATAAAGAATTAATTCATAGTGCACTTCTTACATTTTACATATAAATTGATTAAAAATACCTCATATTCCACTTCACTTCTTATTTAATTTGAGTCTACACATACAAGGTTAGCAAAGTATTTGGGTTTTTTTTAAGCCCAAGAGTTTTTGCACGTTCACAAAACAGTGAGAAGTTGACCTGTAGAAAACGGTTAGTGATGCAGACAAGAAAAATTACATTGTTCATCTGTTAGAGAGATTCCTACCAAAAAGCATGAAGCGTACTGAAATGCAGGTAAAGTAAAACTTCTGAAATACCCTTTAAATTAGAACAAGTCTGCTAGGAGAGTATAAAAGAAATTGAAACAAACAAGCAAAACTCAACAAAACAAAAAAGCCCTAAATGCCCAAATCTTCTTGAAACAGATCTGTGAGCGGAATAGTTGCTTCTTTTCATTGAACTCAAATAGCTCTCTTAAAATTAAAAAAAAAATTTAGGAGAGTAATTGCCTGAAAGAGGTAACTTACTCTACTGGACTGTTAATTTAAAAGGAGATTCTGTTTCGAATATGTGTCCTTAAAACTGTGAAGAGCAGATCAGCATTTTCTCCTCAATAAACATCATATCCCTTTCAAATATTCCCTTCAGTGAATAGCAATGTCAGAATAATAACTCTAACAATGGGTGAACCATGATCATAAAACACGGAAAAAAAAAAAAAAAAAGACAAAACAACCCCAAGACACAGCAGACAGGTGCTTCTACAAATGAGGCCTGGGATTTCAAACATGGGTCCCAGAAGCAGCAGCATCATGCCTTGTGCTGGGAACTTCAATTTTGATTAATTAATGGCACTTCAGTCTCCTAAACTTTATTTTAAAGGTCTTTAAAAAGCCTCTTGAGGGACATACAGTTTTCTCTTCTGAAAGAAAAGGAAGCTGCAGATTCTCTTACTCACTACTGATTAACTTCATCAGTTCAAAATCTGTAGTTACTGGATGTTTCAATTCATCAGCAGACTCAGCCAGGAGGTGCTACAGTTTAGAGAAACGTGGGCTAAATCTATAGAATCAGCAAGGGCTGGCCTTGCTGTAGTTTATAAACTGACTTGGCAGAAAATACTCCAGAAGAAAACTGTCAAGACATTATAATGAAGGAGAAACCTTGCTAGTTCAGGAAGAAACACACCCATGAAGAATAATGTGGATTTTGGTGAGACATACGAAAAACCCCAAAATAAGCCTGGCTATTTTGATCTCTTTAGTCTGGCAGTTCCTTTTTATCTGAGATGACAGAGTTTGAAAAAAATAAGACAAAAGGTGAAAAAAGGAAAAAAGCTATCCAGTGATCCATATCATTAAGTAACAACAGAACCAGAAGTGCTGCTAGTCAAATTTATGAGCCTTGAGAGATCTTGGCTGAAGTCAGTAGAGAAGCACCTCCATTAAACACGCTCCACTCCCCATTTAATCCCTGACTCCTTTCCTCCCACATTTAAAGAGTGGGAGGAAAGCTCAAAATATCTGTGTTTTACTGTGAGTGCAAAGTTTCTCTCTCCTTCTCTCTCTCTTTTTTTTTTTTTTTTTTCCTGTTTTTGTTTGTTTGTTTGTTGCTTTTTGGGTTTTTTCTGTTTGGTCTTTTGGTGCTGATAACTGATATCATCCTCAGATCCTCAGACAGCACAGCTGAATACAAAAATATAAGTACTGGGAGTTTTCAGACTCACCTTTTCATCAAAAATTTGGTGGGAAGAGGGAAGTGAACTGCTGAGCTATTCCTAATCTACCTGGAGGAGATTTTTCATGAGAGACTGACTCTCTGGAGAACAGCTCACAGCAGCCCTAATCGCAACAAGGCCCGGACATCCATGACATGATTTTAACACACACATGTCATGCAGGTGCCAAGGTAGAGGAATGTTTGAGAGAAGATTAGAGCAAAATATGGGTAAAGACTAAAATGGCTGCAAAGAGGGATGCACTCTGACAGTGGGTTTCTTGTCTGACCCAGCCAGGAGAAAGAAAGTGCAGCACCTACCACTCACTAAAGCCATACTCCTCTCTTCATGCAATTCAAACCTGAAATGCCTTTTTACACATGCTTAGCTGTGCATAGGTGTATAACATTTACTAAACCACTTTTTTCCTCTTCTGCATTCAGATCTAAGGTTCATGACTTAGTTCTTCAGGAAAATTAGCAAAGAGCTAGCTTCTGCAAAGGATAATATGGGTAAATGAAATTCTGCACTAAACTGAGCTCAGAACCTGCTGGGTACTTCGCTTATAAAACAGAAGAAATACTGTTCATTGCATTTACTTTCTGTTGACATCAACTACATTCCAAAAAAATCTCCTACCTAGTGCAGAACATGCTTCCTATTGAAATACATGATCACAAATGGAAACATTTCTGCTTATGTCTAGATTTGATCTCATGCTGGAACTTATGCTTCTGAGCACAAAAGCCTCTGACCTAGCAGCTGTCAGATAAACATCATGGGTTCCTTGCACACACACACAGAACTACAAAACAAACTAAAATAGTTGGCTTGTCTGGTCATTACTCTAAACCTTTAGTTTTGCATCAGTGATTGCCAGTGATCTTCATTCCCACAGTGGATCCAGTGCTGTCAAATGTCCGATTTCTGGTGCCAAGTCATTAATCAAAACTAAAGAGCAGTTAGTTTTTTAAAAAAATTGGCTTCTATCTAGCATCGTGTTAGGTTTTCTTGAATGGATAGTCTTTCAGCTTCCTGGTTGTCATCAATCTCCTTTAGAAACATCTCTTCAAAGAAGCATTTTACTAAGATACTGCAGTCTTCAGCTCTCATGGTTGCTGACCTTTACTGGCTTTAGAATATCACTAGGAATTAATTCTTTCATTTCCCTGTTTAAGAAAGGGAGAGATTCTGCATTTTTTTTTTGCTCACAGAGAAGGGAGGCTGTAATCCATGAGGGGGAAAAGCTGGGCCAAATGAAGGCTCCATGTTGCCAGTGGGAAAAGTGTTAACATTAGTTCTGTCGTAAGGTATTAAACTAATTCCTTGTTTCAGACCACTGCTATCCTGCTGAAAGGCCAAATCAGCTCAATTATGAGGCATGACAAAACTCAGCATAGCATTGAATGTGTTGCAGTGAAGAAAAGCCCTGCCATTCCTTGCTACCCTCCTGGAACAAACCATTGACTTGCTGTGAGAAAAGGCAGATGTGGCTGCTAAGGAGATGACCCAAGTCCAGAGAGGCAACTGTATTCCCACCTTGGAGCCAAGTCTGATGAAAAAAATTTCCTAAAATGTGCCAGCCCTCCCCTTTAGCAACAATCCTGAACTACACCCAACATTATTACACATTTGGATCATCTCCACAGCAAGCTACAGCACAAAAACCCCCATGTTAAAATCATGCAGAATCAGTCCTTTTCCTGTCACTGTCATCAAGGTAGCTGAGATGCCCCAAGACATTTTTCCTGTGGTCCTGAACTTTGTCATGGGTAGAGGTGGACAGTACTCAAACTCACTTTGGCCAGCAGAAAATGTGGACAACAGAGAACAAACTTGTGTCTCTGAAAAGAAAAACCTCCTTTGTAACAGTTCAGCTGAGCATTGACTTCTGCCAGAGCCTAAACAGTTGCCTGACAAGGCGAAGTCACACTTGCAGGCAGTGGCTGCAAGGAAATGTTGGTGACACTGCCCAATAGGTGAGACTCCAGCCTCAGCACAACACGAATATCCCATCATTCTGGGGCTGGTCTACAGCCTGCTGAAGTCAAGGGGTACTGAAATTCCAAGTTAAATGCAAAATGTTTTCTGATTTTCTAACCAAGATAGCTTAAAGTCATGAACGGTTTACTAAAAATTCCAGTACAAATTTCCCAATTAATTATTGATTATTGCACATAAAACTTTATACAGTAATGCATGGTGGTCCCACAAAGTGAAACTTATGTTTTCAGACAGACTTAAACACATTTGGGCTAGGAAAATTGTGTCTCATTTTGAGTCACATTTTTGAAGACTTATACATCAGTTTTCTCCCTGGAAAAAAAACACATACAGAAGTGGAGTCATTAGTTACATTCTTTGCAAGGGCATGATTTCCACTTCTCTCTACCTGCCGAGACAAGCACACAAGTTTTCACGTTGTTGAATGAAACCACTTGACATAAGCCTTTCTGGCAGAACTCCATCCATATACAAATAAAAAGCTCGGTCTCATTATAAAGGGGAAAAAACTAACACTGGTTTTTAAGTGATTAGTAGCATACACTCCATTAAAAAGCATGAGTTCAGATTACATTTGTAAGACACTGAATCTGCAGGGTAATAAGGGACACTAGACTGCAATTGTATTTTAAAGCCTAATGACACCTTTGAAAACTTTGAGGGCTCTTCTTGTTGATCCCTCTTCTGGGGCAGCATCAGAGACCAATAGGGCTCTGACACTTCCACATGGACTATCTTGAGGAAAACAACTCTTTCAGTCCTGCCTATCTGCTCTGTTCCACAGCAGCTTATCTTCAAAAAGGGACTGTTTAATAAGTATTTGTCAAGCTCTGACCTCCTGCAACAGGGGCCCACTGGCACAGGTACAATCAAAATAATGCATTAGTACATCTCAACAAACGGGTTTCTCCTTTTCCTTCAGCAGTGTCATCTTGGCTTGTGCACTCGCCTAAGAGATGCTAACAACTGGCAGCTCTGCTCAGGGAGATCACTGATCTAATTCATTTTTCCTTCCCCCTTTAGGGAATGCTATCACAATGCTCTAAGATCATTGCCTTGTACATCTCACTCCCCTCCCCTGATGAAATGGCTCTGAAATGTCACCACCCAATCTGCAGGAGAAGTTGCACCCTCACAAGCCTTTCCATTAACTATTCCTGTTGACAGCTTCTTGTTTCATCAGCGAGCTGTCTCTCCTTACCCAAGGGGATGCTTCTACAGGACCTTCGCAGCTGGCTTTTAGCAGCCTGGTAATCACAGCTCACAACATACTGGTTGACAAACTCCTGTTTCAATAATATTTTACCCTTAACACTAGGTTTTCCATGATGCTGCTCAGCTTTAACTCAGGGACACTATTTCCATGCCATCTCTTGATGTGTCTAGGGCTTAGCAGGAACAGATGTGTTTGGAAACCTAAATAACCCCACTTCTGAGGCCTCAAAGTGTGCTATTTCATCTCATTTTTGAGCCATTTGAAATGCTTTCACAAGATCAAGAGGAACTTTACAGGTTTGTGCTTGTTCTCAGTGTGTATTTGCTCAGCGACAGCTCCTTGTAAATAGCTGATTCGGGGCTGTATTTAAATAGGAAAGCATCTCAGAACAGTTGGATGGGAAACATCTTACCAGCAAATGCAAAAAGTCACCTGGAGCAGTTGCTTTCTGAGGCCTCCAGCCTCTCCTAGCAGAGTAATGTCAACGTTATCTGAAAAGCCACAATGTATAAGAAAATAAAAGGAAGCTTGTGTTTGCTATTGTTGCTACAAAAGGTGGCAATTTTCTGTGGCACACAATATTTCCCACCCTTGTGTTTGTGCGTTCTTCCCCACTGCCCCCTGTCTTTGGGATGACTTGTCTAGTCCAGCTAAGAGAAGTGCCACTGAAATAAATTAAATCTTGTATTTCTTATCCTTCCCAAGATGGCAGTTGCAGTGAGACTTTTGGCCTTTAGACACGCTATGTGCATGATATCCCACAGCAGAACCTTTTAATACCACCTGTTACCCAGCAGCAGAGCTGGGCATCAACTGCTTTGATGGAACAGAGGACTGGTGGCTCTACAGATCTCCTCCTGATGAAGCAGAGCTTTTCTATTTCTCACACTAGGACTAGAAAACTGGTAGCTTGTATGCCAGTGGAAAAAGTACCCCTTCCAAGATAACCTGTCCTCCATCTTCAGGCAGAATATTCCCTTTAAAGATCAATTCACCAAACCAAATTTTCTTGGTCTATGAAATACTCACCAGAGCTGATACCTGCCCCGGATTTATCATGCCTAATTTTGCATTCTCCCATCCTTACCTGCAATTTTACCATGGCAAATACACACCAGAGTATTTACACATCAACACAGTAGCCTTTTATGCTCCAAGACAAAAATAATTACCTTATTCAGTAGTATGCATTCATTTGCCATTGTCTAACATTTTCTCTTATCCCTATAAATATATAGTCAGATTCTGCATCATGGAAACAAAAGTTCTGCCCCCCTAAAAAAAATTAATAAAAAATAAATAAATAATAAAAAAATTAAAATTCTTTAAAATTATGCCTAAAAGGACCCATGAATTCACATACACTACAGAGTAATGTAGGCACATGTTCATTAATCTCTTACTGCTCATTAAAATGCATCATGAGTTTCAAAAAAAATCTGTTATTGAAAACTATGAATTTATATAAATTCACAGTATGAAATGACTAAAAGTAGTGACATTAAAGGTATTTGTTGATTCACTGTTATTATTTCATGACAGTATTCATGTGTATATATAAAAATGCACGTGTATATGTATATATATGTGCATGTATGTATGTATAAAAGATAAGCACAGTGCAATGAAGACTACATCTAAAAAAAAAACTTGGCAGCTGTAGAAGGCAGGTGTTTTCCATGGCTCTCTGTGAAAGAGCACAGTGCAGTTAACGATGCTGTGAAAGGCTGCCTGTAGACCAGAAACATATGCATCAACAGAAGATTACAGCCATGACAGACCTGCGAGTATATGGGTAAAAACTCAAGGCAAAACATCAGTGCACTCAATATACTCAATCCTACATCTAAAAGCATCTTTAAACAAAGAAGTGGCTGTCTAGAATGATATACACACCGGTAACATGGGAGCTGCAAACATTGCTACTTCCGCTCTGGAATAAAATCAAAGGCCAAGGGCCAGATTCCTAAAAGGCAACGTTCAGTCTCCCACTTTTCCTCTTAGGTTACATCCAAGAGAAAGTAAAGCATAGGATCACATTCTGGTCTTTCAGCCATATGAAAGACTCCATTGAAGTCAATGTGTAAAACTCAGCAGTTCCCTACCATGTAATGTTCTATATAACATTTGTGCCATTTCCCACTGGAACTAACAGTAGCCCTGAAAATCTCCCAAATCTGAGGTTTGCACTGCAGAGAGGATACACAGCTGCAGAGGGAGCAGGATGAGTGGGAAGTCTTGTTGTACCCAGTGCTTCCCTGGCACAGAGACCTGCCTTATGCCTGCTCTGCTACAGCACTTTCTGACCTGGGAGCAGGGTTTGCCATTTATTATTTTTTAATACACATAAATAGATAGATAAAAAAAATGTGAAGACATTCACCTTAGTTAAGTAGCCTGATTAGCTGTCGTATTTTGCACATTTGACCCACAGCAGAGAATCGGGCAGTAACCTTATCAGGGAAACACAACCATGGAAAAGCATTCCAGCCTCACAGCCCAGGTTGGCCTGTCTCCCCAGGCCCTCCAAAGCCAGCCACTGCTCCTACCTAGGCGTAGCCCTGACTTTTTATAGTCAAGGATAACATACTACACATTAGAAGTGAGGTATCATATGCCTGGCTTTCCAAATCTAGAAGCCAGCAATAGCATGTTTCTACCAGTAACTGCTGCTCTTCCTGAAAAATGATAATATTTTCTTTAAGCTATTTTAAAAAATAAATAATCTGGCTCCTTCTACCAAAGTTACAAGCACCTCCCTCAGGAAACTATTTTCAACACAGGAAAACAGCAAATGCAAGATATTTTCAGGTGGGTGGATTTTATTTAGGGTTCTAGCAATTTAACCAAAGATTAGAAACTACAGCTGCATCATAACCCACATAGTTTCCTTCTGTTTACCTGTGTAGGGTCTAATCACCTATGCAACATCTGTTGGTACTCTGGCATCACTGGCAAGGCACCAAAATAACCATGTTCTGTATAACAAAGAGTTGCAGTCTCCATCTCTCTCCTGGTCTCTCTGCTTCAGCTTACAAAGCCACAGCAAACCCTTCCTGCCTGACAAGGTGAGAGTAAGACCAAAAAATGTCCCTTCAAGGCTGTGATAGAAACCAGAATTGCATGATTATGGTGTGCCTTGAGAAACATGTATTTGGGTAATTTTCAATTCCCATATGAAAAGAATAGGATTAGATGATAAAAACTAAACCACAATTAGAGCAGCAGAGTCAAATAGCGAGCCATTTTGGACACAAACTTAGGAGCACTCAGAGACACCACTGGCTACACCCTTCAGGTTTCTGAAAATACATCTATTGTAGCACTTCTTTTAAGAACAGATTTGGTTCCAGGTTTAGGAGGATCCAGAACCACCTTGCAATGTGTGCTGGGTATGCGGGAGCAATGGCACCACTCCCATGGGGTCTGCAATCAGAGCAGAAGCAGCAGAAGAGGACAGCAGCTGAGGTTTGGAAGAAAAGTGACTTCCTTAAGATTGCACATCAGGCAAGAGCTCAAAGAAAGTCATGTCACCAGAGCAGGTGACCAGAACATGACTTCTAGGTTTTCCAGAGTTCATGGCCAAAAGCATTGTCAGTGCTGTTCAGATTCTCAGTCCCTCTTTTCTTTCATCTTTTCCATCCCCTTGCCTTCTTCCAGTTCTATACAGCAGACATTTCACAGCAGCTGAAGGATGACCCAGTGCAGTGAAGGTGCTCCCATCCCTTGGAAAGCATCTAAGACCTATGCAGCCCCACCTGAGCTTGGCCCTGTCGTCCAGCCCTGCCATCCTCTCCTCCTCTCTGGATGTGGAGATCAGAGAGAGACCTCCAATGCCTGCAAATCCAGTGTGAGACCTCACCACAATGACCGAGATGCCTGCATGCACAGTAAACCTGCACTTGCCATATCCTCTGTGACTAATTTGTTGATTAAGGTCAGTAAAGTTAACTGAAGAGCAAAGACAAAGAATGGTGTCATATTGCGTGCATTTTCAATTTATAACTTACTCTCTCCAGTTCTGTTGTTTTTTTTTTCTCTTTCTCAAACGTTTCAAGACCAAAAAGGAAGAAAAAAATTCAAAGCAGCTTCCCGAAAGGAGCAGCACAATGTGCAGTGTACACGAATGAGAAAAATAATATGCTTTCCTGTTGCTGAAAAATATCTTACAAATTTGGATTACTTCAGTTTTTCCTAAAAATTTATGCAGATTCTGCTGACCATTTCCCTTTTATACTGATTAGCTTTTTCCAGGAAGCATTTTTCCTATCAAATATTGTGGAAGTATTTCAATAAGACAACAGTAAATACAAGCAGAAAGTAACTCCCATCAGCATCAAGAACTTTGTCTTATGCAATGACTGCATTGTTTTCTGCTTCAGACTGAGGTTACCCACATATGTGTTTGGTAGATCTGGACTAAGAGCATAAATGAGTCTGTGCAGGATTGACAGAACTTGCTGGGACTACTTCCATCTCTTTTACAATGTCGTTATCAAAATCACTGAAACAATATTGAAAGAAAATCACATATATAAAACAAACACATCTTAAAAGAAATCAAACTCAGCCAAAGACATAGTGTAGTTGGCAATATGAGGAATAGTATACAATAAAGAAAAAAAAATAGGAAATCTGAAAATTGGTATCTGTTTAGCTTGTGATGATGTAAGATTAAAGAAGATGTCTTCTGGGATCTCTCTGGACTTAAGCTCAGACACCTGCTTTACAAAGATGGATTAAAAGGGCAATACAAAACCTGGAAACAGATTTTGTATCCTGAAATTATAACTAATAAAGGTGCATAGCCTGTTAATTATATATACATAAATAACAATTTATTACATGCAAATATTTATAGGACCTACTGCTGCAAAACACAGGGTTTCTGTCTGCATGTTACAGAATATCTGAGCTGGAAGGGCCCCACAAGGATCACTGAGTCCAGCTCTCAGCCCTGCACAGGACCATCCCCAAAAGTCACAGTATGTGCCTGAGAGTATCATCCAAACACTTCTTGAACTCTGACAGGCTCAGTGCTAAGCTTCCCTTGACTGCACCAGTGGAAGATCAGGTCCCAAGTTTAAATAAAAATGTAGTTAGTGAGATTTTCCTAAAAGAAAAGGAGCTCTTGGGGACAAGGAACAGCCACTCAGGAAGCTGAGACAATTATTATTTTTCTAAAACTTGAAACACAGCTAAAAATCCAGCCCTGAACTTTAAGAAAATCACTCCTGCATCCATCAAACTGCTGAAGGGCTAGAGCTCCCAGGCAAGACTGGAGGTCCTTCTTTTTCCTCCTAAATAATGCATATTACTATTCTCTCATTTCACTGTTAGGCTCAAAACAAGAAGTCCCACCATCAACAAGGAACTGGGGGGGCTGGAGGATGAATCACTTGCTTCCCAGTTAAAGTCACAAAACCCAACTTGCTTGTCCAGCTGTGACTGAAGTCTTTAACAAATTCTCAGAGAGCCCCATGCAGCAGTCTTTTAGCATGGCATTTACCCCATTTCTTGCTAGTTATTTCAAGGCACTACAAAACCTACCTTTTAGGAACATGTTTGCCAACAGAGTCGGCACAAAAGCACACCTGGCTAAGTTAGAAATGGAAGAGATCTGCCAGGCTCTTTAAGTCCCTAAAGAAAATTAAAACAAACAGTCAGTGCAGGACAGCTCTGCTTTCTGGTTCTTATACTCTCTCTTTGTTGCACAGAAAATTTATAGCCTTCAGGTTCCTGAACTAACACCTCCCCTGTTAATCACATTCACGGGTGATACGATATAGCCACAAAAATAATGTTCAGCTGACACTGGCTTGGTTTTGTATTTCTTACCCAAGTAAAGTATGCAACACAAAAATCACATTTCTTTATATGTTTTGGAGGTCCACAAGCATATGTGTTGCACCCACATCCACACACTCGCAGAACTGTACATAGGAGCCATCTGTCACAATCAGTTTCTTAAATTTAAAAACATTATTAACTCAGAGACAGGAAGGAGCCTCGGGAGCAAGGGGAAAAATTTGCTAAGATAATGACTTTACTCTAAATAACCTGACAATCTCTCCTTCTTTGGCATTTTTTAATCATTTAGAAATACAGAACATGACAAGGCAACTTGCATGACCAGTGTCACCGGTTTAGAGTTTCTTCAAGCAGCTGAATTTATAATGCTGAAGGGTAGAATAACTTTATTTTTTATGCTTAGCTTATAACTATGGAAAATCCTTTATAAGCATACTTCCTCCTAGCACACAGTATCTATCCAATCTATCCTGAAGCATGAACACTGACCCATATTCTTCCTTTCAAAAATGGCAACAGTCCAAAGAGTTTTCCACTCCTACAGTTTTGGGGTTTGGTTAAATCTTGTGTTTAGAAGCTAATTTCTCCTAAACTTACCACCAAGATATTATTACAGTTTCTCAAAGAGAAGGTGCTCATGAACAAGCCATTTACTTGCCTGCTGAATTTTTTACAAATGTGGTTGGGAAAAGGTAATATCATCAGAGCAGGACATTTCTTATGTGGCAACATTATAATCCAGTAGCAAGTTCTACAACAGTATGTACAGATCCATTATAGGGCTCCATTCAAGTTAAAGCGACCATTCAAAGACAAGGAGAGTGCAGAAAGAAAATGAGAAAAAAAAGTTTGTTTATCCAACATATGAGCAAGTCACAGCAGGACTGCAAAAACACACCAGATGATACGGTCAGCAGGGAATGAAATACCCAGCGTATAGTCCTTGGTGAGCCAAGATTATCCATTAATCTAAGATTGCAGAAAACAGAAAAGATGATCACAACCCCTATTTGAAAGGAGGGGGAAAGGATGGGAAAAATCCTGGACTCTGGTAATTTCACCCTGTTCAGTGAACCTTTATTTTTTCACTTAAATCATTGAAATAAAGAAAAAGTTTGCTGCTGCTGTTTCTTGCCCTTAATCAAAGGCATTGAGTGGATTTCTTCATGCTGTTCCAGTAAACACTGCAGTGACAACAATACTACATTAAATCTCAAGCAGCCAGAAACCTGATTAGCAGATACAGATTTTTATAAAAATATTTTACTTCCTTTTCACTTTAAAAAAATCCCAGCATTTTCTTCCACCATCCTGGAATTGTCTTCATTAATTGTGATAAAATTAATATTAAAATTTATAAAATCCAAGGAGTAATATCTTCAAGTTTTATTAACAGGTTAATAGCTTTAATTCTCAGAAATGCAAAGGAAGTTTTAAAACATTATTATGATTGCAAAATATCTCAGTGCAGTTTTTGCATAACAGCCTTTTGCTTTTGAAACAGCCAGCTACTTCACAGTACCAAGTTTCTGAATCCAGACTGAGCTTGTAAGCAGCTGAGCCCGGAGTGGACTGAAAGTGCTCTGCACATTTCCAGCAAACACTTTGCGCTCTTTAAGGTTGGGCTTTTATATTTGAAACAACTTTTAAAAAAATTGAAAGTTAGGGAAACATTGTTCATACACGGAATTGAGCAGTGGGTTCATCACAGCATCTTGTTACAGGAATCCCTTTAGCTGTCTTAATAAATTTGAAGAAGCTTTCATTATAGGTCCCATTTGATGGAAGACATTTACCTTATGATTGATGTAGTGTATAAATGTTTCACAGAACATACTTCTCTGGATTACACTGGAGAAAGAGATATATTCATTTCTAAAAATGCATGTTGGATTCTATTCAGCTTTATATTGAAAAATTAAGAATATTTATTAATCATAATATCAGAGAAACAAAAGTTGTTTAAATATTTGCCTTTCGAATATTTTAATAACTACATTAGTAAAAATAACATTTTTTATGGTTTAATGTTTTCAAACTTAATGATTTTTATTTGCCTCAAGTTCTCACAAAGTTTAACCCTCAACTGTGTATCAATTAAGACTTCTTTGTGATTGACATGAATGATGTCGAAAGAGATTAAAAAAGACAGATGATTAGAAATACAATAGGATTTTAAGTAAAAATAGGTTGAGGATCTTTCTAGGAGAAATAATAAATATAAAAAACCTAACTAATATAGATAGCAGGATTCACACATATGTCAGTAAAAACATTCTGAAAAAAAAAAAACCCAAAATCTTCCAGAACAGCACATTCCTATCCAGAGCCAGATATATAAAGTAATTTTGTAATTTTTCACTCTCTCTTACACCCTCTTTGGAAGCTGTATGCAACTTAGCTAAATTAATTTCTCGGTGTTGAAGTTTCAGTATGAGCTCTTCACTTCTGGTACCAGAGCCAAACTCTGGTCTCAGCGACATGGCTACATTGCTAATGTAAGCCTGTGGGAATTTTATTGGGAACCTGGTAAATCTTCTGGTTTTACTAGGCAAGCTGAGAGCAGAATTTGGCCCCACACAAGCTTAGTATGTAACAGTTGGAGATTACCCAAGTGCCTTGCTGCTTCTGGTACCAACAGGCACCTTCCACTTGTATGTTTTTGACACTTTTCAGTGTCAGACCACAAGGTTCCCCCAGAGCTTCCAGCAGTGGAAAATTATTTCACTCAGGTTGATGGGGACAAACTCAGCCCCTTATCCTCAAAGTGGGCAGACTAGTGTCTTTATGGAGCAATTCCTCACCTTCAGGTCGCCCAGCTCATCTCCAAGTGCATTTTATTTCCTTCCCAGTGACCTCTTTGAAGTCACTGTTGTCCCCTCAGATGTCAAGATTCTCGACCCAACAGTGAGAGTCTTCTGTTGTCTCACTCTTTGGTTTCTAAAGTTTCCTATGGTTTTCCCTTTCATATTTCTGTTCTTTTTATTTTACAAGAGAGTCAACAAAGATTTCCATATCTGTTCTCTTTTGGGTTCTTTCCATCCTCCTGTAAGTTCAAATCTCATCCCACTACAGTTGATTTTTACTGTATTTTTGAGAGATTCTTAGCCCCTCTTTTCTTTCTTTTTTTTTTTTTTTTTTCTTTTTTTTTTTTTTCCTGTGTTTTCAGATCTGCCAACATCCCCAAACAAAATCTTCCTAGAACTATGATTTGCACAAGTTTCCATCAGGCCTCAACTTAGGCTGGTGCTCTCCCTGTATCACATCAACCAGCTGCAATTTTTGCTGACGCACACAGGCAATACTGGTATTCACACACTGAGTTCTGTGGCATAGTGAACTTCAAAATTGCAGATATCCTTCCCCTCCACCCCTCCATTTTTAAATTGATTTTATTTTACTTATTTATTCAGGCTTATTGACTGTCATCTTCAAGATGCCCTGAGTTGAAGGACCAATTTACTACGAGAAGCTTAAAGTTAGGGTCACTTTTTCAAAATAAGAGGAGTCTCCTGGAACAGACTCTTTATACTATCATTATTAAAACAAATTCCAACGAACACAAAGTCCAGCAAGGAAATAAAAGGACAAATAAAAGGCAAACCAATGATCATTTGTTAAAACTGACTGCTTCTAAGAAGGACACTTTTACAAGTAATACAAAAAGCAATGAAAAGGTACTCACCAGATTTTATTGAAACATCTCTGGGGAAAATCCATTAGAAATACATTTGCAATCAGTCCAGTGTCAAATTTCTACTGTAAATATGGCAGTTAAGAAGGTCAAGTTACCCAAGGCCCTGCAAGAGTGAAATGAGCAGTTAAAGGGAACTTATGCTGAGAGTATTTTGTATACAATTTATGTCCTTTACTCTCTGTTAAAACACATCACACAATTTTCTTTTATGTTACATGACATTATATTCACAATAACGGGCTACTGAAATAGTGACCCATCACTGGTTTCCTTATCTCTATGCAAACATTTTGGAATTGTTCTTTAATCTGATGCACCGATTAGCTGGGAGCTGAGCCCGTGCCAATATGAGAGTTGCTGTAAATTGTTGGATGAGTGTAAACAACACCCACACCACTGGTGTGGCAGAAAAAAAAAAAAAAAGTAACTTGAGATTATGAAGTGTCCTGTTGTGACATAAACGGGGTGGAAAGGCACTTAGTCCAGAGAGGGCCATAAACAGTTTAAAGCCAAAAAATGCCCAAGTAATGTGTATGGGTAGAAAGTGATTAAGGAAGTGACAAAAGTGAAAGTGGCTATCTAAGTCCTGGTGCCCAGGGGTTTCAAGATACAGCTTCATGTGCACTGTCATGCACACACATGGCTGTGCTGAGGTATGCATTTGGTGAACTGTACAGTGAACGGGATCTATGAACTCTCCTACTCACACAGCATCTCTGGCACTGAAGTGCAACCCATACAGATGCATCTCTAGACTCTTGTGATGTATATGGTTCTGGAAACAGTTCTTGTCTGCACATGCACAAAGGGGGAGAGCCAGCATCTCACACTAAGGAGGGCTGCGTGCAGCACCAGCACTGCAGCAGAGCTGTTGCTCCGTGCAGCAGGTGGCAATGAAAAGACATGCTCTGTCCCTTTCACAAGCAACAGGTGGGAGAGGATCAGCAGCTGGGTGCAAAAAGATAGAGACATGAATAAAATAAAAAGCCTAAAAAGAGATGGCATTAGGAAAACAGAAATGGAACTTAAAAAAAAAAAAAAGAATCGTAGAGAAAAAAAGCAAACAACTTGCAGCCATCGAGCACTGAGGACACGAGTCAGAAACTTACAGAGAGCAAATGGTAACCAGCCTCAGAGAACAGCCTCCAAAGGCAAGACAAGGTTCCTGCAGTGGCCATAGAACAAAGAAGACACTGAAACTCCCACCTATTGCCTTCCACACACAGCCACTAAAGTCAAAAGACTTTTGGTTTTGTGCATGGAGGCTTAATACCACTTATTTAGGACTTACTAACATCACTTACTTAGGAGAGAAGCACAGAAATGGCTCCTATAGATGTCTTGTTTACCTGCTTTCAATCATAGTGTCTTCAAAGCACTTCATAGCCATTAAAGATTCCTTCTCACAGTGCTCCACTGAAGGCAATGGAACAGTGTTATTTCCATCCTGCAGGAAGGAAGGCAGAGAGGGTAAATGTTGCTTGCCCACACATCATAGGATGCCAGAAGCAAAGCAAGGAAGTGAGCTCAGGTTTCTTATGTCTCCCCTTCACATCCTGCTTTGTCCTTTTCTGCTTCTCTCTCATCCCTTGTGAATGGGCAGTGTTTGGAAAGGTGCCATTTCTGTGCTCAGAAACACAACAACCATGAGGGTAAACAGAGAGAGCCACAGCTGAGTCCAGTCTCAGTTCCATTTAAGTCAATGTCTAAAGGAGCTTGAGACTACTTTAGACAGAGCTTACTAAATGTCCCAAGAGCCATGATTAATTTTGGAGAGAGAACAACTTCAATCAAAATGACCTCAAACCTTACTTTCAGTCCACAGTAAACCAAAGGTAAATAATTAAAAATATAGAGATAATAAATTATGTTAGGGAAGAATAGATTGTAATTGGCAATAATTCAAAGTTATTAAATGAAAAATTAGATAAGAGAAAATACAGACTTTTGGAGAAATATAGGACTGATGGATATCAAAGGGAAAGCAAAAGGAGGACTTTTTGGTGTTTAGAAACAAAAAAAAATTAGCCTCAACATGTACTTGTCTGTTATTGGAAGAAAAAGTGTGTTGACACCATTAAAAATATTAGTTTTCCTGTTTTAATACTTGAGAAGAATGATGATACATACACAAGGATGATAAAATACTGCTTAGGTAAGTGGTTAACCAAGCATGAATTTAACAGGTACATGAGGGATGTAGCCTGTGACAGCAAACACTAAAGTTAAATATCAGCTGCAAACAACTTTTTAAAAATACCTTTCAAAATTAGACCAGATTTTGCAGGGCTGGGTAAGCTCCAGGTCAGAAACCCTATCATACTGATATTAAACAAGCTGGACAACAGACTTAAATAACAGATAAAGAAAGCCAGTGCAAGAAGGCTATTTTATTTTTCACTATCATTATTAATATGATTGATAAAAAATAAAATTCTAGCAAAAAACCCCAATATCTATAAGCTTTTGCAAATAATTTCAATCAGTACCACAAATATTTCATTAGTACTGCATATGATCAGTGGGCTACTTAGTAGCCCACTCCTCCGGTGTTGAGGAGGATCTGCCATTGACTGGTTCAACAGGAATGTGCACTAACATGGATGATATTCAAATTATCATCAATAAATCAGTAACAGGCATAAAATCTCTGCTGTTAAAATGTGTGGGCAAAATAAGACAAATAGTATAGAGAAATTATGATGAAAACATGACAGTTTTATCAAATTATCTGGATCATCTAACTGACCAAGGGGGCAATGGACACTTGAAAGCAATGATTGAAGCCTAGGAAAAGAAGAGCAGAAATTCACTCAAAGATTTGAAGGGATTTTCTTACTTCCAGACTGCAAAAGGCATTTCTTGGCCTTATCTTAAAAAGCTTCTAAATTGATTTTATTTAAAAATTTCTTTTTATCTTATTTCTTTCTCTTCCAATTTAGCCAGTCTTTTTTTCCAGCATGATGTGTAAAAATAATTTCTTTTTTCTACTTCTAAGGTTTTTCCAACAGAAATACCAGTGCAGAAACATCCTCTGAATATTAAAAGTGCTCTGTGTAAGTTTCATTTGGATACTCTTTAAGCAACTTTGTTCTCATTGTTCACACACTTCTAATTTGGTTGGAATGGGATTTTATCGCCGGGGTTAAGACTTTCAGGAATGCCATTCCTGCCTGATCCACACCATTGTATTGTGTGTGTGATTTTGGACTATCTTACAACTTCCTGTAGATCTAGCATTATGGTCTAGAGGGGAAACATCATTTTATGGCTGACTCCTCACATTCCTGTAAGGAATTCACTGCAAGTTGTCATACTCCTTTTGATTCCCCTCTTCACTCACACAAATGCCCTCCATAGAAAGATCACTCATCACTCCAGAAAAATCAGAAGCTTGGGTAATTAATGATTCTCATAATCTCATAACAAATGTGTTTCCATTTCTCACAGTGATCTAATTTTGCTAAGATGAAAAAAATCCCAACTCCCTTGTTTCCTCAGAAATTGATCCTGCTGACAGCTAGTAATTCTGTCATCCCCACGAGCTTTAAACATCATCCATATCATTCTGTATTGATACACATAACTTCTTTGCTTTCCATACTTATGCCCATATGTTTAGATGCTAAAGTTTCCTTCAAACTCGTTAAACAGACAAATAGTGCATGAGATGAAAGTAACATCTTAATTAGTAGTGTCACTGACACATTTTCCGCAAGAAAATCTTCACTGAACCAAAAATTCCCCATATGCTTCTTTATATTGATTTGCACCTGTTGTCAGTTCTGTGCCAGCAGAAATACCTGAAAGAGCTATGAAGAAAAAGCATAGGTGCTATCTGGTGCTTCCAGAGCCTTCAACTGCATGTCAGAGAGACTACCAGCTGCCAACCACCCAGGGACAGGTTTCAGCATTCTCTTGCAAACCCAAGGTAACCACTTGCAGGACAAATTGATGAAGCCTGACCAACACTTTCGGTCTTTCTCTTGAGTAAAAAGATGTTAGACAGATCAGACACGTGTCTTTAGAAAGAGTAGGACTATCTGGGTGCTGCTGTTAACCAAAGGATGCTGTAGTCAAATAATGACTTGACCTAAAACCAAAGCAGGCAATGGCCTGAGGCTCAGCAGAATAGCAATCTCAGAGAAGGAGACATCAGAACAAGCATCTGAAAGCCACAAGCTGCAAGAATCAGTAGCAGGCTAGGCAAGTGCAGTTTCTGTTTTCACTGCTTTCCCCAAGACAAACACTGAGCTGTTCAGAAAACAGCTGCGTGAGCCTAGGAGTCCAAGAGAGGTTTTTTCCCATCCCACGTTTGAATTCCTGTTGTTAAGCACAGGTCAAACACAAAACAGGAATTCGAAGTCAGGCTGCCTGATCCTGCTACACTTGCCCTTGCTTTCCTCCTTCTCAGTTCTGGGAAGAGTGTTCGCCTGTTATCTGCTGCTGGATGTGTAAAGTAACACCACTGTCTGCTCTTACTATGGTGAATAAGAAATATTAGACATAGTGGGCATTTCTTTTCAAAAAGAACATGTTGATTCAGGGGTCTTGAATCACAAGTTTTTGCTTTGTCACACTGACAACCTTTGGTGACACTACCATGTGTTTCTGTTGCTTCATGCAGTCTCATGTCAGTGGAGACAACTGCATCCTTCACTAGCACATTCTGCCCTTCTGATGTGATAAATATCTACCAGAATCTGACCCTACAATCTTTTTCAGTAGATGCTTTATTGTGTTAGCATCTACTCATACCAGCCTGGAGACTGGGAATAATGTGGAGTGGTGGTTGCACCATGGTTGCTTGACGATCAAGCCATGGCTTGATCATGCTATACCTACCGTATCTAATGAAAATGCAATCAATGTGCACAGCCTTCTGCTCAGAAATACACCTTGTAGTAATGCCACCACATAAAAAGCAGAGTTATATCCTAGAACATATATATATAGCTTCTCTTAGCCAAACCAAACAAACCCACCAACTTTGCCTCTGGAGCCAGTTTTTCCTATCCCATCAACAAGGGCCACTTCTCTTGGTTTATATTTCTGGCACCAGAGACAGGCCTGAACACCTTCCTCAAACTGACTGTTATTTGAGGCCAATAAAAAGCATTTTTGGCCTTTCTCTGAGGTTTTCCAATCTCTAAATGACCTTCATATGTGTTTTCCTATACATTTTCCTGTAACACCTTAAGAATCACTATCTTACTGCCTTTAAGCAAAACTTCTACCTTCAGGTCTAGGTTCAGTAGCATGGTATCTGGCACAGTCTGATAAAAAGTTTCATTGCACTTGATATTTGAAAGTCCCATCCTCTGTAGTTTTCCAAGTCGTTATTAACTGCTAGTTTTCATTTTCCAAAGACTGCCTTGTGAGACTGACTTTCCTCTTAACCAAAAGCCATGTTGCTTTTTTCTGGTGTTACACAAGTGCAATCTTGCCTCATGGACCTGTATCCAACAGAGAATTTAAAATGTTCATTTGAAAGTCCTTTTTTGCTCCAACACTGCCTGTTGCTCCTATGAAGAGCTCCTTTGATATTGTGTTTTGTCATCAACCACTTACCATGCTATGCTTATTCTGATATCCATTGCTTTCTGCTGCCTTTGGAATCCATGGTTTTTAACCTCAGATATCCCTTTATAATCCTGACTTTTTCTATTACTCCAGCAGTTACTTTGTGTCTTACCTAGAATACACATTACATCTATAGGAAGAAAACCAGGCATTATGGCTGGATGGACCCCTCATGTGGGAGAATCCATCACTGAGTTTAAATGTAGCTTAGCTTCCCAAACGTAGCTCTTAACCTTAGATCAGTTACACTGATTTTTCACTTTTGTTTTCACAATCTCCATCATTCGCATCGTTCACATGTCTGGGAGGAGGGTTGCTATGGAATGCAGTACTTCCCAAATGTATACTATACAGAGCAAGAGTTAGCCTTCTCTTCCCAAAAGTTAAGCCTATAAAAATTATGAGAAAGGATGTCAGCACTAAGGCTATCTTCCAGTTGCTTTCCCTTACCAGGGCACCTGCTGCCTAAAGCTCCAGCAAAGTGCTGTTTAAGCTGCCTTCATCTACCCTCCATATTTCTGGGGAGTTTCAATTTCTGACAGGTTTAAAGAGCTCCATGCTTTCACTCAGGGATTTTGATAGTTCATTTTACACCTGGAGTCAGTGCAGGTGACCATGTGGTGCCCTGCAGTGCGACTGAACCACCTTTCATGTATCTGGGGTCTGACAAGTCCCCAGTCTGCAGGTTCAGCTCCTGCACAGCATCATACTGAATTTCAAGAAGCTTGCACCAGAAAGCGCAGAATGCATCTTCTTCACCAAATGGGCTTCCCCCATCAACTTCCATGCAAATCAGAGTCAGTTAAAAGCACTAAGCATATCTCTTTGATTCTGTAGTAACTGGAAGTTTAACTACATAAAGCCTCACACCCGGGTCAACAAAATGGAAAACTAGGGCAGAACACTGTACTTTAAAAAATCCCACCTAAAGAGGTTAGCAGTGTTACCTCCCCAACCTGCCCTTGCTCTACTGCCATGCTAATTCCACTGATCCAGGAATCCTAGGGTTAATTTTGTGATCCTGGAGGCCAATGAGATCGTGTTTTATTTAAAACTTGTTTTTAATTTTTAAGGGTTATTTTTAATGCAGCTTGTAAATGAATTCTAATTTGACCTCTAATTTGAACTAGTGATCAGTACTAGTATTTACATGAACCAGATATGGGACAGTTCATAAATCTGGGGTCAATTTTTTTTTTTTTTTAATTATTTGCTCACTGGGACATATGCATAAACTACAGAACACTGTAAACTGTTAACTCATGTCTTTTTCCCTTATGGTTCCAAAGCCAAAGTGTTCCTCCCTCCCCGATTAATTTTTTAAATCTTCTCTGAATCCATTCAAACTTTATCCAATAAGTGTCAGTAAGTGATAGTCACATTGAATAAATGTAGAATTAGTAAACCCTCTAATTCCAAAGTGTTTAACTTTGGAGCGCAAGAAGTTAAACACTTTCTTGCAACACATTGTAAACATGTCAATGTGTTTAACATCTTAAATGTGTTCTGTTCCCTTGTGCATGTGTTTAGAAAAGAAACAGGTTATGATATTTAACTAGTGAATGGATATATGTGCTCATTCCTACCAACACTTTTTAAACACTTGTGGACACTTAAAATTATGATGTGTTTAAGATTTGAACATGTATGCTTTTCTACACTCTTAATCCGATGTTTGATGCATTTATTTAGAACAGCATGTTTTTACCATGCTAGCAATGCATACCATTTGTAATTAGCAATGCTTGATTTTTCTTCTACTATTTATTCATTCTACTGAAAACTAGAATCTAATCAGGTAAGCTTTTAACACAGTGTAAAGAGATTTTTCCCTCATGAATAAAATTATTGTACTAAGCTGAAGCTGATCTCACTTGTGAGGTGCAGAAGTAGCTACAAGATTTAAAATTACTTTCATTCTCAAAGACAGAACACTGAACTACATACAAAACACAGGAAGTTTGCAAATGGAATGAAAAAAGTAGAGGAGAAGCTCTGTAAACATATTTAAGGAGGGTTTTTTTATTATGCGCTCTATACTTGGATAAAAGAGTAAATTATATGGAAATCATAGAATGGTTTAGTTGGAAGGGGTCTTGGAGATCATCTCATTCCAAAACCTGTGGCATAGGCAGGGACACTTTCCACCAGACAGGGTTGCTCAAGTAAGCCAACTATACTACTCAAACACATATGGGGTTACTCAGAGAGAAAATGGCAAAGCCCATCCATCTTTGACTACTGCATTACCTGAACTCTGCTCACCGGTCTAGCTGTGCTCAGGCTATTTCTAACCCTCCAAAGCACTAAGCAGCTGCTAACAGCTGTCATTAAAAAAAATCCAAACAAACCAAATGTCAGCAATAAAATTCTATCTATCATTCCTCCAAATTAGCTTAACCTGAGGCCAAGCACAGGCAATGCTCAGAGCTTATATCCATGACATGCTATTTTAGGACTTGTGAATGTAAAAATGGGTTCTTTTCTAGTGTGATAATTCGAATTTCCCTGTAAAATCCAATTGCAGTGGTTGTCAACCATTTCCATACCATGATCCTGTTACAAAAAAAAGAACAGTTTTATGTCCCCACTCTTGTCTACTGCCCCCTCCCCCCCTTTCCACCCTTAAACCTGTCCACAGGAAAAGGAAGGCCACTCGAGATTCCCTGATATAGCTTATTAAGCCAGAAAAACAATATTTAAAGTCCATCTTGCAATAGGAATGGACACATTACCTTCTATCATATGGAAAGGCAAAATTAACTAAGTTTTAAGGGTATCCAATGTGTCTGCCTTAATTCTTTTTCTTGTTCAAGAACTAATAAACATGGATAACTCAGAAAGCTGGGGGGCAATTTTGAATTTTATTTGAAAGCCAGCCATCCCAACTTCATTCATAAGTCTTTATATTCCAGTTGTGCCAGTAAGCTCAGAAATCACTGTGTCGTTGTGCTGGGGGCTGTACGAGGCCCTGGAAAGAAATTGCATCAAATCAGAGACAGAGCACACCAACTCTTCCAGTTCCCACTGCAGGCCTAGGGAAATGGAGCTCAGTTCCCTCCTGACTTTTTGTGCCGTTTCACCCTGCAGAAAGGGAATGGTCAGGCAATTTACAAATGCAAAAAAACCCCAAAAGACATGTAGATGTGGCACTTGGGAACACAGTTCAGTGGTGGAGTTAGCAGTGCTGGATTAATGGTTGAACTTTGTGATCTTTGAGGTCTTATCTAATTTAAATGATTAATGGTTCTATGATTCCAAAGTACTCACTTGTGTAAAATGCTCATCCCCACTTCTGAGACATCAGCACAAGTTTCACCCAGCTCTTTCTCAGTGACTACTCAGTCTTGGCACAAACAGACCTTCTGGAACTCTTCAGCTGGTGTTCTGCCCTGCAGAGAAAGAACCATGCAAGAACCTGCAGGAACTTGCCAGCCTCATCCCTGGGCATGACAGCAGCACAGAGCTTTCCACAGTTTGTTTTTATTGACAAGGAAATGAGGGTGTTCAGTCACACTATAGGGTACACAGGTTTACTGTGGACCAGCATTCAAAGGCAGTTTCTGAATGTTTTTGGCCTTCACTTAAGTCCCAGCAACGTAAAAGCTCAGTGCTGGAGTCATTTAAGGTTTGAATGCCAGCTGCATTTTTATTGGCCGTCTGTGACTTCAAAGGGCTTTTCCTTCACTAATGTCCAGACAGGTAGGCTGCCCTGAAATCTCTCTGCCATGTTGACTTACAGATTTTGAACTGATTTTATCTGCAGGCTTATGCCTGAAAACGAACATTAAACATATTGGGGCTGAAACATCTTGCAGGCCAGCTAAAGTGCTGACACTTAATCAGGCAGGGGACAGTTCATCTGAAAACATACAGCAAAGATGTTCTTTGTAGTCATGCAAACCTTCACTGCTTGTACTTTAATCCCCAGACTTTAGGACAAAAACTTCAGAAAAGCAGATACACTTCTGCTGTGCCAAGTTTTTATTCATAAGAATAGGGAACAATGAGGAAATTCAGTTGGATGTTTAATGTATTTTTCAGTTTCAACAACCTGGTCTTTACTACACCATTTTATAAGAGTATCTAAAGCCCTCACCCCAGCTCAGGACCCCATTTGACTAGCTGCTGCTTTGACATAAAAAGGGACAGGCCTTACTACAGAGAGCTTGCAGTCTGAGGTGCAGACCAACACTTCAGTGTAATGTGTCAGATACCACCTGCCCATATTGGGTACGTCCACAGTACTATAAAGAAACTTTTGCTGCTAATACCATATGACAACAGTCATCTTACCATATGAAAATGGGTGGGTTATTTAATTGAGACATGGGGGGCAGTTTTCCATGTGCTTCCTGAGTGCTGCTCCCTGAAACATCTTTAAACTTTATTCCACTGCACGGTATGAACAAGTTAGAAGGCTCCGAAGTGCTGCAGACACACAGGCATGATTGTGAGGTACTGCTTACCATAAGGAGTTTCACTGAAATAAGTTCTGGAATAAAATGCTGGTAGTGCAGGCAAAGATACTATAAAGACAAAAGTCATACGTGAAAACTTAAAAATACAGTGAGTTCCTCTTATATGGTTATCAACATGGGCTTATTTCACAAACACTATGAGCAGAATATTCAGTGCAGTTGTCTGAATAACTGAGTCATTCTACTGAATATATGACTTTATAATCAAGCCACAGCAAGTGTAAGCATTTTTATGCTTCAATATCTTTGCTTTTGATACTCACAGAAAACTCTGAAGATGAGCTCTTCAAATTAATTTCAAGAAATACCTGCTGTGCTTGACTTTCTGAAGAATAGCAGATGTCTTAGAGATTCCTTCTCACCTGTTCAAGATGTTCAACTGTTGTGCATTCAAGATGACTGGCAGACCTCATATATTCAACAATACTCCTTCTAGGCACTAATATCTTATCCTGACCACATGAAGAATCTTGAGAAAGAATGTCTGTTCAAAAAGAGGGAAGATCAGGATTCCCTGGTCGTGGGCAGGGAGGGAATTTTTTTTAAGCAAGGCACGTGCCAAAGTAATAAACTAAACTTATTTTCAAGTGGGAGAGCAAAGAGGAAAAGAGAGGCTGTAGCACATTTGGGGCAAATCTCTTTTTACTATCTGCTTGTCATCACATGAGTTTTATGCTGGAAACAGAAACAAACACCCTGTCAAAATACTTCAGGCATCTGTTACTTACACAGGTCTCTCTGACAGGTGAAATAACAGACAGAATCAAAGGAGGAAAACAGTAATACATACCTATTAATAACATAAAGTTTTTAAAAATCTTTAGCAGCTCGATAAGAACATATTTGCAAGATAATTTCTCACTGAAAACAAATCCATTGACTTGTAGGTAAAGCCATGTTGAGAATCAATAAGCCAGGAAAGGCAGGTTTGAGGGCAGCCCAGGGTACCTGCCTGGGCTTTAGAGCAGGAAAGCCTTTGAAGCTGCAGACGGCCAATAAAAATGCAGCTGATGTGCAAAGCTTACACATCTCCATCACAGGTTTTATATTAGCAGTGTTTAAGCTGAAGATGACTAACCTGAGAATACTCAGTTCTTCTACATATTCAACTAGCAGTGTGTCTGGAAGTCCCTTCAATGCCTGCAATCTATGTGGAAAGTTTCTTGTGCAACTGATGCTTTCAAAGCAAGTGCAACTGGCCATTCTTGCCACCTCCCTGCTTACCAGTGTTTTTCAAAGTGTCCAATTTTGGTCTTGCTGTTTATATATTTATGAGTCAACTATGATTTGCACTAAATTTGCAAAATACACTTTTAAACTCATTAAAATAACATGGGAAATTTTTTCAGTTGTTTGTGTTTTTTTTGGTTTTCTTTTTCCTGCCGAAACGACTTTTGTACATGATATATTTGAAGTATATTTCTATTTTGGATCAGATTTTGCCACATAATTATGAGTTATACAGTCCTTTAAAAATTATTAACTACTATCCATATTTTAATAAATTTCTTCAGACATGCACATTCTGAAAAGGAAGAAAGAGATACTTCTTCAGCATCCCCGTGGTACAGTGCCCTTCCCAGAAAAATGGAACTGGCCCAGTAAAATAACAGCATCTGCTATTTTGACTTTCATCTTAACATGTACCAATTTCAGGGTTTCCAGCTGATCTGACAGAACACTTCCTGTTCAGGAAATAAACGTGTCAAATGATTTCTTGATTTAAAGTGATGGATCACAGTAACTCTCTGTACTGCAGGGGTGCTATTCTCATAAAACATATGCAACCTTTATTACTAAAATGAAGGGGAATTACTCCAATATCACTTAGGGCAATTTCCTCAGCAGTCACCACATATCTCCAGTGTCACAAATCCCAAAAGGAATAGGAAAAAGGGTGGAAGCTGGAAGTAGCCTGAATCCTCTGCTTAGTCTTGATGGGGAAGGAAAGGGAAAACACTACAACATTTTTGAAATTTGTAGTTAAATTTAAAAGAAGAAATTGAAATCCTTTTATAAAATAAAAGGAACACAGTTGAAATTCAAGTTCTTTCATGAGCTATGGGACATTTATTTCTAGAACCACTGTGAAGCTTAAGAAGTTCAACACAAAGCTGCTGCAGAAGTAAGTGAGGGTAGCAGTAGGTCTTCCACACAATGTAGTCTGAACTGCCTAAATAAAAGGGGGCAAAATCATGATATTTTTTATAATATTCATCACAACTATATAAGTTGGGACAAAATACAGATGTATTGTACGTGATCAAGAAAAGGAGGATGGCAAGTTGGAAAAGACCTAAAAGGGGGAAAAAGAGAACTGAATAACAACATGTGTAACTAAGCAAGGTAATAAGTTTGGGTCTACTAAGCAGCATTCAGGAGGAATAGTGAGGGCTTGCTTTCTACAGTTCACAGCAAAAGCTGTATTGAGATTCACTTACCATTAAGATGGCCTCATTACTTGGTGACTGGAAAAAGATGGCAAAGAGCAAGAGAAGATTATGAAAAAAACCCCAAGAATCCAGTAATATATAAAATTTTAAAAGAAGATGAGAAATATCTCAGAAGTATTAAGAATGCCCCATGCAACCCAGAACCAAAGCCTGTTGGAGCTCCGTCAATATAGACTACATGCAGTGCAGGGGCAGCAGATCCATGAAAGTGGAGGGCTGTGTCATTCACCAGAAATAGGCATAATAAGATTCCACACTCAATATGGGAGTTTAAGTGAAGTTGTATGATGATGTGTCTGTCACATTTCTGTGGATCAGGAGATCACAGTGAACATTTCTTCTTCTACTGCCAGGAAATGTCTGTTTGCAATATCCTCTGAAAAGCAAGATCAGCATTTCTACCAAGAGGAAAAGAAAATAGCAGAAGGGTCAGGTCTCTAAGTCGTCACTCACAGCAAAATAGCAGAGAGGTTCAGGGAAGAGTTACACCAAGGGCAAAAATGAGTCACAGCTTCAAGGAGATGAGGTTCTTCTCTTCAACAACCTGTTTATCTGTAAATAACCTAAGCCAACCTACAGGTTTAGCTGAAGAGTGAAATTTCTTTAATGTACCAACAGGGCATGTTGCAATGGAAAGGATCCCATTTTCACCTTATTCTCTTGCAACATCAATATTGAATGGCAGTCCTAAGTTCACTTCCCTCCAGGTTCTCCTCCTGATCCTACAGCTTTCCCATGTTTCTGAAACAAATCTAAATTTTCAAGGTGAATCTTCCTATTGAATGCCTGACATGAGCATGCACAAACGTAAATGAAGAACAACCCAGGCCACAGTTCACCTTTTTTTCAGTGTTTACCCAAATATCATCACACAACTGCAACTGGAAATCATGTCTTTTCTCATTTCTCTGCAGTGAGTACAGCTTGCAGCCTACTTGACTGTAACAGAAATCCAAAAATGACAGAGCCACTCAGTACCAGCTATACAGAAAGAGGGAAATGTTGAAGTTAGAGGAAAGTTTGTTCTAAAATAAGAACTAGCAACTCCACTGGAAATTTGTTTTGGGATTCCTTCTGTAGTTGCATTCTACAATTGCAAGATGGTAAAAAACTGAGCAAGCTATCAAAGGAAAAGAAGTAGAGGTGAACCTTGTACCTGCCTTTCTCTTGAAGGAGAAGGCACTATAAAAAAAAGCTTACAGAAGAAAAGGATTAATTTATTCTAAAATGTCTCTGATGAAGTAGGTTTGAAAGGTATGGATTCTAACTAAAAAGTGGAGTGACTTTTTATTGCTGCTTTGGAAAAATATCAGCTTCGAAGAAATGGATAGGCACGAGGATATTGACTTAACACAGAAGGCAAGTATAAATGACTATTCCAAAAATTATTGCATGTAAGTCTACTAGAATATTAAATAATCTAGTTTAATATTCTACTAGAATATTAAATAATCTAGCATTTACACCATTTAGACATGTGCTTAGTAGAAGACAAGACTAGACAAAGGAGACATCAAGTTAATGTTTAAAAAGGAAACATTAAGAAAAATTTTCTAGAAGTTGGAGTGGGACTAAATTGCATTTTAACTTCCTATCACGTTGCTTCAGTGCTTCAGCCCACTGAAATCAGAGGTTCTTGGGACTAGACACTGAGCAACACTTCTTCTGAGAAATTTTTAATTAAATGCAGAACAACAAAAGGATTTGCCTACAGGCCCATGGCAAAACCAGCTGTAGAAGTCAGACCATGGCCAGTTTTGAGTTCTCTTCGCTGTGCAAACCACCACAATGTCAGTATCAGTAGTAACTCTCTCTAAGAAGAATCAGACTTCATACCAGGGAGAAAGCTTCAAGAAATGCTTTCCTTGACAAAGGTAAGGAAAAGGAGACAGGCTGCCACTAGTCTATTTTAGCAACCAGACACATTACTCTGTTGTGAATAGAAGGCTAGTTACAAATGACAGGACACCCACCAACTACAGCTCCTCTTTCTATGAAATGTGAGACTTGGCTTGATTTCCTCTATCATAATGAGCATTAAAAGCCTTAAGCTTGCACTTGTACCTTCAGCAGAGTTGCGCTTTTAATTTTAGCAAATCCAAATGTTCCTCTCATTGATATCTCTGATGCCATAAGAGTATGAATTATTGATATTGCTTGACTTTAATATTTTATGCCGTTGAGGAAACTGATAGTGGAGCCAAAGCACAGCCTACAACTAAATTATGAAGGTCAGCTAAAAGAATGCCAAGCAACCAAAGTCTCCTTCCGCAGATCAAAAGAAGGTCTGCAAATTTTCTGTTGAGTTATACTTTCCTCTATTATTTATTAGTCATACATAGCTGAGCAAGGTTTGAAATAAAATACTGGAATCTGAAATGCATTCCAGGAAATAGGCTTGCTGTCATCGGCACATGCTATTGGCTACAGCATTTTGTAATGAACTTTAATTTTTAGTGACAAGCATTTACTTATGTCATGATTTCAAACCAGCTTCTTGCAAAGTATGCCAATGCAACCTCCAAGTGGCACTGCTAATTGCAAGCTTACTAGATAAAAACACAAAGCATAGCTGAAGATGGTGACCAAATGGCCACTAAGTGCTGAAATGACTGATTTCTCAGAGATCCGTACAATTAAGGATCATATTCAATAGCTTAAAACACCATGATATCTGAGAAAAAATAGCATCTGTAGCACAGCTGGAGCAGCTGTGTTGGAAAATCAATCATTGCCTGGCAACTGAGCAACTGATTTTCCATCAATCAGTACACAAGGCATTCTGTTAGGTTTATAAAACACATAAATTTGTTGCAGTATCTGCAAATGCAATAAGTGGGTTAGAAATGTAAGAGTGATAGATAAAAGACATATTTAAAGCAGCTATCAGGCTTAATATAAAAAGAGCTGTATTTATGCATACTGTAAATAAAAAATTATGGTAATAAACAGATGAACTGCTCAGTGTGATTAGCTCTGACAACAGATAGAGCCAAGAGTAATCCAGAAAGAAGACTTTTTCCACTGTAGAAACATCTTGTGCTACATAACTTTGATTTTTCTTTTTGATAAAATGGCCATTCATGGAAACAGTTACTCCCAATTGTGCCAAGAACTCATAAATTCCTGTAAATTCCTGCAGCTTAGGCTTTTTTCTAGAATTTTATTGGCTTAACTGAGCCCATCAGTAATACTGCAAATCTTATCATTCTGTTGAGATTACACCACTTCTATAATAATGTCTCCAAGCTCACTTTTAAAGGACAATAAAGATTGTAACCATTCTTCCAACTCTTAACATAAAAGAACAAGTGAGGGTGGGGGAGTTAAACCAGAAATTGTACAAGTTAGCACTAAAGCTATGATATTTTAATACTCATAAAACATAAGCCTACTGCCTAATGTCAAGCCTTAGCAAGGGACAGAGATGCATTTTTATGTAAAATAATAGCTATAACTAGTCACGTTACTCAACAGACCTACAATAGTCAACAACCCAAGCTGGAAATCCTGGAGAAGTTGATATCCTTCCCTTTGGACACTGCTGCCTCTGTTTAGGCACGGCCATCTGGAAGGGAATAATCTCTTCATATAGCATTCCTATTTGGGGTTGGGACACCCCATTGCTCCTGACTTGTTTTATCCAGCAGTACCTCTTACAACCCCAGTGAGCCCACCCTTTCCCTTTTGTGCCCATCAAATGTCCCCCAATAATACTGAGCTAGTCCAGAACTGTGGAATACAGCTTGGGCCTATACAAGTACTGCTAACAGGAAGGTCCACCCAACACACCTGAAAAGTATGCCCGATCAAAGAAAAATTACAGTGGTTTTAGATAAACATTAGCATTCCCAAAGGAGAAGGCAGTTGGTTATCCAGCCAGGCAATCGTAGCCAATACGACAAGGCAGGCATCAGAAATATGCCACAAAGTTACCACATGAAAAGCTAAGGACAACCTTTTTATTATTAGTTTAGTTCTTAATAATTTTAATTGATAAAGCCCTTCTTAAAGCAGTTTTCCTCCAAGTATCTGGGAGGTACACAAGGAATAGCACAGAGGCAGTTTCCTGTGAAAGTAATTTAGGCATTTTGATACAGTTACTTCTAGTCCTGATAGATCTGCTGGTCCTACACCATACCCTACAATGGGTACTAAAACATTGTAGGGGCAAAAGACTACAATGATATACCAAAAAAAAAAAAAAAAAAAAAAAAAAAAGGAAGGCTGGTAAAAGGCAGCTTATTTATATGATCCCCAGCTGTGAAATCCAACCCCATGGTGCCACCACATACAATCCTGTAAAAACACATCGAAAGAATGAAAGTTTGTGATTTAGCCAGACTGATCCAGGTAGTATGTCAGCAGTAAAAAGAAGTGTCTCTCTACCTTTTTTTGACATCCACAGATGTTGTCTTCTAAAACTTCCAAAAATATATATAGTAAAGACACTGCAGAACTGAATGGTCCTTTGTGGAATAGTACCTAGAAAAATCGCAGACACTTGAAACAGAAAAAATTTCATTGAAACTAAGAATTCAAATAATTTCATACTACTTTAACCCTCATGAGCACCTTCTTTCACACCCCAAATATTTTCAGGAATGTTAAAACAGTATCTTTTTTTCCCCCCCCTTTTCTCTAAATTTGCTTTGTTTCTGGTTGCTGTTTTTCTATATATTTGGCTCTGCTCACGATTTATTACTGCAAAAAACATGTAAACAGGACTCAGGGTCTTTGAAGCTGAGAGCAAATTTTTGCAGAAAAAAAAAAAATGTTAGGCTTAGAACGCCAAACAGGTTTCAGACTTTCCACTAACTAAAGACTTCCAGTTAGCACCAGGTTTGCAGCCCAAAAGATAAAATTAAGTTGCAGTATATTTGTGAATACTTGTAAAGTCTAGAAATCTTTGATATTAGTTCCTACTGTAACAGACAAGAAAATGCAGAGGCACATTTTAATTACCTGTCGGGAACTAAATAAAAGATTTGTTTTATTGAATACTCCCTGTGTGTAATATAACTATGGAAACAAGTCTGAAATCCAATTGACTTTCTATTTACAGGCTCCTAAAGAGCTATTAAAACATAAAAGTGAACTACTTAAAACCTGTTTGAAGTTTTATTCTTCTTTAATGTATTTTTCACCTGTTTGATGATTGTTTATACTTTGTAGCATAATGAACTGTGACATTTTTTGCCATTTCATCATGTTGAAGATTTTGTTATGTATAAGTAAAAATATAGAATGATTGCCACAAAAAAGCTATTGTAAGAAATCTGACCATGGCAATAACATGTTTTAAGCCAACAGTGACAAAGCTCTTCACATTCATCTTCAAGCTCTTAGTTTGGCCCCATTTCAGACACAGAGAACAGGACACTTGCTGCATTGAAGAGGTGATTGCCTAAAGAAAGAAGTAAGAAAGGCACTGCTCTTAGTTCTTTTGCAGATATGGAAATGGAAGCCTAGAAAGATACATGACTTGCATGGTAGCTCTTAAGGAAGCATGGAATGGAACTGTCTGCTGACACCCTGATAAGCAAATAATTTGCTGAAATTTATGTTTCTATTAGTGATCTGCACCACCTGATAATCTAAAACAAAGCAGTATCCTCCCTGAATAAACATTATAAAATGCCGAGTTGTGATATCCAAGAATTTTAATTGTATTCTTACAGAAGACCAATTGTAAAATATGGGTCTCCATAGAAAAAATATCTTATGTCTCACCTTGGGTACACTTCCAAATTGATCCACAGCACAGTTCTGGTCAACTGAAATAGGTGGATGTTTTGGCTCTCTAGAGGATCAGAATATAATTTTTAATTGTAAAATGCTTCACTTACTCATTTTGACCAATTCTGCCTGTTCAAAATCAGCTGAATTGACAACACAAATTTACATGACAATAAGCTACAGTGTCCTAGTTATTCAACCAATATTACTGTTCAGTCCTATTGACAATCCCAGTAACTACACTAAGCTCATAGGAGAATACCTATGAGTATGCCTCAATAGAGTTTGCCTCTTCAGGAGACAGAAGTCTTCTCAGAGACAGGTTGAGCCCATGGAATTAACTCCCATGGGAAAGATAAACCTATTTCCCAAGGCTTAGTTGTACCATCTTCTCGCTTCACATGCAAGACATTCCTTCTGCCTTGCGTCCTCCAAAAGAAATAAAAAGCAGCATGGACACATGCAAACCCAAACTCAATCTGACAGATGAATATACCAAAAAATAATAGCATATATACTTTCCATTCTTTCTGACAGAAGATGAGCACACACATATGATGGATTCCAATCACCTGATTGAACAGTTGGTGAAAACCCAAACCCAGATAGCTGGAGTGCACACTTTAGTGCATCAAGGGGTGCACTCTAAGAAATTGTGTAGACTAGAACTTTCAACCTGTCTAGCACTTATGGAAAGCCATCAGTAAATAACAACAGTGGTTGTCTGATCATGGTACAACACCTTCTCTCTCCTTGCCTGAGGAGCTGGGAACAAGAAGGTTGACTGTACACTGGGTAGTCCTGAAGTTTTCCTTTAATTACAGTATACAAAACAACATAAACCAGTCTGCTTGGGGAAAAAAATGTTTTATACACACTTCTCTGCTTGCATGGTTTGACTTTACTTCCATTTCTTCATTTTATTGCACGGAGAGGAGCAGGTGGGTCAAAGACATAATTCTGCCTGTGCAACCATAGCTTTAACACTACTAGCCCCAGGTCTTACAGTCTGAAGTGAGATACGCAAGGACACCTCTGTTAATTTTTCTTCTTTCAGTAGACCTTATTAGGTAAGTAAGTCCAAAAACTTCTGATAGTCACGTGTTTTTTGGAATATCCTTTTCTATTATTGATGAAAACTACCGATACCTTAAAACTGAAGTTCTAGAAGACTTTTGCTATTAATGCTCTGTATTAAATTTGCCTTCTGAGCTGTGCCTTGGGTGCTGAGAAAACCGGAGGCATTGGCAGTGGAGGTCACAAGACTTTGTGTGACAGTGGCATGTGTTCTCAGGGGCTCTTGATGCTTCAACTTATGCCTCCTTCTATGTGCCCAAATGCAACATTATTCTGAACCAACAACATGCACCCTGCCCATTTGTATCTACACCTGAAGGCGTGGATTGAACCCATAGCCA
Organism: Pyrocephalus nanus; assembly: GCA_038380795.1. NCBI lineage: Eukaryota > Metazoa > Chordata > Aves > Passeriformes > Tyrannidae > Pyrocephalus > Pyrocephalus nanus. The sequence continues at coordinate 88,735,505 of CM076260.1, read as the reverse complement.
GTCTTTTCCAGTAAGAAGGGGGAATTTCAGTGTTTTCTGTGATGCTAACTCAATTTAATTGTGTTTCTAAAGAGCATTACGTGCATAGAGACTGAGAGGGGAGGTTAGCTGGAAAACATCCACTACAATTTTGGAAGCTCTGTGTCACTTGTCTAGAACTATTCAGGATTGTGTATCATGTTAACCCCAAGGAAATTACCTTAAGCAATTATCTAATTAGGGAGAGTTTTCTCTCTCCCTTTTTCCACTTATATCCCATCTCTACCACCATCCTAGCTGTCATCTCATTTGTTACAATCACCCAAGAGGCATATATGATGAGGAGTTCTCTGGCCAAGACTCCCACTGGTTATACACAAATGACATATTTGAAACACATTACAAAATTCCTTCATTCCTGCATTCCTAAAGCAGCCCAAAATACTCAGCCCTATTATGTGAAATCCACTTTCTGCTGTGAAGATGGGAAAGCCATTCATCTCACAGAAACTGCTGAACAAATTGTTTGGAAATTTTACATGCATATGCTAATACACTCACTCTGCTTAGGTGGAGGTGCTCCCTGTAGCATCACTGATTATCGGATTATCTAGAAGACACTGCATTTTTAATTTAGCTCCGTTTTTTATAAGCTGTGCTAATAAAATCTGCACCCCACAGAAACCCCCTGCTCATTAGCTATTATCCAGCCTCAGGCAGCACAAGTCTGTTTACATTACAAATAAAAGATAAAATATGCTCATTGCCAGCTTCCCCCTTCCCGAGGGACACTTGTCATGAATCTATCCTGCAAAACTATCTCTTCACTACTCTCCCCTGACTTCCCCTTGCCCCAGGACACTTTGCCTTCATTTATCTCTTTCGGACTTAACAAACCACTACAACTACCTTAGATCAATTTCTCAAATCACAGTTTAATTATTTAGAAGGAAGTGAGCTTTTGCTCTCCATTAAAACAACAATCCCTACCCCCAAGGAACAACATTAAATCATTGTTTAATCCTTATTACTGCCTTAGGCCTCCCTTGGTACTGCAGTGTTGTTGAAACTTCATTTCAATATTTACCACTTAGATCACTTAAGGGCTGTCAGCTTTAATAAAATTTTATCAATTGGATACTTATATTATTCAGAGTTTCATAAAAATAACAAGACCTGCCTTGGTATTTCACTCATATATGGACTAATTCCTTTGACTGCTAAGGGATTTCATTTTATTAGTATTTAAACATAATGTGAGTGATTTTTTAAACTGATATATATTGCATAAAGTTAGTAAACAACATCATACTAAGGTACATGAATTTTAATGTATGCACCACCAAGCTTACAACTGCAATACATATAAATAAACCAACAAGGCAGATTTCACTGTGCAGCCTCCTAAAAAGCCTGATCTTTAAGAGATTTGTCTATCTCACACCTTCTCTGCAGAGTATGGACTAGTGACAACTCTCTGTGGTAGGTATGCAATAAAGATATCCCAGATTCTTGGTTTGCAGAGTTTTGCTGTCAAAGAATACGTTAAGACTTCCCGTAGTTAATAAAACAAAGCACAATTTGAGAGGAAATGCACCAGCTCAATCATTAGGCTAATAGTAATACAGTTTCACTTCATATTACCTCTCAGATGAGAGGAGTGAACAACACAATGTCTGGAAAAAGACATTTCAGATAGTTTTGCTATTTAGTTGTACTGATCAAGCAGGACTAGCCAATTTCTATGTACTGCTTCAAGTTCTTCTTGGTCAAGAGAGATTCCTGGAATCATCCAGCTACAACTACAGCCCAAGCTCTTCCTGAATTTCTCTGGCAAGTGTGTAGTTTGTCTGGATCACTAACAATACTATGACCTGTTTAAAGCTAGAAGCTACAATTACTGCGGTCTCAGGTCTGCAACTGGCTCCTCTGAACACACATAATACCACAGATCCCTAGGACAGATCCTGCTTTGGACTGGTATTACTGGCAGGTTAAGTGCTATGTTTTTGAGACTATCAACTTTGCAAATACTTTTCACACAACATCTTTATTTATGGTAGAACTATATTCCTTATACAGTTAGAAAAAGGGACAAGCATTTCCCCAAGTGGACGTGAATTTATACTTCAGAGGCAAGGATACTGTACTTTACAATAAGAACAATTAATGCATTGCAAGTGTGAGAAATTGGCACAAAAGGGATAAAAAATACATAAAACACTTCTGTGGAAGAGGCAAAAAAATCTACACGCTTTTAAAAAAGTTTGGGATTTTTAAAATAAGGTCTTAGAGACCAGCTAACATTGTCAGGACTATTCATGTCTATCCATTCTGCCTTTGCCTGAAAACATCTTCCATTCCTCATCCTCCACTTCCTTTTAGACTTATCTCTCCTTACCATCCTGACGAGCATGCTCTTAGCCCTATTTTAATAGGTTTTCTCTCTTCTAACAGCAGACTATCTTCTTCTTCCTCTGATTTTAAATTTTTTATCTTTGTCAAGGCTCTTGAAAGTATTAAAGGACTTATTTCTTGCAGGTAATTTTGGCTCTTTGATCAGTTTTAAACCTCTCTGACTACAGAGCCTAAGTATTTATAGAATCTAGGCAAAACTTTGAAAACAACAAAAAAAAAAGGTAGAGAAGTTAGAAGATCCTGGCTCAACCTAAATAATATATCATATGCCGAGGATGCTGAGTGTGAAAATTTTAATTATTTAGAGGACTGGATTCTGTTAAGTCACTTTTGGATATAGGATTCTTGACAGCTTTCCTATATGTAGTCAGAAATAATTATTCAGAAATTGCATGAAACAGGACCCGATTGAATATGAAAAATTTCCTCCTCCTCTAGAATAACAAAAGGTATTGAATTTTAAATTGAGACTTGGCCACCCTGCTCTAAACCGTATTCACTTTGAAATACAGACTGTGGTGCCAAAGTCAACTGACTGTTTGCAGATCCTCTACCACTACTTAGCTCCTGTGAGCAAGACTGGATTTTCATTTTAAAAGTGATGAGAAAAGTAAATTTAAACAGAAAATAAGGAACTTCTTGAGTTACACTTCAAATTCAGTATAATTTCCAAAACAAACTTTGCCAGTTATAAGTGATCAACACTGATACATGGATACTCTCTACACTCATGTGTGCAGGCTTTCAGTATCTTGTAAAAAACGGTGATTTCAATTTTTAAAATGATAAGGAAACAATGCTTGGAAAACTTGTTTAGTTTTGATGGCAGGTTGAGTTAGTACCCATGACCATTTACACAGCTGCCCCAATCCTGTTGATGCTGGTGGAAATTCTGCCATCAGCTTTAACTGGAGCCAGGTTGCATCTATAAATTGTTTGGATGTTTATTACCACTTATTTTTAATGCAGTAAAAGGAAAAGGTTTGAGTTGTAGACCAGGACCCTCAGCATACTTAAACAAATTCAACAAAAAGTCAAAGAGCTTCCAGTCTACAAATAAGCCATAACAAGGCTACTGAGGGCCACAACCGAGAACAGTGTAATACGCAGTGGCTGTAGTAACCCAGCTGCCTAGGGCTTGATTATAATTAAAAGACACCAAAAAAGGCTTAATTTTAAGAGGAGCCCAATAATTAACATTGAAGTTGAAAGAGTAGTAAAGCAGGGAGCATGACAATTAAACATGCCTGAGAATGTAAATATATGGATATGAAGTGCAGAGTGAATGTTGCCAATTTTCAAGTCAATTTTCCTAGTGAAAGCCCTAGTGGGGCAGACAAAAAACAGAGCTTATAAAAGAACCTGGTTGCAACCTTAGCCACAGAGTCTTGACCACAGCTCCATAATAAAATTACTAGTATATTAAGCATGTGAATGTGGGGTGATACAGAAAAGAAGATGGGGCCCCCATGGCTGGCTGGCAAGCCAACTGTGATTTTAACTAAAAGCAGATGGTTTTCAAGAACGAATAGGTGCAACTTGCTCTTTTATGCAAGTCACGCTCAATTCACAACCATTTTCTTAGATGTACACCTTCAGCACAGGAGTTCATGTGGCCTAAATTGAATGTAATAATCCAGATGGGAGTATAGCGATTCTGCATCCTTTCAACTAGAGGGTCATGTTACGCAGCTCTCCTATTTAAAAGCATATAAAAAAGCAAGCTATTCAGTGTGCAGCTGAGAGTGCAAGGGCTTTAATCTTTACATTATCCATATGAACGCACTTTCTATTTTTGTTCATTGTGCCACACAAACCTAATTGCTGTTGCTTTAGAACCGGTAACCCCTAAAGGGCAACAATAACCCCAGGCTTTGGTAACATCAACTTTTACTTTTTGGTCATCGGTTCTAACTTAACCCAGGTCAACCATAGCCAAAAGCTGTTGCCAGCTGGTGCTGTATGTAAAGCCAGTGGTCTGAATCCACCTGCACATATAAAATGAAGACAAAGGAATGCCCACAAACAGAAGAACAATCTGTTGGCTGAACTGCAGTGTGAGCAGGGAAATTAAACTGTACTTGTGTCTAAGGAGGATCCCTCTACGCAGGTGTGGATTGAAGAGTTGCACTCCTTCACTAAAATATTTATTTAGGAAAGGACTCCAAACTCAGCCCATCACTAAAGGACAAAGCTCCAACATCACCACTGAGTGGTGACCTTAATTCATCAAGTACTACTTTCTTAAGGAGATCTGTGATTTTTAAAACACTTTTTAATCATTTCATGTGAAATCTACTTGATGAATTGATAGGTTTTAAGAGTTGTCTTCAGGAGGATGGATGGAAAGGTGGATAATCTTTTCTGTTTGCTATCCTCCCACTTTTCAATTTATCCTCCTGAGCCAGACTGAAATATGCCACATTGCATGAGCTGTTACCTTATGGAGCTTCTTACTCACAGAATGTATCTTTTGTTACATATGGAGGTGTTGATTCCCAGGTAATCAACAGTTGAATTAGTTCATAATGAAGACAAAAGACTCCCTGGCTTATGTTGTTGCTGAGTCTCATAGGTTTTCTTGCTTTATTTTATTCAAAGAACTATGGGGTGTTAACAACTTCTGCAATAAATCAAGTAAAAGTAATAGAAAACAAGGGCTAGCAGTAGCTCCATCTTGGGTTTTGCTAGCACTAGGAAAGGCAGCTTGGCATCATCTCAGGCACATTGTTAGACACAGGAATATAAAAGAAGCACAGGAACTTTTACCCTTGTGTCTCCCAAACCTGTCTTCTCATCTAAATGTATCCAACCATACAAGTATGTTACCTTAGCCCTTTTCCATGACAAACAACTGCACAGCTCTGGAGAGTTAGAGAGATCATTTGGGTAATTGGAAAATACTTCACCTAGGGTAAAGCTATTGCCTCATAAGTCTTCCATGTCTGTGAATCAATTAAAACTCGTGACTGATTACAGCAGCCTAAATGGATACTACTCATTCAATCAAAATAGAAGAAAATGTAACTATATGTTCATCAGCCCCACATAAATTTACTAAAAAGATCAGAGTTAACCAGCTCTGCTGTCCTTTACACAATTACTTATAATTTTTAATTGAAAATTATACAAATTCTATAATTTAAATAAAACCTGCATATCACTTTTTTTTCCCCCAGCATTCATTCAAGGATGGAAATCTTAAAGCCATGCACATGGAAATCTGAGGTACAAAGAAATTGGCTGAATCCACCAGTTACCCTAGAAGGGTTTGAGCCTAAGCCTGCCCAGTCAAATCTCTGCCACACCACTTTCTCAACCTGGAAATGCTTTCTACACTTTTTACAGTTAGCACTGCACCATCTACTCTCCAAACCAAGTGTACACTGAGTTTACCTACTGACTTCCAAGTGGACTGACTCTTTTTTTTTTTTTTTTCATTCCTCTGTACTTGAAAGCAAACTGATCACAAATAAACAAAATAATACTGTATGAATTCTGCTGCATGTGGGAAACAGTAGAAGTGCACAATGCTCTTAACTGCCTAATCCAACACTAATCAGCAGTGCAAAGATGCAAAACAATACCTTTAAAACGATGCTTCTCTTAGGTTACTCATTTCAGGTTCAGATCTGAAGAAACAATCCTTCAGTCACTGCAAGAATCAGATTTCCAAATTTTAAAAGAATGAGATACACAGTACAAGACTAAGGACTCTAGGCAGTGACTCACATTTAAACAGTCACCCCATAAAGATGGTTCTTTATTTCATTTCCAGATGAAAGAAATGTTCTATTTGGATCAGTCTTCATTTAAAAGGCAGGCAACTATCAAATGCAATGCAATTTTTTATTATAAAGTGATCAAAATAAAACAAGGGAAAGATAACTCAAGATGCACAAACCAAAATCTATTTATGTTATTTGGAAACACTGTGGATTTGTCAGTTACTCTAGAAGAATTTCATGAAGACATAATTAAACTCCAAAATCAAATAACTTCTTTTTTCTCTCATATATAGGCTGCTTTATAAGAAGGCATATTAGGAACTCGTCTTACTTGTATGATAAAAAAATCCTGTTTACTTTTATTATCAAGCATCATATTAAGAACCCCAGCCTGCAAGTGCTATACTACCTTTTAAAGAAACTAATTGCAAGCCACTTTCAATATTTCTTCTGTTCTTAATTTAATACCCTCAGAGATACATAATTGGGCTGGAAGGGAGAGTATTCACTGAAGTCATGAATTTGCTGTATAAATACAAACAAGAAGGAAAGCTAATACAGTAAGGGACTGTGGGATTAATTTTAAAATTGTCTGATTAGTGGATTGCTGCCCGTCAATAATTGCCTTAGATTTTCCCAAGGCCCCATCTTTATTGGAGTCTGGCAAGTGCATCTGCCCACAGATTCCGTCAATCAGGCCTTGCAGCTGGGAGGGTCTTCAGAGAGAGCACAATTGTAAGTCTGCTGGGGTGAGTTGTTAGACAAAGCAATATATACCAGGCACGATGAACAGTCAATCTCCGTTGTATTGATAACATTTTACTTACCAAAATCTTCCTATTTCATTAGTATAAGCTCCTTCAAGAATTATTTTTAGTTCAGCTGGGTTTGAATAAAAATACTGTTCAGCTGAGTTTGAATAAAAAAATAACAAAGGTGTTTCTTCAGGATACCACAAGAACACTGCACACACCTAAATAACACAGTACACTTTTGTCTCTCGCCTCCCCCATCTCCCTTTCCTAAATTTCTGCTGCTGAGATGAGCTTTTCTCCCTCAGGATGCTACTAAGAGAACTATGGAACCATGCAACACTGGAATTTTGCAAGTGCTAAAGCCAGTGGGTGGATAAAAGAAAAATTTAGAAAAGTCACCCAGAGAGTCTGGAGTAGATGTTACTAAGGTGCACCTTCATTTAATTAATTTTTTAAATGAGTAATTTTCATAAATAGTTCTAAATAAAGCAAAGCCTAAAACCTTGACACTGTTCTCTGCACCAGAAGAAAACTAAGAATCTGCACTCTCAACCAAATGAAACATGAACAAGTATTACTCATCATGTTGATCTGCAGAGTCAAGTCCTGCTGACCAAAGCCATCCTATCCTTATAATCACCAAAATATATATATATTTTTAAAACTCGATATAGCTTGTTTATGACATCTATTCCTAGACATATTTATATTTGTCTTGCCAGTAGTTAGCCATAAATATACAGAATAGATTAAGCTATGAACATCATTTACCAATTAAATAATGGAACAAAACATGCCACACATATTTATACTGTTGTTCTGCAGTGAGTATATTGGACATTCATTTTCAGCATTTTTTGTAGTCATCAAAATACAAAGGAGCTCCTGGAAAGCTGTAATTACTTACACGTAATACAAAGTTAAAGTGTGCCTCCAAAGAGAGGCTCTCCCATTTTATTATGACCAGCAAAGCTTCAGTTTGAAATCCAGACCAACAACATTAATGTTGTAGTTAACACTAGTTTTACAGCCCACACCGTTAGCTTCTGTGGATTTGACAAGGAAGCTGGTATTACCAAAACACAGCATCACCTGTACCGAAACTCACCACCTTTATGTAAATTCCATTTGAACAGTGACACTGTTTGGGTCCAGCTGAAATCCCAGCTCATTAACAGTGGGTCTACATTTGGTTGGGAGTCTCCCCATCTATTTCCTTTTTATACACAGAATACAATAATTAGCTTCTGTTTGGTACCACTGCAAAATGGGTTTTAAAAAAGGACTCAACGAGCTTATGAAAGGGATGCCTGTGATAGAATGAGATTGAACCCACTGGAACTGGACTCAGCCCTACCTTCTGATCCTACGCAGTTTTTAGTCTCTTCTGTAAGAACATGCCAGGAAACGACATTATAACATCTCTGGAAGACCTTCCTTCAGGCTGCAAAGGGCCTAGAGAAAATATCATCTATATACTTACCCTTGGCTTTTTATAGTTATGCTATGAATAACACACCACCACCATGGCCTTGCCTTACCTCACATGAGGTAATCACATAACATTTCTCCTGTGGAACCCATGCCTTGCTTCATGCAGATGAACAGCATTCCAAAGGACACGCATAAACTCTTCCCAACCTTCAGGTGCCTGTTTTGTCAATTTTAGCCCTGATTCTTTATTACCTTTTTCCTCATTTAAAAATCAAACGCTATCAAGAAGTTCTCCTTGAACAGACAGTCTGTAGAGTGCTACACTTTCCCCACACAGTTGTGATCCCATAACCACCAAATCAGTTAATACCGTAACTGTCACCCTGATTATAAGGAGAGTGTTCTAGTATTTCTCACAGCAAATCCCAGATACAAGTGACATTTAAAGGACATAGAACATACGCTGAAATTATGAAATCGTACTTACATTTGAAAATAAACCTCTGCAGTGCTCTGGTTTGCCCAGAAGTGAATAACTCACTGCAAATTAGAGAGAAAAAGAGAAAAGGGGGAGGGGGTAGAAAAAGACTAGCACAGAGAAATAATGATAAACCAGTGGTATTCTGTTCAACAAAGACAAGAGAGAAGACTTGAAGAAGCCACTCCTCTCCTAATTGGAAAAGGAGTGTAACTGTTTCAGAGGGTTTTAACTGTGGGCAACCTTGGTTTTGGAGATGAGCTGAAGCTCCGCTTTCATAGGTGGGAATTTTTTTGTTGTTGCTTTGCTGGTTTCTAAAAAGGGTCAGATTCTTGCTCGTCCAATCAAGTCTGCAAGCAACAGAAGGCATGCAAAGTGACACTCGTCCTCCAAGAAACACACTACTGCAACTTGATCCAAGTGAGAAGCTTAATACTCTGAAATGTGGGAAACAGACCATGACAGAGACTGTCAAGGATTTCCTATTGCCAAGGCAGACATTTTCCTTTCCTGTCATTTTGAATGACACAAAATTCATTTAATAAACTTTATGAATGACACAAAATATGAAATTAATTTTATAAGCTTTACTAACTGCTCTTCCTTTCCATGAAGAGTGCCCACATATCATCACACATAAAAAACTAAGAGTCCATCAACAGCAAACATTGGATGATGCTTCTTTCAGCTCTTACATTATCGGTCATTGTGTGTCCCAGAAAACACAAGGGCCCATAAAACATATTGAAGATTAACATGCCTGGGCTACTGTGTATCAGTTCTAAACTAGGCAGTCCATAAGAGACAACATCCTGAGAACAGGTTCAAATTTAAAACCAGGTAACTGTCTCAACCACAGAGCACACCAGGAAAGATGGTCTTTCAGGTAAGCAAAGATTTAGTTTCTGTAGAGGTAAAAAAAGGGGTTAAATAAAGAGTTAAACATCAGTGCAGATCTTAAATCACTGATGCTGTGCCCTCTTCTAAAAAGAAATTCAACCCAGTATACAAATAGCTGGATTTCCTGCTATTTTCAGCTTTTGATTGGCTCTGCATCTCCCCTCCCATGCATTAAAGATAACCACAGAGTAATTTCAAAGGATCAAATAAAGCTTTGACAAACTAGTCTTTCAAGGACTCTTTCTGCTGGCTATAAATGAGTAAAAATTATGCTGGTTTTCAGCCCCATCATATGTCGATGGGTGACACATAAGCTATACATCAGCTGCACGCTCTCAGCCAGAAGTGCGGATGAGCAAGGACTGATCTACTCCTAATAATGCAAAATGAGAAGCAAATCAATCAAGAGCTCATTCTTCATGTTTCTCCCACTGAAGTCAGTTAGTTCCATACTACATTTTATTAGCAACAGGCATGGATATGAAATATGAAATTTCCATTAGCTATAACAAATACTTAGTTTTTTATCTTCATGTGAGGTACAGGAAGCAGGAGACAACCAGCCTCAGATTCTATTACTACTACATTACCATTACATTACTACCATTTGCATTTCATCATCTTAAATCCATTCCCATAAGACCATTTACTTCTTCAGGATGTTCTTCCCCAAATCCCTCCATTTCCTTCCATTTCCCCTTTCCTGTCCCTCCCTCTCCTCATCACACAAAAAAGCAGCAACAGTGCCAGTACAGAGCCTCTGGTATGTGGCAGTTTCCGCTCTCTGCCAAGCAATTCCACGCATTTAATTCTGAGGTGAAAATACTTTCCTAAGATTTCACTTCTATTCGGTCTTCGTAAATGACCCCCAAGCATAACAGTTCCTCTCATAACATTATTTCCACATACCTCATTGTGAATCACATGCAAAAAAATTCACTGCTTGACCACAAAGGCAGACATAGTCTTTACTAGAAACATGACTGCTGATGAGATATGAAAATGCAAAACTCCAGCTTAGCTGATTGCATAGTGAAAACACTTTCCATTTAGTAACATGCAAGTGTAGTAGGATAAATGGATCTGTAAGATAAGGAGAAAATAACACTTCGACTAACTTCTCTGAGGTGGTGATCTGATTCCTTGTTCAAGACAAACAACATCTCCACAATTAAAAGCCTGAACTCAACCAGATTCAATAAAGCTAAAGAAACCATGGGATCCTCAGTTTCATAAACGTTCCTTTCTTTTTTGTTTCTTCTAGAGAATAACAAGAAAGGGAGACAAAACAAGCAAGTATAAATAATAATTAATTGAACTGCTCTGTTGAACATGCCCTAATCTTCAGTTCTAGAAGCTGATAAGGTAAAAGCTCTAAATAGTGAAACAAGGGGCAAGGTGGCCAATTTCAAAAGCTTGCTATGTCCTAGATCTAGACAGATTTAGTCAAGGACAGAGAGCAGGTAAGATGAGATTTAAGTGCTTTACCCTGAATTTTTGGTTAGATTTAAAATTCTCAGTGTGATGACTCATTGTGCTCCGGGCATGGCTACTAGTCCTCTCTTACTTCCAAATAGTGGAGAATCTCTTAGGATTCTTGATGCAGCTAGAACACACCCATAGGAGACCTACCAGTTAAAGGAAACACAACAGATCTAATTAAGAGCAGCAATCCCCACTGTGCAAGCTCACCCTGAAGCAATACTCTAGCACTGGTCTCTCCTGAACTGAAGAATTCTGTTATTTCCAAGTTGCAGAAGCTGTAGTACAGTTTGTAGTGCAATACACAGACTTCTTACGATTTGCTATTCAACTCTAGGTCTCTACAAATTGTTATCAGTTGCAGAGAAGTTTTATGAGGACAGGTTGATCTGTTACAAGTGACTTATATCCATCTGAAAAAATAGCCAAAAAAAGTTCCAACATGAATTAGATGGTCAGGTCCTAGGAACAGTTGTGAATAAGCAGCAGGCTCTAACAGCCTCCTCCCAGAAGGTATCTGTAGCCAGCACACAGTTGCAACATCTAGAGGGACCATTTGCAGGCTAAACTGGACACAGGCAACCAAAACTCTCTAAAACTGTTCACTGAGGTTTGCTGTAAGAAATGCAGACACATCATTTGCTTGTGAAGCTTTATAGAGTATGGATTCACAAGGATTTCTCAAAATGAAACACTTCTAAATGATTACAGCTTCTACATGCCTGTAAAGAGGGTGAGGAACAGTTGGGACCAGTAAACTGAGGTGCTTTCAAACCTTTAGGTGATCTCTAATTGGGAGGAGTGGAATTACTGACTTGTCTAAATTTTACATAGCCCCGAGGACACACCAGCTCCTTCATAGCTCTTTAGGAAACCTTGAACAAAAGGGACTAATGTGGACTGGCAAAAGCAAGTGGTTCCATCCACTGTCTTACAGGATTGATAATTTTGAAGTTGGATGTCCTTAAGCAAAGCTAAGCAGCTACATAAATTACCCTCAGGAATGCTTGAAAAGCAGGCTGCTATTGAGGCTGAACCAAGAACTCACTCAGCACTCACCTCACAGTGCGTAAGGCTTCCTTACAGAAAGCTCTGAAATTAAGCAAATATGATTCATGTTTGGTTTCTAGCTTCCAGGCACAGAGTTTCTAAGTGTATTTGTTGTTAAATAAACACAGACTCCAAGTTCAAGACGCACTACTACAAAGCTGTTAGATTATTTGTTCCCCTGAATTATGCATTACTTTCAGTTGGTATGCAGTTTTTCTAACACAAGTATCCCACAAAGCCCCAAATTCCAGCATGTCTATATGCCATATGGACAAGCTTCTCCAACCGTCTGCTCCTCATGGAAATTCTATTTGTTTTCCTATTGATTTTATTATGTTTAACAGCATACTAAATCATTCCTGAGGTTGACAACTTTCTGGAAAATTGATAAATGCTGTCTAAAACTGCCTGAGGCAGGAATAAAACCAAAACAAATGGCTTCTTTTAAACTCTTGATTTGCATTACTAGAGCCAGGCATACAAGTGCCATCTTGCTTAGTAGTAAGAATTCTTCTCCTTTGTGTAATATCTGAAGCACAGGAAATCTTTAGAAGCTCCTCTTATGGGTCTGCATATCAGGGGAAGGTGATTGCAAAATACCAGACTATTTGAGTGAGGGTGGGACTAAAAAAGCAGATTGTCATCCAAGATCAATGGCTGGATTTTCTCTCTGGGAAGAGGTGGAACTATGTGTGGATGCCTTGGAATCTACAGCTTAAGGCAAAAGTAGAATTTTTAATGAGACTTAAAGACTCATATTTAATTCTTCTCCTAAGAAACTGTACTTTAAAGCAATTAAGTAAGACCAGGATGAAACAGGGGGTTGATTGTTTGTTTTAAAATGTTGAAGGCATCACCATCAAACAGTACAGAATTTGCCTCAAAGATCGGACTGCATTTCAAGTGAGAAAAAACTTCCAGACAGAAAAAAATTTCTTGGTTCACAAACTAAGGGGGAAGATGAGTTAGAGAAAACAGTTTTGATGCTTTTATGTCAGAAATCTGAACACCACAAGAATTCAAGAGGAAAATCGATTAAGAAGAAATAATTTTTAAATCTCCAAAGATTTGACAAAAACTAAGAAGGTCATATGCACACATTTTAATCTCTGTTAGACTCTCATTAGACTGTTTTAACTGCTGTGTTCTGGCAAAAAAAGAAAGAAACTGCAATGGAAAAATATTTTTGTGGGAAGTAGTTTAGGCACAGTGCTAGCTGACAAATAATGACATTAGATTTGCAGAGCTGCAGACATTTAAGACATATGACATGAAGTCATATACTTCTCATTTTGGTGTGATTAAACAAATTCAAAGAAATGGAGATGATATTTTCCTACAGTCCCTGTGATGACACAGAATAAGCTTCTGTGTTCCACTATGGAGAAACCAAACTGCACATGAATATGCACACTGAATTGTGAGTAAGCAAGAAACCTCCTGTGAGTTAACAGAAAAACAGTCTCAAGGAGATGTCTTGCATGCAGAGAATCTTATGATTACCCAAAAGATATACACAAAAATGCACAAGATGCTAGAGGCCTCATGATATTAAGGATTAAAAAAAATAGTACAAAAAGAGAAAATACTCTTCATATTATCCATTGAACTGAGCTTCTGGAGATCAAGTTTATCCCCTTCTTAGAGAAGGTCAAGCAAATCCAGTTAATTTGCTAAGTGCTTAGATATGTAGGTATCATATATAAAGCTCAGCAGAACTTAGATCAACAGAGATACCACTGTAAGTGAATGTATAACCTACTTTGCATCTGTGCTTTCCAAGACAGTAACATGGTATCACAGTTTCTAAATTCATACCAACAAAATTGACCTTGCAGAAGTATTACAGGAAAATTTCTGAAGGCCTGCAAAACATGATCCCAAGCTTGTGCATAATAGAAAATGGTTGTCTTTTCTTCGGTAGACAAATGCAGTGAAGCTAGTAAGATCTGTTGCCTTTTTTCCAAAATACACTGTCTACAGGTGGCTCTTAATTTTGAAAATTGAAGCACAGAGCTGGGAGATTAAATCATGCCAACCTTTTCCTAATTAGTATATAGACCCTGTGCCAGCTTCTCCTGGTCAGGACAGGGTTAATTTTTTCAGTAACCAGGAGGGAACATGGCTAGGACATGGAGGTTATTCTGTACCACCATTTCATTGCCAGGGGTGGAGGTGAAGGGAGTCTCTTCCAAGGAAAAGGGGTTCCTTCCAGTCAAGTAAACACTGTGGAGGGAGCCGGCCGGTATCATCTCTTCTTGGGGACAGGGGAAAAGGTGGGCTGTGGGGGTGTGTTCGTGTTAAGTGTGAATCATTTCTTTTCTTGTACCCTCTGTCATGAGTACTATTGCTGTTACTGTTCGTTTTCTTATCTCATTGCTGTTTCCAGTAAATTTTTCTTACTTCAACCAGTTACTTTGCCTTCTGTGCCTCCAATGGGAGAATTAAACTGGAGAATATCAATCCTAAACCATGGCACTGCCATTTGAACATTCATAGTTAGAAACCTTGTCACCAAAGATGTTTGACACTTGCTAGAGGTGTTATTTGTGCTCATCTGTTGTAGACCTGAGTTTCTGCAAACTTACAGGCAAGTTTATTGACTGCAAAGGAATAAACATCCAACACACCAAAAACCCCTTGGAAAGGCCACATATACCTGCTGCTGCTGGAGACTACTCTGCCACTATGCCTGTCCTTTGCAAACTTGACTGAAGTGGTAAATCCTTTGAAACACCCCCAAAATACCACAAATCCAAAAAGTTTCTAGTCAGAAGAAAAACCTCATGTGCTAGGCACTCCTACCAGGAAACAGTAAGCATTCTTACTAAAACAAAAGTCTAGAAAAGCTTTTCAAGCATCTACAACAGCAAAATGATTTTTACAGAGAATCATGCCTTCACAAACACTGTCTGTGAAAACAAGTGTTGAAAAATTATTCTCCACTCAGAACAGGCAGAAAAATACATTATATCCAAGATGGAAAAAACATTAATGTCAGGTTGAAGGAATTCAAGACAGAGCAACATCAGACCACGGGCTGTAGTCTGGTATCACAGCTCAGGAAAGTGCAGAATGTTCAGAAGGTCAGACAAGTACATCCTCACAAGCTGCATCCTTAAGTTGAAGTGTTACTGATTGAGAACATGTTGGAAAGAAAGATAATTAGGACTGTTAAAACTTGTAGAACAGTACACTAACAAAATATGATCAGAAGTGTTTTTATTTTGCACACAAATAGAACAACATAAATGTCTTGACCACTTTGAGAAAACTTCTTTAAACTCCAAGGTATATCCAACTGTGTTAATCAATGATAACTGAAAAAGCAAAAACAATACAGGTAAACAGACCTCCTAATAGTGTTGGTCAAATAAATTAAAGCTGAATATTTCTGAACCATCAATAGTATTAGCAGATGCTGTTTTTTCAGTCTACTTTTGAAGCAATGTCATGACCACCTAGTTTAAAAAGATGACTTTTTTTCCCTAGGTGCCCTCTTTGAGACTCTCAACCACAAAACAGGCAAACTGAATGGCTGTTTTTGGAAAGAGAGCTGTAAATGTGTCTGCTCATGCAGTACCGACTAAAGATTAAGACAGCAGAACTTGCACAGACAACAGATAAGAGATCTGTCTGACAGCCCACTGGAATTTCATTTGTTCTGCAGACAAAATAACAAGGTTGCTTGGAGGTAATCCAAAAAACTGTTCCACCAATTATTAACAGAAAGGAATCATGAAATGGGGAAAAACTGTTAAATTAACAAAAAAAAAAAAAAAAAAAAGCTGAAGGTTTCAACACTCTCATTAAACACCTCCATCTCCAGAACCTTGACGACATTACTTAACCTTTAAAATGAACACTCAATCTTTGAGAACCCTCTCATAAAACACGAATAAGATCCAACGTTATCCTCAGTCGAGGAATGTCGACATTAAGCACTTGAACTTCAACTCTTTCTCCAGGACCTAGGCCCAGGCTTCTTCTCTTCTTCACTTTAGAAAGTTTTGCTTCAGTTATGTTTCGCATTGGAATCAAACCTGCTTTTCCCACACCAATATCAACAAAAACTCCAAACTGCGTTGCATTTTCAACTTTTCCAGTCAGAACAGTACCAACACTTAAGTCTTCCAAGCACACTATGCTCCTCTTGAAGTCAGGTTTATCAAAATCTGTTATAAGAAACAAAAAATACAAATAAGACTCGGGAGGAAAAGGGTTTCTAAGGTTTCTGAGTTGTTTCCAGATGATAGCTTCTAATTAAGAACTCCTCCCAAGGAAGCTCTAAGGTCCCAAGTACTGCTTTCAGAACCTTTTTAAAATAAAGACTCATTTGTGATAAATAACTTATTCCTTGTATTTTATTAATCACTTTAAAAGGCTTTGATTAATGGAGTAATGAGTATAGTGAACTCCATGGTATGAAACTATCATGAGGGGATCAGAAGTGTGTTGTATAGTAGCTAATGACTGAAAGATTCTTTACTGTTTTATTTCCTTACAGATTCACTGCTGGCCAAGGCCTAGCCCACCAGTGATTGTGCCTCTGGGATATGTATTTAAAGGGAAAAAAGCCCTGCAATTGCAGCCAGAGAGAGAAGTGAGCATACGTGAGAGAAACAGTTCTGCAGACACCAAGGTCAGGGAAGAAGGAGGAGGAGCTCCAGGCACCAGAGTATAGACCTCCCTGCAGTCCTCCTGAAGACCATGGTGAGGCAGGTTGTCTCCCTGCAGCCTATGGAGGCACATAGTGGTGCAAAGATCCACCTTGCAGCCTGTGGACAGCCCCACACCAGAACAGCTGGCTGCCTGAAAGAAGGCTGTGACCCCATGGGAAGCCCACACTGGAGCAGGCTCCTGGCAGGACCTGTGTACCCATGGAAAGAGAAGAATGTGGTAGAGCAGGTTTTCTTGCAGGACTTGTGACTGCGTTGGGGACCAACATTGAAACAGTCTGTTTCTAAAGGACTGCACTCTGTGGAAGGCACCCATGCTGGAGCAGTTTGTGAAGAACTGCATCCCATGGGAAGAACTCTCCATAGAGAAGTTCGTACAGCTGTACAAGTGTATTGACTAGGCTGTCCACTCCAGTCACAGAGTCTGTCTAAAGTAATACTGAATGTACTAGATCAGCAAAATATTAATATTTTCACTGAGGATTCTCTTTTATGTCTCCCTATGTTAATATCTATCCTATTATACAAACCACGAAAACAAACTGAGACATAGAAAATTCACATTTTCAAGATAGCTAGTGGGAAACATTTATAAAATATGCACAGAAACTATTAGTGAACCCAAAAGAGGGGGGCCAAAATGCTGGTCTGGGGTTTTTTAAGCATAAGTTTATTATTTATTACAAGCCTGCATCTTCACTGCCCACCTTTATCTCTTGCTGTCGTAAGAGAATCCAGCTCTAAGTTGCACGAAACAACAGCATCTCCAGATGTTTTACTTAATTACTTGCCTCATCTTTCTTCTCCTCCACCTCAAACTGTTCAGTACTACTGCAGGTTTTAACCAAACTTAGGTCATGAGCCACATGCTTACACGTGCCTCCAAGAACTAGTGCAATAAAAGAGCAGAACTCCACAGTACTACACTAGTACTCCACAGAACTTGATTCCTATTTCACCTTAGTCTCAGCATTCCCCTCCGTGATGGAGAGCCAACACAGATTTAATCAGCATAGATTTAACATATTGAAACTATTTCATTTGTTAACAGCCATACAACTCCCCTTCCTATGGCTGAAAATGCCGTGATTTAAACAGGATTCACACTCCTTACCTACAGAACTGGAAAGAAACATCTGAGTATGATATAGCCCTTACCTTGCCTGAGAAAAGAAATGGAGTTTCATGTCCATGAAAATCTACTACTAACTCTAGAAGAAGAAAATGTGCTGTTTTAGAACTGGTAAGTAGAACAATCAAACTGAGATTACAACCTTCCAAGCTAAGGTTTACCTGTACGAATGTCATAGCCTTCAGGCTGAGTCAGACCATCAATAATCAGCTGCAGTGTGTGCACTGTGGTATTCAGTCTTTTGGCTGTGCCTTCCAGTCCTTCCCTTTGAATTACCACATTTACTTTTTGCTGCATATCTGGTTTTCCTATGTCATTTGCATTCCCTCCAATCAAAGATAAAAACCTGGGAAGTTCAAACAAAGATAGAGAGATTAGAAACATCCTTTAGTGGGAACTGAACCTTTGCTCTATTTAGGGCTTTTAATTACTTTTTCATTGATGCATGAAAAAAACTGTTGATAAAAAACATGAACAGTGAACAGTTTCTCAACTCCATATCCTCTCAACTCATCACTAATTTGACACAAACTGAAACTTAAAAGTTTATCTGTATTCATGTATCTTCTGGAACAGATTACGAAAATAGACACAAAATTTTCAAGTGTAAATCTTTCCTAAGACCAGTGATTTTATCTCACGATAAAACCAAATTTCATTATGCCTGAAAGATGTCTTTTACCCTGAAAGTTCCCTAGAAATAGGTGAGAGTTCTATAACACGGTCATTTTTATTGTCACTCTCATTCAAATTAAAATGAATGGCCATTTAGTTAAGCAACGATGAACATTCAAAATATTAAATTAATATGAAGTATCTTTAACCCAAATTAAAAACTTCGTATAAAATACTTCTCTTGTCTATGAACTTCATGATTAGGAACAATTAGTTTTTCAGAAACTAGGTAATCATCAAGTCAAAGTACTCACACACCACAAATACACTTATCTTTCCTTATTGTCACATATATACACACATTGCAAATTGAGACAAATTTGGACTAGCATGTAAAAAGCTGAAAAGAAATACTTTAAAATAGTTATGACTTGACCCGTGATCCCTTTTTTTTTTTTTTTTAAACAAAAGAAAAACCTCAAACACAATTACTGCAGTTTTTAATTTTGCCATGTTGGGACACGTCTGAGAAGCACAGAAAATAGAAGACAAAATTTCATATGCAGACCTTGCTCCTTATCAGCAGTGATGCCTTAGACAATGCTTATTTATCACTGAATAAACGTCCTTATTTCACTGATGGACTTAAAAACGTACATCAAGACTTTAATGGATATCAACCAATGAAAACAAGGATGCAGCTCACAGAGGCCAGGACAAATTGTATTAAATAAAGCAATTTGTTCTTTTCTCAGTAGACGCTTCACTTATCTGTCCTGCTGCCCTGATCTGCATCTCACCATGAATCAGCCTCTTCTACCCTTTATCATGTCCCTTATTGTTGAACAGGGGCACCTTTTTTTCCATGTTCTCCACCACAGCAGACAGGTAGAATTCTTCACCCTGTCCTGCAGAGTCCAAGTAAATGTTCCTTCCAAATTCCTAAAAGAGATCCCTCCTTCCTATCCTTATCCTGCTGCACAACAGGTGTAAACTACCAGCCTCAAAAGAAGTGCTGACCAGCAGGTTCATGCCCTGCACTTGGTGGGAGACATTCCAGCTCTATTAAGAAAGCAGAAGCCCTTGGTACTCAACCTTCTCTCCCTCCCACCCCCCCAAAATGCCTGCTGTGCTTTTTATCAAAACCTGAGGCTAGTATTTCTTTTGCCAGGAGACCCAGTGGGGTTTTTTATTTTGTTTTGTTGTTTTCTCTTTTTTAACCCGAGGAACCCAACTGAGATTATTTCAGGTGGTGATCAATACAAAGTTATATGGACTGAAATACAGAACTAAATTTCTTTTTGAGAAAACAAACTGAAGAAACATAATTAAAGCAATATCTGACTTTCAGCAAATCACAAAATTCATCTTTGAGCATAAGGGCAAAGCTTAGCTTAAAAATGTCCATTAATTTCATTAAAAGGAGGAACATATGTTCTAAAAGGATGTAACATCTGTTACAACTGGCTGTCAGGACTTTCACTTCTACATTGAGTTCAAGTGCAAGCACATTGATTTAAGTGTACTGGTAGCTCAAACACAAAGATTTGTATTTAACAGTGATAGACATAATTTTCACATTAAATTTTTTAATGCATACACATCTTTCATGTGGCAATGTATGAAGAAGAAAATTAATAAGGACTCGGTGGATGTTGCTGTTCTCAGGATTAACTGAATTTTGTTTTGGCTGTATTTCAACTTTTGGCACCACTTTTTAAAGTAGTTTAAGGTGGTTTTGAAGCAAGGTATATAACAAAACAGATGCAAAATGGTTTATAATATTAAATGCAAAATTATTTATAATATTAAGTGCATTTTTTCCTGTAAACAAACAAAAAAACACTACTACTCAAATATTTTATCTAATAATATATATAAAAATAATCAGACATTCTATGAAGCCATTTTCTTTTGGTCTCAAAAGAGCACCATAAGTGGTTGCAATGATAATACTAAAAATGAGCATAGGCCCAGGTGAAGGACTCTTCCCAGAACTGCTGGGGGCTGCTGGTTGCTTACGCTGATGGATGGACAATGCCACACCAGAGCACTAGTGACAGGCGGCAGCTGCCCCAGCTTTGACTGACGTGCCAGATGTAACATGACAAACCCGACCAGCCTCATGACTCAACCTTCTAAATAATGTATGCTTTACCACCCACCCCTATAAACAAGTTTGCTGACATTCACATACTTGGCTTTATTTCACTTCAAATGGAAACTCAGCTTGAGTACGTCCAAGTAACATTTTCTCACCATCAGAATTTCGCAGAAGCGCATTCACTTTGTAAATCAGTAACAGGGCGGGTTTGGCCACTAGTAAATGCAACCACATGGAACAGTCAGCACCATATATTAAAAAAACCCCGTTACGTACAAAACTGACAAATGTGTGGATAATGCAATCAGAATGAATGGTGCTATGTGCACACCACTGCAAGAAAACCAGCCTGAAACAGGACAAAACCAAGGTGCCTGAGCCTTCAATTACTATTCATGAAAGATATTTCAGCCCCTTTGCTCCTTCCTCTGCAACCATCACCCTCCAGAAATCCCAAATTATCAATCTGATATCAAAAAAGACTCCTCATCTAGGGAAGGGTGGTAGGTTTGAGCCCTACATTATCAATTACAGTTGTGCAAATAACTTATTAATGTGGTTACTGCTCACAATAAAATTTTGGCCCTACCTGAAGGTGATGCTTAAACATCTGCCCAAGTCTAAGTACGGGAGAAGTCCCACCGACTTCTACAGAATTTTAATGCTCTAAGAATCAGGCAGTTTGTTAAGAATATTTCAGAATTACGAGGTAACAGAGCCCAGCATGCACATACACACAGAAGAAATACTTTTTATAAGAACCAATATTATTTCTACTTTGGTAATTCTCACCTTTCTAGGATAGGTTTTGGTAAAACCTATATATTAAAGTATTTCCAAATCAAAGCAACTTGGTGATTACAGATGTAGTTATTTTTAAAAATACTGTTGAATCCAGGTATATATTTAATGTATCATTTTCACTGAAATGAACATAGCCTGAGGGCACTTAAAATAAATAAAAAAAAACACACCAAAAAAATCAATATAAAGCCCATGTCTCTGACCGAACAGTGGTGCATTATATTGATCATTTCTATTTTTAAATGTCATTGCTAAGAACAAAGTTAAATGTTTCCTTATTAAAAAAAGCAACCCAACAACTTCCTTCAAGAGTTATTTCAAGGTCACAGCAACAACACGAGTAACAACTCCAAAGTCAGAAAAAAAAAGGACATAGTCAGTAATAAGTCTGAGATATGGCCATGTGGGAAAAGAAAGGTTTCCCTCAATTTACATATTTTGTTCTTTCGTAAAGTTAAACTATCTCACTACAGTCCTTGAAATATCCAATTTGTAACTGACAGTTCCAGCTGCACAACACAGGAACATGAATGATCTGTGCAAAAATGAAAGCCCTTCAAGTATTTTCCTGGCTACATATATGAAATAAATAACATGTTGCAGTAGTTCAAGTGCTATGTTTACCTACTACAAAGATAAAACCTAAAGAAAAGTTAACAGAAATGGGAAAGAAGAGACTTTTTTTCTGAAGTGAGGTAATTTTTATAAGATATTCTACTCTTACTTCCTCAAATGCTGAGTACCTGAGTAAATAGTGAACTTTCTGCTTAATATACATCAACTCAGATAAAAGCTGACAGTCTTAGAGTCAGAACAGAATAAAATGTCAGTGGTTTAGAGCTTTGAGTTTTATGGTTTTCAGATTTAGAGGATGCTCAGAAAACTCTAGAACTACCTTAGTTTTAAAAGCAATATTTGCAGTCTTACAAGACCTGCAGAGAATGGTCATGGATAAGTCACTGATGTTTTCATTTAATACATAATTTCATCCATCTTACCCAGACAAAGAAAGAAAAGTAGCATAAATGTAACAAATAAGCACATCATGTTCACTTAACATACACATCTGCACAAAATTACAGCACAGCCCTTGCAATGCTTAAAAGATAATGCAAATTTCAGTGGAATGCAAAAAACAGTCAGAAAAGAGTAAAAATATTACCAAGGGAAGCCTCCAGTAAATTTTTAAGAAGTTACTCTAACCCTCCTTGAAAAGCTTCTTATAACATGCAGGAGTTCTAAAGCTTTGCAAGGGCTTTAGTCACAGTCATTACTGTTTTATGTAATCATTTCCAGCAACACGACTTAAGAGCTGGGAGTACTGGATTCATTACATTACAGCAACATGATATGCCATTACATCTTGTCGCAGTGCACACATGAATTAATGGTAAAGCAACATAATCACTTTGAAAACAAAACAACTTTGCATCAGCATGCACTTTGTTGGGTAAAATGTACATTTATGACAGTAGCAAACAAATTATGCAGACATTTATGTTTTAGTAATGTTTTGAAGTGCAAAAGCATTATTTGAATAATGCAGATGTTGACTGCCCTTGTTCTCAATAGTGATACAGATCCTCAATTTTCGACTACTGATGCAGATTATATATCAAACAATATTTGTGCATTACTCTCTGTAATTAATTGCTAGACACAAAAAGCTAAAGTTTCAAATGTATCTAAAAATACTTAGGTGGTTTAGCCAGACAAGGTTATTTAACCAATATATTTTTCCCCAAATGCATAAATTATTAATATTTGACTGCATGCAGAAGGCCGAAAAACCATCAGTTTATGACATTTTGAATGCATAAATCTAAGAAACAATGAGTTTCTAAATCAGAAAAGAAATTCAGACACAGTTACACTGCAGCACAGCCACTTTGTTACCATACCATTAGGCACACTGTTGTTAGCTGTTTTCATGACTACCGATATATCACATAACTGGAGCGTAACCCGAGATACAAAATAGTAAAACATGATTAGCTATCCACAAAGAACTAGTACTACAGTTATAGGAGATAATTCCATTAAAAAGGTCTTGTGGAGTTTTTTTCCCATATTTTTTTTTTAAATGCAACTAGTGGGAAATTATGTAAGTTACAAAAATTTCAACAAATTAAAAAAGTACCATTTGATTTATGGGTCTAGTATTTATAGTGTAACTGGAGCATAATTCTTTGTTATTTCTAAGTTCTTCTAATCATTCTGGTTAACTGTATTTTACATTATATGGAAGTTTTAAAATTTTTTTATTGGATAGCAGAGAAAGTCTTTTCTGCTCTTCTGTTTATTGACAAGATAACTTTCAAAAATATGCCCTCTAAAAATCCAGCTAGGTTAGTAGTAAATCCTTGTGAATGAACTGGCCATCTAAAGTGATGAATATGCTTTATTATTTATTAGACTTAATGGCCCTAACTGCAAGTGTGCTCCCTAATTAGGGTTAGCCATTTCCTATTGGAAGTAATGATAAAGGTTCATTAATTGACTAAGCTTCACTTTTCCAAGAGTTTTTAAAAAGAAATTTAAGGCTTTATTAAGTATTATTTAGCACACTAAATAGCTTAAATACACACACGTGTGCACATGCAACTTCAGTTTCATTGAAGTGGACAAAAGATGTTTCTGATGACTTAGTGAATTTCAGGAAAGGCATCCTACTACAGTAACAACTCCTATCCTCTGTAAAATATTCACATGTAGACTACATTATTAAATAGAATACAGCAATTTGTTTTCATTACTCAAACACCACACCAAGTAACTCTTCCCCCTGACTTCTATTCCTCTTAAGCATTGCCTCAGTTGCTCAGTGACAACTAAGGGACCTGATCTGAGGCAAGCCAGCCTGACAGAGCTGGAAATGCCATCAAAGGACAAGTGTCCAGTTGCATAAAGGGCAGGAGAGGAAGTCCTCTTTCTTTTGGTGCCCTCATCAAAGTTTTCATTCTGCATTTTCTTATGTGCCAGTATTTGCTTTCAAAGCTAGCAAATGCAGCTTTTCAGCATAGGAAATGAGATACTATGGATCAGCTGTTATATTCACCCACGCAGAATCCTAGAAACACCAGAGATATTTGAAATATGACTGATCTGCCTACAATGGAATATAAAAGGTTTTCAACACAAATGCCTTGCTGAAATGAGTGCCAAATTAAGATGTTTAACTTCAAGGAAGAAAAAGCACATGAATGAGTGCTTGCTGAATTCTCCTGGTATTTTGAAGTCCTGTTGGAGATATCAAGCAGCATCACATGACATGACATGATATTAAGCAGCGTTCACAGACATGAATCTTCACTGCAAGTCACTCTGCTCAATACATCAAAAACTTCTCATTAGGCATAACCAACCTCTGTGAGCAGGACTTTCCTCTACCAGGCCAGGTCCTAAACCTGAGTAATTAGCCAAGGAACATCCTCACCTGCATTATTTTAAATCAGAGCTTTAGATCTGGCAAAATATTTCTAAGTCAGGCTAAAATACAACCTGTCTGCCAGATGCTGCAAACTGAGCAGCAAAAACACGTTCTGAGTGCCAACCTTTAGCAAAAAGTATTTTTATGAGATTTAAATAAAAAAAGTCAGCAAATGTGAAAATTCAGTCATATGAAACCAACAGCACCCAGCAGACTGACA
The DNA here is from genome assembly GCA_038380795.1 of Pyrocephalus nanus. Lineage (NCBI taxonomy): Eukaryota > Metazoa > Chordata > Aves > Passeriformes > Tyrannidae > Pyrocephalus > Pyrocephalus nanus. The sequence goes on along the minus strand of CM076260.1, from coordinate 88,710,297 downwards.
GAACAAAGAAAGAACACTGCATTTTCTTTCCAACATGTTGGTTTATAAGCATAACTTGGTTGTAACTTTTGGGGACTTCCTAAATGTTTCCTTGGTTTTCCTACCAATTCTTTTACAATATGTACCAAGAAATTGGATATGCTCCACATATTGTATTAATTGTGGTGATTGTAGAAGATTCTGCCACTATAAACTGGTTTTCACATATAGACTTGTAAGAAACTTAAAGTACAGTTCTGCTTTGCAGGGGAATAGGCTGTCTATAAAGTTTTGAGGTTTTTTATTTAACTTTTAGGAAATTCTGATTCACAATATTTAGAGGTATTCGTAAGCTTGATCACTGCACATGACAAAGCCAAGCTTTGACAGCGTGGAAACCATGAACAAAAATGTTTTGTTCTTCTGCAGAGCGTGTTAAATCACCAGTAGGATGTTTTCCAATTATTTTACAGAAATTGTACAGATTTTTAGTTAAGATGCTTAAATGCCATAAATCAATCATGCCAGCACCATTTGTGCCACTGCAGTAAAGATTACATCAGTGTTTCCATTATAAAAACCCTGTTTTTCAGGGGTTTCTAATTCAACCATAAAAATTGGCTCTAGCCTGAAGTTTGGCAACCAAAATCACCACTTGGGAGTAATTCTTTTAACCATATTTTTTTTTAATGAATTGGTTTTTCAAGATACAAAATAGTTCTGAAAAAGAAAATTAGTGGTTTCAAATTTTGGCGAATTTCTATCCCTCAAAAACATTGTTTTAAAACTGATAATTTTGCATGTCATAAATCTGTAATGTGGACTGCTGCCTCTGGGTAATTTGGCTATAAGCAGTGGATAAAAATCACCGGCTTATTTAATTTTAAAATAAATGTAATTTTCCATGAAAACTTTTAATCCAATAAAACTTTCACAAACTAGTTTCTCATAGCAAGATGCGGTAGGCCTTGCATGAGGAAACTTTTATGACTCATTTACGTAGTAGCTATTCCATACATCTTAATTTTTGTGGCAAGAGGTACAAAATACCTTTTGTACCTTTTGTATTCTGATGCCTTGAATCAAATCAGCTCACCTCCTTCAAGACGACAATTCTGCCCTTTTGTAGCACCTGTGAACCTGACATGGTCCCTCACATAGTTCTGTGTAAGCACAGAAGAAAAAATAAATACTTTCATAGTAGTAAAGCACTAGAACTCCTTTAAAATGTATTTTGTTTAAAATTTTATGTATTAAATACTGATTCTAACTCACATCTAACAGTCTAAATTTTTCTCATGCATTTTAATTTAAGATACAAGAATTACCAGTTAAGTTTTAACCTAGTTTAATTCTAGCATTTAAAAAAGTCCTTCAGGTATTGGCTAATTTCAGTAAGACACCTCAAACCAACACCACAAACATGATTTGATCTTCAGGCTCTCAAAAGCTTTCTTATGAATGTAGGTTCAGCAAAAAGGAATTACAAGCCCGCTCCCCTCCACCGCCTGTCAGCAAAACTTGTCCACAGCACCGATATGCTTTGGACTGACTCCTCTGTGGAGTCTGAATTCCTAGTAGAATTTTTTTCTGAATTCATATTTAGGCAGGGAAAAAGAAGGTTTGGAAAGCCATTTTCGTAAGTTCTAAGAAGCTTAACAGCTCATATGTTGTTCTTGGGGTTTGTTTTTTTTTTTTTGGAAAAGTCATTTAAGATATATAATCATTGCTAAATTATAGCATTAGTTGCTTGAGGGGAGGATGGCTGGTTTATATTTAGCTCTTATGTCACCAGTGTCAATTTTTAATACTACACTTGGCTTTTGTCAGTTTGTTGTAGAGCTGTATTTTCTTTTCTTGAAAGAGATATTTGCAACGAAAAAATATTAGAGATATTTGTCTCCTTCCCCACACCATTTTGTGATATCAAGTTGCAGCATATTCATACAATCCATACCATAAAAGCTATCACCTCCATATTTAACAAGCTTGTAAGGAAACTGTTTTTTGATTGCCAGAAAAGCAAAAATACAAATACTGTTGAACATAGAGTACCTTCACAGAAAGCCCAGAAAGCACTTTGAGACTTTTTTCCTCCAAACATTGCACTATTTGTACAGGTACTCATAAATGTAAGAAGTCAGACAACAGAGAAAGATGCTACACTGACCAGTTTTGGTATTTCATTGGCAAATATCGTCACTGTTGTATTATATTTATTTTGTAATCAACTGATAATCTTTTGCATTAAAAACAAAACAAAAAAAAATCCCAACTCCCCTAAAAAACCCTGTATGGTACAATATCTGTAGCACACACTCAGACCTAAATACTTCTGAAAATTCAGTCTAGGAAGACAGTGCTTGGTGAGAAACAAAGAGACACTGGCACAGCTGGAAACTTACTGCATAATAATTGCATTAGCCAAAGAGAGGTGGCATGACAGGTAACATTGGTCTTTAGCCATGTAATGCTTCTGCAAAGGCTCAGAAGTCCAATGAGGTTGAACTTGAGCACATTTGAAGAATCAGCAAGGTACTTTCTAGGCAGTGTTGGCTGTGCAGTAGGCGCCAGCCTCCTCCCTGAAACATGTGTAAGCCTGTGACTCAAACTACTTTCTTGGCTGAGATGTAAAAGCTGTGTTAATTACTTTTTTTTATTCTGTTTTTTTTTTTTTTTTAATAGTGCTAATCCTGGGTTCCCAGTCAAATTCCAAATCACAGTTACATGATCTGTGATACATACTAAAATTGTCTCCAGAATTTCAACAGTATGTAAATATCTGTCCTACCCTAAGCAGTAATAATCTCATTCACCACTTCAGATGTAAAATAACCTGTGCAGCTCTGGAAACAAAGTACCAACTCTTAACTTTCAGACAATACTGTATGTAGGTAAATTCCTGTAGTATTCCACCATTAACTGGATGCAGTTCTCTGCTACTTGAAGCAATCTTTCCACATCAGTCTTTAAGTGAAGCTGGTAACATTGTGAACACTTCACTGATGATTTTATTTGCAGACTAGGGCTGGAAAGCTGAAAACCAAAACCCGAGAACTTGAAATTTAAATTGAATGAAACTCAATATTGAAAATCAAAATTATTTTTGAAGAACCAATTTATATTCATTTTGCACATTAACTCACACAACTCAATATTCTCCAGTTGGGGTGATCAAGATGTTCATCTTACAAGCCATTTACCAATCATAAGATCCAGTTACCTACACACTGCACAACAGGCATGGATTCTAGCAGGAAATTGTATGGTGGTCCTATAATCAGGCACAAAAAAGGATGAACTGTGGCAGGGAGAGGATGGAAGCGAAAGTGCACTGCATGCCTAGCAGCAGAAGAAAAGCATGGAGATCTACACACAGGAAGAGAGAACAGGGCACACACTGAAGGGAAGGTGTCCCGAAAATGCAAAGTCCTGTACAACTTTTTCAGGTAAGGACTCAAGCTCCATGAATTCAAAAATTCAGCATAGCTCTCTGAGGTTTAAGGATGGTTTTGTTTATAAACAGGAAGCACGAGTTTGTTTCTTCAGGTATAGCATTCTCAACAAAGATCATTAGAATCTTAAAGCATGTGGCTACTGGTGAAACTAGCTCCAGTACTTTTTAAGAAAAGAACCTGTTCAGCATCAATCACTTTAAAAATAAATATGCGCTCATTTGTGGTAGGTGATAATGTTTTCTGAAGAGGAAAAGCAGAGTTCAATTTCAATCAGGGCCGATAGAAAAGATCACAGCTTATAGTAGGATTTACCAGCCACAGTAGGATTTACCAGCCACCTAACCAGAGGCACACATGAATACCTAATTACTTTTTTCTGACTTACACAAAAACCATTCTCTTCTTTTAGCCAAAGGTCACTCAGTAAAACAATCATAGCGGCTCAGTAAAACAATCATGGTGTTCCTGTATGTGGGAACTTTATATATACATCTTAATTAGATCCCGCAAAATCTGAATTTAATTTTAAAGGCTCATAGTAATGATACACGCTCACATGTTTGAAGCAGACCACCTTCTTGAAGAAAGACGAGAAAGCATCAAATTAAAACAAGTATTCCTGCCTCAAAAAGCTGAGCAGACTGCTGACAGAAAAATCAGTACTTTCATTTTAAAAATTGATGCTGTCAATGCTTCAAAAGCTTTACCACTACTTACCGCATTGCAAGGTTGTAAGATTCTGGATGAATACAAGTTTGGTCCAAAGGATTGGGCTGTCGCCAGGCACTTGGTGTTGGTTTACTCTTCTTTTTACCCAGAGCACCTCCTTTCGTCAAAAGTGCACGACTTCCAAGTTCAGGTTTCTTACTACTGCCACAAATCAAAAATGGTCATGTCATTCTCAATGAAGATGATCCTAGACCAGTGTCCACGCATGAAACCTACACACTTCTTCCCCTGAAGTTTCTCTTAAATAAAAAAATTGCTCGGAATACAGTAAAGGCATCAATGACTCCTACTGCAAATACTCCTTTTGTGCCTCCTTGTTTGTTTCCTAAATCATAAGTAGTCCCTGCTTTTGGAGGACAAAACTTTAAAGGACTTGGAACTAGCACTGGTACTTTGGATTCTACTCATCAACTGTTGACAGAAACGCAGACATAACTTTCTCTTTCCATATCAATTTTTAAAATAACCACTATTTGTTAACTTAAGTAAAAAGCACAAAAATTATTTCATATAACACTCTATAGCCACCAACATGATTAGAAAGGACAAAAATGAAACCTTCTTGAAATCCATTTCAAAAGTTTTCATTTTGTCACCTGGACCCATAAGAAATGTTCTGGAGGTGATGGTGTTGGAAGCTTTATTTGGCCCCAAACTCCATTTCTCAGGTTATACAGTGTTCTCAAGTTTCATGGAATCTGACTAACATCAGAATCATGATCCAGCAAGGTAAAAAAAAAAAAAAATCCAAAACAATGTTCCCATTTCACCAGTAAATATTTGCGGGGAAGAGAAAGTCATCAGCCTTTCTTCCTCTGTTGTATTCCAGCATTCACTAGAACACATCTGTACATGGTAAGACCTATCGATCATATACAGCCTTGGAAGCAATTTCTTTGGTCTTCTGGTGCTTACAGTGAGCACCATTTGGCCTGCAGCATATGCTTCCCTGCCAGATGGGCAACCAATCTGTATACCTTCCACCCGGGCAGGAAGCCAGTCCTAATGTGCCTACCTCCTGCCTGGAAGTTACGCCTGTGCTGTTTGGCCAGCAGCAACTGGGAATACAGTATTGCTTCTGAGCACTGGGTTGGCTAAAAAACAGAATGTGCTTCCCAGGAAAATATTTTTTGAGAAGAGCCACTGGCAAAAGGGTGGGTGCGGTGCTACCACTGTGCCCTTTCTTAGTTCTTTATTTTGGAAGGAGAAATGAGAAAGGCAGGAGAAGAGAAATTGCCCTAGAAAGGGCATTTTCAGTTGTAGAAAGGAAGGATTTCAGGTCAAGAGGATCACTAAGAATGGTTGCAAGTGGAAAAGACTTGGTACAGAATTAGGGAATGAGATGACAGGGATGAGCACGACCTACTGTTGAAAAACTGAGCTCACATATTTGAGACAGACGGCAGTTGCATCACGCTTGCTAGGCAGAGGAGTATAACAGAGTTTGATCCAGGCAGCTATTCAACTTCCTCTCTCCAAGTTAAGGAATTGAAACTCTCAAAAAATCTGCACTAATTTACTATCATTATGTTCTGCCAAACAATCTTTACAAAATTAAATTATTAATTTACAAATCTTTAAATCATGCCTGAAACACAAGACTGAAGCTCTAATATCTCAGATCCAAATACTGCTGCATGACAAGCTTCTTCTACCAATTCAGTGACAGAATTTTTAACTACATTTACATATTTATTGAAAACTGGACTTAGAGGACTAGGCTAATAAGTCACGACTATTCAGAAGAAGAACTGTCTTCAACCATTGACTTCAACAAGTTTATTTCTCGTCTTTCAGAGCACAGGGGTCTAGGATTCCCCAAATCTCAAGCCTGAATACAAAACAGAAAAGAGGAAGAAGTCGTCTTGTACTATTTTGGATAATTTAGTCAGAATAGCTAAAATCTCTATTACCTGCAAAAGGTCTTTATATATTCTTGATTGAATCTGATGAAGCCAGCACACTGTTGGAAGGATTTGGGACCCAAACCTTTAACTTCTTTCAGCTGTTCTCGGTTTATAAACGGTCCGTTCTTCTCTCGCCATTCAATTATATTTTTAGCCCTGTTAGCATTCAGTCCTGCAATGTGTCTAAGAGAAAAGTTCACAAAATACTTTTATTAACATCAAATGGTCATTAATGCAAGTACTATCTGTTACAAGGATACACGTTTCTGTAGAAAAACTGGTTGACCAAACTTAAAAACTGCTAAGAAATTAGCAAAAAGTCACCCAGATCAAAGGCATCATCTGAAAAAGGATCCCTTCTCTTAGTTCTATGGAAGGAATCCACTCAAGCCAACAAAACTTAGTACAGCAATATGGTTTTGCACATGCCTAACTAGTAAGCCAGGGATGTGTAATTTATGATCTGTTGGCTATTTCTGTAACACCAATTCAATTTGTCATGTCTTATGGCCTGCCCCCAGCTGCCCTCTTCAGGAAAAAACGTGGGAGGAGAGTTCAAGACAGATAAATTGTTCCTGTATGAACAGCCCCCTCTCAGCTCTTCCACTGGTACCAAAACATCTTGCCCCAACATGAAGGGCTGATTGTGCTATCCAGAAGGAGAGTGGCTGGGAGCAGCTTGCCTTCCTCACACAATTCAACCAATCCTCAGTGCTTGTTGCTTTTCTCTCAGCTGTTCTTGAGATAAAAAGCAGCTGGGAACAAGCTGCCTGAGTTGTTCTGAGGGTAACTTGGATCTGGCAAAGAACTTACCTATGAAGTGCAACAGTAGTTAGCCAAGTTCCTTCAGGAAGCAGTGGGTTTGCTGCATGTTTTCTGTATGTACATGTGAGTGCAACTTTCTGTGTATGGAGTATGCTAATCATAGAAAGAGGGAAATGAGCTCTCGTGGGCAGTTACTCATGGCACTAGAGAAGGAAATGTCACCCACTAGGTTCAATATCAGATGCCGCCGCTTTAAGTCAACAGCAGCAGAGACCTGTTTGCGGAATGGCACGGACCAATTACAGAAAAACACCACCAGCAAACCCGGCAAGAATCATAAAGACTCAGGGGAAAAAAAAGGCAAAAAATCTTTCCGTTATTCTAATCCTTAAGCAAAAGTTAAAAAAATAATCCGAAGTTGGTGAAAGCTCAGAATTAAATTGGAGGGACACACCTTTAACCACAGTCAGAATATTAATCATTAGAAATGGAATTTTCTTCAAAAATTTCTTAGAAACATTATGAAATCTGGCTTATTTACACTGACAAAGGAACATCACACAGTTCATAGAATTTTCCACTGATGATCTCAAGTCTTTCAAGCACAATACTCACCAGTAATGCAAATACTGTAGCACTGTCATCCCTTCCATGTGTAATATGTGTCAAGAAGTATATTTGAAGTATCAGAAACCACAAGCCGAAAGCCTTGCTCATGGTACAATCTAGCTAGGGTGACAGTTTCATAAGCTGCACGTCTGAAGGAAACTTACACTGCACCTACACAGAACAGTAGAATGGAACTGCCTAAGGATGAAGTTAGACCCAGGTCTCAGTGCTGGCACATGCTCATAAACATTGTAAGCCAGGTTAACTTGACCACACAAAGTACTTATTCAATGTGGTTGCCACCTGCAACCATATAGGGACAGGGTCACCCCACATTCACAGTTTTGTGGAGACTGCAGCACCTCAGGCTGATGGTTTCTCCTGAAGTCCACATTATAGCTGTACCCTGCAGAGAAGGCTGCTAATGCTCACCCCTTGCATGAGCTCACATAGGCTTTTATTCGTGGAACGTGAAGCTATAAGAGACCGTCCAAAGGAGGGCCATGAGGATGGTGAAGGGTCTAGAGAGAAGACCTTATAAGAAGCAGATGAGGTCACTTGGTTTGTTCAGCCTGAAGAAGATGAGACACAGAGGAGACCTCATTGCAGTACTACAAATTCCTCACGAGGGGAAGCTGAGGGGCAGGCACTGATCTCTTTGCTCTTGTGACCAGTGACAGGACTCAAGGAAACACCATGGAGCTGAATCAGGGGAAATTTAGGTTGGGTATCAGGAGTAGGTTTTTCACCTGGAGGGTGGTTGAGCACTGGAACAGGCTCCCCAGGGAAGTGATCATGGCACCAAGGCTGTCTGAGTTCATGAAGCATTTAGACAGTGTTCTCAGGCACAGGGTGTGATTCTTGGGATGTCCTGTGCAGAGCCATGAGCTGGACTTTGATGATCCTGATAGGTCCTTTCCAGTTCAGCATACTCTATCATTCTGTTCTATGATGCTATGAGTGAAAATGCATTTGCCATTTAGGCACTGTTTGCTTTCTTATTAAAAATTGATCTAAATCTGAAAGCAGTTAAGATGGAAGAAATCAGACATCAGGCTAAGGGCTGGACATACAAAAGAAGAATATGGAAGAGAAAATATAAACCCAGAATGAATAGAGAGACTCTTACAAAATATGAAAAGATGTTTTGAAGGATAAAAAGGGTCTAAAAGATTAAAATATAGAGCTAGCAAGAATACATTTTTCCTAACTTTGATACCCAATATAATTTTTACTACCAAGATTTTGAACATTCCTCTTCTTCCCCTCATACTATGGAGGATGATACCAACAATTTTGCTCTTCTTAAAGTTTGTCATCTAAACCACAGTGAACTTTTCACGCTCAACAAAGAATGAGCTTTTAATTTCTAACCAAGAAAAATAAAGTCCAGAACATTTTCCAAATAAACATGGCATAACTACCAAAAAAAAAAAAAATCAGTAAAAAGGGATAAATTTTTCAACAGTTTCCCCTTAAATCTTTCCTCTTCTCCTTTCCTCGCCCAACTTTTACAACCTGTTCCACTTAGCAATACCTATAAAAATACCTTCTAAGAGACAGAAAGTACATTTGAAAATCCCTTTCTCAATGTAAAAATACAAATTTATTATATCACATTTTTCTGAAATTGCAGTGTTGGCTCAAAATTTTTAAATATCGGTTTTTCTCTGAAGAATAGTTCTACCCTGGAGAATCACAAAGACCCTTAAAAACTGACTCCTAATGATTCAGTAAAATACTGTCTTACTGTGTCATTTTCATGTAATTGGAAGTTTAACACAAGAGCCATTTGCTCCAGCTGAGCTTGAGTCAGATGGCAGACTAAACAGAGACTCTCTGATCCAGAGCCATGTAATTACTGGAATAGGAAAATGTTTCACTCACCTTAATAGTATTTCTGAGCAGATGTTAATATCAACTCCAACAAAGCTGACACACTCTTCAACCACACTGTCCAGAGTTGCTTTGAGCAAGGTCTGTGATACATCATGCTGAGAAACAAAAATGGAGATACTGGGTTACTGAAGTATCAAAGCATAAATAAATAAGAACTGCAAACAACACTAACATCAATAAAATAGTTGCTGGAACTCATCTATATCTTATGTGAGGGTATTAGTTAAAAAGATGAATTGTAGAATATATTTTTAGAAGATCTCCAGTATCTCTTTGCAACATCTTTGTTATGGTACAGATCTTTAGAATAAACACACTCTTCATGTCCCTGCATTGTTTTTAATAACTATTTCCCTGCATCTTGTAAAACCAAGCTGTATTTAAATATGATTGATTACTCATAAGGAATAATGCTTCTAGTCATCCCCTATGTTTTGTCTTTAATCTGATATTTATTTACTTATAAGATCAGTTTATTAAAAATAAGATAATATTTTAAAAATAAAGATCACAAGTGCTGTACTTTTGCTCCTGCACACACAAACATTTGAAAAATTTTCCAATGTATGAGCATCACACAAAGGCATAGTTGTTATTTACTAAAAGAACAAGCCAGGTATTGTATGAAGGTGGGAAATACATAAGGTCTGTATCAACCCCATAGCACCAGAATGTTTTAGATTTTGAACAGATATTTCTAGGAAGATTGGCAGGTCCTTGACCAAAGCACCACTAACGGAAATTCTTCCAGTTTTTCCATTATTGTTCATAGTGTTTCCCCACTTTTCTCCTGAAAAGAAAATCAGTCACACTTGTCAAAGTTAAAAGTTCTGAAGCTCTAAGATTTCTTTTCCTCCCAAATGTAGGCATACTTCAGTCAGTAACTGCTAGATCCCCACACAAGCCCACCAGTGCTTAGAAGTCTGACCTGGAGGGAGAAGCCTCTCTAAATGCAGGAGCTAATTCAATCACTATGTTGGCTTAGCTTCAGGGCTCTTATACATCACTCATGTAAATCTGGGTTGATCTGTTGTGGTTTCATGATGCATTCATTTAGGACATCAAGCTGGATCCCAGCCAAGATACCAAACACTTCATCCACTACTTTGTTTTACCTTCTAAGCCATTCAGATCTTTTAAAGATTTCACGGTTAAGTTTAACATACCTATAGTATCAACCCCAATCTACTAATACTGGTAGTTCATCAAACAGTGCTTAATAACCCCAAAAAATCGTAAAACTTCAGGCAATGTATTTCATAGCTCCCTGTTTCAGGTAATGTGATGTATTTTTCTTGATGTGATACATATTAAAGTTACTTATAAACAAGAAGCTCGTATTTCTGCAATATTACTCCTCCTATATAAACTCTGCATGCAAAAAAAATATGTACAAGTACCAGCATTTGCACACAGTCTTGGTCTTACAGCCACAAAGCTTACTTGCACACTTGGCAGATCAAACATCAGTTTCTACTTACTGAAGTGCTGCTACTACAACACAGTAACTTCTTTTTTGAATAAAGAGATATAAATAAAAACCCACACTCTTAAATGAAGTCCAGTATTTCAATTTTCTGACTTACTGAAGGTGTAGCTTCTCTTAATGAGGATCTTCTATATGTGCCCTCTTCCTCCTGGCACCAGCTGTGTAATATAGTAGAGCTACAGGTTTCCACCTCTCATGCACGCTCTTGCAAGGATGTATTTATATAACACAGCACAAGAAACAGAATAAACTGTTGAGAAACAACACCCCCATTTTCTCTTCTCTGCCAAGTACAGCTGCCAAATACTGGGCTAGGTTTTTCCCTAAATTTTTAATTTGCAGCTCATTGTAAGACAAAGAAACTAATTTAACTTTTTTTTTTTTCATTGTGATGAAGGAAGGCAAAAGAAGAAAAAAATGCAGAAGAAAAATCCTTCTACGTTTAGGAAAGGCTATTGACTCCAAAGTACTTAGAAGTTGATGATGATATAGTCTCACAGGTTACATTAACAAGTTCCATTTACTGTAGCAGTTCTCGGACACCTCTAAAAAAAAAATCTGGTCTAAAACAACTGCTTAGTATGTAGAGTCTATAGAATATATAAAATATATCTAGTGGCAAAGAGAAGAGTAAACTGATGTTTCCCTAGGTTTCAGTCTCATTCATTAAGATGATCATTCTTCAGGAGGAACAACATGCAGTTACATGATTCAAAACAGAAACATTCATCACTGTCTTCACAATGCCTTATAGCATAAGATGTAGCAAAGAGGGAAATCCATTGATCTGGTCTAATTTTTCTAAGCAGTTCTGTGGAAGAGATTTGATCCAGCAGAAGCTTTATTTCCAGCTTACGGAAAGTGAACCTAGATACTAATTCAGCCAACTCTACTCCCTGCAAACCAAGGAAAGGATATATCACAATCAAAAGCTAAGTATCCTGAAATATCTCTTGACAGTGGAAGAAAGACCACTGCTCATAGATCCTCAGTTCCAAATGCAAAGTTGGCATTCACCTAAAGATCAAGATCTGAATTTTGTGGATGCAATAGTTTGTGTAAAATTCATGTGAGAGAATACACACATCTTGGAAAAACTGCATATTTCTCTTGCTAGGAAGACAAGAAGTTCTCAGGTCTCTCAAAAATGATTTGTATCTTTTCCCTTTATTGCCGTTTGCCAGTCATCATTAAAATAACAAAATGAGACACACATAAGTTTTTCTTTATTACTCCAGCACATAACAGTTGTACGACTTGGAATGCCTATCACAACACGTACGTGAAGGCACAGATAAAGTGAATGGGCAGATGTGACAGAATAGGATAACCATAAACCACTCCCTAAATTAACAATCTCTAAGATACCAATACCTCACAGAAGTAAGATACTTTCAGCTAGTGAATGATGTTAAGTTGCAAAAGCTAGGAAAACTTTACACATGGCAAATCTGGCTCCCAAGAAGCAGCTATTGGCCATCACAGCTTCCTTTGGCTATGATGAAGAGATTTCTAGACCCCCTTTTACATCGGTACAAAGCACAAAGAAGAGTTATGCATTTATTTCCTAAAAGTAGTTAAAACATTATTATGCCAAAACCATTGCCAAGATGTCCTACTGCTAACAAGTTACACTTCAGAAAAGTGTAAAGTGCAGTGCACTTCCCAGTTTTCCAACAGTTTCACTCATCATCTCAAATATCAGAGGTTAGACAGTGTTATATACTTCTGTGTACTATTTATATGCACTCGGGCAGTATCAGATTATTCAGACACTATGAGAGGCACACATACACCACGCTACTCACGCTCTACAATGGGTCTGTAAAGGCAGGAATGATGAACTGTTGCATAAAGAGCATCAGAATAAAACCTGCACACATAAAGCCCAAGTTCAAAATGCAAGGCTGCTTTCAAATTGAACTTATGCAGAACTTCATGCTGCACAGCCTCTGACAACCCCTTCACACACCATGGCATCAGTTGATCCCCTGTGATCCCCTGCAAAGCTTTCTAAATAAAACACTCTCCTATGAACACTGACTCTGAATGTACCCTTATGCATGGGGGTGTTCCTGCTAGAACTGCTAAGTACAGTCTTTAGCTCAGAGTCAATACACAAGGTGCTCTGACAGCTATGTCTAATAAGTAGGAGCACGTCCTTTGGAGCAACTTCCAAACATCTTGAATTTACCACGCAAATAAGTTACTGAGGCTATATTAAAAGGATACTCAGAAACTACTTAATTTACCATTAAAATATTCACACTGTTGCAACAGTAAATCTGAACCAGGAGACTTAATTTTATATGATGATTTCCAAACAATAAAAGTATCGATACTCCCAATTTATGGAAACTAAGGCCAGCAGAAATAAGGGACATGACACAAACTGCAGAGTGTCCAATGCATATCCACAAACTTTTGTTTATCATCACTCTTCAGAAAACAAAGCTACCTTACTTCATAGATAGTATTAGCAAGTAGTTAGACATCTGTTTGGTTTGAGCTTTTTGGGGGTAGGACTTCAGAAATTAATCTGCCCTTAGAAATATTGGGCACAAGGACTGTTGTTTCACTCAGTTTCAAGAGCAACAAACACTCACTGGAAATAATTAACATTATTAAAACCCTATCTGTTCCTTGAGAGGTTACTACTGCAGCTGTAATTGAAAGCCCTTTTCCAGTTTCAAAAACCTTTGATACATAAAAGGAAGGCAGTATTTTAAATAGCCTCTCAGCTCAGTTATTTCTAGCAGTATAGCAGTACAAACTATAAAAATACATTTGTCATCAGCATGGTAAATTTATCAAGTCAAAGAACCACGGCTCACATGAAGTCTGGAGGCTGTACTTAGTCCATCTACATGAGCATAAACAGTGGATCAGCACACTAACTTTGCCTGAACACCAGATTACTAGTGTTAGACTGGAACTGGCAGCTTTAACATTCAAGTAAATTACAAATCCAACCTCTTCACTTTCAGCAACACCCCTCCCCCAACACTAAAAACAATACACATAATTAAAATGCATTTGGTTCCCTTTTCCTGGTTCCCTATAAAAATCATCATTTCAGAAAGTACGGTATGATTGCATGTGTCTCTGAAAGAGAAATGCAAACAGCTTAAAATTCTACTGCACAGCAATTCTTAAATAATTATTTTACATTTACAAACATTAGCAGATATCAACGCAACCAGCATGCATCGTTATTACTTTACAATGCCCAAGAGTCAAGCAAGGCACCTTCCAACACAGTTGCACAGGAATTATTCATACCTTGCAGAGCCTACAAATGTAGGCATGACCTAACAATGCTGGTTAGAAAGCAGTGGGCAGGGGATGAGTTCTCAAGTCTGGGCAGCAACCTGCAGGTTCTTGACCCGGGCTCAGTATTTACAGTACTATAACAAGATCAACATTCATTCTAAATATGACCGAGCTGTTGGCCAGACAATCTATTTTGGGTTTTGATCAAGTTATACCTCACTCGTCCTTTGAATCTGCAAAGGCAGTCTTCAATAAAGTAAATGCATTTTAACTTTTTTCTGTCTAAGTAAGTCCTGAAACACTTCTAACACTCCATAAAACATTTTGTTGGTACCTACCATTAACTTCTGTAGCCACGAATTTTAATATTGGCGTGTGTGACCAGCCAACATGTCTCTTGAAATAATACTATTTTTTAATTTTAAAAACTGTGCAAACCGAATGACATTTACTGGAAGAGAAATTAGGTGGGACAACAGCAAAGTTCAAAAGCAAAGTTCAAAACTATATTATTTTACAGAGATTCAACCCATGGAAATGTGTTTTAAAATTTAAAAAAGGGAAAAAAACATTACTAGTGCTGTAACCTATATATAATTCACTGCATTTCAAATGCTTGTGAAACCACAAAAGCAAAATGCATTCATAAGAAGCCCCAAAGTACAGCAGGACTAATGTAGCAGAATTAGTCCAAGGAGATGCACCTTTTCATGTCCAGATTAAAAAAAAAAAAAAAAAAAAAAAGCACCTTACATGTCAGGTGGAAAAGTTGCAAAGGTTAGGAGTGGGGTTTTAATCTCTAGAATCCACTGGAAAATCCCTTCCAGTTAGATTCTAAGAAAACAAGCTTATCCCTCTGATGTTTGATAAAAGGGTCTAATTTCCAGTAATTCTTTTGAAGACTGTTTGTGGTTTCTCCAAATGTTATATTGTTATGGGATATATTGTTATCGTATGTACTTAACTCTCATTTCTTGTTTCAAAAATCCAAATTCTGTTTATTTTAACAGTATATTACTATCACTGAAATATCCCAAGAGAGAGAAATGGATTTGTATTTTCAAAGAAAACAACAGAACAAAAACAAAGTCTGTCAGCTCTAACATTAAAAAGAAAAAAAAAAGAAAACATAAATGTACCAGTTTATCATGTAAATGCTTTGAGTTACTTGCAAATTGCTGGAATTCATCTTATATTTACTTGTACTATACTGCGAAGGTTGTTACACAAATTCAGTCCGGTGTCTAAAGTTAGGTTCTTTCATATGTGCAAGCTAGCAGCAAATGACATATATCCAAAAACACCTTCCTCTTTCCAGAGCAGATACCAGTTTTCTCCAATGCATATTGTTATGTGACCAAGAGGCTGCAATCTGAACTGTAACTATAATCAACCACATAATTCATGGAGATTTCAGAAGGACATTTTTCCCAATAAGTAGCAAAGGTGATCATCCAAATTACTAATGGTGAAAAGCCTTACATTTCAATTTCAGTCCAAATATGTATTTTGGAGCTCTTAATGCTCTACAAATACAGGGTGGATATAATGATAAGGACCATCAGAAGTGGAGTTTCACAGATCACATGGGTGAAAGGCAACACATTCAGTTGGAGATTTTCCTGAAGAGTGATGAAGGATAAGAGAAAGAAAAAAAGGAAGATCACACTAATAGAGGGAGAAGGAATGGTATAGTTTATAGAGGGACAAGACAGAAGTCATGAAGTCTGAGTGAGTCTGTTCATCTGTGGGAATTGTGTTTTGTCTGAAGTCAGTGACCATCCATCACCCTGTAGCAGATGGGTGAGGAACAGCAGCTCCTGGGTATAGAGTTCCCGCCAGCCTCCCTCACAGCAAAGGGAGTCCCCAAGAGATGTGAGACGCTTGGTAAGAGCGTACATAAATACACATGCTTCTTCCAGCTCCACTGAAGACACGTTGGGATCTCTCTCGTTCATCTCTAACAAGGAACATGGTACTTGAAATACTATTAAAAACTACAACAAAAAGAAAAATTCATTTAAGGGTATCTTCTAGAAAGATTAGTACAGTTGATGCATATTTTATTGTATCTTAGGTGTTTCCTATAAGCAAATTCTTGTGCTCATTGGCTTTCTCAAATTTACTATTCAAACACACTCAGCAACTGCCACGCCAGGTGACTCATATCAGCAATGCACTGAGAATGTATTTAATAAAATGACATATCCATTCCCTCATTAGGAAAAAATGTAGATGCCAAACAATTAAATTCCACATTCTTTTAATCCCACACCAACAGAATTAGTCAAGATATAATTAAGAAGAAAAAAAAAAAAAAGGTTTTTATTTAAGGTGACACCACCTCCTGAAAATGCTTGCTGAAAAAACATTAAGGAAATTCAACTTTCCTCAACTCTCTGGCCCCTACCTTTTTCTATTTTTAAAGCAGAGCAGTTCAAATAGAATATGCTTTAAGAACACTTGCAGATCCTACTGCTATCTCCCTCTGTTCTATTTGGCTCCTACTTTACTTTTATCGGGAACTCCTTCCCCCTTGAACCCCAGCCTCTACCACAGCCCAGCTAAAAGCAAAAATCAGCTAGGACTGAAACAGAATGCAAGACACTGTCATGCAGAAGACAGCCAAAACCAAATAAAGTAAGCTTATTTTCTCTGCTTATTAAAAAGCAGAAAAAATAAATGTGATTGACATATGGCAACTTAAAAAAGTCACTCAGGGTAGTGTTGACTGAATGACCCGTGGAAGACTGAAAGCTGACAGAAAACCAGGAAACATGTGGAAAAACAGAAGTCAGCTCAGTTACCAGCATTTATGGATTTGACAGGCAGAGTACATAAGCATCCATTGTGTCATTCACATCTTTGATAAATGAAACCAATTTCAGCACCACTCATTACATATAACAGCAACATATATTTAAAGCAAAAGCATAAGTAATTAACTGGGTAAAAAAATCAGTAAGATGTAGTAAGTTTGTGTCTTCAAAAATCTGTTCTGCACTAAGCCCAATAAAAATTGCATTAAGACATTTATTTTGTACATCTAGTACATATTTATAAACAGCATAAACAAAATGTTTGCACATTGGAGGTTGAAAAGTTGGCAGGACTCAATAATAAATTAGCTGCGTTAACTTGTCCGCACTAAAACCTTAAGCTCTCAATGACAATTTTTACAAGTGAACAAGAACACAAACATTTCTGTCACTCTCAAAAACAAATATTTCAGAATCACCATGGCTATTGACAGTACATGATCATTACTACTAATGTGATTAGTATAATATAAAAAGTGAGAAATCAAAATTAACTAGAAGAATGGCACAAACAAGAACAGTGCATGTACTATCCCATACAAAAAAAATAGCAATTGAGTACTCTCGCAATATCCATATTTTTTCAAAAACAAATAAGACCTCAGCAGGTGGAATGGAAAAAGCACAAATCACTTACTTTATCAGCATCCATGACAGATGCTGTGATTTGTAGGCTCATAAGATAGCCCTTACTTATATTCAAGATCCGGAAGTTCTTTCAAAAGGTTTCTTTAAAACATTAAACATACAGTATTTAAATTATTTCTAAATGTGTAAAATAATGTATAGTTTTTCAGTGCAACAAATTTATAAAAAAATGTTTGGAAAAAAGTTTTCTTAGGTATCCTCTAGTGGAATACTTGTAAATAATCATTGTATTACTATCACTGACTTACAAAATTTACAAGATACTTACCAGGTTATAGAGCTTTTAACTATTGCACATATGAATATATTAATTGTAAATCAGTAATCTGATCACTATTTCCCTTGAAAAATGTCTTATTTTATAAAGGATCTACGCCCAGTTCACTGAGAAAAATTAGGCTGCTCTCTTTCATTAAGTAATTTTCAAGTAGGAATCAAGATTTTGATTTAACTAGGTTATCCCCTCAGACTAACATATTTAAGGTCTGGACAAGAACCTGGAAAACAAAACCATATAATACCACAGTCAAATCCTAGCAGTGGGGAAAGTGTCTTCAAAAACTCATCCCAAGTTCTCCTGTTACAACTTAACTGCTAGCAGCATCAACTGGACCACCTCACATGAACAACCAAAGAAGGCAAATGCCTCCCACACTGTTTCAGTTAAGCATATTCCTAAGATGTTGTCTTTGTAAAACAATGTGAAAAAAAATTAAAAATGGCCTTTACTTGGATTTGGGCGTTGGTGGTTTTTTTTTGTTTGTTGCTGCTGGGTTGTTTTTGGTTTTGTTATGTTTTTTTTTTTTTTTTTTTAGTTAGATAGGATTTGTGAGGAACAGATTTTTATTATTTCATATACGCTTCTAAAGAGAACTGGAAAGTGACATCCAAATGGCTTAAGTTATGTGCATACCAAAGACCTCTACATATGAGGTGTGGAAACCTGGTCCAAAGTACACTGAAGTAAAGGTAAGTTAGGAAAATGAGAAGAGAGCGTTGCACATAGCTTCACACAGATTAAGTCACATCTTATGAGAGAAATAATTACTTCCTCTTGAAAATGTTTCTCAAACAAAGAGAAAATGCTTCTAGCCACATCAATCATTTTGAAATTTATACTTGGAACAAACAAGAAGCTACAAGTTTTTTATAATGGCTTATGTACAAATATGTTCTTTAAGTACTTTCAGCCTTCTCCATCATTCAATTCTAAAGCTTCAGAAAGGCACTGGATACCTCATCAGATTTCTTCCCTTTCCAATCTGCACATGCCGTACCTCATCACACTAAAATTAAGTTTTCTCCATCTGAAATTCTGTCTTCAAGTCATAGCTACTGAAAGAGTTTGCTTGGGGAACTGCAGCATTAGAATATTTTCAATAGCTACTAATACAAAACAAGCACAAATTCAGCAGTTTGCTATGCAAAACTTATTACACAGTAGACTGAAACTTCACCAACAAAACTCATTTGTCACATACAAGGGTATTTTAATACAGAACAGTTCCAGCTTGCTGATATCTTCAGATATCAGTAATGTCACCATGCTGACATTTTCAGAAGACTATTGCACATGCACATTCACAATAGTGAATAGAATTCACTATTATTTAAAATTATTTAGAAGGTTTCATAAAGCATTCATACCATTAAATAATTTAGATATTAATCTATTTTCTACTTGTCTTAGTGATGTACCTTGAATTTTATGGAAGGTATGGAAGAAAAAAAGGCAAAAAAAAGAAACCCACTCATGGAAAAAAGCCCTTCTGAAAGGTATCTCAAATTCAGGATGCAGATACCCCAAGAGATAGAAGCCTTGGAAAATTTCTTCTCAAAGCCCTGAATAACTAACCCCAACAACACATTAAGATATGCCATTTACTTGGGACATTGGCTTTTCAGGAAAGATTATGGAAGAAGCATAGTGCCTTATTAAATAGAGCTGGGAAATTATATGGTACCTAGTAATAGCAACATCGGATCAGATCTCAGGATGTGATAAAAGAGAGAGACAGTCTAATGACGTGCACACAGAGGGAAGGAATGCTATGAAAATAAAGAGCATGGACATACTATTTTGCATACACTTCAAGGCAATTTTATTTATTTCTTATCCACACAAGTGCTTTCAGTAAAATGCCTGGGTTCTGTGACAGCAGGACTCAGAATAGAGTACTTTTAACAGCAGCCCTCAGAGAAACAAGGAAAAGCTATGACAAAACCAGATTTACTCAAGATATCCCTAACATATTCATTCATCATAACATATATGCATAACATCCATCAACACAGTTTTACTATACCACCATAGACAGAAGCAGTTGCAGAGAGAGAAGTCAGGCCAGTCAACTTACGTTTTCTAAGAAGACAAGATTGAGAACATGAGCAGAGACATTGCTTTAGAACAGTCTTAATTAAAAGTAGCATTTCTCTATAATTTAGGAATAAGTGGATCTGTCACTGACATAAACCTCTTTTGCTGAAGAGACAAATTTAAGAGGGTAGAACAGAAATAACATTTCCTTAACTCCTCCCCTCCAATTCATTGCATCCATCAGATAAATTAAAATAAAAGAAGGACAACTATAAGGCAGGAATAAAGGCTGGGGGAAAAATAATCAAACAGATGGGGAGGGGTTTAACATTTACAAAGAATGTCCAGATTATCAATCCACCTACTTTGAAGTTTTGTAATGTCTAAATTTATGCTAATCTGAAGGGAGCAAACAGATACAAGAATCCATTCACAACAGCACTTCTATACAAGTTGAGAAGTAAAATTAAAATAAAGTATCATCACTTAAAACAATTAATTAGAGGAAAGAGGAAAAAAATTGTGTTACAAGGCTACTTAATTCCTCTTCCCAGATAAATGTGTCATAAAAAGTCCAAGTTCACAAAAGAATTTTTATTTTGCTTTGTAATAATAACATACAGTACTTATACTACTGGAAATAAGAATAACACTTGTTCTTGTAAAGCAAATGAGTTTGAAGGCTGAATGTATGCTTATCTGGTTGAAATTAATATTTTTCATTGAAGTTTTAACTTGCAAGCCACGTTCTCTGTGATTGCAAATCACTAGTGTTTCAGTCCTTAACTGATTGATAAACATTGTCTTTACATATCCTTCTTTTAAAAAGGACATCATATGAAATGACAATACACATTATTGAAAATTTACCACTGATTGCTAAATAAGGAATTCCTGCAAAAGTTACTATTAAATATGTAATTAAAAATCAAGTTACCAATTTTAAATGTTAAGTCCCATTGCTGGCTACTTATAAGAAAAATCCCACCTGTGTTACAGTGCATGGGAACAGTGTGAAGCGGCAGCTTATTGGTTAGTCTCATCTGTTCCCTGCATTCTTCTATTCATTTTTAAACAAAGACTGTTTATTTGCAAACAATAGTACATGAAAACAATGTTTTCCCATAGCAAATGACATGGCAGACAGCATTTCAAAACAGTCATCACGTTCACTGCACCCAACAGGACAGTAGCCATTTACCTGCACCCCTGCACTTCCAAGTGCAGTTCAAGGTCCTGGTGCTGCCCTGTGCATTTCGCACAGTTCGGGTCAAACTTCACAACAGCTCAACTTTCCTTTGAAACACTGCCACGTTGGGGCTGTTTAAGAATGAAATCTGCTTGCCCTTAGGGCTTTATAGAGTTAAAGGGCAAAATCCTGGCTCCATTTAAAGTCAGTGGGCAGTTTGCCATTTAATTCAATTGATCTAATATTTCACAGTGACCTTAAGGGTATACCAAAAAGCTTGTACCCATGTATCCTGCCTTTGCTTGCAGGGATAGTGGTGGCATGTATTAGTTTTTAACAGTAATGTCTGGGTGGCAACTAGAATGCTTTTACTTTGAAAGTTCACATGAAGCTTGCAAGCATTCAAAAATTAATTTCAAAATTCAGAAACTACAGAACTGGCACTTCAGCAAACATTCACTTCCACTTCGTCCGGGCCATTTTAAAGAAAAAGATTAAGCAAATAGTATCTTATTTCACATGGTTTTTAATATTAACTAAAATATGGCCGTATCGGTGCCACATCACAAGTTACCTTCGAAACATTTGCAGACACAGCATAAGCAGGACATATTTCACGTTACCACCTCAGCATCAAAACAAACTACAGTGGCATGGGGTTGGATGAGTCTATCAATTTGTGTATCACCCTGTGTAGGTGCAAATCTACAGGGAAGATTTTATAAAAGCAACTAACCAGCTAAGAGAACAGATGATCAGAAATTCTAACTATGGTATATAGAAAATAAGGTTTTAATCTATCAGCATCTCAACAACCTATGATTACTTCTAATTGGTTACACTATTACTCACATCCTTATAAAACAAGGTTTAAACGCTCCCAAACACAAATCACACAAATTTACTCTTAGAGGACCGTACAGATAACCTGAGGAAAATCCCAAATATTTCCCCATGTTTTACTCCTCACACTCAAGTAAGACCATCCATCCAGTGACAGATGCCAGGATGCTTGGATCTCTGCTTTTTTCATATCCCTTATGTAAACAGTAATCCCTTTCAAAGTGAAAAATTCTCCTCTTCCCTTTCAGCTAATGTATATGGTACTTTATATCCTTATTTAGAAACTTGGCAAGAAAGAATAGTGTAACTGATTTTGCATAATGTCTCTCTTTCCCACTTTTAACTTTCTGACATCATATTAAAGACCAACTCAGCAAAGTTGACAGCAGAATAATTGTGTTATACACTGCTTTCTCAGTTCTGGACTTGAAATTAAATTAATAATCATTGCTCAGAAAAATTGTTAATTTTTCCCTCACACCCCAAATTCCCAAAATAAATAGTAAAAAAGGCTGCAGATAGTAATTTTTAACTTGAGGCAGACACTGTAGTATTTGTACAGTCATTAAAAAACATCTTCCACTTATTTTCATCATGCAAAATTAAAAGATATTCCATCACTGAAAATATGACACAACCTAGCGCAAACCTAGCTAGCCCGGGAGAGGGAGAAATGGAAATGCCAATTAATCCAATTACTGACAGAGAAGCTATCAAGATGAGTACCTATCAGGTCAAGTTCAAAAACACATCAGAAGCACCAGTGTTAAAAAAACAAAAAAGAAAAACGAAAAGAGAAAAAAGCTCACGCTCCCTGTGCTGAGTAGCACTATTAAATTCAGATGCAGGATTGTGTTTAGGTTGGACAGGCCCCAACAGTAGAACAAAGTCAGTCTGTCTTAGTACCATAACCAAATTCTACAAGTTAACAGCTTTTCATGAAAAGCTGCCATTTCAAAATGTCAATCAAACCTGAATATAAGTGGGAACTCCTGCAGAAATAACCAGCTGCAGGTTTGAAAAACAGTTTTCACTGAAAGTGGAAACACAAAAGATGTTTGAATGAGATCTCTTTTCATTCCTGTAACAGTAGACGGTCATTTTCACAACATCAAGGACAAAAACACAAGACAAAATTGCAAATAATGTCTTGAAAGAACCATTTGCAGGGGTGATGAATGATTCAAGTTACAAATGACAGAATTATTGGCAAATGGAAACTCATCAATATGAAAAAGCTTCTCTTATAAGATTGCAGTTTGTCTCCACTTTTTCTCATTGTATCTGAATGATTAAGTTGTATGTATTAATTTCAATACACATTTAATATTCGCTTTCTCACCTTGAGGCAGTAGCTTGCACCAAGATCATCTGACTTGCAATATAGGAAGCATGTCTTTATGGAGGTTTAGGTGTTTAGTAAACAATTTAAATACTTTCAGTTAATAAAAATGCAGATTCTAACAGAGCAAAGCTAAAATTTATAATCTACCCACAAAGAGAACACAATTTGTCTAATTCAGTTCTGTATATCCAAACATAAGTCACATTTATACAATAAACCAAAAGAAAAATATTTATACAACTGTACACCATAATGGAAAAGAAACTTACCAATATTGCTTTGGCCACATTCTCCATTCTAAAGAATATAGCAGGAACAAAAGCATTTTCCCTATTCTCTAAAAGATGCTCACCATCTCTGAAAATAAGTTTGCTGGACAAATTATCATCTTCATCAATTTCTTATTTAACAACTGGACTGATGTAGCAGTGATTTGTTTCAGAAATCTCCACATTCAATGCCACAAAACAAATTTAGCCAGCACAGAGGCTCAGTGAAGACTTATGCCAGTATATAGGATTCCCCATCCCAAAAGGTAACACCTGCACTGTAATATCAATATGCACCTTTCTTATTACAAAGAAGTAAGAAAGGAATAAATTGCACAGTAGATTAACACCTCAGCATGTCTGAAAGTTTAGAGTATTAATGTAGATATACCGCCTTATACATATTTACCTTCTTCCCAGCGTGACTATCAGTATGACCATTATGCAAACGAGAGAACATTAACTCTTTTGAGTGACACCACGTTTTTCTTAAGTTATGCTTTTCACCAAGGTGAAAACACATTTACATGAGCTACATAAAAATCACAAATTAGGATGTGATGAAACAGCATAGTTATATTAAATGTAATTGAACATATTTAAGACTTAAAACTTTGAGGAGTTGGAAACAACATATGATTCTTCAGCAGTATTCAGTGAAAAAGAAGATGCTACACAACATAAAACTGAAACAACTTATCACTCTAACTTCATCGTACGAAGATATCAGTTACATCATCCAATTTCACACTACAGAACTGTTTCTATAGAATAAATTAATTTCTGATATCCCAAATCTTGATCTTCATATTTCATCAAGCTATATTTCTCTAGCTACAGGCTGCAGCACACTATCAAAGCTACCTGAGAATTTTTTCTTACATTCAAACTTCAGTAGAATCACAAGAGAAATTTATCAATACTGCTCCCAACAAGAAGACAAAAATACAACAAGATGTTTCATAGTAAGTTCTCGTTCTTATTACTTTATTTCATCAGCATTTGTTTTTAAGTAAGCTGAAGTATAGATAGTCTGCGCTGAGGTTTTGCGGATGAATAATTAGCTATATGAAGAAATAGTTGAAGAAAGATTAACTTGACCACAAAATGCTGCTACTGAGTCATTTAAAAATTGAGAGAGAAAAAAGGAAAGAAGGAAAGAAAAACTGTGCCAAACATAGTGCCTTAGCAAGCAGTGTTTTTGAACGTTCTCAGAAGCATTTACTGTTTACTTCAGGAAACAGCTTACAAGTCAAAACATGCTGGAGATTTTTTTTTTTTGTTTTGATCTGCCAATTGTTAGTCAAGATTACTATTCA
Source organism: Pyrocephalus nanus (assembly GCA_038380795.1). Taxonomy (NCBI): domain Eukaryota; kingdom Metazoa; phylum Chordata; class Aves; order Passeriformes; family Tyrannidae; genus Pyrocephalus; species Pyrocephalus nanus. The sequence continues at coordinate 88,685,440 of CM076260.1, read as the reverse complement.
TTTTACAGGAGTGTTAAGAATGCAAATGGTTAACAGTAGTATAAACTATATACTTGGTTTAAGTTTGAATGTCTAAAACTATTACACACTGCATTCATCTGCATTCCCTGTTTATGGGAATGAAATATGTAGTCATTTGAAGTCCACAATATGTATACTGTGTTTGTAATAACTGCAGATTTTACAAGCACATTATTCTTTCCATTAGGATTAAAACCTCACCGAATAGCAATTTGTGAAAGAATTCTAGCAGGGCCCTGAGCCCAGAACTCTGACCTCTGATGAGATGCTTGGCAGCAACAAACTCTAGGTCTAAGCAAAACATCTGGTTTGAGTTAGACTTCCTGAAAAAATAGCCCCTGTACTGGGGAAACTGGTATTCACTCAGCTTTGTCTATACACTTTGACTGACTGAAACACTGTTGCAGGGTGGGGGGAGGAAAAGGGGAAAAAAAAAAAAAAAAAAGCTTTGCCAGAATGCATGTCAATCACTGTAGACTTGGTGGCCTCCAAAGAGCCAGGCACTTGCACTAGGAAACACTGTACGGGTTTGTTCATGCTTCTTGGGCTTTTTGCTATTGTACGTCCTAGCTCAAGGTCTTTTTCAGAATTAGTGCCAACTCTGAATTATCTAATCCAAAACTACAGTCAAGCTCAAAATAAAAATTTTGCCTGAAGAAATACTTTCTGCAGAATTTTTTTAAACAATAATTGTTTTAGCGTCATTTTTCTTGCAAATTTAGACAATCACTGTCATCATAAAATGAATGAGAATATTCCCAACAAAAACACAAACTCCCACTGCCAAGAAATTTGTAAGAACAGCAACAGCTTTTGGTTGGCTCCCAAAACTTTTCACAGGCAACACGTTGTCACATGCATTACGCAGATAACACAGTACCAGAGAAGGGTACAGTGAGAATGCTGATACAGTGGGGCAGGGTGTTGTCATCCTCCTGCTCATTAGCATAATCAGAAAAAACTCTGACAAAAAAAGGGTAAGAAAAGAGAAGAGCTGGTTCTTGCTTCTCATTTTCCTGAGATGGAAAGTATACCGTATGACAGAGTAGGTGAAAATGAAGAAATGCACAACAGTTGCAGGCTCAGCAAGAGTTGCATTTTGTTAAATCTGGCAAGCCCCCCTAAGGAACCCAAGCCCAGCTCGGTGCGGTAGGTAGGACGCAGCCTCAGTAACATACGTGACTGTCAAAAAGTATGTAAACTCAGTTCATCAGATAGATGTTTTCCTCACAGGAGATTTTGTATTTTTAAATATCAGAGTGAAGTCTTCTGCAAGTAATTAAGCTATAAAAATGAAACAGCTAGCAGCAGCTACTGAGACCCGTTGCGTTAATAGATATACATAGCAGCATTAAGTGTCTTAGGTAGGCTCAGGAAACTCAAAATAATTGAACTTGAAAGCAACAGATAGAGAATTTAATGGAGAACTCTGTCAACACATTCATCGGTGTTGCATGTGCACACATGTATGTATACGAGATGTGCGATAATATTTATCTACACACAACTTTGCTACATACAGATGAATTTACCTCTGCTGGCATTATTAGCAGGATCTATTTCTATTGGTACAATACTTCTCTGTACATTCTCTACTTAATAAAAATAAATTGTGGTGAAAAAAGCATCTGAAAAAGTATTTTCTTCTGTCTACTGCTCTATTCTATACAAGTCTGTCATATAACTGTATATTGTTAATGTGCTCATAGTTTATTTTCTTCCTGTGATTGCTAATGCAATAATATTTTTGTGCCTGTTCTAGCAGTAACTTTACACTGGAATTAAATGTCAATTTCTATTTTCCACCCCCAAAATTCTAAATTAAATGCCACTGATACCGACCCCCTGCATTCAGGCAAAATGCAGCCACCAACCCACAAAGGAACATTTATAAAATAAGCCTTCCTTGTTTGAACTGCAACACTGCCATCACCAGAGTTTCAGCCGGGAGACTTAAATAAATAAAAATAAACCAAAGTAATAAACACCATGTTTTATGGAGCTGGACAGAATTAAAAAAAAAAAAAAAAAAGAAAAAAGAGATCCTCCTGGTAAACTTGAAAGATTAAACTTAAAAGCTGCCTCTCATTCCGGAAGACTTCTGGCCCACACTACTCAATGCCATTTCTGCAGGACAGTCAGCTGTGAGCAACAGAGCCACCCACACAAGTGCCCGTGATACCCTTTGGCACTGTAATGAGATGCCCTTCTATACAAGGCAATATAGAAAACAATGCAACATTCCAAATTAAGACAACTTAAAAATTTCTGAGTGCAACAGGAATAATGAATCCTACTAATATTTCAAGCAACATGAGGTACATTGAAAAAAAAAAACAAAACAAAAAAAACCCAAAAAAACCCAGCCACTTAGCCCAAGGCTTTGTAATATACAGTTATGTTCTCCAAGGAGCTGAATTTTTCTACTACTGATGGCATTCCAGTGGCCCTGTTATCCAAATGTCTGATATGAAACAATTTTTTTTTCTTTTAAAGAAATAAATCACATATGTCCATAGACTTTAGTTTTCTGGAAGACTGAATATAATTTTAGAATCATCATTGTCAGCTGGTTGACAGCAATAAAGACAACATTCACTTTAAATAACCCTGAATTATACACAGTTGAGTAAATTTGAATTTGTTTTGCTTTAAGGTCCTCCAAAGTTGAAGCCAACATGCTGAACAAAAATATTAAACTATCTATAACCCTGTGTCAACATATGATGCTACTGGGAATGGTAAGTGAATTAATTTTCCAAGGAAAATTAATTACTTATGACTTACAGTTGTAAAAGCAAACAACGTAACTCTGGATTAGGGCACATTTAATTTCTGTTTGGAGTAGCGATTAAATTAATTTCATATAATTCATGGTATGTAATGGAAAGCAGAAGAAAGATGAAATCTTAGACAATGACTGACACAGAAAAAAGTGTATATTTATGTTCCTGATACAAAAATAAAGGTCACAGATATTAATCACTGTCTAGTGAAACATGATTTTAGTTTCTAAAATTATTTTTTCAAAATTGTTTGTTAGGATAAGTGTTATTAGCAAGATAAAAATCTAAAAAGCAACAAGTTACAAAACAGAGAAATCTTGTTATATTGTCTCAGTGAAAAGAGACAGTTTTCAGTGATGTCTACTGAATGACATAACTGTCACAAAATTATTATGAGCAACAGCAACACTAACTTAAAATCCTCCTACATTAATTTAAATTCATCTTAGTTTAGGGGGGAGAGGAAAAATTTGATCACAGTTCCAATAGTAAAACTAATACGTACATTAACACCAGATTACAAGGTAAACAATGTATGAATTTTACCAGTTACTTACATTTCATAGTAAATAGTGAGAAAAATAAATGCACAATTTAAGTAAACCTATGCAATAATTCTTGCAGCATTCCATAATTAGATATTTGTTCAAACTCCATAAAAATTAAAAAAAATAATTTCATGTATTTCACTGCAAAACATATCAAGTTCTTACCTGAAAAAATACCAACCTCTAGAACCCTACATATTAACAAACCATTTATAGGTTTAAAATATCATAAGAATTTTAATTGCCACTTCTGGTCTCCAACTAAAGGAAAGCACAAATTTATTGCTGATTTCAGATTTTTGCATATCAAGTCAACAGCTGCCACACAATGAAATCACACGGAACCACTCAAAAGTACGATACTATTAGTATTTTTACTCATGAGTCAAATGAATATACTGTTAATTCATGAAACCAAAACAACAGATGCAACAGATGACCACTGCACAGCAAGCAGCGACTATGGAATTCCACCAACAAATAATATTTACATTCACAATGTTTAAACTGGCCCCACACACATTCAAAGCAAGTGATTCACATCCCTACTGCCACTCTTACCTGACTTTCAACACTAAAGAGATGCCTTTGCTAGGGTAATAGTTTAAGCAATTTTATCATTTTAATATTTACATTAAAATCTGACCAGAATTCATAATACAGCATCCTAAAGATTAAATTACTTCACATAAAAGATGAATGTTTGAGCCTGAAACACAAGTTCATGAACACAAATAGCACATCATGGATACAGGTAATACCATGAGTAATCTGCAGCTCTGTTTTTTACTGCAGTATTTTTAACACTGTTTCAGACTCTTTCAAAAATGCAAAGAACTTGAGTTATGAACATTTAACTGAAACTATGTGAAAGGAGTGAACAATTTTTCAATGCTAAAATTGTGTATTTTCACTTAAAGTTATTAAACACTTGAAATGTAAACAGGAAACCCAACAACATCTCACACATTTCAGAAGCTGTTCAATCAAAATTCTTTTAGAAAGGCAGATTATCATCCTCTTTTCTCTTTCCAAGAGTTTCCAATCCAATGCACAAAGAAGCCACATCAAGTCAATTTGCAGAATCCCAGCCTCACAACTCCCATTTTTTTCCTTTTGACACTTGGCTCCCATGTCAGAACAGTCTTTCAAAAAGTTTAAATCTGCCTGGATGGATCATCACTCAGGTTGCCTGTGTTTGAATTAGTTATTAAACAGGCTTGCAGAGAGGGTACCCTATACCCGGGCAATCCTGCTCATGATTTTGTATCTGCTGCTTTTATGGTGGTCTGGGAGTAAACAACCTTTACACCTTTTTTTTCAGGAGCAGTAATACACATCCCTTTAACCAAATTACAACACAAATTGCAAGTCTGTTGTCATATGGTGACAAAAATCTTCCTAACAAACTTCTGCCATGAGAACTGGTAATTAAGCAATCAGAAACAAACTGACAGGGAGGGCAAATCTGTCCAGCAGCTGTTTCCTATCAACACCCTTAGATCATCCCACCTCAGTATACCAACACTTCTGGAGCTTCCCTGCTTTTGCTACAATGTCAGCAGCTCTACATATGCAGACACAAACACTCTAACATTAAAAAGCAACACTGCGAGAGGGGGATTATTAGCAGTAATGTCTAAAATTTACCTGCAGTTCAAGTTGCTTACAAAAGCACATCTCTGCCAAGTTTTCAAATGCTGTCTACAGTGCATTTTTGGTGACAGCAGTGAAAAGAGATGCAGTCCATGGGCAGCTTCATGAGTGACATGTGCAGATGGGGTCATACCTCTGTGCTCTTGCACTCTTTGTAAATACACATGCACACGTTTTCCTTCATTTCCTTAAAGGGGCAGCATCTCACCTCACTGAGCTGGCACATTTTCTTGGAGACGCCAGTAAATATATACAGAGTACCAGCTAAAATAGTTAATAACATAACTGTTATTTCTTTCTATATCCCTTTGCTTTGTTATAACCAGCTGTAATAGACTAGCAAAAGTTTATTGTGCTTTGCTGGCAGAACATTTGATTTCTCTTTGCCAGCCAGAAAATAGGTAGATGCAACCAGAGAGACTGCCAAGTTACAGAATATATAAACCATCCCTGGCAGTCAGGAAAACTGCTGCTGAAGATTAAATTACACAAACTTGCCAGAGGTGTAACTTACTTGGAAAGGATTCTTAAGTTTTGCTCACCTACTTCAGTGGGGTGGGGAAACATTCAAAAACATTATGGAGTTATTACGTCTCCCTGACAAAGCTTGTCTGTGAAGATTTTACTCCTGTTGGATGTCAGATGGCTGATTCACAGGGCTTCACTTTTCAAAATGAAAAGCACATAATTTACTCTAAAAATTATTTTGGGCAAAACCCACATATTGCTGTTGCTTGCTTTCCTCACAGAGCTAACGTTTCATCACTACTAAAGGACAAGTAAGGACTTCATAAGTTGCTCAGTGTTAAAAATCCTGTATTAAGCACAAACATATTCACCAGCTACATATCCATTTAAATAAATAAACAAATAAACCTTTTTCCCTACTGACAAGACACTGGGTTTTTGGAATATTTTTAAAGAATATTTTATAGGTATAAAGCCAGCACACTCTGTCCTCAAATAGTTTTTCTAAATCTTAAAACTTCTCTCATTTTTTCACAAATTTCAAGGCAATCAATGTTTTTGCAGTATGCAGCAAAAACATTCAGCGACAATAATCTCCTTGCAGGAGACTATGGGTTCACAGGAGAGGTTTAAGTTTCCTTTATTGAGGAGCAGAGCTAAGAGCAGAGTGAAATACTATCCTGCATGTCCGTGTCTTAAAAGTCCCTGTGAGTTTATTCAGAGACAAGATTCAATACATAAGCAGTCCAGAATTTGTCCAGTGTCTATATTTTTTTTTATTTACAATAATGGCAACATATCCTTTAATATATTTTAAAAATTTCTTTAATATAAGTATAGCCAGTTTCTTTCATTTCAGCCAGATTCTAGTCTATCAGCATATTTCCTATTATTAGTTTTTTCAACTTAAGATATAACCATAATCAACCAGCTGCCACATACTGCCAAAAAGGAGTCATTTACATTCGTTAGTAAGTGGTCTGATTACTAGAAGCTATACAGAACTGAGCATTGGTATCCTCATCCTTAGACTTTGCATTGTTTAAGCAAAGGTTCTCTTTAGGTCATCATTTCAATTAAACTACAGAAAAAACAGAAACAAACTGACAAAACTGCAATTTTATCCTAGGAAGTTCTGTTCTTTGCCTAACTGTGTGTGTACATTCAGTATAGTAATACAGAAGGAATACTGAAGCCTTTTGTAGACAAGCTGTTCAACTGGATGTGGAAACCTGCAACCTACAGTTCTGACCAGCAAACAACGTTCCTGCTGAACTGAGTTTCTACAGGAGCTGTGTGAATCATGCAAAATAAAGCACTGCTCACCTAATAGGACATCCCATTTTCTTAATCAAAAAATGTAAGTTGAAAACCCACAAAAATTTGTTTTAATAAGCTTAATAAAGCAAGCTCAAGTCTGAGGCTGTTTCGACAAACACATCTCAGAGACTTAAAGAAGAGACACTCTTGCACATCAGATGTCATTATATTCTCATATCATACATGAGTGATTCTCCTATGCTATCCAAGTAAAATACCCAACTATTCATATACCCTATGGGTCAACCAAAAAAAAGGAAAAAAGAAACAAGTAAAATAAACTTTTTAAATACTCAGTGAAAAATGCACACTTCTGTCTGAAAAATCAGTCAGCTCCCATACTTTGCTCCATATTATTAAATAAAAGCATATTACATAAAGGAGATGTAACCAAAAATCAGATATCAGAAAGGATACAAAGTCTCTTATATTTCACCATTAAAAACTGTATATCTGTTCTAAGGAAAAAAAAGATAAAGGTTTTCTTAAACCACACACTGATTCTTTGCAGTGGCCAATGATTCTCTGCAATGGCCAATGTCAAGATTCTGACAACTCTTGTTTGCAATCAATAACTACTTCACAGCTTTCTTTTTGCTAGCAGCTTCCTATTTAAACATAATTTTTCAAGTTTTCATTATTAGAGAAACCATACAACATTTGGTTTACACAGATGAAGCTTACAAGATCTGTTCACTCGGGTTTAGTAAAAACAGGATGACAAATACCTGCAGTGCAAGAGACAGGCCAGCTTCTCTTGCACAGAATTCAACAGAAATAATACATAGGCTTATTCAGCCCACAGGAGTACCAGGCCAACCCAGCTGTATCTGCTTATACTCAGAGATATCCTTGAGGTCCCCCCCTCCTCTTTGATCCCTGTATTTCTAAAATGTACTTATAGTTCAGCTCTCAGATATCTCCAAATCTAGTAGCTATTCAGCATTAAATATACAGTCAGATTGTCTCAAGTAAATCATGTGCACAAGGGGCATTCACAGAAGTAATACAATTTTAAGTCGTACTACTGTCAAAGCCACAGTCTTTTAACATCCTGTTGCACAGGCATCCACTAGATGTTTAGAAAAACTTTGCAGTGATGATGCCACATACATCTTTTGAGGGAGGAAGATGATTAAAAAAATGCAACAAACTCAAAGGGCTACATGCAGTTTCAGCCATGTGTAGGAGACGCCCATAACATCCTTCCACCGCTGTCTACCAGTTTGCCCTCATTGCACTGAGGCAGGGAAGGAAGGACCTATGCAGGGATGGCCTGAGACAGCAGACAGCACTCTACACAGCCTACTAGGAGAAAGAAAAAAACTCCTTCCTTTCCAACAGGAACTGAGATACAACTTTCAGTGAGATGCCTCTCTGTTAACTAGCTAGTTGTAGATTTTGGAGTGGTTTATACCTGCAATGCCATAATTAAGACAACTGATCCAATTAAGGAGGAAGTATATCTCATTAAAAGCATTCCCTACAGTTGCACTGTCATTTAACAAAACATACCCATCTTCTTCAGGGGACAAACTCAAGCCTAAAAGGCATATCAAATTGCAACTGAAATAATAAAACATCCTGCAGGTAATAATAAAATGCAAAACCAATGCACTTCAATAACTAGAGGAACATGGGAAGGAAAATGGGCAAGAGGGACAAAGGCATTTCCAGAATCACTTATTATTAGACATTCTGATTAGGCTTTATGAAACTCTCTTTGACCAGGACCTTCCAGCATTACATAGAAAGCAAACCAAGAATTAGTGAAATCGTCTGTGGGGGTTTTTTTTCCTGAAAAAAATGGCTACTTATAGGTATTGTTTACAGATTTTATTTGACACAAAATGTTCCAGATACATCTGAAATCAAATATCCTCTGACTTCAGAGGTTACAGAACTACATATATTATCTCTTACATCCTTTTCGGACGCTAATTTTCCAAATGTGTCCAACAGTGAAGGTGTTACCACACAAAAATATATTATGAACAGATTTTTGCACTTCAGAAATTATAAAGACCAAATAGGATGCTGAGATCAGACATAGTGCACATTTTTTAATATTATACACAATTAATGAAAAATTCTAATCCGTCAACACAGACCACATATTTTGTTCTTAGGTTACAGATGTGTTTGAGCTCCACCTAGCTCTTTCCCTAGAGGTTACTGGTTACTAGTTTTTTTTTAGCATCCAGGGATTTTGTACATAACTGAACATCAAAAGACCAATCAGACTTAATATACTCCCTTAGCTCTACTCCTTTCTCTGCTTTACCATACAGATTCAGGTTTTGGCTTTTTAACAGTATATTCATTTAATTCCCCTCTTTATGATGATGAACTTATGGACAGAAAGTTTATGCTAGTGCTGTTTTACTCACTCATGAAAAGTTGGGTCTCTGTTTGAGAGGAAGGATTTTTTTGTTGTCTTACTCATTTTCTCTGCTCTGAAATTCAATTCCCTAACCACAATCTTTGTGAAGAAGCTTTGTTCTCAGCTCTTATCTACATCTTCCAAGATCATTACAACTGCAATGGTAATTCATTGCCAAAATTCTGTTTACAGCATAATAAAGTCTTGAGCCACTAACTGCTTCTTCCCAGATAGGAATTTAGCTTTGAAATGGCATGGGGAGGTGACAAGGCAAACATATTCAGTATCAGGCAGAGTCTGGGCATCATCTTCATGTTCAACTACAGAAGAAATCATAGTAATATGGCCTGAAGGTGATAAATTAATTTTGGCTAGGTTCCTGTCTGAGAGGAAAGAACAATTTTCCTAATGAGATAAAGATGAAGGAAGACAAGGACCTTTAGGCAACTGGAATTTAGTTTGAGAGAGGCCCTAATAAATCAGGTTGTGCTTCTCTTTGTTTAAGGAAATACCTGTTAGGAGATCCGGGGCCTGTTTATTTTTCTCTGACAAACCTGATTTTCTTGGCAGTGCACAAACTCACAATCATACATTGAAATAAGAATAAAAGCAGGTGGTCAAATACAAGCTTAATTTTTTTTTTTTAAATCTAAAATAAGTAAACACAAATCCCAGCTGATAGCATTCAATTTACACAGATCTCCTGCTACCTGGAAACTTGTATTTCCATATACAAAGTATTCACACCCAAATGAGCAGATTTGCTTGGAAAACTTGCACTAGAAAAATTAGGGAATATCAATATTCTCACAAACATGTATAAGAAGTATCAAGAGATTAGATGGGAGGGATGCAAAATCCCATGGAAATAGCAACTACAGAAGATGCAGCCCCTTGGTGGGGCACACACTCCACAGACTTTGAGCAATCTCACATTGTGAGCAGCAGATTTAACACATGAACACCTTCCTATAGCACTACTGTCATTGCTGATAGCAACAGCAGCACCTCCTGCATCAGCTGGTCACTCAGCTGAACACACAAATGTACCTATACCAGTCCCATGACAAAAGCTACAGCCTTCATCCAGTAGATTCTATTCACCCGTCTCTCACATTAACCTCTAAGAAAAGATGGAAATCACTGTCTCTGCCACTGCCTCCACAGCAGAGCAGTTTGGGACCTCTGTCTATCACGAACTGGCAGGGAGGCCACATCTCCAGTCAATCAGGCTGTGGTGAAGGCAGCAGTCCCAGCTCTGTTCCCCCACAAACCACGCATTCCTGGTCTTCCCTTATGCCAACCCCCGTCACCATGCAGCCATTACCAGCACCACAAAAGGACTGGGGCACTTGGGTGGGAGTAGCAGAAAAGGCAGAATCACTCCTTCGGGGAGTTCACACGTTGATTGAAGCACAGCGAGTGTGCAACCAGCCCTCAAGAAATCACCACCCTGCTTGTGCTACACAGTTTCCACAGTCGCTGGCAGCAGCATGCAGTCTCAGCCTGCCTGTGCCTAAAGACTAATCTCTGTCTCTCCTTCAAGACAAGAATGAAAAAACCTGGATTTGTCAGATGCTTAAATATCAGTTTCAGGGTGTCGAAGAAAGGAAAGGTCATATTTAAATGCTAGGTTTAGAGTTACAACAGGCTAAGAAAACAACCACCTCTGTTAAAAGCCTGTTATATTTCTGATCTAGACTGCACATTGCATACTTCATCCCAGAAATTAATAAAAAGCTACAGCCAGCAATTATATTATAAATTAAAATGTAATAAAGCCCTTCAAATTGTCTCAGAGATTATAAAATTCTGTGCCTGAAATACTCTTTATCTGAGGGATTATATCAACTGTTGCTCTGTGACTCCCTGTATAACACAACAGCTTTTTCCGTGCCCGTCCTCTGAGACACCAGCAAGTGACTGTTCTCTCTGAAGGAAGACAAATCATAAAAGCTTAATTCCTCTTCTCCTCCCTTCCCCTCCCTTGCCACATGAGAGCTGTCATACCCAAAGGGCAGCAGACCTTTTGACTTCACTTTCAAGAGTGCGAGTTTGCTTTCAGTAGTGTCACGTAAAGATTTAGTACTTCAGAAATTTCTGTATCTCTGAACGAGCACATTATAGCTTTTGTGGTGTTTCTTCAGAATTCCGACAGGACGTTTGTCTACCTCAGAGGAGTTACTCAAACCATTAAAAATGAAGATAGCTGGGAATGAACAATATTTGAGGTATACCTCTGTCAGGCTGTTAGGAATTATTTCTCTGAAACTTTTCATATAACCAATTTGGACATTAACAAATAACGCAGTTGGGCGTTCACTTCCAGCACACCAGCAGTGGTCCAAGAAGCTTCTCTGAAAGGGTCAGTAACAGGTACTTACCCTGTTCTCTATCAGTGTAAAGCAGATGATGCCAGCTTCAGTCTCTGAGACCACAGTGAACTCTTGCAATATGTTCACTGCAACATTCATCTCATAGTACAAGGCTCCCAAACCCATACAAGCACCAACAATTCCATGCCTTTTTGCTTTAGATGTATGCTTGTACAATGTCCGTGTGGACTAATGGAAATGGTGTGCATCTAAATCAATACCTTATAGACACAGCAATGAAAGTTCCTAGTACTCAAGAATTCACAATAGACTTCAAAGAGTAAAATATTTCACCTTGGAATTGATTTTTAAAAAATTTTGTAAAAAAAAAATCAACCAACTTCTCTAAGTGTTGACATAGCATTTCAAGGGGTATTTTTGGTAAATACTTTTTTCTCTAAAGCAAGGATGAACAAAAAAATCTGCACTGCTGTTCATTATTTTTGCTTCCACATCTTGCTGCTACTGTTATAAATAAAAGCAGTGGGCCTCCACAAGTAATGAAGCCAACTATGCTTCAGATTGAATCTCCTCTTTTTGCTAGATTACCACCCCCTGATTTATAACCGCCACCATTAAAGCACATTTTCACTGAAATCTGGATACGTATGTTAAAGAAATCTACAGTATTTCAGCCCTTCGAACTAATTTTCAAAAAAAACCCACTATGGTATAGTTCATACCAAGGTATTAAAGTCAGGTTTACTGATATGTTTGCTGTTAGCAAGCAATGTATGTTTTATTGTCTGTGGCAATACAAGCAGGGCTTACAAAAGCAGTTATGAATCACTCCTTTACCAACTAAAATGTTGACCTCAGTTCCTTAAAATCAAAACAGGATATACATTTCTTGAATATTTTTCTTACTACTTTTTCTTTGTCACACCACCTTTAAAAGTGGCAGTAAAGGATTCTAGGCTGCTAATTGCATTCTATTCCATTAACTCTCATGAACTTACCTGAAAGAAAAGATCCAGACAGTTCTACTTTTACTCACATTCTATAGTTTCAAAAATATAGAAAAATGCACATGCCAAGTTTTCTTTTTTCTTTTCTTTTGCTTCTCTACTTGGTGGGACTTAAGCACTTGCATAAATGCTTTCCTGAATCAATGCCAATATGCTATAAAATGACAATAACTTATGTACCACTTCTCAATACAATTTTCTTTGTCAAGAGAGTTTGAAGTTAAAAATTACTTCTCAGAAATAATCTAGAAAAACACAGAAAAATCAGAATTGTCCAACATTTTCCAATTCAACTTTATTAAATGAAAAACTTCAAAACATGTGCTTTTATTACAAACTTCTAAGAAGGAATGCACCTAACAGTACAAATTAGTGGCTTCTAAATGGAGGATCAATATCTCATTGCATTTTACACAAAGAGCTAAAACCCCATGCTGTAACAATACAAAAAAAGAGAGAGCTTTACAGATCAGGTTACTTGTCTGATTTGATGTTTTTAATAGACTATACATCTGGCTACAGCCATTTCAGAGTCTTAATCACAATCGTTAAAAGTAGAGATTAAAAAAAGGAGGCAGTTTATGGCTTCTAAGTATTTTCTACCATTCTATCCACTCTACAAATGCCTTTTAACAGAGACATAGCTAGCTGACAATTTTAAAGCAGTATTTTGGTGTTGCTCTATATCATGATAGATTACTTAGATTAAATGATATGTATTATCTTACCTGATACATTCCAACTCCTATGTGTTTGGGCTCAATTTTCACCAGCTCAGCTAATGGGTCTTGGACACGTCTAGCTATTGAAACTGAAAAAGAAAATTAGAAAACAGTAATGGATTTCATCTGAGAAACCAAAATCATATAATTGCTTTTGATAATTTTTCTTCTTACATCTTCTACATACCTAATTACTTTTAAACCTGGAAATAATCAATAATACATTTTTCGCTGTTAGACACAGGACATCAAATATTTATTAACCAAATTCGTTATTTAAGTAATTCAAACAAAGGCCTAAGGAGATTTCCAACTGTAATTGTGACATTTAAGTTTTTGAGCCAAAGAGATAATAACTAAAACTGTACATTATACTTTTTCCCATGTATCCATAATAAATGCATATGTAACACTTAAACTACGTAAGAACCCTTAAATCACAGATATGTAGAAACAAATAAACATTTAGAAATATAATGGAGTAACTTCACAGACTTGTTTATCTAATATAGTATTCCCTAAGGTATATATTTTATCCTTATATAATATATATTTATCTAATTCAACCATAAAATTCAGTGTTAACTTTGAAAATGATTCTTGGACTTTACTAACCTAGACTTTATAACAAAACACATCAATTGCAAATCTGAAAACTGTCATTGCTCTAACTACATTTAGAAAAACAAGAGCAATTTCCAACATTTCTGATGCCTTTAAGAGCACATGGTCTTCTAAATCGAAATGTTGAATCAAGACTGCATTTTTGAAGCCTACAATTATTAGTAAATCCTTTGCTTACCTAAATTTCAGAAAACAAAAAAAACCAAGCACAATTTGCAAATGTCAGTTCTCAGCCATCGTCAGATTCTGCAGATACTGTGTTGTATTCAGTACAAAGCCCACCCCTATACCTCCATATCATAAAAAATTAAAAACAAAACAAAAAACTTAAAAAACTCCCCACACATACACACACAAAAAACCCACACAAAAAACCCAAACCCAATGCCAGATCTCATTGTCAAGGCTGCTTTTCCTACCACATGCACTTGTGCAAGAATAAGAGAAACGGGTTGGGACACAAGAAAGCTGTGATCATTTAAAAGCTATGTCCAGAATCAACCCTACAGGGCATTAGTAACTCCAATATACATCTCCTAAATTTATTTTACATTTAAATATATTTTTAAGCAAATCAAGAGAGTGTTAAAGGAAGAACAGGAGTCAGGAGTAAATATGTATGGGCACAGTGGTTTGGTCAACCACACACACATTGTTTAAATAGGACAACTGCAAGTATCTCAAGGGGTTAATAGCTAAATTTACACATATATAAAAACATGAACAAGAGTATAATTATCATATAGTACATATTGTATATTATATTATAAATAGGTAAAATTATAAATATATATGTATGTGTTTATAACTACATCTATAAGGCACTTTACTGAATCACAGAAGTGTTTAAGTTGGACACACCTCCTGAGAACACATGCTGTCTAACGTGACACCCCTGCTGAAGCAGAGTCGGCTACATCAGGTTGCCTCAGATCACATCCAGTTGGGTATAGACTCCACAACCTGTCTGGTGAATCCACTCCAGTGTTTGGCCACCCTGACAGTAGGTAAATGCTTTCTCATGTTCAGATTGAATTTGTTGTGTTCCAATCTGTGCCCATTGCCTTTTGTCCTAACAGCGCACCTCCTGAGAAGAGTCTCCTTCTCTCCTCTTCATGCCCCAGATCCTTAACCATCTTCGCAGTCCTAATTTAAATAGCAACCATCACTACTGCAGAGTGTTAGATTTCAGAGCATTTCAAAAAAGAACTTGACTAAACACTGATACTTGAAGCCAAAATAGTAGCCAGAGCTAACATTTATTGGCTTCGCAGGCTCCTCAAACCACAATTGCAAAGTTTAGCAATTAAATGCTGCACTAGAGATTTCATTTTCAAAGATCTGCACTGCTAAATGCACAGTTAACATGAAGTTCACTGCTCGGTCATGCAAGACTTTTCATATCCTTTATTATCCATTTTAACATGCTGACAAAGGCAGTTTGCTAGCTAGGGTCAAAAAGCACTGTGCTGGTGACATCTGATATGCTTGCTTCTCTGATAGAGAAGTTCTAAATTCAAAGACAACCATATATGCTTTCTTGTAAAAAAAAAAAAAAAAAAAAAATCACGAAAGGTTAACCAGAGTAAGTACAGCAGTTATCACTTACACAAGTACAGCTTACTGCATAAGCACTTTTCTATAACAATAATTCACGTTAATTACTTTGAAATACTAGCTGTACCTATCACCCACCACCTAACAAACAAAAGTGAAACAAAGCACCAATGAAAGCAGTGGTGATCCAGACCAGGAAACATAACTATATATTTCTTCTGATCACATTGATGCCTATATATAGGTACCATACTTCTTCGGCAAACCTCCTTAAACTCAGCTTGCTTGATAGCTATACAATGTTATAGAGAATTTCCTTTTAGTTCTACCTAATTGCAAAACACATTTCAAAGTTGCATTTCAGATAAGCTGAGAGCAAATATCTCTCACTGTCCCCAAGTCCTTTCATTATATCTTTTAAAAATAGACAACTACATGGATAGTTTGATAAAGGAAACTTTCCAAGCATAAACTTCTCTTGGGAACATTCAATTAAAAAATAAAATTTAGACTCTTTTTGTCGTAATAGCTTGGTTGACAATGCCGTCGTACCCTTGGAGGCTTCCAGTGGAGGCGCAGGACCTGATCCAGCAAAGCACTTCAGCACAGATGCATGTCGGTATTCCCACCGGAACTAGCAAAACTATTCACACGCATAAAGTTACACAGACATTTAAGTGCTTTCCTGGATCAGGCCTAATAGTTACAATATCTATGCATGAAGATCAGCTAACAGTCAGTTATACTATTTAAGGGATGCATCTCCTATGGCCGATACCAGCAGGATAGCTGACCTGAGTAATTCCCAATAAAGCCGCAATTTTACTCCAGAACTTTTCAAATTAATAAATCAGTGCCTAGTAGGAAAAAGGCAGGAATTGTCCACATTCTCTCTAAGCAGAAATTCAGTCAAGATTAGCATCTATTGCCTCTTGTACAGGCCTATCCTCTCATTCTTTGCTGGAGTAGCTGCACACTGCAATACACAGGTCTGTTTAGGGGGCAATAATGCTCCACTCTGGCCATTTGATCCATGTGCCTGGACTTCTAAAATACAAACAGAGTATTACTGAAATCTCAAGGGCTCTGCAGGAGTGCAAAGTCTACTCCTATGGAGCAGAGACAGTAAAACCTGATGGTTTGACATTTTCCCCTTAAAAACTAAACCAAGACTATAAAATTTGATTTTCATATGAACCTATTCTATGCTAATATGGGTATTGCCTAAAACTGTTTGTTTTTATGCTTGAAGTACATTTCAGAAATTGTTAGAAACCATGCGCTTTTAGAAGGCTAACAATGAAACAGGTAATGCATTCTCACTTCCACAGATATGAAGGCATTCTTTATTTTTGCTCAAGCAAATGCAAAATAAATTATATAATGGCATGCAGGACAAAACTAGAATTTCAGATTTCTCAAAAGTTATCCACATGGTCAAACATGAGATGCCATTCTTAAAAACATGCTAATCTAAGTAAAATGTGAAAAAAACTGTTCAATATTAAACAGGGTGTTAAGATCAGGATGACATGACCCTCTATTAGAAATAATTGCACCCTTGAGAAACTTAAAGCTTCAAGTCATGAATTAAGAAGAAAATATTACTGCAATACTTGGAATGATGATAACATAGTGTGCTTCCCTACAGTTAATTAATGTAAAATTTTAACACGTAGGGGGACAGGATGGTCTACCTTGTCCTCCAACATCAGTGTGCATGAACTTCACATCCAAATGCAATGAGAAATGAAGGTTACAGAAAGCATATTCTGGCATTTTGTAAGAAAAGCAATTTAACTTTTTGGAAGTCTTGATTCACTCCACACTTGGGTTATTTGATAAGACAAACCCATCAGACAGTAAAGCATGCTTGCGTGTCACCAATGAAGATGCCACTGTGGTGGGCAAAAAGCATCCACAAGAGTTGTTTGCACAATTCATGCCAATCTCAGTGTCTCATCTTAACAGAAAGTAAGGAATTACATTAAAATGTTTTGTTTCCTAATGGCTAATGAGCAGATGTGCCCTCATGAGCTTGCAAACACATCTAATTATCTGTCTACTCCTGTCTTAAAAAGATCTAATCTCTCTTAATTTCAAATTGACAAATGTAAAATTAAGACTATTTTCCTCACACATACGTGTCTCATAACTTTGTTCCTCTAGTACTTTCTACAGCAAGTGATATAATTTTTCACAGAGATTAAAAAGGAGAGTTTTCACTTAGGAAAACTGATAATAGTTTTCAGGCTAAATATTTTCAGACTAAACATCATAAAAACTGTCCACTTTCAACAATGAAGGGAA
This sequence comes from Pyrocephalus nanus, assembly GCA_038380795.1. NCBI lineage: Eukaryota > Metazoa > Chordata > Aves > Passeriformes > Tyrannidae > Pyrocephalus > Pyrocephalus nanus. The sequence continues at coordinate 88,667,702 of CM076260.1, read as the reverse complement.
GAAACAATACAGCAGCCTTCCATTTATTTCTCTAGATGGTATCCATATAAGGGCCACGTCAGCTGCCAGCCCTAAAAAACCCAAGAATTAATGCTAACTTCTTAGGCTATCTGCCTTACTTCAGTAATGGAACAGGTCTAAAGCGATCATTAAGACCCAAATCAGACATGCACACTATTTAGGGTGCAAGGGCAGCTGGAAATCTTGTCCACTGGATAAAATTTATTATGGTTTCAAGTATTGTGCCCACTTTGGGGGCAGTCTGCCAACTTCTGTGTTCAGACAATAGCATATTGAAAAGTTCTCTTTTTGCATTACTCTATGTAAGAACTCAATGGCTTAGATAAGGAAAGAGTGAAAATGAGGAATGCTTATGGATGGAAGGATGAAAAAATGCAATTTCTTTCAGTTACGGTGGCATTCAAATGTTACTTGTCACTGTAAGCAGAAAAACATTTTTGGCCAGAAGTCCAAGATGATGGCATTCCTTCTTCTAAACACGCCTTCACATAAGGATAAAAATGTGTGCCAGTCAATAACTGCGACAGCTTAGCTACCTCATGAGTAGGAGCATTTTTTTTTTGTGCTTTGAAACAACATGAAGCTTCCAGATGTGAAGGCAATAGATAGTTTTACAAATATGTGGCAATCACAAGCTATTAAGCTATGATTAGTTCAACTTCAATTTTGTCATAAATGAGATCATTCTATATTTTTATTATAAAACCTTAGTATTCCATTATTGCTGAGACATGCTACTATAACATCCAAGTAACTCAGCCCCCTCCTATTTTAAATTAACCTTTGCACCTTAAAAGTCTGGGTTGAAACTTCACTGTCAATGAAATAAAGAAATAATCTATTAAGGTAATCAGAGACTAACTCACAAATGCATATGTAATTACTGTCAATATATCATTCCAGAGTAGATATGGAAACATTACAACTTATTCAAATCCTTTTATAAAGCCTATTATTGTGTTCAAGATCAATTACTCCTCGTAAGTATCTGCAATAATGTTTACTCAGTGATCGATTGTTCAGGTTTCCTGAGTCCTGGAAGCTTTCTATCCTGTTGACCTGAGTTTCACCCTCCTTGCAAAGGATACAGTGAAACGTACAGTAGTCTTTTCATTAAGCATTCTTTCTCAGTAGGTCAGGATTTGTGACACAGTTTTGAATCCTCATATATCTTCTTGGTGGGTTTAAAGTATGCAATTTATTTTAAGCAACTGCTCAACAGCTGCATTTCATCCAAAGTTCTTCTGTGGCAAGTGAGCAGGTTTTTGTTTTAAAAAGGTTACATTTTAGTTTACTTTTAACTCCATAAAACTGATAATCTGTTATTTGCCTAAGATTAATGAAATAATGAATGACAACATTCTACTTATTTACTACAAAAATCTTTAAAAACAACAGAAGAGGTTAGAATACATTTAAAGAGAAAAATGTGACAAGTGAATATTAAAATGCAGCTTTTTAACGTCTGTATTTTTTCTCAGAAACACTCTCAAAATTACTTTCTTGAGTATTGGTAACTTCTCTATCACAGAATAGTATCAATTTTTATCCAATACGAGATGGGAGACATATAATCATTTAATTGAAGCCTGATATGATTTTTCTGTCACGGAAATGAGTTAGACTTACAAGATGGTATAAACTCAAAAACTTCTTTTCCCACCTGATCCCCTGAAAAGGCAGATATCATCAATATCCTTTTCACATTTACACTGTTCACAATAACTGCATCACCATGTCATTGATTATTGTTACTACCAAAAGTAAAAAAATTACTTGGAAGTTCTAATCTTACAAAAGCTAATTATCTGTACCCAACAACAACTATCAACCTTTCATAAGTGACGAGAATGTCCTTTCCTACGCCTACAGTAAGAAAAGCAGCTTTAGTGAGTAACACATCATATCACAATATTAAAATGAAATCAAAACTCCTTCAAGAGCATCCAGGTACTCATTGCTCCTCTAGCTCCATGCTTCAAAGCCTTCAAAGGAAAATACACAGACAATACAAGCACAGAGTTACATCCAGAGGGAGGGAAGTAAATGGTTTTCATAGCTCCTTTATCCTAAGGGAAACTGGCTTTACCAGAGAAAGTAAAGCTTGCAGATTATAGATCAAACTCCTCTATTCCAGGCTGCTACTGTGCTATACAGCTTCAGAGGAAATACAGCGCTGATAAGCAGCATGTTAACGATTATATACCACCTCCCACACATACCCTGAAGTTTCCATAGATTAGAAGACATTAGATTCTAGTCTAGAACAAGAAAATACAGACTACAAACATCTCTAACACCTTTGTAACAACCCATTCAGCACTGTGCCACTGGTTTGAGGCAATTTGAGCCCATTTTTCTCTTTTTCAGTGTTCTGAAGCAGGCACACATGTCCCTGCACAACTGCAAGAGGCTCAGTCATTGCCAGACTATCTGCACTTAGGGACTGGATTTTGAAATCACCCACAGAGTTCCTATAACTTCTGTTTAAATTTAGAGGCTAGCCCACACCTTGAAATAAGCTTCTTCTCTTCTGTAGGAACTGGGTCCTATGGGAAGAGAAGTAACAAGATCCTCTTCTTTCTATTACTAATTATTGATATTACTATTATTAATTAAGAATTAATTATTGCTATTAGTATTATTTTAGTTTCTTAATATTACTATCATTAATAGGCTTCATCTGTAACATATCACTACTGTTCACCATCCATTTTGCTTCTAATCACTGCATGTTCATCATCACAGTTTGACTCTCTTCTGCTTCCAGTGTTATAATTTAACTCGTTTTTAAATGCTACAGAATACAACAGATGCAAGATGAAATACGGTTTAATTTAGTACTGCTGTAATTGTGCACAACTCTTCTAAACACTGGGCTGACAAAAACTTTTAATGCATAAGAATTCAGCGCTTACTTTCTTTTCTGAACTTTCGTGGAACTTTCACCACTCCTCTACAGATAGCTATAGAAGAAAGCTTCCACTTAGACAGCAGTGCAAAGGGTTTAACCAGAAGACTAAATAAACCAATAAAGTTTTTGAAAAATGACCTTCTCTCCTGAGTAGCCAAGGGGGAGTAGTGCTCTTTTAAGAAGATGAAGAAATTAGCTCAAGTAGACATCCAGGCACTATGTCCCACACATCTAATCATCAAATTGTTTTACTTTCCTTAAGATAAAGTCAAAAGAAATTACATTTTTTCCAATCTCTACCTTCTACTCGCTGGCCAGTATGACAGCTCTGAACTCTATGTCTCTAACAGGACCCCAGGGAATAAAACCCTGTAGCATAACAGTCTCAAAGTTCTAACAAGCCCTCAAAGCCTACAAGGCTTTCTTTTGCAAGGAAAAGTGCAAGTGGTGTGCTGAACTTTGAGCGTACAATAATGCAATGTGTTCTGCCCTGTGGAGAGGAGACAAGCAGATGGGATTTGACAATGCTAAGGCAAGATGTGCTGCGTGACCTTTGGCTCTCTCAGATTCTGCTTTATCCTCAGAAAACATCCCTTAGAAGCAGCACAGTTTCCATACCAGATCATACCTGTGCATGCAGCACGAGACACATGCTTGCCCTCATAGTTTTTCAAATTTTTACAAAAAAGTAGCTCTGGGGAATATTTTATGTACATTTGTTGCTTTCCTAACTGGGTGACACAGCTATGCTGTCTTGACAGAGAACCCCAGTCCTTCATGTTCAAGAGAAAAATGAGCATTTCTTGGAGATGTTGCATTAGAGAAGCCCAAATACGTTGCTCTTGTTTCAGCTTTTGCTTTTTAAACAGTGAAAGAAAGATTGCTAATTTGTTAGAACATTCACCTCAAAAGGAAATATAATTCATTATTTAATTAAATCAAGACATTTCTCATTTGATATAATTGAGTGTATATCAAAACCAGAGTAAAATCCTAGCATGGTTACTGCCTCATAGCAATTCTCTACCATCAGGCCCCTGTTTCACTAGAATTCATCAGTTTCCTCTGATTCTTAGTCATTAAGCAACATTCATTTCATTATGCTATCCACTTCAAGAGGTGAAAAGGAGGCAGAAGTAAAAAATCTGTTGTAAGCACAAGCCAAACAATTGGTGCATCTTCCTCATACTAAGGACAACAAAACCTTCGCTAGCTGACCATACCTTGTCAAGTTTCCAGGCATCCAGAAGGTACATAAATTCCATATTTCTGTATGTCACTCCTTCAACGCTATTTAAACATGCTGACACTTTCTATATTCTTCACTTGTCCCTCCATGGCCTTCCATTTCTGTCTATTCCAACTTGCTCAAGACAACAAGCATTCCAATAGTGAAGTGTAGAAGTGGAGAAGCGCTGAGAGAAAAAACCCAGAAAGACACCTGGCAGTGTCTGTTGTGTGTTGACACCTGCACTGACTGCCTTTAATTCTCATCTCATAAACCTTATTTTTGTGAGGAATACAGGCTCTGCACAACAAAACAAACCCTTAGGCAAAACTACATAGGAAAGGAGGGAGGTAAAGCAAAGAAGATATCAACCTTTGCAAAATCATTTAATTCCAGAGTTCACAGGCCCAGTGACAGCAACTGAGAAAGGTCAGCGCTGATTGTAACGGAGTCCATTTATTTGAGGAAGGAATGCTTGTCACCACTGAGTTTAGCTTTTTTTTTTTTATACAAAGAATACCACATCAAGACAGTTGTCTCATGCGCTCTGATAATGAAAGGTAACTAATGGCAATCAAACTACTGGTAAATCTGCAAGGCAAAGTACCATACCCAGTGAACTGTTCCAACTCCTTTAAATAGAAACTTGCATCCCAGCCTTGCACTGAAAAAAGGCACAAGCAAGTTTCAATCACAGAGACCTAAAGCAACCCAGAAGATCTTATGGACAAGTTCAAGTGCATAACTCTTACTTGAAGCTGCCATGAATAAAAACTAACCAAAGGTTAAACATGAAGTGTTGTACTGATGGTAGCTAAGAAAATAAATTTAACAAACAAACAAACAACAAAAACAAACAAACACACACAAAAAAGGCTCCAACAGTACAGCCAAATAAATAGGAATTTGACAGCTTTATAAAAACTCCACCAAATTCAACATTTAACTACTTCTCCAAGAGGGTGGTCAGAGCAGTCAGCCACCTAGTCTTGCAGCTCCCTCATTACAACCTCAGAGCAGGCACTCACAAAGCCTTGACCGGGCACATTTTCATAAAATGTAAGTTTCACAAAGGTGATCAACACTTCCAGCTTGCAAAGTATTCTATTTATGGTGTCCACTCTCCCCTAAAAACTTCCACCCCTGATCTTAAGTCTGTCTGTGGACACAGCTTTTGGGAAGGAGAATTCATGGAAATCTTGCATTCTCTTCTCTGTCAGATTGCAAACCCTATCACAGGTTCATCCAAACGCCCATTACTGAACTCCAGTGGCTTCCTCTCTAGGCAGAACCCTCCTAATCTGCTGCAGCTCAACTTCCTCAGCCTATCAAGGAGGAAATCCTTTTATTGCTCTGGCCTATAAGCCTCTTATCTCCTAATTCTGTGGGGCTGAGAAATAGCTGTTCTGCTCATTAATCCTACAATGACTGTCAGAAGCGAATATATAGTTTCTCACTCTACTCAAACACAAGTGACTAGGTTTCATCAAGTTCTTTACTATCTACTTAGCTGAGTTCCACTCCACGACATTTTATAGGAATTGGAGTAGCAGAACAGAAGCTTCTGCACTTTCATGAAATATTCAGGACAATTCTAAAGTTGGAAAGACCATATTCATTCACTGCACTGTGGGTAACAGCAAATTGTTTAAAAAAAGAACAATTTTTTTTTCTTATTTTTCTTCCAAGTAAGTGCAATTTTGGCTAAAAGTGCTATATGGACGACTATAAAGACTTTCCACTGTAGTTTTTATACACATCATTAGTTTAAAATGAGATTTTTCTCAATTTGTTACTAACCCACATGATCCATGACCTTCAAAGACAGTTCAAAGGAAAAAAAAAATAATAGCCAGTTGAGTTCTTGGATTAACTAATACCTTAAATTAGCACCCACAAGAAATGCTGAAGGTTGTTGGTTTTCCCTTGTATAGAACATTCAGCCAAGGAGAAATTAATAAGCTAATTTTTTTATCATGATTGATGTCTTCTATTTGTATGCAGTGAAAATGTACTACAAATAGTCACTAAGCACCACTGCAAGTATGACACATAATATGCATTATTTAATACTTCACATTTATGTACCCAATGGACAAACATAGGCCTACCTGTGCAAATCAAAACAAACCCAAACCCTTCTATAAAGTTGGCGTTGAGTAAAATGTTAAAGTGGCAAACAGCGTTAAGATCACAGATATCTCACGTCAGTTGTACCTTTTATTTTAACTATAAATGTCACACTTCATCATGCAGCTGTCAGCTTCCCTTAATGTACTAAATGCTATCATGTAAGCACAGAATCTGACATGATGTAACACAACAATTAAAATAAAAAGCAAGTCAGCTTTGACACAATGTCACTTTTCTGTTTGCTGCAAATTAAAGGAAAATCAAAACTTGAAAAGTAAAAGAACCCTCAAACATCAGTTAATGCTTTCCTTGAATGTTATGTCACATTTTTACATTCAACTTTAAGAAAACATGCACAGCTTTAGCACAGCTAATTACAATTTGACACTAGAAGACATTGGGAAGAAAATCTATAACTTCTAGAAAGACTCAAGTGTAATAAACATAGTTCTAGCTGTCAGCTTTATACCAGCCAACATCCATGGAACTAAGCAATTATTTTGCACTTTCTACACTACTCTTTTTCAGTTTCTTTCCATTCTGTGGGACTGCTACGGCATGTTAAAAATGCTGATGCTTTTCACACCAGATGCAACAGTACTTAGCTTATGCCTGAAGCAAATCCTAGTAATAATACTGAAATTATGAACTCTAGGTAATTAATACTGAAATCGGTCATGTATTAAAAATTTTAGTTTCATTTACTGTACTTGATGCACAACACAAAATCAAAGTCTCCGAAATTTGAAAAATAACTTCAGAAAAAGGGAAAATCATGTATATCTGGAAAAGCATAATGTTAATAATTAGATTCCATTCTTTTCAGTGTTATTTTGTTCATCTCCATCAACTCTAAGCCCACATTTAATAAATCAGCAACATAAAAAACTTTGGCCCAAGGGAAAGCTAGTGCCATCTGTCACAAACACAGAAACATCACATGCCTAATATTTGCTCTGGCCATACCATGACACATTCAAAACCTCTGTGGCCCAGGGAAGAAATAATCATAATGGAGTCTGTTTGCACTCAGGAAAAAGAGTCAAGCAAAAAGAACCTAGAGGCCTGTCTTGCAAATGATATAAACATTTCAAGAATACTCCTGTAAAAACATTCACTTGAAACATTGAGTTAACAATTTTACCCTTTGTGGAAATAAAAGGAAAGGGGAACATGGGGAATTCTAGAAAGTTTTACCTCTGAATACCACATAACTACACAATTGTTTTCTGCTAATAAACTTCTACACCCTCCAAAGGATTTCCAGGCCAGTAACCTGCTAGAATAGTGTTAAAATTAGGATCGTTATAATTTTGACTGGAAAAGACTTATACATTAGTGTTGCTGCATTTTCCAATATGCTATATTTGATTGAGAACGACAGCAAATTGCAGAAAAAACAAGAATAAAAAAAGGTAGGTAGGTAAAAACAAATGCAAAAAGACACACAAAAACACATAAATGAAGTAATCCAAAAGTAACCTCAAACCTACCCTTACAGCTGTCTCCCAGTAAACCAAATTCATGAGTAGAATTTGGATACTGACAAAGCTGCCAGGAATTTGATCATTAAAAACCAAACACTGAAAATTATAATAGTCGCTACACTTGCAGATTTCTAAGAACTTGAGTGGTATTATACCTCAGTGACATTTATGCTGAAGTAAATAATTTTTTAAAAACTAAAACTGAACAGTATTTCTTGAGGACTATATGCAGCTACATGAAGTGTCCAGTGATCACAGTGGATGCACACCTTTAAATAATCTGCTCTATTCATACATTTTTTCCTAGCCCTTGAATGGTTTAATTATTTCTAGAGACATTTGTGTGGACACAGGGGACAAGAGAAGAGAGGAAAGGTCTAGTTCTCATGGGCATGGACACGTGGAGCTATGAAAGTTTGTGCAATTCACTGTTTATATTAATTGCTATAAATTCTCCTGTGCCAGGCTGTTGAAACAATGCATCCACAAGGATCTTTACTTTACAGGCATTAGAAGAAGATGATTTGATTAATTGGCATACCTAGGACTTCAAATGTGAAATAGAGGCAAATTAAAGTTTAGAAACAAAACAACCAAAACTTTTTCTACTTTTGACTACTATTACACTTAATACTATAAACAATACACTCTGAGAACTGAGACTTGAGCTCCATGTTGAAAGGTGATAAAAAGAAATACTCTTCATACCTGCACTTCTTAGGTTAGGGTCTAGGTCTGGCATTTCCTTGCATGCTTCTGGACTGACGCTGTAGATAGATGCTCCCGCTTCACTGACAATGCTGAAAAATAAAGTGGCAAATAATCAAAACACCACACAACTGAACAACACAACTGAAAGACTTTTTAAGTGACTTAAGTGAATGCTTGGGATTTTTTTTTTTTAAAGCCTCACCTCATGTTTTAAAAATATCTTGAATCAATCAAATACTTACAAAAGTAAGATAGCACAAAGAAAAGATCTCCATTTAAGTCAGAATACCCCTCCCTGACCTGCAACATTTATTCTTTTTCAATTCTGGCCCTATTATAAATACACACTTTGCATAATATCAGCACCTGTATCAATCTTTACAGAAGAGAAAATGAACACAAGAAACAAGGGTTACCAGAAGTAAACAGGCAAACCAGCTTTCATAAACATAAAAAAGCCTACCTGATTATTTCATTAAAAACACCTACATTCTAAAGTCTCACATTAAACAATTACATGAATCCAAGTCACGAGCATGCACACACATTGTCTCAAGCCAGCTGCCTAAAACACTCAAAAAACCCCAACTTGACGCAGACTGAGCCAGAGCTGCAGCTCGCTCCTCAGCGGCATTTCATACCGTCTTCTCCCCGCTCTCACTGCCATCCCCAAAGAAAAACACAGACTGCATGTCTTCGGTAACTTAAGCTACGGTTCATGTATCTACCGCACACCTCAAACTCACTCAGTAATGATGATAAACTCACCAATTCAAATCACAGCACATAATTAAAAAAACCCTTGAGTGCCCTAGTTCCACTCAAGAGAAAACAGCAATCCAGTTCTGCAGTGTAAGTTATTTTCAGCTGTGAAATTCTGACACCACTGAATCAAGAGTATATTTCTTCGAATAACTTCAGTAAAACCCGAATTTCAGGTTGATAATTACGACATCATACAGCTAATGCACTGGAAGTTAATACTATCAGTTTCAGAACTATTTTTACTTTTACTATGCCGCTCTTAGAATAACCTAATCTTTGTCATAAGGAGAGAAACCATCACCCTAGATGTTTCAGCAAAAACCTTAACTTGCTTTATATTGTTTTAAAATTGGACTATAAATTTTCCTTTTAAGAACATTTAGTAGGTTGAATTTCTAAATAAAGAAATTGATACTGAGAAGCCACTCCCTTTAGGAAAAGCTGGAGAACAACTCAGAGGTAAAATACATTCCCATTCAATGTTTTGAGCACAGTAATAGTAAATAGTGTAAAATGCAGATACAAAAGGTAAGACTTTTATCCTGTTGTTTGTGCAGATTCCCCCCTTCCCTTATCAAAACTGGAATTTGGTGAAGTGCTGTGCACACAAGACAGATTTTAAAGTTAGTCGAAAGAGCATTTCAGTATTACAGACAGACTGGATCTTTCAATAAATACAGAGAATAAAATCCTGTTCTCTTTAGTATTAGTGTAACTCCAGATCCATTCCAACAACGAGTTTAACAGAGCAAAAAAATCCTCAGACCAGCTGAACAGGGCAAGTGAAAATGAAACTATTTACATGATCTTTTAAAACGATTCAGTATTATGAGCATTCCTTCACTATAAATGACATTCATAAAACATTCACATCACAGAGTTCAGAAATAAGATCATATCACAAAAACCTAACAAAGATGTTGACAGAGGACTAATAAAACTGATTTTTCTGATGAACGGGTAGTTTAAAGAACAATGCAGCAGAACATATTTCTTAACCTGTTCGCACCTTATAAAGGCAGCATCTGGCAAGCTCTCCCTTTTTGGATATTGCTTCCAAAAAACCACACATGTTAACACACACTTCTAACAGCTTTTCACTAATCGTTCTTCAATCTTTGTATTCAACCAGATTGCAAAAGTTACCTCTCACGCAAGTTCTAGATTTAGTACATTGATAATATACTCATATTAAAAAAAAAAAAACAAACCACCACACACACAAAAAAAACCACAACAGTGTTTTGCACGCATTTTTACAGTGCTGTACTATAAACTGTACTACTGCATACAGATTTTTTCTTGATCCCTTCCTAGTATTTTGCGCAGTCAAAAAAACCAATGTGACCTAGATGGGAATTTTAACACACTTGACATTTTATTGATTCTCATTAATGCTACACTGCCAATATGCAGAAGCAGAATGATTGCAATAATACTGTCATTCTGTGGTAACATGTGAATGGGTGCCAAATTTTAAGGTACAAAACTTGCTAAAATGAATAAATAAAATTAAAACTCACAATGTGAGACAGAAACATTTGAAAAAAAGCATATTTCCCTTCCTCAAGAGTAAAAACATTTACACACTGGGACAAGGAGAAGAGGGGAAGCCAAGTGAAAGAATTATTTCAAGCAAGAGAACAAGATCTAAAAATCACTTTCAGAAGCAGCATACACTGGATATTTGACAACCACTCTGAGATAGTGTTGTAGATGCATGCAGTTATTCTATGAAGTATTTGGTGTGGCAGGCATGGAAAAGGGGATGAAGAATTTTCACTCAGGCAGAACCCCATAACTGCTGCACCCAAGACAGTAAAACCGAGATATTAAATAAATTTGTTACCCAGATTAAACGCATAAGGCCACAAACTCCAAAGAAACCACCCTCTGATTCATTCAACCATCGTCAAACCCAAACTTTTACAGAACTATTACTGGCTGTCATATGGTTTGATTTAGCTTGTTTTTACCTACAGTGAGGTGGTTACTAATGTGACACTGGCACATACAGTGCTAAAACATTTAGCTTGGTCAAAATACTAAGATTATAAGCAAAATAGGTTTGGGGATTGTCAGCAGTTGTTCTGGATTTTATTTTTTGACTAGAAAGGAGACAATCACTTTGGTTCACTGACATTTTGGTTTATTTCCCAATTCTAATAAGGCTCTTGAGAAGGCAGATGATTTTTAGACAATTTAAGCTAATTCAATGTTGCAAAATGCTCTGCATCATGCCTTTCATATGTAAGGTATATTAAGACAAAACCAAATCTGTTCAAATGAGTTGGCAACAGAAATTTATTTCTAACTACTGCACAGTCCATGTTGTTTTTCAATGTCCCCTTTTAATAAAGGATACAATTTTTAATGAAGGCTTCATAAGAGTTGGTGAAATTGTATCTAAAACCTTGTGTATCTTCAGTATTTGTTTCTATTTCAACTTTGTAAGTCACATAATATAGGAAACCTGAAAAATTTGACTCCTCCACTCCTCATGAGACCCTTATTTCTGTGCATCGTGTCAGAGGAAAGATCCTTGCGCTGACTAAAATATAGACAGTTAAAACAGCATTATTAAACAGCCATTTTTAAAGTCAATATGTAGTAGTTAAATAAGCACATGGTTATGATATGAGACGCTTGTACTCCATGAATGGTCAAGTTTTTTTTAAAAAAAGCAGGTAAGGAGTCTGGGACACTATGCCTCCATACTGTCTACTTCCCACATCAGACATCCCACATGAGATTTTTTCCTCAGCATCTATATCCAACTTCAAAAAATTACAAATGCCCAAATCACAAAGCCACGACACAATATTACAATGTACTCTTTTTAACTGTACAAACAAGCTTGTTGCACAGAAACTATCTTTTCCTATACTGCACCCGTCTCCTTCACATTTCTTAAGACACATTTTAAGTAGCTAAACCAACATTAAATGTATTCCACCAGCACCACCTGGTGGGCCTTCAGCTTTATGCCAGAGATCATGCCAGCTGTATTCGAAATACTTTAAGGAGCCTTTTAACACTTACTAAAGCAAGTAATTTTTTTACCTAGCTTAAATAAGTATTATATATTTGGTCTGAAAAAAAGGTTTGATTTGAAAATATTCAGATTTCCGATCTCTGAATTTCTAAAGGAAAAAAAGCCTTTTTTGTAAAGGGTAAAAAAAAAAAACCCTACTAAGAATACTTAGAATTTTTTTTTTAATTCAAAGCTATTACATACCTACAAAAATTAATAAGCTTAAAAATTACATATAACAACTTAGTTACTAACAGTTGTTTAACTAAATTACAATTTTTAAAACTTGCAAGTTTCTTGGATAGTAAATTTTCACCCTAAACCCTTTCAAAACTATGTGAAAAAATCTAATGTATTTATAACAAAAAAGGATATCAGGCTTGACAAATGCACCTTCCTGACATTTTCATGAACCTTACCAACATTTTAGACTCTTAAATTGCATTGAGGTAATTTCCCCACAATCAAATTTAACACAGGATTAATAATATAGAGAAAGAAAGAGCAACTTTATCCAATTTTACATAACTTACTATTTCTACAACCTCCAAATCCCTGATTTACAACTTAAATCCTTTAAAATAGCATTTTAAGAAACAATACCATAGAAAGAAGAGTCTGGTGTTTATTACTTGGAAGAAAATTATGGTCATTCTAAAAGCAAAGGGTATGTCAACCTTATAATGGGCCAAGATATTAATATTTGGTCATAATATGATGATCTGCCAAAATAACTCCCTTTGCAATCCAAATTTAGTAATTGTGCTCAGTTCCTCTAACCCAACCTTTTTCATGTTATTCGATAAATATATTCTGCATAAACTTGTGGCAACAAAAGCCAGAGGTTCCCCCAAACTACAGCAGTACAAAAGGGTCAAAGGTTTATTTACTGTTAACTTACTAAAATAATTGGCTTGTGAATCATCCCAGTCAGAAAAATAAAATTAAATAAAATGGCAAAATATTTGCTAGAACAGAATGTTACATTTAGAAGTTCAGTTGGAATGTACCAATCTTTAATTAGGTTGACAGATGTAGCGATTAAAAACAAAGTAAGAAGGGGCTGGGAAGACTTAATTAAGCACATGCTCAAAAGAAGATTGGGCTGTTTCATGAATGAGAAATCCATTGGGCCTTACTGAAAACACAGAAGTCACAGGTAGTTCCAGAAGAGCCTAAAACCGAAAAGGGTTGAGAGCTACACTAGAGAATAAGATGCCTGCATCTGTTCTTATATGACTCCCTACATACCCATTTTTGATGACTAATGAAAGCCACACAGGGGAGGTCAGAGAAGCTCTTGATAGGAAACAGCAATAATCCGTTCATTTGCATTTGACTTGTCTTGTTCTTTCTTCTCCCGTCAACTTGGCAGGAGCAACCTGGGACAGCCCCTCCCAACTTCTCATCACTACCCCTGGCAAGCTGCAGGTTTCTTTGGGGTTTTGGGCAGAGTTACCTGCTGCTTCTAGCAATGTTTGGGCCCATGAGCACCGCAGCACCCACGTGCTGTGCACAGCACAGTTCCTTCTGCCGGGGAGGTGACGACTGCAGCCCACTGGAGACTGCAGTCCAGCACAGGCTGAGGGGACGCTGTGATTTATTCAGCCACACGCACCCTGCCACAGGAACAATAGGACACCAGGCTTGACAGACCCTGGCTCTGACACAGCTATGCCACGGCTTCTTTTTTTCCACATGAGGAACATATGTCATGGAAGCGCAAGATTAAAAGGCTCTGGTGTATACTAAATAATGCATTCAAAGAACAAAAAGACCAAAGAGATTTTCTTAAAAGCCTGTTCATTCTGATAGATGAGATTAAACTCAAAAGCTGGTCTTTCCTCCAGCTCCTAAGCTAGTGGTATGGCAAAGGAAAATGTTAGGAGGACGAGAAAGGATTATATTAGAAAGTAATAGATTCAACAGAATCAAGACAAAAAAGACACAATTCATCTGCATTTTTAAATAATCTAAAGAATTAGGTTTAAATTTTAACCTGGGAGATATTCCTATTGTAAAATATTTTTATTACTGAAATATTCTGTTAGATAGGAAAGGAATTTTCATCAAGTTTTCATTGCTTCACTCAAAACTTAAAGTCACTCCATACCATAAAAGCTTTGCTTACATGGAATTCCACCTTTCAAAATTAGTCACACTAGACAAAAGCTGTTATAGTCGTCTTTAGCAAAAATACTACAAAAAAGGCTCATAGTGACTCACAGTGAAGCTATTCAGTTAGATGCAGGTGGGACACCACAAGTCTTAAAGTACAGTTCCTACTTCAGAGGTCCCAAGCACACAAGAAGTTAAACCCCACAAAGAGTCTTCAGAGAGCACATCAAATGATAAGCAGTGATACAGACCTCACATTGTTGCTCAGCTGCATTCTTAAGTTTCCATTTACAACTAGTATTTTGAATTCACAACAAAAAAGTCAATGTTTCTACCCATGCATGAAGAAGTTTGCTCTGTGTCTCACAAAGTTTACTAGAGTTTACACTATGCAAAGAAACAGAGAATTCAGTCTCGACCAACTCAATCTACTTTTTAAAGTAAAAATTAGTATATTATTTCAAATCAGGGACTCTGTTGTGCAGCAATTTTCAACACAGATTAACGCTACCTCTTCTTTCAGTTACAAACCCTACTTTTGAAACAGCTTGCTGACCCTACAGCAGGAACAATAAATAATCACTATATAAAGCGTTTTCTGAAATGGCAAAAGTTCAGTCATCCTTGCATTACAGATTATTTCTCTCCTGGTCAGCCATCAATGGTATTTAGCACCAGTTAAGCTGATGGCTTTCCTGGTGGACAGTACAGATCTTTAGAACCTGCTCAAAAGAAAAGAATTAGACCTGTTTCAATCCATGTTTAGCAAGATACTCTAATCACAGTTTGTATTGTTGCTTCAGATAATTAAAAATTACTTATATTAAAATAGCACTTAGTCTTAGAATGATACTTCATTTTCCATTTTTTCCAGTATGCTTATACAGAACTAAACTTCCCCACAGAATTGAAGTACAAACTTACAGATCAAGAACAACATGCAAAATTCAATGGTTTGATACCAAATTATAGTCTTTCAACATCAGATAAAATGCAAGAATTCTTCAATATTTGTTTATAAGAAATTTAAAGGAATATAAGAACTGAAAGCCAGTTTAATTAAAAAGACCTGCATCCAAATGTCAGAAGAAATACATGACAAAGACTGAAAAATTAGTAAGTATATTAAAAAATGTAATTATTCAGATAGCTGTCTTGAAGTATTGCCCACTCCTCTGCACGCTGGGAAATACTAGGGCTAAAAGGCCCAACGTTTTTGACTTTCACTGCTTTGGAGTCTATAAGAAGGCTGTGTGTTGATTTTACATTCTAAGAGCACTTTTTCTGTAATCAAACCTAATAAGAGGATATTTCAAATGTAAGGACAATTATGTTCTGAGCCAGGCAACCTGATTGCCTCTTTGTTACTACAAAACAGGTTTCAAAAATACAGGGAAAGCACTTGGTGCATAGAATCTAAAAGCTTCTCCTTTTAAAAATGTTACTACTTTGGAAAATGCAGCCCAGTTCTACTAACTTCTAGATTTGGATGAATGCAGAAAACATATCCCTCAAAAAATTTCACTGATTACAGAATTAGAAGAATCCAAAATTTTATGATTTCATTTCCTCAGCTACCATCATTCCTCTTCCCAAAGAAAAAGTGATGTGATGTTTCCTGCCGTTAAACCAGTAAGACAATTGCTACTTGCAGCAGAATGAAACAGGTTTGAGAATTATTGCAAACATGAGTTACCATGCTTTAATTTCCTTTGTAATAGATGAAACTCTATGAACCCCAAATCAAGAACTAGTTACTGTACTAAGCAAATAAAACTAACTGTATAGCTACAGCCTGGAATCCTTTATTCATCAGTGTATGAATCATGCCCTCAGTACATCCCTGCAAAAGGAAGAATGATCAGATATATCTGTCTTCATCTTGTCTGAAAATGATGACATTTTTCAGTAAGAAAAGGGTCCAAATGGCAGGTGTCAAAGAGCTTTAGCTTCACACGTGGTGCTAGGAGGCAGAAAAAACAACAGTAGCGTGTGGCCATGTCAGAGCCGCACAGAAGCTGCCGTACAAGCGCATATCTGAAAAGAGCAAACCTCATAGCCTGTTAAATCAATCTAGTGCCAGATGCTGTTATCAGAACAAAACTGGTGCAGTGGATTCATCCCCAGAAGAAATACATGTCCCACGTCTGCAGTGAAAAGTGAAAGACCTAGGGTGGCATGTCTCAAGACTGAAGGTGACAGTCACCTGTGACTGCCCCCACTGCTTTCATTGACAGTTTCAGAAAACAAGTCCTGTCACTGCTCATAAAGCAGCTGGAGTTGAAGCTCCTTTCTGCTCCTGCAGATAGCTTTAAAATCTGAGCTTCAGGTCCAAAATCTACTTCCAAGTCAGCCATCCAACTAAAAAGCAGTCAAGTAATTTATTTTTACTTTAAACATCGTAGTACAGTAGAAACTTGAGAGAAAATTTAAATACTTCTCTTCTCCTTGTTGCAGCAATGCCAAGGAGAGAAACTGCAATCATATGGATAATGCTATAGAATCAACATTACCTTAGTGCAAGAGGAAAGGTTTAAAAAGAAGGAAGCATATTTTATGTGATTATCATATGACAACATTAAGGTAAATCTAAGCAGAATAAATGAAAATTAGTTGTATTCAAATATGTTCAAAAGTTACCTATCTATAACCAATTGACATTAGAAGAAAGGAAAGACAGTAAAAAAGGCCTCAGGTTTGACATAGAAAATGAAAGCTCCAAAGTCCACTTCTAAAAATATAACAGGCATGAAAGTGGGTATGCTCCTTACACTTGATAATTTTAAGACCAATTGCCAGCACTCACTCAGTTTTACACAACTAAATTATCCCAGTGAACTCAGGGGAACAAACTATATGTGCAAAATTAAAAAAACATAGCCAAACACTGACAAAATTTTACCTAAACTCTTTTTACCCAAGACAGAGGCACAGAGAGACAAAACACAACCAGTTTTGGCAGTCAGGCTTCAAAAAGAAAAACACTAGGTGATGTTTAAACACTCATACTTCATATATTTATAGAAAATCTTGAATTAAATTGCATAAATGCATACATTAAAAACATGGCACAGTCCAAGAAGACGATGCTTCTCCCCAAAAAGCCTAGCAAAGCTGTTGCACACTGAGGAGTTCAATGACCAGCCTTTTTTACCCCCTGTCCCTCAAGGTTCTCAAGGGCTTGGTAAAGCCAACAAGCTTGACCCAACACCACAAAACACAGCAGACCAAAGGAAACTGCAAGTTCCAGAGCAGAAGGCTGCCACTAACACTGTCCTGCCAGCAGCTTCTTCTCAGTTCAGTCAAGCAGAAACCCCTGCAACAGCCAAGCTGGTGTTGCACCCAGCCCACTTCCAGCTACACAGGACCTTGCAAGAGATAAGATCCATCCAGGCTGTTTTCAGAAACAGCAGAGGCAAGAGGTAAAACCCTGGAAACTCAATAGTTCATGCATAGTAACTCAGGTTGGAGCATTATCACATACCAAGGTTTTGGGAACAAATAAGATATTTTTAAAAATGCCTATAAAGAAATACCTAGACTTTGCCTGTACCATCTGTATTTGGCGTTGTCACTGGCA
Organism: Pyrocephalus nanus; assembly: GCA_038380795.1. Lineage (NCBI taxonomy): Eukaryota > Metazoa > Chordata > Aves > Passeriformes > Tyrannidae > Pyrocephalus > Pyrocephalus nanus. The sequence continues at coordinate 88,649,711 of CM076260.1, read as the reverse complement.
GGTTATAAAACTGGGGGAAAACTGATGTCTGATTCAAGTCTGTTCAATTTTCAAACCAAAACATTTCTCTATTGCATGCACTGTCATAGCCATACCACCCTTCTGTGGGACACAGGACACCGAAAACTACAAATGACCAATTAGGGAGAGTTCATCAGGTTCTTAAGTAAATACAGATCTCTCAACCAATTTATTTGTCAGAAAGCATCCAGATTTAGCCAGACAAAAACTTTATTAAGAGGCGCCACATGCAAAAAGGCAGTTTGAAATTACCTAGAAAGGCTACAAGAATGTGCTATATGAATATAGAGTTGCTAAGATTGCTCTTGGGAATCATTTTTATCCATTAGAAAGGGCAACACAGACCCAGCAACTGCTGTGGCTAAAACACAGTTTGTTAATCCATTCCAAAGGCTGGAGCTTAGAGTCACATTAACTCTCATGGAGACTTCAACCCCAGAGTGGAGCATAACTGGACAAGACCACAGCATATGGAGCAAAATGCTTCTTGGAGAATGGCACCTCCAGCAACTGTCATTTTCTTTAATGCTCACTCTGGGCAACTGGGAGGCAGCCTGGCCACTGCTGTTGTGCAGCCTCCACAGCCCCGACTCATGTGAAATTCTGTCCTGTAGCTTTGGCCAGAGTCAGGCTTTATTCTGTTTCCCCCTCATCCTTTCCTACAACACCACTGGATCTCACTACTCAGTCTCTCCTTCGTAGTCAAACCCTCTCCTCAGCACAGATCCAGGAGTGAAGGCTGGAGTCAACTATACCCCTTCTATAAGGGTTGGGCAATGCAATGAGATGTAGAAAGACACTGCACACAGCAAGAGAATCACAGATCCGTTGCTGCTGCTCCTCTCCAGTCCCTGGAGACATCATATTAAATCTTTTTAACCTACAGACACTTCTTGGCACAGTTTACTGAAGTCTGAAGTACCCAAGTTTTCCACACAGAGAAACTCAAAATAAATTAAGAATTCTGGTATCAGAATAAATGGTGGCAGAAAACTTCTTTGAGGTATCAAATACTAAGAAAAAGTGTGACCACATCTTTCTAGCAATGTCATTTCTTCTTAGTTTACTTTGATTTGGAATTCACCTGAAAAAAACAAGTTGTCTGCTTTAGTTTACAGAAGATACATTCACCTCCTGAGTTTACTCTCAAGCTTAACATACTCAAGACAAATGTTACATAAAGTAATAAGTGCTTCATGGAGACTTGATCAAAATTATAGGTTGCTATCTTTCAAAATTAACTTCTGCAAATTTATTGACAACAGTGCTATTATAATTTTTAAATACCTCATTTGTTGGTTTTTTGTTTGTATCCTTTTTTTGGTTAATATAGGAAAAATGGTTTGCTTTGATATTTTCTGATGATCTAGTTTATAACTGTTCAAGACTGAGAGTTATCAAGAAGTGTTCCTTTCTGCCCATCAAAGAAAACGTTTTTCTTTATCGGAAAAAAGGTTGTAAAGAGAGGTAGAAGTCTAGTGTTTGCAACAATCCCCTATGAAGATGCTATAGCATTATGGTATAAAAAGGATTATAGCAACAGACAGGGTAAAAAACCAAGGAAGTTAAGAAGTTCTTATTTTTCAGAACAATGTAACAGTTTTCATGCAAAACTAAAAAAAAAATTAAAAAAAAAAATCAACTGACACTTGCTTAACCTTAACAAGCACTTCTAATAGCTCAGTTACTTTTCTCAGACAGATTTCAAGGTAGGAAGATGTACTCAGCTGCCTGTAGAGCAACCTAAGTAGACTGAATGCCTTGTTATTAAATCATACATTTTTCTCTTTTTAAGCCTCTAGGGTTCTTTCATGTCTTTTCTGCTCTCCTCATTGTCATAGTTTTAAATATTATTATTTTACTGATATCATATGCAACCGCCAGGCATTTGCAGTAAGAGATGCTGACATGAACAAAATATCTCCAAATGAAAGTGAGCTAAATATTAGGTGTATTTTTTTTATCCTTTAACCTTTTATTACAGTGGATATCCTCTCATTTTGTATTACAAACAGAAGTATGTATCAACCTCAGTGAAAAAAACCCAACAAACTATAAATAAAAATAATGACCAAATCCACACAAACTTGAAATGGATTGATGAATTGCATGTTTTTACTGACAACAAACTCCTTTAGTAAGATTGTAACCAAATGGGGGAAAGAGCCTGACAAAAATAAGTATCTGGAATTAGTGAAGTATAAGTTCAGTTAGGTAGTGCTATATTTATTTTCCCCCTTCTCTTAAAAGGGAATATTTGTTCCCTTAGGTTGTGACAGATCCACACTGGAGACCTTCTATGAGAATTATCACTAGAACTGGCATAAACATATGCTGAAAGACCACTTCATTTAAAATACATTTTTCATTCAGCTACAAAACATTTCAAAAAAAATTCCTCTGGACTGAAATTTCTCATGCTTCATTTCTAACCTATTACTTCTAGACCTGAAAAGAAAACTCAACCATAAAATAGGTTGTTTTGCCTTTTTTTTTTTTTTTTAGTTATCATTACGTAAGCATAGGATAAGACGGCTTTCTAGTTTTTTAAGAGATATCCTTACATCTACTAAAACATAAAAACGCAGCTTATTTTATGTCTTACTTTTACATCACAATTTTCCAAGTGCTTCTACAGTCACAGATACATTCATTTCACAGCACTTAGATACTCAATCACCTGCAATTCTAGCAGTAAAATATCTTCCAATGGTGTGAAGGTTCATTAACACATTTATAGATCTAATTACTTATGAGTAAAACATATATTTTGAACAAAAACATCTTGGAATATGCATTTTTTAACCACATTTGACATCTTTTTGATGCACCCACCCCCCATTTTATAATGGGAAAATCTTTTAGAAACATTTGAAAAGCTGTGGGGCAGTTACACAACATCTGGATGCTACAAGACAAGCCACTACTGAAGAGTGAGGGTCTTGGAATGATTCTTTCAGCTTTTGGAAACTGTTGAATGCCTGGAAATCACAATGACCAAAAAGGCACCTATGGAGACTGGCTGGTCTAACACCCTCATTCAAAGCTGAGGGAACCAAAGATAGTTGCTCAGAGGTGTGTCCAGTCAAGTTTCAAATATTTCCATGAACAGACACTCTAAAACCTTCCACATATTAAAAGGAACACTTGGATCCTCTGTAGCTAAGACCTGAGGTTTTGATAATATTAACCTGAGATTTAGAGGATTTTTTTAATGGTCGTTTAAAAATTTAGCACCATGTATATGTTTCACATATCTGCTCTGAAACAGTGTCTGAGAAACAAATAGAGATTTTAAAAGTCAGCACAATCTGCTTTCAAAAACAGTGCTGCACTGAAAATACACTAAAATATTCCAGCTTCCTCAAATGCCGCAAGCAAAAAGAAAACCTGAAATTGTTTGAAAATTAAATGAATGGAAATGTGTGCCCTGCTGATTTCTGCAGCAACAGAGTAGGCCCACTTAATTTCAAGTCTGATGTTAAACTGTTAAGACTATTCATGCAGTTGATAAATAACAGCTGTGATTTTAAAACAAACAAACAAAAGCAACAAAACAAACCCCAACAATTTGGAGATCGGGGCTATAGAAGAAAAGACAGCACAATATTAAAACAATAATTGTCCAGATGAGAACCAGAGGTTATCTGATAGAGACTCCATGGCAGTGCAGCAGTGCAGAGCCTGGAGGCGCTCTGCCTGATGCAGACAGCTCCTGCAGGGGGTTATGGAAAACATATGCCAGGGTGGGATATGCAGCACCCTTTAATACAGCAGAGCATCTCCTGCCCTCAGGCGCCTGCTCAGCTCTGCTGGCTAGTGCAGAAGGTGGCAGAGCCAAGCCTCATCCTCAGCCTGCCCCTGGTAGACAGGCCAGCACTGCTGCTGCTGCCAGCGTCTCCACGGCCCTGAGCCAGCAGCACGAAGCTCACATTTGCACACCAGCTTTATCACACGCAACAACACGACTGGATCTGGCCTGCACTGGATCATTCCAGGACTTCTACTGGTCAGCTTGTTATGAACCTGAGAGTATTTCTCATATCCACTGCAGAGGAGGGGTAACATGCTCCTCCTCCACCAACAGAATAAGAGCCAGCCAGGGCCTACTGAAGCAGGGGTAAACAAGAAGAATAGTGAAGAGGACAGCCTTAAGCATTCCTTTAAAAGGAACTAAACATTCTTTTAAAAGTATTTTATTCTTCTTGTTAGCTAAAGAAACAGGATATATTAAAAAGATACTATATCATAATATCAAAATTATTTCATTTTAAAACATTCAAATTGACAGTGTCTCTTTCTATTTACTCTTACAGCAGAAGATTAGAGTTAACATTTCCTTTAGCAGAGATAATCACTGAGGAGTAAGACAGGAATATCCAGTTTGATTTACTTAAAAATGACAAACTAACTGCTAGAAAATAACTTCAATTAAAAAAAATGACAAAGTAACTTCAAGCTGTGGTTTTACACTATGAGGAAAAATAGACCAGGAACAAGCAATAAATGCATCACTGATTTTACCGAAAACCCACTTACAAACTATATTTATAGTACAACATCATAATGCTGACAAGAGAATCACCCATGGAGGATGCATGTCTAAACTTTCCCTGAAACATTTATGTCAAATTCAAATGTCAAAATGTATTCTATCTAAATGTTAGTGGTAGTTCAACCCAATAAAAGAACTGAACAGGCAGTAGGCATGTTGCCTTGGCTGCCAAAGAAGTTTAAGAAAATATAAAAGTTAATTAGGTTTGAGACAGAAGTTTTACGTGAAAAGCCAATTTATTATAAGCAATAACTATAAGTGTATACAGATAGACATCTTTGGCCCCACCTCCACGTTTTTTATTTAGAAACATCCACAGACAACTGAGCTTTGAATAGCATTTGCTGCTACATAAAACAATCTGATCCAACTAGAAACTGTGGTATTCCTTGCAACTGCAAAGAAGATTCAAGTAAAAACGTTATTTCTGTGTGAGCATACAGGAGCTTCCAGGAGTACCAGGTGTTAGCAGGAAAGCAATAACCAACATGCTAGATGGACATGATTACATTTACAACTATACAGGAAGTCACCAAAGCAACACAAATCTCCTCCTAAAAGTCAAAAGGAACAAGAAAGCCAGCATCACTCTCTCTCTGCCCTCTCCCCTACACTTGCCCATTGTTCCCAGTTGTTGCTGCCAGAAGGGCCTGGTACTGAAGAAGGTGCTTCATGTAGCCTGTGCACTTTGATGTCTCCTTTCAGAAGCACTCTTCCTCACTTCTGTATCCCTCACCATGACAAACGGATCATTTCTCCTTCCCGCCACTTACTCATCATTGACAAAACTGCTGGGATCCAGTTATAGAAAGGAATTATCCTCAATAGGCACCTTCAGTTATAACTGTATGACACTGCAGTCATCTAAATCTAATCCCTTTTCAAGCTGAAATAACCTACTCAAAGTCCCTTGGAGACACACAGCACGTCTATATTCTCTGCCTCTCATGCCCTGAAAACAGCAGAAGTATCTCCTGCTGCTGTAGCTTCTTTCAAAATCATTCATGGAGTTTTGAAGACTGCCATGCACTTCGTCAATAAGTTAAATGAGCCTAGGCAAGCACAGCCCCCAGTTTCAGCATCGCACAGAATTATTCCAAGTTAAGGTACAACATGGGTAGCTCTCACTCCTGCACTGCTGACAGCCTATAAGAGCCAATAGCCTGAAATCTCGAATAGAAACTACAATTTTAGGTAACTGCATAGGGAAAGTAGAGCCTTTGCTTTAGACAAGTTGCATTTTGCTTTTCAGCCCTGGAAGATTCTCAGGCTATCAGACTCCTAGAGATCATTAATAGTTAATTTACAAATCTCCATAAAATCCAAGCCATTTTGGCTTTTTTCTTTTTAGATAAGGTTTTTAGCAGTTGCTCTCCTGGTACTGGGGGAACTTGTTTGCTAACAATCTAGCAGATCTACAAGTGGCAATTTCATGAGGTTTAGTACTCTAAACAAACTTGAAAATACTTTCAGAGGGAGGTTTCTATCCAAACTTTGGATCTGCCCACAAACGTCCATTTTTACCAGATCTCAACAGTATTCATTCTTCAAAGAATAAAGTTCTGCCCACTAATGATACCATCTAGGCATACGCTCCCTCCATTATTTTCTTAAACATTTCTAATAAGCATTTAGAAATACATGCAATAGAGATCTAGGATGAAAAATTTCATCCCAAAGGTACATCTCTGACAGAAGACACTGAAACTGAGGTATCTAATGTAGAATGTTACGCAAATGAATGTAATCTAACTGCCTAACCTAAGCTTCTGCTATCAGCATCAGCAATACGAGCACAGTAAGTTTAAAGAAATAAATAAATCCATATATCACATCTCACAACAATAAAGGAAGATCAGTAAGAGTTGAAATGCAGAACAGCAAATGTGGTTTTAAAATGAATAGGTATGAAGTTGGGCAGAACCTCAAGTAAAAATATATTACTGGCAAACTCACAAAAATGGAAAAATGCTTATTTCTCCATTAGGTTCTTACAGAATGTCTACTTGAAGACAAAACACTACCCAAATATACAACCAGCTCTGACTGTGCAATAACACTCAGTCTTAGTACCTAACAAATCAGAGGATACATCTTGTATTTATATAATTTTAATCTGGATGCTCTCACCATTAATTACACTATATTTGTATGCTTACACTTAAATTAACTCCTGACAGGATTTCAAAAGTAATTCCTGCTAGAGCTTCTTTACATAGTGAGGAGCCTAAATGAAGTTTCTTAATCTTTACTAGTGAAAATTTACCAATTGCCACATCAATTTCATGACACAGTCACTTAAAATACAAGAGATATCAGAAACATATGTTTTTACGTATGAGAAGGATAACAGAGTAATATCACAAATGCCACAAGCATCACTTATTTTAGAAAGGCAATATTGACACGGATCATAAATGAAAATTTCAATGGTTTTAATTTACATTCACTTTCAGTGTCAAAGATTTTGTTAGCATGGCAATACCATACCAGCATGGAGCAATGCTATTTCATCCAGGCAATGGGTAAAGACCCACAGTTTAAAATGCATAAACAGGTAACAAGAACCACACTCCAAGTTTCCGTGATTCAATTCCCATGATTAAAGTTCAGCAAATACAAATGAGAAGTAGGATGTCACCTATTTTAAATACTTTCTACTTTTTGTTATTTTCAGGTCCAAACCTAGTGGTTTGCAATGTGTGGTTCAGATGCTACTTCCAGGGGGTTCACAAAGGACATGGAAGAATCCAGGCCACTGCAAGTAAGTTTTCAGTCCCTGAAGTGATTTTTACACTGCCACCAGCAAATTTCAGTGATCTGAAAATCAAAAATACATCAAAGAACCACCATCATTCAGCTTATTCACTAATCTCTTTCAGTATGTTTGACCAGGTAACATCCAAATTTGATTACATTCCATTTCCACTACAAGAAAATGACCACACATGTTTCTTTTAAGAAAAAAAAGCCACCTAAAACTACAAAGACACAGAACCATACATGCTCATTTTGGAAGCTTTTAAAATGGTGCTGCAGTAGCTCACCTAAAAAGGTAAGGTTTTCTGAAATGAGCTTGAAATCAGTATCAATACCAAGTTTGGAACAAGCCTTCTTCAATGCTCACTGAGTTACAGTAACACGGCCTTAAGTTATGTTTTTCAGTTTCAATCCAAACCCCAATTTTAAGCTTGAACTGCACACCATCCATTCATGCTCACAAATGATTAGGGAAAAGGAGAGGGAACTTTCTCTTGATTAACCTGCTGCACTGAAAAAGACAAGGAATGCTCAAAGCTGTACAAAGTTCCCACAGACTGTACATCAAGTGTGTCTGCCTAGAGGAAGTACCTTCGAAGTGCCCTGTTCCTTACTCCCTGATTGCACTCTCATTGTTTCTGCACTGCTTCCTCCATCAGCTACCCACTTCCTCAAGCTTCTTGCATTCCTTGAGCCATCCCTAGACCCCGGCAACCACTCAGGCACCTCTTAACAAAAGGCTCCAGGCCTTCTCCTGCCAAGAAGTACAAGATGGTACAGGCAGCGCAGAGACCTGAGCAGAACTTTTCACAACTTGAGAGTTCCATCCCTCAGTATCTTTACTGATAATCCACACATCATGTGAATGAGTCAACAGCCAGTGTGCAATGAAGAGTGGTTTGGTGACTCTTCTGAGAAAAAAGAATATTGGACCAAATAAAAACAAATTCTGGAAGAAGTGGGCCTGTTAATACCATCATCTTGTGTTATGTTCATTCCACTAAATAAGATCTTCCTGGAAATCTTTCCACTGTATTAAACTGATAAAAACCTTATGGTATTGACCAAAAGGCACAGAAAAACTTCAGAAGTTGTAGCCACTTTAAATGATACTCTAAATTACTTCAGTCTGAAATAAAAAGTTTAATTTCGGCCTGTTAGGTATCTCACCCTCTCAAAAATATCAGACACCAAAATTACTAGTTTTGACTGGAGCAATTGAGCAAACTTTAGACCTAATCATCTTCCTTAAATCTGTTAAAATCTTCTTTATTTCCAGGCTTTGGAAATAGTCTTGAACAAAAGACTTTAGGCCAGAGTAATTTTGTCATCATAGAAAGCCCTTAAGAAAGGGAATTGTTTTGGAAACACCAACCAGCACACAAGTTTAAGTGATAAAAGCTTTTAAGACTTCTACTAACAAAGTCAAACACACTGAAATACACTATAGTTTTAGTAGTTATGTTGAACATTTAAATTAAGACAAAATTTGACTTTGTCTTAATTAAGTTTTAGGAATCAAACTCCCACTCTTGCCCTACGAATATACCACATGCAATACACACATTCCAAAACTGCCCCCAAGGGGAACTGATAGACACACTCAATGCAGAAACAGTAGCACTTGCTCACTTCATCTTCCTTCTCTGGCCTTTCTCAATAACCTTTTACTTTTCACCATGTTCTGTGTCTGCAAATATTTTTGGATGTCCCTCTTCACTTGACCTCCGTTGTACTTCAGTACCAGATGACTTCTAGCTGATCATCGTAAAAAGATGTTTTATTTTTCTGAAAATAAGACAGGTCTACAAGAAAACAGTCTATGTACAAATTACTACTCAGTGGGGCACATAAAACTGAAAATAGAGAAGTCATTTTGCAACCCTATATATAACAAATGGCTTCTCTGTGACAAAACAAAGGAAGGGAAGAATTACTGTGACCAATTTCTCACTGTTATTTTCTGATTTGCAAGAGTATATTTGAGATCATTACATTTCTAATTGAAGAGAATGCAGAGTTGCCCTTGAACATGTTGTCACATGTTTAGTGGCTTTCCATTCTAAAAACCTCCCTTTATTCTATTTGTTTAGTGTCGCTTAAAGGTCTGAAGAGATTTTCATATTGAGAGCACAACTTTTAAAATCACTCCTTGATATTACAGTTATTAGGATTTTCTCTTAGACGGGAAGTTGCACGAATAACTTTCCTCCATTACCCAAGATTTCCCCACAGATTCCTCTGGATGCAAGTCAAATGACAAGTCCCAGTGTTCTGGAAAAATGGATTTCTTCCCGATGATTTAGATTTCTGTTGCTACTTACACTTGCTTCCTGCCCCCTAGCTTTCACTTTGCTGGAGTCTAAACTCCATATACATCTTACTTTTTTTCTGAACTTGAAGGAATTCATAATCTCTTTAACTACATTGACACACTCCCAGTTAGTCCTTGTTTTCATCCTGAAAAATATGAATTATTTCTTTGAAATATCAAGGACAGTTCCATAATTGTCAAATGTATCACTTAGATAATTTGCTTTAAAACATTTCAAATCCACACTATGCAAGCCAGAAATTATTATCTCCTGTTTCACCTGCCCCACCACAACTTCACTGTGTAACCATTTCCTTCCCCTCCTTCAGAAAAACATGGCTAGAGATGGTATTGGCATCCACAGCTGGGGCAAGGGGGAATCTTTGCTTCAAAACCTAAGATGGCCTTGAATTTCCACTTTTGAACATAATAGGGGTTTGGCTCAGCAGTACCAGTCTGGGGATACATAAGGAACAAACACTGGATATTATTTTAAATGCAAACACTTGTTTCAGTCCATGCTGTGCTGAACAACAGACAAATTACTGCCCAAAGTTATGAGTAAAAAAGAGTAGTAGGAGGATGTCATCTCTGTGCAAAGTTTGGTTCCAAGTTACAGGACTGTCTCTCCCAAATATAAATATACACAAAATGATTTTTCAGTTGAAGTGTGTGTGATCATTGAGCTGTGGTAAATAATCAAAACGGAACATAACTTTTAAGTAAGGGACAGAAGACAGTTTGGCTAGATATCCCTACATCAATTAAAATATTTTCATTGACTTCACACACAGTTTAAACGTTTGTTCCTCAAATTATTTCTTCACTATTTAGGACTTCTCATGACTCCACTAGAGCTTGAAAGAGATGAAAGCAGAACAAAGGTTCTTCAGTGCACATTTCAGATGTGTGCATTGTTTCTGCTGAGCATGTATTCCTTCAGCCAAAACTTTCTAAACTACCTTCCACCTTCTCTATCAGACATCTAATGACCTAAGGTGTGTAGGTGAGCGTACATAAATGTGTCATCAGTAGAGCTATATAGCTTAACAGACAAAAATAACAGCTTAAAGAAAACACAATCAAAAAGAAATAGGAATAGTTTCACATGTCCCTACCCCTCTTTGTATTCTCAACGGACTTGAAACAACTGCATTAATGCAGCAAGCAATAGCTTGTAAAAGGATGCAAACCAGCTGAAACATTTGACAGACAGTGTTAAATACCAGAGGATTCATATCAACCACTTTATTTGAAAAGGTGCTTTGATGTTGGCTATCTTTCATGTACCTCTTTCAAGGCACATTAATAAGGAAAACTGAGATGGGGTAAATTAAGTCCCAAGGTCATATCTAGAATTACAGCACTGTGGGTACCTGATGAAATACGAATTAATGCTGCATGAGCACTGAATAAATAAAACCACTTCTGTTAACCACTCAAACAAGTTTTACAAGTAGTTCTGAACTTTATTCGGCAACTAGACTTCAGACATCTTAATCCCCCCACACTGCTTTGAAACCTAATTATCATAATGTGAACCCAAATGTTAGGTCCCTTTCAAACTGTGAGTGCTATGAAGCAGAAAAGTAATGGGAATTAAGCTAGTGTAACATTAGAAATGTAGAGGCATGGAACTTGAAAGTGGCATTTGTTAAAGCTGAGAGAGCATAATGTAGATATTCAACAACATAAAACACACATTTAAATTGAAAAGGATATTTAAAGCATGTGCAGACACCTATAAAATACAAGCGGACCTAAAATCCTATAGAACAAACATTTCTAAATCAATTTCTTGCCACCAAGGTCCAACTTCAAAAGGTATTAAAACAGACCTATTCTACCTTAGCAGAACATTTCTAAGTATTCTAAAGCAGACAATTTAAACATTAAAGAAAACCCAATGAGAATTTTACAAGACATTACAGACTTTCCCCTATTTGTCACAGTACAGAAGTGTTTGAACTTAAACAGCAGTAAATTATTAATTACATTGCTTATAAAGTCTCGAGAGAAAGAAAAGATTTTGCTGTAAGTGGCAGAAAAGGATTTTGTATCAAGTTTAAAACCAAGTAGAAGAGAAATTGAACACCAAGCCATCTAAACAACAACAACAAAAATACACTTGTCTGGCTGCATTCTTTACTGCTTGCTGAAAACAATTACAATTCATGACAGTTATCAAACTTTCTTTTAAATATGAGCTGAAACATGTTATTCTGAGTATGCATTAATGTAACAAGCACATAAGAAAAGTGAGACCAGTAAGAATGTTTGTATTTTGTGACAATAAAACCATTGAGGCTGAAAGGAAAATTGTGACTGTATTTTGCCAAATATGAAGATTGAACTGTTAATTTTGTCCTGCTCTAGCATGGTTCACCTGCCATTCAGATAGCTTTTATTTCCAAGATGCCTAAAACTGACAGCAATAAAAGAAAAACAGATTCCTGAAATATTTTTTCAAGATTTTCATTTAATCCAAAAAGGCCAATGAAATTTTAAGAGTTCATCATCTGCCATGTTAATGCTGAACACAATGTTGTTTCATTTACATTTCTGGTCCTGTTAAAACAAATACACTTGTCTAAACCAGAACATCTGTTTTGGTTATAATACAATGTATCTTTGGCAAGAACTCACAATAGAACTAACATAAATAATCAAGAATATTTATTGAACCTTGTAACAAAAACTGATTTGTAACAAAAAACCTGAAGACTAGATATGACTGTCCCTGGATCTAGTCCAGTGCTAATCTAAGTCAATAAACACAGCTCTAAAAGGGAAACTACATTAAAAAAAAGTTATGTAGTTATTTAGGTTGGGTGTATCTATCTGAAAGCATGTTAGTTACAAAAATAATGAAAAATATTTGCTTTAAGTCAAAAACTGTCAAACTGAGTTCAGACAGGTTTTAAAGCCACATGAAAAATCATGTCATATGCCTCACTTCCTACTACTGTCTTTACTGATTTGTCCTCTCTTTGGAAAACATCAGTAAAACTATACGCAGTTTGTATTCACCATTGTTGAGGATTTTTTTACCTTAATTGCTTGTTTCTATATATTTATTAGCACTAAAAAAGACAAACCAGTTATCAAATAAAACACTAATATTCTTGAGACAAACTGAAGAAATTAAAATGAAGACAATTATTTTTGAATAATTCTTCTCAGTATCTCTTGATACTGACACAAATAGAATATTTTCAAGAGAGAATCCGTTAATTTGATTCTTGCCACACAACTGAAAAACACAGTGAAATGTTGTTCTCAGTTAAGGCTGTAGTCAAGTGTTCCTTAGGGTTGGATACTGAAGCCAATGAAAAACTTCACAACTCTAAAATTACTGTAGAGGACTTCAGCAGTAGAGAGACTATTTCAGCCTGTACTGCACATACATGCAATCAATTAAGTGTTTGTCTGGTTACCTTTAACCTCTTATTTGTGTGTGCACCAACTGCACACACCTTTCTGAAATTATATATTCTATTTTTGTCTTATTTCCCTGGAAATGCATGATTCCAAGTTCTATATGATGAACTGGACATAAAAGGATGAACATATTTTTATTGTTTTATAAACACTCCTGGCCCTATTCTCCAGTTCTATCAAAAAAAAATAAGCAGTATTACATTACAAGCTTTATATGCCAAGGAAATCAAAGTCTGTAGCACCTCTCCATCAGCCACCTTTCTGAATGACAACTTAAGTTGATCAGGATTTTGGTTTTAAAGCACTATAAAACAATCCAGCTTCATCTGCAAAGCCCCTTTACTTCTTTAAGGAAAAAGATTTTAAACACAAATACAATTGGTAATTCTCTAACACTTGAACACAGCAATGAGCTGTGTCTTGCTGGGCAAAGATTTCCACCTTCATTCAGCTCAGTTCATCACCGGGAGAAACTGAGGGCTTGGGAAATGGTATCATGTTAGATGTAACTGACTCATTCTGTTCTAATTCGAGCACTAGAGGGTTTCTGTTTTGTTCTGGGTTTTTTCGTGTTGTTTTGTTTTTCCCACAGTTCAAACACTAATTTGACTTGCAAATCCATTTTTTAGTTACAACTGCAACCTGCTGACGCACATCGTCTTTAAAAATGAACATTACTGAACAGATCTCAATATTATTGAGGAGTTTTAATTGAAAAACAATTTATAAAGATCACTTCATCCAAAAGCATACCACAGGTTTCCACGGAACTGATGAGAGATTTGTATTCAGCCTATGAATAAACATAGGCTCATATTTTCTCCTATCATGAGGAAAAAACATAATCAAGAGAAGACTTATTATGTGGAAACTGAAAAGCTGTTTGTGATCTGAAAGCACTTGTTCTGGGGGACCTGATTATTTAAAAAAAGGGGATCAGCAAAGCATACTCTTACAAGTCATGTTTCATAGTTCCCCTCAAAAAGTACAGCCATTCTCACAGTGCACAACACCTACTGTCACCTAGTGCTTAAACAATAACACTGTACTAATTGCTCCACATTTAGCAAGTATCACTTAAATTTTTGAAGTCAAACTACATACATTTCAGGCATTTCAATGGAATATCAGAAGTGGGGTTGGATGTCTGGACTAATGCATCATTCTTTTCTGTTACTAAGAAGGTTAATGTTTCCTGGAGCTGGAAAGCAAACAGAATAGCTACTTTGCAGAATTCAGCAGCATGGCTTGGAAACCCCAACACTGGATAAAGCAATGAGATGAACACAAAACTAGTTTATCAGAAAGGGCAGTATGGGAACCCTGATCTTTAACAAACTCAGTAGAGACTAACAAAATGTCAAGAGAGACAAAAAGACTGCAAGTCCAGATTGTTTGTAAACTCACATACATAAATTTAAAGAGACAGCAGTATAGGAAGTTCAACAACCTCAAATGTCACCTATAGCATGACATTCTTCTAATTTTTTTTTAACTTGAAGTACCTCAGTGCTCTGCATATAAATTCTGAAGTAGGGACTAGCTCTTCACCACATAAGCACAGCACAAGAAAACCATTAACAATATAAATATATAAGTAAAGCAAAAGTGGGGTTTTTTATCTTAATTTTCATTTCCAGGAATTAATTGGGCACGTTAAACAGCATTTGTAGATTTTTGCTACAAATGTCACAAGTTTTGGAAAAAGTGAAAGGTTAAAAAATTATCAGTCATTACCAGAAAAAGCTACCAACTTGTTAACTCGATTTCTGCCTTACAGCATGTATAATAACTCCTATTACACAAGAGCTTTTATTAGTTCCAAGAACTTGGTAGCTTAATTACTATTTTGAAAATTCTGTAATCTTGAACTATAAACAGGGAGAAAATATTAACTCAAAAAAGGTAAACAGTAAGAAATACAACTATCACAGTATTACATAAATTTTTCTGTGTAAACTAGTATTTGATCAATAAACATAATCACTATTAAAGACAAAGTGCTTATAGCAATATAATTGATTTTTAAGCTATATGAAGTGAACAAAAGCAAAATTAAACATTTGCCAAAATGCACACAGAATGAAGTGTTTTCCATTCTCTACAGCCATTAACCTTGGAAAGAGGACGCCTACTCTTTCAGAAGCTTGAATAACCTCCTTCCTTTGCAAACAATTAAAATTAGAAAATCTTTACTATGTCTGCTGGAATAAAAGAGTGATTTAAGCACCAAATCTTGTGCAAATTTCCTTAGAAATCTTAGAAACAAAGAACAAGTGCAATTAAATAAGTTAGTAGGAACAAATTTGTTCACCATATCTGTAAGATCATTTCCTAATTTATGAAGAAAAAGCACCATTAAATGCATACAATAGTTGAACAGAGAAAGGCCCTAACTTTTTTAAAAATACAGAAAACTTTCAGTATGTTAAGAAGTGACAACTAAATACTGCTGTTAAATGTCAGCACAAAAGATAATGCAAGGTAAATGACAAAAATTGCATTAGAAAAAAAATAAAGGTGTGAATTACAAAAAATAAAAGCAGTTCCACACGGGAGAAAAGAAAGTGATATAATAAAGTTTGCATCCAAAGCAACAGAAGAATACTTTAGTTCAACAAATTAATGGATAAACTTTGAAGGTTGAAAAGGATAAATATCTTCACTACTCTCTACTAGGTATCAACACAATATTTATTTCCAATCCATTTAATACCCATAGGATTAGGAAGCATTCCATACCATAGTCAGACAACAGAAGCTTAATCATTTGCATTTAAACCTCATTTATCAAGACATAAACACACAATGCCAAACAGTCCTTAGCTGTTAGTGCTGCTATTCTCACATACTTTGTTACAATGATAACAACAGAGTGAACCTCAGGAAGAAAAAATAAAATGCTTCAGTGAGTCTCTCTTACTGACTCAGGAGAACTACTTTCATGCTCCAAAGAAATATAGCCATTTTTCTTTGGCTAGACGTTTGGGACAAGCTTGACTCAAATACAAAGTAACAAAAAGAAATACTTAAACAAATTACCTTTAAAACGACCTCTTAAGTTAAAATATGGTGTACAAATGAATATCGCAGTAAAGGGATCTTACCAGTAAACAACATCCAGTGGTGCAAAATATTTCTTCATAATTAAGTCAGCAAAGTAAGCTTCTGTTTCTCTGCAGGCTGTGCCATTGCCAATCACGACAGTGCTACAGCTTTGTGCAGGGTAAAAAAAAAAAAGGAAAATTATTCTTAAACATTTTTTAAACTTTTTCATACATAGCATTCCGTCCACAACAATGGCCAATACATCCTATTTTAGGTAACACAAGGCCAAGATGTAATGAGAACATACTGCTAGTAATACTGCATTGTGCTTAACATGTTTTCAATATGACAGTTCATGAAATAAGTCAAAATTTTCATTTATTTGTAATGGAATTGTACAGTGGTAATATATGCAGAAAACCCAAAAATGATACTTCATATTAATAAATGGAATGTTATTTACAGTCCTCAAACACTTTCATCTCATATATCCCTCATCCGGTATGAGTCATGAAAAAGGGCAGAAGCCCAAGTAATCACCATCTTAATTCCTTAATGGGAATATTGTATTTGCAATCGCTTGCAAGGTCACTCCTTCTGGCTGCCCTCCCCACAGCCAGTCAGCCATCAAATCACCTTGTTTAAAGCCAGTCTAATGCTTAAAGACAAACTGGACTGTATGCTGTGGCAGTTCAGCAGCTGACTCAGTAGACCAGATGTTTGTCCACAGGGATCCCAAAACAGTTGGACACAATAAACTTTTAATCACACTACCCCTGTTTGCAATTCCATCTGGAGATCTACCTGTGCAGGATTTCCTCTGCTTAATAAAACTCTTCCAAAAACTAAATGTGGCTTTTGGAACAGGAAAAGATCAATGAGTGGTTTGGGGGCTGTGGGGGTTGGAAGAATAAGGCTGAACTTATTCTTTGGCTGAATGTTAATTTCTATTCCTAAAAATAAATCGATTGACAGAGCTTTATGGGGATACATTCATAGCATGCAGCCTTACCCATAGCCATGCTTTGATTTCACACGCTTCTAACATATACATAGTATAAAAGCATGCACATAAACTAAAAGAAAAAACAAGCTCTGAACTAGATTAAAAAAAAAAAAGAATAATTTCAGTTAAATCAGCAGAATTCTTATTCCACCCAAAAGCAAGTATTTAGATAGTGAAGACGCTCGTTTTGTTTGGAAAGGGCAGTAAGTGTAAGTTCCTTTAGCATACTTGTACTGTAGCAGAAGCTTCTTGATCTTCTCAGCTTCACGAAATCCTTGACCAGAATGCAAGTAAACTACATCAGTGTGGAGTATCTGACCTAGAATAATGAAAGACAAAGCCATTTGATAAAACCCACGAAGGTCCAAAAGCTATATCCTGTAGAACTACTAAAGTTAATTTGATGTTTCACAAAGAAAGCTTCTTAATAAGTCATCTTTCCCTTTGATTTTTTTAGTCAATTATAAGAAATGTATGTTGGGCAGAGGACTAGAAGGCTTTGGCTAGAAAAGCAAAACAAGTTAATACATTTTCTAGTTCCATGTGGACATATCCACATAAAAAATGATGAGCATCTAGTCATATCAGGAAATAAAATGCATTATATTATCAAAGAGAGAACCAACAATTTACTAGAAAATATTTATTGCTCTAGTGTAATACATTTTACAGATCCAGTAAAGAGAGATGAAAAGTAGAAAGTCTCAGGACTTGCAGTCCAGGAGTTCTGGAACTCCAGTGCCAGCTCTTGCAATCATCCCATCTCTCACATTTGAAAAGAACTGGATTAACTGGCACTGAGAGCTTACAGTGCAATGAAAGCTAATAACCATTTACCCTACCTTTATTGCCTTGAAAAGTTTTTAGAACACATCTTTCATTTTTGCATGGGCCTAAAGAGGTATGTATCCCCTGATTAGACCAGGATGAAGTGGAAAGGCTTTGTTCTATATCTGAACTAAGCTTTGCAAATACAGTGTTTCTGACTTCTCACATCAACACACATAATACTAAACAAAACCAGGGCTGATAAAAGTGTCCACATGTCTAAGATACTTCCCATGAAAAAAGCAATGCTATAGAAAATACTAAAATTCAAAGTCTTTCATGAACAATAAAAATGCTAGGTCTTCACTTTGCTGACTACTGAGGGGCACAATTATTTGAACCTGTATTCAGGAAAACAGAAGGCATTTTAAATTCTATTTTAGAGAGGACTAATAACACCAAAGAAGTCACTGGAATACAGGTGGCAGAAACTTAACCTTAACCTAGCTGAAGAATGGAATTTATATATCAGGACGTGTGGAAAACACTAAAAGCTTCACAAAAAAACCTAAAAATTACCCAGATAAAAAAGTTGGGTTTGAAACTATCCTTTACTCTAAATGAATAAATTTTTATCAGTCCTCTCAAAAATGTTTGGAATTGAAAACTTACTGGTTGGTGAAATAATTGCCAACTTGCAACCATGTTTGTAGCCAGGATCTACTCCCATCAAAGTACGACCCCTCACAGGGCTGGTCAGAAGCAGCTGCCGGAGATTTCTCCCAAACATCATCACAGACTCTTTCTCCGCATCAGATGTCAACTTGGATCTTAGATGGATGGAAAAAATAAAATATAATAAAATTTCCCTTCAGTTAGTTTTCAAATGCACTTACGACGTGTTCCAAAGTTGTAAGGTTTTTTCCAATCATGTTTCCATCATCTTTAATTAAATATTAAACTTCAAACCAAGTTATTGACACCTTTTTAAAAAAAAATCAGCTATATGATAATCTTATTCTTATCCTTAGAAACAGTGAATATAAAGTGTATAATAGAAACACAAGAATGTACACATCCCAACTAATGTTAAAACATCTACTCAGAATTTTGAGCAAAGAACAGTTTCCTATCAAAGCTGATACCTAATTGTAAAAAAAAGTGGATTTGAAGAAGGCATGGATTGAAATCATCATAATTTCACAGTTCGGGAGAAAAATCACTACCCAGCAAAAGAAAGGATGATGGTTTACACTGAGAGGTACTAAAGAGAAACTGGAAGGGTCTCTCCAATTAATTGCTAACACATCATGACTCATGAGGCATTTAATTTTGTCTATGAATTACATTATTTAACAGTCATCACAGAAGCATGTAAATTTGAGCTTTTTCTAGGAGGATATTCTGCTTCCTTAGAACCAAACTAGAAAACTGATGGGACCACGATGTTTCCTGTTTCCTAACTTTCTTTTCCAAGTTATGTTCTTCAACAAAAAGAAGTGAGTACAGCAAGGTTTGACTTTGATGACTTTAAGCATGAACACTTACAGCAGAGTGTTATGAGAAACAAATCAGTCTTGTTGAGTGAAGGCATACAAGATAGACAAGGTCTTATTTGTCAGATGTGGCCAGCAGGACAATGACTGATAAGGACAAGTATTGCATCTTACATAAAAAAGGAAAATTGAAAAAGTAACGGGGACACAAATATTCATCACCTAGCTGATTTTTTTTTTGTTTTGCAGGTACTCATTGCCATTTTCAACTGCATTACATTATCAATAATGATAATAATTAGCAAATAAAAAGAAATCCAGTAAGGCCTTCGTTTAACTTCAAAGGGTAGACAATGCCCTTATTTTCCCTTTTCTTTTTACCCATCACTGAAAAAAGTAATATCTGGGTTTATTTTTTATAGAAGGGAAAAGAACTGTGTTTAAGTTAGCTGATCCTTTAAGAATGGGGCAGGGAAAATTACTCAAGTTGTGTAGGTCAATCAATGCGAGACACAGGCAAGCTACAGGTAGTTCAAAGAACCCTCATAAAGGCTATTTGAGATGATGTAATATGAAGTTGTTCTGAGCAGTTTTTGGATGTGGAAGAACTTAAGAGCCTGACTTGAATTTGCCCAGGATCCAACCGAACAACCAGATCAGCCCTGTCTCATCCCACAATGGTACAGAAAGAACTAGTTATCATCATCTCTCTTTGAAAGTAGTCCAGAGAGAGGTCTAGATTCTCTTTCACACATAACTCATTGAACATTCCCTAGGTAGGCTGCTACAGCAAGAGGCTCCCTTATATCCCCATGCATTTTGTTTCTGGATCATGTATACCAAACTAACCCAGATACAATTCAAAGTGAGATGGTGAAGGGTATGCAGGCATTACAAGACTCCTTAGGCATTCAAATGTGCCCTCAACAAAGAGCAGACACTCTGCATATTGCACTAGGTCAGGTAAGTTGTCCCTCTAGTCCAGTATTCTGTCTCCAAGTCCGTTGGCAGCAAGTTCTGCAGGTCCATTGCAAACTGTGTAAATAGCTGCCACCTTTTGGTTGGAAGGTGATTCTTATTATGTCCCCCTAGGCCTTTCACTGGAAGATAGTAAAAATTTATCCCTAGAAACCTTGTGCCACTCTTCACCCACCATTCATCTCCAAGCCCTCTCTCTCCCAAGTTGAAGAGCCCTAGCATAACCAATTTTTCTTCACAGAGAAATTATTTCACACTTCATTCCCCTTCACTGGGCCTTTTCCAGTTCTGATGAATTGTTTTCCTATTTTTTGGTGAGTGGACCAAAATGGCCAATCATATTCCAAATAAAGGCCAATTAAATCAAGGATTCTTTGTTTTGTCTTTATTCCTTAACTAAATAATCTTATCTTTTGAGCACTTGACATTTATGTGGAGCAGCTTTCCACAGCACTGAAGCATCTCTTCTGTGGCAGGACAGCTCAGACCTACTAGTTTTATACAAAAAAAATAACTACTTCCCCTTGCAAGCATCCTTTTACACTCATTCCACTAAATTTCAGTTGCCATTTCATTTCCTGATCATTCACTCTTACAGCATCCTTCTCCTGTTCTTAAAAAATTAGAAAAAAAATAACCCAAACCACAGAATGAGCTTCTTGCGGGGAGAGTCCAGGGACACAACAATTAGATGCTACTCATGAGAAATCAAGAGAAAACAAAAGCAAATGCCTCAGCCTCACAGCGGTATATGCACACACATAATAAAGATTCAACCAGTCACTCATCATTCAAATGAAGGTTAAAAATAGCTTGTAAACAAGGAAAGGCTAGACTGGAGGTCCCCTTGGACTGGAGGCTTCGTACAAAGACAGGCCAAGTTCTATCTTTCCATCTATCCTAGAGATAAAGGGTTACAGATGCCCAAGAGGCCAAGTCCTCCCACGCTGCAAATTCGTATCAGTCCACCTGTGAAGGGAGACTTGTGCAGAAATTAAAATTACCCCTAAACACATGCTATTAGTTACGTGTGCCTTATGGAAATCATGTTTAAAATTGGCATGGATATATAGAAACTTTTATAGTAACAGGAAATGTTACTGAAATTGCCAGGTGCGTAGGGGGAATGTCCTTTCTATTACATAATATCCTGTATTTTTTAATTTTGAACATAGACTTCTCTTTTCTCTCTAACTCTCTCTCACTCAACACTTGTATCAATTACATGATCTATTGTCCTAAGTACTGGCCCTTAATTTCATGTTTGGGATAATCATTTGATACTTTGGGGGAAAAAAAAATGAAGCTACCTCAGACAATCTAATATCTTTTTCTTTTTCAGTGCATTACTGGCTCCATTCAAATGGCAAGATGCCCAGCTTCATGTTTTTCCAATTTGTGACAATTCTCATTAATATGACAGAGATATAAGGCAGATAGCAGTCCTCCTCTATAAGCACTAGAGAAACAGTTATTTTAGGGGGAAGAAATAATAATAAAAAATAAATAAATAAATCTCAGAACCTTTCAGTTGCTACATTATGAGAAAATATCAAGTCAGGATTTTAAGTCCCTGCCTTTAACTCTACAAAGCACTCACACTGAATATCACTAACAGGTATATTGTAATAAAAGCAAATAGCCTAATCATGATCTACTAGTTTCTATACTCAATCTTATAAGATTCAGTTTTTAAATTGAGATTCAAAATTCCCCACTTCCATACAGTCTGAGACACAATCCTTTCTGTGGAAAAATATCTGCAAACTAGCTTCAGGTGTGAAACAAGATATACAGAGAAATGTTTGTGTCCCTGAAGACAGAGGAAAGAAAGGACTCTCTGCAAGAAAGCATGGAAAATTATGAAAGGATTATCCATTAAAAAAAAATAAGTCCATGCCACATCACTTGCACGAAACCCTGATGGAATCATTCCATGCAGTACTGCAACAAGGTAAAATGTATTTCAAAGAGCCAAAAGCAACACTGGACATTATTATACCAGATACAAGAAATGATGACATCTGACAGAATGGAAGAAAGGAAATTAAACAATAAATAAGGTAACCGTCTTGCTGGCAAGTTTCATTCTTCTGATCACTAGAAGCACCAGCAATTTCAATACACTCTTGGAAACTTTGCGTTCCAACATTTAATGATAATAAAAAAAAAAAAAGAAGAACAGCAGGGGGTGGGTTGGAAATATTAATGCTAAAAGGAGGCATTGAATACTTTAGCAGTCCTTCACAAGAGTCCTAAAAAACAGCTCCTGGTGTGTGCAAAAAGAGAATAAAAGAAGGATAAAGAGTTAAGTGGTCAGGAACCAGAAATAATACTGTCAGGTGCTTTGCCTTCCTCTCTATAGGAGATGCTTCAGCTTTTCCTAACCAAATACCACCAATCACGTAAAATTATTACAAAGAGTAAAACCTAAGCAGATATCCACTTAGGAATAGGCAGCAAGCTTTGTATTCTTTGCATTTATTACTCGTGAGCTACATCTAGTAAAAGTAGTAGGGAAGGGAGCTTTTTTTTTTTTTTTGATTAAGAATACAGAAAACCTTCCGCCAGCTTCTGCTGCAGCAGCTCCTCCAAATTTTATACACAACACAGGCCACAAAAATCCTGTAGTTCAAGCCACAGAACAAAAATACAATAAAAGAGCGTTTCGTCAGTTTGTTTAGTTATCTTAAAACCAAACCCCACTAAAAATTAAGTATTTTTTCTTTATTATAAGAGTTTGATTATAGAAATGGCTAGGAATGACAACTACTTTCACTCCCATGTGACAGAAGCCAACAGCTGGACCCTCCATCATGAGCTGTTCCTCATTTTGGCCAAATAATAGACACAGAGCCTCCCCCAGAGTAGCTACATGTACTGTGATCACAAAAAAACAAGTGAACTCGGCGCTTTCAGAAATCTGTGAAACTCTCATTAGCAAAAAAACAGGCTTGCTAATCAAAAGAGGTGAAGCAATCTTGCTTGCAAAGCAATGAACAAACACAAACATACTGCGAAGAAACTCAAAAGCTGTTAGAAATATCTGCTGTTAAAAACTTGAGCTGACAGTTCTTTTCAGATGGTTAGAACACAGAACATAGAGGGAATGTTGCTCATGAAAGGAAGTGTCAGGAAAACAATTCCAATTTGAACAGAAACATAAAAGCACACCCAGTAACGTACAGAAGAACTGTACTTCACAATGTGATGGTAGATTTTAGATACTGAATAGCCAACACATGATTTTGATAGAAGTCATTTCAATATTTCTGGTCCAAGAAACAGGGTCTCTTTGATAAACTTAATTTTGAACTACCTTAAGGCAGGCATGAACATTCAGGTCACATATCAGAAAGCCTCGCCAGAAAGAAACATGTTATGCTTTGAAGCGTTTCTCTTGTATTGATGAGAAGAATCACACCATAAACAGCCATTAGAACATAATGCTTTTAGAATGTAGACTTTGACATATTAAAGATTTTTCACTTCCTATGCTACACCATAAAACACCCTATTTAATTAATGTTATTTTGATACTAAGTTTTAAATTTCCTTTAAATTTAGAACAATATTACAGATTTTAACAAGTGCCACTTTGTCTGATGACATCATTGCTACAATATTACTAGAAGTAAGTTTACTGACTTCTCTAAAGACATCATAATACCAACAAAATGGTATCAGACTAACACTATGACTATTTAGTTTACCACAAAGTACAGCTGGTAAACATGAAGGGCACTGCCAACCACAACAATACTTTGCTGATTTCTTTCAAACAGGTAAAAGAGCAGGAGTCAGCACAATGTCATAGACAGTACTGTTGCTGTGATATGACAAGATGCTGGGAAAAATCAGTGACATAATGGTTTATGCTAACACAAGGATAAAGATAAAACTATTCCGGTAATATAGTAACTTTATTAGATAAATGTACAAGTAACAAGTACGTAAACATGTAACACGTCTTCACAGAAAGATCATTTCTCTACTGTAGCCCAAAGTGCACAGAGTGACAAATTGAATCTACAGAACAAAGACTACCTAGTTCATTTCTTCTGTAAGCACTGAGGATTAAAACCATGTTGATATTTTCAAATGGATAAAAGATAATCTATCAAAATGTTAGGGAGGGAGTTTTTAAAAAATTCATAATATGAAAGCACAGATTTATTCCAGGCTTACCTGAATTCTCTACAGAGAAGAGGATGTATAAGCCGTTTATATGCATCCTCTACTGAACTCCGTAGGATCCTCATAAATTCTGGTTTTAAAAATTGTTTCGGTCTCCATCTGCAAAAGATTACAACAAGAAAAATCAAAAAACACTTTAAGAACATATATAAACACCTAGATTAAAAAGGAATTTCACAAAAAGATTTCTACATTGTAATGTCCTATAAATTGCAGAATTACTACAATAATTAGCCAATAAAATAATAGATTTAAATGTGAACGTAATGAGAAGTTGTCCATGTGCACACAGGTCACACCAGGGACAGGCTTATCTTTTCTTAGGTATTAGAATGCATTCATAGTTAATGTTTTAAAGAAAACATAAAACCCCATTATTCTTTCCTTTGAAAAGTCCAAGCTTATAACAACTGAATGAAGACCTTGATTACATATTACCATTAGCGTTGCATTATTTGCTATTCCTTAATACATTAAAAAAATTACTAAACATCCTCTGTGAGTGTCACTGCAGAGATACTGATATAAGGCAACTATGCCCAAATGCAAATTTAGGAGCTAAATGAATACCAATTAACAAAACCCAAATAAAATTTCACTTGGAATGCAAATTCTAAATGAAATCTTACAAATTTTGCAGCAATTCTTAAGCCACAGAAGCCAAATAACTTGCAAATTATTTTTCTCTTTTACCTGTTGCTGATATATTTGAAGTGTAAATAATATTATACAAAAAGGCAAAATTAAACAAACAATTCCAAACAAACACAGGACTGTTTCCCAACTTTTTCTAAGCCAAACTCTTCAAAGCATTCCTTTTTCTAGGGAGAATGCATAGTAGTCATAATTTTAATGACAATTACTTCAAATTTTCCTGTAAAATACACCTCAGTTTCAAAGCTTATTAATATTTAATTAATTGAACTTTTTGTTGCAGGCAATGTCCCATGAAGGAGGGGGCTGGGGGGATGTGGGTCAGGGGGATGGAGAGGTGTGAGTCCTTGAACAAGCAGAACTGACTCACTAGGATTGCCCACCCAACAATAAGAGAACAAGACTGAGGAGAAGCAAACAGACATATTATTCTGAAACAGAAATAACTAGTTAACATTTTCTATTACAGTCCACCTTTATTACTTTTAAAAATATTGATAACAGTCAGTTTTCTTCCATTATTGTAGTATTTAATATGCTTGAGTCCCAAACTGTTAAGTGAGATACATACTTATTTTGTAATATGTCTGGGTAAGTTTTTTGGTTGGTTGATTGGCTTGTCTTTTAAATGCAAAAAGATAAAATTATGGTCATTTCATAATGTATCCAGATGCATGTCCAGGCAAAACCAGAATGAATTTCACTTTTGCCTTTGTTTACTTGCAGTCATTCAGAAATACACAGAATCCCAAATTGCTCCTATCCAGACAGCTTTTGAGTTGTTTAAGGGGATCTGCAATTTCCTGAAACAGCTTTTCCAAGTGTCTGTGCACATAACAGATGAGGAATGTGTGATCGAGTCAATGCTGCGTTAATGCAGACAGACATAGGAGCAGAATTAAACTCACTATTTAGTTTTACAACATTCAGGGTTGTGAGTGCTTAGCCACATGACCTCATCACTTTGCTAACAGTTTTTGCAAATAGTTCTATTATACTTATTTGTAACTGGAGACTCTTTCCATACCTATATAAAACTGGCAAGGGCTTTAAACCCTCTTATTGCCATCACATTCTATAAACATGAAGTTTTTACAGGTGGCAAGTTTGACTATAATCCCCCAGAAATTATCCTCAGCACAAATAAGAATGAATTTGGAAATCTGGCAGCTGTTTCCCCTGTTCTTCCAGCCATTAAAGCCAGTTAACAAACCTTTCCTCTGTAAATAAGTTATCACGGCAGATATTTTTATTACCTGCCTATATATAAGTAAAAATTATTTAGGCAACATTCTGTTAGAAATTGCTACAAATGCAAAAATATCCAAGCAGTAAGTTTAATTACAGTAAATGCTGCATTTTATTTACTGCAGTACTTCATGAGAGAAAAGAAAAACTTACTTTGCTTCAAAAGCAAAGCAAAATCATGTGTGTATATTTTTAAAGATCATAGCAGCGTGGTTAAGCCTCCCCATAAAAATGGATTTTTCTTGATTATTTAATCAAGATATGACTTCCCTGTTTAGGAAAGCTACATATGAATAATATCTTACTCTGCTCATCATCTCTCCATGTGCAAGCGCTCACAACAGGGACCACCGTAAGCATAAATGGCTTAGACAACTGATATACCACAGAAGATGAAACCATACATCAACAGAATTAACAGAGCCCACATCAAGAACCACTAGTTATCAATTAACAACTGCTCCGGGAAGACCATAGCTAGGCTTTTAGACCTGAAGGAGAAACAGCACACCTCTGTGTTCCCCCAAGATATTATAGAAAACACGTACCAAGTTAGTAACCACAGGCAAAGCAAGCCTTAAAGGCCCATACTATGGACTTGACACAGAATGTGAGAATTTTGACTGGAAAATGAAAAATATTATCAAGCATCAAGCTTAATTTTCAAAGCTGCAATCCCATTTTGGAATAGACTCTCACCCCTTCCCAAAGAAAACACAGATGTTTATACAGGTTAATAAATATTCTGAACTTGTAAAAAAATTACAATATTCTTAGACAGCATCTACCCAGAGCTCAGTGCAATAACGAACTCTAGTCTTCCAAACTCACTTTCTATCGCAGGGGCACTTAATGCTAAGAAATTTGTCTCAGAAGAACACAAAAAGTCAAAATATTTGCTACTATTTCAATAGGCAGTATGTGATACTGTTTTGTGTCTAGAATACTGGCCAAACTCTGTAGTAAGGTGGCATTTCTGGTTCTGCAACTGATTTCGTGTGTAACCTTCAGGAAATTAGTTAATTCCTTTGCAAAGTTTTGAAATCATTGACTCAATCAGAAGTTATTAACCTTCTGCTCTCACCAGTAAATCAATGCAATGAAAATAATGCAAATTCCACCCTTGGACAGTAATTTCAAAGCTTGCAGGGCAGAGTACACATTTACTATTTGTCAGTTTGATAACACAGTTGTCAATCTAACAAGGAAGAACAGAATCTGTCCTAAATGTTAATGCACCAAGATTTACTAAACTCATTCCTTCAGAAGTTTTCTAATGGTGGAGAAGTTGTCCTTAAACAGTAAAAAGCCATAAGCATATATAGCCTCATGAATGCCAAGTATTACCAAGTAGTTTCATTCCCAAGGTCAATATTCTTTTTATCTCAGGATGACTCACAAAAGTGTAATCAACCAAAAATATCTCAATTTACATCCCACTTTTATTTGTGTAGCACTGACAAGCTGTTCCATTATCTGTGGTTCACAGTGCTTCCAAATTCTGTCACAGATGCAGTATAAGCAAGACTGACAGACATGTCCTGCCTACAGAATATTCATCTTGAGGGGAGGACAGAAATTCTGTTATAGGTACTAAAACTAGAATGAAAAAGGTGTGTTTATGAATACTGATACTTCACTGGGAAAAAAAAAAAAGTTACGTACTATTAGTCTTAGATCATATTATATTCTCCAGCCAAACATATACTTAAATTCTTTCAGAGTCCTATTCTTCCTTTTCAGAGTGAACACCGCTACTAAATTTCTACAGTGAAAAGGAACATTTTTTTCCACATCCATTTCTTGGATTTGTTGGGAAAAAAAAAATACAAGCTGAAGCAGTATCATAGTATTCAATTTTATACATTAAATGGTGCATTTTTTTCCTATTTTTTTCCTCCTTTCGGTTATTCAATTTTAGGATGCAAAGGTAGGAGTTTCTGAGACATCCTCAAAACGATGTCCAGTATCTTAAACTACTAAGAAAGAGAAACCTGTCTTTTATACATGCAAGGAAGATGCACAGATTGGATCACAATATTCTCCAACAGAGGACATCAAGGAACAGTTTCCAAGAAAAAGACTGGCAGAGATATTGCACAAAACAACATATATTTAACATAAACTTTTACAAAAAACCTAAACATTATGCAACAATAAACACCTCACTACAGGCTTAAAAAAAAAAAGCAACTTGTAAGAGCAAATCAGTAAAAAATAGAAGAATCCAGTCTTTAGAGCCATTTTCTGACTCAACCAGAGATCAAAATGTAAGAGATAGTTCACACAATACGTGAGGATTATGCATTGAAGGCAGTCATGTTAAACATGCAATTCCTTACATTTGTGAAACTTGAAGTTATGTACTTCACTGATCTAAAATGCAAGACAGCCCTATTTAATCATTGTAATCAAGCATATGAAGTTATTTTTCGAAGTCTGAAGTATATTCTATTGGATTCTACAAAGTTTTTTCAGTAAAGACCACTGGATGTGATGTATATTACAATTTGAAAATATACTCACATTTCATCAGCCTTAGCATATTTTTTAAAAAACTCAATTGCTTTAAGAATGGTGCCAGAACTCACAAATATTGCCCAAGGCATAATCTTTTCAGCATAATGCTACAGCAGTTGGGAATATAAAATAAGAATTATCCACTAGCTAATTTCATTTAATCTAATAAATATTCGTTTAATTTGTTCTCTTAATGTAACAAGACATATGAGGTACACTTCAGTATGCAGCAGTCTATGGAAAAAAAAAAAAGATTTGTGTAAGAATATATGTATCCATGCAGACCTTTCATTGACACACCACCGACAGAATTCATTCTTCACCCCGTCAGGAATGTTGACCTTCACTGTCAGGATCTTCAGATTTTCCCCTCGGTTAATGGCCAGAATCTGAGTGCAAACATAAATGGCAGAGACAGATGACACACAAAATATCCAAAAGATAAACTTATCAACATTTGTGTACGCGCTTGCTTGACATTCTGTAGCAAATCAGCATGGTGGTACAGTAAATCAGTTCACAAAGTACTAGCATGTACAGATAACATACACAATTTAAACACAGATTAAATCAAGCCATGGTGTAACAAATCATACATTTTTTTTAGAGTCTGCAATCTCAAGATTCAGTTTATCTTAAACACACTTATAATACAAAACAGCACGAATTGAGCTGGGGGAATAATCTTATTTAATAACACAAATTAAAATTCAAAACAATTGAAAACTGACTCCAATCAGAACTACAGATTGAAGAGGGGAAAAGTTAGTCTTGTGCTTCAGGTTTAATTTTTCTTTCCAAGATCAACCCAAATTTAAAATTAATTATGGATCAGAACTTGTGAGACAAAGGCATTCAGCTTAATTTGAATGAGAACAAATTTAGAGTTATACATTACTAGTTCACAAATAGCAGAAAAGACTGTAGATACACCCTTCATGTTAACACTCCAGCATTAAAACACATGCACATATTTCTGACAGAAACTCGTGTACATAACTGCCTAGTCATGATCTAAAGCTAAATTAGGTTGCATTTGTGCTACCTGCATGCAGAGTTCAATTTTAAATGGAAGACTGTGATTCTACATTTAAAACCAGCACCACAATACAAGTGGTGGATCCTGGAGGATACTGGTGGGTAACTACTAGTCTCATCTCACTATGGTGACAGTGAATGTTCATATTAGTATTCAGAAAACTCACTGATTTTAGAAACAAAATAATAGTCAGAAGCAGCTACAAATAAAAGCCACATCTTTACATTTCCTTTTTCCTTCCAAAGTATTTTAAAGTAGAAAAGCAAACAAACAAACAAAAAAAAAGAAACCTGCTGGAAGTTGACATTCCTGTATGACTACACATGTTGCTGTATGTAGCAGGCCCTGAGCACTGTCACAACAGAGCATTCTGTGTCAATCATGAACTTTAATTCAATCACTAGCTAACTCAGACATGTCACATATGTTAAATACAATGGTTTAAAATGACTCCAGGACATAGTACCAATTTATATTCCTCGGCCTTACTGCTCCTGTGACATACCAGGCCTGACATATCATTGAACAACAAAGCTAATAATAAAGATTGCATGTGAAATATTATAGCATCTGGTACCTTTACTGCCAAAGCAAATGTTTTCATGTAGAAATTAGAAAGACACATTTTAGCAAATCAAATGCTTTCACGTTTATTAAGATTTTAGTTTAAAAAAAGAGAAAGTTAAATGCCAAGTGAAAAGGAAATCAAAATGATGCTCATAACAGAGAATGTATCTGATAGAATTATAATGTCATCATTCAGCTTGCTGTTAGCAGGGTCAATATTTGCATCACATTTTGTTTCCTGGCCCCGCAACTGCAGAATGTGTCAGTCACCTGAACTTGAACCAGATGTTAATGCAGTCACTAATATTATTTACATTTTTATCCTTCAACAAACTGCCTATCCCGTTTTAAGTGACGCATTCAGAGAAGAATTATCATCTAATAAATGCTTAATTAAGAAGGAATGACTCAATTCTTCCTCTATTATAATAAAGGTCTTTTTGTTTTGCTTAGGTTTTTTTAAGTAACATGTTAAAATCTGGCCATTCTAGATACAAAACAGTCTTCACTTCTGGAAAAAGACTGTTTTTATCTAAGACTGGAACAGATCCAGGGCTGAGATTGTTAAAAACAACATACATTTTTCAGAGAAAGCAAGAACAACAATTTGATCTAGATATAAAGTTTTTCAAACCTTATTCTGTTTATCATAAAAATATGACATCCTTCACTTTGCACAGATTTACTTAGACTCACACAATAAGTTTTGTACACTTTGCCAAGGACTTTTAATTCCCAATTCCTTTTTAAG
Organism: Pyrocephalus nanus; assembly: GCA_038380795.1. Lineage (NCBI taxonomy): Eukaryota > Metazoa > Chordata > Aves > Passeriformes > Tyrannidae > Pyrocephalus > Pyrocephalus nanus. The sequence goes on along the minus strand of CM076260.1, from coordinate 88,618,348 downwards.
TATGAGATTGAAAATAGAGCACTTGCCTCAAACGATACACTTTATTCATGAATTCTCTTCCTCCCACCATTTCAGTCATTTCCAAATAGAGGAAAACAACCCGAAGGCGTACACAAACACTGAACTGCTTACAATTAGTCAAAAATTCAAATAAACCCTTGAAGAATTCTTTTCTCTTAGTTATGACAGTGTTGGTAGAGCTACTCAACTACATCCAAGGAGAGTCGAGTCAGGTTCTCCTTGCTGTCAAAGGAAGAGACTGTGGCTGAACCTTTTGACAGCAAAATGCTCCAGCTGGAAACACCCACAGGTGTCCAACCACGTCAAAATCTGGAGTCAGGCTTTTAAAACAACCAAGTTCTTTTTCTCATTTCAGTTTCAGTATTTTAACTTTTTCAGTCAAATGAGTCGACCCCACTCCAGTTCCGATAATTTCGCGGAATGCCTCAGCACACAGAACGACAACAGCACAGAAAAATAACACAGACGTATGGGGTGTGCAGTGACAGCTGCACAACTGCAGAACTGAGCTGCAGCTTTACTGCACAGCAGCTTAACTCACTGCAACACACTCTGCAAGGCACCCTCATAGCTGCACACGCTTTGGTCATAAGGGGGCACAGCTTATTCTCTTACAGGTAACATGGTAGGCTACTGTCCCCCCCCTTTACACACAGGGAAACTAGAGCAGAGTTAGGGTTTTACTCAGATCTTTAAGATTACTAGCACTGCCATACTCCAGTGATGACAAGTTTCAGTGCAATATTTTGTGGAATCTTGTATTTGCAAAGAGGTGATTTAAAGCTGACTTTTGCCTCCAGCTAAATGAATTTAGAACACTTGTCTGTAGGCAGTCACAAAAGCAGTGGAGAAACCAGAGAATTTCTTCACTTGAAGCCATCTTTTACTCTATCCTTAAAAGAATATGTTTTTACCAGTTTTTAAATGCAAAAAAAAGAAGTATTTCCTCAAAGTCTTAGGTGAAGGAAAAAAATAAAGACTTCTAGGTACTAAAGAGGATGGTCATAACCCAATAAAATGAAAGAAATTTAAAAATGCCAACTTGCACCAGTAGGGGAATAAGGTCAGTTGATAAAGAAAGTGAAGGTAATGAGAAAGACTTCTGAAAGTACAATACCTGGGTTTAAACTTAATGAAGAAATGGCAGATGAAAGAAACCAAAACCAGCTTTTTCTCTCATTTCATTACCAAAATAAAAAAGGGAGAAAGACAGAAACTGAAAAACTAACAAAAACAAAAAAACAAAAACAGACATAAAAAGTTACAGTATATTTACAAAACAGGGAACTCTGCAAATTCTGATTTAGAAATTAGCATAAAACGCATTTTTTCCTCAATTAGTACAAAAAAGCCCTGCCATACCTTGAGCCTTGAAACCTCAGTAAAGCACAAGCAACTCAGACTTCCACAATTCACAATACAGAAATATTCAGTGTGGTAGAACAGTCAATAGCAGTACTATACAGATGAAAGACACCAGGTATGTGTGCAAAAATATCCCATTATTACAGTACTACTGCAGCAAAATCAGCTGTGGTCACTTCACCAGACAGCCAGAAGAGGTAATAAAAGAGGCATTAGGGTCAGCAACAGATACAAGGAAGAATAAACTAAAACAAATCAAGTTAATCTTAATATCAAACAGACAAACTAAGGACATATTCTTAAGATATGAAGATAAGAAACAACGCAGCCACATGATCAAAATGATGACCAGGTTTGGGAAACATGGGTTCTAGCCTTGGCTCTAATAAAGCAACAGTCTTTCTTAAGTAAAAAATAAAAGGATGCCTCAGACAAGTAAATCATACCATCATCCCAGGAAATACTCGCACACCCAAAACATGTTGCATATCTCAGTATTCACCACTGTCAGTGCCGATAAAACTAAGGAGTCTTTGACAGTCTTCCTTCAACAGTAAAGCACAAAAAAAAAATCCATACAGCACAGCACTTAATCTCCTGATGAATCTACAAACCTCTGTGAGTGTCACCACAGAGTGGTGACAATAGATTGCTAGTCAATAGATTGCTCTAACAACTTTCCCAGACACCTGGAAGCAAGTTTTCACCAAATAATTACTAATATAAGTAGAGTAAATGGTCAAAGTTACTCCAAAGAAAACAATTACAGGTACCTCTTCCAACATCTACAGAAGACTTGTCTATTAAAATCACTAGTAGCTATTTTAGCCTTTCACCTTACACCTTTCATACTGGAGGGTGGGAAATGGTGTAAAAATTAGCCCATCCATGCCGTGACATAGTTTTTGTAATAAATTAATTTCATGACATGCAAAAAAATCTTTTATTACTTCAAAACATCACACTGTTTTAACATGGAAAGAATAGAAAAAATGAGAGTATATAATAGCCTTCTAAAGGAAAAGGACATTTCTAGTTAGAAGTAAACAAGAGGGTCTGTTTTGTGTGGTATTATGGTTTGGTTTGGTTTGGGGATTTTCTTTTGGAGTTTTTTTTTTGGTGTTTTTTTTTTGTGTGTGTGTGTGTATGTATTTTTTGTTGTTGTTGTTGTTTTGTTTTTGTTCTGTGGGTTGGTCTTTTGTTTGTTTTGTGGTTTTGTTTTGGTTTTTTAACTAGTGTGACCAAAACAAGAGACAATTCACTTGGTGATTAGTTATGAATTATCTCAAAGACCTTGACAATTGCACAGAGTGCATCACACTTCAGCCTTTGAACTTCAGGAACACGGATAGCCTGGCCATCATCATCTACTAAGTCTGCTTCATCCTTAATTTCCTTATCTAGTTATACAAGTCTATGATAACCAAAGATGCTTCACCAAAGCAAATACTGACGACTTGCAAAACAAGCCCATATTTGGGGTAGTGCATGGGATGTTCCCCGGAGTTGCTTTTGTAGGTCACCTTTAATTTCATTTCTGGATCCTTTCCTGATACTTCTCACCAGTTTCACCTGTCAGGTTTAGTGTCAGAGCACCTATCAGAGCATGCTTGACTCAGTGCTGCAGCAAAATTCCAAAGGAAATAAGTTTATCTACATTTGCTTCAAATTCCTATGCTGCAACCAAGCAGTTTCTCCTACTATGTCACTTCTACCCCAGTCTCACCCCTACAGGGCACGTGTCATTGCTTAGCCTTTATCCCCCCGCCCAATGACTCTTGATATGCACTTGTCACCAGGGGAAGGGAGGGAGGGAGGGCACAACACGTGCCAAAAGTATTTCAATATCGATATTGATTTATTGGTATGGATTTATCTGATACATAAACCATGATAAGTATTTGCTTAATGAAAATTAATTACACGATGGGCATACTGAATGGCAGTCCTTTGCTCAGTTTCTTAAAACAGAGATTAATACCTTAGTCCTGCATTTCAAAATTTGAAAGCCTCTACCTCTACCGTAAAGTAAAAGACAGTATCTTTAGCATCAGTTTTAAGCAACAAAATTCAGAAACAAAGCCACATTTCCTACAGTTAAAATTCTATGAAAAAAAAAATACATTTGAAGTTGTACCTGATGATGCTGTATGTTCTTTATATTGCAAGAAAACTCATGGTACAGTTGGAATTTATTAATATCCTTTTCATTTCCACTTTTGGATGACACTTTTGCCAAGGTTGACTGAATGGAAATGTACCTCTGCTGACATCTGCATAGAAGAAACAGATATTAATTGGTAAGGTATTTTAGCATGAAACTTGTAACAAGTCATTGCTGCACATATTAAATAAAAATGAAGTTTGGAATCTGCTCAATTACAGATTATGTTAACTCTAATTACCTGCAGAACTGGATGACATATCTTAATGCCGAGACTGACATAACTTATGCTGACTGGAATGTACGAAGACAAGACATTCAAGTAGACCTCAGAAAAAGCTATTACAGCCCTACTCCTGAAGGGAATGGATACTCAAAAGCCACCACTGGGACTTCAGTTTCATCACTTATGGGTTAAACTTCAACCAACAAATTTTGGGAAGTTGCAAATAAAAAAAAAAAAAAGTACAGTAGTTTTCTATTTTATAGAAATGCAATATCTCTCGTGAATCTACCCAACCTCAGAATTAATTTCTTGCTCTGAGCACTTAACAGCCATAAAAGTTTTCATTATTTTTAGGAGTAACAAGGATCCTAAACAGATAGCTTCCTGAATGTTCCTCATGATTATCATACATAGAACACACTTCAGATCCATAGGATTCATCTGTAAAGCACTAACTATTACACTAAGGAACTTTCAGTGGTCAAAAGAATGAAAGTGATAGTCAGGTAGTAACAGCACATCCTTTACGAAACAACCCCTTAACTGAAATTATCACATTGCTGACTCAAAACAATATTGCATGCCCCTAAGGCAGTGCATGTTCTTTGAGAGTTCTCTATCCCAGATGGCACACAGCAGAGAAAGTAACAAATCGCTATTACTCTGTCATACTGATTCCCCAGACATGGCAACAGTGAAGTCAGGTAATGTAAAAAAACTTAAATTCAGCTAACACAATTAAAGGATCAGTAACTCCTGCTTTAAAACCAGTCATATTTGTTTGCCTTATTGACTACCAATGCCAAAATCAACCATCACTGCATGCTAATTACACTGACTGCTGTCAAGTCAGCTATTGGAGCAATAGCTTAAACAGATGCACCTCTGAAAAGTTACAGCTTGAAGAAAATGCAAGGATGGAAAATTCCCTTATGAGTCACTAACTGCAAGGGAGAACTGCTGAATTTGTAGCAGAGCCACAGAGAATTTTACATTCTTTGGGAGTCACGGCATCACACCATGCCTACAGCAGATCTCTCCTCCACTGACAGCCAGATAGGCAGAAGGGCTAACAAATGTACACACGAATGGACCTACATCTCACAGTAACACAGTTTTCATGTCATTAAAAAAAGCTCTATCAGCATGCTAGGAGACTGAATCTTACCATGTAACCAGAAAATTTTGGAAAGTAAGAATGAAACTTACAGTTTCCTGATAAAATCCAATGTATCTTTGTCTTTAGCAAAGATGTCTGCTAAAATATGCTGTACTCCAGTCTCTACCTCCTGGATATTTGCAAGCCCTTAGAAAAAAATAATTATAGAATATAGTCAATATAATATACAGTTAATAAGTATAGAAAAACCAATACAAAAAATTACACAACTGCACAAGCACTAAGAAAATACATACAAGCTGAAAGATAACTGATTAAAGATATTTGACTGACTTGCAGATGTTTCAAAGAATCCTAATTAATTAAAATTTTGTTATCAACTAAACTTCCTTTCCAAGACATCTGAAACTGTTATATTTTTAATGAGCCTAAAGTGAGCAATGAAGTATCATAAGACAAAATGACAAAAAAATCATTTTTCTCTCATTTTATTGAGTTTGATGCTAATAGATCTTGACATTGATGATTTAAATTAATTATTTACAATAGTAAAGTTGGATCTTTAGATATAATTTTTGAAATTTTATTAAAATTAGTAACTGCAACAGAAGTCTACACATTTTACTACTGATATGGAAACTGCCTAAAAATTCTTCATAGGCAATCCTGTCTTTTTTCTGTGTAATAGTTTTCTATTTCCACTGGTTTGTAGCAGGAGTTTGCACAACACTTTTGAGATCAGGATACTGTCAACCCCTCCTAGGAAAGACTGAAGTCATAAAATATCTTCAAAGACATGAAGCTATAAATGTCTTTGTATCTCTGAAGAGATAACAGAATTATTCAGGTAATTTCCAAAAGGCAGAACCATCTCTTAATTCAAAAGGGCAGAAGAAGTGGCACATTATTCTCCTTTCCACAGTGGTTGAATTTGCCCAGAATCAGAAGATAATGAAATAAAACCAACATCTTGTATTTTAATTCAATATTATCTAACCCTGTTTGAAGCAACAATCAGTAATGAAGGCTTCAGAGCAAAAAGCAAGAACCCTAGAGCTTGCAAATGCAGCATTAACTGTCTCCTTCAGAACATATTATTTTTCATTTTGCTGTCTGATGGACTACCAATATCTTAAAAGAGCTTTATTAACACCAATGTAAAAAATTGCATAGCTCTAGCTATTTATTATATTGAATCCAGAATCCTATTTCTTATTGGGCTATAAAGTTATAAACTATAAAAAATTCATCTTGCCCTTTTTTAAGACAAGGAAGCTGAACTTAACTGCTAGAAAGAAAAAAAAAAAGTGAGAATAAGAATATATTATTACATGCCTGAACTTATCAGAAGTTATAAAATTTGGATCCTTATATTTACAAGTTATGGTAAAAGTAATGTCATGTCAGAACACAAAGCTAATGGAATTTTAAGACATACATCAAGTTGAATATGAATTAAGACACTAAAGTACCACAGGTGTGCACGGCAAAATTATTTTAATTCTAGTAGAGAATTTGAATGAGATAGCATAGGCCAAACCCAGTCAGAATTAAAAAAATAATCATAAAGTTTCCATGGACATTTTACTGTGTCCACCAGCACATGCTTGTGTAATTAGAGAAGTATTTGACCATTTATACAACTAAAAGGAAGAATTAAATTTTCTGGTGAGCCCGCTTCCTTCACTTTCCAAGGTCTGGCTTTGAAACATGAACTGCTGTTTTTATTTCAGTTTATTTTTAGTATAAGTTGAAAAACATAGAGAATTTGAAAGAATGAAATTTTAAGATTTGATGAAAACTTTTCTGCACTGCAAATTCACTCTGATCTCAAGCTGTTTATAGGTTGTCAAACTGGCTCCCAAGTTGATAAAAGTGACCCAGTTCAGAGATGTATATAATTTCTGAGGCCTTTCAAATGCAAACCATTATATAAACCTAAGCAGAATTATTTTTAGCACAAAATTAAAAATAAGTGTACTGATTTTCAAAAGCTAATGTTTATGCTGCAACAAATAGCACCTCCTTCTGAATATACTCTAAATAATTTATTTCAACTTCTACCATGAGGATTTTTTTTGGCTCTTTAGACTCTGCCAGAATAGTCAATGTGTGGCTGCAATATACTGCTGTATGAAGTAACAATATATGCTAAAACACATGTAATTAAACATCAAACTATTTGGTAACTGATTTTCAATGCAAAATTAGCAGTTTTATAAGCAATATTTAAAGAAAATAAACTGCAGTGGGAAGAGTAAGAGTCAGCCTTACTAAGGAGGTTCAGTATCTTTACGTTGAAATTGCAAAGGTATCTGTTGGGGCAGGCAAGAAAAGAAGTACATCTCTATTTTAACATTATAAAGAAGGCTGCAGCAATCTTGGCATTTTATTGTCAGAGATTGCCCCCTACAGATTCACCCATAACTGCATCCACAAAGACACACAATTCTGCAGTCTATATGTGACAATCAGGTTGTTAAAAGTTCTTGGTCAAATTTCAGCAATCACATCTCCAATCCCTACAGTCATTCAATAACAAAAACTCTCCTGCTCATTCCCAACCACCAAGGCCAGTTTTTATTAAGAGATGCTTTGCTGGATGACATTTCCTTCAGTTCAGAGTATGAGCATAAGCCTCTTGTACCATCAGCATCGACTGTTCACGAAACAATTCAAGTAGAACCATGGAGAGGTTTCAGGTATATGGGTCAGTTCCCTCTCTCTTAACAGTAAATACAGATGTCAACTGTAAGCTCTTTATACTTCTGCCTCTTTTATACCATAATTATTACTATTTACTAAGAGAGAGGAAAGGTTGGAGGGTCATGGCATTAAATGCAAACGCATGTTGCTTAAAGTGCTGCTGAATTTAAAGTTGTCCAGCAACACCAGAACAATTTAAGTAATTTCCCTCTTAAAATATTTTCAGACATTTAGGACATTACTGTGCATAGAAGAGCACTTACCTTTGGTATTGGGTCTAATGTAAGAAAAGAGATTGAGCTCCACAGGATTCTGCAGGAGGCAGAGAGCAGCAGGTTCTAATCCCAGCTGCTTGGCCCTCTGGGCTTTGGTGCCTTTGCTCCCAGTTTTATAAGGTGCAGACTTATAACAAAAAAGAGAACAAACCACAGTAATTAAAAAGCAAGAAAATATTTCAGTCATGCTACGCACTTGAAATTATGTAATGTTTAGTTATGCAAGATTACATTTAAACTAAGGATGATCTGAAAGAGATCAGAGAACTGACCACATGGTCCAATTCTTCCAAAGTTCTGCAATTCAGTAATGCTTTCAAAAGGCCACCAGATAATTTCCCTTCTTTCTTCAGCTTCTGTATCGTTGTATGTGTCTTCTTTGCAACAGTACTAAAATGCAAGAGATTAATATTAAGTCACATTTCACAATTAATTAAAAAGTCTATTGATTGTGACCTTGTGTATCACACTGCTGAAACTCTCTGGAATCCCTGAAGATGTTGTCTCATGGTGATCCTCAACAAACCAAGTCTGATAATCTGAAAGTTTCTAACTATTATTCTCTTTCTCCAATTAGTTCAAAGCTATATCAAAATAACTTGCGGTAACTTTAAGAAAAACAATACTGATAGTCAATACTGCTATGTACATTTATACAAGATTACTGATCTAGAAGTCAAGCAAAAAGGCCCCAAAATAAATCCAGCCTGATGAGCACTTACTCCAATTCATGTACAGATAGTTCTGCAGCATCAAGTACAGGGTACTAGATTTGAACTCCTAGGTCCTCAGTAAGATACACATGAGCAACTGCAAGCAGTAGAGGTATTTTGTTATTTAAATTACTTGTTCAGACAAGAACTCTCTCAGACTACCTTCCCTCTTTGGAAAAAATCTCTTGATGGGGGATATCGAGGTGTACAAGGAGAAAGGCACCATATTGACCAAAGAGCTGGCAAGTCTGTGCAAATACCATCTCAAGAACATGAGGCCACCCAAAAGCAAGAAGGAATGAAAGCAGTCTCACCCATCACTGCAACAACTTTGCTAATCATTTCTTTGCTGTAATGGTCTGGGAGAGTTTTGCCTGCTCTCCTGGTACACTCCAGCTTCAAGAAGGGCTCTTTGCTAGAGGCTTCCCTGCTCCAAGCAGGGAGCCAAGGGGTTCTTAGTAAATCTTTTTCCAAGATCTTTTTCTAAGATGCAGCTTACATCTCATCTAGCTACATATCTCCAGCAACTATAAAGTACTCTTTTAGTACAAGCGTTTTTCTGTGCAGTTGTAATAAACCGCAAGGAAATTAAGATGTTAGTTGTTCTTTGGCAATTAATAATGCTAGATTTCTTGCTACTTAGAGTAAAAACAAACAACACCAAGAACCCAACCAACCGAAAAAAAACAACAAAATCCCAGACAGGTATCAAGCATAATTATCTCAGTTTTAAACCTTTTTTTTTTCAAGTTCTTTTATATTTGTAGTGTGTACAAAGTGCCAAAGAGAGGGACACAGAAGTGGTAGTCAGTTGTTAATTACCTCCCACCCTGATACTTCCTTGTGCTAACTTACCGTAGCTCTTCCAGGGTTTGCTGCACTTCTCGCAAGGCATCGGCCTCCAGATTATTAATGAGCTCTTTTCGGTATCGAGCAATAAAAGGAATTGTGTTTTCTTCTTGAAAGAGATTAATTAAGTTTGCACATACCCACGGCTCAACATTAGTTATTTCTGACAAGGCCTGTCAAAGGAGAAAAGAAAAAACAAGAAAACACAGCAAAGAAACAAAACACATTTAAGAGAGGTGGTAGATTGCTTTCAAGAGCCTCTCACTCAACATTCAAAACCACTCTCAGAATATTCCACTGGCCAATGGGGACTACTGTCCTCCCTAATAGAGGATGTCAGGCATCCAGCCACCACACCCAGTACTTCAGCCAGAAATGCAGAAACCAGTATTTCCAGAAACTTGTAACCACAGTAAAAGAAAAGAAGGAAGGAGTGCCTCTTGAGAACAAAACAAAGACAAAACCAAAATTATAAACAAAATATAAAGACAATAAACTGTACATGGCAACTCAGAAAACTTGGAACTTTTTTTTTTAAACCAACACCGACATAGATCATGGTTAAACTAAACAAACAAACAAAACCCACAAAGCCAGAGCTGATCCAAATCCCACTCAACCAATAATAGGAAACTAACATGATACTACTAAGATGAACAAAACCTCACAAAGTTAAACATGATTTTGAACAAATTGAGCCTTCTAAAGATAAAGTTACACTGTATCAATGTGGAATCAATTAAAAACTATATAAGCAGCTTATCTTAGTAACATTTTAACTGTCACAGTTTGTTTGCACTTCACTACAGTTAATCCCATAGATGGCTGATATAAAAGCCTTTCAAAAGTTTTATCCCGAAGCCTAAAATATAACAACACCTGTGCAATCATAGTTACTGCTTTTAGAGCAGCAATACACAAGGATCAAATTCTCCATCTGTATTTCCAGGAATATTTTAGGAAACTCCTGAACAAAATTTTATTGTCTTCTTAAGCAGCAAGTACTGAGGAAGATGAATAAAATGTGTTCTAACTATTCCCATTCTTTTCATATTAAAATCTTCCATAACCACACCTAGTCTCCCAGCACAAGAGCTATCCTAAAACTGTCTTCACCTGAACATCTTCAAAGTTAACATCCTACAAAAACAAAGACAGTATCTCCCTTGATGTCACTGCTGTGCGAGGAACACGGTCTCCTCCGTGATGGGACCATAAACACTCTCAAATGAGTCTCTCCAATGAAACAATCCACACTAACTAAATCTTAAATTGAACTTGTGCACACAGATGTTCCAAATCTTTCAGCATCCCTTCCTGCAGGAGTTTCAGTTGAGTACATCCACAGAAAAAACCATGTGCTAACAAAGGTGAAACAGGCAAAATGTTACAGGGTTTGTACTAAAGACTGCCTAAGTCACAAATACCAGAATACTAAAGTTGAAGTTTTAACAGTTGCCAACCAAACATCTATATTCATACATGTATTATGACAGCTTAAGCAGAGGTTAAATGACTACTTAATTCAGAGGACTGAAATTTTATGTTAAGATTCTAAATGCTAATTATGTATAAAATAGTTTCATTGATAACTCAGAAAAGATCTCATACCTGTACAATATCCCAGTTCATTTCAAATTCTTCTTTTATTTTTTTGCCTCCAAGATTTTTAACTGTCTTTCCTTCAGGACATGCATTCAACTTAATCTTTTTAGAGGGTGGTTCATCAGATGCGAAATCCTCCTCACATTTCTCATGTTTCACTTGAGTCCCCACTGCAGGAACACTTGTTGAGGGTTTTTCATCACTCCCTAAACTGGTTTTCCCTTGGAAGGAATGTGTTTCCATTTTTTTAGGCATTTCTGGCTTTTGATTTAAACTTTTCGGTTTAGTGCCTACATCTTCTTCCTTAAGTGTTAGAAGTTGCATTCTATTATCTTCTACAGGTGCAATGGGCAAGGACACATCCTGCCAAAAAGACAATGAAACCATATTAAGCACTGACTATTAAAAAGTGGTTCAACATTTCATTTAAAATCTAGAAAGACTTGCTACTAGACATCATTTTTCTCAGTGATGTCCCTGTCTGGCAGTGAAATGACAAGCCAGAAAGCAAATAACCTGAAATATATCTTTCATGGAGAAATGATACAAACATACCCAGCAGAACTGTGATTTAAAAGATCAAATAAAATTATGCAGGAAAGAATTTAACTGGACTCCAGTTCAGAAGACACTGACCTCCAGTCTTTCCCTCCATTCATCTCAACAAAAAAGGAAACAGCAGGGCAGGTAAGCACTCTCCTAATGAGTTAGGTTCCCAGCATGGGAACTGGAACTCAGATTCATTCTGCCAAGATACAGTTTAACCTTGGACAAGCCACACCTTCTTTCCTGAATTTCCCAAGAGATCATCTTCAGAAGGCAGAAGGACTGGCTTCTGCCATGGTGTGATCTCTGATGTTAATATTTGACAGAAGCAAGTGATTTCCAAAAAAAACAACATTTAATATTAATAAAATTAAAACTGTAATCCTAACTGGATTGGACAGCCATGCAAGAAAACACAAGCACAGGCTCCTTTTTTTTGTGCTACCCACCCAGTGAAAAGGTAGAAGATGTCAAAGGTGCAATACAGAAACAAGAGATATCACAGAAAGAATACAGACATTATTTATTTACATTGTCGACAGATCTCCAGGGAAAACCACATCCCATTATCATTGGCCAAAGTTTTCAAGGCGGCCCTTAGATCATGGACACTTCAATGCATAAGAAAGCCACATTTATCTAACATACTGAATATTTATAGGAATAGTGGAATCATACAAGCTGATCAGACTCAGGCAACCAACTGAACCAGAGCTGGAAAAATTCTGGTCAAGTTACTTGACAACCCCAGTAATTAAGTGTCTCTTGCTTAGAGATACTCACCATTTCCTGTTTTATTGCTACCTTCTTGACCATTTTCTTGGCCCCAGCTGTCCGTGGAACAGCAGCTTTTTTAGGTTTTGCCTCATTTTTCTTTGGCAAACAACGTGTCTTGGCAATTTTTCTTTTTGGCTCCCATTCCTCCTCTTCCTCCTCCGATTCAGAGCTCCTGAAAAACAAAGGAATTAACAATATTGCCTATAAGAATAAAAAATACACACACACAAGATAGTCTGAGTTTTCTGGCACGGAAGAAAGCAAACAGGAAAAATTACCAGAAAGGTAGGCAGACTCAACAAATACAGGTCTTTCACACTGCTTCAGAGCTAACGGCTTGAACAATTTACCTACTTTCATGAAACTAGTTCCGGGGATGTGTACACATCTGATTCTGTTTGGAGAACTGGCAATTCCCTTTCACGGTACCTTCACTGTGAGCATGAAGAAGCATAAGTAATTTGTGTTTTATAATTGAAGTTGTGTGCATGAAAACTTCTAATCAATCTCAGAAACTGTATTGTCCTTAGGCCATCGCTCATACTTAGCATAAACCTTTAAAAAAAAAATCCTAAGGAAAAAAAAAGATCTTACGAATTAAGAAATGAAGGTAGTTCTTCTGATTTAAGGGCTTTGGCTTCAGATTTCACCCTCCTTGGTAGAGATGACATCTGAAACAGAGGCAAGAAGAGAGAAATAGGACATCTGGTTGAAGCTGTATTCTCTTATTCAGCCCTTTAACTCACTGCCAAATGTGCCCTCATAATGTCTTCACCAATCACAGAAGTTTCCTCTAGAGAGAGTTTGGATATCTCGGCATCCAAGAATTTAGGCCACAGCAGCACACATTCAACCATCTTTTCAACTAAGCAAACAAACACACCAGCACTATAACCTCTCAAACTACTTTTCTCTTCACATGGAGGTAATTAGTTGGATTGCATGTAAAGCTATCCCAGCTGAAAGAGTACTGATTCTCAAATACACTGTTGGGTGTCATACATACTATGCCAGTCTTTCCTCTATCCATCTAAACAGCACAGCAAATCGAATTAAAATCTAGTAAAGTGAGCTCACATATGGTTTTGATGGGACAGGACAAGACAATTGTTCATTTTGATCTAGAATTTCACCTTTAAAGACTATCCGTTGCTTGTATGCACATTAAAAACTATTATTTTGAATGAGCTGCTCATTAGTATATAGAAAGTGCATAAAACAATTACCAAAAGTGAAAAGGAAAGACATATACTTTCTCCTGACCCAAGTTTCATACCTACAATAGCTGCATTTCAGTTAAACATTTAAAGAATTTTTGGCATTAGCTGGGCCTGGGAATTTCAACAATCACATTTATCAGTTTTAGTTAAAAAATTTTAGGTACTCTCAAAATTTTACCTGCCAGAAAAACCAAAACTTAAAAAACTTAACAAGAAAAAAAAGAAAATCATAAGTTATTTCCACAATCATAAAACTCAGAAGCATATTTTACCCCTATCTGGTAAAATTTCATCATTCTTCACATTGTGTTCTCCAACTTTTTGTACCTTGACCTTTGATGCAGCCTTACCACTGTGAATCTTACAGTCCCATGTTTGCACAATGCAAAGTGGATAGGCATTTTGCAGAGTGCCATTTAACTTAAGGGCAAAACGCCCTTTAATCAAACTTCATTCTGGCTCAAGCACTAGTAGCACAACTATTGTTATAAATGGCTTTCAGCAAGTTTTCCTTGTAAAGTAGAACAAAAATTTGGGTGACAATTTTCAGCACCATAGTGGTAAGAGGCCCACATCAAAAAACAATGTTAGCTTGCTTGCAAAACGCATTCGTGTACCAGTCATCTTGGTCAGTAAGAGGTCAGCATTTCTGTGCTATTCCACTGACCAAAATACCATTATGTGACTGGTTAGAATACACATTTACCACACAAAACCACAAATCTACACAGAACACAACAAATATTACGCACCTTATTAGCTTCCCAGGTGACTTTTCACTGTCAGTGCTGAGACACCTGCAACCTCATCCAGCCACTCCGCTTCTCCGTTTTCCTTTGCTCTTTATACCTGCACAGTCATTACCACAGTTCTGAATTAATTAGTTATTTATTCTTATTACCTCAGAGGCATGAAAATAATGTTTGCATTTTATATCACAGTTTAATCTGTGAATGGGAGAAACAAAAAACAGTAATACTAAGATTTCCAAAATTAGGTAACATCCAAGCCAGATGGATCTCTCATCCATTCTTTTGCAGGCACTGGCACACTTTTCAAATAGTTAGCTTTCACTGTTTTCCAACTAGGTGTTTAGGTTACAATTTCTTTATCCGTCATACTTCTTCAACTAATTCAGTTAGGTGGGTATTCTTTAGTATTCCAGGCAATTTTGGAAGCTACCCATTGAATCACTACAAGTAAGAAGGAAAAAGCCAATAGCACACAGTCTCTCACCGGAGGTCAGCAATCCTCTCACTAAGTAACACTACTCTAAATTTCACTGCCAGTTTTGAACACTCAGCATATCACCATGACAGTTCCAGAGCTTACCCAAAAGTCCAGGTAGAAAGAAATACTCATCTGGAAGGCCTTTTCCACCAGTTTTTCACTCTCACCTCAAGTGGCCAAGGGCAGAGTCTCAAAATATCTCAACATTTATGTTGGTATATTAAGTAAGATTGTGGCAAGAGTAACACTTGCTTTATAAACTTAATTGTATTTCCTGACATCCAATGCAGATGACCTATTTAACTCTCCATATCAACACCAGAATGGGAGATGAGCTCCTTAGTCTTTGAAACCAGGAATTTTTCACATTCCTCATGAACAGAGTAGTATTTGCTCCTACATCCTTAAGTCCAAGTCTACTTGTCTTCAAACAGTGCACTGAAAGAAGCAGAACAACCATATAGCCAATACAAAAATTACATAGGAAAGCATGAAATAGAATAGAAAGAGATGTGTAATACAGCTAAGTCTTTACAGGGCACTTCAATGTTTGGGTTCGGTTTTTATTTGATTTCTTGGATTTTCCATTTCAAAAAAAATCATTAGATCATCCTAAAGTGTTTGTTGCAGTCCTTTAGAAATCTGGAGAAGTTGCAAACATGTTTGATCCACAAGATCAAAGAAGATAAGATCAACAGAGAATCTGTCCTGTCGCACTCATCAATAGTATCAGTTCTTACAAGTACATAGTGAGTTAGGACTGGCCTCATATACATAAACTCCAACTTTCATTACGCTATTAATCTACAAAATCTTCTTGAGAAGAGTGGTAACTTTGCTCTTAAAGGCTTTTATATATGCAATAAAAGTTAATTTGAAGTAAGGTAAGATATCAATTCAAAGCACAAAACTTATTTCAGAGTAACTCTCTGCTCTACATGAACAGTTCAGCCACGGTCAGAAGCTAAAATGGTGTTCTACAGATGAAAATAAAAGCCAATACCAAAAAAGCATCTGTGAGATAAATATCAAAAACAGGGTATCATAAGAAAAAAAAGTCACTTGCAGTGAAATAAGTTATAACCACCTCCCCTTCTCATACTGAATACAACAAAAAAAAAATTCTTATTTGTAGAAAAGAATCTTATAGTTACTACATGTATACTTTTTGTTTACAAAAATAATTTTTTTAATTAGAACCCACAAAAGTACTTCTGATTTATTTCCAAATTGCCAGACAGCTGTCTGCTAAATTTTCCTCCTGAGATGCCTGCGCTGGGGTGTGCAAACACCTACAGTTAATGACTAAGAAAAACAGCCCTTCTGTGATTCACTGCAGAGGGGGAGGCAGGGAAGAGGATGGAAAAGCAACAAGTCTAAATGCCACGGATGATGACAGATAACTAATACAGATTTTTTTTAGAAAGCTTAGAGACAGTCCCTGAACTGAGGCAGGAAAATTCAAGAAACAGGAAAACACAGTTAAGCTCCACATGGGGCATCTACAACACTGACTGCACTGACTACATGAGAAGGCAATCAAACGAGCTATTGCCAGTTCCATGCTCTGCTTCTATGGGCATATGGCCCCCCCATGTCACCTGCTTCAAGTTTTGAGGGAACTCAGAAGAGCTTTATTCACCCTCCCACATGCTGGGATCAAGCCAGGGTGAAGTTGGCCACTTATCTCCTATTACATTTTCCAGATATAATGGCCACAGTGAGAAAGCTACTTTTTCCTTCTGTCATCTTCAGTTAACTATACTCAAAGTGAGAGTTGGCTTCTACAACCAAGGAGAGAAACTATAGGTTGTATAGATCTATGTCCCCTTCCAAAACCAGAAGAGTCTCATAGCTGTAGAAGAGTCAATTACAAAGCTGAAAAATTAAGAGTAACCTATTTATACCACTGTCAGATCAGAGCAAACATTTTCTCTTCCTGTGTCTGTGTTTAGTATTTTTGTACCTTATCAGAGGTGTTCACAGTGCTTGGCATTTCCTGTACTTACCACCTGAAGGAAGTAAACATGCAGTAACCAATGCTGTGCACAAGTTATCCAACCACCTGGTGCATGATTTCACTAGCTTGCCAACTGGCATATTAAACTCCTACAAGCTCTGTTCCAGCAGGTCTCCTCACATCTGAGACCAGAAAACTTCCAAATAACACTAGCTAACACATTTTTTCTCATTTTATGTATGTGCCCTCAACAAAGAGCAGACACTCTGCATATTGCACTAGATCAGGTAAGTAACCTTTTAATTTTAAACAATGCTGTTCTTAGAGAAAAAGAGTTTTTACTCATCTCTCCAACAGTATTTTACTTCCACGGCAGGCAACATGAGCTAGGCCCTGGAAACTTTGACCTTGCCCACGAACTTGGGCTCCCAATTCCAGTTTCATTTCATACCTGTCCACATATGATCTCTGGTTTCTGTGCAATAGTCTGAAACCTTAATGCTCAACTTTCACATTAGACCCTTGACCCCCTGTTCAAGGGAATCAAAAGCCACCTGCTTGTCCACATCCCAAATGACAGCATCATTGCTTGAAACACAGCCATCACTAAAGCCTTGCTTCTCCACAAAACCCAACAGTTACAGCATGTTCTTCAAAACTTCACAGAGCTATTACGCTGTCTGGTGAAGAAGAGATGAAACTATTTAAATCATTGCTATTGTAGATGAAGACATCTGCTAGGTCCACTCCCCAAATAGTATGGCATCAGTTTTGTTGCCGTTTATTTTCTTCCCACCACTTCTATTCTTTGCATCCACTGCAGAGCTGCACACCACTATCCTGATAGCTGTAAATAGCACACTTCTCCCTGCCTATCAGCTACTTATTAAAACGACCAGTGTAGTTTAGTGTTGGGCATACCAGGAATAAAGACAACTGACAGGGTAGGTCTTATTATACTTTACTGTACAGGATCTTAATATGGGTATGCATTAAAGATACAGCAAGGAAGTAATAATTTCTTTGGTCTCTCTCCCCAAATAGGTTTAGGCTGCACATAGAATATAAGTAGATTGAGGCTTTAAAGACCTTATTATGTTAAGGAGCAATCCAAATCTCATTTAGAGACTGCTGTTCTCTTCAATCTCCCTATTCATGTAAAGGCACAACCAATTAAATTTCTTCCCCTGTGAATCCAGGTGGCATAAGCAACTGCTAGCAGAAAGAGAAGTTTAACAACAGCTTACAAGTAATTAGATTTAAAAATCCTCACTCCCCTTCCACTTTCTCAACTCCCCAGAAAAATTCCTTCACTAGCATACACCTGTTCTGAAGTTCCACCAACAATTTTCAGAATCAAAAATAACTCAATCAAACACATTTTTCTACCTGAAGGCACAGGATTTAAAAAAAACACAAAACAAAACAAAATACAACAATCCAAATAAACACACCACCATCACAAATACACCTGGAATTTAATTTCATTTCAGTAACTGCAAAAAGTCCTCTCAAGCTAAAAAGGCCACAAAAACTTCCAACTTTCCAGCTAATCCAAAGCAACACATTCCTTACCAGAACAGAAATTCCTCTTTGCAGGAAGCTCCTCAAACTTTGTCCTTCAACCTCAGCTTTTCCATCACAAATAAAAGAGCAAGGATAACAGAATTTCACATTTCAGCTTCTTAAGTCTAACAGCACTAGCCAAACCATTTCATTATAACATGAAGCACCTGGGGCAGGACATGAAAAGCATTGTACAAATCCCACATTATAAGTGAATTTCAGACCATTATTAGTAGCAGCAGAATGGCTCACTTCAATAAATATACGGAAGCTCTCAATAGGTTGATTTGGCTTATCATTTTAAGACACCTCCATTGCATGTTACAATAACATTCTAAGACAAAAATCAACGTGTGAGCATACTGTCAGTGATACAGGAAAAAAGTGCTACACAGACCAATGGTAGGGACTTGTATGGACATGGTTTTATCACTGGAGTTTTATCAGGCCAACTGAGTTGTACTTGAATAGATAAATCCAACTTACTGTAATCCTCTCGAGGTTAAAATCTTGGAGAACTTCCAGACACTTTTGCTCAGAGAAGCTGGTACAGATTTCCAAGGACTTTTCCTGCACAAAGCCAGTCAGGCCTGCCTGAGAAAGGAGCGGTAGACACTATTTAGGAAACTCCAGTGATAACTGGAAAATTGCAACCAGAAAGAAAGAGAGGGGCATAGAGCAAAACAGTCCCCAAAGCTAAGTGGAAAGGCAAAGGTATAAGACTAGTAGGAATACTAACTATTGCTACTACTTACAGAAGTACCACCAAAAAGGCAAAACACACAAATTATGGCCTTAGAAAGCACCCTCTACCCCATGCCTGTTCCTATAACTAGTGGTCCCACCGGAGAAGAGGAACAACCTGCATTATGCAGCAGCCTGTAAAGGAATCAGATGAGGACTACACAAGAAAGGGTGTATACAAACACTTCTCATGCCTTTTCATTAATCCACTTATCTCAAACCAGCTATGAAGACAGATACTATCCAAAACCAGGGGAACACTGCTTCTGATACAGCAACAGACTGCTACATTATGTGCAACTACTCCTTTTCTCCAATCCACCAAACCAGCTATAAAGTAACACTCCCATCATGCTTAATTAAGTAGGATGTCTTCACTCCTGAAGGGACACAGAAGACACGCATCTCTACACGCATCTCTTCTGCATGGTAACCGCCACAGCAGAGTTTATAACACCAAAATACTGATTTTGAAGCCTAGGAAGCAAAAGGGGAGTTGAGAGCAAAGCACTGTTTGTTGCTTGGTGAGTCACTACGACCCATATCACTGCTTTTTGGCCCCGAAACGTGACCGAGCTTAGAATAAACTTTTATGTACTTGAAAGCCCTATTCTTCCCCTGGCGACACCCTGATTTCCTCGGGTCTGTTGGCATCATTCAAGGAGGACTAACCGAACTAAATGTCACCTTCCTCGCCCGGGAAGGGCATCAGCTCCCTGGCAAGACCACGGCAATGAGCCACCGCACAAGCCCCTCCGTGCCCCCCTATCTCAGCCCAGCCCGGGGGTGTCCCTGTCTCCCGCATCTCCGGTCCTTCTCACTCCCTCGCAACAGGGTCGGGCACCATCGCAGGGCGATGCCAACCCGTCCCCCCGGTCCCCTCGGCCTGGAGGCGAGGCTGGGAGCGCAGATGGAGGCCCAGGAAAAAGAACAGGCTCGTTTCCACCTAGGCAACCGAGACAAGAGCGAGCCCCTCTCTTGCCGGCGCGGCGTGGCACGGAGAGCGCCGGGGCCAACGCAGCCCCACTGCCCGCCCCGCCTCACCCGCCGTCCCGTCCCGGCGAAGGGGCGGGAGGCTCCCCCAGCCATTACCCCCTGCTGCCGCCGGCTGCCGCGTTTGAAAGGGCCGCCAGCGCGGCCATGGCCAACTCGCCCGCCCGGCGCGCCGCGGGGAGGAGCAGGAAGCGGCGGCGCTGCCGCGCTGCAGGAAGCGGGGACCGAGGGGGCGGGGGCAGCACCGCCCTCACACCGCCCCCCAGCGCCGGGCCCGCCCCGCCGGGCGCGGGGTGCAGGGGACGGGGATGCGGTGACATCCCCGTGGCCAAAGGAGCAGCAGCAGCTCTTCACTTAAACCGAGGACAAAGGGCGGCCGTGCAAGATCTCTGGGTTCAGTTCTTGGTTGGCGGGAGTTCAAAAGGCGTTAGAAAAGTTTCCACTGCTTTTGCTACCCAAAAAGCAATTTTTTTTTTTTCATGGGGGTATTAGGAAGCAGAAATCATCGTTGTGTGACGCTGAGATACTGTATCAAAGGTGACTGCAGAGCACACAGAAATAAATACGTGCCCTTTCAGCCCCTGGAGTGAATAAGAGCATATAGATCCCAATACACACAGGGTGCTCATGTTCCTTTACACATGGACACGAGAACTTGCATTATCTTTGCTTATAAGCCTTCACACTCTAGTGCTGGAAAAAGCATACAAGTGTTAGTCATCTGCCTTAAAGTTTCATCTAAAGTTATGTTTCCCTGCAGTCCTTGCACCTATTCCTTTTTCATCCATACCTACTAAGTTACATTCAGCAAGGATCCTGTGAAGCCCATGTCTTGTGCGTTAAGTTTAATGGCTGTGGGTTTCTGGAGCCATCACTGGAAGAGTGGAGCAAGTAGGCTGTTACATTAAAGCCGTCTTTCGAGCTTCCATTACCCTAAAAGGTCTTCTGCTTTGTATCATAAATATTTGTAACTTGTGGTCATAACGACGAACCAGCTGTCCTCCAGCCTTGGAACGGGAACATCTTCAATGTAACTAAGGTGCAATAAACTTAAATAATTCATAATTTTTCATCTTGACGTCATAATAAATGTGTGTTTAACACATTTAAAATGTGTGTTTAATGTTACAATAAATGTGTGGAATGACTTTAAACACAATAATGTTCTATGCAGTCTCTCTGTGAAGTTTACCTGACCTTTTTGGTTTTCAGAGGCCTGGAGAAAGACTTCTGCACATACTTGTCTTTAAGCATGGAGTTGTATCTCTGGTGCCAAAACTTCAGCTGATATAAACTGTCACAGCTCTACCCATTTAAATAGGACCTGTGATTTACACAAGTTGAGGATCTGACTCACAGACCTCAATAGGACTGCTCACATATTTAAAGGTAATTAAGTGTGTAAATGTTTGCAGGCTCAGAGATGATTCACTTGGAGTTTTGTCCTAGTAAGAGCTGAACAAAGGGTAATCTAGTGTAATATTAGGAAACATGAATTCACGTTAGAACATCAGACAGTTTTTCAGATGAAACACTGTCCTTATAATAGATAAGATTCTGATTTTTTATATTTCAGATCATATCCTACTCTTGTGCCAAAACAACCTTTAAATAAATACTGGAACTCGGTGCACTATATATCTAAGTACAAAAGATTGTTACTATAAATACCTTAAAAATTGTATTTAAATACTTGGTCTGATGATATTTTGTAATATTTAGAGTGCAACTCTGTATAGAATATAAAAATACTGCCTGTGTCATCTGACTCCTTTGATGTACTGCATTAAAATTCCTATGTCTAAGTACATATCAGCAGTCAACTTTATTTCTCTTCTATTAATAGTTTGAAATTAGGTCACTGTTCTTGTAAGGATGGGCTAAGCTTGTACAACTGATTTAAAAGAAATTACCCATATATAAATGTTTGTATTTCTTTCTCATGCTAACCTACAGTGATGCTGTTCCTTATCTATAATCAGTAATTTTTCTGTCCTGGCATATGTATTCTATGCTGGCAGTTTTTTGTAGATTTGTTTATAGTGACCCCTGCTGAAGAAGACTAAGACTGACGTTTCTCTAAACCTTTAAAAAAGACATTCGCCCAATTATTTCAGAGTTCAGCACAAACGAAGGAACCAGACGTAAATTCAAGTATATAAAATTTGAAACTCCCTAATTTGGATAGTTTTCAGTAAGATTAGTTGAATCATACGAAGGCTTTTCCTCTCTTACATGCGTAGGATTTACTTTCTAATGCAATGCGATATAGTTACAAAGCAAAATAGCTTCTAATTTCCTAGATGTAATGCTTGTTCCTTATGTTATTATTCTTTGAAAAGGGCTAGACTTGACACCAGTAAATCACTGCCTGAAGTGCTGCATGTTAATGTTTTCAAAGCTCCACTCAGGAAAGCACATGCTTATGTTTATCTCTGTTGAGGATAACAAAATAGTAAAAAAGCAGATTAAAGCATAGGACTAAGTTTAAACACAGATTACCCCTCTGGTTTCAGAAGGACTTAAGTGTCAGCCTATTCCAGTATTGCCCTGAATAGAATGCTTTCTCAAGCTCAGCTTAAAAATTCTTCAGCACAAGGTTTGTGTGTGTGCTCTCCTACAAGAAAAAGATCCACATGCGCTCTGTGCTGGGCAAAAGCTGTGTAGCCATAGCTAGTGCAGCTCTAAACCTCAGCTAACAGGCCCTGCTAATGGAATGGATGAGCTGCAGCTTCAGCTTCCTAGCAGTCTGCAGACTGGACCAAATAAGTGTATACTTGCTTGCAAAAGACACTCAAGGTATAACCACAGCAAAGTCTCTCATCTATATATGTTAGTATAAACGTTATTGTAAAAATATATGTGTCTGATATGTTTGGGTTTTTTAAAGCTGTGTTAGAAGAGTACTATTTAGGCTGCAAAACCAAGAAACAAGGCACGCTTAGAGCTCCTTGTGTAATCTTTACACTGCCCTTTGTGCAAATATTTACTGATGAATGGAGATATCCCATGGAACATTGTGAGACTAGCATAGTGAAATAACCACAAGGAGGCAGAATTAAAATCTGATGAGCAACCTGGATTGTCCCTTTCCCCACTGAGTCCTTCATATTGCATTCTCAGCAACATTCTCATATTGCTGAGTGCAACTTTCTACATCTGATAGACAGGTAAAAGATAAATTGAATGTAGTTTCCCATATCCTATATTACCAGTGAGGACTGAATCCTGTGTCTTTTCCACAGTACACATACGTCAACATAAAACCAGTCAAATTTGTCATTTGTCAACCCATGTAGGAGATGGGTCCTAACCGTGGTCAGTGGAAAGAAATTCAGCATAGCTGCATTTCTTTCTCTTTTTCTGGGATTTGGAAAATTGATGCCACCTGAAATGTCAGGAAGGGAGATGAAACAGTGGGATAATGTGCTGGGTTTTCCTCTCTCCTCTTTGAGAACTGGAGGAAATCCAGTCCTTTACAGTGTTCCCAAAAATTTGCCACTGGGGGCAGATGCTGGATTGCTTACGGTATAAGAGTGCAACCTGGTTCTTGGCCACGTTGCAGGAACGTGCTGAGGGTTGTATGTCTGTACTCAGGCTTCATAAAGAATGTAATCCATACTCCTGTTTCCTACCTCGGTGCTTTGGCAGCTCATGAGTTAGCTTCTTCTGCAGCCATTACTGCTGCTTTGGTGATGGTGTGAGCTGAACCATGATATTCTCATATGTTTTCATCATCTTGGCAGACTGGCAAAAGTTTCCTTAGGAACACAACTGGGAAAAGAGAGTCAGTGATTTTTAACAGTCCATTTCTCAACAAAAAGTGACAGCGTGTAATGACATAAAGGTATGTGTACATAGAGGAGGCCAGAGAAGCAGGAGAGCTCTGCCAGTGCACTTAGCTTGTCAGACACCGGAAGGCCCCAGTCCAGAAGCAAGATAACTGCATGAACCTAAGCTAATGAACACTGCTGAGAGGCAGGGTATGTTAGTTTGGGCATGGTGCCACATTAGCATGACTCTACATCTTCTAGACAGAATCTAGCATATGTCTGGGCAGCTCTGAGCGTGAGCAGAGTTTGCTTGTATCTGTCTGCACCTGTCTGCAGGGCCTTGCAGAATAAAAAGCAGTAATTTCCCAAATAACTAGAAAAAGCCTTTTGCAAACAATAAAGATGGAAGAGTATCTGAAATAAAGAAAAAAGAAAAAAGGGAAAAAAAAGGGGAAAAAAAAAGGAAAAAAGAAAAAAGGCAAAAAAAGGCTTATTTCAAAGCCTCCTCAATTTGTTTTTGTCTACAAGGCCTAGAAGAACATGGCCAGTGTTGAATCAACTTTCCTGACAATAAAAGTGCTTTTTTAGTACCCACTTTATTTGGTCTTCTTCTGTCTTTTCCTATCTTATATTTAAATTGAAAGATCTGCAAGAAAGAGACTATCTCACTGCCTCTGTTTGTACAAAAAAATACAGTGTGATTGTATCCTCATCTATGCCTCTGACTCCTAAACACTTGTGTGCCCAGCAGTGATATGGCTGATCTGTACTAAATAACCACTTGATCTGAGACTGTCAATCAGCAGAAGCAGAGGTCTGCCATGAAATCGTTTGCACTGTATTTATATTTTCTACTTGTCAGCTGGGCAAAGCACCAATACTTTTTATTTTTTGTGGTAGTGAGCACTTGTAAATGGAAACTTCGTGTCACTGTTACTTTCTCCACTACTGAAAGCTCATTGTTTCTGTCAGACAGCTAGACCCTCTCTTTAGCCTATGAACTGCCTATGCAGAAAACTAATGTGACCTTCACCACTCAGACTATGAGTGCCCCAGACAGTATTGATCATGGTGCTTTCTCAAAATGAGGGTGCCTTACGCTCAGAACCTAAGGCCCACTTGTAAGGAGATCATGCAGCCAACTTTCCCAGTCCAACACCCACTGACTGAATCTACTGATTATTGCTGTGCAATTGCTCTGTATGTGTTTACAGCAGCTCTGCTTTGTGTATGGATGATGCAGGGTCCTTATGACACAGAGTCCCTATGGATGTGTAAGATGAAGTACCTATTGTCAGAGTGTGTTTGAAGAGCTTCTCAATTGCTTCAGAAAGCAGTGGTATTTATCCTCACAGCCTTGTTGTTTCCCTGTTGTGATGGTCAAAAGCACAGACAAATTACGTACCTTGTTCAAATGTAAAGAACCATATCAGCATCTTCTAAATCCGTTGGTATTCCACATGCGATCTGTTAACTGTCCATTTGCAGAAAGGAAGATAGTGTAGCTCTTCTCCCAGCTGATCCAGCAACTGTTTTGCAAAATTACTCAGGAAGCTCTGTTAGATGCTCGTATGTCTATACATAAGGGAATGGAAAAAGAATAAAGTCTTGGAAGAAAGCTAAGGGATACGAAAGGTGTTTAGACTGAAGTGTAGACTATTGTTCCTGGGTTACTGCAATTCAAAGAGGTGCTCTCATCAGAATCAGAAGCAAAGGTGGCTTATGGATTGATAGAAGGCAATTCTGCTTCTGTAGAGGTCTGATTTCTGTCAATAAGCATGCTCAAGACAATGGAAAATTTTTTCTAGGCTGCAAGAATGTTCTGGAAAAAGTCACATTCAGGAGAATCAGAACTAAAGTACTTCAAGTTGTCCACTGAACTATCAAACATATTATTCCTGTACTCTTATCCATATAAAAGCATTTTTCCTCTTTATTTTACCTCATATATATGATAGGTAGTTGATAGGTATATGCCTATCAATTTTCTATATGTAGTACTAGGATGACTCAAAGACAGATCAGTCTCCAGTTTCCTCTGCTGATTCTGCAGAAGCACCCAGGTCAGGACCTTCAATACTCACCAGACCATGTGTCTTGTTACACAGGGACAGAGTCCATCACTTCTGAAAAGAGGAGATGATGTTGGCAAGTGGAGGGGCCTCAAAATGTGTCCATTATTCCCATCTGTTCAAATTGCAACTTAAGTGCTTACAAATTGATCAGATGCTTTCAGCAAGCTCTGAAAAGGGCTTCATTCTAGGGAACATTAATCTGAATCTCAGACTCAATTTCCTCCTCTGCTACAGATGTCCTGTATGACCTTCAATGAGTTACTCTTTCTGTGTCTCGGTTCCTCATTGTTAAAATGGGCTACTAATAACATTTCTTAAAATGTTCTGTGAGGATAAACAATGACTATGATATGATATGCTCAGGCATTAGCACATTAAGGGAATGGATAAGAATGTCAGATTTTACAGAAAAATTCCTGTCAGAAAAATTTTGAGCAGTTCCAGTCAGTGCACAGACAGTATCTGATGTCTGCCATGTTCACTATGGGTCAGTTACTGGCATGACAGTTTATACAGAGATACATAAACACTTCTAACCAAGCAATCTGTAGATAATTTTGAAACAAGAAAATGTATATGTAGTCAAAATGTAGTCATAGTACTAGATATCCTAATACAGATTATCATTTAGAGACATTCTTTCTTTCTCAATCATTATTGACTTTCTTTTATCATCTCCAAAAGCAAGCTGGTGCTTTAAAATCCAAGAGAAGGCTTTTATGTGTGTGGCCAAATCCACACAACAGTAAAGATGAAAATAAGAGTCATATAAAGCCTTTATCAGCTGACTGAAATTCCACGGTCTTCAGCAGAGCTGCAGATGGAGATGGATTGACCTGATCCTAGATGAGAGAAAGGTACAGCTCTTGGCTGCAGAGAAAGGCATGTTTTCCCTTTAGATCCAGCCCTTCTGCCCTCCCCATGAGAAGTTAAACAACTACCATCAGTCTTGCAGACTCAGTCTCAATATCTATTCAGTTTAAAGTGTGCACAGTATTTTGTAACCAGGCCAAAATTTTGGAAGTAACATAAACATATGTAATATCTCAGCTTTGCTAAATTTAAACCAATGCTGTTAGGTTCAAGAAACTGTGATATGGCAACCTCAGCTTTAATAGTACTAGCAGACCCAGAAAATGGTTGCTTTTATTTCTCAGTTATCCTGCAGCATCACAGGTCACTCATTCTCTGACAAGAAGTTCCAAAAATTCCAGTGAATGGAGAATGTTGACACATAAAACTCTGTTGCTATTTCTGTAAAATAACTATTACAGTAGCTAGCTATATATAGCCAGAAGTAATTGCTTCTGTAAATAAAATACCAGTGAACACATTACAAGATTAAAGAGAAACTTTGAGCTTCCATCACAGCTATTTGCCGACTCTCACCCATACACACACGATGACTTAGCAGTCATAACTCTGCAAAGCCACAAGACCTAATTTAGGATATGCGTAGCATATTACACTTCCTCACATTCCTAAATAAAGTACTCTTCCATTAGCTGCCTAGTTCTCATTTTAGCTGGCCACTTCACCTTTCACTAGTCATTTCACCAAATATACTGCAATGCAATTTTTTGTTAGTCTTATGTTACAGTTAGGATTTATACAGGCATAATAAAGGCTTTAGGGGACCGTGGGGGTTTTTGGATGTATTTTGTAGACAATATTTATTAATTTGAAACTCTCTTTAAAAATAGTCTCTTTCAAATGGCTGTTATGGATAGTAAAAGTGAGATAGATGAATTGATGGAAGATCAGATCAGAATTTAGCAAATGTGCCATCAATCTTTGAGAGGGAAGGTGACATTAATTAGCTTGAATACCATGCTGCTATAGGAAGGGACACTGTTTAAATACTGTAAAGGTAAGTTTACAGTGATCTCTGCCCATAAACTGTGGGGGTTTTCCTCACTACTGCTGGTGAAACTAGAAAGCCTGCTGCCCATCCTTCAAACCTTTTTTTGGTAGGGATTTAACAAGTTCACAAGTGAGAAGTATAGAAGGTACCTACATAAGAATTTGAAAGTCTTTTATTTTTTCTTTCCTAGTCTGATATTATTTACACAAATCTCTTTTGTATGTGGACCTTTCAGAAGAAGAGAATTCTATTACTATTACTTTTTGCTGACTTGGTCTTTATTGTTGTTTCTATAATATCATAAGATCTGGAAGCTGCTATGAGGGAGCAAAATCCTACCAAGCTATAGAAAGGAGAAAAGCAGGCTGGTATTTTGTGTGTCTGTAGGTGTCACACTAAAGAGCTTTGAGCCTGAAGCCAAATGGGCAGATGGGCAGGTGCCTTCAGGTAGCTACTAGGCATAAGGACAGCACAGGAAAAACTCTTCTGTACTTGAATTAAAACATAAGAAAGGGGTTTTTCCTTCTTCTAAGAGTCAGCGATCAGAGAAGGGTGTTGACATCTTGTTAGGAAGGAGCCATTGTTGGCAGTGTGGGGACAGGCTGCGTGGGAACCTGAAAGTGAAAACCAACAGCATGAGTTTATGTGAACAGGGATAAATAAGAGCAACCAGTATGTTGTTTTAGGCAAAAACCTACACAAATTCTTACAAGATTCTGAATGAACAGGAGCGGTGCAGGAATACATCTGTCATAACTGAAAAAGCAGGCTGATGCTCCATTATATCTTGGACAGGCTGTGATTGAGATTTCACTGTGGAAAAGATCCACAAGACAAATTCTGAAGATAATTCAGAGTAGAAGTTGACGCCTATGTTATTAGGCCTGACAGTAGTGTGACAAGAAAGCAAATAACAAGAAAGAATCACCATGGGAAATAAAATTGTATTAACTTGTTTGTTTTGTCTCTTTGTATTTTAATGTTTGCAGCAATTTAACATCAGCTCCTCCAAAAGTGCAGATATTTGTGTTCTCAACTTGTTGCCAAACAAAATGACATCAAGCAACAACCCCTACTTCAGCAGTGTTGCTTCTGCAAGAGAAATAAATGCTTTTGATGGGCAATAACCCAGTGTCACAAAACTATCTCAGTTATATCCATATCAAAGAATACTCCCACAAGGGTACACTCCCTTGTGTACCTAGCTGGACCTCTTCTGCCCAGTTTGAGAAACATTTTTCCATAAGGAGTCTTTGTGAAAAAAATTGAATTACAGTGTTGAAAGAGAAACACAAAGATGCAGGTCCCAGTGCTTAGCCTATTAAAGGAAGGCTTAAAAAAAGGTACTGAGTGAGTTGCATGTGGAGTTTGGAAGGGCCTTCCATAGAACCAAATAAATATTGGTTTGCCCTCCTAAGAGAGCTTTGGGATGCTGTCTTGTAAAGCAGGATATGGGCAAGTACGTTCAACAGCTGTTTGAAGGACAAATCTAGAAAACATGCCTACCCAGGACAGTCCCGGGACCATGTATACTTCAGTCGTGCAGTGTAAATCAATCTTGTATTTCCCATGTGTTGAGGATGGAGCGTTGTGCCTTTCCAGCCCAATAACTGGCTGCTGCTTAGTCTCCCCTATCTTCAGCTGAAACTCCCTAAACTTACTTATGTCAAATGGAGAACCAGTTCAGACAATGTTATATGCACAACATATCCTTTTTTTAATCTGAAGCAGTTTGCTGAAGTTACAGATGCATTTTTAACCTGAACATATGTTTCGCTGTACAGCCTCATGGCTTCTGAACAGCTGTGATAGGAATACAGGTTGTCTCCTGAGGTAAATAAGCGCTCACCTGCTAAGCTGGGAAAAGAATTCCTATAAAGGGTATTTCAGACAGCTTGCAATAAATATGTTATCATCCACTTCATGTAATCCACTAATAATAAAGAAAAAGAAAACCATCCGCATTTGATTTTCCACATGGTGATGCACTGTCCTTATGGAAAGAGGCGAGTGGCAACATGTCACAGCCTGCCAACTTCAAACACCTTTCTGAATGCTGTCTCTCATCAGTGGACTTGTATTCCCAAAGTAAGGAGTATTAGGTTTCAGTGAAAGACCTAAACTGTTCCATTAATGACCTGATGGATGAGGTAAGATTCGGTGGTTTTTACTCAAAGCCAGACTTGAAATATTTGAACTGCCTCTCATTTCTGCTTGTCTGTTTTCCTGATAGATACTCATATGGATCCAATTATCAGATAAATTTCTGAATCAGCAGAAGACATCTGAACTTTTTCCAAAAATACATAATAGAGGTAAGTATTTGCATCCATTGTATCTCAGTACAGTGCTGTACCTTTACAAAGTGCTAAGTAAAATGGGAGCTTTGCCTCATGATCTTGGCATCATCATCCTTAGACACCAGAACTTTAACATTTAGATATCTTAGTGTATCTGAAACTGTCAGTTAGAGAGAGAAGAAAGAGAAACCTAGACAAAGTTTTCTTGAGGAAAACCTCTCATTTTTAACTCAAAACTTTGAAACAGTTAAACTATTTTTTCTAGGCTTAGCATTTCTTAGATCACACCAAACTAAAAAGAAAAACCATCCCAAAACAAACTAGGTGTGATGTTTCTGTCCTCTGACATTATTGAAATATCCAGGCATAAAATGTGCTACTGAAATGTCTGAAAAAGGTTATGTTATTAATCCATACATAATTTAGAAATGTTTGGAATTATTATATTACTCAAAATTTTATATAAAAATATTAGGCAAAGCTAGAAAATTTCAGTCAAAAAGAAGTATTTTGTAAAGTTACAAATACATTGGCACAAGCTATGAAAAATGTACTAGAATTATAGATTAAATTCCTTTGATTATACTGGATAGTAGCTGTTTTTGTGATAATAAGTACTTGCTCATTATGAGACCTTATTACAGTTTTTAACCTAATTGCAAATCCCCCTTTCCTTCCTCTCTTCCTTAAGACTCCTTACTGCAGATTGCAGCTTTCTCTATTTTGGAGCATGTGTAAGCTATTTCCATATGTTGGAGGAAGAGGTACATAAAGGAACTGCTCTTTAATTTATAAATATGTATTTGTCCTAATAAATAAAGCGGCAACATTTCTCCCCAGGCTAAATCTAATGTAAAAAAAATCAAATACAAACCAGAGGATAAAGGCACAAAACAGAAATCTTGTTACTCTGAAAGGGATACAAAGACATGTTAATCTCAGTATAAACAAACAGTTCGAAACAAATAAATAGTGGAAAACAAAACTGAGGCAATGATGTACTACATTAAATGAATAGATATATACTTTTAACTATTTATTTTATGAAAAATGAAGGTGTAGGGACTGTGATATCTACAAAAATAGTAGAGTTATTCAAAAGCAGAAATGTTAGTATTTTCTCTATGCTGCTTTTTTAAAGCATCACACTAGACCTCTAGATGCATTGAATCGCTTTCTCTTCTCCTAGGGATGAGTGAAGCATACTGGATTTCTCAGACTCAGATAGAATGTTAAAATACTGGATATTGAAAATCTCTCAAGAGACTCCTTCAATTACATTAATACTAGAGATGGGAAACATTTTTTGTGAATAATACTTCAGAAAAATGCCATGTCCTTATAATTATGATCTATATCTTCATCAGATTATTTTGACAGCTATGATCAAAACTAAAAAAAAAACACCACCATGTTTTGGTTTTTTTGTTTTTTGGTTTCTTTTTTCAAAGAATCACTGTAACTAATCTAATTTTAACTTTTTAATTAACATTAAAACTACCTGGAAAAAATCCTCTTATAACTTGTCGTATCTTGGATTTATTAAGAGTCAGCAGGCCTACTTTGGATTGGTTACCTATTTTGATTTTACAAGAGCAGCACCAGGGCAAGTATACCTCTATTAGTTTATTTAAATTCAGATAACAAGAAATAACTGTAATCATATGAGACTTAGATGAAGGCAGTCAAATCTCACACATTTCTTTTGGAGTGTCTGCTTCCCTTAAATATAATCAAATAAAAAAAAAAAACAAACACCCAAACCCAATAACCAAACAAACTGGTTTTCATATGTAAACTTAAAAGCCTATGATGGATTATTTTCACTTGACAACCAGATTGGTTTCAGATACTGAAAATGTGTAGTATATGGTACTTTCTTTTTTGCCCCAAATTACCTGATATGTCCAAATGCAGAAATATTTATGATAGAAGATATCTTTAAAAAGTATTTGCTAAACAAAGATAAATTTAGAGACATTTTTGAATTTATTTAGATAAAATTAAAACCAAACACCTGTTGTTTTCTTTGATTTGCATGAGAAAGAAAACCTATTTTCCAGTTAGATAAAATACAATTTTTCTTTGCCTTTATAGAATAGCTATCATATCCTAAAATAAAAGTATGAAAGTGAAGAGGGTGCTCTGAGGATAGACGTGTGAAAGTTTTGTAGATAGCTATGAAGTTACAGAGGTATAATTACTAATTAAGTAGCACTGATTCAGACATGTAATGCTTTGCTCAGGCTCATACATATTACCTGTATGTAATGGTAGTGGATCATGCCCTGTCTTGCTGCTAGTGTTCTGCTTTGAGGGATCATATCTTTTGCTTTCTACCCCTCTTATGCTGTGTTAGAAGAAACTGAGTTTACACTGAAGGAAGACTTTCTTTGCATTGTTGAGAGCTTCTACAACCCAGAACAGAAAGGACTAAGAAGAAGAGATGAAGCTCTTAGCTGGACATATAGTGAGGTGGATATGTTTTAGGCATGTAAATGCAGAAGAAAAATGGAGTACTACAGACTTAGAACCACACCTACAAACATTAAAAGGAGAAAGAAAAGTAAAATAAACTGGGGAGGAGTTTAAGCCTTTGTGCCTTTATTCTGTGTGTGAACTCTAAAGCCATAAGTGAGTCACAGCAGTTTAGTGGTCAACTGTTTTCTATCCTGTGTTTGCCAATAGAGGCCCATTAGGCATCAGCTCGTGGGAAACCCAACTCTGTCAGTCCACACCTCAAAGGTTTCATCCAGCATTGACTCCCTTCCTTATGAGAAGTATGTTGGAGCAACAACCATTGCTGGAATGTCCATGTCTTTAAAAAATGGAAAACTGCTACCTATATTAGAAAATGAAACTAGGCTTCTGCAACTTCAAAGGCATAAATATAAATACTTATGTAGCTGTGTACTACATTTCAGTTTTCCAAAGACAAAGGAATAAGTCTACTGAAGAGTCCTGAATCCTGACGTTTCAGATTGTATAGTGCTATGCACAAACATGCCTTTTTGAGCTTTGGCCATCATTGTAACTTATCAGTGAAAGCAGTAAAAAATACAGCTCAGTATGGCCTACATGTCCTGAGTGGCAACACTGCAAATAATGTAAATTGTTATATCACACCTTTATTCTGCCTTAGTTTATCAATTTTAAAATGTTTCACTACTTGAATATTATCATGGGAAAAGGCTAGAGGAAGGCTGTAGGAATAGCAAGATACCAGTTTTATTAATGACTCTTTTAATGACTTCATATGTGATTTTAAGCAGGTGATTAGGAGTAAATTCTCAAAATTCTCCACTTAACTTGAGATACCTAAAATATCTCTAGTCAGATATTTTACAATTAAAGCACTCAAAATTCAGAGGCACTTCCAAAATGTAGCCCTTTAATCATTCTCTTTCTCATTCCTCTGCATTGTAAAGTGGTGATAATACCTACTTCTGAAAAGCCTGTTCTTTTTACATTTAATTGATACTTCTGAACTGATGCATAATTTAAAATCATCAAATAATTAGCAGAAGCTGGTAACAATAGTTACACCTGGGCCCACTTATTAATCCACTGCAACTTATCGACTGTGAAATGAGTTTGCCTTGGAGTCTCACATATATTAGTGACAGATGTTTCAAGTCCTGCACAGGGTTCTGAGTAAGACAGTAGGGTGAATCCTAGCAATGCTTCAATAAAGTGCAAACATACTGCCACTCTTCTCTGGAACCTTACTACATCCAGTGATGGCGAGGTATGTAAATAGCAAGTTGTCTAGACCTGGAGTTTGCCTTATTTTTTTTGGTTTTTTTTTCAAATTTCTTATGGTGTCCTCATACTAAATAGATCAGCAGAACAGTAAGCTCTTCTAGCCTGTTCTTCTGGTATGCTGTGTCCTGCCATATGCTGTATGGCTTGCTCTCCTGCAATGTATGAGAAAGCAGAGAGTCAACTCTATTTCTTGGATGCAAACACATTCAGATTCCCTCAGAGTTTCTTTTGGGGAAGTACACCTCAAATTAAGAACAGTTTTCAGAAGCAACAATACTTTGGTACTCTATGGAAAGAAAGAAAGAAAACAGCAAAACCAGCAAAACCTAACAGGAGTATGGATAACTGACAACTGACCCCAAAATACAGTCTGTGGGTCTGTGACAGCCCAAGGACCAGCTTTCCTATCATGAAAGGAATCACATTAAGGATTAGACTACACTTCTTCTTGCCTGAAATTGCTTAGATGGTAGAGAAGAAAGGAAGGAAAAGTATCTGTCCTTGTGGTTTGGATTGTTTTTTTGATACAATACAAAATAATGCATTCAAGCAGCATAGATACTGTGGGGTTTTTTTTCTGCATGCTGCTCAAGACAACAACAGCCTGGAAAGGCAAGTTCCTGTCCTCTTCTGGTCCTGATGCAGAGAGTGAACTGTACTCTCAGGAAAAAAATCTTCCAAGGCTCACACAGTGTTTGTAAAGAGGCTGATCTAGGGAAGGGGGTGCTCTTGCATCCTGATCCATTCCAGAATTCTTTCCTTGTCATTCTGTCCCAAAATTACTTCCAAGAAGGATAATCTAATCACTGAGTCTGAATATCAGTGGACTCCCACAATAGTCCTGAGCAAAGCCAGGTAACTTCACGTTTCCCTGCCCCAGAAAACTATTGTAAATTCTCAAGATGAGGGCTGATAAACCAAGAACACATCAGAGTTGGGTTTTACCCTTCACAAGTTTCTCCAACAACTCCAGACATAGAACAGTAACAATCCTGCAAATAGCAAACCCACAGTGAATGCTGCCAACATACTCATGTGAAGGCAGAGAGGAGACATTTACAAGACCAAGTGGAAGCCTATTTTTATATTCAGGATATGTATCCACTATAGAAGTACTGCTGTATTTTACCACAGAGACCTACAGTGTTAAAGTTTCTGTATCAATAAAATAAAATCGCCATCCACAAGCAATAAAATATTACTTAAAAAAACTGACAGTGGTGAGAGTCCTTGGCACAGCTGTGTTTGTCTGGGATCATACGCTCTACAGCCCTGCCTAACAGCCAGAAATCTCTAGCCTAGAAGTGACCAAAGCATATGTTCTGCAACTGGTGGTATGTTTTTGTAGCACATGCAGATATGCTTAAACTGGCTGTGATCTATCTAGCTCAGATAAGAACTGCTAGGAAGGTATGATATCATGGTTTTCAGTCTTGGCTAGCAAACCAGGTGCATACCTGAAAACAGGCTGGCTGGTAGACACTGCACTGAAGTCACCATGTCCCTGTGCCTGCCAGAACCGTCTACCTTAGAGCTGCAAATCCATGCAGATGTACTCTGAGAGATTTATTCCCAGTGAAAACTAACACATTGAGCTAGTGTTTAGTATGTTCTTTTAAAAGAGGTTGGGAAGAGTACCAAAAGTATAATTACGCTAGAAAGAGTTGGAGGGCTAATTAATCACACATTGACAAGGTCTCTTGTGCTGAGACATTTCACAGAGAACATTGGGAGTGCCTTAAGTAACTTCCTCAGGTACATGCTTTTCAAGTGAAGAATAAATTAGTAGGAATTGGCTGGACAGAAAGGAAACCTTGGAATGGAGTTGGAGGTTGGACCAAGCCCAGTGAGACTGGGATTTTTCTTTATCTTTAGAAAAGATGAGTTAGCTATTGGTATACCCTTAAAGATCATTTGCAGCATGACAGGAGTGAAAATGCTCTTGAGGATGCTTTTTTCATAACCGTGCCTCCAAAATTAGATATCTAAATAATAATTTGACTTTCAAAGATAGTCAGCATTTGACAGCAATCTTTGATTTCTTGCCAGGAAGAGACTGATTCTACTAACACTCAACTATTGCTACACAAGTATATCCACTAAGTTCAAAGGAATTCAGTGGATATACTTATGAACATCTTCA
Source organism: Pyrocephalus nanus (assembly GCA_038380795.1). Classification (NCBI taxonomy): domain Eukaryota; kingdom Metazoa; phylum Chordata; class Aves; order Passeriformes; family Tyrannidae; genus Pyrocephalus; species Pyrocephalus nanus. The sequence continues at coordinate 88,582,348 of CM076260.1, read as the reverse complement.
CATATATGATGTTTGGAACATTCATGTCAAAATTCCTCAGTTTCCACAGGGTTTATAATGTGGGGTTTGGCTTTTATTTAATTCTTTACATGAAGTTGTTTCTGAAAATCTCTCCTGCATGCAGGCCTGATTTTATTCCTAATGTATCTGTTTTGTATAACTTTAAGAAATTATGCTCTTTTTAAAAATAAAACAACAAAAAATTCCCTCTCTTTCTTTCATATTACTGAACTTGAAAGGCCTGAAAATTTGCTGACATTTCTCCAAGGTTTGAGCAGTTTCTCAGGAAAGCATTAGAAATTGACATAAGCATTAGTTTTGCAAAAGCTCAGCCAGATGCAATCCTCTGCTAACGGGACTATAAAAAAAATAAATCCTCCGGAAAACCCAGTCAACCCATCCATCAGCCTTGAGCAAGCACACCTCAAAACCAGTTGCAGTTGTGGCTGCAGTAATGGAATAAAGCCTATTGCGACTCCTGGCAGGACTTTACATCCTCTCTCCACCAGATAGTGCTGTTTCTCCACAGAGCTATTGAGGATGCACAGGCCAGGGAAAGGTCAGGGGCTGTCTCGAGGTAACAGGCTGCCCGCGGCTTGCTCGTCCCTCCCTGCCGCGGCCACTGCCACTCTACCTGAAATAGGGCAGGCACGTCTGGGAGGGGTTTGCGGTTATGCTTTAGGAGGGTGCTGTCTGCAGGTGACTGCGTGCTGGTGTTGCCATTGTTGTTATGAGTTATCAGTTATCAGTAGTCTCTTTCCTAAAGAATGGAAATAGAAGCTGATGCAATTAGTCCGTGCTTTTATGATCTCCAAGGAGTCTTTTCCTTACAGCTTTACAGGACACTTGTAACAGTACAGTTGTCTGTCAAGTTAGAGGTGGGACTGAAGCAACACTAAAGAGAATCAAACACCAACACGCAGGTGCTCCTGCAGTTGAGCAGCACAAGTCGGGAGCAGCCCCGATGCTGTTTGGTCTCGGAGTGCTGAGCAGGGGGGCCTCTATCAGCAAAAGTTACTTCTCAGGAGTAGATAGATCTCCTTAACCAGTACTGAGTCTAGGTACCCTGCAGGCCCTCTGTGTCCTTTAAAAAAAAAAACACAGCTGGGAAAAATACCTAAAATGTAATTAAACTACAGGGCATGGTTTACTATTCTGCTGTAGCCTTTGTAACAGAGCACAGAAATGCATCTGGAATGCTTCTTACTGCCTTTCTGCCAGAGAAATACTGCATGTGCTGTATCTTCCTCTCTTGGCCTCCCTGTGAAAATGAGAAGGAATAGCATTTGCCCTTCAACTCTTAAAGAACAAAAACCTTTCAAATACACAGTAAGATGACAGAAATTTGATTGAAAACAAATATTTAAAAACCTTTCAAGTGAAAAATGGTACTTGCAGTTGGAATGTTTTTTGCTGTCTGTTACTTAGGTTTTGAGACAATTGAGCCAGTATTTTAGATGAACTTTGCAGGAAGCATTGTAATGTTGCTCTATGTACCTGAGTTACTGGATTTTAAGAATACTATTCCAGGGTCCTTCAGTTAAAAACTGCTTAGTGACATAAGTTTTGACACAGACATGCTTTCCCAAAGAATAATTAAAAAAAAAATCTAAAAATAAATCAAAACAGTACAAGGTTTTTGTATTTTCTTAAGCAATGTAAGGCTGGAGCTGTTTGATCCTAAATGAGCTTATTCATGCTGGCAGACATTTACTCTTAGAAGAAATGATTTGTGAAAACAAACCTTAGCGTGATTCAGTCCATGGAAAAGTACAGATGGCTTGAATTAGATATCAGGGCCTAGCTATGTATGCAGTAGATTGTACATGTAATTAGCCAAATATAAGGCTTATTTATATTATTTTGTATGCTGTGTTTTGTCTGCATTCAGACTTTCGTAATGTGCATGTGTGATCTCACAGAGATGCTAGATCATTAAACTCACCATGGAGACTCTGTTTACCTACCTTAGGCATACGGAATACATGCAGTTGCAGATCTCTTTAAAAATAAACAGAAAAAATAAACAGTATATCAGCACGGATTTTATGTTTTCCAATAAAAATCTAAGGAAATGGAGCATATTTTTTACGTTGCTGTTATTGAGAAACAACACAAACACATGCAGATGAAAGATTTATATATTCTGACACACTTATTGTAAGACAGCTTAATACATACTACTATATGCATTAGGTTGTGAATGGAGGTAAGAGGAAAGGAGCAGGTGCTTCTTGTATTTCTGGTGGGGCCTGTGACTATGGTCCTTTTCAGAAATGACATGATAGATGTGTCACGGCTGCTGTGAGCCTAGGAAAGGCTGAATTGCGAAGGAAGACATTTCCCATAATTGGCTCCATACCACAGCTTTGTATCAAACGATTCTGCTTGGAGATTGTCAGGATGATAATGAACATGGAGATTTTACTGTACTTCTATTTTGACTAGTAGACTAAGTGGCAACAGGCACCAGAAAGTCTGTCTTCTATTAATGCAAATGCTCTCGTGACCCTTAGGTTTCATTAGTACCACATCTCCTATCTGGAAACTGCTCTGGAAGCACAGATACTGGAGCTGTTTCATTAGCTCCAAATATAACACCTGCCTCCTGAGCCATTACCTGCAGAAATCCATAATTATCTGTTCTTTCCTCTCCAGTCAGGAATATCAGGTCCAGATCAAGGACTGGGTGCTCATTCTTTATTTCCTTATTCAACTGGATCCAGGCAACTAAGCTTCTTTCTATACTGCCTGAATCTTCAAAGAACCCCAGCTGCCCTCCTAGGTGCCAGGACTGACCCTTTCTCTTATTTTTTCTGAATTTCCCTTACAGCAAATTCAAATCCCATCAAAGGGCAATGTCCATCCATTTCCTGGTGACTTTCTCACTTAAAAAAAAAAAAAAAAATTAAAAAAAAAATCAGTATCTAAAAATAATTAAGGCAGTAATAATTTTCACCACGGGAAACCATCTCAATCCCAAGACATTTGTTCTGACGAGGAGAAAGTCAGGCTACATAAAGCTTCCCGTTTATTTCATGCCGTATTCGGTACCACGGTGATGAAAATTGCTGAAATATTTAATGATGTGCAGATAACCTTCAAGAACACAGTACGTGCACCCTTTTACCCTTTCAGAAGGGTTTTTTTCCCCACACTTTCAGTGCGCTTGCAGGGCAGTGGCCACCGCCTGCCCGCGGTGTCCCGCTCAGCGCCAGCTCGGAGCAGTTCGGAGGTGCCGGGGGTTGAGGTGCGGCAGGCACGGGCCAGGTGATCCGCAGCGAACAAAGAGGCTGGCAGTGACCCACCGCCGCAGGGACACGGGCGGGCAACAGGCGGTTTCTGTCCCAACGCAGGCAGCGCCTCCCGGCCGGGGGAAGGGCGGCCGCGGGCCGGGCCGGGCCGGGCCGGGCCGGGCCGGGCCGGGCCCCGGGAGGCCGCTTCCCCTGGCGGCGGACGGCACTTCCCGGCGCTCGCACACCGCGGGGAAACTCTTCCTCCGGCCCGGCCCGGCCCCCGCTGACGTAGCGGTGTCTCTGCCGCCGCGGCAGGCGGGGTGGGGGGGACGCGGGCAGGGGCTCGGCGCTGTCAGGCGGCGGGGCAAGGCCGGGGGCGCGGGGTCGCTGCCCGTCAGGCTGGGGCAGAGGGCTATGGGGGATCACGGAGAGAAGGGCGAGGGGCTTCCGCCAGAAGCGCCCGGTCCGGCCAGGACCTCGGTGGTCAAGCACGTTAATAAAGGCGTCCGGGAGTGTTTTCTCCACGCTTGGTTCAATTCACCACTTTACTCTGTCAGGAGGAGGAGCGGGGCCGGGGCAGGCAGTGGCCCTGGCGGAAAGCCGCCCGGCGGGTGTGGAGGAGCGGCGAGCCCGGCGTGGGGAGCGCGACCCCCGCCGCCGTTCCCGGCTGGCGGCGGCCGCGCTGCTCCCCCAACAGGCAAAACTTTCTACACTCAAACACACACACCCGCACGGCCGGGGCTGCTGCCGCCGCCGCACACTCGCTTCACATACACACACACACACACACTGACGTCTTTTGCGCATTTCCTGCGCTGGAGCGAGCGGCGGAGCGGCACCGGCAGCGGGCGGGGGCTGCGCGGAGGGAGGTGGCCGGCGGCGGCCGAGGGGAGGCGGCGGGCGGGAGGCGGACGGGGGGCGGCCGGCGGGAGGCGGGAGGGAGGCGGTGGCGGCTCTGCCCATCGCCAGGGCGGCGGCCGCCCAGCCGGAGCCCGCCGAGACCCGCGCGGGCCGCTCCGCTCCGCTGCCGGCGCCCCCCATGCGCGGGGGTCGCTCCGCTGGGTCCTCGGCCTTGGCGGCGGCGGAGCAGGAGGCGGCGGCGACGCAGGACGGGCGGCTGCGGGCGGCGGCGCGGATGGAAGGTCCCTGGGTGGATGTTTGCTGAGCGGAGGCTGTGCAGTTGGCAGGGCTGGTGGGTCGGCCGGTGTTTCTGATCTGTGTGAGTGCGTGTGTGAGTGCGTGTGTGTGTGTCTCTGTGTGTGTGTGTATGCGTGTGTGTGTATTGTTGTGCGGCGCACGGGCAGGACTGGCGTGTGCGGGAGCTCGGGATCGCGGCTCTGTTTCCTCTGCAAGGACTGATCCAGGATTATGGTCTGGGTGAAGGGAGAAGGCTCTTGCTTACCCCCCGGATTGATTATGCTTGGGTTTTGATTGCATTCGGGGGTGCCTGCAGCCGCGGCCGCCTCCCCCTCCCCGGCGGCCCCCCTCCCTTGTTTTCCGTTAGAAACACGGGCAAGAAAATAAATGTATTCACTGGGTGTCGCAAGAGCAAAGGCTAAATAATCAAAGGTAACAGCAACAGCCAGGCGAAGAGACCCGCACCGTACCCTGCTCCCCCGCTCCCAGACCTGCCCTCTTATTTATTGGCGAGACCTCCCTCCCTCCCTCTCGGTGCGAGTGCGTTGAGCGAGTGTTTGATCCCGGGAAAAGTGCAGCCATCCAGCCATGGTGGTTTTCAATGGCTTGCTGAAAATCAAGATCTGCGAGGCGGTGAATCTGAAACCCACAGCGTGGTCTCTGAGGCATGCAGTGGGTCCCAGGCCACAGACCTTTTTGCTGGACCCTTACATCGCCCTCAACGTGGACGACTCCAGGATCGGGCAGACCTCGACCAAGCAAAAGACCAACAGTCCTGCTTGGAACGATGAATTTGTCACCGACGTTTGTAATGGCAGGAAGATAGAGATGGCTGTTTTCCATGATGCCCCCATCGGGTACGACGATTTTGTAGCTAACTGCACTATACAGTTTGAGGACTTGCTGCAGAACGGGAGCCGTCACTTCGAGGACTGGGTAAGTGCTCACACTGTGGATACATACATGTACATATGATTTTCAGTGGCACAGCTCTGGATGCAACATCTGTCTTGCAGAGCTAGGTTGCCAAGGGCATGTAATGCCTCTGAAGGCTTTTCATTATTTCCATGCTTTGTTATACTGAGATAGTCATGGTTACTGTATAACTAATGCATGTGGTCTACAGGCGAGGCAAGAAAAAAAATATGCTGAATTTAAGTAAGAGATTTGTAATTGCCATTTCAGTTTCTGAAATTATGTTACATAAATATAAATCTAGTTGTCTTATTGTGTCTGAAAAACCCCAGCCAAATGCATCCATACAGAACATAACCACAAAACCCAGATGCAGCATTTAGATGAGTTTCATCATTTCAAGATAAACGCTCTTGGTTAGCCTGGCAGTGATGAGCCTTAAAAATCCAGACCTGACCTCTGATATGAGACACTTCAGGGTCTTCGTGTCACTTGAGAGCTCACTGCATCAACGCTGATGCTCCTCCTTCCTTCCCCTAGATGATCGACACCTTTATGCTTGGATCTAACGCAATGCTTCTTCAAATGCCCAAGACTGATAAAAGGGTCCTAGTGGAATTTAGGCCCAACTAGACAAATTCTGTTGTCTGTATACACAATGTGTCTTAACAGCTTCTACAGCCTCTTAAAGATCCAGAGGCTAGTGTGCCTCAGTGAGAGTACAAAAAAGCTAGAAAATCCTTGGTCTGACATACTCAGGTAGTGTGATTTAACAGGGAAAACCCAACCAAACAATAAAGAAACAGGAAACGTGAATATGCACATTTTACATTTCTGCAGTTGAACGGTTAAATGGTATATCCTTTAAATGAAGTGTATAATAAAACAATAGTAGCTGTTCATCTCATTTTTAGTGTGCCCTGCTTTGACCAGCCTTCTGAAATTATATATGCTCATCTTTTTACGTATTTATTTTTCACAGTCAGTGATACTAGTCAGGGAAGTGTTTTTTGTCAAACAAAGAACCCAGGACCAAAGTAAAAATACTGAGAGTTAATAGCTCTGAGTTTCATGTATTCCTTGGGGCTTCTTTACTTAATGCAGTGGTATAAAGAGATGGCAGGATGATGGAAAGGCATGAAAGAGATAGACTCTATTTTTGCTGATTAAGAACTGATTAACTTTGCTGTTAAAACTTTTGTGTTTCACAAAACATATTTTTCACTTTTGCTACCTATGTGTTGCATTCTGATAATTAGGATCTAGATTATTCATATGCTGTAAAAGCTGCGCATTAGTAAGCTCAGGTGGTAAAAGTGGGTGATAGACAGAGGAAAAATAGCCATATCAGGAAAAGACAAATGCAGCAGTATTGCAGATGTCTTTTACCTGGATTGAATGATAATCAAGTTTGGGCTCTCCTTAAATGAAGTGAGGTTTCATCTTTGAGACCAGTGGGATGAGGACATCATCACAGATTTCTAAGTGACAGAAGAATAATTCTGTATTTCTTTTTGTGCATGGTACATGTTTTGTGAGTTTGTCTCCAAATCTGGAAGGACCTTGCAGGTTCCAGATGCCAAGTTTGAATTTTGGTAGGACTGTGTGCTGGGGTGCGTCCTGGGTCTGATATTTAAGGTGAATTCAAACGTCTGAACATGTTGCCTAGATAAATAGTGGAATTTAACAAGTTGAGGCCCATTGTGACCTATGAGGAACTACTTAGCTGAATTGGATAAACGCTGTGTTTTATCGCACCCGGATTCATTGCTGTCCAGCATTCAGTAGGTGGGAGGAGACGAGGGAGTGACTACGCTTGTTGTCTGTTAATGTGACAGAATTGAGGACATGGCAGTGGATCGTAACTAGTCAGCTCAGTATAATGCAGCTTCTGAGGCATCACTTACCTTGTTTTGTGCTGTAAATCCTCCTAGTTAGGATTGTGTGTATGTGGTACATAGGCAGCATATGCCACCCTCCTTGTATCACAGTTAGAATAGGTGGGATGGTAAGTATTTATAGGATTATGTTTTATCCTTTCCAAAATCTTCTTGTTTACTGTGTGTGTCACCGTAATTGTAATACCGTGTTTATTGAATTGTTAATAGATAAGGACCTCCAGAGAACTGACTCTTACAGAATCGCACTGGTTTTTAGTCTGATTTCATTGAGTTAAAATAAGGCCTGTGGCCATGACATCTCTATAGAGTCCATACTGAAGTAAATAGATTTATTGGTATCTTCATCAGTGTCTGGAGTCTATATTAAAACCTGAAAAAGGTTTCAGGAATTGTCTGCAAAATGAATGGGTTTCACAGTGCAAGGAAAATGCACGTGGCCTAAACCAATGTTACACTAAGATCTGCTGGTACAATACAATTAGTTTTTTCTGTTTAATAAGAGGACTACTTCCTTCATTTCACTCTTGGCATTTAAGACGGATATTTTTGTAGTATTCTTTCTGAACTTTGTAACAAGCATATTAAAAGCAGCAGTCACGGGAACCCATTCCTCCTTACTGCCCAAAATATCAAATAAATGCAACCTAAGAAACACACTTGAAGACCATCAAGTCTTTTTATGCCATTCTGAGAGTTCCCTTTAGGCAGTCCTGAAAGTTTGAACTGGGTACCACGTACTCTCTGAGTGTATTTGGTATAATTGCACTGCTGCCCCTTCTTACCTTCAGAATGATGCAACAGTTTTTGCAGGATTGTACTGTCACTGTTAAAACAGGATTGAGAAAATGCTCATATACTGAGAACAGCTCTTGTCAATATATTAATAGCTTTAATGCTTTAGATCTCATATAATACCACATGAATTTCTTTAAGGAAATTTCAGTGTTTGTTTTATAGTATCTGCTCTAGGGTTAAGCTTATGTTTCTAGGTTCTTGTAAGAAGTCCAGAATGAAAAAATATTCACAAAACAATAATGTTTTGGGTATTTTTTTCCCTGAAAATAAACTGTTTTTCTCTTTATCCAACTCACCTACTTTGATTGACTTTTGCCATTGTGCAAATCCTTGTATTTTTTCTGGGATGAGTTTTTTAGGAAAATACTGGATATTTTTCTTATTGTTAGGCCTGTGCTATATACTGATGCCATGGTTACAGTGGAAACACTAATGATAAACAAGTACAAAGCTTGAAATCATGAGAGCATCTATTGTATTAGCACAAGCCAGATAGATAGGCACAATCATGGTTTCTTTTATGTACAGAGTGTTCAGCAGTTGCAAAATTGTTTTTTAAGCTTATGATAGGTATACTCACTGAAATATATATATACATATATATATATAAAGAAAATTAGTTGAAGCTGTGGCCTGAAACGGGGATTCAGATTTTACCGGATGGAAGCTTTTCAACAAAATGTATAATATTGTAGGGATTTTGTAAGATGAATGTAAAATACTTGTTTGGGTTTCTAAAATAGTTATAGTGACAATAAAAAGATGGCTGCTTTTCCAGTGGTGCATCAATACAGACATAACACAGTAAAAGTGTCAGTTTTGCAGATTTTTTTAGTTGTGGCTGCGCTGCAGTTTTAAAGAGAACTTTGGATTTATGACATTACAGGCTTTTCTGCAAGAGCAGAAAATGTCATACAGAATGGCACCGAGTATTCAAGAGGATGCTAGTGAATTCATGCTTTGGAAAACAGAAAATACAGAACAATAAACAAGCTGCAAGTCCTGATTGAAAAACAAACTAGCAACTTGACAGCTCTGGCTATATTTTTTTAAGTTAGGTAATTCAGGTGATAATTAAAGTATTTCTTTATCTAGCTTTCTTACATGTGGCATATGTAAATGATTCACTTGAATTGGCAGTGGAGCTACATTTTAATCAGTAGGATTGAGATCAAGAAGGAAAATTCCATTGATATTTAGCCTTGTGGTTGCACTCCGGTGAATTAGCATGATCAATGTTTATATGTGTCAATGATTGGTAGTATGGGTTCTGAGTCTACTTTGCAGAGTTGACGATAGATGAAATCAGTGGGATTGGACGTGTGCCAAAGACTCCATCTAAGGGTCTTAGCCATTAGCCCGGCTGTACATGATGAAACCTACTGAGTCGTCCTAAGAAATCCTTTTTTCTGGCTGAGTAGCAGGACTCACTAAATCAGTCAGGACATCACAACGCTTAGCAAGAAGAGCCTCTATTTCCACTGAAAATATTTTACAGCTATATTTAGGTTAATGAAACAAGTTTAATTTTCTGCTGTCTTAAAAAAATCCCTATCTCTGTCAGAAAAAAAATAAAACGTAGATTTCAGTGAGCTTTTCTTCACTAAAATAGCTTCCATGCTATTTTTTTTCTCTTCAGTGCTGCCTCTTAAGATCTAAATTTAAAACATTATACTTTTTGAAAAGCATCCTTTCATATTTCCATTTTCTCAATGTGAAGTTAGTCATGCAACTGCACCACCATTGCATAAAGGAAATTTATTATGAATTAATGCAATATCTCAGTAGCAAGTTGATGATGAATTATGGGAAATGTCATGTGGAAGGAGTACACTCTTTTACATACTTGTTGAACTGTTGAGTTACATATTTTTATGTCATGTTTATAGTGTACTATTGAATACATTTTCATATTGGAAAGACTAGGTCCTTAAGTTGCAGTCCACACAGTTAAACACCTAGGTTATTGGAGCTCTGAATGTTACCTGAAAGGCAGTAGGAGGGGAGGGATTGAAGCTCTTCTGAGTCCTTGGTCCTGTGAGCTGTCCATGAATGTGAGAAGTCATACTGTCTCCTTCTGGTCCCTCTAATCTGAATTAACTGGCAAGACTCATTAGGTGCTTTTTTTCCTTTTTTATTACTGCCATTTCTGTTGTTGGAATGGGAACTGCTTTCAGTCAGCAGGTGATCTGTTGTAGCTGGCAGACAGAGAATGGAATTGTCATCATTTTAGTGGAGGTCACCCTGTGTGTTAACCTCTGCTTGTGCCGTACACTGCTGAGTGCTGGCATTGGGCTGGCAGAGTGTGATTGTAATACATTTTCATTTTTATTTTCATCTACTGGCTGAATTTATCTGTTCTGGTAGTGTTGAAAGGCCTAGGATTTTGCTTGCAAAAACTTTACATCTCATCTAAACTGTGGTTCATGGGCTGCTGAAAAGCTTTGTTATTGGAAGCATATTTGTTGAAATGAAAAGGAAATTGCTGTCCTGTTTGATACGTTTCTGCATGACAAGGCTGTCACGAAGCAAGGTCTGTCAGTTTGGGGGGACAAGGGTGAGACATCTACAGGGACTCAGCAGGGTTTCACAGAGACTCTGTAATTGTGAGGGTGAGTGATTGACAAGGGGAGCTGGGAGATTTTGGAGAGAACTCTGTACAGATAGGGATCTTCCTTGCCTTCTCCCCCATTCTGTCTCCCTCCTGAGCCTCCTCTTTTCCCTCTCTGCTGGGGATGTAGTACAGTCACACACAGCTCACCCACTATCTTGTATCAATCTGTTTCTACAGCTGCATAAATCTACTCCTACTGCCTGCTAGAAATGTTCTCTCCTAACCGCTCCTGCTTACCTGCAGTGCTTCCCAGCCTGCTGAGAAGCAATAGAAGGGGAAAATGCTGCCTCTGCGGTTGTTACTGCAGGGAGAGAGAAAGGGCAAAGTGGGGAAAGGAAGAGATGAGGCATGGAGAGAAACCTGGAGGAGGATAACGAATAGTTGCTGCTGCACCATGTACTCCAGCTGCCCTTTTGGCAACAGCAGAAAGCTGCACATGTAGGAGACAGGGATGAGCTGGCATAGGCAAATTGACGAGTTGAAGGCAGTATGTTGCTCACTGACCTGCTTTTGGTTTTGTGTTGGTTTGTGTTCTTTTTTTTTTTTTGCCTGCTTTGCTCAGTGTATAGCTTTTGAAGTCTCACTTCAGATGTGAAAAAATTGCTTAGGGCATGAAAAGTGTGTAGTGGAGCATGCATTTCACTTAGCCCTGAATTCTCATAGCTTTAGGTCAGGATTTGATCCCACCACTGATCAGAATCTTATGCTATTGCTGCTAATAGCAATACTCATACAAAGTTCCACATAGTGAAAATAATTGTACCAAACTCTGGAAAGTATTTGTTAGAATAAAGTTACCAGTAACAGAGTCTATTTCAAAGGTACTGATTCCAATCTAGACTTTAGGGTATGTCTAAGTGGGGTGAAAATGATTCCTGTGTGTCTTTCTCATACCAGTTTTTAGACAGGGCATTTCATTATTCCAGCTCAGGTGGACACTATGCAGAACTTCATGGTTGTGAGTAAACCACTGATCTTACTGGGTTCACTGGATTTCATTCAGGCCTGTGTTTAAATTCTTTCCTCAATAGGGCCCTGTGTTCCAAAGGAAAATGGAGAATAAATAACATTTAACAACATCCTTTACTTGTATTTTGCTTTTATTGATTTATTACTCTTATGCCAACCTTGCATATGCAAATCTGGTTTCTGCTTTCCTCTAGCATCAAACTAAATATCTGTCCTCCCAGTTCAAAAATCTTTAAATGTTGCCAAAATGAGGGCTCGTTTTAAGTTGGAATTGTAGGACTTGGCAACTGAATGTGATTAGTTTCCACTCTCTAACTAAACTTTCATTTAAATGAACTTTTGGGGGTTTTCAGGTTTTGAAGTAAGGCTGTGAATACAATTTGTAAAACATAAGAGGCAGGAGCATTTTGGCTTAGAATTGGATGGTTGAATTCAGTTCTGCTTTATCCAGTGCTATCTTAATCTCTTTTCTCTCACCCCAATTATTAAGAGAGGTTTTGTAAACAATAAGTGTGAAAGTAATAGGAAATTTTTGGTCAGAGAGGACTGAGAAGAGACTTTTCCTCTATCCATATGGAAAGGTAGAGCTGGAGCTGTCTGGATATGGAGTAAGATCAGAAGTCCAAGGACAGCTTGGAAAACTGCCAGTTTGGGTCGTGGAGAATCGAACAGGCCTTTTGGCCAAGCTAGCCAGAGCAAAGCCTGGGCTTATTTTGCATGTCCTTTTGAGTGAAATTTTAGCAGTTACAGGGGTTTTAACTGTTTAGGGGCAAAGCAGCCATTACAGAAGTCTGACAAAAAGTTTTAACCTTGTGTTTGTGAACGCTCTCCTATTTGGCAGGCGGTCAGTAGACGATTTAAAAAGTATCTTCAGCAATATTAACATGAAAATGCAGCTGTAAAGCTAATAAGCAATTCTACAGATTGGGTAACTTTCATGGCAATATGTACTTTGCATTATATTTTAGTGAAGAAAATGCAAATGAATATGATGTAAAAAACTCTGCAAAAGTATTATCTACTCTGATCATTATTCACAGTCACTAGCTTGAACTGCTAGTAAAATTGATTTCTGAGTGTCCTCTCACATTCCTGCAAGAGTTAAAAAATCTTACACTGTCGTTGCTGTGATTTAACAGAAGTTACAGAAGCCAAGATTTCACATATTTCTGAATAGCACAGCTAAAAAACCTGGAGATATTGGCATGTTCCCATTAAATATAACAGGAGTTTTAATGTTTATTTTATTGGAACCAGTGTTTGAGAAATGCTACACAGTTCTAAGAGTTTTTCCTCACTGAACTGTGTAGGGCTTGAATTGCTGAAGAACAGAAATAAAGAAAGACCATTGCTTTTAAAATCAAAAAAGGCAGAGTTTGATTCCATCGTAGGCTTGCAGGCAGCCATTTATGCCTTATATCGGCTAACTTGAGCTGATTTAATTGTTCCAGACAATAGAATCATTTTGCTTGTTTCTGGTGTCCTGCTGGGCAGTTTCATCACAGGCAGGAACAAAAAAGCATGAATAATGGCTAGATGCTACCAAATAAATTTCACGTCTGCACTGTTTGAACAGCAAGCCACCGTTGTATCTCTGCATCTTGAATGAAGAGTAGGGAAACTTAATACTTAGTGTTTCCAACTTAGTATCTTTCAGTGTTTGAGAGTATAAGTATGTTACAAGCCTCTTATCGTGGGGGACCAGGATTTCTTATGCACTTTAGAGCTCTTCATTCTTAGGTACATTGGCCTTTTCAATGTTACTAAAAGATAATTGGCTTTGACAGTGTTAATATTTGTATTTAGAGATTGATATGGCAGCAGTGCAGCAGATGCAATGGCGGTGGAAACATGAAGGAAAGACTGATGCATAATTTGCGTAGGTGATGGGGAAATGCCTGGAATTGCTTTTCTTTGTCTCACAGATTAAAATCCAGCAAGACAGTAGTGTTTTCTTCTTCCTTGTTTTCTTTCAGTTTCCACTTTCTCATCTGTTCTGTCATCTAATCATGCTTCTCCATTTTTCTTTATCTGTTCTGGCTTCAAGATAGTAAAGGGTGACCTTTACAATATTGCATAAGATTTTGATGTTGGCAGTGTTAGCAGGCTACGTGAATGAAATGTCCTGCTCTAGATCTCTGTATGGATCTGTTGCAAGTACAGTTTTCTTGCTGGGATCGAATTTATCCATTGCATAAGTCTTTGAGGCATCTGTCAATGTCCCTGTATTTCAAGGTGAGATTGATCCATTGTCTTTGAAAATGATGCCTGAGAATGTGTTGGCTAAAGAAAGACTAAAAGTCATTCATGCGCTGTCCACTTTGTTTTCTTTCTTAAGTGGAGTCAGATTTATTGAGGAATCTTTTATTTTTCTTTTCTTTTCCTCCTGAGTTTCATTGCTTTTTCCTTCCTTGTAACCCCATAGTGCCTTGGCGCCACTTGGACGTTTTACCTCACGGCCCACTTTTCTCCTTAATCTACCACTATCACCTTGTACTCAAGTTGCTATCACCTTGTACTCAAGTCCCAGCTGTCTGTTGTAACTTTTCCTTCATTTTTTTCTTGTTATTACTTGCCTCCAGTCTGACACCTTTCCTTTTTTTGTGACTCTAGTGGACCAATAAGCTCCTCATGTCAGTAGGACTCAGAAGCATCTCCAGTGTGTGAAGTTCTATGGCATTTGCCCAGCCACTGTCACCCAGAGCATGTCCCTGCTGTGCTTCTCAGCCAGCAGCAGGGAGCTGATTATACTGGTGGCTGTCGGAGCGCTTATTTTCAGTCAGGAGTGACGCACTGAGTTTCTAGTCAGTTATACTACAGAAGCGTTTGAAGGAATAATTGTAATATGGTAGCTTTGAACTTCAGGCAAAATGGTTTTAGCAGACTCAGTGGGGTGTTGAAGGAATATGATCTATCCATGAAAACTGGACTCTCCCAAGCGGTGGAAACACTGTTACAAAATTTTAGTTGAAACTGATTGTTGGGATTTTTGGAAACTTCTAATCACGGAAAATACCTAGTACTGTTTGGTATTTTTGTTTTATATAAGGAGAAATTATGGTTTCTGTATTCAACAGATTGCAGTTCAAGCACAAGTCAAAAAGGCAGATTGGGGAAGCCAAAAGCAATATTAGAAAAATGCTTACCAATGTGAAAGGCTATAGCAGTAGTTTAACAGCAGTTTATCAGCTCAGCTTTGCTTGCTGTCCTTAAATCAAAATCTCAAGGGAAGAGGCAATAGTGGAAAAGCTGCTAGAGATACTTGAAGATCCTTCTGCTTTGCATATAGTGGTGTTTCTCTTCAAGGAGTTGACAGGTTTAGAGGGACAGCCCTTATGATCTAGTCCGTGATTCCCAAATTTCTAGTTGTTTCTGAGTATCCCATAGAGCTATAAGAGCGTTTGGGATGACCCACTTTTTCTATATAATTGCACAAAAGCTGGTGTTAATTGTAACATTACATTCGAGCTTTTTTCTTTCTCAGTAGGTGGGCTAGAGCACTACCAGTACAATAATCAAATTCAGACAGAATATCTAGGGGCAATAGTGTGTACTAATGTCACTGGGCTGAGATAAGCTTTGTTAAGTTTTATCCCACACCTTTATTTCTTGTGCTAGCAAGTTCTCAGAGCCATGTCAAGGGTCTGAGAGGAAGAAAGAGGAAAAAAGGATTTTAACACCTCATAATGATTTTGTAGAAGTGTTATCCATTGACTCAAGAGCAAGTGACAGCACTTTTCACCTAAAGAGCCAAATGTTGTAGATTTTTCTGATGACCTTTACACAAATATATATATATATGTATACATATACAGATAAACACACATATATATATGGAACTTTAAAAAGAATATTAGTTTACTGGTCATATTTAGGAGGTAGCTTTGCATATGCATTTTTATAAGGCCATGTAAAAAGTTTTAAAATAAAAATTCAGATAAACTTATTTTTAGCAATTCTGTGGTGCATTAGCAACCCAGACACCACGACCTAGACAAGTCCCTGTGATCTCCTTAGGTGCTCTTTTTTTGCCAGTTCAAGCTCATTCTTCAGGCCTGCTTTGCTCCTTAGTTGCAAGATACCTTGGGTAGGGGATAGTGTGTTATCTTCTTGGATACATAATTTAGTAAAATGTGGGGTCCTGTTTTCAAAAGGTGTTCACTTTACTACAGTAGTATGGTATAAAAAATAAGTCACGTGCAGTTGACCTTTGTTCCTTATAGCCCAGAGCAGTGCAAAAAACTTAGAAACTTTTCTGTTTGTTGGTAAGTAGATGTGTGAATAAGCAAAAATCAATATGCCTTAAACAAACAAACAAAAATTGTAATTCTGTAGTGAGTGCCGTCCACTAATGACTGGAGGGCAGACAGAGCAGAAGTTGACTTGCATACAGATTCAAAGCTGATGTTCCTATATTGATTTTAATGGGAAGTTCTTTGATGTTCTCTGTTGCTGAAACTGTTGAGAGTATGTGTATCATTTAGTTGCATACACAGTGATTCATCTGTGCTACTAGCTAGTTATATCACCATGAATTGAATTCCTTCCATGTTTAATACTGAACTTGTGTTTCTCAAAATTGAGACCTACGGTAAATTTTTCAGATATGTAAAAGTCACATTTAGGTTTATGATTCAGTAACCTTTTGAAAGTGTTAATCAACTGTTTTTTTCATCAGTGGTTATTTCAGTATCATATCTATAGTAAACTCAGCTTCTACACTGTGTACAAGTGAGTTTGTGAGTGTATTGTGAACTGCTTATGAACATGTTGGTCAGAAGTGTCAGTTCTGACCAACAAGCCTTCTCTTCAGTTTGCTATGTGTGTGTTTTTGCTATGTGTGTGTCCTCAGAGTGTTTTTAAACTAAAGAAAACCAACAAACCCAAGCCTTAACATTTCAGCTTCCCTCTCCCCCTCAGATACTTCATTAATAAAACTGTACTAGTAAATCATTGGATATTTGAACAAATAAAATGAAACTGATCTCTAGCCTTATTTGAATGTACTCTGGACATCAAACTGACAGTCTCTGACATGTTACAACCGTTATACTTGGTTTAAAATGTGTGCACTCTCCAGCCAAGCACTGTTTTGCTGTAACAGTGTTATTAATACCATAAAGCTTTCAAAATCCTTAGTGTATTCTAAAGTTTAGCCTTTTAAAAATCAGATTTAAAATCAGATGTTAAGTGTGAGAATGTGATTTCTCTTTCATGCTTTTCCTGGAAGACTGAGGTTAAAAAAAAAGCATCTGACTGAAATGGAAGGCAGGCAGAGCGAGAAGTTGGGGCAGCTCTGGTGAAGCCTTTTCTCCTTACAGCAGTGTCCTGCTGGACTGTATGGGCTTCTTCTCTTTGGGACCTGGACATAATTGTGGCAGTGATCAGCAAGATATATTACAGGCCAAATGTTTCTGTAGAACAGCCAAAAAGTTTGCAGCTCTTCCAGCAACTGTGAATCAGCCCTGCACCCTATTTGTAGACTCACAAGTAAAATCTGCTTCCTAGCAGCAACACGCTGATCTGCAGAACCCCTGTATATAAGATTTATGCACAGTTAATCAACTTTATGATGCAAACAGTATGACATCTTGGAGACATTTTATGCACCTGTGAAAATGTACTTGATGGTAGTGATATCCCAGTAAGACAGGAGTGAAGTGCTGAAACCTTGTCAGAACATGGATGCATACATTCTAGCAGGGGGACAGTTTCGAATGTAGATATATTAGTTTCTCTTTGATAACACTCACAATGTGTTAGGCTGTGTAGAAACAGAAAGTTTATGGTTTATTCCAGGAGGAGCTTATGCTGTAACATAAGAAAAGTTATCTAACTTTTGGAGTTGGCTGGTGTGTGTATCAAGATAGAAGTGACCTGCAAAAGCCATGAAAAATGCATAACAAAATAAAAAAATCTATACTTTTCAGGACAGAAGTAGGCAAAAAAAAATTACGTCTTACTGCAACTTTGAAAAAATGTATTTGATGGCCCTTGGGCAAGCAGTAGTTTTCTGTCTGAGTAGTTAAGGGAGAGTGTTTTTGTTCACATGAGTCAGCAGAGAAAGAGGCTGAAGCTTGTGTGTCAAACCAAGGAACATGTAAATATGACTGATGGTCAACAAAGTGAAGCCACTTTGTAGTAGGCCAGTTCATACAAATAAGGAAGATCATTTTTGCAGCAGGCTTTATTTAAATAGAAATTTCAGAATGTCATAACAGGTCCCAACAAAAAAATAGCTATCAGCAGCATTGCTTGGTTTTCTTTAGTGTTTATGGTAACAGGTAAGGTTGGTGAATTAATTTTCACAGTGCACAAAGTGTTCCTGATCCTGGTTGCATTATAGTCTGAAGTTTTAGTGAGCTGGGAGATAATGTGTAATAACTTCATTATAATCTTGCATGCTGTGAACTGGTCAGACAAGTTTTTACATACTTGGTTGTTCTGCATCTTTGTGATACAGCATGTTATCTCCTCTTTCTTCTGTAATTATTGCCTTGATTTCCCTTCACATAATTCCTTCAAACAAATGAGTGTATCAGTAATGGAAATGACGGGATGGGAATACCTCATAATAAGGTATAAAATCTTATAAAATTAATAATCAAGCCTTTTATATCAGTGGTTCTTAAAGAGGCCTTTGTCTGCTTTAGGTTTACATGTAGTGATACATAGATCTTATCTGTCTCAGGTAGTAATGAAACTCATTAGCAAAATATCTGAGTCCAGAGAATCTTGAATATAGCCATCTTCACAGTATTCCTAAGAGGAAATGTAATGGATGGAGAAACAGTATTTCTCCATGTTACCCAGAAGTATGGCACAAGAATTACTGTCTTACTCTGTCAGCTTTGCAGTGGAAGTATCAGTATCTTCATTTTTACAGAGAGGAGATGGGCTGAGATCTAGACTACTGAAATAAAGTGTCTGCCTGATACCCTTTATAGATCTCTCTTTCCGTCTTGCAGCTTCTTCCTTATCTGTAATTTCTTCTTACTTTTGTAAAACAAGGATTCTCACCATCACATTTCTTTTTCCTCCTTGTAGGTTAGCTTTTGCAGGCTATTTGGTTCATGGTTTAGTTGGATTGGGTTTTTTCTGTTTTAATTCTGCACCCACTTTATTGTGGAGATGCTTTCCTTCAGTTATAAACAAACAGAAAGGGCCTCCATTTTGCTGCCTTCTTGACACTGGAGCTTTCTCTGTAGAGGTATGGATCTATAAAAGCAGGCTTCTAGACTGTCAGAGCATAGTCAGTAGTTGGAAGCTGAGCTGCTTCTCTGGATGACTAATTGAGGGCAGCACCAGCTTTATTGTTTCAGTGAAAAGATTGACATTGAGAGATATCCTGTGTACATGTATTTGGAGCTCCTCCGGTGTTGAGCCTACCTTGGTTTGAATATATTTAGGCCACCTGTAGTCAAAGGGGGAGAAGAGTTGGATGTGCAAATCCCTTCGAAATGTAGATTGAATTGTTTTGAACACCTTTGAAAGTTGCCCTCATAACTTATAATTTTGTATAAGACTTATAATCCCATAACTGCAGTTAGTATGGTAGAAGACAACAGCAAACAAAATGTAAAGTCAAAGCATTTGTTGCTTGATTGTTCATGCTTTCAATTCAGAGGAAAGGGGACTTCCATTTGAGTTAATCATTTGAAGAAACAGAACATTTAATTTAACAATTTTTAGGGCCTCATCTTTGTGGAAAGGCTTAGGATCCTACAGCTAGAGTGGTGTGAAGAGGGAGTAAGTACAGCTGGTGTGTGCTGTGCAACAGCTGTGGAGTGCAGCAAAGCCTTATAGCCCAGCACCTGAGTGTGTTTATAAAACATATGCAGTGAGATTATATTGGTGTTGCCTGCCTGGTAAACTGCTGGCCTGTGGTTTACACAGGGTTGTCCCTGGTTTTGAAAAAGCCACAGATTCACTACTCCGGATATGCAGGCAAGGCTTGGGGTTAACATGGTGTGCTTCAGGATTGATCCTGGGTGGAATAATTTTGGTGCAGATTATAGAAACTGGGGCTTTATGAATTTGAAGAAGGGAGATTCTGGGGAAATTAAAAAGAGGTGTTAGTTTAGTTAACAGAGTTGCTTTGCAAAGTTATTTATTATTTATTGTGTTTGAAGCTCAAATGAAGTGAGGGTAAGGATGCAACATACCCATTGCCATCCTTGCGCATCGAAGAAGTGACATTCTGTTTGGTTGCTTGATATTGTGGATAGTATTGAGCTCACTGATCACTGTAAATTTAACAGCTGGACTTGTAAGTGCAATAAACCTTTTTACTTAAGAGTTCTCTCCTCTGAAAGGTATTGTGCAGATGCTGCAGAAGGAGTATTAAAATGTGGATTGCTAAGGCTAATCGTACTAAAAGTAGCCAATGATGGGAATGTGGTATTACTTGAAGGTGAAGGCATTGATTGCAAAAGTGGTGAATTTAAGGCTCCAGTTACTCTCATCTGTTTACGAGAACATACTTTAAACTCGCAACTTATGCATTTCTATGTACCTATCCAAAATTTAATAATGACTTTACAGTACACTGGTCAGTGATCTACAGCAGAAAACCAGTACCCTTAAAATATTCTTATGGATTTGCTTCGTGTTTCAAATGTATGTGGCTTATGAAATTCAATTTGAATAGCAGCTTAAGAGAGTATGTTAATTGCTTTATTTCCTACTGAAGGCTTACAATACTGTGACACCTTTGACTGCAGAGAAGCAACAATTTTCTTGCATAGGAAATATGAAAAGACATGGTGCCCAGATACAACCAATTATCTTCAAATTCTCCTGATGTCTTAAGTTTCCTGGATAAGTAACATTGACTAGGGATGACCTCTTTAAAGACAGAATATTTGAATAGATACTGGAATTAGATGAATACTAGATAAATACAGTTTTGTTTATTAATATTGTTGGCAGGTCCACTGTACAATGTGAGATCAGTCATCATCACTTCAGCATGAAGTTAACATTTGTGTCCTCGCTTCTTAAAAATATGCAAGTAGCATGTTAGATATTCATCTCAAGTCTGTCATATTTCAGCAGCAGAAAAGAGAGCATATGGGAGGGGTACTCAGCTGTCCTGAAAGTACCCTTGCTTACAAACTAGGTTCCTGCTAAGAGCTGTAATCAAAGAACTTGGGTATATACCTCCTTTGTGCCTCAAAATGTCATCTGCCTCTAAGCTCTCATCTCGCCTCCCAGGGCTTGCATTTTCAAACCCACAGGCTCAATGCTATTTTCCTTTAACCCTACTATTCTAAGGGATACTGCTTTTCCAGTTCCACTTCTCTCCTGTACCTTACTCTCCCAGTGGTTCTTGTAATCACTGTCTCATTGTTTGCTCTTAGCATCTCCTCAGTTGAGAAGTACTTCACTTTTACTCCTGGCAGAATTTAAAAGTCATGGTGACAGACTGCATTTATCAAATCTCCTAGCCTGATTTAAAAAAAAAAAATTAAATAAAAGGTTTTGGCTCAGAATAACTGGAATACATGAGGAAGCAAAGGGTTGAAACAATTTATCTTCTTTTATTTGCCTATATATTTCCAACTCATTCTGGATCTTCTTTCCTATTAGGAGTCAGGACAGGAAAGACCATTCTCCACCACCTGTGTATTCTCTTGATCTCTTTTTTCCCCTGGTGAAAGTGAGACTAGTAGCAGCTTTAGTTACAGTTAACATATTTAATCACCTGAAAGCCTAATTTGAAGACCTACTTTGTTACACTGTGTTTCCCAGTGGCTCCATCCAAATGTGAGACAAGTATGATGGGTAAAACACATTAAGGCAGTGCATATGTGTCATAGAAAGAGGTTATGTTGATTGGAAGATGTTTGTAAGCCTCCCCTTTTAGGGTTTTCTGAAAGATAACTGTGTGACAGCAGATGCAGAAGCAAAATATGTTACTGACAAAGAACAAAAGCAAGTTCTGTCAGATATTTCAAGGACAGATGAGTTATTACTGGCTCTTATTAACATGCCTGAAAAAAATAATGTTCTTTGCTTCAGCTGGGTGGCCCTCAGAAAGGGGAGAGATTCTTTCCTGCCTTTTGAAATCATCAAAGAATATGAGAGTAATCATTTCCAAAGTTATCTCTATGTCGGAAAGCCTCACTGTTCAGGATAAGCCAGGGTAAACAAAGGACAAATAGGAAGTGACTTCTAAAAAGTATGGATTTGAACCTGCGAGGTGCTGAGTGTCTCCAATGAAATGCTGAGCTTGCTTGAGTTCCAGTAAGTTTATGGTTCTTGGTTCCTGTCAGGATCAGGTTCTAAGATTAGAACTACTCTCTGAGGTAAAATTAGGTTACTGCTGTCAGCTTTTTTTAACTGCCAATATTGCTTGCAGTGCATCTCATCAGTGCTCTGTATGTACACAGACATGTACAGCACTTGAGTAAAGACAGAAGCTGATCTACAGGGACTGTATCACTTCTACATTTGCATTGTTTGTCTGCTGTACTAATTAGAACTCTGATATGAAAATGAGACATCAAGAGGGTGAAGCAAAATACCAGATGCTTACCAGCAAAACAAAGATCCTTTTTCAGTTTTGCTGTCGTGCTTAGGAGCATTTTTACATGGTTTCCCTGTGTAGAGTAAAATAATGCCAAATTTGTGTAGTACTTTACATCAGTAAATTGCTAAGTGGATATCAATTCGATGAATGTATTGAATATTTAATCAAGACCTTTGGATAGTGAAGCATGTACTGTTGTAGTCCTTCACTTTCAGATGAATTGCAAAGCCCTTCACAGTGTTGACTTTCACTGGAACCATTCATGTTGTACTGGTACCTCAATACACCGTGTCATGCATGGAGATTCAGAGCACTAGTACATACTTTACTGTCCCTATGAGGTTAATTTGCTACCAATGACTGCAGTCATTGTTGGCATTATTTGAACTAAGGGTGGGTATAATGAGACTTTAGTGCTAGTCATGCTTAAGGGGAAACTGTTTCTTTACAGTATTTTTAGAAGTTACATAAGGAAATCTATATGCTCTAAGAATGAACTGAGAAATGTACATACAATAGTCAGACTGATTCAGTCCTCTCATAATTTGTTGCTGTTATGCTTAGCAAGTGGCTAAAATTTTTGCATCTGGTTATTGCAGCGTGTAGAAATCAAACTCTCATCTGAAATGATACTGAAGTTTTTAATGGCATGACAGATATGAGGGATGGTTCTTTTGTTTTTTTTTTCTGAAATACTAAATATGTGCTAATCCTATATAGAAAGCTTGGATCCACCTTTAATTAAAGGAATTTTGATTATATTATACCTTCCCCAGGAGTCGTGTGTTGCTGTGTTTTCTGTGATTTGAATAGAACTTGTGTGTTCATTGACCCTGCCAGTATATGGGTTATAAACAGAGGCAAAGGGGAGGAAAAAGAAACAGTGCTTAATTCTACCAGAGCTCCTGCCTCGGGCTTCAATGCTCAAAGTTTCATCAAACAGGTTCTTCTACCTCAGTTTCCTCATTCTTCATGAGGAGAGTCAGGCTGACCACGCTTAATTAATCACGAGGCTTCAGAGCCTTTCTTGTGCTCCAGAGAAAGACTGCCTCCCTGCCTCTGGAACGACAGTACCCAGGAAATATCTAAAGTACAGGTCCTCAGCAAAGGTTCTTTGGGCCAGGGGATTGCTTTCTAGGTTTTTCACCTGGTGCATGGTGACACCTTCTGGGAGGCCACAGGGAGTCTATACCAAATTTAGTGAGCAAGAAGGGGAGTTACTTTTTTGTGGGGGAAGGCAGTCACCTGTCAAGTCTGGGGACCCATGTTTCCCATTGTGCAATGATGCAAATCATCTGGGAAATTATGCAAGGGACAAGCCTGGGAAATACAGCATATTCTTTAATATACAGTAATCTTTAGAGGACAATGTTTCATAATCATGACATCACCATGTGGGATAAGTCAGTATTTTTTAGCCAGTTTTTCTCACCTTACCTAAAGGATGATCTTAACACTGAAAAGGAGTGCTGAGAGGGGAGCTGTGCTGGTAGTTGCATTTCTAACCTCCTTTATGTTATAGACTGCCTGTTATATCTTCTTGATCCCAAGTATGTAGTGTACAGGACTTCCCTGAAAAATACTGATAAGGATAACTTCCTCTGAAACATTTGCAGGCTGTCCTTTGAATCTCTCGGTTCTCAGCGTAAAAATAAATGTGCTTGAGACTGCCTACTCTGGGAAAAGGCCAGACAAAATCTTTCTCTTCAGTGTACAGATCAGGTCAAAATGAGTTAACTGTAAGTGATCAATCAAACAGACAATACAACTGCCTTTCCTGAAGCTAGACCTGTAGGCATCAAAAGTTGGGAAAGATCATTTTTTGTTTTGTTTTGTTTGTTTACCAATAAAGTGAATAAATAACTGTGTGATATTTTGGTCCTGCAGAGTGTCATCTTTAGAGCTTTAAAAGTACCTTTGTTGGTTTCCCACATTAGGGCTAAATGTTCCTGTTGTCCACCCTCCCCTGCCATGTTTTAAAGAATAAAGAGAGCCAGGTAAATATTTTCCTTTTCCATAGCATCTGTGGAATAAAGGATAGATGAAGAGGTACACTCTCTGCAACTCTTACTTCTCTTTTAGCTCAGGAAGATGATTAATCAGTAAATAGTGATAACTCAGTTAGTTTGGATTGGGTCACTCTGGTGGCTCTGAAGCCCCTCTCTGGAAGACAAATGAGTTGGAAGCCTTGTAGGAAGGTTTCACGTGGGAGAAAATCTCCTGCAAGGTAACACGGAGCACAAGGGTGGAATGTTGTTTGGACATTTTTTTAAAACCTGAGTGCTTATCTGGAGGTCTGACTGAAAACTGAGTCCTTCTCCTCTTAAATGGGTAAAGCTCCCTCCTGCTTCTTTCCTCACCACCTTGTTTTCTAATGGAGAGTGTGAATGAAAGCTGTCCAGGCTGTTGGTCCTGCTAGATAGTGTTGCCTGAGTAGGGAGAGGGGGAAGAGGAAAACTGGGATCATAATTGCAACATCAAAAAAAAAATGTAACATCTGAAATACCTAAGTATTACCCCAGGGAAATGCATGTCCCTGATAAATGAGCCTTGGTATTCTTGCCAAAATGCTTATGATAAGCTTATCATCACAGGCCACGTACAAACCACTGGGTTTTAATGAACCAATCTGTGTGAGTGTGATCCTGTAACCTGGGCCAAAAGACTATATTCACAAGATGTACTGAAAGGTTATTTGGTTATACCAAAATTATTCCACACTGATGATTTATGAAATTTGCTTGTACAGAGGACTGAATCTTTGGCACCAAGGCCTTAGTATGTTAACTACAAAATTGTGTAGGCTTTTCTGATACCTTCAGTCCCAATCCATACCTCATCCTCAGGTGATGATGCATCCAAATATGGGCGAGATAGAGGCTAAGCAGGGGTAAGGCCACTGCCCTGTCCTTCCTGCTCTGGCCATTCAGTAGTTGCCCACTAGGAGGTTTCTTGCACCTTGATTCAGTGTGTTTTGTGGGGGTTGCTGGAAGATTTACTCACTCTGCAAACCTCTGACAGGAGCATGGTGGTTCCTGTTTTCTGTCTGAGGCTGCCAGAGGTAGCAGTTGTAAGTACAATATGGATAAAAAACTATTCTTTCCCAGCTGTGGTGTGTGATCATCGACTGCTTTGATTAACCAGTTCTGGGTTTTAAAGTGACACATTGTTTTTCCATTCTTTGTAGTGTTTTTGGCAAGGGGTGGAGAAAATATAGTCATAGTTCTCTTTTCTCTCTCAGTTTGTTTTGTTTTCTGCTCCCTGTGCTCTAGCACAAAATGGTTTTCAAATAAACCAAATATTAAAACTAAAAAGTACTTTATATTCCCTTCTCACAGAGTTTGTGTGAAGATAAATGGGAACAGATTGTATTGGGAAAATACTACTTTTGCCTCGCTCCTTAAAATAAAGCAATCCCTCCGTTATTGAAGTTTTCTGCAAGTAAACCACAAGCAGAGAGACTAAGTACAGCCAGCTACAGGATGATAGCCTTGTTTTTGTTGTTGCTGGGCTTTGGGGGTTTTTAATTGCAGATTTAGCCATTACAAATTGAACCGCTAAAACCACATCAATGTTATTTTGAAAATTCACAGCAGATTCAGCTCAGACCAGGAAGTGAGGTGTTGTCCTTTTAAAGCCTGATATACTGAAAAGGGTATTTCTGACGCATGACCTTCAGTGAACAGGAATTCCTCTACTCAAAATCTCATCCTTACCATGAACTTCACTGCAACAATTCATCCTCTCACAGCTGTGTGGAAAGTGACATATTGTGGAAAAAAAGGCCCAACTCTGAGAGATTTTATCATAATTTATAAAATAAATAACAAGAGCTTGCAAAATATATAGCATGAGTTTTTGCTGAAATGTTTTGTATGCAAATAAATGTAATTTTAAGTTGCAAGAGTTTGGTTTTTTTTAGTAGAGTTCGTTAGCTGTTAACTAAATGATTAGATTGTTAAAATCTACTTAACTATCAAATCGTAAATATGACAATAGAAACTACTGGGGCTTAGGTTTTTGAAAATCTGGTTTGAATTTTGAGTGGTGAATATTTGAAACTCCACAGTGAAAAAAATTTGGCTCTACAGGCACTTCTTGTATATGTTTGCTTTCACTTTTTTTCTCCGTTTCTTTTGTGCATGCTCTCTCTCTCTGCCTTCAGTTTAAAGACAGTGAAAGAACACTTCGTATCTGGAAGGTCTGAGAACTAGTCAAAAATGTTTTCATGATTCTAGCAGGTATGATGCCATGCTCAGCCTGTGGTGGAGCGAATTAGCAGTAACAATTTTGTGCGGATACTGAATATTACTGCTGTTAAATGCATGCAAAAATACAGCCTTTTTGCCAGAGATACAGACTGTGGAAGGCATTGAATTGAAACCTCTTTGGAGCAGGACAGGGAAGAATCTGGCAGGCATCTTTTTTAGGACTCTGCACTTCGAGAATTTGCCAGTTCCTGCTGTTTAACAGCCCAGATTTGCTAACCTCCAGGACATACGGCAAGGCCTATTTTTTTCTTCTGGTTCTTCGTCAAAGTGGGTGTTGGCTAGAGCTAGATAAGGATGAAGATGGCATATGTTGCTGAGATTGCTCTGGTTTTGCTTTTGCTTTTGTTTTGTTTGCTGGATTATTTTATTTAACCTGAGGCAATGTATTTCTAATGTTTAATTTTAAAAGCTTGCCAGTGACAGATCACAGAGCAACATTCCATTGTTTGAGCAAGAAAATGAATTAATAATAGTTTTGTAAGTAAATTTCCCTATAAATGTCTTGCAGCTGCTAATTATGTAAAACCTGTATTATTTTTATCTATAGGATCTAATAAATATATAAGAAAATTTTCCTCTAAGGAAAACTATTTTTCAAAAACAAGTGAATGAAGTGGATCCAAATAAATGTAACTGATAAGCCCTAATGTAGCGAAATTGAATATCCTGCCAGACTTTCAGGTATATTAGGAGAAGGGAGTGTGACATAGGTGTCATAGTAGATGCCGACACTTGTGTGCAGTAACAGTGCAGATCCATCACTAGAGATCTTTGATCATAGGCCAGTTCTTGCCTTCATTCATAGACTGGGGATAAATATCAAATTCTGAATCAAAGTAAGGGCTTGGACAATCATATACCTGGAGAGATAGTTCTATGCCCTGTGTGAGAGGTACGTAGGCATAGTGTCAGACAGTACTCATTTTTAAGTACTAAGCTGTTGCTCATATGAGTTCAATATTGTGTCACTGTAGTTAATAAACTTCTGACAGTTAGTTTTACCCAGATTGTTTTAAAAAGTAATTAAAAATGAATCTATTGAGGAGCAGAGCTGAATAGTATTTTAAAACATTGGAAAAATAAAGTTTATGGTGTCTCAATACCGAAATTTATGAACAGATATAAACCTTACTTTAAAAAGTCTATGTAATATGACTTTGCAGAAAATGTTCTAGCTTAATTATAGTAATGTGCCTCGAATTTTCCAATGGGGTCATTTATTTTGAGTATTATGTCTCGTCTCTTATTACTGTAACTACGAATAAGCCTGTTGTTGGGTATGTGTTGTCTAAACGTTGCACGTAACTTTCCTGGAATTTGTAAAGCTATTCTGTTTGACATTAGTTGGCATACCTTGTTTGCAGCCCTTGTAATCCAAAAATAAAATATTTATGTGTCTCTAGTAGCAAAGTACGAAGTACCATATTAAGAACAGCCATATACGGCCTGGCTCTGTAAGATGCTGAGTGTTGCTGATTCCCCTTAGCTCAGCAATTGCATTTACATGTGTCTTAAAACCTGGAGGAACTACTCTGAAGCTACAGCTTTGAAACCAGAATCTTCATCTGGCTTGTCTGTACAAGGCAGACAGAGACTAAACTTGGTTTAGATGCCATTGCAGTTGAGGCGCCACTGTTGCAAGTAGACATGAACAGAGATGTTGGCTGATATGGCCTAGTGGCTGGGAAGAGTTGCTGCCACTTGAGTGCCAAAGCAAGTGGAGCTACTGGAAGAAAGGTGGAGCTTTTAGAAAGATTTATAGAAGGGAAAGGTGTTCCATTTCTCAGAAGGGGGACTTCCTTCTGGCCACGCCCAGGGGCTTGGGGGAATTGCTTGGCAGGCTGGAGGAGGAGGCATTGGCCAGGTACCCAGAGATTTACACACACCAGGAGTGCATAATCCCTTAAGTGTTTGGCTGTAGGAGAGTTATGCTGATTGATAGGCACACAAGCTACAAATATTGCACTTTTCCAGTGTTTTATTTGCTTTATTTGGATGTCCAACTAAATATTTGTTTTGATGCCTAGCTGAGGATTTTATTTTTCCATTTTTTTTTTTCTCTTGTATGAGAAGAAAGGGAAGGAGGCATGGGGAAGGCTGGTGGGCATTCAACCTGTCTAAGGCTTCTGAGGTATTTTGAGGATTTTCTTCCAAGAAGAATACTCTGCCAGCCATATGGTCTGTCAAATAGTATTTTACTCTTTAGTGCAGAGAGATTTGTTTATATATATATCTTTCCCCATCCTATCTCCTTTTTTTCTCTAATTTGGATGATTTTATTTTGGGATAATAGTAATAAGAAATCTTCTAAAAATTATGCCAACTTTATGCCGTAGGGTTAGCAAATCAGGTGAGCAGAGGTAGCAGGGGAATTTAAAATGGCTCTCAGTGCTACTCATCCATAGCCAGAGGTTTAGGAGGAATAAAGCATAGCTGTATTGGAGTAAGTTGTGCCCTTTACTTTCATGTTGTGTTGCCTTTTGGCTGGATGGAAAGGCTGAATATAGATGGAAGAGAAATAAGGCTGAATATAGATGGAAGAGAAATAAGAGAAGTAAGATGAGCGCCGCTTGTGTTATTTTTGTGTCATAGTGAATTCACCTCTTGATATTCTATCTTGGCCCAAAAAAATGTAAATTTCTTACTGAACCTGGAGCTACACTGTGACATGGTGCTTTACTTGGAGACAGGTAACATTATCTTTTGTTTAGTATCTTTCCATGGGAATTAGTTGCTGGTTGGTGGAAAAGTAGGGAATCATATTAACCCCATATGAAAATGGGTTAATAGTTACGGTGACTCAAAACAAAGCTGGTTTAGGCTTTGAAGGTGCAACCAGAGTGCTGCCAAACAGACTCTTCCTCTAACTGCACCACGATTTCTTCCTTTATAAGGGTTTAGAGGAACTCTGAGAGGAAGTCTTGCCGTGGTAGGTGCTGCTGAGTCAGTCCCATAGGAAACCAGTGAGAGGAAACTCGGCAGGGCTGCAGTCAGAAATACGCTCTTGCTGCAGATCATGACTGGGAACTAATGCAGTGAGGAAGCAGCTCCCATCTCTCATGCTCTTTAGAAGGACACAGTGAAGTTATCTGGCAGTGGGGCATGATAGTGAACCTATCCCTTGGTCCCTTTGTGACTGTGGGGAGTGAAGTGTTGGGGGAAGATAGGACAGGGAGAGGCCATTTCAGGACGTACAGCCTGCAGAGCTGTCTGGAACTTCTTATGGTAATGGACATTTTAGTATTATGCTCTAACTTCATGCTGGTTGTTGGGGAACTATACAGCCTGCCTTCCCTGCTTCCTGACTGGTCCTTGTGAGAGCAATTGCTTTTGGGGACATTTTGATTTCTTGAAGATTAGCCCTTTTGCCATTTAGCTTTCAAAATTTGCTTTTGATGGAGATGTATGAGTTAAAACTCATATCATTTGCACTTTTGTTCAAAGCATTCCTGGAACAACCCTTTGCAATGGCCACTTGGATTATTTTAAACCTTGCTTTTTCAAAAAGTGAAGACAATTGAAAAATAAGCCTTATAAAGTTGTATTTGTTGTTCTTTGGCAAATAAGAACTAAAAAAACCTACTGATAGAATTTGAGCAACATATTAGAAAATACATTTATTTGTATTTTTCATTGTAAAGATCACTGCATCCATGTTAACTTCAGATTTTGAAAAAGTCTTAGGAACCTAGGAACTGACCAATTCACTTTTTAAAAATGAAAATGTTTAATTGCTAAATGAGCAAAAATACGTATTTTCTATGTATAGCAAATTTCTAAGCCAAATAGCACACCCTATAGAATTTTATGTATTGTGTGGCTTTGACTGATTCACGTGAATGCTAATGCTCTGCTTCGTTCCACTGCTTCATTTCTGCCAAGAACTGTTTTAGCTTTTTAAACAGTCCAGCAATATAAAACTGGAAGGAGGAGATTCCTTGATTTGCGAGGCCCAAATAGCAACGTATTCATGTATTTCATGCTTTTCTTATTACACGTATCTATATATTATTAATTAATGTTTGTTAGGGTTGAGAAATATTGGTAGTTGAGAAATATCGGCAGCTGTGTAGCATTGATACTGTTTTGGAAGGGTAACAATTTTAGTTCTTTCCTGTCTTTGTTCTTTTAAATGTAGCCATCCTAAAATTTTGCCTAGAAAACCTTATACCACATTGCAGCATAGTATTGTCGATGTAACCACTGTATAGTGAGCTCAACCAATGTGACCAAGCTACCAATGTATATGCTGTATGGGTCCAATTGTATATAAATTACGAAATTATGTACAGCGTATGCTATTTTAATTAAAACATCCAGACAGTGTCCAACCAACTTGAGTATTTCCATGCATGGTACTATATTTCTCTTACATTTTTTTTTTTTTTTTTAGCTGGAGAGTAGAGAGAGACAAATCCTTTCTGGGTCGAGTGGTTTAGCAGTTGTGGTTAGATGCTAGTGTGCAGAATACCTCTGTTGTCAGTAGCCTAGAGAGGTGTGGGAATCCTTGTCACTTTTTCTGCTGCAATTTGATTCACATATAAAATTCCATACCCGTGTCATGCTGTATAGCTGGTCAAATGCTTGTGGGTGTTGTTGTGTGTGCCAAAGATGAATTTTGCCTGGATGATAGCTTGATAAATCATTAGTGTAGTTTCCATTGTCCATGGAATGAAGCTATAAATTCCTTGGCAGCCAGGGTTACCTGGAGACTAATATAAAGGTTGCTAGTATAAAGGTAGCTTGTTACTTCAGATCTGCAGCTGTGCCAAAAAGCAAGGCTAATGATTTGCACTCCCAAGTTCAGGAGAAAGCCAAATCAGCAAGCTGGAGACCTCTAGCCTATCCTATTTATTCCATCTGGTGAGGACTTTTTTCTTAATCCAGTTCTTATTTTGGAAATACTGATCTGTTGCAGTTTTTTCAGTAGAGTGGCTGTTTTCACGTAATTTACAAAGCAGAAATATTTATGAGGTCCTGGGTGGAATTACCACTCCCAGCCAGCAGCTTGTGATGGGAGCGGTTCAATGGCATGCAGGAGTGCACTTTCAAGGCCACGTTTCTTTGCCAACCGTGGGGTTCTGTGTCACATCTGAGCAGCCTGACCATGTTACTGTTCAGGGGCAAATCTCTCTTGTCTTCCCAAGGGCAAGTGGTTTAGTCTTCATGCACAGTAGAACAAGTTTGAAATTTTAACAGGAAGAAGGAGGGAAGCCCTTTTCTGACCAGCTTTGTGCAGCAGTTAGTGCCACAGATGTAATATATAAGCAAAAAAACACCCAACAAAACCTGAATTGTTTTTGCATTTCACACACACACAAAAAAAACCAAAATAAAAGCTGCCTCAAAGAACAAATGACATGATACCCATTTTTTTTTCTGGTAAATAGTTTAACTTGAGAGGGAGTAGAGAGAGAGATTAATGTATAATAGTTGAGTAGTACACAGGTTTCACATATCCTTGATCACTTTTATCTGCTCCAAGCACATATCAGCAAAGAAAAGATCTATTTTATCGCATCAGATGATATGCATGCATTCTCAGCTTTCTCTGTGGTGTGAGGTAGATCTCTGACACTGGGATGTGCAGAAGACCAGAAGTGGAAAAAGAAACGGTGAAGGCAGGTGGAGTAACTGTAAAGAAGAAGGAGGATGGGATGTTTCCCTTCAGAACAGTCACATCAAAGTATCAGTAATTCTCTTCAAGTTCTAGAAGTTGTTGATGTGATGTTTTTAGTCTTATGAACTGGAATGTCTAATTGGCTCCTGTCTGAGGTTTACTCATCCCTAGCAATTAAAAGAAGCAATTAAAGAATTTAATTCTTGAATTCCAAGATGTCGAGTATTGCAATTTTTACTGTTATTTGTACAAGTGATGTTATGGTCTGGGGGCCAAAAATCCATTACTTCGGTGTTATAAAAGCAGTAATAAGTTAAAATTCTTGCTTAAATGACTCTCTTGTGTGTGGTGGACACAATGGATGTCTAGGACAGCAGGTTCAGCTAAGTTTTGAGGTGGCTTTAGCTTTTTGCAGGGAAGTCAGATGTCTACACGAGAGGTAGAGGTCAGAGCCCTACATCAGAAGGCCACATATTAGAGTCATTGGCAAGCTTTTCATTGGGTGCTGGAGGCAAACCTGTATTCTCCTGGATTATGTATCAATACAAGCATTTATGCTGTTTGATACTGACTCTTCTACTACTAAGATAGATAAGATGATAGAAAGAACTACGTGAATGTTCTGTGACTGGTAAGTCTTCCAGACTTACCTAGGCCCACAGAATGCAAGTTTCAGTTCATGTTTACACAGCTCTTTTAATTTAGTCAGTTTGAATTTAGACATTAGAGGGTGTGGCGAGGGTATGACTGAGCATAATCTTGCACACTGTAACATGTGTAGTCTTTGATTTTAGGCACTTGAAACTCTAGGTGTGCTCTTGGAAGGACCCATTGCCAAGTCTTGCACAGCTTTTACTAGGTGGTGTAAAACTTGCTTGAAAGAGGGAAGAGGATTCATTTCTTCGACACATATACCTAGAGCTGCGTTACTTGTGCACCAGTTCAGTGTTTCCTGGGGTAGATATATTAAAACCAAACTAGGGGAAATCATTATAAATTTCAAGCAGCACAGTCAGATATCTGAACCTTTCTTAATAATATCATAACATAAACATTTTTAACCTAATCAGGGCTGTTTCTTAAAAGGTTCTAGTTGAGGCTTTGGATTTTGGATATTCTTACTAAGAGAAGTTTCTACAGAAAAACACCAGTGGTCATAGGCATAATGCCTGCAGAAATGGGATGTCTTATGAATAATCCTTTGTACTTATGTTCTAGTTAAGCTAATCAAATCTTCTTTTAAAATAGCAAAATGAGCAGAGATGAATTCCTATAATGAAATGCAGGAAAAAGATATTTGTCCACTGATTTAAGCTTCTATATGTAACTCTTTACCTAATTTTGAATTTAACCTAGAAGTAATTACTTTTACATTAAGGAGTCTTTTAATTTTGCTGGAGTCCCACATTTGCATGCTAAAAGAAGATACTTCTAGAAAACAGTGACCTTTTTAGAAGTTTGTTGCATGCTTAAATAATTTAAGATTCTGAATAATTTTGAGGCTGCCAGTCTAGTACCTTTTATAGTTGTGACTCAATTTCTTGATACAATTTTTTTTTTTTTTGGAAGCCAAATGCCATCTTTTAAGATAGTCTTGTTCACACTAGAGCTTGAGTTAATTTCTTCTTCAATTTGCATCTTTTAACAATGAAGGGAATCTCCAACACTGTCGCTGGCATGTGAAAGGATAACACCATCTGTTCCCCTTGAGAACCTGAATTGTATTGCTTGATGCCCAACCTGTGATTGTGAGTTTTTTCCTGGCTTCATTTAAGATTCTAGGTGATGACTCTGATATTATGGATTTTTTTAGTTAGCAGCAGTGTGTAATGATAATAGCAAGCATAAATGCACATGTAATGTTCAGAAAATAGTCTAATTCAGAATGATGAGTAACATACCTAAGCTTCCTTGCTGCACATGCATAGCAGGTTATGAGTTCAGTTAAACCTTATGATAATCTTGTCCATGGAAAGCAACTGCTGAGAGCACTGCAACCAGATACCATAGTATTTCTTTGAAAGGAAATTATTTATTTGTTAGGGACACTGTATAAAGCATGTGTTATTTCCTGTGTTCCTGGTCCAGTGTTCATGTTTGTCTCCTGTTTCATTCTATGCTTGGACCAAGTGTACTGCTTGTAAGCTGCTTCTGCTTCTGTTGTTTTGTGTTCACCTCTTCTCCCCTGTTTCACTGTGTTCCAGCACAACCTCTGTTGCTGTGTTCCCAAACTATGCTAAAATACTTTTTCTTTCTTCAAGGTTTTTTGTGAAGCTGGTCTGTGAGGAGCAGAGCTTGCAAAAGTGTGTAAACTGCAAGAGATAGCCCATAGAACGTGTGATGTGGGATGCATCCATGCAGAATTGTGTTAAACCTTTAGGATGGTAAAGCTGTAAATGCAGGTTCTAAATTCCTGGTGAGGTAGGACTTGAAAAATAATGTTGTTGTATTCTGAACTATTTTGGCAGAAACTTAAAAAAAAAAAAAAAAAAATAGCTACACGGATATGAATACGAATTTCACATTTTTTAAAAAGAAAAATATTGAGTGAAATTCTATTTTCAATGAAATGAGTAGCAAAGTTTTGAGGAGTTCCTTTGATTAGTGGCAGTTTGCCTGAACTTCAGTGGAACCAGGATTTCACTCTTCATTTTTACCACTTTTCATATTGAAGGATTCCACAATGATATGCTGAGATATTGGCGAGATACATTTTTTTTTGTGCTAGAAGGTAAAAATGAGTAGCTCACATAAATATATAGAATAATTTTAAAAATACTCTTAATTTCCTGTCTTTAAACTTTTGTGAGATTCTTTAAGCAGAGTTCTTCAGCTATTTCCCCTTTATATCAAAGAACAGCATCCAAGTCCTGCCAACACAAACAAATGAGAACTTTAATTATTATGAATATCAGACTTCTTATTCTTCTGAAAAGTAACATCTGCAGAAGCATAGCTGTCAGTGAATTCGATTTGTAATTTCCACTGAGTTGTTAGGAACTTCAGAATTTCAAATGAGAAAGTACAGGAGGTAAACGTGAAATAATGGATCCTGGAAACAAAAATGCTCCGTTACAAGTTGCTTCTGCTGTCTGCGTGTTTTAACTGAGCAAAGCAGAAGAAAAAAGAGGTTTTGGGTGTTGTGCTTTTGTCCCTGCATTCCCTTCATCAGTCTGAACTGGTGGCTCTTTGGGAAGCCAGTACAGCAGCTGTGCAGGAGCTGAAAGCTGCTGCCATAGGAGTCCTTTGTGTTGCTCCTTCAGGGATGGCTCCGTCGATTTTTTTTCTACTCTATACCCAAGATCAGATTTGGCTGGAGTGGCTTAGCACCCTTACTGTCATTTCACATACCCATTTTTCATATTTCAAGTGTAGCTAGGTCTAGACATTCTTGACTTAAGTTGAGTTAGGAACACTTCACAGCTGTGAAATTTGCCTGAACACCTATGACTAAAAATGGTCTAATTTGCAGAATTGGAGGGAACTGTGCACTCAGAATCACTAAGCTGATAAATTTAGATGCATTGGCAGGTAGCTTGTTTTTTCTGTCCCACATCTCCTTCTCAAGAAAGAAGGGCCATGTCCATAATTCATTAAATAAATCCTTATGAATAAATTAAATTAATATTTTCCATATCAAAAATGAAATCTTTGTGGAAATATTCCTACTGGCTTTAGTGGACATAGAGGAGTCACCCTTCAAGAAATAAACCATAACAATTAAAATCAATAACAAGTTTTTCTTAACCTCCTTGAAAAAAAGCTGTGTTGCATATCTTAAAAGAAGGTTGTCAACTGCAGTGAGGAATCAGAGTAGGAGTGCATGAAGTGGTGCCAAAAAATAGTGTAGTGTTTATACTGACTTGCTTGCAGTGGAGACCTTGGGCTTATACCAACCCAGCAGATTACAATCAGTTCCAGTTGTAATGTCCCTAAAATAGTCCTCTAAACTGAAAGTTTTAATGAATTTGTTTCCCTGACATATTTTTTGCACATAGAGCTTTTGAGAAGTTAAAACCTGTCACTGCCTCATAGCGTGGTTAGCACACAGAGGCTGCAGGTGTTCTGCCTTTCTGCTGGCAGGGAGAAGAGAGCAGGGCAATTGCATTTTGTTCACTTGTAATCCTGTAGCAAGTGCAGAGGTGTTTCAGAAGGTAGATGATTTGTGCATTCTTTGCTATTACAAGTTGGAGTATTGCAGCTCCCTTGTCTAAGATTATGCTTACTCAAATAACAGCTGCACTACTTTTAAGCTGTTTTAAGCCGACATATTAAGCAAGGCAATGGGTAGAAATTGCTGCTTGAAATTCTGTTTCGAATGCGCAAGATAGGTGGGTAGCAAAAGAGATATCTCAGTATGCTAATTTTTCCATCTATTTTCTGGCACTTTGGGACACTTTTGGTGTACTCTGCAAAACTTGGATTGATAAGAAAATAGATTCACAGAACTAGTGAGCATTTCTTCTGTTTAATCTTTTTAATACCTTATTAGGATAAAACAATACAGTAACAGTTATTTGCATAAGCAAAAGTGTTAATAAATACTGGTCAGTTGTATGGAATGGTTAGATTCTTTTTTAGTCCAGATATATAGTTCATGTAATATGGCTTGGTAAATGTAACAGTTACATAAAAGCCACTCTCCAAAAAGGAACTCTAGTGTGGAACCTATTTATTCTACAATACAGATTCTGGAAGCACTTTTCTGGGTTTATCTCACTATAATGATGCAATCTGTAACTTAATTAGATTATTAATTTTCTTTGAAAGTTTTCAAGCATTTCTAACCAAAGTAGTTACATGCGGCATGATATGTCAAACAC
Source organism: Pyrocephalus nanus (assembly GCA_038380795.1). Taxonomy (NCBI): domain Eukaryota; kingdom Metazoa; phylum Chordata; class Aves; order Passeriformes; family Tyrannidae; genus Pyrocephalus; species Pyrocephalus nanus. The sequence goes on along the minus strand of CM076260.1, from coordinate 88,545,533 downwards.
TCTTGTTACCACTGGCTTGTAATACAAGAGAAAATTATTGGTTAACATCATCATTTTCTGAGGAATGCCATTATAGGTCATAATACTAGTTCTTTTGAAGTTCATCTGTATTTGTGTGGCGTGCTGACTTCCAATGACTTGTTGAATTAAGGTAAGAGAATAATATTTTTAACATTGTGAAAATATGTGGGATTCAATGGGCATCTTCTTGCAATAGTGTCCAGCTGTAACAGCACATTAACACAATGTGGAAGTACTTAGAGTAGAAATTACCATTTTTCGTTATGTTGCATTGTCACATTTGTACCTTATTATGTAATTATTATATTGTACATATTTGGGTGCAAAAATGAAATGTTTGTAAGTCCCAGTAGCAATATTCTTATTGGTTTAAGTGGTGCAGATTGAGTACAGTGGTGCCCAATGCAAAAGCCAATATGAGCTGGATGTAGGAAGAGGTAATACTATGCAAGGAGTGGTAAATTTTGCTAATATGAAATTGTTTCACTAAAATCTTCGGTTTTTAGTAGAAGACTTATAAAATTACAATGTCTTTTGGAAGGTTATAAAACAATATGTAGGATTCTTCGTTGCCATATAGAAGTAGTTGCTGTTTCAGCTTGTGATGTTTTCAGTAACAGCCCAGTGATTCCTATACATGCCATCTTTTAAAGGGTTTTTCATGAAAATTATGAGAGACAACTGTACTACTCAAAAAGCACATGTCTGAGACATCTTCAGTATGGGAAATCATGCTGAATAGTACATCTCACACAAATTGATGCTGGACATCTCTTTCTAAGGGAGTGATTGTGCATGCTTTGAAGAATTTGAGGTGGCACAATATATCTTAGCACATTATAGAAAGGGCTTTCAACCTCTTGGCACATTTGGTATCAGTTAGCTGAACAATGAGTTCTTTTTGATATTTTCAATCTCTTTCACACATCTCTGTGTGTGAAACTTCTAACTGGAAGGAAGATATTCAAGGCCTTTGGTGCATACAGGAAAGTGCTTTATTGTTTGAAGAGAACACAGATTAAAGAAAATTTCTAGCTAGAATAATTATTATTCTGTCTAGGTGAGGACATAAACCCCAAACATTTTTGTATGCTTACATATTTTGATTTACTTCACCTTGAAAATTAACAAAAAGCTTTTTACTTGAAATAAAAATTCAGCATATGTTTCTTTTAGATCAGAGCATTAGTTTTACACAAGTTGGTTAAATAACTAGTGCAGAAAACTTTAATAAAGTGTTCTGCATTTTGGAAAATACAACTTCAATAAAAACAATATGAATAAGAGCCATATTCGTAAGTAAGGTCTGATACTATGAGTCTGTACCTTTGACAATTAAGCTGCCTGTTTGTAACATTTTACAGGATTCTTCTCCTGAAAAAATTATAATCCTGAAGGAGGTGTCTTTGGCTTCTACTTCTTAAGGCATTTGCCAATCAATCTTCTTCAAATGAAGAGAGCTGAATGACTGTCCTGTAGTTTTTTAATGTCAAGCATCTGTAAAATAAAGTTCTTCAAGTCTTGATTAATAGAATATTTCAGTAATTGGCTGAAATAGCTTTAAGCCTTTAAATCTAGTAAAAAGCTGTTTATTTGTAATTAACTACATAAGATGGTATTAAACATCATTGGAAGATATCAAAGGTCTTGAACAGAACTTCATCTCAAGCCATGCTGGAACCAACATAGAATTGTTTGAAAATTTTAGATACTTGTCATTGTCATCTGAAAAGTTTCACCAGAGAGGCAAAATTATACAGCTCAAATAAACAAGTAAGTTTAGATACACAAGAATTTGAAACATATTTTTGCTTCTGGCATCTTTTTTAGCCTCTCCTAAGTTTTGAGAAATGCCTCAGAAACACACAGTATCCAGACTATGGTTGTGCTGTTCAAGTCATTCAGACTGTTTAGTTGTACTATATATATATGCTACCTGTTATACTGATTGATATTTTTGAGGGTAGGGAGTGTTTTTAGGCCTGACTGTACTTGCAAAGATATGATCTACTTCATGACCATCCAGGATGGGAGATTTGGGTTGGGATGGGTTTGTTTTTGGTTGCTTTTTTTTCAAACCTGTCTTTCAGAGATATTCAGGCTATCCCTGATTCCCTCCATCTCTCTGGAATCTGCCTTTTGTACTTTAGAAGTGTTGATTTTGAAAAATTTCAGTCTATTTTTTATCACCTTCTTGAAAATACTTTATCTACAAATTTCTTTTAAATGAAAGAGGATACTCAGACAAATAGGCAGAGGACTACTATGTGTTTTATCTGAAGAGGATTGGAGTGATCTACAGAATCATAGAATCACAGAATATGCTGAATTGGGAGGGACCCACAGGGATCATTAAGTCCAGCCCTTAGCCCTGCACACAGGACCATCCCCAAGAGTCGCACCATGTGCCTGAGAATCCATCTCATCTCTGCTGCTACCTAAGTGTCAGTGCTTCTCTCCTCAGTTCTTGAATTCAACTGGAATACCAGATTTTATTTTTAATTTGAGGCACATATTGCATGAAATTCAGTTAGTGTTTTAGTCAGTCCTTTGTGTGTGTGGAAATATGAGTGGATATAAAGTTCAGTTCAAAACTACATAAGACTGTAGCCAAAAATTGTGTTTCATCTGCAAAATGCCATTTAAAATGAGTGATTTAACAGGATGACACAGATGCTGTTGTTGTGTGTATCTGACAAGACCAATGAATTTCATGCAGAGAGATGTGTTTTTCTTCTGTTCACTGTTAAAATTCCTACTTGAAACATGTCCTTAATATTTAACAGATTTTACTCTTTTTTTTTTTTTTTTTTTTTTGTTGTTGTTGTGGTTTTTTTTTTCCCAGTGTGCTTTAAAATTCCGACATTGCTATGCCATGATCTTTACTTTCAGCCAAATCTTCTCTTAGCTTCCTTAGCCAGTCTGTAGTGTGAAACAATGTATGCACTTGCATTTAGTATTCCTCAAGTCTGGGATTTCAGATGCTGCTACTCTATCTTGGATCAGTTAACATAATGTGGAGACCACGGTCTTGTTTCCATTTCACTATGCTAAGAATTTTCCATATTCATAAGTTGAAAATTGTTCTTGAAATGCAATCCTTCATAAGTGTGTGTGTTTTTCCCATGTATCGTATTTGTTAACAGATTGCATGAAGCAGTGCCAGACATAAAAAGCCCTATGAAATGCATTTCTTTTGAATATCAATTCCTTGGAGCTGGAGCTTTGATATATGTGCAGGGCTCTGTCAGCTATCTTCTTCTGTAATAGCTAGTGAGCCTTTCATCTCTGCTTTTACTTCTCATGCCCACGTGCGGAGTGAGGAGGACAGCGACTGGTAATTTGTATTGTATTATTTTTTCATTATAGCTGCAGCAGCATGGTCTAATTGGCAGCCAGAAGCCCATGAAGTTAGTCTTTCTGTCACCTTCCACTCATTTTTTTCTGTCTTTTGAAGAAGTGCAGTTGAGCTTCTTTAGCAACAGTGCTTCCATGTAAATGAGAAGGAGAAAGGGCCTTCCTGCAATATGTATGGTTTCCACAGTGTTGCCGTGAAAATCATTTATAACTTCTTGGCATCTGCGTCCTGGAGACCACGTTCAGCAGACTTCAAAGTAGGCACCATGCCATCTAAACAGACGGGAATTAATGCAAGCATTGGATATAGATGATACGGACATGATTCCCAGTTGCAAATGTTACAAAATGTTGTCCTGAACTTCTACCTCTGGATGTAAAGGATTTGTTGCAAATCCAGCTCAGTGAAGAGTTGGATTTACAGTATTAGAAATTTAACTCTTGGATCAGTTGTGCCATTTGCAATGCTGAAAAAGGGTGTGAAGTTGCTCAGAGGAACTTGTTTGTATTTTTGGAGGAGTTCCCACAAGCAATAAATGAAAATAAGCATCTCTGGTGTTTACCATTTTCATATAAATAAATTGTATTGTGAAGCCACTGTGGAAGAAAAGAATTATTTTATATTTTTCTGTGCCTGCAAATAGGGATGGCAATTCACTGGGAATCAAATGAACTTCATTCAGCTTACCAAACTTGTCTGTTCCCTTATGTAACATGATGGTTATTTAGAGTGAAAGCTTCTTTTCTTTTCTCTGCTCTTTTTGTCCTATATTTTTCTTACTGCCTGTTTGGTAGAGCTGATAGATGCTTTCCTAGTCCTTGCTGACAACAGATGTTTTTTTGCTTCCTGTGGTCTAGGCAGTCTCTTAATTCTTCCAAGGCTTCTTCCAAGTCCCACCAAACTGAATTTCATCTCTCCTACCAGAGTTTGTGTAGGCCCTACTGTGTTCTGGAAGTTTTTTTCAGGAACTTTTTCCACTCTGAGTCTGAACTTGAGGTGTAACAATACGTATCCTGAGTGATCTGAGTAGAGGTGTCCAGTGATGAGCATTGCTCTGAATTCGGAAATGAAAAAGCATCTGTGGGAGAAGTGGTGGCATCACCAGTCTTATGCTGTGAAAAGTGCAGAGATATGAGTTGACTGTGGGCCCATTTACAGTCATGGGGAGAGAGGCTGTGTTGCAAGTCAGATGCAGGGCCTATCTCTCAGTGTTCTCTGCAGTGTAGAGGATATGACCTAAATCCTATTCGTTTTCTCCTTTTATAACACAAAGGGATTAGAATATGTATTTATACTGGAAGTCAGCTCCTTTTCCACATGATCAGATTATTTATCTTTTACATCCTGCCAAAAGTGAACAGAATGCCATTTGTTTGTTTATTTGGCATTTCTAAACTATCTTTTAAAATAATTTCTTTTGAGAAGAAACATCCCCCAAATTGTTAGTTTTCTTACAGCATGTCTAGTCCAGATAATTTTAACAAAAAGTTGATGTTAACTGGATCATCCACTGAGGTCTTGGCTCTCATTCAGCCTGTACAGATGTTCTTTTAGACTCTTATCCTGTCTAGATAATAGGAAGCATGCCTAGTAAGCAACTGTGGAGCATGTTAGCATAATTCACGTAATTCGCAGTACCTCAGCATTCAGCCTAGGGCTGCAGATTCTAAAAATAGAACAACAGATTCTGTACAGCTTAATCCTACCTGCTTGTTAGCCATTATCTTCTTAATAAGGAACTGAGCAGCTACCCTCTGTATGTTGAGAATCTTTCACTCAAACGGTTTTACTTTTCATTTGGGAATGAGGCTGAGGCTTTGGCCATCTTCGTTAGCGAAGTGTTTTGGATATGTGTGTGCTGATACTAAAACACTTATAGCTAGATGCAGCTTTTAGGATTTCTTTTTTAGTTTATGTAAACTCAAAACAAAGAGGACCAGATGTTGCTTAGTAAAACAGGAATAAATGAGATGGGTGAGATGTTGGGATTTTTTAAAACTTTTCGTTTCATTTTTTCCTTGGGCAGTTGTGTTCGATAAAGGTGAGATTGTCGTCTCTCTTTAAGGACAAGCAGATTGTAGGGAAAGATGCAGGGAGTTTGAAGACAGCTTTTCACTCATGCCATGTTATTATAATGTTGAGGGCTTTTGCCAAGGCAAAAGGGATTTACGCATGCTTAAGTGAACATAGTACATGAATGGCAATCAAAAATATTTATGGCAACAAGTTGAGAAACTAACAACTTGAGTTTAATTCCTGCAACCTCCAGAGATAACTTCTATGATTTCTCAAATGCACCTTACATGTTTAATGTTGTTGGTGTTTTTTATAGGGTTTTGGGCCTGATTTCTGTGACGCAGAGAGGTTATGGTTTCCTTTACCTCTTTCTAAACTCTGTACAAATACATACACAGTCTGATGAAACTCTCAAGCTTGGTTTGAGCCTATAGTCAAGCACTAATACAAGTAGTCTACTAATGAAAAGATAAGAAATGAAGGAAAAATATTACACAGGATTTTTGGAAACAGCAGCAAGGCTGAGCAGGCAACAAAAACTTTTAGGATAATTGTGGGTAAGGTCTGCAAGAGAAATTCATCATCTAGGGATTTATATTCACTCCACTTGTTTCTTTTAGAAAATAGTACCTAGACATATAAATCACTTGTGCATTCTGGAAAAATTAATTGGTTTACAAATATGGATCAAAATACTAGTAGCATAGCAGATGAAGTTATGAAATGCAGCAGAAGGAAGTGAAATAAGCAATTTTAAATTCCAAGATAAGTTTATTACATATGCAAATGATATATATAAAATTAAATGATGATTTATTGATTGAAAGAAGGATGAAGATGACCAATGGATGAGTTTCTGAAATATATGTGACTAAAATTCTAGATTTGGGAAGCTTTATGATTTTATCTGAGAGATAAATGAGAGCTGCAGTTAAAAATACCAGTTATTGGTGTTTCTGGACTGCAATTCCCAGTGTAGCTCATGTTAGTTCATCTGCTTGTAAAAATTCACACAGGAATATTATTAAGGACTTCTGAGTCTTTTAAAACCACTGGGGGGAGGGAGGAAAGAAAAATCTCTTGTCTGGAGTTGAACTTTTTCCTGGATATGCATATTTAACACCTGTGCTTTACGGGACTGGGAGTGGTAGTGATTAGCTGACTTTTCCTGAGCTGCAGGAATTTGTCACTGGTAGACCAAAGCTTGACTGGCAAACTGGGACGTCGTTCAGGACATTATAAATGTTCATGTTCTGAAAATCAAGCCCATTTCAGTTCCTCCTGTAGGTTGCCAATACATGAGCCATCCCAAACCATTAACTGCTTTTGAAAAGCTTACCCGGCTTGCCTGAGGATAGTAGGGTTTTACATGGCACATAAAACTCCTGACTTGCTGTTACTTGCTTATAATAGACTGTTACAAGTTAGAATTTGACCATTAGGTCCTTGTTCTGTTTTTCTTAGTTTGTATATACTGCTGGCAGTGCCAGAACATCATAGTTTTGACCTACTAGCAGTTGAAGGTTAGGAAATGTCTGGTTATTTATAACCAGCAAGCACAAATATTGTCTTTTCATGTAGCAGCAGCTACAAGCAAACATACTTTAATATAATTTTGTTGATTTAGCATATAGCTATATGGTCTTTGCATCAGTCAGCAAAATTGGAGATGTCAGGTCTAGTCTAAAGCAATTCAGCAGCAAAGACTTGGTATTTTAAGGCAAAACTTCTGTGAGATTTACAGATTGCATTTACTTTCCTAGAACTATTATTGCATGCAAGTGAAGTTAGGGTAAAATTTGTACAAGGAGGTATGGTTCAATGATAACTACTCAAATGTCAAAAGGATTTCATGCACAGACAAGTTATATTTAATACATATTTTATGATGTAATTAGTTCCTAAATGTGTGAAACGATCACCTGATAAACTTTATATGCTGGCACCTTCTTGTACTTGGCACATTTTTGTTTTACACCTGGCTCACATTCCCATGGAAATTGGAGTTTCTTTTATTCCACTATTTTGCTTCATGGGAATCCTTTCTTGCTGAAAGTTCTTACTCAAATTTTCTTCTAATTTGTTTTACAATCTTGAACACACCCATAGTTTACACTGAACTATCTTCATACACAGGAAGTATTGCTACTGATATTCCAAGTCAGAATAGCACCCTTAGAAGGTTGGGTTTTAATATTGCACTGGTTTGTGTTGTCTGGCTGCATGTGATGAGAATTGTCCAAAAATGAGAAGTTGTCACCAAGCAGCACAAGTGCAGAAAACTGCAATTTCCTATGTATTTCTTGAGTCCCCGTGTAAAAAAAAAAAAAAAAAAAAAAAAAAATATTCAAGTATCTAAATTGCACAGTGTCGGTGAAGCACTGACCAACATGAAAGATCAGCTACTGGGGCTGAGTCTGCCTCCACTGCAGGTTCTGATCAGGCACAGTGGAGTGGCTCGGGTGGCCTGAAAAATGCAAACCTGATTACAGGCAGCAGGATGTTTCTGCCAGAAACCAACTGTTGGGATAGAGCATGTGGAAAAGGAGCTGTGAGAGTTCTGGCATTCGAGGCTTATCTTCTTGTAGACTTGTCTTGAGGGGTTCCTGCACTGATCCCTGTGCTAGTGAGTGGCATGGCCAAAGTGCATCTTAGCTAGGTCAACTGCTGCCCCTGGGTTGCTGCTTAGAAGTGGCCCAGGTACTCAGCAGTACCTTTGACATGGATGAAGTTACTGAAAATGTATTGTAATTTGTTATTGTACTTTGGCTTTTTGGCCCTGGTGGGTCTGGTTTGTTGGGCCCTGGGAGTATGCTTCAGAGCAGCCAGTCTCTGTGCTTCATTGTGGGAACTCAGGACTTGGCAGGCATGGACATGCTATGCTTTGTAAAATATAATATTTGTGTTTTCTGGATGCTCTGAATGGTTTGAATACCTGAAGCTATAGCATTAATGACAATTAGGAAGTAACTTGAAGAATTTTTGTTTGTTTGTTTTGAGCTTTTGCTGAACTTTGCACAGTTATCTCATCAGTGCTTTAACTGAAGACCTCTGAAAACATGCAGCAGAATCAGTTGTGCTGTGCTTGAGGGCTGGTGTTACTGCAGAGCAGGTAGAGGCTGAGGTAGGTGATCACCTTGTTTAAGGGCTGAGGAATGCCTGTTTCTGTGTTGGTAGAAGAGGACATCTTGGAGGTGCTCTGACCCTTGAAGACTTTCACAGAAAACAGGTTGCAAATACAAGTCAGCAGTGTGCTCCGGGAAGTGAAAACTATTGAAGGAATCCTGTTATTTTCACTCAACATGCATTCCCAGTGGAGTCCTTAGTAAGTCTGTCTGAGCTGAAGAAAAACCTTCAGGGCTTGATCCATCAGGTACTTAATCGTTTTCGTATTTTTGAAGTATATATCATGTCACATACTAATTTGAAAAAATCCCCAAAGTAGTTTAAATGATCCTGGGACAAAACCTTATTTGACTGGCTTTCTGGAGTAATCTGCTCCTTCACAAAAGTGGGAGACTGTGCTTTTTAGTTCTGTTGAGCAACACTGGAGCTTTGAATGGTAACCTCCACTGAAAAACAATTTCCCCAGAAATGATAGGCAGCCCAGTCACTTTCTAACAGGACTCCAGTGACATGATAGCTCTCAAATTCTGTTCTAGACAGTGGTGAGTTGTTCTGCCTGATGGCTATCTGGTGTAGGTGTAAATTGGGCAAGTGATCTGGTGTTGGAAAGACAAAATCCTTGCAATGGGTCATAACTGATAGTATTTTAATTTTTTTGACAGCAAGTGGTTGAACTGTGCTGAGAGCAACAGTGCACTGCAAGTGTATTAACTATGGGCTCTGCAGAAGCAGTAACATTGGAGATTTGAACTACTTTTCTTTCCCTTTGAGTGACATTGTTTGGTGGGAACAGACACTTCTCAGCTCTTTGTGCAAGTGGAAAATGTGAGCCATGAACCTGATTTGCACAAGCACAAAACTCACATCTGTAGAGTTTTAAAGCAATGGCTGAAGTGGAGCTGCCATCTCTGACAGCCAGACCTGCATCCTGTTCTGACTGGGTGCACAGCTTCTAATGCTCAGCTCCTCTTTTATCCATTTGCAGTAAAATCTCTGCTGCTTATTGAGCTTATTTTCTCTGTGCTAATATTGCTGTTGCATCTTTAGACCCGTAATTGTTCCCCTCAGAAAGCTGACATATAGGTAAGTAAAATGGTTATTTACATATCTGGAAATACTGCTGCCAAAAGCCAGCGAATCCCTTTTTTTATCTTAGTGCGCAAATTGTTTCTAATATGCAACACATTTTTAATTTAGCCCTCACATCCGCATTTTTACTATTTAAATGCCATATCATATCTGTGGCACTGCTTGATGTATTCTGGATAGGAAGGGAGTTCTGCTCGAGCTGTATCAGATGTAACTCCATATGGCATTGTTGTGTGCGGCTAAGATGCTTGCCAGTTCCAATTTGGAACATGACATTCAATGCAAATATATCATGATACAACTGCGTTGCAAGGATTTGAGCTGATTGCTGTGCTCTGCTGGTTGTAGGAATATGTGGTTACAGTGTTGAAGTTACGGAATATGCTTTTGCATTTAGTGCTTAATGAGATAGAGATGCGGGTAACTTTTTTATTTCTTTGTCTTACGAGTGTGCAATGCACTAACCATTGTATGAGGTGGCTTAAGAGGGGCTTTGTGTACAGGGTACAACCAAAAGAGAACATTCTGTATGTGTTATAATGATGTAATATTGCACACAGCTCCTCTGAAGCGAAGAAAAAGAAAAATATGTTACGTTTCTGAATTACCTGAGTCCTTGCTACCAGACATAGGTTCTAAAGATTCAAACAAAGGCAGAGATAGTTCTGAATGGGTGGTTAAGAGTAAGGAGACGATCTGCCTGTACGGTTGGGAATTTGAATTCAAGGCTCTCTTTTTAAAATATTGGGACCAGATGCTTCAGAGGGGACAGGTGGTTGGTGGGTTGTTATCTTCCTCTTCCTCCTCTTTGATACCAGCTAGTGGGCCACAGTGACGCAGGGGAGATCATGCTGTGCTTAGGAAGGCTAGCCATGCCTACAGTGATGTGCAGTGCAGTACCTTTTCCTGCCCCTTCCTTGATGAAGGCTCTTATCTGCTATCTTCTGTACATTTGCAGTGATAGTTGTGTGCAACAGATCATTGTAAATATCTTTCCACATCTGTTGGCTTACCATCATCTGTGTTCTCTCATAGTGTTTTCCTGAGTCTGTTCCTCCTACATCTTGCATGTCAGCATCTTCTTGGCTTCTTGGAAACATGGTCTGTCTTTTGCTTTCTATCATCAGCATGTACAGCTCATCCTGGAATTAATATCCATATCAAAGATTATCTTAGGCTTAATGTACAAAAAAATAAATCCCCTAAATTTCATGTAATATGCCATTAATTTTGACCTAGTGTACAGATAAGCTAGAAATGCAAATATGTCCAGAATTGTTCATAATAGCATGGGAAAACCAATTGTAGTAACATGCTATATATATAGCAGAGCTTCTCTTAAAAAAGGAGGGGTAAAAATAAAGGATCAAAAGTAAAACAAGCACTTATCCTGTTGTTCATAGTGACAAGTGAAGTATAGAAAAAAATTTAGGAGCCACTGAAACAATTTTAGGATATTACTTCTGAAAAAACCTGCCTTTTTGCCTGTTGTATTAGAACTTCCTAATATCATTTTGCAAGTTAAAAAAAAATTCATGGTAAAAAGAAATAAATGTCATGGCAGCACACGGGCATAGCAAGAACAGATGCTGATCAGGTCATCTTGTTAGTGACTTGAAAACGCCACTGCGGATGGGTACAGAACTGACAGCCTATGCTGAGAAATGTATCACTGGTGAGTTGCACAAGCTGCTAGGGAACAAGAAGTGTGGAGATTGAGAGATAAACCTGGGATCCTGGAAACTCTTATAGCAGGCTGAAACACTGTTCTGTTGTCAGTAACAGTCCTCGATGCCTGAAATAAAATCCATTTTTCATAGGCTGTTGGCAAGAGATTTTGAAAGACATGTTTTCAAGCTGCGTGCAAATCAAAAGGAGTATTACTCTGAAATCCACATGATAAAATATTCAATTCGTGGGATAAAATATTTTAAATCCTTCTTAGGGGACTAAACTTGTTAGCAGATGCTGGTTGACAGAGTTACAAATGCAGCAACAGAGGTGCAAACTTGGTGGCTTGTCTGCTGACAGCTGCATAGCTAAGTTGAGAGTAAACCAATATTGGACATGACTTGCAATATATTTAAGTTCCTAATAATTTACCACCTACAGGGTATGAGATGGCTCAACTATTTTGTGTATGGAGCTATTTACAGAGATTCTGAGCCAGCATGCAAAACATTGTGTGAGAGACTTCGTGTTGGAGTGTGGCAATAACACTGGATTTGAATGACTGGAAAAAGAAAGTTTTCCATATAAAGGAGGGTGATGGCACCAGAGGCTCCTGCAGCTCTGAGTTTTCAGTAATTTGCAGTGACAATTCTTTTCCCTCATGGCTTGTGTTTGTCTAATTTTGCTTATTCCTGCTGTTCAGGGGAAATATAAAGGAGGAGGTTTGGCTTTTGTATCTATTGAAGGCCATATGAATGGTTACTGGATGAATGTTGTGTCATGAAGGCTGACAATTTTGCCTGAAATGTTTTTCATTGTGTTAAATACTGCTAATATTACAACTAATGTTAATATTGCTTCTAATCTGTGTTCTCAAATTCAAAGTCAAGACTGCAAAGAATATGTGATGACCCTTAACACTATACATTTTAAATAATTAGAGTTTTTATCTGTCTTCTAGTTTTTAAAGACCTTTTAAGACTTCTTTTCTTGTGTTTTCAAACTTTGGTCTTCCTGACAGGAGCTTGAAGGGTAGAAACTTAAAAAAAGAACATACAAGTGAAAGCTGAAATTTCCATGTAGCTTGTGTGGACCAAAGCATTTTAACAAATCCCACAAATGAAGCAATGCTGAACTGATCTTTGAACTTCTTCCCAAGTAACTACACTTGATTTCTCTGTATGGTGCTTTTTGTGTGTGCGGTGTAGCTGTGTCACTTTAAAGGCAGAAGTTTGAGGCATTTTGCTTGTTTTACCAGTCCTTTAAAATACTCATGAAAGTTACCAATAGGACTGACCTCCAGCAGTTTTGGAGAAAAAAATTATTCACTGAGTACAATCCGTGATGGCTCTGCAACTGTAATTTTCAGAACACTTTGTATTTCTGTTTCATTATTTGATTGCATAGATTAGTATGACCTGATCTCAGTTTATTTTTATATAGAAAATTTTTTTCCCTACTTCCCCTTTCTTTCTTTATTTTGTCTTTGCTTCTTGGGGTGGGGGAAATGCTTGACTTTATATTACATAACTGTTCATTCACAAGACTTACCTTTGGGAAGATTTGTGTCTACGTAGTCATTCTGACTAAAATCTCATGTGTGAAACATGGAATTTGCATTTCAGTTACCGAGAACAGAATCTGTCTGTTTTGGTGTTTTCTGTTTTTCCCATCACCATGGTGTCTTAGCACTTGGTAATTTTGCAGGCTGAAAAAGAGCAAACCAAGTTTATTAAGAAAATAGAGACAGATCAAGCATTTACTTGATGATGCAGTACAGTTTAAGAATCCCCACTTGGTAGACTTATTGATAAAATGAATGTAAATTCATTAACCATGAGCATGAAGCTAAGATAGATGCAAGTGAGAGACACTCACCTAAAGTATTTTTTTCTCTGAAAAATATTCTCCTGGCAGTCGTGGTGTCTGGCATCCTGCACACCCAGCGAGCAGAGGAAATCAGTGTAGCTTTGCGTTGTTTCTTCTTTCCAGGAAGAGATAGTTGGCTGTGAAGAGCAGATATTATAAAAAGATGACAAAATCTTTCTGATCTGAGTGTTTTGGGAAGTGTGCATGCTAAATGCAAAAGACACGGGGTTGAGATTCTTTGTTAAGAAGAAAGTTGGCAGGTTGAAAAGGACGTGCTTAAAACCCAACCTCTGTGTGACAGTTGGTTCATTCTTTTCCTTTTGCCTTTTGTAAATGAGTGCAATTAGTCCTCCTACTGCGTTGCCTCCAGGGGTTGTTCATAGAGACTTGTAGTATTTTTAAGTTTTACTTACAAATGAAATCTTGTAAAGACCAAAATGCACAAAACCTAGCAAAAGTTTTCAATCCTGATTTTGTCTAAGACTGACATTCCTTTTCCATTGTTTTGTAACTTTTAACTCCTGCTTTGAATTGGGAAAGTTGTAGATTAGGATGAGTGGATTATCCAGGTGTATAATAATTTTACTGTAATGCTTTATGAAAAAGTGAGGTAGGGTAGGAATGACAGAAATAAAATAGAGATTGAAGAAGATGAGTCAAAAAAGTTGCATTTCTAACAGTTATTCTGATTTTAAAAAGAATTAAGTAGGGGCATCGGAAACTGTAAAATGAGGAAAAACATAATCTAATTTAATTATTAAAGCTGAATAAAACTTTAAACATCTAGATGAATTATGATACAATGCCTGGAAATATACAAGAGTACAGATACGTTGACTGGAAAGAACAAATGCTCATTCTTGTATTTACTAGCATGTCAAACTCAGAGCCAGTTGGCAGCCTACTTTAGTTAATTTATGCCTTTATATTTCAGGCCGATGAAAATCCTTGTTTCAGGACTTTCTTCAGTATTTGTAACCATCATCCTTTCCCAGATTCCCCAATCGCTTAAGTAACCCAGATTGTTATGTAAACAGGGACTCTATTCCACAGTGACTCTTAGATCTATTTCAGTGTTTCTATGCTGGGACTATATTTTTCTACCATAGGAAGCAAGTAGTTTTGACTCTCTTCACTATGGAAGGTAAATTTAGATGATGCTCTTAACAGTACATGCTGAAAATTTTTCTTTGATACAAATTCTGGAAAGTGGGTCTTAGTTTTCTCTAGGGACATTTGCAAATTCCTGTGACATCTGTAACATGGTTTATGCAAGTCTCATCCCTAGAGCAAAGAGGATTTGTATTGCAGTTATGACTTGTTATGAGATTTATAATATCAACAGTTTCAGTGAAACTGGATCAGATTGGATGGCTTACAGAGGAAGCTCCCTTTCCTCATGATGCTTTCCTTCAGTGGTGAGTGACAATTCTGATAAAAACTGATGTTGGCAAGTGGAAAAATGGTGGCTTTTTCATTGGTAATATCTAGGCCTTGGCACTACACTAGAAACAGAGGAAGGGAATCTGGGAAGCTGATACTCTAGAGGACAAAAATTAGAGAAGTAGGTGAGAGATTGCCCATCTAGTATGTGCAATGCTGCTAGTCCTTTTTTTGTGTAGGAGTCGCACTTATTGAGAGATTGGGATGTGGGTTGTTTGTAGCATACTGCTGCAAACTTTGATGTGAAAATGAGAACTTACTGAAGTGAGGTGGAACCCACCAACTGAAATACAATGTGAGGTTGTACAGCATTAAGCAAGTCTGCTTAGGATTGCTATAATACAGGCAGTAAAGTAATAAACATAGCTGATCAAAATAGCTCATAGAAATAAGCAGAATATAGCTTTAATTCATAGGCTTTCCTGACCAATTCAAGCGTGAGTTAGCTACACCACAGGAAACTGCACTGTCTATGTCTCTGATTTAGTACAATGTTCAGGTACCATGAGGATGAACACACATAAAAGTATATATAGATTAACAATGGGCATTAAACCCTGTGGAGGAAAACAGAAGAGGGTTGTCTAAGCATTGAGCATTCTTTAAAAATGTACAAGCTTCGTTCTGCATGACCTTTTTTATTGCTAGCCTTAAATAAAACAATGAAGTTTATCCTTTGGGCTGATGGAGCTGAAGTGCAGATCACAAAAAAAATATTCTTCTATCCTATCAAAGGAATCTGGACCTTGACTAGAGGAAAAGATAAAGCCTTTCACGTGAGCCTTATCTGTTTGTTTCTGTATCTTCTTCATCAGTTGTGATAGCTTCTGAATAAAATGAATGGAAAACATTTTTACTGATGTTAGACAAGTAATGCATTTCTTGGCTCTTAAAGAAGTGGTAATATACTAGTTAAACTTGAATGGTGAAGGAGGTTTTTGAAGTTGTGTTCACCATCCACAGCCTGAGTCTCTCTTTGTTGCCAAGAAGAAAAATTTAAACTAAATTTTTAAGACTGCGGGAGGAGGTATGTTCAACAAGGTACTGTAATTCTGGGTATAATTTTCTTCCAGTTGCGGTTGTTAAAAAAAGGTTCAGTTCTTTGTAAACTGCACTGACGTAAAGAGGACCAGCTTTGGTATTAGAGGCGGAAATGCAGCTATTCAGCCAGGAGAGGTATTCAGAATTTCTTTATTAAGGAGCTTCATTTAGGAGCTAAACTGTGATAGTAAGTTTCCTGTGGAGCCAGTAAGTTAAAGTGTGCCTTTGCAGAACAACTCAGAGAAGTGGTGTCTGTCTCTAAACGAGTTTCATAAAGAAAGTAGGTGCATAACACAGGCACCCAAATTTAGATGTCTAAAGAAGACTGTCTGAATATTATCCTACAGTGTATGTTGCCATAGTCACAGGGAAGACAATCTGCATCCCGTGAATTATTCCTGCCTTATAATGATTTAATTGAATAACTGTTGTAGTTATTTGCCCTTCTGTGAAAACAAGTTTATGAGTCTAGTCAGGGCGTTATTTTTGTGTTTAAGAATATGATTGGATTTTTCTGTAACAGAGAGTGAACAAATATATATACTTTAGTCTCTTTCTGTGAAGCCTGGTCTAATTTCATCCACACTGATGCTCAAAACTGGGACTGAAAGAGTGCACAAGAAGAGCATGTGTAGGCTTCTAATGTTCCTTTTTCATGATATATCTTTTACACCACCTGTATTATCCTTTGTTTTTCCTGCAGACATGTTGCATTGCTTTTCCTGCACTGTGCCAGATGTTTGATGTTCAGCTCAGATAACCAAAATTTCCCCCCATCCCATTCCTCTGTACAGAACAAATGTGAAATAGGAATGCTAATTAATATAAATCCATTGCCAAGGGCCTAGCGTTAAGAGGAATTGAGCCCTCTTGCATTAAGGTTATATTGTGATTGTTCCTAAAAAAGGCGCCTTCTTTAGAAAGGCAGTTGTTAATAGCAACAGCCTGGGTATATTATGAAATAGACCACCAGTCTGCTTAATGTGTGATGTTAAGTAATTGCTGTGTGAATTTTACAGCCAGATCTCTTGTACCACATGAAAGCAGTTTTTATTGGAAATTTTAGGGTCTGTTTTTTATCCGTACCACTGTATTGACTTTGATAGAATTAACTTCGGCACCTGGCTTACACGGAGAGGCCAGTGAATTGCTGAACCTGCTGTCTGGTCAGATGGGAATCACAGCTGTTCTTTCAGAGCTCAACATTGCAGGAGTCCTCGATGTCTTCTGAACGCAGAGCAACCTTTCTAACGATGTCTTCAAGGCTCTAAATCTTTTAGTGTGAAACTATTGCAATTGGAGAATTAAATCAACATAAAATTTATCTATTGCTTAGCGAGGTCACCGACCAACCAGCTCGTAGGCTGGGATTACATTGTACTTTCTGAAGGCTCATTAAAAGATGCAATTTGTATTTCATCTTCATTAAATGATTTTGAATCTTAGAATTAAACTCTTCAGGCCAAGCTGGGAGGTTTCATCACATCTGTATATATTGCATAACCCCCTAGAGTACAGGCTCTGTAGTTTATGCAGAAATCCTTGGGAAATAGGACATAGTCTCTGACTGACAGTTGTGACACAGTAACAGTGTAACTCACATCTTTGTCGCAGATCTGATTGAATTTCTTGTCTGCAGGTTTTTTAGTTTCCAGTTAAGTCAATTACTGGTAAGATGGTTTAGCTAGAGATGATACCTTTTTTTTTTTTTTTGGTTTACTGACTGGTCCCTTGTGGCCCTGTTCAAATATGCGTTGCACTTGATTGTGGGCAAAAATGCTGCATACCTTACCTTTCACAGTGTACAGATAGTGAGCAGGTAGGGGAGAAAAGAAGACAGAGAAGCAGGTAACTGTTAATACAGGTACAAAATATTTATCTGTGTCACTTGTCTGAATTGGGGATTAGAAGAGGCCTTATTAGATTCTTTCACTGGTGCTGCTCCATACTGCTGGATATTGATAACAAAACATAATATGAGTCTTTTTTCCTCATACCAAATCAGACCAAAGGTAAATTAAAACTGGACTTGTTTGAGGAAAAAGACACAACACTCTGCTTTTTTAATTCAATTTTTCATGGACATCACAGTATCAGCATTGTGTATAGAGCAACCAGTTGCACAAGATAAACAAAGAAATGTTGCATTTCTGAAGTTTCTCAAGCTTTAAAATAAAATAATCTAAAATACACAACAAGTAAGGTGTGTCTTACAGCCTGTTTCTTCAGTTTGATGGGAGCCTTTTTTATAGAACCTAAACTATCATGTGGCTGCTACCAAGCACCCATAATTTTGTGCCCAGCTCTCATGTAAAAACTCTTGTCATTGGTTGTGTTTTGCTTTTGACCACTAGAAACCTCAGCCACTGTTGTGTTTGCTGTGGCTACACGTGCAGCAACCACAGAAAGTTGTTTTAAACCACTGTTCAAAGTTCTGTTTCTTTGGTCACTGCTTTAACATGATTTTTTGTTTATGCTTTTGTGTTCACTTTTGCTTTCAGAAGACAGCAGCATGAAATTTATGTTTTTAAGGAAAGATTTTTTCAGCTTCAAATGGTAGCAGGAATGGCTGACTGGCTGACTGCTTAGCTCTGAGTTTGGTCAGTGGGGTAGAGCAACAGGTATCATTAATAATTGCAGGGTTTGATATTCTGTAGGAATCCAGTTACTGCAGTAGGCTGGAAATGTGAATAATTTGGCTCATGTTTCGTACTGAGAACTGGGAAAACCTCCAAACTGAAATTTGCAAAGGAAGATATTAACACAGTAGAAGCGACTAAAGAAAATTTCATTTGGACGTGAAGGATTACCCTCTGTTAAGACAGCTGTGTCTCACCCTCTCTGCATGTCCTTTGGAATCTTGCGTTAGTCTAACAGTAGGACGTTCTGTTGTATGCACTTCGGGAAGCATTAGGAGTTTACCTCACTGTATCTTCTCTGCTACCATCTTCAATCTCTCTCCTTTTCCCTATCGAATTTTGAAGAACCTCTCAGACAACAGATACTCCTGAAAACCCACTACTACCAAAGAAAGGATTATGTTGCAAGGTGGGGCAGACCAATGAGCACGATGACACTTCATGATATCTGTCTAGTTCTGTTAGGCTGGGACTGAAATCTTGGTCAGCTAATGAAAAAACACCTTTTTAGGCTGAAGCATGACTACAGTAATCTCTACCTGTTTCTGTTGGGACAGTGACTACCCTGAGAGGCTGCTCTCATAAATCTGCCCTCTCTGAAAAATGCTTCATTCTGTATGGGTTGCCTTTAGGAACCTGAATTAGTGCTGGGAAAGGCAACATACACTATGAGGGAGAATGCTGAATTGGACTTCATCAATTTTTTGGCTATTTTCCTAACCTTTTGAGGTCCAGAGAAAATATCTTTTAAATTGTCGTGGTCTTTTCTTCACTGTACCTTTGTTTTGTTAACCTTGAGCTGTGTTTCATAGTCTCTAATGGGACACATACAGGGTTTATTTGCTGTAGAAGAAACTGCAGATGAGACTCCGAGTATAATCTCTGTAGGTTTAACAGATTTTTTTCTTTCACTATTAGGGGATGATAATGGTAAAAAAGATCACCAGTGTTGTTTAATACCCATGAGTTCTAGCTGTCTGGATCTTGAATGTAGAGTTTACCTGTTAACACCTGGTAGCTAATGAGGCAGTTAATACTGTTTTGTGTTATCCCATTATTATACCCTGATTCTGTCTTACTCCTCATTCACTCCAGGGATATCCTAGCTGTGCCACTGCTGGCTTCTGGAGCCTCCCAGCTGAACTTGCTGTGCCTCTGCTTGTGTGCAGCAGATATGAAATTGTTTCCTGTGGGTGTGGGATAATCCTGGAGCAAATCCTTGGCTTGCCGTGGTCCCATCTGTGGGACCATATCCTGCCTCTGGGGCCACAGTGAATCAAATAGCAAGCATGACCAAAAAGACTGAGCATTACAGGTGCAATTTAACCACTGGATGGCAAGTTAAGAACATTTGAGGTGCATGTTCTCATGAAAGATCTAGGACTTTTGAGAAAACAGTGGATCTCCAGGTAGGAAGAGGGCTGGATAACTGGCAAGTTTTATTATAAGTGGACTGGCATGTTTTATTATAAGTGGGCACTCAGTTTGGAAAAGAAGTTGTTTGACTGTGGCATTGTTTGGTTGAAGTGGGGAGGAGCAGCACAAGCGGGGTTTGGTTTTTTTTAAGAAGAGGCATGCAAGATAGAGGTATTGACAGAGACATGCACATTGACTTTATTTATTACTAAATTAACTTCTTTAAAGGCAAAAGGAAGTGCAGAAATTACGTCAGTCTATTAGAGGATGAGGATGGTCACCTCACAAACAGGGATATGGACAAGCAGAGATATTTCATGCTTTCTTTGCCTTTGTCTTCAACATTTATGATGTGCTAAGGGAGTCACAGTGGCCTGAGCTAGAGGCCCAGGAGTGCAAAATAAACTCTCAGATGACCTTGAAGTTGTGAGGGATGAGGGATCTCCTGCTCCAGCTGGATTCCTATAAATCTATGAGGCCTGATGTCACAACCTTATGACAGTCACAACCTTATTTTGCTCCGTCACTGAACAGCAAATGCCTTGTCCCCCTTACTCCTAAAACTGTTTTCTGATGTTTCTGTTTCTTCCTCATTTCTGTGTCCTTTCCTTTCCTTTCAAACTCCTTCTCCAGATTAAAGAAAAATAGCTTCCATTTATTTTAATGGTCCGTATTTCTGTCTGTGATTGTTCCATCTGCTTTTGAACAAACTGTTCCAGTTCAAAGGGGAACAGTTCTGAAGGAGGTTGGTCTTCACTTCTGGATGCTGATGTTTTGTCTGCTGAAAAATTGACTTTTCTGGTCACTGGTAAAATACTTTTGGAAAGATATGGAGCATCTGTTCATAACTTGTCAAGCAGATAGAGCCAACTAAGTGAAAAAAACATTTTTTTTGCCCATAGCCCCTTTAAAGCATTGCCTTCCAGCTTCTTCTTTCTTTAGAAAGCATATATTGTAGAAGACTTACTGAGTTAACTGGAATTGCTATTGGTAAGTCCAAATGTCCCCAGTCAGAATTACTAAAATACTGAGTCTGGATGGTTTCGTCTGAATAATTTTCTCTAATGCCTAAGCAGACTTAAGTCTAAGTCAGATCACTATGTTTTGTGCAGAGGAGAACCGAGTTTTCCAGTTTAATGAAGTGCTTTGGATATACAAATAGTGAGATATATAGTAAGTTAACAGGATGATACAATTTAGACTTAGATAAATTTTGAGAGAGTTCCTCACAGAAGGCATTCAAGTAATAGGATAAGTACTTACAGAGCAAAAGGCAGCGGCGTGTAATTATTTGGAACTGGCCAAAAGATGGAAGAAGCAATTTCTCTCATGAATTTTCATTGTGTTTCAAGTGTTGCAGCATATTTGTTCCTGATGATTTGTTTTAATTCTTTGCCTATGTTGCTGAAATTAGGGTCAAGTCTAACCATAAACATAACAGACACAGATCTTACTGTCAGTTAATAGGATCATTTATGTAGAGGAGTAAATTCATTGTTTAGAATATAGAAATATTTCTTCTCCTGAAGTTGGAAGTAGCCAACTAAACTGAAAAGCAATACATTTTTCAAAATAGTACATAGCATTCTACATAAAATGGATTTAGCAGAGCCTCCAAAAGAAGATAAAGTTTCAGTGTACAGGAATACTTGCCTTCATTTTGATAAAGGGATTCCTTTAACTGTGTTAAGCTGTTGCTAGTGATGATCCTGCAGGCTTCAGACAGGCCTGTCTCCTGTCACTGTGAGTGCACTGCAAGGCATGGAAGTGGAACTCAATGTGGTCTGACAGCTACTTTGCCTTTAGTGACAGATTCTCCTCTCTGCAGATATCTTTCCAGGTGTTCCTCTTCTGCAGCAGGGCAGCATATATTACAGCACTGTTAGCCTGGAGAAGGATCAAAGATAGGGGGTTTTAAATAGAAGATTTGGGGTCTTTGTTTGAGCCTATCTCTGAAGGGGAATATCTCCTTCAAAGTGGCCTGGACAATTCTATGCCGAGGCTCACTTGCCTGGTTTTTGGACAGAACATACTCAAGGGCAGTTTTTTTAAAAGCAGAGGTGTTTTTTTGCCTTACCAGTCAAATGAAAGTGGGAGAAACTTTTTTGTGATTCTGTATTCTTGTAGTAAACTGAACCTGCTTACCAGCAGAAGCAGAAGTCTCTTTGTCTTTTTATATTATCTACTACTGCTGCATACAGCAAATGCTCTTTCAGCCTTGCTAAGTTTGTGGTTGCACACTTCCTCCCTCTGCCCTCCCTCCAGCAACCTCAGCCTTACACCCAATCTACCGAATCTGCCTGTATGAAGGAGAATTTTGTTTTTTGTCTTTTATAAATCCAACTCTCTATTCACTTACCTTTGAAAATAAATGCACTGTATATAAAATGATTGCAGGTGGGCAACCAACTATTCTACTGAATCAGGAAAACAAGGAAATGAAAAACCTTTTATGTAAAAGTTTGGCTATGACTCAAAAATGTCTTTCTCTACCATTTTTCTTTCCCTTCCGAGGTCCTCAGTTTTGCCATCTGCACTCTCACTAGGGGCTGGGATTTAGCTGTGTATGAAGTAGGGTAAGACAACTGAAAAATTGTTCTTGGAAAAATTGCTGCTAAAGGTGTTCTGCATTTGAATTGTAACTGCTGAAAAGGAAGTTCTTCCCTGCTTTCTTTAGGGACTTTATAATGATTGCTGCTGCTATTTTCCTCTGTTTATTTTCAGGTAGAATCTGTTAGTAATAGAGACATATTTCCACTTCTAGCATTTACAATTATAAATCCAATGCCTTTCTTTTTCATAAGTTCAGAAACTCCTTAATTGTCACTGTTGAGTAAACTGGGCTTAGCTTTTAAACGTTCTCTGTCCTGCCTTTTTAGCCTGGGTTTGAAGAGGAGTGTTCATGCACATTTTCTTCCCCATGAGGGCAACGTGAGCCAAACTGTTCTGTAGCCGAATTCCATTCTCTCCTTTTTGGCAACTTCACAGAATGGCTTATGGTATGTGGAGTTCAGTGTAATTCCATTGGAATTTGCTAGAGTTGCACTGATTTATACCTGGTGTGAATCTCATTTTTCCAAAATATTACTGATGCAACAGAAATGTAGAGCTGAAAATCCATCAATTAAGAAGCAAAGTGATCTTTCTTTTGCTTTGCAGTAAATTAATAGGTCGTTGTTATCCCTGAATCTTTGTTATCCCTAACTTCATTTTTCATTATCAGCTGGAAAAAGTTGAATTTTTTCACGAGTATCAAAATAAGAACATCAATAAAAATACCTTATTCAGTAGTTTCTGATAGATTGGAATCCCTGAAACCTTGTTATGACTGTTTTAGAAGCCACCAGAGTATCTATCTCAAATTGATAGGCTGCAAACGTAAACTTTTCAATTACTGGAATAGATGTTAGTATTCCTGTGAGCAAGACTTCCCTGTATTTCTCCAATACCAGTTTTTCAGAAGGGACTTAGAAGAGACAGTAGTTGGAAATACTCCCTTGTAATTGGAACATAATTGGGAAGAGATTTGTTTTTTGTGGTTTTGTTTGTTGACTGGTTTTTTGTAGTTGTGGTACCCGGGCCTCATTTTACATGATAGAAATATGAAATTTGTGTTGTTTTCAGAGTATGAATCTCCCTGTTTTGAGATGATGCATCTCTTTTTCTTGCAAACATCCAGGCAGTCCATAGTGTTGGACTAGAAGGATACTCATTCCTCATAAGGAAGTCAGTCACTGAGTAACCAACTTTTCATGTTAGTTTTCTGTGACTTGATTCACTTCCCTCTTTAAACCTTAGTTCTGTGTCCTCAGGCAGCTGATGTTTCACACCTAAAGGCTCCTTTTGTACAGCAGTTGAACTGATTCCCGCACGTGTAAGGCCTTGCAGTCAAACAACTGCAGCAGAGAATGTACTGCATATGGTAGGTGTATGTTTACAGATGCCCCCCAAATGAACATCCCGACATTATTATAAAGGTGTGTTTGCCTTTACGAGATCCCTTGCCTCATAAACAGCCTGGATTTTTTTGTGTATGATGGGGAGAGAAAGCAAAATGAGGGGCTGTGAAGGTAGTGGTGGAATCTGTTGGAGAGATACATCTGTAAAAGAGCTAATATTGTTTATGGCAACAGCTTCAGGTCTTGAAGGTTAGTGGAATACCTTCCTTGTAGTTTGGCAACCAGCCTGTTGCACTAGTATGTGCTGTGTGGTTCTAAAAGCAAGAATCTACTTTATTTTTGTTCAACTGTTGCCTTATCAGCAGCTAAATAAATTAGATCTAGTTGTGTGGCTTCTAGGATTCTGTGTGTTGTGAGTTAAATTCGCTGCTGCAGCCAGTGTAGTTCATTGTAAGTTCAGTATGTTACTGAATATTTATGAATGAATATTTTTTGTGTTTTACAGTGACATTTAGCAATACATTACAGCTAGAGCCAAATAAAATAAAACCTCATACAGAAAGAACAGACTTGGGGGAATTTATCCCATCAGATTCTTGCTTTTCCTTGACAGATAGTTTGAGGACCTGTTCTGGAGTTTTATAAATGACCTGTTTGTGAATCTGGCATAAAATCCTGGCCTTGCTGAAGTTAATGAGTGTTTTACTGCTGAGTCTAGCAGTGGTAACACTGGAATTCTTGCTTCTACCCTTATGTCCTTCTCCGTTCCTGACGTGTGGGAGGTGCAGGGATGCAGACAGCGCGAGGACTGATCTTTCCTTTCAGCTCAAGAAGTGACTGCATGGAAGTATTTTTGGGGCTGGGCTATCTGTAGAGAATGAACTTTTTTCCCTACCCTCTGCTCTCCACTCTGCTTCCATAACTCTCCCTCCCACCTCCCATGCACTCTTTGTCTCTGGGATTTTCTATGTAGAGCAAGGAAGGAAAACATGGAGGAAGGATTGCTGACTATTAGTTGAAGCAGGTTCTGCCTTAAATGTTTACATTTGCTCAAGAAAGGAAGGCAGACTGTTTAGATTTGCCCGCTCTTTAAGGGTCTGGACAATATTTGCATTTACTTTTCTGTATCAATACAATAAAACCTAACACAGAGTTTTTTAAACTTGACTCTCATGTGCAGTGTTCTATTCTTATGCTGACCAATTTGTCTTAGCTCTGTATGATAAGATTGTTTTCTTTGCAACTAAGTTGATCCAAGCGACTTACTCACCTACATTCCTTCTGATTTGCTTGCAAGCTCTTGTTTTGGCCTTGGAATACTTCTGATAATTTTTTTTTTCCTGTTGAATTCTCTAAAGTAAAGCTTAGTGATTTTCTTTGACCTCACAGGTTCTGTCCTGCCCTTCTCCATTAGTGCAATAAATTGTTTTAATTTGCTGGAAAATGTTTTTACTGAGATCTTTATATTTATAATGGCTGTTTTCAGGCTAAGGTAGAAATGAATAGCATATGGCTATTGTGAGAATAAAATATTAATTTTGGCAAATTCAGTCAATTCACAGTGGGTGTTCTTAGCCTTTAAAACAAAATTATCACATATTTGGCACAACTATCAAGTAAGTGCCTGGGTTTTGACTCTAAGCCTTAATCACCAAACAAAGAGAGCAATGTGTTATTAACATGTTATGAAGAGGTGGTAGCAATGACTGTGTGAGCTGAGGGTGGGTATTCTACATGGTTGATACATGGTAAGAAAGAGGACAGATTGTAAAGCTAGGGCAGTATGCAACAATATACTTGAAATGACTGGTCTCCATGATGTGTTTGAATGAAGCGTGCCAGAACAATTGGTTTGGATTCTAAACCTAAAAGTTCTGTGTCTGGCTGTGCCTGATGTTTGATATCACCCAGAATATTCAAGTATGCCTTAGTCCATTGTTATTATCAGGTTTCTAGGAAGAAGAGATTTATGCAGTTGAAAAGCAGCAGAAGAGTATTGATTGGTTAATTGGAGACCGACGGATTTTAAATACCTGCATAGCACAGCATCTAATGGGCAATGCTGTGTGACAGCAGCATAAGCAGTATCACTTACGACTTCATTGGACAGAGTGCTGACAGCTCCTGCAGAATCCTCTCCTTGGGAAATGAGGAAAGTCAGTGTTACATAGGAGGGCATTTGAGCTTTTTTTTATAGGCATGGGTACATTTGAGTCACCTTCATTCACTTCTGAATACTTTACCCTTAGTCTGACTGCAGTCCAGAACGACATTCACATTTCAGACTGCATATTGTCGCCCAGTAGTGTTATTGATGATGATTCTCATTTTCACAAGCATTAACAAAGCTTGGTTTCATAAAGTATGTCAGTGCCTCTGTGCTTTACTGGAGCATGATCTTCTGTAGCACCACCGGCTGATGGAAAATACAGGGCTGGAGACAAGGCCATTTCCTTTTTGTTGTGTATAATATGATCTTGAAGTTATGCCTGTTGTAAAATACTGCATGCCCTTATGAAGGCCCTTAGGTTAATTCTGTTGAAGGAGATCCTCAGTCTGGGACAGATCTCTGTGTCACCATTACTATTAGGGAGCTGACTGGTGCTGTCAGTTATGGATTTGTGAACTGCCTTTGGCATTAGTACTTAAAAGCTGTGAAGCCAACCTTGTAGGATTTGGGCATCTTTTGCAGATAGTGGGGAATTCGTGAGGGAGCACTAAATGGAAGCTTCCTCGAATATAAACATTTTTCTTTCACATAAAACCTAACTTCGGGAAAATTTTAATATTTTTAAGAATACTTGGGAAATTGTATAATATTCTTAAATTCTATTTTTAACACAGTAAATTAGACGTGTATGTGCATGCAGGTTTGTGTGGACGGATATTGGGTTGGAGTTAGATTGCCCAAAGGGAGAGCAATTTTCAATTACCCTGCATGTAATTTCTGCTCCCCGTCTGGATTGCTGTTTGGAAGTAGTGTGGCAGTACTACTTGCTCCTAGAGGAGAGCATTTTTTTCTGTGTCTCTCATATGCTAAGCAAATATAAACCAGAGGAGAGGAGAGAAAAAAGGATGGGGAAGGGAAGGGGGAGAGTCCATTTCTTAAACAAGATTTTGATCATAAATTATTTTTTTCTGGAAACCAATTTACCACTACCAGAACATAAGTTAAGTTGTAATTTGAAGATACTTTGATAATGTGCAAAATGCTTTCCAAAGCCTTTAAGTAAGCCATTCAGAGATTGAACCAGTTAACTGCTACTAAACATTTCTCTCTCTTTTTTTTTTTTTTTTTTTTTTTTTTTTTTGGCACTGTTTAAAGGATCCATGAGGTTTTCACTTTTTTTTTTTTTTTTTCCCAAGGCCTTGTTCAAGACTGGGCATAATGGAAAGTAGCTGGGAAGTAACTTGGAGCAATGGTTTTGTATCAAGCTTCATTCAATTGTGTGAAAGTTGTGTAATGAGATTACTGTCAAAGCAGAGTAATAAATTATGAATAGAACTTAAGTGACTGTCTGTCTCATGTTCTGAAAGAGCTTCAGTCCAGGACTCAAGACTTACCTGAAGTTGTGAGCTGGTGGTTTTATTTGTAATAAGAGCATAAGCTTTCTGCAAGTGATTGAACTCTAGAATGTAGTAGCATTCTAGTATACCAGAAATGGGTCTCTTGAACCTAGTACTGTGTAACTGGGATTAGTATTTTCATATGTCCCCTGTTGTAGGGTATGATCACCTCATAGAGCATTCATTTTCCAAGCTCAGTCCCCATTCTTCATCACCTTCCAGTCTGTAAGTAAGGGCCGTTGATTAGCACAGGAATGCAAGTCAGTGTAACCTTGGACTTGATTCTTCCAAGTCCTGGGTTTGTAATCCCCGGATGTCATCCCTCATCTGAGGGGCTGCATGTGTCCGTGTCGCATGGAACACGTGGTCTGTGTTCTCAAGGTGTCTGTACCTGCTCCTTCAGCGAATGCTAGAGGGCAGATTTAAACATAGGAATTAACAAGATGACTGACATCTGGCTATTACTTTTTACTTTTTAACTGTTCACATTGGAAAATTCTTTTTTTTTTTTTTTTTTTTTTTTGTGCTTGAGTGATGATTTCAGTAGGTTTCTCTGTTAGCTCTGGTCTTACTTGAATATTTTTAAGGGTAACATAAAGCCTTCCAGAATTGTTGTTTGTGAAATGATTTGAAGAATTTAGAAACAAGTCTTCGTGCATTTTGGTTCATGTGTATGCGTGCAGATATATGGTTTCTTTCAAAAACTGGGAGGTTTTACTTTTTAACTTTTTTTTATTATTATTATTTTTTAAGTAATCAGGGTGCTCTTTCTAGACCTAGTGTCATTGTGACCCATTCTCAGATCACGAGGGCTACGACTGGAGCCCTCTTTAATTTGGAGCTTCCTTAATACTGCTCTAAGCTCCTGCTTAATGTCACAGGAGGTTGTTTGAGAGTAAATTGAGATGTTCTTCTGCAGGATTTAAATGTGCTGATACAGTGGTTAAGGATTAAATTGAAGATCTAATTTGATGTAAGTCTAATTATAAGCCTAGCAGCCTTAAGAGTGTATATTGCATTTATTATTCATTTAGTGCTTTTTTGAGATACTTTTTTTAGATTTTAATGCATATGTTGGCTAACTTGTATGTATTATAAACTCTTTTTTTTTTTCCCTACTCCTGTGATCACTAAAGCTTGGTTTGGATTATTTATTTTTTTTTTTTTTTATAGAAAATGCAACTTTGGAAACCATGAAAAATACTGCAGTTTCCTTTCGATGAGAGCATATTCTACACTTGCAAAAAAACCAATATTGCCATCTAGTGGGAGTGAATATTTTGACCTGTCAGATGCTCCTCCCTCTAGATGACTGTTACCCAGCAGTTCTCTTGGAGGCATAACGGATGTTTCTATTGCATGTACAGCAGCTCTTCTCTTTCCCCAAACTGTGGGGAAAGCCTCGTTATTTCATTGCTGAAGTTACTCTTGCGTGCACTGCTGGATAATCAGAAATATTTTGCAGGTGTAGACAGCCAAACCTGGCTCTTTACAAGGTGCCTTCTAAAGTACCTTGTCAAAGGAAGAATAAGTTTCTATGCTACAGCCTGTGTGGGTAATGTTACTGTGTCAGTGCCTCTGCAATATGCAGATGAATTTAAGCCGTGAAACATGCCAATTTTCTGATACCCATAAAGGCCATCAGAAAAATACATCTCTTTCAAGCCTCTTTTCAAGTGCAAAAACATGTTGAAAATGTTCTTCGATATATGTGTAAAAACATATTGAAAATGTTCAGTGAAACAGAGCAGAAGGTAGGATTGGCTGAAGCTTTGGGATAAAATGATTTCCAGAATGTT
Source organism: Pyrocephalus nanus (assembly GCA_038380795.1). Lineage (NCBI taxonomy): Eukaryota > Metazoa > Chordata > Aves > Passeriformes > Tyrannidae > Pyrocephalus > Pyrocephalus nanus. The sequence continues at coordinate 88,516,579 of CM076260.1, read as the reverse complement.
TTTTCTCCCTTTCTCCCTCCCTTGTTTCAGATCAGGGCCCAATCAGAGTTCATAGAAATGGAGATAGGATAACACCCTATTAAATTAATTTTCTGGTTGCCTTGTAACACTATATTCAGCTCTTGTTGCCTTGTTACACTTTTTCTTCTGAAAATGTAGCTGTCTAGAATCGGCTAAGTAGCAGGTTTTTTTCTTGGATTTAATCATAGCATTTAATAATCTCCCTGCTTTAGTCATCAGTCTGCAGCTTAGCAATGCAGGGTCCTAAGAACTTAAGCATTACTTCTAAATGCATTTTAGTGACGGTTTTAGTTAATTCTCATGCCCAATCATTGCAGTTTTGAATCAAGTGCAAAAAGAGAAATCTCTAACACATGCTCTACCTCACTCTGCTTGTAAAGCACAGAACAACAGCAGAGTGATAGTTATGACAGTGTCAGTGTTATCACTCTTTCTTCTCTTTCCATTTTTTTCCCCAATCCTCCAGCAATGAACTGAATTCAGTCTACAGTGCTTTACATATCTCTCGTTAAGCAAATTGCTACCTGTCTTTCTGAAAACCTATACAATCCATAAATGAGGCCAGTCCATGTGGTTTTGTAATATTAAATACTCTTGACTACTAATTATCTTTCTTAGCTTGAGGATATTAGTCTGTTTTTGCTCAATCCAATCAGTACTGTAAAGCTGGGGGTTTTTTGTGCTCAGTGCTGTGTCACTGTTGATGCCCTGTCTTACTGTTTGTATTTGGGTGAGGCATTTATGGTCTATTTTGGGAAGGTTAGGGTTTTGGATAGAGAAAATTTTTAAGTTCAAAGTGTTGAGTTGGCTTGGGATGAATGTCTCGGATCCAGCTTGCTCATAAGAAGCACTGTATGGTTTGCTTTCTTTATTTGGAACATGACTTCAGAGTAATTAGAAGATATTTATTATAGGTCAATATTTGTTATAGTGGTAGTACTGCTTACATTTTACTTGTAGTATGTGAAACGTAAAGGTGAGAAAAAACTTGGACTAGGACCTGGTATCCATAATGTCTTCAACAGAGGAGGAGTAAGAGGAAGGCTGGCATACAAGTGCTGAAGTATACAGAGGACATAAATGACTGCATCAGTGTTGGATACTGGTGAAAACCGTATACTCATCACCTTTCAGCTTAATCTGTTTAGGTGGCATTTGGAGTTCAGGTGTCTGTCATTTTTCATTTGTTTCTCTAGCCCTGCAGAATCGGGTTGTCCTGTAGTTGGGGATGAAACTCCTGGTAAAACTCTGTAACTTTAAGCCTTCTCACAGGGTGTGTTCCTTTTCATAATGACCCTGGCACCTTCATATTATTTCTTTGGATAACTTTCCCAGTGTTTCTTGTCATTCTGTTTCTTGCAGACTGTAACTTCTTCTGGACAAAGACAGTGAAGGTTGTATTTTGTTTACTGTTGGTTGTCATCCAGTCTTGATAGATATGATGTGCTCTAGTCTGGGTGATCACATTGGTTTATATTTCAGTAGTAGTACTACTGCTGGAAACAGATTCTTGTTCTCAGAACAGTGTTTCTGAAATATTGTCCTGGTTTCTACACCATGTTCTCTTCATCATTCTGTGTCTCCTAGGACAAATGTTTTAAATGCTAAAATGGTGTATTTAATAGCACTCTGCAACCAAGAGAAAAGAGAACAAAGCTGATAAGAGTGTGAAAATAAGTTAGTCAGCAGCCAATGGTCTTTGTTAAAGTAAAAAATTTTTAAGGAGATAAAAGGTAATTAGACTTAATCAGCAAGTGCTGTTACATTATTAAGATAGAGAAGAGAACTAACAAAAATACTTGCCATTTTTAACTTTTGCATAATTTGGAAAATAAGGATCAAAGTGGTTTGAATTTTTCAAAATTTCTTTTATTAATATTATCTCATTTCCCTCTGCTTTTATATGTGAAATATATGTTGTGTGAAGAGTAGAATGTGTGTAGTATGTGATTGCATTTCTGTACGTCTGTTTATTTGCCATATTTTTCTTTGTCAGCATCTTTTAAACAGACCCTTTATTGCATTAAACTGTATCAAAGGGAATAAATGGCTTGATAGAAAGAGGAGTGGTTCTTCAATCCCAATTTCAAATCCCTCTGGATTTCTAAGGAGCTGTTCCCCAAAAATGTGACATTTATTGATATGTTGCAGTAAGAATAATTTCTGTCTTCCTTCTTTGATCTTCTTTCTCAAAGAGGACATGGGTATCTTGAAGTTACTGCCTTGATTATTCTGGAAAAAACTTCTTCTTCGAGAGAACAAAATTTAGCTCAGACCATCTGCCAAAGTTTTCCTTTTAATTTTCCTGCAGGTTTTCCAATCCATCCCACACTATATGCTTTTAGAGCTACATTGCTAATGTTACTTGAGCTTTTTTTTCCTTTTTCTTTTTTTCTTTAGAGAGATTTTGCATATGCAAATAAATATGCCAGAAGTTATAAGGGATATATAATATCCCTTAGCCTAGGAATAGCAGTGTACTAGGGTATTTTTCCTATTCATAACCTCCTTTCCCAGGATGAATGTTTTTTCATCAAGAACTTAGTAACATCTGCAACTCAAATGTCTCATTTCTTCTTATCTGCTACTGAAAACTGAGATGAGGGACATTTTTTTCTGTTTGTTGGTAGTGAGGTTTTCTTTTATCCCAAGGTACCATTTTTTGATTCTAAGAAAAAATAGGATTGCATATCTACTTTAATTACCTTATTTTATGGCTTGAGAAACCATGACCTTGATTTCTTGAGCACGTATTTTTCAGGTATATTAGCTATTCAAAGATCCCCCCTCCCTCTTTCTGAAATTTGTCTTCCCTGATCATTGCTCCATAGCTCATTACTATTCATATAGAGTTGCCCTCTTGCTGCTTGTTGTATGTCTGCAAGGACACATATTAAATAGTTAAGACAGCAGCTGAATGACCTGAATAATAATGTGTAATGCAAGATCCAGAAATAAACAATGTAAACAGGAAAAATTACTGCAACTTTGGAATGGCTAATTATATTGCACTTCATGTATTTTATGATACATCCTATTTGATATCTAATTATAAGTACATTTCCTATGCAATCCTTTTAATTTCTCAAGACCTTATTCTGTCACCCATACTCTCCCTGAATAGTTTCTTTAAATTGTACCTGTCCGCTATTGTCTGGTGCACTGATCAGCTGTGCTGGATATTGTCATCTATGTTATGTATTAGAGAATTTGGCCTTGATGATATGCAAAGCCTTTAAAAAAACCATCTTTCTCCTTCCTTGATTTTGCATGCTGACACTGGTATGTTCAGTTTCAGAAGGAAACACAGAAGGCACTGAACTTCTGCAGGTGTCGTGTTGCCCATGTATTTTCTTTTGACAATGTCCATTAGCTGAACACTCAATGCTACTGCAGGAGCTGCCTTCCACTTGTCATGTAGGTGGACTTCCACTGATAGACCTGAAAGTGAGAGATAAAAATCTGAATTAAAACACGTCCTGGTCTGTTGTGATCGTCTCTGTAAAGGAGCTAGAGAGCCATGTCATGTGCCAAGGAGCAACTCCAGTAGAACACCTGGGATGCAGAAATAGCGCAACAGAGAACATTTGTCTTTGATTACAGGAGAGGAACTTTTAAGCAGGGCAGAATTTTGTCTCTTGGAGATAATTAGTAAACCATAGAGAAGTCTTAGATTCCTACCTGGAGATGTAATTGTAGTACAACTACATGAAAAATCTGCAATATTGACTTTTGATCCAGACAGTTTTTTAGTCTTGAGATTTGGTGTTGAACCTGAGAGAATAGAATGAAAAATTATTTTAGGTCAATGCTGAATTGTTTTGAAAAAAAGCCAGGAAACATTATGCAACTTTGAATCTGTTCTCTTATTTACTGTGCATTTGTGTATTTCTGGTTTTGTACTGTTTAGTAGAATATGATGTATTGGAAACTTTGTCCATATTTCTTCAAATGTACATTGCCAAGTTAGCCTACTATCTACAAAATTCTTGTTCCACTGAAATACAGGGAAAGGAAATTGGATAACTGGAAACATTTAGTATATTAAGGGTTTTGCTGTGCGTAGATTCCACTATGACATTAAATTCTGGAATTACAAAGATCTGTATGCTATAGCTACCATGCGCATAAATAATTATCTTCTGAAATAATAATAGTAATCCTGTTCTTCTTCCATTTCCTTTTTGTGAAAATTCATGAGCTCCCACTTCTCTTTTATTTGTGAACTGTTCTGAGGTAAAATGACTTCTCTGCTCTGCCTCCCCCCCCATTTTCCCTGTTAATGATTATTCCCTTTTGCCTTGTAATTTCCAGGAACTTTAAGTCTTTGTCTTGTTGCTTAAATTTAATTATCTCCAAGCAAAAAACTGACTCCACCACTCCCTATGTATTCTGTAATCAGTTAAAATTTCTACTTCAGTCTCAGAAAATTCCCTCAGTGGGAAGTCAGGGAACATATTTTTTCAAGATAAGAGGATAATTATTACTGACATATGCAAATTGAAGACTGGATGCATGTCCATCAGAGGAGGGAACTTCCAAAAGCCAAAGCTAGCAGGAACCTCAAGAACAAAGTGCTGGGATCAGGAAATTTTTGAGGGAGTCAGCCTGAAGCTTTGCTCACTTCTGTTAAGTCTAAAATTTTTCTAATTTAATAATCCTAATATCTAATTTAACCAATCCTAGGGTCTTAAGAAGTATATATTGTTCATAACACACAGTATGGTGAACGGCATTTATTTTCGTAGATGATTTGAAGTGCCATTTGCAAGCCTGGACTGTCTTTCTCAGTATTGTTTGTGTGTGCATGTTTATTGGTTTCCTTGTTATTTTGGACTTGGCTTCTGAAGTTTGTTACATTGCAACACCTGTCAGTAAGTATTGTGGAACAAAAAAAGCTGCCTTTAGTTATATTGAATTAATTTTATGTTCAACTGCAAAATAAGTAAAGTGGTCTTCTTTTTCCCCATGTTCTGTGTTGTATTTTGTGGTTTTAAAGTCGCAAAGTCGTTCTAGAGCTTTAAAGCTGAATTTTAACAGTGTTATCAAAGGCAACTAAGCTTATCCATTAATGGGGCTTCATTCTAGGTGAGTTAACAGGCTTTTCCTCCTGATCCCTTCTCTTGTTTGCAGTTGAATTTAAGATGTTTAAACTGCAATACCAATGGTAAACTGGATTTTCTGCTGATTTTGTTCTTTGGGAGTAGAATTTAAATCTTGCTTATTAATGTTTGATAAAAAGAAGCAAAACTCCTGAAACATGTTTCTTTGGTATTTCTCACTTCATGGAATTCCTGTCCTTATAAAGGTAAAAAATGAACATGAGAAAAATTTTGTTCCTAAAATATTATTTTTCATGTACTTTCAAGATTACTTTCAAGTGTACATAATAATTCTGCATCGATAATTACATGCAGCTTTTGGTGAGGCTTGTTCTTATTCTTGTGTGTGTACTGTGGCATTTCATCTCGGATGGGACATGGCTCAGAATCAGACCCACAGAATTACCACAGGTATCCCCCAGGCTTCATATGCCTAGGGTTGTTGTGGAGAAAATACTCCAAATTCTCCCTGTCTCATTTGGTTCTTCTGTGGCTCACTGAAAAAGCTGAAAATGCCTGCCAGCTGCTTTCCCTTCTATCCGCCCCTACACATTGTGAAGGTTGTTTCTGGAACTATTTCAAGGACTTTGTACATACGGCCTTCTATTAGATGGGATCAGTAGTTCCTATAGCAATAGCTGAATCCTCTAACCATCTCAGGTGGCTCTGGGAAACTGTTACATTATCAAAAAGTTTGATTCTGCAGAATTTGCAAAAATGATTTTCCCTGAAAATTGGTATGTTTGTTGTGGTGTCATGAATAGGGTATCCACAGGTTCTTACTTGCAGAAAGCATTTAATGGGAGTATAATATAGCTTGTAAATCCAGATTAAATGAAAAGTACACAGAGACTTAGAGAAGTCTCAATTCCAGTGACTCATTTCAGTGGTGTTCTCAAATATAAGGATTCAGAGCAAGAGCTGATTTAACAAAAAAAAAAAAAAAAAGAATGTGATCCTATAGGTTACAAGCTTGCAAAGTACCTTTCCAAATGTTTTTGCCAGGGAATTTCATCTGTGCAGTACAGGTAGCCTTTGGGTGAGCAAACCTAACAGAGACACTGGCAGTGGAGTCTGTTGTGCCCTGCTGCAGCCCCCTTACACTCCCCCACTGCTTCCTGCTCACGGTGCTGACCTGCACCAGCACCCGTCTGCAAACCCTCTGGACAGTGCAGCTGCTGCAGCTCCACCACGGCAAATGTGATTACCTCTGTGTAGAACGCCTTTTAGGGAGCAGTGCTATTGATTTTGGAATAATGGCCCTTTTATCTTTCACTTATTTTTCAGCTTTCAGCGATTGGCTTTTTCGTATTATTGCTCCCATGGACCTATTTCAAAACCAGCACAATATTTGCTGTTCAGCAGAAATAAATGGCAAGGAGCATCCTCTGTCTCTTCTATGAATAATGAAGCAGCAAGGGAAGGATTTGGTCTGTAAAATCAGTAAATATATTGATGAGAAGGACAGGAAGGAATTTAACACTTGTGACTCTACATAAACCGTCTTAATTCTATGAAAGAAGCAGTTTGTTTTTTAAAAGTATTTGAAGGCAGATTTTTTGAGTACCCACTGGAAAAAGAAAAAGCATAGGGATTGTAAATTAAGCATTGCTTCCATTTGAAGGACTTAACAAACAGAGAAAAAAAAAATCTAAAAAAATGTAGTAGACTTCCATGGCTTTTCTACAGTGGCAACTACAGTGAGAGAGCCATTTCTGCCGCTGGCCTCAAAACTTCTTGGAATCAGAAGCTCTGAGCACAAGAGCCCTGAGGGTCTCTGCTTAAAGGTATACGGTCCCTTCCCACTGACAATTTACTTAAATATTTTGCCCTAACTAAAAGGACTTCTGCCTGCCCACCAGCAAGCAGCTTTCTGCCCCATTTCAACAGTCTGGATTAGCATCCTTGCTCAACTGGTTGTAGACCAAATACCCTTCAACATTTTAGTGAGAAAATGACCTTCTGAACTGAAGACCTTTTACTCTCACTCTTAGTAGCCTGCCTTTCATGGGTATGTTTACCACTGCTTTTAGGTCTATGCTGCATGGACCCTGATAACCTTAAGGTTAACCTTAACAAAACAGCAGGATCTTTCCTGTGATATTTCCAGTAAAAGTGACAAGTAGTATGTTTTAAGGATGAGTTACGTGACACAGGCCCACATGCTAAGTGGTATCTGAACTAAGACTGTCAGTAGTTTCCATGAGTACTCACCAACAGGGTGGTGAGAACCATGATTTCCTAACAGTGGGTATGTTTGATGGTTTTGAGTGGAACTCTCTCCCCTTGCCAAACATCTGTCAGCTGTAAACCTGACTTGTGCATACCATAAAAGAAACCTAGCACAGCAAGGAACTTAATGTAAGATGCCACTCCTTTGTATAAAAATACTAAATTGAATCGTTTTTCTCTACGAGCTGAAAAAAAAGTAGAGCACTGGAAATTAGAAGAATTGTGCTGTGGGGGGAGGGTTGAAAAGGAATGCTGTTCTATACTAGTGCTAAAAGCAGAGATAAGGACTTCATGAATGCTTGTTGTCAAGGTGGGGTTAACCCTGCCTGATAGCCTGCCTGCCAGTTTGCGAAATTCATGTTCTGTTTCTGATTGATGAACCTGGAGAACAGTCTGTGAACCAGGTTGGGGTAGGTGCTGCTGCAAAAATTCATGAGCCTTTACCTGTATTCAACAGCAGCTGAAATCACATGAATACCACTAATGTTTTATTTTTAAAATTAGGTCAGAGTTTAACCTTATAAACAAAATACTGTTAATGCTTTCTCCACATTAGATCGTTACAACATATGATGGACTGATACATGACAAAAATCTATCAGAGATTTAGAGATGCATACAGCACAGAAGTAGGAAATATTCAGGGATTTTATTATCACAGAGTACTTCCATCTTTGATCCAATTTTCCAAAGAATTACTTCCTTCTATGGAATTCTCTGTGCCATAGCAATCCATTCTTTTTTTAATCACAGGGTTCTGAGGAATAATCAATAATGTAATTTTTATGTCCTCTACAAAATATTTAGTGACATGAACTAGAAACGCTTTCTAAACTTGGAGTGTGGAAGTTCTTCTGCAGAGTCAAACTTCTTAAGAAACTTCTGTTTCTCACATAATGGAGGTAGCACTTTGAAAAAGGCAATAAATGATTTTTTAATAAAAAATGAGATGACTGCAATTTGAAGTGATAAATAAAATGCAGAGCAGTTAGAAAGTGCATGATAATTCTGACCTGGTTTTTTCCCACTGCAGCAAGTTTTATTTGTACATTCATATTAGTATTCCTGTAAAATGTTATTGAATTTACTTTGACTAATGTGAGAAATATCCATTTAGTGTTAGTCTGATAGTGAAAACTATGATATCACAAGCACAAAAGCACCCTGTCATCATTTTATCTTTTGAGAAGTTCCCCAGGCCAGTCAGTTGTTAATATAAAAATTATAGAGCATAACAAAGAAGAAATTGAAGAGGAATAAATTCCTGAGATGAATTAGCACTGTAATAAGTAAAGATGAGATGACTCACTGATGGACACACTGCAGACACAGGGTTATGGTGTCCACTTCTTTTGTACTTTGGCATTGGGTTTGGTGCTACATTTTAGCAGGGTTTATGTGGCCTCATGTAAGTTTTATCTGAGCAGGAATCATTGGGCACTGTTGAAATAGGAGTTTGTAGGAGTTAAGCTGCAATTTTAAAAGCATCTGACCTTCTCTAGGCAGATCTTCAATGAAAAGAAAATTGGGTTGAAAAATGTTATTGCTACATAATAAGCCAGAGAATGCTTTACTGGAACAGCAAAACTTAGAAATATTGCAGTGGCTGTAAAGCATCGAATATATATATAAATATGTCAGTTGTTGCAGCTAAAAGAAAGTACAGATATTTTTGTTTGTCATGACTGATTTACCACATGAAATTTTGAGAAAATGCAGAAAAGAGTATAGAGCATCAGATAATATTATAGAATTGTTAGCCAATTTTAATTACTAAGCATTTTTTGCCTGCTCTACCCTTGCTTGTGTGTCTCTTCAGGCTTTCAAGGAGATTTTCCAGGCCTGTTTTGGGGGGGATTTTAATTTTGGGGTTTTGTTCAAGTTTTTTACGTTACCATTTCTTACTGGTGGTAGGGTGGATTGGCCCCATATGGCACCTAGGAGGTGAGAAGTCCCGTCCCCAGCTGTCAGACACCCACAGGTGCTGCCAGCAATCCAACAATACAGCTTAATAGAGCAGTGGGAGTTTCTTGCAATGGGGGGGTAGCTAACAAGGTTAATTGGTCTCATGTACTTCGTTCTCAATGGCTGGAGGACAAACTATGAGGAAGTAGAGGCATGGTGTGGAGTTGGTACAGGCAGAGAAGTAAACAAGGTAGGTTGGAGTAGTTAGTGTCCAATGTGCAGCAGTACCTCTATATAAGGTGGCAATGACTTTTGTTGGCTGAAGTAACGCTTTTGAAGAAAGAAGTATTAACTATGAGATGTAGGTCCCTGCCTGCCAGCTGCCTCTCCTGCCTGAGGGGCAGGTTATCCCAAAGTCTGTGCCAATGAGAGCTGACAGAGGCTCTTGGGCACCTGATGGGATTCATCAATGAAATCCTATGCTTTGGTCCTTTGTGGTGTAAGACCAGCTCCTTGATATCTGTCACAGGCCTTGATCTAGCCCCTTGTAGTAGCTTTAGGCTGTGCAACTCTGTGCTTGCCCCTTGTAGCCGCAGTTCCCTGGACAGTAGTGGGCTTCCAGTCTCACACGAAGCGCCAGCCATGGTTGTGCTGAGTGGCTGCTGGGACTCCTGCTCTGTAGGTGGTAGTGGTGGGGAAAGAGATCCTTGTGATCCTTGCACTGTGCAGGGCTCTCACTTCAGTGATGAGTGCTGAATGCCACAGCGGTCCCCCACCTCAGCTGGATTTTGGTGGTTAGACAGCACAGGGACCCAGAGCCACCCACGGGTGCTGCTGCTGATGGTGCTACAAAAGCTGGAGGCCCAGCAGCTCCTCCCTTGCAAAACTGCAAAGCACCACTGCAGATGCTGTGGGAAGTCAAAGCCTCAAGACCTGGGACAAACATGAGTTTCTTCTCCCATGGCAGAAGGTGAGAAAGGAAAGGCATAGGACAATATTGCACAGAGAAATAGCATTCACATTCAACTTTAATTTCTTCTCCTGTGTCTTTTGTGTCTGAGGTTTTCTGTGCTACGTCAGTCTCCTAAGAAATACGGCACCTTGCAGCAGTCAGGTATACTGGGCATTTCAAATCTAATTTGTTAGTATAGAACCAAAATGTTTTGTTTTCCACAGTGGCATGTGGAATTAGGTGTGTATTTAGACCGGCGATTTTGGACTTTTTATTTCATGTGTTTTCTTCTTAAATCTGATTTCTGCTGTAGGTGTTCCTAATGGGAAGGATTAAACAAAATCATGAAAGAAAATTAAGGATTTTAAAGTAAAACTCATTTTAGTAAAAAAGTTAAGCACATAGTAACCCATTTATAATTTTTATACTGTTCTGTGTTTGTAGACTAGAACTGCTCATATTAGCTTTTTTTAATTTGCTTTATGTTTAGCAAAGTGTATGAAACTAAAACTAGGAAAGCTTTTGGTTATTTTGTTTCTGGGAAGGATAAGTCTTCTTGGATGCGTTAGTCTCATATTGACCTTTGACAGGGCCAACAGGTTTTTGGGTTGGAGTTGTAGCTTAACTTGTTCTGTTTAGACTAATAGCACAAATGTTTAATAGAGTGTTTCCAAGTTGCTGTAGTAACACACTTGATTTAATTTTCAAACATACATCTACTTTAAATTCTATCTTTTAAATCATATTTTGAGTCATGGAATTATTGAGAAATTATCGCTTTATAACTTTTTAAAAAATGACCAGCATGCTAGTGATGGTCAGCTCCTGATGAGCTGGTAAAATTTTTTTGAATCATCTGCTGCTTTCTGTTACATTTTGTTTTTCCACAAGTTTGTTTGTTGGGAAAAAAAAGGAAATTAAATTGTAACTCTTTTTTCATTGAAAACCAATGTGGTTACAAAAAACTCCATGAATTCTGCTTGGATTAAACAACCTTGTGTATATGGAAGGCCTATTTGTTGCAAATGAGATAATTTTTGAAAATAGAATTGCAAGTATTCTTTGAAGTGAATGAATTACTGCCTTTTTCCTTAGCTTCCTATTCATTTATCTGTTTATTTATTTGAAGTTTGGGAGGATAATTTTCTTTTTAATCCTCAGAATTGGTTTGTTAAGGTTATTTAGGAAACAAGATATATACAGACATGCGAATCATCAAGAAGTTTTCTTCTCTTTTTTTTCTTCTTTCTTCTCACAAAAAAGCACTGTCCTAGAAAGAGGGCAGTTAGCATGGAGGTAACACTCATGGCACCAGTCCAAATGGATATAATTTTTGTTTCATGATCATACTCCTTTATCCAAAAAAGTTTTATTAATGATTGTTTTTTTCTGTATAGGTTTTTTTTTTTGGGAGGTGGGGTGGGGTGATTATTTTGTTTTAAATTTTGTGAGGTTTAAAAAACCACATAGTTCAGATTCTGCCAGTGTTCCTGACTACAACAATACAGAAAGCCTTTCCATTAAGTTTAATGTCAGGGAGGGTCCACGCCTTTCCAGCTTGGACCTGAAAATCCTTTCCTTCTTTCGTAATTGCCTTACAAAATGGCCTACTCCTGAAAAACCGCTTCCTTGTCATGTAGGATGAATGGCTGTACAAATTCTCTCCAGGAGAGAAATACAGACCAGTCATGTTTGGAAAACAAGACTTTGGGTGGAAGCTTCAGAAACACCAAGTTGACTAAAAACATAGATTTCTCTGAAAAGCCAAGAGATGTATCTATATCACCTTGGGAGGGTGTTTGAGTGTGACGGCCTTCCAGGTTGAGCTTGCTCAAGGAGGGGGTCATGCTTCCACTGCATGTTTCTGAACGTCTTCTTGTATAAATTAAGAAAATAGATGGAGAAAACAGGTGGAAATCTCTCTGGGGGATTTTGTTTTTAACTTGCTATAATGGTTTAATAGTTAGCAGTTAGAGCTAAGCAGGTGTTTTAAGAGCTCTTATTTAACAATTATCACTCATTTCCGGGCTTCCTGTTTGTTCAGGCTGCTGGAGAACATCACAAAATCAGCCAACTGCTCTCAAAACCTCTTTTAACCCTTTGTCATCCAGTGAAGCTGGGAAAAACCTTCTGTCAGAGGCACGTGGCTGAAGTATGAAAGACACAGCTGTTGGGGTGCAAAGACTGTCTAGCAAATGTAAACAAGGCTCTTGAAAATCTCAAAATACATAGGAGCATTGCATCATTGTAAAAAGATTGTATCATTTTTTCACCCCTTAGATTAGTATTTTGAATCAATTATAGGGAGGGAGCTAAGGGAAGTTTATGGAGCTCATGGAAGTTGGAGGTTTTCCTTGGTTGTTTGTTTTGTTTTGTTTTGTTTTGTTTTTCCCTGCTCTCTTAACCTTTTCCTTTAATTATTAGCCCAGGACATGACAGATACATGAGGATCTATAAAGATGATGACATTACTTAACCATCCGTCAAAAAACTCATGTATGTTCAACATATTCTTTGTTCTGAATCAATGTAATAGATTAGGATTTAGGAAAAAAAAAAAAGAAAATCATGAAAGATTTCTTTTTGTCTTTAGCAATTACTGTTCTGTTGATAATATGCAGACAAGATTTTCAACTGCTCATAACTGTTTTCCATAGATTACTGCTAAACTGTGGTGAGAGTGTAATCTTAATCAAGATTTTAAAATTAAAACACTGAGAGCACTCTGGAGTTTGGTATTTGGACACAGAACAAGCTGTAAGATTGTGAGGGCTTTTTTGGTTAGTATTGGAACAAGTCTTATTGTCAAACGGCTCACATTAATATTACTTATTCATAAAATTAAATGAGTGTCAGCAGTTATTTTCTGGAGTGCACGTATAGTCTGCTTACTGCATATGTCTGTTTTTTCAGGCAGAGAGTCTTTAAGAAATTGTCTCAGTATGTTCAAAACTCCTGCTGTTCTTCCGTGAGAGATAAAAATGGAAAAAATGCTTTTGAGTTCTACTACTAGGCAGAGTGCCTCTGCAGGTTGTAGAGATGGGTAAGAAACGACCAGGTGCCATTAAGTTCAGGAAATTCTGGTAGCAAGTTTAAAAGTATTACTGAATATGATGTTACAAGCATTCTTCAGTTGAAATCACAGAGCGTTTTAATTTTTCAGCTTTAATGGGCTTGGGCTAGTTTGTGTGATAAGGAAGCAGTGCAAATGGATAAAACCAATTTACATTAAGCATGTAAATAGTAAAATAGATTTGCAGTCTAATATGTTACAAATTTGTTCTTCAAAAGAGAACAGGGGAAAAACACTGTATTTTTTTTTATGCTGGTTTGATGCCTCCTTGGTTTCCTGGTAAAAAGTGTGTAATAATTTCTCCTGTTTCCTTTTAAGATAAAATCCATATTCTACGGATTTCTTCTCTCCCAGACTTCCTGTTTGTTTTCTCATACCATGTCTAAAATCAAATTTGAGTAATTCATCAGCAGGAATTAATAAATCCTTATACTGTAAACGTAAGGAAACAAAGCAGCAGAAACCTGTGAATGGTGTCCAAGGAAAGGAACAAAAGTGTTTACTTGGAATGCCAAACAAAATTGTTATTCCTTGAAGTTACCCAGAGTAGGAGGTGGGTCTTTTATCCTGGAGCTGCTACATGGGCTCAGAGTTCTCACAGGCACCCTTCAGCATTACTGCTGCAGAAATAACAATTCATTACTCTTGTTGAGAACCTACATTGTCCTGTAATGTTTTGCCAGAGCTACTCTACTGAGATGAATGCACTGTTGGCAGCAGAGCTGGACTTAATACTTCAAGCATCTGATTCAGCTTATGACAAGGTCAATATTCCTGTCACAGGTACTCAGTGCTGGTTTGGGTTTATTTTTTTTTCAAGGGTATGTTGAGAATTTGAAGGCACAGTCCAGGAGACTTTGAGTGCTTATTCCTATAAGAATTCCTCAGATGAGGTTATGTTTTGAAAATCTAGCCTCAGTTAATTTCAAGTGGAAGTTGTCTAAATGTAAATAAATTAGCTGATAGGTAGATCCTTATGAATGACAAAATTTTTATTTTTCTTCATCCAAGCATGCTAGTAGTTGAAGTACATGCCTGAGTAGCATGTTAGATGCAGTCTTTGGGTATCATGGTCTTTTTCTTTTCCGTCTAGTGATATATAATATGTATTCTGGAGCTGTTGTCACTTGGAACAGTCCTCCTCAAATGTTCTGACTCACTGACTCTTCAGCTAGAGGCAGATCTCACTTCAGGATCTGTGTTCTATGGGAAGAAGTGATAGAAGAGTGAAGGTTTTGTGTAAGGTATCTTTTTTACTCCTACTTGACTTTTCTTTTTACTATAACAACATAAATGTCTGTGATCAATTTTAGATTTTTTAGGGTGACTATTTTGTATTGGTAGTAAAGACAAATAATTTACTGTTGTGTACTGTGGGCAAAAAAAAAATCTAAGATCAGACACTAAAGTTTAGACACTTGTTTATTTTTAAAATGTTAAGAAGGTTTAGTTGGTAAGGCTGTGATAAAGGAGCATGTCACATGTTTAAAAAACCTGGTTGTCTAGATAACTTGAGTTGACTTCTTTATAAAGAAATCTTCTCTTTATAAAGTCTACCTATTGTTCTTTTTTTTTAATTAACGCTCAACCTGGGACTTTAACACTGAAACACAGAATTGCTTAGTTGGTGTGGAAACAGCAAGAACTAATTCAGCAATTGAATTTGTACTCAAGTTCAAATTAATTAATATATGATGTAAGACCATGTGAGATCACTGTATGCCCAAATTAGTGCTGTTTCTCTTCCATATATTTTTATTCTCTGTGATAGTCTCAGAAGGAATTTCATTCTCTTTGTTGTAGATAGCTTCTAGCAATATCAAAGACAAAGCATGATTATAAAATTTTCAAGATTTCCTTTCCTTCTTTCTTCCTGACATGTGCTCTGCACAGAAAAGTTTCAAAACTTTTCATGTATGTGACAACTAGAAATGGATGTGTGTGTGATTCTGAGAGATGGAACAATAACAGATGGTCTCAAAAGCAATAAGTAATTCCATGGCAATTCATCAAGAAAGAACATGTAACCTAGGGGAAACCAGGCTTCTTGTAAAGGGAACATTCTTGGTTCCAGGTGTACAAATCAAAGACTTCATGTATACCAGGCTCTATTTTGGTGGGCCAGGAAATGTAACAAGTTTTCTGCAGAAAGAATCAAATCATGTAGTTCCTATAAAAGTGTGCAAGAGTGTTCTTTTAATATAATAGGAGACTCCTTGACAGTTTTCTCCCCAGGGAAGGCAAACATTTCTCCATGTTGTTTTATTTAATTTTGAAGTGCCTTAGTCTTATGTCTCTTCAATGATAACATCAAAAAATTCTTGAAAACTTCCTTGAATCTTCTGGCTTGTAACACAGCCCTGCAAAATTCTTTGCTTATCTGAAACTTCAGAAAGGAAGGAATGCAATGGGCACAGAGGCTGCAGTGCCAACTTTTTAGTCCTACATCTGCCAAATAAGGCTCAAGCAGATTTGCATCTTAATTCGTTTCTAATGTGTTTTTAGTAGGTACATGAGGACTGAGCTCTTTTAAGAGAGGCTTAATGGATGTAATGTTATCATGTGCTTAGAGTCCAAAATTTAGAATTACTTTTATAATAGTACCGAGATCTCAAAAGCCTATAAATATCAGGTAGATTACATAGAAATTACATAATGGCAAACAACAAAAGTGTGCCACAACTGAAGTTGCAAAGAAGAAAAGAAAAATCTCTGTATGTCACTCAGATTCAGGAATTTTATGTATTGGGAGTAGGGGCTTGGCTTGTGCATGGTGTTCCATATTCCTCTGTCCTTTGAAGTTGTAGGGGGTAGTATTTTTTTCCATCTGTGGTACTTATTTTCGTTTGGTTATCATCTATCCTCCATGAATTTGCACTTGTGAGAATAATACAGCTTCACGAGAAGCCCCTTCTGCCCTGCATGCAGGCTGCAAAGGCATCTGGTAGCAATGCTGAATGCCCAAGTTATTCTGTAGGAGGTACGAAATGGATGCTGCCAGAGGTCTCTGAACACCTCGGGACACATCCTGGGTCCCAGATAATACTGAGTTAGTGTTACTCACTCAGTAATACTCTGTTAAAGTTTGTGATTCAGTGTGCAAAGCTGTTTCTTGTAGGCATAAAAGTTAAGAATTCATTATTTTACCCTCTGCGCGAGCATTTGCAAGAAGGGAGCAAAACTGAAAATAACAGTGAAGTGGGATAATACTACTACGCACGCTTTTGAGTGGTTTCCCTTTCTTCAGTCCTTCATTTCCCATAGAGTAACAGGTTTTTCTCACATTGGAAATTATTTCTGAAAATCATCCTGTGTGGGAGCTTTATTTATATTTATCTAACTTTGAGGAGTTAAAAAAAAAATCATGTTTGTGTACACTGTTTTAAAAGTAGGAAATAGAAGCTAAATCTGGATTAATTTCCATAAGCTAAAACTGGATTAATTTTTCAGATAGAGATTTGTTGACTAGAGAGGGGTTTTTTACACAGTAGGTACAAACTACAGCTTATATCTCTGCTCAGTATCTTGCTTTCTTCAAGTAGCAAGTAGGAATCCCCATTTTCAAAGTGTTCTACAAAATTTTTCTTAGTATGTCATTTCATTTTTAGCTTTAAGGTGTTTTATTGTCAGCATGTACACAACTGTAGAATGAGTAAGAGAATTGATTAAACCTTAGGTTTGGAATACTGCAATCAAACACAGGTCTGTTGAGACCTTCCTTTTTTGAGTTTGAAAAAATTACAAAATTTAAAGGAAAAGTGCTTTTTTCCTGACAGATTTGAGCCCAGGGGCATTGGAATATTAAAGATTCTGTGGTGAAGCTTAAAATAGAACTTCATTCAGCATTCCTGTTGAAGTTCCCCTCTTTTGAAATCTACTCTGTATTCTTTTGATGCTGCTTTCCAGAGATGGCTGTGTGTGGTTTGTAATAAACTTGAGGGATAAGAGTATCCCTGACTGTCATTGCTTGAGCATCTTTATTTTTGTGTCATCCATTTAGTGACACTTAGTAAAATAAATGCACCACGAATAGTGGAATAAGACAAAAGAAAAGCATGGGCATGCTCATAACCATTTCTGCAGTGCCAGATATTTTCAAGGAGAGTAACTCTAAGATAGACAACCAGATGATTTTGTTGTTATGTGTGTCTGATTTCTCAAAGAGAAAGTCAGTCTTTTATTTTGCTTTTATCAGCTGCATCCCTTTTTGTGGAGCATTTCTGTAGCACTAGAGGTGGTCATGAGAGGGAGGTGATTTAGGGGAGAGAAATAAAATTCTGTGTCAGTAAGGGTATAATTTCTTTCTGTCTCCCCAAATATGTTTCCAGTAAATGTGGAGCCTTGAGGTCTGAAATTTTTTTAATTATTTTTTTAAATCTTTGGATGCTCTTTGAACATTGGTTTGGTAGAGCCATCTGTATGAAAGACCCAGAGTCACTGACAGCAGTCTAATACAAATTGCAGCTGGTAGGAGGTTTGGTAGTTACCTAGATTTTGGACAGCTTGTTATCTTTGAAATGTCTTTGAAGTTAAGTTGTTTTATTACTAAGGATTGTTTCAGTCATCACTTCCAGGATCCTTCACAACAGCTCTTACACTGCCATTAAACACAATTCTTTATAGAAATTTTTGCAGTTGGAACTCAGTAATTTGCCTGATTCATGGACAAAGTAAGGGGAAGTACAAGGAGGATAAATAGGTTAAAGAATACAGTTTAGTTTGACTTGTGCTCTGCTTGCTGAGCCATAGGAGAATGAAGTCGTTTATACTGTATTACCATTTTTAATGACTCCATAAACAAAACACTACTATCGACATGGTGCAAAAATAACAGTGATTTAAACCTCTCAGAAAGCTTGTTATTCAGTCATTTTATAGAAAATGACAAATACGTTGTGATAATTAAATGTAAAAGATTTTATGCTTAACTGCTGAAATATTTTGGTATAACAATACCTTATCAAATAACCTCCTAAATTTCTAGTAAAGCTACCATAAAATTCAAGAGTCAGAGTAGGAGGTATCTGAAGTAGCTGTTGCTCTAATAGAAGTTAATTAGACTGTGGGTCCCAGAATGAAGTGCTGTTTCTCAAACTCTCCGAATTAACTGTAATTTCCAGTACGTAACTGATGTAGAATCATGTTTTTAAAATGTGCCTTGCTTCATGGTTGTAAAATCAAACCCACATACTGTGAAACTAATTCTGAATGATGTATTGATTCATTCATTGTTAATTTTGTACCTGAAAAAAATCCTTGAGAATTGATGATCGTACAGATAAAATGTCAATTCTCAAAATGCTGATGCACTTTTCTGTGTATTGTCTTTCATTTCAATAATGTTCTTTCTTGCCAAATTGCCTGTTAGATGTCTTGTGATATCTGTGCAATGTGCCGTGCCTATGCAGTCGGAGAGCTAGTCTCTCAATTGTTTTTAATGCTCGCATGTTTGCTGCTGCTCGCATTTTTAATCTGTATATTTGATAACAGAATTTGAAAGGAGGATGGAAACCTCATCTCCTTTAAATGGTAACAAAATAAATTCAAGACAACTAGTCTGGTCTTAAGTTTATACTTTGCTGAGTCAGAGAGGTCCAGTTCCTTCCTTTGGTATTGTTCAAGGGGTGAGAGCAAAGTGAAGTAAAAAGTTCCCTTGCTTTGTTGTAAATCTGTGGTAGCAATCAGAAAAGATGCAACTGTCCACATTAAATTCTACAATTTGTCGAGGAGTGAAGGGTGCAGGGGGTGAGGAGTATCAGGAGAGCCCAATGTGGCTGCCAGGTTCTGCCTTCTGCTTGCTTGTAGAGTGGTGTAGGGTATACCTCTTTGACAGATGTTACTTGGATCCTGTAGGATCCTGCTGTTTCAGGAGTGACAGCTCTCCTCGACACCAGATTAGACAGAATGTTCAGTTTTGTCATAAAGTGGAAAAAATGTCATTAAAGTATTTCTAAAATACGTGGTAAGGTTTCAGGTTTACTCCTGGGACTCTTCATGGTATAAAAAAAAAAAAAAAGTTTTTTTTTTTTTTTTTCAAAATTACCTAAGACAAAAATGAGAACAAATCTGCAGGTCAAGCTTCAGACTTAACCTGATTTTTATTAGGTTATCAAAAAATAGAAAATAAAAATTAATGATCTTAAAGAAATTTTAACAGTAAAACAACTTTTCCATTTTTTTACTCAGCATTTCCTGAGCTATGTGGAAAATGCTGCTAAATTGCTTTACTTCAGTTCTGAAAACCATTCCAAACTTACAGAATCCCTTTCTTTTTTTTTTTTTTTTTGAGAATAGTATAAGAAAAATTACCAAATTGCCCAGAATTAGTCACATCTCCATGGCTGAATACTGGCTACTATTTGAGCCAGATCCCAATCATGCTAACATTTTCATCTTTACTGGATCTCACTGCGTCTCAAAATTCAGTAGTTTGCAACTTTATTAGCATGGACACACATATATGCATATGTTGAATTTTTGGAGAGGGAGCATTTCTCCTTAACAGGGGAGTGGTTTGGTAATGGGATAAATTGAAAGCACTTATAAAGTCAGCTGCTTTGCAGAGAACAAAATCTAAAACAACACAAAACAGAAACTGTGTAGACTCCTGAGAAAAGTTAAAATGCAACATATTTGACTGAGCCACAAGAAAGAGATTGGACAGGGGGAGAGAATCAGGAATGGAAACAGTCCAACTGTCTTACTCTGAAATATTACAGAGACATCATGAAGATCTATTGGATTCCCCAGAAGAGCCTTATTACTTAAAGGGGGGTTGCCCAGACAGTTAACAGGGTCATACTTGTGCATGAATCACTTTTATCTCACTTACTGTTAAGGAAAACACACTGCATTTAAAAAAAGGATGGGGGGAGTTGGGGGGGGGGAGGCAAAACAAAAGAAAAATCCAAACCAAACAACCACTGCCCCCCTTAAACCCACACAAAAACTTTCTTTCCCAATACAAAGGTAACTTTACTTCCTTTTCTGTACTTGAAGTCTTTGGACTATTGCTGTTACTGTGGTCAAGCAAATCTTTGGGAGCTCTTTCTATACTTCTAGCAAAAGATGTAAATATGTAGTTCCTATTTCAGATCACCTGTTAAGTTTTTTCAGATAAGACTGTTTTGAGAGTTTTGAAACAAACTTGGATAAAACTAAGTTTTGATTATAGGGTTGTCTAAGGCAGAGATTTCTGCAAGCTGTGTGGGATAGCGCTCATGGAAATTGTAGGCCGACCATGGAGAAACGAGGAAGAAGGGTATCCAAAACTTAGATGTATTCCCGAAGAAGCCTATCCTGCCTGCCTCCACCCTTCTTACAGCTGACAGAATTTTCATGACACTTCCCCCAGGTGTGAAATTATTCCTCCTTCTTCTGTAGGCTGAACACAGGAGGATTATGGGAGGTCGAAATTTTATAAACTGGTTGGAAATTGAGGACAAAATATCAAGTATTGAAGGCCAAATAGACTTTTTGCAAGACCTCTCTCTGCCCTCTCTGTGTGGAATTGGAGTTCAAAAACCTTATGCTATAAACCCCAAATGGAAATTTTTTTTTTTAAATCAAGTGGCAAGGTTCCATGCTTTTTGGGAAGGGATGGGTGCACAATAAGGGCACCTAAGGGATAGGCTACAATAACAGTTGGTTACTCCCAGCTGGTTTAGCAGTTCAGATTATTAATATGACATCATGCTTAGAACCTGGAAAATGCAATGTAGAGAATGGTAAAAAAGTAAGGACCTAATTGCACAAAAGTGTTAAGGAGAGTCTGAACTTTTCAGAATTTGTACTAAATAAAACTAATTATGGGAATTGAAATAGGCATATGGAGGGTTAATCAAGTTTATTACCCAAGGTCACCCAGCAGGTCAATAGCAGAGCTAACAGTAGGATTTCTGAAAGCATTCACATATTGGAGAAAATTCTATATAGAAAATTCTATATAAAGCTAGTTTGCTTTAAATAAAAGGAACAATGGGAGGTTACTTAGTTTGGGTATGTAAAAGTACCATTAAAAAAATAAAGAGCTTTTTAATCTGAGAAGGGTAAAATAAGAACTGAGGGCTAGCCAGACAGATTAAAACGGACACCATAGCACATATTCCCTTTTACAGTAAAAGTGATAAACTAATTAAACCAGTTAAGAAAAGATGTAGCAGATCCTTCATCCCTAGACATTTTCAGAAAAGACTGAAAGCTTCTCTTGGAAGACAGGTGTTAGCCTTGCTCTGCTCACTTGGTTCGATACAGGAATAAGTAGGCAGTGTGCTCTGCCCTCCATTAGCAGAACTGAATGGTTCTTATGCATTTAGAGCTAAATTCTAAGAGCTAAGTGAACAAAAATCACTCAGTTGTCTTGAGTCCAGTTCCAGGAGTCCTGACTATTTGGTCGTAGGAATTCTAACCTAAGGTTTTGCAAGGAAATTGCCCAAACCAGAATACTCTTGTAGTAATAAGACCCCCCCCCCCCCAACAAAACAAAAAACAAACAAACAAACAAAAACCACAAAAAAGACCACAAAAAACCCACAAAAAACAACACCAAAACAAAACCCCCAAAACAATAAATAAACGAACAAACAAAAAAACCCCACCATCCCATAAGCCCCACCTCCATCCTCTCCACCCCCAAAAAAAGGGTTTGAATTATAATCAGGTTTTTTTAAGAACAAACTGTAAATGACTCTGCTCTTCCTGTTTCCTCATGAACTAAAAGAGGAAAAACCAAATTCCTACAATACAAGGCAGACTAAGTCTCAGGGTGGATTTTTCTGTTGATTTTTTTTTTTCCCTTTCCTTAAATCCAGGAAATACTGGAAAGTTTTCTGTATGTCTGAAAGAGTGAGATTTTAAAAAGGTTTAGCAGGCATTGCTCATGTCAGATTCATATCTGACACATGAGAACTCCACATGTAATTCAGTTTGAAACACTGCAGTAAATGAAAATAAATGCTAAAGAAAAGTGCCAGCTAATGGCAGAGGGGTGGGAATGTGTTTGTTCTTAGGAAGTTTTGAAGATATATCTATTCCTGGTGTGCCACTTCTGGCTGGTGGACTGTGCCGTCTAACTTTTCAGGAACAGTAATAATAGTAGTGGCTATTTTTGCCATTTCCTTTTCTGTAATCTCTGTATTCAAGATGGTACATTCTGGTCTGTCTGTGTTCTTGGAGTATAGGTTGCCTGGCAGCGTGTGTCAAGCTACGAAATTTTATTTTACTTTTTGCATTTCCTTTTTTGCATTTAAACAAGGCTAGGATGAACTTTATCAGTTTTCTTTTTAGCTGTTCTTTTTAACAAAGTGCTTTGCAGCTGACATCTGAAGAGTCTCCGAGTTGCTCTGGGTTTGTTATGGCTAAAGCTGCAGAGGAAGTCCAAGTGAATCACAGATAATTGTAGTCCTCAGGATAGCCATTTTGTTAACAGAATTAGCTTCATTAATCTTTCTAAGCTGATGATTAAACAGAGGATAAAATATCATCAGAGCAACACAAAAACTACGTTAAAAAAAACCCCAAACCAACATGATTAAATCCTGCCTAAAGATCTTATTGTAATACTTTCTAAACGGAGGGAAAGTAAAACCAAAGTGAGAATTTTCCAACAATGTTTTCTGGAAGTAAAAGTGCTAGTTCCCCTCACAATTTTTTTAGAAAGGCATATAAGATAGCATTGTGGGTTACATTTTCTATCAAATGTTGAGGCATTTTGAACCATTTGTGTTCAAGAAACTTAAATGCTATTCTTGAATTTACCTTTTTGGAGGAACTGAATTTCTTTAGAACGTAACTTGCTCAAAGTCTCTGAATCAGTGCAATTCTTGGCAGGCTGTAAGTAGGAGAGAGATTTTCAGAAAGGATTCTTTTTTTAAATACTTGATGCCAATTCTGTGTAACTATTGTGGTTTGTATATCATACAGTGATTGTTTATTGTAATGTCAGTGTGTGTTGTAAAGAAACTCACATTACAGGTACATATATGAAAGGTCATAGAGAATATTTGTGTAGAACATACTTTTTTCTTCCATCTTCATGACCTTGCAGAAAAACATTAATTTGTAATTCTCGAAGGTTGTACATTCATGCTTTCATCTTTGTGCTTGGTGAAGGAGGTTTTTTTTTACTGGGAAACCAGTATTTTTGTGATATTTTTGCCATGTCCTTTCTATAACCCAAATTTATCTAATTCTGTGAGGTAACTATTTGCTTTGTGCTTTTCAGTTTCTTTCCTTGAAAATAGAGACGTATCTGTGGTGAACCTGAATGGGAAAGTAGGAGATACGTTTTTTAAAATTGCATTTAATTTATTAAAAATTATAATTACAAGTATATCTAAAGTGAGACATTTTAGAAAATGAAAAGCTTCCCATTTTTCTGGATGAATAATAAAGTAACTCATTGTGGTTTTGGTGTCTCAATTTAAAAACCGTTCGAAACTTCTTTATTACTTTTTAAAAACTTATCCCTTATGTTTGGGATAAAGCCATTGCCCTTTGAAATAGCAGGACAGCTGAAATTGTAATGAGAAGTGTTCTGAGATTTAAGAATGAGGTTAAAAGAGGTTAATATTTCCACAAGAAAATACTGCCTTTATTTCCAATAATTTTAGCTTGGCTTTTTTCTTGAAATATTATTTAACTTCCTTTTGTTTCCTTGTGACAACTTCATGCTACTTCTGAGCTGTATACATAATTTTTGTTTCTGCATTACATGACTGTCTGCTTCCCTGCATCCTTTATTCTTCTTATTCCTGTGTGTTTTTTAATTGAAGATATTTCTGTCCCTGTATTATGTTATTTCTACGTCTTTCCTCAGTTCTGCCTATCTGAAGTGGTGTTCTGTGTCTCTTGCCTGGTGGTAGTCCATGGAGCTGCCCCTCCTTGCCACTACCTCGATGTAGTTTGACCATCTGGGTAGTTCAAAGAGTTCAGCCCTGCAACCTTCTTCCTTGGCCTTGGGTGCCGAGGTGAGACTTGAAACAAAACCCGCAGTCAGTCACTGTATGACTTGGTGACACTCTGCAGTGCTGACACATTGATTATCAGCCAAAACTGCATGAATGGTACAATAAGGTAAACTGCAAAGGAGGTCAGGGATTTTTTCATTTTGAAAGTCCAGTTTTGCACAGAAGGAGGAGCAGCTTGCATACTGGGGAATTTTCAGGCTAGTTTTTATAAGTTCTAGAGATGTTTCTTAAAATATGATAGTTTGTTTTCTGGAAATTTGAGGGAAAGAAGTTAGTAATTCGTAGGCAGTTACTGAGATCAGAAGCACCTCTAGGCACACCTCCAGGGCTATCTGAATTGCATACTATGTAGTTTCAACCACTTTGGCTGGGGTGTGTGGGGAGAGGGAATATCATTCATATCTAAATCAAACTGGCAAAAATTAAAAATTTACTAATCAGAGTTTTTCTTCTCTCTGCTGCTGCACTCTGGCTTGTAGCTGGTGCCAGTGTTGCACATCAACAAGCTATTTAAAAGTTCCAGCAAGTGTCATCATAGTACAGTTTGTCCATTTGCAGCATATTGAATAAAGTTGTTTCCTTCCTAATGGAGGATTAATTTCTATCACAAATACAAATGGAGAGTACATTTAATGTGCTCGCCTTTCAGATAATAAGGCTTTTCTACTTTCTTCCCCAGTAGTTGTTGTCTTTATGTAGAGGTTTTTTTTAGTTGGAACAAAACCTAGATGTGAGTTTTGATGCTAACTGAAACAAAGCCAGAAGAGCTTTACTTACAACTTTACAACTGAGTCTGAACTAAAGCAGAACTGAAGTGGATTCAATTCCCTCTTCCATTCTTCTGTCTGACTCGATGATGGCTGTTAGTCCAGTCAGAACTCTCAAAAGTTACTGACAGGTGTTGCACAGTAGTGTTTGAAAGACTGAAAATGTGGGAGGGGTCTGAGATTAACGCTGTCTGCTTAGTTTGGGCTGAGATTTCATGTAAGGTGTATTTATTTTCTAGTATCTGGGAAGGTCTCGCTAAGGCCGGTGAAAGCTTAACTCAAACCTAGGTGTCATTGACATTCCTGACTTTTGGTTAATAGGCAAGTTTCAGAATAATCTCTTTTTGTGGGTTTTGCTTTGTGGGCAACTTGATGTTATCTAAATATCACAATTCCCTAGCATTTATTTATATCCTGTCTTTGAAGATTATTGTATTGCGCTTCGGAGGGATTTTAATTTATACCATCTCAGTCTTGGATCTTCCAGATGTTAATCTCCCTGATTTCTGAGGTCTAAAAATCAGCGCAAACATTTCCTTTATTCTTTGTACAGAAATGTTATGTGGATATTGCCTGCTATATACTGTCCTGAGTTCCTTGAGTTCCCCAGAGTATACCTTGCAGGAGGAGAGTGCAAGAAAGGTGTGTTTTGACTATAAAGAGAAGAAATATACTATATGCTTTATAGCAAACAAGTAGTGTTGCTTTGATATCCTAATCTGTAATTCTTCACGCAGAAAGTCTTGCTAAAGGGATGTAGGGAAATATGGAGAATACTTAGGAAATAAGGAAAAACGTATGCCGTGCACCAAAACTCTTGTATATGACCGGGAAAACTAACAGTCCATCCTAAGGTCCTCTGCTTGTCCTCTACTTCTATGCAGATACCTATTTCATAATGGTTGTCCAAAATGTTGAAAAGGTATCTACACAGAGGAAATATTATTGTAATGAAGAGAAACTCCAAGTATCTGTTTAAATCATCATGTTTAGGTGATTCCTGAGATTGAGCAAATGTGACAACTAGGGGTTTGGTTTAGGCATAGGAGCAAGTGGTTGTCTGACTTTGTACTGTGGTAAAATAATTTGACAGCCTTTAGCAGTTTTAACATGTAGTAATTGGCCAGCCACTATATGTTTGCAGTCCTGATTGTCTATTCAGTGTTTTATTGCTAGGTGAATAGGTAACTCCCTCCCTTCTGGTTGCAGTTCTGTAGCATGACATTAAAAAATACTCAAAAGCCAGGACAATAAACATGTTTTAAATACTTTGTGACAGCTAATTATTTCCCTATGGTTTAGAGAGTGACACTGCACTAGTGCATTAAAGAATACATTTTGAAAAGCCTTGTGATGAAATTACAGGTCAGAGCTTTCCACACAATGCAATTCCTTTCTTCTTAAATCAAATAACCATCTGTTTGGGAAAGTGTTTGTGCTCTGAAGAGTTTCTTTTCTTTCTTGAAATGCATTTGGCAGATGTTTCAAGTTGAATGGCTTTATGCAGACTTTTTTTCAGTAGTTGATTTTTCTGTACTTTCACTCAAAAAGTCTAGTTGAGTGTTGCTCAGCCAAACTCAGCTCTTATGCATTGTACTTCATGTTGTCTCTGGGCTTATATAGGTTCTTTGTGCTTTACCTTCATTATCATTACTGAAATAATGCAACCCCCATTTCTACTGTAGATAGAGTTATTATACAGTGAAAAAGTACTACATAACTTTGGCTTATTCCCCGGTCTTCATAAGGCTTAATCATAGAAGACATTTACATCATCAAAATAAATGTACTGGGTTAAATAAACCAGCAAACAGCAAGCACTGGTGTCTGAAACATTCGTACTAGTACGAGTTTCCATTGACCTGTTCACATGCACAATGCCTGGAATGGTTCGTCCTGGCAGCCTTAGCTCCTAAGGTCATTGACTTATTTTTCTGCTCATGAAGAGATCTCTCTCCTGTTGATTTATTTCTTGTTGTCATGAATTGTGATTGTAGGTATTTAGAAACCCTAACCAGGTTGTTGTAAAATTCTTAAAAAAGTTAACAATAGGTAGTTTCCACCACCTGAAGCTTTCAAAGAAGTGAAGATAATCCTTTACTCACTTCAGATCATTAAGTCAGAAACTTGGTTTCATGCAGTGACCGTTCTGTGGTCACGCTCCTTGATGCCTTTGCAGCCATTTGTATTGCTCTGCTGTCTTGTTGCATGTAAATGTAGCCAGCTGTCCAAATTCACTTTCTGTATTCTGCTGGAAAATGAGCCTGGAACATCCTAGTCCCATCACAGTGGTCTGTAAAAGCCGTTCTTCCTTCTAACACCCAAAAATGAGCATGTTACTTCAGAGAGTGCAGATGTGCTTGTGTGCAAACACACATGCACGTATCGCTATGCATTCAGAAATGCGCCTCCTTCGGTGCCTGGAGGGTGTGTAGGTACAGTAGATCATGGAAGACCAAAATCATATTATGTGTGATTCTGGATGCTACCGTTGAGCATCATGTATGCTGTGTTAAGTAATTGAAGGATTCTTGCTTTAGAATTGATTTCTGAATACTGTGGTTATTTCAGCTGAATCTTGTTTTTCCCTGCCTGCTTCTGTTCTGTATTATGTCTGTGCATGTGTCTGGCACTGGAAAGTGTTTGATGTTTTCTGTAGGTCATGCAAGATATTTGATGTTTTTTTTGTTGACTTTTGAGTATGAGTAAATAATTGATAGAATCCCCTGTGGCCAAAATTTCTGAACTTTTATGTATATCATTGTGGTCAATTACAATGTAGCAAGCTGTGTTATGTTTCTCTATAATTATAATAATCAAATATATAATAAGCATAATGAAAGGCAGATTTGTGAACTTTGTGGCAGTGCACTGACTCCAAAGAGCGTTGCTTTCTTTGCCAGAAGAGCAAGAGGCTGGGGGGGGGGGGGGGGGGGAATGGAATCACAAAGGAAAATGGAGGTTCTAGGGAAGTCTTCTAAATGTTTTTGGATAATTTCTTTAAAAGTCAAGTTTACTGTATGTAATTAATGATGTAACACATGAAATTCTTAATTTTCAGATAATATTATTAAATAACTTTTTCTCAGCTACTTTGCTGGCCTTATGTAGCTTATTGCAAAACTACTCATTTCAGGTGAGCTTGTTGGGAATTCAGATGTGAATGCTGGGGCAAGTTTGCAAGTTTATTATATCTCTAGCTTTTTTTTGATCAAGAGTTTGCTTCTGTTCCAATGCCAGTTGTGGTTTTGAAAGTTTTTAAATAACTTGGCCCTCAGTCATTTTTATTATATTGAAAAATATCACTGTTAATGTGTTTGTTTTTTTGTTTTGTTTTGGTTTTTTTTTTAATAAGTTAAAATAGGTATTGTATTAGCTGTCTAAATTGAAGCAAAAAAATGTTGTGGCTAAGATCAGCTCAGACTGTTTCCAGTCATTTTCTATTACGTTGTAAGTGTTGTGATTTTCTTATGCATTTTCATGCAAATAATATTTTATCAAAATTGGATAAGTAAATGTCTCTAAAAGTAGCAGACCGATGAAACCCTCACACACCCCTTCAGCTTTTGCAGCTATCAGCACTTCAAGCACAATCTCTTCCCTTTTTCTTTCAGAGAAGTTGTGTGTTCAACGAGAAACTTTGTTGTGCTGTGCTCAGTAAGGGTTAAAACATACTGACTTCTCAAGTCTGACATGACTCAAATAACCATCTGCAGTAACAGATCATGTGTGTGGATGTTTATGCTTTAAGCTACCCAAGTATCAGATAATCCTAGAGCATCATAAGAAGAGGTGCAAAGCAGGTTTTATGTTTTAATTCTTTCTGTTTCTGTGGCTTATACAGTCTGTTTAGGTTTATACTATTGCCAGAATGCTCGACAGCTTTAGTTTAAAGGAGTTTTGCATTGTTTCATATATTGTCTAGCTAAAGGAAGATCAGAGTAGAACTGACTCAACCTTTGTGCTGTTGGGAAGTTCAGTTATGGAAAATGCGTTTATCTACTCCTTGTTTATGTCAGATCTGCATTTCTGTCAATGACTGTCCTTAAATTTCTCTTGAAACAAGTTGGCTTTTAAATGAGTACAGTGCACTCAGTCTTAGGTGACATTCTTGTACTGGAACGTAGGTGGGTGATGGACTCTCTTATGATCAAATGAAAACCCATGGCAATGTGGCACTGAGCCACTGAAAACAGTAGTTTATTACTTGTTTACAGCAGGTCTCAGTTTGCTCCATAGAGCATGCAGAATCTCTGTGCTGGTGCTGTCAAATAGAATATAAAAAAACCCAACTTAAATGCTGACAGAATGATTTAGGCTTATTCATATTCAAATATGAAGCATCAGTGCAATTTGAGTATTTTCTTAGCATATTCTAATCTTCCTCATCTGTATAAGGTTAGAGTGAGTGTGAGGTTTCCTTAGAAAATTGTAGCCCAAAAGAATTCTGTCCAAGTTTCATATTTTTAGGGGTGGGAATTAATATTTTGCATCTGAGAGGAGGAAAAAGGTAAGCTTGTAGCTGAGCTTAGGGCTCAGTTTTTCAGAATAATGCATACGAGTTAAAAACTTGCAAAAAAACAAACCTTGAGAAAATGCGAAACCATTTTCACAGTCTTCTGCGTAGTTTGATTGAATTTTGTGTTATTCCAGAGTTGCCCAAGAATTGCGGTGTTTTTGAAATGGTGAAGAGAAATATGTAAGCCATTTTTTGTTTGGTTAAATTGTTTTTAATGATTAGTATTAACTGAATGGAGAAGAAAGGAAATTGGCTCCTAGATATGTATCCATTAAAGCTGTTCTCTGGTACTGCTGGAAGACAGGATGTGTATCACTTGACAAAGTGAAGCTTAACTGAGAAATAGGAGAAATGGTCCAGTGGGCAGTCTGGGCCCCCAGAGACCAAAGTTTTCTTGTTTAACCATAGACTTCTTGTATGACTTTCTGGCAAGTCATTTAGTCTAGCTTGTGCCTTTGGGAGTATCCCATTTTGCAGATGGGGAACTGTCTCAGAAGGGTGTTGAAAATAAAATCCATTAAAGACTGTGAAGCTGTATAAATGCCTTCAATATGCTGAAGCTTGGCCTTGGCTTCAACATGGGTTTTTTCCCCTGAAAGTATGTCTGGTTTTATGGATGGTTGCCTTTTGTTCCCTGAAACAGGCTACTAATAGGTTTTATTCATGCCTGCAGTTTTTGATGATCTGTGCTGCTTTCCAGCAATGATTGTACTCATCTCAAAATGCTGCCACATATGGATTATTGGAACAACATAGAAGTTGTTTAAAGTACCTTTATAATTAATTGTACTTGCACATGCTAAAACTGTATTCTAGCAAAAGTCACAGCAATAGCATGGGTCAGGATGAAATGCTTTGGTGATCAAACGTTTTGCTCCATGATAGTTGTTGCATGTTTTACTGCACGTGGAAAATGTGACATATATGTGCGAGGCGCAAATTTTGCAATGTATCCTGCTTGCAGGAAAGCTACTTTTGTATCAAGTCCTCCGTCCCATCCCTAGTTTGCATCTTGCCTTGTTCTCTGTTCTCCTTTTAAACAGTCATGTCTTTTTAGTTATCTTCTCATAGTGCGTCTCTGCATGTATAAAAGCTTGGCTGCAGTCAGAGGGAGTATTTTTCGTCAAGTAGAAGGGTCAGAATCAGAATTGCCATGATCAGACTATTTCCATTGCATTCAAGGATCTCTGTTATACAGCTGAATTTGGCCAGTCGTTCTATTTCTGGTTACGTATGTCTAAGAGCATTTCACATGTCATAACTTTCAGGGCACTTGGTGAAAAATGCATGGAAACCTTAGATTTGCTGTATGCATCTTTTCTTACTTATTTATAAAATGACATTGCAGAGTCTAAGCGTAGTTTAATGTTCAGATTGAAAGGAAAGGCATGCATATTCTAGTAATCTGAGTATTTTGGAGGTACATATACAATTATGTTTCTAGGCATTAAATTAGAATTTTTTAATGAAAAATTAAG
Organism: Pyrocephalus nanus; assembly: GCA_038380795.1. Taxonomy (NCBI): domain Eukaryota; kingdom Metazoa; phylum Chordata; class Aves; order Passeriformes; family Tyrannidae; genus Pyrocephalus; species Pyrocephalus nanus. The sequence continues at coordinate 88,485,563 of CM076260.1, read as the reverse complement.
GTGGAATCAGCCGTTTTTATTCTCCATTTGCCTTGCTAAATGAAAGACTCCAGATAAAACAAAGGATTCTTATCAGTTTAGGGGATTCTGCTTTTGTTGGGGTGTTCTTTTTATATGTAAGGTCAACTGAGACAACTGAGCTGCTGGCTTCTGGCAAAAGTACTAATTCATGTGACTGATGAGATTGTCAGCACAGTACTCACCGAAATGAAATGTGGGTATTTTATAAATATAAAGATAAGAATGTCCATTTCATTCTTATTGGTATTAGACTATTTTAAGACTAAAACACTCTTTGTAAAAGAGACTCCGTTTTATAAATAGTTCATTTTGCTTAAAGCATCAGCAAAATTTCCAATTCAGAATCAGTAAGCATCATTTCTAATAAAACGTAAATGAAAACAGTCCACTTGATGGGTAATGGAAACTTGGTTTCAGTGCTCCAGTCTTTTTCCTGAGTTGCTTCCAATGCTGTTTGTAATTAAGTGGGCAGAAGAGAGATTTTGTGATGGTGGTCACTAACTCCTCCAGATGCCTGATTCTTCTGGGGATGGTGTTGGAGTTTTGTGTACGTGCGTGCACGCTGGGATTTGAACTGCATAAAGTATTTTACTGAAAGCTTAACAAACAGCATATAGTGCTGATACAAACGGAGCATTAGACATATCTGTCTTTAATACAGCCATCTGTTGAGTGCTACAGCAGTTTTTCAAAAGCCTCCCTCAGCATAGACATCAAAGTCTATTCATCCACCTGTGCCTCTGATCTTCTAATATTTTTCTTATTTAAAAATAGCAAAGGGAGAGGAGCAGTCTTTATTAAAAAAAAAAAAAATCCAAAAAAGCCCTAAAACCTCCCCCACAGAACTCATGCAGCCAATTCAGAAATTGTTAAAAATGTCTTTACTTGAATATTCAGCACTATTATTCATAAAAAAGCCACTCAACCATGCTTTCATTTTCCTCTCCTCTGAGCAACCCCTGGCCTTGCTAACACCTATTTCCTGCCTCATCTATTTACAATACAGCTGCTGAGATCATTTTCTTGATCCCCTGGTCCGATGACATCAGCCGGACCCGTGAACTCCTCTACCGGCTCACTCTTGATGGACAGAGAAGCATTTCTCTGAGAAGCTGGTCAGTGGAAGGAGGAGCTTGCATTACCCTGATGCATTCAGCAGCTGTGGCCAAAAAGAGGGGAGAAAGCTGAGGTGCCCCTTTTGCAAAGGTCCTCTCGGGTGATGAGAGAAACCTAGACACAAAAAACGTGGCCCCATGAAGCTGCCCAGTGAACGTAGGCTGGCAAAGCCTGGCATAGCTCAGATGTTCTGCTGCCTCCTTCTTTTCCTCATTTACTCGCTAATTTGCCAAGACCAATCGATTGGTCTCCTAAGTTGTTAGTGTGAATCAGTGATCTCCTGGTTATCACCTCATGCTGCCCTAGTGCTGTGCCCTGATGTCACTCTGGACTTAGGAGGGGGGCACTCGGTGTTGTTTGCTGACATGGGGAAAGCAAGACCACCTTCCCCTGCTGTAGCAGAGCAGGGGGCAGGGACAGGAGGAAGAGGCTGTGATGAGGTGGGAGGGAGGTTGCCTGTTCCCAGCCCCAAGCTCCATGTGTGGTTGCCTCAGAGTACCAGAAGCAACAGGCAAGTTTGGGGTTTTTTGTCATGGAGAGCAGAGCATATATCCTGGCCAGGGCATGGCCCTTGCCTACCCCTATCCTCAGGAGGTGCCTGATGGCCATGGCCCGGGCTGCCCTGGTGCTTCCTTGACCACCCACTGGTGGATGAAGTGGTGAGACACAGGAGGGGACCTGGCAGACAAGGCCCCTTGAGGCACCCTGGCAGCAGGCACGCAAATTTTGTCTGTGTGCTTTTCTTACTAAAATAGGTTGAAAATATCGTATTAAAGGAAGTCATATCGCGTCACTCAGTCTCTGAAATGGCGTGACAACTGCTATGTGAGAGCAAGAGCTATTGATTACATAATGTTTTAGTTACCCTTTAATTTTCGAGAGATAGGTGGTGGCAAAAATTCTTTTTAATATGTGGTGCAACATTAAGTTACTCAAATCCAGCAATATTTAGAATTGCTGATGAAACGTGGTGAAATACAGGAAGATTTGTAATGAGCTCTTTAGTGCAGTGCCTAAAAGTTACAGGAGCTTATTCTCACAGCACTCGAAATCTTGGAAATATGGCAGTTTATTACTGGGCACCTGTATTTCATGCAGAGTGAAACTGATCTCCAAAAGAGCAAAGGCTCCTTAAAATCTACCAGAACAATGCAGAAATAAACAAATTTTGTGTTTCAGAAAAAGAGGATAAAGCATGTATTTCTTTTTCCCAGTGGGGATACAAAGGGAGTATTATAAACACGTGTTAACCGGCCCTACAAGCTGTGTGTGTTCCTTTCCCCCATTCTGTGACCAGAGCTGATCTGCCTTGCTGGGATCTGAATAGGTCACAGTGTTGTTTTCCACATTAGCATAGCTGGGCTCAGTATAAATTACAGTAAAAAAGTTGTTCAGTTGTAGCAGTTTTTTTAATTTTCTTCCTTGTCTCCTTGCAAACAGCAGTGTAAACGTATGGCAGAACGGTGCTTCAAATATTTGATACATAAAATTCAATGATATCCAACTTTCCAAGTGTTACACTTCTTTTTTACTCCAGTGAAGGTACGGGGCCCCCAACGTCTCTTTGCAGAAGGAGGCTCTGTTGGTAGTCAGTGTGTCCTGCCTACACCTTGGCTTTGTGATGTTTGGAAACTTTTTGTTTCCTGCATGTGCAATCACTTGCTTTGGGAGCCATTCTAAGGTGGTTTTTTTTCTAATTCTTTTCTTGATTACAGATTGACTTGGAGCCAGAAGGGAGAGTGTATGTCATCATAGACCTTTCAGGATCATCAGGTGAAGGTAGGGACTTTCAATATTTTATCTTATTCTTTCATGAATGGAATCTTCTCGGGGTCTCTGTAATGGAAGCGCTAGAGGAGATGTATGCTCTTAAATCTGTATGAGATCAAGTTAAAATGAACACATTTTGATGTATCTGCCTGTGAGTCAATAAGCAAGTTGTAGTTTTGTCTTACTCTATTAATCCCTAATGGTAATAATACCAGCTAAAAGGCCAGTAAAGAACTGGCAGTAGTTTAGTAGGATTAATTTCCAGAGGAAAGTTCCAGAATCTTTTTTTTTTTTTTTTTTTTTTTTTTGAAGACTGCTAACCATTATGTAGGTAGAAATGATAAGATGCCAAAGTTCAGGAGCTAGAGTTTATTTGCTTTTTAAGTTATTCTAATATTTGATATTTTTCCACTAAATATTTTCTTTTTCAAGTAAAGGAATGACCAAAATGTTGCAATTTTAAGAGACATTTTCATTTTTGTGAAACAGTAATTACATGTTGGAAAAAAACCCCAAATATAGAAGAATTTATTAAATTCTTAAGAAAAAAAATCTAAAGATAATTTTCTGGGGTTAACTTTGAACAGAGTCAAATGATATGTGGTGGGAATAAGATAATTTATGATGAAGCAAATCTGTGTATTTTAGTCATGCACTTGATGACAGCCTGATCTGCTGAAATGGCCTAGATGATTAGTTTGGGTTTGATTATTTTAATTTATGTCCACTGATCAGCTTTTCCCAGGAGCTCATAGAGCTCAGCTAAATGAGGTTATTGTTGGTTCACAGTACTTCAGGAAGATTCACAAAAAACCTGACAGAACCTGAAACCGAAAATGCTATGAAATGAAATTATTTTGCCTGGCACAGTTGAGAAACAGCAGAACAGCATGTTTATCTTTCTGTTCTCTGTAATGAATTGCTGCACTCTGACCAATTACTAGCAGTAGCTTTCAAAAACACGTATTGCTATAAATCTTGAATTTTAAAAATGAAGGAAACTATTATTTAAACTTTATCTTATAGCCACATTTTTTACCCACATGCTCTGCCTTTTTTCTTCCTGCATATTGAAGAAAATCTCAGTTAAATACTAGTTTCCACATGTCTTTCTAACTGGTCTGACAATGATCAACTGAAATGTGGTTAAAGGCATTGATGTGATTATGTCATAGGGCAGGTAGATGTTCTTCCAACCGTCCAATGATAGGTAATTGATACCCAGATGAGCATACTGTTAGTATTTCATCACAGGATGCATTCAGGTGTATTAGGCCTTCAACAGGCCACAAGAACCGTGTTATGTTGTTCTTCAAAAGTTGTTTAGAACTCTCTAGCCTTTTATACAAGAAAATAAAAAATGGCTGTGGTAATGACTCCTTTATTATGTAGTGCATTACCCCGTGACACTTGAAAGGGGCTTGGAAAGAAATCTGCAGAACTAGAATTTGTGTCACTGTATTACTGTTGAAGAGGAACACTCAATTGGAAATTGGCCAGCAAGGGAGGGAAAACAGCTTATGAAATGTTGGCTCATGGGAAGCCCTCAGGAAGACCAAGAGGCTTTAGTTTGGGTGAATTTGGTAGAACTCTGGAGAAGTTGGTGCTTATGAAGTGCAGTAGAACCTATATCCATTTAGAGCTTTCCATGCAATTAAATAACTGTGGAAAAGTGTTGTCTAGAAGTACTGCAAAATTCTCTAGGAAAGTTATACAAATCCATGGGAGGTTATAGAGCTGTGTCAGCTTCTCTGCCACTCTATATGGTGAAATTGCTTTCAGAAGCCACTTGAAGGGGAAGTTCTACTTCTCCAGCAGTAAACAGTGCACTTTTTAGGAGGCAGCCTGGAAAGCCCAAGGCTTTTAGACTGCTCTCCACTGCATGTCTTGCAGCCCAGCCAGCTCATCCCAATGGATTGTTCAAACCTCAGGGACTTTGGACTTGTTCTGAATACATACTTTTCTAGAACTTGTTTCATTCAATTCCAGTCTAGTTTTTGCACTAATGCTGTTTTGAAGCCTTCTTATAGCTTCTGAATGTTTGTATTGCACTGAGAAGGATGGTGAGTAATTATTTATTCTAGCAATCTTTTGTAAATTCTGTAGTAGGAACTGTCTGGCCCACATACTGAAAAGAAAATGCTAAATAAACTGTCACACAGAAGGTGATGTTCTCCAAAGTCAGGATTTAATTTTTTTCTGCTAAAATTTGAAGATTCCCATATTGTGCTTCAAAATCAGTTCTGCAAAATACTTCAGTGTGCACTGGCGATGTGTCAACATAGGAAGAGGGTGAGAAAACACCTTTTTAAAATACAGGTTTTTAATTCTCCATTTTGAACTATGGAACCAGTATTTCTTTAACACCTCTGAATCACCTCTTTACACTTACTTTGCCAAAGTTGAAATGTGGATTTATTTCCTTCTGTAGATTTACTTTATTTGAAAGGGCTTTGTTCATTCAGAATAAATCCATATATTTTTCCTCTGAATGGAAGCAGCTGTATCAGTGAAAACTTCCCAAATGTAAATATGCAATGAAGTATCCATTCACAGCCCAACTGCAACACTTTTCAGTAAAGTTCTATTTATAGAATTTTTTTAATTCTAATACTTCGGTTGGATTTTTTAAGTGTTGACAAACAGTAAGTGCCCTCTCAGAACTTTAAGGGATATTTCAAAAGCAAATCCCTTTGGTCAAACAAACAAATGTGGCTTCCCTGAACCTGGCACAGCAACTAATAGTATGAGTTGGAATTTTTTACATAATTCTTTGAGTCATGTACTGTGCCATATGCAAGCACATAACATCTTCAAGAATAAGCATTTCTGATAGCTTGCTTCTGGGAGACCGAATCAAAATGTGGGTGGCTGCTGTTGTTGTTACTCTATCAGTATAGTTTGTCAGTCTTGCAAAGCATGTAATCAGTCACTCCTGCTATTAACCAAACATCTGGTGACTCCACATTATGTATGCAGTTATAAGAAAAACAAAGGTTATAATAGACTCATGTTTGTAAGAAGGAATTAGCTTGGGAAAGATCCATCCTATTTATTCTGTTAGTTTGCAAATTGGATCTAATCATCGCACAGGTTCTAGTCTTGTATCTTGAACTTCTGCCTGGGCTATGTGGAAGGCTGTGTCTGTGTATCAGTCTGTCAGTGAACAGGAGAATCTGTAAGACATTCTGTTACTCATTTCTTCAATGGTGCTTCTTGTCCAAGGTCATATTGATTTGCTGTATTAATTCAGTGTTGCTGGAGCACATCCGTTATTTCTAGACTGAAGTGCACTCATTGACTGTTTTATTGACATGCTCTGGAAGTGTCTTTTCATCTATTTTTTTTTTTTTTTTTTTTCCCTGTAGTGCTTATAGAGTTCTGTGAGCAAAATTTTTTGAATTAGTTGAGAAATACTCAAGAGCTCCAGTGTAGCTAATCAAGATCCAAATGCAGGCTGAAAGTTTAAAACATAACTGACACAATGACACAATGATTCAGTTTATGAACTGGAATAACAGATGGCCAGCAAGTGGGTGAAAGAGGTAAATTGCCTGAGGAATGATTAAAAACATTTTCAGCAAAGTCAGTTTTATATATACTGAAAGGCAGGTGCTGCTATATTTAAAAGCTTGTGACCTGCCTGCTGCATTTGTCATTGTAGATTTCTTCTTTCTTTTTGTTACTGGTTTATGTGTGACACAAATGTATACTTGCAATAGCTTTCTACCCACATAGAAATTAAGTTGCCATTTGAAATATGTCAGTATTGAATCAACTGTAGACAACTTCAGAATGACCTTGACATATTTTTCTTAACTGTGTTTACTGGAGGTAATATGTAATAAAAATTTATTAAGGATTCAAAACTCTTTATGTACCATGTCAAATCGATTATAATGCCTATTTATCATTAGATGTCCCAATTTGTTTTATGCAATTGTCTTTCTATACAATTTCAGATTCCCCATTTTAGAGCAGGCAGTTGAATTGCAATAAAACACCACAACTTCCAATGCATTCATCTTCAGATTCATCTGCTTATAAAATACTGAAGTTGCACAGGATGAGGAACATAAGGTGATATCTTACAATAAAGCCTGATCTGAAGTCATGACATTTTGTGATTGGGAAATATTTTGTTTAGGTTGATAATTTGGCCTTTTGCATTGAAATAGCCAACAAAGAAGTCCTTAGAATTCAGACTGCATCAGGTTATGTATTTAACATGTAATTCAAAATATATGAGTTTGGAAGAGATTTCCCAGTTTTCTTAGCTCAGTTACTTGAAGGCTCTTAGGTTTGCAAATATGATTATTGTTGATTGGCATGTCATGGCAGAAGGTCTGCATGAAAAAAGTATCAGTAGAAGCAGGGTGTGTTTCTTAATGCCATTTTGGTGTCTCATACTTGATAGATCTGTAACATAGATACAGCTTGTTAATCAGAATATCCAGAGGATTTGTTCCAGGCATTGAACTTAGGTAGAATCAGTACAGCAAGAAAAATTGTATTTCTGTTCTATGTTGTAGTGCCCCTTTGCAAAGATCTGTTCATGGAAAGTATCCCATGGGATGAAAACTTTCTCTTCAATTGCTAATGTATCTGTTTGCCAGAGCTTTTCCTTAAACTACTTTGTAGTTGTTGTTGTCATCATCATTAACTATGCTTCTTGTGCTATAAGGGCTCAGTGAAGGAGATCTGGTTGTGCCAGGCACTGTCTGAACAGAGAACAGTAGAAGGTGCTTAACCAGAAATCTCAGACTCTAAATGACATGCATCAGGGAGTTAGTCTTTTTGCATGGTTGTTTCCAGAATTTGTGTTACTGAAGAGCTCTGCTTTCTTTCACGAATGCCTTCTATTACAAATACAACCTTGTCAGGCTGTTTTTCGCTTCCTGGTAGCCATCAGCTGCTGATCCTGGTGTGCTGAACAGGTTGCGAAAGAATTCTTGTGTTTGTTCAGAATTTCTATTATTATGACTAGGTAGTTAGACCTTACTGAATGTTCTTCTGGTAGGTGGAGAGCAGCTCACCCCTCTTTCTAGAAACATTTTTCAATTTCTCAGAAACCTCACTGGAAGGTACAAATTGTTCTTTATTTCCACTGATCAATGTCTCCATTGCAATATATGTCTAGCCTACTTTTGCTATTCCTCCTGGCATCTCTCTCTAAAAGAAAGTTTCAAGTTAATCACAAGCTTAATTTAAATGCACATTATTACATTCAAGATTTCAACATAGAAGTCAACCTTCTTTATTGTATTAGTTTTGTCTGTGCTGGTTTAACCACTTGTTTACAAAGGTTACATATTTTCTAGATTATTTTTGCTTGTTTTTAAATGACAATGAATGAAGAGTCTATTTTTAATAACGTATGTACTAATAAGAAACACGTGGAAAAAAGTCACTATTAAAGACCTTCTTATCTCATATTTTTCAACCTAAAATTTGATTGACCACTCAACTCAAACTCACCCTTACCTTCCTCTTTATTTTAATGTTTGAGAGGAAGCTGAGTGTTTAAAGTGGCTTAGGCAGAGCCATAGAGAGTCTGGGAAGGGTCAGTGATGGAGTCAGAGTGCGTATCTCTCAGGGGGACCAAATAAGCCTCTGTAGCTTCCCCAGAGCGAAAAGGATCTGCACAAAAGGATCTGTTGTGGCTTTGGGGCAGGCAGGCTTCCAGTGGTAAAATGTAAAGTATCTGTGAAGTAAAGATGCTACTTGACATCTGGGAAACTGTTTACCAAGACTTAGCAAGCCACTTGAACATTATGTTTTTAGACTCAAGGCTGTTTTTTTTTTGCTGGGAGTTAAAATAATCTGAAACTGTGTGAACAGTGCTGAACTGGCAGTGCTAACTGGATGCTTTGTGTCTTCAGTCACTTGACTCCAGCAGGTTTAAGAGTTAGATCTCTTTTACAAGTGCAGCTTCCCCTAGATGCTCTTGGAAATATTTTGTGCTCAGGGTGATGGAGTTTGAAGCATGTTCATATTTTTCTCCCTTCCTACTGCAGAGTAAAATACCCAGTCAGAGAAACCAGGCATGCATTGGTTGTTCTGCTCTGTTCAATCTCAGGAAGGAGGACTCCGCTTCTAAAAGTCTAATCTCATGGTTTTGTTCATAGCTTGGGTAAAGGTAGGGTCCTACACTAGCTTTTTAATTTTTTTTCTGCAGGCTTCTCTGCTTTAACAGAAAACCAGCGAGTAGTAGTGTGTGAGCCAACCTCAAACCTAACCATAACTTTTCTTTTCAAAACTCATTATGCAGTCTATCAACTGAGAACCTATTTCCTTTGAAGCTTTGGTTTTATGTAGGTAGGGCTTGGAGGATTATTTTTTTTCCCTATTCAGCTTCTCACTCATTCAAACCACAAGTGAGGAATAAGAGAAAAATCAAAGAAATAGAAGAAAAAACTGATTTGCAAAGTTTTGCCTTCTCCTATGCCTTCATTTTCTCCTCTTAGGAGAGATAATTCAAAGCTTTTACTTCTCTTGAGTCTTATTTGGTTTAAACTTAAAATATCTCTGTGCTGAAATGTGGAGGCTTATTAGAAAAATTAATCTTTTTTCTGTTTCTTTTTGAAACTCTTCATCTATTTTATAACTGTGCATACAACTGAAAGAAATCTTTACCATCCATATCTTGCGTTTCTTATTTGTTTGGGTTTTTTTTTGAACTAAACAATCAACCAATCAAAAAAACACCAAAAAATGCCCGAAGCATTGCATTTATTCTAACATGGAAACTTGAAGGTTGTGATGCTCAGACAGACAACTTTATCTTCTCAAAGGAGCAACTCTAAATAAATCTGTTAGAATAATAAATAAATAATTATAAATAAATCTGTTAATGTCGGTAGATAACTGTAATATCTGACTCTGGTATGTATTAACTTGTTGGTGTGGTAGGTGATGTCTTCCTTCTGAGGCAAAATTTCACCTATTGATAGCATGACAACTGGAAGTAGATGTTTGTTGCTACTCAAATGGCAGTAACTGGAAAGCCTGAGAGGAGGAGCTGTGAAATAATAGTCTGAGAGTCTGCATTAAGTTCTTGGCTCTTGCCAGTTAACACTGACTTGAGTAATGGCACAGGCATTTAGTCGGGAAAATGAACTTTGCAGGTGAACTTTTCAAACCCAAATTTCTTTTTAAAGGTATCGGTGCACACACAAATCAGCACTTGGTGACAGTTCAGTCTGTTGGTGCATGATCCTTTTAAACTGTGCTACTCAGTGAAGAGATTCTCCAAAGGGTGCTTATATAAATTTAACTTTGTGTGGCAAATGCCTTCATAACGAACATCTCTCCATGGATTTATAGCCACCCCTTGGATTGTATCCAGTTAGCTGATTGAACATCTGGTGAGCATTGTGTGTTTGTACTAAGCCCTTACTGTATAAAGCTGTCTCGAGCTTTTCAGGCAAAGATCGATGATCTTTTCTTGGCAGAGCTTTAGCTGTTTGCCAAAACAAATGCTGTGCAGGGAACAAGACACAGATACAAGATTTGGTTTAAAGGCACCTTTATATGGTACTGTAGGAGTTTGTACTTGTTTAAGGAAAATTGTGTTAAGCTGAAATAGAAAAGTATTGAAACTTATATACCTACCGTGTTCCAAACTGCTGTTGCTCTCTTCTCCATTTATGTAGTAAAAGTTCTGATTCCCATATGTTGGGGTTTTGTTTTTCCTAACAAAATTGTGCAAGGTCTGTGGGATAGGCATGTTTAATTTTACAACTGCTTATGCCTAGTGTTTTTTTGAAGAAAACTGGAGAAATGTATCAAATTAAAAACTATAATGATGTTTTCATAAATAAGTGAAACGTGAACTAGTAATAAGTTTTAAAATAGAAATGCATTTTTGGAAATCTGTACATGCCTAGCTATTTCATAATACAAGACAAAATACAGATTAATCCAGTGCTCATTGTATACTATGATGTGATTTGAAAAATTCCTATAATATTATAGTTTATAAGTATTCATTTTGTTGTACTTCATAAAGTACATAACCTATACTCTCATGATTTGTAATGTTTTGCTCTGCACTTTTGTTGGTGCAGTAATGTGCTCTGAATAGATCTGTTCCCTCTTCCCCCCAACGACAGTCAAGCCTGTTTATTGTTAGTGTAACTGGGGGAAAGGGCCTTGGTATAGTCTCTTCTTATTAATTGATTAGGGGATTAATGGACTTTCCATTCATCAGTGAGATTGTGAAAACTTAGTTCTTCTGTGAATGTCACGAACCAAATGTCTACTGCCTTCAGCACAGCCTAAGAATCTACTATTCTTTTTAATTTTGGGTTCTACAGTAGTATAAACAGCTAGAGTATCAAAAACTATGTATTTTTTGAGTATAGTCTTGAAAGGTTGAACTATTTTAGCGTTTCCATGGATGTTCTGTACATGTATGGGGAAAAATTGTTTTGCCACTATAAAAGGCAGTCTCTGGACGTACAAATGACTGAATAAAGAATGTGTGTATCACTTGCAAGTCAGAGTTTTTGCAAGAAAACTTCAAAGAAAGCAAACTCTAAACTCTGCCTGCTCCTTTGTCTTTTTTTCATGATATGCTTTAGTTTGCTTTCATTATTTCTGCCGTATACCTTCAGTGTATCAAAGAAGTGAACTATATATGATACCAGAAATTATGTAAAATATAGATTTTAATCTGCACTAACAGCTTTAGCAGTCTGATATTTTGAACATGGAGTTATTGCATGCAATATAGATCCTTGATTTCTTGTATACTAAGGATGGGGTAAATTCCTAAGAATTTATACTTATTTAGCATTACACACACACTAAACCATTGATAAACAATCAAGCAATATAAGCATCTAGGTCAAAATAGGCAACCTGAATAAATCTGAGGAGTTTTAATACTTCCAATTTGCATCAGTGGGGCTCCTTCCTCTAAGACAGAACAGATAAAAATTCTCATTTATATCAGTGTTATAAAGGAACACTAAGAAATATGCCCTTTTTACTTACTTCTCTATTTATAATTCCCAAGTCAGTACCAGGAAACTTGATCTTTCCAGTTAATTCTGAAGCGTGTGCTTTTCTTCTTTATTAGACACTGTTCTCAAAAAATATTCAATACAGCATTTTTTAACTTCGTCTTGGAAGTCTGCTCTGCTGTGAATGGTGCTATTTAAAGGAAACATCTTCCATTGCAATTTGTGAATTTTCTGTAGTAGATAAAAGTAACCCAGGATATTAGTTCTCCTCTGCCTAAAATCCTGGAAGCAGCTGTACTTGCCTCTCTGCAGAGCAATGTAATTGTTTACATTTGCACAGCCACATTGTAAGGCAAGAGAGGAAGAAAGAATTTCTTTTCCCATTTGGACTTCAGCAAAACAAAACTGTATGAATGTATAATGGTTTTCCAACTTCGGTCAAGATTCTTGAAAATCTAGTCCAATCTTTATTAAAAATATGGTGCAATATTTAACTATAGTGTGACAAAGACCTGAAACCATTATTCTGTGTTCTGTTTTTAAAGAGTGCCCACTTAACAGTACAGTTCTCACAGTAATCCTGTGTGAGGACTTTATTTGGGGCTTGGTGAAAGTCAGATGACTACTGTGGGATTGTCTTCTCACCTGAAGAAAATTCTACATGGAGAGGTCAGAATATTAAGATAAGGTATGAGGCTTTTCCTCAGGGATTGAGTTCTTCCCTTTACAAGAATAGTCTATGCATTTCAGTTCAACAAGTAAATCATAAACGCACCCCCACATGTTCAATTAACATTATATTTGATATTATAATATTCAGAAGCAGAGTTCACAAATATTTCAGTGCTTTGTAAATGTCAGCGTGAGAGCATGAGAGTCACACATAACACCTGCTGAATAGAGAAAAAAGAGGAAGAAAAAAGTCTCATTAGCTGCAAATGCATTAAGTAAAATTTAAATGCGGGTTTGTTTTGATTCTTAAACTACAGCAATTCGAATTTCAGTATCTGATTTACTTTGCTGTTAGAACAGCTTGTGGACTAAATATGTTTTTACTTACTTTCAAATGCTTTAGAGTGTTTGTGAAGAAAAATAGAGTTAAAATTTATAAGAAATTCTAAAGGCTCTTTTTTCTATAATTCATTTGTATGCATTCCATAAGTATAGCAGATTTTGTGAATGTCCATGATGGCAGATGTTTGTTTTAGAATGTGCAGTTTTCACATGTTCAGAGTTTTTGGAGTGAATAGAAATATATAGTTATTATACTGAATACACTTCAAGACTAGTGCAAATCCAGTGCTTCAGGCAAGATAATACCACAGTTCTCTGTATGCAATGGAATCACTGATGAACCCATTTTATAAGAATGATTTTGAGGCTAGGGTTCTCTGGTTAAACCCTGTAAATAGGGCGATTTGTACATCTGCCCCCCTGACTTTGGGCAAGCTTCTTCAGTGCATCAGCAGACCTCTCTGGAAAACAGGAGTACATCTGCCTATTGTGCTGCAAGGCTAATGTTAGTAAGTGGAAGTTTTCCTTGAAAGAAAGAGCTTTATAAAGACTGGAAAAGGACTGGAGATTTAGATTTATATCTTCTTTTGAGTTAACTGCATGCTCTTCTTTGAAAGAGTAAAAAGTACATTTGGTGTGATTTAATGATCATGCAGTTAGTAAAATGCAATTTATCTCTGTTTCAGAGTCCTAAATGAACTTTTGGGTTTTGGATTTTTTTAAGTGTTTTTAAGGATTCATTATTGTTAAAGTCTTTTTGCTGGCTGTAGTTACTAAACTGTAGTTGGGTCCTTTTTCAAAATCCTTTCTCACAGCATTTTACTGAATATAAAACTCAATACTTTGCATAGAGATGCAGGAGTTATTAGTCCTTAGTTATACTTCTAAATTTGAGAGTTCAAATTGACCGTAATAAAAAGTGGATTCTTTTTTTCCCCAATGTGTGGTGGTGTATTGGATTTCACATTTGATCAAAACCGAAGCATTCTATGCCAGTCCAATACATTCTACACCAGTTTCTCTGCAGTGTTCATTTTGTTTTTTCTAGGGAATGAGACTCACGATTCCTAATTCAAATATAGTAGGAGTAGTCAAAGCAGTTTTCCTTTACTGTATGTATGGCAGCTGTACAGGCTATAAAAGTTGCATCTGAGAATATGCATCTTCTTAATTTCTTTGCCCCAACTCTTTTAACTATGTAAAGTATTAAAATGGAACTATCATGTTACCAAATTCTTCTTCTGAGTTACAAATACCAGATGCTGCTGAAGTCACAGCTATCGTCTCTTAGGGTTGTATTTACACAATAGTTTAAAACTGATTCCTTCTGTCAATACTGCTACTCCTAACATTACTCACTTTGAAGGACTGCATGAAAGGCTGAAAGTGGGTTTGATTTGCTCTAGCACAGGTGAGACTGAAATTGCTACAGCATTTCTGGTCTGAGAACGTCTGGATAGCATGAGGCAGTATTTCTTCTGTGACTGTAATGAGGGCAAACCAGTTCCACTGGAACAATTTTCCATCAATATGATAGTTGGAAGGCAATACGGAAACAGTCCAACCTTCCAGTTTCGTACCTACACTAGAGAGACTAAGAAAAGAATCTTCTCTTTTAAACATCTGGAATCTATTTCTTCAGTTTTATGGTATTGATGTTGGGTTTTCTTTTTGTTCGTTCTTCTTCTCTCTGTTCCTGGGAGACATACAGTTGGAGTTTTTAATTAGTTAGAAAATGGGAGTTTCTGTTAAGGATTATTCAAAATAAAGTTAAATAATGGCATTGTTAAATTCAGTAGGATCTAAATTTTATTGCTAGTTTCCTATTTTTATATCACCCAACTAAGTTTTTTCCTTTTTCTTCTCCCATCTAGCCCTTCTTTCTCAAATAACAGCTGGGGACTGACTTCATTTTAAAGTTTGTATACATTAATCACAGATGAGCTGAACATGAAGTTGCTGTTAGTGTTCTCAATACAGTAATCTTTTTGGAAATTTGCTGCTACTTTTGCATGGCTATGTAGTCAGTAGCATTTCAGAAGGTCATTTTCTGAGGAACAGGCACAAAACCTCTGTAATTGTGAAGAAAGATTTTAATTTTTTTTTTTTTTAAAGGCATCTTCATCTCTTTTTTCATTTGGTTACTATTCTTAGTAGCTCCTTCCAGAGAACCCAATGGAAAACTTGTGGCACTTAGGCAAACAGTCTCTTGAAGCAAATATCTTTCCACAGGAAGCAGTGTGGAATCAAGGCTTTTTCTCCTTTTGTTTCTTAACTTCCCTGGGATGGAGCTACCTACCTCATTAAGGTTCTTGTGAAATCTCACCTGTCTCTGTAGGCACTAAAGCTTTAATCTCTCGTGTAATTCTTTATACAGGGTTTGATTATGCACAGCTCTTGGCACCAGTGCATGCAAGTAGTGTCTTCTCTTGCTCTGAATGCTAAATCAAACAAAGCCTGTTTTATGCCTTGTTACAATGGGAGGAAAAGAGCAGACAACCATTAATTGCATTGTTTGAATTTGGAGCTCAAAATCAAAGTCAGACTTCTTTTTCTCCTTGTTACTGTAAGGTTGGGTTGTATTCATTATCTTGCTGACTGGCCTGTAACTGTCTTCCCTTGCTTCCTGCTGAGCTGCTTATCCCGGCCTGAAGTGCGTTGCTTCCCCTTCCACTTCCTGCCAGCTTCGTCTCCAGAAGTGCAGGCAGGCCAAAATCTGAAGTCCCTGCCCCGACAAAGCTGATTCTTATTTGGATATCGGCATTTGGAGCTGTAATTTCCTGTAGATCCTTCCTTGCTGAGCTCTTTAAAGTTTGCTATAGTTGGGATAAGTAAAAGCACTTACACAGATGACAGAATCAGTTGAACAGCAGAGTGAATTTTCCTCTTTGGTTTGGCTTGGAAATACTACTGAAATATGTAATTGCTTTTGGGAGAAGTCATGATTTTGATGTGGCAGAGAGACTGTGGCTGTCTATTATTGGGAGTTCATTCTTAGCAGGAGAAAAATCATTGCAAATCGTAATATTTGTGTTTTATTACAAATTTTAGGCATAAATTAGCCAGCCTTTATGTAGCAATGATGAGGCATGGAACTGCCAATGCAAAAGACCACTTGTACATTTTGCTTTTGAGAAGATAAACAGAATCCACGGGGAAAAAAAAAAAAAAATAAGCAAGAGATACTGTTGATAAAAGACCATTCATTTACAAAACCAAAATTAATCTTACCATTGTAAATATAAGGAAAATTCTGAACTGTTTCCATCAGTCAGAAGGACTTGTATATGTGTGTATACACACACACACACATATATGTATTTTTGTAGTTTAAAGAAATAATTTATAACTGAAAAGCTGCTTGAGAGTGCCTGGAAAACGTTAGTGTTTGATACGTTGCATCAGAAAAACAAGGCATTCTGTTAGGGTTTTATCAAGCACATTAATAATTGATAATGGTCGCAATAGTATTGGTATTTTTATTAATCTTGATTAAACATGTATACTTTGTATGTCCAAATGACCAAGCTACTTACAGTTTAAAAATCTAGATTGTCATTTTGCCTGTCTGGAATCTTCCTAGGGATAATACATTTTACCACTTAACTGGAAGATGCTAGAGTCCACAAAATAGCCAGTTACTGTTTTGGTTGGCTTCAAGTTGTCTTATCAGTGCAACCTGTTCCTGTTGCAATGTGTTGTGGTCTCACCTAAATGTCAGTGCTCATACAGAACTTCATTTAGCACCTAGTTTCCCTCCTCATAGTAATCTTCTTCTGAATGAAGAAAACCTAAGCAACACGTGTTTCCATCATAGTTGGTGACAAACATCCAATATGAGCATTCCCTTTATTTGATATTGTCAAGCCTGAGATGGTTATATCACAATATTTAAATCCCTTTCCAAGAACAGCACTGTTCTGTAAGACTTGCTGTAGCTGCTTATTTCTTCTTGTGGCCTAGAGGTAATTTTTACATTCCTTTTGGCAAAAGCATAGAAATACCTGTTTGAACACTGAATAAAAAGCCAAAGCAAATGTTTAAGTGTTTCTGTAATTAAGGAGTATGAAAAGCTTGCTGAAATTTAAGCAGCCACTTGACTATGCAGCAAAAAAATAAGGTGTTTTTAGTGTTTCATCAACATCTCTTATCTGAGGTGTGAAAAAAAATGTTTTACGAACAAGTTGCAGGGCAGTAGGTTATGTAATTTAGAATTAAAATAATATACGTATTACAATCTTGATATTACAGTCTTCTTCCTTCTTCCTTCTGCTGGTATTGTTGATGCCCTTTATATGGAACACAGCCAAGGTTTCCTGTGTGTGGTAATAATTGCATATAAATGGTATTTCTTATCACAGTACACTTCATATATTGCTTAAGCTTTGTATCTTTAGAAAATGTGGTTTTGTATGGGCAAGCAGAGATCCTGCCAGACCAGGAGAATTGCAGGCTAGTGAATTGGTCAGTGAATGCAGAACTCGGGAAGTTTCCTCAGCAAGAAAGTATTCGTGACTTTGAACAAGTCATCAATTTACCCCACATCTCAATTCTGTTTGTATGTGAACACTGTTATTAAATAGAACTGCCACAGGGATAAAATACATGGAAAACTGAATCAAGCAGAGAGGGCTACAAAGGGGTAGGAGCATGTTGGAGCTGGGACTGTGATCATGCCCACGCCATCAGCCTGAACTTGGACAGTCGGGCACTGTGAGGGAAAAGACAATATAAAATTAATAATACTCTGTGCTGGGTGATATGTGACAGAAGTATTTGAAATCCTTTCTGTTAACAATTAAGAGCTTTTCTGATTCTGGAGGAAAGTATAGTTGGAAATGTTGATATTTCTCTTTTTTTCAGTGTAGTACTTCATAGCCTTCAGCTAGTAGCAAGAGCTTTATTTTTTGCCTTAGGCCATCAAACTATGGCAGATTACGAGGCAGAGTTGTTTTCTGAGAGCTGGGCATTGGAGCTTGAGTTCACTTCTCTAAAGGAGGGCTATTAGGTGCATGTTCCTTGTTGTATTCTCAAATAAAACCTCCTGAATAATCTGAAACTAAGGTATAACAACTTTAAAATAGAAATTTCTGAATTGCATACATAGATGAAGGAAATACATCAAATTGTCCTGTCAGTTTTGAGGAAAAGCAATTGATGCAGATTCTAGTTTGCTCTTGTACCCTAACCTGTCAGCTGCTGCGGAAGCCCATGACAGATCTGCAACACAGTTTTTTTTCCCATAGGATCAGCACTAGGCACTCTTGTTAGTATTTCTATTATGACTTTGTCACTTTAGAGATGTATTAGAACCCATATTATGCTTCACCTGTGACCTCCTTGGGAAGAAAATCAAGTTCAGGTTATAAAACCATACAATAATATTGACATGAAAGTGATTCATTTTAAAGCTATTAAATTATGATTGAATCTGTTTTCATGATTGACTACTGTGAACTTCGTTCACCCAGGACAAGTGGGGATTGCTGATGTACAGGCTGATTACCTGTGTCTTATCTGTGTGACATAAATGGGGAAAAAGCAGCAGCTTAATGAAAGGGTAGAGATTTTATTTTTTTTAATAAAATATTCCACATTACAAATTTAGTGTAGAGTTTCAAACTAGCTTTGTCTTGCCAAGTCTTTTATCCATATGCTAGTCACTGTAATGTAAAATATGGACAGTGCAATTTTCATACTGCGTTACCTGAAAACTCTGGGAAGAACAGAGCAGTTGATTATGAAAATAGCTCAAACATCCTTTCAAGCTGCTGAAGTTCATGTTTGAAATGGACAAACTCATTGGAGGAATTTGTTTAGCTCTTGTTATTCAGAATTTATACACTGGTAATGTTCAGTTCTAAGTTGTTTTTTTTTCAACACAGTGCTTTTACCTGAACAAAGTTGAATTCGTTAATAGTAGAGGGAATGGATTTTGATTTGTAATTGATTAGCTGTCTTGATGTGTTTGCATCAATTGAAGAATGCACAAGCAGAAGCACAATATTGCTCCAAGGAATTTTCCAGCCCTCTGTTTCAGTGGCTGGATGGCATTTAAGGTAACTATGCAATGTAACGGATGCTGATTTCACCGTGTATTACTGTCATGGTAATGACTAATAGTGCTGATAAAAGGCAGTTGAGCGTTTGCCTAGGGCATGGAAAAATGACTTTCTGGGGTGTACTCTTTACCATGATGTCAACGTTGTTTGGAATGCATGGATTCCATCATGGCTTTGTGTTTTGTTTTGAAATAGTCCTTGCTTTTATGCATAACTCCTCTGTTCCGATTCACAGGAAAATTCTTGTATCTGTGGTGGTGTTTTGCTGTGTTAAATTGCAATCGGCACTGTAGACAAAGGCAAAATTTTGAAGTTTTAAAAAGGGATCGCTTTCTGCTTTTGATATTGAAGGAATACTTGGGTGGCCTGTGTGAAATCAGTTGGTGGTCTAAGACTAATTCCTCATGGATACATCAAAAACAAACAACAAAAAACCCCCCTTCCATTATAAACAACACTCTTGCTGATACATTCAGCATGGAACAAGAATTGAGCTGTGGAGGAATAAAATCCTCTGTGACCTTCAGTTACAACTTCTCCCAAAACACTGTCCACATTGGTGGTGGAATGTTGACTGTTATTTTGTTACTGGATTTCAGAATTGTCATGCAGATAGTTTAAGAAGGGAGCTCCATCCACTGTTGTCTCATCTTTGAGCAAGTAGTGGAAATTAGGCATAGAAAGTTGTATTTGGATACTGACTTAATTCCTTGAAAAATAAATTCCCTGTGTCTCACCTTTAGGCATGCAATATACTTGCATCTTATGAAATTTATTTCCTTAGCCTGTACTAATTAAATTAACAAGTAGTAAATCGTACATGATTTGTGATTCTGTGTATGAGATTGTATTTTGCAATACAATCGGAATATTAAAGAGTAGACTTCTATTATTGCTGCTGAGCTATTGCTTAATTTACCTTGGATATGAATAAGAGTAGGACAGCACAGGACTTATAAACCTTGACCCGTAGATGCTATGTGAAACTTATTTGTTTACCAAGCACTCAGAAGGGATGTATTAGGGTTGTGTCAATGGTGTTGTAGCCACTTATTTTATGACGTGTTAAATAAATTTGGTGTGTATAGGAAGGTCTTAATAAAGTCTGCAAATGGGTATCTTATACGGATGTTTCTTAGAAGGATTCTTTGCAGATGAATGTTTTTAGAATTTTTCTAATTCCAGATGGTTATGTTAATAATTTTAACTGCCTGTGGAATTTTTAAAGTAGCTTGTGATTTGGTTTGATTTGCTATAGTGAATAAGTATACATAGATGTTGGCATAATTTTCCAGAAAAAGCAGAAATTATAGATGCTGGAATTGGTAGATTGTATCAAATAGACCAAAGACAGAAAAGTAACACAGAAAGGGTGACTCTTCTGCAGAATAATGCAAATCCTATTGTTTTGCACCTACATCCAGAGGCTTTGCATATGTAAACCTGTGAGGTGACCAGGAATGCAGCAGGTGGTTTCATTTCAGTGTCTAGAACGTTTCACATTATTTGGTGCTGCTGCTTTTGCAGGCGCCTCTCTGGACGACTGTACACAAACAGCTGGGCAGCGTTAGAGCAGAACACAGAGTCTTCACCCAAACCTTTCTATCTGTCATCATTATAAGAATGTTTCACAGTTTGTGTTTGTGGAAGCTGAGGTTTCTCTGTACTGCAGTAGTTTCTTGGTGCTGTACACCCCTCTCGTGTTTGACTGAGAGCCTTTGTGTCTCATCCTTTTGTATGCAGCAACACTCTAGGGCTCAGCTACTTTCTGAGCCTAATAATCCAACGGAGTTGCTCGTTGGAGGATGTTTTACTTTAAACAAACCATTCATGTTTCTGCTTCTGTTGTTTCCCAGTATTCTGCAAACCAGGAATCAGGAACGGGAGGAGCCCTAGCCGAGCAATCATGCAGCTGAAAGGCTGCACGCTTCCTCTTTGCTCTCTGCACAAACACTTCTCTAAGTCCTGTGCAAGAATTTCTAATGCAGTTTGACTGACACCTTCCCCTGTCCATCTTCAGGAGAGACCACTGTGATGAAACTTAATAAAATTAATTATCAGCATATTGCAATGTTTTCTGTGTTAGCCAAACATATTTTTAGTGTTGGCTGAAGAAATCCTCAATGACAGTGAAAAGTAGCAATGGTAAAAGTGGAAACATAATGGTGGTGCATGCTTGAAAACTAAATCAGGTCCTTAAAAAGTTTAGTCTACTTTGTCTTTCTCATTTGTATCTGTGTTCTAAATTTCAATTTCAGAAATGTGTCTAACAAAATTTCACTTTGTTAGACTTACCTTCAATATCACACAGAAGCTGTGGATAAAACAGTATCTTCTGGTCTTATTTCCATGTATAACACTCTTCCTTGCGGAATAACTTATAGAAGGAAATAGAAATGCTGAGAAAATCAGATCCTGTTGATGTAGCTAAATGTATTTATTTCAAATTATCATCCTGCAAAGATGAGATTTAGCAGAGAGAGGACTCTTTCATGTGCAAGGCAAAGGGACATCTGCAGGTGCATCTGGAGGAAACACTTGGATCCTGTGTGTTGTGCTCTGTTTTTACTGGGCTGTTATTATTGGTCACTGAAAGGCAAGATGCCAGAACTGGACAGGAAATACTTTTTTTTTTTTTTCCTTTCTATGAGAGTTTTCTGACAAAAATATGTTTTGCATAGAAACTTCTGAAAATAATGCAGAGTTTTGTAAGAAATTTTATTTCACATCCTCTCCCAGCTATTTTTCCAAAAGGATTTTTGAGGGATTTTAGCTAAGTCTCCTTAAGTAGCATGTACTTTTTAAACTGAATCTGTTGTAAATATGTGTTTCCACTCAGCTTTGAATTTTGAAAAAATAACTTTAGAACAGAAACTTCCTGATTTTTTTTAGGCAGTGCTGTTCTAAATATAGGAAGTCCTAAAGGAGATCTAAACCACTTCATTCTCAGGTGCATGCTGTTCAAGACCTGTATGATAACAGTTTCTTAGAACTTGAAAGATGGATTGGAAAAAAAAATTCTTTGCGAAGTCCATGTTGTTCGGGCTTCTTGTCTCTCATGATTTTCAGCAAGTTTTTCCTTCATGCTGCAGCACACACTCCTCCTGGAAACAGCTTTAAAGTTATTTCAATTTTCTGTGTCTCTGTTGCCTTCTTCCTAATGAAGGAGGTTCCCTCTGGGAACCTGTTGGCTCATTTCAAATGTGATGGAGCAAGTGAAGTGTCAAAAGTAATTAGGCTCCTACAAACTCAGTGAAAAATAAATGACTTGGTTGAGAAGGGATGACTTTTCATATCAAACTGGTAGGAAAGCAGAGTAAATTTGATAATTCCAGTGTTTATGGAAGCCCTTTTACCTGCCATGGGCACCTCCATTTCTTTCACCTGCTGATTTTCTAGCTTTTTTTTTTTTTTTTTTTTTTAATTTCTCTTTAAAGGAGTTCTTGAAAAAATGCTCATTACTTTGACCAGAAATCTTTCAAAACAAATGTGATTTAAAAGAACAGGCTATTCATAATAGTCCCCTTCTGTGCTCTGCATAGTTTCTGATTCATCACTGCTGGGGATGGATCTGCTGGTAAACAGTTTGCCCCCTTGCCTATGGCCTGAAGCTAAGTTTATGCCCCTATGAGCACACGTGGGAGCTGAGGGACTTCATAGTCTGAGAGTTGGCCATACTTCACTGAACTGACAATATGTATTTCAGTGTAAAAGACCATTCTTTGACACCGAGCGATCCACCAACCCCATCTTGAAGACCTCACATAAAGTCTATAAATTATCCCATCTCATAAGGTACAAATATCTGATCTGTACTTGCCATTCTGAACAGAAGATGAGTGAGAGCCTTAGGATTACAGGCATGTTGATAGGACTTAGACCTGTCCAGCTCATGGAGAAAAAAAAAATCTGCAGAGAACAAACACCATCTGTTCTTCTGTGAATCATGCATCCATCCAGCAAGATCATCAGAAGACCATCCTTTAAACCTCCAACCTTGAGGGGGTTTTGTATCATTCCCTATTGAAGTTTAGCTGATTTCTCATTCTTTTTTGTTTGTAACAGTATTTTTTACTTTGTTGCCTGCATGTTGGGATTTAAAAAAAAAATAAAAATCTTTGAAGTACAATGGAGTTTCTGTGGTACCCTTACAGATTAGGATAAACAGGATTATGACAATATTCAGCTGATTGATCGAATTTGTGCATAGAGAAAAGCATCCATGCGAAGTTCATTTCTTTCTATCATATTCACTGTGCTGGTGTCACAATTGTGCTGATTGTGCAGTTCAACTTCATCTGAATTTGCATGACTTATATTAATATTTTGATTAAACCTTACTTTTTTAATAAACACTTCCTTTATTGAAAGGACCAAACGATCTTGATGTCTGCAAGCTATTTAATATTAAAGGCAACAGGATAAATTTACGTTGTGTCAGAGAACTATATATTCTGTTGTTGATTGTTATATCCAGAGGTAGATGGTATTGTGCAATAGCAATATTTGGTTTTAGGTGGATGGAAAATCTTGGCCATGTAGGTAATTTTTCAAAGTCCATTTTTATAATTGGAAAATTTTCTGTAGATTCTGCTTGGTTTTATGCTGATCCTCATAGCTCAGTTTTGACCTTGGCACTTTTGATGCTTCTGTAGGCAGGATTTTACAACTGAACCTGTGTAATTTGGTCTTACAGGTGTTCAGCACCTCTAGCAGGGACTAAACGCAGAACTAATGTTGCAGGCTGTTCAGGTTTTGTGAAATAGGACTTTAATTTGTCCTAGGTTGCCTTTATTAATTAAGTCTGATACATGGCTTCCCAGAGGAAGGAATAAAATTAAGAGTTACGGGTTAATCAGTTATTGCCTCATTGTTAAATGAAACACCACAACAGCGGTCATCATCATCAGGGGCAAATAGCAGTTTTTACTGTAACTTGAAGTGTGCTGAAATATCTCTTGATTCCCATTAGTACCATTTGCAGAGTGTTTGTCTTGGTTTTATTCTGCTGCTATTCACAGAGCATCTGAAAGATACGTCAGGAAGGCTAATAGGCTTTTAGCAGGTGCAAAATCAAGTCTGGAAACTTCATTCATAAAGCTACTGGGTTTTTTGTGGCATTTACACTGCAGCTTCCCAAACATTTGGAGCCTTCCTGCCCAAGGGTATGGTAGCCTCAGAAGCAGATGCAGTGTGGGTTTAGATTTAGAATTAAACATGGCAGCTTTTTAGATTTTTAACATACACATATAGTGTAAATTAAGTGCCTTGAAATGTTAAGACAGTATTGGTAGGATGAATAATCAATAAATCGGCCTGCTTAACTGCTTGGGGGAAAAGAGATTAATAATTAGGACTTGGAAAAAGTTATGTAAGGAACTCAATTTAAAAACAAATTAATAAACTGTACTTGCCTTTTTAACTTTTGAGGGTAAGATCTGAGTCCTTTCAGAGTGAATAGCACCTTACCCTCATCTGACCACACTCTCCCAAGGCTGCCCTATTTAGAAGGCAGTGCATAGTTATGCTGCGTAGTCACTGTCTGCTGTTTGCTCCCTTGGACTGGCTTCAAGAGCAAGGTCTCACCCTCTCCCTGTCCATAGCTGCTAATTTGTTCAGTCCTCTGTGACCCCTGCTCAAGCACGTGCTGAAGGTTTAACCCTCTACATACTCTCAGCAGATGTGTTATAACTGCTTGTTGTACACCAGAGACTAAGCCCTGATAAGGATGTTGGAATTTAGTGATTTATATACATTTGTGTTCTTGTGTGTAAGTGTGAATAGTGACTACAATGGGATAAATAACAAACACATCTATATCAGTTGCATTTGGGAAATGAATTTTTTGAGTTCTGTAAATCCAAGTTGCCATTTTACGCATGTAAATGCTCTCATTTCAGACACAGATCTAAACACTGACTGAAGATTTTGAGTTTTGAACTCGTATTACTTGAGTTCATTGTGCTTGCTTCCTAATTAATTCTACCTTTGAAATTTTTGCAGTGTTAAGTTTTTGCTGAGAGAGTTGCTACTTGGCAGAAATTTCAGCAGTGAAACAGAATGAGAATATGTGCTTTGAATTTTTAATTTCGGTTTCCTGTCTGGAGAAAAATATTGTCCTTTTAGATCATACGACTCAAAAGATAGAAATTTCTGAATGAAGATAAAATTTGGGCTTTTAGTCCATGCCCAGATATGACTAGTGTAATGAAACCTATGAATTACTCTAATTAGGCAAACACGTTTTTGGAGCCATACTTTATTATCCTGCAGCATAATATAGATATGCTTTCAGTGTGAAAGTTGAAAATAGTACAGGCTTAATGGCAGTCTGTGTTTTGGTTTGTATCATGTTTAGGTGTGTTTCAGCTAATTCTGAAGAAACCACCTATAGTACTGCATAAAATAGGCCAAAAATGGCTGTAATCTTGCTCTACCTTTACTTAGTAAGAGTCTCATGTGTAGCAAAAGTAAAGCCTGAATCAGATGCCTGTGTTCTGCTCTGTTTTCCCACTAAAGATGAAAATGCTATGCAAGTCATGTTTTAAACCAAAGAAATCAGCTATAGATGCCCTTGCTAATGTACTCAGGGAGAATAATCTATTCCTTCTACTTTCTGACTACAGCTGACAATTTTTATTTTGGCTTCTCATTTGAGTTGATTTTCTGTTGATAAAAGTGTTTTGATTTTTTGAGATACTAAATTTTTCAGTTACATTTCCCCTACACATGTGTATCTCTAAATTATTTGAAATACATGAAGCTTATATTTGGGTTATATTAATTTTCAGTGGAGAAGATTAAAGCAATGTGAACAAAAGCTGTTCTGCTGTGACGCAGTCATAGCAGAAAAGTCCAAAACCAGTGTGCAACTATATTGTAGAAGTCTTTAACCATATGTTCACATTAAAGAACTGAATAATGTGTTAATCTTGTATTTATATATATGTAGTATTTATTACAGATTATTTTGGAAGCCTTGAAATAGTATTCCAGCATTAAATACAAATTTGAATGAAAACTTTACTTTTTGACAGAGAAACATTTTTCCAGAATACAGAAGAGAACCAGCTTGACAGTCATTGTAACGTTGACACAAAAAATTACTGGGGGAGGTTGAGGGGTGGTGGAAATGACCTGAAAAAGTAGGTGTACTAATTTTTTTCCATCTTTATTTAATAATTTGTAGTTAGCAGAAAACATCCCAATAATAATTCCATAGTTAACTATAATGGAACAGTGGCAGTTGAACCAATAATATTTTACGAAATTATTCTTGAACCCAGATACTAGTTTCTGAGTTACAGATTCTGTTTTTTGTTGTTTTTTTTTTTTTTAAAGAATCCAAGTGATAGTGTACTCACCTTTCTTCTAGGTCATTTATTCTTGTGGGTTATTTGTTTAGTTTAATATATTATTCCTAATTTCTACTCTAGAATTTGTCTAACTTTTATTTTCACTCTTTCAATTTCTTAACACAGGAAAGTGTTGTCATTTGTTCTTGCTTGACCTTTTTTTTAAGTGGTTTCTTAATGAATATCATTATTCCAGAAAAGGTTAGATTTTAGAGAATAAAAAATAAATTCACAGTGTAGTTGCACTGTTTTGTTCTTATATTTTCAAAAAAGAATGCTTGTTACTAATAATATTGGACATATGAAGAAGGAAAATATTTGCCGTTAGAAACTGTTTGCAGAATGCATTTATTTTGTACCTTGGTGCTGATAAATGGAATAGGTTCTGTTTGCAGAATCACCATGACATTGAGAGATGTTATGTAACCGCCACAATTTTGGTTAGCAGGAACTCGATATTGTGTAAATATCAGAATAACCCAGCTGACTGCAGCAGGAGGTTATAGCACAATCAGATTGATTTTCCGTAATGAATGTTAATAATGATCAGTTAATATTAACTACTACTTTCTGCTGTGTGATAACAAGGGCTTCTGTTAAGTTGGGGATTATGTGACAGAGCTTTGAGGGTTGCGTGACATCTCACGCAGGCACGGAAAAAGTCCATCCTGTCAGAGTATCATCATTTAAAAATGCTGTGGTGGGGTTTTTAGTGCTCTGCTTGCTCCTGTCTTGGTACCAATGTCTCAAAACATTTTGAGCAAGCATCTAGATAAGTCAGAAAAGTAGAATTGCTGCAGAGGTCACAATGACTTTGCATAATGAGTCCATTAGATGCGGTAATCAATATCAAGCCCTTGGATCTTATGAATATTGATGAAGCAATTGTAGCAGGGGAGGTAGATGGGGAATTGAGATGCATTTTGATATAATCAGAGAAACAGTTAATGGCTCTAGGTAGAATATGGGTCCAGTAACCACCTCACAACGTTTTAGATCATTCTAAGTTATCATTAATAATGAGAAAGCCATTATGGGAAAAAACTGTACATGGCTTTTGTTGCATTCTGCCCATACAGTGCTTCTAAAGACACTAGTGTCACTGCATTGTTTGAAAGACAATGGTAAAAATCCACTGGTGAAACAGTGGATCACAAAGGGAGGAATTTTGTCACCTTTTCAATAGAAAGTAGTATCAAATGTTGAACAAGAAAATGAGATGCTAGGTAATAGGTCACTTGTCACCTACTGCAGCAGCACTCCAAATCTTAGAAAGCTGGGATAGCAGTCTGGTGTCCTGCATATTCAGTGATTTCAGCTGCTGATCTCTGAATTGTTTTTCTACTATTTTGTTTGTTTGTTTCTTTTGGTTGGTTTGGTTTTGTTTTTTTCTTTGTTCTTATGATTCCCTCTTTTCTATAGAGGAAAAAAAATCTGGAAGGTTTCGTGAGGAGTCAGGAGCATTAAGCTGATTTTTGCATATGCACACAGTTGTGCGCCTCTTAAGGCCTGGGTTTAGTGCAATGGCAACATCCCTTTGAGCCCTGTAAGCAGCATAGAAAGTTCTGAAAATCCCTGCTGATAGCTGACGTGCAAGAGCTGGCTGAAATATGTTACACTGGTATTATGGAGTTTGCAAGCATAAGCACTGGTAGCTGTATTATACAATGATCTGATCCCCAGCCTGGTTATCAGTCTGCAGAATGGAGTAAACAAAAATTTCTCACCATGCAAAGGTTGGGCTGAACATATGTCAATAAATAACTGGCAAACATATGGAGACTGAGGTCAGTTCAGGCCTTGTCCCGAGCGTGGGACAAATGAGGCAGATGAAAGATGATATGGGGAAAGATACAAAACTTGTAAAGAGAAAGAGTTGCTGCTTTATAAAGTAAGAGAAGAGTCCCTGACAGAAGCATGTATTTTCAAGTGTGAAAGCTCTGGCCTACGAAAGAAGAGTGCACAATTTACATTTGCCTTTTGCCTGTGGAAGCAGCCAACATGGTGTTGAAGGGTACAGCCTTTCTCATTTGACGGTGGGAATGGATGGCTCTGAATGGAAAGCCTAGGTCTCTGCAGAGGGTTTGTAAGAAACTTGGTTCAATCAGCAACAACCTGCTCACTTAAGTCACAGTACAAAATCCTGAGACTCAGTTTTTATTCTAGCATTTATTTAAGAAAACCAGCATGCAGAGCAATTAGGGTTTTTTATATAAAGACTGAGGGGGAACTCCAGGATTGCATCTTTTAGTTAGGAAAATCACACAGCTTCTGAGCTGGTGGAAATGTGTGTGATTAATACACACAGCATGTGCATAGAGGGCAAAATACAGCTAGAGCAACAAAAAATCTATGTTGACAGAGGATATTTCAAGAAGTAGATTTCCAGATAGTAATAAGTACATTTAGCTGCAATTGTTCTCCGGTGACTAAAATAAATACCTAAGAATAAATGTTGTCTATAAATAAGTATTTGGCTTAATGCCAAATTTCTGTGCTGTTTATGGAAAAGCAGACAAAGAAAAAAAAGAAGTTGCTGTGACTTTTCCAGTATATGACCTGTTTTGACCCTTACTCTGGCACTGCTGAAATGAGAACAGTGTGGCTGAAAATTGTTGGCCACAAGTCCCAGGCCATCAGAGAACTGTGTTATGAACATTCAGAGGAAACTAGGAATATCTCTTTTGAGGTACGAGTTCGAAATTACAAAGGAATAATGTTACATAACTTTTTTTGTTAAATATCATCACTAGAATGTGTGACCTTGACTAGTTTTGGTTAAGTCTGCAGTAAATACTCTTGTTGTTTTAGAGATAGTATACGCTTTTGTTGTTGAAAGCAAAAGAACCCTTCTGCTTTTGCGAAATAGTGCTGAGAACGCCACAACTGACACCAAATACAGAAGCTGATAACACTGATAACTTTCTCCATCTTGTGGTGTCCTACTGAAGATGGTGTGCAGCTGGACACTGAAAGTGTGTCACACTTGTCACAGACTTATAGTCTCATGAGGACTCACCTGACCTTCTTGGAATTTTTTTTTTTTTTTTTTTTATTATTTCTACTTGGTAACAATCAGAAATCTTTACGTCAAATTTCAGCACTATTTGTGACAGCGTCATTCATAATGCCAGAACTTGAAGGCATGAGATGTTGACAACTGTATTTACTTTCAAAAAAACCTGTTCACCTTTTCCTGCCTAGAATTACTCTGCTTCTCTGTAACCTGGTAACATCATTAGGATATTTTGCTGTCTGGCGTTGCTTGTAGAATTTTGATTAATAATCATATTTGTATAGTTTGAAGCTAGACCTTGCAAATTCATTCATGACATGAATTTTCCTTTTTTGATTGCCAGGATTATGGGTATAGAAACATAGAATCATGGAACTGTTTAGATTGGAAAAGACTTTTGAGATCATCCAATCCAACTGCTACCCAGCACTGCCAAGTCCAGCACTAAACCGTGTCCCCAGGTCCCACATCTGCTAGATTATTTTTCAACCATTTTTGTTTCACACTCTGAAGAGAATGGACCACTAAATTATTATCACTGCCCTGTGTCACACTTAACATCCTTTAGTTCTTACATGCATGTGTATTTTCAACTTCCATTAATAATTGGGGAGAAAATGCTTCTTTTTCTTGCTAGCAGTTTAATAAAATGTATATTTTATCTCACTATATTTCTATTAATTCTTTTACAAATATTATAAAATGGCTTCTTCACCTTACAAACTGCTTCTATTCTGCCTTTGTTTTGATGAAGTACCTTTTTATACAATGCTGGGAATGCAAACTGAGTTAAAAATGCATTTATGAGCAAGTCATTCTGCCTTATCGCAATCTTACTATGGTTTTATTAACAATTGTTTTAAATTTTAAAGGAGCCATTTTAATGCTGAATTATAGCCTTCGTTAGTCCCAAACAGTGAACCATAAATATGTGGTTCTAAAGGTGTTTATTCCTCAGCTGTTTTTTTTCCTGCTATTATTATTAACTTACTCCAGAGTGTTAGAGCTTTCTGTGGCTCTCCACCATGTTTCACGATCACTGTTGGGCAGATAATTTCCATGCTCCATCTCTGATGCCTATGCCTATGTGTTAAATAAAAGGGAAAGAAAGAAAAGTGGTCATGTTGCTACTGTAGGCTCAACCCTCTTAGTCCTAGTTGTCTAACTTGTTTCAGGTAAAATTGCTGTAGAGATTCCCTACTTCTCCCACACCAACCTACTTGAAGTTGACCTTTGTTACATGAAGTCTTTAAAAAATGCAACTTTTCCTATCCTATGTTGTGAATTGATTGGTTTGTCTTTGATTTGGGACATTCAGTGCTTTCACGTGGATTTTCATCCTTACAGTCACCAAACAGGTCCCTGCAGTTTGTGAACTGGAATATTATTAATTGTATCTACTTTAAAGCTGTTTCTGAGTGAACATGTGTGATTTCACTGCTTTGCTCAGACTTTTTCTGGTTTTGGCTTTTGCTTTTTTTTTACCTTGTTCTTGTTCCTTCTGTAGACAGAAGTTCTGTTTCTCAGAAGATAAATTTTAGACCCTTGTTGGCCTCTATGACGTTTTCCTTTGCACTGTTGGGGTGCTTTGGTGATGTTTTGGTGGGATTGTCTTGTTGGTTGTTCGGGGTTTTGTCTCAGACTTGTTTTAAAAGTAACTTTTAGGCATTGTCTAGAGCGACAGTGTGCCAGGTGATAAAATCAGTACATAGGACTTTCATTTGACTGAAATGTGTACAGGTTGCACGCAGTTTCTGACCCATTTTGTTAGTGCTACATCTATGAATATGAGCAGTAAATGAGCCCACTTGCAATGTAGGCTCACATTTAATCAGCAGTTTGTCTGTGCATATGGCAAGGTCTTGGGGAAGAGATACTCATGCATCTGAATGATGTAGCTCCACCACCTGAGATCATTCCAGCTTGTTGGAGGGACATAACCACAACCATAGCCCAAGCCCATGCCTTTGCTGGCAGGGAGCAGTACGTAACACAGCCCTCCATAGTTTCATTTATTGTTTTCCTGTAAGGCCCCAGCCCATTCTCCGTGCTCCGTCTTCAAACGTGCTCCATGTTTGAGGATTTCAGAAAAATCAAGCCCAAGAAAGAACACTTGTATTTAACATAAATATAAAAGGATTCAGCTTGATTATTGTTTCGGATGCTTGGAAAGGTTAATGATTTTGAGAAATTCAAAAGTTATTTAGGATATAGACAGGATTATTATGCTTTCTTTCTCCCTTGGGTACTCTTGGATTCAAAATGTACATACCTGGTTTCACTAGCTGGAGAAAAAGAAATGAAATACCTCTGGAACTGATTAGATAGAAGCAAAAGAGCTCTTCCTGTCTTTAAATGTAAGGGTTTGTTTGGGGAAAAAGTAATCTTAATATTTTTTTTTTATAAAGGCTTAAAAGAAATTCCTTTTTATCCTTTTTTTTTTTTTAATGAAGTCTACTTCAGTGGCAAATGGGAGGGGTAATGAAAGAGACAGAATGGCAATATAAACTTGGAACAAAATAATCTGAAATGTCAGAGTACTCTTTTTTTAGATTGCAGAACAAACATCAGTAATTCTATTCGAAGAAAAAAATTATTAGTTTTTAATCTATTTTGGGTTTGTGAAATAGAACACCTTTATTCTTTTTCAAGACAGAGTTTTATTTTTATTATCTTTAAACAATAAAATTTTATTCATATTTGAAATAGAAGTCTTTTTGCCTTCCGATGCAAGCCTCAAGTTTCCCCCTGTTAGATAGATTCTGTCTGTAGCTGGTGAACTACATCACTACAGCGCTGCATGGCCTGTCTGAAGTCAGGCTGGAAAGGTCTCCTGCATCAGAGGGTTGAATCTTCTGTTCAAGTTCTGATGCCCATTCTTATCTACAACATTGTTCAACCTAATCAATCCCTGTAAGTCACTAAGGAGCTGCTCACTGTCTGAAAGGAATGAGAGTGGAGATTAAACCTTATGAAATACTCCAGTGCACATATTGAAAAACAGTAACTCTTTCACATTGAGTCTTTATGAGGGTTGTATTACTCGATGCAGCCAAAGCCTAAGGGTGCCTTGGCTTCTATGCTTTATTAATGTGTAAAAAAGCACTTTTTCTGAAATAAGAGCAAGTGCTGTGGAAGCTGCTATGGAACAGCCATTCCAACTTGTTTTTTTCATGTAGACAAGCACTTACATTGTACTTGCCATCCTTGTTGGACCAATACAAAGCTCTCATTCTTATAAAATTGGCAACTAAACATTTGGAAAAATTTAGCCTAATTTTACCAATTCAAGATATTTCTGATGACTGTACTATTTATAATAGTAGCATAAGGGTATAAGACTTTATCTTTCTAGTGCTATAGTAAGGAGAGCACCTCACAGAATCTAGGAATTTGATTGTATACCAATACAATACAAATAGGTAATTCTATTCCTCCTATGCTGTCCAAGCTCCAACTAAATATAACAGTAGAGTATTTAGAGAAAAAAGATATTTTCAATTGAATAAAATGACTATTATTCAAATTGCAAATGCAATGAGCAGACAAATCCAATCATACCACTTATGACTTATGCATGCTGGCTGGCAGTGTTATTACATTAATCTAATAGAGCTGACTGCTGAAAAATGCCATGAATTTCTGGGAATATATAATATGGACTTCCTAGGCATGATTTAAATTGGCATAGTGTATATATATATGTGTGTGTGTATGTATACATAAATATATATATATATATATATTTATATATATATAAAATTCCAAGTAAAAAATATCCTGACTGCATCTTCATATAATTTTAATTATACTTGATTGTGCTGCTGGAAATGAGTTTCTTCTCTGCTGTGGTCCTCCCTGTTCCTTCTGAATATGCTGTGGTGGCAAATAATGTGTTGGGAAAGATCAAAAAATGAGGGCCATGGATCATAAGATGACTAGAAAGTCTCATGGTGGAACTAGCAACATGAAGGGAAATTCAGTTCTGTGGTTAGCAATAATAGAAGTTAAAGCAAAATTCCAGAAAGCTAAAAAAAGTGGGTGATAGAAAATTACTGTAGTTGGAGTTTATTTTGTTTTGGCTTTTGATTTACACTGAAGTAATATGGGGGACATTTTTCCTTAGAATGATCAGGAATTTAAGGTTCTTGAGTGAAAGTTAACGTTATGCAAGAAGTTTGCAGAATTGTAGTATTTATTTGTATAACAATCCAATTTTCAGAAGTCAAATACTTGAATGAGTAGATAGAGGACAAATCATATTGACATTTTTAGCATAGGTTTTTGAGGCAATTTGAGTAGTTGCAAAGAAAACATTTCAAACATGAAAAGAGCTTCAGAAGTGTTGAAATTATTTCCTGAGTTTACAAGAGAGCCTGTGAAACAATAGCTATGAAGTGTGAATTGCTTCCTTCATTTCAGTTAAATGTAATTTGAATTAACTTACTTGTAAAGGACATGTATGGTCCTACTTTGATAAACTGAAGTTCAGTAGACTAGGATGTAGGAAAGATGATTCATGGACCGTATCTGCTTAGTCATATTTGCAAATCTGCAGCACTTTCATTTCCACTTTAAAGTTTTTAGCTAAGCTCAAATTCCTAAAACTTTGTCATGCAGTTTTACTGAAAAGTGGAAGTTGGTTTCGTGAGGGATGTAGAGCTTTTCTCTAGGACTCTAGGAATTGCAAATGTATTTTAAGCATGATAAATATTTTTATTAATCTTACTACAGAAGATTAAGCTATTGAGGAAAGATCTTCCCATACCTTTTCTTTGGTGCCCTGCCATGTATCTGGGGCAGGGGGAGGAGGAAAATCCTCTGCTGGTATTTGGGAGCCAGAGTGAGGCTGTAGGCATGGATTAGCACACCAGGCTTTCACCCACACGGCGAGGTTATCTGGTACTCCAAGACCAACTCCATTGCCATGCATAATGAACAAATATGAAATGATGATAAGAAAACAGTGAAGCAATGATGCCAGAAGTATAAAAATATTATTTAACAAATAAGTTTGTAACATGTTGATGTTTTTATTAGTCTAACTGGCTGTTGCATATGCAGAGTTGTGCTAAAACAAGGACAGAAAACCTGCAATGGAGTTGTATACGTTGAGAGGCTAGTGCTAGTTATCATAGTAAAATAATTATTGAAGAACATATCTGGAGCATGTGTAATGGCTTATAGGGAATAAATTCCTGTAAACATTTCCTGAAAAAAGTTTGAGACAGCTCTAGTAAAACCCAGAAGCAACCGCTTTTAAAACTAGTCACAGGAAGTCATAGCCAATATGACTGATACTTAGCAGAATCTTTGGTTGCAGGAAAAATATTGGGACATCCATAAATTACATGCAAATTCACAGATTTTAATGTATAAATGTATCAAATGACTTGGAAGTTATTTCCAAGTTAATTATAATATGTCCATATCCTGCTGTGGTAGTTTTTGCCTGGAGAGCTTTGCAGTCTGGATGAGCATGTCATTACAGGAGCAGATTCACCTCCAGTTCCTTTTATTCCCCGTAAAACGTTATTTGGAGTCATGCAAAATAGTAAGAAGGCTCCCATTGCTCCCAAAAGGCATTAGGTTAGGCACTTGACCTACTACTTTGGTTTTTAGAAGATGATTTTCAGATATGCTGAAGTGCCAAATGTTATGGCTTTCAGGAGCACTTGAGCCATTTTTTGAAATTTCAAGTCCAGGGCTTGGAAGATGTTCAGTATGAAATGTGTATGAGACTTACCCTCTTACTGTGTTCACTAGTATGTAATGCACCAAGACTACAAAAATTAGATGGAAAAAGGATCAGGAAGCTTTCTTCTTCTATGCCTGTGGGAGGAATTACTATGTTCTTCTCATTAGTGATCCTGTGGATTCCCTCTCTTGAAGTAGCATTAAAGCAATGATGGTTCTTAAGAACTGGTAATTTCTGTTGTTCAGTTGCAAATATGTTGTGAGGGGACAGTTCACAAAAGAGTGAATTATTTATTTTAGTAAACAATACTACTTGTGTTAAACTATATATTCTGCATTTATATTCACACCTAATAGATCTTTTCTAATCTGTTTTACTACAGACAACTTGGGAGAAAACTTCTTCAGTGCCCTATTATTTGGTTATTTATCATTTTAAATGAGTACTGGGAGGAATGAGAATTGATTTGAAGTTCACTTGAACCCATGATCAGAATTTTTATTGAAGATGAATGGGATGGTTCTTTATTGTTTGTAACAGTTCTCAAAATCAGTTTAGCTGATTTTTGTGTGGTTACTCTGGAGAAAAATTTAAAAATACCCTCCTTTTAACTTTATGATTGGCTAATTCCAGATTCATTAAAATTATAGGCAACTGTATTTGTTAGTACCAACTTCCATGCATATATTTTAGGTTAAATTCTCCAAAAGCATATTTTTACTTTTGTTGTAACCTCACAAACCAGCATCAATTTGTGCTCTGCTGTTAAGGAACCCTAAAGGGAGGAGATCTGGCTTCAGAATCACTGAATGGTATGAGTTTATTTCTTTCTATTTTCGCAGATATAGAGCAATAAATCTTTTCTGAGATTCACACAGCTCTGTACTGTGCCAGAAAATCTGTTTATTTAAACAAAGGTCCTATACTCTTTTACATTCTGCAGTTGAGAAAGCAGATGAAAAAAAATTACATTAAAATTAAACTGTGCATTTTGAGACATCAAGTTTATGCTACCCATATTCTTGCTCTTCCTGATGGTTAGATTTGTGGAGTTGCAATTTATTTCACAACATTCTCACTGGATTTGGAATAGATTTCACTACTGGTATTTGGATTGCTTGT
The DNA here is from genome assembly GCA_038380795.1 of Pyrocephalus nanus. NCBI lineage: Eukaryota > Metazoa > Chordata > Aves > Passeriformes > Tyrannidae > Pyrocephalus > Pyrocephalus nanus. Next base: position 88,449,420 of record CM076260.1, on the reverse strand, counting down.
TTGAGTCTTACAAGAAATTCATTGCCTGTTAATGCTGTCCTGCATAGAGCTATAATTTCTTGTCATAAAAGTTATTATCCAGCAGCACCTTTTCTATTGGTGTTTAATATTTTCTGCCTTGCTGATGTGTAGCTTCCAAGATCAATGCAGTGTTAATATTACCTATTCTACAGCTTCTTTGCAGCACTCGATCATCTTTAGTATAGCAGCAGTGGAGACTGAGAAAGATGATTCTTAGCAAATGACATTAATATTGATGGTACATAATTTAATCCAAAAATGTGTAAAAATGTTAGCAGCACTAGGTGTCTTTACTGCACTTACGAAAAGACAGGTTAAGTTTAATACTTTCTATATTTCATAAAACATTAAAAATTAAACATCTATCTTTCCCATCAGTACTTCCTGGATCTTACCAAAGAAGAGAGGTAGAGAAAGTCAGTGCTGCTCTTAATGCAATACACAGTTTATTAATAAAGTTTATTTCTGTTTTCAGTGTAGTGATGTAGGTGGAAATTGTGGAATCTTTTCTGAGTTGAGGGTTATCAGAAACAGAAAGTCAAGTTATTAACCTCTGGAGATTTAATTGCACAATGTAAGAGTACCAATGGTAATTTTGTATGGGGGGAAAAAAACAAAACTTACAACCTTCAAGTGCTTCGGCCTTTTTTGTTATTTTATTTTTACTTTATGGGGGGTTGTTTTTATTTTTTTTGTTTAGGAACTGCTTTTTCTCAAAGGTTCCAAAGGACTAAAGTGACAGTGTTTCTTTTTATGTTTGAATACTCCACACAAAAATCAAAACTTCACCTTAGTTATCTGTAATTGGTATTATATATATATTAATATATTGAAAACTTATCAAGCTATTTATGACATTTTGTTCAATGAGCAAGCAGACTTTTTTTGGAAATCCTGCAGAAGGAATGGTAACAGTACTGACAGTTACAGATCTTGACTTTACTCAAGCAGGAAGGATTTTGTCCAAGAATATCTCTGCTGTTTGTGTCTGTTACAGTGATCCCTAGATTAGAAGGTATTTGAAATCATTATGGACTTGAAACTTAAAGCAGTGAGAAAAGTGAGGTACATTAGGGATATATTGGATTTTTGTTGGGGATTTTTAAAATTTGCTGGTATTTCTTTCTGTCTGAAGAGATTGTGCCTTATATCTAATCAGTTGGAGAGAGTTATTTTACAAGGAATAGAAACTATCTTTTTTCAGTGAAAGTTTATATTATTGAAGAATTAGTGAGGCAATCACTTTCATATAGGGTTCTCTACTTAGTAGCAGCTACTCTTGCTCATGTCTTGCTCACTAGACTGAAGGCATAATTTGTTGTAAAATTCATAAGTTTATACCAAAAGAAGTCTCACTTAAGTGCTTTTTTTTTCTGTATGTTGTCCTTACAGACATTTGATCATTTTTGTTCTGAAGTTTCATTTTTCACCATTAACTACTGTGATGATTTAAAGAGAAATAAAATGTTCTTCAGATATAATGAATTGGGAACTGATTATTTTATCAATTTTTTCTACTTCAGTCTTATTTTCTATGTCTGACGTTTGCCGTATACACGCCCTTGCCCTAAAGGAAACATAAAGTTCTTAATCCTCTTGAATTTTGGAATATTGATGAATTGTTAATTTAAGTTCATATTTTACTTAATAGCAGCTTGTTTGTGTCTATGACCTTTTGATTTTTCTGTAGTGAAACCATGATGACTTGGCCTGGTAAATGGCATAGGCATTTTTGTGTTGCTCCTGCCCTACCCAGCTTGCCTGGGCCATGTGCCAAATTAACAGGAGTGCACCTGTGGCAATGATCTGCTTTGTCTTGTGGGGACAGCAGCTTTGATTTGACCACAGACCATCTTAGTTTTCTGATGTTCTGCTGAAGAATATTTCTCCTTCTATGTCTGTTTTGTCAGCCAGAGAATACCTTACTTTGTTTTCAGAATTTGGCCTTCTGAACTTAGGTGCTAGCCCTGCTCCTTATTTATTACTTGAGAGATGAATTTTTTTGAAAATGCTCATAAACCACACTTGCATCCAGATTAGTGTGACTGACATTGTTTCCTAATAATATCAAATAATCAAAGTGATTAAAATTTGAATGCAGGAAGTTTTTTGTCCTTCATGTGTACTGACTAGATATTCTGGGCTCATCATGGAGTGAGTTATCCCTGAATATGGCTTTCAGCCAAAAAGAAAACCACTTTTGTGGTGCTCTATACTTACATACCCACATGTAAGCTGTTCTACTGAAACCTGTTAAAAATGGGTCAACTTGTAAAAGACATTTTAGTGTGAATGCATACTACATACTTGTACTTAATATTGTCATTGCTATTCCTGTAAGGACTAGGGAAAAAAATATACCTTTGTGGTCATCACAACAGGCATTGTTTCTACATATTTTTTCTTGCAAATTATCAGATTCTGAAGGATCACCAAAGGGACTGTATTTCAGTTATTGTGCCCACAATTACTTTTTATAGACCGGGCCTCTATTTTTGTGAAGGTTACTGGGACAGTAGGATTATTCTCAGTTAGAGCAAATACTTGATGAGTGAGTCCTTTTGAAGTTTAAGAGCAACACACAATTAAGATTATGGAAACTTTACAATGAAATTTAGTTCTTGCAAGAAAAATGTAAGTTAGCAGATTTTTAAAATGCGAAGTACATACTTGAAATCCAGTTTGTGTTCCTAAACTGATGGATTCTTATGCTTTGAAGAACTGTTTTTCAGTAGGGTGTAGATGAAGACTTTATTGCTATGACAGTTCAGTCTCCCACTAAGATGTCTGGCATGTGTTGTAATAAGGTGACAGTTTGGTGCAGCTCTATTTCATCTGGTCTGAAGTGGTATAATGTTGTGACAAAAGCATGAACAGTCTGTCCTTTTGTCTTCTTGTTCATTCAAATTGAAGAAGAAAGCAGGTGCTGAAACACAGTAATGGTTGTCTCTGTAGAGTAACGAGGATTCATCTGCTTTGATATGTAACGTGACCAGGCACAGAAAAGGACTTGTGCAATACAAACCAAAGCATGGCTACTGTGGCTAATTTTGGAGTTTCTGGCCTTGACAGTATCCTTTATTTCAGATTTATTTATTTATTTATTTATTTATGCTTTTGTTAACTGTTCAGACCATGTGAGTTATGGCAGAATGCCTAGATTTCAGTCCCTCAATTTGGCTAGTCATGTGTCCCCTACAGACAAATAGTCTGAGTGCCGGTCTCTCCATAGTATATCCATTTACTCCTCTACTGCATTCTCTCTAGTTATTATGGCTATGTAAAAGAGCATTGTTAATGACAGATAAAAATATTTTGAAAGGAGTTTGTCTACAAATATCTTACTATGTAACTTAAGCTTCAGACTTCTCCTGTCTAGATAACATTCTTACATCCTTGAAATGCTGAAATTTTGGTGTCTTGGTGTCTGAAACAAGCAGTCCATTGGGTTAAGAAAGAGTCAAATTCTGAACTTTGTCTTGTTTTCAATTTTCACATACTAGTGGCCTGTAGATAGGTACGTAGTGCAGGATGTTGCTTGCTGTATGAAAACTTACACATGCTTTGTGCCAGAAGTAAAACAGCAGTTCTGGAGAATGATGCTCTTTACTGAGCTGTAGGCACCTCCATCATACCTTTCTTCATTCCTCTTGAGCTAGAGGAAAGCAGTACAGCTGCTTGCTGTTAGAAGTTCAAGGACAAGGGAGGAGAGAGAGAGAGGAAAAAAAAGTAGCATGATCTGGGGTTATTACTGCCTTATGAACGTTTAGCAATATTTTATTAAATTGCATTAAAATTGCTAGGTGAGCTTTTGTCCATCATCATTAAACAGATACAAAACCAGGTTCTAGTAAGGAAAGAAGTCTCTTTCCCTAACATGTAGTTTGGAAAAGAGTTTGAACCGTGCTATAGTATGTTTGTGTGGTGATGGTGTTACAGGTCACTGCACAGATAAAATTGAATTAGAGCAACAACAGAGCTTAGCACTGGAGTTCAGTGGGTGCTGTATTAGAACCAAGTTCCTTTGAGAGGAGGTCAGTCATGGGCTCATTTAACTTCTTTTGTTTCACAAAATCAAAACAGTGTCCAAAACTAATTAATTATATATAGTCTTCAGCTATAGACAGTTATAAAAGTTTAAAGGCTTCAATTGTGTATATTATCTGGAACAGAAAGGCTGGATTGTAGGAGTCCTTAAAAGTTAAGAACAAATGTTCCAGTTGGCACAGTATTGTCTGACAATCCACCCCATGGAGCCATTACTCCATGTTTTTCTAAAGCACCCTCTATTTAGGCAGCTCTTGATAAAACACGGAGTTAAATGTGTCCATTTAACAGTATAACCTCTGTGTCAAACGGAGGCTTTTCTTACCTAGTGGGTGTAGGCTAAGGCAGATTTTCTCTGATTCCCTTCATGAGATATTAACCTCTTGTACTGCTATTATTAGGTACCCACATTGCCAGCTTTGCAGATTTGGTTTCTTGTTCACTGTATGAGTCTCTAAGAGACACGTTAGCAGGCTGTAACTTAATTTTCTCAGAATCTTATTGGGATCTAATTTCATGTACTGCTATTTGTTGTTATGGAAACAGTATAATGAGTTGAGTTGTATAAGGGTGGAAATATCACACACAGTTTCTGTTCAGGGTAAAAATGACAAAATGGCATTTCTATAAATGGTGTTTCAGAAAAAACTGCTTCAGTGGGACTCATGAAGTTTTCCTTCCAGCTAATTCTTCATCATTCTGCAGTTTTTAAAGAAAGTTGCAGAAGAAGTGTTTTAAAAATAAAAATCCTGGAAGAGTTTTTATAAAAATAGCAGGAAACTAACTCTTCCCATTTAAAGTGTAAGAAATAATTAAAAAAAAAGCCAAGATATTGTGACAAAAAGTGTCCATTTAAAAAATATTATATTAAAAACTATGAATTTAATGTATTTTTGCAAGATAATTTTAATTGCCAACTATTTTAACTAAGAGAACAATGCTTTTACAGTGGCACGTAATTGTCTCATAAAAATAAAATTGTGTCCCAGTAAATTTGATATAATGGATGCTATCATGCTGGAGGGCTTGGTTCCATTCTGAGAGTCTATATGGAAATTTGGCACACACGTTAGAGGTGTCACTTATGTGGGTAGGGGCTCTGTCTATATGGATATAGATACTTGCATTGTTTTTTTTCTTGTAATATAATGCCTAATAAATGGAATAAATCACATTTCTTTCTTTCCGAAAATTATAAACTCACTGAAAGTCTCATGTCCATGTCATCTAATACTGAAGCAGATTTACCACTGATTTTTACTCCTTTGCCAATGCAGAGATGGAAATATGTTTGAATGTTGAGATCACTTATACTTAGTGTAGCACTAAATGTACACCACTTGTTCTTCAAACTTATTCTATAAATTAGGGAGTCTTTTTAAGAAGCATGAACTTCATTGCATCAGAATGATGAAAAGTGAAAGCCAGAAATCCAGAAAGATAATGTTTGCACAAAAAGATAATGTTTACACTAAAGAACTTAGAAAACAGATAAATACTATCGCTTCTTGAGCAGGAAAAATCTATTTCTGTGTTTACATCCTTAAATAACACTTGCTTAAGTGTTGGATCAGAGAATTGCTTTGCTGCTTAGCTAAGGGATGTGGGATTCAGAACAGAACTTTACAACCCAACGGTTGTTGTTAAACAGTAGGTCTGCAACTGTGACTTGAGCTTAACTTTTGCAGAAAAACTGGTAAATTTTTTTCATTACTCCTTGGGATATTTGCTTAGCCATCATCTGCCATTTCTAGTCTGTCTGTGTTGTAAAGTTCCCTATATTTTCACTCGTCTGAAACATTCAGTGTTCACCAGTTTAAAAATCACATTAAATATTTCCAGCAACAATATTGGTTAAAACAAGGCAAAACTATTTCTCTTCATAGTTTTCTCTCAAACTATGCTTAAAGCTTGTATTTCAAGAGAGCTATCAGTAAGTATGCAAAACTACAAGAAAAAAATTGAAATACCTGTCTAGTAGTAAGGTAACACAGTGTATCAGCTGTATCACCTTCATGTGTTCTGGATAAGGTTTGCAGCTGATTTTGTCTGGTGGAGCATCAAGGAGCACCCAGATATCTGTGGTGGGGCCGTTACTGCTGATAAAGTTCACATGAAGCCAGGGTGATGATTACACCACTCTGTGTGTGCTCACTGGTTGTTTTCTTGTAGGTTGGATTGTAGTCTGTGCAAGTTTTATGATTTACAATACAATAAACAGACCAGGTTAAAATCTGATCAGCTATGCAGAGAAACATTTTAAATTTTTTATTATTTCTAGGATTATTTTAGAAACATTAATGTGTGTTTATGGTGAATTTAAGTAAGCTAGGTAAGTCGTTTGGGGAAAATAAGTGTTAATAAACACTCTTTTGCCCATAATGCTTCCTTTAGCCTCCTCTAGCCATTATCTGCTTACTGATACATGAATAGAGAGAGCAATTCATCACATAGTCATAAACTAGGTTTTGCAAAAGGCTATTCAAGCATAATGAAAACAGGCCCTGGCAGTCTCACCAAATCCCAGAGTCCAAGGCAAAAATACCATGATGGGAAAAGGCTACAAGTTTGGATCAGTTTTCATATCTACCTGACATTGTTAAAAGAATACCATCGTGCATTATAAAATGCTTTTGTAGCAGCTGAGGTTCTGGTGATGATAAAAAGCAGACCATTGCCTTGGAGGAGATGGAGATAGCTGAAGCTAGATAGACTTAAGTATTTGTCCTAGCACAGGGACAGGGTCACCCTCCATATGTTTCTATTTGGAATGGAGAAAAGGGGGAAACATACCTAAAACTAAGGAAAAACCTCATGGAAATAGTTCTAATTGTTTGCTGCTACTAGTAGAATTTCCTTCTCTGTAATTTGCGAAGGTGAGAACTACGGTTTACCTGTTTAATTATCCATCTTTTCTCAGTGTATGGTCTTAAGCCATTTTTTTCCTAGGTTTGGTCAAGTAGATGGTCAGAACATAAATAACTAGATTTAGACCAAAATATGTGTGGACCCATCTCCAGAAGTTGCCTGCCCTTTAAAAAAAACGAAACGAAAGGGGGAAAAAAAGTGTTAAACTGGTAGCACTGTTGGTATCTTCTGCTGTTTGTGTATATACCTCCCTTCTTTCTATGCAGAAAGACATATTTAGTTGGATCAATAGGTGGCTGGGATTGTTCAGTTGTTTAAATACCTTCCTTTCAGCTGCTATTTGGAGCATACTAACTGCTGAACACTTCCAGATTATCTGGCGCTACCCTTATCCAATCCAATCTGCATTTCAAATTCTTGCCGTGCAAACAACAGTCTGATTCTTCCTTTTTATTAAAATGAACTTTTATTTGTAGATGTTCTGCTGAAATAGAATAAAGGGGTGGAATTAAAAAAGTGTCAAACTGTTTCTGTGTGGGTGATCCTATTTTTTTTAAGTTTTCTTATGATCTTGGCTCTTTAAATGACATTAATTTGCAGCATGATGGTAAACATAGAGGAATAAATGTGCCATCCTTATAGATGATGGAGAAGACTTTCTACCCTGAAAAATAAGAATGTCTTTTTATTTTGTGAGCATCTTGATGGTCATTACATAAGATAATTTTTGCATTCCATATACCAAATATAATTATTTTGCAATGGCTATGCAGTTGATTGGTTTAACCTTATGTAGTTTAGTTTGCCTTTTGCATTTGAAGAACCTTGCTAATACTTCCTTCATATTGTTTTAGCAGACTTGGGATGAGGGAGGAAAAACAAAGATAGAGGAAAGAAAATAAGATGCATATCTGGGCTCTTGGTGCTGTGCATGTGAGCAAGTGTGAAAATATATATATATATATATATATACACCCCTATATCACCCTTATTGCTCATGACACATTCAAATGTTAGCCATAGATCTATATCCAATTGCATCACATTTGTGCACTAAATAAATTGCATGAGTAAATATTTTACTCTGGAAGTTCTCTAATGTTTTTCCTCTGAAAGAGGAAAAACCTTTTGTTTTCCAGGAGGTCTGAGTAGTTTATCAGAGTTCTTTGTTTAATCTAATGATGAAATATTCATGTTTACGCTTTTGCCAAAAGTCAAGATCTTCCATTTCTTTTTTTTTTTTTTTTGTAATACCGTTAGAACATCTTTTTTAATACATTTTAAAACTGGTGAAGATAAAATTACTCATTATGTTAAAGAGAATATTTACCTAACAGTTTCTTAATTAAGTATAAACATGTGTCTGTGTTTCACACAGAGACTCAGACTCTCACAACAAGGTGATCTCTAAAGCACAACATATAGAGAATGATAGTAGAGATTGTAATACCTCGAGAGACAGTAATGTAGCAATGTACAAGTCGTGTCAGACAAAGAAAGTAATCTTGCATCATGGTTTATGGCATCTTTGAGCAAAATGTAGGTATAGCTGATATTCTGAAATGCACTTCACAGACTTGTCTGGTTCTCTGGGTTTGAAAGAAGGGGAAGGAGGGGATGGATGCCCAAGCCATACAGGAGAACCAAATGTAGAGCAGAGCGTTGGCTTATCTGACCTCTCTGACCAGACTGTTCCCCGCAGGCACCAAATAAGATTTGAGGGGATCTGGGAAGGAGCAGCTTCAGCAGCTCAACTCACCAGCGTCCTTTGACGTGAGGTGCTGCAGGCTGGGGGGGGGGAGACAAGCCAGGTTTTTCAGTTTCCTGTCTCTGCTGGCTCCTATCTGCCAAAGAAATCGCAAGCAAAAGACTCGGCAATTTCCTTTCCCACCCTAGGAAGTGTGAGAGAGAGCAAAGGATCTCCCTGCCCCTGCTCTGCAGTCGTAGTGAGCCGTGGATCTCCCTTTTCTCACCGGCAAGGTTGTGTACAATTGAGTTGTGAAAAAATGCTTAGAGTCATCTGTTAGAGGGATGAGTTTTCAAAGAGTGGGATGTGAGGAAATTTTAAAAAGGTGATTCCTTAGGGGAAGTTCCCGTTACGTTTTTGTGTTGGTGCTTCATATTTTGTTTTAAAAACAGCCCTCCATGAAAGATTATAGTTGGGAGAGTGAACAGTTAGTTACCAATTAATAGTGAAAGCTAGACTGAGGATGGTCTGACAGTATTTTAAAATTAATAGCCTGCCATAGAGCATTTCACTTCTTTTGTTGCCTGGACCTCTAGCAGCCTTGGCAATATAAATTAATTTTGTAAATCAAGTTTGTGAACTAGTTTTTGGTGCTTTTAGTAGAATTATTAATGACACTATGATGCTGTAGATGCTACTGATTAAACCCAAAATATTGGTAAACTATGAATTGGCAAGCTTGAAAATGAAATATTGAAAGATGACTTCTGAAATATACTTCTAGGAGTTAAGGAAATAATACCATTGCTCACAGTCATACAATCTAATTTGTTAAAAGAAATGCATATATGAGATAAATGTCCTGGTTTTTAGGAGAAATGTGCGGTGGTTTTTTTGGGAGGTTGCTTAAAGAGAGCAGCCCACACATGAAGAACTTGTCTTCTCATATGCATAGTGCAACTTAAGGGATTTAATTTTTTTCTTAAGACAAAGCTTGATTTCTATACAAAACTCCAAACTGATAGAAGCGTCACGTAAACATGTGCCTCAATGCAGGCATATCTACAGCTGTGTTCTTTAGAAGCATTTGTCCGAAGTTTTAGTGATTGTGTCTGCAACAACAAGGATTTTCTTGGTAGTATAACTACATGCAGGATCTGGCAACAGATCTGATGCATAATTAAAGCTTTGTACTGGCTGTGCGTGGCAAGATTTTGGTAGCAGGGGGCCTACACAGGTGACTTCTGTTAGAATGTGTGAGAAGCTTCCCCTGTGTCTGATAGAGCCAATTCCAGCCAGCACCAAGACAGACCTGCTGCTGGCCAAGGCTGAGCCCATCAGTGATGGTGGTAGTGCCTCTGGAATAACATATTTGAGAAGGGAAAAAAAACACCTTTGCACTTGGCAGACAGAGAGAGTGGTGAGAATATATGAGAGCAGTAACTCTGCAGGCACCAAGGGCAGTGAAGGAGGGGGAAGGAGGTGCTCCAGGCTCTGGAGCAGAGATTCTCCTGCAGCCCATGGCGAAGACCATGGCAAGGCAGGCTGTCCTCCTATAGTCCATGGAGATCCATGGAGGAGTAGGTGGATGCCTGAAGGAGGCTATGACTGCATGGGAAGCCCACACTGGAGCAGGCTCCTGGCATGACCTGTGTACCTGTGCTCAAGGGAAGTCCATGATGTAGCAGGTTTACTGGCATGACTTTTGACTCTGCAGAAGAGACCCATGCTGGAATGGGAAGAGTTTGAGGAAGTCCTTCCTGTGAGAAGAAAGAAGCAACAATGTGGGACCACAACCCCGATTTGCCATCTCCCTGCACTTCTGGGGCAGAGAAGGTAGAGAATTTGGGAATTAAGTTAAGCCCAGGAAGAAGAAAGTGGGGGGGGGGGGGTATTTTAAGGTATAGTTTTGTTCCTCGTTGCCCTATTCTGATTTGATTGGTAATAAATTAAACTTATTTTCCCAAGTCCAATCTGTTTTGCCTGTGGCAGTGGTCAGTGATCTCTCCCTGCCCTTTTCTCAACCCAGTAGCCTTTTGTTATGTTTTCTCTCACCGTATCCAGCTGAAGAGATGAGTGATAGAGCAGCTTTGATGGGCACCTGGTGTCCAACCAGGGTCAGCACACCATAAACCTTTACATTATCTTGTTTTTAAGTGATCTTGCTTGGATTGCAAATTATGGTATTTGGGCAGTTTCAAGGAGCGGGGAATGGATTATTTCCCCATGTCGTTGCTTTGCTCAGAAAGAGGTCCCACACAGGCTGTGTCAGCAGCTGCCTCCTTGGCTGTCAGTGGCAACCTCTGCAAAAACTTTCCTTTTCATAGGTCCTCTCTGACTTGGGTTTTAAGAAGAATATAAATGTAAAGTGGGGGTTTTTTTCAGCATTAGCCTAATGTGTGGTCATGGTGCTTGCTACAGACCATTTAGTTTGTAGCAGCTTATGTAGGAAGTGACAGCATAGCTTTAAAGTTGAGGAATAGCAGTCATTATAGGCAAGCCTAGTAAGTATATGTTTATATGTAAGATCCTGTAGACTTGCAGACATTCCTTATGGAAAATCAGGAACAAAGCAACTAAATCTTGTTTGGTGGCAAGCACTGTTGCCTATTAGTAATCTAAACTTTTAGTAATTAGTAATCTAAATTTTTAAGACTAGTATCCAAGAGACTGGTTCTCTTACTGTCTGGCCATGTTTCCAGCAGAGGTTTGCTTTAGATTATCCACTAGCAGAAAGAGCGCAGCACTACTTTTCATAGAGTATAATTGCTTACATGAGTGCAAAATATTATTACCAGTAAATTAATTGGAAGATAGTGACAAATATATATATACTAATATGTTGTTAAGAAAATCTTTCTTTCTACTATGTCCTTTTTTTTCCAGTTAGGTTGATAACCGTTGAGCCATCCTTCCTTTTTGTTTTGCTTCTTTAACTCTGCCCTTATGTTGTAGAAAGCATCTCAAAACAAATCCTTTCCTACCTGAAGGAGGAACCATTCTTTGTTTAAATAGAAGATATTAGTTTGCTTGTCTGCTTATTTCGTGGTACTGTTGTGGGAGGGCTGGGTGGCAGCAGCAGGTTGTTCCTGTCACCATGGGAGCACTGTGTTTCATGTGACTCTCCGTTCTGAGCAGCATGGGACAGCCCCTGCAACTGCCTGAAATCACACACAGAGCAGCTGCTCACCTGAATCACTTCAGTTTAGGCTCAGAAGGGATCCTGGAACCCAAGCACCATTGAAAACAAAAGGAATTAAGTGTGTAAAAAACCTTGCTGAATCCTGGGTCTTCTTCAGATCGTGTGTGCCTTTTACACAGGTGTGCAGAGCATCGCGAGGTCCTCCTGGAGGTGCTGCAGGTGTTTCCCATGGCTGAGTCTGAATCTGCCTGATATGAGCAGTTTTCTTGCCAGGTGTCAGCAGGGAAGATTGGTTTGATAGCTTTTGTGGGAGTCCTCATGAAGGCTGAGCCAATAAGCTCTCTTTAAATACAGTGAAGGAAGGAATACTAATAGTGATTATAAAGAGTTTTTGATAGTGGTATCTCTGTGCATCAGCATAATGTGGCTTTTAACAGAAGCGGGGAAAGAATAGACTGAGAATAAGTGGAAGAAGAGGTTGGGTTTCTGTGAGCAATAGCTATGGGAAGATGAGGAGGAGTGGTACTTGTAATGGGTATTCGCTTCTTGGAATAAATAATTAATCTCACCATAATAGTCCCAACCCTCCTCATATCTCTGGAAGATTTCTGAATGAGCCTTCAGTGAACTCTTAAGAACCAAAATGGTCTAGTTATGGTAGTACAGAGCTCTGTGCATGTTAATCAGTCTCCTGAAGATGCAAGGCATTAAACATCTAATAGTACCTCACAGAGTTAATAGGTCTTTTTTGAAATTAATCTAATTCCTGTCTTCTACTGTTAAAAATGAGAGAGAGCATGTGCAAATGTTTAGCCTGTGTGTTGCTTTGCAGAATTATTTCATTAGAGTAGCAGACTGTGGATGAATAATTAAAATGTATAATGCAGGGTGTTTTGTATGTGTGTTTGCTGAATGGGTTGAACTCTATTCTTTGTCTTGATACAAAGTGAGTTCGTGAACTGTATTTAGTGTATTGATAGTGATTTGAAAGCTATTTCAAGGTATTATATAAGCATTTACAAATAACAGAGTACCTCATCCAACTCATAGACAACACAAGGAACAGCTGCAATTGCTCTGAGTGCTGCTGGAACCTAGGAAAATTCATTTTGGAAAAATTGTATATTTTCCATTATCTCTCAGTTAATCTGGACATAAACAAACAACAAAAATCTGTCACAGATCACTCAGGCACAAGAAGATTGGGAGCCACCCATTAGTCTTTCTGCTTTTTTTGTCAATTTTAGTCCATCATAGGCTTATTTGGGCCAAAGAGACCTCATAGTGCATGACTGGTTAACATCTTGGTTATTCAGAAAAAGCTCTCACCCCCCTCACGAAGTACCTGTGAAAATAATGGTCACTTCCTTAAAGCAGATAAGGAAAAACAAAGTATACTTCTGTTGACGGTCATGTGGCACTATTTTGCACAAACCCATTCTGAGAATTCTGCTGATGTTAGCAGTAATTTTGATATAAGGAGAGATGCATCATCAGGGTGATTGAATTGAAACTGCATTAGAATAGTTGTAAACTTCAGTTTAATTGCAATCACAAAAATATCAAGCAGAAAAGGGCAATCTGAGATCAAGAGTGGGAGTGGAAGTGCCAAATTCCAACAGGTGAACAGACACCAAGGAAAATGAAAGCACTAAGAAATATGAATAGTGCGTCTTTAAGGATATAATTCAAAAATTAATATATTCCTTTTTGTAAGTGTGTAGGGGTTTTTTGCTATGCTTGCTACATAGCAAGTAAGTTAACATCATCTTACTACCCTGTTTCCAAAGGATGTTGTGACAGCACCTGTGCTGTCTGCTTTGTTCCAAAGCCTGAATTTGGGCGTGTTGAGAAAGTAAAGGCCCAGTTCCTGTTCTAACAGTGCAGTGGACCTCAGCTTCTTCATGAACTAGTTCATACATATAGCATATTAAAATAATAAGCTAACCATTTGTGACAGTGAGAGCATACACAGATGATTCTTCCTGTCTAGGTGATCCCTTGTGTTTGGAAAAAAGGTTTTAAAGAATCATCAGAAAGTGTGGCTTGGGCAGCGGGGGCCGGGGAGATGGGAATTAAGAAAGGAATTGGATCACCGAGATGGTAATTTTTAGTTCCTGATTATTCTGCCCCTGTGCTGTGGGGTGAGGGTGGTGGAACAGCCTGGTTCTAGCCATGCATCTCTTTTGAGTCTCCTGTCATACTTAGTATTTATGCCTTGGCATAGGGTATGTCATATGGCAGAAACGTTGGAAAATGCCAAGTGAAATGTCTGTTAGTTTTAAAAGAAAGAACACTGCTGTCCTCCAGTAGCTGTCTGCAATAGCAAATGTGGCAAGTAAACAATGATAATGTTTGCTGAAATGTTCTGTGAATGTCTGCAGGATATTGTAATAAACTTTCCCATTATTGGTTTCCCCAAACAATTTGCAGTCTAGCAGCACTGGGGGACTGCAGTAAACAGAGCAATTCACTTTTGCATTGTAAATGTTTTCTCGAATAAATGGGAAATACAACCTTTTTTTGAACAAGGGGCAAAATTCAAGTCAAGCAGCCTCATTTCATTCATATCCCTTTGCCTAGTGTTTCCTGTGGTCTGGTTTTCTACCTTCAGAGGTGCCTCAGCTCTAAAACAAAGTAGCCCAGGGATTTAAATAGCATTTAGATCCTCAGAATCTGGGCCACGTTTGGGATGCAGTTTTGTGCGCCAGAAGTGGGGTGAAAAAACACATCAAATTGGAGTGAATGAAGGAACAAAAAGAGCCATCACTGCTCAGTGGCTCAGAAGGGGAGGGAGGAATCCTGGCATTAATGTTCTGAGAGGCAAAGCCCCGTTTGTAGATAAAACTGCTGTGCTCTACTAGCTTGTAAGCTTTCAGAGTGTTGGCACTCTGTCCTCTGTTTTTGGCAGGTGTCTTGGGATAGACATGTGGAATGTGATTCAGCAGGGGGGTGGGAATTTTAAAAGGGGTTGGAAGATGGAAAACAGAAGTCGCTGGCCCAAATCAGTAAGCTATGCTAGTCCCCTAGTACAGGGTGGAAAAGTTGTTTCTAACACTCTGATAAGGAGGCTTAAGCTCCTGAATGGCAATTACCAATGTGGTCTATAGGTAGAAATCATTCATCAAACTGTAACATTTTTCCTCCCCTCTGTCCCTTTAAGCAAGCATTGTTCACTCACAGTGCACAACAGATCCAGCTTTCCTTTTGTCTAGAGTTGTTTGAATCCACTGAAATAATAAAGGATTTCTGGGAACTGCTGCTTTGCATCATTTTTTCCAAATTCATGCCAAGATATGGATCTGTCCCTGAGTCAGAATGCTGTAAGAAAAGAAATTGGAAAAAAATTATTTTCCATTACTGTCATTTCCTTGTCTGCTAAAAGTAATTGATTAAAATTTATAGGATATATTGTCTCTTAACTTCATCGATGTGTCTCAGAAATTACCTGCCACAGGAAGGCTACAGTTGTGGTTCTTAGAATCATAGAATATGTTTAGTTGGAAGGACCCACAAGGATCATCGAGTCCAACTCCTGACCCTGCACAGGTCCATCCCCAAGAGTCACGTCATGTGCCTGAGAGTAGCATCCAAATGCTTCTTGCACTCTGTCAGGCTTGGTGCTGTCACCACTTCCCTGGGCAGCCTGTTCCAGTGCCCAACCACCCTTTGGGGTAAGAACCTTTTCCTAATATTCAACCTGAATCTCCCCTAACACAGTTTGAGGCCATTCCCTCACGTCCTTTCACTGATCACCACAGAGAAGAGATCAATGCCTGTCCCTCCTCTGTCCCTCATGAGGAAGTTGTAACTGCAATGAGGTCTCCCCTCAGTCTCCTCTTCTCCAGGCTGAACAGACCAAGTGACTTCAGCCACTCCTCACAGTTTCCCCTCAAGGTCCTTCACCATCTTTAGTGCCCTCCTTTGGACACTCTCTAAGAGCTGGATATCTTTCCTATATTGTGGTGACCAAAACTGCACACAATATTCAAGGTGAGGCCACAACAGTGCAGAGCAGAGCGGGACAATCATCTCCCTCAACTGGTTGGTATCAAAAGCAGGTTGAAGCAGTTCTCCCATATTGCTATTAAACAGCCTGGGCACTGAGGTTAGGAAGGAGCTGTTTCATAATGCAGACCATTATATGAAGTTTCTTGTTTGAGATTGCTTTCCTTTTACTTGTATAAGAAAATTTAAAATCTGTACTCTGATACTAGTCCAACCAGACCTTACCAGATATAAATAATGTATAGCAGGGTCCTGGTTTTGTTTAGGATTTAGGCTGCTGTACTTCAGCTATTGTTGGATGCCTTGAGGGCAACATCAGTTTTTCTTGACTTCAGAACCAAGTGCTGGCAGATAGGGCTTCATAAAATTTAGCTCTGAGTTTAGCTCAGGTCTTCTCTGGAGCATGTGCAAAAATACATTTTGCCATGCTGAGGGTGACAAGCCAAGGGTTTTGTGCTGTAGGAAGGGCAAATGAAAGCAGAAATACATACAGCTGATCTGAAAAAGCAGTGTTCCTCCTCTCTCTGCAGGGTAGGAAAAGCAGAGCTGGGAAATGCCACTTTTCAGCAAGGGCCACCCCAACCATTACCTCAAACATCACAACGTTTTAATCTCGATGGGGATCTTGCTTTTCTAGAGCTCTGTTGGAGGAAAAGGAAACAGTGGGGCATCAGAGTTACAGATGTTAAATTGGCTGGTGATAGTCCAATATGAAAGATGCTATGCAAATGTAAGAGCATTTCATTATGTAAAATTGATGTACCTGTAATTGCATCTTTAATTAATACTATAATTAATATTAATATGATATTAGTTTTCTTGGTGCTCAGCCTAGTATGTCTTTTTATAAGGGCATATTGGCAGTGTCTCTTGGAGAATCTTGACAATGTACAGCCTTATGCTTCCTGTTTGAAGGAAAATTTTAAAAAATAACACAGTCTAACGTTTAACTGTTCTGGGAAATGAAAATGAGACTCTTTTAAGCAAATGTGCACTGTAAGGTGCCATAAGTCTGTGCTCTCCTTTGACTTTCTTGCACTACTTTTCACCATGTTGGTGCCCTGACAGAATCTGTCCCGTGGCAGCACCAAGAGATAAAGGTGATGCTCCAGGAGAGTTGACGAGAGGATAATTTCTTCCACTGATAGCATGGATTTATAACAGTCTGAAATGACTTTGCAAGAAGAATCTCAGTGATTTTTTTTTCTATTAATTTGAATAGGAAACAGCTCTCTGTGACCAGTACTAGCATTGCTTGGACTGCTGCTGTTCAGCATTCAGCTTTCTAGTCATGTGCTTTCATGGGATTTGGATCTAAGATAATTTCTCTTTTTCCCAACATTTTCAGTTAGAGAATACATCTGAATATCTAAATGCTTCTTCAACTACCTTTTTCAAATTAAAGGTTTATGTTTTCCTCTGTTCACGTACTTTATATTTTTATATTTGTTTTAAGTTTTCAAAGGGACATATAAGGATTAGTAAAATATTTCACTAGTTACAAATTATGTCCTATTGTTCTTCTAGTACTGTGGCTAGAGAAATCTGAGATCTTGTGAATTATTCAGATGTATTTCATAAGGCTGCAAACGGGAAACAGAGAGAGCCTACACAGATGAGTGCTACAAGCTCTGACCGACTTTGAGGTTAGTCCTGCTTTGAATGGGCTCCCCGCCAGGTGACCTTGCAAGGTCTTTTCCAGGCTAAATTATGAATGCACATGTGTGGTTGGATGCAATGCCACCTTAGTCCAGGATGCAATGTAGATGTATAAGCAAATAGCAGTGGGTGAGTGAATAAAGCTAAAGAGAAGCTACAGTGTTACATTTCTTTGTATAATCTGGTAAGGGGAGACATTTTCCATAAGGGTAGTGATATTTCATTCTTTTGTTGAAAATGCAACAAAAATCAATTTTAAAAAAACCAACAACTTCTATAAATTCAAACTTTTTTCCTTCTTATAAGTGACAACAATCAATCAGAAATTAATCCTGTACAGTGGAAAGTTGGTAATGAACGTTCTACTGTGGCTAAACAGAACTGAAAATCTGTTTATTCTAAGTGTTTTCCTTTTACTTGAGTTAGGCTGAATTTACATTTTAAATGTTGCATATTTCTTTTTTCAAATTTTATTTTTCTTGAAAGAAAATCACAGGAAGAAAAACATTAACATTCTGTTTAACTGCATGTCTCAGAACCTAGCTTAGGCGCCAATTGCCAATATGAACATTTTGTCACTCAGACATTGATGATGCAAATATCCTCTTCGGAATTATTTGTAACAGATTCCCATTGTAGTTTTTTGCTTCTGCGCATTGTGTAGTAGTTGGGATTTGAGGAAAGAAAGGAAAATTTTATTGCCCAAATTATTTTTAGTTATTTTTCATGTGAGTTTATGCTTGCTTTTTTCACTGAATTTGCTGAAATCACTAACCTGGCATGGGTATTCCAATAGCTACATCTGGTATTGCTTTAAAAAGCATTTAGTAATATTTTGTTATTTTATTTCTGGTTTTAATACACTTGTACTTTAATGTACTACAAATAATGAGATGTACCATGAAAAACACATTATAACACATAGGTAAGAGAAAACATTAAAATAATTTCTGTTAGCAACAATTCTGCTTGTATTTCTGAATCTCAAAAGGCATGCCAAAATCTGGTGCATCTTCATTAGACACCATCCAGCACGGGGTTGGACTTGAAAGGCAAACCCTCAGTGCTGGAAGATCCAGTGTCCACACTAAGTGTGTCTTGAGGGTTTTATTTCAGACAAGTTCTTGTCTGCCTTAGTTTTGCTGGAAAAGAGTCTAGTTCATGCCATCTGAGAGCATTGGTGATGTGGAGCAAAGCATGATAGGGGTGACCAGGAGACTTGCTTTCAAAAGGCACACTTATTTTGAGATAAAATGTCAGTGTAAACGTACTTTTCACTGTAAGAGGGGAGCCTCATGCTGTCTTTTTTTCCTCTTATACACACTAAATCAAACTGAAAAAACTTCCCATGATTATAATTTTCTACAGATAACTGGTATCTATGAATATGGCAAATCATCATCAACATAATGCATCCTGGGATCTGCATCTGTCATCATTCATTCTTTTATTTTGCTGCAGTCTAGCTGAGGGCATTTTGGTTTTTGTCAGGAAACCGAGGAGCAGAAAAGAAATCTCTGTTGAGAGGTGAGAGTATTATGTGTAATTATTTAAGGTTATAAATAGTAGGAGCTACATTTAGAAAGCTGTATAAAAAGACTGTAAGATCTGTTTAATTGGAGCCTTGGTTTTTGATGCAAAATACAATAATTTGTTTTAACTAGTGATATATATATTATTTATATTTATATATATTATTTATATTTATATATAAATTTTAGATATTTTGCAGGCAGTATTCTCTGAAGCTTTGCTTCCCTACATTTTCTGCCTGGCTTCACCTGAGCTCAGTAAGCTGGTAAAGCTTTCAGGCCCATTGAGGAATCATCCTTTTGGGTTAGCAGGTTAATTGTTGCTCAGCTGTTGTGGCAGGATTGTGCACAAGTCAAGGAGAGGGAATAGCTTCTTTCTCTGTGCAGGTGCAGGTGACAGCAGGTGTGATGCTGAGCTGTGCTTGAGCAGCCATGCAGGGACTGCTCCCGCAGGCTGGGGCTGGGCAGGGTCTGGCTGTATCTCCTCCAGCCCCTGCTCTGCTGAGGAGCACAAGCTCTTCCTGACTTGTACGTGGGAAAATACATTCAGTTCTGAGTGGGTCTCACTACAATATGAAATAGAGGAGAGAAAAGTGAAAAAGACTGAGTAGCTGAAGCCCCTGTTTACTAATTTATTAAACTAACCGTTTTATCTGTTTTGAAAGTCATAAAAAGAACCTCTTAGAATTATGGATGGGTATATAAAATTTTCAGTAAATGCTGCTATTTCTTATATATTTTCAAGTGGGAGTTCTTCCAAATTTTTAAGCTGAATGTGTCATTAAAATGTTTTTCCTGAAACTTTATCAACAATTAGATATAAAATAATCTGATCCTGTTTTAAATTCTAGTTTCCAGTTGTAAGCTTTCAATCCATAAAGCAGCAATTAAATTTGCAGCAGCTACAATGCTCTGGAAAGACATGTACCTTTATCAGCCCTGGAGGCTGAGTTACCCTGAACCAATCCGTTTTTCATCATTGTTATTAGGGGCAAATGATTTACTGTGCAAACCCGTCAGGTTGCATAGTTTTCCCGGAGCAATAAAGCTTCTGAGCAAGATATTGGTTCTTCTGCCACCATGTGGTTATGATGTTCAGAGTCACCGACCATTTTAAGAAAGACACACTGTTGGGGCTTAGATAAAAATGAACTATAAACTATCACAATCGTTCTGGTTTTGATAGTCAGACTGTTAACCGTGCTCTTTGTTAATATTAAACTTCAGAATGTATGTTTAGAAGAAAATATTTCATTCAGTAAAATGGTGTAATTTTGTCTCCTGAAATTTATTGTAGATTACATATTTTTGCTTCAGTCTTTTCTCACGTTGAGAAGAAGTAATAGAGATCTTTCTCTGATATTTGAGAACAATATTAGTCCTTAAATTTTGTAATCAAAAGTGAAATTAGAGTTTCCAACACCACAGTACAGTTGAACTGTACTGATTAAACCTTTCTTCTCTTTTCCCCCATTCACTACAATTTATTAAAAAGTTAGTCTTTGCTTAAAAAATAGAAGTATGTCCACTCCCTATTTAATAATTTCCATTTCAGTGGAAAGAGACTTGCAGAAACGTGATTGCTGATGGATTCCTTAAGACTTCTTGCTGCAAATTCCTTTTTAATCTATTCATAGGATTCAAAATTGAACCTTCAACGTGAAAATCAAGAAAAGTACCAAAGAGCAGACTTGGCATGCTTTGTAAAGGGGTATCTACTTGTCAGACCTATTGCTTTTCTTTCCTTCTTTCCATGCTATTTTCATACAGCTCCTTCAGATTTCTTGTCAAAATAACCAGCTGCCAGAAACCCCATGATTATTACGTAAGCTGTGCTGCTACTGAAATACTCATTAACATGGGAAGGTACATGTCATTTCACACCATGCATTGTCTGAAATTATAATTTTTGTTCTGAATAAGCTCTTTGCTTTTACTCCTCTGTAATAAAAGCTATTTTTAGTAGAAGGGATGAAACTAAGTTTGAATGTTGAAGTATGGGGTATATGTGAGCAGGCAGATTGGAAAGGTGCAATTAAATTGCTTAGCTCTTTTTTTATTAACTCTACTGGGTGGTAACTCTGAGACTCAGTCTTCTCCCTTCTACTGTTAATGTAGTTAGAGTATGTTCAGTAATAAAACCTGATTCTTTTAATTGATTTTGCAGATTTTGAAACCTTCAGTAAGTCAACCTTTTTAGACAAACAGCCTTAGCAGTTGATTCTCAATGCTCATTCCTTTGTGCTTGAAGCACTAGGTCTTATATTCATGTATTATTCAACAGAGTTCAGTTGTAGGGTGTTTTTAGGACTTTCTGATATACCCATGCACCCCTCTGAAGATTTTCTTGGATGCATTTGAGTACATTTCTGCTGTGCAGATGGACTTTGTGTGTATGTATTGAAAGACTTCAAAACTGTTTTGTAACATACAGTGAAAGATGCTTTGCTAGAGAAATAATGGTTTTTGCAAAGTGCTAGCACTTTTAGTGTACACTGGCAGCAAATTCCATACTGCTGAGTATTGCTTGGGCAGATAAGGACAGACACCACAGCCAAAGCGATTCAGCAAAGTTTGTAATTGCAAAAAACCCTTGGTTTAAAGAGCCAAAAATGTAATCCTTTTACATTTTCTTTAAACTAGGTCATAGAGTCGTTCAAAAGCAGAGAATCTTTGAGTTCTGCTGAACAGCAAAGGTAGTGCATTCACCTGAAATGAATAATATGCTCATAAATGCTTTGTGGGTGTAAGCTTTTTAAGCAGGGTAGTGTATTCCTTCCTTCAGGAGTTCCTGTTTGAGAAGCAAACTCCACATTCCGTTTACTCTGCAAAGGGAACCCATTAAAGCAAGTGAAAATGGAAAACTAATGGCAGCTTGTAGTGAGATTTTATTAATTTTAAATTTATTTTATATCTTTACATATTCTCCGACTTCTTTCAGGTGGTCTCTCCATGTAAATGATAGCATTCTTTGAAGGCAGTTTGACAGCTTATTTATGACTAGGTGAAAAAAACTCAAATAATTTAAATCTTGTTGTGCCTAATAAAAAAAAAAATTAAAAAATGATAATTGACACCTAGATAATTGAAAGTTAGCTTTAGCTTGGGTGATTTTTCTGGAAAAACAATCATATTAACTTTCCATACTGATCATGCCTAATTTATATGAGTGTCTGAAGATAAAATATTTGAGCTACTTAGAACAAGTAGCATGAGTTAAAAAATAACATATTGTGCAACTTACCGGTATGATAAAATACATCATGGTTGCTGCTTACTGTCATAAGGCCAAAGTAGGTCCTGAAATTTCTAATTATATGTTTAATCATAACTTAAAGTCTTCAAGAATCTTATCATTTATGGGATATTTATGGGATATTATGACTGAAAGGTTTGTTCAGCTTGGAGCCTGAAATGTTAGGATGTTTGAACTGCTGTGTTCAAACGTTTGTTTGTCTGGATCATGAATCTTATTTTCAGAATGCCCAGGATTTTTATAGCTCCTGTAGGCTTTAATAATTGACTTTAATTTATGTTTTACGATTTTAAACATTAACATATTGGTTTAGTATTTGGAGAGGCTGTGTTTCCTAGGAATTCCCTTTCTCAGAAGTTCCTTTCTTAAAATTTCTAAATGTTACTTCCAATTCTTAGTAATTCAGCAACAATTGGAAGCAGAGCACTAGTTTTTGGACCATCACTAAACTAAAGTAATCTTGAAAAACCTCAAGCCCTAAGAGGAATAGATTTTCTACAAGAGATGGAAAACAAAACACTCCTACATGTGGCTACCACTTATGTTCTTTGGTTATAGTTTTTTTCAAGAGGCCCATAAGTTATGACTGTGTTTAATACAATAGATAAAAGTGGTAATGAAAGTTTTGTCGCACTAGCAGGATAGAATTTACATTACTAAAGTTTATAACTCTGGTAAGTATGGTTTCTTCTTCAATTCTCCAAATTTCTCAAATCAGATGTGATTATACATTTCACAGAGAGGAGACAGCAGAACTGTGTACATCTCTTCTGGCATCAGATTTGACTGTGTATGTGTATGCACATGCCCATAAAAATGTGCCACATAATATGTACATTAAATACAAATATTTAGCCTGTCTTTCTAAAATCTTACTTTAGTGCATCAAGCATCTCAGGAACATTCCTCATACTGTGTGCTGCTTTGCAGCTTGGTTTCTGTAGAACTGGAGTGCAGCCTGAGCCCTGTAGGGCTCCACAGCTCCTTGTGCGTAATACATGGGCAGAAGTGCTGAGCCTTCATTAGGGATCTGGTCTTACTGCTGCAAATGAGTGTTAAACTGTGCAAGCACTGTGCTTAAAAATATTCATGTGCACTGGTCTTCCTTGAAGACTAGTGAATGAATCATGATCTGTTAGAAAGATGTGAAAACCAAAAATAAACCAGAAAATCCTGAACTCCTCTCATGAAAAATACCTCCTTTCACAGTAAACCATAATCACTAAATTTAAAAAGTTGACTGATATATCTGCCTGCCTGCCTGCCTACCTACTACACTGTAAATTATATCTAAAAATCTTATCAGCTTTGATAGACACTAGTTTCTTAACCCTAGATAAGGAAGAAAGAAAAAAAAAGAAAGAAGAGGTCTGTCATGGCCAAGTCAGTGTTAGTGAAATCATAGCTTTTATAAATAGGTTTTTATAAATAGGTTTCTAATTTTTATTTAGACTCTGTAGTAATTTGCTCCCTAAAAGACATTTTATAAAGTTTTATTGAATAGGGCCAATTTTTAGGATGCTGACATAGTAAGAAAACAGTTAATTAGAAGGTCATAAGGGTCAATGTCAAGTTAAGTGATATCAAAATATTTTAGGTCTCTTATTTAGCTGAATACGTGATACTAGTTAATACTAGTTTCCCTGTGAAGCTGTAAATATACATATATATAGAGAGAGAGGTATTTATATCTGTATAATACCATAGATAGAAACACTTGATAGTGTTAGCTCTTCTTTAGGTGTCACAAAAGTTTCTAAGGCTTCAGTTGGCTTTTATCTGCAACTGATTTTTGATAACCAGTTTCTTCCCAATGGGGAGGTGGTGGAATCTATAAAAAATAGTTGTGACATGGAACAGAATTAAAATATAGTCCAGAAACAGAGATACAAACTTAAAGCTATTAAGCATCAGCTAATGTCATTTGTGTTTTTTCATGGTATGCAGAAAAAACATCACAGAAAACCAAAAGGACCTTATTTAGTGATCAAGCAGGAGGATTCAGTGAATCAATTATTTTTATATGAGTCATAAGCACTGTGTAAGTCTCTAGGTGCTTCGAAATGACAGGAATAAAATCCTGGGTGAAGACTGTAAAGACATCATGCAAAAGTCATCTGCCACAGGTTTTCTGACTGGCCTTGGCCATGTCATTCACTGTCTCTATGGCTCTATGTCTCTAAAGCCCTTTGAAATGTTGCCATAAAAATATGCAGTTTCAGAGATATTGTGTCTTATACTGACATTCACACACACTCACTGCTGTTGTACTAAACAAGTTAGGATGCTTATGAAAGAAAGTAGTATTTGAGGGCAAGGCTGTACACTCTAAATGTTTTCTTCATGTATTTGTGGTGTATGAATAATAATGCATGCATGGGATAAATTCTGGGTAAGTCAGTTGACTTTTCCATGTGGATTTAAGAAAACTTGTAGTCTTATTCTCCTTAGTATTTGCATGTTATTCTGAAATTTAAAAAAATAATATTCTAGTATAAAACATTTTATTTATGTGTCTTTTTCATAAGTTGACCTATCACAGATTCATTTCATTACCACACTGTGTTCCCAAGATTTGAGCCAGCATAGCCAATGGGATCAGTGTATGGATGATGAATACAAAATTCCTTGAAAGATGTTGTAGAGCAGACAAAACCGGCCATGCCAATTCCAACTGTTGTTCCTCTGAGACCCAGGGATGGAGGAAAAGGAAGAACTGGTGTTTGACAGTGTTAAAAGAAAAAAATGGTTGTAGGAGAAATGCCATTTCTGAGGAGTTAGACTTAAATGAAAGAAATAACACCATTGCATGTAAACAGGTAAACAACAAACTAGTCATTATGAGGCTAGTCCAATATAGCCTATCATTTCATTTTACACAGGAAGAAAATTTCAATTTTAATTTCTTAAGAAATATCATGCTTGTTGAGAGATTTTTGCTTTAATTTCATTATGCGTAAGATAGAAAGCACTTTAAAAACCTATTCCAAAGAACTGTTCTTCTGAGAACCATTTCTTTATTTTATATGTGCAGAGGCAGATTCTTCTGGTGTGAGTTTACAGCAGTATTCAAAACTCCAAGCAGTTTCTCAGAATTGGTCCTTGACCAAGACTATTATATTTTAGCAGGTACCCAAGTGGTGTCTGAGGGAGCACCAGTTGCTTTAGAGTAAGTGCCCCTTAAAAAAATGAATGGTAGGCTGAAGGAGTTCCTGTCTTGGCACTAGTGGCATAACATCATGTTAAAAAGGACATGACTTACCAGTAGTATTTTGGTAACTATTAGTAGGAATTCACCTTCGTGTTGCGGGTTTGATCAGACGGGTGATGTTCTGAAATGTCAGCATGAAGTTACACACCTGTGACAATGAAAGGAAGGGGAAAATGTGATAGAAATCACTGGTCAGAACCCAAGTGCTCCTTGCATCTCATGACTGCCCTATTAGTTTAAAAACTTGTAAATGCCCAGGTCAGGTGATTTTGATGGTGATTCAAAGTGTGCTTCTGGTGCAATGGCAGAGCCACATAACTCTTCCATTGCTGATGGCAGGCAGCAGTGATTTGCTGATCTCCTCATACTCAAACTGAGATCTTACTACTTTTAATTTGGGATGCAACCTTCTACATCTTTCTAAATAATTTACAATCCATTTTCATCAAACCCACAGCTCTGGCACAATAATCATAATGTTTCAACTGGCCTGTCTTAAACTAGGGTTTATTTTTGCCCTTGGTTTCCCGGAATACTTTCTATCCTGTTTTTCTTGCTTCTGGTAAAGATAAATACATTGCAGAGGGAGGATCATATTTATGATTTTGTGTCTGTCTTTCCATCTAAGGGACAAGTGTAATTTGTATTGCTTGCTGGAATAGATACGGGAATAATTATTTTAAATAAGTTTAGATGCTGCTAATAATAGTGCTAATGCTTGCTTTCTTCCCCCTAATGTTCTGTGTGGGTTGACTGAAAATCACTTAGCTGCATCTAATTTTCTTGGCCCACTTCTATGACTTTTTCCCCACCATGGAACAAGGGGTATTGTGTGTACCAAGATGTTATTCTTGCATGTACGAGAATGAGCAAACTGATTCCGCAATGCGGACGTGGTGGTCCAAGTTCCTAAATATAGGCAGCTATTCTGAATACCTCTGGGTTTGGATGTAGGATTTAAGACACGTTTAATGCAGATGAGTTGCAGGCAGTTTCGCTGTGTCTTATAAAATGTGTGCTTTTCAACCAAAATTTGTCGTCGTGATCCCAAAAGGATCCATAGGATCACAAAAATGATTCATAATTGACTGATTTGGATTTGCTATATGAGATCAGATTTTCAAATTCAGGGGGTGTTGCAACTACACCGAAAAGCAAGGTTTGGTTTCATGTATTGGATGGGGTGTTACTGGGAGCATTATAAAATCTTGAGGACTCATAGCGAAGACTCTTCTTTTAAGAGATTTTTGGAGTACTCAAATCTTGAATTGCTGTGTTTCCACTTGCCTTTCTTTTCTACTTGTTAAAAACAATCTTTATATATTTTTTCTCTTTGTTAAAGTCCTTTGCTTGTGGTTTTTCAGGAGTGGAATAAAGAAAAGGGCAGACTATAAATGTGGTTTTATTTAGTTGAAATTAGCTTTTGAAAATTGACTTTTTCCACCTTTATTTGCAGTTCTTAAAATGCATTCAATATTTTTATTTGGCTACTGTATGCTAATGGCAAAGTAATGTTTTATTTAAAAAAGATATTTAGAGAAATCTTTTCAATATATAAGAATGTATTTTTGATTTTCAGTAGATATATACTAAATGAAGAGGTTTTGTAGGAGGCATTAGCTCTCATCTCTGCAATTTCTAATGGTAAAATCTCTTTTTAGTATGTAATAATATCTTTCTTAGAGTACTTTTTCTCCTTATTAACAAGTAAACACATTTTTTTCTGAATTGAAATGATTGTAAGCAACTAATTCATGACTGCTGTGATAGAGGCTCCAGCTATAGAGCAGTCAAAATCATTTGTGGTTTTGTTTTTGTTTTAAAG
The DNA here is from genome assembly GCA_038380795.1 of Pyrocephalus nanus. Lineage (NCBI taxonomy): Eukaryota > Metazoa > Chordata > Aves > Passeriformes > Tyrannidae > Pyrocephalus > Pyrocephalus nanus. The sequence goes on along the minus strand of CM076260.1, from coordinate 88,422,164 downwards.
GAGCTTCTCTCTAGAAGTTCTTTTTCTAAAGACAACCAGTGTTAAAAGGATTTTTTCGAGGAATTTCTGACAGCTTCTGAGGTAATTCACACTTAGAGAAAGTGAGTGGGAAATCAAAATCTCTTTGAAACCAACTTGGAAGTGCTGCCATATGTCTTTTTCTTGAGATTATACAAGTTTTGTTCTTTTTCTTAGGGGGGGAGGGGGAAGGAAAGAAATCCATCCTCCAGCTTTCAACTGCCACATCCTTCAACCAGACAGTTCTGGGATCTGTTAAATGAAATCTCCATACACCACACTTCCCAACTTGTGAATTGATAGATGATGCAGCTTCTTGTGGTGGTATTTAAGTTTACCATGGGAACAGCTAAATCAGTGACAGCAGCATTAAGAAGGCACTGAATATATTTTTTCAACTTACAGCCAGCTGACTTTCACATTCTTATTCAGCAACCTGATAAGGCGAAGTTAAAATGAATTATGTAGTGTTTGAATATGAGCAGAGGTGCTTGGCAAAGCAAAGAGGACAGAAAGGTTTTTAGATAATGGGCTGTGACCTGAATTTTTTAAGGAAAGTTTTCTTAAAGTGTTTGCTCTCTCTTGACTTGTTGATAAACAAAACAATAAATGGGATGAAGTTTTAGAGGTTAGTTTTTTTACGATTGCTAGAACATTTTGTATCCTTACAATTTGGGCATAGGCAATCAAGGTTTCTTTTTTTATCTCTACTGTAAGTAAACTGAGCCAAATTCTGCTGGATTTTATATATGTGCCTCTGTTCTCTGGCATTACTGTAGGGCTGTAACCAAAGATAGAACTTACCCTCATGTGACTATGCATTTAGAGCATTAAGTTGTACAAATAGTCGTCCTTTGTGCTGCAGGCAGTCTCCTTGTCCTTCTCTTGGCTTTCCACAGATTTTGCTTGGACGACTTCCCCCTTGTTCTGTGCACAGGTTTCCAGATGAGTTTTGTGCTCTCAGTGTCAGGAGAACTTACCTGACATCTTGGAATATCCAAAGGCAGTACTGCTGGTGTGAAGACAGGGTCAGTACTGAATACAAAACAGGTAGAGCACTGGAATAATAAGAGAAAAATTAAATCTGCAAAGTATTCCAAGAATTGTTTTGTCTCTGTTTTCATTGTCTGATTTAGTTTCTGGACTAGGGACAGAGTTGTTTGGATCTCAAGGTAGCATTTTATTTGATCTTTGTTCCGAAGAAGAAAAGAAAAAAAAAAAAAATCAGTGCTTTTTTTCTTAGTTCTATTTTCTCTTTCAGATACAATATACAGATGCACAGCACAGAGTTTAACAAATATTCTTCTTGAAAGGCTTACAGTTTAAAGAAATATTAGAAACAGGTTTTGTCCCACACAGATTGATTAATTCTTATATAGAGTCTTAACATATATTTTGAAAGTCAACCTTCAGTGAGTGCTGTGGGCATTTGTTAATACTGAACTGCGTTCTGTTTTAAGAAGTAGCAAGAGTGATTTGTGGAAAGAGAAAAACTAGTAAAAAAAGCAGAGTTTCTGTACCTGTCCTTCTACATAAACATAATTTAAATTAACTTTAACTATCGCGTATCCGAAGAAAACAATAGAACGTCTAAAGCAGCATTTGTTGTGAAGATGTGTCAATCACCCCCTCAGTAAAAAATTATATAACACATTGAGGCTCTACTGATAACATGTAAACTCATCATCTGCCATTACCTCCTGATTCTGTGCCCATAAACCTGGTAAGGAGAAAGAACTTACTGCTTAGAATGTTTCCATTTTTACCATGCATTAGATGCTTACAATTAAAGTCTAGCAGGGCAGGTAAATAGTTTTTTAAATTTTGGAAGATTTCCATTGAAATCCATGGCAGAGTGAATATGCTCTTTCACACAGCTGTATCCAGAAATGCTTTGATAAACTGAGGTCTGAAAGTAGCATACTGATAATAAATCATATTAAGAACTTTGGGATTTACATAATATATCTATTACTGTTCTCTGAGTGGAAATTTGTAGTAATATATTTAATGTCGAAAGATATAGATGTGAGAGCTGCTTTAATAGCACTGCTTGTGAGTCAGAGATGTTCTTAATTAAGCTTTTATTGTGTGCGTGGGGGGGGTATCAGAATAAGGAAAATTCCTCCACATTTGCAAGAAAGACAAGTAGAAGGAGGGAATGAGTTATTTTGTTGATGATTTTTGTCTCTTACAAATGATTGGAAGAACTGCTAACTTACGAAATGGGCAAGATGAGGCTATTGGTAGACGGTGACAGGATTGTCACAATATAATTCTTAGTAAAAAGTAACAAAGTAGAAAGAGCAGTGGCATGTTGGAACACTGATGAAAGTATGTTTTGGGTTGTATATTGGACCAAAAATAGAAAAATTGTGGCAGATGTTATTTATTGGTGACAGCTGCATTGGAGAACAGTCCTTTCTAAGGTGATGTACAACACTAATGTCTTTCAACTGCTTTATTCAGTTCAAGAGTAGAGCTCTGAGATATGAAATCTAAAGGTTGATTACATTTAGATTCCTACACCATCTATCAAAAAAGGAAAAAAAAATCTGTGCAGTTCAAATGAGTACCCTTTTACCTGTTCAATGCCATGCAGGCTGTAAATGCATGCAGAGCAAAGCTGTATCAAGACTTTTAACTTGCAGAACTCCTTTATAAAAGTGACAAAATCTTTGATCTTTCTGTCAAGCTGCCTTGGTGCCATTCATGAGGTGGCTCTCAGGGTTTCCTTGGTGCAGACTCAGGGCGTCAGGTTGCCATGATGGGGCTGTCTCAGGTCACATTTCAATGACACCCTGATTCCCAGCCATTCCTGCAGAATGGCCGGACTAAATGAAGAGCTGACATAGAGAAGTTCAGGTAGCAGTTGCAACTAAGATACTATGGTGCATTCTCTAACTCAAAAAATTACCAAACATTATGTCATAAGAGGAAGAAATATTTTAACAGTGGCTAGTTACTGTTTCTATGGATAGCCCAAAGTATCAGCTTACTTAAGAAGACAAAGCCTTTTACGTTATTTTGAAATAATAATAGTTTCTTGTTTAGCTGTTGAAATATTTCTTTCCCAACACTTAGCATTTTGAGGTTTTAATAGTGTTGTAAATTATTTGCCTAAGCAGACAAACAAAGTCCTACTGCTTGGGTCAAATCCTGATCTGCTTATCAGAACCCTTACAGTCTCCTCAGTGGGTTTATCTACACAAAAGTACAGATATTTTGTGTCTTACTACTTTAATACTGTTGAGGGGGAGAAGTTCCAAATTTTAAAGCTTTTATTTTAAGTTGTTGAAGAATAGTATTGTTGTTACCTGAAAGTATGAGGAAAAAAAAAAGGCTGTAAATAAAATATTCGTATATCACTGTCATTCTCCCTGCCCTTGGAAATCCCTCTGACCTTCAAGAGCATCTCTTGAGCCAAGTGTTGAGGATTGCGTGCTTTTTACTTTATACCAAAATCAGTCACACTGATGGGAAGGATTCTTCCTGCTTTGGATAAAGGAGCTGCTATGCAATCTTGTCTGGCTTCCTCAGGTATTACATAGGTGCTGTGTGAGGTTCTCTGAATCTCAGTCAGTTCTGCAGAGGACTCCCTCTGCCCCATGGAGGATACAAGCAAATAGTACTTTATTGAGAAACAAATGAAGTTAAATTTTAAAAGCAAAAAGAATCACTTCTCCGAAGTAAACTTAGTGAAGTTTGTGCAGTTCTCATGTCTGCAATGGTGCCTTTTCCAGTTATAGGTAAGATTTCATTGCCATTGCGAAGTACTCTGAAACCTGAGTCTGTGTGATGTGTATCACAAGCTTGAGCTTGGTGAGGGCTATAACCATTATAAAACAGTGTTTTGAAAGCCCACTTCTCTGACCTGTGTAGCTTACACGCTGTAGGTCTTTATTGTGGTTATATGGAATTACAAGATTTTTATATGGAAATTTTAAGTGCAAGTGAGCTTTCTTACATGCATTTCTAAGCTTGGGTGGAAACAAGATGCTGCTATCAGGAGAGTATCTGGAAGTGGAATCAATAAGACAACTGTGAGATTAGTAGCTTAAGGCAGGAAGTCATTTTCATTTCCTTCTTTACCTTCAGATGTCACAGCTTTTCTGCAGCTAGCATGTGACTGAATATCCACAGTGACCTTTTTAGTTCAAGGCAGTTTCTGTTCTGCTGTGGCCTGAGAATTATGCAAAAGTTCTGCAGTCATCTTTTCTGGGACATTTTGCTATGACTCTGGCCATGTCTAGCCCCTGGTCTTTTGCATGGTATACACAGAATAAGGGTTGCCTTGCTACAGAAAGTTCCATAGTTTCTGTATTGGCAAAAACTTGCTTTTTACAGCCTGCCTGCCAGAGTGGTGAAACAATAGACACGAGTGTTGTGGAATTTCCCTCACTGCAGATTTTCAAGAGCCCTCAGAAAAAATGGAAGCTGAGGATGCCTGAAGTACACGAGATCCTTCCCCACTGCAGGAGGGAGTCTCAGGAATCTCCTAGGTGCGTCCCTCTTAGGCTTCTGTTATTCTGTGGGAGAGTAACAAAGCCAGTGTTCAAGAAATATTTAATAAACTGGTCTTCTGAAAGACCAGAAACCCCAGTCACACAAGGTTCTGCTTCATCATGCTCTATGTAGCTTTTGCAGCTATTAGGAAAAGACTGCTGAACATCTCTGATCTATCACAAACACGTGCTTAAAATAGTGTCATTCGGGATCTGTCTGGTTTAATAGTTACCTCTGGGAAAAGGGCTTTGTCCTGAAATTTTTACAATGCTTGTTTTCCTTCTTAGCATCACAACACCGTTTCCTTTCCAGGGAACTGACAAAGGCCAGCAGCTCAGGTGCTGACCCTGCAGAGAGGTCAGTTGACCTTGCAGACCTTCCATAGCCTGGGGCCCTGTTAAAACAAGCATGTGTGTGTACACCACTGTGAAAGTTCATCTTCCCCAGCAGCACCGAGTGTGATGATTTGACTCATTTTCCTTCTTTCCTTGAAGACAGCCAAAGGACAGTCAGTTTGAGCGTGTGTCACTAAAATATCAGCCACCACCACTACCACCACAAGTGGCTGGGTGTGCTCCAAGGAGCACTCTGCAGTCAAATTGCAGGACATGTTTGTAGACTTCCAGCAGTAGCAGTAGGGAGATCAAGACCCAAGGAGAGCTTTTGGTCCAATCATAGTAGCAATAATCTTATAATAATATTGTAATGTATTTTTTACATATATGTATTTATATATATAATATATGTAGTTTCATTTAAAAGATTGTGTACTTTTTTAGCTTTAATAAGTAGTTGACTTAATATATTGAGATATTTCACCTTTTTAACCTGTCAGGACTTAACACTAAAAGTGCTAAGTACTAACACTAACATAGCTAACACCAGGCTATTAAAACTGCTCGTTACTGTAACAACAGTATTACTGACATAAACTAAATTAGTTTTCTGCCTTTAAGTTTATCAAGTTAAGTTATGGCACAAAAACTTCTCTACGTTTTATAAATTATTACTTTACGTTAAACTAGTTAGGACAAGAAGAGATCCATTATATTTTGTGGAGTAATCCTTCCCTCCTGAATAATAGCTTTAGTATTTACCATATGTAGAATGCATTTCCACTTCTCTAATTTCAATTGCAGATTTATTGACATAAGAGCATTGTGTTTACAGTGAGGCTGTTTGTTCCTCCTGAAAGATAACACTGAAAGACTGAAATAACCTTAGATAGCGTAGATTTTTTTTTTGGTCCTGTTGTCTGTGACATCTCTTTTCCAACTGCAAAAGCTCTAAAGTCTGTCTTATGGAAAAAGTTTTGGAAGTTAAAATTTTATTTTAAAAACTTTGAGATGTGAAATTGGCTTTTCAGAAAACCTGTCAGATAGCAAAAACTTCCCTGTGGTATTTCTAACAATATAACTTCTTTTGTCAAATAAAATGTAATGTGAAAATTGTAGTTACAAGTTCTTTATTTTAGGAATACCATATTTCTTAAAATCATTAATGTTAAATACCACCAATAAAGAAATTGAGAGGAAGTAGGTGGAATGTGGCTCTGATTTGCTTACTTTGTGGATCTGACAGCTGTTTAACTGTAGGAATTGCTATATGCGCCCTTCAAAATGAGGTCAGTACCTCTGGCATCTGTGTAAGCTCCCAGGAGTCTAAAAAACGGACTCCATATTTATATCCATCCCCTACCAGTTGTGCAGTTCCTATAAAACAGAATTCTTTTTGGGAAGTATTAGATTTATTGCAACATGCAGTTGATGACCGTGTACAATTCCTGTGAATAGCTTAAGCTTAGGTAAATTGTCACTAATTCTGTGGGCATTGTGGAGATTGAGAGTAGAAACTTGTGAGGGCTGATCTTGAAGAGTTTCTTAAGAAAAGTCACAAAGTCATTTAAAAGAAAATTTTATCTGATTTGTAACGGGAAGTAATCCTCCCTCTCCACAGCCTCTGCTGTAGCCAAGTGGGTGGGCAGCAGCTGGGGCAGCAGTGGTACTTCGCTGGTTACTTCAGGTACCAGGCTCCGTGCTCCTGGTTTTGAACACTTGGTCCAAATTATTGCCAGCCAGCAAGGTTGGGACATTTCTGAAAACTAAATAAAACTTCTCAGTGTGCTGAAATTGCAATTGCACCTTCAATATCTATGGGACACTTCAATACTTCTGGACATTATATCCTGCTTTTTTAAGTGTACTGAATGTGAAAAAAATTCTGTCTGAAAGGATATTGGGAGTTACTGTTGTCCCTTCAGCCTTTAGGCAGATTATGAATGTGTTTGTGATAATAATTAAGCACGTAGAGAAAGTGTGAATCATGCATTCATTTGATAGCATTATAGTGTTATTGGTGTTTTGGTTTGAGCTCTTTTTTAAGAAAAAGGAAAGTAAAACAAGTCCTTCAACAAAAATATGTGCCTGTCACTATCCAAATCTATTTTGTCTGTGTGCACACGAAGGGAAATTTTTTAATATATATAGGCCGAACCTCTTTTTTAGAGAAGAATTAAAACATTTTAAGATAAGCATGTGTTTGAAGGCAAATAAATTTGAGGGTGAGCTCATGCTACAAAGCCTCCCACTGTATTTGGGCTTGATATATTTTAAAATTTATTCTTCAATGCATTCAGTAAATAGCTCATGTTACAGACATGTCTAGACACATATCTCTTTTAAAATTCAGTCTGTGGGCATTTTTTCATTTCTTTCATCGTCTTTGTTTTCTTTAAGAATATAGTGTTATCTAAGAATCTGATTCTTCTCCTTTTAAACAAGAAATTTCCTGTCAGCTTTCCTAAAGAAAGCAGACTTGAGATATAATAAGCAAAACCTGTATGTTTATTCCTTGTTTAAGAAATAGTCTGGAAAGCTAATACTTCCAGAAAAAGGCATAGAAAAACTGCATACTCTTTCTATGACTGTGGTAAACTATCCACTTGACTTCTGTGTTCATAAATTAACAGCTTTATGAAAATGTATTGTAGCATTTACCTTACTATTTTTTCTCTCAAAGGTATGAAAGTAGTTTGTTGCATATGTTACTACTAAGCAAGGCTTTTTAAAAAGAAATGAGATATAAATCTATGGAGATGTTTGGGGTTTGGTTTTGTTTGTTGTTTTTTTTGTTTTGTTTTGTTTTCCTTTTTTTTTCCTTTAAAGTAATTTAAAGTCTTAAAGGCAAAATCCTGTAATGATTTCGGCCTGGAGAAATCTTGTGAACAGAATGTATGCTTCTACTAGCAGCCCAAAATAGAGGTTGGGAGTAATCCTTTGAGACCTAATTTCGATGCATAATGATCTGGTTACACTCCATCCTGAATCCTGAGAAGTCCTGGACATTGTTCCTGCCCCTTCTCACTTTCCAACATGTTTCTGGGCAAATTACCTCTCCTGCCTCAATCAATATCTTTCCTCCATTTAGACATTATAGAGTTCTAAAACAAAAGCTCTGTTTCAATACATACATACTGGTTAAAGTGGTCAGGTTTAAATATGGTACAAAAGCTCATCATTTTAATCTTCAGCAATACATCACTCATTACAATCATTGTTCCATTGCATTTGTTGTTCAGTAAGGCTCAGTTGTAATTATTAAGGATTGGTGTTAAACCAGCGTTTTTTTTCTGGATTCTGCTTCTAAGTTATGGAAGACAGCAATGTGAAGACACCCAAGAGATGCCCAGGGCGAAAAGCCCCTTGTGCCAGAAGTGCCGTGGAGGCGTCAGTGTCCTGTTGCATGGGGCTAGCTGGCAGTTCCACCAGTTGCTGCAAGTGTTACTGTCCTACATGGCCTATACTTTGGGTTTGATGGGGCAGGAGCCATTTTACTAAAGCTTTTTTTTTTTCCCCCTTCTCCAAACACTGTGGCAGTTTGATACCAATCACCTCCAGATTAAGGGAAGGGCTCAGCATGTTCCTTTTCAGAAGTCAGCATCCTCGGCAATAAAAAATGTTTAAAAGCCCTTCTATATTTGTAAGCTTTTTGCTCTTTTTTCTGCGATATTTTTTGCTTTTTTTGCTTGTCAGAATTCTGTAAGTACTTGCAGCATAAAAGATCAGACATGGAAATGGCTCTATACAGGATAATTCTGTCTCTTCCAGTTAGGGCTCTTCCACACTGAGCCCTTCTCATTTATGCTGAAACCATATTAGTACAAAACAAGACCTGACACGTTTGAGTCTTTGTTATTTAGTGCATAGGTCTTTTTCTTCCCATCTTGCCTCCTTTGAGGGTTACTGAGCATTATGTGTCACTTTCCTATCTTTTAAGTCATAACTTCTAAGTTGTGACTTACAATTTGTGCTGAATGGATACTGCATGATGAACAGCTTTACATGTAGTTCCAGACAGTTCATTTAAGCCTCCATTTTGCAAGTATTTATGAGTTTTTCTGCAGTTTTTCATGCCAGATACTTCTGACTTTTATAACACTTTCCTTAGAGCCTGGAGTTAAGCCTGCAAGTCTTTTGAGTCTTTGAAATTCTAGGCATTATGTTTGTATGTACTTATGAATACATAAAAGCAATTATATACTATTGTTTTTCAAATAACTAAGAGTTACACTTGGCTGCAATGAAAAGAAGTAGTGACATTACTTGGTATGGTTTTGAGACAAAATTAGTTCTAAATTTTCCAGTTTTCAAGTACCATCATATAAAGCCTAAACTCAATGTACTGCATTGACAGCATTCTCCATGAACACTTGGAAATTATCATAATTTCTTACTCCATCTACTGAAAATTAAAGAAATGCATTTAAAATGGATAAACTGAATAATATAGAGGACAGAAGGACTTAAAATCAAAACAGGGAACAGAATGTACATTACATAAAGAAACAGCCTTTACTGAGGTAACGATAGTCCTTTGTGACTATTTAGTAAAAATACTGAAAAGAAATTGTTTGTGTTGAAAGTCACTTAGAGACTATGACAAATCCACTTAATTTTAACTCCTCTGCTAAGAATAGAAATGCCCTGCACAGTGTGCAGTATCCTAATGGTATTTTCTTGAATCTATTATATACCACTGTAAGGCCTTTTCTCTTTAAAATATGTTTAAAAGGCTGTTTTTGTTTGGAATGCTAATATTTTCTAAAGTATATCTGGAAAACATTAGTTGGTGGTATCACACAGATGTTGGAGATTTTCCCAAGTACTCCCTGCTTTCTGGTAGCATTTACTAATCTTTGCTTTCCTGCTTGTGAACAATGAGAAAAGTTTGAGGAGAGCAGTGTAGCTCCCTTTCTAAGTAGACATCTTCAGAAAGTTAAATGAGCAGGAGTGGTGTGGCTGTTCGCTATAGAATAAATGGATTTTAATTTCAATATAGACTATTGTTAGTTCTGCTAGAAATAAGTGGTTCACAAGCCTGGATATGCGCCAGCACAGATGTGATCATATGCTTCTGAGTCACCTGGGACAGTTACTGCCTGGTTCTATGCCTGTGGCCCACAGCAGCAGTGTGAATCATAGAATTGTTAAGGTTGGAAAAGACCTTTGAGATCATCAAGTCCAACTGTTAACCCAGCACCGACATGTTCAGCACCAAACCATGTCCTTACGTGCCATACGCACACGTTTTTTGAACGCTTTCAAGGGTGGTGACTCAACGACTTCCTGGGCAGCCTGCTACAATGCTTAACCATCCTTTCAGTAAAGAATGTTTCCTAATATCCAGTCTAAAATTGTGCAAGACATGGCAGTGTTTTACTTGAGGGCTCTGGAAGAGCTTTGTTTATGTGCTTTTCTTGAGTAGCAGCGAACAAGCCTGCTGAACTTAGTGCTAACTGAATGTAAAACTCACGGTGAGTTAATTTCTCCTGTGACTTGCTCTGCTGTGATAGAAGGCTGATGTCCACTCATCCTGTGATCAGTCATGCACTGTAATGTCAGATGCTTGTTTAGCCTGGAGAAAAGGAGCCTGAGAGGAGACCTTACTGCTCCCTACAACCACCTGAAAGGAGGTTGTAGTGGTATGGGGGTTGATCTCTTCTCCCAAATAACAAGTGATAGAACAAGAGGAAATGACATCAAGTTGTGTCAGGGGAGGTGTAGGTTGGAAAAATTTCTTCACAAAAAGGGTAGTCAAGCATTAGAATAGGTTGCATAAGGAAGTGGTGGAGTCACCATCCCTAAAGATATTTAAAAGATGTGTAGATATGGCACTCAGGGCCGTGGTTTAGTGGTGGACTTGGCAGTGCTGGGTTAATGGTTGAACTCAGTGATCTTTGAGGTCTTTTCCAATTGTAACAATTCCATGATTCTATCATTCTGCAGTACTCCAAGTGTTCTAAATGAGTTATACTGCCAGCTGATGAGCTGGGGAATCTCTGCAGGCTGTAATGAGAGGTGCGGTGGAGGCAAAGTCACTGCTCTTCAATGTGCAGTTCATCTGTGCATTTCGACTCTGAAGGAGAACACAGGGCATGGGATTTGGCCAAGTGCTAGTCTTTAGTGATGAAAGGGGAATAGCAGGCTGACTGACTGCTATTCCCTTTGGGGGAATGGCTAATAGACCTCCAACATTATCCAAGACCAAGAAAACTGCATTTCCCTGAGCTGTTAAAGGATCCTTGACATACACAGAGATACTTTTTGTGTGGAAGTGATATTGATAATTAAGACCTGCTATTTAATCTGATAATTTCAGATGTATGGCTTTTACCTGTTTTCAAATCAGTGTGTTTCTGAGAGTGACTTTTTTTTTTTTTAAACTGTAGGTATTAGAAGCGTAAAAGGAATGTCACTAAAGTATTAAATATAGAACTGAAAGTAATGCAGTAAAATCAATTGTAAGACTCTGTTGGTAGAAACCAAAACAAACAAAAAAAACCTGAGTGTCATGATACAGTGTTTATGTAGCCAAAACAAGATCAGGATTTTACATGCTCTGTGAGATTACAGGTGCTTTATCTGTGAAGAATTGCAATTAGGATGAAAAAAGGAGAAAAATGGTATTGTAGACTGATTATCATATCAAGAGTGAACTGTGCACTGTCAGAACATCTTGTTCCTTTCATATAAGCAGATAACTGTTTTGGAACCCTTTCCAGAAGAGTTGGATTTTAACTTTCTCACATCCTGGCCATGCATACTTTAGCAAATTCTACAATCTGAATGACAACCAAAAGAACAGTTCTGAGTAAAGACAGAATTATTTCCTATAATAATAGCTTTTAAAAGATATCCAACAGCTTTACCGTGTCAATCTTTGGTAGGATTTCCAGCTACTTGTTAATGTGTTCTTTGAGGAAGGCAGTCTTTCTCTTGAGGAGCTGTGATATTTATTAAACACCAGAGTTTTGCTTAATATTTAAAAATAAACATAACTGACAACATAAAAATAAGTATCACTGGTAACTATTTGGTATTTCTTATCTCTTTATCTGCGGGTAATGTAGAACCCTTGCTTTTTGATTGTTCTTCAGCATAAATAAAAGGGGTAGCTTTGTGTATGAGTCAGGGTTTATTTACTGAGAGTTCACTTTAGAATAGAAAAGTAATGCCATTCTGGCCATCCCACAGGTGGAAATCTTGGGGTGAAAACCCACTCTGAGTATGAAGTTTTTGTAAGATGTGTTTGGAGCTTAGGCTCTTTAGTGTATAAATGAATTTGCTGGTGTCAAGGGGTTTAGCCCTCTCTGCAGTGAAAGACATTGATCTTGATTTGTTCATTTGTGCTCTGTATTTTCCCAGGATATCCATCCTTAATTGGCTTAATTTAAGATAATTTTCTAGAAATTCTAAATCAATACCTTTAATTTTACAAGCCTCAAAAATAGGATTTATTTCAATGTTTGTAAAAGAATTTGAAACCTTTATAGATTGAGTTGTTCTCTGACTTTGAATTTTCTATGTGCTATTATTAAGTACTGTTCTCTTGCTTGGACAGCTCAACCATGCACAGAAAAGCTTGCAACAGACCAAAGTTGGTATTTTTAGGCCATTGTAGTGATTCACGGTAGCTGAAATTCAAAGAATGACAAGTGTTAACTACAGATCAAAGAGTTATATGCACTGAAGTATTGAGTGCATAGATTCAGTTGGCAATGGATGACTGAATATGGTCCCCTCCAAATCTGATGTGCTAGTTTGCCAAGACATGAGTGGCTCAGGGAATGTTTGTAAAATCTGTCATTAACAACTGTGTAGTATTCTTCATTGCTAATTCATCCTCAGCTTTTGCTTAATGTATTCAGAACAGTATGGCACTCTTAGTGGTACTCTCCAAAATAAAACTTTAGGGGAGAAGACCCAGTGCACTCTGAAGAATTTTTTCCTAGTGTTTCCATTATGAGATATATCAACTTCATTTTGTACTTCCTCTACCAATAGATCTCATATACAATTAGAACAGGACTTGGTTGAGAGGAACGACTTCCTTCCCTGGAACATTTGACAAGGATTAGTATCAAAGTGGATTATTAGAGCCTGAAGTTCAGATCTTAATCAGGAATTCTACTCGGCAGTTCTGGATGGAATTTTTTGTTCTGCTTGATAGTATGTACTTGTACTCAGGTTTCTTGTACTTATGTCAGCACTTTCTGAGTGTACAGGGACCAGGGAATGTTGAGATCTTTTTTTTTTCCCTGGAGATCAAACGAGATGAAAGCGTGAGCTGTTTGAAGAACCTAACTGTGTAATTACTGTTAAGAGGTTGTCAGAGTACTTAATAGTGATAAAGTGTAGATTTACTCCCAACTTGGCATGAATTTACAGATAAAGGTTTAGAAGAAATAGAAGTCCACCTACTAAGCAATGGCAACCTTTGCCCTTTAGTGATTGTTGCTAAAAATGAAAAAAAAAAAAAAAAAATTACCTACTACTTAACAAAGTTATCTTGCACTGCTAGTTAGAGGGGATTATTTTTATTTTTGGAGAGTATCTAATTATGCACTGCATTTGAGCTTCCCCATGCTTGTGTGTGATACAGCCAGCCCTTATTGTTTTTTCCTCTGTTTCAGCACCCAAAGACAATGAAGAGCGTGTGTTCCGGGAACGTATGCGCCCCAGGAAGCGCCAGGGCGCGGTGCGACGCAGAGTACATCAGGTTAATGGGCACAAGTTTATGGCCACCTATCTTAGACAACCAACATACTGTTCGCACTGCAGAGATTTTATATGGTACGAAGCGGCTTTGACTTCGCTTTCTTTGCAACTTTGATTTGGGGAGCTAACATACCTTCCTGTTTTGCTGAAGTAAAAATGGCAGAGGATAGTAGTTCCTTTCTTCTTTGTTGTGACATTAAGCTGTCATCAGTTTTCCAGGTGATAATAGAAGGCTGTTAAACGTCCATCACAAATGTTGGAATTCACTGTATTTGTGTTCTTTCTCCTCTGAGCTACAAAGTTCCATATTTCCCTATCTAGTGCACACTAAAAATTCTAGGTAGACAGCCAGTCTAGTATTATGTTGGTGTCTAAGTGTAGATTAAGACCTAAAATTAGATCTTCACATTTTGTGAAGATGACAGAATTCTTAATTAGATGCTTAAGTAACATCATCTTCCTCCTAGAAAATGCCAAGCTCGTGTACATCCTTTTGAAGTTAATAAAATATGGGAATATTAGATTTCTAATGATCTGGGGATTTGGGTGCTCAGTATTACAATTTACATCAAGAACTCCCTTTTAGTAATTATTTATATTAGTTCTGAGTACACAGAATTTTCAGATAGGGAAAAGTGGTGGAGACGTTGTTTTCAGTTATTTTTCAGAAAATCTTGATGTTTTCCAAAGTGATCTAGAGATACTGATTTATACATAAGGTCTGATGTGGTCTATAATTAATATTTCTTAAAAGTGTGTAATGAATCAGTCTTTCTTACTGTAAAACAATGTGAACTGTGCATGAACTCAACTACATTCCTCTAAAAAGTGTCTGGAGGTTAGGCCTTTTGATAGCTAAGGTGTTTTCAAGCAATAATATTGACAAATGCAATCTTCTGTCTATTTACAGACCTGCTTGATGACAATTTATCATTTTATCTCCTTTCCATGTTCCCTGGCCTTTTTTTCACTATAGTAAATCTGTATTTACTTTATATTCTATTTACGGCCTATCATCCTACCTGTTACCTCTGATATCAGAACTGGTATCAGTCTAGGCATGCAGTTATCAGATGATTGGTTATGAGAAGCTATTCTTTAAACCTGTACATGTCCAGTGAAGAGAGGAGAAAGATCCATTCATTATAAATATATATTTGCTCTTCATTTTCTAAAGCACTGTTTTGTTTTCCAGGGGTGTAATAGGAAAACAGGGATACCAATGTCAAGGTAAGAGAAAATCAACGGGGGAAGAGTTTAAATATATTTCTTATGTTTTAATGTATAAGTACTGAGATATTTTTATCAGCTATCCTATATTTCCAGTGCCAAGAATTTAACCCATGATGATCAGAATAAGTTTGTCTCGACAAATACACAATGCTTACACCAAGGCACAGTAAAATTTTTTAAAACCATTAGTCTTGGACATCATATAGGAAAGTAGGGGCTCAGCTAACAACCCTGAACATCAGATCCTAGATATCTCTTAATGCATATTCGTCTAAGGGAACATATCTGCAGACGGTGGCTTCTTCATTTTTCAGGTCTTGCGTTTTAAAATTGTCAGTTCTTTATTCTGCTTAAGAATCTTTGTTTAAAAATTCCAGGTAATTTCAAAGACTGTAATTAAATAGATGAGATAATTATAGAGGTCATCGTTAGAGAAGGTTATAGCAAAGCCTGCAGAAGTGCTTAATTTTCAACTCACATTTTTCAATTCAATTTCTTGTACTCTTACTTTTTTATGCAATCACCTCTTGGGATGATACTTTACTATTCTTTCTCATCTAACAAGTAGAAACAATCAAGTTAGTGAAGATTTTTCAGTTACAAAAGGGTTGATGGAATCTCATTGTAACTAAATAAATGTAATTTTTTTTTATAGTTTCACATGGTAGAATAAGAATTAGTGTATTAACACACAGTGGTGGTACCTTGACTTCTGATTTTTTTGTTTTCTTACAACAATGACCAAAACTGGAAAAAGTGAAATACATTTCTTCACAATGAAGTCTTATACTTTAGTTAATGACCTTGAATTCTACAGCATGATAGACCTTGTAATTGTTAATCTTATCTGTCAAATCTGCAAATTTTATTCATTGATTAAGTAATCAGATGTATATTGACAAAGCGTTTTTGCCTCCTGAAACCTTTTACTGTTATCAACTTATGATAATGTGTTACAGAAAGAATGTTTGACTTTTTTTTTTTCTGTTCTTTTGACTTGTTCAGTGAGTTATCTTTATGTCTGTTTTCCCCTGGAAGCTCTTTATACAGAAATTCTGCCATTGTGTCTCATATAATGTGGAGATTGTGGACTTTATCAGATACATAAATAAATAGCATATTTAAAAATTGAGAAAAATTGTGGATAATATTTCAGAATTAATTTATAGTTTTATAGACTGAGATTTTGGGAGATATGCTTCAGTTATCTTAGAATTCTTTGGTCTCTTGAAAGTCCATTATCTTCTGCCTTTGTAAACCAACTAATTTCATAGGACTCACCAAGTTACCGTCAGTCACTTGCACACTTTCAAGTCCCAGCGTTTCTAGTCTTCTTAGATCAGTCTCTTGCTTTCAAATTAATTTTCATGAAAATCTCATTCTTTTATCTGTTTTTTTTTTTTTTGTCTTTCTAGTTTGCACTTGTGTAGTCCACAAGAGATGCCATGAACTTATAATAACAAAGTGTGCTGGCTTAAAAAAACAGGAAACTCACGATGAGGTAAATGTTTATAAAATAATTTTTCTAGATAAAACTCTGTCTTTCATCTGTTCGAAGAAGTGTCATCTCCTCTGTTTAATCAATAAATGGTACAGTCTTTTTTTGTGCCTTTCTGGTCATCTTTTGGTCTAGCATTTACTTTGGAATGCCAGATTGCTATCACAGTTTCATATGCGTGGGTATTACCATACAGCAATTTATTTCTAATTAGTATACTTTCTATAACATCTGAATGCTTGAAGTCTCAGAGAGCTCTTTCCAGTCCATTTCATTTTTAACATTCTCCATTTCTGAGTTTAAATAAGTTTTTCTTGTTTTAATTTGAAAGAAGCAAGCTGGGATCCTTTACTCTCTTAGCTGCATTTGGTGTGGTTGAGTCATTAACAGCTGATAGGACAGGCACTGTGCTTGTGTATTTTGCATCAGTGTAAAAAAACTGCCCAGAATTTGCTTGCAAAGTTTTATCTCAACAAAGGCTGCAGCCAAGCTGTCAAAATGTAGAGGAAAAACCATCCATGTGTTGAAGAAGGCCTGTGGATGTTACATAAGGGAGTAGTGATAACACAAGATACTTCGTAGCTGACAGGTTTTCCAGCATAGTTACTTCCCAGCTCAAGCAAGCTTTTTTTTATTAATGGAATTAACACAATATTTGCTTTTTGTTATCATGCATTTAAATAAATGAAGACATCATCTGAAAATTAAATCAGTGGGCTTCAGAACTGTACTGTCAGGGAGGTTAATATATCTGCAGCTACCTGAAAGGAGTGTCAGTCTCTTTTCCCAGGTAACAAATGACAGGACAAGAGGAAATATTGCCTCAAGTGGCACCAGGGGAGGTTTAGATTAGATAAATTAGATCAGTTTCTTAATGGAGAGGGTTTTGAAGCATTGGAACAGACTGCCCAGGGAAGTGGTGGAGTCACTATCCCTGGAAGCCTTCAGAAAACCTGTAGATATGGCACTTGAGGACATGGTTTAATGGTAAACATAGTGATGGTAATAGGTTGATGGTTGGACTTGCTGATCTTAAAGGTCTTTTCCAACCTTAACGATGCTATGCTTCTATGATCTGCCAACAGCACATTTAGCTTCGGATCAGACGATAAAACAAAGGAATCCTTTCATTTGAGTTAGAGATCTCTCTCAGCTAAGATGGCCCTTCTAAGCTAGGTTAGGAAATCAGTGTTATTTTCTGTGGACAGCGATACACCAGGGAGCAATGTGACTGCTGTAGTGTTCAGCTCTCTTAGACTCCTCAGCTTTGGGGAGTCTGGGTTGATAGGGTGCAGGTGGGGAAGTGTAGTTATAGGGTTTTTAGGTAGTTTTAGCCCTCAACTGTAAACAATGAATGCTTTATCTTATACAGAAGCTTTTCATTTGTGTTTCAACAAAAAAGCAAATGAATGCTCACTGTCCTGTTCTATTTTGTGCACCATCAAGGGCTGGATGTCTTTCACCATTGGCTTAGGGGAGGTAGTTTTGGGTGATCACAGTTCCTTGGCCACACAGAAGTACATTTCTTAATTTTGTTTATTAAAAACCTACATTCACATGAAATAATGTGTATGCAACAGTTTTAATCCATTCTTTCAAGTTTGATAATTGATTTGATAAAAGTTTAAGTGAGGCACTAACTGATCTCATTCTTCCTGTGCAATTCACTACCATTTTCCTTCCTGGAAGCATTCTTTCATATCTGGTTCACAACCAGTATTTTACATCTGAAATGTGATCATGTGCATGTGATTGTGATAAAGGACTGTGTTTGGCTAGTGCTGGTTTTGCTTAGTACTCATGGGAAGATACAAAACGTTGCTTAGGTTTATATTCCCAGGCTCCAGACTGGTGGAGGCTTGCATACTTTGCTGATATAATGCTCTCATTGTTTAAAAGGGATACTAGATCACTGGAGAAAAGCCAGCGGTAATAGGAAAGGGAAGGAAAAACATAAAAATAAATCTCCTGCTACGCAACGGTCACTATTAAAACTTACCAATGACATCCTTTAATTAGTAAGTAATCATACCTTGGAGTCCCTGAACACAACAATCTATCATTGTCATTATCATAATCTAAAAAAGAGTAGGATATGAAAAGGTAAAGGGTTCATGATATATTTCTCTTTCTTAGTCCTGTAGAAGTTCAGCCTCCTGCTCCTAAAACAA
This sequence comes from Pyrocephalus nanus, assembly GCA_038380795.1. NCBI lineage: Eukaryota > Metazoa > Chordata > Aves > Passeriformes > Tyrannidae > Pyrocephalus > Pyrocephalus nanus. Next base: position 88,403,682 of record CM076260.1, on the reverse strand, counting down.
TTGGGAGTGACTTCCTTGCTTTCCACATTAGGAGATCTTTCCTGATAGCTGTGTATTTGTTGTTCCCAGAAGTACTAGGAAGGAGACTCTTTATCTCTTGGACAACAGCAGCCCTTCCCCCTCTAAAGTAGTGAGAACAGCTTTGGAGTTGGAGTATATTTAATGCAATGGTCATCATCTGAGCACAGACCTATTTGATCTTGTTTGAATTTTGTGCGGTTTCAAAACATAATAGGGCCTTGGCATACAATGATTGCAAAGAAATTAATGAGAATTAAATATGCTATGCTCTCCTTTCTCAGCAAGTGGGATCCCAGCGTTTCAGTGTCAACATGCCTCACAAGTTCAGCATTCACAATTACAAAGTGCCCACCTTCTGTGACCACTGTGGTTCATTGCTCTGGGGTCTTTTGAGACAAGGTTTACAATGCAAAGGTAAGGCACCACTTCAGAGATTTTCTTTTTCTTTGTGAAGTAACTTGTAGACTTGGAAAGACTTCAAGATTTCTGTCTTTGCCAAAATCTATAGAAATGAATAAAAAGTAAGTAGTGGACTGATGTAAGGATCACCATCATGGTTAGAAAATGGTCCTTTACCAACACCAGTCAGTGACAGATGCAGAGGAGAGAGATGAAGAAATACATTTTGCACTCACTGCCATGTAAGTTTATTGCCATGTAAGATGTTAGAAGTTGACAGAAAATAAGAATGAGAATTTACATCCCTACAGATTATGTGCCTTTTGTGTTTTCAGGTTGTTAAACTTTTTAAACATCATTATTACAGCTACTATTCCCTTTAATATCATCTTCAAAAATTGCTGTTATGTATTGGCTAGACTAGGTAGAACCCGTCCTGTGTGCCCATATCCAGATGGATGTGCCCATATCCACCAATATGAGGTATTCTGTCCAGCTAAATCATCCTTTTTGATGATCTGCCTAGCCCCTCTATTCCAGAAAATAAGGGATTCATTACATTCTGCATCTTAAGGACAACTATGTACTCTGTACAGTAACTGTATGGGAAGTACGGCTGGCAGGTGCATTCATGTCATTTTAGCTCTCAAAAATGTTTGATTCTATATCTGTTTGTTTAGAACTGATCTGTATGTTCCAAAGGGGGAGAAAACAGTACAAACAGTTGCAAAGGAAAGTAGTATTTTAGAAATAGTGAATAAAATACTTCAGTTACTGGGTTGAAGGGACTAATGTCATGAAGATTGTCAGATTCTTAGAAAGTAGTGCCTAGTGGAATTATAAGCATTTTCATTTCGATACACTGTACAAATGGATAGGTCCATCTTCATAAATACAAAAATCATGTTATGTACACTTCTCAGCAGCAGAAACATGGAGTCACATATATGCATAAACATGTTATCTATTAAATATATCCTTTGCATTTATGATGAGACATAATTATAGGTGAAGGTCAGACCTAATGTTTCATGTCACAAATTGCTGAGCAGCAACGAAAAGAAGAAATTTCATCCATAGCAAAGTTATGCACAGTGAGAGTGTTCTGAAGTTCAGATCTTCCCTTGTGATTCTATCTAGTAACCAGTGATGAAATGTTAGGCTCTAAATACTATTACTTTACTGCTATTGAAAATTTGCACAAATGCTATCTTAATTATTGTGAAGATAAGTTCGGTGAGGATTTTTCAGTTAAACCAGGTGTTTTCTCTTTTTTTTTTTTTTTTAGCCTGAGCTATAATATCTCTCCACCTAATCTGTGAATATATGAGTTAGTTTTCATATTCTACCTCAAGTACCATATTAGTTCATTTGCTCTTAACTGTAAAAAATAATGTTATTTCTCAAATGTATGCATTTACTATGTAGCAGATGCATAGAAAAAATAGTGCTATGTTGCTTTTTTCATGTTCACAAAATTATTACTTAGAAAAATGCACTTTTTTCTTCATGAAATGTAGAACTCAGCTGAGCTGAAAATGTCATTTTCTCTGTGCTTGGTTTTCTCTCTTTAACAAGTACTGAGTGACTCCCTTCTTCAGAGATGCCCATTGTGGTTATTAACACCATGAAAAGGGTGTAAGAGAGGTTTATTCTTCTTCTGTTTGGTTTTTTTTTTTTCCACCAGTCACTCCTTTGCATCCTATTACAAAATGTGTTCATAAAGTTGGACTGTACAAAATTTTCCTCCTTGCTTTATTTCAAGCAGTTCAGTTCCTCAGTGTCCACTCTTCTGGATCCTAGGTCAGATGTTTTACTTGCCACTGAGGTTTTCTCACTGCATATACATTTACTGTAAATACCATGTTTAGCGATTCCTTTTGCTCCTGTGAGCTGATACATATTTAAAGAGGAAAGGCAGTGGCTTTCTGAAGCACATTATTACTGCCAGATGCAGTGCCTGGGTGTAGTCCCGGAGGCAAATGTGTTTTTTAATTTAGGGCTTGTACAGTGAAAGCATCATTGATGAAAAATATAGTGAAATGCAACTTCATAAATACATACTTTTTATTTTGTTTTCTCTGAAAAGTATTGAAGTGACTAATTTGAGCAATTGGATGTTAATCTAGCATTTAATTACACTTGCAGTTTTGCCACAAGAGGGCACTGAAGTCTCAGATAAAATATGTCACCTGCTCCTAACAACACCATGCTCCATGAGTTTCAGTGGAACTGTGTTTTTGCCCCTGCCCCATAACCTGGAAGCAATGTAACTTTTTTCCCCTCTTACTAGTATGCTAGTCTCAGGAGATTTAAGAGAAAGAGCCTAGTAACTGGATTGCCATCTAAAGAAAGTGGGTGTGCAGCACTTTTATTAAAAGTTGAAGCGCTATTGGTTTTATGATTGCCTGCATTAGAAGTTAATCTACTTCAGTAGAGTAGAGAAAGAGGGAATAATACATATGGATCTCTAATGTTGTGCTCTTGGTAGAGGACTGTTAAAATCCAAGCTCTGAAGGACTTTTCTTGAAATTCTATTTAAGAATTTCATGATCATTAGATATTTTCATTTGTTCCTGTGTCTGTTGTGGGTATTGGGTGAAAACACTATTCTGTGTTATCATAACAGAATGATAACCAGGTTAATAACTTTATATTAGCTTTGAAATGTACCTTCAAATCCAGCTAAGTGTTTTCCTACTGAGATTGTATTTATTTGAAAAAGTTCTTGGTAGGTCCAATAAGGTCTGATTTAGGTAAGATGCATGCCAAGGTAGTGTTTAGTTTACTTTACATCTCATTACAGTTTGCAAGATGAATGTACATCGACGCTGTGAAACAAATGTGGCACCAAACTGTGGAGTGGATGCTAGAGGCATAGCTAAAGTTCTTGCAGATCTTGGAGTCACTCCAGATAAGATCACTAATAGTGGGCAGAGGAGGAAAAAGGTAATTTTACTATGGATTATCAGAAAAAATGAGATAAGTATGACTGTATTGTAACTTTATTAGGTGGAGTTCAATCCCACTGAACTGACTTGCACAATATTTTTTTTTAAATCAGTACAGATCTAAGACTTTGGCTTTTGTTTTATAAGTGCAAATCATCTATTCTGAACTTTGATATGGAATTTATTTTGACCTGCTTCAATGCTGCAAACCTGGAGTCTGTAAAGAACTGGAAGAATTCCCCCTTTTTAATTTGGGGAAGGATATTTGACAGAGAAAGAGTATATGACACAACATTTCATAAAAGAATAAATGTCTGTTTGGCTCAGAATTGGCATTGGATAATTGACTGGGAGACAGATGTACTCCATAGTACTGTAAATGCTGATAAATGAGCAATGTGCTGATTCTCATGAAGAGGAGCTGTTTTCCAGATGACAGTTCCACAGTCATCTTCACTGTTATAGGAAGAACCAGGCTGTTTTAGAAATAAAAAGCATAGGCCACCCCAAGTACATCCAAAGCCAATGGAGTTATACTAGACTGATGATATGTATCCTGGATCAGAATGAGCCCACCCTTTGTATCTCTGTTTGTATGATTGTAACAAACACAGACATATTGCTCTCTCTTAAAGAAATAGGCAATTTTAACCTAATTTCTTTAAACACTGACATTTGCTTCTGTTCATTTTCCTACCTATTGCACACTGTTACCCATGTGCACTGTTTAAAATGTTACAGAAACGGAGGAAACTCAAGAATAAATCAACTGATCTGACACTCCTGGGCAAAGTTGTTGTCGTGTTGTTACTTCATGAGTTAGTTTGCAGTGCTTGCTGATACTTGCTATAGTTAAATGTATTTACGGGACAGATTTGAATACAGACTCATGGTGGCTATTCAAAACTTTCCCACTCACTGGATATGTTTGCTGCATTTATTTAATCTTAAGAACCTGTATTCCTTTCAATTGCCTGTTCTTTCTGTTTATATTATGGTCTCCTTTTGATGTGATGCCATCTACAGTATGGTTGAGGTTCTACTAGTAAGAATCCATAGGGCTAGAACTCTTTCACGTTGATTCATACTTCCACTTATGAATTAAACTTGTTGAATTAAATTTCCTCCTGGCATGGGAAGATCTCACAGCTGAGTGCTCCTTTTGGAATTTTCTTAGCTAATTGCAGGTGCAGAGACTCAACCACCAGTTCCAGGAAGTGCATCATCAGAAGAAGATAGGTCAAAATCGGCACCAACATCTCCATGTGATCAAGGTCAAACATATCTTTTTATTTCCTAACTGACATATTTTGTCACACATTTTCCTTCTTTATGAGGGGTAAAACCTGTGAGTCCCAACCTCTGCTGAACCTAATCAATGAAGTAGTTACCACCATAAATTGAAGCACTTGGAGTTTTGAACTGTAAAAACTTTTTTTAAAGGCCTGCTTCTCATTTCATTTAAATCTGTGAAGTAAAGTGGCTTTTAAAGGGAAAATTATAAAACAGGCATCTTAAAATATTGTTAAGTTTACTAGATGGGTCCTTGTCAACAAAATATCTTTATGGAAGGAGTTTATATATTTTATTGTAAGAGTGAGAACATTTTAAATATTAACACAGAACTTGAGAGAACCTTTATTTATCTGAAAATCCTCTGTCTGTTAATAAGTTTTTGAGATAAAATTGACTCCTTGTAATTCCATGTTGAACATTTGTGACAATAAAAAATTCCATGGAGACAGGCTATGCCAGCGTGTCCATGTGGTCTCTAGAGGCTTCATAAAACCATGTTTCTTTTCAGTGATTTTTTTTTAATATTCTAATCTTCACTGGTACCACTTATTTCATTGAGCTGAACAGCTGGATTGACTGAGTGTGTATGTCAGTAGCACTTTTTGAGTCTGATTTTTTTTTTTTTTTAAATCAGAAGTCTATGAGGTATTTTATGTACCATCACGTGTGTAATCTGACAAATGAAAAATCTTTGCACCACAACATAGGAAGACAGATATTTTTGTGTCAAATTCTTTGGAAGTTGTTTACAGTTGAGAAATTTTGCAACCTTAGTTTAAGGAAGACACTTCCAAACCTTCATTTTACTTAAGAACCGTAAACTTCTGCATCCAGAACTGATTTAAATTTGTCAACCTTTTGGGTTCACAGAAATTTTTCTGATTAAATAATAATTTTTAAAATATTTGATGTTTTGCTGTCAGAATCTAAGTTCTCTCCTAAATTTCACTTTTTTAGCTGTCCAGTAAAGTTGCTTCCAAGGCCATCAGGCATAAGTAACATGCTAAGCTTGGGACAGACACCAAGGTCCATTAGTCACCAAGACCCACTGTATTTCACACTGAGAAACCTTAGGAACCGTTTAGCAGATCCACACAATTGCTGCTTGAAGCAGCACTAGGAACGGTCAAATATTTTATTGGCAGGCGTCTGATAACAGCTGGAGCTGAATAAGATGCTCCATTCATGTTGACTTCAAGGACTGGGACGCCCAACTATCCTTTGAACTTTTGAAGACACAGCTCTAAAATGCTTAAGCAGGAAGATGAGTAAGTGCTGCAGGAAGATGGAGATATTCAAAACAAAGTACTTCTCTGTGGTACAGGAACACCCAGAGTCACTAAAACAACTATTTGGCTACTATTCTGACTTATCTTTCAAGTTTTGGATATGTCATTCTCTTAGGTTCGTTTTAAAAGGCCACCCTTCCTGTTAGAGCAGGGTTTGGGCTGATTACTGTAAGGTGGAGAAGCAGTTTGCTAAATATGTATTCTTAACCATAGCTCTTAAACACAGCGTTCAGAAATGATGAATGTCCCTTCCCACAGTGATACAGACTAACACAGGCTGTTTTTCTGATGGTTGTTTAAAACTAACTTTTCCTCCCATTTCGACAGAAATCAAGGAGCTGGAAAACAACATTAGGAAAGCATTATCATTTGACAATCGGGGAGAGGAACACAGAGCGACAGCTACGACGTCAACAGACAACCAGCTTAACAAACCTGGGGAGAATGGTGAAAATGGGGAGGTCAATAAAGCCCAGGGAAAGCGAATAGGCCTTGAAGAGTTCAACTTCATCAAAGTATTAGGGAAAGGCAGCTTTGGCAAGGTGGGTAGCTTTTTTCTTTCTTTTCTTTTTTTTTTTTTTTTTTTTTTTTTTTGAAACTGGTGTGCAGGGGTTTTTTGACTGTGTTGCTTTGGAAGTGTTCAGAAAGTGCTTCACCCAACAGATCAGAAATATCAGCCACCTAATGAGCTGGCATTTTCTGTGCTTTAGCTCACTTAGCTCACTTGGGTCAAGCCTTTTGAAACGAAGTGTCAATGTTCCATTATTTCAAGATACTGGTAATGAAGACATACATACAGTTACATACACACTGTTCAACTAAATTTCTTTTGGTCAAGCAGGACAAATCAGCTCAGTAATAATGCCATCGAGTTACTTCACTTTCTAGATAATACTCAATTCAAGTTTACTTATTTCACAGAACAGTTTGTGTGCTTGTTTTTCCTCAGTGGGTGTGTTCAGTCCTGGAGGAAGCAGAACTGAAGCGTTTCCACTCCGATATGACAAGGGCTTAGACAGCTGCCCAAAATACTACATAAGCAGCAAAGATGTAACTCACCAGATACATTCCCACAGTAGGGAATTGTTGTAGATTGCAATTGCTTTATTTGCAGGTCTTATAGATTTTCTTTTCACACTGCTGTGTACTGTGGAATCAAAGAGGAGGACTGAAATGGGAGTCTGTTTCAGAAGTACACTCTTCCTTCCTTGATATACGGGAACTGCAGATGCAAGGGAACAGGGCTGAAGCAGTTCTTTTGTCTCCCTGTTTTCTAATCCTTTCTGTGAAGATTACCCTGGCTCCAAGCCAGAACTGACCTTAAAGAGAATATAGGGCCCAAGCTTTAAACAATAGTAGTAGTTAAAAATCAACAACTTGAAAGCAGCTGGAATGGTAACTTTGGATTGTATACTAAGTTCATCAGACTCAAATCTCACAAACAAAAGTGAGAGATAAAAGTGGGAAATAAATTTCTGTTCTATATCAACTTCCTTCCTTGTTTACTTTTTGAGACTTCGCTAATAGTATTAAGATAATTAACAAAATAGATACCTTCTCTTTCATATTGAAAGAATACCAGAGGTATATCTTTCTAAAATTACAGTACTTTACTTTTTATTTTATAAACTGCAGCTTCATTCAGGAAAGCATGTAACTGTCTTTAAATTTCCAGTGCAGTTAAGCTCGTATGCAACCCTGCATTTATGCCATCTGTTTTTCATATGTAAACAGAATTTCTCTTTCTTTTAGGTAATGTTAGCTGAGCTAAAAGGTAAAGATGAAGTATATGCAGTGAAAGTCTTGAAGAAAGATGTCATACTTCAAGATGATGACGTAGACTGTACAATGACAGAAAAGAGAATTCTTGCATTAGCACGGAAACATCCATATTTAACACAACTTTACTGCTGCTTCCAGACAAAGGTAAGCTACGTGAGCCTTTTACCAGTTTGTGCCCAAGGAACAAATATTAACTATTAGCAGACTGAAAGACAACAACATAAAAAGCACAGCAATATTATGAAAATATTTCTGTTAAGTTTTTGGCATTTCAGTAGTATTGTACAGGAGTACTGGCTGCTGTTAAGTAGCATAAGTACTATTACCATGTAAGTACCAGGAGATGGCAGTAAATTAGTTAAAAAATAATAAAGCCACATGCATAAAATACACAAAAATTACTAAGGGGCCATTTTCTGTGTTTCTTTGGTACTTTAGTAGGGTGCATCATTTATTGAATTAAGTACAAACGTTTTTAACATCCAGTATTCAGTGTAGAAATTGTAAAACAATCTTGTTAGAAATGGGGTTATGGCAGAACTCATATTTTCAGTTTTCTTGTGCTGTGTAGTATAAAAAAATGTTCAAAAAAGAAAGGAAATTACTATAATGCTTATGAAGTTCCTATAGTGTTAATGACACGTGTGTACTTGAGGAGCAAGAAGAAAGGCAGAGAGAGCTGATCATGAGAGCCTGTTACCATTTTCATACAGAATTCCTCTTCAAAGCATGTTTTGGATTTGCTGCTTATATAAAAGTGAACATTTGGATGGTGTAGCTCAGTCTGTATCCAGTTTGTCTAAGTGCTTGATACCAGTTGTGTTTGCAGAATATTTCTGGTTTCTTTTTTTAGTTTCTTGTTTCTCTCTTGTCATTCAGCTGAGCTGAGTTTGAAACTAGGTGGTCTTAAACATCTCTTCCAACCAAAAGCATTGTATGATTTTATGAAGTAAAAATGCCATTTATTTCAATGGAATAAATTTTTTACCTATAAGGAATAGGTTTAGATATTTGTGTGTTTTAAATGAAGCACTTGAAAAACAATGAACTTCCTTGAAACTTGTGGGATTCGTGTTTTATTTTTTTTCAGTAAGGAATTGCATTTGGGTATTTGAGTCAATTTAATGGAAATATTAAATGAATAATTAAATTATTATATTGAACAAAATTAAGAATTGCTAATGGTGTGTATGAGTGTATGTGTGTGCACACGTAAATACCTATATATTCACATACTGTGAATTCACATACACATGTAATCAAAACTATGTATGTCACAAGTAAGTAATTGCAATACTTATGTGTGTAGAATTACAGAAAAGCTGTGACTGAAAGATCTAGCAGGATTGTCAGGAAAGATAAATAAGGCGGTGGGAAAACCATTGAAAAACAGCTAGTAGGATCAAGATTATAATGGTTCAAATACGGAAATAGCAAACATTTAATATGTTTATACAGTTCTTAAAATAGTGAAAATGTATTAGCATTTTATAGGCTTTGAAGTTGACACAAAAAACAGTGGCCCAGGAAGATGTGTATACAATTTATGTCTGTGGAGAATGTTTCATGCATTCAGTCTTTTATTATATGCGTGAACATACTCTTAAATTGTTCTACTGTATTATTTTTAGGTTTGCAACTAGAACTAAGCATATTATTTCAGATGAAGGAAGCGATAACAAGATTATACTGGGGTGAGGTGAACAGAGAGGGACCTTTATGACTAAGTGCACTCCCTGAAGTGTAAATAAATGTATCAGCAGCCTGATGGGAATCATGTGGCAGAACATCGGTCAAGATCAGTTTTACGTTAAGTGAATTATGACCAAAGATTCTCCTGCTACTCCACTGATTTCCTGGACATTCCTTTCCTTTTGTATTTTTGATCTGTTCTCCCCTCTTTTGTATCATGCTTTTATGCTTTCCTCGCTGCTCTTCAAAGTCATTCATCAAAGATGTTCAGAAATTCTTCTCACCATCTTCTCTGTTCCCGGTTCTCTTAACAGAGAGAAACTGTAGTTTGTGGATTTTCTTGAACTCAGCGGAACTGATACTTAAGTGTTTTATAGTTTACAAGTCATAGGCAAGTGTCTCTTATCAAACAACCAAAACTACACCTAGTGATACCCAATCAAATTAAAAGCCCACACTCAAGAAATTGAGCATGGCCTCTGAACAATTTACAAAGAACTCTTTATAAAGAAACAAAACAACCAAACACCAAAAAATATGTTAAAGCAAAAGCAGTACATCTGCTAAAACTTTAAATTATATATGAATGACAACAAATGAAAATGTACCAAGTAAATTAGTCACTGAAGGATTTGCTCAGGTTCAGTAGAAAAACAGGTAGAAAAACTTGCTTGAACGAACATAATCTGTGGTTAAAATAGCTTTACTGAGACAAAGGCTCTTGTACAATGGGTTTTAAAATGTGTTTCACAGTAGTGTGTAGTTACTTATGTTGTGATTTTATGCCGTGCCATGGCTGGTTTGCTTTGCAGAACTGGTCCTTGTAGTGATCGGGCTGAAATTAAATTTTATATTTCAAGTAGAGCCTATTTATTGTATACAGCCTGACTTAATGGGAAGATTGACTCAGTATTCATTGTCAGAGCACTCAGAGGTTGTCTTCATGTAATGAGATGGCTTGCTTTGTTCCTTTTCCACAAAAATGCAAATGTAAAAGTTTGACTTTATATACTGCAGTGTTTTCCTTCAGTAATCAGCTGAAGACACTGTGGAAAAGTTGCCTAATATGCTTTTTACAGTAAGTATGCTTCAGTAGTTTTATTTTTTTATGTGGAGTGTAAACATTAGTGTCATTTGCTAAATGATACTATTATTATCGCAACAAGTAAGGGATCATATTTTAAATTATTTTGGAATTGTGCCCAAAAAATGGCTAAAATCAGCATATCTTATACACTAATGTGTTCTTAGCCCTATATATCTGAATTTCTTCCAGCAATCCCATCTAACTTCCTTATTTTAAAGAAATATTCTTGGGACTGACTTTTCTCATGTTTCTGCTTAATCCAAAAGCAAACTTTGACCAAACCAATTTGCTTTAAGCCTATAGAAAAATGATCCCTGCCCAAATCAATATTCTATAATAAAATTTCATATATTCAAATGTTGTATTTCAGGAATAGCTTTGTATTCTTTTGCAGTCTGATCTGGAAGTTAAGAGAGATGGGTTCTGTTCCGAAGCTGGAGATAAACTATGCAAAGCTGATATGGAATATTTTATATGCAATAGTTTGAAGTATGAACTGCAGAACCCAGTCCTACACATCAGAAAGAATGTAAAATCTACAGGCAGGACCTCAGCTGATGAGTGGTTGTATGTGGAAGGAGCTTAGCTATTTTAGTGCAGCATATCTTATAAAATTGTGTCACAGTTGGACAGTGGTTTTCAACACTCTTATACTATGGCAGCGTTTCTCTTCTTGCTTTGCCAGAATATGGTCATTGCATCTATCACTGTATTCAGAAGTTTGAGTTGTGTTTTGCATGTGGTCTGTCAGCAGGAATAGAAATGATGAATAATGTGTTCTGTATTTGGCACTCCCATAGTGCAACTTGCCCAAGGCCTGGCATACAGGGTGCAGCATCTTTGTAACAACTGACCTCTGATTATCATCCTCTCTGATTTATTCAGGACTCCATTGTGTCATTTATTGAGAAAATGTTAGGAGTTTTCAGGACTACTGCTGTTTTCATTCTGTTTTCGTTCTTCTTCCTTTCTGCTCTTTCTCTTCTTCTCTGTGTTGGTCCTTTGATTTTTCAGTAAGGAGAGTCTTAATTGACAGTAATACTGACACTGCCCAGTTCTCCTCTTCAGGGTCCACTTCACTCCAACCTCATACCATGCTTCAGGGATCAACTATGGAACAGTATCAACATTTGAATTTATTGATAATGCTTCAGTCAGGTGGTTGTCTAAGGGAGTTTAGGTGTTTCTAGAGCTATTTTCTCTGAAGAGATTCTTGTATTTATGATATTCATTCACATTTGGAAGTTTTGGAAGTGTGAGAATTAAAGTGTTTTTTAATGGGAAGTTCTAGAAAATATAACTAGCTTCACTTTTTTCCTCCTACACCCCTGTCAACCTTCTTCATAGTACTTAAAATTTTCTAAACCTTTACCTTATAAGATGCATACACGTATATGTACACAACCTATAATTTACAGTGAATTATCCTAATAAATACTTAAGAAATAAAATGGTTTAAAAATTATTTAAGTCAGTGAAAGCTTTATTATGATAATGCATTATAAAATTAGAAGACTGGGGAGCTACTGCTTTTAATTTTTGATTTTTTTATCAAACTTGATGAAATTAGATAAATTTGAAAATGGTACTCTCCTTCTCTTTTCATAGCACTATGTTCAACAGACATCGTAGAGAATATTATTAGTGCAGAAAAATGTTCCTTTTGAATTACAGAGTTGCAGAACTTATGAAGGACCCTTAATATTACAGCTATTTCTGTTAGAGGAAACAAGTAGTTAAATAAAGGGTAGAGAAAGTCAGTTACTACAGGTAAATAGTTAGACTTATACCACCCATAAAACAATCTTCTTCCGTACAATGTTAAAATCAGCCTATCGATCCATAGCATAGCTCCTGGGCTCACATGCAAAGTCATTCACTTTTTTCCTGTGTTCTGGTGTAGGAAGGTAGAGATCAGCCATATAACACTGGCAAAACTGAAGGACATCTAGGAAGAAGCTCTAGTGACCCTGTTATGACCATGTTGATGTCTTAACTGTTACATTCTACCTAATGGCTTACTACTGGTTTATCCTTGATTGTGAGTACTGTGGTTCAGGTATTATTCCTTTCTGCTGTTTGCACTGTACCTAGCACCCTCTGAGTGATGCTAGAAGTCTGGTTTTATAAAGCTGAAATTTAGGATATTTTATTTCCATTTCAGCTGTCATGATATACCTTTGTTACTGTGACAAATCTCTGAACCTCTTTATGCATCAGATCCATCTAAAAACCAAGAGTAATCAGTCTTCCTTCTACTATGAGTTGTATTTAAGTGTTTCCAGGAAGGGTTTGGAAATCTAGCAGAAAGCTGTAAAATTAAGTTCCATTTTTAAAGTGACTTGTTTCATTTGGGTAAGAAAATGTAAAACACCAAAAGGAAAGAGAATCATGTGCTAATGATTTCTTTAAGTCCTGTTTTCTAAGTTAATTTAAGAAGAATTACTGGAGTGTGTGACCAAAACTGTCTTTGGTAATGTAAAAGCAAGACTTATTTCTCTTATGTGTATTGTACAAAAAACTGCATGTCTTCTGCGATAATAGCTCAGAGGAGTGTCATTTATGATATACAGTGCAAATTAACCTAACTGACTGGCCACTGTTGCATTCATCTGGGACTAATCAGAGTTTATAATCCATTTTATCTGGTATTCCTGTACTTTTGTTGCTAAGCAGCTAAGCCATTATGCAGATATTGCTATATGGGTGTAATCAGTTTAACACAAGTTTGCATTGCCTTTTATTACTGATTAGTGTCAAATTAGAACTTTTTAGGGCCCAATTCTGTTCATTATTATCCCTGCTTCAGTGGATGTGTACATGTGTGAGACAAAAGACTAAGTTAACTCTGTATTTTTATCTATTTTAACACTAAAATACTTTAATACAATTTAAATATAAAATTATTGACAAAGATTTCTTAATGGTAAGTGTTAACTATGGTAAAAAGGTAGAATAAAAATGTAGATAATCATAGAGGGATGTTATTTATACTGTTTCTATTATGGTACTTTTTTATATACACATTTATACACAATTATATTCAAACCTCATTTTAATATTTTATTTGCCTGTAATGCTGTATATGCATATATACAGAATGTGTACAGTAGTAGGTGTTTCTTAATTCCCAGCTGGTTTCTACAGGCAGTTCATATCATAAGAAATTAAAATGTACTGATTTTGACTCTTTCTTCAGAATGCTTCCTGAAGCACTGGAAGTTAGATTAGTATCTGGTGATGTTTCATATATCATACAGTTAATATATATATTGTGAATATATCAAATTGTGGCAGAACAAGGTTTTACAGAAATTTGTATACTGTGTATGTTAAATTTAGATTTTCTGTTGACTGCTACACTGTACGAACGCATTGACCGCGATCCCTGCATTGTCGAAAATAGGCACGATGGTCAAGAATAGTTGGAACGGTGAAGCTGATGATTAAATACTGTAATCATTGTCTGTTTCACACACACAAGCCCCTGTTTCCAGCATGATGACCCGGTTTTGGGAGACTTGCTGTTACGCTGCTCAGTTATTGCTAGCTGCTCTTGAAGGATTATTAAAGCCTGGTTAACTCACTGAAGATTCATTGTTCACATTAGTCCTTTTAGTGTTAAACTTCAAGTCAGGCTATCAGTGCAGCCAGGCTCATCAAGGGCCTGTAGGAGAAATTATTCCTCCAGCATCAATCAGAAGGGTCTAAATGCTTCTCTTTCAGACAGGAAGGACTTTTATTTTGTGATGTAGCACCCAAACTGAACAGGACTCTTTCACACCCTCTCAAAGCTAGGGCTTGTTCCTAGTTTGCATGTATACAAGTGATTGCTGCAGCTGCAGCTCCGTGGATTGCTTTGCTGTAACCAACCGAGGCCTCGACAACCCCGGGAATAGTCCCGAGTCAGCGTCTGTGGCCAGAATTCACTGCAACTGCCGTCATGAAATAGGTGAGGGAAAGCTGGAGTTTGTACTGATTTTTTTTACCTTGGTCCTCATGTCTGCGTGTTAGGGTTTTAGAGTTAGCTATGCCAGTAGTTCACTGTGTTACAGACATCTTAGTTTAGCCAAGCATAAAATTCAACTTCAGGATTTTAATCCTGATCTGATCATGTGCAGGCAGGTGATTTTTAGGATAACAGGTAAAGCTAAGGGCCTTTTAAATACTGTTTTCATATCTCTTGGACAGAATAGCTGGAACTACATATTACACACTTTTCCTCTTGGAAAAAGTGTGTTTCTCCGGTTGAGGCATGTTTGAGGGGAGAAATTTTCAGATAACCTGCCAGATGCTTTGCCAATAACTTTCCTGGCTGGTCTGTCTGTCTTGTACACTATCTTTTACCAGAGATCAGAGGAGATAGGAATATTGTCATCCAAACAGGATGAAGGGCGTAGCAGACTTTCAAACTGGAGTAGTCCCATCACTTACCATGTCCATAGAATCTCAGTATAAGCTTTGCACCATGGCTGTGTTAACATCATTCTGGTTGGTTCCTGATCTGGCATTCTTAATCCTACAAATCTTTTGGGAGCAGAGTACTGTTCCTTATCCATTAGGATAATTGAATAATGCTGCTTTAAATGAAATCCTACATGTTAAAGCTGGATTGTGGCTTTCAGTTTAGTTTTGTCTTGGGAGAGACAAGTGGGAAGGATAAGGGTGATATAACTTGTAGCAGCAGCCCTTGGAAGAAATGTGCCTGACTGGTTTTTAGCAGGATCTGTTACCCTGCAGCCATGTACTGTGACCTTCCTTTGTGTCCTTTCTCTGTATGTAGGTCTTGAGACCATCCTCAGACCTATTTGTAAGCTCTCTCATTTGGACAGAAGAGACCTGAGTGTATGACCTACATGAACCCACTGATTCCTTGTTCCTACCACCCTTTGTGGTTTTTCTTGTATTTTGTGGCCCTAAAACACTATTGACAATTTGCCTGTAGTGGGCTCAGGATAAAAATGAATTTTTAAAAATAAAACCTATCTTTAAAATAAGTGGAAATGTAATGTTCACACGGGTAGCTGTCAGGATGTCTCATTTATGCTAGTGCCCTGCTTTAAAAGTTATTTAAAGAAAGCCCGTGTCACATAAGAGATTGTGGGGAAACATTTAAGACTGTGTTTGTTAGGTGTTGCTCTAACAAGTAAACAACTAAGGCACCCCAAAGGAAGAGTCAGGAAAAAGGAAACTGCATATAAAATTTGATTCTTCTGCAGCTTCTTTTCTAAATGCAGGAAATTCTTCTCTTTGGAATCCATTCGGGTACTTTAATACAACTTTTTTATTTTGGTAACAACAGTAAGCTTAGTAAATTATAATTGCACACAAGAGAATTTCACCATGGGAAAGGAGTGGAATTTACAAAACACTTGGGTTTGCATCTTTAGTAACATTTAGTAAAATTTTCATTGCTTTTTTTAGCATTTACATGGAGTAATTTTAGTTTTGGCGTGATATCTTCTGCTCCATGCACCGTGTATGAGGTGGGCCAAACTTGAGTAGGGTATAACTTAAATTACACTTTATCCCTTCTTCTCAAAACCGTACCATCAGATTATTTTTACACTTTCAATGGGTGTGTGAGTAGGTTTATGGGAATCCAGTTCATGCCATTTTATCTCACTTGTGGGTGAGTACTTTTAGCAAAAACAGACACTTTTTTTTTTTTTTTTAATGGCTACAGGGTTTATTCTTGCATAGTTACTACGGGCTGTGTAACAGAGTGATGCCTAGCCTATAATGTCACGTTTGTGTGTGGAGCAGCATGTCAGGAACCTCTTTGTGTTCCCACATGGCCATTCTCTAAGCATAGAATTATTCAGTGCATTGTCCTTAAAATTATGACGTAGAAGATGATCTATTATGTCAACTGAGCAGTTAAGAGAAGTGACTGTGTTGAGAGTGAGTGGTGTGTACTTGCACTTTGAGCCCACAGTGTTTCTACACTGAGACTGAAATGCTGTGTAAAGGGTATATAAAACTTCCACAAATAGTAAGAAGCAGTAAACATAAATCTATAAAACATGTACATGTAAACTGTATGTCATCATTAATGGTTTTCTGTTCTCTTCTAGTAAAGTGATCAGTCATTAAAAAGTAATTGTTCAGAACTAAGGAAACCTGAATAATAAAGAGTCCTTCCAAGTCTTGACTGTGCATCTCAGTACAATAGTTCATATGCAAAGAGTGTTCATGTAAAGCACTATGAAGGTTAACTTAGAAACTTAACTACTTTAATTGTGTGTAGCTAGTAGTAAGTCTGCATATTTCCGTAATCTAATTTTCAAGTTGTGACCTGGAGAGATCACCCTATTTTAATCCTTCATACGTCCAAGAAAGACTCAGTTACAGCTCTTCCTTATAGAGTATGTGCATCTTGCCAAGTACACAAGAAGGAAAATTACCCTTTTAGGTATTTAACTTTCCATTCAGCATATAGAAGGATGAAGGAGATCCATTTCATAAGCTTCTATAAATAAGTTTTTCCAAGAAGCTTCACAGAATCACACAAGATACCTAAATTCAAATGCTCTTATTGATAAGTAGTTTCCTGAAAAGTCTGTGGTGCTTGTTTTCTCTTTTCTGTTTTCAGAAACCCAATATTAAAATAATCATGCAGAATTTTGCCACTTAAAACGGCTTTGTGAATTTTAGAAAAAAACTATGCCCTGAAGATAAAACACACTATTTTCTTCTGTATTGTCTTACTTATTTTAGAGGGTTTGGATGGCTTAAATGATGTCAGAATTTTGGACAGTGTTTCCTATTGTCTAACTAATTTATATTTATGAATTTCCAGGGTTTTCAGCTGCATGAAGCATATGCTTTGCCAAAAATTAATCAGGTTCTGGAAACAGGAAAGTATGGAAAATAAAATAGATACAGTTAATGCTTCTAAAGGTCACTGTTGCATTTATAGAACTACAGAAATTCAGACAGTAAAGAGAGGTGTATGAATAATGGCTTTAAATAGGTATTGAAAAAGCCTGCCTCAAGTAAGTCATTTATCAGTATTTTTCATAAGAACAAAGAAAGGCAGTATGTGGGGCTTACACAAATCAATGGATATTCATAAAGGCCTTCATTTTCAGTAAGGGTTATGAAAACATGTTGAACAGAGAACCTTACATGTAGACCAAGGATTTTGCATGTTTTTGTGTTCATTAATTCTGTTTGTTCACATTTTATTTCTCTTGAAATGTGAAATATTAACCTATTGCTAGATTCCTCTCATCCCCTTTTGAGAACTGTTTTTTTTTTATAAAGGGCCAAAGAAAAGACAGAAAGAAGTTCTGTTCTCATGAAGTTCTGCAGAAGACATGCTAATGTAAGAGCAACCAACAGCGTGTTTGGCCCAGTCTCTAACAGTGCCAAAACACACGCCCAAGGAATAATGTCAAGCATATCATGACATTTTTTTAGAATGGTATCCCAGTATCATGAGATTGATGACTTGGGCATTTCCTGAGCCAAAGATGATGGATTTCCATGTAATCAGATGGCACTTTGCATATGATACGGTTTGTATGAAGTGTCAGAGAGTAAGAAGCTATTTGGAAATGTAACTGTTGGAGAGCATTGCATTTTTTTCACCACTGTGGAGTGGAGAAATCTTCTCAATACATCTGCAAACAGACAACTCTGTAGGGCAGTATAAATCTTGATACCACTTCTTTATAATGATATTTCTGAAAGTAGTATCTATACCATTAAAAAATCTCAAAGCTGATGTAGCTTCACTGTTTTCCATCATTTTCTCAAGTAGTGAAATAATGTATCTGAGTACCTGGAAATAGCAATTAAATCTACTGAGGTTTGTCAGATAGGAAAAAAACAGGATTCCCTACAGGTATTTCAGTATGCATGTCCATAATGTACTGTTCTCCATACATTAGATAAAAAAAATATTACATATTGTAATACAGATAAACAGTATATAGTAAATTTGATAGAACAGTTCTCAAGTTACATTTTCCATCTAAGGTATCAAAAGAAAGAGATAAGTGTTACATTATCTTGTGTTTTCCCATGAGGAACATAAGCAGTGAACCACAGCTGCCAATGTCATGGCAGAGCCGAAAGGGCATCATGCATAATGCATTAGGGTTAATTAATGAGCTTGCCAAAGAGTGATGCCATCCTCTTTCAAATTTTCGGTGTGCAGTGTTCGTCTGCTGAATTGCTGAAATAGAAATGAAATAAAGGTTTTCTTTTAAACTTAATTTAGACACTTTTTAACACATTTATCTGAGCATTTCTTAAAGAAAAGATTGAGTATAGACAACTTTCAGAAAGGACAATATCTGTGTTGGATATATTGATGCGTATTACCCATGGATTTATTTATGGACCTATGCAGCAGGAGAACAAGTTTTAAAACAGAAGTTAATTAGCTTCTTTGGACATCTAAGAAGTCTCACTTGGTATATTTCTAGAGAATCAAAGAGTAAAAATGAAGTAACTTTTGGCAGGAAGAGAGTCTACCTTCAGGGCTTTAAAATTCACTATAGCACTGGAAAGTCCTTTTTGGTTGCATTCAGATGTGAGTAACTTGGTGGTCATGTTGCTGAGGTCTCACTCATACAGTCTTGTGCCACATGTTCTCGTGCTTGCAGCACTCAAGAGCAAGTCCTTTAATGGCACCTGCTGTATTGCAGCAGAAATAGGAAAGGAAGCTTGCAGAGCTTTTCAAGCACATTGAGAAATGGGAAGATATATCTAATGAGATTTCTGGATCAGAAATGAGGGAAGTTTAGATAGGAATCTGAATTGAAAGAGGCTTAAACTCACCAAACCTCTGATCTTTTGGAAATTTGCCATGAATCTGTGGGAAAAGTTAGGAAAGAATTGTTGCTGGGTGCTATGCCCAAGGAGATTAAGTGCTTTCTATAGTGCACTTCAATGTGGTATTATTATATAAAACACTCAAAGTGGTTCAGATATCCCTTAGGCGAACATGTAATCTCAACCACATGTGTAACCCAATAGCTGAGTGTTGTTTCACTCTGCTTTTTAACTGAATTTAGACTGATGATTTGGGGCTAAGAAGCCACAGGCAGCTCCCTAGAACCTAAATATCACCAAGTTCAGGATTTGATAGACAAGGCAGACTTTATTAAAATTCATTAACGGTTATCTGATGGCACAGTTACCATCATTCTGTAAATAGCATTCACAGAGAGGGGGTATGTTTACTGGCCTTGTCCAGAGAAAACTAATGTTTTATCCATTAGTATCCATGTTGTTTTTAAAGTTGTTTACATTCTTTGAGGAAATGCGGAAGCTACTGCTTGAAGAGGTTAGAGGACATATGAGTTTATATGTTCTTTTTGAAAATATTCTTGAAACAAATGCTAAATTAAATTATTCAAGTAATAGCAGAGAGAACATTATGTCTTGGCAGGCTGAATTTACTCTGTTATACTTCAATAAAGAAATCTGAACTGGGGGGGTTGGGGGCGAGTTGCCAGATCTTGTCATGATACAGTGAAGAATTACATAATTTTTTTGTTCCTACTCATAAGTTTTGCTTGCATCTTACTGCCTTTGTCAAGTTACTGATTGTCTCAGAAAGATAAACAGAGTACAAATAAAATTATTTGATGGTTTAAGTAGAATGCTTAGAAGGTTAAAAGCATGATAATATGTTAATGAAAAAAATCTGAGTTTTTTAATTCTTTTTCCTTTTCTTTCTTTTTCCCTGTAAGGGTAGTTGTCTGTTAATTTAAAAAGCAATAATTTGTGATTGTTCCTTAAAGCTCTCCTTTGAATTATGTAAACTGTTGTCCCTTAGAAACCTTAGGTTATAAACTTCAAAGGAGTCTCATGAAGCCTTGAGGTGAAAGTAGGTGAAATTTTCAAAAAGGCTTTCTCTCCCTTATGGAACTAAAGACATGGGAAATTGTGTCAGCGCAACTGAAGTTTGCTTTGAAATGCTGGGTTAGCACAACCACAAAGTATGGAATGGAAAGGTTCAAATCACTGCTGCTGTACTTACTGAGTCATAAAGGCTAAGCCAGTGCAAATTGTTCCCACTGCTCTTTTGTTCCTAATTCCAGAGGACATTTTTTAATGATTAATATACTTTTTCTTAAAATGAAATATTGCACTGGGCCTTGGTTCCAGCATTTTACATTCCCTGAACGTGTTTTAGTCCAGGAATAGTTGTAGAAATGCCATGTGAAATC
The DNA here is from genome assembly GCA_038380795.1 of Pyrocephalus nanus. Classification (NCBI taxonomy): domain Eukaryota; kingdom Metazoa; phylum Chordata; class Aves; order Passeriformes; family Tyrannidae; genus Pyrocephalus; species Pyrocephalus nanus. The sequence goes on along the minus strand of CM076260.1, from coordinate 88,382,975 downwards.
AGTGGGGCAAATATAAACTACAAGTTCAACATTTTGTAATCCTACAAAGACAAATGTTATCCCACTAATGTTCTTTTTCTCCTAAAATGTAAGATTTCTTTTTAAGTCTGTGTAGTTATGAGACACCAATTGCATCATTCTGCTTTACTGGCTTGCTGTGTTGGTCTGTCAGTTCAGTTCTTGAGGCCTGTGTACAGTTTTTGATCTGAAATTAAGCAAGATGCAAACTTTGCTCTCTCTTTGCCTTCATTCATATAACATCACAACTGCTGTAAAAGTAAGATAAATACATTGGAAGTTACTCCATGTAGTTTTCTCTTTATTTATATTAAAAATAATTATGTGAACCTTTTACAAAATTTTTTTAGTTTAGCAATCTGGTCTAGTGGGGGGTGTCCCTGCCCATGATCCCTTTCAACCCAAACCATTTTTTGATTCTATGATACTATAAATATGCAGTTAACCAATTATTGTTTTCAGGATACTGATGACTGTGTACAAGAAGTTGTTTTTCAATATGCTGAAAGCTTTGCTGCTTCAGGGACAGAACTCTCCACAGTTTGAAATTTAATAATAAATAGATAAAACTGAAATTAGAAAAATAAATACAGTCATACTTCTTTCTGATACACAGAGTGAGATCAGTTAATTTATAATGAAAAGAAATATAGCTTGTTTATTTTTAAAAGTTCAAACTTAAATATGTCTTCTAGAGAGAATGTGTCAGCAGTCTTAGATACAACTACTCTTTTATTATTTTTATAAATTAACAAAGACTTATTAGGGGTGGTCTTTAAAATTTTTAGTTGCAATCCTGTTTTCATTATCCAGAGAGAATGCATTATTCATGCATTATTTAAAGAAAGGCATTTTGCCTTAAGTTTGCATATGTGGTGAAAAAAAATTCCTGAAAGGAATTGCCCATGTCTTCTTAAACTATTGTGAAGCTCCCATCACTCCACTGTTCGTAAATACCATTGATATTTTCATAGCTGATGCTTGTAATCTCACCAAGGCAGTGGCCATATCTGCTTATTCTCTTAATATAAGAGGCTGTTGAACCTACTTTAAAACTTGCTGGTGTTGCACACATGAGATGGGATTTTTGACAGGTAAGCAACACATCTGCATGTATAGACTCCATTTTCACTTACTGCTTATTAAAAGCTATACTTATTTCTGCATGTTTTTGATCTTTATATATTCTTTATAGTCAGGCATAGTATTGAGAAAAGGGTACTGAAAGCTCTGTCTCTAAAGCCATGTCTTAAAAAATGAAGTTCACATTCCTTACATTATCACTGTTTGCATGGACAATTAAGTGATGCTACAGAAGTTGTAACTGGAATTGTGATTTGATCCAGTACTTGTAGAAGTAATTTTGCTTTTGATCAGGCTCACAGTGATGAAAGCAAGATACTGTGTGGTGGCACTGTATAGATTTTAGGAGTGTTCCATAACATTTTACTGCTGCAGTCTGTTACCTGAAGAGAATGTTTATGAAAAGAATACCAAAAATGTACTCATTCTGCATCTGACAGGCAGGTATATGTCAATGAAAGATTTTCTCAGGATATTGCCCAAGTCGTGTGGCACGGCAGAATGGGTTTGTCTGTTTGTTTTAATGCTGACAACCTTTAATTCAATGAAGCTGAAAAAGTGAAATTAGCTATTGAGGGGTGAAAAATAGAAAGCAAACAGTTTGGATTTGTTTGTACAGAAATGAAACATGTTTTATTCTAGGCTGTTTGAACACTGGCAATTAACAGTGAAGTTTCATGATATGTGAACAGTGATCTGAGACTGTGTTGACGCTGATGATTGAAAATGTCTTTCCCTCACTTCCCCCCTTGCTGGAGCTACCCAGTCTTTCCATTGCATCTGTTCCAGTAAGCCCTTGTATGGATGAGTTAGTTCAGTTTTCCAGTAGAGCTGAAGACTGAAGTAGTAAAAAAATAATCTGTGTCAGTGAGCAGCTCCAACCTGCCTGACACTCCCTGGTGCCTGTGAGGCAGCAAGTGTGGAAGAGGCTGTCACTTTCCTCAGTAGCAGTTCACTGCTGGGACAGTAAGCCAACTGTGAAATCCCCTGTAGCCCTGCCTATCCGGGGAGCAGTGGATTTTCTTCTTAAAAGAGAAAAAAAAGAAAATTTGAACTGCAGTTTTTTCACAGTGGTGTTTTGTGGCTATAATCACCTTAGATGTGATCCTAAACTCTTTATTCTCATGATCGCTGTTAAGTTGCTCATGAGAATGGAAAATAAGATTTGTGGGTTAGTTTTGATCCTTTTGAAGATAACGGTTATATTCCCACTGGCTTCAGAAAGGTCAGAAACATTAGCCTTCTTATTTTTTTGCCATGTCCAGAAAGAAGTATGTATTGCAGATGAGATGTGTCATTTTGTCATCTGTTAGAAATTCAGCTTTTGGCACTGAAACTTTGTGAGCAGCATGTGCAGTTGCTGTTTCATTTCTGCGTTTTGGTGGATTTTTTAGTTTAGCTTGTTGGTCTAGTGTTTATAGTCAGTGAAGCCTCAGTAGAAGTTGTTAAGCTTAAATTGATAATAGTCTTAAGATGACATGCTACAATTTGTTGTGTCTATCTTTGGGAGTACTTGTTTCACTTCTACACGGTATTAGATTATGTGGATTAAACAGTATGTTACCTGTGTGGTAGAGGACTTATAATGGTTGATCCCAAATGGAATGCAAAATATCTGAATGTCTGTATTTTAAGGACTGGGAAAAAAATTGGCCAGTTTCTGTATATCAGATGCAGCACTTGATTTGGAAAACAGCTAGAGATTGCAGAGTACTTGTGTAATAATGTACAACTGGTGTTAGCACTCTCCGGACACACGGATCTTTCAGGAACTTGCACGTCCTTGTGTATTCTCTTTTCTTCAGGCATTTTTTCTGAGCTTTATCAGATATCCCCTGTGACTGCCTGTCACTATCTTCTCACAGGACTGCGAGCTCTCTAGGCAGGATCAGCCCTGCTCACTGACCGCTGCTCTGCTTTGCATCACTGCCAAGTGCATGGCTGCTGGATTGAAGTCTGCAATCTTGACATCCCCTGTTTGAACAAGACCTGGCTCAGTTAGATAGATACAAGTCATAACCTGCTGGCTACACTTACTTTGTGCCTTACTCACTGTTGCAGCAGTTAGTGGGATGAAATGGATAAAATATGAAAGTAAAATAGACATGAAAGGCATGCACAAGTGAGTTTGCCATGGCTATTTTGATTTATGTATCATGAGGTGGTATTTGTACGCACTTCTGACTACTTTTTGAATCAGTTTTTACATCCTGTACTAAATCAGAAAAGAGGATTCGGAACAGTGTGTTTCAGGAGACAGAAACAGGTTAGTCTGTCATCGTTTTTCTGGCCAAACCATGTGTATAAAACATGTGCAGCAACATATTTGTATATTTGTGCACCCAAAGCACATACACTTTTTCTAGAATATAATTCTGTCCTAGTAGTTCAGTGTTCAGCTTCCCCTATGCGCACGTTAGTTATTTTCTTAAACATTTATTAATATGTCTGCTAGAGTTTTTAAAATTTGGATCTGTTTAAGCTGTCCTAATTTTTTCTTACTGTTCTAAAAAGCTTGTCTTTTCTTCTTGAGTTGATTTGAGTTTCCATATATATAGATTTGTGATTAAACCCACATTTACATTACTAATGAAAGCTAGATCCAGTGCAATTATTTTAAATATGGCTTCTACTTAAGTTCTTTAACATGTCCTAATAAAAGATTTTTTTTTTTTAACATTTCTATATAACCCAGTACTAGATAAACAGTTCAAATCCCACATGAAAATGCATTGGACTGAAATGAAATACACTGAATGTCATTGGCACTGGAAAGAGGAATGTTCTGTGTTGAAGGCTTATGACTGATGATGCATGGAAATGATATTTTCTGGTCATCATTTAGCAAGAGGAACTTCACAGCAGGTGTCCATGTGGTTACTTTTCTGTGTTACAATGCAGTCATATTTTTAACACAGAGAGAAATTATCTGTGTGAAGAGAAATATGGAGGAGTATATTATATTGATAAGCTGTTAATTTCAACAGAAAGGATGGGTTTGCTCTAAACCAGCTCTGTCCATGCTGGAGGCTTGGTGACTATTTTTCTTCCGGTTTTCAAACCACAGAGTCTTTTAGCTTTCTATTTCCAACACACAGTATGTTAAAGTAAATATTAAGGTCCATCTTCAGACAACTTCAAAGATCTATGAAACTACTGATTTGCATGAATTCAGGGTGGATTAGGTCCTGCGTACATCAAATCTCTGTCAAAAGTTCTTAGAAAGTTTTTTCCCCTAAGGATTCCTGTAAATTTCTTAGATCTATGATTAGGTTTTTCTTCCATGTAATTACTTTCACTCTAGATACAGCACAGACATTTTGAGTCAGTCTTGCTCCTAGAATTTTGTGTTGGGGTTTTTTTGTACTTTTTTTGTGTCGGGTTTTTTGCTTTTCCTTTATGTATACACCAGTATTCTTGCTGATCCCAATTAAGGGTGTTGGTTAAATGCAAAATTTTATGTCCTACATGTTAAACTGAGTGTGGTTTAAAGAAAAAAACCTAGGTTTGCACTTTTTATGACCCAAACTTTCATTCATCATGGAATTCTGTGCTTAATCTGTTCTAGGATCTCTGCCATAATCTTATCACTTTAATTATAGTCCCCAGAAATGCAAAAAATGTTATATAACTCTTTCTGAACTTGTTTGGGCTTCTTATAGACATGCTTATGTGGCAGTAAAAGCATTATGCAGTCCAATCATGAAATAGGAGAAAAGTCATACCAGCAACAATCAGGATCTGATTTTCTGAAAAGAAACTTTTAGAGATACACAAGTAAAAGTTTCATTATAGTTCTCTGAAAAATCTAGACTTTCGAAGACTGGAGTTGAGGAAATTTGAATTTGTCAAATAGAAATTATTTCGAACTTTTTGTTTTTTTCTTTTGAGGTCGGGTTCTAAAAGATTAAATGTGTGCCATAGAATGACTTGCATCATCCTCTGTCTGTAATTTAGAAAATTGCCAGTTCATTGTTTTCATATAGAACTAAAAACCATTTTGGATTTATGCATGTTGTAAAAATTTATGTCTGCGGGGCTTACCCAGCTAGAGTCAGAATTACTTTGTGTCTTTTCACATTGTAAAGGGTGTCTGCATTTCCTTTTGTGGGGTCCCTGAGAGAAGGAAAGGTTCATCATTAATGTTGTCATAATGCTAAAGGCAAGAAAAAAATAGGAGGAACTGGTTTTTATTTTCATTTAACAAATCCTCTGTGTGTGTGTGTATATTAAAGGTTTTTAAGGGCATCTTTGTAAGACCTACTGACTTTCTGAATTGTTCATTAACTCTATTTGTAAGTTCCCTTGTTTATTTGCACATGGTTTTTCTGTCTTCAGACTCAATTTTATTTTAAATCTTTGAGATTTTAATACCTTTTTATATATGTCACATGACAGGTCAGATAATCATAATAAAATTTAGGCTCAGAAGGGACCACTTGACCTGTCATGCATTTGTGTGCACAACACAGATAGGCACATACACACACCAAAAAGCAGTGACTGATCAGCTTGGTCAATCTGCCCAGAGCCATGTGGTCTCTCACCTTGATAACACAAGCAAATCTTAATGTGAGACTAAGTCAGAGCCTTCACAAAACTATTTTGGTGGAAGCATAATAAAAGCAGTTTATGCAGGATTAGCCTAATGATGTGCGTTAAAGTGTTCTGAGAAATTCCATCATGTATCAGAAACATGTTGGCTATTGAATAATTTCACAGAAATTATGTAGCTGTAGATATTTGTGGATACAGAGAGGAGAGTTTCAAAATTAAACTGGTGTAGAAGCATTTTTTACCAGTATTCTGGCCATCAGGAATAATGGAAAATATGGCATATACGTTGGACCAGCACATCGTTCTTGGTGAGTAACTCGTATGTTTTATAAACTGACAAATTGTCTGGACTCAAAAGAATGTGAATGTCAGAGCTGCCATTAAGCCACGACCATTGTCACATTGATCGTAACTCTTGTAAAATCTATTATGTGAATATGAACTCCACATCTATAATGTACAGGACAAAAAACTTGTTGATATTTAAAAACAGTCTACTTGAATGGGTATGTTGGTTATTTTAGTAGATATCCAGACTTCCAGTCCTTGTGTGTTTTCTCTTTGAAGTTTCTGGATTACAGTCAAGAATAATCTGGGCATTTTGAGGGGTATGTCACATTTTCATTTTGATAATGGGAATTGCTTGTGTAACTTCTTGACTTTGATGGTTGCCACGTCATAGTTTTATTGAAGATCACAGCAACACAGAAACCCATTGTTTTATTTCCCCTTTGTTAGAGCTTTAAAACTCACCCACATGTAATTAGTGACTGTGAATGCCTGCAGTACAAGTCACATCCCTGTATCACTAACAGAGGCTACCACAGGAGCCCAAGGGCTTCCACAGTTCTTCTCCATGGAGCAGGGGGCTTTCCTGGACCATTCTCCAGTTGCACTTTATTTTGTAATCCTTTTTCTGTTAGTGGTTGTTGTCCATCCAAAAAGAATCTCCATTCAAACTGTAAAACCCTGTCTGTACAGTTGGCAGTCTCCTCTAAAATGGATTTTTAAGAACTTTGCTTGGACAAGGACTGTCAGGAGTTTGGCTGCTGCTTTTAGACTGCAAAGATCATCTTCATTTATTTTTAGAATATATATACACTTTACTGTCTCCTATCAGGAATATTTCTTAATGGGCAATCTCTCAGTACTTTTTACTGTCTTAGTAGTTTTAATTTGTTTTTACCTGGAATATGTAAGAATAACATGTAGTAGCAATATCTGGGGAGATCACCCAGTAGTTTGAATTTTCAGCCAACAGCCACATCTGAATTATCTCTTCTGAATGGAGAGAGTGACTCCTTAGCCCTTCAAAGCTGCCAGAGCATTCATTTTGGTCCCCTCCACCCCTGCTTTTTTTCCTTCTATTTTTGATCCACCTAAAATAAATATTGCTGAGGTATCCAAGAATCCAGGGGGGGTTGGGGTGGGGGGCAGTTTCTCTGAGTGTATCTCCTTACATGGCACTTATCACAATAGTGCTTGTGCTAAACATTCCTCTTCTATGAGGCAGCATCATGATATTTAGTTGCTTTTTATTTCTTAGAAACAATTTTTGCAACACTTTGAAATTGCTCACTCTCCATTTTTCTGTGGCAATAAGTTTTGGGAAGAAGGGATTCCGTCAATGAATACTTTTTAGAAACTGTGCTGGCATACAAAGTATCTTATATATGAAGTCAGATCTTGGGTTTTGTATTCTTTTTTCTTCCTCCCTTTTCTGCCCAACGCCTTTTCTGTGTTAGTGAAGGCCTTTGTTATAGCAATAGCCCAGCTGGAGGCTACTTCCTCTGCTTAAGTGAAGTTCAAGAAACCAGCTGCTGCTTAAAAGAAAACTACTTATTGTTAAGTTCCTCGTCTTCCCCCTGCCAAGGTTAAACGCGTCCCTTCTCCGTCAGCACCTCCAGTGTAATGTGTCCCCAGATATTGGTGGGCACGCCTTCAAGGATATAAACGTAGTGTTGACCAAGCTACCTGCTGACAAAGCAAAATCATAGACAACAGCTTCTAAAGCTGACTTAATGTTAGCCAGCCACACCACGATCAGTTTCCATTCCTTTACAGGATTTTTCCTTTCCTCAGAGTAGTGCAAGGTGAAATCTAGGCACTGAGGACTTTTTGGAACATGTTAATTTTAGTTTTCTTACTCTTACCTGATTCTCTTCATCACTGTTGTGAGGAGCAATGTTTTTCCTTCCTCCATATAAAGTTCTGAATATAAATATTGTACCTTGAAATTTTTAATACAACATTTTGCATTATAGCTCCCTGAAAGGTTTTAGTGCTGTGATTCACCCACACTTATATCCAATAGGTAGTGATTGGCAAAGAATACATTAATGTTTTCCTTCTGTATTCAAGCAGCTACTTTTAAAGAAACTGATCACTAAAGCCTTTAAATGTTTAGCTTAAAAACATGAACTCTATAGTCTGTCCTCAAGTGTATTATGCAATTACTGAGGTAAAGTCATATAGCCAAACACAAGTTTAGGAAAATTCACTCCTGTACTGAGATTTCCTGTTAAACTCAGCTTTCTGAGCATTCAGTGCAGTCCTTAATTCCATGATTGTGTGCATTTTTACCCCAGACCATAAAAGAGGAGGTGTCTTTTTCTGAAGAAGAAAATGTAATCATCACATGAGTAAACACTATTAAGCTGCAGTCTAAAGAAGCAAATGGGGAGTAGATCAGGGTATACAAGCATTCTTAATTCTGGCATTTCTTGAGTTTTGAGCTTCTGACTCCTTCTGTAATGCTCCTTTTCATATTCTTGTGTGTGGTTTTTTACATTAATTTTCAGGAGACATTGCACTTTTGCAGGCATATTCACAGTGATGGGAAATCAAGCTTAGCCCATTAGACCTGAATCCAGCTTTTACTGTTATATGCAATTTTACTTGTTTCAGGGTTCTAGTTTTAGCTGCTGCTTGTCTTTAAGCAGTGTCATATAAATATATAGTTTGGTTTTTTCAGGGAGAGTTATTCTTTGGCTTACTTTGGCTGCATTTACTAAATATATATTAAGTCACCAGTAAAGTGAAGTGTCCAGCAAGATCTGAAGCCTCCCATAAATGTGATTTCAGTAACGTGCTATTTTGTGATTAATGGCACATGATTTGGTGACAGAAGAGTTTAAGTGTTATTGTCACATCCTAGTTTATACATCCTCACGTCTTTTCAGAGGCAAGGGAACTGAAAAGTAAAATTAGACGCTTTTGCAAGATCTTTCAATAGGTCATTTCCTATATAGAAATGGATACATATATTGTATGTAATGTTGAAGTGGTGCTTTTATATGCAGCATTCTGTGTGTTTTTGGGAGTGCCTAATTCATAGCATGTAGCGCCTAAAGCTTGTGTGGAGCAGGGCTTGCTGTAAATCTGTAGCACTCGTCCTTCACAGTATTATTTGCAGTCCTTGCAGCTATCATGGCTTTGTATCTTCTCCTGAGAACAATGGTTCTGAATTCACATCTCTCCTAGAGAACCACAATGGAACCTCCTTTGTCTCTCCCATGGAATCCTGAGAATGCTGTCTAAAATGTTAATTTATCTGTCACAAACAAACAAAGAAAAAAAACTTGCTAGCTTTTTCCAAACTTCTCTCTGGTCTTGCCGCCTGGTCAGTGGGACGTAACATGGTGAGCTCCCTTTACTATGCATCTATGTTGCACTTTCATTGAGGTGAGAGGCCACTGAAGCTATGTTTATTAAGTTTTTGTGATAGTCCTCAAAGGCTAAGAAAAAGCTGTGTCGAACAATAAGTTAATTTTGAAAGCTCTGTGTTTAAATGTAGCTGTGCTGTTTTTCTTAAAGCATTTCTGGAATGTATATGAGCTATAGTTGAAGATTTTTAAAACTTGGTTCCCTAAGGCCAAGTTCCTAAAAGATAGCTGAGCAAATGGGCAAGTTGTTGAAAAGTTATGAAAATTCCAGTGTTTTAATCCAGCAGGACAGAAATTCAAGTATTATATTAAAATAATTGACTGTTGTTTTATACAGGAGGTTTTAAGAGAGTATTATTGCATCATAACATTGATTATTTGAAGTCAGTTGTCCAAAAAAGAGCAAATCCATCAAACCCACCATCTTGATGCTGTGCTTGGTGATAAAATACGTGGATGGTAAAAATGTTGATGTTATTTTTTTAGCCATTCCCCAGACTATTTCATGAATGGGAAAAAAAGACATAAATCTATGAAGACCAGAACTGTGAAATTCAGTAAAAAAGAGTTAAAAAAAAAAAAAAAGTTTGGTGTGATGTATTATCTCACAGATAAGTACTTCAGAAAAATTATCTACTAAACTCTCCAGAAGACAGTCATTGCAACAAGTGACTGTGTCATGAACACCTTTCAGGAATAAAAGAGGATTGCTTTACAAGCAAAATTTAAAGAAAAACAACCCCCCATTTTCTATTTAAACCCAAAATCACACTGTCAGCTCATTTAGGTGATGAAAAACTATTTACAGATAGAAGTTACTAACTGAATAGTTTCCAATTGCTAGAATGTTGTGTGTAGCATGAGGTAGAAATATTGAAATAATAGTTCAAATATTTCTTATTAATGTGCTGACTTCAGGAAATCAAACTGAGCTTCTCTGTCTCTCACTTGTGAGATAGTCTGCAGGTAGGAATGAATAACATCATTTGTTACAAAAAAAATTTGCCTGATTTTCCATATGGAAGAAATGTTGATTCATCTCACCAGGATGCTGCAGAGGTGATGCCTTAATGAGAACTACCCAAAGAGCATGTGACACCCAGGGCTTGCATCGCCAGATACAAGATAATTGAAGCCTACTGAAAAAAGAAGAAACAATCAGGATAACATTAAACTTAAATTTATGTGCATTTCCTATTTCTACAGTTTAAGATGATGGTGATTGGATGTGTAGCCTTACCAATATCCGTAGTATCCACTGAACCTTATATATTAGTTTTCCTCTGTCACACAACAGGGAGTTGTTTTCTGTTCACAAAGAAATCAATAGTGCCAAAGCTGACTGTATAATTAGCGAAATTTCTTGAGTCTGGAAAATATTGTTCAATAAGTTTGTTGCTCAGCTACTTTACTCCTTCACCCACCTCCCTCATTCCAGGAGATACCAAGGGATCTGCCTCAAAATATAACTCTGCTTAGGGAGTAAACTCTTTACTGCCTGCAACTCTCCACAAATAAATAACATCACAAGGCTAGCAATGCTGTTATCATTCTTTCAACAGCAGAACTCTAGTTTTGTACCAGTAAAAAGAACTGACACTAAAAGAGTAATCTAGTGTTCTTACAGCTGAGCAAATACTTCCTAGGTATACAAGGAAAAAAAAATGGCAACTACTTTATAACTGATCGTATAAATCTCAATAAAGTGTCATAGAATGAGATGAAATGGAATGTCATACTACCAAGAAAAAAAAAAAAAAAGAAACAACTGTGTTGTCAGAATTCTTAGTTACAGGCTACTGTTTCTAATATTATTGGATTTTACATAATTCACTCTTTTTGTGATTTTATGTTTTTTGAACAAAGGTTTTCTTTCTCTTTTGGATTCAGTGAGAGTGAAAGGCTTTTAGAGCTTTGTAAAGTTTTAAACAGGTTGCAAACAAGTAGTGATTGATTTAGTACAGAGTAGACATTTTCTCATTCTCCATCCCAAGCAGGAATCATGTCAGAGTATTTCCTCTCTCTAGTTAGGCTAGAAAAAAATTATTATCTTGTGTAACAGCTTTTTATCTTGTGTAACAGCTGCCAGTCCTTTTCAGACTAGTAAGATTGCAACCAGTAGTGAAAAGAAAAAATAGTTTTCTTAACCTTCAAAGGAGGTTTCAATTTATGTATTGTATAAAGGCTTGAGTCAGTATTTTGTCCTATTCAGCTTGATGTTTGCACACAGACAATAGTATCAAGTACCAGTACTATAGCAGTTTACTTGGTCAGTGTCCAGTACTGTTAAACACAATATATCAGCTTCATGGCAGGTCCATGTAATCACAGATCCATTGATTCAAGAGAGTTTTGACTTGCTCATAACAGTGAATAGGGCATGGGGGTTTTTTCATATGAGATCATATTACTAAAAGCTTGCCAAGAACTTAATACCATGTTGGAGTTAGATTTGTAGAAGCTTACTACATCTTCTGACCTCAATTTACTTAAACTTGCATGTTTTCTGCTCTGGTAAGACATAAATAAACCAGCACTGGAACACTACGCAAGCTGCAGAGAGCACAGTGCAACTCAGGACACTTCCATGGCCACCCCTTTCCGAAGTTAAAGCGCCTTGTCCCTCCCTAAGCCAAGATCACTGGCAAAAGTCCAGAAACTCATTGTGTTGTGATGGAAAGAAACACTTGGAAGCTACCAATTTGCTGTCCAGGGTGATAAATATTTTTTTCAATAAAACTAGACTGCGTTTAAGTAAGGTGAAAGGGATAAGTTCTAAGCCTCACCAGGGAAAAAGTGGTAAACTTGATGTGCTGGCTAACACAGAATTTAGCAAAAACAAAGGGCAGATTACTTAAACCAGGTCCAACCTGTCTCCCTCTATTTTAGCCATCATATCCTCTAGTTTCTGTATAATTAAAATCAAGTGGATTTTTTTTTCATCGTTTAATAACAGTGAGCCTGAACAGCATCTTCCTGGGTTTGGTTTTATTTCCATGGTACAGCAGAATCTCATGTAACAGACCTGAGGAAGTCTGAGATCCCTGTTTTGCTCACTGTGAAGGCGCTGCCTTGAGGCCTTAGAAGGAGTAGGATGAAGAATAACACACTCCTGCAATCACCAAGTGGTGAATGGACCCTTAGTGATTGTTACCAGACTGCCTTTAGGGCTCTTGGAGAAACCTTTGATATTACACTTAGACTCTTTTTCTGACAGGATGGATTTAACTAAAGTTTGGTAGCTGGAGGAGAAGGGCATCTGCTTTCAGTCGGCTATGGGGCATTATATTGTTGACATTGGATCAAAATTAACTACTTTGCAGTTTTTTATGCTTTATTAATGTGGAGTTTCCAGGATTTAAAATTTAAAATGTTCAGTAGACCTATTGTTTTTCACATTGCCTTGGTGAGAATAAGACTGCTGTCTCACTTACAAGTAAGGATAATGTGAGAAGTGCAAGAGAAGCTGCTAATCAGCTCTGATTCCTTGTTAGTTTGCCCTAAAGTGGAAATTCACCCCACTGCTGCACCAATTTCAAAAACTAAAAGAACTTGGAAAATGAAAAGTCTAAAAATGTGCCACAATAGTAGTAAATTGTTTGTGGTGTTAAACTGGAAGATAGGCAGAACATAAAAATGATGCTTTAAATGACACTCAAGTAAAGGAATTATTTCCTGCTTTGGGTGGAGGGACCATCCTCATTCTGATGGTTGCTTTGCTGCATAGGGTGTCTTATGATTGAGCTTGCCAGACTGAAAACCCTTCTGCTGTGCTTTCAAACAACTTTTAAAATCTCTTCATATTCTGTAGAATGTCAGCACTAATGCAGCATGTAAACCACTGCACATACCCTCAGAAAATGCACATCTCTGAGTGCAGTCTGTGCCCTTGCTCACAGATTTGCTTCAGACTCGTAAGAACATGACTCAAATGATTTGACCATCAAGCACTTTGAAGCTAACAAAGCAATATCGTCCTGAAAAATGACCTATTAAATATTAATGAAGGTCTGTTTCTAGCTAAGTAATTAATTTAGCAGCAGGGTAATAAATGTAAAAAGAGAAAAAAATAGATGGAAAACTGGGAGTGTTCTTTCTTGCTCTGGCATTGTGTTTTTGTTTTACTTCCTGAACTCCAGCAGCTGAAATAATTTTATTGTTTTATTCCTTCTCACTGAAGACATAGAAAGATGTTTTGTTTGGCTTTAAAGTTAGAATGAAAAAAAAAAGGTCCACCTGATGGGAGTATGGTAAAATTTTTTGTCTAAAAGGCATTTGAGCTTCTGTGAGTCGATGTCAACTTTATTTTTTTCAATGGACAATAAGAAGCTAAAGGTGATCCCATGTCACAAAAGTAAAATGTATACATTTTTAAAAATATGTCAGAAACAAAGGTGGTTATTCATTTTTGTAAAATTACTTTATAATATTCCTCTGACATTTTTAGTTACAAGTATTCTCTTAGGAGGATAATCTTGTACAACCATAATATTTCAATGTATCAGGTGAACCTGTGTAAACATCCAATTGACATAAATACCTGTACTTTGAAAGACTAAGTGGTTTTGTTTGGTTTTGGGGTTTTTTTGTATAGTGGCGTTTTTGTTGTTGGTTGGAGCAGGGTTGTTTGTTTGTTTTAACCTGCAGATTGAAATCAATTTGTTTATGTGGGTGTGCATCCCTGGCCTTGCTCTGAGTATTTCAGTGTGATCAGAAAATATATACAGGTAAAAGACACAGTAAAAAAAAAAGTCCCATTCTGCAGTCAGATCTGTTCAGATTGTTGTTTCAGTTGATGCAGGGTCTATAAATCCATCTGACTGGAGGTTTGGAACAATAATGACTTTCATTCACAACATGGTATTCTAAAGGAGGTTTTTTAATTTTATTATTTTTAATGAAAGCTTGTGGTTGATCAGTGGAATTTTTTCACTGTGTTTTTACATTTGATCTGCATTGTTGTACATTAGCAGATGTCAGAGTTCTTAGATAGATGGAGAGGAAAAAGCCTTTACATTCTTTTACCAAGTTGGAAGGCTTGATACACACAGCTCCTGTTCATTCTTGGTTTTTTCATATATTTTTTGATATATTTTTGTACATTGATGTTAGTTCATGAATCCTAAAGGAAACAATTTTCAGAGCCTGAAAGCCTGAAGCATGGTAATTTGCAGTCTTTTTTCCAAAATAAAGAAAATGAACATCATCCTTATGTTTTATGATGTCATTCTTCTTTCAAGCTGCTGCAATCATATTTTGACTCCTGATTCTATTAAACTAAATATTGTAATAATACAATTATTCTTCTGCCACCTAAATTCCATTTTTTAAAATGTCTTTGTATGTGTATATATATATCATGTAAGGTTTTGTAACCTATGAGACTAAGAACTGCCCTAGCAAGTAGGATCAGGGGTCTGTCTAATCCATTTTGTTACTACTAACACGATATAATAAAAGAGGTTATTTAGAGAGGGCATGTGGGTTCCGTTCATACTTCACCAGCATCCAGAATTGTAGAAGGATGTTAAAAGGGACTTTTCTGCCTTATCTCTTTTAGTATCTGCTTATGATTCTATTGCCCATAGGATTAGAATGTTTCTAATTCATATCTGAGGTAGCTGGTACAGTCTACCTCCACAGTTAACTGCAGAAAATTTCTGAAGTTCTTAGTGAAGACCCATTGTGAGGACCCATTTTACTACTTACCAGTGTCCCAGTTCTAACATTGCAGGATTTGGTGCATAGCAGTTCCATTCACCATCTTTGTGATTATTTCAATCTCACTTTTATTGTTGCAGTCCTTTATGCAGTGGACCTTCCACCCTAGAAATCCTGCACAGGTTACTGCAAGTCAGCATTGGTGTGAACTTGAGTTTACATTACACGAGTTTACATTTCCTTTCTTTTAGATTAATAAATAAAAAGTAGTTTTGAGGGGATTTTGGTTCTATTAGTTACTGAAATTGTTGAGCAAGGTATGTTTGTAAACCATGAACCATGGCCAGGTCTTAGCTTCTGAGGTTAATTTGTTCCATCTGTTTGGTAGCATTCTCTGCTTGTAATGGCACCAGATGGCTAAGAATTTTGTGACGTAAAAATACCAAGAATGTAGTGTAAATTGAATGTTTCCACCTTGTAATTTCTCTCTCTTGTGACTTGAAGCATATTACATTTTCTATTTAACTTGGAATGAAACTTTTCTGACCTGTATTCATTTTGTCATCTCTTTAAGTATTCTTCAGAAACATCTTTCCTTCTAGATCTTCAAAAAAAAAAGTGGTACCACTTAAGCTATTTCAATGACTGTCAAAGTAGGAACTTTACTGTGTTCATGCACATACACATTCCTTTTTCAGTTTATCTTATGGTGCAACACATTCTACAAATTCCTGATGTGCACATCTTTCTTTTTTATGGGCATTCTGCAGAGAGGTAAACTGCCAGGCTATTCTGTAATCATCTTTGATGTTGCAATAAATGCTGTTTTCTTTAAAGCTTTTCAACCTTTAACCAGCTAAAAAACAAATCAAAGAAGCAGTTTTCTAGATAATTTTAAAAGACTATAGACACAGTTAAAGTCTGTGTTTGCTGTGTATAACAAAACTTTTCCTCCTAGGGAAGTTAAAAGTTCATTGAGCAGCTAGCAAACAACACAATTCGGAGACCTCATCAATAAAATAAATGTGTATTCAAAAGGTGCAATTATTTCCACATACAACCATATATTTACAGGATTGATGGTTTCAATTAACCATGCTTCAGTATGCACTGAAGATGCCCAGTGAATATATGCAACCTGAAGCTTCCATACATAACGCTGCTTCAGTAGCAGGTGCAACTCTGATACCACAAAAGTTTTATCAAAGTCAGAGGTCAGTGACTGCTGATAATGTCCTCATGGCATCCCTTGATGCCATCCCTGGTCCTTGCTTCAAGGGAAACTTGCTGATCTGGTTTTAAAACCTACTAACATTTTACTGAGTCTTAGGGGGAGTTCAGCCTTACTCAGTCCAGAGCGAAGTCCTCATCTGTAACCTCTAAGGTGCTTCCTATCTGCATAGTAAGCCATTTATCCCTCCCCTCTCTTTCCCAGAAGCAGCCTGGCTAGTGATTAAGTCACGCAGGGGACAGCCTGTGCTTCAGAGAGAACATCTGTACCACTAATTCCTGGAAATCACATTGTACCAACATTAATTGCCTGATTTGGGGGGTATAAATTGGTTAAAAAATTGGTTTAAAATTGCTCATACCTTTGGAAATAGTTATGGACTGTCTGTCAGCAGGAGTAAGGGCCTGCCTGAGCACCAGGTGCTGACTGACCCAGCACAGGCCAGTGCAGACCCCTGGGGTCCAGATGTGATGAGCAGAGCTGTCTATTGGTAAGGGTGTCCAACAACAGCCCCCAGCACGGTGAGGGTATGAAACAGGTCCAGGGTTTGCTCAGGAGCCAGGGCCAGATGTGCACACCCACAGCACTGGGCTGGCCCAAAATCCAGCTCCCATGGGCAGTGTTGAGGGGTTGTCCCTCCACAGGGGAGACTGGACAAGGACACTGGGGCCTGGAAGTGCCCTCAGGGCCATGAACTCTCTCAGCAGCAATTTTGTAAATGCAAAGAGGGTTTAAATGCTACATTTGAGGCTGCAGAGGGTGACAGTGCTCACCTCAGCTGAAAGATGGTCTGTCACGGTCCTCATCTCCCTATATCAGTTGATGTGGTAGCACGATATTTTCTGGCCTCTTACCGTTTACTGAGTAGGAGAATCTGTGCATATATTACTTATTTTGAAGCAGAAGTATCTATTTAAATTTGTGTTAGTCATGTTTAATGTTAACTTTTTTTAGTCCTTATTTATTGTCATAATTATTGTTTATTGTCCATATTTATTGTCCATATTTATTTTCCATATTTATTCTTTATTTATTGTCTCCTTTTTCGTAACGAGTTTGTTGTATGGTTTTTTCCTGCAAAAGAGGAAATCAGAGCATGAAACACTGGGTTTGTGAGTGGAATAGTAGTGTATACAAGAGAGACAGGAGAGAGCATATGAAGGTTAAGTTTCCCTCTCTGGCAGCTGCTCTGTAGCAGAGCAGGTTATCTGGTTTCTGCTTAGCAACAGCGGCTGCACAAGGATTTGCTCAGAACATTTACCCAGGGTAGAAGCTCTGTCCGTGAGCTCCTCTTCATACGGACCTCCATCTCCCCATGACAAGGGAATTCTGATGTTGTCGTGTTTCCATGGAGAGGTTTCAGGAAGAGCACTGAAAATATTGAGAAACTATGATATATTATCACTCTCTGATGAAACTTATGTTAACTGTTACCTAGGACAGCCTAGGAGTAAGAAAAGTAGTGTATGGGGAGACAAAGAGAGGATAGACAGTTTTGCATTTGACCTTGCACCAGTCATGAAGTTAGGAACTTTTAGTCTCTTTCTTCTCAAGTAGCCTTATTCAGTAGTACCTTTGTGTTATCCTTTCCCAGTAAAGGGTACACTTCCCCAAGTGTAGATGAACATCTCTTCTGTCATTGCTGCAGTCAGTGTTTATTTGACTATTTGTCTTACTGTTTCTCCCTGTACGTCCTAATTCCATCCCTTTTTGGCATATACCAAGTACGTGTGCAGAGAAGCTTTCAGTCTGTATTACTAAGTGCAGCATCAAGGGAAAGTTGGTTTGTAGTTGGGTTTTGTTATAGTATTTTACTGCAACTAATAATAGTATACATTTGAGATCAACAGGTTTTATGTATATGTCTCATCTGAATGAATGAGCTTGAGTTTGAGGAAATGAACATCAGCATCTTAATGTCCCTTTCACAGTACTATGAACTGTAAGAAAAGAGAGATCCTGAGTAAAAATCTGGAATTTAGACGTTTCTGAATGGAAACATTCCTTAACTTACTTTAAAACAGCAATGCCTCTATTTTTGCTGTCATAATTATTTTGTTTTGGCTCAGCCAAAAGAACATCTCTTTGGTAAAGACTGTAAAACATACTCTGCTGTTTTTCTTTCATGTGAGTGGAGACACAGTTACTCAATGCTAATGTCTCATTTTTAGAAACATGAAATCCTCAGCAAGGTTTTGTTAGTACAAATGCGACTATTTTTTCTATTCAGAACATCATGTTCAAGTAAACTCTAGACTTTTAGTTATTTCTGGTATCCAGGGCATAGTTTGTGAACTGATATGACAGTATCTCATATAAATTTTCCATCTGGATGATCACAGTGCAGGAGAAGTTTCTTGCTGTGTTGTTGAGCTAGAACCAACTGTTGTCACTGGCTGACCTTTGTTTTTAAGTACATGGGAACATTACTGAAACACTTAACATAATAGAGAAGAGCTGTTTTTCTGGTAGTGAATATCTTTATGTTGCCAAAGACTTCATTCATCTCGTACTTTTGAATGGAGGACAGGATTCCCTGTCCTCCCCCAGTGCAAACTTTATAAAAGTATAAATAAGCCAATTTCTTAGCACTTTATCTGACAGAATGTCCCATAGGAGTCAGTGGCCTGGTCTAAAGTACAAAAGTTAGAAAATCAAGTCTCAAAACAAGGCAAAAGAACGTTTTAATGTGGTCTAACTTGTGTAAAGTTGCTGACTAGAAAGTACTGTGTGCTGCTGGGTGTATCAGTAAGTAATTGTGAGGTTTTTTCCCTTAGTGCAAAATGATTGAGTTGGTTATAAGAGTAAGGAAATACAAAGAATATGCAAAGGAGCATTTTGATGGAAACGTTAGTTACGAATTACTTGCTGATGAATGTAGGGGAGATGCTAGCCAGCTACAGACTGTGAAATTGTCAGAATAAGAAGCTTGTACAGAATAAGAAATTGGTAAAAGCCCTCTCTTTAGTGCTCATACTTTATTTTTCTGAGTTTCATTTCTTGACTCTTCTTCAGAAAAACAAAATTGCTCTAGGGGAAGTCTTTTCACCATCCCCCTTTTTCACTTAGCAAAAATAACAATTTAAAAGCGATAACATCTGGTAGCAAATGTTTATCATATAGAGCATCATAAATGGAATATCTAGGTAGTATGTAAAGAAGCTGTGGTTGCTGGATGGGTGTTTTGTCCCATCATTTTCATTGTCTTCCTTAAATGGATTCCTTTTCCTACTCATATCACTGCTGCTGAACCAACTGGCTGCATTCCCTAGAGAGTTCCTTATTACTTTTGTAGCATCTGATGTGTTTCCTTGTGTGCTCAGAGACATAAGGTAGATGCCCAAACAGCATAAGAAAACAGGAATTATAACACAAGGAAGGTACCAGAGCCAGCCTAAGGGCTGAGGAGACATCTAGGACATGTGCCATCTCTATCTAAGCTCCTCAGTAGAATGTAAACAGGTTAAAAGTTGTTCTTAGAAGTGCTGAGGTGCCTTCAAAAATTTTAGTTAGTTCTATTTGGAAGACAGTGTTTATATTTTTCCTGTAAGAATCAGAACAAAGGAATATTAATAGCTGCCTGCACATTGTAATGTTTTCTGCATAATGACATTTCACAGGCTTGATATAATTTTCTGCCATGTGCATCAGGCCATTAAATGAGAGGTCTTTAAAATTATCTCACCAGAACAGTTCTTTTTTCCAAACAACACCAAAAGAGGATGAGATCAAAGAATTTCATAAAAGGCGCTTTTCACAGCTTATCTGTCATCAAATGAAGGTATTAGGGAAATGGCCTGAGAAGCTTTTCCTACTTGATACCCCTTTTGAAGTGACTAGAACTACAAAACACGCCATTTCTGCAGAGGATTCCAGTTATGTTTCTCACTTATATGAGAGGAAGGGCACGAGGAGTGTATTACACCAGCTGGCACACTTCTGGGGTCCTTGCTCTTGGGGCTTGGTTGGGCTTTCCGAGGGCAGGCAGGAGTCAGGGTTGTTGCCCAGAGAGCAACACACCTTCCTGAGCTCACTGTGGAGCTCATGGCTACCGACACTGCAGCTTGGGGCAGACTAAAAGATTTGCACCAGCTCCCAAAAACATCCAACAAAACACATATGTCTCCAGGGGTTAAAGATTTCCCCAAAATTAGAAGTTTTTTTTTAGTTAGTTCATTTCTAAGGTTAAAGGGTAGGGGATTGAGCTATGAAATGTATATGCATAGAATTTTTTCAGCATTTTCATTGCATGCCCTTGGCTAATAAATTTCACATATTGCAGCATTAAAATTTTAATCCTGATCTGGACTCCATTTGAGCTAAAGAGAATCTCACCACTATAGATAGTCCTATAGATACTGTGTCAGAACATTAAATATTATATTACAGGTGTCACAGAAAACATTCACATAGCGATGAGGTATCATATCCATTAGTGACCAAGAAGTACAAAACCCAGAATTGTAATTAGTTTTTGAAGTGGGAAGGAACTAAAAAAAAAAAAAAATGAACTCACGTGATAATATTTTAGAACCTTAATGTGAAGTTTTTTTTCTTTTCAAGAAACTTAACTAGAGCTAGAATTTTTTGTCACATTCTCAGTGAGTAAAATGACAGCTCTATGGAGAGCAAACTGGCAACTCTACCTGCTGTTTCTGTGCTCCACTGAATTACTCTAAACTTCATTTTTTTAAAAAAACAGGATTAATGAAATTTTGAACCATATTTTCTTTTTACTAGGCCTATTATAAGTCTATATTCACCAACCAATCCAATGCATAGTAAATTTGGTGCAGGTAGTAATCTGTCAGAATTAACTATCTGAAAAAACGGTGGGAAAACTCTGTTCAAAGATCAGGTGTTCATAGATGAGACAGGGAAAAGCTCTGTGTAAAGGGTGCTGTTCTGATGTATATATGATTGCTAGTTGCAGAGTCTAGTTGTAGCTTTTACTCATGACCACACTTTCTCGTATTCCAACATTTATGGTACAGTTGAAGACCTGTACATTTCAAAAGTGATGTTAATGTCAGTGACTTTTGCTTGCCACAATAATGTGGGATTAGAGTCTTTCAGTAGTTGAAACAATCAACTAAACTTTTCTGCAAGTATTAGTGCTAAGTTGATAAACAAATGGCACATCTTTTCACTCTCTATGAGTTTGGGAAAGGCTGGCTTCTTCTCATTTTGGACAGTTTTAGAGCATTGCTGGATATGTATTTGGTAAAATCATTAAATAAAACTTTCTTCTTGAGTTCTGGTCTAGGTAAAATCTAGTCATCCTTTGAACTTTTTTAGAAGAATAGGTGATGTCCACAAGGTCCTGGCTGATGTTTCCTGCTTTGGATTGTTAAATTGTAATTTCTATCGTTCTGTGACCTGCTGCTGACACTTAGTAAGTCCCCCACCCCAGTCAGCCAATTTATCTCAGTGTGCATACACTAGCCATATTTTCCTTGTTTAATAGTACTATGGGATGAGTGAGGGGCATGAAATATGTTAAGAATCCCATTCTGTTCCAATATCCCTTGATATTCCACAGGGAGGCAATATAAATCTCCCATGACAAAGCTGAAATACCAGGACTACTTTATGACATATAAAGATCTCAGGCAAACATCTTGCTTAAAAACCCCTTTCCAGCAACTCACATTGTAGATGAGTAAAGGCTGCAATGCAAGTCTTTATGGTAATACACAGTAAAGGTTTTGAGAACCTCTGTACAGATTCTGAAAGCACTGTTTGCAATCCAATTGCATTATATTTGTAGCTTTTTCTGGCTCTGCACATGGTATGGTCTGATAGGGTGGAGAGGGTCTTCTAAGAATTATTCCAATGTCTCAAGAAGGGCCAGCTATTCTTGAAACCATTCTCAAGACCTTACAAGTGTTTTTTAACCCACAGACTCTCAGCTAACATAATATCTGAGATCGCTCCGAACAAAATAGAAATATTTTGTAATCAGTTTTGTAAAATCAAGAAAAAAAAAAAAAGGCACTTCTTTGCATAAGAAGCAAAGGTGGAAAGTATGGAAGTGTTTCTCTGAAGGCATTATATAGCTTCCAGCACAGCTAGGAGTGGATATCTTGAGTAAGGTTAGCATAAGAAGCAATGCAAATTATTTGCAGCAGTGAAAAGAGTTCCCAGTGGTATTTTCTGTAAGTACTGAAATAGAATGCCAGAGGAGGTCAAGGAATGCTTATCAGTGGTGATTTTTAAGAAATGATCAGAATAATTTCAGTATCTGGTGCAATTTTCTGACCTGTGAGGCAGAATATATTCAAGGAATACTATTCACTACTGGATTTTGCTGCTGACAAGAGGACTGAGAAGGGAGCAGAACATTTTTGGCAGACTCTAGAGTAGTGGAGTGCCGACAAACCCACTTGCCCTCCAGCAGACCAGATTAGCAGAGACTCCTGCTTCTAGGCCTTTGTGGGCCAAATGGAGTCCACTCAGCAGAGCTGTTCAAGTTCACTGTTTTAGAGTGCTGGCTCACAGTGCACAGAGACTGCCTTGCAATTGAAAAGGTTAGTTCCCCTTGGCTAGGTACAGCTGATCCTGCCTGTCAGCTGTGGGATAAACTAGATGACCTTGCAAGACTTCTTTATCCAGTTTTGTGTGGTCCTCTGACTCTCTCTGGTTTATGTTTTAACTGTGAGGTAATTCTTTCAAGGGGAACAAAAAAAAAGGATATGAAATTAAATACTATGCAAAGCTGAGTAAATGTGAACAATAAGCCATAGCTATAATAATGTTCACCAACTGGAGAGAAATTTGAAGTCTCTGGTTGACAAAAAATCCTCTAATACAAAATCTGAATGTATGCAATTTTTTTTAAGTGGAAGATGTAGATATCCCACGTGAAATTTATGATAGCAGTCCCTATGTACAGGGCAGTTATTCTAAGGAATATGGGATTCATAGAAATTGCTCCCTTCTTTTTTGGAACTCCATGAAAGCCCTGGTACAAAACAGGAAAAACAACACAATTAGCCCTGAGTATAAGCACTGAAATCAGAGACAGATAACGTGGTAGTGTCCTGTTGGAGATTGTTACTGTAAACTTCAAAAAGGAATCACATGAACAGGAGGGACCTTTTTGTTGTGCTCCTTAGTGTTCTACCTGGTTTTTCTCTTGGTTTTTTATTTGTCCCTCCTAATGCTGGGATTGTGGAAAATGAATCTGCCATCCTTGTTAGTCTTCAGCTCAGGGTGGTGAAGGCTTGTATATTGTTTTGTGTACAGTATGCCTGTGCGATTTCCATCAGAAGCAGGAAATGTTTATTTAAGTTCTGAGGGGTGGGACAGTTGCTGTAGTTTTAGGTAATTTTAAACAAACTGTTTGAGCATCCTGTTTAAATAGAGTTAAGTAATCACAGTTTTGTACTAGTTGGAAAAGAATTCCATACATCCATGATATGAATAAAATATCATCCTACAGAGCATACCAAGGTGATATATTTACCTACCTTCTTGTGCAATAAAAGTTGTACCTTTGACTTCTGTTTTGCAACAAGTTTGGTGGCTAAACATATTCTATTATGTAACAGTACTCTACTAGATTATGAACTGTTTTGCATTTAAATTTAATACACATTGGAAACACATATTAGTTTCCTTGATATTTTCAATGGCCTCTGGAGCAATCTAATTCAAACGCAACTTTCTGAAATTGGAGGAAAAAAGTGTATTCACACAAAAACTTAGTTTAGGGAACTAGTGAAGATCAGGAAGAATTTATTCACAGCCAATTGTGTGAAAACATAAATGAAGGAAAAAATGGTCTTTGGAGTAGGGTACTAAGATTTATCAAGTGTGCATTTCACTCAAGGAGTCCATGTTCACTGGCTTTCCTGTATGATTTTAAGTATTGTAAGAGCTGAACTGAGGGACAAAAAACAGTAGTGAAAAGATTTGTTTCTCAGACCAGTGTCATGGATGCCCATCTCAGTTTTGAAACTGGGAGATAGATTGCATGATTTATTTTTGGTTTTGTAATGTTTCAGTGATGAGGCTATGCTGAACTGCATATTGGGTCCCCCAGCTGGTAGGACTCGTTTGAAAGGGAAAAACAAATGTTGTATTCTTCAGATTGCAGTGATAATTGCACATAGGCTTATGTCTATCAATGGATTGTCTTTAGACTGCAATCTAATGTTAATGAGATTTTAATTGGAAAACAAACAAAGGACAAGCAGGTTAATGACTGATAACAATTTTTAAGAAGTCTTTTAAGAGCTACACAATAATTATTGTAAACAATACATCAAAGTCTTTCTATGTCTAACTTTCATAAAGGGTTTACGTAGAAGCTTGTTCCTTAACAATGCTATTATTCCACATCTAAACAACTAATAGACTGTATAGTGTCATCTGTTAAATCAAAACTGATTGGCAAGATTATCTGGTCTTACTAGGAGGAAGGTCTTGATCATTAATCACACCTCGACAAAAAGGAGCTGGATTGAATCTGTTATGTCCTTAGAGTTTACTACTGCTGATGTTTCTGAACATCTCCCCTCCTTTCCCCAGTTTAAAACATGTACGTTATTCCAACAAAAGGTTGGAACTTCTATCCAGTGGAACTCAAAACATCTAAAACCAGGCAAATATAAACTGGCAAGGAGTGCACGTAATATATAGTCAGATGTTAACAAAAATATATATATAAATAAAACTAAAAATCAGAGAATGGCTTTGAAGAGGGACATTTATGGAAATAATCAGAATAAGGTGTGAAGTATTAGTCAAAAGGATTTACTGTACAGCTAAAGGGTGTCTATATTGAATGCCAAGAAGGATGAAAAATCAAATTGGGACACAATTAAAGGAGAGGAATGAGAGATGTGGAAAAAGATTACTAGTTTAAATGACAAGGATGCTTCTCCAGATAGTGATAGGGACAAAGACTAGAAAAGAGGTTGCTTTTGGTGTCCAGTTTTGATGACATAAAGTGTGTAGGAGACTCTCGATTAAGGAAGTTGAGAGGTGAGACTGGAATCATAGAGATATTAAGACAGGCATTATGTACTCCACTGTCATAGTTACATTTATGATCAGAAAATACTATGGAAATACAGAGTGAAGTTGAACTTTTTTTGTTTTGACTTGTAGCCTGTTTATTTCATATCCCATTTTCTTTTAAAATCTCTTACCCATGCTCTCTGCTCTGCTTTTCTTTCCATTTGTTATTTTAAGTATTCTCATTCAACCATACCTTTTGAGAAATTCAAGGAAAAGCAGGTATGATTAAGGGCTAAAATAAACCTTGTAGAAGAATCTAATTACTTCAGAAAACATATTAACTTACTTTGCAGTACTTTTGTGCTTTATAGGTGCCAAGAGAGGATTAATCTGTAATCTCTTTATTTGTGATTTTGCCTTTTATTTCAGTTTATATAATTAAAGAGTTCCCAGGACTGCTTTACATTTATTTTGTTTATCAAAACATACTTCTCAAATGTTAGGAGAACGGAGTTCAAAAATAATACAGTCCAAACCAAAGCCATTCAGTTTTCTCTTGGAACACAACTGATGATAAATTCCTACCTTTTATCTCATTTTTTTACTGAGTAAACACTTCATTGTCCCTTAATGTATAATTCTTAAGAATATTCACTTTATATTCTCCTATTTCAATATTTTAATAAATCCTAGTGGCACATATCTCAAGATGCATATAATCAGGAATAATAAAGTTATTTCACAATTACTGTTTGAGAATGTAATCCTCTCTGCATTGAAGTCTCAGTGATCTCATTGGGTCACTCAGTGTGTGTGCTTACATTATGACAGAAAGGAAATAGTCAGAGGGTTGGGGACCTACATTTTGGTCATTAATTTTTGATGAAAGATAGTGAAAAAAGTTTGAGTATCAAAAATCAAAATAGTGTACCTGTTGTTGTTGAGATTATGGGAATCAGGAAAAAAACGGACTTGCCAATCTCAGCTCATATTCATAAAAGATTTTCTCTTCTCTTGCATCTTCTTTTCATGTAAATTTGAATCCCAGCTGATCATGTTCTTGTCCTGACCAAAAAAAAAAAAAAAAAAAAGGCAACTAGAGGCTGCTTTTAAGAAAATATTTTTCATAGGGACCAAATATATTTAACTAAAAAAGATGGTACCTTCTAGTGTTGAAATTCTGGCCTGCTGTGCATGTGCATGTTGTGCATCTTATTGTTTACTCCATGATAGTGGGTGAGGATTAGTATTTTTCTTCTCTCAAAATCAAACCCTTTTCCCATACTCACTGGAAACAGAGAACAGAACTTTCAGCTATTTTTTTCCTGTGAATTCTCATTTGAAAACTGAAATATGTACCCAAGGAAGCTTGAAAAGACTCAAAATGTCAGTCTGTAGCAGAAAAATGCAATAGCAGAGCAGTTTCAATCTCTGAGCTGTTAATTCTGGGTTTAGTATCTGTGCTTTTGATGATGTGGTCAAGTAAGCTGCAGAATCTGTCAGAAATACCCTTTCAAATGGAGAATGGGATATGCATAAGGAAGGTATGAAAGAGGATTCTGGTCTCTGGCTCTGGAAATGGAGCTACTGATAAAGATTTTGTTCAGACTGTCTAGTGAGAAAATACTCTGCTAAAGAGTCCAGGTTAAATTTTCAGTTAGCTGAACTGCAAAGGTCTCAAATAAAACAAAATAACTTGAATTTTTAACTAAACACAATTTCTGATGTTTAAATTCAGCAATTAGGCTTTTAGTGAGTATCATAAAAAGCATTAGCTCTCTTTGAATCAAACACAGTGTTCTTGAAAATGATAGAGTTTATATCCTGATATGTTAGGAAATGGCTCTCATCTATACAATTGTGTAAAACAGCCTTTTACTGGTGTTATCACTCTTGGGAGCAGCAGTTCCCAGCTCAGTAGCAGGTTGAGGATCACCATTTGGGATTCACAATTGTAAGCACCATCACTTTGCATCAGCATTGTTTGCTTTATACTTGTGATACAGCTGCAGCAAAATGATACCAGTGTTGGGAATGAGCATGACCACTAAGGAGAATGGGAATTGCAGCTTCCTCTTCCTAGTTGTGCCCACTCATGTCCAGACTGTTGGCAAAGTAGCAGTTTAAGAAAGTTAAATTTCAGCAAGTGTTAGGAGAAGTTACCTTAGCCAAGTGTTAGTCGTGCTCTCATCAGCTTGCAGTCCAAATGGGTTTCCTACTTGAAACACTGAATTGTATCCATGTGAGATAATCTTAGCAATTGGCTTCAAAGGGACACTTGTACAAAAAAACTGCTCTTCAGAGACAGTCTGTAGTATGGTGATGAGGAGCCCAGCAAAGGGCAATGCCTGCATCTTCTTCTTAGGGATGTCCTGTCATCTTACGTTACATTCCAGTACCAATTTAGCTGTGCTTTTGACTGACTTCATCACAAAACTGACTGCATTGGTGTTATCCTTTAGCTCTAGCTTCTGAAATCCTAAGACCATCTAACAACTATCAGATTTTCTTTTAAAAGCAAGGCTGTAATTCTTGCCAGTTCCAGAGAGAATCAGACAGCACAAGGACCCATATTTTTGCTTAAAAGAAGCGAAGAGAGGGTGATACTTAAAGCCTTCACTAATGTCAGAATATCTGCACTATGATCTTGAATATTTCATATCAGCACAACCAAGCATTGCAAAAGAACAAGGCATAGCTCTGAAGCCATGCTCTTTTGACTATGATACAGCCAGAAGCTTTGATGATGGTATTCTTCCGTAGGTTTTCCCTCCTAGAGAATGGTAAGAAAAATGTTGGAAAATATACCCAAGTCATAAGCAATGTTTTACCAAGAATGCCACTCTACCTGGCATTCTGAATTGGATCCAGGCTGGCAGTTTCCGTGTTCCCAAGATACAGGGGGAAAGGCGCAAAGTTTTTTTCTGCATCCTCTTTCTGTAATCAGCAAAAAGTCAGACAAACATTTCTAGCCTCCTCCAGGAAGCATCCCTGATAAGTATAACATTTAGGGACTTAATGAGCAGGATTAATGCACATGCTTCAGTTTAAGGATATTTTTAAGAGCTATGCTCTGAATCTGAATCGTAGGGTAGATGATTAAAAGAAAAATTAGAAACACTTATACATTTCTGGATTTATATATATAAACTGTGTAATCTGCAGGCTTAGATTCACTTATGAGAGGTTAATTAACTTCGATCTTCTGTTGTTTTCCCTTGCCCAAAACAATGTCTTGTCTCCTTTTCTTCAACCTGCACACCAGACACCGTGAACTAGAGTCACACTGTACCGTGACATCAAAGTTGCAGAGGTGAAGTCCCATGCTTACACACCTGTGACTTGTTT
Source organism: Pyrocephalus nanus (assembly GCA_038380795.1). Taxonomy (NCBI): domain Eukaryota; kingdom Metazoa; phylum Chordata; class Aves; order Passeriformes; family Tyrannidae; genus Pyrocephalus; species Pyrocephalus nanus. The sequence goes on along the minus strand of CM076260.1, from coordinate 88,354,445 downwards.
GACCAGAGAACAAAATGTTTGTGTCACATCAAATGGGAATTGCCACCACCTCTAGCTAAATTCATGTGCATATAGATGTAGATAATTAACAGTAAGGAAATAAAAAATGTGAAGTAGGCTTCAAACCATGGGTGAATGGGCAAGGAGTTGATGATTTAAGGCTCTTAGTACTGGTTAGGGAAAAATATGAAAATTTATAAGAAAACTAAAAAAAACACAGAATCTAGATTATGTCAAGTGAGTGTGTGTGTGTCATCTCTTTGCTTATGTCTTCACCTGCATTGCCAGTTTAGATAATAAGTGGTTCAAGCACACATTTAGTTTACGGGTATTCTCAGTTCTGACTGTTTCACTAAGTGCTTAACTTTTGGGTTAATGATATGATTGCTGTTCTCAAATAAAAAGTTCATTTCTAGACCTCTTTCATGGAAATAAGTTGGAAAGCTGAACTTGGAAGTAATAAGCCTCAGAAGAAAATAAAAATAACCTGATTTGTACTTAAATAACGTAATTCTATTTCATTGTTTTATGAGAGTTTGAGGCAATTCAAAAAACCATATGTAAGTGTTTGAGATTGACAGCACTGGTTTCTATAGTTTAACAATTCTAAACAATTTTTACCTAATTTGGGAAAGATGCTTTGCAGACATAGTAGCTGGTAAGAGAGAAGTGAAGAAATAAGACTGTCAGTACTTGACAGAATTTAGTTTAACTTTTCATGGTTATGGCTAAATTATAAAAGAAACAGCATCATTTATGTATCTCTTCTATTATACAAAACTGATTATAATTCCTTATGTATTTGTTGATGTGTGGAGGTTTGTGTGGGGGTTGCTTATTGCTACATTTTGATTGCCATTTTCTCACGTCTCTCTTAGAGACTCCTGTCTCCTTTTCTTTAGGTTTTGGGGGATTTTGGTTGTCGCCATTTCCTTTTTTGGAATTCTAGCATTTGTTTCTTTTATTTCTTGACGTAAATGTTCTAGTCACCTAAAGAGTAGCTTCAAGCAGCCCTTTGTGTGACTAAGAGAAATTAGCTAAATAGCACTGTTTAATTAATTTCAGGACCGCCTCTTTTTCGTCATGGAATATGTAAATGGAGGAGACCTAATGTTTCAAATCCAGCGCTCACGCAAATTTGACGAACCTCGATCCCGCTTCTATGCTGCAGAGGTCACATCAGCACTCATGTTTCTTCACCAACATGGAGTCATCTACAGGTACTTTTTTTGATCAAAAATAAAGTATTCTTGAAGCTTTCGGGCTGGTTTTGGCTGAAATCCTCCGTCTCTTAGCGACCAGATTTAGATTAGTTGTTTGTTCCAATTTGCTTACACAGAACTTTTTTTTGGCTGTTTATCATTGAGAATGTTAACATTTGAATAGACTCTGCATCAGTCGCCAGCTGTGTGTGCCAGTTTTGTATTATAGTCCAAATAAAGTGGGTTTGAAAAAGCTTGGCTCAGTGAGACCCAGAGGTGACCTTTCTGCAGATCGGTGCAATCTCTTCACTTTCTTCTCTGTGCCATAGATTTCCTCTCAGTTTCTAACTCCCTGCCACTTCCTGAGTTTGTTTGTCCTAGTTGTCTCCACTCCGATACAATCGGGATGGCCGTTTGCAGTGCTTTACTTATGCCCCTTCCTCTTGACTGTTTGGGTGAAGGCTTAGTCACCAGCAGGAAGTGCCTCTTTGGAGACAATTTTGATTTGCTTGCAAGTGCCCTGCATCTATTTGAACCTCCTGCCCAGTCCCAGTCTCTAATCTTCAACACCCATGCACACACACAGACAAAAAGTGCATATTGTTGTGCTATGATGAAGAATGCATTTAGGGATGGGCATTATTATTAAAAGTAAGGATTCACTTTGAAAAATTTCACCCTGATGTTAATGTGTTTATTAAGTCCTTTATCTTGTCATTTCACGCTTCCTCTCTCTCTTTATTTGTTTGCAGCAGCCTATCATTGCTTGAGATAAATTTGGGCTTTCATAAGCAGCATGCTTGTGGTACAAGTTGTCCCGTCTAGTAAAAACTCTGGAGTTCTGTCGATCTGAGCTCTGTTATTCTGTTGATATTCTCACCCTTCTTCAGATTATCAGTTTTGATTTGAGGTAGTCATCTCAGGGACAGGCAGTCTCAGATTTCTTGAGCAGAAACATCAATATGAGGATGTGGAATTTGTCATATCCCTGCATTCGTATTAAGGCAGATCTTAAGAGTACTAAAAATTGAGAGAAGGGAATTTTAAGTGTTCAGTAACAAGGACTGAGTGGTAGGTTCTGTCGTAGGCCTCTGCCTTTTCCACATACAGGGATTCAAAGGGAAATTTCTTGAAGAAGGGGTGTGCTTTCCAGAGACATAGCAAGCAGCAGGACATCACAATTTCTGAGGAAGATAAACCTATGTGAAAGTGGTCTTTTCATCAAAAATCCAATTTTCTTCATAAAACTTTTATTGCTAGCTGCATCTCTTCCTCTTCACTTTTTATTTACACTGGTATGATGTTTGCTTACTGGGTTGTACTTTTGGCCCTACCACTTCACGTGGATTTGTTTTCAAGTGTTGAAGATCCAACACATTTCTTACCTTTCCTGCCCATATCAAATTTCCTATTCATTGTCTGCGTTTGTTTCCAAAGCTAGGTATTTTTACATTTAGGTAATAGAATGTGGCAACCTCAGGTTTTGTAAGTATCCATCATAAGAGAAACAGACAAGCTTGGCACTTTAAAAAGTGAAGGATTTTGAGGATTTGTTTCCATAAAATACTTGAGCTACTTTCTTCTGTCTGGAAACTGGAGGTAGTCACTCTGTAATTAGCAGGCAGTTAAATGAACCAGCAAGAAAGAACTGGTATAAAATTACCTCTCCTTCCTTTATATCTGTGCATTCATTCATCCCTGTCACTCCAGCTCCCATCCTTTAACACATCCTCTTCTCTCTCTGCTCTTTCCTATCTCTTTTCTCTTGTCATGTATGTAGCTTCTGCTGTGTGTTGGCTACTACTTGCACTGAATTGTTTTATGTGCCTGTGATCTTTCTATGACTTTTGTCAGCAGAATGCTTCAATCACAAGAGAAACGTCATGCTTAAGACAATGTTTTGTAATTTAAATTTCACAGTGTACTCAGAACTTCCGATTCAGAGGCTATGCTGGCATGTCTTTTGCATGTTAGAGTATTACACTAAATTGTACATGGCGTGTTATATTGTGTGTATGATTCAGAAGAGACAAAAAAAGAGAAATAACATGAGTTGTAGGATAAAAGCAGAAGCAGGGAGAAAGCAACAGGAAGAACATCAGGAACAGATTCAGTTGTATTTTGTTTTGACATAGGCTTTTGGATCTGGACGTGGCTATGTCTGTAAAAATAATTCATTTTCCAAACTATGGAATACTAGGAGCTTCAACTATTTGTAAAATGTACATCCCAATTACTCTCTAACATACAAGTAGAAGGAAGAAGTTAGAGATTATTTTAAAAGAATTAATCATAAGAAAATGTCACAATTCATTCACAATGTGCTAGGCCCTGGCAGAATGCATTTGTTGATGTGAAGCATATGTTAGAATAGTTGTCTTGCACAGAACAGTGTCAGCCTAATTATTCCATACCTCACTGCATTATTTACTACAATGTTAAAATGCATTGGGATCAAGTCACTGCTTTATGTCTCCAAAGCTCTTATTAGCTGGCAAACAGGGAAAGAAAAGGGAAAAAAAATAAAAAACCCTGTGCTCCTGAGTAACTACCAGTCATAACTACCTTACGTGCCTTCAGATATTTTAATAAAAAATACTTGTCTTGTGTGTAATTATATTCTAGAAAAAACATTGTGGTGTGAAATTAATGGTTATTCTCCAAAGTGGGAAATGCTGCTTGTGTGGGCACTACTTCAAGGAAAGTGAGGTATATATAAATAAACTAAGATGTTTGATGGAAATGTAGGTTTCAAAATAGCTGCTATACCTTCTGATCTTTTTTCAGCCCTGTATGTGAAAGTATTTGTTTGGAGCTAAACATAGTTATATTTTGGGAAGTAAATAACTACCTTTAGCTCATGTTTTGGCTTGTTGGTTAGATTTTTAGAAAGTGCTATGATGATACTAAATGATCATCTTTTATAATAACTAGTTTATCCTCATTTCCCCTGGAGTTCAAAGAGAAGGCAAGCTCCCTGTTTGGCAGTAGAAATTATTTTTTAAGTTCACATCTTTGCAGCTGGCCTAACAGCTTCCCAGACTTGTCCAATTATTGGTGTGCTCGCTGGAATTACTTGTTTTCCTTTTGTTTATTATTTATTATTCCTCTGTTGCAAATCAAGATGAACCTCAGAATTTTTATGTGTAAAGATATTCCTGTTACTGAATGCATCTTGTATGATAGATAAACTTCACCATAATTTTTAGTGTGGCATTTTTAAAGGTATGATGTTACTGTTGTTGTGTCAAAAACACTTCAACAGCTTAATAAAAATATTTGCATTATCCCTGACACCTTCCCTCTCATCTGGCATTCAACAATTCAGGCACATGTCAAGCTGGGGCCTGATAATACAAGTAGAGTCAATCAGACACTAGAGAAGTTTCAATCACAGTTTCTGGCAGTCATCTTGTTTGTGTTATGCAATTGCATCACTTTGAAAAAATGTGTCCAAGCTTCAGGAATTAAGGGCTAAACCGTGAATTTTATTTTGCCTGTGAGCTGAACTGGAGTTTGAACTGTGTGATGAAAGGTTGTGGACTATGTTCAGTATCAGCTGTCCATGGAACCTGGTATTTTTAAAGTCAGTCATCATAAGCTTAATATATTTTCATATAGGGAAGATGCAATAAACTGCATGTGTTTAGAAACTGTCATTTCTGTACTGTCCTCTCATACTGACTTTCAACTTTCCTGCGCACTTCTCAGCAGATATATGTAAAAATGTTTCACCTGCAGTTGTTGGGCTGAGGTCAGGAGTACCTGGGGGGCTGTCTCTGGCTCTTGTAGGAATTCACTTGAGGTGACACAAGTGGCCCACTGTGGCCTGAAATACCTACAGAAAACTGTTGTCTCCCCAAGCAGGAACATCAGCACTAGAATGGATTACCCCTTAATGAACATAAATGACAGTGTCCCCACTTCATACATGATTTAGGAAATAACTGTGCAAGCTGCAAACGTAATTTCAGTAAAGACCTGAAGGGCCAGTAGTTGCATGTTGCTTATCTCTGGCATCCTCCAGGACCATTCTAGTGGTCTCTCTGAAATACAAGAGAAGGAAACTGAATGTACACAATATCAGTTCACCTGAGAGGATGAAAAATATCTTAACTGGGAAATTATTGTCACCTGCTTTGGGTTGACTAATTGTTTGGGTTTCAGATTTAGGGTCTGTGAGATGTTACCTTTGAATCATACAGCACCTGGTCACGGGGGAGTCCTTATTCATAACTGTGGGTTGTTATGTTCCTCAGCAATATGAAGTAATTATCCAGCCTGTAACTTGCTGGAGCTTTCTGAGCCTCTGTGCACTCTGTAATCCATGTGTTGGTCGTGATGGATTTATTAACACTGAATTGAATTGAATATAAATAAGCTGATGCCAATCCTCGAGCACCTCCGGGCTTTTTCCATACAAAACTACCCTAAGAACTTGTTTAAACACTAACTGAATTTTTCCTTGGATGATCAGTTTTCCCAGAATTCCTTTTTATCAAGGCAACACACGCCAGTGTTTCAGAAAGAAGAACTACCTAAAATTAAAAGCACATTCATTAGTGTGTTTTTATGTGAAATAAGAATATTTAGAAAAGCTGACTTCATTGGCGGTTGTATGATTCAGTGCAACCTTGGCAGAGTAATGAGGAGTTATATTTACACTGATGAAAATGTTGCATGGTCAGTGGTTAACATGCTAAAAGTCATCATTCTCCTAAGTCACCTTACCGTGTTTTTTTCTGAGTGGCAGCAGCCAAATTAAATTCCCCTCCCCCCTACTTTTTTCCTTTTTTTTTTTTTTTTTTGGATGCAAAACTAGATATGGAGCATTTTGGCTTAAAGTTAAGAATCTAAAGATCATCTTATTTCATCTCTAAATAGTTAAATGTTACATTGCTGCTTCACTATGGTCCACAAAGAAGGGCAAGACCTTGTACCCTCATATAGCATATTCACACCTAAGCATGGGAATATCCAGAACTCAAGCCCTTCTTCACATAAACTGCCTGTTGCAGTAATCTGCTACAGAGAAGTTACAGTTTGCTTCTAGCCCAAGTGAGTAACAAACTATTTCCACCACCTTCAGTAAAAATAGGAAGCAAGGAGTGAATTGTGCTGCCACACATGTGTCTGGAGTCCCAGTGTCTCCAGGGACCGCTGCCCAAGCCACGCCACCTGACCAGTGCTCTGGCCGGGTGTGCGCCCTGGACTACATCCATGCTCTCTGCTCTGCTTGGTCTAGTTTCCAAAACTGAACATGGGCTCCAACGGGATTTTAGTCAGTGGCCTCCTGCCCTCTTTGCACTTTTTCTTGCTGGATCTACGCAGGCCAGCAGTCGTGAAATGCATAAATAAGCAGGATGTCTTCCCCACAGGAAAATGCAGTGGGCTGGGGTGGAGAGGAGCGGGACTGAGGGAGATGAGAAGCAGGAAGGAGGGCTGGTTCCCAGGCTTCTGGCATTCGGACCGAGGGAGTCTACCCTGCCATCTGCCCAGCTTATGTATTGTGCTGCTGTTGTATAGGAGAGCCTTTGACAAGGTTTCCAGCTGTGGAAGGATGAGTAAAGGCTGTGGGAATAGGATATGAGCCGCATGGTCTTGCCAACAGTAGAATGCTTTCTAAATTTCTCCTGGGTTTGGAACATTAAAAAGTCCTTAGTTGGCTCTTGCGTGGGAGTTGGGTATGTGGAGAGGCAGAGCTGGGCAGTTAATATTTAGAAGGATAGACCAGTACCATCAGTCTCATTTGGGAAATGATGAGGTACTTCCAGGGGGAGTTCCTGGTAGCGATGTCAGCATTTTTATTTTTTTTTTGCTTTATGTTTATTTGGTGCAAGATTTTCTTGTTTAATGACCGTTTGTATAGTGCTGTATTGTGTAAATAAAGCTATGACCTTTACCTTCTGATAACAGTATAGGAGTGAGTTAATGTTAAATGAGAGTGAGCAGGGAATGAGAATCTTCCAGGGTTAATGCCAAGTTTACATTCCTGTGAGGGCAGCCATATTCCGGTACCCTCAGTAGAAAGGGCGACAGTGCTTCTCAACAGATAATAGCAGTGAAATGTTACAGAACATATTTATATTTATTTCTGGGTGAATGTCAGGGATTTTAGATGATTGATGTTTGCGCTTTTATTTTGTAACAGGAAGAAATGTGTGTTATCTCTCAGCATTTGATAAGGTTTTAACTGAGAGAAACATACACAAAATAAAAATCCACTAGAGCTGCAGCTCATGTGAAACAGAACTTATTGACATGGCATGATCCCAGTAGTTTTCCTAAACTGCTGAGACACAGCATTGTTCCTGCAGAATCATATACACCATGATTTTAAACAAAATCATATTCTACATACAATTTTGTAACAGAAGAAAGAGAGTGCTTTTTGTTTCACAGTGCATTAAAAATCTGAAGGTGCTTCCTAAATGTAATTCTGCTGCTAACAGGCAAAAGTTAGGACTGAATTTGAATCTATATCGTATTAAGGGTGAGGCTTTGCCTTTTTGCATGCTGTTGAATACATCTGCCAAAGTCTCACAGTTATACAGAGAAGTTCACAGCAAATGTGATTCTGAGGTGATAGGCATTTCTCAAGATTTTGTTGTACTCTTCAGATGCAACAGAGAGTCATAGAACCATAGAATCGTTTTAGTTGGAAGGGACCTTAAAAATCATCTAGTTCCAACCCCCTTGCCATGGGCAGGGACACCTTCCAGCAGATCAGCTTGCTCAAAGCCCCATCCAACCTGGTCTCAAACATCCACAACTTCTCTTGGCAAGCTGTGCCAGTGCCTCACCACCCTCACAGTAAAGAATTTCTTCCTAAGATCTAATCTAAACCTACTTTATTTCAGTTTAAAATCATTCCCCCCATCCTGTCACTACATGCTGTTGTAAATAGTCTCTCTACATCTCTCTTGTAGGTTCCCTTCAGGTACTGGCAGGCTGCAGTTAGGTCACCCTGAAACCTTTTCTTCTCCAGGCTGAATATTCCCAGTTCTCTCAGCCTTTCTTCATAGGAGAGATGCTCCATCCCTCTAATCATCTTGGTGGCCTCCTCTGGACTTGCTCCAATGGGTCAGTGTCCTTTGCATGCTGGGGACCCCAGAGCTGGACACAAAACTCCATATGGGATCTTACCAGAGTGGAGTTAGAGGGGCAGATTCATTTCCCTTGGCCTGCTGGCCACACTACTTTTGATGCAGCCCAGTTGGCTTTCTGGGTTGCAAAGTATTTCAAAATGTTAGATGAAAACATGTAAGGAACTCTATTTAGCATCTTTTTTAATAATGATGATAAAAATACTGAACAATCCTAAAAGAAAATTTGGTTGATACATTTCAGTAAAGACATTTACATACAATTTCTTCTTTTCTTTTCTTGTTTTTCTTCTTTTCTTCTTTTCATCAGAACTTTGCTACTTTTGGCTTAAGATCTGCATTTATTCTCTTTGCCTGTCTTCCCACCCCCCTTTTATCCACCTCCTTGATATAAGAGCTTATGACTTAAATGCTGCTGGACAAACATTCTTGTGTGCAGATCACTATTCAAAGGCTGATTTTGATTCAGTGACACTATTGATATGCATGATATGTGCAGCTTCCTGGATGATTTGGGACCTTCGTTTGACTTTTCAGGTAGAAATCGTGTTAACTTTAAAAGAGAAAATCATCACATTAGAAAATGGACAGTTATTAAAAACCAAATTTTCTTTTGCTTACTATTGCAATAGGCAGTGGAAAATGAGAATTTCTCCAACATGAAAGCTAACATGACTGAGTTATCGCTGAAACCTTTGAAAACTTTAAAAGTATCTGCTTAGCTGACAACTTATTCAAATGAAAGGAAACAAAAATAACATTGTTCACTGGGAGTTTGATTAAATAGGCCTAATAAACTAAAACAGAAAATACAGCCAGTAATCCCCCAAATGCCCCAGCATTTTGGGGAATGCATCAATCTCTCTACTATTACCAGAATGACTAATGATAGGGTTACATTAGAAGGACCTTGGACAGACAAGGTGCAGTCTAACCAGGGGAATCAGAAAGTGGAACAAAATGGCTCAGGTGGCCATGGCAGTGCTGAAAGGTGAGAGAAAACGAGTCCAAAGTGGTAATGAGTCACTTAGCTTACCTTCTTGTGTCAGAAGTAATGCCTTCCCCTTTCTTCATCCACCATTGTGTCACAGAGCCTGAACAAGCAGCTGTCCAGAGTAGTGACAGTAGGAGAAATACATTGTCTTCAGCATCTCAGCAGCATTGGGTACACGTGGAGGAGGCAGATGTGGAAAAAGAATGGTCATGATGCCAAGGCCAGCTTTTACTGAGATGGGAGTTTGTGTGGTTTCTGCACTGTTATATGTCCAGGGATGGATGGCACCAGGGAGAGATACTTTACTCCCGCCACTGATTTTAATTTTTACCACCCCAAGACCACTTATGATGGGGATATAATATTTTAGATTCAAAAAGATTCTCACAGTAACATCCAGCTTATAAGAAGAGAGGTTTATGAGAAGCCCAGGCAGCACTTCTCACAACGTACACAGCAGATGGGTCTTCCCTTCTTTGCCTCCTGCTTCTAGAATTTGTTTCCAGTAGTCAGTCTTATAAAACAGCAGAGAGAGAGAAAAAATAAATGTGAGAGACCAATATAATGCCAGTAATGACATATGTATGCTTTTTCCTCCAGACTTCAATTTCCTTCTCCCGATGTATGGAAGACACAGAAAATATCACTCTTCAAAGTATGTCAAACGCAAACAGTACATGCAGTTGTGTGCATTTTTTTTTCTCCTGTAGATTTGACAATAACAGTTAAAGTACTCTTCACAAGATATTCCAGTTCTATGGAATGTGATTGCCCCTTCAGGGGAAGGGAAGGACGGCATGGCTTCAACAGTAGATAGCCAGTATAGCAGCCAGTGTGGGTGCACCTTGGTATGAAACTAAAAAAACAACCAAAGAAAGCCTGGTCACGGGTAACCTGAACTGAGGAACTTCATATGTTCAAAACATGGAATATAAAGGATAAAATTAAGTAGTCACAAATAAAAATTATAGCCCTTCACCAAGTATTTACTTGATTTATTATAGGGTTTCCAAGGGAAATCCCATGGTCTATTAACACCCATTTGAAAAATGCCTAAATATATTCTAACACAAATAATGAGTCAGATGAAATTGCAATGGTCAATTAAGTGGGTAATGGATATTTAAAAGCTTCCAAACATCAATAAATCTGAAAGAGCTCCAAAGGAGTACTTGTAGAACAAAAATAATAGGCACTTAAGAAACTGCCCAAGTATGTATCTGGCTAAACTTAACTACCAGTAAGAGGACAGCAAGTGTTTATGGTACTGTATACTGAGGATATAAAAGGCATACCAAAGTCTGACAGTTCATTTGCTGATAATCTGTAATGGGCCCAAAGGGGCCATAACTATTATAAAGATGTTCTGATTCTCATTTATATGGAAGTCTTTAAATAGTACATAAAAGTACCCTCAGAATGTGCATGAGGAAAGTAGACAGCAGCTCAGCAGCATACACAAGGCTGAAGGCACTCCATTGCAAGCTTGTTGAGGCTGCCTCTGCTGAAACTCTGTAAGCTAATTTCCACAGACACTGTGGGAGAAACGCCCCAAGCAGAGATGAGAGAAACCCTTTGGACAACCCTTGGGTTAGGCAGGTTCTCTTTTCACCTTTTGGAAGGCCACAAAGTAAAAAAGAGGGGATATTTTGTCAGCCTCCACAAGATGAGAGTGAGTGGTATTCTTGCACACACAGTAAGATGGAAGTTTTGGTTTTCTGTGGATGACCCAAGAGGAGGAGGATTTTGCCATGATTTTTAAAACATCTGCAGACTATGTAGTTGTTCTGTCCATGGGCAAATGGGTTTGCAGAAATTTGGAAACTGTGTCCTGGAAATTGTCTGTGTAGTAATAACAACAAAACATTAATTGATATTAGTGAGCTATAGCTTATAAAGCCAGAGATGATTTGGTGACAAATTTGGTATAACTCATTACCTCTACAGATGTTTCTCCCCTGGCTCACATATGTGGACTCCTAGTTATGGCAAACTAGTTGTCTGTATAAACTCGATCTGGGAGAAATTATGCTAAAATCAAAAAATTCTGCCATATAAAATGGAGTTTATTTTTTACACAACTTATGTAGTTTAGAAAGCAGTCAAGCACAATTGTGTTTGCCTAATTGCAGCAATGGTAGCATGGAAGTATGAAAGAAAGTGTCAGGTATGATGCTAGGGTCTGAGTGGGCAGTAAAAAGTGGAACTGTATTTATTGCTAATAAAATACTTCATGTCATTATTTAGAGTCTGAGTTGAGAATCATACTATATTGCCCTTAATATTTTTGTTTGCTGCACTATCAGCTCGTAACACACTACTATAAATTGGCTCCAGAGACTACAAAGTAATAGTAATATTTGTTTCAGGGTTGGGAAATGCTGAGTTTAATATATCATATATATGCCTTAGATATAGCACAACTTCTGCAACTTCTCTCCCATTTTGTTTTAAAGGTGTTTTGATAATCTTTCTTAGAGACTGATTTACTCATGTGTTTCCAGTTGGAATTCAGAATGTGATAATACGTAATAAAACTGTGTAATAAATGTGACTGTGACATGACATGGGTGTGGAGGAGCCACTATCTGGTGTATAAAAGACTGTTTCTTTAAAAATCATGATTCTCATTTACAGTAAAAGCTCCTTCTGACACCAGAAGAGCAAAGCAATTTTACAATGGAATTAAATTGTACTCAGTGTGCTCAGTTTAAGGCTGTCAGAAGGATGCAAAGAGACTTTCTTGAACATTATAATTTAATTAAACTTTTTGCATAAGCTGTATAATTAGGTTCCTTGCTCATCTTTGCCCACATAACTATCTGAGAGTTTTATGGGATAATTTTTGATCTTGTCAAAACATAAAGTCTGGTTAGCAGATCTCTAAAGAGGCTGGGCATGTAGAAGTTACAAAGATAATTCCTCAGGCCCAAAATATTTTTTTTTTTACAATAGCAATTAATAAATTGTTCAAGAGCAGCCCATTTTGGTCTGTAGTTTACATTATAATCCTACTGAAGATGTTATGTACATGCAGTGACTATCCAGTAAGTACCAAAGGCTAGAGATTAAAATCATATTTTAACCTCCCAAATCTGTTGTTCAGAATTGTCTCTCTCTTGCATTTGGGCTGGACTTTTGGCTCCTTTCAGTAGTCTATCTTCACAGCTGAAGGTAAATTGCTGTAGCACTAACCTTGATGTTGGCAAAAGTGAATACACTCTAAATTTCCTAACTCATGCCATGTTTTATTTCACGTGCATAATCCGTGAGTCTTCTTTCCATTGCATTTATATTAATTAAAAATCGTGGGGTGCCTTGTATAAGTAGATTTTAAGTGATGAAATTTTATGTTGGCACTACATCCAAAGTAGCTTTCCCAAGCACATGTTTTCTAGAGGAGATGGGGGAAGACTGTTGCAGCTACATTTGAAACAGTCCTGAAGCTGAAACTTCCTGCACATGAAAAGATTGTCTAGAAATGCTTATGCAGCTTTCTGGCAAAGGTTGGGGCAAAAGTAATTTGATTTTGCTACACAATCACCATTTTAAAAGTGTCTTATAAAATATAGCTCTCTGTATTAACATGTATAACCCTTTTTAATTACATACCGAAGCAAGATTTGGAGTTGGAACCATCAGCTTGTATGACCTCTGTCTGGAAGCAACAGTAGGAGTTTATTTTATGTGTAGATCAACATAGAAGGGCAAGCAACTCCTTTTTTTTTTCAGGTATCTTCTTCATACTTTATGGACAAATAATATGCTTCTTAATTTTGCCACAATCCCTCCACTGCAGTAATCTTCCATGAAACGTAATAGTAAATTGTTAACTCTACAGTCTTTTGAGACAGACAAATCCATCTGTGTAACAGAATACTTTTAGAGGGTTGTAAGACAAAATAGATTTGAATCACTGTTTTTACAAGAATTTTTGCAGAAATCTGTTAAACTGCTGTTGACTGCTGCTGTTTTGATCCCCAGTAAATACAGCAGGGTTAGAAAAGGCTTAAATGAAGAGCCTACATACCCTTCCCAAGTTCAGACCACGTGATTGTTTAAAAAAGATGTTTAGTCATGTGAACTATGCTACTGAAATCAGAATAGAAGCAGAAATTACTAAAATCTTCCTTCTAGTGATTCCATAGAAGCAAACATTTTGTTGGAAGCAACATTCTTGCTGCATTGCATCATTTCATTTATGCTGTATAATTTATTTAGTCCATTCTGTGTATCATTACATGCACCACTCTGTGGAACGGCTTTCCATAAAAAGACCCAAGAGGTCAAACTGAGACCAAAGTGAGGTTGGAAAAAAACAGTTTCTGTACAAAAGTTCAGTGCAGAGTTTTTCTTTTCTGACTAATAATGTATTTTTCTCCATGGAAACATGATACGGAGCTTTAACAGGAGTCTACTTACTGCTAGGAGCTACGTTTGTTCCCTGCTAAGGATACCCGTAGGAGCACATGGAAGTGGATTCTGATAAATTTGTTTCTTTTATAAAAAGAAACATTGTATGCAAAAAACTTCAGCAACCCTTCTCCTTTACACTTTCTGAGCATCACAGAGGTGCAGATGACATTGGGTAGTACAGAAGAGGCACTGAAATATCGGTTCATGCCGGGGCATTAATGGCTTGCTCAGGAAATGATCCCAGTCACCTGTGTTTGGCCATTTTATTAACAGCCCAGGTTACAGTTGCCAAACTAAAATATTTTCTTCTTTTTTTCCTTTTTCTTTTTAAATACCTTCTTTAAAAGTTTGCGGAGTGCATGTATAGAGTTTGCTCAAAGGAATGAAAGAAAAAGAAGATCAATTTAAGTTATAAAATAGGTTCTAAGCATTGCCACATTTTCTGTTTTGCTCTGAATCTAATAGTCGTTCTGTCTGTTCCTGATAGGAGCACAAAATAAGCAATACTGAGGATGTACACGATTTGTGCTACCTTTTACTAGCAGATTGCAATATTTTAAGAGCTCTTCATCTTCACTGTGTGTTCTCATCTAGGAGTATGTTGAAGTATGTGGTTCCTCCCCTGAGAAATGGGGATTTCATTAGTTTTCTTTTGATAAAGTGTCATCTGAATTAAGAAGAGAACCTTTATAGCACTGAGTAGTCTTTATTGTGTGCATCTGTGCTCAGTAGGTAGATAATAAGGTTGCTCTCAGTCTCATTGCAGTGTTCAGGCAGGCTGGTCTTCTTTATGTAACAGAACTGGACCAAAGCATGAGGTTTTCTTAGTAGCTGCTGGGAATCATAGAGTCATAACATATCAGGTTGGAAGGGGCCTCAAGGATCATCTGATCCAAGTTTTCTTGGCAAAAGCACAGTCTGGACAAGATGGCCCAGCACCCTATCCAGCTGAATCTTAAAAGTGTCCAAGGCTGGGGAATCCACCACTTCCCTGGGGAGATTATTTCAATGGCTGATTATTCTCATTGTGAAAATTTTTCCTCTTGTGTCTAATCAGAGTCTCTCCAGGAGTAACTCATTAACATCTGGTCTTTTCCCCATGTGACTCCTAAAAAGTGAGTATCCAACTTCTTTGTAGCCACCTTTTAAATACTGAAACATGGTGATAAGGTCTCCCTTGAGCCTTCTCTTCTGAAGGCTGAGCAACCCAGTTACCTCAGCCTTTCATCATATGATAGGCTTGTACGTCTTTTAATCATGTTTCTGGTGATGCCCTTGTTGATGCAACCCAGTGTCCCATTGACTTTCTTTGCTGCTGCAGCAAAATGTTCACTCACATTGAGTTGGTTGTCCACCATGGCCTCCAGATCCCTTTCTGCAGAGCTGCTCCCCAGCTGGAAAGATACCAGTCTGTGCTCCACTCCTGGATATGTTTGCCTGGGTGCAAGACCTTACACTCGTCTTCACTGAACTTTGTAATGTTAGCTCACTCTTCTAGCCTATCCAGGTCTTCATTCAGAATAGTTCTCTTTTCTAGTGTGTCCACTTGCCCACTCAGTTTGGTCTCGTCATCAAACGGGTACTCTTGATTCCATCATGCAGATCACTTATGAAGATACTAAACAGCATTGAGACCAATATTGATCCCTGGGGACCCCACTTGTCACTAGTTGCCATTTCTGAAAGGAACTGTTTACCATTTCCCCACTGGCTACACAGACCACTTGTCTGGACTGTAGCACCTCAGTTTCTGCAGAAGGAAGCTGTGGGAAACTGTATTCAAAGCCTTGGAGAAATGCAGGTAGACTATGTCCACCACTCACCCCACATCAACTGAGCAGATTACTTTGTCAAAGAAGGCGATCAGGTTTGTCACGCACAATTTGTCTTTGGTTAATCCATTATGGCTTTTCCCAATCATGTGCTTCATGTGACTTGTGATAGCCCCCAGGAGGCTTTGTTCCATAACTTTCCCAGGACCTGAAGTAAGACTGATGAGCCTGTAATTTCCTGGATCCTCCTTTTAGCCCTTCTTATGGTGTTGACATTAGACTTCTTCCAGTCTTTACAACTTCTCAAAGGTTATGGAGAACGGCCTGCAACTATGTTACCTAGCTCCCTTAACCACCCTTGGGTGGATATTGTCAGGGCCCAGTAGTTTGTAGGGGTCAAGCTCCTGTAATAGTTTGCACACCAACTCCTCCTTCACTGATGGTGGTTTGGCATTTGCATCAACATGGATTCTTGTTCCCAAGACCAGGGGCCCAACAGTACTGGTGAAGACAGAGGTGAAGAAAGTGTTGAGAACCTCTGCCTTTTCAGCATTGTTGGTGACTAATTCCCCTCTCCTGTTTAACAGTGGGACAGTTTTTACCTTCTGTTTCTGCTTGCTGTTTAAGTACCTGAAGAACCCTTTCTTGTGTTTTTTGACATCTCTGTCCCGTTTCAGTTCGAGCTGAGCATTTGCTTTTCTAACTCCGTCTCCGCACAACCTGGCAATGCGCTTGCATTTCTCAGTGGATATTCATCTGCTTTTCCAACTCTGGTACAACTCTCTTTTAGTTTTTGAGCAGACTCAGAAGCTCGCAGTCAAGCCAAGGAAGTTTCTTGCTTTACCTACTTCCCTTACCATTAAAGGGGATGAACTGGCTTTGTCTTTCCAGGAAAGCATTATTGAAACACTCCAGCTATTTTATCCTCCATGGAAGCTTCCCATGGAATCCCTCCTAACTGAGCTCTGAGCAAGATGAAGTTTGCTCTTCTGAAATCTAAGATCTTTGTCTCAGTTCTAATCTTCAGTGTTCTCAGCCAGATCCCAAACTCCAACAATAGCCAAGGCTATCACTGACCAAGATATTACATAGCAGGTTTTCTTGGTTTGCAAGTAACAAGTCCAGCAGTGCCTCATTCCTGGTTGGCACTTCTAACATTTGTGTGAGGAAGCAGTTCTTTACGCATTCCAGGAATGTGATGGATGACATGTCAACTCCTGTACTGTTTTTCCAGCAAATATCTGGATAGTTGAAGTGATCCATAAAAACCAAAGCACACTTTAAGTGACCCAAATATTGCTTTGTTGGCCTTATCATCTTGATTTGGAGGTCAGTAGCAAATGCTTACTGTATGATTCCCCTTGGAGAGAGCCATCTTGACTCAGTAGGCCTTCCACAATCACCACAGTTGACTTCTATACATTCAAAGTTCTTCTTAACATAGAGCACGACTCCTTCTCCTTTTCTCCCCTGCATGTCCTTATGTAACAGCCTACAGCCATCCATCATTGTCCTCCGGTGGTGCGAGTTGTTCCACCATGTTTCAGTTATTCCTATATCATTACTTTCTGACTGGGCACAGACCTCCAGTTCATTGTGTTTGTTTCCCAGGATGTGTGCATTGGTATATATACACTTGAGATGACTGATCATTTGTTTTTCATCTTGGAAGGCAGAGAAGAAATGTTTGTCTCTGCTCTGGTTGGCTTGGCTAATTCCCCATTTGGTTGCGATGGCATGAAGATTTCCAGTTTGGACCCCGCCCACGAAGTCCTTCAGTTTAAAGCCCATCTCACCAAGGTGGTCAGCCTGCTGCTGCCAAAGATTCCCTTGCCTTTCTAGACAGGTTGGCCCCATGCCTCTCTGACAGGCTAGAGTCATTGAAGAATGTCCCCATATCATAGAAGCCAAAATCCTCACAAATACACCAGCCATGAAGCCAGAAGTTGATTTGCATTATACATCTATTTGTGGCTGCATCCTTTCCTCTGAGTGGAAAGATTGAAAGGAAGATAACTGGTACGCCAATACTTTTCACTCTCAGGGTTCTGTAGTCTTCCCTGATTCTGGCCCAGGTTTTGGCCTGTGGTATCATTTCTGCCTGCATTCCTATTTCCACAAGGGGAGAGTATTCTGTGTTCTTAGCAAGTTGTGGCACCCTCTCAGCAACATCTCAAACCTTTAGCTCCTTGAAGGCAGCATATCTCTTGTGACTTGCTGTCAGGCTGCCAGGTAAGCACTTCAGTGCCCCTTAACAAAGAGTCAGCCAATAGGAGGACTCATTATTTGTTTCCACAGTATCTACTGTGTGCTGCTGGTACAGTTTCTCCTTGGCTCATGGGTGTCTACATCTCTTAAAACTTCATGTGTGTTTTTGTTTGGAATGCTGGAGGGTGGGGAATTAGGCAGAGTCCTGCTTTTGGGGGTCACCAGTGTCCAAGGTGCCTCATTCTCTGTGGTGTCCACCATAGGAACATGGTTCTAAAACCACCTATCTTACCTCCATCTTGTCCCCTCTAATACCACACAGCCTTTTAACTGCTTCCTGTTGCTCAACCACCTGACACAACAGATCATCAACCTGTGCTCATCTTTGCTCCTTTTCTTCAGGAGAAAGGTCTAGACTCTTGTTGCAACCTACTATCCCTATTGAAGTCTTCTTCCTTACTAGTTCCACATGGGTGGAAACATCAGACATCACAGAAGCTTTCTCTGTAGAATCACTGAGTTTAACACAACCTGGTTTTCCCTTCTTCAGTGAGTCAACAACATACTTGAAACTGGTAATTTCCAAGGGAGGTGTTGACATTTGTGTTACGTTAACAAGTAAAATGTCATCTGGCATTCATGGAAGAAAACGATTTTTCCCTACAAAAAGAATAGAGTCAGAGCACAGGACAGGGAGGCTATATACCTTAAAATAATCTGCATTTAGTCTGACAGCAGGATGACAATGTACAGGATTAGGTCAAATTCACCTATGCTATTGCAGCTTTGACTTTCACTTAACAGTAATTTCAGAACTTACACTTGATCTTAATAGGCAGCATGGTGGAAAAAATAGGCTTCCAGCAAGGGAAGTTGTTTTGTTCAGCATTGTAATTGTGAGTGAAAACCTGTCTCCCTTGTTAGACTTATATCATATTAAAATAATACTGGTCTAGTTACACAGTGTGAGGTTGATTGACCTTTAGGGTAGGGGAAGTGTAAGGCTAACAAGTTAAATGCCATTGAAAACAACTGTCTAAGTCATCATTTCAAACTGACCTGGATTATATATCTGTGATTTAAGGAAGAAATTTGGAGATGTGGGATAAGATCCAGGGCTAAACAACTGAAAGAAAGAGACAAAAATACTTAAGTTGATTAAAGATATTCTGATCCTGTTTTTCTCTGGTGTCTTGACCTTACTGAAGTTCACTTAGTATGTAATGGAAAAAACAACCAGTTTGATAGCAAAATACAGGAAATGCCTTCAATCGTGGCTGATTACAGTAGCAACTTTTCTTCTGTTGTTTTTATTTTTTTTTTTTTTTCAGAATACTCATTCTGTGTGCCTGAAACAATGCAGAATAGTAATGCTTTGGAGGCCTTTATTTGGCGTGTCAAAGTAGAGCAATTAGATGTCTGGCTTTCTGATGGATATGCATATAGGGAGTTTTTGCACGGGAGAGTGCCTTGTGACCTTAGTGAGAAAAATTAAGAATTATTAGAGGCATAACTTAAAAGCCTAGAAAACTGTGTGTGTGTGGCAATTCCACCACGAGTAAGAAGACAAATAAAAGCAGACAAATAAAGTCTGCCTTTGTTTGACTTTCTCCTCCAATATGAAACTTTTACCACTAATTCAAATGAAATCTCTAGCTGGAATATAGGAAGCCGGGAAGCATCTTATACCAAATATACACAAAGGCTCAGATTCATCTCACCTAAGTTTAGGCATGCAACTGAGGCTTTCACATCAGGATCCTGCTTCTCCTGGAGTATATTTACAGTCAGTGGAGAAGGATAGGCTGCTTTAGGGAGCTATGCAGCCCACATGTTCTGTGAATCATGTGCTTGAATATGTCTGTGAAGATGGCCATGGGGGAGCCTGAGGCAAACCATGATACCTCAATTAAACCATAATCTCTGGTGGGATAAATCTGATCAGAATCCTGGAAAATACAGGAAAGAAAATTAAAACCAGAACAAAATTTCTCAGAGTTCTAATGACTTTGATGTGTAAGGTAATTTTTAAAAATTGATGGAATTGTGGTGGTTTACATTATATCTTTTTATTCTGTCTTTCCTGTTATCTGTACAAGGCAGGAATAGATCCTTGTTGGTGGTTATTAAGGCTTCATTGCTGAGATAGGTGAATGAGCACTGCTACCTGGGCAGGCATTCATTTTTTGGCTCTATGTTTTTCTATTCTTCATAAGAAAACTTCGCTCAAAAGTTGGAAAGAGAAGAATTTCAATCTTTTTGGTTAGGCACAGAAACTGTATGTCTGAAACACAAGTACTCTTTTCTCTCTGTTTGCATAATTTGTATTCCATTGTTGTTCAAATAGTAGTGATTTTGTCATCCTACCTACTAAGGACACTGAGGGGAAAAAAAAAACACCAAACCAAGACTGCTTTTGGTTTCCAAAGGAAAACTTTTGAACAGATCCAAACTTAGTGTGTCTACTGATAAATTTGCTTTCTAAGGTTCTGCTAACATTTTTTCAGAATTGAGTTTTTGAAACTTGATCTGGCAAGCTTTTCTAGCTTCACGCCATCCTTTCACTGTCTTTCATCAAGTGGTTTTATCAAATAACAATTAAGTATTGTTTTCTTTAAAAGGATTATAGACATACTTAGTAGGCAGTTTTAGTTTGTGCTCCACCTAACCTATTGTTGTAATACACAATCTTATTTTTATGTTATTTGAGATATAAAAATAAGAGCATGAAGCATTGAACCTCGCACAGTAGAATGCCGCAGTTTGAGTCAGTCCTTGGCTAAGCCTGGGGACCTCTATTGTCTCCAGTGGGATCACCGAGGTGTCAGTGAGGACAAGGTTTATCACTTTACACATTTAGCAAAGACTTAACGTATGGGCTTTGCAGCACAGGCTGAAACAGTAAATATCATTAGTCGTACAGATTTCGCCCGCCATTCTCAGCCTGAATATGCAGAGCCAGTTAAGAATTTTTCAGCTACAGTTTTCAAGAAAAATAGTTAGAAAGTGGTGGTTTTAACCAATGTAGAGACAGTGAAAAGAAGGAAGAAAATCTCTGAGAGAACAGCTGGTAGCCTTAATGTCAGGATACTCAGCAAAGTGGTGGGGGAACAGGACCCACAGGCATCTCTGCCCCTGCGCAGAGCCATTCCCTGACTAGAGCTCCAGGCTGGGGGCTGTTTACATGCTACTTTCACAAAAAGCTTTGAGTAATTTGTGTTTTCGCCCAGAGTGAAACACAAATCATTTGTAAAATCTCAAGAAGCCTTACAAAATGAAAAAATCATTTGCTATCTAGTTTAGGTGCAAGTTTCTGAGGCAGATTGTTTGTCCTGTCCAACAGGCCTAATATGAAGCCAGTTCCATTCGTGGCAGTTCTTATTTGGTATAAAAATTCCAGGCCTATGGGCCATGGGAAGGGAGAGTTGCCACTGGGATCCTACAAAAGGCTTGTCTAAATCAGGACTTTGGCAGTAGGCTAAGCCAAGAGGCAGCATTGTAGCGCTACATCCCATTCCTGTCTCAGGGCCATGCAAAAATTATTGCATTCTCAGGTAGCAGTCATGAAAGATGGGGTTTATAAAGAAACATGATGTGAATGAATAAGGCAACCTTCTCTTAAAAAAGAAACAGACCGCTCCCTTCTGTGCTAAACCAATTTTAGAGAATGTTTTGCATAATGCATATTTGAACTTGTACATATTTCACTTACGTTCACAAATAAAAATGTGAAAATAATAAAAAAGGAAAAGCCATACAAAGGAAAGCTGTTAAGTACAATATATTTATTTATCTGCACGTTATTTAAAGGAAACTCAGTATAATAAGATAAGCAGATCAGGCACAGCAATGCCCAAAGCTGCTACCGACAATTGTAATAAACTCTTAGTCAAAGCCATTAAAACACCATATAAAGAAATTATTTTATAGAAAATGTTTTTCTGCTACCAGAAAAGTAATTGGTTTCCTTAACTGCTGGAAGTGAATATTAAACCTTTGTTCAATACGTCATTAAGACATCGGTGAACCGTTAGAGCCATGTAATGCATACGACCTTCTTTTCCATTTTGGGACCTTTCTGACCTAAAAGATTTCCCAATGCTGAAGCATATAGTGTTATACACAGTGCAAGCCATAGTTTTGCCTTG
The DNA here is from genome assembly GCA_038380795.1 of Pyrocephalus nanus. Taxonomy (NCBI): domain Eukaryota; kingdom Metazoa; phylum Chordata; class Aves; order Passeriformes; family Tyrannidae; genus Pyrocephalus; species Pyrocephalus nanus. The sequence goes on along the minus strand of CM076260.1, from coordinate 88,332,599 downwards.
CAACAAAGAGGGCTTATAGAGACATAGACAGCAATTATGTGTTTATCTCCCTCTGATGTCTTTGATGGGTAGATAGCAAACTGCCTTTTGCTACATCCCTCTTTCCATCTCTGCCAACCCCTTAGTTCACAAGTTATTTCTGCAAGTGGCAGGGTGATGGATGTTGTGTTATATAAGTACAGTAAACATATGTGTTTTTAAAAGTAAACATGCCCAACAAGAGAGTGTCACTATGGTCACATTAAAAGTCAACATTTCCCATGTATGTTTAGCCTGCTATCTGAATTTTCCCTGTTTACTTCAATGACCATTAATTATAGGGTCTCTGGCTTTATTTGAAACAAAGTCTGTGGTCTTAATTCTTTCATCTGCAGTTAGCCATGATACATACTGATACTCATCAGTATAAGGTGGATTCACCTTATTCCAAACTTGGTACTGCTGAAAAGTAGCAGTTTTCAAATCTGAACAGCAGATTTCTCTGTATATTGCTGAGTGTGGCTCTGCTACAGTGGTTTTGTTGGGTATTGCCTTTATTCTTTGATAATATCAAGTAATGTAACAGCGACAAAAATGCGTACCCTAAATCCAGTAATTACTTAATGGGTCAACATAAAAACAAAGCAGAAAAATTCCAAGACTTTCAGATAATCACAGGCAAAACTGAGATATCTTAGAACAACAAAAGCAGCAGAACCATTTTTGTCTCACTGTTATCTCACTCAGGTATCCCCCTACTGCCTCCCAGTTAAGAAAAACTGCTCTACTGTCATGAATCCGTTCATAAGAATGAACAGTCCTATTTCTTACTCCACAGATAAGGGAGGTCACTGGTAGAACCTGATATCCAACAATGCTGTGATTATTGCATGTTTATGCTCCATAACATCAGAAAATATGAGCTCCTTCCTTCCCACAGAGCTTTTCAAAAGGAAAAAAAATATTATTATTAGTTTGCTTAGTGGGTACAGTTTGAATTTCCCCATTTATCTCTGATCTGTTGCAGGGTGGGGAAAGAGTCTTTTTGATGAGTTGTGACTAAAATACTTAGAGCAACGAAAGAATCCCCTGGTGAATTACAGTCCTAATATATCGTTCTGTTTGTGTATGGAAACTGAGATTGAGTTGGTGAGAGCTAATCACTAAAGGAGCTAACATCAGAAAAGTAAAACTGTTGATTTTTCTTTTTGTTTTCTGACTAGTTCCATGTAGAACTTTAGTTATCAATATTTTGAGGACTGTGTTTGAAGAAATGAGACAAAGATTTTGGTGAATTTATTAGTCTTCAAGAAAATACCATTTCAGACAGTGGGGTACAAATGATCCATGAACTGTGATATTTACTGCTTGTGTCTATAATTTATGTTGAAAATGCCACATTAACTAAAATTATAGTGAAGAGTAAATTTGTGCTAGGTACATGAGAAACCTGATGTTGCAGATGAGCATCTGTCTCAAAAGCAATTTGGATATCACTGAGTAAGTGAGAAAGTAATTCCGGGAATGTAGAATTCTTACTTTAATTAAATAGACAAAAAAATTCTTCTTGTTGAAATGGCTAATTGACTGAATGAGAATATTGCCTTCAGTTATATATTTCAGTAACTCTAGTAACTACAGAATTATTCTGATGGTTTTCCAGTTTGTTGGAGGAAGTTTCCCTTTTACCTTCTGTGGTTTCTTCTGTGAACAGCTTGTCTATTTAAAGCCTGCAGTGCCGAGAGGATGTGACTTTCCCATGCAGGGAAACAATGGCAATGATTTCAAATACAGTATTGAAAGGGTTTATAGCATTGAAAGTCATAGAAAAAAAGGTTGTTCAGTAGTCATATACTTTAGACTTGTATTGCTTTCAGATCTTTCCCCATTGGTGTTTCTATAGATGTTTGGTAAGGTACAATCCTTCATTTAACTTTCATCATCTAAATAAATATTCTTGCTTTGTGTTGTTATTTTAGATAATAATTATTATGCTTCATTCTGTGAAATGTATATGCTTTCTAGTTTTGTTGCTCATTTAATAGTTAGAAAAGAAGCAAATACATTGTAAAGTGTTTGTTTACCAGCTTGTGATCAAGTTTCTCAGCTACTTGATCTTGTTCTTCAAATATGTATTTGTTTAGTCACTGATGTTTACCATGCACAAAGACTACTGTTGTAAATGTTTGGCAGACTTTCTGATTTTGCTGGTCAAACCCCATCTTGACTGTTTAATTGCCTTACTTTCAACAAGAAAATTTTGTGTTATGTAAATGACACGTGTGATACATAGGGCCGTGCATACAAGGTGCTTATCTCACTGGCTGCTGTTGGGATTCAGACTTTTAGAACCCAGTCCTGTGAAATAGTCATCCACTGAGCCTTTGCAGGCAGCCAGGGCAGTCAGTGTCTCACCGCACTCGTGTGTGGAAGAAGGAATGAACATTACGGAAGTTTTCTCACATGGTACTTGTAGTCAACCTGCTCTTCTGTTCCAACTTGCACAAACCTAGTTGTAGTAATCCAGATTCTTTGTTGAGATCCTGCCAATCATTCTAGCTTCTGAGGTGACTGTGATGCTGGCAGGTATCTAGAAATAGAAACCAAGGCTTAAACTTCTGTTTAAAGATTTCTGAGAATGAGAAAAAAAAAAGGGGGGGGGGGAAGGAAAAAAACCCCCACAACATTTCACACAATGACTGCTCAACTGAACTGACTCTACAAAGTATCTTGGCAAAAAAACAAAGGAGAGAAACAGCTTAATGTATCATTGCTGTATTCAAGCAATCTGGGCATTTTCCTGGCTTAACTAGTTAGGTTGTTTGCAGTTGCATACAAGTAATTACTCAGGTTGTAGGAACTCATTTTGTCAGACAGAGATGACTTTCTTAGTTCCAACAAAGAGAATGCAAAATGAGGAAAAAGAAGAATTTAATAGACCTTTGTCACTGGGCTATCTGACACTGTATTATTTGGTACACTCTGATTCAGGGATAGACAACCAGCACTAAAAACAGGAAACAAATAAAAGACAGAATGGATCAGAATGGAACATTCTGTGCAGACAATTACTTTACATTCCAGAGATTGATTGCTGTGTACTTTTTGAGAAGTAGGGGAGAGCTGGCTGTTTCTTAGAACAGTTCTGGGGAAATATGGGTCTTTAACTAAAAGTTCAAGTTTGGAGTTTTTTCAGTGAAACTGCTGCTCTAGAAAGACAAGCTTCCCTGACAACTCTTTTTCTGTTACTTCATTTATTTCCTCATCTCTGTCTGTTTTGCTTGGGGGTTTTTTCCCTATGAGGTATACAAAGCACATTGTCTATTCCTACTCTCTTGTATTTATTTAGTTAAGTAAGATTTCTTTTTCTCAAGTTGCATAATTAGGGGGATTTGGTGGAGTTTCTTGGTTTTGGAAGGTTTTTTCTGGTTTATTCTTTTAATCTGGCAACTCTAAATCCACAGAATGATTTTCAGTGCAAGCACTTTTACGGACTATGATAATCTTGTGGGCTAGCTATGAATTTGGCACTTTGGCAGACTCCCAGATTACCTTTTAACCTCCCATATGTATGTTGATGGGAGTCATACTGCTGTTGTTTTAGCCTCTTCCAAATTTCTTTTGAAACAGTGGTGCACTTTGTGATAACAGAAATCTACTAGTATTAAATTTCATTATTGCGTGAGTAATTAAGCTGATGTCCTCAGTGCCTTCAATAGAGTTTTGAAGAGGCTTATTGGCTTCACTACACTGTTTTGGCTTGATGAAGGGGTCCGAGATGTTTCTCTTGTGTCAAGTAAGATTATAGTTTGGTAAATGGTAAAAAAGTTAAATTGACTTATGCTTTTACAGATAGGCTTAAAATTTCATTGTCAGTCTTTACAGGTAGTCAGAATTTAATAATTAAATTCTTCCTGGTTTTCTCTTGGCTTAGTTTGTTTATTTTGGTTTGCCACTGTCAAGTTAAATTTTTATTCCTAATTTCTGTGTCATATACAAATCCTTAAGGAAATAAAGACAATGAATGGTAAGTATCTTGTCCTTATCCATTATGTGGTGGGTTACTGTTAGTGCTTTAATTACTGTTGAGATTTCTCTTAGCTTAGGAGTTCCTTGGGTTACCAACTGTATCTCCAGTCAACTCCATGACTAGCATATGGGTGATATTAAATGAAACTTTATTGATCTTAGGTCCTAACAGCACCAGTGTGTCACCTGCCTGCACTGGGAAGTCCTGTGATCAGAGCTAAGATAACATTTAAGAGTCTTTTGATAAACACTTAATACTACAAATAAAGGTGGATCCATTTTTCTGAGCAACATCTCAGATTTCATCAGTTCCTATAATTATAGGTATTATGACCTTCTTTCTAGCAGTCTGATGTGATGGTGGCTGAAAGTGGTTCCAAGATTCCGTCAAATATAATAATACTTTGATTTCTTTATCTGAACATCTTGACTTTTTGAAATACAGCTTGTATTCTTCCTTAGTTTAGAAATATCCAACATAACTCTGCATTTGGAAGGTTAAAAGCTGCGGCTGTAAGCTTATTTCCTTCTTCAATCTGCAAGAGCCTTATCCTCTTGTACTTGATCACATTCTATCTGAGGATGCTAGAGTCCCTGTCTTAATGCAGGTCTTTTGGTTGTAACACTTGTAATTCACTGAAAGAGAAGTTTGGGGAAGACACATGATTTTTGGAACAGGGAGCTTTATTTTGTTTATTTGACTTCTCTGAGGGGCACGGAGCTGTTTGCTGTGGCATTAGATTCCACAATTCTTGCATATCACTTTCCAGAGGAAGGAAAAAGTGATTATTTGAGGGGTAAATAGTTGTATGCTGGGGATTATGTTGTAGCCAGCCGGACCTTGGGTTGTGTAGGAACTCCTGAAATGGATGACCTTAAGGAATGATAAAATACGTAGCCTGCTCCAAGGGGCCTTACATGGATGAGCAGCTGAGGACCTACAAGGGCAGGAGTTAGGAAAGTGTGATGTAGGCCATACTGGTTACAACAAACATTTCTACAGCCACTAAATACTTCAGCTACATAAACCATTCTGATAAAGCTAGTTTATGTAGGAGACAGTGTTTTTAGTGTTACTGAGGTAAATGTGACCTTTTTTTGTTCCATGTCAGACTTCTTTTACACACACAAACCGCTTGGTAGCATGTACGCAGCACAACCTATCTCCACACACACAGTAAGTCATCCAGTGCTCCCAAGTGTCTCATTTACTGCACAGCTGTGCAATGACTGTGCAGACTTTGAGTAGCAAGTCCACTGTGTCCCAGAAATATCTGAGTTGTGTGATGGCCTGTGTACCTGCTTAAGAAATATGTGGGCCAGCACATTCACAAACATTTAACAAGTGTCAAAAGGAAAAAAAAAAAAAAGAAAGAAAAAAAAGAAAATCCACGTACTGAAATTGGAGTGAGAGGGAGAAGAGAACATTTCTTGGGAAATCCCAACATACTGTAGCCTGGGACGTGTCTACAAAACTCTTAACATAATGCAGCCTTGGAAGGGCTGTTTAATCATTTCATGTAGGTGAATGCTTCCACTACATTATGGTGCCTGTGGTTCTAAAGTCTGGACTCTGATAAGAGATATTTCTCTGAAAGAAATCCTCAGAGTAAGGTAAAGACTTCTCATCCCTCGCTCAGGCCAAATATTTTACCATAAAGGATTTTTGCGAAAAAAATCTCCTTATATCTTTTCATAGGCTTTTTGGGTGAAATGTGTTTACAGAGTCTGGCTAGGGATTTTATTCCTCTTATCTGATTTAGAATTTACATACATTACACACTCTTTTTTTCATCAATTCCATCTACAGAAATTGCTGTAATTATTCTAGGAAAAACAAATTTGATCTGAAAGTGGCCATAAACTCTCCTAAAGATGTGTGTTCTGCTTTTGATTCTCACCTCTTTATTCATTCATACATACAGTGCCTTCATTTATTACTATGTATTTTTAATACACAGCAGAGGTACCTAAAAGCCTAGACAGAAATATCAAAATAAAGTGGTCCATGCAATATAAGTGGGATTTTTTGCATTTCCTTTATGTTTGCTTTATTATTTCTACATGATGAATAATTTTTAATTGTGGGATTTTTTTTTCATGAGAGTGAGAGTTCTTTTATACACTGACTTTCCAGATGCTTTTGTAGTTTAATTGAGGGCAAATGACAGGTAAGTTAGATGGTACTTATCATCCATTGTGTTGGAACATTCAAAAACTATCAATGGTATATTTGGAAAATGTGCAGAGGGCAAGACAGGAAAGGTGGATATCCTTTTCTCAACCTTTTTTTGACCTTACCCAATTTAATAACTGAAGAATTGTCTGGTTTTGACAAAAGACATTTTTTACAACAAGTGATCAGAAACAGCTGCTGTGTTGTTTAACAATGAATGCAAAATATTCCTGTGAGATTATTTTTGAGCAGGTTTAAACTGCAGAAAATAATACTCCCAAAGATGGGGAATATTATTTCTCATCCTCTCATTGCAATCTCAACTTGTAATTGCTAGTATACATTAGGAATCCAATTAAAATAATCCAAGTTTGAAAGTACCTATTAATTCAACCCATATGATTAAGTGCCGATAAATTCGTGATTCGTGCTTTGTGCAAAAAATAGAGAATAGCTTCACTAGACATTGTTGACCTATTTTACATTGGCAGAATGTTAGATTTGTGGCAAACAAGAAACTGAGATACTTTCCAAACATTTCTGATGCTGTCTTGGATACACCTGTGCTTTCGTGCAGCTAAAGAGAGTAAAGACCTGGTTTGCAAAATGCTTGTAATTGCCTGCTTCTTTATTTTATTGCCTTTAAGTAGGTCTATTTATTGACTGCTAGCAACTTTTCCTGCACATATGTGAAGGACAGTTTCTCAGTGATGTTTCTGAAACCATTTATTTATCATATTCTGTAGTTTATTATGAAATTCAAGAGCACATGATCAAAATTTGAGAGTTGATTTAATTTGAGGCCTCTATATTTCAGGGACCTGAAACTGGACAATATTCTTCTGGATGCAGAAGGCCACTGTAAACTGGCTGACTTTGGGATGTGCAAAGAAGGGATTCTGAATGGAGTGACCACCACAACCTTTTGTGGCACGCCTGACTATATAGCTCCGGAGGTACTTTTTTGCACTGCACTAAGAGTACAGATATTATCATTCATCAGACTGTTTTGTTTTAGACATTTTAGATTGTAATTTTAGACACTCTTTGCATGTAGGTGAAAATAACAGAAGATGCAGACTAGACTCTGCTGCAGTTTCACCTAGGTAATCTTGCGGAAATTGGTTACTCTGCTGTTAACAAGAATACCATGATGATGGGAGTGACAAAGCACAGTTTTTCTATTACTTGTTTTTCTGAAATTAAAAGTATTCTTCTCCATTTGATCATTTCTGACTCAACATCATTGTGATGATTTTAGCACCTTTTAAGGTGCTACATGCAACTGAGTATTGCTGCTTCAGCAGTCTTTAGTAGATATAAAAATGGTTTTATTTTTTAATGAGACTTAGGAGGGCATGTTCATAGAGAAGAGATCATACGTTTGGTGTCATTTTGCCTAAAGTCTTTGCGGGGAATATAATTTTTGTTCTTTCTTTAAAATATCCATGACTAAAATATATTATGTATGAGGTGCTTCTCATTATATGGAGAAACATAAAGTACCCACTTGCATAGAAAGATAGAAACTTTGGATGCTGCATATCAGTTGGCCCCATTTCACAATGTCTAGTGCATAAAAGAAATAACTGAGAATAGTTCAAATTTTACATATCCTAGATTTTAATATTATGCATTTCAAAATGCCTAAAATGAGTCAACATTGAACAGTTAGTCTGCTAGGCAGACTTTGCTCAGTTTAGTTAGTAAACTGTGCATCTTTCCATTGAAAATTCAGTATGCTGATTTCAGTAACAGTTAAGGTGTCGTTTTGTCTTTCATCAGCCATAAATTTGCAGTGAGAAAAAATGCAATTTATTATTTGTTAGAGACAATAAGTCATAAGCCCATAGTATTAGTGTTCCCAGCTGTCAAACCTTGGTAGCACAACTGATAAGGTGTGAATCATCTTGAAACTACCATAATATAAATGTGTGTCTTACAGAGTTTGAAAAGTAATCCAGCGCTAAAAGGAAATAAATGCCAGCATGATGGTTTTGGTTTTGTATGAATTCTTTTCTGATTCAGTATACTAACTGAGTCTTTGGCAAATTCTTTGAAAATTATTACTGAATATAAAGCAGTAATAAGACTCCAAGAATGTTTACATGAAATCCTGGTTTCCCTGGAGTCAGTACTCAGGCTTCGGATTTGTCATCTTAATTGCAGAAGTTTATGTCCTTCTTCTGTTTCTCTTGCATCATGGTGATGTGTTTCAATTTCCTGTTCTTTAGCAATATTTTAGTTCCAAAGAGTGCCCAGAACACTGGAAAAGTATACTTTTGAAGAGTACCATTTTCTGTGTTCAATGGCTATAAAATTTAATTTCCATTCAATGAAGAATGCAGTTGGGATCCAGGCCTCTGTATCCAGAGTTAAACTCATTTCTGTTTTTATGTTAAGACTGAATTTGGTTTTATGTTAGTCTTGATTCCCAAATACAGCACTAAGCTCACACGGTTCACCACAGGGCTTCTGACTGTAGCATTAAGTGTTGTGTAAGAGGTGGTGGATTTGTTGCTCATTCCAACTCATTTTAAGGCAGTCAGCTTTACCTTAAACAGGCAGCACTCTACTTTCCCCAGTCCCCTGTCATGCTGAACCATTGCAGCCAAATTGCAACATTCTTTTGAGTGAAAAGGAGCCAAGAACTAAAACTTGTTCCTTGTACAACACTGGTCTTATAGTAGTAAAAGTAGTACAATAAAATTCCATTGTCCTAACCTACTACTCCCTACTAAAGGTATTTGCTGCAAGGTTGAACTTATGCCACGTGAAAAGTTGTAGCCAGTTTTTCTGAGACCAATGCAATTAAAGTGAGTCCTTCAGCCACGTATTGTACAGTGGTTTAATGCTGTAAAAAGAACTTGAACAAAAATGCTTTTGTCTTCCTTCAGCCCTACCTAAAGGACAAGAATAAATCCCTCAGATGATCTCTGTGCAGCATTACAAGCTGGCTCAGTTTGTTTTGTTCGAGATAGAGACAAGGAAATGTTTCACATTTTCCACCAATCTGTTTTGTATATGTGATCTTTTTCCCCTTATAGCGTGACCTGCTTTAAACAGTTTGGAAGGATATGCAGCTCTTTTGCTCACGAGCATAGTCTTTTACTCAGGGGACTGATAAACTCAGTCAGTACTTCTGAGAACAACATTGCTTTGACACTTAGCTGTGTTAGGGCAAATTGCATGGCTAGGAGACCCTGCCTGCTGTTACTGAAATCAGTGTGGGATTTAGTCATTTTTAGGCACAGGGGAAAGAAGGGATGTATCATATTGAAACAGCAAATGTGCGGCCAAAAGTGTTGTCTAACTTGTCTATTCAATGCAATCTCTTTTTCTGTGCTAGATCCTCCAGGAGTTAGAATACGGTCCGTCAGTGGACTGGTGGGCTCTGGGTGTTCTCATGTACGAAATGATGGCTGGTCAACCCCCCTTTGAAGCTGACAATGAAGATGATCTCTTTGAATCCATCCTTCATGATGATGTATTGTATCCAGTCTGGCTCAGTAAAGAAGCTGTCAGCATTTTAAAAGCAGTGAGTCTTCCATTACTTGCTTTCCTCCTCCTCCTTTTCATGGATTTTTTGGGTGTTGGTTTGTTGGTTTTTTCCCTTGATTAAAATTGAATTTGCCGAAAGTTGTTGAGAGCAGTCACCGCTGGGAGTTCAAGCACAGTTCAGAGTGCCACTGTTAGGATAATGGGGCCTGGGATAAATTACACCGCTTGTGGGAAAGGAACAGAATGTTTGTATTCCACGCAGTTGTACACTGTATAAATCTGTGTACTGCAGATTCATGTTTCAGGGAAAACCCAACCAGCTAGAACTGTGCTATCACTTTGACACTTTATATGCTGCATGTTCAGTAGAGGGGGGGAAAAGAGCTACATAATTAAAGAAACAATGTTTTTTATTTAACCCACTTATAAAATTTCCTGTCCCTCTGCCTTTCTTCCTCTGTCATCAAGATGGGTTGAAATGAAAGCCCTTAATTTACAGCTGCATGTCCTATTTTATAGTTCATGTAACACTTTGATAAGCAGTCTTGCTTTAGGGTACTCATTTCTGCTCTTGTTGGTGTTTTTCAGTATGAGTAGTGACAGAAATGTGTGTCACCAAATGCCACAATATTTTTAATCAAAGCACGTCACTGGGCAACTTCTGTTTTTAGACTATCTTTCATAGGTCAGGTTTATTTAATTACCGTAACAATGAAATAAATCCTTTCTTCTGTGCTAGTATCATCCTAAAATTAAAAACAAAATAATAGAGAAGCAGTATGCCAATTCCCATAGTTTGGAAACCTGAGGAGGATTTCTGGCTTAAAAAATAACTTGGTTTTTATTCCATTTTTCCACCTTCTTTAAAACTGGAAAATTTCTACCTTTCCACATATTTTTCTTTCAGCATTTGGAATAAGGGAAATTTTCAATTAAGAGGGCATCTGGTAGTTTAAAGTCCTGTAGAGTTCTTCATACAGGGTTACATTTTGAAATTGTATATAAAATTTGAACAAATTCTGATTTTAGTGCCAGTGTGCAGGTAACACATTCTGCAAAAATGCTCATCGTGATCTTTTAATGAAAATAGCTCTAGGCTCCTTCTGGCTGAGTGCAAAAGATGCTCTAGCAGATGATTCAAAGCAGACGTCAAAGTTAACTCCTATGAATTGTTTGCTGGAGTATCTCTTTTGCTGCATTCACTGAAATAAAAAAAAAAGATGATTTATTAATACTTCTCCCCCCAATAGCTCTCTGATTACTCTTTATTAGCTGACATGATACTTTCATGCATCCATTTTTGTTTTCAGCCCATTTGACTATTTTTCTCCAGCTTTAAAATGTATGGACTTGAGTTGCAGAATTCAGGCTGATGTCCAGGGTACGGAGGTTATTTTGGTGTATTGTAGATAAAAGGTCATTGTCAGTTTTCACATCTGAATTTCATTTTAGTCTAGGAGGTTTTATGTAGTGTTTTTGTTTCACTGTCTGTGAACGGATTTTGTTTTCACAGTCTGTAAGATCTGTTCCTTTGCCATCCACAGGCTTCTTGAGTGAATCTACTTTAATTGACCTTCCAATTATTCTGAGTGGTGGAAGCATTTGTTAGAGGAGAAAATTTAACAGATAACTCTCTGGGTTAAGTGTGCAGTAGGAGAGCCACTGTAGCTATTGGGAGAAGGTATTTGTTGTACAAAGGAAAGAGAGAAATAGATTCAACAATCAGAGCCCTACTGTGATATCTCATTGGGAGTGCAAATAGTGAGATGTCCTAACTGTTAATGTTATACAGCTCCTTCATCAACCACACACGAATGCAGACATAGAAGTAGACTGTGGGTGTAAGCTATGTATTTTTCTGAATGTAAGTGCAAGGGTGTTAATCCCTCTAATTTCTTTTGAAGCTGACTTTGCTATAAATTTTTATGAGACTAATTTCCTGGGTCTACATTTTGGTAGTAGGCATGATGGTTTGTATCTTGCTGTAGTCATAACATTTTTTTATTTTGCATCTTTCTGTCTGAAGTTAATCCTTAATGTCATTATAATCCTTAAAAAGAGATTTCATCCATTAAATAGATTTGCACTGTAATAATAGATTATTCCTCATTGGGCAAGATGTCTTCATGGGCATAAATTGATATAATTTAATGGAGCTGTGGCAGTTTACACCATGAAAAGAACAGATTTCCTTACCTTTAGCAACCTGCTGTCTATGCATCTGTGGTCTAAAACCTGTCTGAAACTTGTGTGCTTCACCTTATCCTTGTCCGCATTTTGTTAAATGAAGAACAGGAAGAAGAGAGGAAAGAAAGAGGCGTCTGTGTGTTTTACTGCTGAATGGTAGCAAGGGATTAACTTTGGAACACTTCGTTTCCTCACATTGTGCTTTGAGACATGGGTTTTACTCTTTAGAAACCGCGTATTTTTACACTCCTTCAAACAGCGTGTAAGGAAAGTTTAATAAGAAGACGTTCTCTTCTATTAAGTAACAATGTTTTCTTACTTTCTGAAGAAACAGTTTCCCTGTTATTTCCAACAAAACACTTGAGGATGATTTTACAGATCAGCATTACAAGGCAGCAGATTGCTTATCCCACGAAAATCCACACATCTCATTAGTCCTGTTTCTGTGGGTTGACAGGAATTGCTATTTAAATTCTTTCCTGTGTGGTAAGGAAAACAATTCTTCATTGAAATTGGCTCTGTGCTTCTTCATAAGCAGTAAAGAGAGATTGTCTCTACAGCATGTGTTCCCTTTGTACCTGTGTGACAGAGATCTCTTGGGTAGAGAAGCAGAACTCTGTTTTTAAGATGTGTGATTTATTTTAAGGAGCAAAATTTTGGGAGCCAAATAAATGATCCTTGATTCAGCCCCCAAGTTGCATGGCTATCTCACAACCTTTTGTCCTGTTACCATTTTTAGTCAGTAGGAACTCTGATTCTAAAACACTTCCCTTTTCATAAAAGGAGGTTCCTGCCTTAGTATGGGAAAATAAAAAGGCAACACTTATGGCTATGGCTGTCAGGTCCATTTGCAACCATCTCTTCAACACAGTACAGTTAACAGCTGTGTGTGTCCTGACAGTTGCATCATTATCGATACTGTTGATAAGCAGCTTGTGCTTCAGAAAGAGAAAAGGATTAAATTCATGGAATTAAATGTCTACTTTAGAAGTTTGAGATAATTTCATCGCACATGATAATTGTTTTTGTTTTCATTCATTCTTAAAATTTGTTCTCCCTCATCATCCATTTTGAAGTTTCATGCAGTTTGTGAAATACATCACTAAACTGCACTATCTAGTCATATTTTCATGTCCTGGGCTTCTTAAAAAATGACATGGTAGATACTGGGATCATATTTTACTTTTTTAATACGTAGATTATATGGTACAAAAGGCGTATCCTGTAGTTCCCGTGTTCTGTTTCTGCAATACGTATGGCTGCTGGTTCCTGGCCTGCTCGCTCCAGTCCTGGAGATGAAATAAAGCAGAGGAATGTAGGAATGCATTTTGTGGTTTTCCAAGAGACCTCACCAAAGCACAGTAATCCTTTCAAAACCTTTGTTTCTCCTGCCTGTAGAAAATATGGCCTGTAGTTTAGATATGACTTGACCACTTGCAAAATAGCTTGCAAAGCAGTAGAACATAAGACCAAAGAGAAGGATGGTCTTCAGAGCAGTGTGTGTGTCAGAAACCATAGACAGAATTGCCTTGCTGATCTCTGTTATATCTTTAAAATGATAGCAAGAGTATTCTTCTGTGGATAGTTGATCTAGCTGTCTAAAATCGTCTTAAGGGCTTCAGTAGCAACTTATCTAATAACTGGAATACTAAAGCAAGGGCAGGCCTTACAGAGGTTTATTTTTTCATAAGTTTTTTTTCCTATAGAAGTATAGTATAATGTGATACCTAGGTTAAAAGGGCACTGAACAATTATCACATTTTGTTTCATTTGTACACCTTTTTTTTTTCTAATTTACAAATGTTATATAATGGCTGAATATGAAGTAATAGCAAAGCTTGAGATAATTTTATAATGTTAATGTGTGTGTGTATGTAAGAACAGCATTCATTGCTACTGGAATTGCAAAGATTCTGTGTCCACATGAATTAGGAATTAAGTAGAACAGTTGCTAATAAAAGAAGTTAAAAATAACAGTGCTAAATCAGGAAAGGTATTATGAGCTGCCATCATTTGATAACAGTGTCTTTCACCAGTTGTACAGCTTTTTGCTGAAAAGAATAGTAATAGTTTAAAAGTGAGAAGTTTAGAAATTACCACACTGCAGGAGACCACTTAGTTCCAGTTGCTGGCTCTAATGGTGTACTAAAAATGAAAGGAATTGTGCAAGTTATGTCATGGACCTTCTCAAGGGAAGCTTTCTGCTTGTACTGATCACTCCATGTATTTCCTGAAACAAACAGGATGCTTACAATTCACGTAGCTGCAGGTGCTGTTCTTACTTGTATTAGAATAAAATCCTACAAGTGAGTAAGGACGTTATGGCTTTTCATGTGTCTGGTTGAGTGGAGTGTATGATATGCATACACTCCATACATATATACATACACATATGCAAAGAAAATAAACAAGAGTAAGCATAATATATAGCCCCTATCCCCCAAATTAAAAGACTCTGTTTTTAAGTTAAGATGCAGCAAATAAGGCAAAATAAGAGCTATCCTGACTATCTCTTTAGAGCTGTCTCTGGAGGGTTTCATTTTTTTCTTTCTGTCCTTTAGTATTTTTGACCACAGCTGCAACTAGAAATGCTGAAAGAATCTGTTCCTCTAGCACACCCAGTCAGATGAAATAAGGGGGTCTCAGCAAGCAATTGAAAGTTTCCTGCAGGAAATTTACACTTTGGAGTCTCTAAATCTTCTGTTTTGGCTGGAGCCTCTGAAATTTGGAGGGCCAGAAAAAATAACCTTCTGAAAGAGGACTGTCTAAAAAAACACAGCTTTAGGAATTATAGTGTATAATTGAGCTGCTAATGATGGCCATTCATATTTTAACTTTTTCCTCTTCTCCCACCCCTTCCCCCCCCCCTTGTAGTTCATGACAAAAAATCCCAATAAGCGACTTGGCTGCGTGGCATCACAAAATGGGGAAGACGCGATAAAGCAGCACCCGTTTTTCAAGGAAATTGACTGGGTTCTTCTAGAACAAAGGAAAATCAAGCCACCCTTCAAACCTCGGATTGTAAGTAACAGTTTGCATAACATTCAGAGAAAACTTGGTTTGACAGTTCTATTTGTTGACTTTTCTGAGACATGAGATTACTTCATGCAGTATTTGGGGGGTTGAAATAGGAAGATAACAGTGTCGCTGAAAAGATTGTCTTGTCATTGCTTCTATGAAGGTAAGTGTCAGGAACAGATTTAATGCACAGGAAGATGTTCATGTTCAGTCACATAACGCATGAGAGTGTTCAAGGCCCTGTTCTAATTATTTTTCTGTGTTTGTAAAGATACCATGGTCAGAAGAGATAATTTTGTGGGGTATATACTGTCTGTACTTTCTGTGCGAATTCTTCTACAGTTCTGCATTGCTGATGGCCACTGGATTTTGTAGTAAAAGACAGAGGCGAGGATTTGTCATCAATAATATTTTAACTGAAAAAAACAGCTTTCCAGGGGAAAGAAATGTACGTCATGGTTAGATAAATCTATGTGCTTACATTTTCCTGGGTAATAATCAAGTATTTCTATTTTAAAGTAGAAAAAAATTGTAAATAGCAGCCCCACCTGCAGAAACCATGAAAGCCAAGCAAAAATACTTTACTTGTTCTAGTCTTCCTCTGAATGAAAATAAAGTTAACCAAATATCAACTTTTTAGCTGAGAATGTGTGGAGTTACTTTTGTGCTTTAAGAGTGCAAGAGAGCAATTTTATGATAAATCCTTTGAGCTTGATTTGCATTTTTTGACCTTGCACATTCTGAATTACAATGTTTGATTTGCCTGTAAATATGGTCAAGGTACTTATTTGTTTTTTTCTTTAGATAGTTTACAAAGGTATTAAAAAAAAAAAACAAAACAAAAAACAAACCAAACAGAAAACAAAACAAACAAAAAACCCCAAGACTTTGGGCTCAACACTGAATCCTAACTTAAATTTAGAGGTGAAGAAGTCCACTCTGTTTTTGAAGAATGTCTGTCATATTCAAAGCATTTCCTTTTAGATGAGTGAGATGCATTTCCCCAAGTTCCTTGTGTAGGTGGTGAAAGCAGGGCTGTCCGTCCGGACCAAGAGAGCCTGAGGTAGCTCCTCTGAGTCCGCTCTTGGAGAAATCTCTCTCCCTCTGTAGCTGTGCAGAAAGAGCCTAAAGGGATTGACGACTGTAAGTGAAAGTTATCCGTTGTGAACGGCTTTCTAGGAGTAATAGTAAGATATTGTGTTGTCACATGAGGAAGTTTTTCTTAATGTATTTGTTGGAGAATGGAAACATTACAGTGGCGTAGCTCCAGGCAGAGGAAGGCCTGAGCCAGCCCCACTCCTGGAAGGGGTCCAGCCGGCTGGGCATGTCAGCTCCCTTACCCAGTTGCCCAGCTCTGCTCTGGAGGCGTGGCCAGGTTGCACCTAGTGCCTGGGCTGATGTACAGATCTCTGTACTGCTGCAAGAAGTGGAAACCCCAAATTGACTCCTTTAGTATCTATCTGAAGCCTAGTTAATACTGTGACTAAGTGCTTTCCAGTCAGATTCCACAGTCCTTGGATAGCTGCAGATAGACATACTCGATCTTAGCTGAGTTGCATGTGTGTAGCTCTTTTCCTGTTTTCATAAGAATTTGGCCTTTCATCTCACAGTAATTTTTGTTGCTTTACTCAGTATTCATCAGAGTTTTGTTAATAGTTACCAAATCAAGATGCACAGTTCCAGAATAATTTTTGTTTTACGGCTGCATCTGATTTCCGGATTCCTCTCATCTAGTCTGTTTATTGACTCTTTCCCTTTCATGACCAAGATGCATAGTCCCTTTGACAATAAGTATTTTTATGAGGCCTTTATTATTTTTGTGTGTACTCCCACTGCAGCAGTCCTTGAAAGTCAGGAGGCATTTCATATATCAGATGTTTTTATTCATTGCTTGTATAAATGCCTTCTGCCTTCTCAGTGGAGCTTCTTTCTGGTAATTATTTCACTGCTGTTATATTATAAAGCCGTTCCTATTTCATTAATTCCTGTTGTTTTGTTCCTTTTCCCCTTTTCTGCTTTCTTTAATGGTATGTTAGTTGAACCCTTTGGTTTTAGTAGTGATTTCCTATTATTTCAGAGTAGTCCTGTGTGTAATTTTTAGGGCAGCTCCCTGCTCCTTAATAATTCTTAGGTTGATTTTATACATCTTTGTTTATACCTTTTCTCATTTTTCTTCAGGCTGCTTCTGTAATGTTGGATTTTCATACTACTTCTTTCTATATTGTACCTGCCAACTTTCTTTATTCTACCAAATTTGATTCCTGAAGTCTGGTAGTTCTGTATGCATGGATTTTTTCCTGAACTCTTTTTTTTTTATGGTGGTGAATTCAGATAACATGTACTCTGTGTTACAGTCATCTCTGTTATTTTTCATGTTCTCAGTTTGCTCTCTCTATCTTCCCCAGAGACCAGGTCCTATCAACTTTTACTGATAATTTTTCTACACTTGCAGAGGGCATACCTTATATATTTATACCATGTTTATGATCAATCAGACCAGCTGTATTAATTTTAGCAGATTTTGTTGTGTAGGAATCTTGGAGCAAGATCATACTGAAATTTTTACTTATTCTTTTAAAACTGAATTATTTATTACTTGGAAAGTGAAGTGTGATAAATACCTAGGCTGGAGAGAAAGATCACAAAAATATAATTATTAATTATTTCACTTCAGAAATGGTAAAGGAATCTAGGGCAGTAAATTTCAAATGCAATAAAGGTGATTTTGGATATTTGTCAAGCTAGAAGACATGGCACTCACTTTGAAAAATGCAGAAAAGAGGGAAGAAGATGAACACTAATGAAATAAAATCTACATTAAAATCTAGATAGCATTCCTCTCCAAATTCAGTTGTGGGTATAGGATTGAGATTCATAAATTCAGATTAACAGACTGAACTATTCCATAGCTATGGAATAACTATGAAAAAGCATAACTAATGTCTGTGTTTGGAATGTTTTCTGGTTTTCAATATCTTTCACTATTGATAAAGGGCTGTTGATTATTTAAAAATTACTTGTAATATTAAAAGAAGATTAATCTTACATTGAGGAGGGCCTAGTTGTGTCAAAATAGCTATGAGAAGAGAGGCCAGATTATTAGTCAGAAAATAGACATTCTTGCATGTGATATGTATTGAGTGTACATGTGTGCTGGGAAAGAAGCATACAATGCATATGTAGTCATTTGTGCATTTAAATTGAGTTTTGCATGCACATACAAAATCTTGCTCATGCAAGAATGCATATATTTACACAGGTAGTTCTCTATTTTCTGACCAACCATTAAGATGACTAAGGGGGGAAAATTTATGATTATATTATAAACACTTTCAAAATAAAACACTATGTGAGATGTATTCAGATGAGCTCTGGGCACTATAAAATGCTGACACTAAACAAGTAAAGTCATTAGGGAAAATGGTCAAACACTGAGGTCCCATCAGGCAGTGGAATAATCTGCCAAGGGAGGTCATGGAAGTGCTAGTGTGGAAAAAACCTTACTGTTCTGCCTCATTACTTTGCTGATCCCCAAAACACACGAGTTCCTTGATTAGCAAAGCTGGCTTGCTTTTCTGTTACCTTTCACCTTATATCTGCCATATTTTCTGAGGACCTATATTACAGGGTACTGCAAGGCCTGTGCTTCTCCATGGTTCAGGTGTGTCTCTTCAGCTGTGCCAGCCCCAAGTCTGAATTTTTCAACTGGACTTGGAAAAAACACTGCATGGCTGTTTATTAGCCAGGCTTTTGAGGATGTGTTTTTTTTTTTAAATCTCATTCACACAGTGGATGGATGTAATTATGTTCCTTATTATACCAGAAGTATACCATTAATGTCCTTGTAGTTTGTCCTTGATTTGATTATTCTAATGATGCTTTGGAAGATGAAATTTCTTTCCTGTTTTCAGCCTTGGAATGAAAATTACTGAAGTCCAAAAGATCTTTGAAAATCTGACTGTGTTTTCTGAAGGCTTGCAAAAGTGCCCTGGGCAGAGCATTCATCCTGATTTTGGATTGCTAAGGAGTGACTGGAGTGCCACTCCAGGTTGTCCTAGGTGGAGACAATGGAGGCAGATTTGGTGGCTCTGAAACCTGCTGTGAAGGAGCTTTGACTGCTCCTCCAGCTTAATGACTTGAGATAGAGAACACAAGGGGGTGAAAATGCACTAGGGATGAGTCCTATGATCCATATTATTTACCAGCTCTTCCTTTCATAAATCTAGAGTTATGAGGCTTATCAGTGGCAAAATTAATTTTACATAGATATATACACTATGGTTTACCATACTGAGAGTTTGTTCCATGTAAAGCTATTAAAAATGTTAAGCTGCTGTAGAACAAAAAATAATAGCTCTATTAGAAATCAAGCAAATGTTTGAACAGCTATGAAGAGGATATTTGCTATAACTAAGCTCCAGTGACCTTGCAGTGTCTCTTGAAGATCATTTTTGCTGTTCTCAAAACCAAATTCTTGGAGTTTCGCAGACTGTCTTAAAATTTTCTAAATAACATTATTCTTCCCTGCTGCTTTTAGTGTAGGCATGAATATGTAATTGCATATGCAAGACACAAGTACCATTTTAGTGCAGATGGATATCTTTCTTCAGAGCAACTGTCGTGAGACAGAAATTCCTTTGAGGCATTTTACTCCTATGTTGAGCTGTTTTGCTTCACGTATTCTTCCTGGAATTTTATTCCATTTGGAGAATGAAATTTCCCTCATCAGTAGCCATAAGACCAGGCTATGCCTGGTTGCCCAAGAACCACAGACTCGATAGTACTCAGTGATTCTCTGCTCTCCATCTTTCTTTATTTCTATGGGTATGTTCCTGGTTTGACTGAATTGGTTATTTCCATTTTCAAAGTGCTTTTGCCATATTACAAATTAAAAGAAGGCTGTAGTAGATTATTTCTTACCAAAATTATTGATATGGTGGTGAGTGTGGTAGATTTTGCTTACTGGCATGATGGGATGATTCTCTCCATCCATACCAAATAATAAAATATGCATTAAAAACAGTCATTGAAACAGATTGCTGCTTCAGCTTTAATGTGTGTTGATTAACTTTTTATTGTTATAGATTCCGTGCAAGAAATTCTTTGTGCAGTTTCTGAGAGCACAGCTGCCTTTCCAGACTGAACCTATGGCCTGCTGACATACCATCAACATCAGGCAGTGAAACTCAGAGACGTGCACAAGTGGCAAAAATATGCACAGTGTCACAGTCCCTCTTGCAAGAGGGATAGAGGAAGATCACTGCCCAAAAATTTGTTACTCGTTTGGCTGAAGTCAGTGGTAGCCTCATATGAGCATCAATTTCATAAAATCATAGGATGGTGTGGGTTGGAAAGGACCTTTAAAGATCATCTAGTTCAACCCCTCTGCAGTAAGCCTAATCAGCTAGATCAGATTTCTCAGAGCCATGTCCAGAGCCTGACCTTGAATCTTTCCAGGAATGGGGCATCTATCACCAATCTGAGCCACCTGTTCCAGTGTTTCATCATCCTCATCATAAACTATCTCTAGTCTAAATCTGCCCTCTTTTAGTTTAAAACCATTACCTTGTATCCTATCACAAAAGCCCTACTAAAAAGTCTGACCCCTTCTTTCTTCTAAGCCACACTGAAGTATTGAAGGGTCTCCCCAGAGCCTTCTCCTCTCCAAGCTTAGCCTGAGCTCTCAGTGTTTCCTCACAGGAGATGTACCCTAGGCCTCTGAGGGCTTTTTTTCTTGGTTTTAGTAGAATTAGACTTGCACAATAAAATCATATTTCATGGTCACTGTGGCTCAGTGTGCTGCAAGGAGCTGTAAGACAGAGAAAGTTGTTAGGCACTGTGCAGCAAGGACAGTCTCACTACAGGCACACTCCTGTTCTTTCAGACTGAGTTTTCACTGTCAGGCCTTGAAACATGCATGCAAACAGATTTGGTGTTTTCATCCACCCTGTTGTCAATGTCAGGACAGGGAAAACTTGAGACTTCATCTAAGACGTCCTCAGCACGAAAAAGCTGAAAAACTGTGAGCCAGAGGGTAATAGAAAGCCTGGTAAAACAGATGTTTCCCATATGTATTTCTTTCTAGCAATTAAGCCAAAGTTACATCGCTAATGGCTTTATCAGTGCCTGGGGCAATCCATTTATAGTGTGGCTTTATGTAGATGAAGTTAACAAAATAATCGCATTACAATGATTCACTGTCAACATGCAGCTTTCACAGAACAATATATTATTTTAATTTTCTCAATGTATTCATAATTTTTTGTTTCCAGTTCTAAAAGCTCGCTTTCTTTGAGAGCATTAGAAACAAAATGAACAAGATAGTCTATTGCAAAATTGTATCTTGCAGTGTGGAGCAACAACAGCTGCTGCGGGTTTATTCAGTTCATCTGATGTGAATCCCTTCATTTTGCAGCCTCTTCCTCTGCTACTGTTATATCACTGAGAATATTTTCTGAGCATTTTTAAGTTCCTTCTTCAGTTCTGGCTTCTCAGGATAGAAAGCTGGTCTAGCTGCTAAAACCAGAGACCCGAGAATTGCAAGGTATATAAGTTCTTCCACCAGATTTTCTAGAAACTCATGATGTGGTCCAGGCTGCATCACCTAACCTTTTCGTGCCTGTGTTTCCCCTCTGTGGTAATCTCAGGATGCTTAATGCAAAGTTCTGTGACAGCAAAAATTTATGACTGAGAAGTGTTAAAAAACAAATGCTCAAGATCAGCCTGCCTTGTAAATTGACTGAATGTGTAGGACATCCCTTGGAAGAGTGTTCTATGCTATACCAGACCTCAGTGTTAGCAGATTTTATCTTGGTCCTCAGCCTCAAATTTCCTACAGTAATTTGCACCTCTCTAAGCTCCCGTAACTCAAAGATAATGATAAACCTTTATTGAAGTCCCTCCCCCCTTAGTTATCACTATCTGAGCCACATTGTCTGTATGCAGTTTCCTTTGTGAACCTGAACTCCCTTATTAAGTCTTGACTTAAGGATGCCAGCAATGTGTCCTCTCTCAGTTTTGCACTGCAGCAAAGGTTTGAAATAAAATCGTTCCCAAATATGCAATTCTAGTCCTAGCCAATGATTGTGGGTTACAACTGGAGTCACTGAACACCATGAATTTTCTTTTCCCCCTCCCCTAAACGAGTGAAAAACTGGCAAAATTTTGGCAACCCTCTGCCTATGACTTAACAACAAGCTGGGTGCCCGTAGTGTTTGGAAACTGGGTAAGAAATAACAAACACAAATCAGCACCTAGGGAGCGTGCAGCTGGGCTGTTTGCACAGGCAAACAGGCAGAGGCCGCACCTGCCTCGTGGGTAGGTGCCGCACTGAATGGCTCCCGAAAAATGTTTTCAATTAGAAAAGTGTGTGTTTAAATTGCTGCAGCAACCATCTGCTTATTGTGAAATATGGCTGGAATCCTTAAAGAGGGACCACGTTTCTGGAGAAAACTTTCAAATATGTTAGCTTGAAACGTAAACTCTGTAATCTCAGATTTGTTTTCATACCAGTGCAAACAGGCAAAGATTTTTTTACTCTTTTTAATGAGGGATTTTTAACCTGGTGTTGGGAAGTCATGATACTGTTTTGATGGGGGTTTTTTGGCACACCTCTACTTTTATGTGACAATAGAGTGTATCATCATCCATGCAGAATTATGACTTTGCCTTTACGCTGTGGGGAAGAAATCCTGTAAAATGCAGTATCATTCAGTAGCACCAGAAGGAACATAGGAAATTACAGGCCAAGTAAATTTCTTTTTGTATAAATGTTCTCTCTTTTCAAGTTTGCTTCAGTGTGAATGTCCCTCTTTAAGGTAAGGCCTTCAATATGGGGAAAATGTCAAGGTAGGTCCATTTTTAGGCCTAATAACCTTGAGGTGTCCCTTCAGTTTCATAATATTTCCATTCAGTCATCAGTGCATGGCAATGAGCATTTAGCAGATGGGCACGCAAGGGGCTATACTGCATGCCTTTGCATGAGGTGTTACTGCTTAGGCAAAACACTGGGGAGTGGTCTTGAGACCTCAGACCCTCATGTACCATTATTAAACATTGCACATTATGTATTCCCCACTTGCTGCAGACATTTCAGGCATAGGAGAACAGGGGGCTTTCTTCTGAGAGTGACATCATGGTGATTAACACTGGTATGCCAAAACCCTCCAAATGTTTAGAAACAGGGTAGACTCTATTTGTGAGAATGGTTAACATACATCCATTAGAAAAACTAAAGAAAAATACATGTGGAGTTTTGGGACAGACTGTTTATTGCAAACAGCCATAATGGTGGAAGTCTAACACTTTTTCTGCATGCTGCCCCTGCCCCAGGGTATCATGAATCAAATATTTAATGTCATCTGGTTCCTAGAGATTACACTTTTCTGCTACTGGCTGAAGTGTTAGCCAGGTGGCTGCTGATTGAGAAGCATTGGCTTTTGTTAGACAACAAAGTTTGAGGTTTCAGGTGAACTTGAGGTAGGCAGTTGTGAACAACAAACAGTACCATAACTGCCTGAAACACAGCTCAGGCCAATCAGTCTAGCACGTGGCTGGGCAGGAGAGAAAAGTCTGTAACACTTCAGCTTCTTCCCCCAACAAAATAAAGGGCCTTGCTTTCCAAAGCTTCAACTAGCTTGGCACTTTGTGCAACCACTAAGTTGGCTCAAAGTGTAAGTATGTAGCTTTTGAGGATCTTATTGTGCAGCCTGTATTGCAGCTTAGAGAAACCATGAGTGAACTGGTGTTTTTAAGGGATTTCGGTGGTGTTTTCTTGAATGAACAAGGCTCCATTTTCCCAGAATTTCTCATTCTATTAGTCTTATTTTTGGGGTCTTTTTATTCTCTTCAATGTCAGTGTCTGCAGCAGCTGTTTTGAGCTGCAATTATCACAACACTGGAATTAGAGATGTTTGAAAGCTACTTCCTGGCACTGCAGGTTCCCAAATATTTATAAGTTAAACAACATTTATTATGCTTCTTTTGATTCTGTACTGGGGATCTAACAATATTTGTCTGGGTTTGTTGAATCCCAGTCTTATAGCACTAAAATCTTTTCATACTACCTAATTAAGTTCATTTAACCATCTGTTAAATGTACATTGTTAAGTGGTGCCCATTGAGATAGAGTGATAAGCAGCCAGAGTGTACTCGCTTTCCTTTTGGGTTTCCCCAGAAAAACAGAAATTCTGTTTCACTTTTTGGCTGCTTTAAGCTCCAGTGCTATTTTCATAAAATAATCTAAACCATTAAGTGAAATAATCTTATCATATTTACTTACAGTACATTCTTAAGAATTCAAGCAGAAATATTTTGGGTTTATATTGATGTAGATAATAAATAATATTCCTGGGTTGGGCCTGTTTCTGATGTCAATAAAGGCTAAGGGAAAAACACCAGGTGATTAAGAAGCAGTAGCATCTGACTCTTTAACAGAAGGTGGAAAGGAATTTATCCAAAAAAAGCTAAGACTCTTTGATGGATGGGAATCCATCACCAGTCCCATCACAGCTGGAGTCCAGTGAACATAGAGTATAAAAAGAGGTTTAGCTTTAGGTTTATTTCTCATGCAGAATTTTTTGTATTATCATATACTATGCCAGTGCAAGCAGAAGGTCTTACTAGGATATCCATCCAAAATGGGCACCAAAAATTTGTCAGTCTATGTGTTCACAGCTCAGCATACTAGTGCAAAACTTAATTTCTTCAACATATGCACTAATTGCAGATGGTGGACTGAAGCTGCTGATATGTAGCTACTTGTCATCATAACAGGACAGGGGAGATGTCTTTACATGGTAAGGAATCCTAGCACTTCATTAGCTGCTGCTCTTCTCCTGTTATGCTACTGTGCTGTTTTAAGGGATTTTGTTACTGTGGAGGGACAGACCTTGTACTGGTTCTCTGAACAGCATGCTCCAGAAGTCGTGTGCCTAAATTCTGCATGATGAGAGGAACACTCATCTAGATATTTATGAAGAACCTTAAGCACAAATCTTGTTCCTTGCATGCCATATTCATATTTCCAAAGAACCTAGAGAACAACAATTCCCCTGGCTTAATTACAGAATATGGAAAAGAAGGATTTGAAGACCATGACTGCCCATCACTCTTTGAAGGATTGTGTTTATATTTGACAAGAACAAGATAGTTTGAGTTTGTGCCATCACATCTGCGTTAACAGCTCAAATTCCCAGCAAGATGGGGTTCCCATTGTGCAAAAACCCAAAGGCAGTCAAGAGATCATAGATAATGATAGACAGAAAAGATCAC
Organism: Pyrocephalus nanus; assembly: GCA_038380795.1. Taxonomy (NCBI): domain Eukaryota; kingdom Metazoa; phylum Chordata; class Aves; order Passeriformes; family Tyrannidae; genus Pyrocephalus; species Pyrocephalus nanus. The sequence continues at coordinate 88,307,437 of CM076260.1, read as the reverse complement.
AGCCCATGTATAGAAGAACAAAAATAGGAAGAAAATTAGATGTAGGGTGAAGAGAAAATTATTCAAGCTCAAGCTCAAAGGAGAACAGTAGCAGAACCAAGAATTAAATCCTTGTCACTACAAACTGCTGTGTCTTACTATGCTCTTTTAATAAAACTCTTTTCTGTAAAAGCAGTTAAAGTATCTGGAGGAAAGATGAAAAGACGTACTGAGATGCAGAAGTAGTAGGAAAATTCACCAATAGTTGTGCAATGCGTATGTTTTAGTTTAAAATGTGTATTAGTTTAAAAAAAAAGACAGTAGCTTCAGCTGCTTTCAAAGTCACATCTTTATTTTAATCTGTCTTTGCAAAGGCTTAAAAATAATCATTACTATTCAAAATATAATCTTTAATAATTCAATATTCTAAGAATTAAACCATCACCATGTAGCTTTCTCCCGTTGTATAAGACCTACTGTACAATTTCGCTCTATGAAAGCCTGTCATATGCATCATCCATGCCAAACTAAAAGCTTTTTTCTTAATTAGCTAAAGCATCAAAGAGCGTGAGTTTCCAGAAATGAGGGCAGTCTTGCCAAAAACTGTGTAGCATTCTTACTCTATGGCCTGTTGTGCAAACCATTCTAGTGTGGTGCTGAGTCTTGGAATAATGCTCCCACTTGCTATTACCTTTCCTGCTATGGTGTTTCTTTGCATCCAGCATCACAATGCACATGTTGATGCCTCCTCAGTATAGGAGGGACTCAGAATCACAAGATATTACAATATATTTATGATTTCATGTCATTATCGGGAAGGTTTCCATAATGTGGTACTTTTCTGTAAATCAGGGGTTAGGTCACTGTAGGCAGGATAAACGAAAGTTGGTCATTATTTATTCAGGATACAAAGAGTGTCTTGAAATATTTCATTACATCATGCATCTATTTACTAGCATCACAGTGTCCTTAATTTATTCCTTGTCTTTGTGATTGGTTAAAGAAAGAAAGATAAATAAATCTACTGATCTTTTATAGAATAAATCTAGTCAGATATCTCAGTGCACTGTTAGACTGTCTGTATTTAGGTAATTTTTCAGTGATTTAAGGGAAGCCACTGGAATTCTAGGAACATGTGCCCTAGACTTACCAACCTGCCTTTCTCTTCTTTGCAAGTCAGCTCCGTTGTCTGGGTATAGTGCCAAAGAGCTAGGGATCAGGAAGACAAAAGGGCCCCTACACATGTATTTGAGGACTCCTCGTCACAGATGCACCAGCCCCGATTACTGTAACTCTGCTATTACAATGGTTGAAATGCCGTTTCAGGAGAACACAAGCGAAAAAGGGCTAATCCTGGATGTGTGCCAGAATGTAAGAGGGGAGGTGATACCGCTGATCATGACCTTAAAGCAGTTGAGGATATCAGTGGAAGCTTGCCAATATAATGTGAATTAGAGACAGACACATATAAAATCTGTGCTGCAGAGTGTGTCGTAAGATTTCCAGTAGGAATCGCATTGTGCAGGTGAAGGGTATTTTCATGTGATTCTTCCATTACTTTCTGTTCTTGTATTTCCTCCCTGCCCCAAGAAGAAATATAAAATTGTTTCTCTTGAGGTTGAATCTCTCGAAGAAATCAACCATAAGGTAAAAATGTAGTGTAGGAATTCAGAAGTCAGCACTCTTCCCCTGCAGATTTTTTCACTTTAAAAAATGCGTGTATTATGTGCATAGCTTATGTGCAGTGGCTATGTCACGATTGAGTCCTAATGGAAGAAGGCCTGATAAAGTGGACAGGGTGGATCTCGAGGGTAAAGGACTAAGCACAGATGGGAGGATGGTGCTGAGCTCCCCTGAAGCTCCTGTGAAATCTGTCTCCATCTGTGTTTTGCACAGAGGTAACTGTTATGCTTTAGCGATCAGGCTATGAACAAAGCAAGTTTGCTGTATATAACTTTAGTGCTGTGTACTTGTGGTCATGTTAAAACCATACTCAAGTAGGGCCATAGGAGACAACAGTTTTACAGTGACTTCTTCTGGGAGAGGTTCACTGCCCAGACTATGAACACAGGGTAGTTGTCAGTAAACCTGCAGAGCTTTGATTTTGTTGGCCTTGCTGTTTGTTTTTTGGTGGTGGTTTTGGGAGGCTGTGGTTTTGAGAAAGGCTTTGTAAAAGAGAAACATGAAGATTGGCATTCTGGCCATGTAGTCATTAAATGTTTATAACACTTAATTGTTTAGCTTATTCCTCCTTCCTCCTTGACCCATTTCACATTCCTAAGAAAGATACATACTGTTTCAGAATAAAGGTGGTTTCAGCTTATTGTATCACAAATACTCCCTTTTAAATTCATAGTTTTGTGAATTAGCTTGGTGTTTATTAAATATCTGTGTACTTCCATAAAAGATTACATTGTGGATTGCATAGGTTGGCATGCTTTTTGAATGAGGGGTGTTCCCACTGCTTTCACTTAGTTTGGTGTCCTTTATATCTAATGAAGGCACTAAAGCTCCCTCTCTTCTTGGAAGTGATGAATGTGTGTATACTTGTAAAAGCTACTTGGCTTCAAGACCCTTTTTACTATCATAACCTTCAGCTGAATATACTGCAGCTCGTGGCTGATGTGTTATAAGTCTTCCATGTGAGAACAGAGCAATTAACATGCTGAAAAAAATTAATAACTTATAAAGTTACTTTGATAACATGTATTTAATATCTTCTGAAATAAAACAAGCTAGAAACTACTTCTAATACTGATATAAATTCTCAGGACATGCAAATTCTGTGAGGAGGTATCCTGAGGATAAACTCAAAGATAGAGCTGGAGTGTTGTGCTTCTCAGCTTGTTTCCTTCAAAATATCCATACCGAATTTCTCTCCATATAGCATGAGTTATGTGCAAATGTGAGTGCTCATCACAGTTAGTCTCAGTTTTTTAGAAATTACTACACCTTTATGAAAAGAGATCCGATCAGCAGTGCAAAGTTATCTTTGCCTGTGCTGTGGTTTTTGTTATCATAATAAGGAGAGGTGAATGAGAGGACAGTGATATATGAGGTTAGCCACATAACCTTGTGCTTCAATGTCTTGAGTTTCCATTCATCTTGATAAATATAACCTGAAAGTCTTATCAGTGATGAGGTAAATACAAAATATTTGAACTTTTATCATCCTGATCTAAGAATTTCTTCTTGGTGATGCTGTGCCAAACACGGGTACCATTTGTTTCTTACTGAAGCAAAATCCTGGATAAAATTAAGGGATATCGTGTAATACCTATGAGAAGGTGTGGCTCTTGCTGCGTGTCCCTGCTGCTGCATTGCTGCCCTGTGCCCCTCTAGCTGCACACTAAAAGCTGCAGCAGCTTCCCGCCCAGATTCAGTGCGTCTGTCAGGGTGTGAGATAGGCTGCTGATACAGCCAGGTGCTGCACTGGGATGGTCCCCAAACGAATGTCAAACTCCAGGATTTCGCTGTGGACTTGAAAACTATATGAGGAGCCACCAAGCACTGCTATTGACAAAACACTGAAGTGAAGTTAAATATGTTTCATTCAGCAATATAGACAGGTCAATCATCTACATTTCTGTGCTCATGGTATCTCAGACTGTGAAAATCATGCATGAGCTTTGTATATATATTGTGTCAAAAGGTCCACTTACTGAAAAATATCATAGCGCAATATTTTTTTCTTTCAACATACTAGTTCATTTTTTTAATGATAATTTCTGGCCTTACTTCTTGTACTAGCTGTCTGTTCTGGATTAGCTGCCCATTCTGATAAATAAACAGAAATCTATTAATTGATTTAAAGAGGATTCCTCCAGTTATATTTAAACAGCATATTTGAATTTGTAGGACAATCAGACTAAAACACAAAACCTAGTCTTTTGTGGCAGTGTTGTTTCCTAATCAGCACCTCCATCTTTTCTTCACCTTCTCTGAGTAGCATTTGAACCTGCTGGACAATTTCATTTAGTGGAGCCGTTGAGCTTGCAAAGGATTTGAAAGAGTTTGAGTGGTTTTCTGCAAATTAAATAAAAAGAAGTAACAGAGTAAAGAGAGATATCTCTTAATGTCTCCAAACTGGACAATTAGTTTAAATCCTTGTTAGGCAGAAGAGAGTCCACTGAGCATCTTGGCCTCATGACACATGACAACAAGCCAAACACCCTTTGTCAGGTGCCTTCTTGCGAGGATTTCTGTGGCTTTCCAATGCCAAAGGTCACACTAGGTGAGACAGGACACCTATGAAGCATTCAGGCTGCTGGAAAAAAGAAAAACAAAAGATCAACTGGCCAGCATGTTTTCTGCACAAGAGGTCGTGAGTCACTATTCCTTCTCACTATCAGAGAGAGATATTCTGCTGTTGGAGAAGCTGAGATTTAGAACTGGAGTCATGTCATTTTTAGTCATTAGCAGTGCCATGTCACTGCTGCTGCTCTTTTTGTCAGACAGAGGCAGGCTCTGCCCACATGCTGCCTGCAGCAGAGCAGTTTCAGTGCAGTGTGGAATTTGGCACCTACTGTTGGAAGCTCTTGGGTAGCTGCTGTGCCCCTGCTCTCGTGTAGCACTGGCGCATGGTAAAGACAAGATGCTTGGGTAGTCTAGAGAGAGAAAAAACAGCATCTGAAACTTCACTGAATTTCTGTGTGTTTGGGTGGACAGCTGTAGTTTTGGGCTTTCTTTTTTCCTAATATTCTGCTTTCTTCGGTCATCTGAAATGGAAAAGTCTTACCTGGAAAAAAATATTTAAAGTTTATAATAATGTATCCCAGAGTCTCAGCAGCTGCAGGCTAAATAAACAGAATCCCACCCATTTAATTACTACATTTTAAATTATGCATTTGCCAGCCAATCTAAATATTTTTCCTTTTATCTTCATGATTTTTTAATGTTCAAAGCTGAGTAATAGCTGCACTCTGTTTCTTTCATATATTCTCCTTACCTTGCAGATCTTCCTTCTTTTCTCATCTTCTCTGCTAGGAGACCACCACGGCCCTTCATACTTTTATCCTGAGTCCTCATGCTGCAACTGTGTATTGGTTCATGCTCTTGGCCTACAGAGTATTCACAGTGCAAGTACATTAAAATAGCAACAGTAGCAGAAATGTGGCCAGACCTGTTTTGTCTTAGGAGATGGAGCCTTGCAAAATAGGCATAGCTTCAGGAAGAAGGTGCCTAACTTGCTAAGGGGGGTTTCTCAAATAAATCTTTCTGTTGAAAAGAAGCACTAGTTTTGAACTCTGCCTTTGCTCTTGTATGGCTTATTCCACTCACTTTTGTTCCCTGTGATTTGTTTAATCTCACTTCATCAATTGTTTGGTGAGAGACTTGTTAGCGTATCCTTGCAAACATAGATTGTTCCATGCTTGTCCTGTTAATAAATTAGATTATTTACCTCTTTGCTGCCAAAACTACATGAAATTGTTTATAAATCTGAGAAAGTAAAAATTTCTATTTCCTCCTTTGGTCTTGAAGACATATTTTAAGACAGGTAGGCTTTTAAATCTAAGCACAAATTTTGGAATTCAGAGTTCTACTGAAAGCACAATAATTTTTTTATCAGTGGGATTTAGGTACACCAATGTTGGGACAGTTTTTTAGATGTACCCATCTGTGCTCTTTTTTTATCTAACACCTTCACAAGTCTTAGTGAAAATTTTCTGGAATAAGTAGCTATTAGGAATTAATTTCCCCAAATGGCTTTGAGGAGTTTGACTGTTTTCACAAACTGTTTTAGCTTCAGGAAGAAAAAAACACTTTTCACAAATACATTGAGTGAAAGCCTGAAAATAATATATATAGTATTTGTTTTCAGCTGCTCCAGAGCTTATTTACCCTGGATATGTAGTGGTTGAAGTGTGAGTGTAGTCACATTTCTTTTGCACATAACTACAGTTCTGAATTTGAATTCTACTTTCTGCAAATACTCACTTGCTTCCTTCTGATTTAGTGACTATTCCTATGGCAAATTCATTGTGTGACTGTGTGAAAATACTACTGTAGGACATGGAGAAGAAGAAGAATGTAGATGCAGTTGCAATGTAATGCATTTCAAAACTGAGATGGAATTTCATTCTTATTTTGAAATATTTGCCCAAATGATTTGGGAAAAAAACCATAAAGTCCAAAGCCACGTCCCTGGTGCCTTATACAGTTCAGAGTATATGGGTTGCATACGCTTTATGTCTTGTCTTTATGTACAAAGTAAATATTTCAAATGTAAACAATATAAACATATATATATGTTTGTTCAGTCCATATCCCTTTCCTTTTAATGGAATTTTGTAGATAGAGGTTGTGGATTTTTGTTTGCCTGCACTTAGAAAGTACATGGTTTACAAGTGACAGTCTCTTGCATTTATATAGACATTTTTTCCCTATATCTTTGTAGTTCTCACAAACAATGTAGGTGAAAGTTGCTATGACCGTTTTACCATTGTGAGAAAGAAAACTGTTTAGTGCCTCAGTAAAGCTGATGAAGAAAATACTTTTATATATGTGTATATTTTGTAGAAAAATTTACCTATGTTGAAAGAGGGCATATATCCCATTTGGAATACTTTAATATACTTTATGATATATGAATTTATCATTTTACTTGCAAGTCAAACAGTTATTCTATTTGCAGTATTATCTTCATCTCAGACATGTGCAGGATGAACACAAAGCTTGTTTTTAATGTGTTAGTGTGAATCCATTAAGTATCACTCAAATAATTATTAGATTCTATGAAACAAAGAGAAAAGAGACAATGTAAAGGAAAATGTTCCAATTCCCTGAACCTGTACATGCCTGAAATACACTGCTAACATAGAAAATGTGAACACTGCAGGTTCAAGGGAATGACCATGGAGAATGTTTTTAGCTGTAGCCTAGGGTGTTTTTTTCGTGTAAGTGGTCACAGATAGTCACTGTTATGAGTGTCCTGAGGACAGCAAGTCAGTCTCCTCAAGAGTGTCTCTGGTTAATTCCTCTTATCCCAGAACATGTACAGTTGCACTTTGTTGGCCCAGCTTTGCTGAAGGAGTGAGGCGCTTTAGACTTCAACGGGGAAATCCTGATGTCATTGAAATAAAGACAACTTCTGAGGTGGATTTCTTTGGAGATAGAATTTCACAGTTTGACCTGGTGCTCTGAATGATGTTTGGCTGCATTAGAAAATCTGAGTTGCCAAGGTGGAGCTCAAGAATTTTGGATTGAGAGCTATTGCAAACTTCACCTCAGATTTTTAAAGCTGAGTGTAGCCTGATACAAAGAAACAGTTAAATTAGAGTTGAAACAGTAGACTGTGTTGGGGGGGAATCAATTAGTTCACTCTGTGTCCCTGAAAGGAGATATGATTTTTTTTCAATCTAAGAGGAAACATCCATACCACCTACTATGCCAAAGCCTTTTCTGAATCAGTCCTAATTTCAGCTTCCTGCTTTATCATCATACTGCTATTCCTTCGCCTGTCAGAGACCTGTGAGTCTCTGGGAACTCATTTATAGTACTGCTTCTGTGGCCTCTCCTGAACTCTTGCTCCTGTAGCTTCTCTCATATGTCTGTTATTATTTATGTGAAGTAGCTCCTCTTTTATTTCAATCATTCCAGAAAATTCAGCCTTTTGGGGGGATGGAGAAGAGGGAGAGCACCTTTTATTTTATTTTGCTGTTTTAGCATTCACTTTATTTATATTTTTCTTCTCAGAAAACCAAAAGGGATGTAAATAACTTTGATCAAGACTTTACACGAGAAGAACCAGTATTAACGCTAGTGGATGAGACAATTATAAAACAAATCAATCAAGAAGAATTTAAAGGGTTCTCTTATTTTGGAGAAGAGCTACTGCCATAGACAACGATAGACTGACAGATGAATGATGCTGCAAGAAGTGATTCTGAAGAGATCATCAAATCACTGAGACTCAGTAGATCAAGAACTACTTCTCTTACCCTGAGCCCATATCCCAAGTTAAAGTATATATTTATTATTTTTTTCCTTTGTCTTCTGACCTGAAAGCACTCTTAATTTCTGTCTCACAAAGCAATGCAAAATAATTTTGTATCAGAAATTGTAGATGTAACACACTGCCATAAATTTGCAGCTTTCCTTTTATTCCTAAGAGTAGGAATTCCCAGAGGACAAAAGTGCATCTTTTCCATAGAAAATGAAGCTATACTATTAAAAGCAATTTAGCAGACCACGTTCTGAAATCGTCATATGTATTTAAGCTAAGAAGGTGAGAACTGTTTCTTCTGCACTGACAGTTATGGTGAGATCTGTACTCAGATGCCCTTTGAAAAGCAAAGTCTGCCTTCATGGAGGTTTAATCCTCAATTATTAATTTATTGTGGGGAGGTACAAATTGTAAAGCTGTCCAAAAAAAGAGGCACATGACTTAAAGATTTTAATGAAGTTCCTCATACAGTGTATGGAAAACTTAGGAATAAGAGTCACAAAGATAACTGAAATTTTATTTAAAGCAACAAATAGATACTATATGGATAGTTATTAAAGGGCTAAAGAATAAAAAGCCTGTAGTACTTTAACACAGCTATAAATAGCCATTTTACTGGTTTTCAGGCAATTGGGAGTACTATCCATGTTACCAAATTTTAAATTCTTTTAAATGAACTATTAATGTGACACCAAGATTGCAAATGTTTACAGTTAATTTTACATTAAAAATTAATTATAAACATTATAAATTTGCCACTGTAGCTACAGTGATAAATAATTTCATATTTTTATTTATTTTCTCAGCAGTGTGTTACTTTTGCACACTTTTACAAAACCATAATACTACTGTGTTTGTTGGTTTTTATGTTTAAAATCTAAAGAGAAATCTGCTTTTAGAAGACACAAAATAAGGCTACACGTGCATTATGTGGAAGTGTGTTAAAAAACTGAAGATCAAACATTCACAAACTGACATTATTGAAAGTTGTAAATTGATATTTTTTTTTGTGTATGAATTGAAATGGTAACTCATGTGGACAATATTACTAATGTGAAGTTACCTCCTGTAGATACGCTAACAGTGTTATGTACTTATATTTCCAGGAGTACCCTGTGGTTTGGTTTTGGTTTGGTTTTTTTTTTTTTTTTTTTTTGTGTACATGTATCGCTGAGGTCATTTTATTATATATTTTACTGGACTGAGTGAGCGGTCATTGGAATCCATTTTAATTGTTGCACATGGATTTCCAGCTGCACAAAAATATATATACTTGTGATTGGCAAAGTGGCACTAAAGAAGCTTTTTTGCCTTTTGTACAGGTGAGATTTTGTATATAGTGTTTGCTGCAAGGCCTGTGGAATTCATTGAATATAGAGGTATCAACTGCTGCATGTTCAGGCATACTATTAAAATGTTAGTCTATGAAAGAATAATTATAATAATGTCCATGTGCAATACTCTTGTATGTGTATTGGTTCAAGTTACTGTCAGAAAGATGAGGTTTTTGTTATAAAAGATGTAGACATATATTAAGCTATACTAAATCTCTTGTATAGTTCTCTTCAACTCTATTATGACATGATAGAGCTCGGAAAGAGAAAGGAATGTTACAAGTCGTGGTGGACAAAGTGTGAGTCATTGGCTTTAAGAGATAATCTGGGACTCAAGCAGATGAGTTAGTTTGTGTCAGTTTTGTGTCTGGCTGCTCATAGCCTGTTACTGATGACACCATTCAGCTCCATTTTGTTTTGTTTTTAAAACTCAGGTGTAATTATTATATATATTCTTATGATTATTTCAAAATATTAAATATTATGATATATCAATTAATGTGTTGTCTGGCCTACAGGTGTAATAATGGATCAAGCCTTTAGTTTAATTTAATTTATCCTTAGTAATCTTTTGTACTGGGAAAAGACTAGCTTCTGGAGCTGAGTACCAGCACATAAACATCTTAATGATTGCATCATCTCAATGTTAAATTTCTTTCTCTCTTAGAAATATATTGTAGAACTGCCCATCAATTTGTGTCTCGCCACTGGCTCTGTTTATTTCTCATCACAGTTAGATTTTGACATCCAGGCAAGAACTGATCACAGTGCTAAAGCATTCTTTTCCATGGATGATTAGACTGGCTAGGAAGACAAGTTATTGGATAGTGCACTACTGTTTGTTCAACAAGAGGCCTTTACACAGAACTAGGAGCATTTATTTTGAAGGAATAAAAGCATTCCATAAAGCTATTGTGTACAAGCTAGTGTAGTCTGTATTCCCATTTCTAACGTGAAGATAATTAGCAAATGTTTGTATTTCAAGAGGCCTCGGCACCTGCAGTGTTTGGTAGGATGCTAAGAGAAAGTGAAGGAAATAGAAACTTTTGCATGGGCAGATATTTCTTCAATATAAATAGTTAGATCCTCTGCCTTGGGTTTACATCAGAAGGTTTTTATGTTACCTTGAACATTTTTTAAAGATAATTCTTAAAAATGGACATTCTGTTACATTTCTGCCTGTTCTGTAAAATCTTTCCTGTTCCTTCTTTGCAAAAGGAGTGCAAAATGCCAAAAATATTATTAATAATAACAATTATAAAGAATCCATTGTTTCTTTGTTTTCCTCCCAAATAGACTTTATTGAAGATGGAAATACATTTTTCTCCATAGGGTGAAAAATAATGCTCTCCAAAAAGGCTTACAAATTACCTCTTTTTAAATTATGTGCAGAATAGCTCTGGCTAAATATAAAGTGTATTCAGTTGGGGGGGTAGGTTTTTTTTTTATTGTGAGGGTTTATTTGTACAGAATTTTTTTCTTATGGATGTAATTTGAATCTCTTGCCATTCATTAGTGTTATTTCATCGTAAACATTATTACTGTGCCAAATGTACTGTATTCAAAAGGATGTGAATGTGTATTGTTTCAGAACCCAATAAATACAATGATGTTAAATCTTATTTTTTTCCTCAAAGTTTTCCTGAGTATTTCCTAATGAGGAAGAAAGAAAGATGAAGGATGAATATTTTCGCTGTTACATGTTGTACAAAATACCACAAGCTTGTCTTTTAGGAGTGGGCATTTTGCAAAGGAAGGATTTGCTAACAAGAGCCTCCTCTGTGAAGCACTGAACACCCCAAGAAAAACACAGGTAACAGTGCATGAACGCTATTTGTCTTGAGCAATATAACATTTACCTCAAAAACACCAAGCAGGTGAGTTTACATACTTTTTCTGCTTACTGGCTACACAATGGTCACTGAGTTCTGACTGATCACAGCATTCTGTTTAGCTGCATTGTCAGAACTCACTTCAGTAGGGCACTTTTGGGGACTGCTTTAGTGTTTAATTGGATTGATTGAGGAATTAAGAACATGCATAAGTTTAATTAAGGGTCATAGAGCTTATTAAAGGATTTATTTAACTCAATATGTTAATGTGACGACTGAAATATTTCAGTATTTCATCAAGTTTCAATTTGCGCCTTAAATACTTTCCATTTTCATCATCTAAAATTCTTAACTTCAGTTTCATTTGATCTGCTATCAGCATACTCTGGGAGTAAATCCAGTTAAGAATCTCCAGGTAATATGCCTAACTAGTAGGTATACTAAGTAACTTTTTTAAAAAAAAAAAAAAAAAAAGAAAAAAAATTTGAACAGTGTTTTCTGTTCAAATTGCAGCTTTTGCATGAACCTCCACTTTGCTAAGTCTTCTCAAAGTGGCTGAATGTGTTCAGTGACTATGAGCATATTCCAGTTTTCTTTGTGTTCACAGCATTAGCATAAACTTTGCCAGACAGATTTTACCAGTTAAATGACTACGTAACATTGATTTTCTGGCTGTGTGTTGAAACTTTAAAAGCATATGAAGACTTATAAACAATATGCCTCACTGGTCTCCAAATAGATCAATCCATATCATGTTTTCTTGTAATGCTGTAAAACTGATGTCTATTAAGAACAGTTTTTACCCATGCTAATGGACTGCAGAATTTGGGAAGACAGCAGTCTTTTGAAGAGGAATGAATTGCAGTCTGATTGGCTATCCATGCTGTAAGCGTGGTACTAAAAGTTCAGGGGGCCAGTCTCAGCAAGTATCTATCTGCTTCTGTGGCCTTCCAGATAGGGGATGTTTAGATCGTTTGATAATCAAAAAGGTTTTTAGCCTCCTAGTAGTCTGGTCAGTTACATGATTAAATCAATATGAAACTTTCTTTTGATTAATCAGTTTTGAACAGTGTCGACTTCTAGCATGCAAAACATTCTCTGGGAAAGGGCTACACAGCTCAACTAACCATTATGTTAAAGATTATCTCATTTTGTTTATTCTGACCCAGTCATAATTCCATTTTGTGCTGCCTGGGTCTTTCTTTGAAAGAGGATAAATAATCATTTGCTATTCACCTTTTTCATGCCACTCAGAAATAGATCACTGAAACACCCTTCTGAGCCATTTCTTTTTCAGACTGAAAAGTCTTCCCCTGTCTGTCTTCATAAAGACACATCCCATCTTTTTGGTCATCTGAATCAACTTCCATCTTTTCCATTTCTACTGGATCCCTTTTGAAGACAGGGAGTACAATGACACGTAATATTCAATATGTGGATGCAGTGTGGATTGTTACCATAACTACTGTGTTCAGTTTTGTTTTCTGTTACATCTTTACATCTTCTTTTCTTAATCCAAGTTATTGCACAGGCTGTCCCAGATTATGTCAGTTGTAACTCTAATACGCATGCTTTCTAATGGATTCTCCAACCATAATGAAAACAGGTTCTGTCCGGCTCATTATGAAAATAGGTTAAATAGGAATATATCTAGTGCAAAATGCTGTCTTGGTGCAGGCTTTCATTTTAGCAGTAAACCTTTGATGGTTACCTTCTCAGTGTGGTTTTCCTACTGCTTTTGTACCCCCTATATATAGCTATGTTTAAACTGCCTTTCCCTAGCTTGCTTATATTGTGTGCAAGAAATAATTTCCCAGAATCAAGCTACAGGACATGCTCTACTCCCCTTCTATCAATACAGGCTCTTACCGTGTTCTGGAATATCCCTCCTTTTGACTTGTTAGCTACAATGAAGGGGAGAAAGAAAAAAAAGGTTTTCCTACTACATGGGGAAAGTGTATATATGTGGCAAAATAGTTTCCACTCCATCTTTCTTTTTACCTCATTATTGCTATGGAATTAGGAGATAAGAGCAGCAGCCTAAGTTGGAACACAAGTTGCCACTATAAATATTGTGAAACGATTATGCAAGACTGTCCAAAATTTGGAAAACCATTAAAGAACTTTTACATTTGTACACAGATGTTTAATCCTTGGGAAAAAAAAAATCAATTAGGAAGAAGTCAGTGACCTGGAGTCTACTGCTGATCAGGGCACTGGATTGAGAACTGAATTGAGCATTGCATACACTTGTCATCACCATCCAATGCTACCAGTTTGATCAAGTGTCTGATGTACTACAGCAAGTAGCATAAAGGTAAGACTTGAAGTAACATCAAGAGTCAGTGCTGGGCTGCTGTTTGTCTGTGCCGATGTACATTCTCATTCCTCCAAAGCTATTAAGACAAATATTATGCGAAGTAGCCACACCTTCAGAACTGGTGCCACAGAGAGGAAAGTGAAGATCAGAAGGCCTGCTGTATGCTTTGTGTATGCTTTTGGCATACACAAGCTGTTAGGTTAGTTTGTTATGTAGCTGTAACCTTGACAGCCTTTTAGGAATAGGCCAGATATTCCTTGAGTGATAGTAAATGCATCTCTGCTCAGATATGTCTATCAGATGGTGACAGAGATGAAGAGACTGGAACATCAACATGAAGAAATGTGTCTAAATGTCAGAAATGCACTCGTTACTTGCACTTTTCTCATAGGAAAAAAGTAAGTACAGTTGCCTAAGCAACTCTCTATTTTCATTGACACAAGTGGCCTGGAGCTTGAGACTTCAAAATTGTGCAAAGGGAGAGATACTGCTATGGTCATTTTACTAATCAACAAACTGAAACTAGGTGCCACAGTGATAGTTTGCTTCTTATTATGTCAGTATAAAGTCAGCAGAAGTGCTAGGGAAAGAGTATGGATGAAGCTCATTAATGCTTTAACTGCCCCACTGTATCTGAGCACAAGGTGTTTTCCAAAGCATGCTTTGCTAAATACCAGCTGGTGGTCTGTGAAAGGACTTCATGGCTGCTTGGAGTCCCCTTCATTCCTCTTTGCAGTCAAAAGTGGTGTGCACTCAGATACAATAGTTGATGAATGGCTTTAAACTGACAGAGAACAAGTTTCAATTAGATATTAGGAAGAAATTCTTCACTGTGAGGGTAGTGATGCACTGGAACAGGTTACCCAGAGAAGCTGTGGATGCCCCAGCCCTGGCAGTGCTCAAAGCCAGGTTGGATGAAGCCCAGAGCAATCTGCTCTGATGGAAGGGGTCCCTGCCCATGGCAGGGGGCTGGAACTAGATGATCTTCAAGGTCCTTTCCAACCCAGGCCTTTCTGTGATTCTAAGCATGGAGGTGGTGGGATTTTCTGGTTTTACAGTGGGATAAGCTTTTTATTGAAATGGTCACACCCAGACAGAGTTTGAGAACCTCTGTGTTCTAGGAAAGGTATTTACTCAGAGTCTTGGTAATCAAAAGAGAACATTTTCTGTTGATTTTTGGTTAATGAGCAGTGAGAAGTAGGCAAAGATATCAGGCACATGGAGGCACATTTTTCTAAATAATGATATGGTTGATTAAGGTGAGCAGATTGAGGGTCAAAGAGATTATGCAAATCTCACTTAGGTAAATGTTTATGTTAGGGTGGGGATCACTGTCCTGTTTAGAATTAAACTTAAGACCTTTAACCTTTGCTTGTTGAAACAATGTGGAGACATTTTTTCTTCGATTAAATTATATTCTAGCCCCTTGCATGCTAGTGCATTGCAGCTGCACTCTTATTATCCTTCTGTAATGGACAGGAGCTGATCTTCCTAGGTCTTGGATTCTGTTATTCATGGTTTAGGATGCTACTCTACTGAAGTAGAGGGTTATGTGAAATCTCTCAAACACCACCTTCTAGCTGCTGAAGTGCAGCCCTTGGTAACCCCAAGACCAGTCCTGCCTGAGCTGTCTCACTGGAAAGTTGGTGTTCTAGAGCAGGTTTTTTTCTACACTTTTCCAATCCCAGATATAGGGCCAACTTTTTAAGCAGCTGTCATCATGAAACTCTATGTTTGGGCACTCTACAAAACGTTCTATGGCATGTATTCCCATTTTACATCTGGTCGTAGAGGATAGCCTGCAAAAATCAGCGGTGTGTTCAGTCTACCAAATAGAGGCCATAAAGTGCTGATCCAAAGTACATGTTACAGTGGGTCCCTCCTATTGTTGATTACATAGTCGCACCGTAGATACAAGATTACTGTGACCTTACATCCCATTGCAAGTCACCAGTGCTGGCTTGATCAGGCAGAAGCTGGATACTGTTGCCTAAATGGCTGTGGGGAAAAAACGACTCCAAGCCAAATTAGGTAGGAGGTAAGATAAGGATACAAAGGTTTTAATGAGCCCCCAGGCTTCCTGGAATACCCCCAGCGCGCGCGCCCGAAATCGAGATGTTCACAGTTTTTATAATGATTTTCACCCAATCCCGTCCAGCCACCACCCAGGTTCTGCCCCCGCCACGCCTCTTGGAAATTGGGTCTGGGGGCGTTTTGGGACCCCCTCTTCTTCATCTTCATCTTCCTCAGAGCACGTAATATCCTTGGAGGCTTTCCAGAATTCTAGGCCTGAAGGTTGTTGGGTCTAGGCTATATCTTGTTCCGTAGGGTTGAGATGTTCCTCTATCCTTCTGCCTTGAAAAAGAGACTAAACAGGCTAAGGAATTTAGGGAATTGATATGGGAATGGGTAACAGGGGTTTGAGCTGGTGTGTTAAAGGTAAAGGGATAATATTGCTGCTACTCTAAAATCTACATTTACTACATAACTACTTCTAAGATCTACAAAAATTAAAAAAAAATTAAAACATCAAAACTCCAGGGTATCAATACATACTGACTTCGGTGGGAGAAAACTCTACAGAACACCAACACAAGTTGAAGGGGTACCAAAGCAGCTTTAAACCATCAGTTTTTAATACCACCAGAGATCTCCTTTCTCCAGAAGGAATCAATTTAAGTACAGCATCCTCTCAGCGCACCCCTGTGTACTATCAGCCGTTAGTCTTCTGAGAGGCCTATACCAAGTGGTGAACTATAAAGATGTTCATTGCAGTGACATTATTTTTTCTCTCATTTTGCTTGCTCAGGGTTTGAAGTAGCACACTGAAGGAGCATTTGGCACTGGAAAATAATGCTGCCACCATGTATTTGGTTGATACACTGCGAGAGGATCTCCAGCTGCAAGACTTCAAATGCAAGAGCTTTACTGATGTTTTTTTCTTGTTAATATTCTTGTGTGTGTTGGGAGAAGAGTCTGCATGATGAAGAGGAGCAGAGAGTATTAATTTTCATTTAGTGAGCTGTCTAGAAATAGTTTGAAACACCCCCTCAGCTGAACAAGTAGATTTCAGAGCCAAGGATGTTATCAACACCAATAAAAATGCAGTTGTCATATAGTTTAGACACTATGCACGGGCAAAAACCTTCTGGGTTATCACTCATGCAAACTGAAAGTATTTCTATAACCTCTGACCCTGCTTGTAAACAGCAGATTCCAGGAATTCTGCTGGAAACCATACATTACTAAGGCAAAACTGTACTTAGCAATAAACATGCTTCCCTCAGTGAAAGAATCTGGAAGTGGAAGAATGCAAGACCTTGAGATGCACTGCTGATTGCGGGGAAACCGCTGAGGCCATCTCCTGCCTAACAGCTGGGAAAACACCCATCCTTGCAGAGCTCCCGGTGGAAATACGTAAACCAGGCATGGTTGTGGTGCGTGAGCACCTCGTTAACACGCTATCAAGTGGTCACAGGCAGTGGCTGTGCAGTGCCAGGAGTGAGCACACACATGATTGAAGCTCGCTCTGGCATGAAACGGGAAGTCATCGAGGGGATCCAAAGAACTGAGGGGGACAGGAGGAGGGTTATTTTAATGGCAGTAGGATGATGGAGAAGCAAGTTCGTGAGAATGGGAAAGAAAACACAGCAGCAGTCAAAAATGAAAAACATCCTTGGAACTGGAGAGGTTTGCAATGGTCATGGAAAATGGTGAGAAGATTGCTGAAAGGTGATTTAGGGAGGAAACTGAATCTTGTGTATCAGTAGGAGGGAACAAAAAGAATTCCAAGTGGATGTCTGTACTTCAAGGAAGTTAAGCCCAAACTACTTTTTAAATAGCTAACGTGGGTACTCTTACCTCAGCAGTGCAGCATCATGTTCAGGTATCTGTCTGGCACCTGAGGGAGGGGAGTTCGCAATCAGCTGAGAACTCAATGTGCCTGCTGATTACATCATCAGGAGTAAAGAGCCATCTGGTTTAAAGCTCATCCAGGGTGTTCATACACAATATTACCTATCCTGGAGACACATCTAAATAAAAACTCAAAGGTGGTTGTGTTCATGGAAAATACACCACAGCATTACAACTCTACCACCATCTCCTTGCCAAAAGTACCTTCACAAGGCGTTTGCCTTCAGCTTTTTCAAGAGAAGGACAGAATTTTTAAATACAGTAGTACATTGTTTTTGAAACACTGCAGGAAATCCAAGCTTTGCAGCCTGTGTGTTAAAAATGTAGGGCAGATAGCATGCTAGGGCTTTCTCAAAAAAAAAGTGGAGGTGGATTGTTTTAATATAAAATAGAATGAAGCTCTGTTATTGGTGGTTTATGTTAGTGTTGTATATGTCAGCAAATGGTAGGGAAATCACCAGGTAAAGACTTATGCTGGCAGTTTGTGGCTATTAGACCACTGCCATCATAATGCTGCACCAAATGGACATGCTGGTTTCAATGCTGTCCTTCGTGTTCACTTAGCAATGCAAGAAAAACTTTTCAACTATCAAAGACAATAAAGCAAAACTATGCCATAGAACTAAATATGAGATCTATTTAATAACTTCCATGTAGAAGATAGAAAATAGGCTAAAGAAAATGTGTTCTGTATTTAGAGTGTATTTTAATTTATCAGTGTTCAGGCTTCTCCTCTGAGTGCTCAGTTTTTCAGAATAGAAAACTAGCCCACAGTTACTGGTAGACCAAGCTAAGAAAAGTGGTACTTGGCAAAGTCTTGGGTTTTAGCCCAGAAGGTCTTAGTAGCTGCAGTGTGCTGTGATAGTTAGGCTGGCATGTCAGCCCATGGTGGCTGAAAGGGGTGAGCCTGGCCATCTCCCCCTGCTCTCAGCATTGTGATCCCAACTTTGTGGGCACTGTAAGCTGGGATTCAAGGGTGCTTTGTGCTGTACTCCCACTTCTCCTCGTCACTTATCAGTTCACTGAAGTTCTCACATGGGAAACAGTGTAGATCTGCACCCACTCTCTTATTTACAATGTGTAGAGTCTATCCAGCACCCCCCCTGCAGAAAGAGGGCAGTTCTCCTCCCTGCCTCTTGGAGTTTCCTGTTTGCACTGCTGGCTTTGTGCTGGCCATGGCAATTGCCTGACCTTGTATGGGATAATCCAGCTTGTTAACCTGATGGGAAAAAGCTCAGGCTTCTTCATGAGTCAGGACTCTGCCAATTTGGAAGCCAAATAAGTTCACAGAAGGGCCAAGTGCACGCCAAACAACCGAAGGCAAGTGGTGTGGTTGTCAAACTAGGAATGACAAAGTGGTAGAAAGAGAACGGACAGTTCTTTGGGGTGGTGAGGCTGGGCAGTTCATTTCAGGTCACCTTACCATCTCTTAATTAAACAGGCTCAGGGGATACCATTGCAAAGGTAAGTAATAACTAAGGGACAATCCTTTGCTTCAGGAAACCATGCTGGTGAATTGGTGGGATGTTGTCCTTTCTTGGAATCGGTGCTGGCCTGATGAATTATAGCATAGGATTGCTGTAAAAGTAATAGTTCAAATGTAGCAATTCAAATGAGATATGAAATCAAGTTCTTGAAAGGTAGATTTTTTTTAAAAAAGGCACTAATAAGAAAGCCTGCAGTTTTCAGAGGAAACTCAATAGTAAAATAAGTTAAAATACAAAAGCTAAAATGACTCACCCAACAAAAGTGAGGGAAGAATTGCCAGTGGTTCCAGACAAGAGTTTCTTGTCCTCAGGCAAGCAGCCTACATTACTTCTAGGGCTAAATGGCCACTGCTTTTCCCACTCAAACATGACACCGCCCTACCAGTATAGAGGCCCTGTAGCCCTCACACTTGGACCACAATCCAGAGTTATGCTAGGGGCTGCATGATCACAGGCACACATTCCTGCTTCACCTGCCATTCTCCCAAGAGATCTTATGGACTTACAGAAATGGCACAGATCTGGACCCACTGTTGGCTGTGGAAATAATAAATTATGGGGCAGACAGAACTATAGGATTTTAGTAAAGGAGGTTTGTAGTTTTGTGGGGGTTTTGGTGTGTTTGGTTTTGTTGTTGTTGTTGTTTTTTTAACAAACAGACATTCTTGGATTTATTTTCCAATATAGAGACTCCAGGCAGATGTCATAGATCTTCAGTTTGTACCTCTGCAGCATTATTCAAAGAATTGAGCGTGCTTAGTATTTCACCAAAAGAGATGAAGAACTAACAGTTGCTTTGCTGGAACTTTTCTTTGTGATATCCATATATCACAGAAATTATACATGGGGCCAGGATGAGGATTTACCATTTACTTTGCAAGCCATCAGCCCGCAGGACAGTTATAGTCTTGGCTAGTACAATGATGGAAGGTCGGGTCCAATTGTTTAAAGCAAAAGAGCTGAGAGCCCAGTCTGTGAGGTGCACAGCATCCTCAGGTCTCAGGAGAAAACAGAGTGCTAAAATTCACTGGAGTGGAAGCATACAAGATATGAAATTCAATACTTCAACAAGCTCTGCAAAAGTACTAACCTATTTGCAGCCCATTCTCAATAATGTGGAAATTCAAAAGTTACCTATTAGAAGCACTCTCTCTGACTGCTTTATGTATGCTTTACTTCGATTTTAGTCCCTTTCTGACTATTTTTCTATTGATATCTCTTATTTCTTTTCTCTTCAACCTAATTTTGTCCCTTCTCCATCTTCCTATTTTTTTATCCCTGCAGTTCATGTCAACAGCTGGAGATTGAGCTGTTGGGTGAGATTTCTTCCTATATTGGACAGTTTTACCCGCTGACCCAGTGCCTGCTGTGACTTTGGCTAAGATAATACAATTCATTCAGTGTCATTCACAGCAGGAGCAGAGAAGAAATTGTTTCATTACAGGAGCACAGAACAATGATGATATTACCAAATATACGTAAACACAGAGAACTAGTTACCCACCAGCCAACAGGAGGTGGAAGCCTGGGTGAATTTCCTTGGCTAAAGCCATCTGCCAAAACTCATCCTGAAAGAACAGACACTCAATGCTGTGCTTTGAAAGTTTCAAAAGCTGTGATCCAACTGTTGAGTTCATATCCCCCAGACTGTAAACTACAGCTCTCCTAACCTGTAAAATGATACCAGCTGACTGCAGGCTCAGAGTGAGCAAAAAGAGCTGCATCAGACTCCAAAAACAGTACAGTAATTGATCTCTTTGATTTGACAAAATGTTTTAATAGGTACAAACACTGACTGAAAGAAAATGCTGGCATTCTGCCTTGTTTTGCTACCTCGCACCCCTCTTCTTCCCCACAATCCCTTTTCCTCCTCACTGGAAAAAGTAAGTACGTTAAAGGAAACAGATTTACCCAAATTACAATCCTGCATGTGAGCCAGCCAGTTTTCATGGTACTGCAGTCAATAGCATGTGCTCTTGGAACGCACCACTTTGGATATCAAAGAGGGATTTGATCAGAAGGCTAATGGGTGTTCTGAGCAGCAACATTTGTCCCTGGGTTTGCTTTGGAAGCTCGTTTCCATGTACAATAAAAGGAGCCATACACTTTTGTGCAACTGCTACCCAACACCCACAATGAGTGATTATAAGTGAAAGGAACTACTGATTCACTTAGTCATCTTCTGTCACAGATGCCCAGTGACCAAACACTAATCAACTCTTTGAAATCTTTTTCAAAGTAGATCTATACAAACAGAGAGGAAAAAAATTACTCCAAATACTTGTGGTTTTGTCAGTAGCTGCTGTGACTACTGATCAGTCCCTTTGCTGTTCTTTGGAAATAAGAGATGTGTTTAGAAATTCACAGCAGAAAGAGATGAACTGCCCTTGCAAACTTACCCCTAAATTAAGAAATCCATATTGATACTGCAACTACTAATGAAAAAAACACATTGTGGAGATTTTGTTCCCTTATGATACTGTATATCATGCAAATTAAGAACAGCCTAGATTAAATCTCCTTCTGATTCCTCAAATTTATGACATTGAGACCAAAAAGTCTCAAATACAGTTGCCCTGTGTCCTAATGTGCTTGTGCTGTAAATACTGCAGAACCTCAGAGAAGCAACTGAGCTGGACAGAAAAGGGACTGTTTCATCTCTTTCTTCCCACACCTTCTGGAATAAGGTCAGCATTCTGATACTTCTCCTTTCTTCTTGAGACAGCGAAATCAGAAAAATACTAATCTACTACCCCAGCTCCAGAGAGGATGAGAGGAGCCCGGGCACTTGGTCTCCTGTTGTTTTTAGATGACTGGTGGCCATTTTCCTGATGGGTTGTGCATGCTAGTCCCTCTTCTAGCTTGTGCTGCTGGTGAAAGCCCAGCAGCTGCTTCCTCTGACCTCTGCAGGGTTTGAGTGTCTTGGTTTTCAGCCTGCCCTCCTTGACCCCTGGAGCATATGAACCATTCTCTCTTGCCATGAGCACAGAGAGCCTGGGGCAGGGTGAGAACAAGTACACACCTGCTTCACAGGTGCAGGTCTGGGCAGCAGGGCCAGTTTTCGGAGTATTGGGGGTATTCCTATATGGAAAAGAGTAAAGGAGAGGTGTACTTGCTAGAAACCTGCAAGCTTGGTTGTCTGAATAAGTGAGGCCTTTAACAATGTAATTTGGACTGCAGTACTTGGAGGCATCTAGCCAGGATTTAATTCTGTCATGTCCCTTTTAGTTTTTGTCACCTTCCTGTGCTTTTCTCTGACCAATTGAAATTTGAAAGCTATAAAAAGAAGGCATTTTTTACAAGGATCTAGAAGTGCACGATTTTTCCTCTTATTGTGAGTTTTAATATTGCTGATATCCATCAAATTTAGTTGCTGCCTGACATGTCAGTGTGAATATATACAACTCTCTTTCCTGAGGATAGCTGAAGTGACAGATGATTTCATTGTTGGGTGTACAATAGGCACAAGTACAATGGAAGAGAAGGGCTGACATCTGTTATGGTGATATGTTTTCAAAAACATGTATTGTCATTTCTTTCTTTTGTGTGTTATGCAATGATAATTAGGAGTGGCAAAGTGAGCATCCATTCGGCTGCTCAACAATCTGTATTAGCACCTTCCAGTGTCTGACAGTGCAGTAAGTATCTTTGAATACCACATCTTTCTATTTCTGAAGTAATGTGCAAAGACAGCAAAGGAACTACTGTTTATATGAACCAAAATCTAGTAGTCCTCACTTAGGTCAGCTCCAGATGCTTATGTTGTGTCCATGAAATGTCCACAGCATCATCCACCCTGGAAGTAAGGTCAGGGTAATTTTCTGTGCCCTGTGTTTTCTCTCTCCTGGTTGTCTCTCTACCCTGAGCATGAACTTTCCATGATATTTCATGCCCTCCACCATGACAGAGCAGTAAAACTATAATACTGTAATGACTATTCAATGACTAACTTGTAACTGAACAATAATCTTTACATCTTTGCTGAATTTGACTCATTCCCATTTGAAAAACTGCTGCAAGTCCAGATATGACTGGTGGGTTATAGAGTACCACAGCCCACTTGAGATAGTAAGCTGTATTCTCTGCTGAGAGCCACATTTCCCAACAGCCCAGGATCCCACCATCTGGGGGATCTACATTTTTTTAGATAACATTGTAGTTTCCCTAAAGTCCATTTCTAATTTAAAAATAAGAGCGAGCAGGTAGAAGGGAAAAGCAGAGGAAGGTATAGAGGGGCCATATTGCAAATGCAGATTCAAAACCAATAGCTGCAGTTGTAGCTGTCAGCACACAACAGCACTCAGTGTGCACTACACAGAGCTGAGAGGGACGTTGAAGATGGTGCTTACAAAATCAGAGTTGATTCTTTCTGTAAAAGGTAGTCTGGGAAGAAGTAAAAACATCAGCAAGGGACTCAGATGTTGGAAAAGAGTAAGGCTGGTCTTTGAAAGTGAGAAAGATCACAACAGGAGAGGGCAACTGAGTCACGAAGAGCTTTCAGAAAAAAAAAATCAGAAATGAGGCTGCATTTTTGTTTCCCTCATTCAGTGCTTAATTTTCTCCCCAAACACCCTGCATTCCACATCACCTGAACATATTATGATCTCCAGCCTATCTCACCACCATCATCCTACGTGCTAAGGAAAAGCTGTGTTCCTTGTTTTACATCCAATCTCTTAGTGATTTACTCTTTGAACCTTTACATATGTAAAGCTGTTAGCACTCAGCATTTTTTACTACTGGTAGCAATTTTCCATGTGGAGGTGACTCATCTCCTCCCACACTTTTTCTTGGGAGGTTTTTGCTTCCAAACTGAAGGTCTGAAGGAACAGGTTGGGATGGATGAAACCCTGCTCTTGTCAGAGGTGCAGGCTGTTAAGCAACAGAGTGGAGCTGGCAGGGCCGTAAGGAGCCTCAGCTGTGCCAAAGCCACCACAAACAGCTGTGGCTAATGAGAGCTGTGGTGGCCACCACAGGCCCTGAGCTAGCCCTGTGGTCAGATTGTCAGCGCAGGGAGGGGTTTGGTGTGAAGATGTGTTCTCATGCCTGTCTTGGGGGTCAGGACTATCTGCAGCCAAAATCCAGGTAAGGCAGCAAGTTACAGAAGCAACTAGCCTCCTGTGTCACTTTAATATGTGTTGAAATGTAGCATTATTTTTAATGGTTATTTTCATCTGAAAAGTGGAATTAAGAAAAGCTGGTGAAGACTGAATTACATCTCAAGATTTAGACATTGCAGTAAAATCTGAATATCTGTTCCTTGATCTCTGCTTCTGATTTGCTATATAATATGGGTAAATTCCTATGTGTGTTCTGGATCAGAGAATGAGCCCTCTAGTCAGTCTGTTTTGTATCATCTCACTGGTAAAAAGACAAAAGCTAGGAGATAGGATCTTCTGGCACTAGTATCAGCCTACTCTTGCCTTTTTTCATTAAAATAATGAGAGAGAAAAGGAAGGAGCTGCAGGTGAAGTTTTTGTGTTCTCTAGCAGTTCCACAGAGACAAAGGGAGACTGGTGGGGTTAGAAGCAAAGACGAGTGGGATAGAAAGGGCTGTTTTCATAACTATGTGCAATAAAACACTTATTACCAATACTTCCCCGTCTCTTTCAAAGGTTGAAATATAAGCAGTGAATGAAGGTTCAGGCTAGCTTCATTTGTATTTGGTTTATCCTTAGTCTAACTGCAAACATTTCTCTTTTGTAAGAGAAGGTGAAATGTTTGATTATGCCTCTGTGGTTATCCTCACAGCAGCTGTAGTACATGTGGTAGATCTGTCTTGAAGCACCTGGAGTGAAAGAAGGCTACATGACTAAATCTTGTGCTTGCTCTTGATAAACTCGTCACAACTCTCAAGTTGTGGTGAGTCACTAACTTGAATAATGGGGGGCTTTACTTCTTGTCCAAGAGCCTGTGGAAAGGGTAAGGAAATTAGTAGGACTGCCTGTGAGTTCTTCGGGCAGGACAGATAGTCATTAAGACACATATATGAATAAGAAGTTCTTCTAATGAACCT
Source organism: Pyrocephalus nanus (assembly GCA_038380795.1). NCBI lineage: Eukaryota > Metazoa > Chordata > Aves > Passeriformes > Tyrannidae > Pyrocephalus > Pyrocephalus nanus. Next base: position 88,282,609 of record CM076260.1, on the reverse strand, counting down.
TTCTTGGGTTGTTTATTGTCTGCCAGCGCAGTTGCTATAATGCGGTGTGATGGATAGTGTCCTGAACTGCCATTAGCTGAAAAATAGAAAAAAGCTAATATGTTGGCTTCAGGCCTCTTTGCTTGTGTGTTGGGGTTTTTTAGTGCTTGAGTTTCTTCTAGAGATGATTTCCCTGTACTGGCACTTGAAAAGATGTGGGTGTCTTTGTGTAGGAATCCACCTGTTGTAGTGACCTGGGGAACTTGTACTGCAGTGTCTGTCACTGGCAGGGACACAAAGGCCATCTGAATTCCTTTCAAACCAGGCCAAGGCCAGCCTTTCTGTCACACTGAGCAGCTGTGCAAGGCAGTGGTGGTAGGACTTCTGTAACTATCATTGCTGGCTTATTCCAGCTGCAAAAGTGCCTGTGAAATTGGAGTCTGTGAAAGGGGATTTAATCATGTGGTTTGATTCTTGCAGAGCTTACAGATAGAATCTCTCTTATAGTTGCACTGTCTCCTCCCGGTTTAACTCCCTACAAAAATGCAACAAGAAAGTGAGAATTTAAAAGGCAAAATTACTTGGATTTCTTTTTCTTGGTCTATGCCTGTGTAAATGTTCACCTTCTCAAAATTTTTTTATGTGTCAATTCTGTCTGTTCTTATGCTCATGAAATAGAATTAACTTAAAGGAAGGAACTTATAGCTGAGTAGCAGTGTTCACTAAATGTCAAAAACATCTCAACCGTGTGTCTCATTGTGACAGTCTTTAAGATTGAACTTTTGGAAGATATAATAACCTCTTATGCCTTGAAGGACCCTTTTTGTTTTTTAGTTGGGGGTTTTTGCTTATGTTTTTTGTTTAGTCATTTGGTGGTTTTGGTTGCTTTTTCTATTTCTTTGTTTAAACCCTTTCCTCAAATTCTTTATTAATTTAAGATGTAAATCATTCCAGTCCCCTAGGGTAAGACTTCTTAAACTTATTTCTCAAGAAAAATCTGCAGACAACCTTATTTTGAAAGCAAACTAAACACTAAACTGCATTTTGAATATTGCTTATACTTACTCAGCTTTGTGTGTTTTGCTTGTATGGCTAAAAGGCTTGTTAGTTGCCTTTTTCTCTTCCTTGATTCAGCTTTTATTCAATCCTTTGCATTATATTCTACCTCTTTCCATTTTCTTTATCCTTTAGGCAGCCCGGTTTCTCTCTTCGTTTTTTCCCCCACTTTCCAAATATCAAAATTGTAAAAAACAAGTTCAAACTACTTTCTCAGTGATTCTTGTGCCACTTGGTGATGGACCTTTTTATTAATCTTACTTTCAAGTCACATGACTGTATCTCTGTGACTAAGAGCAAGGGTGGTTTTGTTTGTAGTGTGGAACACTCCTAAAAACAACGAAGCACATACTTACTGATTGGAGCTATAAGGAGAGCATTCTTTAATTATGTATTTAAACCTTCTGTTTGTCACTTGCAGTCTTCATTTTAGTATGTACATGCTTCTTTGAATCAGGGCCCCTTCATCCCTCTCTCCTCACTTTTGTCCAGTGTTTGACTGATGAAAAAAATAATTGTGAGGTACAGTGGAGAGTAAATTCAGAAGTAGACAGTTCTTAATAATGTTAGTCTTTATTGCCACTTTGTGTAGTTCTGCAGAATAGAAGGACTGGAGTGGCATCAGAGGGCAGGAGGACATGGTGGGGCAGTGGTGCTCTGATGGGTAGCAGAGAGGTTCACTGTTCATGATTTTGGCCTATCTTTGCCCTTTATGTGTAGGGAAGCAAGAGGGTTATTGATGGGTATAACTGACAGCTTAATAACCCAGAACTTACCATCTGCATGCCCTCTTTCTCTTCTTGTTTGGCTTTTGTCAGCACCATTTAGGGCTGGGTGGCAGCAAGGTAGACAGAGGGCAAGGTGCAAGCTGTGGGAGGAGACTCGTCATACCCTTTCTAGTGATAGCTTGTTTATCTACCATTTACTTTCTGTTCCCATTTTACTGGTACAGAGTTGAATTGTGCTGGTTGGACCAAGCTATGAATGCTCCCACATTAAAGCTAGAGCTTTTTGGTAGGTTCTTTTTAACCTGAGTGAGTTCTCACCAGGTTGAATGCACAACTCTATGGGCAAATGTACCAGCATAATGGGAATGAGAGCACTGAAGAGCAAATTAAAAAGTTAGGAAAAGAGTTAAGGGGCTGCTGAAGTTGCTTTTGCTGCTGAGAGATGTGCTTGTCAAATCTCAATGCATAAGTGTGATTACTGCAGCAGAGCAGTATGTGTCAGGCTAGAGATTCACCAAGTGTGTCTCTTGAATAGTCTGGAGAGGCATCTGTCCTCTCTTGTCAAGACTTGTCATACTTAGTCAAGAACATGAGAATTTTTTTATTATTATCTGACTAGATGAAGACAAAAGTGGTTTTTACAGTTGTAAAATATCATTCCCCTCTTAGAAATGTAGTCCTCCTGGGTAAGAGTGATTTTTTTTCTAATAACTGCTAGTTTTAGGACTAGTCAAGGTACAAGGAGGACAAGGAAAATGTCTCAGTAACAATGGTACTCAGCCACTACGTGCTCCAAAGTCTGCCTTCAGTAATTTTCATGTGCAATCCAAATACCTGTGCCAGGTATTTTGGTAGCCACAACTGAGCACAGAGGTAGTTCAGCTCCAAATGGACAAATGCTTGGTAGACATGATCTCCTTAGAGAATCAGTTGCTGAGAAATGCTACATGTTGGGTATGTATCCATAATCCTGCCAATAACAAGGGATGGTCCATTAAAACTAGAGCAGCAAAGAAATTTGGCCACCCAGTGAAGATTCATAAGATGAGATTGTTCTTAAATTTATGGTCTATGATAGAAGAAGTGATGAAAGTGATTCTGATCCATTTCACAGCAGCTGAGAGCTAGGAATACTCTGGGATAAAGTTATGAGAACCAGTTTCTTTGCATCGCTGTGTTGCAGGGGTCAAACAGCCATTTCCTGCCACCAGGGAGAAAGCCCTGGATGTCTTCTGACAGGTACTATATGTTAAAATCCTGCCACCACAGAGATAAATAAGAACAGGACTCTCTAGTTAAAGCATTTGAATGGGGAGCTGTAGGGTCCATCCCCTTACTCAATGTCTCTGCATTTCTTTGGGGCTTTTTTTTTTTTTTTTTTTTTTTAATTAGTATAGTAAAAAAATATGCAAAGCCTGGACTTGTGCTCGAGTGCCCTAAATGCTATATGACAGATCAGGCTGTATTTTGACCTTTACATTCCTGGCTGTATGACGTTCCAGTTTCTAAAGAAGGGATCAGCCCTGTGATTGTGTACTCTTGGAAAGAAGTCTGACTGCTAGGCTATTACACACAACCTGTTAACTGCATTCAGAGCATGTCTACCTATTTGGACAGAGGATGCCTAGCTATTTGATAATTTATATTTTTATAATTGATAATCACTAACAGACACAGAACCACTTCTTCAGGTTATGGAGCCCTGATTATCTCGGATGTGTTGCACAGGGAAAGTGAAAAATGCAGGACTTGGTCTGTATTTTGCCAAACTCATAGCACACATGAATGAGGAAAGCCCCTTTCTGTTGATGGTAGAAGATTCACAAGGGGGAAATAATTTGTCTCCTAATGACCGAGAGGTGCTTGGCTTCCCCTGAAGCCAATTTGATGTGCCTCCTGGAAATGATGTTCTACTGATTTCTGTGAAATATTTGGAAAGAGATATTTTTGACAAGAGGTCTGGAACCATAAATGTCATCTGAACTAAAGTAGTTCCCAGAACTTTTTAATGGGATTAAACATGCTGCAGGGACACTCACGTCCCTCACCAGGATTTCATCCAAACTCTTCACTGAGTGGTGTTGTAATTGCAGTATGTAAAAAGGGTGAATTAGTTGTTTTTATAGCTAAAGAGTAGATTGGACATTTGAATGTGTCTTATTTAAATGCGTAAAGATGTTCTTATTTATTGTCAACTTAGCAACAGTACTTTGCAAACATTCATTTTTGTATAAATTAAAAACAACAACCCCCCCCTTCCCAAAAAAAAACACAGCAAAAAAAACCCTACGATCCTAACTGGATCCCTTGCCAGTTGGATCTGTGTTGGTAAACGGCAGAAAGTAAATAACAAATCACATAGTGTTATATTTGTGGTTTTGCCTCTGTTGGTGTCTGCAGCCAACTACCTTTGAATCGCAAGATAAGAGTACATGTGGTTCATGGGTGCTTACAGTAAATAATGTGACATTCGGGAATGTGATACTGCAGGTAGTGCATCGTTTCAACATCATCTTTACCAGTATTTGCTCTGGAGTACTTTTAGGATGCAGTAGCCTGTTGGGCCAGAAGATAGAAGACATAGGTTCATGTTGAAGTTCTAAATCACACAGAAGAGGAGGCATTAAACCCAACTTTCCTATATCCCAACAGAGCACTCCTTTAACCCTGGTTTATTTGAAGTCTAAATGTCTCCATTTTTCATGGAAAGGCAATCTGCTTCAACATCTATCTCCAAACAGGAGAGCTTCCAGGGAATTAGGCACTTCTTTCCAGGATTTTTAGTTTTGTGGGTTTGGGGCTTTTGTGTGTGTGGGTTTTGTTGGTTTCTTATAATTATTTGTATGAAGAAGGGAACATCCATTGAGAAGATGGTTCTTAGCTGCAGCTCTGGAATGTGTGAAGAAATAACAGGCAAGGTGTGAATACCCAAATTCATCCCTGCTTACAGCTGTAGTTTAACTTCCCTTAACCCCTTCTGGTGCCGGCATTATGGAGTCATGCCTTTGCCTGTAGTACAACTTGGCCCGTAGATGCTGGAATCTTCTGTATCCTGGTGGGGAGGGGTAAGTGCAACTCAATAGTGCAAAGCTTTGATTTCCTAGGCATGGTGAACTTTGTTTGAAAGAACTAAAGTGGGGGTCTAAAATGACCGTCTTTTTCTGTTAGTCTTTATCTTGTGTGGTTAGTTCCAGCTGAGTTGAGCATTCAAGAGTCTGTGCTATTCAAATTTGGTGAGTGCAAATTACCCATCTTTACTAAAAATGAGAGTGCAAGGAGAAAACAAATAGGCTCTTGTGCATTCCCACAAAAAGATTTCAAATCAGGAAAGAAGACAAGCTGCTTACAGGTAGAACAAGCAAAAGGTTCCCAGCAATGAGATAGCTGAAGTGGAATCTTTGCTCTCATTCCTGAGGCTTTTTGACCCATAGTAATTTTTTTCTCCCTGTCGCTTTCTCCATCACAGCAAGTGGAGTGCAATTGGGCTGCCCTTGGCTGTTTGCCTTCCTTGCTGCCCTTGCAGACACAAATTGCCGTGTTTCCCACACACACACACACAAGAAAACCTTTTATAAACCATACTGAGCTGATCTTTTAAAGCTAACAACTTCACTGGTTGCTCCAGAAACTTCAGTAACATTCTAACCAATGTTAGTGCTTCGGTTTCAGCTTTTTTTGAGTTATTACCAGCCCTTGGATATAAGGATGCCCTCTTGGATCTTTAATTCAATTTGGGCTGTTTAAAAAGATTATTCTCTTGGTGGAGGCTGGAAGAATGCATGAATAGTCTAATTTGACCACTCTGCAAAGAAAGCGTGCGGGATCTTAGCCAGCAATGCTTGCAGGTAACCCAGGGACCTAGTCTATCTTTCAGAAATTTAGCCTTGATTTGAAGATTACTTGTAGCTGGCCTCTTCCTTGCAGCCTTGGGTATTTCAAATATTAGTAGTTGTTTTACCTTCATCTAACAGATGGAGCCTTCTGGTTATAGTTACTCTCTTTCTATAAGTTCCTGTAGATTGTAATCAAGTTAACTTTTGACCTTCTCTTTGATACCTTAAATCCACAAATCATCCTCACTATGAGGCCTTGTGTCAATTTTGTGTCATTCTTATAGACAACTATTTTTATTTTTTTCTCAGATGGGAATGGGAAAGGGTCAAATTCTCAGTAAAAGGAGATCCTGTGTACTAACTTGTATTCTAACATGGGAGTACCATGGCCTTTTCAGTATTAATGTGTAGGTGTTGGTTTATTGAGGTAGTTAAACATTAATATTCCTATTTCACAAACTGAGAAACTGGAACTGAGCAGTCAAATATCTTATTCAGGGTCATGCTGTGATCCAGTGATACCTATTCCTCTCACTGCTGGATGTCCACAGCAGTGCTCCTGACATCTGAACCTGAACACTTCCTCTGTGATGACTTTGAGACAGTAGCTGTTAACGTGATGTGTATGCGTGTGCCTACCTTTGTTTAAAAAAGAGCATTAAAAAATTGTTAGAAAATTGTTAAAGTTAAGAAATCCGACACATCAAAGAAAAAATCACTATCAAGACTAGATAACATTTATAACCTTTTTCATACATTAGGGAAGTATCTCGTGATGTCAGTGCCTATGCTTTAATTTTATCTTTCTGCAAATACTCCTTGCCTCGCCAAGTATACAGACAACAGCAAAGGTAGCCAAAAACAGAGATGTGACCAGAAATGTTAAAGCAAATTCAGCTTGTAATTGCAAAGTGAGTGTTACTTTCTTCTTCCAAAGTTACTGTAAGAATGCCTTTGCTTTTGAAATATTCCCTGTAATTAGCATCTGGGTTGGACTCCTGTCATCAAGTTGAAGAAAAACAGATGATCTGATATATTAAAATGTATGTTTTGTTTTGCTTATAACAAACATATCTAAATAACTCTCATTAGATACAGGTATAATCAATGCACCAACACATACATTATTATCGAGACACCAAAACTTGAAATAATATATAACTTACAACAGGCTTTAGAGAAGCTTGAAAATCTAGTTGGCAGTGTCTAGAGGGAATATGAATTTTCTTACCAGGTTATGACCTTGCAAATTCCTTTATAGGGCTTGTTCTTTCTTAATAATGCTGAGGCTGAAACTATTACATTTCAATGCATCTAAATTCCTTTCCTTTGTTTGCCCCTGGAATGTGTGTTCTTAGTCACCTAACTATTGAAGACTTGGGTGCCTTTTTGTCTCTAACTTGTCCTGGAACATTACTGTCTCCATGGCAGAAGAGGATAGGTATGGCTGATAATAGTATCTATTTAATACTTTCCTCAAATAATGTCTCCTGAGTAGGAGGAACAGGCAAGCTAGAGCCTGTTCTTAGGTAGCTTTGTAAACTTCTGTGACAGTATTTCAGACCCTTACAATCTCTAAGGGGCAGGAGGGAAGACTAATATTTTCTTAGTTCAAAGGCCTACAAAATGGATAATCCAGTTTATCAGAAATTTGGATTATTCTCTGGCCAAGCAGGTTGTGTTCTGGCCGAAGTAAACACAGTTTATAAAGGTCAGTTTGTCTAATCAAGAAGCATGAGGATAGCCAGGACAGAGTTTAAAAGGATCCAGTTTATTCAAACAACAGAAGTAATACTACTTTTTTTTTTTTTTTTTTTTTTTTTTTAAATAGCATTTTACTATTGATTAGAGAGAGAGATAAACCAAAAGATAGCTGAGAATTCTGCTTGGTATGTATTTACATCTTTTAGGTCCTAGTAAAATATAATATATCAATCTGTGCTGTAACACTCAAAATCAATCTTTTAAATCAGATATTTGACTTAAGCTACCTGAACAATTCCAAGCAATGGGAGGGAGGAACCCCAAATATGTCCTTTGCTTAGTAACAATTTACAAAATGCAGGAAGGATAATCTCATCCCTTCACAGGAAATAGTTCAATATATTCTCATAGTTGTCTCCTATCTTGTCACTACTAGGACTAGAGTTACTAGTATTTGAGTAAAGTTGGGTTTATTATTAACCAAAGCTTATGTAAGATGTTATTGCATCTGATTCTATTTTTGCAGTTACTTAGACTCTGTTGGTTTTTTAGGGACAAAATGCTGCCTGTGTAAGAGTGCTTATACAAGGAAATTGTAATTAGTACTGGCTTGGCAACAAACTGAAATTCATAAGGAGGTTGGTGTGGCCAGTCTGTGCTTCCTGCAAACCAGAGGGTGATGCCTTGCTTTTCTGAGATTTTGAGGTAGGGCTGTAGGTGTTGGGTGAGGCATAGAGGAGGATAATACCATGTATACGATGCAGCAGGCTTGAGCTGGCAGGGTGCTGCTGCAATAGCTGGGAGCAAGACCCTTCCCAGTGGGTGCCATCAAGTGCTGCAGCACCCAAACTCAGGGGAATCGGAGTCTGTACTGGATCCTCATTCTGTGCACGCAAGGTCCCAGGACAGGGCACCTCCCACAGAGGAAAAGGAGCAGAGTGTGCAGCTTTTTAGCCAGTCTGTCAGAAGGCTGACTGCATGGCAAAAAGGCACCTCCTGGTTGGGGTCTGAACCAGCTCTGAACCTTTCTAAGAGGTTATGGGAATTGTCCAAAACAGTGCTAGCTTGCATGAGCCTGGTGGTGTTGCCCTCCACTGCATGTAGAAATATGCCCTTGTGCAATGTGTGGTTAGTGTGGGATCGATTAAATACTACTCTACACAACCACGTGTCAGTTTGTCCTTTTAAAATGTCTCAGTACTGCTACTATTCTGTTGATTTCCCCCCTCTTCCTTTTTTTTTTTTTTTTTTTTCTTTCTGGGAGGCATAAATGGAAACAGGAGAGGACAGGCAGGACTAAGAGAATACCAGGATGGACACAATCAGGATTTTACTCAGGAAGAGGCATTCACAGCCCTGCTGTGAATGCTGGGACATGCAGAATACCTCTGGCATTTTTTTCTTGCCTATCCCTATACTGCACGATGGCACTGAACTCCATGAGCTCCAGGCATCCCTGGCCTTACCCATTGCCTCAAATGTGATGCAGTGTGCAGGTCAGTCAGTTCTGGCACATGAGAACTGTGAAAAAAGCTGTGATATGGCCTTGTGAGTGTGAGGGGAGGACAGTGCCCCTCACACATACGAGTCAACCACAGTGTCTATTATTTAAGAGAATAGCCAAAGTCTCCTGGCTGCTGTGAGTCAAGTACATGGCACACTTAAATGTGCCAGGGTCATGTGCAGCCTGTTAGGGAGAAAGAGCTTTTTTTTTAGTGGTTTGGCTTTGCCCAATTAATTAATACATACAGAAATAAATATGTAGGTCTGCCTTAAACCTTTCAGTCTCTGCTGCTTTTTTATTCCAAATCAGGGGAGTGAGGGGGAAGCAGAGAGGTACAAACTGGGACCTGTGGCTCCTGTGTGGAAGTGCACCTTGGTTTGTGGTGAGGGATCCCACTATCTCTGACCCACTTACCTGCAGGCAGCCGTAGTGCCTCTCTGATGCTGTTGGCTAAGTACAGCCCTGGGGAGGCATCCTCTGCCATGAGCAGCAGTTGGGGCTCCTCACCTGTCACCCTGAGGGCAGCTCATGCTGGGTGTCTCCAGCTGTCCACAAAAGCCAGCCCAGGGTGAGATAGTGCCCTTGGAAACCTGGATGTTTTGCTGATGGAGGGTCCAATCTCACTTTCAAATCTGCCTTTTACCTGTCCTCGGGGTTGAAAACCTTCTGGGGCCTGAGAGCACCTTGGAGCTCCTGTGAAGTCTCAAGTACGTGTGGCTGTTTTCTAGAGGAAGATTGCCAGAGCATGTCACAGCTGTCTCTGGCATGAAACTACAGGAAAAAAAAAAAGCAACTTATCTGTGCCAGTGACACAAAAGTATGAGGTAGCTCCCCCAGGTTTTGTCTGAGCCATTTCAGGGTGGGGGGTGGATTTTGTGGTTCCTTAGGAGTATGGGGTGTATCTCAGGTTGACAGACAGCCCCAGAGCTTGGAGCTGCAGATGTGGAACACAATTACTTCTGCTAGATCAGGGTGTGAGCCCCTGTGGAGAAAGGCCGTCATCTTTAGGAGGGGAAAATGGGGCTGTTGCGTGAGAGTTGGTGTCTTTGCCTTATCTGAGTCACAGACATAAACAGATGAAGGAAATAGGTTAGTTGATGTATGTGCTCTTGCTAAATGGCATTCAAAATGAGAAATTGGTCTGCTTTTCCCAGGAAAGTGGGGGAGGAATCTGCTTTTCCTCTTTCTTCTCTTTTCTGCCATATATATTAAAAAAAAAAAAAAAAAAAACAAACACAAACTAACAATAAAAAAAAAAAAAAAAAAAAAGAAAAAAAAAAGAAAACTCCAACACCCAAACCAAATAAACCAACCCAAGAATAAAAATAACTCCCAGGACCTTGTCTAATACTCCTCTGCCGAGCTGGATAGAAATCAGTCAAATCTCAAAGCTATTTGATCCTGGCTGGGGGGTGGTGGGGTGGTGGACTGAGAGTTGCATGTTCGGGTCATAGGACAACAATTCAGGTTGGAAGGGATTTCAGTGGATCATCTACTCCAACCTACTAATGGAAGTGGGATGAGCTATTTTAGCTTATGAAATGAGGCCACAAAAAACCAAAACCAAAGCAAAAAAACCCTGTTTACTCAAAGTCCTGCAGTAATGACTGAAGACTAGAGTGTAGCTACATATACGGATGTTTTACACAAGCTGTGATTGCCACAGAGCAACAGTTCCTTGGGCTTTTGTTACCAGTCATGCTCACATATCCTGACTTTTCCCATTGGAGCAAAGAGGGATGGGTTGGATCTGAAGAGGTATGTGAATAGTCTAGCCTGGCACTCTTTCTTACCTGGATGGGGAAGCCATGGTAGGATCATTCAGGCTGGTGTTTTGAGGGGTGACAGAACACTTCCCCATAATGCTGGTTGCAGAGGGCAAAATCCTAAAGAGCATCTCCTGGCAGAGCACCATCATCCATAGTGAAAGTGAGTTTTGGAAAAAGCAAACTCTGGCCCTTCTGTATCTCTCAAATCTTGGGAAAGATGACAGAGAATTTTTTTAAATAAATACAAGGAGGACTATGGAGGGGGGAAAAAAAAACAAAACGAAAAATTAGATTTTTTTTTTTTTTAATGCATGGAAATGCTTTCTATTAAAATCTGTCTTGATTTTTTTTTTTTTAAAGAAAACAAACCTTTTAACATTTTCCTATGGCACAGTGAATCCAAATACAACAGTGACAAGTTGGTTCATGGGAACCGGAAACTGAAACAGGCTAGAAAACAACATCCTCAGGGAAAAAAAAAAAAAAAAAAAAAAAAAGAAGAATCCTTTCAGGGCTGTTTCTTTTTTATTTTTATTGCTGTCGGAAACAAGTGACCTACTGCAGCCAAGTAGGCCTGGGGCTAAAATAAAAGGACCTCCAGAAGGCAACCAAAATACACAGACCAAATGATGTACTCAATGTGAGCATAATTGCTACTGGGCGGTCCATTTCCCCTACCAATGTCTATCATTTTAATTTCTGAGGGAAAACCAAACGTAACTGGAAAGTTTCTGTGCCTCAGTTATTGTTCCCAAAGGAGGAAAAAATTGAGCAAAAGTGAAAATAGACAAGGACATGAAGTTAAGGGGGGAGAGAGAAACTCGAGGAAGATTTGATGTAAAATGGTTCTCACTGATATGAATGGAAGGATATAATATATAGAAAATAAATGTTACTATATTTGTGTATCTGTGTGCTGTAAAGTTGACAGATGACAAGCTTAAAATAAGCCCACAATTAGGGCTTATTTTAAGCTGGAATAAGGTGCAGGAATAGGATTGCCAGTAAGACATAGGTCTAAGAACTGGAAAATACTTACGACATCGTTGTAGTCTGTTGTTCCTGCCAATATGTGACTCCCTTGTGAGGCACCAATCCAGTAAAGTGCCTATGTAAGCTAATGTAATTAAATGCAAAAACAATTAAAATTGGACATTTGCCTCAGTCAGTATTATTGACATGGGAATAGCAAAAAACAAAATCTTCCCCTCTGCATTTGTCTGCTCTTTCTGTGAACCTTAAAAGCCTCAGATGCTGACAGTGTGATCGATATGCTCTGAACAGCTGTTTTCGATGACTTCTACATTCTTAAAACAACCTGTATGAAATAAATTTACAACTGAACTAACACACTCAAAACTTGTTTCCTTTATCAGTTGTAACAAACCTTTTTGTTTTTCCTATGAAGTAGTGAGCCAAAATTTTGGGAAAGTGTTTAGATGCTTGACATAATCAAGGTGTTACTATTTCAAAAACTTAGGAAGGGAGATACTTTAGACTTTTAATTTGGAGAACACCAAGAAATCTGTCTTCATGTCTGAAGAATCTCCTTTTCCATTATCTGTTTGCTAAGTGCACTACTCCCCAGGGGCTCTGTGTGATTCCAGTAAATAACCCCCATCAGATTTGGTTGTTAGTATCTGCTAATCTGGACTGATATGCAGCTGCTTGCCTGGGCTACTTATTTCACAGAAGAATCACTTTTTTATGGAGTACGCTTTTCCCTACTGCTTACTTTCTAGTGTCTAATTTTATCCCATAGTTTGCTTTCTGTTTCTGTAGCTTCAGGTTTTGGACTTAAGATGAACACTCTCAAAAATTCCCAGGCCTGTCTCCCACTGTTGCTGGAGACTGCTCAGTCGGACTAGATAGATATGTTTAGCTCTTGTGAAGAGTCTCAGTCAGTTCCTGCAGCCACATAATTGTTTTGAAGCTCTTTTCCAAAATCCCTCATGTTTGTTTACATCTTTCTGAAGTTCAGATGAAAATCTTGCTGGGTTGTCACTGGCCTTGGTAAGAAATGCATTTTGCCTTTTCTGATTCCAGATCTCTAAAGACTAAACTGGTTGTTCATGCATTGTATTGCCTGATCTCACTGTGTGGGACAAATTGGTTGTCACTGGAGTTTAATTTAAATAATGCAGATTTGCAGTGGGGATGGAAGAAGCCCTCTATTTTTCTGATTTTCACAGCTCTGATTTTCACATTTCCATGTTACTGTGTCCTTCCAAACACTGTGCATAGCTGATGTTTCCCCATTTAACATTAACTTACTTACTTAAGTTACTTATTTAACTTACTCCTAATTTACTCCTAACCCTATTTTGTCTCTCTTCTGTTCATCATGTAATATGTGGATGATGATTAAGATACCTTTCAAGCCTGCTTTCAATGTAATTAAAAAAATACCAAGGGAAATTTGATCTTTCAAAACTTCACCCTTTTCTTGGAAGCACATCATGATGGTGCCATTAATCCAAAGAGAGCATTCATCTAAAAAAATCAGAGAAGTTGAAGCAGTACTTCTTGTTCATATACTCTACGGCTTAACTAAACTCAGTGGCTTTGTTAAAGACATTTCCTTAGACAGTATTACTCGACCTAAATGTCCATTAAAAATCTTGATCTTCATTGATTTACACTGGCTTAAAATTCTGTAAGAATGTGTATAGACATTTTGGAGTGCTGTTATTTTGTTTTTCTTCTGCTCACACTGAACTCGATGAAGTCTGATTGTCAAGATGGAATAAGTACACAACTATTAACAAACTGCTCTGTGATCTTCATTTTTCACCAGTCTAGTTGAATATAGAATGAACCCTATACAAGTATGTGACACCAGAATTTAAAGAGAAGTATGTGATCACTGCACTGTTAAAGGGGTGCTAAAGTGAACTTAGCTGTTAAATAGCATACAGAAAATGGCTAAGAGTGACCTTTTTTGCTGTGGTTTCAGTTAACTCATACACTTGACTTGCTGAGATAGAGTACCTTTTTTCACCTACTCGACTCTCAGTCCACTCATTCAGCCACTTCTGTGCAGAAGCCCATGCAGATTTTGGGTGTTTATGAGAATCTATTTCATGAAGAGAGTGTCCAAGGTGGAAAGTGTTTTAGGACCAGGAGTGAATGCAGTACATAGCAATGAAGACAGCCAGTGAACTTGTAGGTGATGGTGGAAGATGCTGTGCGCTGCATTACTGCTTGTCAGCTGGCAGAGTGTACTGAGGTACCAGCAAGTGTGCAGCAAGCCTTCTCAAGCTTTTTTGTAGTCTTAGTGGCAGCCCACCTATACCAGCCCTTAGGAGATGATCACAAAAGGAAACTCCCCAAATGTTTATTCTACTGCATAACAATGCAGATTTTCCCTGATAATTTTTTTTTTCATCCTACTTTGAATTTCAAAAGCTTATTGACAACCTTCCACCTTTTCAGTTTCAGGGTTTATGTACAAGAAAATACTTTTTCCATACCAGAATATCTGATGTAACAGTGCTGTGCCATTTGATGTGGCTGCTGCTCTTGCACTGTTCCTCTGGCATCTTTTCAAAGCGTGCTTGAATACATGTTGCATCCCAGAGCTGCCTTTTAAGACAAAGGGCATCCATTTCCTGATCCTCTGTCCCTTTTAGGGGAGGCATCAGGTAGAGCATGGAACTGGTGGTCCCATGTGCCACCAATTCCAGACAATTGGTGGAAAAGCAGCCAGCTAGTATGGGACCAGTTGTAGTTGTATGGTAATTTAGATTGAGATCAGGAATGGTATCGTTTTTGCCTCAGAGACAAGGGGATTTGTTGTGGTGCCCGTGGCTACTCCCATGCCCTAAACACTGATCACATTGCTAGAGAGCCTCTGCAGTTTATTCCTCCAGTGGTTTTATGAGCTAACCACACCCGCTGCTGGTTTCTACAGTACCAATTTACAAGATTGACTGGTTTGGATGAGGAAACCCACATTTCCTGAGGTATCCCAGGCAGCTCAGAAGCCAAGATCTTAAGAAAATTAACTGAAGTGGTGAATTTTTCTCAACATTCAGCTTTAGAGAAGGCTGTTTGTTTCTCCTTCTGTGGAGGAGGCAGCTGCAGACGAGTGCTCTCGAACATTAGGAACTTCTGCTATTGCTCTTGTTGCAATAGTTGAACTTGCTAGCCATTTTTTTTTGTTTGTTTGTTTTAGTCTTGATCCCACAATAATTTTATGCCCTATGAGTAATCAAACTAGAGTCCTTAAGTGCCCTTACACAGGTAAGTGAATATGCAGATGCGTCAGTCTTTAACCACAAAGGAGGAGAGCTCTGTATCACTCCTTTGCACCAGCTCCATGCTGCTTGGACTCCTTGAGATGAATCAGTCTTACTAGCAAAAATTTATGCACTTCAGATACTTTGTTTTCTCCTGGGTTAATCGTAGAGTGTTTTGGGTTGGAAGGGCCCTTAAGATCACCTAGTTCCAAACCCCCTGCCATGGGCAGGGAGACCTTCCACTAGACCAGGTTGCTCTAAATCCCATCCAGCCTGGCTTTGATCTCTTCCAGGGATAGGGCATCTACAAGTTCTCTGGACAACCCATGTCTGCTTCACTACCCTCACGGTAAAAAATTTCTTCCTAATCTAAACCTACTCTCTCTCAGTTTAAAGCCACTCCCCCTTGTCCTCTCACTACATGTCCTTGTAAAAAGTCCCTCTCCAGCTCTCTTGTAGCCCCCTTTAGGTACTGGAATGTGCTGTAAGATTTCCCCAAAGCCTTCTCTTCTCCAGGCTGAACAGCCCCAATTCTCTCAGCCTGTCTTCACAGGAAGGCTAAAGTGGCTGATAAGAATAGCTCAATGTAAGACAGGAATGGGTGTGGGAAGCTGAATGGTGAAAATACTTTTCACCTGTGATGAACAGTTAGATCAGCTCATTTGGTCTTCTGGAGCTCCAGTATTCTTCCTGCAGCAAGGCCTTAATGCTTTGGACAACTCCTGTAACTGGGGGGAGAGGCCAGGAGGAAGAGCCTGGTCCACACCAGCCTCAGCCCGTCTGGATCTCTGGTTGCCCGTTGAAGCTTTCCTGTGTTGTCCCTGCAGCTCTCGAGTGCTAGAAAGTGTTACAAAAGTTATACTTGAGGAGATATGAGCGGCTGGAACTCTTTTTTTTAAAAGGAGTTTGACATTTGAGTTAACATTTTTTAACTGAAAGTTCCTAGAATTCAGTTTTGTTTTTCAAAATTACCAATAACTGTCCTGAGAGAATCAGTTTACCACATCAATTCTATAAAAGGACATTTAAAAATAAAAACAAATAAACAAACAAACAAAGGCAGCTTGTAAGGAATTGCTGGTATAATTCTAAATAGAAATGTTAGTAATAATTACTGTTAAATGCTGTGGAGGAACTCAGGGAACTAAAAATACAACTTGTAGTCCCAATTATGAGGTTTGAAATATTACAGTACTTGAAATATTACAGTACTTGAAATTGAAATATTACAATACTGCAAATGAGTTATAGACAAGATCCAGTCTAGGGTAGTACAAGGCTAAGGCTATACATCTGGAAATTTCAGAATCAACCCATTCAAAATATATAGCTGGAAAAGAACTTTAATACAGCAGCATAACTGATCGATTTTATGGCACATAGTTAGCAAATGCTGAAGCATGTGAGTCTGCTGTGTAATGACTGCATCCCACTTAGCTGAGCTCCCTGGGAGTTCCCTCCATCTCCCTAGGAAGTGCTTTGGGCATCTTGCAGGGAAAAAAAAAAAAAAAAAAAAAAAAAAAAGAGGAAAGATATGTTCCATCCTTGAAGAGGCCATAGCCTGACACTGGTGACAAGTTAAAAAACCATGGAGAAAAGGCATAGGAAAGCATGAGGGGCACCATTAAATGATGGTCTGATTACACAGCCTTGACACACTCACAATTTGATGATTTCGTCTTGATTCCGCAACCTGAAGCAATCTACCCATTCACTGCCCCCAAAGACCCAGAGATTTCCACAGCAGGCATTCAGTATGATATATTTTTCAGAAGGTTTTTGAAAAGCAGTGGTGATAATTGCTGTTGGAACCTCAACTATTGCATTTCTTCCCTTATGGCAAAGTGATTTCTTTTTATTTGGTTTCCTTTTAAAATGATCTCCTAATCCTTCCTAGTGGTTCATCCTATCAGCTAGCTTCCATGTTCATCTTAAAAGTACTCTTTTATATATAAAAAGTATACACTTTTTAAAAGTTGAGATGCTCTTGTTAAATGTAGGTTATGTCCCAGCTCCTAGCAAATACACCCTCTCACACAGAAGTATGCAAAGAAAATTTTAAGACTTTCACTCCAAATGAGTCTTTAATGTGGTTTTCTGGCAGAAAGGGAAATTGTTAGCCTGTGAAAGGATTTGTCACGTGGTCACAAAATATTCAGAGCACTGGTAGTTTCATCCACATGCTTTACCTGACAAAGAATCCAAGATCCTAAAATTCTAGTGCTACTGATCTTATGGTTAAAGTACTGTAATAATAAGTAGCTACTATAGCCCTAACTTAGATGCTGTTTGAAAGAGAACTGAATATGTAATTTTGTATTGTTCCCTCTTTAAAACAAATACTCTTTGCCTGAAAGTGTTTCCTTTTAAATAAATGTCATGTATCAGTGTGAGACTTTTTGAAAAGAAGAGGGATAAGAGAATGGGAAATTACACTTGTTTACTTTTCCCAGTAATGAAAAAGCAGGTAATTTCTTACAACTTCCCTTTGCTTAAGAAATGTCTTTAACATCTAAGAAATGTCTAAACATCTTCACAGAAATGAGTTGGAAATTAAAGATCCAGCCAAGAGCAAGCACTGAAGTGCACACTTGTGTTCAAGCAGGAGTCATTATGGGAATTACTCATATACTTTAAATGGAGCATGTGCTTTATGTGGCTGAGCTAAGTGAGCTGGTCTTTCTAAATTCAACATTATATTTATTTTCTTTTTTTTTTCTTGGTAGTTTTTTTTTCCTCCTCTTATAATGTGAAATAGTTGCCTACAAACCTGACTGAAAAAGCACAACTATATATGCTGATGCAGAGCCATACACTAACTCCTGGTTGCAGATGACCCTGAATCTTCTTGTGAAAATGAGGACTAGGTTTACCCAAAATGTAGGTGTACCCCAAACACCCCTAACATTGTTCCTTATCTACTGTGCTCATAAAGGCATAAAGAAGGTATTATCTCCTCGTGTCTTTGGCTAATGATCATATCACACAAATGCAAAGGGCTGAGCTGCTTCTGGTATCTGGTCAGGAACCCTTCTCCGTGGCTGCCCCACTAAACTCTTGCCAGTCTGATGGGGCTCTGCTGATGGGGAGCACGTGTTGGTCCTTGCAGAGCAGCAAAACCACCTTGCGGGGTTAAGATCCGGAGCCTCCTGTAAAACAAGGAGCCTGACGGCAGCTCTTCCATCTCAGAAGTACTGTGAAGAAAGTGTGCTGGTTTGCCTTGCTGCTGGAGTTAAGGGGCCTATGGAAGGACCCTCTTTGCTGAGGAATGGGGGTGATTTTGGGATCAGCAGCGCTCTGGTCTTCTTCGTTCCTTGTGCTTTTACTCATGCATATTCCTCATTCTATTGTTTTGTGTGCTTACAATGACTGGTATTTCTAAAGAGAAAAAGAGGCTTCTTTTGTTACAGATGGTGAGAGACACCCCTATACAAAAGAAAACCCTGCAGAGTGGGATACAGCAAATCGTTAACAGCAGCAATATACTCTTATCTAGCCATAAAGATGTCGGTTGAACCATATCAGAACCATCAAACCTACTCTTCCAAGAGCCTCACACCAGACTTCTTGCTTTGCTGCCTGATAGTTCATATCTTTAACTGTTGATGAATAGCTACATCATAAATGCATTACCTAACATTTTAAAAAAAAATAATTAAAAACCTCTTAGATTTCTTGAGTCTTTTGATCTGCCATGGGCAAGTGCCCTAAAAGGACATTCCTTTGATGAATGTGATTGTACGATATGATTGTACAATATGATTTTATAAGAGATTCTTAAAAAATTTTAATGGACAACTTTTTCCGTGCATTAAGATCTAAGGATAAAGTTAATCAAACCTTGGTTGTCCCTGGATAAAGGATCCATGAAGCACAAGACAACAAGACTATGAGCTGGGTACTTGTTGGAGGATGTGTATGCACTTCCTAACTTTTGAAGGGTGCTGTCTTTATTCTTTGCCGCATGCTCACATGATTTAAACAAAACAAAAAAACAAACACTAACCAATTTTTTACAGTATCAGTGTACTTGTAAGAACTCTTATATTTTGGTGCTCTTGGAGTTAGTTGATACAAATTACTACTGGTAGTGTAAGACTTAAAATATTTCTCAAATGAGAGAACCTGGTGTATCTAAGGATCTGGGTGCACAGGTGGTATATGCAGAATGCAAAGATGTGACCAGCTGAGGGACTCCTGTACACCTACAGGCCTCAATCCAGAGAAGTATTAAATGTCAGTGTCTCTTTTCCATGGCCCTCAGTTGAAATACCCCCAGCCTTGGGAGGTATTGATATATGTTGTGAATCATGATACTTCACTGCCTGAAGTATCTTGGTATGACTCAGTGCTAACAACGCTTTAGACTTCTGCGTTTTGGAAAGGAGAAAAATCAGCATTTCCATGGCAGGCAGACCCTCTGATTTGATGCACCTCTCTAGTACATGCTTTTTTTGGCATTGCTGAGTAAGCGAGGGTTAGTATGTCAAATAAACATAAATGAAACCTGAAACAAAACACAGGGCAAAAATACAGTTTGAGGCATACTTATGGGATTTCCATTGATTTCTTGGTTTAGGTATGAAAATCCAACTGAGAGAGCATAGGTTTAGATTAGATAATAGGAAGAAATTCTTTACTGTGACTGTGATGAGGCACAGGAACAGGTTGCTTGGAGAAATTGTGGATGTCTCATCCCTGGGAGTGTTCAAGGTCAGGTTGGATGGGTCTTTGAGCAGCCTCGTCTGATGGAAGGCACCCCTGCCCGCAGCAGTGGAGTTGGAACTAGATGAGGTCCCTTCTCACCCAAACCATTCTACGACAATAACACTATAAACAGGTGAAGAACATGGTATTTGTTCAGAGAGATGTGGAAGAAGAAGACGCATATTTGTAGTGCAGTCTCATTTACTGAGCTACAAGTATGTATATTGAATTTTTCCTGGGCAGGAAACCCTGAGCTAGTGTAAATTAATTGAGTTAATTTGTCATGATATGGCTGACTTTAAAGGAGGCACCTGATCAACTGAGTAGCTGCATGCAGAGTCTTCCTCTGTCAGGAACTGGCAAACAAGACCTGTGAAAATAAATAAATAAAAAAATGCTTACGTTTAGTCTGTATTGCTGTTGGAAGCCATTGCCTTTAAGTGGAGTCTCTGCAGTTACAGTATTGACAGTGAAGTTAGAAATAAAGCATTATGATGGAATTAATCCATATCTCTGTCAGAATTTTTTGTGATAATAAAAATCTTGTGTAAAAGCCTATCTGTTAATGGAGCATAGAGACTGGCACTGTCTATTCTTCATCAAGCAGGCAGCATTTCACTGTGGCATTCTTATGGAATTTGAGTTCCTGCAGTGTAATACTTAGGTTTGGTCTAATTCCCACTGCAGTCAACAAGAACCTTCTGACCTATTATTTTCATTTGAAAAGTAGTTAAAGCCTTCAATCCCTTTTTCTTCCCATGCTAACTGGGTGATTGTAGATAATCCTAAATTAGATAAGGCAAAAGAACAAAGTATTATTGTGATAGCACCAATTTAAGTTATTTTTTCGTCTAGTTTTTTTTTTAACCTAAATTAATTTGAAAAAAAAAAAAAAAAAAAAGGAGGATAGGGTGATGAAGAGAACTCTTTTTAGAAGGTGAGGAGTGCAAGACAAGTTGCACAGACTGAGGGCCAGTTCCTCAGGCAAAGTAACTGGTGTAATGTCTCTGAAGGCTTCACCTGTTGTGTCTTAATGTCAGCTGTTTCAATAATGTGTAAGCATTGGTAACTGTTTAAATTTCTATTTCCTTTATGTTGAATGGGAGGGTGTGAGTGACAGATGTGCAACATAAAGCAATTTACCGTAATGTAAAAGATGACAGGAAACAGTTAATAATTCATCACTTCTGCAAACTGTGGTACCATGTATTTAGATGCCTGTTTGTTTCTGTTTCAGTGCCTAGAAGACAGTTTCAAAATGTACTGTAAACAACAGATAACCTTTTGTGACGCTCCAGTGTTAAACTCCTCCTGAGAATTTTTCTTACTTCTCAAAGAACATTAAAAATAGTATTTTAAGAGACAATCGGTACTTCTAGGAAAACGCCAATTAATAGAGAAGTCACCCTATTTCTAATAACTATGCTCCTTTCCCTCTCTCTTTCTTTTTTTTTTTTTTTTTTACTGATTAAAAAATACTTCCTGGTGCAGTTGGAGAACTTGGCAGGCAGTCTGCATTTCAATGGAGCACAACTGCTGCCTTTTCTTCCCTTGGATTCTCCTCTGAGCCCAGCTGTAGTGGCTTCCTCCCTCCCCTGGCTCTGCTCCTTGTGCATCCAGGACCAGTTGTAGTCTGGGGCTGTGGTTATTTACATCAAAGCTTTAATGCTGTTCTTCTGGCAAAATGTTACAGAATTTTAGCCTCCCAGATTTCAGATCTTTTATATTTATGAATAGAAATGTTTATTGGGGGATAATAATAATATAAAGCTCCGAAAAACTTTGAATTTGAAAAAAAAAAAAAATACAAAAATAGAAAGCCTGACTGGAAACAAGAATACAGCACATCACGATACAGAGAGATGCGTATCATCTTGGCTGCTACTTGTTGCAGTGGCTGGTAATGGGACTAATCATAGCTAGAACCTCATCACTGGGAGTTTTGCGGCACAGGCACTCTGGTTGTGAAGTCTCAAAGTCTAGTGTTCTGTCACCAAGAGGCAAGATCGTTTCAGTGGTATTGACATTCTGCCTAAATAAATAAGTCCATTTACATATGAGGCTTCCCTTGGAAACTGCTTTTTCGTTATTGAGTTCTGAGGAAGAGTAAGCAATAAAGTAGGCAGGCACCTGACTGATACTCCTGACAAAGCAAACTAGGCACTTTCAACTTGGTTATTCACAGGTTGTCATAACTTCAAGGTGAGGTTATCTCATGGAGTTATTTCTAGCGTTATTCACCTCTGCTAAAAAGGTAGTTCTCACAGTAGTGGTGACAAGTGCTTATGACAGGTTTTGTAATTACCATGTTGTACCACCTGAGGAAAATCAGAAGGTCTTGCTTCCACCCTTCTGTTGGTTCTCTTGTGAATTACTGAATTACTTCAAAAAGTTTGAGAGTCTGGTCTGTGTGTCTGTCCCTTAGAAATTTGCCTGCTCGCCCTCTCCAACACACACCTAACCAGATTGCTTGGTATGATTGCAAAGAGCATTGACAGATCCTCCTGTCCACGTATTGGGCTCTCCTCCACCACACAGCTCACTCAAACAGAAGCTTAGAAGTTATCAAGCAGGTGTTTCAACAGGCTTACAAAAGCATGAAAGAGCATAGCTCTTCTGCTGTTCCAGCACCACTTGGGTGCCTCAGAAACCTCTTCTTTCAACAGTCTCCCTGCATAATAAGCTAGATTACACTTCTATTTTTTGTAGACACCATAGGTGTGTAGCCCAAGAAATTCTCCCTATAAATAAATGGCTGGAAAATCATAAGCAAAAAAGATATCCTTCGATATATTTACTTATTTACAGGAAAACACGAGTGGACACTTTTTGCTAGTTTTATTGGGCAAGTATGTGTCCAGATTCATGATAACTGATTCAACTGCCCTGCAGTGTATTAGGGCTCCCTTCCTGTTGCTTATTTTGCTATTGCTTGGGCCTTTGTTTCTTTTCTCTCCTCTCTGCTGTTTATTTTCTAATAAGTGAGATTTTGCTTGTGTACTCTTTGCAAGTTTTTCTCTGAAACTGTGAGGTTTAGAAACTTTTTAAAATGGAAGGTGTGATTTTAAGCCATTTTAAAAGCAAAAATTATCAACAGTAATGAGATTAATAGTAGAAATTAACCATTTCAATATTCTTGACTTCATGGGGGTATAGATGGAAAGAGACTTCCTGACTCACCTAAACTACTCTGTTACCACATTTGAATGCCATAAAATCTTTCTGAAAACTTATAAAGTAACATATCTAAATTATTTAGATGTTTCTTGCCAAATCCTTTTGCTACACAGCTATTTAGGCTATTACTCCTCCAGGGACTGAGCACAGTCTTCTAGGTGGGTACCTACCACTAGGTAGGTGAGATGATGCATCTTTGAAAATCTGTAATTCCTCTTTCATCACAAGATTGGTGGCAGGAAAAATAATCCGTTGATTACATTTTAACTCTATTACATATGCAGAAGTTTAGAAGCAGTGTCCTACACACCTTTTGCCAATTTCATACTGCTGAAACTCTGCCTTCCCATGCCAACTGCACGGGAAAAATAGGAACAAATCAGCTCCTCAAGAAATGATCCACAACTCGCTCCCCCTATTAATGAAGTTATTTTTCACTGAAATCAAAGTTTATGTAATTTAAGTCTCATAGAATCATTTAGGTTGGAAAAGACCATTAAGATGAGTCCAGCCATAAATCTAGTACTGCCAATTCCACCACTAAACCACATTCCCAAGTGTCACATCTACGTGTCTTTCAAACACCTCCAGGGATGGTGATTATCCACTGCCCTGGACAGCCTGTTCCACTGCTTAGCAACCCTTCTAACAAAGACATTTTTCCTAATATCTAATCTTAACTTCCTCTGCTGCAACTTGAGGCCATTTGCTTTTGTCCTATTGCTTGTTACTTGGGAGAAGAGAGTGACCCCCACCTTGCTACAACCTTCTTTCAGGCAGTTATAGAGAGCAGCGATAAGGTCTCTTATGAGATTATCATATGATTATCTTCTTTTTTGCAGAAGCTTTCTGATATTGGAAGTTTGTTGTTAGTCACCTTCCTTTACCGGTCACCCTGAAGATCTCTGGCCTATATTGTTGATCTCTTGTTCCGTCCCCTGTATCTGTCCAATCAGCTATCCCAGTAAATCACATTCTTCTCACTGAATTCCCTTTTTTCCCCACTCCTCTTTCCTTTCTAATGCTGTCATTCAACACACACCCACAAACGTTCTATCTCCAGTGGATTATTGCCGAAAATAAAAAGGTGCACCAATATATTCTGTGGCTTGTCAGACAGGATTAATGAATCAAAGAGATATGACAGCCACTATTGCTTCCTATCCAGAAGGGAATTGTGGTCCAGATTAAAACTGACTTGGTTGGGCAAGATTTGGTGTTGATAGATCCAAAGTAACTGCTATTACTCTCTTTGTTTCATTCAATACCATACTAGTTTAGTTATTCAAAATATAATTTTTCTAGAGATTTCAATAAAGTCTAGAAATCTTGACATCTTTCTGACATTTGGTCTATTTTTTACACCCTCTGCCATCCCTCTTTTTTTCAGAAGTAGCTGCTGAGTTTGCATATTGCAGTTCTTTGTTACAGCAACCATTCCCTATTAGCTCTCAAAGGTTCTAAGTTTACTCTAGGCTAGTCAGTAAGTATGTTATGACAAACATAAGGTGAGAGTGTTTAACTGAAGTATTTTTCTTGCTAACTCCATCTCTAATCTACAGGATACTTAATCCCTGTTACTGGGGTCACTGTACCAGCAGCCTGCTCTCAGCTGGCTTTGGGCAAAGTGTTTAAACACTCTGACCTTCCTGGCATTGGATCAGTTGGCTGATTCATGATCTGAAGTCATCACTTGGGTTTTTCTTCAGAATTTCTTAAAAGAAGTGTTGCTAGGTGCTCAAAAAGCTACTGCAGGTAGCTGCAGTAAGGAAGCTGCCCGTGCAGGCAGAGTTAATGACTGATGCTGATCAGGCTGTCAGTGATAGAGAACTTGCAAGAAAAGGAAATTAAAATGATAGGGCCATTGGTAGAGCTTATGCTGAAAAGGGTTTAAAATACGAATGAAGAAAATAGTGTTAGTTCACTTGAAAGTAAAACCAGAAGAATAAGCAATAATGATAATAAAGGCTGAGCAGTTATATTTGTGCTTGTATTTGAGAGAAGTCCAGTGATGTAAAAATTGCAGGATGGAATCAAAAGCGTTTCAGTATCAATTATAAGAAACCGGGATACTAAAGAAGAGTTGCTTGACTTTCATATTGACAGGCTGAAATTACTTGCATCTGAGAGTTTTGAAAGAGCTGTCTGAGTGGGTCTCTCCGATCCTGATTTATTCCACAAACAGCTATTTGAAACCATGGAAGAGATGAAGAGATTTGACCTAAACTTGACATCGAAGCACTTTCAGAAAGATGGTCTCATTCTGGGAAAGATAATGGAAAAAGTAATGTAAAAACTGGTAAAGAATGAACAGACGAACTTGGTACCACACAGTAGTGCTCTGGTGTCACATATATCCCACCAAACAAAACCTTTCTGGAAGTTTTGCTTCCAGAAATCATGACTGTTTAAGCAGTGTTCTGCTTCCTGTAGAACATTTCAGTTGATGTCATACACTGCTTATGTTAGAACCTAGAATAACTTCATTTAGTGCAAAACAGAATTAAAACTACATGACTGACAGGTCTCAAAATATAACTGTGATGGAATATAATTAAGCTTGGCAAAACTTAGTTCTTCACCCAACCAAAATTACTTTTAACAGTGCTCTTAGCACTCTAACAAATATTTGCAGCTTGTGCAAAGGCTGAGGGAGCACCAGATGATGGGAACTTGCTACACCTGAAGAGAAGCAGTGGCGATGCTCGGTAGGCCTGGCACTGCCAAGCTCAGGCTCACTATGCAGTTACACAGTAAAGATAAAATAGAGGCTGTGTTTGCAAAGTGCAAACCTAGAGAGCAGTGGCTCTGACAACAATTTAATCATCTTTGTCTGGATAACTTCCAAATCTCATTATCTAGTATTTTTGTAACTGTTAAGACTAATGTGATCCTTTAAATTTACCATGTGAAGAATTTCAAGCAGTATCATCAGAACCTATGCTTGCTCTGTATTTTACACAGGAGATGCTTTTATGGCTTTTATGGTCTAATACAGAAATCACACGAGATTTATCTGGTAATAAGTAAAAGAGCCTAAAACTGCTTGTAGTGGGACACAGGGAGAAAAAAACAGGGAAAAAAACAGAAAAAAAAAAGCAGAAGGATGGAAGTTGACTAGACTGCAGATCATGAGTATCTTACAGTCAAAAGGGAATGAAGTTGACAAAACTTTCTTTTGATTTTGAAAAACGTGTAACATAGGTAATAAAAGTCATGACATTTCACATTTAGTATAGGTTTTCAACTGAGCGGACAAGACATTAGAGCATTTAATAATTGTGATGGATCCTCGCCAAGAAATATCTGAAAGATGCTATAAAACTTCGTTGTGATATGATGGTTTATTGGCTTATATCTATGAATTTATGACAATGGTATTTAATGAGTCTCTTTAAATGGAGCATTTTGAGTGAATGTGAACTGCCACTTTGAGAAAAGGATAGAGCAACACGAGGAAAAACCTGTGAAGGAGGAGTCCAGGATGGGTCTGTGGGAGAAGAAGGGTGGAGGGAAGAGAGAAGGTTAGGATTTTTAGTCAGTAAGGAGTTGGCATTTCATCAGCAGACTCCTACAGGACAAAAAGTAGTTAGGAAACAATGCTGACAGTGTCAGATGGCAGATGAAAACATGGGAGCCTTTCTATTTTACTGAAAGGGGGAACGCTGTGGCAATTCCTAAAGAGCACTTTGCTTCCTCCGAGCTTGAGTACAACCTCAAACTGCTGAAAATTACACTTGCTTCTCTGTTACTCTAGGATAGACATGTTAGACACTTCCCAAAATAGCAGAACTAAATATTTTGAAGTATACTTTTATGGATATCTTTTAAAGCATGAAGATTAAAATGAACTTAGACTTCACTGGGTAGAAAAGAGAATTTCCAAGAGGAAAAAAAACCCAAACCCCTTTATAAGGCGTGGGATCTTTTGGTCAGACAGAACAGCACTTTGTGATTCTCTTTTTTTTTAATTATTTTTCATCATCTTCTTCCTTTTTGTGGCTGAAGTTTCCTATCACAAAATGGGTATTTCACAGCTCACTTTCTGTTGGAAGCTAATAGGAACTAACCATTCGTGTTGTTTGCAGACCAAAAATCTCAGCTAGAAAGTGAAAGTTATTCCACATAAACGGATGAGGAAAACACTCACTAACCTTTGAGCTTGGTACTTACTAGTCCTGCTTTGATTCTGACACTCGCCAGTAACACTACATGCTTCATGCCAGGAGCTGAGCAGCTCAGCTTCCAACCTCAGTACTTTCATTTCAAAGATTCATAATCTGTCTCTGCTATTTATTAGAGATATGTAAGAGTTTCGACATAAATTACTTATTTGTCTCTCAGGAGATTAGTTCTCTCATTTGTTTGCCAGGAATTACTGGAAAAGAATTGAAAGTTGCCTTACAGAATAGAGAGTTCAGGCTCGTCTTTCTTTTCATTCTTTTAAGTTGTGTGGTAGGGATGTTGAGTATTTTGTGGCAGAATAAGTTTTTTAAAAAATAAGTATTTTTAATGCGAACTAGCTTTTAATTTGAATATAAACTTCTATTGAAGTTGCATGGACTTGAACTGCAAAAATTACTGTTTTCATCAAAAAGCATCCACTCACAAGCATCTTTGCTTCCAGAACATTTTTAGGAGATAAAACTTCACAACATAAACAGAGACATTAAAACTAAATAAAATATATAAACAAAAATATTTAGGTACAAAGCAAGAATGGTGTTAATAATGTGGACACTGAGTTAATTCAGCTTGTTGGAGAACTCTGCTGAAGTCATTTACATGCCTGTAACTATGGAAATGTGCCAACACCCTGTGTTAAGCCAAATCATGAGTATCCAGTCAATGAAGGACTTAGAAACTTAAGTTCTTTACTGTGTTCAGGACAAAACATGATTTATTTAAGCAGAATGCTGATTCCCAGTCATTACCTTGCCTTTGCATATTGCTATAAATTATGAATGGCCTTTTGTTTTTCTGACAACATTATGTGCAGATTTTCCAATGCTTTGCTGGGGATCAGGTGCATTACATCACACAGCTTGAAAGACTTTTAATGAAGCATACAGCTGGATAACCAGATGAAGCTCTGTGCAATCAGTGTTTGGAAATGAGTAGGTTCCAGGAAAAGCTTTAATATGCAAGATGGGTTTGAGCTAAATTATTGTGATAACAACAATTTGTGCTGTGAATTCAAAATCTTGCTGATTTTACTGAAAATTCACCTCAGTGTGTACACTGTGCTCAATGATCATGGGTAGAAAATCCCACCAATGATCATTAAGCATAGTGAAAACAACTTG
The DNA here is from genome assembly GCA_038380795.1 of Pyrocephalus nanus. Classification (NCBI taxonomy): domain Eukaryota; kingdom Metazoa; phylum Chordata; class Aves; order Passeriformes; family Tyrannidae; genus Pyrocephalus; species Pyrocephalus nanus. Next base: position 88,254,605 of record CM076260.1, on the reverse strand, counting down.
TGCTGATGGTGAGAAATATCTCAAATTGACTGCTGCAGATGCCCTTCATGTTGACTGGGGGGAAGGGAGAGCAGGAGGTCCTGTTCTTGGTTTCATCATTTGCGTGGATGTTCTGCAGGACTTTTGCAGTAAAACTTCCTCCTGCCTCTCTGAAAGCTTGAGCGGGGTGTTCATGTGTCGTTGTTCACTTCTGATGCAAGGCATGTCTGGGACTCTGTTGTACTTGTCTCTGAGCTGGTGACACAATTCAAGGAGAAAACCTGCTGAGCCTGTCAGGCTGGCCAAGATTTTGGGCCGTACTGGTCTAACATGCTCCGCTATTTGAAAAATGTAATTGGAGGTTTTAGCTGTGTTTCCAAAGCCTTGCTGTTTGAAGAGAAAAAGAGTTCTAAACATTATTCTCTCCTTTGGCTGCTGCACTTACCTTGTCTATAGGAAAAATCATATAAAATCAATAAGTCAACAATTCCCACAGTTGAGCAAACACTATTATTACAACCATTCTGAAGTATAGATGTGAAGCTCTAATAAACTCGCTAGAGATGGAGATTCAGAGGGTTTGGCACTTTTTGAAATTATTTTAAAGACTTTTGAAAGACTGTATGAAATGTTGGACCAGCTTCTTTGTCCCTGGTAATGAAAGAAGAAAAAAACAACTATGTATGACTGTGTCTCAGATTCCACTTTGCTGAATGGGATTTTCAGATATTTGAAATCTGACCATGGCTATCTGTAGCAATGTAAAAAGTAACTTGGAATCAGTGACTATGTAAGGGTATTCATATAGTCCCCAACTTTGACTTTGTGGAAATTTAAGCCCTTACCCTAGTTAGTGGTGCTGCTGCTTAATATTGGGTTTGAATATGCAAAAATGGGATGATGAGTTCTTATTTGAATATATGTGTTGTAAGCAAACTCACTAGATTAAATTGTCTTGGGCTCATCACTAATGTTAATTTGCAGCAAGCTGTAATGGTTCTCGTTGTTTTAATTCTTACAACCATTGAAACCAAAGGGTCAGGGGTTTGGAGAACATAAAAGCAACTTGCAATGAATTTAAATTTACTTCTCCACATAAATAAATTACTTGGGATATAATAGTTGGAGTTTCCTCCTACTCTTATTTTTTTCTTTGTGAAATGACACTGTCATAAATTATATATTACAGTATAATGAAAAAAATGTCCCTCAGTATGCACAGCAAGGGCCATTATGGGTAACAGATGCCTCATGCAAAACATGGAGCACATAGAAATGGAAGCAAATCACAAAGCACAGCAATGGCTTTGGGGGGAAAGGGGAACAACTATCCAACTCCTTGTCTGTATGTGAATCATTTGTACTATTACCAATACTTTATCTCTACTTAAGAACTTATAAATACTTCCAGAAGCACATCTACTTGAGAAACAAGTGTTACATCCCATGCTAAACAAATTTTGGACTGGTTCCCAAAACAGAACAAGTTTCAGGGCAAAGGGGAAAAAGGTGAACTTTACTGTCACTTTAAGTAGTTGGGTTTCTGTAACCTCTTGGCCTTTAAGGAGGCAACCTGTGAGCATGCAGGGGTGTGCTGGGTAGGTGGAGGCTGTCCCAGATGTCAAAGAACTGAGTTAGACTCTTGCTACAGGTCACACCCTCAGGGAAATTTTGTGTTCATCATTGACTTGGAGGGACCTAAAGAAGACTTGGTTACAGTTATCCACTGTGAGTATCTATGACTGCCTCCAGTCAATTAAGGTTTTCAAGCACCCAGGATATATTTGGGAGTGGTACAGCAATAACTTTGGGCTGGGATTTCAATTACCAAGAACCTCATCCATTAAAACTAGCTTTCCTTTAGGACAAAAAAAAATAAATCTAGAAATCAAACAGCTTCAGCAGTACTGTGTGATTCTGTCAAAGGATGCAGTGATAAGGAATTTAAGTTTTTATTAGGGTTTTCTTCTCCTAGAAAACTCTTATTTTTGGCAGGGATGTAGCGTTTAGTATTGCAGTGCCTGAAGAATTTAGGGTTTCTTTGCAGTTTTACAATAATTTGTCACCTTCTTTAGGTAACAAGTGTCCACAGTGTTAATGAGTTCAGTGGCCTTGTTAAGTCAGTAATTTAAGAATGACTCTTTTAAAACAAACACTTTTCCAGACCTTGTTAGAGTAAATTAGTCTTTGCCAGAATAAAAACAAGGCCCAAATCTATTTGCCTGAATTAGGGTTAGATTAGCATTTAGTGCTGGAATTAAGAAGAGAGCTCATTGCTTCAGTTTTACTCTAAACTGAGTTTTCATAGGGATTATGAGGGAAATTCTGTGCTATACAGAAAGTCGACTTAGGTTTGAGCATCATCCATGCACCATGCAAACCCTCTAGAAGTAACTGCCAGAGATTAAAAGATTTAAGAGCTGTACTGCCTGTAGTATTAAACTTTGTGAAATAAAATAATAATTTTTAAAATCTCAAACCAAAACACAACCTCTTGGCTCTTTTTAAAACTCAAAGTTCTGCAGTGGACATGTTACACTGTCTCTAAATAAATATTTGTTGAATGACTGAATGTTAACTACTTGGCATTGGTATTGGCTTCAGTATCTGCTTCATACTTCATTTTCATTAAATTGGACTATTATTGTATCATACACCAAAAAACATCCATTAATAGACCAAACTCCTAGATTAAGCTCTTTCCTCTTCAGGTATTTTTTTTAATGTGCTGGAGTTTTGTTTGCATTCTACATGATGAATCAGGGATTCATTAGCAAATGTGTTCAGCCTTTACTCTCTACAGGCCATTAAAAAAAGTCCCTTAGAACCATAATATTTCTAAATACTAAACTATTGAAGGTCAAGGGAAAACCCAAAGAAGGGTTTTCTTCATTTAACAAGCTGTATTGCATTTGTTTCTCCATTAAGCTTTCCCAGTATTTCAAAATTATATTCTCCAAAATCGTGATAGGAGTGTTTCTGTGCTATTTATCGTGGGTTTTCTTTCTAAAATGATTGTATTGCAACACACTGCTGTGTTCATTAAACTGTCTTTGACCACCTTTCCTTGGGGTAGGCCTAAGACATCCTCAGTATGTAATTTTGAAAAAGTTGAAAGATAAGCAGAGTAGTTTTAAGCCTTTTAATATTTAGAGGTACATTCCCAACGTTTTGGCCATCATGTCTTTTTTTCATGGAAGTGTGACAGCTGAAAGGTCTGGAATGTGTCTGTAAGTAATCAATGCCTCCAAATGCTGTGGCTTATCTGTGAGCCTTGCTTGAAGGTGTGCACTCAGTATTTGGAAGCTCTCAAAGACATCTTAATGCATTCCCTCAAAATTACATTTTAAACTGGCTGGTCCAGTATTGCGCATAGAGTGTGTTTTGCTTTCTGCCTAGGGTAACAGGGGCAGTGTTGTTAGAAGTTGTTCTTAACATCTGTTCTTGTGTAAGAGCAATATATGTGTATTGTTTTATGTTCTTGTATAAGAATTCTCTCTCTAGAATGAAACTGTAGCAAGAGGCAAAGGAGCCTTTGGGATATGTGTGCTGGCTGAGATGCTGTTTCCTACTTGGCAAGCAAGTGGTGCCACCGTGGAAAAAGGGCACAACTATTGACTTTGCAGAGGGTATATCTATACTGAGACACAGGCACACACCTGTGATTATGAAAAAAGGCATGAGTGAGTGTAAGAGACTGGTTGCATAAGGAACAGCACTTTTTTCTTTTTTTTTTTTTTTTTTCTAAACCGTAGTTTGGTCGTTTTTTTATATTTCCATCTGAGTAGTCCCCACTTTCACTTGTGGACCTTTTGTGTTCTATCTAGCTTATAAATATCACTTTTCCCCTGCTAACAAATTAACCTGAAGTTTGATATTTTTCTGTCTCGTTTGCTATTCTGTGTAAAAAGTGTTCTGTGACTATACCTTATTCTGATACGAGTAAGTGAAGAACTGTCTCCTTCCTTCAAAGGTTCAACTGTGTTGCAATAACAAGGCTCTCCTTTCTCCCCTTCCCTTTCCCGTAATGTCATTATTTGTTATTACAAACACCAACTTTTTGCTTTTGCAATATTGAGGAGCCAGAAAAAGAAAGAAAAGGAACAGGGATTATTAATGAATCTCAAACATTATGTCCCCTCAATAATCTGCTTTTAAGAGCTGCTTTTAATTTTAAAAATTCCTTCTCTGCAAAAGATTGAGTATTGCTCTTCTGACTACTTCTGACTACTCTGGAGCATTAATTGCTGAGCAGTATCAAACTTCTGTATGTTTTACTAATACTCTTCAGTCAGTACAGGTGCCAGTAGCATGCATACATAAAACAGAGTACTAGAAGTGCTTTCACTCCACTGATGAAGGCTATGCGCATTCAAACTGGTGCAAGTGCTGATTTGTATGGCTGATTACATACATATGCATATCCTGAGAAAAAACAATGCAGCATAACTGGTCTTAAATCAGTGGTGTGTTTCAGAATAAGTGGCAGTAATCAGGAGCTTGCTTGCATCTTGCTTGGGTGATGCGGTGTTCCTGCCCAGGAGCACTAGAAGGGTGAACTGCCCTGTGCAGATTTCCTAACTTGTCAACGTAGTTTAAATTTGAGAGTGGGTTGTGAAAGTTGCTCTCACACCACCGGTTTTTTTTTTTTTGTAAGTCTTCTATTTGTTTTTTCCCTGGAGCCTAGTCCAAATGCAGCTAACGTAAACTGGTCTCCTGTAGACTTGAAGGGCCCTTCAAGAACCCATCTTATATCCTGGCAGATGTTAGTGACTCTTTTCAAATACATCACCTGAAGATTGCTTTTAGGAAATCCAAAACTTTCAGTTCCTATAGCATCTCTAGAATAATTCACATAGGAGCAATGTGGGTCATCTCCAAAATTTTTCAGAACAGAATGGATAAGATATAGCTGCTTGTATTTTCTCTGACTGCCAAGAGTAATGAAGCCCCTGTGTTGGCTGAGTTGAAAACTTTGGTGGGGTGAGGAAAAACAGGAGTTAACCCCTGCGAAGGTCAGCTCATGACATTTTCTGAGCACTTTTACCCCTTCCATCAGCTTTTTTCTGAGTTATACCTACTAAGCTAGGTGTAAAATGGTAAAACAGCAAATGCAAGATAAAATGTAAGGGGTAACATGGAAATATGAAATGAAAAAAAGCCCTTAAAATGGCTCAATAGTAATTGAGAGGACAAACTGTGCTTACTATCAGTTCAAGGTTTTGCTTGGCTTTTCTGGCAGCTCTCATCTCCTGTACGTTTTGTAGAGTAAATGTTTTATGTTCTTGTATAAGAACACTAGTGGTGTGGCTTCTATTGAAGCTTCTGCGTAGTATAAGATTAGAGGAAGTCCACCTTAGGGTGGGTACTTCTATCAGTAATTATTGACTGATCATAAATTAAATCAAAGCAGTAATGAGGTGCATTTGAAAATGAAGTTATGTGATTTTTCTCCATTGCTCTCCAGCAAGCACAAAAGTTTCTACCTCTCTGCAGGTGCCATGGGATCCCTTATTATCATAGAATGGTTCTAATAAAATGACAATGCTATTAAAAATATATTTAATCTTCCCCTCCCTGAGTAGTCAGGGAAAGAGAGGGGATTAACAACTAAATTGATCTCTAGAGGACAGGCCATTAATTTTCTTCATGGTCAAGGTGGGGAGCTCACTTGTCAGAAATAACAGTATGGACAGCTTCAGGAACTGAAGTTGTGAGGGAGCTGTAAGAATCACTCAGCCTTGCCTCACCTTCCTCATGCAGCAGCAAGATTTGGGTTTTGCTGGGCACTGATCTCTGCTGAAGCCCACTAACCTGTCTGTGCAGAGGAGGACAGGACAGGTGTTGGCTCTCGAGTGGCACTTAGATGTGAATTCTCCCGTTGTCAAAGCACCTTTAGGCTTTACTGGCTAAGAGAGCAAGAGATGTAGATTGTTAATCAACTACACTGTATCAGTGTGGGCAGAGCCAACAGGAGTTAGGCCGATGAGCTAGAAGTGAAATAATTGAAATTTACTTAGTGGTTTAGATTTAGTCAATTTGAATGCTTTTCTTGTCTGATTTTTGAAGGCAAGTTGTTTATCTAAGTGAAGTGCTCTAAGATACAGCAAGGACCATTGACATCAGCAGAGATCAATGGAGGATGAAGAGGTCTATTTAATCTAGGAAATGAGTGACTTGGCTCTTTGATCCTATTGCATTCTCTTATTCCCAGAAGGTTAAATTTAGGCCTGCATACACAAATTTTGTTTGACTAAGTTTACTTAGGTTTTAAATATTTGTGGGTTTCTTTTGTTTAGGTTCTCTTGTATAACAAGAAAAAAACCTAACTGTTACCACATAATTAGGCTGTAGCTGTGTAAGCATGTGTAACTCTTTTCAGACTTGAGAGCAGAATATGCAAATTGAAACACAAATGCACTTCTTTGAACATTCATACTATATAAAAGGGGGGGGGAGGAAAACTCCCTCTGACCCATTGTACACAAACTAGCCTGTGAAATGGCATAGGGAAATTGTTCAAATTTGAATTACCAAGAAATAAATCTAGTTTGGCTCATGTTACCTACAGTACTTCCATTACCCAGAAGTAAAGGAAACCTGGTGCAGCTTACTACAAAGGTGCGCATACATTTTGGTTTGAGATGTAAAAATGTAAGAAAACATGGGAATAAGACTGCAGTTTCTACTATGATGAAAGACAAGATCAGAAAAATTCTAGTAATCCCTTGTCTAGCAAGGTTAGTTGCTTTGGTGCAAAATAAACAGAAATCAAAGTGAGGGTTCTTTTTTTATTATTATTTACATTTATCTTAATTGCAGCAAGCCATAGCAGGTGCTAGCATGAGATAGGTTTTGGCGCTTGCCAGAGACTCGCTTCACTGTGTGTCAACACCACGAGTTCTACAAGTGCCTGAGTCGAAATATACAATATGACATAGAAAAAAAAAAAAATCGAAAAAACAGGGATAGGAAGGAAGTACCATCAGGGAGGCAAAAGTGCAGCTCCCTCCCACACCCCCTCTGCACATCCCTGTGCCCGCCGCCGCTGCCTCACTCCCTCCTCTCCGTGCGCGACCAGGGCCGAGCCGGGCCAGGGCAGGGCGGTCCCGCACGCCGGGGATGGCTTCCGGGCCTCTTCTGCAGCCCGCGCAGTCCTTAAAGCTTTTATTTTCTTAATTTTAATTTTGGTTTTGTTTTTTTTTTTCAACGCCCCCCTGCCTCGCACTGAACGGGGGGTGCTCCAGGGGGCGAAGGCGGGGCCGCTCCCCGCTTGCGGGAGTAGCGCCCGGTGCCGGGGCAGCCCCGCAGCGGCTCCGCGCCGGCTGGGCAGGTGCCGCGCCGGTCCCCGGACCGCACTGGCGGGGAGACAGACATCAAGGAGAAGACCTCAAAAAAAAAAAAAAAAAAAAAAGTTAAATAACTACAAAACACACTAAATAATTAAAAGTTAAATAACTAGAAGATAACTAGCAAAGCAGCGGCGGAGGGGACGGCACCCGGTGCCCGCGGGCGGGCTCCCCGCGGTGCCGGCGGGGCGGGGGCGGCCCCGCTGACCCCCGGCCGGGCCGGTGCTGGGGGCGGGGAGGCCGGGGCTCCCCGCCGGCCCCCATTGGCGGGCGCGGCGGCGGCGGCGGGGCCGGGCCGTGCCGGGCCGGGTCCGGGGCGGAGGGGGCCGGCCCTGCCCCCGCGGCCGGCGGCGGCCCAAGGTTTAAAGTGAGAACTTTCTGCGGGCGGTGCCGAGCTGGAAAGCCCTGCCGCCGCGCCGCTCCTGCCCCGCAGCAGCAGCCGCCACTGTCGCCTCCCCCGGGCGGGCCGTACAATCCTCGGCAGTGTCCTGAGACTGTACACCCGCCTCGGGGGCGACCCGGCCGAATCGGACCCCGACCCCCACCCACCGCCGCCCGCGGAGCCCCCGCGTCCCGCGGGCAGGTGCTGAGCGCGCCCCGGCCCGAGAGGCGGCGCAGGAGCCGGCACGGCCGCCGCGATGACAGCTGACAAGGAGAAGAAAAGGTGAGGGGCCGCGGGCGAGGCGCCGGGCTGCTCGGGCCGCTGCGTCCTCCTCCTCCTCTGGCTGCCCCCTCCGGCCGCGGGGCTCGCCGAGGGCGGCACTGCTGGCGGGACGGCGCGGCCTCGCCTCCCCCCGCCGCGGCTCCTGTGCGAGGGCTCGACCCGGAGCCTTCGCGAGGACCAGCTGCGGCGGGAGCTGGTGTTGGTTCGCCCAGCCCGGGCGGGCAGAGGGGCAGTGGAGCAGCGCCGCGTCCCCGCGGGGCAGCCCGCGGTCCGTCCGGGCCCCGCCGAGCCGAGGAGCGCCAGCCCCGGGGAGCTGCTCCCGCCGGGCGGCACCGCGGACGGACGGCACGTCCCGAGCGTCCCAGCCCGGCGGTGCCCGGCGGAGGCTGCGGGCAGGTGCACCTGGCAGGCAGGGCCAGCCTGCCGGTGCGGGGTGACTGTAGTTGGTGTGGCGCCATGGCAGAGCTTGGTATCAGCGGCGACTGAGTTATTAGGAAACCGGGTATCTAGTTGAGGACGGGGGTTTTGAAGGTAGCAGCACCCTTAGCAAAACATGCTTCAAAATTGACGTCGTGTGAATGTAACTGACAGGCTTTGTAAACACCAGTTGTTTAAAGCTACTGCGTTTCGACACCTCCTCGCTCCAGCCCGAGACGATGGTCGCGGTGTGCGGAGGACCCGCATCTCCCATGGTTCGCGGAGCGCCTCAGCTGTCAGCGGGTTTTCCCGCAGGGCCGAGAGCTCCAGGAGTGCTCAGCGCTTCGTCTGTCGCTGCCCTTCGAGAGGGATGTAAAGCTAGGCAGTCCCAGACTGCCATAACGACCCTTCCAGAGGGAATCAAAATAACGCACTAGTGGTTTTGTACTTGCATTAAAGAGTGCGTTTTCCTCCTGGTTCTTCAGAATGACCGCCAAAATAAAACTCAGCAATCCGTAACACAGAAGATTTAAGTGGAGATTAAGTGAAGTATCTACTTGTTGCTCCAAAGCTATAAACAATCCCCGTGGATGAGCGAGGGCGCTGAGATAGGGAAAGCTAAGCAAGTGAATAAAGATCCATGAAGTCTCATACCAGCATATTTATTCAGTCTGTTTTATACAGCGGGAATTACTTTATTGTCAGCACAGGTTGCTGTTTCAGCTATATATTCTATTCATAAACTATGTGATTTGCAGACTAAGAATTTTATGTTGTTATACATTTTATCCAGTCAATGGTGCAGTAAACTTTAAACCCTGGTTTTTATTTTTATAGTAGCTCCTGTTTTACTGAGTCACTCTATGACTATGTAATAGGGGAGTATAAATCATACATTTTCCATGTAGTTCTGTTTTCCTCAGTTAATCAAACATTAATGTATTAAGGTTAAACAATTGCCTCAAGTTTATTTTGTTCTAAGTATCAATCTTCTGTGCAGGGTATAAAATATACGTACATTTTCTGTCTTCCTATGTTGAAAAAGAGAGTAAAAATTCTAGTACAGTGTGATGTAGTTATAAAAATGTGTTATAGTTTATAAGGAATGATAAGAATGAAGTAGTGTACATATTGGAAATACACTGCATTCATTGTATCACCTCTTTTTAATGGGGCACTCTTAATCTCTTCAGTTTTAACCTCTCATTTTCAAGCACAGTGAGGGATCTAGCTCTGTCTAATCTTGCAGGACAGCACACTGAGGTGCTTTGTGGAAATACTCTAACGATACAACACAAACTTCACGGGACTGAAGTCTGAACCCTAATCCCGATCCTGTCACTGATTTTAAATATTGTGACATTCAGTGACAGTTTTTCTGTTTCTCTAAGAAGTAGGCTAGTTGTTATCTGGCTCATGAGATTGTTGCGTAAATTAGTGTTTGTGGAAGAACTGGGAGAGTGTCATATGAGGGATTTCAGATAGCTCGCTTGTGCCTCCCTGTCAGTGTGCGTGTGGATGTCCCTAATGGGGACATACCCTATGCAGCCTACTGAAGCAAGGTGTTTTTCTTTCTTAATTTTCTAGTACCACTATAGAATAGGTTTATTGCCTTGAGTTCAACAGTTATTGTATTATTTGGTTGATCTTTATCCAGATATATGGGTAGGAACTCTTAACCTGACTTGCTAATGGTATTTATAAATCAGTTTTACAGAGAAAAGGTGGTGGGGGTGTTATGGGTAATCTGGTTTACCAGATTTCCAGGCAACTCTGGAACATATGTTTAGAGGAGCAGTTCTCTTTACTGTTAAATAAATGCTCTATGGAAGATAATATTTGATTCTCTTAATGGTCCATTTAAGTTGAAGAGCATCCTCAGGTTCTCATTTGAAGCTCTGTTTGTCAATAGAAAAGAGCAGTTCCTTTATTTAAAATAAATGTTATAGCACTTTCAAGGCTGATTTCCCACATTTAGAGTTAGCCCAAGATACAGAGCTGAGATTAATGGATTATTCTTTTAACTTAATTTTTTTAAAAAATCATTATCTACACAGTAATAAATACTTTCCTAGAATGCTAGCAATTAGAAACTGGGGAAAGGAGGGGGGGAAAAAGGGTATAACACATTTTAGCAAGTTAGTAAAAGCTAGGGAAGAAATATCTGTGATCACTGTGAAGTACAATGACAATTAGTACATAGGTCTCAGTGTAATTAGAGCAGTCTTGTAGAATATCTTGGTGTGTTTTTTAATTATTTAGTCATCATATTATTTTAATTATTTGCAATATATAGTTATTTTGTTAGGAAAGGATGGTATGTTAAACTAACTGTTCTGGAGGGACAACAGTGTATGTTTGAGGTTTGAAACCAGGCTCGGGACAAGTTAAGTACTACTAACAAGGATGCATCATTTGGCTTCACCTTTTCAGTTATTTTGTTACGTGGGGATTTCAGTGCTTGTTTTCCAGTTGTATGAAAAATAAACCAGTTTTGCAGCTCAGGGTGTTTCTGTGCTAGTGGCCCCCATATAGTAATGTTTTGTGACCCTAACTATGTAATGTTATATTAATGTCTTTAAGGTCTTCTGGTCCAGATAGTAAAGAAACAGGATTGCTCCCAGTTATTGTCTAGGTAATTGACTGCTTTCAATTACCCTTTCACTTCGGGCTTTATTTGATGTAGAGCCCCTCTAATGAGACACTTTGTGCCTCAATTTTCACTGACCTTTTCCTTCAGGAGAGTAGTTCTGCCAAGCTGAGGTCACTCTTGGCCGTTCCTCCTCAGGATGAGGAAACCCTCCTGATGGTACAGCTCTCCAGAGCTCAGGTAGTAGTTTGCTCTTAATGGATGTAATCTGGATGCCAGGAAATGGGAGCATTTGGATGTGTCAAGGCGTTAAACTGAAGATTTCAGGAAATGTACAGTCTTAGTTTTGTTTTCCTTGTATATTTTCTGTTTTAACATATGTCCCTATTGCCAGGTATACTACCTATTGCCTCTTATTCAGTGACGGTGGAATAGATGATCTCATCCATTCTCTTGCCAATATAGGTTGTTCCTTATACTCTTGTAAACCTCACTCTATGTATTTCATCTTATACTTATCAAGCTTTGAACACTTTCCTTTGCAGACTTTTTCATTACTCAACTTCATAAAAAAATTCTTCAAGTTTTGTTATTGCTCAACATCTCCCCATGCATAGCCCACATATTTAATTTACTTCTGTTTGCTTCTATGTTAATATCTGCCCCTGCAGTTTTTCTTATTTGGAGTTATCAAAAGGAACTGTAATCTCCTGAATTTCTGGTGACCACTCTGTTGAAATTGGCTGTATAACACATGCTTATGGCATGTTAACAATAAGCAATTTGGTCTTAACGTTTCAGCACCGCAAATACCGACGCTTCATTGCTTGCAGGTCATCTTGAATGATCCTGACCAGTCATACTCATCATACTTTGACTTGTGCATTCACTGCCCTTTCTGCATTTCTACAGATGTGGAAAGAGCTTTTCTACCAGAGGGTGGCCCAAGGATACACAAATGAGGAACGTCAGGCTGTGTTCCTGCCCAGATGTTTTCCTTTGCCTGCAATGGCGTGTAGCAGAGGTTGGGCTGTGCTCTGACTTGGCAACCTGGCCTACTTGTGAACACTTGATTTCTCCTGCCCAGGTCCTGTGACTTGATCTATGTAGAATCAAAGCATTTGAGCTTAATGTTTGAGCGTAATGAAGGCTGAATGGATTTTGCTGTGGAAATTGTGTGCAATGTGAGTGCCTCCCAGTGTGTACCATCCTCCCAAAGTTCCTGAGGATTTGTGCTTCGCCAGGGTGCTCCAGGGGCTTGCTCTGCTTGTGTTTGGCACCTAGAGATGGATTAAAAATCTATCACCTCTTGGAGTACAGCACCTTTCTGTGTCATGTCCCTTTCTCTTCATCTTCTAGTATCAGTCATCTTCTGTCATGTTTATCTTGTGTGGGTCATTGGGAATGTCTTGCATATTGGAGGTACTCTACTGAGTTTTTTGTTTATATTGCAAAATTCAAGGGACTCATCATGAGTGTCAAAAAAGCATCCTTCTGTCTTTCTATTATATTTTTCACTATGATGGATTCATAAATATTAAGTATTTTAATTTTCAGGTTCCAAGCAGGAAGCTGCTGCTAGGTGTGGTAGGGGAAGAAAACTTCAAGCATTGAATTTTTTGCTATTATTTTCAAATAGCATTTTTTTAAAACTGAGAAATAGGATAAACAGTAGAGTAAGGAAATGAGCACTACAAAGGCACATTGTATTTAAAAATAATTTAGATGCATGGAATGGATTTATTCCTCTAAAGCTATTTGTGAAATGCTATTGTGTTAACTACTCCAATATTCATATTCAGTGGCATATATATCTTATTAGTTGTAAATACTTTTAGTAGCTGGCAGAAGGTCGAGAGAACACTTCTCTTAAGAGAAAGTGCAAGTATGGATATTATGCAGCTGGCAGAGTTTTTTCTCATTTGTTATTCTTGTGCTCCATTTGCTTAAAAGGCAATACAATAAAGGCTGAGGATAAAATCTTGACTGCTTATTTAAGAAAGAATAATTTCTTTCTAAAATTTACAGAGCTGCTTTTCATGAAGACTCCTGAAATATGTAAAATGGGAAACTATTTTACTGTACATTTGGAAATTAGCTTAATGAAGTACAATAGGCCAATTGACTGATAAATAGTGTTCCCAAGTAACTCATTTAATTATGCTCTTTATTTCTTGAGCTCAAATCTAATTATGATTTTGGTTCTTTCCTCTGTGACTTTATTTAGGCCTAGAAAATGTAGCTGAAACAAAATCTGCCATAATAAATTCTGATTAAATGGGCATATTTAGGCCTGAAAACAGTTAGACTTTTAATTTAATTTACCTGACTGTTATTACAAAGAGTTTGGAGTTGGATAGCATCTCCATTATGCTTCTCTGTCCATTGCATTCCATGATACAGCAAATATTCAATATTCTATTCTATAGAAACTCATCAAATGTGTTGCCAGACCAGAAGCAAAGTTGCTTTAGTTGAATTTCTATGTCTGATCTTCATTTGAAGATGCACCCTGGTCTTGACCCTTCCTCTGTGTGCTAATATGTGGAATCAGCAAGTTTCTTTGATTTAGGGGAATGTTTAGGGTGTTGCCTCCAAGAAGATTGTCTGAAAAATTCAGAAACTTTACACATGCTTTATGTTAGCCTATGGGTGCATGATTAATACTGGCTTATTACAGCTTTATGAACAAGTTCTGTGCATCTGGGCAGGAGGAAAAAACACTTTGTTATTTTGTTCCTGCTCTCAAGTGGGACAAAACCAGGATAATACAGCTCCTTAGTGGTTTTCATTCCTAATACAAATATGTTGAACCATTCCCCAAACTTCTTCATTCTGCTTTGTATGTATTTAGACAGTGATTTGCTTTCAAGCAAACATTAAGTAGCATATGTTTTAATCTCAAGTATTTGTGGAGTATCCATGGGACCAAACTGTTTTCCAAAGAGATTTCAGCAAGTTATTGGTGTTTCCGACAAGAAATGTGTCTCAAACTGCATCTTACTTTAGCCTGGCTATTCCTCTGGTCCTTAGTTTTTGAGGCATGTCCCTAAACCCCAGCTGTGACCTGCATGAATGAAACCTCCAGGCCAGAATTTGGACAGACTCTAAAGCAGGATTGTGATGGAGAGAACAACCAGACTATGGCCATTTATGGGATTTGGCTGGGATTTGTTTGCTTGGTTTTTTACTGTATAATCAGTAAGTTTAACAGTCATTGTCCCGCCATGATCTTAAGATAACTCAAAGCAAAAAATACGTCTCTTCAGCTATTTTTGCCCAGCTAGGTGTAGTGGTGATTAGGTCACCATTTTCTCTCTAAAAGAGTGCTTATTTTGCAGTGTACCAAAATAAAGGTAAGCTTAACAGAATGATGATTCTTCCACAAGTATCTGCTTCAGACCTTCAGATCTGTAAAATGACGGATGTATTTATGAAAAAGGTAGTGGGCAGGTGATGCTATTTCTTATTTATCTGGGCTTACTTACCTTAAGTTCTTTGAATTTAAAAAACCCTGCTTTCTGCAATGCCCACAACCAGTTTAAGTTTTGGATATCTTGTTGCATTTGGCCTGGAGGCTGTCCCTGGAAGCTGTAGCCGTAGTCACAGCCGTGGGAGATATGGAGAGGTGAATGCCCGGCCTTAGGACTAGTGGGTTAACTCTTTTTTTTTAATCCCTATAGAAAAGCCATGAGTGCAGAGTGCACTCTGTTGCTTGCCTCATTTCCCCCCCCCACCTCCAAAATTAGTCATGCCATGCCACTTTCATGTCCTTCCTTGCATCCCAGGCAGAACAGAAGGCTGAAGCACTGCAACATCTCTTTATGCTTGAATATGAAATACTATGTGTTCAGCTACTCCTACAATTAACAATACTTTTACAGTAACATTTTGGAGCTAGAGGGGTGTGAGCAGTCTCTTTCTGTTTCAGGAAATTTTGTTATCTAAGGAAAAGCTAAAATTAGAAGTGATGTGGGGAGGGTGGTGCGTGGTGAGGTTTGGGTTCTTTTTGTTTGTTTTTTTTCTGTTTGTTTGGTGTTGGTTTGGGGTTTTTTTGTTGTTGTTGTTTTGGTGGTTTTTTGGTTTTGTTTTGGTTTTGGTTGTTTGGTTTTTGTTTTGTTTGTTTGTTTGGAGTTTTTGTTTGGGTTTTGGTTGTTTTTTGGTTTTTTGTAATTGTGGAGCTCTCCTAATGGATGGATCATATGGGTGTGACTTATGGCACTTGATAGTCTGTCTCAAGGTATATGTGCAATAAGATTACCAGGATCATTTAGAAACTATTTGGAACTACTGAAAAGTGAACTTAATCTATTGTAAATATTTGTTACTCATTACCTAATATATCAAAATACATTTGGTTAGAGTTAGGCAAATGAAGGTAAGATATAAGGTGCAAGTTTTGAACAATGGGTTACTGAGCTGCAGTTGGTGGACTGAATATTTTCTGTAAAAATAAATATTTTCCTGGAAAATAATTTTCCAGAGCACAAGGAAACGAGCTAGTGTTCTAGTTTTAGCTAAACTGCTAAAATGAAAGGGTTTGATTGAGAAATTGTCAAGACATTTGGAGACTGCTGAAATATTTTAGATTTGGATTCATTTTTATACGCTTTCCTGTGTTGCACTACATTGTTAATTGAAAACCAAATGTTTTAAATTTCATTTGGATGAAACTTAAGTAATTATTAGTCGCTTTTTAATGAAAAGATTTTTTCTTTCTTTCTTTCTTTTCTGCTGTTTGACTCAAATGGGCTTTTTTCCAGATCTTTGTTTTACTGAAATCCACAAGACACAGACATGGTGACTCGACCTCAGTCAAGTTCCTGTCTTCCTTTCAGGAGAAATCTTCAAGTTTATCTGCTAAACCAAGATACTAGGTATTCCTTTTACACTAGTCATGAGGGCCTCATCACTTCAGGCCTTGAATTCAGAAGAATCACACAGTCTTCTGAAAACTGCAATCGCTTGAACAAGTTACCAAGTCTGATGAAAATACTTAGTTGTCTTTGGATTGGGTTAGGCAGAAGTGTGGCTCTGCGATAGCAAAGGTCCTCTCTAGCTTTGGTTATGTGAACAGCTCTTTAAAGATAGTAGTATAATTGAAAACATAGCAATAAAGGCCCTCCATAACCCCTGGCCCACCTCACTGGCTCCTGATATGACAAACAAGAAACACAAAATATGGGAGAGATGAAAACAGTGTGTTGCAGAATTTCTAAGTTGTCCTCAAAATACATATTTTTGAAAACCTGCCTATGAATAGTGAGAGAGAGAAATGTTTACCTTTCCCAGGAAAGCTTTTGCTTTAAGTAACAGGTATAATAATATCTTGAAATATAGTTATCCCAAGTGATATTCACCTTTGGTCCAGCACATATAAGTTAGAACACGGAGGATGGTTTGCTGAATGACTTCAGCTTAAGAAGCAAATACAATGGCCTGAATAGGTTGTATGAAATCTTAAAAATGTTCCCTATTGTTCTCCCCTTCTTAAAAGGGAAAGCTGGTGCTAATTTAGTGTCAGAAGCTTTACGAACTTCTTTTTAATCTACATGGGAAAAATCCATTAAGAGCTGATCATTTTGGTGCAAGTTGTGTAATGGTGCTCAAAAGGTACTATATAGTATTTTTCCTTTAAGATATATTCATGTGCTTGTAAGATAAATATTTGCTTAGGTAACAAGCTTGAAGGAAGTATGAAGTGGGGTGGTTATTAGGCAGGTTTTATAAAGGTGGTGGAAGTATGTTTTAAAGAACATTCCTTGTATTTTGTTTCACCATTAGCATATCTAAGGTATTTATTACCATAAAAAGGTGCTTTAACTCTTGGTATCACAGCTGTAGTCGTTTGCGCTTGCATTTGTATGATAAACTACAAAGCAACCCTATTCAGCCATTGTGTTTGGGATGTTCTGGTGTTGATCTATAAGGCCTGTGTCTTCTTTCACAATAGAATCTCCCTCTCTGTCAGTAAATTCTTGGTGTTATTGGGTATTTGTTGTCTCAATACTTCAAAGATCTTTGTGACATTTAAAAACCACCCTGCTCTGTATATCTACATTTGTAAATGGAGATCGCTGCCAGGAATGTGCCAAGCTTTTAGCTGTCTGTACAATTTACATCCAAAACTTGTTGCAAATACCAGAGTATCTTCTGAGATTATATGTCTTGTGCCTGGTTAGATTTTCATATGCCATTATGATGAAATAACATGCTCATCAGCTGATGGCAGTATCTTTAGACTCTTAGGTATTTATGGAGGGTATTGACTTAAAGCTGATGGGAAGTTTAGAATGAAAATGGTTTTGGAATGACCTATGGAATGTCAGCATCATACATGGATGTGTGAGAAGAAATTCAGCATTAAGTGGCTTTATCATGCCATGACTCCTTAGGCAGTATTTCTCTGTAATACAAGCCCAGTTTATAGCTATATACTCCATTTCAAGGTCTTTTTTTTTTTTTTTTTTTTTTTTTTTAAGGTCTCAGTTGCCTTAAGTGTGTTTCAAAACCTGTGAGAGAAGGTTGGACATTGGTGAAAATGCTCATGGTATTTTTCCTGTAGAGCTGCTTCTAGATAATTTCTTCTAGGAAAGCTGCATTTATGTAATT
Source organism: Pyrocephalus nanus (assembly GCA_038380795.1). Lineage (NCBI taxonomy): Eukaryota > Metazoa > Chordata > Aves > Passeriformes > Tyrannidae > Pyrocephalus > Pyrocephalus nanus. The sequence goes on along the minus strand of CM076260.1, from coordinate 88,236,994 downwards.
CAAAAGGGAGAGAGCCTTTGGGAAAGAGTGAGCATTTTGGAATAACCTGTGGATGTTGCCTTTATGTGAAGGGAAGAGCTGTCTTTGAAGGGCTTTGCTTACTGCTGGCTTTTATCTATCCCCAGATTTTCCCATTCCTTCTCTGTTGCAAAGGAAATCCATGACAAATGTGGCTCTTGGTTTACTTCTTCCAGTTATCCCCATATTGACCTGGAAGACTCATTTCCCGTTGTCCTTTAAGCTGACTCATGTATTTCAGAGAATGAAGAGAGTTGGAATATGCCAGTTCTTGCCCTTGAGATGGGTAACCTTTGCTTGCAGAGGAGGAAACCAATACCCCATCTAGCCAAGACAGATCATGATGCTTGGTCTTAACAAAATAGTATTACTTACACTTTTAAGGAAAGGTAGATGTTTGGGGGGTGTTGACCCCCTTTATTGCTTAATGCAGCACTTTTATGTGAGTGATTAGGAGGAAGATTTCTTGTTTGACTGAGGGAACACAGCTTGGTTCAGTTGCGGGTGGGCTGTCTTTGTGCTGCAGCTGTAAGATTATCAGTTAGTGTTAAATTATCTGGTTCTTGGTTTTTCCCCTGTAAATGATTTGAAGGATTTGTTTATTGCCATTACTAATCAGAGGAACATTTTTATGGTCACATCCTTTCTGTGCTCAAGTTTTCTTAACGCTTCTACTGGCTTTTACGTAACAGCAAAGCCTTATTTATGTTCCAAATTATTCACAAAAGGGGACTATCCCGTTCGCTTAGGCATGTGCTGGCTTGAAAATGAAATAGAAGCAAGTGCAGATATCTTGAGGGAAACATAATGCTGGTGTTTCGAAACAGCCATTATTTCTCATTTAAGAAAAACCAACCCCCCAACCCTACTTTTGTTTGTCAACTGCATGACTGGCCTGAACAAAGCCTCTCTGGCATGAGGACCTGGGCCAAAATGCAGTGAAGCTGAATAAAATCATGTTTTGGATTCTGTCTCTTGAGCTTGTTCGCCATTCTCAGTAGAGCTGGCTGTGAAAGCTGTGTCTGGTTACTGACCTAGCTGCTGAACAGCAGCTTCGGCAAGTGGCCTCTGCAGTTACTTCTTCTGTCTCCTTTGCCCTCCACACATGCTCTGAAAGCCCTTCTTGATCGACCCAGCTCTTTGTCCTGCTGGGTGCTTGGGACATTGGGTTGGTAGTGGAGCCTGGACCATGTGACTGATTGCTGTAGTTATCCTCGACCCTCAGTCTGGAAAACTGGGATGGTAGTATATCCTTCCTTCCACCCTTTGTCTGTCTTATTTATTTAAAATGGACTGTAAACTTTTTAAAGTAGGGACTTTCTATGCCTAACACAATGCTGTAGACTGTTGGCAAGAAGCTTGTGTGATAAACCTAACTTGAAAATACTGTAACAGGGGGTTGTCAAATGGAAAGGGTTTGGTTATCTCTTGCTCTTATATTGCCTGGTTAATTGCTTTCTTTACTGCACTGCTCCATATTATTCCTCAATGTGTAGGTTACACCCATGTCCTGATGGGTGACCCACGCCTTCGCTTGCTTCACCTTTGAATTTGTCCCTCCTGTCATATAAGACCCGTGTGCAATTTAGACGCCCCAAGCAATTGAGGACATGGGGTGGTGTTGGCGGCGGTGGCAGCGGGGGATTGCAACACCCTGAAAGCAGCTGGGAGATGATAAAACCCCTTATTCTTTCAGATTTCATCACAGAGCAGGCAGGTGAGCAACCCACAGGGCAATAAGAATGAAAAGAAGGGTTTGACTGTCACACCAAAACCAGTCTTTTCTGCAGATAGGAAGTTCATCGGGGCAATCATTGGCTCTCAGTTTCTTTTAAGTGAGAGCTGTAAGAAAGTAAAGCAGTGCTGATATGCAGGGTTCATGTGACATCAGTTTAGAGGTCATCATACACAACCTCCTTCACACAGACTGCGTAGACTGCAGCCTGTGCATCTTCCTTCAGTTAAGGCTTCTCCTGTGTATGAGTAGCAGGGCTGGCCTGAAGATGGAGCAGGCACACTCTTCAGTGAAAAGAAGAAACACTGAGAAAACTCTAACATTTTATACCAACCTTTATTGGCAGCTTTGCATACTGTATGCACAGGCCCTGAAGAAGATAATGCAAAAATCTGTGTTACCTGTATAGCACCCCTGCTTTCACTTTGCCTGCCAAATCTTAGGACATCTCCTGCCCCCCAAACCAAAACGTCACTGTAAATATGGTGTAACTACATTTTAGCTTCTTTAAGGGCAAGTATGAAGCAATGAACCACAGCGACCACCACCATTGCTTTCTGATACTTTTTAAAAAATTCATTTTAAAGGAGGCAAATGAAAGCCAATGGTGCTCACTCAAAAAATAGTAACTTTTCAGTGCTCTTTCAGCCTGGGGAATAAAGTGAGCAGGGAGCAAAGTCTGCATTGCAGGTCACGGTAAGGATTTCAGGTGCAGTGATGGCTAATGTGGAGCAGAGGTCTACCTAAAGGCGGGGCTGAAAGAGGAAGAGTGCCTGCTGCCTGACCTGTTAAAACCTTTAAGAAGAAATTGTGCCAGTGTGAAGTCATTATGGAGCATTCCTTTGGAGGGAGTCGTGATGAATACACTGCAAACATAAAATGATTTCATGTTGTATTACATTTTGAGTAGGTTACAGCTGTGGAATGAGCTTCCCGAGTTATTACCGAGTCAATTTGTGTGTTGACCTGTCTGTTCCTGTTGGGTGGGTTTCTTTGTTTCTATTTGTACCTTATATAATAGATATGTTATGTATAAAATGTATAAAAAATAAGATATGTATAAAAGCTCTGGCTTTTGTACCAAAAAACCCTCCAGCTTCATAATGTCTAGAACTTTTATCAAAATGAGGTTCAGTTTCTGCCTGAGACCTCTGGGTACTGCTTTGTGAAAATACCTTTGAGGAAATTATGATGTCAGCTGTGTGTGGTATGAACCTTTATCCTCTTAAAAGGGAGTTTCATGATGGATTCACCTGGGTTCTACTACTCTTAGCTGGTGGATTAAGTAAATGAAATGGTCAAATACTTAGTAAGGTATGAGGAAAGCAGAACAAGCATCTGTTCTTACACTGTTACTTGTATGGGAAGTCAGTTCTGATTCACAGTTGTAAGAAGGAAATATTTGGTGGGCAAATCTATTTCAGTGCACTCTGTTTTGAAAGTATTTAGTTTGCTCTCATACTAGGAGATGTTTTAGGATATACAGTGAAGCAGTGGAATATGAAATCACTGTATTGAAGGAAAATAAAGAGAAGGCCTCAATTTACAGATATACTTGCTATTGAGAGTCAAAACATCTCCCCCTCCACCCTGGAGGAAGCAAATACTTTATTTCTTGTGATGGTAGGTATATTATACTTTGTAGCTGAATATGAATTGCATATAGGAAGTTTGGAGAAGGCTTTTGGCTCAGTGAACTACTTGGAAATCAAAAGAAATATTAATAGATGATGCAACAGTTATTAGATGAATTATCCTCTTCTAGCATGTTTTCCTAAAGTTTACGTGTTTTCAGTGTGTCTCTGTCTCCATTTCTGACAGAGCTGTAAAGATCTCAAGAATATGAAATACCTAGGAATAGGTGTTGTGATGGCTTCAGGGGGAAATTGCACTACAAGTGTATTCTCCTATAGAGATGAGAGACTTCTGTGGCTGAAGAAGTCCAGGTGCCAGCCAGCTACAAGCTTTCAGCTTGCTGTGCCACAGGTACCAGGATCTACTAGGAGCCTGCAGGATCTGGAAAAACGTTTTTCCTGGTGCCCTTGTTGGAAAAACAGCTTGTTATTTTTGTAGTGTGGTTCACTTGTTAACCCTTGTGGTGTTTAAAAATTTACTGTGAGATATTTGCCTTGCTGTTTTGTAGAAATAGATACAGATAGAATGCTATTCCTTACCCTGGGCGTTTCTGAGCATTTCCATGTGCTTAGGCCTTACTGGTTTTGGATGAAGAAACTGCTGTGCAACTATGATTAATACTAAAACTTGATACTGTGAGGTGTTTTGGACTGGCCACATTAAAACCACCAGTGTATGCTTGACTCAGGCCCTGAGAAGTGCAGCTGGACTTCTTTCTGCTGAACAGGAATTGCTGACTTCAACTGGAGAAACAACTGCACTTCTCAACAGCTATAACTCTGGATCCGGCTGTAGAAAGATCTGTTTTGGTTGGAGAGGTCCAACTGTGTGTGCCTTGGTGTTGATTGTCAGGGTCGTGATTAATTTTGGGCATTGTTATACTGGCAGTTACAATGAAGGCATTGTCACCACTAACATTTTCACTTTCCTGTGTTGTTGCAGTGCTTGTTTAATTATTTTTGCAAAAGCAGGAGGTTATGGGAACCTTTTCATGTGCAAACTGGGTTGAAGGCGGGAATCTCTTGTTAGAGTTGCCTATGTTTGCTGTTCCCATAAGCAGTGATGATGAAAACTTTTAAAATTGGTGCGTTGGCAATCAGTATCTACTTGAGATCTCCTCTACTTCTCAGAATCACTTCCCCCAGTCAAGGCAGTACTACTGTTTGGGTTTTGTTTGTATTATGTATTTGCTGGAAGGAGAGCGCTATTGTGTGTTTTTTGAGGGTGATTACAAACATAAAATAGATTCTCTTGAGAACGCTTTGTCTACTCTCATCACAATTGGTAATTGTTTTGTGTTGTGTAAGACGTTGCATGCTGTGCTTCTTATTTGGCAGCGTGCGTGTGTGAACCTCAAAATGGATTTCCACCTCCAACATCTTGTCATTGATGTTTTAAAGGTAAATCCTGGAACAAAGCATAAAACTTCTCTTACCTCATTTATTGCAAGATGATGAATGTTTACCAGATTAAGGTAAATTTTTTTAGTAATTTTGGTAACCAAGTTTGCTGCATTTTAATGAATGTCTTCTCCAAGTGGGACCTAGGTGAGGTAATTCTCAGAAATGAAAAAAGGGCCAACCCCCAAACAATTACTTTTGACATGGAAGCAGACTAAAATAGTGTAGTTATGTGCAAAGTGGGTGTCATCTTTTTGTGCCAAGTGCATTTTCTGAGGTCATTCCAAAATGCCAAGGGAAAAGGAATCCATAACCCTCACATATCCTATTAGCAGAGAGCCTTGAGGTAGAGATGAGCAAGATGCATGGAAAAAATGAGGCTTCTGCCAAACGTTTTCTTTGTAGGTCACTTATTGTAGTTGAAATTACAGGGAGTATAAGAACAAGTGATCTATTAGCAAAGCCATGAAAACAAACCATTTGCCACTTCTAACAAACGCTGGCCCAAAATATGCCTCAAATTTTAAAAATAAGTGAAAACTTGGCGAAAAGTAAGACCCGGGTTTATCTGCATTTCATCAGGTACATGGCGTCCTGGAATGTAGCCCATTGGCAAAAGCGTGGGGAGTGTTATCCTTTGCAGCACTGGGAATGTTCTCTGCTGAATTTGGCGCCAATGACCGAGCTTTGCTTGTTAGCTGAAGTTCACACAGACTCCTTGCCAGGCCTGCCCAGAATGCTGTCTCCTCTGACTTCCTGTGGTCTTGCATAATATTTCCTTGCTTCTTGTATAACTGCAGCTCATTCTGGTCACTGCCCAGTTTGTACGGTCGACTTTTTAAAAGGCCAGTCCTGCAAACGTGCAGCTGAGCCATGTCAGTGGCAGGAGGTGTCCCGGCGGTGACGCCAATGGAAGCGCCCTTCCACGGGGAAAGCGCCGGCAGCGGGGGCGTGTGTCAGTGCCGACATGTCTGAAGGCAATAAAGTTGACTGCTGCAGCCTTGTGACGAGATAAGCGTGAGGCATGACTTCAGATTGACTGCACCTCTGAAACATGTGCCTCTGTTGCTCTGATTTCTGTAACAAATATAGGCCTTAATTAAGGGTGGGGGAGGCAGCACCGCACGTGGTGTATGAATGGAAGCATATTTTCAGAATGCTGTGAAATTCTTATTATTGCTAGGAGTAACTAGCAATGACAGTCCCTACATTTGCCTTGAAAACATGTTCCAGGTATCCAGAGTATTTAATGATAGGAATTTCAGAAAATAGTATTTTCATTCTGCTGATTTTTAATGCTTCCACACAGGTAATTTCTGCAATTATCTGTGGTTAAAATATGCATTAGTCTTGCATTCTTGTTGAAGCAAGTGTATTTGTTAATGTTTACCATTTACTAGCCTGGATTATTTGTATATATGTTTTGAAAGTGAATTTCATAGCAGTTTGTGCCATGTCACTGTATTTATTCTGATTGTTTTCCAAATATTTGTGTATGCACATTTATTTATGCATAGAACACTGAGTGTAATTACAGAGCTTTGTCAGTAACTCATTTTCAGAAAGAAGCTTGTCTGACATGACACTTCCTAGAACCCCCTTTTGAATGTAGTTTTCCAACTGTTACTCGTACTTCGGCAATCCTGTTCCTGGCATGGCTTTGAAAAGCTCAAGAGTAGAGATTATCAAATAGTCACTTCAGTATGTTTGTAAACTTATTCAATAGACTGTACTGATTTGTGTGTTATAGTTCTCAGGTCATATATGGTCTTCCAGTTAAATGCTATCTGCTGTGAAGAATCATTCTAAGAGAATGCAATAGAATTGATTTAGTTATCACAGTTATGTGAGATTCTGTTTAAATTGTCTCATACCGTCATCTTTTCCATGAATCCGGCTTATCCAGTTGTCATAGTAACTTTGACATAGAAAAATTCATGCTGCCTACACGTGACTTCTTGCAACACTGTCTTTTAATCTGATTAATTTAATGGAAAATAAACTTTTACTGGTTAATGTGTGTTGTGAAGCAGCTTTCATGGTCACTTAAAAGTGGTTTATTACCTTGTATTCTTAGGATCAACATTTTAATGACTACAGTCCAACTAATGTAATGCTTGGGGAACTGTTAAAGTAATATAGGGGTGATACTACTGACATCTAGCAGACCATGTTTTAGTATTGGGAATGCCAGCATTTCTGGGGGGTGTGCTATATATATGTATATATAAATAGATAGATACACACTGCATCTTTGGCAGATGGTTTCAAAGCCAGAGATCCTAGCAGGGCTTGACCATACAGCTCTAGCAGCATGGTTACCAAATAAACCAGGTTCACTTCAACACGTTTTGACCAATGACGGAGAAAAGCCACTTTATGTGCCAGTATCAAGCTTGCTCCTTACTGATGGGTTTGGAGTCCTGGATAAGCCATACAAATATGAATTGTATGATAGAAGTAGACTGATGCTGGCTTGATCCTAAGAGTAGGGAAGAAGCATAAGAATTACAAAAGGTGGTGGGCTGAGAATTGCTTAGCCAGCTAGAGAATGCGGTTCACTGCCAGTAAAGAAGGATTTTCCTTCTAAATGGAAGCTGAGAGAAATGTTAGGACTGGGCAGTCTGTTTCTTTTTAAAAGTATTTGTCCCTCCTGTGTAAATAGTTTTAAATTATTTCAGACAAATTGTTTTGGCTTATAAAGTCAGAGTTTGAAATTTACTCAGCTTATGGAATAACAAAGTTTAGGAACTCTTGTTTAAAATAGATGGGTTGAGCATTAGTACTTGTATCAGCAGAGTTAGAAAGGCACACTGTGCTCTCTGAATCTAAATGTAGCCAAGTGTCAGAGAGATCCACGGTCATAGGGGCATGTTCTCTTTTCTTTTTTATTTGATGATTTAGAAATGTGCAAGTAGGCACTGCAGAAGATTTAAGGGTTTAGTCCTCAGCTGTACAGGCAAACACAAAACCACTGCATTCAGTGGGATTTTTGTCCCAATAAACAGCTCGGGATTATGCACTTGTATATGTGTCTAAATATGGATTTCAGTCAAGTAAACAAGCGTGTAGCTGTACGTGGTAATCTACTTTCGAAGGAACACCCCGTGTCCCTTGCGTGGCCGAGTACATGGCCACATCTGGAACTTCGTGGGAGCTTGTGTTAAGGACACTGATCAGCCATCCCCATGTGTCTTGCCGCAGGAGAGGCGTGATAGGTATCTCTGAGGAGTACAGCAGCCTCCGTCACTTGGCTTTTGGTGTGGTGAGATACTGCTCTCCTTTGAAGGATGTGCTAGGGCAGATACACACTTTCGAAATGCCTGTGCTCACAGATAAAGGTGGAAAGGGTCGCTTATATGACTGCTCCTTCTTGAAGCTGAAGAGCTTGCTCAGTGTTTTTCAGGCTAAACTTTTACAGGGGCAAGAATTAACTTTGTAACTGAGGAAGAGACTGTGTAAAGACTAACTGGAAAAAGCAGAAATAGGGTTATGCATCCAGTGCCAAATAGCGTTAGTGTTTTTCAGAAACTTGTGCATTCTGCAGCTGTCAAAGTGGGCATCATCTATAAACCTCTTTCATAGGTGGTGTGCAGAGGGGAATGAGACTTCTCATATAGGTATTGTTGAGAAAGAGTTGCTGATTTTTATTTTATTCTTAAAATTTTAATTTATTTTTTTTTTAGTGACACTTGCCCAGAGGCTGTAGTCTGTCAGCAGGTGAAGCCAACCTTGTGACATTACAGCAGAACATGCCACATCTCATGCAATACTGTGACTTGTATACTGTCATTAGGGACCTGTGCACATGAGGGAATGTTTTAGGTGTGTAACAACGATTTATTGTATGCTATAAAATCCAGTCTCACTAAGTCCTGAGGACCTCAGGAGTTTTGGAACAGCTTCTCCTACTGTCTGAAGTAGTAATTCAGTATACTTAGCCTCTTAGAGCCTAGGTCTAATAGCAACAATTAGTACATTTGTATGTTTAAGTATGCTTAAAAGGCTTAAATGGATGTGGTTTGAAGAAGTGAAATGAAAGAACAGTAAAATTAACATGAAAGCCCAGCATGTACTATGGTGAGGAAGTATAAAGTTAGCCATACCACAAAAAATAGAGACCTGAAAAGTGCCCTGGTTGACAGATGTGTCAGAACAAGCAGAAGTGAACAGTAAATGTTAACAGTTGTTTATGGTGCATTGCTTTTTGTTTGAGTTTTCGAAGCATTAGGGTATTATGGGGATAGAGAGGTGCGGAATAAAAATTATGAAAATACACCTTTTTGAAATGTCAGCTCAAAAGTCTCAGAAAGAACAGGAACATCTAAAGTGTGAAAACTAAGTTTCTCTAAATAGCATAAAAAATGTTTTGCTTCCTTAAATAAGTAAATATGGGAACATTTTTTAAACAAAGGCAAAGAAAAGCTTCACACAGGGGGACCTTTAGCAGGGGACAAGAGGTACAATTTTCTTTTGCTGGTACTAGTGCCCCTGCAGGCTTGGTGAGGTTGTCTTTTGGGTGGAGGTGGCGTTTGCAGCACTGATGCTGCCTGGGGGCTGGGAAGGGATCAAGGGGCTCTGCCCTTTCTGCAGAGCTCTGTTCACCAGCATGACTTTCTCATGAGGAGACTGCTGTACGTTACTGGCCTAGTGGGAGGGCTGGCAGGACAGGACCGTGAGCTGTGAAGAAGTCTGATGAGTTTCAGCTCTGGAGTGTAATGCTGGCTGACCACAGCATGCAGTTTCAAAAGGTTTTGCTGGGGCTTGGGTACATGCTAGATTCAGTCATCAAAAGCATGTGTAGCCACTAGAGGTTTGACTGAACAGACTTTCTTGGGGTTGGTGCTCAGGGGAAGGCTGAGAGGTGTGGAGGCTGGGAGAACATTTTGGGGAAGCATTGCTCCGTGTTTTGTGCCCTTCTCCAAGTGTCTGCAGATTGAAATGGGCTGAGGGGGAGATGCTGGGCTGCATCAACCTCTTACCTTGCACACCAGGGTTAGTCCTGTATATTCCACTGTAAGCAAGGGCACACCAAGAAGGTTGAAAGGGTGATAAAGGGGCAAACCAGCTTTACTTTTACTCTATTCAAATTGGCAGCAAACCCCCTTAATGTTAATATGTGTATGAATCAACTTTTAGTCTAATGGTTAATAAGAGCTCTTATGCAATAAGTATTTTGTTGCTTCTGCCTTGCTTCTCCCACTGCCTCCCCCACACCCCCTACCCAGGAAAACAAACAATTGCTGCTAGCAACCATAATAATTCCATACCGATTATTCTGCCTTTTCTCCAAATGACTTGTGTTTTTTTCCATAGCAAAGCACATTTTTACATATCCTTAGCACAACTCTAGCCTTGGCCTAACTCTGGGGGATTACAGAGATAAGATACCAGCCATGGCTAGCATCATCTCTTGATAAACTGGAACATCAGTAGGGTGCAGAGTTACAGCTTTGAAGGCAGAGAAAATGGTATTTAGGGCTCCTTGAAAGTCTTGTTTTATGGATTGAATAGGAATCATGAACAAACAGATTTTTACAAGGATTTATGTGGACACTTGTTAATTTTTGCAGTAATTATTGAACTGCTTTCTTGTTGCTTGAAAATTGGTGCTCTCGTTTGTTACTGTTCAATCAATGGAGTTAAATACTTGGTAACAAATTGCAGCATGGGGAAATACTAAGGTCGTCTATTTCAAGGAACATTTGAATACTGAAAACATAGGTAAAATGAAAGGTGAAGGTTAATGATTTAATGACAAGGTCCCCAGGACCGTGCCTTATGTCTGGAAGGCAGTAATTTGCATTTGCTTCCTGTAGGATGACTTCACTGAGGAACTGAAGGCATTTAGCATATGCAGATGCTGAGACTCTTCTATACATATCATTATTTACAAAGTATAAAGTCTGTGGTGAAGACTTGTGAGATGTCATAGGAGAAGGAGTGAGGCACTGACAGACAGCAGGGTGCTGGTGTAGGCAGGGAGTGATGAAGAGAGGAGATGGTTGTGTGTCCTCCAAAAAGCTTGAGGGGCACCAGTATGGTTAATGAACGCAAATAGGCTCTGTTTAGGAGAGGGATGTTTATGTGCTAAATAGAATTGTATATACAGCAAATCGCCTTAAATATAGTTTTGTGGTTACCACTACTTACATACAAAGCAAAACCATAATTACAAAGCTGTTCTTGTTTTTGAAACATCGTCGTGTGCCAAAGAAGTTGTAGGTATTTGTAGGGCATGGTAATGCCAAAGAACACCTGAGTGTGAAAAGGATAGGTTTATGGTATTCACAAAACCAGCCGAAGTTAAATTCTCATTTGCATCACGTTAAGAAGACTTCAGTCTTCTTTGAGTATTTGACATTGGCTTCTGCAGAATCTGCTTGCACACAGCAGATGTTGCAGGCAGTGGGTGGCTGGAGACAGGGCACCTGGTGGAGCAACAGACTGGAGGCCTCAGGCTCTTCGACGCTTCCCCGGTCCTGGTCAGGCTGTGCAGGACGTGCAACAGCATCATTAATATCCCTTTGTTCTTCCCCGGTGCTGTATGAACAGCTTGGGGCAGAAAAATCTCCTTATGTTGAGCTTGCTGATGATGACAATGTCTGTGAAACTCAACAGTTTCTCTTTGCCTTTTTGGTTGTGCTGGTAGCTTCTTCTGGAATAATCTCCATTATGTTGGGCCTTTTATTTTCCAAAGTGTTTCAAACAGTTCAAGGAAAAGTGTTTTGATGGGGTTTTGTTTTGTGGGTGTTTTTAACTTAAATTTATTTTATTGGTTGATTGGAGACAGTTTTAGAAGAGTAAGTTCGAACTGCAGTCAGAATGGCAAGTTCCTAGACAGTTCAGCACACACATTCAGCAGCCTACCCTCTCCTACCAATGTCCCTGATGTTGTTTTAAGATAAATTGTAGACATGAAATAGCATACGGGTCAGATGCTTAGCACAAGAGCCAAAGGCTTCAGCTTTGGCAGTGGCCAAGCTCCGACTGACTGTATGTCCCCAGGATTCCCCCAGGTTAGCCACAGGGTATTGAACTTGCTCCTCCAGTCCAGCTTGCAGAGCTCACAATCTCAAATTATTCAAATTATTCATTGGACATCTGCTCAAAACAATCAAAAAGTGTGTGCACCCCCAAGTCCCTTTGTAAGGCTTAATAATAAATCACAAATCATTTTAATACATTAGAAAAAATCCCACACAAAATGTCTATATTTTTGTGGTAAAGGATTTGTTTTCTCATCCTTTCATAGCACATTTTAAAGAGTGTAAGAAGCAGTAACTTCTGCAGGCATGAGTACTAGTATTAGTTGAATATGTGACCATTTCATGCTTTTGCCTGCCCTGCTTATGCCCTGTTCAGTACTAATGGGACTGTATGGGACGTAAATGGCCACAGCACTTTTGCTGTTGTATATAAACTAAATTTGAGGAACTTTTAGTGTTTGTTATGCACAGTGAACCTCTGGGAAAGCTTCAACCTCTGACCTCTGTAGTGGGTTATGACAGGGAAGATTCGTAAGAGCTTGATTTAGACTCATCTCTGGAAAGCTGGTTAAAAATATTCAACTACCATGTTCTTCCTCCTCCCCCATCTCAGTAAAGGTCCTCTTAAAATACATGCTCTGACACTTCATTTTTGTCATTACTTTGGGAGCCCTGTAGCTAAGCCTGCTTGTAAGGAAATGATTAAATTATATTCATGTTTGTGTTTTAAAGTTGCCTTGGTGGTACTCCAAGAAGTATTTTGCTGCTCTTCCAAATTTCCATGTGCTTTCATATTAATCTATTTTCATCAGTCTGACCTGCCCAGCAATAAAATTTGTTTGAAGTTGGTCATGTAATGATTGCTGAAGGGACATAAAAACTAAACTAAATTTATCTGAGGCTTTTAAAAAACTTATTCTAAGAAGAATAAGGGGTTTATTAGAAAATGACATTTGGTAGTATTTGGGTAATTTGTCACAAAAATTAATATTCAATAAAGAAATTATGGTAGGATAACTCTTTAATTTTGCTTTTGAAAAGTAGAATATTCTTTCTTTGAAATACTTCATCACTAGCTTTTAATTTTGCATCATGTAGTAATAAATGCTTATGCCTGGGTTGTGGTGGCGATTTCAGACTAAACAACTGGTAATGACATTATTTATTGCCTTTGAGAAAGAGCCCTTTCATGTGGTTTGTATATCACAAATTAAAATTATTCAAATATCTAGAATTAAAGAATTATTTTTTTTATTGATAACACAAGTGGTCTTTGAAGCAAGCCAGAATATCTGGCTGTCAGTTCAGACTTTCAAATTCTGGTTTGCTAATACAGCTTTTTTGCCAAGTCAAAGTGAAATGTTATTTCATGCAAGAAGAGAAGTGACTGTATTCCTTAGTAGAATGATTAATACTAATGACTATTACTTGCACTTTTAGAGCAATTGATAATATGTTGTTGTTTTTCTTGCAAAACTGTTTGTAATCAAAACCATTATACTATCGTTTAAATGGAGAGGCCACTGTCTGCCCAGAACAGCTGGGTAGTTACATTAACTTCTATAAATAAGTTTATTATTTTAGATGAAAGTTATAAAGCAATCTGTTTACCTCTACTGAGGTAAGTAGAATAGCTGAAAACATTACTAAAAACAGGACGAAGTGGAACATTGGAAAAACATAAAATCCTCCCAGGGTTTTTTATGCATATTTAATATTTTGATCAAGCACAACTCCTCTGTGGTTTTGTGGTCTTAAGAAAACTGGAAGGAAGGAAGGTGCTATTTCACTCTTCAGCTGACTGAAGTATAGTATTTTCCTTGTTTAAAATATTGATTCTCCCCTACTGGCCTGAGATGTTTTTGGAAGCAGATAGAACTGAATTGGGAAAAAGTATGAAAATACAAAAACTTGCATTAACTATGTGGAGAGAATAAAAGCATGAGCATGAAATATATTCTCCTTTAGAAACACATATTGGTTAGAAACAGAGATTTCAGTGCCACATATGCTGAAAATGTGCTCTAAAAGCTTTAATTTACCTTTGTCTGTCAATGTTAATGGACAGAGCAAGTGCTGGAGCTGCTGTAAAACAAATCTGTTTTCCTTTTGTCTGCTGTGCCAGATAATGAAATAAAAGCTAAATTATCAGTGATAAAAGTAATTTGCAGAAAAGCATTGATAAAAATATAACAGCAGAGCTTGTCATTAGCAGTTTAAATGGATAATGTTTACTTATAAGCTACTTCTGTCCTCTGGTTTTTATTGTCTTCTCCATCTTCCCATGCTAGGAAGGGCCTTTTCAGTAGAGGCTTCAGGAAATAAAAATATGCTTTTACTAAATCCCAGCATGGGAAACTTTCTGAAGGGTAACTCCTGTTTTTTTCCCTTCTTTTTCCATACTGCAGTATCACCAAGTTAAAGCTTGCACACAGTTTGAAGTGGGGTTATCAGTATAATTTTATCCATCCCACCTTGACGAATGTGTCTGCTAATGACAAAAGCTGAGAAAATGGTTTCTTTCATTGCAGCGCTGGTAGCGCCTATCATGAGTTACATGATATTTACTGTGAAAGCTTTAGTTCTCGGAGTCAGGTGTTTAGGTGTGAGATACATACTTTCCTTTAGAGAAGTTTGAAGTCATGTCCCAGTTACTCACAAAAATTCAGGAACCTGAGCCCTGTGTGTTTGTGTGCTCACGGTGATTCTAATGCATATTATGTAAATATGCACACACATGCACAAACATTTAAATTTTATAATTTCCTTGTAAACCAGACTTACCTTTCTTGAAATTGAGTCATCATTTTTTAAATGCTTGGACTTTGGATTACTTTTGCAATGGGTAGCCAGTGTCCAGGGTAAAACATTAGCTATAAGGTACTTGAAGGATGTTTGGTGTCTTGCAAGAGCTGGACATGCTAATTGGTACATTTGTAGTTTGTAAAAGTATTTATTTAAAGAACATTGAGTTCTGAGTGACCAAACAGGGAACAACTGCTAAACTCTAGCTGCAGTACCTAAAGTATTTTATATTCTCAGCCTGGACACTGCTGTACAGCACTTGCCAGTTTGCAAATGTCAAGGACAGTTACCCTCTCACATTCCTAAATGGCTTGCTTCTGACCATCCTTCAAAATACCTACCCTTTCTCCAGCTCCTCCAGCTATTGCTGCCAACTGCTGTTTCACTGTGCGGCTGCAAGGACTGTAATCCTTGGGAAGCCTGGGTCTTGTTGCTTCAGGCAATCTGTGAAGAACATGAACTTGCTTTTGTTGCCCCAAAAACCAAGACAAGGGCCCCTGAAAAGCTGGGGAAAGTCTTTTTTGTGTGGGTAGCTGTGTGAAGTATTAGGTAGAGCACATAGTCTTGCTGATGCTGGTCAGATAATTCCTTATAGGCACAGAGTAATACAGTGTGCAAAGTTCCTATTAATATTTTATTGTGCATGAATATCTTGATTTTTTCATGTGTAATGTAGGACAAAATATCTTACATATGAACTTTCCAAAGTACTTTTATCTGACAAAAACCTTTGTGTTAATCTTGTAAGTGATATGGCTCTGTATTGTACTGTAGTGCTTTACTATTTATTGTGGCTGAATGCTGTTGTTATAAATGTGTAATGTTGTAATACTTTGAGCTTTGCTTCTGTATTATGTCCATTCTGTGCCTAATGCTTTATTCCCTCTGCAGTTTCAAAGTGTTTAGAGAAAAAGTAGCATTCTGTTAAAAATGTGTTTATGTCAGAAGTGGTAATTAAGTTCTTCTTTGGCAATACTGGTCAAATAAGTGAAAGCTGTCTTCAAAGATGCATTTAGTGGCATAATAACTAGATATCAATGCAATGGAATAATAACAATGCCATAGTGGAAGAAACTGTGAATTCTAGTTCACTGATATAAATGCACATTTAGGGTGATAACCTGCAAGTATGGTGGCAGAGGTCTGCTTGCTGGTGTAGAGGTGCTACTCTGGCTTTTGACAGGCGGGCAGGTGCAAGGTGATTCTGTTCATGGCATGTTAAACACAACTTCAGTGAAGGAAAACTTTGGTGAGTAACACCAAAGCTGTATCACCATAGCTGGATAGCAAAGCAGTGTAATGCATTGGCACCGTGTTTACATACTGCTTAACAAAAACATCAGAACAAAATGGAGTAGCAAAACTGATGCTTGCTTAGAAACAAAGGCCAGAGTGTGAATGCCAGTGTGCAAGTCGTATTTACTTGCTTATTTGTGATCTTGGAGGTGTGAATGGATGTTGGACAATGCAACTTCACTGCAGAAAATGGTCTCCAGCTCCCTGATAACAGAGTGAAATAGAGAAGTAGATCACAAAACTTCTGAATCCGGAGCATGAATGACTGAGAGCTTTAGGTACATAGTGTCTCTGCTGAAAACTCAGTTTAAAGTACATAAGGAGATGCATTCTAGTGTAGAATTAAATCCTCTGGATGGCTACTCTTAGACTAAGCTCTGGTTTGAATTTTCCATCCACCTTCAGGGAGGCGGTTGCAAGGGCTTAACACCTGCCTGGTCTGTGATGTGCATGCCAGAAGCACACAAGAAAATTAGCCTTTTAGGTAGTTTAGGTGAACAGTCAGACCAGATAAAGCATATAAGACCTGAGATATTTGGACAGCTAGCCATGAAAAGAAGTTTATTCAGGCCAAATTGGAATGGGCTTTTCAGTAAAGGAAATTGTCTTTACTTTACAGGACATCTGTCTTTATTAGAGGAGAATGTACCGTTCTTAGAACAGCTGGGAATGGTCTTGAATGTGCCATGGGTAGCATGGGGCTCACTGAGCAAACAGCTATGGGAGCTTCCCAGAGGTGAGGATAAAGCAAATTAGTGGGCAGCAGCATGGGAAAAAATATTTGAGAAACAGAAAATAGATCCTTACGTAAGGTTTATTCTAGATTTTTTTTTTTTTTTTGAGGATTCAGTTGTTTTCGTACAATTGTAGTCATATATGTTTGTATGAAGGTACTGTTTAATTGAAGATGTATTTTCTATAAAGGTTTTATGCAGTATCTTTTCCTCTTCTCTACAGTATCCTTGTGGAAATGAGAAGTGGCTCATTCTGTAGACCATTTCTGGTCTACTAAAATTGGATACATCAGGCCAATGAAGCTACAGCACGGGCTGGACCCTTTTGTTCTTGAACAGTGTTATTTGTGGAGTTAAACAGAAATAATCTTTGCCCTCCTGACAGTTCCCAAAGCTTGGTTAATTAAGACGATCTGTGCTTGCTTAACTAGGACTTAACAGAGTCCAGATATTCCTGTATTTCAGGCACACTTGTACCTTTTCCCCTCTGTGAAGCAAGACGCTTAGGGTGAAAAGTTCTCCACTTCTCTCTATCTAATTCTGTGCTCTGCACTTGGAAATATTTTCCATGATCTTGAAGTCTTTCTACACTCATGGGATTTTTTTCTGGTTGTGTGTTTTCCCTTTCCTCTCCCTAAATCTCCTGACGGCACTCCCAGATCTTTCTCCTATTTTCTGAATTATGTTATCTACTTCCTCCAGAGATGGCTTGATAAAAATCTGGTTTCCAGTTCTCTCCATGCTTTGGGCCTCTGTGTAGAAGAGAACATCATTTAATGGACCTCTGTTCATGGTCGTTCTTACTTTCCTTAATGTGGTATTCATTTCAAATGCTCCTCAATAATTTTATCAGTTTTTCTATAGTGAAATAGAATTATATTGAGACCTTGGAAATTCTGTATCACAGACTAGCTACAGATTCATTGTTTCTGGGCCTTTGGAATTATTTGAAACTTCCATTGTTTTTTCTGATAGACTTCTAGAAAGGGTTACTTTTTTTCCATGCATAACCCTTGTTTTATTTAAACTTTCCCCAAAACTGTTGTTTCTACCTACTTTCTCCTTTTAGTCTTAATCCTTCTCTCTTGGTGGCCAATTAACAGAGCTGATGTGGAAATCTGAATGTTCCTTCCCATGCTGAACAGTTACTGCATCCTAGTAGCTCATCTGGTGTAAGGAGTGTGACATGTCCCAGGGGAATCTGAGAGCAAAGTATTTCCTGTTTATTGGCATTGACACAAGACAAGAGAACATAAAATAAAACTTATTTTGAAGAGCTGTGCTCTGATCTCCCATCCATGCAAGTCAGGATAGCTAGCTCCATTTAAGTTGATGTGCTGAGATGAGAATTGATCCTAGGGACAGGTGTGATGTGATCCCCCAAAGGAGTGCCTGGGGAGAGGAGACTTAGCCTTTGTAGTATTGCAGGCTAGTCCTTAACCCTGGACTCTGTTGTGTACCCCTATGTCCTCTTTCTTTGTACCACAATTGCCATTGTTTGGATAGAATTTCAGATGATTTTTTTCTGTCCTTCAAGTGCTTGGGTTCCCTGTTTGTGTGTGGGGATGAGTGTTAGTGCAGGATCCCTGCTCTGAGTTGGAGTCTGATGGGTCAGGCATGGGACATCCCACATCAAGGATGTTTTTCCCCATCATTTTGTTGCTGTTTTGGTTTTAATGCTAAAATGAGGAAGTGAGGAATTCAGCATTTCCAGATGATAATTTAAATAGCTGCAGCACCCAAAAACATGGGTGAAATGTTTTTGAGAGTGGCTTTGCAGCTGCTGCCTGCAGCCACCCTTTGGTTTTTACAGTCCAGAGCAACCCATCCATAGAAATGTTTGTGCCTGGCAAAGTGAGTACTGTCGGTGTGTGACAGTGAGTACCAGTGAATGGTGTCATTCTGAAAGCACCTAAGTAATGACTTGCTGTGGCTGATACATGTGTAAGGCAGAAGAAGAAATAGCATTCACCAGAGTAGATGCAAACACTGTGTTTCTGGGAACTGGGGTGAGGGGTGTTTGTGTGGGGGGTTTTATCTCCCTAAACCCCATAGCTTATCTTGCTCATTTCTCTGTCTCTCCTCTCGCCTCTGGCCAAACTCCAGTTTGCAGTTCTGCATTCTTTCCTGCTTGGCCTGACGTTTTCTCATGTTAAATGTTGTTTTTGAATTTGCACCTAGTTTCTGCACAGAACATATCTGTGATGCAAGACCTGTTGGTTAGGAGATTTTTTTTCAGAGTATGAAACAGAGGCTGAAAGGCAAGTGGTATTGGGTTGGCACACCTATGTGCCCAAAATAATTTCAGACCTTTAAAAATAGGCAGTAAGAAATTCTTATGAAGGGAAAAGAAAATCTGTACAAATATTTTGACAGTGAAGGTGACTGACCAGTAGAGCAACCTTCTAAATGTTGCAGTGGGTTGGCTTTGATTCTCCATCCTTGAAAGTTGCTTAAGTTGGTCAGGTTGTTGTTTTAAAGAAATGCTCAGATTCAAATTGCATTAATTCAGGTGAATCCTGCAACCTCTGATCTACAGGTTAGACAAGTCGTTGGCATTCTTCATTTCTGGGCTGATGAGGTTTAATGCTGTCATTCATCCTTCTCCCAGAGCTGTTAGCAAGCCAGAGCTTCAGGGAAACAAATCTTCATTCAGGTTTTTAATAAAACATACTGTAGTCAGAGTGAACCAAATCCCTGTGTCTGCAGAGACACAGGCCTACACCCTACCTCACTGTGATTCGCAGCTTAGTTGAAAATATAACAGGTAGAGACTCTCCTCTTTCTCATTACAGTGTGGATTGATTTTACTGTGTCTTCAGAAAGATTTTATCAGGCTTTTGTTGGTTAAAGCTAAACAACCTCTTCTCAGCTGTAGTAAACGTTTGTTGGTAGATAATAAAGCTTTACTTAGGATCAGTTATGAAAATCACCTATTTGATTCTTAGTCAGTGAGCTGAGATACTGGATTCCTCTTAAGCAGAGAAACTGTGGCTGAAATGTTTACCCACGTGGATTTGCTCTGGTAATGATTGTAAATCTCCAAGTTCTTGGAGATTTTTCACAATGTTTTTAAGTTTTCTTCAAAATCAGTAAAAATTGGTGGAAGTTCATTGTCTGTATGAGGAAAAGATGATAAGAACAGGGGGCAAAACTTATACAGGTGATTGTTATGTACAATCTTGAATCATTATTTTTTTTAATGAGGAATAAAATCAATAGTATGTCCGTGAAGTGTATTCCTCTAAGGCTTGTTATCTTTTTAAATGTACCATTGACTAAAAACAAAATTAAATCAAGCTAAGTCATATTTGTACAATTTAGATTGACTCCATTAGTTGTATTATGCCTTACTCTTTAATTATGACTTGTTTTCCATATGCCTTGTGTTTCTTATTCTTAAATGTATTTCACAGTACCATAAGTGTACTCCAGTAGAAGTTAAATATTTATTCATGTTCTGTATTCTGTATGAAAGGAGTTGGGTTTTTTTCCTTGTCTATGAAGCGGTAAAAATATTTTTATAACTACTCTTGGCCACAGCAGCATGTTCTGTACAGACATACCTAACTATACTGGCATACAAATGCAGTTCAAAAGAATACATTAGTGCAAGAAGCGATGTTACCTTTTGGATTCAGCTTGTATCAACATGTGTACGTGGTGCTCTCTCTGCGCCTGCCTCATCTCACCACTGCACTACTGCTTGGGGTCGGGTTGTGGTACGATTGTTTCTCAGTGTACCTCAGCTCATTTATTTTCCCTTTTTTTTTTTTTTTCCCTTTTCTGAGAAAGCAGCTAGTTTTTTGGAAAAAAAGTGCAGTTGATTAAGTTATATAATTAAGGAAAGGACAAGAGGAATAAAAATTGTTTTTTCCAGGAGCTGCTGTAAGGAGGCACAAGATATGTTTACAAAACAGTGTTGGTAGTTATTGAGATGAGAGCACCCTCGCCCCTGCCTTGGGAAGTACTGTCTGTTTTGTATAACTTGTGGCCCCTTACATGTGTACTTGTACAGTTGGATGCATTTCAGCATGAGCATCTTTGGTTTTCTTGACAGAAATTTGGTTGCTATATAGTTAGAATCAAAACAGTGAATATTGAGGTACCACACCCTTGACAGATGCATACTTCTGAGAGATCTCCAAGGCCTGCCTGGTTGTAATATGTTTCTTGTTAAGTTAGCTGACATCTGTGGATTGTATCAAATGAAACAAAAAAATGTCTAGTTTGTTTTATGGAAGAACTGATTTTTACCTACCTACCTACATTTTTCATAAACAGAATTTATTAAAGTTGACTCCCACCTCCTGACCTCATAGGGTGATGGGACCAAGATGGAGATGAGAATCAGGGCCAATATATGCACATGTGCCTTATTTGCTTACCTTTAAGAATAAAAACTCCAGCAGGAATAATGGCAAAATACTTACATTTTAATTCATAGTTCTGAAGTAAAAAAACAGAAGATATGAAGAAATGTGGCCACATGAATTTACCTTTGTATACATACAGAATTACTTCCTAACTTTGCTGCTTCCCATTTTCATAATTTTTTTTTCTAGAGTAACTATCCTTTGATTGTAGTTATTTACTTTGTGTTACAACACAGACTGCCTTTATAGCAGTTCCCTTTGAAAGTTTGTGTTTAGCAAGTAATTATTCAGGGTGACGTGTCAGAAGAACTAGTGCCATTTCCCGACAGAACCAAGCCTTAAAATTTTTAAAATATTTGAAATACTACAGTTGAGTGTGGAGGGGCCATTATTGTTTCCTCCTCAAGTACCAGAGTTTCAGTGTCCCTCCAGCTTCTGCCATAGCAGTGGGAGCCAAGAGGCAGGTAGAAGGCTCCTCAGGACTTTGCCATGAACTGAAGGTGTGTGTTTTGAGGGTACCGATTGCCCCCAGATTACACCACTCCAGGCTCTGGTAAAGTTGGAGGAATTGCCTAACTTAGCTGAAATGACAGCTGGTTTTCTGGCCAGGTAGCTGAAGTAGCTGAGGTAGCCTGACCCTTCAGTACAATCCTTTTCCCTTATAGTAAGTGAAGAATATAATTCACCCCAACTCAAGCTACTGAAATTCGAGTTTTATCAACTTAAACTAGTGGCAGGCTTGAATACTAATGAGAACTTGAAATCACAGCATGGAAAGTTATCACTGTTCCAGTTTACTCGATGACTTAGTTAAGAGGAAAGAGACAATTAAAAATCAATAACAGCCCTCTGGAAAAAAAAAAAAAAAAAAAAAAAAAAAAAAAAGGCAGGGGTTAAGAATGAGCTGTGTCCCAGGATGTTTGTACAGGCAAAACCCCCACCCCAGAGAGCAGAAAATGTACCCAGGCTCTCAGAATCTGCGCTTGATGATTGCTGCAGGAAGTGGAGGAAACTGTGTTACATGGAATAATCAAAATTTAGAGCGTTTGTATTGTTATTTTCAAGAATTATTATTCCCTGCTTGACAGAGAAATGGCTGTTTAATTTTTCTTTCTGGATACCCATCACCTTGCTGTGGGTCGCCAAGAGATAGTGAAAGAGAAACAGTTAACTTCCATCAAAACCAAGGGCATATTAAAATAATTAAGATCCAAAAAATAAAGGAGGCTTGGTAAATAAAGATTTTATTGCAAGATTTATTTTCTTAACTTTATTATTAGAAGATTTGACGCTTTGGAAGGACAAGGCATGACTTATTAATAGGCAACAGTGGAAAGTAATTTTAACAATAATTTTGAAAGTTCTCTAAAGGAGACAGAATATTTTAAATTAGAGTTGATATGTGCCACCGCTGCAGTCTTTAGAGCATCCAACACAGAGACCCTGTGCTTGAAACAAAGTCACACGAAGTGGCCGAATATCCTTTGCCGATGCTCCACTGTCTTTATATATTGAACTTCTGAGTAAAGGTGCTATTGAGGGCATCATCAGAGAGAGCCCGAAGCCTGAGAAGAAAGAGCTCTTTTTGTGTTCCCAGGGCTGGAGGTTTCACCTGCTCAGTCTTTGCTCTGTTGCTAACCCTGCTGACTGTGATGGACACAAGCCTCTGTGACAGCATGGCCTCCATACTTTCAAAGATTGGCCTCTAGTTTTCAACTCTCTGCTGATTTCAGAGACCCATTTCATTCTGGATTGACTATATTGCCTCTTTTCTGTCTTGCAGTTGTTTTATCTGAAATATTTTATTAGTTCTAGCTGAAATTGGCAGGAAAAAAAAATCATAGCTGAAATGCACTGTGCTGGACTGTTCTCTTGTATAGCAATTTTTTTAATTGAGCCAATATAATTACTTTATGATCCCTATAAATACGTGCTATCGTTTATTTACTAGTCATTACACTTAAATTTTGATTACTCTGAAAATTAGATGTCTGTATGAGTCAGCTTATATAGAGAGCCTGGAGATGCACCAGAGAAGAAAGGTGGTGCAGGGAGGTTTTGTTGGATGCTTGCAGACCTCTTAAATGGCTGTTTGGTGAAGGTGTCTGTCTTTATCAGTAAGAAATCTTACTGATTTCTTTTCAGGGGTTGGAGAACCTACAAGATATTGAAAGGTGGACTGTTTATTTTCCCTGTGTTGTTTTTATGTACTGAAATATTGTAGTGAAAATAGCTGGGTGGGGTGTAATGAATGTTTTCAAAGACCGTCCTTTGAAAGAGGCTTTTTTTCCAGCCCTTGGTGGTCACCACCCATTTTCCTGAGCTGTGCACGCCTCTCTCATTGTTCCTACCCACAAAGGCCCCTTGTGTGTCAGCAAATGTGCCAGCACTCAGAGCTAAAATGTCATGGCATATTGGTCCAAGCCTGCAGAAACACCTGGGTTTTCACCCACAGATGTTGGTGGATGTTGCCCAAGGCATAACACAGCATTAGACTGTAAAACTTGGGATTTGTCAACAGTGTTCAGTGTGACCCTCTCGACTGTTTACAGTTGAGTGGGTTTGAGGCTGAAGCATAGGTACACATACCACTGATAGTAAAGTCATGCGATGGCAGTGATTGTTCCGCAGGCTTGGAATAAAGCTTAATTGAAAAATTGTCCTTGTTTACCTGCAGTTGCACCATTTTGAAAAATAATGCTGGGCTGTGGTTTGGTATGGGCTGGGTTGTGGTCTGTGCTCCATCTGAAAAATGCAGCTGGTTTTGAATTTATCTTCTGGACACCCCCATGCCCCCCAGCCTGCAAATTGCACTTCATTCACCTTTAGCTTTAACCCTGCTGGTGAAGAGATAAAGCACATCCTTTGGTATGTGTTTTTTAGAGTAGGTAAATAGTTGAGTTATCTGAAAACAGATCTTAGCAATACCTGCTGAGCCTTTGAGCAACAATATGTATGGACCTCTAGATTAGCTGTCAAAACTGACTGATTACAACAAGTAATTCGAGACAAGATAGGATCTGTGATCCCTCAAACACAAATCATTGATAGACATCTCAGGTTGTGTATTGTCATAACCTTATCCCGGCTGCTGCAGTGCAACTCCAGCGATAGCTGTGTAGCAGGGATTCATGAATGTGTCAGTAGAAACTCTGGAGAAAAGCAGAGTGGTGCATGTATCACCCAACCAAAAAATTTGGCTGGTTTGAAAGCAAGTTCGATTTCGGCCAATGTTGAAACAGTCGTGTCTGTTGTATTATTTAGTAAGTTTGGTGGTGGGCTTTTTTAGTCTGCAGGTTGTCTCTGAAGCCTACCTTATCTTGGCTGGTATCAGAGCTGACAGCCACAGGGAAAGAATCTTGATGAAGCAGAGTACTGCAAAACTGCTCTGGGGAGGGAAGACTTGAATTGAGGTGATTTGCTGCTCCTCTGAGATTTGACCATGTGCTGGGCTTCTTGTTTCTCCCCACATTTCCATAATATTTGGGAAGATAGAGGACACATATCACTGATCTGTTCTAAGTGTGGGCTGCATGAGCTTTGTAAGGGTAGTCCGGAGTGGTTCTGACCCTTTGTGACCAGCACTGGGGATTGCTGAGCCTGCACTGACTTGGAGCAGTATACTGCTCTTCCTGAAAACTAAGCCACAAGAAAAGTCATCTGGCCCTAATGCAGGGAATGGATTGAAAAGGCAAAAAGGCAGTGCCTCTACCTGCTCTAACAGCTGATCAAACAGCAGCCCCGAGGCATCTCTGCATGCTTTGGACCTTTTGTGGTTCCGTGGGGCTGTGCCTTGCCCCAGCTGCAATGTGCTTGGCACATCTTTGAGGTACCAGGATTGTGCTGGCGTGGCAACTGCGGGACGGGCTGCAGTCACAGCATCGTAAAATAATCCAGGAACAGATTAATGGCTGCCGAAATCCTAATACTTATCTCTCTAGTTCAAGGTACTCATAAACTAGAGAAAAAATGGAAGAACATAAATCCCATAGATGTTGTTTTGCTTACTATGAGTAAATTTATCAGACTCTGTTGACATATTGTGAACCTAAATGCTTTAAAGACATGTAAGTGCTCCTGCAGCCTCAGTGCAGTTTGCAACATTGAACTCCCCATGTACTGCTTAGTTGCTGTGACAACTTCAGTATTCACAATGATACTTTAAATTGCAGGGGCAAAGTGTTTTCTTTTAGTAGCTGCATGAACTGTAGCTGGTAGTATAAAAAAGATGATAGTGCTATAAACATTTTTAAATGGTATAGGTATAATGCTTTTCATCTCAGCACCACAGTTTTGGTTTTGGCTGTGGTTTTGTTTTTTTTTTTTTTTTCAGAAAAAAAGTGGCAGAAATGTTAATGAAAATAAATAGAATACAAATCTAGGACAGCTTAATTATTATGACTAAGGTACCATCAGAACTTCAGACTCTGGAGAAGTTATAGTCTTATGTGTGGCCTTAAAGTATATATAGAGTTTATCCTGTCTAAACACCTGATGTGTTCCCTGTTCAAGGAAACCTATTCCTGGATGTGTTACTGTCAGCTGTGGTGGTCCTGGAGTGATATGGAATTAGTGAATAATAAATATGTTTGAAGACATCAAAAGTTTGGTATTCATTTAGGCCTCTTCTAGCCTTTGGTTTTAAACTTAGATGAAGGAATTTGCATCACATATGGCAGCGTATTTCAAGTTTTGCTGAACTAGCAGTGATTTGTTATTTAATGAGTATGTACAGAAACAGATGAATTCCCTCAGTCAAGCTAAGGAGTTGGTAGTGAGTTACTGTAAGTTAGAGCAGCTTTAAAGGAAGGGTGGAAGATACTTCATTTCCTTATTTTTGTAATAGCCCTTTCTGTTACTAGCCTTTCTTGTTACCTTCGAACTCTCATTTCCTTTATTAACAAATTCTCCATTTTGGCAATGTTTGTATTTGTCCTGTCTGTGTACTGGGTACCATATCCCAGTGGGTAGCAACGCTGCTTTAGCACTTGCCCTCCATGAGCCCTCCACATATTTCAAACTGGTGGAGTGTTGTTGGTTTTTTTTCCAAAAATAACTCTGTGTCCTTCCCCTTCCTTTTGCTTTTGCTGTTGTGCTGAACCCAGGCATCTGGTGTCTTCTCAGACTTTAGAAATAATTATTTTCACTGGAGAGATGTATAAGGAGGGATCTGCATGGCACTGTATATGGGTTTCCTTCACAGATTTCACAGTTTGGCCCAAGTTCCTAGTGAGTGAGTAAATTGCTGTTTCTAGCACTTTTTATTTACCAATGGTCACTTTTATTACTTTAAAGGAGGGAGCTTTCAAAAGCACAGCACGTCATCCAGAATAAACTGCTTGTCAGGTAGAATGGTTACAAATACTTTTAAAAGGAATTTTAAGGCTAAGTAAGCATGACCGCTGGTTGCTTGGTGTCTGCAAGCACAACTCTGGGGTAGTCAAGTGGTGTGGTTCTGAGATAGCTATGGAGTGCCTCACAGTCAGCAAAACTCATTTTTAGATATTATCCTGGTTCAGATACTGCAGGGATTTGCCAAGCAGAAGATAATGCAAAATATAAACACAGCAAAAAATGCATTTGCTGGTTGGAAATAAATCTTTGTTCTTATCTAAGGTAGTACTGCCTGTTAAAATAATTTTATTGAGTTTTTACAGGTTTTAATTGGAAAATATTTTTTATGCTAAGCATCTGATCTTTTTTCATTTATCTATTCTGTATTTTCTTATCTTTGCATCCATATAATGTATTTTTCTTCTTCTGCAATTTAGCATTTGAAACTTTACCTTTAAACCATTTGAAATGAGCATTTACTACAGAAATTTCATGTAGCAACTAAGTTCTTTGGATTGTTGACCTTTAAAGTGCTGAAGCTAGAAACATTTAATAACCAGCCATTGGATATAAAGTAATATGTGTGTTGTTTTACTAGCTTGCATACATGGCAGTTTGAAGCAAAGTCCAAGGGTCACCAAAATCATGAAGTAAGCTCAAGCGAGTCCGTGTGCACTGCGTAATTCAAAGAGCTGTCCGAACGTGTCACGCAGTGTGTATGTACGAGTGAAGGCTACCGGATTACGTACGAGGTGTTTTTCTGCAAGGTGTGGATTACAATTTCTGTGAAAGCTTCTGTGATAGGGAGACTACAAGGTGGGAGTGCAATTCAGTGCAGTTGGTGCACTGCTGAATCTTAAACAAGCAATTGTGTGTATACGCAGCCTGAGTATCGACCCATACGGACTTGTGAAGAGCAGTGAAACCCCGAGCAGAAGATTGCTGTCTTGGCAAGTCTCCTCGGTCAGCTTAGAGGAGGCCATCAATGTCCTTGACACAAGGGAAGATCGCTGAAGCTGACGACCTGGCACCGCCATCAGCTGAGTGGGTACCGAGGGCTTGGAGAGGGGTAACTGCCTGCAGGAAGGACCAGGGAGATGTATGGGTGGAGGTGGTGGGCAGGGATTACTGGTGGAGGGGAAGTACTGGTAGGATTGAAACTGCAGAGAGCGAGTACAGTCAGAGTCAGTGGAAACAGGACTGAAACCTCAGGTCGGTCCCTGTCTGCTGAGCCAAGGATGGTTGTGTGGGTTCCTAACCTTACTGCACATCCGTGAGTGATGCTGTATGCCTGTGCCTGAGCTCCCATTCAGGGGTGCTCTGTTTGCCCCAACACTTGTGGGGCTGATCCCTCCTGTCTCTGGGTTGCTGGTGCCTTCTGGAGGTACTGCAGGAGGACAGTGGCAGCAACACAGCCCCCAGCCTGGACTGGCTGCCTCAGCATTTTTCCTGGCTGCTGGAGCCTGGAGCTGCCACTCAGATTATGATCTTCACCTCAGATGTGCAAGACCTTTGTCTGCAAGCATTTTCAGTGAAACTGTGTTGCAAGGGCCTGCTGGAGATGAGCAAGGGGATAGGAATCTGGCTCCTGGGATCCATACAGGGCATTCCTGCATCGCTTTGGATGCTTTCAACCAAATTGATTTCTGTTCCTGTGCGTGGATGTACCCTTGGGACTGGTTTGGTGTTTGGGTTCTTGGGAAAGTATGTAAAACTGCTTCTGAAAATTTGGAAGCTTCACCTGGGAGGGCAAATACTTGCCAGTTGTTTGTCATCTCTTCTCATATGTGTTGGCCTGTAAATTCTATTTTCAGAGTGCAAACTAAGCACACCAGAAGGGAGTGGGAAATCATGTAAACAACTGTCCTGAGGGTACAGTGCTGTACTTGTGTTCTGTGGCAGGGAACTGCCTGGGCCACCTTAACTCTTCCATTCCCTATGGCTTGCACACCTGTAAGCACTGTGGCACCAGAGCATCATCCAGCAGTCTGTGGGAGAAATATGATGAATGTGTGAGCAATTTATATTGTGTGAGGTACTTTTATAGACTTTTATAAACTTTCATACAGTTTTATAAGTACTATAAGTTATAGGTGTCAAGATGGCTGCGGGTGCCTTTGTTAGAACGAAAGAAACTCAGTGCCAAGAAGAAGGTGGAGTTCCATAAAGTAAACAATGGCCTTGTTACCTGTTAATAACCAATTATAAAGGTATTTGTAATGAATGTTTACGTCTGGTCAGTGATCTGTAACCAATTATGTTCTTCTTGTCACGAGACCTTGTATACTGATGCTATAAAAACCCTGAGCTATCCTAATAAAGCGGACATATTTTAGATCTCATAGGTTGTGTATGTATGTCTCTCGAGAGCCTCCCTGTCAACAGAGCCCTTGGGAGAGTCCTTGCTGGGAAGTGGCACCTCCCCATTTCTTCTCAAGTCTTCTGACCACCCTCTACATAGCAGAGTCCTGGATGGAGCCCCCAGGCCCATGCCTCAGGTTGATCTCCTTATTTCCAGTAGAAATTTGAGCTTTTCCATTCCTTTCTTGTTTTTTTATTGGAAACAGTTACACAGAAGGAGTGAGTGTCAGGGTGCTCCAAGGAGGCTTCCCCTACAGTACCCCTGGGGCCTGGATCGGTGTACAGGTGGATTGATTCATGGTGGCTTTCTTCTCTCTCCCCTCTGCACTTATAAAATTTGTCAAAGGTTTGGGTGAGCGAGGTTTCTGCTTGTATTGCTTTCTCCAAGCAGTGACGCATGCATGTGCCCTTTTTCTGCCATGTAAGTGGGTGGTTTATGTGCTAGGAGGGAATGATTCATAAATTAGCTAGAGCCTGGGCCTTTTCTCTATTGCCTGAGTGATGTGTGAAGCAGGTTTGGTGTCGACCTTTCCTCCTGGCCTTCAGTCGGGCCGGTTGTTGAGCAGTCACATTGCAACTCTCCAGCTATGGGTAGTCCAGCCTCACCCGGGGTGAAGTGCTAATCCCCTGCAAGGCATGGGGAGAACTGCAAGGAGAGTTGCCTCTGGTCTGCAAGTGAAAACCATGAAAATTCTGTCACTAAAGTGCAATTTTGGGAGGCACTTGGAACCAGGATGAGTAAGGACAGACTGACTCTGAGATGGGCATCCCTTGGATGGACAGCAAGCAAGATGGATGTCCTGGGAGGGGAAGTGGCATGGGGGTGTTTTGGGTCTTGGTGTGCTTATCCAGGGTTGGCTACAATGACGACGAGACTCAAGGGTGTGCTGAGTGAAGGAAGATGTGGGGGAAATTGAGGTGTAGGAAGCCACAGGGGGAAATGTCTAACAAGCAAGTTGTCTGTTAAAATGACAATGGGTGAACAAAAAGTCTTTTGAAAGCAACCAGGCAGGCTGATTCCTCCTTTTGTTTTCTGATGTGAGAAAGCTCCTGTGAGGTATGGAATGAACTATGATGTCTCTCTGTAGAGAACCTGAGCGAGACAGAAGCAGTGTTGAGGGAAAGCATCTGCAGCAGAGAGAAAGAAAATCTTCCTCTGCTCATAGCATTAGTTACTAGAAACCTCTAGAAACCAGTGGTTAATGAAACAAGTTGGTTTCATTAACCACACTTCAAAATTATATTTACGGAGGTTAGCAAAATCAAATATTTTTCTTTGTGGCCAGAGTGATGTCATGAGAGACTGTGTCTTATATAAGCTGTTTTTACTGCATAAATTGTGACCCAGCTTTGTCCTTGATTCCCAAAGTTTTGTATTTAAATGAGGAGGGACTGGATCTTGTTTTGACCAAGTTGGTTCTAATGTGAAAATTGTGGCATCTAGATTTAGAGCAGGGTTCAAGCATTTATGATTCAAGTTAAATTTTTCAAGCGGCAAAATATTCACAAATATTACCACATAGTTTTTGTTCTGTTTGGTTTTGGTTTGTTTCTACTCTTTTATTTTGTTAGTATAATTAGAAACTGAGATTTGTTTCCAGTCTAGCATCTTTATAGGCACATTTTTCTTTAGAGAGCATATTTCTGAAAGTAGCATTGGTATTTTATGTGACTCCCCTGTACCCAGCAGCTGCCCCAGGAGAACATGGGGCATTTTCTATTGTATCTTTTTGGACAGTTGTATGAAGGGATGTTTTTATTTACATGGATGTAAATAAAAAAGTGGTATGTAGTATCGGTCTTACTTGTCAAGGAGAAAAGTAGTGAGTTAGTGTCACTTGTGAATATCTGATCCTTTAGATTCAAACTCATGTGGGTCGGCGTTCACTTTAGGGATGCCCATGAAGTAATTATCAAAGTTGGATCCTGACACTGTGTACTGAAATGTGCACAGGTCTCCTCCGCCACATACCTCCTGTAACAGAGACCAGGCTATAAAACAGTCATCTTGGGCAAAACAATTGTGAAAGGTTTGCCGAGGGCTGATCGTGGATCTTGAGAAGGTACTTTAAGAATTTATGAGGCCCCTTGCCCTATTAGCACACCCACGGCTGAGCACCTATCTGATTGCACACGTGCCCAGCATGTGTTTTGCAGCACGAGAGCTCTGCTGATCTGTTGTGAGCCCAATCCTGCTTTGGATGATGATTTCGAGTGCCCGGCCTTGTTGGGCCCCAGCAAACATACTATTGTAACTTTACTCTTGGCATTTAATGTACATCCTGGCTATTTTTCCTTCTTTATAATTTATGAAACCTCCTGTGGTTTCAGTGCTAGAAGCTGCTGCAGGATCTCTAGGTCTTCAAGAAACAGTCATCTTCTTTAGAATACATTACTGTGGAGTAATACCATTTTTCTACTTTATGCAGTTTTGCATGACTCCAGTGATGATTGGAACAGTTTCTAGGATTAAGTAATGCTATTAATATTTGTTTTCCTCATAATCTTAATGCAACAGAATATATTTATTGAAACTCCTTGTTTTGATAGGGTGGGGTTTTTTGGTTGATCCAGTTTTAGCTTATAGGCTCATTACTTTATATTGGTGTTGGAAAAAGTAGATTGTAAGCTGCTTCGTTTTTTCAGAGTCTTGCAAATAGAGAGATGCTGCTGGTAATTCTAGAAATGAATGTGCAGCCACAACAACAAAAACAGAGCAACTGATCTACTCCACGCCTTATTCTCTCTGTTTTGTGCTCATTCAAGCAGTGCTATTTGCACTGGTGGACTACTGCAAGAGTCTGCTTGTAAAGAAATGTATTCCTCAACTTATGCAAGTGTAGGAACTTGTAGTATCAGCAGAATTACATGGGGCTCTGAAAAAGCTGACGGTTTTGAATGGATTCAGGTGCTTCATGTTCTAAAATAAGAATTGTGCTTTATAAAAGAACCTTAGAGTCAGCGGAGTTCCCTCTTAAACTGCCCTTTTCCAGAATCATAAATGCATTACTTGTTTTTCTCACATGTTAAATTTAGCTTTGTCCCTCGGTGGCTTAATTTTGCATACTTGCTTCATAAAATGTCTTCCCCTTTGTTATTTCCTGCTCTTCTGTTCTCTGTGGAGTTTTAAGGAGGCTGGCTCTATTGGTCATGTTATTTTACTCAAGAAGGAATCTGTTTTCATAGACAATGGAGAGATGGTGATTTAATTAGAATAGCTTCTAGAAAGGAGGCGTACCTTGCAAGCAACAGTATTTTCTTTCCCGTTTTGTATCCTTTATGGTCAAGGAAAGGTGTTTTTCCAGAATAGTGTTGGATTAAGAGCTGAGACAGTTCTCCAGACCAACACAGTTTGATATTCTATTACTACTTTTATTTTAATGTGGTGTGTAGCCATTGAAACTCTACAACATATCTATGACACAGCCATATACACTGTAATTGCTCTAGCTTTAAAATGGATTGCCATTCATGCCAGAGTAAGTAAATTTAGATTGAACAAACAAACAAAAAAATATTTTTAATGTTTCCTGAATCCCAGGAGTAATAGTTTGCTGTTTCATTTTGAATCTCTTGCCTAAGGCAGATCTCAGTCCTCACACTCCGTGGGGATTCAGGGCAGTAAAAGGCTGATTTGTGTAGAATCAGAGACCTTTCCAGCTGTGGCAGTCCTCTCCTAATTCCCATTTTAAAAGGAGCAAATAGATACTAAATTCTGACCAGTTGATTTAAACCACTTGACAGAATGGGTTCATTGCTGAGAAGATAAACTCTCATAAATGCCTCTCAAGTTGTGAATTGCATTTAAAGAAATGCTTTTTCCTTTCTCTTCTTTACCTATCAGGAGCAGTTCCGAACGGAGGAAGGAGAAATCAAGAGATGCAGCAAGATGCAGAAGAAGCAAAGAGACCGAAGTTTTCTATGAACTGGCACATGAGCTGCCCCTGCCCCACAACATCAGCTCCCACCTGGACAAGGCATCCATAATGCGCCTGGCGATCAGTTTCCTACGGACTCATAAGCTTCTGTCTTCAGGTAACACCTGGCTAAAAGAAGTTAATTTTTAGTGCTAGTTGATGGCAGCTTGGCAAGATTGTGCGTACTCTTCTCTGAGTACAGGGTTACCAAAATAACAACTACTGCAGGGGTTTTGCCTCTCTGAAAAAACCTCTCAGAACTCTTGAATTTGATTTATTAAGCTCAGTTACAAGAGTTTAAGCTTTTAAGAGTTTAATCAGAATTCAAACGTACACCTTAAGCTTCCATGCCAAAAGAAATAAATTTTGATTTGTCATGGCAAGCATCTTCATGCTACCACATTCAAAGATCAGCTGAGAAGTTCTGGGGGTCCAATACTTCTTTTGAAAGGACTAATTGTGCTATCCACTGGCAATGAATAGTAGGTAAATTGTTTGTGACACGGTAGACTAAGCTAAAACAACTTTTAAATACTTGATGTGAATGGATTCTATGTAATCAGTCTTGCTCATGTTGGATTAGTAGGAAATGTAATAATTTTTATAGCATAATTTTTAGAGCATAATTTTTATAGCCTGCGAAAACTGATCAAATGAGCAACATTCTTATTTTGCCCCTATAATTGAATCATCATTTGATGAAAATCTGTGGCTTGAGTAGCCTGTAACGTCAATGAAAACAACTGATGTTTCCAGAGGAACTTTAACACAGTGACTTATAGGTGTTGAGAATGCAAAACAACACCTGCATTGTTTGTGAAAGGTAAACCCAAAATTTCATCTTTTACTTCATTAATGGCAAAACTCCCAATAAGGTCACGATTGCACTTCCTCTTTTCAGAAAAGTTGTGTCATACCGTAGCAATTATTTTAATAAATGTTATTAGGAAGTATCCCATTTTTTGGACGAGTAGGCTGTTGGTTTGTTGTTGGTTAGTCTGAAATATATGGCAAATTCAGTTCTGCTTCTATGTGCTTTGTAATTTTTGGTAGCGCTTTTGGCTTCTGCTATCAGCTATTGTATAAAATGTAGGTATTTTCATATTTGCTTATAGAATGTGGTTTTAACATGTACTTCTGTGAAAAGGAAAGTTTATTTGCTGAACAGTGTTTGGAAATCATCTCTGATTTCATCATGTAACTAATACTTGAAGAGGTTGCGTAGGTAGGTAAATGTTCTTAAGCTTACCGTACACCAAGCCAATTTGTTAGTAACTTTCTCATAAAAACAAAGCTGCAGTTTTTCCAAAATATATGTGGCATGAACTAGAGACTGACACAGCATAGGAAAAGCAAACTTTTGAAAGGCTGTAATAGATTAAAAAAATAATGTGTATGCTTGTGACAATTGACGTGAAATAGTTGGATGTTGTCATCATCAGAAAAACACATTTGCTCAACTGCGAAGATTAAAGTGAACTTTTCAAATATGTTTACATTTCTCCGTGAGGAAAAAATCTACAGCTGAAACATTTATTTTGATGCTTCTGTAGTCTTAAGGCTTAGACTCATTATTTGATAGTGATGACAACTCAGTATATGTATATAATATTCATACATGCATATAAAGATGGGATATTTCTGTGGCAGTATTTGAAAAACAATGTGATTCATGTAGCTTTTCTTGAAATACCACCATACCCAGCAGTTAGAAAAGACTCTGGAAATAAAACGTTTCACTAGCAACAGGCTGTGCTTTAATATTTCATGCTTTCTCTATGCTAGTTACTTGCTTAGCCTTAAGTCTGATGCACTCACTTCCCCAATATTAACTTCCCCTAAATATTAACTTGAAGTCCTCTCATTAAAATTCGTGTTGTTAGTCAAGTGCAGATTCGCCCATGGCTGCATCTTTAAATAGCAGAGCTGTAGATAAGGGTTTCAAAGTCTTTGATGCTTCTATTCTGAGGAATTGAACTTAAGGTACTTTAAGGGGACTGGTTTTCAGGAAATTTTGGGTATTATTTTCTGATAATGAAAATACATCAGAATGAAAGAACTCAAGCCAGAAAACCATGTCTGCTGCTCATCTACTACTCTGAGTATAGCTAATACCTAAATTAGATTTTATATCTTTGATTGTGGACCTCTGAAAAATGTCAATCTTTATAGGGACACTGGCTTTCACTAGAAGGCCGTCCAATTTAATTCAGATGGGTAGGTTTTTGATGCAGCTGTAGGCTCACAGGTGAAGAGGTTTGCTGCTTATTATGCTTTGACGAGCGTGAAGCAAGATGGAAACTGGGCTTGTGTGATGTTTGTGCTGGTTCTATTCTTGTTTTTGCTCTAGACACTTTCTGAGCCCCAAGCAAAGCTGCTGCAAAGGTTTCATGTGCATATTTAGCAGCCTGGAACTTGGCTGTAAATTCACTGTTGCATTTGAGCTGTCTGAATTGACTCATGGGCAGCATGGGGCACACTGTGTCGTCTATGACAGGTGAACTGGGAAGTGGGGACTTGAAGGTATGTAAGAAGCAAATGCCCATCCCAGTCTACAAACCCCGTTTTGTCTTTATCAAAACTGTTTTGATTACTTGGGCTAGACACTTAGTGTAAACTGGAGTAAAGTGAGAGTATTTGTTCTGTCATTAATAAGGACATTGAAATAACATTTACTGCATTTTTATATGCATACAGTGTCACTGAAAGAAGCTTGCAGTGCAGCTTGAAAAATGCTTCAAACTATAATAGAGAAAAAAAACTACTGCTTGGTTAGCATTTCTCTTATTTATTCTATAAAAGCCTTCCAGAACACCAGATTTTATTTTGTATTACTGTTTGTGGGCTTGATACTCAAACACACCTCTCTGTTTCAAGGCGCTTTTGCCTGAAGCAGACAGAGCAAGGCCCTTCCCAGGACTGCACCCTCATTTTTCTGCAAGCTGATGCTCCAGATGGGATTTCAGAGATGGCTGCAGGCAACTTGCCAGCCTCAGTCCACTGGCATTGAGTGTCTCATGCCCCTTCCTATTATTCCCTGACTCGGAATAGGGCTTTTCACTCGTGTAACTTGGGCTGTTTTACTAGCTGTGTCTGCATAATGATTATTTATCTGTCGGGAAGCCAAGACCTAGGGAAATCTATGCCCACATTCTTCCAGCAGGTGAATGGCAGAGCCCCTGAATCTGAGCCCTCATTGAGAGCTCTCCTGCTACGTGCCTCCAAAAATCCGGACTTCTGGATTGCAGGGTGCACATCTCCTGCAGGCGTTGCAGGGCCTGAGCTTGGCCCTTGTATCCTATCATAATAGGAAATAGCTGGTTGTATATCTCAGAGTTCAAAAGGGTAAAAAATACCAGGTTTTGCTTTATAAAAGTTGCTGCTTTACTTAGTAACACGTTTCCCTTTGATTTTCACAGTAGGCAATTCTGTGTGGGAATGTTGGAGAGGAAGCCTTTAACATTTAGAAATGCAGGCTGTTCGTCTGACGGCCTGATTGAGATTAGTATCACAGGAAGCAAACTGAAACAATGGCTTTATAATACTGTTTCCATGTTGTGCACAGAACAGTACATGGTATAATTGGAATGCTAAGTAGAAATATTTAATTATGATCATCTTAAATATTTTTCAAGATGTCTCCTAATTCTGTTGGCATAATACATTTTTGTCATCATCACATTCAAATGTTTGGGATAAATTTAGAACTGATCTTTGTTAATTTTGATCCCATAAAGTTGCTGCTGAAAATAGGCATTCTGATGCTTATCAGTAGTAGAGCTTTTGGGTTTCAGATCTTAAATCCTTTAGTTCAGTCAGAAAAACTGTTAGCAGTACTTTTCCCTTATTATTTTTAGTATAGCTAGTAAGTTAGGCTCATGCTTTTTAGGGGGGTTAATAGATGGCAAAAGAGAAATAACTGGCTTTTACTAAAGAATGGCTGTCTTGGTTAACAGCTAACATCATGGCAGTTGCTAAGGCTGACTCAGATATTCTCTTTTTGTCTGAATATGACAGGAAGCCTGTATATGCAGTGCCAATAATTTTAAGAGTTTATTTGAACCATGATGATGCTAAAAGCATTACAGGAACCAAAACTCTTTGGTACCAGTTGAGTTTCTGTGTGCCAGGACTATGGACTTTTTAATCAGGCCAATCAGGCAAACACAATTCTATCAGCTTGCTTTAATCCCATCCCAATTGTGTGGTCACCCAAATGCCTCTTCTGTGCAGAAATCCAGCATAGGAAACTGGCTGGGAGTTGCTCCTTTGCAGGCAGACAGCAGCAGAAATGGGGAGGGAACAGGGAAGCAGACAGGAAGTTGTTTGGGAGAAGGGAGGCCATAAGGAAGCCAGTGTGAAGTTGTTTCAAGGGAGGGAGACAACAGAGCCGGAAAGCCAGCAGGGAGCAGAAGGGAAAAAATAGCTTTTCTCTAGGCTTTTAAGCAAGAAGACAAACTGCAGGGAGAATTGGTGTGGGCATTGTTTTTGAATGTCTGGGCAAGCTGCATCTAATGTCAGAGCATTGTGGCATAAAACAGTGCTTTAAAAATAGCATGTTTACTTTGTTGCTTTTATTAAATTGGAAAAACGGTTTTATAGGGATGCTAGGAATGAGAGTGGAGCCAGGTGCTGACTACTTCAGCTGCTTGAAATGATGTCCCTTTTCAGGGAAAGCGCACCAGAAGGTCCCATTGGGCTCAAAACCTGGTCCGATGGGGTGCTGTGTCCTGCCATTCAACACTGATGGCTGTAGGACTCGAAGCAACTTCCTGGGAGCAGCATCTGAATGATTTGGCTAGACACAAACTCTGGAATTGAAACAACACTAACATAAGTGTTCTCTTTATCCAAGTTGCTTGTGCACTTGGAGATAAGAGCTCTTCAGGAAGCTTCAAGTTAAAGAGTAGCTTTTTCTTGATGTAACTAAATTGAAAGCTTTTATTGAGCACATTGAGAATATCCCCTTGAACAGGATGTACTGCCCTGTCAAGACAGAAAAAAAAAGGGGAAAAGAATCAGTCGCTTTCCTTTGACGGAAAACAAGAAACCAGGATGAGACAAGGCTGTCTCAAAGCTGCTCTCTCTGATGCAGGAGGAAGCTGCTGTTGGATCTTCCTTAACTTTTGGCTGCTGGCGTCAGGCAGATTTTACAACCCTCTGGAGTGGCAGCTATAGCCTGGTATCTGTTATGCACAATATCTAAGTAGCTTTCTAGTACTTATAGGAACCAGGATGAGAGACAAATCCAGGAAAATTCTGTGCAGGTGACTATGTGACCTCCAGTAGAAACACGTTATCACCGTCTACCTCTGAACTAACCAAAAAAGCCCTGTTTGAGTCAGATCAAAGGTGTTAAGAGGAATATAGGCTGTTTGCTAGGAGGTTGTTTATACCTGGGCAGTTGTTTCTTGTAAGGAGAGCCTGATTTTTGAGCCTTCAGACTTGTTCCAAGAGGTTGGACTGAAGGAAATGAGCAAGCATCTACGGAAAAAGTGTTCTTAAACTTGGGAACAGTGCACATCCTGACAGTGAGAATTAATCAAAGCTTGTTTACAAGAGCTATTTTTAGCATAAAAGGTTATCATAAACACTGCAATAAGCATTTGCTATCACAGTTCAAAGTTTCTTTTCAATGAATAGATACTACTTTGGTTGTTAGAAAATTTGTCAAAATAAATACTTATCAAAATTTAATACAGACTGAGACATGGACTGAAAAATACTGTATCAGAATTTGCTGCTGTAATAAATGCTGCCTTGGGGAAATATGAACAGTGGATGACCCTTCAAATGCAGGGACATGAGACACGGTTGATCTCTTTTAGGTTCTCCTGTAGCTGTGACAGTCATCCCAGGGAGGCCACTGCACTTTTCTGAGGCTTTCTGACATGTTTCAACATCTCCCCATCTCACCTAGACAGGGATTCTCCTTCTGTGCAGGCTTCATAGCACTGCAGGAATACAGTCTTGGCCGGTCTCCATCAATGTAGCTATGATATGAACGATAATATTACAGCACTTCATTCTGATGAATGTGCTATTAATTTCTATTTAAAATGGACTATTAGCAGTCCAGTCTCCCTGCTGTACTGTCATGGTTCCCTACCTCAGGTACTCCCCTTTGTAGAGGAGAGATGAAAAAAGTTGTAGGAAAAAAACCAAAAAGGCATCCTTATTTCAAAATTCAGTTACCAATTATTTTGAAAAGCAATGCTAAAAAAAAAAAAAAAAAAAAAAAAAAAAAAAAAAAAAAAAAAAGAAAGAAAGAAAGAGAGAGAGAGAGAGAAAAAAAGTCAATATAGCCTGAGTACCACTGTTACCTTTCTTGAAGACCTGGAAAATCTGGCAAGTCTACGTGGTGTGCTGCTATCTGGATAAAGGGATCTCAGATGTACTGGAAACCAAAGGCTGAAGTTCTGCCCTCAGCTTCTCATGCTTATTTCCCACTTCCCTTTGGTCCCAGCTTTCTCAAATAATTTCCCTCTGAAGCTGAATTTTCTTATGCTAATGCTCCAGTCTAGCCCCAAGGTAAATTAATGAAGAAAACGTAAAGCAAAGTGAAAGACAATAGGGATCCTTCCTGAGGAGGAGCTTGCAGTAGCCATGCCTTTATTTGTTTTTCATCTTCAAAATAGAGTCTTTCTAAAGCCAACCAGGTTTTTGCTAGTGGCAGTGACTGAATTGCTTCTGATGTGTCAGTTCCTAAAGTGTGTATGCCGTCTGTGTATTACTAGCTAGTAGTTTTCACAGGAGAGAGGGAACATGCTATAATGTTGAGACTGCAGACATAGGAGGGACTACTATTTATTATTTATATTACTATAATTATACCAAGTTACCTGATACAGGGCATGCTAGGGCCACCACAGTGATGCCCAGCATACTTCTTTGCTGCAGACTAAGGATCCTCAGGTAACTGATATGCTTCAGGAGGTTAGTACAGCTGACACCTTCTGGGACTCTGCAACCACCATAAAGAACCTGGAAACAGCAGAAGGCACGAGCACCTTTGGTGTGTCCCCCAGTGCTGGAGCAGCAGTAGCACAGTGGCTCCTGGAGGTACTTGTCACCTGCCTTAATGTGCCTGATAGTGCCTACAGTTTTCCTTGCTGCAGCTGCTCTGTCTTTGAAATGTGAGCATGCCCTATTAAGTACTGCAAGAAACCCGTATCTGCCAGCTCCCTTTTTCCTGCTGTGGCCAGGGCTGCTAAGGAAAAAGGATGGGGTGCAGTGAGGTTTATTGAGTTACAGGGGAAGCTGGAAGGTGTCTGCAGAACACTTTGGTTGTGCTTTGCGGTTATGTTAGACAGGGTGCACAGCACCACAGTCATCCCTCCCTCCTCCCAGTCCACATTACAGATGCCTCCAGCTGGACAAAGATAATTTTAATAAAAACAGTTGAACTCTGATCCCACAAACCCCTTTAACCACGTGCTTTAAAGCTGACTGTATCTTTTAAGTGCTGTGCTCAGCTCCAACATTAAGGGTTTGAACCTGCAGCCCTGATGTGAGTGATCCTATGTCCTCTGTGTGTGTTTGTATAAGTAATATAATTTATATACATGGAAAAGCAAACTTAATCATCAGATAATACAAGTAAAGTGTTTGTCTTTCACTGTTGGAGACATTTAAGAATACAAATGCTTTGAATAGCCTTCCTGCCTTTGAATGGTCATGTTTTGTTAATGCAAACTTAATGAGCTGGGAAAAAAAAAAATGGAAAGGAGGGTCTGGGGTTAGAGCTGAAAAGTCATTTTTTCTCTGAACCCACACTTGGCTGATTGTCTTGGGCTATAGCCACGATCCCTGCTGAATAAACCATTTGTTTGCTTCCGGAAAAGTAAAAAAAGACCCTTGACATTCTTTACGCAGCAGAAACAAGCTGGGGAGCAGATGGTCACTTACCTCTTTTTTTTTTTTTTCTTCATTTTTTTTTTCCTTCCCTAAATG
Source organism: Pyrocephalus nanus (assembly GCA_038380795.1). Lineage (NCBI taxonomy): Eukaryota > Metazoa > Chordata > Aves > Passeriformes > Tyrannidae > Pyrocephalus > Pyrocephalus nanus. The sequence continues at coordinate 88,196,441 of CM076260.1, read as the reverse complement.
TCATTATGGTCAAAGTGCATACTATTCAAATAATATTATTGTGTATTTTCTGTATTTTAAATGCTAGTTCTGATGTAATTTCCTGAAGTCATTTGCTTTGTACTGAGGAGGAACTGGCCCCTGTGTGTGCAGCTAGAATTGCAGAGCAGGGACATGAAATGATAAATCTCCAGCCTGTGCTGGCCATCCCCAGAGAGCGTCCTCTTTTCCCTGCTACCCAACAGTCGTGTTGAGAAGCAAAGGGTGATAAAGTGCTCCCCATGGCTCCAGGGCTGAGTCCATTTCTTCCCTTATTTGCTTGATGGGTAATGGGCTGCTGCCAGGGAGGGATGTTGAGGAACAGGAGGATGCAGCAGCAGCAGCAGCCAGCATCGTTTTTGTCACCACTCATCTGTTCCAAACAGGGCTTGGTGGGCTCTGCATTGCAAATGCTCATCCCTGTGCATTTGCTTGCAGTCCATCCTTAGGCACTAGCAGACGCAATTGCAGGAGCTATATAGATCAAACTTAGCCTTTAATCATAACTCATTAATACTTCAAAGCAAAAACTGCATTAGTTTGGCTCAACCTCTTCCTTATCCAAAAAAATACCAAACCCAAACCACTTCTAATAATGTTTTACAAAGCAATACCTCATTCCCACTTCTAGAGTTCTCCCAAAATGAGTATTTCAATAAGAAATAGATGGGGAATTATGAATGTGCTGTTTCATGAAAGGAAATAACAAAAATTGAAGACTTTTCTCAAGTGCTAACAGTATGTCTGCTATAGAACAAAAACTGTATGCTGAAATTGCAACATTAAAACAACAAAGAAGAGCAACTTGTCCAAGAAACTTGTTTAGGAGTGCCACTGTTCTTGTGAGTAAGGCTGATGCAATTACAGCTGGAGCCCCTGGGCAGCAAAATTGGTGGTGGGCCTAGCCCGGAGCACTCTTGTGCCATCCGGAAGGGACACAGAGCAGAATTGATGCAGCTCTTCTCACGTCATCCTTACTGCCAAGGGCTATGGAGCACCTTTGATCTAGACAGGACTTAAACTCTTATTTTCTCACAAGGCCCTGCTTTTTTTTTTTTTTTTTTTGCTTTGTTTGCTTGCTTCCCCCTCTCCCCCCAGCCCCCCACAATTCAGAGCCTTACAATGATATATATTTGCAATGACTGATCACAAATGTGCAGGCTAACTGACAAAGCTATAAAGATAAGCTCACCACAGCATGTCTGAGGTACAGAGACCAGATGCAATATCTGTAAATAGTTTTGTAAAAAATTAGTTCCAGCAGTTTCAGATAAAACATATAAAGAAATTAATGAGCCAGCTCCTACACTGCACTGGAATTTTTCTATACTAGTCATCTCCAAATCATCCCCTGAAAGCTTCTTATTCACGGAGCTGAAACATATTTAAAAGTGTAGAAGGGAAACGGACGCTGGGGTGACTGGCATTAGGAGAAGCAGTGTCTTCCCATTTCCACTCTGCTTGCAGTTTTGCCTACATACTGCCTCCCGTCACTGTCACAGGAGGTTGGCCATGTGAAGCACACAGGTGAGGGCATCACAGTGCCATCAGTTGTTGTGACAGTGCAGCCAAAAAGTACCAGGAAAGCTTATAACAAAAAAAAAAAAAAAAACAAACAAAACAAAAAACAAAAAAAAAAAAAAAAAAAAAAACACAAAACAAAAAAAAAAACACCAAAACCACCACCAAAACAAACAACAACAAAACCCCACAAAACCAAAAAAAGACAAAACCCCAAACAAAACCCCCAAACCAAACAAAAATAAAACCCCAAGAATCAAAACCCAAACAAAAACAAACAAAACAAAACAACAACAAAAACACAAACAAAAAACCAACACCAAACCCACTGTAATAAATATTCTAGCATGGCCTTAAATTTCAGCTCAGTGGTGGTATGTCTTTCCCAAAAAGATGTAAGATGAGTCTGCCTAGGCAAACATCTGAGACATAAGCAGAATCTGGGACTCTCCTCCTTGTGGGACAGGAGAAGTTTAGGTGGGTGATGAAGCTTATCGGAGTTTGGAGTGGAGTACATGGACTTCTGATGTCTCCAGATGAAAAACCAGGTATCAGTAGGATGGACCTGTGGTTTTCTGAGGAATACTGAGATTTATGGGATAAAAGATGGATTCACCCAGAACAACTTCAAAGGAGCAATTTTCTAATTTTTCTTCTAGAAACAGTGTTAACAGATATCTCCTTATTGAGTGGAGAGGTCTATTTGAACATACTCTGTAGGAACCATATTTTAACTTCTTAGTAAACCTGACCTGACGGGAAAAGTCCTCTCTTAGATGTTTGTTTGGAATGCACAAATGTACATACCTTCTGTAAGACCTGCCCTATACTTTGTGCCTGTTAGGAGGTACAAATGTTGTGTGTGGCCAAGAGGACGTGCACAAAGAAGATGCACTTCTGTGCCTGGGTGTGTAGGTGTTATTGACTGAAAACACATCTTGCAGAAACATACTAAAGGTGAACAGAGGGTCTATTGTATTTGCTAGAACGTTTAGAAAAGTATCTGCTGCCCTTCTACTAATAAGGAAGGGCATCATGCCTTTCACATGCTGTTTAGGAGGCCCCACCAGAATGCATTTGTGGAAATGAAATTTTAACAGCAGAAAAATATTTTGTCACCTTGTAACTGGATGCACTTGCATTGAAAAAGGCTGGCTGGGGTGCTGAAGGCTTTAAATGCCTTTTTTTTTTTCTTTTCTTTTTTTTCTTTCTCAGTATGTGCTGACAATGAGAATGAAGTAGAGGCAGACCAGCAGATGGACAACTTGTACCTGAAAGCTTTGGAGGGATTTATTGCCGTGGTGACACAGGATGGAGACATGATCTTTTTGTCAGAGAATGTCAACAAATACATGGGTCTTACCCAGGTAACTTGTTCCTCTTTTGTAATACAGTTCCTAGAAACAAGTCCTATGCCTAAATGCAGAAAACCCATCTGTGTGTCACTACAAAAAAAGATTGGAAATAAAATGTGTTATTTCTCAGGCAGGTACCCTGCACAGCAGACAGTGGGGGAGGAGGGTGTTCCCTTTCCCTTCCTATCAAAGTTGTAGTGTCCTTGGTGACTGCAAGCTTGCCTTCCTAGATATTTCTGTGGAGAGGAGAAGGCATTTATTTGACTTGTGCCTTAGACGATGGGACAGGAGGGATAGAGTTGCTCTTTTGGGTCCTCCCTTTTCTGCTTTGTGGATTGAGGTTTTTTTCTTCTGTGTTGAAAATATCCAGTGATGTTGACTGTTAACTACACTGTGCAAATCCAAAGATAAGAGAATTATTCTGGGCAGAAAATAAGAAGTTATGGATAGGATAGACAAAGGGAGGGGCACAGGATTCATGTTTGTGAGTATCCTGTTGATACATTTAGTGACCATTTTCATTAGAATAAGTGGTATTTGAAAAAAATAAATACTAACAGTTGCTTTTATTTAGCTAAGTGTAGCTCTTCCTTTGCACAGGTGGAACTAACTGGACACAGCATTTTTGACTTCACTCATCCATGTGACCACGAAGAAATTCGAGAGAATCTGAGTCTGAAAAATGGTAATAATGAAAATTTTAAAAATCACTGTTTGCTTTTTAAATAACCAAATGAAGTAGTTGGCTAGTAGTAGAGATCTGGTAAAGGGAATTCTCATTCCTAGAGTAATTGTTAACTGTTATTCAATGCTTTGCAGATTTGTTTCGTTTTGCCAAATATTGCTTAAACATGATAGCACTGAGGACTGCTTGTTTAGTGTTTTCCCTTCATCGAGTTAATATTGGCATAATGTTTTCAGTTGTAATGCTTTAGAAAGATTTACGTGCTCCAAGCTAAAGCACAGGCTTAAATGCACAAAGTCCTATTTAAGTTCCGCTTAAAGTTTTAGGTCTGAGCTCTACAAACTGCTCTGCAACGGTCCATGCATCTTTAATGGTCTCTGCAGGTGAATTATCTGAGAATTAGTCTCTTATTTCTGTTGAATCCTTCATGCTTAAAGGTAGAAGAAATGAAGAAAAAAAATGAGAAAACTCATTCCCCATTTTCCTTATACAGGTCCAGGCTTTGGAAAGAAAAACAAAGAGATGTCAACTGAGCGTGACTTCTTTATGAGAATGAAATGCACCGTTACCAACAGAGGCAGAACTGTTAACCTCAAGTCTGCAACATGGAAGGTACTATATCTGATCCATAATAAGGGGTTTTGATTTTAAAAAACATTTTGCCACATAGAGAAAGTGCATTCTAAGTTTGTTTCCCATTATTTCAGGTTTTGCACTGCACTGGACAAGTTAAAGTGTATAACACTTGCCCTCCCCACACTCTGTGTGGATATAAGGAGCCTCTGCTCACCTGCCTTATAATAATGTGTGAGCCTATTCAGCACCCCTCAAACATTGATATCCCCCTGGACAGCAAGACCTTCCTGAGTCGCCATAGCATGGACATGAAATTTACTTACTGCGATGACAGGTAAGCTCCGCTGATTTCTCCTTTCCGTAGGTGTTTCTGTCTTCTTGAACAAAACAAGCAGTTCTTCTAAATGCCCTCCTGTGTGGACCTGGTGAGCAAGAACTAGAAGGAAGTAAAGTCTGTTATCAAAACAGCTATTTAGTGGCTTATTTAATCCACCTCAAATCTCAGCTTAGGCAAAATGGTACTTTTGCTGTATTTCCTCCTCCTGCCAACTGAGGAATTCAATTTTACTGGCAGATGATGAGGCAACTTGGAGGTATGAGCATTAGCTTCTTGGGGATTAACTGATAAAACTGAAGAGTATACAGCATTTCTGTTCTCGTGTTTTAGAGAACGTCTCAAATGGTGCCGTATGGACCTTAGTCAAGGACTGTTTTGTGGTTGATTTGGCCCAGGATGCAATTATCAGTTAGCTGGCAAGTACTTTATGATTTAAATTAACTAAGAATTGCTAAGGCACCCAGGGTACCTGCAGCTCTGAAATGGGGTTGCAGCCTCTTGCTCAATGAAAAGCAAACAACCTTTGCTGGTGGTTATCTATCTGCTCCTTTTAGTGATGAAATGAAGGGCAGGGGATGATCAGGCAAGGGGCTATGTCCTCTGCTCCCCATACTTCCTTCTGGAGTGGAGAAAATGGAGATTCTCCAAGTCTTCACTTTCCTGATTTCTCCTGGGATCTCAAAGGCATTTCATGGCATCTTCGTCTTCCCCCTGTCTACATATTGTGATAACCATTTTCAGTGTGTGTGAGTGAGCCAGAGATCCTTTCCCATGAAGTGTCTTCCTGTTCCCCATTTACCCAGAAAGTTCTGTCTTTACTGTTGTGGGTTTGATGTTTGTTTTGGGGTTTTGAAGTTTAGGAAGTCATCCTTGAATTTAAGATGCACTTTTCTGCCTAAAGAAACTGGTCTCCTGAAATTCAGATCTGCTGGCAACCTCTGAGGTCTGCAGGGTTATCAGTGGGATGATACATATGCTCACATCTTACGCAAAAACTCTCACAGCATTGACATCTTGGTTATTTTTTTCAACCTTTGAAGGTTTTTTTAAACTTTGCTAAGTAAGATTGTTGTTTTAAACAATGTACTGAAGCAACAGTATAAACTAGCAGTGTTAGCGGCTGTGGATGAAAGCAAGAGTGCAAGTGGGAAACTTGTGACTGACCTTCATCTGACCTCTCTGAGAACTGAGCAACAAGTGTGCTGTAACTAGAAATGGCCTCTCATGCAATCACAATCAGACTTTTTTTTCTTTTTTAATACTTCCAAGGTGAAAATATTGAGATATCAATAGGATTTTGCTGCTGCAGGGGAAAACAACAATACGGTAATGATTTGTTATTAAAAACAGTGTACCTCTAAATTACTGGTGCCATTCAGTGGCAGGCTGGAGGAGAGCAGCAGAGGATTTTGCTTTGCTGCAGCATTCATGTATCTCTGCAAGACTTAATGCATAAGCCATTATAAATGAGAACTAGAGGGACCGATGCTATCTCATTAAACATATGTGATGCTATCCCATTATACATATGCTTATTTTAAAAATAATAACATACTATATCCCATCCTAAATAGTGGGCTTTTGATTTACAGAGAAAATGTTTGACATGGCAGTGAAATACAACAGCTTCCTCTGGAGGATTTAACTTGTAGGGATTTTAGAGATTTCTTTTCTTTAGAACCAGGCAACAAGAAAGCAGCACATCTTTTACTAGACAGTGTTTGTTGGATGTTTCATTCATGTTTCATTGAGAGTTTGATAAAGCTGTAAAAAGCCAGTCAGGCCAGAAAAGGAAGAGACCTCACAAACCTTTCAGGTTCTTCATAGCAGATCTGCCTGGCTCTTGCTTCCCTCCCAGAAGGGATGTTGATTTCTCTCCAACAGGCAACACATCACTAGACACATAAAAATGCAAAACACTCAGCTGTTCTTATCAAATTTGGTGCTGCTAGACAAACTGCATTGAAGGAGCAGCTTATGCCAAGTATGTAAATCCCGGCTGGGGAGTGGAGGAGGGAAGGCAACGTGCCAGTCAGATGCCTAAACCCTTTTACATGTACTCTGTCCTTTCTGCAGTGATCCAGCTCATTTCTCCATAAGAGACTGTGTCTTTCCAGTTCAAGGCTGATGATTTTGAGGGCAGTGTGCCTCTTCTACCAGGCTTCTGCAGTGGTCCTAGTATGCTCTTTGCTAAGTTAGTTCAATCTGTTCAGTCAGTTCACCTGGTGTGAACAGGTTTGCTTCCAGGGAGCAGTAAGTTTTTATTTTCAAAGCATTCAGTTAAAGAAACGCTAGGATTTCTGAGGATAATCTCATATGAGGAAAGCTTATAGTCTTCATCTGTCACACAGCAACATGCAAAATATAGACTGGCTACCTTACACTTGGTAACAAAGATGAGTTGGCTGACATGAAGTGCCTCGATTCTTTTGGCTTTTCCTTAGGAAGGTACAAGGGACATGAAATATGAAGCAGGCAAGACTGGCCATCCCTCATTTAAAATGTGTGAGACAGTAGCCCATATAATTTGCCCTACAAAAATAATTATGTATGAGGGCCTGTGACTTGCCAGTAGTTAGGTGGAATATGTTTGTAGTCTTAAAACAGTTTTTGCAAGGCAAAGAAAGGTTTGTGAGATATGAATAATAAATATGCTTGTTCTGTTAAATGCCTGCTTCAGCCATTCCTTGAGAGTGATTTAAAATTGTTCCCTTGCTCCACTTATCTTGGCTAAGTGGTTTACAGGAAGGATTATTTTAGCTGTAATACAGAAATGCTGACCAGTGGTACAATTTAATAATCCAAGTGAGGATTTAGTTCAGCTGCACAATGCTTTTGTGTCAGGGAAGATCACCAGTGAGGGTGTTTTAGTCAGAAAAAAAGGCATGTCTTTGTACAAAGGCAATTTTGTTACTTTGTTGGCAAAGCTAATGCTCAGCGTATCTTCCTGTGCAAGGCCATGGGGCCAATCAGGAGGTAGAAATAGCGGCAGTATGTTTTTGTGGTGGAGAAATCCACAAAATGAAAGTAGAAACTGTATCTGAATTTGATAGAAAACCCCAAAGCTGCTTCAGGTGCCCCAGCACATACAGTCTGAGCCTTTATGCTCTAAGCACAACAAAGGAAAACCATACACTGCGGATTGGAGGAGAATGGATTTCTGAAAGCATTTGCTTTTCACCTTCATCCTTGTGACCTCTCAGTTGCTGGGGAGAGGAGAGGGAAGCCCTCGTTGCCTGTAGTTGCTGTGGGTAGCATCTGTGAGGGGAGAGAAGGACAGATAAGGAAACAAATCTGTTTTGCACGGGGTGAGATGTGCAGGTGGCAGCTCTGGAGGCTGCATCACCAACAGGTTCCCTGGCACTGGCACACTGAAAAGTGTACAAGCTTTGTTACTTTGAAGTTGTTGCTTGCCTTTGGATATTGTATGTTCCGGGTTATATATATACTCTAATGGAAGTCATAGCCTAATGGAAGAGTTGAAGAAGAAAAAAGGGGTGATGGAGGATGTATGGTGATTCCAAATAGGATGGTGCAGGAAGAAGCAATGCCATAGTGTTGGTCCCAGTTAGGTTTCTCATGTGAGTATACACGTGGAATTCAGGCTGTGCCTGACTGAGGAAACCGAGTTGTATTGTGCTTGCAATTGTGTCCCAGTAAAACAGCAAGATGCAGGCATAGGACCTTGGATGAGGATTTAAGTCAGTTTGCCATTTGACCTATAATTGGGGAATATTTATAATTAGGTAAGAATGCGAATAAGCATTTGAATGGACCTCCTGTCCCTCCATCCCTTCTTAGGGGAAAATGCAGCATGGAGATAACAATGAAGTGATGATATCTGAAGCCAAAGATCCACAACTGACAAAACTCATATTGTCAAAAAAAACCACCCTCAATATGTTATAGTTAAGAATTTACTAACTTCTTTTGCTAATAATGAGACTTTGATTTAGGTGGACCAAATGAGAAGTGACACAGTCCTGGTGAAGATTTTCATGTACCCATCTAGGTTTTTTTGCCTAGTAGGACAGATAGACCTGGCCAGGCCAACCATCCCTCTCAGGAGTGGCCAGGGGTCTCAGGATTTTGCATTTTATTTTTGTTATTGGTCTGGGTAAGAGTAGAAGGAGCCATGAATATTTCTGAGAGGAAATGTGGTTAGTTGGCAAGACTGCCCTGCTGCCTGCTGTAGCAGACTGACAGAGTGCTTTACCTCAAGCACAGTGTCTGTGTTGGGCTTTCTTATTATTTCTCTCTTTTTTTTTTTTTAACTTATTTTACTTTAAGTATAACTTTGTTTTGTTTGTTCCCCTCAAGACCAATTTAACTTCAATAACCTGGTAACAGTTTGAATACAAAAAGACTTTGTTAAGAGATCCACACCCTCACACACAGGCCACACATGGCCCCAAAAATATACACCTAGCTATTTTTTGGGGCAGTAAACATTAGAGCAGTCTTTCACAAAAGAGCCTGACTTCCCAGTCCTGATGGTTCTTACAATACTATTTTAACTCAAGAAATGGTATACAATAAAAACCTTTGTGCTCCTATAAAGGGACAGAAAAGCACAATTTTAAGAAAAAACAAAATACTTGAACTAGCTCATCTTGTAGGAGAAGCAGCCTTTGAAGCAGTGAAGTTTGTTTTGCTTTGCTGTGTCTCAAAGAGATAAAGTAGAGCAAAGTTGTACAGTTCTAGAAATAAAGTTCAGATCACTTCTTTCTTAATTGTTCATCCTAAGCACAAAACTGTGCCTTTACTCCGTGTTTCAAAAATTATATATTAAGGTACTTAAATATATTGTATGTAAAGGGAAACTGAAGTTGTGCTCAGAAAGCATTTAAGTGGTGGTAGCTGGGACAGATCCCCTGCTGCGGATGGCTACTGCCCACCTCTTTACTGTGTTTTCTGAGATTTTGACCTCAGTACATCATGATGACAAGTTTAGCTGAGAAAACTGAAATGCCAGTCTGGAAAAATTAGGATTCTCCCAAAGGTATTTGTGTTCTCAGAAATGAGTGGTTAACAGGAAAATAAACAGTCTCGCAGTCCACCTGTCGTCTTCAACAAAAAATTATTATCATCTTCATAATTAGCATTCTACAGATGCAAAGGAAACACAAAGCCTACCATGGCAGGAATGCCATCCAAAACCACCATACAGTTTGTTTTCTAATTTTGTCATTCCACAGCTTGCACAAAGACCAATTTTCTGTCTCGTGTCTAAGCAAAAGTAGAAGTCTTGTGTCCTGGACTCAGCTTTGTAAATGACCCTTTGGTCCCATGGGGTAGAGACATTTCCCCGAACTTCTTAGCTATGTAGTCCTCCTTCTCACAGCTCCATGGAATGCCTTTTCCTTTGCACTTCTGTGTGTTCACTTGGCATTTCATGTTGCTAAGAGGCTCCTGCAGAAAGCATGCAGAGCTTGGAGGGTGCACCTCCAAGGCAAACCTCAGTGCAACGCTCAGGTGAGGTCAGTGCAAGGTCCTGTGCCAAAGTATTCACTGCGTCCTGGCCCAGGTGCTGTTTGGGCTCTCAGCTAAGGCCAGTCTTCTTTCATGAACGTCTTGGGAGAGTCACAGGAAGGGTGTGATGGAGATGGTTATAGCTGTCTGCCTAGACCATAGTGCATAATGTGGCATGAAATGATCTTATCTGATTTCCAGCCTTACACAGCCTGAAGCCTACAAGATCTTCTTTTAAGCTTTTCAGGGTCACCAGAGAAGGAAAAAAGGAAGGTGTGAATCGCCAATTTATGCACACAAAACTAATCCAGATAGTTTGTTATAAAATAGTGGCATTTCAAAATGTATGTAGGAAACACTGTTCAGCCAGTTTTAGGATTTTTGGAGGGAGTGGAAGAAAGGAACACCATAATTCTTTTTAAAAAATCATTTTGATCCCAGGAGTCTTTAAAGAGAACTGTAATGGGTCTGAATAGCGTTAACAGATTAACAGATCAGTCAAGAAGGGCATAGAGGCTGTTTAGTCCATTATTATTATTTTTAAAGTAACTATTTTAAAACAATTATTCTTTATTAGTGTTTCATTGTTTCCAGGCATGGTTTTAGAATTTAGCCAGTGTTGTGGGGTAATTCTTTGATATCATATCTTTTTGTGTAATATGTAGTTGGTTGTAGTAAAAAGGTACTACTTTGCTAAAGTTAACCACTGGTTAACTTTCATCCAAGATTACATTAGATCTAATTAAATTTGACATTGTCACAGCAGGATAACACCACAAGTCATTCTGTGCCATGGAATGACACGAAGAGTAATTTTATAGTGAGGGTGCTCATTATGAACAGTGAGGAGCAGTTTGAAAGGGGGAATTACAGGATTGGAATACACAATTTTGCATAGAGATTGCAATTCCTATATGATGTTAAGAGTCCCTCAGCCTGCTGTAATGTATATTTTTTGCTTGCTATCTCAATTCCACTGTTGACACCCATGAAGCCTGTAATGTGGTTTTGGATTTGCACTGATGCTGCTGGGTATATGATGCTTTCCCCCCCCCCCCCCCCCATTATTTCCTTTTCCTTCTCGCTGCTCAACCTCCACTTGGCTTTCAGCTGCCAGTGCCTGGATTAAGAGTAAATCCTCAACTTCCTGAATTTTAAAATCCTTCTGTGATGAGCTCCAAACTAACTGGGATGTTTTATGATACTGGGCCATTATATAACCAAAGGCCATGGTTTCTGTTTTTAAAGACCATGTATTTACACTGGTCCTGGCAAAAACCTCTGGTCACTTATACACAGTGTGTCCCAGCTGGCTGTGGAAAGGCAAGCAGCAACTTTATTTTGTGAGTCTTGCTTTTATTAGGCCTTCTTCAGTATTTGTTGTTTTCTCCTGATGGTTCAGCTCTGATGACCAACTCATTATGAGAACTAGTTTTCAATAAGAAAGAAAAAGCAATTGTAGTTTCAGAGAAAAGTTACAGATTTGACTGGGATGCAATTTAAAAGCTCAGAAGCTTGTCAGTGAAGAGAGTCAAAAAACAACTCTTTGAAAACTGGATCCAAGGATTTCCCCTTTGTTGTTCTAACTGTAAATGTAAATAAAACTGTAAATATAAACAGGAGAGGAAGTTTTCGAGGGGAACCCAATACCAGCTATAGCTTTTGCCAAAAAGTGACACTCTTGCATTATAAACCTAAAGCATTATAAACCCAGGTTTGTTCTATGGAAATCAGGACAGAGTAGTTTTCAGAGTGACAAAACCAAGGTGTCCTGGGGCTATGAGCTATACAGTTCTATGGAGGCGAGGGAGAAGCTGACTCAATGCCTTGGTGTTCAAACCGTACACAAAATAGTCCCATTTTATGTGTCTTCCTTGCTGGAGGGAGATCCAGAAGAGGAATGCCATGCTCTTGCTCTGTTTGCTTTACAGTATTTACATGTCTGTCTTGTAAAGACATGCTTGTGTCTGGAGGGCTGGGCCAAGGCTATCCTTCAGGGAGTACACAAACCTGAGGATGTCTCCCTTAAAAGTAGTAACACCACAAATCAAATGTGGCGGTGGCAGATAAAGCTTTTCCAAGAGAGTTTAGTGACAAGGCGCAAAACCTGGGCATTGCCACTGACAGCAGTGATGTGCTGCAAGATGTGACTGTTCCTTGCAAACCTCCCAGCTTTTAAAGTTTTATGACAGCTTCAGAGTCATTTTGTAGTCCTTTTTGCTACTGCTCTCTGCTACATTATTAGAGTTTAGAAGCTAAGAAAAGGCAACCAAGAGTGTCACTGTTTTGTAAAACAGAATATAGGTTAATCTTTGCTTTTGAATTATTCTTTGACTTACTGTGTTTCCTGTAAGTTGCATGTGATGGTATTTTAAATTGAATTTAGGGAAACAGAACATTTTTCCTCCACCCCCTCATTAGAGAAAATAATCTGCATAGTTTGATGACCTATTTTCTTTTATTCAGGAACTTGTGAGAAATTCTGCCTTGCCTGAGTACTCAGAAAGACTCTAAAAAAAAGTCTATTTTTTGAGATCATAGCTTTCTTTTTGTAAAGGCCTACTTAGTTTGTGGATTAGTCACCCAAGTAACCTAATCCATATGCTAAAGTTCTCATATAATTGAGGAAATACTAAGTAGATGAGCTGATTTTTTTTTAACTGCCCTTAATTTCTCACCTTGCATTTTTACTAAATGCAGGACCCAAAGTAGTGATTTAACCCTTTTGTGTGTGTTTTTTAAATGTCCACATAATTTTAAACCACTGCCCCCCTCACGTGTATCTGATTTTGAGTGGTGGTTGTTGAGAGTTTCTGCATGTAGTGGACAGCTTGAGAACTTTGTCATTAATAAAAGTTGATGCCTTCTATTAGTGTGCAATAGGCCTGGGAAAATTTGTAACACACATAATGACATCACTAGGAATTTTTATTCTAATAGTAGTACAAAGCAGTTTATTCTGAATGTGGAGATATTTCAGAATGCTATCAGAAGTCCTCTGCAGCTTCTGATGTGTTTAAAAGTTCAGAATTTCTCATATTGCTTTTCTAATTCTGTTAGTCTAAGGACTAGAGCTGATAGCTGCCCTCCACATAAGGCTACAGTGACCTGAATTTTCAATATTTGCTTTTTTCTTAACCAAGAATAACAGAGTTGATTGGATACCATCCAGAGGAGCTGCTGGGTCGTTCGGCTTACGAGTTCTACCATGCCTTGGACTCGGAGAGTATGACCAAGAGTCATCAGAACTGTAAGTCACGTTCTTATTTTTCTTCATAGTTTGCATGTAAAGCATAATTTGTGGGTACCTCAATAAGTAGTTGAAAATAAAAAGTGCATTTACTGATGGCTAGGAGAATGGGGATTGTTCAGCCTGAAAAAGAGAAGGCTTTGGGGTGACCTAATTGTGGCCTTCCACTACCTAAAGGGAGCCTACAAGAAAGATGGAGAGGGAATTTTTACAAGAGCATGTAGTGAGACAGGACAAAGGGGAACGGCTTCAAACTGAAAGAGAGTAGGTTTAGATTAGATCTTCGGAAGAAATTCTTTACTGTGAGGGTACTGAGGCACTGGAACAGGTTTTCCAGAAAAGTTGTGGATGCCCCTTTCCTGGAAGTATTCTAGGCCAGCTTGGATGAGGCTCTGAGCAACCTGGTCTAATGGAAAACCCCCATGGCAGGGGGCTGGAACTAGCTGATCTCTAAGGCCCCTTCCAACCCAAGCTTTTCTATGATTATCCTTTGGTGTGCTATTGGGCTCAGCAGGAACAGCAGCTATAAAGGAAAATAGGAAGAGCTTGCTGCAGTGTATTTTTGAATGCCTGTTTTTTGCCACCAAGTAACAACTATCTTCCCCATCCAAACCAGATGTGCAAGGAGCCTTTCTAAAAGGGATATTCATTATATATATGAATAATATCTACTGCCAGGAACAACACCTTTTTGTTATTCTTATGTCTATGTGAACTGCCAGTTTTAGCTGTTCTTAATGTAAAGTACCTGAATTACTGTGGGAGCAGAGATCAGATCCAGGATCTACGTCCTCTCTTCAGCAGGCCATATAGTTACACTTCCCCTCTCTATCACATAAGGTGTCTTAATAATGGATTTAAATCTTTGGTCTCTGTCCAGTTGGTGCTTTGGCTGAAGAGTGTGTGGTGCACTAATGAACAAATGACATTTCTTTGGCTGTTACGGCCCTGACCCAGTGTATTGGAGAGTTCTCAGCAACACATCACTGAAACCTCTGCTGCTGCTCTTTTTATAGACACAAAGCAAAGCTTCTAGACTGCAATCTACAAGCTCAAACCCAACCCCCTCCTCCACTCATCTTGTAGTTGCTATGATAAAGGTCTCTGTCCTCAGGAAAATGCCCATGACTTAGGTTATGTCTATACGGAATTGCCCACCAAATAGATTTACAGAAATTATTTCTATACTTCCCAGAGAAAAGGATCAGCAAAGAATAGCTGTCTGAACATAAGGGGAAAAGGGAATAGGTGTTAACTCCAATGGCAAAGATTCAGGACAGTTTCAAGTTGAAATGTTTTTTGAAAGAATGTTTGGCAGTGATAAAAGTTGTGTGCTGTAAAACAGTGTTGATATGAATCATCCTGTTTCCAGAGCTGCTTAAAAGAAAAAATAAATCAACCCAAACTTAGTGAAAGTTATCTGGGAATATATTTTTAATTGTTTCTTTTGTAATATTTTATTGTTTTTAACAGTGAAAATGAATTAGTGATAATTATAGATAGGATGTTCATATCCTATACTGAGCTATCAGCAGTCATCCTGTGAAGTCAAGGGTTGTGCTGCACTGGTTCTTTTGAATTGTTGAGTTGCGTTTCTAAGAAAGGACAACTCCACAGAGGGAATAAAATTGGAGCTGGCAATCCCACTGGTAACAGGAAAGAGAGGGAGAGCAAGCCCTTGTTGGTTATCTGTAGCTAGTTAATGAAATGGGAGTACTGAGTTGGGACTTGTCCATGTAAGGTTCTCTGGGGAGTTTCTAGTATGCTCCGTGACCAGGCACTGACTGAGGTTATTCCTCACCCTGGCAAGTCAGTCAAACTCATGTAGTGCAGAATGTATGTCTAGATACCATTTGTGCCTACTGAAAAGGGCCATGTCCTACTAACTTTTGTTATAGGGCATGAGGGCTGGCTGAGAAGCAGAATGAAGGCAAGAGTAACTCTTAGAGGGGTGTTATGTCCGCAAAAGTGCTCAAGGCACTGTGTACTGCAAAGTTACAAATGTTTCAAGATCAAACTGTTCCGTAGTGTTTATGATAGCATAGGATCAGCATGAATTATCTTTTTACTGTTAGAAGCACAGGACTGAAGTCTGTGCTGTGATAAATGCTGTTGCCCACAACATAACCATCAGTTGACATCACCAGCAAATTTGGCCCCTTTAGTTTTTCTAACATAAATACTTTCCATGTCTGCTGGGACCATCAGGCTTCTTACCAACTTGGAGAACCAAAAAGTCTAAGTGACAGCAGGCTGTGACTACAGAAAACAAACTTAAGCCCTCCAAATAGGAAATGCCTAAGTTTCATTATGTGTGCCATTGAGATGATGTCTAATGCACAGGGTAAGCAAGCAGGTGTACAGCTTATGCAGACCTTATTTGTTCCTCCAAGCATGTAGCTATGCAGAACTTATTAATTTTCCCTGGCCATGTCCTTTTATACATGGAAATATCCACCTCAAAATTCATGTTCAGCACGCTTGCTTTTATTTAAAAATAATTTTTATTAGAAATATGCTACTATAGAGTATATATATTCATGCAATGAAGCAGTCATCAATTCTGACAGTGCCAACCAGTTATTGTTGTAACGATGCAAAGGAAATAAAGGAAAGAGACTGAAGTTTGAAAAGAGAAACCTCAAGTGAGTCTTGCTTAGAAGCAGAACTCCTTCCCTTTCCTTCCATCTAATTTAGTGATAAATCATGCTTGTTGCAGCTTTAGGTTAATTTTTTTTTCTTGAGGTGAAGTAACAACCTCATGGTTCAAGCAAGCCACAATAGTGTTTGTGCTCATGGCTGGAAGTATAGCTGCATATAGAGTACGAAAGTCTTAATTAGTCTGGAATGGAAGACTGGAGTGCGTTTGGCAGCATTTAGCATACCCAGTTTTTCATGTTACACAAGCAAGATGAAAATTTCTGTCTTGTTAAATAAATCTGCACAAAAGATTGACTGTAGAACTGTATTTTCCAATTCAGCAATTAATAGTCTGTAATCGTTTCCACTAAGAGCTGGTCTTGTTGGCATTAAAGCCAGTGGGAAGAGCTGAGTGTCACCACCTGGGACCTGCCACTTGGTAGTATACAGCAGAAGTTCAGCAAGCCTTTCCAAGTGAATCATGTTTTTGTGTACTGTTAAACTCATCCCTACCTCCCCCCTCTCTCCACACAAAGATAAGGAATATAATTGGAGATGTTGATTGAAATGTTACTAGTTCTATAAGGATACAGGTAATGTATACTTTATAAAAAAATAAAAAATACAGAAGTGAGAAGTTCACTCTGAAGGCAGATCCTTAAATGTAGCGTTGATAACAAAGTCAGCAGTTACAAGTGTATTAGTAATTTATGAGATTACCCCATGGAGGGATTCTGCTGTACTTTATTATATCAGAACATGACATGCTTTGAATAATAATAATAAAAAAGATTAAAGCAGTAAAAAGCTTCTTTGTAATGTAACAGGCGCCTACACTGTGACTCTTATTGATGAGCTGATGATTAGGAAGCAGTGTAATTATGTTTCACAAGCAGAGCAGAACAGTCCAGTCACTAAAACACTTTGAAATGAAAGCCTTTTGATTTTGTTCCACCAGAAGTATTTAATCAATAAAAGTAATGTTCTACTTTGTCTAAATAAATTAAATGAAGGATGATTAAATACTCCTCAGAAGAAAACAAACAAACCTCAGAAATAGAAGGATAAACACAGCAACAATTATCTGCAAAACAGTTGTTGCATTTCATAGGCCTGGATTTGTACATTTGTATGGGTGATGTGGGAAAGACTGACAATAAATAGCTTCTGTTAATGGCCACACTGACGAGGAATTTTTCCGTACAAAGACTGTGGAATCAATTTTCCAGTCCTACTGAGTCAAATGGCATTATTTTTTGGGCATTAGTTTGGTGGCGTGTTGGTTTGGGACATAAAAACTGTTCAGAAGGAAAGGTTGCCAATATGTGGTCAAAGGTTTGGTTCAGCCAATTCCCACTTCTGCTGCTACTCAGTGTGACTATGTCTGTTTACAAGTACAAGCTCTTATTTGTACGAGTATTGCTTGTGTTTTCCAGCCCTAAATTTATTGCCATTGATCAGCAATATTTTTCCTGAACTGACAACTTTGAATTACAACGGGCAGGACATCATAAAACTTTACATCTCATAAGTCCAAAGCTCCACGCTGAAAACTCATTCTCTGCAAGTATTGCAAAATATTGGGGGGCAAGGGCAGCAGGAGTGCAGATTTTGCCCTTCAAACATCTAGATGAAGCTCTAAACCTGAGTTGTACTATCATCAGTTTATCATTAGAAACACAGGACAGCTCAAAAAGCATGTTGAGTTATATAAACATTATTTGATTTGGTCACATGGGTCTTGATTCCTTCCAGGCTACTAATTCCAGAGGAATGGCACAGTTCAAGCAGAAAGAGAAATACAGAGTTTGATGGTTTTTCCTGGACAAAACAGTCCCATTTACCATTCTTGGTTTTGATACTTTTTTATGACTGATATTGCTACTTCAACCTCTTAAGACCAATGCTGTGCTAGTGACACCTTAATCTTATTTGTGGTTTTGATATCTCCAGCTTCTAACTCTAAGGAATATAAAGAGAAACCATAAGATTTTTTATTTTGGGGGGTATTTTTGCCGTTTGTTTGTTTGTTTGTTTGTTTGTTTTTAGTGAATATAGCTTTTAAATCATCTGACTCTTGTATTTCTCAATCGCCTAAATAAGGAAACTATAAATAGTTTTTCCTAAATAAATTCACTTTTCTACAGGTCAACCTGGGAGCCCAAGCCGAGGCACTTCTAGAACAGGGACTCTCAAGAAACATTGCTACAGGCATTATTTTGGGGGAAGTTGGGATATTATATTAAATTTTAAAAATCCCATGTTCTGGTCTGAAGACTCAGGCCATCTCAAGAAGTCAAATGCCAGAACTCAAATTTTCAGTCTTGATTGGAAACCTCAAATGAACGTCCTCTTTTATATTTACAGCGGCTGAGTTTTCCCAAAGTCAAAGCAGCCTTGGTTACAAATGTCTTAGCGCCGTTCTGCCCGATGATAACTCAGAAGTGGGTTTATTTAAAACAAACGTTACATGTTGTGTGTTCCTGTCCTGCTGCATTATTTATATCTCTGCTCCCTTTTCTCAGTGTGTACAAAAGGTCAAGTAGTGACAGGCCAGTACCGTATGCTTGCCAAGCATGGTGGATACGTATGGCTGGAGACCCAAGGAACCGTGATTTACAACACGCGGAACCTGCAGCCGCAGTGCATCGTCTGCGTCAACTACGTGCTGAGGTAAGTCGTACAGGACGGAAAAAGACACGTGTGGATTCATGTGCTGGAAGAAATGCAATATTTGGAGGAACTTTTGAAGGGTCTATTTATTCAGTGTTGTTATTCTGAAATCAGTTTAGTCATGTTTGTTCAGTCTTGTTTACTGATGTTAGACATCGATGAAAAATGTGGCATGCCTGTTCCCATACGCGCTGTTGAAATACCACCACAGCCTTTCTCTTCTGCAGAGTGGCTGCTGTGCTCATACAAAGGAGTAAAAAGTCTGCACTGAAGATTTTATTGTGCAACACAACTTTTGTTTTTCTAATTGTTTTGTTTTGTTTTTCTAATGCTGGGACCAAGAGATAAAATTAAGTAGCTGTTGTACCGTATGTTGCTAAGAGAAGCTGTTTACCACCTCAAAAATCAGGGCCAATCAAGAATTTTGCCTTCATTTGGCAAAACTCAAGTTTTTTTTGGTCCCAGTTGGGGCCAAAATAGGAAATACTTATTTGAGTGATAGTCTGGGTCATTATAGCCTCGACTACATCCCTTTTAAAAGCAGAGCAACAAAGCCCTGAGTATTCCCACAGAAGTCCTGACCACACTCCCTGCGTCATCTGAGATGGTGGTGCTGGGCAACGCTGGAACTGTGCCTCGCCTGTCGAGAGCCTGGCATACAAGAGAGGCCAAAATGGCTCGTAGAGCCCCAGCTTTAGAGAGTCTGTACTGCCTGCATTACCCCTGTCTTTTCTTTGTAGAGTACAAAATGCCTAAAACCTATTTTCTTGTTAGTGAAATTGAGAAGAACGATGTTGTGTTCTCCATGGACCAAACAGAATCGCTCTTCAAGCCTCACCTGCTGACGATGAGCACTGCCTACGACAGCAGCATCCCTGGGACAGAGAAGAGTGACTTCTTGTTTACTAAGTTAAAAGAAGAACCAGAGGAACTTGCTCAGCTGGCACCAACACCTGGCGATGCCATTATTTCCCTGGATTTTGGTTAGTATTTGTATAAATTATTTTTGTACAACAAAGAACCACGTGTGAACCTACATTTAGAAACTTAATAGACAAGGTCTGTTTGCTGTTTGTACAAACTGGGAGTAGTGGCTAAAAGAGCCCACGTGCTCACACCAGTGGAAAATTTCTGTGAATGAGAGCAGAATCAGGCTTTCTTGCTGACTAAACAACGTGCATTAAGGCTATGCCAACTTATTGGCATGGCAACTAGGAACAGTGTTTACTTTTAATGAATAGCTGCAGTTATATCATAACACTACACAAGCTAAAAGCATTCATTAATATTGTTAAAACCCCATCCAGGGACACAGAAGTTTGAGGAAGCCCCTGCCTTCACCAATGCTGTTTTGACACCAAACAAAGCATGGCCAGTGGAAGTGAAAAGCCACCCTGCTCAAGGTGAAACACTGACAATACCGTCCTTTACAATGCCTCAGATTGCACCTGGCAGCAGTACTCCTAGTGCAAGTAGCAACAGTAGCTGTTCCACGGTAAGAAGAGCTTTAAAAAAAAAAAAAAAAGAAAGTATGTCATGTTTTATATGCAAGTCCCATCGATATATGTAGACAATGTTTTCATGTTGGCACTCCTGTCTCATTGCTTATTAACAAGGCCCAGTGTATCTGTATTCTTCCTGTACTGCACATACCTTAAGGATCAGTGGCAAAACAATCAAACAGGAACTGTATCATGCCTTTACATTGCAGTCCTCGTTGTCTCCCAGCTGTCCCTCAGTAATTACTTTTACCTATAAAACAGCTAATAGAAGAAAATGCTACCACCTTTCAGGAAGTTAGCCTTAAATAAAAAGCCAGTGTAAAATGGTGTGGTCATGAGGAACATTTCTCCAGACCTATCCTCCTTCACTAGAAAGTGTGGTCTTTAGGAAGGTTACCAAACTCAGGCTTTTGAGAGGAGCTCCATGGAGTTCCCCACTGAAAGAATAAAAGATTTCACTGCACTGGCCCCAAGAGCAGGAGCCTCTCTTAAATGGCCTTTACAAGAATGCATCCAATCTTAAGAAAAGCATGGCGATACTGCTAAGCATCTCTCTCCTTGACAAAAATATTTAATACTGTACATTTCTTGTTCCTGGTCCAAGTTGCTGAAAACCATTTAAACTAAGATATCAACCAGGTTCCTGTTTGGTGCCTATGTTTTGTACTGACAATCCTGTGTTGGAGAAAAGCATTTGATAAAACTGGACAGTTTTGGGTTCTGAGGACACTAAATGCACATTCAGCCATTTGCTTTGGAAAGATCTGTTCCTGGATAGTGTGGTATAAATGACGTGATGCTAAGCCAATACCAGGTTTGTCTTGCTGCTTAAAACAAATTGTTATTTTCGTGCAGCCCAGCAGTCCAGGAGATTATTACAGTTCTGTGGATGAAGATCTTAAGATTGAGGTGATTGAAAAACTTTTTGCCATGGACACAGAATCGAAAAGTCAGTGCACCTCCCAGGTAAGGAACTCTTTCTTCCAAAAGCCACAAAAATCAGTCCCCTGTTAGTGGACAGTACAGATGCATGCTGTATGTGCAGATATTGTGATACAATATGCAAATTGTGGTTTTAGATACACACCAAATCTTTCATGCACAACACTAACAAAACAAAGCACTTTCAAAAACTGGAGTATCCATTTCTGTCCCTAACTCTTTGAAGCGCTAGGTTTAGAGTGTAACAAGTGGCACTGCTAAGAAGAAAGTAGCACCAGAGAGCTTTCAGAATTTGGAGGCTTCTGTAGCTTGGATATGTAACATAAGAAGCAGCAATTTTTTTTTTTAATCCAGACTAATGAGTAAACATCCTTTCTAGAACAAAAACTAAATAAACTAATTCCTGCAAAACAACTAAACGAGAGAGGAATGCCCCTCATAGCACACATCTCCTTTAACTACAAAGCAGAAACTAATTTTGGATATGTTCTTGTTTTACCTCTTGGAGGTTTTCAGAGAGATTTGACAATTACTTGCACATAAAATAACATACAGTTTCCATCTCCTGCATCCTAATCAGGATGTAAGTGTAGAAATTCCCTCTATAAATAAATAAATCCACTATTATACTATTACATCAAGTGAGCTAGTGAATAAAAGGTGTGGGACTGATTCAGCTTACATAACTTCAGATACTCCATTGAAATGCCTTTTTTAAGAGCTTATGCTTCTTTATAGTCAAGAGAAAGGAACAGGCACTGCGAACTGGTAACGCAGATGTTACACTCATCTCCACCTATTAATCCTTGGGGTGACTGGGGCCCAAATGAGGTGATTGCTTCAATTTGCCAACACAGTTTGCAGACTTAAATAGGCTGTAGTTCATGTTCTGAAATTTCATCTAAGTCTGGACACAGAAATTAAAGCAAGAGAAAGAGTGGACACATAGGAGGCAAGTGTGGATCAGGATCACACTCAATGCAAGACTTGACATGTGCAGACTTCAGTATTGTCAGATTCAGCATCTGCTTGCTCAGGTGTGTCCCACCACATCAGCAGCTTTGGTGGGGAAAATGAGTGTGAGAAAAGTGCCCCAGGGGTGTTATGAGCTGACTGGTGGGCCAACATTGATTATCCTCTCTGTTCAGCTCAGACCAAATGCCAAGAGAAATGCATATGGGTATGACTAGCCCTCCAAAAGAAAAAAGAATACAGATTTAAGTGTGATAATGTCCTTCCAGCTAAATTTTTTTCACTTTTGCATTTTTAGACACCTTTTTTTGGGTAGCTGGATTATGAGAAAGCTGTGTTTTCTATTTTAGCATGAAAAAGCCTGATGTTGAACTATATGCCACATGTTGTAGAGTCTAGGCAGACAAGTTATTCAAAGCTTCGTGTGATCCACTTCAGATCACATTGATGTTGCAGGCCGTATGCAAGCTGCTTTACCAAATACTGCTTCTCTGGGAGGGTTTTTTCCTTCAGTTTGTTGTCTTAATTTTGCTGAAGATGATATGATGAACATGTATGCTAGCATGAAAATAAGACATCTTTAAACAGGAGTTGGAAAGTTTCATGTAGGTGAATTTGGCATATGGTAATTTTTCAGCTTAACATCGGTTAGTATTCCATATCACACTAACTGCCACAACTATTATTAACTTAGAGTTTCTTTATGAACTTACTTTATCTTTGCACAGACTGACTTCAATGAACTGGACCTTGAAACCTTAGCTCCTTACATTCCTATGGATGGAGAAGATTTCCAGCTCAGCCCAATCTGCCAAGAGGAACATCCTCTCTCTGAAAGTGCACAAAATACCCAGCAGAGTCTAAGTAGCATGAGTACCATCTTCCAACCCCTTGCTCCTACTTCACAGAATCAGTTCCTCCCAGAGAAATATTGCCCACAGCTATCAAATGAAAAAATTAACCCTGGTGGTCATGGGTCCCTGTCATCGGTGTTCTTCAACAATATGAGTAGGTCATCACTGCCACCATACCATGACCAAGCCAGCACTCCTCTGTCTTCGATGGGAGGAAGACCAAACACCCAGTGGCCACCTGATCCCCCATTAGAATATGTCCCTGCTAAATGGAGACTCATGGATAAATACTCAGGACCCCTATCGAATTCCCCCTCAGGGCCACCACTACATTCTCCAAGGGTGCCCATATATAAAAAAAGGTAAGTGTTTTTGTAGTATAAGTATGTATTTTACTCAGAAAATATTTTGGGGGATGAGAAGGGTCGTAATCTTGAAAAATTCTTTTTCTCAATTCAGCCAGAACAATTTGTTGTGATAGACATCGGACTGTACCTTTGGGGAAATAAATGTGGTGCTTTCCCAGTGGCATTGAGTCTGGTAGAAGCAGAAGTGGGCAAATTTTTCATTGCCTGTAAGGATATGTGAATGGATTTCCTGCTGATCAGTTTAAAATTACACCATTAATTTTGCAAAGCATGCTTGACATACTGAAAAGACTTACTGCTCCAGCAGTAAGCAGGGACCTGTGCATACTTTCTCACCTGCATATATTTTCTTCACAACAAAAAATGGGGAAGAGGGAGACATTAGAGTACATTATTGTTAGCATATGTAAATACTACAGCTAAAATTTAAAATTACAGGCTCTTTTTCTACAACGCTTCCTCGCCTTGTTTGCCTTATTATACATGTAAACAGTATGTGCTGAGATGTAAATCAGAGGCTACAGTCCTAGAAGTTGCCTTTCATAGCTAGAAATTTCTCTGTAGCTCTTGGGTCTTCTGTGTTGGTCACGCTGCAATGTTCAGAAAGTACATAAAATTGTAATGGTCATTTTAAAACCTGAAGCCGTGCAGTTTGCTTTTTGGGATTTCCTGTGGGCAGCAATACCAGTGTCTGAATATGCATCTAGAAAGAGAGGGTTTGTCCCCAATTAGCAACCTGTGTGTTCATACTCAGTATGCAAAGCAAGGGGACAGACACGGCTCTCAAATCCTTTTCTTAAAAATTCCATGACTTTCTTTTCCACGGCATTTTTATGTCTGCTTGGAGATCCCTAGAGGCTGTTTATGCTAAACTTTCATTAGTCTTTGATCCCAAACGTCAAAAGTTCCCAAAGATTGTGGGATGACTAATAAAGGGAAATAAAAAACATTTGATGTTTGAGATCTGTCCACTGGCAAGTCTCAAAGACAGCTTAAATGTCTTTAAATGAAAGAAGAATCTGTATAAATGAACCAGGGGATTGAGATTTGCTTCCCTGTGCACTCACGGATATCTCCTCTTCACAGGCCGCTGGATGCTTTTATACAACGAGGTATAGATATAAACCCAGCAAGAATTGCTCTGTCTAACAGTTTGAAACTGAAACGACAACTGGATTATGAAGAGCAAGCGTTGCAACAGCTGAGTGGGGTAATCATAAGAAATGCACCCTCTTGACAACTTTGGACTCCCCACGGTCATCAGTGTAATTGTTTGTTTTGTTTTCCTTCACATTCTAGGGAGATCCATCTGTGATTAATCCATCCCACCTAATGTGGAAGAGAATGAAATTTCTCAAAGGGGAAAACTGTTCCTTGGTTACAGAAAAGAAATCTCTCAGCACAAGTGTTCTTACTGGTAAGACAACAGAAAGTGGTTTTGCAACGTTATGTATTGAAGCACAATTTTAAGGCAGGTTGAATAGATACAAAAGCACTTTCAAAAGGAAATGTAAATAAGCTCTGTAAATATTACAGTAAGCTAAAATTAAAGATCAAGTTGTATTGCTAAGAGCTGAACAATTTAAGGTACATTTGATAAATACCAGGTAGTTGGTTTCATGTACGTTCACACTCTTGTCTTGGAGATAACAGAAATCAGCTTAATGGTGCTGGGATTACCTCCTGCTTTTGCCAGGTGCAAATATCTCATAGCTAGAACAGATACTGTTTCTCTACAACATTGCATATCTTATGTGGCAATACTACTGCTAGAATTAGTGCTCTTTCTGGACTTCCTTTTTGACAAGATGCAGATTTGCTTACGCTCTGACACCATCACACTGATGATCATTTTGCTTTGGATTAGTATTATTTACCATAATTATTACAATGGCTTCATTTAACATTTTTTTCCTATTATTTAAATACCAGATGAATTTGTCTGTAACTCAAGAGGTCTGAGCCAACCAATGAATCAACTGCAACTGCAGCAGCAGCATCAACCCACCTGTGGCAGTCCGGGTGAGAATTTGAAAGCAGGAGCGTTTCCCCCTCCATTTTACAGTTCCCATTGTCAGGACTATGGTGTCCAGCCAGCTCATAAAGCATCAGGTAAGAGCTGTCAAATACAGAAATTGGGAAGTGTTGGTATTTAGTTCCAGTACTGATTCCATGAGAAGAAAACATATAAAAAAATATGGAGGAGGATAATAAACTGAGATCCAAATGCATATTGCTTCATAACATGAAAAATTAGTTCTGTGGTTTAAGTGTGATACTTTAATGTTAACATTCATAATATATAAGGAGAAGTATTTTCACCCTTCCTTTCAATTAAACTTAATGCCTTTTTACCTTGGAGGTCCTGCCATCCTCTATCCATACTCTTGTCTTGTGATGGAATTGATTATGTTGTACTAAACAACTTCACTGCAGCATTAACATGGAAGGTTTGTAGGTTAGAATCTTAACATGTGCCCTCTAGAAGTTGAAATAAGTAATTAAAGGTGATGTGTATATTCCTTTTAACACAAGACGAGTGGATGTCAGTTAAGAAACTGTCATTTTCTACAGCTTTCCTCATATGCACTAATATAATTTTTCTTGGAACAATCTAAATTTGAGGGTGTAGGTGTGACATACTTACAGCAGTTTAAGGCAGAATGGTGCATAGGTTTGCTCTGGCATATTGACATAAAATCAAAATAAAATCATTACTGGTATAAACAGAAGCAAGGGGGAAGAAACAAGTGCTCTTTCTGGTCTCAGCACCATGACTTACCTCACTAATCTGTTCCAGGTATGACCAGTCGTCTGCTGGGGCCCTCCTTTGAACCCTACTTGCTGCCTGAGTTGACAAGATATGACTGTGAGGTGAATGTCCCTGTTTTGGGTAGCTCTACACTTCTGCAGGGCAGTGAACTGCTCAGAGCACTGGACCAGGCAACCTGAGCAAGCCTGCAATATTCTGTGGCCTATACTGTTCAAAACAGCTTCAGTTTTTAAATATATTTTTGCAAGTAGACAATTTCTAATACCAATACACTTTTACAGGATTTTACTTAGATATTGAACCTGTCCACATTACCGAATAGTGGCCTTTTGAAGTTACTCACTTTATTATTCATATTAAAGAAATACATCTACTGTATTTGCTCTATTGCAATTAAAGTTGTGTTTAGAGAATTTGATTACCCTCCCCTTATCTCATTACCTGTAATTTATATTCTGAATTTTTTTTTTTTTTTCAAATTTCATGCTAATAAAAAGCTGTGGTATAAATGCCTCATCACAAGATACTTTGGCTGCAGTACTGCAAAGATTTATTTTTATTGCCAAAGATGAATGAAACAAATTTGATCTCCAACCACAGTTTTTTGTTGATCTGCCAAATTAAAATCCTTTGAGTCTTTTTGTTTTCCAGCATTTATTTTATTGTAACTTTAATAACTTTTGGAAAAGCATACTAAGGAAAAATCCCAGCCTTCTGCTTCCCACCCCTTCCCTTCATTTTTATACACTTTGTTGGAAGAAATGTGAATGGTGAAATGCAATGTTTGTGGGTATCTGTGAAAGTTGCACGTTGTAAGCTTCTTTTTTCCTGAAAAGCAAGCCACATTCTCAGCTGCCTTAACCTGGCTTATCTCTACAGCCAAGGGAGTCCTACAGCTTTGCCCCAGTGGAGGATTTAGACCTGTGTTTTCGTTTGCGTTGAAGTTTCTGGGTTTGTTCTCTGTTTTTGCCTTTATTTTTTACACAAAACAGATTCTTTTTTTTAATTATTATTTCCCTCTGGGTCAGTTGTTAATCATCTCTTGGTACTTTTGCTATATCTATGACACAACAATTTTAAGAGCTGTTTCTGCTAGAAACTAGTAGTATTTGTTATGATGTTGCTGATATTTCAGGAATCGGAGCAGCGGCCAGTACTAACACCTCTGATTAATGTTACCCTTTTTCATTTTATAAGCTAGCTAGCAATATAATTGCAATATTGAATCATTAAAACTAAAAGTAGTATTTCCCACTGTATTAGGCTAACTCAGTTATAAGTAGACAAGAAGAATTAAGGATTTTGTAGTGAGATGAATAGCCAGCAGCAAGGTCTCTTATTTTTACTTGCGTTAGATTAATCAGTAGATGAAAAGTCATTAAAAGGCAGACAGACATTTTCAGAGCTCCTTTCCAACTATCAATTAATTGTCATGCACATATTTGAAAAATAAGGCTTTGAATGCTTTCAAAGGCAAAGGGGTTTGAAAGTTGAAATTACAACATATCTAAACAGCAAAGATATTACAGTAAAAGGCAGGTGAGCAGTTCTGACTTTTAAATACATAGACCTAGATCTGTGTTGGTATATGTCATCTTCTTTCCTCCACTGGTATGAATCACTGTAGCTTCACTGAAGAAAATGGAACAGTGGCAATGTACTAAAGCTAAAAATCTGGCCCAGAAACTTAGAACAAATATATATTTTTTGAGACTTCTGATTCTGCTGAAGCTTGGTGTATAAAGTTGCTTTATATCATGCACTGACACTTGCAGAGAGAGCCTTGGGTTCATAGAGCACTTCAGAGTTCGCTGTGTTCAGCGAGTCTTAACCACACATACTTAGAAAAGTTGAATACCTGTTGTTATTGGTACATGATGTAAAAAAAATATAGTCCCTCTTATAGGCAATCTTTCAAGAGTTTATTACCAAAACCAGTCTATTCTTAAAGTGAAGTTATTACTGTGTGGAAAAAATATATTATAAACTTCAACATCTGATGAAAATTGGCAAGCCAGATTTGACAAATTTGCAGTGACACAGACTTAAGGCTTCAAGAATTAAAGACACTTGAATACTGCTCTTCTGTTTCTTATTTGTGTAGTTTCAGCATTAAAAATGTTATACCCTAACAGTTTACTAAAACACTCTGAAAAAAATATTCCATGTCTTAATATTAATCATACTTTTTATCATAATTATTTCATAATCTATATTGCTGAATTCTTATTGACAATATTATAACTGTATGGGAACTTTAACTTGATAAGGAAATGTATTTTGACACTGATACCTTATTAAAGTATACTGATCCTAAATTCTTTGTGACTCATTTGCTATGAATTTGTTATTTGTTGTATCATTGTAAAACAAAAGTATTTATTAAATTATTTATAGAAAATAAAGGTTTGCATTGATCTTTGAAGAATGAAAGAACAATCAAGTGTTACCCATATTTGAGAGCTGGGAAGTAGCCTGCCAAAGTTCCATACTGTCAACTGCTCTGTAGAGTTTATCCATCTTTCCTCCAATGAAGAATCAACGCCCTGCAGATCACTGCCCTTCGGAAACATGACCTGTGGTTCCGACTGATGCTTCCATTTAAAAACTGTGTGTTTCTGTTTGAGGAGCTGAGGGTGCCTGTTGTAGTGCTACCCTTAAAAAAACAATTAAGCCAAACAAGTGACAGTTTAGAGGCAGAACTGCCCCAGTTCCCCACTTCAATTTCGGTGGAGTAACAGGAGCCATCATATTCTAGCAGTCCTGACAAGATCATGAATTTGTTTTCCCCAGCCAAGCCTTCCAAGCCTCTGCTTCACCCACACAGTCCTTTATCCCAGTGCTGCAGTTAAACAGGTCACTCCTTTTCCATGTAATTACACATTG
Source organism: Pyrocephalus nanus (assembly GCA_038380795.1). Classification (NCBI taxonomy): domain Eukaryota; kingdom Metazoa; phylum Chordata; class Aves; order Passeriformes; family Tyrannidae; genus Pyrocephalus; species Pyrocephalus nanus. Next base: position 88,167,617 of record CM076260.1, on the reverse strand, counting down.
GAGGAGTACAGATACATTGAGATATTAATTTCCAAATGCAGTTAAACTTCAGACTGGGTGAGCTGTGTGGAAGCTGATAGTGCTTGACCCTTCTGATAACTGCCTTTGAAAAATGCAGTGCCCACACAGCCACCTGTGAACTTCCCAAACAGCAGCAAATCTTCTAAGAACCTGCAAAAGTGGGCTATCGTCACCACCTTTCCTAGACTGGACACTTAGCAAGAGTAGAAAGGAAATCCTTGCTTCTAAATCTTGGACAAAGACTAACTCCGCATCCTCCAATTGAGGATTAAAAAAAAAAAAAAAAAACAAACCACCAAACCAAACACCACAACAAACAATTGCTTAAATAGAGATGAATGTGTCAGATCAATTTCTTTGCAGTCACTAACTGCTAATATAAAATAGTGTTGTCAGGCATTATTATTTGGTGTGTCTAAACATAGCTGGATTTTTAGCACTCTCATTCTGAAGAGGTTCTGGAATTTACCATTTCCATGCTCAAAGTAGCTGAAGGATCATAGTAATTAAACAGTTCTCTTGGTGAGTTTTAGTGATTTTCCCCTGACATGGGTCAGCATCCCAGACAGTAAACTCTGACATATTACAATTTACATACCCCAAAGAACCAAACCCTGACCAGAAACATGATGCAAACTATGTATTAATATTCCAGTTTTGTTCTGCTGAAGAGGGATTTATTACAGCTTTTTAATTTTTTTTTTTCCTTCTCAGTAGGCCAGCAGAAGTGCTTAAAATTCAGCGTATGTCATCTTTCATATCCTAAAAGCACCACTTCTTGGCATCAGATGTTGCATTTCTAACAGCATAGCACTGCTCCCAACAACGTTGTTCAACACTCATTACATTCTGCTGAAAAATCAGCCTGTTCCACCAAGCTCTCATGATTGGGCTGGTCTCCATCTCTAGCTGATTATCAATTCTATCATCATCTTAAAATGATCAAGCAAACATTTTTTTTTTTTTTTTAGGACATAGATTTCACTCAGATTCATGATGTTTAGTGAACCAGTGCTCGTAACAGGAAATTCTCAAAATGTGATGATTACTAATAAAAATGCAAAGAAGCCCACAGAACTTGGCTAACTACCTGTCCAGTCAAGACACAAGGTCCTAAACCATGCTGAGATCTGTGGATACCAGATGATTCATCACACTCACTTGCAGCAGTGGGCAAAGCCCAGGAAAACGAACAACTGCTCTGGTACAAGATGGTGAAGGTTTCATCTGTTCCTTCTCCCTAAGCTATTCACAGATATGCCACACACATACACACACACTTATATGATTGTTTTTAAGAGCTACAGTGGAGAACTGGAAAGATTCAAATACATCGAAAAAAAACAGCATTCTTTTTTTTTTTTTCCTTCTCCCTCCAACTCCTAATTATAGGCTTTCCAAGAGAGGAAGAAATAATTTCTAGGAAAAAAGCAGGTCCTTAACAAGATTGTTTTAGGACAACAAGGTCTGTCACATATCCCTCTACTGCTCCCTTAGCACAAGCCAATAGCTGCATCTGAGCCCACCCTTGCCCACAGGGGAGGCAGGAGTGGATTCCAGGCTCAGATCACTGATGCTTTCCTTAGTTAACTGACACAACAAAAGCACCACAGGAAGGCTGCAGTAATCTGGATGTATTCCAGTTTTGGGTGTTTGCATTAAAAATGCCTTCAAACAAAACTAAAAAAGAAAATAAAATCAAAACAAACCAACCAACCAACCAAACAAAAAACAACAGTGAGAAAAACCTTAGCTTCTCATAATTTTTTTTTTTTTTTTGCTTGATCAGCCTGCAATTTTGGCAGCTTGTGATGTGCCACAGGTCTCGCATGGAACATTTTCCTTGAAGAAGGCCTAAATTCCTGTAATCAAGGAGTTACTTAATTCTCTTCAGTCACACCTCCCAGTTAGTAATGTGGCTGTGTCATTAGGGATCAGCAGTGCATGCATGAGCTTGGCTTGCAAAGACTACCTGCAAGACAACTGGCACCGCCTTTGACACCGGACAGTAAAAGGCAGCTGGAGGCAGCAGCTGCTGCGTCACCGCTTGTACACCATCTGCTGTGGAAACTGCTGCACCTTAAACACACTTGGGTTGCATATCAAAAAACCCTACTCACTTTAGCTTCATTAAAAAAAAAAAAAAAAAACACCACCAAAAAACAACTATCCCCCAAACTCCTCACTTTAAAAGTCTGTGTTTAGCTCTTGCAACTACAGACAAAGCTGGCAAGCTAGATACTCAAAGGCACCAGCATCAGAAAGACTTCTCCCCAGCAGGCATACTTTTAATATTATATATTTTTTAAGCTAATGATTTAGAGTCTAGCTGTTGATCTTTGAAGGACTGCGTCTGGCTCTGGTGGCTGTATCTCCCCACAGCACTGGCAAAGGCAAACCAACAGTGAAGTCTTTTATGGCAGAAGAGGACTACCCCAAGCCCTGTCTCCACCAGGCACATTGGTGTCATCCTGCAGTGTGTAGATCTAGAAGGACCACAGGTCCTCGCTAAACCACACCAACACAGGAGCAGCATCTTGATGGCTTGTTCGTCCATCAAATGTTGAATGTCCTTTAGTCTCTCAACAGCTGAACATGTTGCTTGGCTGCAGCAAGCAACCTTTATTGTTTAGTCTTGATTCCTATCCTTTCCTCTATTCCCAATGCCATTTGTCCCACTAGCCCTTAGTCCTTACCTAGGTCCATGATTTCATCATTCTGATTTCTGCCTCATGCTACTTTCCTCTTCCCCAGCTTACCTTCCCCTCCTGATAAGCCTGTTCCCATCCACCCCAACTCTACATGCACCTCCTTGCAGGCATGAATTTTAGTATGAGTTTTGGGGCTTTCAGCATAGATTTTTTTCTTGTGTTTGCCTTGGCTGCCTCTTTGATACTACTATCAGGCTGACTCTCAGCCTTTCCTGGCTAAACACTCAGCTTCTCTGATTATTGAATTGAGCTCATGTTGAAAATGTCCAAACCCCATTTCCCACTCTAGCTGCTGGGCATAAGAGACCAGTCTTTGCCCTGATATGAAAGCAGATTTAATGCTCCGACTCATAAGAAGTTAGTGCAACCCCCCCAAAAGCTGCAACACCACCCCCAAGTTATGTCAGATGTTTTCCTCAGCTCTTAGATGCCTGTTTTCATTTGTTATTCAAGCAAGCGATGGTGGGGTTTGAATGAAAAAGATTTTTCTGGCTCACAGATAACATAGTGTCTCTTTCATCAGCCCCTTGACACTGTGCTTTGAGAAAAATCCCCAAAAATTTCAGATGTGCATATAATTTATCCTGCAGTTCTGGAAATGAGAGCAGAGTTGAGTTGAGCAATTCCCCAGATGGCTGAACTCTGCTCTGTAAAGCCAGAAAATTTCCCAGCCATGAGAGGAGCAGGATGGGTTACCTCTTTTAGTCCTATCACCATAGAGCAAACAGGAGTGGGAAGAGAATCCATATTTTTGGTTCCCCAAACCATCTTCCCATACAAATAATTGTTTGTCCAGGACAAGAATTAAGCCTGAGACAGAGAGAGGCACATACACTTGTTTCAGTGTTTCCAGATACTTCTATGTGCTTGACTGACATCAACAAGCTCAGTTAGGGTATGATTTCCAGCTTATCCCTCAGTGTTTTCAACCCTGGGCAATCACTCCAGAGTTGGGCTGTCCAGAGCTTGGGGAGCCCTGGGGTGCCCCAGAGAATAGCAATCCGTGGGGATCTCTCCCTGTCCAGTCATAACCCGTACGTCAGAAAAAATCAAAGGTTAACATTCCCACAGGCAAACTAAAAGCCACCCATATGTTCACTGGAGAGAGTGACAGTAAAGTGATTACTATGGCAGTTCAGCAGAATTTTCCAGAATAAAGGTCTTTCTAAAGACATTGTCAGGAATGCATTTTCCCAGTTACAACTGTTTATGCAACTGAATTTTATTTTAGACTCTCTACTGGGGGGGGGGGGGCAGGAACCCCAAACAAACCCAGCAGCTTGAAAGTCTTACTCTCTCTCAAGATGTTGGTAAACACCAAATTCGAGATAGAAAGGGAAAGTACAAACACAAAAAACCCACAGCTGTCAAAAACCCAGTCTGAAGCACTCAGCTCTCTGGCATTATTTTGTAGCAGAAGTTGCCCAAATTTCTAAGTGGCAAACTGCAAAAATTCACTCATATAATGAGCCTCATGATCCATACAAATATATGTTATTTCAGTTCAGCCGCTCCTCCACACACAACAGCAGCCCCACAACAGTATTAACTGGATCAAACTAAGCATAAAATGGGTGTCGTCACCATCCATTTTTAGATACGTCGCATGACATCTATTGGCTTTTTTCCTGGAAGAGCAGGCAATACTAATTGTGTCTATCACTTTACTGCTAACATAGATAGGGCTGTCCTTAACTGCAGCCCCTAAAACACACTGGAGTTCACAGAAATCAAACCAGTGGAAGTTTACCAGGAAAACAGGTTGCTCTTCATTATTTTAACTTCAGCTGCAAACATCACAATGAGTTTTGCTGTGCCTTGCACAGCTACAGAGATGTTATTTTTAAACATATTTACACCTTTTAACACAAGTTGTTCACAAGTTCAGTTTTAATCTTTAGTCAGTTTTTGGAGTGCACACTGTGGTCTCTTTTGGGGCCACTCTGATCACCACAGAAATCTTTAAGATAAAGGAGACACCAACACTGAATAATTTTTGGTCAACTTCCTTCTCCCCTCTCAAAACCTCTCTTCTGCAGAAGAGATTCTATTTAATGATAGACAACACCTTGAACAACTATGTCCTGGGTTTGCTCTTCTCTAGCACCCCTTTTTGCCTTCCCCAGATCCACAGCAAACAGCCACCCATGCACTGAGAAGTGGACCTAAACCTGGCTTTTTTAACCATCATCTGTATCTTAATATACCAAGTAAACACTCTAACTTGTGCTTTGATTTTTAGAGGGACTTCTCCAACCCCAGCCACCACCTTCCTTTGCATATTGACTCTCACCTCATGCAAAACAAAGAAGAAAATACCTTTAAAAAAAAAAAAAAAAGAAAGTCACCAAAATACTAAAATACTTGTCTGGGTAACTAACAGAGGAATCAGGAATCAATGAAATATCTGGAACTCACTGGAAAGACAGGGAACATTCAAGTCAACAGTACTCTCATTCTTCTTTCTGCAACACAGTCCCTGCTGGGCAGAGTTTGTTTGAACTGAGGTTTTGTATTAGAAACACACACGCACTCTCTTAGCTAAATCACACAAATTCCACAAACCTATGTTGAAAATCATAAACAGGGTGAAAAGAGTCCGTGCCCAGTGCTCAGGAGCCACAACAGGTACCTCTGGATGGCAGACTGCCATGATGGGCATACTCAAAACACTTGTCCTGAAACCTGCTCAAAAAAGTGATCCTCCTTCCTCCCTTTCCCTTTTCCCCACATACTGCCTCCTTTCCATGGAAATGTCTCAAAGAATATTTTGATTCTTATAGACAAAATCATGTCCTGACTCATACCCAGGAAATAAATCCCATATGTCTATAAAACGCACACTACAAAGGAGTTGCTAGGGGGTAAGCATCCAAAAGACCCTGAAAAATGAATCTTCTGGAGAAGTCATGCTCTCCACAGGCACTCCCGACCCGGCATGGGAGCACCCATCATGCTACATGGCAGGCTGTGGTTGTGCCCAGCAGACACCGCTGCTCCTCAAGTCACATGGGCCAGAAGTACAGTGGCTGAACAAGCTGCACATTTCATGAGCTGTCCCCAACACAGGTCACCTCTACAGAATCCATGTACTCAGATTTAACACAGGTGACACACAATTCACTATATAATATAGGGAGCAATAAGCCTGGCAATGTGTTTCCATGGTTCATGGAAATACTTTGTGGCTTTGCATTACAGAGCAACATCATGCATGGCAAAAGTTGCTTAACAGGAACTTGCCCCAGGAAGCTTTCCAAACCCCATGCATTCCAGTTTCACACTAGACCCCCAAGTTTGACTGCCCAAAGAGCAATAGCTCAGCACACCCACTACACCAGCGTCCTACCCCGCTCTTCCCAGTGAGCCAAATGGTAATGGCAGCTAGGGCCAAAAACAGCATTGCAGGGTTCCTCAAGCACACTCCTGCTCAACACTACCACATACCTCTCCCTTTTCAAACTACCAAGATGCCAAATTCTTCTCTTAAATCTTTTTTTCCACAATGTCCAACAGTATTCAGAAATCTTTTTCCAGATGCTCTTATTGGAAATGCAGACCACACAATTACAAAAGGAGTTCTGGGATCTTATCTGTACCAACATGACTAATCTTTCAAAGTAGTATTTCAAAATACTACTTCGAAATACAATGAAACATGCGTTCAAATTAGTTGTTTGGGTTTGGGATGTTTTTTTAAAGTGAGCTACAAAAGAAAAAGGACATGCAGTCACATGCATTAGCACACACACTGCAGCTGGACAGGCCTAGTTTTGACAGTACAAGACATAGGTAGAACTACATCATTTTACAGCCAAAGAGATATGTGCTTGTGGGACTAAGCTCTGTTAAGAAAACTGGGCATTTGAAATTGAATTTTAAAGATGTGTTGTAGCTGTGCAGCTTATACTAGAAACAGGAGACTGCTGCACCTGCAGCACACGGTGCCAGTAACCAAACTAATGCTGAAAGAGTAAATTCACCCTCCCTTCAGCATCTCCCATCAAGATCCAACCAAACGGGTATTTTTGCAACAACCAAGGAAACACGACAGAGTGTATCTGAAGGCAGAAGTCACCAGGATACAAAGAGGCCTTTCTGAAAATAATGCCACGTATTCTCTCAAATTTTAAAATGGAAACAAGTAGCCTGTCACTTATTTCTATTAAATCATAACATGTTCCTGCCCAACTTAATTTATTACATCTTCTGGTTTTTTCTGCCCTTTTTAAAAATAAATAAATAAATTTAAAATCACCTGACAGACTCATTTCAGCTTCTTAGTGTTTCCCATTAACAGCTACTGAAATGTCATTTACAGGCTCTAAAAAAAAAAGAGCTACTTTGAAAACTTAACTTTTTAAACAGCTCAGAGAAGATGGCTGTCATCCTTTCATTTCCAAGCAGCAGTTTGTGTAGATTTTAGTACAATCAATTCATGTCTATGTCATGTTTCATTTTCATGCTTCATTTTACAAGCCCACTAATCAGACTAATGAGTGTGAATGTGAAGAAATCCCTTTGTTTCAAGCTGAACAGCCTCTGGAACCACAGTTATAATGGCCTTTCTTTGCTTATTCATTTCCTGTTTGCAAGTAATAGCAAAAAAAAAAAAAAAAAAAAAAAGGCATTACAGAATTTTTCTGCTAAACCCTAAAGGCAAAAAGCCATCTTAGTACAGTGTCCCCTGTAATTTACAGCAGCTCAGGATGTATATTCATGTACGGGAGTCACAGTGTTTTCCGCTTTGTGAACATGCTTAAATGAAAGTAAAATCTTATTAACTGCTTTGGTAGGGTCAACAATATGCTCTATAAGTTCCAAAGCAGTGGCTTAAGATGGTCCAGTGAGCAAATGCCTGTTTGCAGGCAGCAGGGAATTTGTGCTGGGCTGACCACACTCCTACATGGAGCTGTCGGTTCCCTGTGTACGACGTGCCTAGGACCTGCACAGGGACTGGAATCTTCCCAGGTTCCTTAACCTGTCTAAACCACAAACCACATGTATAAAGGCAATCTGTGGCACAAGAGAGAAGCTAGAGGCAAAGATGGAAATTCTCACTTGGGGATTTGTTACAGAGCCATCCCAGCCTGCAATACAAACCCACCAGTGCTCCTCAGAGCTTTTTGTCATGCTTCAACAGGAATACAGAGAGACTCACCAAGAGATTCACCAGGGTGTACACTCAATTATGGGACAGTGCCACAAAAGGTGACCCCACCAAAACTCTATAAATTTGCAATCGTAGCTTCAAAACTGTTGCAACTTGAATTTCCTCATTCAGAGGTTGCGTTTTCTTTTTTAGTTTATCACACACAAATCTCCAGCCTAACCCTTGCTTTGGAAAGCAAAGCAGTAGTCCCAGCATGTAACAGTAATCACAGAACATCTTGTGTCTGATCCTCTAAATGCCTAAGGAACTGCCCAGACCACCTGTGGAACAAGTGGCAAGTACATTTGCAGAGTTAAGAGGTCAGAGAGCATTCCATGTTTACCATCAAGGTTACTGTGACTGTCACGAGACCTGCTCAGTATGAGCATACAGGGTTCAACCACAGTTCCGAGTTCTCTGAATGATTCTGGATAAATCTGTAAAATAGCATAGAGACAGGGAGGGGGCAAGTTTATCTCTGTAGCCTCATGACAGAACAAGCAGCATAGTGCCATGGTTTACACCTGGGGATGGCTCCCATTCAAAGCACAGTGTGTCCATAGACAAAATCCAGGCAGCCCATTTCCTTCTAAAGCTATAAGCCAAACATAAAAGCACACTCCTGCTACAAAACATGCCAGGCTGTGACAGAAGCTTTAAGTCCTTCACACATCACCTAGAACATTTGGAATTGAGAGTCAGTGGGGCTTTAGGGAATTAGTGGTACCAATTACTAACCCTCCTGTTCCCAGTCAGTCCATAGAGGGGGGATGAAGATGTCAGATGACAGATTTATCATTGCACAGCAGGAGCCAACACTACCTCTGTATAGGCTCTGCCTGGTTAACCTTCAGCACTTCCCTCGGGGAAAGGAGTACCATTGGTGAGAAGACAGAAAAAAGCTTTTCATCTCCTGTGGTTTCCCACTCCTGGAACAAAGACATCCATCACATACCAGCACCCTCTGTATCAGGTGGAGCTTGGTTGTGGAAAGAGATGTGGAAGGACTGAGGCAGAGCCCATGGTGGGTTACAGTACCAGTCTGATGGCTGCTACCACCACAGCATGTGTGTGACTATTACCCAGAACCTACATCCAACCAGAGAAACGAGAAGTTTGAAAGTGTTTTTGTTTTCCTCCTGTATAGGAGACCAACTTGAGCCACTCATCAGCAGTACCTTGGCAGGTAAATAACAGAGATGACGGATCTGAAGAATTCTGTGTAGAAAAAGCATTTTAGCTTTCAGCTATCTCAAATGATCCTCTGATGTTTAATTGGGAATAATTAAAGAGTAAACAAAAAGCCTGAATTCTTTCATGAATACTTCATAGGTATATGCAAGTTATTTCAAACAGGAGCTCAGTTCTAGGGTGGCAGACTCCCTTTGTACAGGAGTCGAATAAAAACAAACGAATCTGTTAAAGAAATAGAGCAAAACGGTGTCATATTTCTTCCAAAACAGTGATTTTTTTTTTTGGTCAACAAACTGGTTAGTAAGCTGAAACAAGATGACTGACTAATGACAGACAGTGATCCCCCACAATCAGCCTCAAGACACAGATGTTATTAAAAATCATCATGTAACTTTACATTTGAAGTCTTTAAACACTGCCTCCCAGACATGGGAGAAGAATAAAACTGCCTGAGCAGCTTGGGTTTGGCATAGAAAAAGAGAGTTAATTAAGGAGTTGGGTTATTCCCAAACTGTGCTGTTTAAGAAGCCCCATTATACCTGCTGCACAATAGGTGGGATCCCTTTTCTTTCAGCAGTGCTTAGCTCAGAAGTTAATTCAAGACAGTATCACATTTAATAAATACTCCCCTAAGACAAACTACCTTCTGCCGAAAAGAGGTGAGGTATGTTGCTGGGAGTACTGCAAGGGAAAGCTTACTAAGCAGAGCATGTGGCAGAAAGGTGATGGCAAATGATATGGCAACCTATTCTCAAGCAGCTTTAAAGATGGAAGATGAAATACTGTTTAGAGCCACCAGGGATACAGGAAGAGAGATGGAAAAGGATGATGGTACTACTCAAAGCAAGGGAGTGCAGCCTTTACCACCCTACTACGCCTCCCAACTTCTCTCTGTTTTTTGGCACAATCCGTGTTTTGCCGACCTGAAGAATGTCCCCTCTGTGCTGCTGGATGAAGCTCTCACGCTCAGCAGAGCAGGGGACAGTCACCACCTCGTGAGCATTGCCCAGGCACGCTCATCCTCCTGTGGGGGGTCCCGGGGGGGAGACAGGACAGAGTCCCGTGGCTCCCACGCAGCTGTAAGGGCAGCAAGCCACACGCTATGGCCAAACCGGCAGACACGTCGCCGCTCCGGCAGATGTGGAAACAGCCTGTGGAGACCTTCCTGTGTGAGGGCTCAGCTGGCACGGGGGCTGCCCTCCCATCCTGCCCCCATCACACCAGCTGCACGGCCCAGCTGGGCACTGCTCCGGCCAGGGGGGACCGGCACGCACTGGCACGGGAAGGAGGGCGGGCTCAATGGAGAGGGCCAAAAAGCAGCATGGAGACAGTGGAGAAGTGAACAACAGCACCCCCACCACAACATTGCACCTCTTCTCAGAAAGCCTGTGCCCCAGAAAGTCACAGGGTCTCACCTTCCCCCTTCATGGCCACAAGAGCTTGCTGGGTGCACCAAAAGGCACCAGAGCAAGTAGCAAGAGCATCAATTTTAGCAGGAGGACTGAGAAATGGAGACCAGGCCAGCCAACTCTCTACAGCAGCATTTGTCTCATTTTAGCACCAGGTCTGCAGACCTTCTGAGGGTGCCGAGGAAATTGAGAGGGTATGATGCATGGGGGACAACAGGTTTCGGAATGTTGACTGGGGGAAGAAAGAAGGCTCTGCAGCCTCACATGGAGGAACCAAAGGTGTGGAAGGAAGACAGGGATAGCAATCCCTTTCTTCATTACCTCACTAGTCCATTCAGATTTGAAGTTCTCTGGTGTAGGGGTTTTTCTATCTGTGCTCATTTTCAAAGTACCTCCAAGAATGGAACCTTGAAGGCAGTTGTGGTTCTACAAAAATTTCCTTAGATATGAATAATACTAAACAAGGCAGAGAAATTTTAGTCATGGGATGACAACATAGAGGAGGTATTTAAATCAACCTTTACCTCTAAGCACTTACCACTCACCAGTAATGCTTTCACCTTACTAGTGTGCACTTCTTTTTGGCTTAGCAATGTGTTACAACAGCATTACGTACAAATCCCCTAGGCAATTTTTGGTTACCTCTTCATGCCCAGCCCATCTTCTCATGCATCAACAAAACTAGAATTTAACACAAAATAATCCACAGGCCTGCTGACTGGAGTACTTCCCAACTAGAGAGAAAACACCACAGGTTCACCCTTTTCCCTTGCGTTCCCAAGGGCGTAGCACCCTCCCTGTTTGATGGACAACCTTTCTGTCCTCAGTACGCGTCATTGTAGCTAAGCAATTACTAATAGCTGAGCTCCCAAATCCTAATCATAGACAGTGGCAGGGGTGAGTCTGTGAGCATCAGGTACTATGTATTAGTTTAAACCACAACTATCACAGCCTGACGCACTGACCACCCTGGACACAATGAGGCCCAGGGCAGTTAGCAGACACCCCACCCACTGCCCCAGGCACCCTAACAGACCTGTCCCTCTGAAGTTAAAATGCTGAATTTCATCTAGAGTTCCAGTCTTGCAGATGTTCCTATACAATCTCCCAGCCCAGCTGCTGTTCTTGCAGTTTTTAATACTCTGGAGGGACCACCTTATCTTTCTGAAGGAAGTTCAGCTGCACAAAGTGAGCAAAGACAAACAAAACTAAGTAACAGTGCTTCGATTTCATGTCAAAATTAACAACCACACATTGCTTGGACAAGCAAAACCATTTGCAGAACAAATGATAGTCTACAGTCCACCAGCAGAAAAGGCCACATTGTTATGGTTATTTTTCATGCTTAACCCTTCCCATCTCGTTTGCTTCTCCCTTCCAAGTCCTCAGAGCTACTCTGTGATCTCAGTGTGGGGACTTCTAAAATTCAGCAGAAACATGTGAAAGAATGGGAGCCTGTTTCACTGATTTAAACATAGGACATCGACCTTAAAACTGTCCTGAACTGTTGGCCACCTTAGGAAAGCAAGAATCAAGACATACTGTACTAGTATAGGATTTTCAGCTACAGATCTTCAATAAATTTTAAAGCTTATTCCACTTTTTTTCCCCAATATTTTCTGCAGAGAAATCGTGAAGAAATGTTACAGAGTATCACCAAGGGCAGGCACTTGGAAACAAAAGAAAAATAAACACTGAAACTCCCAAATTACCATCTCTTCCCCTCAACTGGTTTAGATGTAAAAGGACAGGTTTAAAGGCAGAATACTTATGCAGCAGGAAATACATAGAGTAATACACTTTATTATGTGTGGGAGGGAAGAGACAGGTTCCCTCTTCCCCCTCCATGTATATTCAGGCAAGACCCGGAGAAGCATTTACATAGCCCAAAATTAGTTACTTTTCAGGGAACAGAACAACACAAATATGCTGTGAAACAGACCAATATAGTTTAACAACAATAACAATAAAGCAACATCACAACATTATCTCATTTATTCTTGGAGCTTTTTGTTACATGTTCTCACCCATCCACCCTTCATACTTATTCCAGGGAATACACAACAATAATTTGTGTATATTTTACTCTACAATCTTTCCTCACTATAGAAGTATTTTTCTTGAAGTGTTCTTATTCATTCCTCAAGGAAGCGTTAACATCAGCAGATCTGATCACGGACAAAGTCTCCCCAATGGTTAGACAGTGTTTATACTCACAATTAAAAAACCCTCCCAACAGACTAAGCCCTCTGGGATGAGTAAGCAGAAAAGAAAATCTAGACCCGCGCAAATATGCCATATGTTTCTTCGTTAAAACAACTGCGCAACACTGAGTTCAAAACACGAACTTTATGCCTCTCCAGTAAGCAGTGGGGAAAATGACCTTTTTTTTTTTTTTCTACACCGCTTGCCCTTTAGCAACATTCGTTTGAAGGACAGCAAACCACAGGCAAACGAACTCAATCCTCTCTCAAGGATGCCTGAAGCAGTTTAACCCTGATAAAAAGTTCTTAATGGGCTCTTCCCAGAAGCACGCATATTTTTTCATAAGCGTTTACCTAAGAAAAGTGAAGCAATGAAGCACACAAATGCTTGTTTATGTAAGCCCATTCATGTGCAAACATGCGCATAAATACCCAAGGCTGAGACTTGGAATCTCATTCTAAGGTGCTTTGAGTGCAAATGTCTCCACTTCGTGCAATAAGATCTTAACACCTGAGGTTCTGGGTACTGGAACTTCCACGGCGAGAAATCGGTCTGGGTCAGGATAACATGCAGCCATAGTCAATGTTTGGCTTCTGAAGGCATCAAATGTTCTGCATATATAAACACTGACAATTTAGTTCAGTAAATCTCAGACATACATACAGCTAAATTACACTGAATTTAGTTACAGATACACCGCATGATAAGTAAAGCTTGCCCGCTTTCGGTTTAATACTTGCAAAAACATTTTAACACTTTATTTTTCTCTTCTTTGTGCTACTCGGTTTTCCTAGACCACATAGAAAAGTTGCTTTTCACAGACAGAGTGAATTGTTTACCCTTCTCAGGGGTGACAAAACACAAACGGACTCTGGTCTGGAGACTGAATTATCTATGCAAATGTACGATTAAGACAATATGGCCTTTGGAGCATACTTACAGATGCAAAACCATCCTATTCAGAAGATTTCCAGTCACGGTATGAAATGCAAAGAAAACAAAACCTCATTAATTTTGCTATCCATAAAGGCGAGTTTTTAAAACTGGCTTCTGAATCCATTAAAGTGAGCAGAGGACTAAAGCTCCTTCAAAACCTTTCCCTGCATGGTCAGCTTATGTACGGGAAACTCATAAAGTCCTTATTGTGATAGCAAGTGATCACCATTGCAACGGCTCCCACAGTCACCAAGATGCCTTCTGGGCTGTTCATGAAAGAGAATCAGAGAAATTACACAAGTACATAAAGGTTCAAGAAATTTTGCCAGACCCAAGATTATTATACATTTCCTCTTCTGTGCTGTGACCTTCCACTGTAACCTTGTATTTCCTTTCCTCACAAAACTTGCTAGCAAAGAAATCTCAAGTAGCTGAATTTTGAGTATCTCTGATGGAAGAAAAGCCTCTAGGTCATATTCCCACAATCCAGAGCTAGACTATTTGAAGCCGATCCAGATGCCACTCCTAATAGCGATTTTGATGAGCAAAAATCACTGACTAATGATGCCCAGGAGGTATTTTTCCATCCTCTGCAGAGTTAGTAGCATAATTTTCAAGATTCTCCATTACCCGCTACTGATGTATATTTCTATCACCATGGCATATTGTTGCAACTTATACTCAGTTTAACTTCCTCTCAGCTTTATGCCCTCGTCCCCTAGAAAGATGCCAAGAATCACTCCAATATACTATGAAGCAACTAACTTTGCCAACAGGTTGACAGCAGCTGCTCCTGAACATCTGGCTTAACCTGTTGCCAGGAGCATCATAATTATCACTTAAAATGCTCAACTGTCTGGGATGTTGGCAAGACTCACGATTGCTGGTATGCTCCTTTTTTACCCATATATTGGACAGCAATTCCCTGAGATAAACTAGGGACTAGAAAAATCCCTCCCTTCTAGACCTCAGTGGCAAAAATTGTCATCTCGAGATATGACTTAGCACATACTTTGGGCACAGTATTAAAAACAAACAAACAAACAAACACCAACCAAAAACAAACAAACCAACCCCAAAACCAAACCACCAAACACTACTTGCTGAATACCAATTTTTCTCTTGGTTCATTCTATTGGCAATGACAAGAGGCAGATTATTACACAGGGCTACTCAGAGCCACCTCTGAACTGCCCTGAGAAAGGGCCTGCCTATAATCTTGGTGGTACAAAGGCCTGATAAAATACAGTCATAATTTAAAAAGATGAAAGATCCTTGGACTAGCTATTTTATTGCAAGTTTTCCCTATTGTTTTCACACTCTCATCCTTTGCATACCAGACAAAATCTCTGCAGTGTCTCAAATTTTTCATGCTCCACATAGGGTTGACTTTAATAGTCCCAGGGATTTTGAGGGCATACTAGGACCAATATTACTCCTGAAATCAAAATCAGGGTTTCTTCTGTCTGGAACATGAGAGTGTGAATTGCTCCCAGTGTAACATTTGATGTAGTTTAGATAAATTTGCTTTCAGCTGAGGAAATTACAACAAAGAAAGAAGATGAGAAGGGAAAGGAGTGAACGAACTACTAACTGCTAAGAAACTGCTGAACAGGCAATAACTTCGTGTTACACAGTTTAACACTTACTTGGCAAATAAGCAAGCTAGAAATTATTCCCCTCTTTCAAACTGTTTCCTGTCCATTAGGCAGGTTTCTGTCCAAGATCTTGACATCTTTTCTGATCCTGAGCTCTTCTTTGCTGAAAGCGATCCTATTACCCAGACTCAAACATCAATCACAGTTCCCGGCCAAAGGCATGCCTGTCTTGAGTTCACTGCTACCTTGCCTCCATAAACTGTCTTTGTTTTCATTCATGAGGTCACCTACATTACTGGGGACAGAAGGATGTAAAACCATTACCAGAGCTATTCTTTTACCTCTTTCCCATCCCCCCAAATCAACTCTCTTCTATGTATCCTGTGAAAAGTAAGCTCTAATGCAGAGTTGAGCCCAATTTGAAAACTGTATTCCTTCTGATCAAGTTTGACCATTAACTTCCTTTCTTAAATTTAGGGGTTTTTGCAAAGTTGAAGTATTCGCCTCCTGTGGTTTTCGTTATGTTCAAGGTTTTTCAAGCTTGAGTTCACAGACTATAACCATGGTTTGCTAGGAGTGGGAACTTAGCATTCCCAAGAGCAACCTCCTTCATTCCTATACCCATTGGGGATTCTCATATTTTACAAGGTGTTTCAACACTATAAACTACTTAAATTAGTCTAGCTTATCCTTTTGTTTACTGATCCTACAGTGTCTTCATGTGTAGTGTCTTTTGAAAGTATAAGTATTGCCAAACCATTGTGGAGACTTTGTTAGTGATCCTATCTGCTTGGCATAAATGGAAAAATTGAACAAAGAGTTATTCAGTTGTGATCAAAGTAGCATTCAAGAAATTTTTTATTTTATTTAATATACAGCTAAAATATAAGCTGAAACATAAAATGTAGTAATGCAGACTTCTACTTGTGATAACAAAATTTATCCCTTACACCAGCATGTACCTCAGAGAAGAAATTACACAAGCTCTTATTGCTTTAGTTTTTTGGAGAGTAAAGTGAAAATAAGCATTTGTTGTTACTGAACAAGATAAAAGACAAAGTGCTTTATGTAATATTCTTCCACCTTTGATATTCACAACGAGCATTTAAAGGCTATGAACTCAAAGAACACATTGTTAAATTCTTCTCCCAAATGCGGTTGTCAGTGTGGAATAAGAGAATTACTTCTCAATCTGGTTTTATTGTGCATATCTACATGACATAGGTGAAAACCTATGTGCTATTGATTTAAACCCAAAATAAGTGTGGATGTGAGAACCACACCCAGATTTCAGTTTGCAGTCAGCCTGTGTAACCTCTAAGTTGGCTATTTCAGTGTTCTGTCTCTCTACCTATCATCTAGTGTGTTTCTAATTATTTCCAAACATAGAGCCCACCTCATGGAAGTTCAGTATTTTAGACAAGAAATTATTTTTTTCCCCAGGAGATAAATATTTTACTGGGCCAATGCCAACAAAATAGCAGCTCAACAGGACCAAGAACTTCAGATACTGATCTTGCAAATCTATGGCTTTCAATTATGCCTCTACTTATGGAATAGCATGGATTCAGTAGAGCACAAAGGTATTTTCTTGTGTCAACAGGACCATAACAATGCTCAAATACTTTTTGTACTCTGGCTTTAGTATCTTATGATATATCTGTTGCTTTTAGTAGTCATGTCTCAATCCTGATTCACCCTCAGTGAACCGGGTGAACTTGATTCACGTCTATTCAGGCAGCCACATTCAGGCTCACTGGCAAATCTCACACACCTGAAAGATCACCTGTCCCAGGCCTCTTGGCTCACATATGTTGCTTAACCAAGCTGTATTGTCCACCATGTAACAAAATATCTTCCCTTTTCCAGGAGGCCAAATACATTACCTACCCTTCACCATTTATATTGACTTTTCTATATTGGCACAGTGCCTCTGTTAGCAAGGAACAACATGGACCTCAGCCCCAGGAGATTCAGACTTCCTGCACTGTGTTCAGGCAGGCGAGAGCACAACAGGGTGCTGGGTTTTAACCTCTGATCTATCTCCAGGGTGCTGCAGTCACCACAGGCAGAGAGCTGTACAAATCTCCAAACACGCTTTGTTCGCATTGCAGGGTCAGAACCACAGCTGCATCCCTTCTCCAATACTCTAAGGGCTTCCTTTTCTCAAGAACAAAGATTAATGCCACTGTTGGGACTATCCAAGCTGGGAATAAAAGAAGTATGGAAGCTGTATCTTCAGAAAATGCTCAGTTTCTTGGTGAGAAGAGCAGGAGTGACAGGTTGAGTGATACTAGGGGAGGAGATAGTACAAAAAGAGAACACAGCAGGTGGAAAGGGTCACTGAGGTCTGCTACATCACTGGGATGTGCTGCAATGCCACACGAAAAGTAGAATCTCTTTTCCACCACAGCTGAGTCCCGGATTTCTATTATGCTTGCCAGTAACCTGCATGCAAACTTCAGAAGTTTATACTAAGTACTGCATTTGATGCAGGTCTGTACTGGAGAGATGAGGATAGACAGGCAAAGGCATCGACGGGCTATACAAGTAATTCCAGGAAAACACAGCACAGATACTGACTCAGCAATAACAGCTCTGCACAGGCTTCCTGTGAATCCTCATAAGATGAACATATATTTAGAAACTAAAGGCTCTAGCTCAGCCCTCTGCTACTGACATAAACATGCTCTTTAATTTCTGTATTTCACATCAACAGGTCTTCTGGTAAAGTTTCCTTGAGAGAGGTGCAGCATGATTGCCACAGATAAGTGTTTTTTGGTATGGTCAACCTCAAAGCCTCCTTCAAGCTATTGACAAGAACTTTGTATCTCTGGGATGTAAGGTTTCCTCCCTTATGCAGAGAATAGATTAGGCTATGTAAGATGAGCCACAGGAGGAGCATAGTTTTAAATCTATATAGGAACAAAAGACAATGTTGAAATGCAGACAAAATTAAGTCTTTTTGTTCCACCCAAGATTTGTCACTAACTGAAAAAGGTGGCTTCCTCCTCTCCCAGGAACAAATTTGAGCCGCATCTGTTGTGGTTTTATTGAATACTAAGCTGAGCAGCAGAGAGCCGTGCACCTTTTGCAATGCAAATACCTTTCCCCTACCCCTCTCATTTGCCTGGATCAGCCCTATTTCCAGCTCATGGTATAATGTTCCAATAACCTTGTTTCTACTCTTACTTTCTGCTAACAAAAAGAAACACAAAAACAAAAAGAAACAAAAAAAAAAAAAAAAACAAAAAAAAAAAAAAAAAAAGAAGAAGAAGAAAAAATCTACTATCATTGATTAAAATATAACTCAAAATACTCTCTCTTCTAAAATGTAGAGTCGTTCAGAATACTTTATCCAATTATGCATGGCAATGGATTTGTGAAATGAGAGAACCCCCAACAGAATAAGCTGAAATTGTATTAAGTCACCACTTCACCCCCTTCTCTACCATTTCTCCTACAGCTATACAATTAAAATATATATATAATCAGGAGTGGACAGATTTGGGTGGGTGCTTTGCAGCTTCAAGCAAAGACACACAGAGTATGGAGAATCCAGAAAAGTAAACATGTTGCTCTAATCTCCAAGGAACATTCAGAAGATACTCTACCTTAGACATGTTTTCCATCTTAGGTAAGTAACAAAAGTATCAGATTGAAAAAGTGCTTAAATATACGAAAATCTTAAAAATAATCAGGTAAGCAAATCAGGTTTATACAAATTAGAATGTTTAAGCAACATAGGGAAGGAATAGTTAAGAGAATAAAAGTGATTGCTTACTGCAACAGTAATACAAAATTTTATTCTTGCGAAAGCAGTTGTTTAATAAAGGGTTGGGTTATCCAACACACAGATGAGTTCCTGAAATGTCAGTGGGTGACAAATCAGGTAGGAAGAACCACAGACTGCTAGACTACAAGGAAGGAGTTTCTTAGATCATTCTTATCTTCTAAGATATCTTGCCAGACAAGGAGGATATGCTCTGAAGTCATACAGTCTAAGCAACACCTTGAAGGCTGAGAAGAAATTTGTAGCAGAACAAACTGAACTCAATCCCTTAATCATTGGATCATCACTGCTTACTGCAAGCAACACTTGCAATGTAAAGAACCTTTTATGACAGTTTAAAGAGGAAGACCATTTAGTGGGTGAAGAAAGGTTAGCTGTACCCTGCAGCATTACTGTGTGTGGGATTTTACACCAAGGGAAATGATTTATAATGAAAGATTGCAAGAGTTTTGTTGCATTACAGAACGTTACAGAACTGGGGTTCACATGCTCCCACCTTGCAAATAAGAAGCAACAAGTAGAAGCATGAAAATCTACAGATTTGTCACTTAAGTCTAGCTTTTATGTTTTCTAACTAATTTCACCTCACCATCAACTTTCCACCATAAAACTGAAAGAAGTAGGATGGTTATGATCCTGAGGGAAACACCCAACAGCAACTCCCATTTGCTGTAGAGTTTCAAAGGTGTGGATAGTAGCACTAGTTGACTAACAAAGCATGACCTTTGAACTGCAAATGCAGATTTCTGTAGGGAGAGAGAGGGTACACTGCAGGCCAGTTTAGTCAGTAGCAGGCAGAGGCCAGACAGGGATGAATTCGTCTCACCATGTCAGAAGGCATCTCGGAAAAAAAACAAACTTACTTTTCATGTCATCTTGCTCAGCTGGGGATGAGAGAAGATGAGCACAACAAGAAGCCCTCTAACCAGATGAATCACTTATTTTTTTCCATTTGTAGGGCAGAATCCCCTACATCACCTTGTGTGCTGCTGAAAGGCTTGCCTTGACACACAGGCATGGTGAACCTAACCTCTGAGAAGCACTGCCTTTGCTGTAGACAGGCAGATGTGCTTCCTGCCCTGGAAAGGATAGGTGCTGGAGAATGCTCCTTGGGATTTTTCCCTAAACATCCTTAGGAAGTAGATTTCAAACAGAAATGTTGCTATGCTAAGTACCAGATGTAGCTACATGCTCCACAGACATGTTTTGATGATTCAAAATTAGATATAGCAGCAAGATGTCACCAACCAACTTGAAGGCAATTTATATCACCTAGAAGTCATGACCAAAGAGGAAAAAGTAAGAATTAAATGGTAACCTGCACATCAAACCAGCAAGCACAACAATGTGAAGAGTGTGAAATGCTTTGGATCAGAGCTAAGGATGAATCAACAAGGTTACTCTGTCTAAGGAAATCCATGATGCAGGAAGCTAACAGATTTTTACTTTGAGATGGGCTATATATTCACTTACATGCACAGACTATAGACCTGATAGAACAGGTAGTATAGAAGAGAGGCACTCCTTACTAAAGTTGTAATTTACTCCAAAGATTATTTTGTGTGTGTGTGCTCTCTCCTCACAGTGAGGAAAAGAAGTTCTAGCCCTAGAAACCAAATCCAAATGGTGCCTTACATAAGACCTCTAGAGCCAAAAGCAATCTAAGCAATGATTTAGACAATAGTTTCATATTTTCCACAATATATTTTCAAGAGCTTTATTTTAGAAATGCGCAAAAAATTGTTTGAAAGCTGTGACCTGAAAGAGCACAGAAGTTCATAATGAATGCTGACATTTGCGTAACCTCACACCTCTATTTCTGTTCCTACTACAGCTATGACTATCACTGATTTTAATCAGTGTCACAACCTTTCATGTTAAATCTAGAACACAGAAACATAGAACATGAGGGGAGGAAAAAAAATACAGAAAAAAAATTTACTTTCTGTATTTAATCATCAGCGTGACCTGTCTTTAACCCAAACAGTATGGTTAATACGTTTCCTGTGACCATCATGTGATTAGGCAGCTCTTGCACCTGTTGGCATATTTAGGCATATATTTTTGTGTTAACGGCCACTGTCTCTTTCTAAATAAGCCACAGCTACATTTTAAATTGCTTAAGTCAACTTCCTCAAGCAACCACAAAGTAAGAGGTTCTCATGGGAAAAAAAAAAGAAAAGAAAAAAGTGCTAGACATCACTTTTCAGTTCAGAAAACCTCAACTAAACCTACCAATTATTTTATCAGAAGAAGGGAAAAGAAATTAGAAACTACCTGGTCAAAATACAAAATAATAGAGTGGGATAATAGAGTCACAGGTAGAAAAATATCTTTATCTATGTTTTATCTTCACTTTGAAGTGCTGTTCTTTGCCCAGATTATCATAGATAACAAGTTCTCTGAGGGTAAACACTGTAGTATTCCTCAGTAACTGCTCAGAACAATATAACTAATTCCCATTTGTGGAGAAAACAGAAGTCTTCTGGCACAGGGCACCTCATAGAGTTGCTCTAACAACTCTCTTATGTGTTTGCACCTGGAAAATAATATCAGTGAAAAATTTGGTTTGGGTTTTTTGTTTGTTTGTGGTTTTTTGTTGTTTTTGTTTTTTGTTTGTTTGTTTTTTGTTTTGTTTTTGGTGGTTTTTTTAAGAAACAGCTGCGTGGTTTACCCTATTCCTCTTTTCCCTTGTGCCTCAAAGCATTGTTCTTAATACAGTTTTCTTCTTCCATGTGATGTTTTAGGGTCAAATTTTGTGATCATACTTTATGTTACTCCCCAGGATAAGACCCATTTTGGTCTCATCCTCATCTCCACTCATTCCTTTTTCAGAGCTCCTTGATGAGGCAGAGCTGGATTTCCTCTCCCTGCCCAACCAGCACATCCAGCTCCTTTCCCACCAAAGGTGTAGAGGGATGACAGCATCTGGGATCTTTGTATGTACTGACGCACACACACGTGCAAAGTGCCATCACACAAGGTCCTCCCTGGGTATCAGGCAGACACTGTGACAGTGAGAAAGTGCATTTGCTTGAGACTATTGGTACAGTGACATGGAAACAGCTTTATTTAAGTATCTTCTACCAGCATCATTCATGGTTTCGTATACAGGAATGAATGGGAAAGATACTCTTAATATAAAATATCATGACACTGGCACTACCAGTTCAACTGTATTTGTGGGTTTCGTAAAATACAGTTCTCTAGAACAGTTAAGGCTATGCCTTTTTTTTTTTTTCTTTTTTTTTTTTCTTCAGCCCAGGCAAGACCAAAAATACTGTCATTATCAGATTCTGGCTTGCAGTCAACTAGTCTCTTTACACATCCACACCGAGCTTTCGCACGAGCTCTGACCGGGCACAGCCCTCAGCTCAGCCCAGCCTGCTCAAATTGAAGTAAGTGCATCTTCATAAAAGGCTGCTCTGTGCTAAACACGCAACCACTGCCCAGCATCACTTGGAAGACAAAGACTCACGATTCATTTCTTTCTTCCAGCTTGCTTCTTTTGTTTGGAAAAGAAGCCATTTCTGCAAAAGCTGAGGGTGAAAAGCAGACTGGTTGTCAGGTCTGACGTTCACCCAGGTCAACAAGAAGGTTGGTGGCTTGTAGAAGAATTTGGCAACTAGGTGATACAAAAGTGGGAAGGGGAACCTGCTAGCTTTCACCTTGCTCCAGACAAGAGCCTGACAAAACAACTAGCAGATAAGCAACTTAACCCACCACAAGGACAACACTAGGGGTTTGTTGCCATCATCATCAGATAAAGCCCTTCAATTTTTGTGCAGAAATTGTGTTAACCTTCATAAATGCCTCCTATCTCATCTCCCCATGAAGCCATACACTTCCGTATATCATTACTGCCTCTGTAACACGCTAGTGGCAACCAAGATGTGGTTATGTTGCCTCGGGGTTTATTGCTTGATTTCTGTTTTTGAAGTTGCTGTATCTGCTCTGCATACTAATTATGGTTTTGTACTTGCAGTTTAAAGGATGATGTTTTAAAAAATATAACAAGCAAGCGCTGAATTGCTCATATGGAAAAGTAGTTTTGCCTTAGGTTTCCTTACATGGTTTTGACTAGGGTGATACATGTGTTTCCCAGGTGCTAGGCATATTGGCTGGATAGGAATTAGCCAGCTACAGATTTGGGGTTTCCTGCTTACTCATATTTTTTCTCTAGCTATTTATGAAGTTGAAAAGAAAACCTCAGGAGTGTTATGTTATGTGATGTGATAAAAACTCACTTGCATGCCCCCAAATGAGCACAGAGAGTTAATGGCAGGAGGGGAAACACAAATAATACCGTGCCCTGGCTAGTCACAGGAGCCATCAGCTCACCACAACCTGATCTTCACAATCCCAGAAAAGAACAGGGGCTCAAGGCCAGGCAGAAATCCGAATTAAGAAGAGACAGTCTCTCTGAGCCCCTCCTGGGGCTGTGCCAGCAAGGCTTTAGCCCCAGTGCCCAAGCATGAAACCCACCAAGACAGGTCAACACTAGAATGGCTTTTGGATGGAGAGGGGTTGCTGCCCAGAGGAATGGGACACATTATGGGATATTGAGAAAGAGCACTTTGGGATTGCACAAGACTTACTACAAGATGCTTAGGGAAGGCACCAGAGGTAGAGAAAGGGATGGATTTAGATGATTTGGAGGTGGACAGATGTGGGGAAAGTAGAGAGATAAAGGAATATAAAAGATTGGTCATGTGCAAGCAGCTGGCTCCTTGGTACACTTGTCTGGCTGAACCCACCTTCTCAATTTCTAGCTGGTATACTGGTTTAGGGATTCTATTTATTATGTATGTGTGTGTGTCTGTTTGTCTGCACAGGGGTTTGAGTGCAGCTACTGGAGTCAGACCAGAGCGTGAGTGTCTGTGTGTCCATGGAGTGAGTGCAGGTGTGAGAGGGAGCCTGTGAGCACAGGCAAAGCCTGAACTGAAGTGCCAGTGCAGGGGTGAACCAGCCTGAGAGCCAGGGGTGTCTATAGGGGCAAGAATACAAGGGGATTGGCTACTGGAGACCAAGGCCAAAAATATATATACTTTTCCCCCCCATCCTTCACTAGAGAACCTCTGTTCTGCTCAGCTGGATAAAAGAAGAGTGAGCAGCCTTTACTAATGCCTGGGAACACATTGCTAGCCTCTCTGCTTGTTGGACCTGGGAATGCAGCTGCCTCTCCCATCTCAGGCTGCTGGTGATGTATTTTCCCCCAATAAAGTTCTCTTTTCTGAATTATTATTATTATTACTTGCACATAAATTGTTGTCCCTACTCCATACCACAAGTATGTTTCATAATGTACTCTAACTGTAAAAAGGGACTCATATGCAACAAAGTATTGCTTCAGCACCTTGTCTTCCAAAGTTCATTCTGACTTTTTTAAAAAATATGCAATGACTACTATATTAATATTTCTCTGGAAGTTAGATCAACGTAATTTAACTGGAAAAAAAGTAACTTAGGAGTCTTAACAGAAAAAAAACACATCTGTTTTCCACAGGAAAACACACAGACGAGTTTGCTGTTCACAGGCAACTGCCTGATCAGGGTCATGATGGACCTCCCCGTCTCTTAATTTACCCACCATCACACATTAAGAACTGTAGCCCTTCAGAGACAAGGAGAAGTAAACTTTCAATACTGAACTCAGAGAAGACTCTGCCTGAAGCGTGTGCAGGCTATATAAACAGGAAAGGAAACACAGGCAGGGAGAGGCTGAGTGCCTTTCCCCAGGTCATGCACCAGGACCCTGACAAAGCCAGAAATAGCACTCTGACTTCCTGAGCCCCCTCCATCCTACAGCACACCTGGTATCCCACACGGAGTCTCCCACACAGTTGCCCTGCAGACACTGGTCTCATCTAGAGACACCCTTTCAGACATCAGTGGCTCTGGAGAACAGAGCAGGAGCAACCTCACAGGAGCAGCATCTTTACTCTTTTCAGGAACTGAGGTTTTAGCAGACAGAACTGGGCCAGGACATATTAGACAACAAGGATGATATTTTAATAGTCTTTGCTCCAAATCAGTTGTCTATCCCTTCCTAGGTAGCATTTAAGGAATATGTTTTGCACGATAAACTCACAGTTTCTCCTCCCACGTAAGAGGCTATTTTTAATCACTGGACAGCATCACTGCAGAGCCTAGTTATATGCCTGCTAAAAAAAGCTCACATTTTAAGCACTAATAAACCAAAAATCAGAGCAGAAAAAGAAATCACTCTGCTAGACAAACATCAACCCAAATATACAGCACTTTTGTACGCCCTTTCCTCTGAACAGTGGGGCATTTTACCCTGGAAATCATTCTCAGTGAAGTGAATTGAATGCTGGAAGCCTGTTTACCCACAAGCAAAATTCATCCGGTGAGAATCAGACCAGAATTTGTTTTTCTTGGTCCTTCTCTACCAGATGCAGAGCAGCGCTTGGGTTCATTAAGTAACTCAGAAAATCAGAGTTCCAGGCAGAGTTGCTCATTCAAGAGCAGCATCTGCGTCACTCCCACCCAGCAGCGTCTGTACTCAGTGCTCTACTTCATACCCCCAGGACTGTTTGGGTGTGTTAACACAATAAAGAAGTAGGTGGTTTGGTTTCAGTTTTCTTATTTTTACTGTAGCAGAAGGATTTGAGGGAGGGCTTGAATTGTAATCTAAGGAAATTATATATAAAGTTTGTTCTTAAGCCTCTGGGCTGCTTTCTCTTCCCGAGTGAGTACACCTCAGCTAAATAAAATGCCTCCTCCCTCTCTACCGGGTTTGAGCTAATTACACTTATGTTATTCAGTACTCACATGTTGTTATCGCTCTTTGCAGTAACAACAGTCATTCAAGAACCAAAAAGCATAACATTTGTGAATGCGCACTGCCTCAGTGCACAGAGACACAGAGATACTGAGAATATGTCCTGCCTCATGCCAGCCCATGCTACTCTGCTCCTGCCCCTGCCTCCACCCTACTCATTCCCACCCTGTGGCTGAAGTTAATCCACCCGAAAAGCCTCAGAACTCTGGGAGCAGACTGCTCTTGCCTGCTTCCCGCAGCCTTTCAGCCCCTTCATCCTCGAGGTTTAATTGTCCAAGCTGAACCCTCTGCAAGGCGTGTAGCACAAGCGGCACAGCCCAGGATACCACCTCCCGAGGAGAGGCCAGCAAAGCACAGCTCTGTGCCCAGCTGCAGCCTGGCTACTCTGGGGCTGAAGAACGAAGGGCCAAGGGATGATACACATGCAGCCTGGAGTAAAGCAAAGTGAATTAATAATGCTACACCTGGGCAGCGAGTGCACACGCTGCCTATTACTAAAAGGCTGCCAGGCAAATGCCATTAACCTCCAAGGCAGATCATTATTAGACCATAACACCCAACCTGTCATGTATCACTGTTTCATTAACACAGTTCTGGAAAGCATCTAATAAAGTCAGGGAAACTGTTGCCTCAAAATTAGCAGAGATTACAAGATTTTCCACGTGGATACCGAAGAGAAGAAAAGGAAGTTTATTACAATAATTCTAAGGGCATTAGAGATAACTGTGATAATTTTGCTTCTGATCTAAAGCCCACTGAAGGCAGTAAACAGGCTCCTACTCTTTTCTTCTGAAACAGTGATTTTATTATTATAAATATGATTCTCCCCCACTCATTTCTTAAATTAAATTAGAGGTTGCCCAGCCCAGAAGAAACCTGTAATGCATGTACCAAAATATTTGCATGGCTGACAAGCTCTGTCTTTGAATCTTTATGAAAGGCATATAATTGTGTTTAATGCAATTTATTTGTCATTAAAGAAATAAGCTTTGATCCAAACATCTTTGCAACAGAGATCCAAAGAAACTAAAACTCCAGGTCTATTTTAAAGCAATGTGTGTTTAATATTCATTCTTTTCCTTATCTGATTAGGAAATTATTCCCTGGTAGATTATACAAATGTAAGAAAAAAATTATACTTACGTAACTTTATTAATGCCTTGTAACTTATGGCTGGGCTGGGCTAGTTTGTTGTTGGACTATTTATTTATTTTTTTTTTTTTAAGAAGAGTTATTCTCATGTAGCTTAAACAAAAAAATCTTCAGAACAAAGATTACTGACCATTCCACTACCCTGGGAAATTTTAGGCAGCACCTAACCAAGTAGGTTTCCAGTGTTTCAATGGGTCTCGAATGTCAGCTGACAAAAACAAACAAAAATTTAACTGAGAAAGAAGGAAAATGAAAGTTGTGAAAAACTTTAATGGAAACACTCTTATGAATAAAGACAGCAGCAGCTTGTCTGCATTTAAGTACCTTTGTAGTGTGTGCAGGGCCAATGTGTGGACATTGTACTTCTATCTGCAGGGAAGGAATGACCTACTGGGGTTTTTTGTTGTTGTTTGTTTGGGTTTTTTTTGTTGTTGTTTGTTTGGGTTTTTTTTTGTTGTTGTTGGTGGTGGTTTGTTTGTTTAATAAATGCTCCAGAATGTGATCAGTTGGGGAAAAAAAAAAGGGGGGGGGGGAGAGAAAACAAAAAAGAAGGAAAACCCTTCTCTAACAGAAAAAACTGAGGATTTTTCCTCTGTCAAGTGCCTCCAGGAAACTTTCTGTGGGAGTTAGGATATTCACCTCCCAGAATCTGACCCCTAGGGAGAAACTACTGGTGTACCAAGCCAAGAAAAGGGGGAAGGGTAAAAAAAAAAAAAAAAATGGAAACAAATTCTAAATCGATTACGAAATAATAACCTAATTTCCTAATACAAATATGAAATACTTCTTTAAAAGGAGAAAAGGTACTTAGAAGTCATGATTGCTTAAAGAAAAAAACAACCTTTAAAGACTGGACTAATTTGACTTTCAAACTAGTTCTATCTACATGAAAATTAGTTATTAGGGTATTTAAAAATCACTAACACCATTAGTAGATGGTGTAGATGGGATCATCTTCTGGACACATCAGTCTCTGCAGCCTAGGTTAGTCTGTTTCCAACACTGGCCAATACCAGATGATCAGAGGAGGGGGGGAAGCAAAAGCAAGACTAGTGGAAGGATGTGTTAACACCTTACCAGATTACTCTGCCAAAATCAGCACAATTCACAGGTCTCCTCTGAGACTCTTTAAACACAGACTCCTGAACTCATGTGAAGTTGTAGCACCTCTAACCTCTGCTCAACAGCTTAGATGACATTACAAACCACCTCCCCTTGCTTTAAATCCCAAACCCACTGAAATTTTTCACATCTCCCTGGACCTCCTATTATAAGCAGCAAAAAACTAATTCCTTTTTGTCCTCTCCTTCCCCGTGGCATCAAAAGAGGTTTGTCTATCTTTTGTCTATAGCTTCTTTCCCAAGAAAGAAAGACCCAAGCCTATGTGCCACTGGACACAAGCTGTTTGGTGCCTTTGACAATTACTGCTTCTGTGATCTGACTCTTTTCCTCGGGGTCTGGCAAACAAATGCATTCTTCAAAACAAACATCATGCCCCCAACCTATCCCCACACACCAAAAAAAAAAAACCAAAACCAAACCAGATTTTCATTCTAAGTCATATAATTTTTGAGTGAGGGTGAGTCAGATTTGTTAACCAATGACTTTTTTGCTTTTAAAGAAGAGAAGACAATCTTAGAACAGACTCAATAATATAAACAGATTAGTTAAATGAAATTTCTAATAGTGCCATGCTAGTTTGAATTATTATTAAAGATCCTTTTATTCCAACAAGACTGACATGGAAATTGTCATGGTGTAAAGACAAAGCTACTTTAGAGTACCTGCACAGTAGAAACAGCTCAGCCCCAGTGAACTTGTCTCTAGAATACCCCTCTTAGTTTAACCCTACCTCAAAAAAGATCTGAAATGTAATGTCAGGCTACTAACTACAAAATATCTATTCTGAAAAGTCTGGTTTGGATTTGTTTTTAAGGAATAACCAACACGTGCTTTTGAGTATCCTAAGAAGTAAACTTGGGTTTCTGTCCCCAAATGAAAGGACAGGATTATCTGCTTCTGCAAACATTTTCCACTCCTTTCCTTAGCTTTGTTGAGCTCTTCATTGAGAAGACTACAGAAATAGATGAGGAAATCGTGTGTGTAAAGATGTAATGAGGGAGGGAGTGGAAAATCAGGATATGATCTGCATTCCCCCTTGTCCCACAGTAAGCACTGGCTGGATCTTGCAGGAGGATCGACAGGCTTGTTGCTGCCTTCAGACCCAGCAGTGGTTTGGGAAAAAACTGTGCTTGCGGATATGTAGAGTCCAGGCTGACAAGCAAATACAACTACATCAGAAAAACATTAGTAAGCAGAGGCCCAGCTCCACAGGGTCTGAATTACAACAAACGGACAGTTTCAGGTCCTTCAGATCTCACCCCAAACCAAGTGA
Organism: Pyrocephalus nanus; assembly: GCA_038380795.1. Lineage (NCBI taxonomy): Eukaryota > Metazoa > Chordata > Aves > Passeriformes > Tyrannidae > Pyrocephalus > Pyrocephalus nanus. The sequence continues at coordinate 88,138,246 of CM076260.1, read as the reverse complement.
ACACTGAATGAGTCAGGAAGCACTCCTTATAACTGGAGAATACGATTAGGTCCAGGCCTTTGGCATGGTTTTTAGGGAATGGTTGTAGCTGTGATGACATTTTAAAAAGCTGTGGAAGCTCAGCCACAGATGCAGAGATGAAGCATTCATAGCGTGCATTCTAATAATTTCTGTTTACACAGCTTAGGAAAAAAACCCAACTAAAACTAATTCCTTTTTGTGTGGGAATCTGCTCTGGTTTAACTCAAAGGTCATTTTTAAGTCTGTGTGCATTTTCAGTGCTAGACAAATATTTGTCAAATATACAGGCTGCTGGTTTCATTTGAAAGATAAAGGTTATGCGAGGAGGAGGGGAGGGCAAAAAACCCAACCCATGCAGAGCATTGAACTGAATGAACCCTAAGGAATAGCATCCATCCGCCAGCCAGAGACACATTCCTGCTAGCAGAGACTGCCACCTTTTGGGGAACAGCTTCAGAGGCCAAGTGAAAGAGGTTGCTCCACCTTTCCCATAAATTTCCGAGCGTGGTTCTGTATTCGCATGTATATGAGAGTCAAATGGCTTTAATTTCTCAACTAACTCCCAGCAGAACTAAAAAAAAGAACAATTACATGAGGATCTCTGAGCTCTGCTAGGTTTTTCCTTTGTTTCTAAAGAAAGTATATTTTGAACAGTCTGTTAATCTCTGCTGCTGCTAACATTTTTGAATCTCAAAAATCTCACTAATGATTCTATACTGATGATTAATACTAATGATTCATACCATTTGAGTTGGAAAATCTCAGTCAAATTTCACAGAAATACCTCAGATACCAAAATCCCAGCTCACTTCCCGAGAATCAGCAGCTGAGTGAATGAGGTACGTTCAAATTCATGCCTTGGCTGAGGAGAGCAAAGGGGCAACTTAGGTAGGACTCTTCTTGGCTGGCAGCTGGCAGTATGGATGTGGCTCTCAACTAGCCACTGCAAATACTCTTTCTTACCCCAGACACTCAAGCATGGGTGTCATTACAGGAGGTGAGCAGGTAGCAAAATAGATGACAGGTCAATTGGATTAAAACATCATTGACTCTACTACTCCTGAGGTGGCTTGTCTTCTGATACACAGGGATAAAGCCCACATGGAGAAAATGAAATATTTTCCACTCTTCAGATGTGTTTTCTTATGGGTGATTTTATATCATGTGTGAAACACTATTGTTAAGATACTGGCTTAGGATTTTCTGATATGTTTTACCTGTAGTCTCACATCAAAATATGTTGTTTGGCTTAAAAAAAAAACAAAATGCAGGAAAAAAAAGCTGTCATTAAGAAAAAAATATCTTACCACATCTGTTGAAGTAGAATTTCAGTAATTTCTGCTGTCCTTGCCTCTCTTGACAGAGGGATTTGGGTTTTATTTTCCCTTTTTAAATATAGCTGCCCAAATTCAACCCCAATCTTGACAAAGACTTACGGGATATTAGATTCTTGTAAGAGTCCTGGCAATAGGTAGGGAAAGAGCGAGCCTCAATACCTCATGGAAGGACAGGCTGCAGCCAGAACTAAGCCACATCATTAGACTCCAGGGGCTGTTCAGGAAACCAGGCATCACCTTTTATCTCACAGAGCAATCTGTAGCTGCACCCCATTGAAATCCCTTCTATCTACCTTTTTCTGTTTGTACAAAAAACAAAACAAATCTCTGCACTGACACTGGATCACCCTCAGTTGCTCTCTCACACAGAGAACAGGGCTATTTCAAATCTATACAGCTCCTGGGGGCAGTGATGGCAAGGGACACGTTTCACAGGAGCCCGACCATTCAACTAAGCTACCTTCACAACCCTGTAAGGATTGGAAGTTCTTTCAGAAGGTCAAAAGCACCTACAATGCCGCCCTTATACTACAAAAGGGGTAATAAGGCACAAGACTCATCCAATGCGTCTCCCAGAGCAATCTGTCCCACTGCTGTCCCTACTAGGCTGCTACCTCCTTGTCCTCTCCCATTGTGCTTCTTGTCCCCAAGCTGCAGAGGGCATTGGAGGAAAAGAGCATTTTGATGCAGCTGTGCCAGATCCAGCAGCTCAGTGGAACAAAAGCTAAAAGGCACTCAGGTCTTCCTGTGCTGATGATTTTCCTCTACAAGAAAGGGGAGACAAAAGAATAAGTTTAGCCTTCTATCTCACTTGTAACATGCTGAGAGCTCACTGGTTAGAAGCCACAACCCTCAGATCTGGAAACATCAGAACACCAGATATGTCTGTATAAATCACTACAAGCTGTCCTCATCTTTAAAATGCAGCGAGATGCATTAAACACTACAGAAAACTGACTAGCTAGTTTTTTCCATTTTCTATGCTAAAATACTATAGTGGCTACAAACAACTGAAGCCCACGTAAATGCAAAAAGCCCCAGCCAAATTTTGTAGCAGCTATTATAGATTGGATCCAATCAGAATGGCACTTGTTACAATTCTAATGGTAGCCATGGGTCAGGGGAACAACAGAACTAAAAATATTTTTTCCACCATATCTAAAAATCTAAAGTATCTTAGGGAAGGATGCTCTTAAAACTGCTATTAGAATGGCTACATATTCAGCACCTCTGAATGAAGGTTTGAGGCCAAAGTAATTTTTCACCCCCTACAGGCTCTGGAAGGAACGTGCTTCCTCCACCATGGGAGAAAGTTCTCAGACATCAGCTTGTGCAAAAAAACTCCAGAAGTCAGGCATTTTCTTGTCTTAGTAGACAGAGGGATTGTTCATTGCCCAGGAAGCACAGAAGATAACTTATTTCACCCTTGAAAAGCTAGTCTTGCCAGAGTCAGAAATTTAGAATACTCTTTTTTAAGTTGGACAACTTTGAAGGCTGCTGCAATTTTGGTGAGCCAACAAGAGTTAATTAATTTTCTTGTTCTCCTGGGAAAAGAGAAAGAATTTTCTCTATTGGAATTGCTGTAGCAAAAGTAACAACAAATACCAATTCAGTGAGCTGAAGAACACTGTTGGGAACATGTGACACCTAAAGGCTTGTTCAGCACAGACACAAGCTCTGGGGTGACCCCAGGTTTCCAGTATTCTATTAAGAGGTGCCAAATAATGTGTCCACAGACAAACTAAAAAGTAATTCAGCCCTTTGCAGTTCCCAACCCAAAGGTAAGCAGGCTCACTTTGAGAAGACACCCCTGAAAATATGTGCAACAAACCAGTTGAAGCTGTTGTGGTCTCACTGAGATGCCTTCAGCAGTGCTCTGGATTGCCTCCCTTCTGCAGCTCTCACTGTCTTCTGCCTGCTGGTTTACTCTCTATGTCAGGGGCGTATTTGGTTTGGCCAAGAACACAGATCAGGGCAAGAACCTCTCCTTTGGCCTCAGGATATGCCATGAAATGGGACAAAACCCAGGCTCCAGGGGAGTGTTGTAGTAAAGTAAAATGGATAAGCTCCTAGGCCAGCAGAAATATTAATATTTGTTTTCTCCTTAAAATAAATAATAAGCTACTCACCAAAATACATCAAGACAGGCTTGAACAGCAAGATAGAAAAGTGTTCTCTGTACCAACCACAACAGGTTTATAACATGTTAAATCACCTGGGAGAATTTTTTTAAAAACCTGAAATAGTGAACAAAGTAAACATTTTCTAGCCACCAGAACGAGGCTGGATAAACAGGTCTACCAGCCTACCTTGCCAGTCTAGCTAAATTTAAACAAATATTCCAGCATTATTTTACCCAAAGAAAGCTCTTAGTCCATATAACTACTTGTTACCCTGATCATATTACTAGGGGTGTTACTTGAAACATTAAAGTAGAATGAATTCAAAATCATGTATGATCAGACAGATTTAGGACACTCATCACAGGAAGATTTCCTGTGGTGTTGATGTACTTTGATGTTGAAACCCCTCCAAAAATTCATCAATGCTTGGTCATCTACACCGCTTTGGCTTCTTGGAACTCTACTCCTGCTAGATTCAAAATAAATGCTTTAAAAATTTGGTCTCTCTCTAATCTTCCATCATTTTCCCTTGTTTTTAAAGGAAAAGAAAAAAATATTAAAAAAAAATCACCTAGAAGACAGTTGTCTACCATGGGGTGAACATAGCAGCAGATATCTCAAATTATTTTGAAACTTTTCAGTGATTTCTCCAGAAGAGCCAACACAAAAAGTAAAAGCAACTGATGGCCTCCAAGAGAGGGCACTCTCAGACTAGGGATGATTCAAAGAGGATGTTATTATTACACCTGTTTTCTGCCACAGTTTAACGTCTGTATTTATGTATTTTAATGTATGTATTTAAGAAGCTTGATGTTTACATAGCACAATCCATCAAAAAACCTTGAATATAAGTCCAAACTTACAAGTTGGCCTCCTGCAAATTCCAAAGGGGAGGGAAATATTATTTCCTTTTTACAGATGCTATAACATAAGGAACAGTGTTCCACAAATGGATTTAGACCAACATAAAAAGTATACAGTGAAGCACATGCTCATCTTTGAACACACCATCAATTTTACAGAGGTCAACTCACTTTGCTTCCAAGTTCACCATCAACAAGTGGTTGCTCTCACCATCTCATGGTGAGAGTCTGCAAGATCAAATACCAACACAGCAAAAACATTTATTTAAAAAGTTGCAATATATATTCCCATCAAAGACAAAGGTTCTTCCAGGCTTTTTTTATGTTTCTTTAAATTTTTTTTTAAAGTCACTATGAGCCAGATAAACTTTGCCAGCCCTACTGTCCACTTTTCCTTCTGAGCAGATGCTTGGCTACCTAAACAGTGAGGGAGAAACAATTACACCAGAGTGTGGCCTTCTCTATTTTTCTTCAAAGCCTTAATGAAGGAAAAAGGGACTGGAGAAGTATCTTCTTTCTTGCCAGTGAGCAGACTGGCTTCCAGAAAGATGCAAACCTTTCCGCTAACTCTCATTTCTTTCAACCCTTCCAAGCTTTAGATCCATCCTTTTGATACTGATACTTCCAGCCTAAGCACCAGCTGACTGATGGTGGTCACCAGGCCCTGGAGAGACACCACATTTCAGGGTGGTGACCCAGTTGAAAATAACCCAAGCCCTATCAGCCATTTACTTACACCAATGCTGAAGGCAGAGGCACCAGCTGACATGCAGGAAGCAGCACCCTGAGCTCTGGGGACCAGTGGCAGTGGTGGTACTGGAGCCAGGCGGTGCAGCAGTGCACTGGGGACAGACACAGGCTGTCCTTCAGGAGCACTGGAGAAACGCCTACCAAACTAGGAATGAAGGAACAACTGCAATCATGGTACTACTTCAAATTATTTAGGTAACAAGGTCCTGATTAATGTACATGAACCTCCTAAGGCCCTAAGTACAGTTGCACACCATCACACTTAATACCTGTGAGATTTATCTGCCCTTGCCTTACGGATGGAAAGGCCCACAGAAAGGTTCACTCCAATCAGAGGAACTGGAGTCCAATGAATTCATCATCTCAGAAATGCACCTAGTACTTTTTTTCCATCTCTTTCCCACAAGCATTCACAAGAAGCTGTCTTTGTTCATGCTGGTGATCAATTTCATTGAGGTCCAATCTCATTAATTTCACTAAGATGGTGAAAAAAGTACTCAAAAATCTCCCAAACAAACAAACATCAGGTTCTGCTGCAACAGAACACCACTATGGGAAACACCAAACAACTTTGATGTAAGTTGCTGCTCAACATACATGCCTACAAAGTTTTGTGGCTGTAACCAGACTTTTACAGCTACAGGATGCCATTGGTCGCTACAGTGGTAATCCTCTCAAGTACTTTTGCAAGCCAGAACAGCTAAACCAGCTACCACTGAGGTTAGCAGAATGATTTTCGCTGGTTTCAGGGAAAGTTAGCCTCAATGCTACAGCCTGGTCCGTCCACTTGGGAAGTTCCTTGGACAAAAGTACCAAGGCAGGATTTTAAAATTCTCTTTGCAACAATCATGTAACAAGATATCTCAAGAGATCATGGCTTTTAAGAAGGCAAATCACTATTTCAGGAAAGTACTTTTAAGATGCCAAATCACTATTTCAATAAAATACCCAACTTTGGATGGGTGTTAAGTAGTTTAAAAGGAGTTGAGTATATGAAATGCTAAGCAATTATAGTTCCCAGGCTTCAAACAAGAAAGGAATGCCACAAGTGTAGAGTTAATTAACGTAACCACAGCACTACAAACACCTTATTTTTTAGAGAAAAGCCAGGAAAACAAGTGTTTACGCAGACATAGTGCATCTCTGCAAAAAGGTGAAGTATCTTACTTTTAAACATGCAACACATGTCAAAACTACTGGATATATTTTACACCTAGAAGCTGGCTACTCATGACTGGTAACAAGTGTAGTACTGCCCTTTAAGCCAGTCCCAAAAGGTCTTGGAGCAAAAGTATTCAACCTAGAGCAACAGCAACCCCTTATTTAACTAGCAGAACTGCACCTGACACTTTGCTACAGACAAATTTTTCCATAGAACTGGTGAGACAGGAGTCCCACTATCTGCCTTTACCAACACCCTCTTTCCTCACCTGTGCCTGCCATGCTCAAGGTGGCAAACAGCACACCTGAGCACCCAGGAACTGCCAAGGGGCTGTGACGCCGCTGCAGTTAGGTAAAAAAACCAAATTTTTCTTCTCCTATCCCACCTCACCCCACATAACTGCAACTTGCAAATCATTCTTCACAAATTATTACTGTTGTGGGTTTGGGTGTTTTTTTCTGAGCAACACTTCTGGGATCGCACTGGTGAAAATAAGTAAAGTTAGCATTATACTCTTCAGAGCATGAAAACCCACTGACAGCATCCTCCTTCCTCTTACAGCAGAGTTCGAATCACTCACCTTTGCGCGTACTGAAGCTCTCCAAAGTTTCTTCGTGTCTTGCTCCCAGGGCCAGCCAGCGCTTTCCCTCCGGCCGTCACTCCCGGCGCTCTCAGCCTGCCCCTAAGAGCAGCTTGCCCTGCCCTGCCCTGCCCTCCCCTCTCTGCTCTGCTCTGCTCTGCCTGAGGGGCCGGGGCGGGGCTCCCTGCGCGCCTGTCCTGGGGCAGTCCCGGGGCACTCCGGGCTCTCTGGCAAGGCAAGGCAAGGCAAGGGAGCTGCTGGATCGGCTGGATTGGCGTGCTGTCCCGCGTTCCCGCAACGCCAACAGGCACCCGGCTGCCTCTGGCTGAGCTTTGCTGGGCGGCCACGGCAGGAGCCAAAGCTCTGGCTGATGCTCCGGGCGCCTTCAGCCGGGGCTCGCCTGGCCGGCTGAGCTCTGCCGCGCTGGGACCGAAAACCGTGGGCGACCTCCTGACAAGAGCTTCCTTTCTGCTGCACTCTTCTTTTCCTCGTCCTCTCTCCTTAGCCTTTCACGCAGAACTGGGGGGGAGGGTGGGGGGAGGGAAAAGTTTTGATCAGTTTGATTAAGTCTGTAGAGAGGTAGGAACTCACCTTGGGCTCCAAACGCCCGTCCGAGGTCTGAGGACACCAATTCACCGGGAAGAGTCTGCGCAAACTTTTTGCGAAAAAGCTGACCTTACAGCCTTCTAAAGCCCACACCCAGCTTTGAGTTTAGAGAAATTTCTGGCTTCAGAGTGAAGTTGTTTAGTACGAAATAAGTTTCAGTTAACTAGCGAGTCATGCCTTCCTTTCACTTCCAAGTAAATTTGCCCTTTGCTTTTGTGCAGCCTATTGGAGAATGATAAATGAAAGCTATGAAATGTGGTTTTGATTAGCAGTGAATTAGCAAACTTTTCGTTTGCCAAGATCATCAATTCCCAACTCTGGTACTAATAAATCACAAACTAGCTGCCAAAACACGTGGGAATTAATATTATTTTTAATCATTAATTTGAGGCTCTTCCTAGTGGCTTCTGAAATTTTAGCTGTATGTTACAGTTCTGAGGGTTAAAAAGGTTGGGGTTTTTTTCACCTGTTGTGGTTCTCTTGAAATCAAACCAGCTGTAAAATACTGCCTACTTTTAGGCTTAAGATAGCTGAAACCACCATTTCCTGTGGTTTCACATGAAACCATACACTTCGTGTTGAGTGTGCCTACTATTGTAAAATAAGGGTATGGGGCATGGCCAGGCAACTCAAAAGGGGTGTTTTTCAGCCCAGTGAAGGGCAAGAGCTGGTGAAAGCTCAGAAGGACCTGAAGCAGTTAAAGAGGAGCTTGGATTTTTCTGTTCTTTGCTGTATTGCTACTTTCCATGACTTTATCAACAATTTTTGAGCTGCAGCTCCCAGAAGCTAGGCAGTTACACAGAAATTGCCACTTAAAAAAAAAAAAAAAAAAAAAAAAAAAAAAAAAAAAAGAATCTGGCTCTCATCAATATGGGAATAACATTAAGTATAACATGGGTACCCACAACAGCTCAGAGAGCATCTATCAGGGAAAGGCTAACCTATTTTGCTCCTTGATTTTACGGTTTTGGATTATGTTTAAGACTATTTAGTATTACCTCCTGTGTGCAGAAACTAAAATGCAAGAGGCTCCTTCTTCCCATCCCCAAAAATTAGCATTGAATGACTAATAAAAATAATGCCTCAGTGCAAATTCTATTTTGGAACTTCCAGTGGTCTCACACCTGTGACTAATTCTAGCTGTCATTTGAATTACTCTCCTGCTGATGGAAACCCAAGAGCTGCAAACAATGAAGAGAAGTATTTGAAGTCACTTGTGGTATTGCAAATCATATTTCTATACAGGTTATCTACAGGAAGTGTTGTCAGATTCAGCAGAAAACAAAGCACAGACTTTGCCACCCAGTTGTCTGGGTGACATTCTGATGATTTCATCGAGAGAAAAACACAGATTTGAAATCAGCTTATTTACAGGTCTTACTCTTCAGTAATTTTAAAAAATAAAGTCAAATCACTACCTCCCACAGAAATACTGAAGTGATGAAGGGGCCTAAAGTGATTTTCCTGTTGAGAACACAATGCAAAAAGAATGCAGACTGAGACAAGACTTATTTAAATAAAACACAGTAAGGCATGTGCATGAGGATATATGGATGAATTATGCTCTGATCCTAACCACACAGGAAGGTTGATAAGATTGTACTTACTCTAACCTGACATACCATATGGTAGATGAGTCTTTATACCTCTTCTCAGCTGGAAATATCCTCTAATGCATGACTAAAGTTGTATGAAAAAGGTCTAGTCATATTCCCACCAGACGAAATACCTTTTATTGGGGCTATAATTGATATCTTTCCTTATTAGTGCGGAAACTTCAGGAATCACAATACCTCAATTATAAGGAATGTATAAATGCACTCACCAATGCCTGCTGATCTATTGCTGATAGAGACTGTGTGTCTGCAGCACAGAGGAGAATGTTTCTGTTCTGCCTAGCTTATGGTAGTGAGCACATAGTAAAATATTAAATTCTCCTCAGCACCTCCATCCAGGATAATATACCCAGCTCCTACACCTTTCTGTGATAATTTTGTTAAAGGTAAGCCCAAGTCACCATGTTAATCTAAGGAGATAGAACATGTTCCAAAATTATTTCCTATTGTGCATAACTTTATTTGGATAGATGAATGCCCTTGCATGATGTCAAATGTTGTTGAGACAGCATGAAGTCAAATGATGTCACAGTTTTCTTGAGACAGTCAGTTAGTTTTCCATAGTTAGGCTACTGTGCATATAATAGCTGAAATCCTATATGCATGATTGGTGTGGTGAGGAAAAAATAATTAAAAAGCAGAGGAAAAATGGGCCAAGAGGGTATTGGTAATGCTACCTTTTAAAAAAAACTTTTTTCTTTTTCTTTTTTTTTTTTTTTTAATTCTGGAAAACTTTTTTGAGAATGTAAAAGAGCATAACAGCAAAACAGGTAATGTGTTTGTTAAAATGTAGAAGGCCAGCTCCTTCACTGTATAAATAACATGAATAGAGACAAAGCAGTTGTAGGAACACGGCATACTGTTTTGGGGGCTGGAGTAAACTCTGGTCTTAGAATCTTTGACTAAACTGTGGGAAAAGGAAAAAATACACATTATATCACATGACAATGTTCCACTCTTGTCCCATCCATGTGTTTCCCTAAACGTACCTGGCCCTGTGGCACACTTGGGTCATCAAAAATTGCTGTGAGAATAGTCAGCATGTGAACTGAGTGCCAATCAGCTACGCTGTGTTAAATGATTGGTATCGCATTCCCACCCATATCCATAGCATGAGCTAGGCTTTCTCTCTCAGAAATAAAGGAATTGACCTCATGTTTACTGCAAGAAAGAGCACGCATGTACACAAAACAGTTCATGTGAAGTCAGTGCATAACAATGGTAAAGGTTTTTTGTGTATCCATCTTCACATCTGTTGCACAAACTCTTGAGTACATTCACACCTTTCTACATGGGAGCCCTTCATTGATACTAGAGCATTTCCAGGGATGTTCTGGAATGAATAGGGATATCTATGTGTTGACAAAGAAGTAGGTGTAAGAAACATAGTGGCTGAGAATAAGGTAGGCATATACACGTAGGGCAAACTGGTGCCTATAGGAAAGTGGCTAGGAGCTTAATCCTCAATTGTATTCCATCATGTCCCTTGCCTAGATACAAATAAAAAAATAAATCACTTAATATAGGCCTATAGGTAGATGTTCCAGAAATCTCACCTATAGGCTTTTTAAGAGATATTTTGCCAACAATTCTTTTTACAGTAACCAGAAGATTTGGCTAGAGGGCCCCAGGAAATAGGAACAATATATCACACTTCTTTGAAATGTAACATAATCAATATCCTTCTGCAGCTCAAAGAAGGATGGCTGTTCCTTTCATGGAAAGCTACCTTAGACTGGAGTGTTTCTTACTGCCTCCAGTACAGTAAGATCATAACTTAAAGGGTATGTCTAGATATTAGCTAGAAGCCAATACTATCCTTTTAACTGATTAGAACTATGTTGACATTTCAGGATGTAATCTAAAAGTTCAACCTCTTGTCTCCAGGTTTATAGTATTTGCTGCATTTTATGAAACTAGGTATAAGGCATAGTTTCGCATCTGAAAAAATAGTTAGACAGGAGAGACAATTAAATTGTTGAGTTTGAGGAAGAGGAGTAGAAGAGGAAAAAAATAAAGAAAACTCATTATCGTGGGTAACTGATGTCCAAAGACAGGGTAGGCAGCAGGAAAAACACAAGGCAACAGTCTCCTCTTCACAGCTTTTCCATATAGAAAATGTCAACCACCACAGAGATTCCAGCCTTGGCTGAGTTCATAACTGTTGTGCTGCCACAACAAACTGATGCTCGTTGTTGGCAAGGTTGCATTCTGTCACATTACTTTTTACTTTTTGACCCCTGGGGCAGCATCCAGGCTCTTCAAAGGAGACTGAGCTCACCACCTCCTCTGTCACAGACACCTTACTCGGTTACTGTTTTCTCCTTTGTAAATACATCTGTATTTTGCAGTGAAACTTTCTGGCAAATTTGTGTACTCCCAGAATGTCCCTCTGTGCAAGCAAATTAGTTTTTTTCTGGGAGGCAGGTTTATTGGATCAGATAAAGCACCGTGAATATGGCTGTCCCACTTTGGTGTTCTTGGATAGTTTCTCTTCAAGGTGTTGCACTGAATCTCATGGATGTAATTAGCCCAACAATCTCTGCACTGTTCTCTATTCCTCACTGTAGATGTGCCAGCATTTTAGTTCCCAGCTATAAACTGGAATTCCTTAAAGGGACTGGTCACAAGTGATGCAGTAAGAGGTAATGTGAGCCTTTTAAGAATCTTACAGAAAACCTTCTCTGATATTCAGGGATAGGGAGACAAAGTTTTTCTACTGTTGTTTGTCTATTTAATGCAGAAAAGGATTTATCAGTTAGAGGTTATATCATATAAATAAACACAGGGCCTCAATTGCTTTTTGCCCTGTTCTATGTATCATATATCTACTAATGCAAAGTCAGTATATTTGCTCAGTAGGTGATATGTGGAGAGGTGGATGACAGCCAGTGAAGATAAGAAAGACTAATGAAGTTACTGAGACCACTTCCTGTTGCATCATTTATCAAGTGTTTTTTCAGTTTACAGATTTTCAAATCCCGAGGCACATTGAAGAAAGAATGACACACAGTGCTCTAGAATTCCATCATTAGTTTTGACTGAATATATTAGGGAGTTTTTAATAGTCTTTTGGTGCCAATGATCCAATTACCGAGTTAAACATGGGTTCTTGTTATTGAATAATCAGGGTGAGAAGGGATGTATTTTCACACATCTGTGTTTGCACATTTACCTTATGCTTTCCAAAGGTAATGTGTCTTTCCTAAGAAGACACTGAAACGAAGCTGTGGCAGTTTTTTTTGCTTTTATTGCAGTTAACTTTCCTGAATTCCTTGTGGAGAATGCAGATATCGTAATGCCTTAAATGCTTTCTCATTATGTATTTCTTCAGACAGTCTCAAGACATCCACATTAATTTCTTTCCCCACAAATCTTAAAGAACTGCAGGGACTGTCCAGGGACCAAACCTGGTAGTGCAGTCAGGAAATCAATTTGCTTTTGCTGAATGACTTAATTGGCAAGTGGGAGGCATAGGATACTGTTTGGCAGACATTATTTATACAGTAAACCTCCTACAGTAAATAGGTACTTGCAAAATCATTCATTCTCCATGTACACAACACATAAGGTAACTGCTTATGTTTAGAGAGTGAGAGATATTCATGCTTGAGCATGAAGTCTCACTTCATAATGTATTTCAATATCCGAATATAATTTCTCTACAAAGCCTAGTGCATTTCATATAATCATCTTTGCTGAAGGCCAGATTTAGAGCAGGATGTTAGTAATAAGGGACTGTGAGCAGGTGCAAAGAATTCCAAAGGAATTCCAGAGGTTTAATTTCTGGTAGTCAGGCACTGCAACTTCCTATATAATAATAAGTAGATGGGAAAGTAAGCAAATGGAGCCATGTGTAGACACCAGCTGTTTCAAGCCACTCAGGTTAGGCAACCTTCTAGTACACTGGATCAAAGTGCTGTTGTTTGGAAAAATGGAATAAGGCTGGCAAAATATTTGCTTAGACTGCAGCTTTTAGGCTGTTAAAGTAGTCAGGTCATCTTTCTTAGAGGCATCTTAAGAAATAAATGAATACTTGCTTTGCTATGAGTAATATATAAATAAGTAAATATGAGTAATAAATAAATAAATAAATGAGTGCCATGCTATTGCTATAGATTTTTATGCACTTGGGTTAATTTGTGGTTAACAAATTAATCAATAACCATTAATTAATGGTATAGCAAGAGGAGTTATCTCCTCTTTACATATGAGGATTTGTGTCACTGGCTAAAACAAATGATATACCCAAGCCTTATCCCTAGTCTTACCTGTGCAACTTTACTCACATTTTCTTCTTTCCAATACTGCAGCAGTAACCAAAATAAAATTCATAGAAAGGAGACAAGTATCACAATTCTCCTACAAGCATTGCCTTTTGAAAGCAGACTAAAAGTTACTGATGCACAGAGGCATTAAAACCAGAGGGAAGGGCATGCAAAGGAAAATGCTGAGTGGTACAATAACTAACTCATGCACAATCAGTCTCACGTTGGAATCGCACCACAGGTCTTGTGCATGCACTGGACAGTCAGTCTGTGCATATTGGCAACACCACTAAGACTTCCAGGATGCCAAACATTTAGAAAATCCAGACAAGTGGCCAAGTTCTTGGTTTTTTTTGCTCGGACAAAACTTACATCCAAGAAAAGAATACACGTTTCAGTGAAATTACAATACACCCAATCTCATCAAATATAAAGACCAAAAAATTAGGTCACCAACATTCCCAAACTCTTTAAAGGCTAAGCTGCCTCCTCGATGTAGTTTTTGATCAATTCCCATTAACAATTTTAAATCATCCAAGCCAACTGTGCCTCACTGTTTCTTTTAGTGATTTTTGATATACTTTTGAATTTCCTGAAGATAAGCACAAAACACCCTGGATGTACGTGCTGGATAAAAAGGACAATACTATTTATGGTCTACTGAGAGCTGGTAATCTAATTTTACAATAAACCTCATTCTTTTGATTTTTCTGCAGCTTGCCCAATGAACTCAGGATCTGTTCCTTTTCCAGCTCTGGGATACTTCATTTTCATGAGCTGATTTATCGTGGCTTTTTGTTCTTTGTGCACCAAGAAAAGAGCTCTTCCATTTTGTTAAAACAGTGCAAAATTATTCAACTATAGTATTCAATTATCACATACAAGCATACATGCTTATATACATACATGATTATTTGAAGATGTTTGTATATCATGGAGGACGGAAGGGGAAATAAGAATATTCATGTGACCCATTAGGGCAAAATAATTTTCCAAGTGTTGGTTTGGTTGACTGATACTGGTGTTTCAGTAATTTATGAAGATATGAAAACCCTCCAGGGATCAGATTATCATTTAGACTAGTTTACCAAACCTTATTTTCTGCCATAACATTCTGCTATTTTTCATCACCTGAGAATTTCACCTAGACTATTTCACAACAACTCTGAAGCACTGTAGATAAAGTAGTTTTCTTTACCTGACAAATAATACTAGCATACCCAAATCCAGGTAGTTTCTTATACCAGTATTTTATGGAATGACAGATCTGTTTCATTAGGCCTACATTTTGGAACTCCCTTAATTTCAGACTTTACTTTGTACTCATTAAAATTCTAACTACAATCCAGAAAAGATAATTGCTTGAAGCCTGGATCCAACTCCACTCTGGTGAAAAGGTTCAGCTTAGCTTCTCCCAGGGCAGGTATTAGAACAATGCTGTCAAGCTGTCTAAGCTTGAAAAAGAGTTGAAAGAGGAGAGCAGAAGGCTGTGTGTGTTGTGTCTGACTCCTCTGAATAAGCAGAGAAAGCCAACAAGTGTCAACAGCCAGCAGAAAAGCAGCACTAGTTTGGTTTTCTTGAAATTCAGGACTAATTTCAGCAGTTATCCCAGGTAATATTAGAAATGAGCTCTGAACAAACATAAAATTATTTACAAAACCTGAGCTGCTTTTGCTGCTGGTTTCACTGCAGTCAGCATATCAATCCCTGAAGCCTGCAGCCCTGCTGGAATATCAGATCCCTTCAGAGAGTGACAAGTGACAAAGTGTCATTTCTTCCTGTATATATGTTGGTTGGGTGGTATCTCATGTTTGAGGGAGTTCTGCTTTCCTCTTTATAGCCACAGTTTACTGCATTCATTATAGGGATAGGAGCACTTTCACTAGCTAGCAAAATCTCATTTTTTTGAATATTCAGGATATCTGTGTTCAAATGAGACAATTCACTAAAATTAGAGTGTACCGTATCTCTGTTTAGAAAACTTAGCATAGACACTGAGAAAGGAGGGAGAAGGAAATGTAGCTGTTTGAGAAGCCATCACCAGTGTTCTGAGAACACAGAGGTACCACATGCTGTTAGCAACTGGACCTCTGCTCATGCCTGAGATAGCGCCAAAGAGCCGACACCGTGATTTATTTGGAGACCTGCTCTTATTCTCCTCCTACTCTGGGAGTTGGCTCATGGTGACAGCTGTACTTAGAGGCACCCCCACACTAATACAACTCACGTTAAATGTCAGCCTAGTTACTCAGCCTGCTCCATCTCATACTAGATGGTCAGAACTGTCTCAGTATGACATTAACATCTGAAATGTGTTTCTCACTTCTCAGCAATCCTTCTCCAAAAAAAGATAGTTATTACTTTAAAGAGAAAAAAATCAGTTCTCAAGCTATCAAGACTACAGCATCCCTTTATATCTGGATATGAAATACTGTGAATATTCTACATTTCTTCTCTTTTTTTGATATATATTTATACACACATCTGATATTTCTATATTTTTTGGGGGATGATGCTTTCCTCTTTATGACTAACTTTACTGAGAACTAATAATATGTCTGTCTTGTATGCATATGTAGATGACTCCCTTCTCCCAGGACATTATCATATAAAGCAAGGTCAGATGATTCAGTTAAAAGCCAAATTGTCCCTGGCACAGCTCTGCATCTGTAAAAGGAGCACATTCCTCATTTATCCTACTTGACCTTTTTCTTTTTCCTCAAAAAAAAGTAGAATTACAATAAGAGCAAAGGAAGAACAACAGTACTTCTTAGTCCAGTGGGTGGAAGTTGATAATTCAGAACACACATGCAAAGAGCAATCTGGAAGATGACGTTTGGCATTTTAGAGAGGGAAGGCAAAAAAGAAAGGCATGAAAATCTATGTAGGACAAAGATACAACAGAAGAAACAAGTCAATTACTTGTACTGAATAAAGAAAGGAAGCTAACAAATAGCTTTAAACAGCTATTGCTCCCCCCCAAAAAAAAAACAAACCACAAAGCAAATTAATATCACCAAGACTGGACTCCCTCATGGAGAAGCTCTAGAAACAAAGGACAATAGATGACTCAGAGAGGAGCAAAAGAGCAATGAAATATTAACTGAACATAGACACTCTTGATGTGAAAGGCAGTCTCTGTCTTCAATCTGCATTTGTGTGTATTGCATGGGGAGGAAGCCAGCATTGCACCATCCCAGGGCACACATCCCCTTGGCAGAGTGTAAGCCTGCAAGCATCATGTCTCTCAGCTCCCTTCACATTTCTCCCAGAAGGTTAAACAAGTCCTAGATAATATTTGCCTTTTGGGGATTTGCATTTACTTAAAAACTTAAGTAACACAAGAATATCCATCCAGCCATTCCACCTTGCTCTCTCTTCATACTTAGTCTGTAACATAATTCTGAGGTTTTATACCATCACAACTCATCTTCATCATTCAGGCTATCAAACTCCTCTTTTCTGAAGGCAAATACTTATAGAAGGCAAATCCTCTGTCAGCTAAAATCCCTAGAGAAACTTCCTAAAGACACAATTTCTTTAAGAAGCAAATCCCAGAGTTTCCCCTTCAGTTCTTCTCTGAGGCATCTAACAGCTGTTCTTCTGATGTTAACTGGGAGGTCTCTAGCTGATAAGCACTTGGCCCCATTGCCCAGCATCTCTGCTGCTGCTGCAAGCAGCCATCTCTTCAAATGGCAATATCATGCAACTGTGGGATAGCAAAGGGGGAAAGCTCATATCAAAGCCTATGCAGCAGATGTCAGGAACAGTGCTGTCCGCCACAACACAGTCAAGCCTTCTTTACCCCTCAGTTTTAAAGGCAATACATAGAAGCAAGGACAATCTTATATAATAAAGAAGAAACGCGCTGTATGACCCTAAAGTGACCTGCTGCAGTTGCCAGTCTTGCTGCCAGATAAACTACTGCGGCAACATAATAACAGCGAAGAAAACATATCAGTCTGTAAGACTTGGCAAACCATTCTGGAGTGAGTCCAGGAACGACAGATGGGCTTGGACAGCCAGATGTAGCACCATGAAGTGACTAGGCTGTATAGACAATACAGAACAAACTCCAGGGAAGTGTCCATCACCAGTGCAGTTACAAATATTTGTAATATTGGGAGATGGAGCACACACAGTGCTGAATAGTGTCATGCTCTGTGTCTCCAGTTAAATAGCAGTTAGACCGCCCTGGAGTGGATGTGGATATTAACTGGACAGGTGGATATTAACTAGACAGGAACAGCCTATAGTAGACTTTTCTCCATTACTGAGCTTTCTGCAAAAGCTGTCTATATTCATCAATAGAGCCTGGTGCTCTGCATGTATGCATGTGAATCATATGCCTAAATTTAGCCTATATTGTCTAGATAGCCACATAATAATTATCAGTATCCAAACCAAGAAATAGCGTCATTATATGTGGGAAGTTCATAAACTTACTCTTAGACATAACTTACCCTCCTCTCCCCGCCCCCTTCCAAGTGGGGAAGGTAAAGGAACAGTATCACATCTAGGTCATAAAAAGGAAACACAGAAAAACCAGTCTTGTTGAGAAAGCAGAGAACATCTGCTGCAATGCTACATTGCACAGCTGCCAATTCACGAAGTAGACAGGATATTTGGTGTTTGCAGACAAGTTGAAAATTAGTCAGCAATATGCCTTAATGGAGGAGGAGGGTCAATGGCATACTGGGCTGTATTAGTGAAAGTGCAGACAATAGGTCAAGGGAAGTGCTTATTCTCTCTGTTCAGCACTTCTGAGATGACATCTGGAGTACTGAACCCAGTCTGAGCTCCCCAGTACACAAAAGACACTGTAAAACTGGGGGAAGTCCAACAGAGGTATCATATCCTAAGATGACTAGAGAACTGCAACACTGTCTGAATGCAACACTCTGAATGAGAGATGTGGGTTTGTTCAGCCTACAGAAGAAAAGGCTATGGTGGAATCTACCTGCTGCATTAACTACATAATGGGGAGTGGAAGGGCTAAGAGGCAAGGAGCACAGATCACAACCAGGAAAATTCTGGTCAATACTAGTAAATCTTCTTTACAAAGAGAATGGTCCAGGACTGAAGCTGTGCCCAGAGAGGCCAAATGGTCCTTGTGATCATGGGCTCATAGTCAGTTTTATGTGGGAAAAGCAATTCCCAGCTCCATTTGTGGGGAAGCATTGAGCTGAGCTGATCTTTTACCATCACTGTATGAAGGGAGTTACATCTAGCCCACCAATTAATAACAGCTTGTTTCTGTATGTGCCAGAGGCTCCATGCTGACTGGCTGCTTTACTTGCAATGCTTGTGGAGGAGCTCAGCCTGTGCTGGGAGCTGCACTTCTGGCTCAGGATGTGGGAGGATGTGGGTTGCTGGTGTGTGAAGGAGAGGGAGAGAGGTGTGAGATACGAGGGTGGTGCAGGTCCACATCCTGAGCTGAGATGCCAATTTGTAGGAGTAAAGAAATACAGCAGACTGTAAAAGAGGGCTTTCTTTTTCTGTATAGATGCATTTTCTACCATGGAAGGAGTAAAACACACCCAGAAGTGTTTCGTAAGTCAGATTTGAAAGTCTTATGTTTTTTTAATCACCTGCCATGGAGAAAGGGGAAGAAGAAAGTACATTTATGTTATTATGAAAATCAAAGAACATAAAGGGTATTTTGTAAATATTATAAAAATGTCTTTATCAATAGTATCGTAGCCATCGACGGTATACACCTTCTTTTGTGTAAATCATGGTATTCCCCAGAAATCAATTAACTAGGAATGAGAATACATCTTTTGCATCCATAACAGCTCTTGAGTTTAGCGCCATTTTGGTGATAAATGCCTGTTCAAATCATAGACATATGATGTGTTAGCATCGGGCTTTCAGAAAGTAGAGATGAAGTAGCAGGGTCTATGCTGGCAGTTGTAAGAGGAGATAAAAAAATAAAATAGAAGGGAAAAGATTTTGAAACAGAGTTACAGCTGTTTCACACTCAATATCTGATGGAAGTTGAAATAGAAAAGAAATTATTCTCAGAAGAAAATACCTATGAAAGAGAAAGGAACCTGTGCCAGCTCTTAAAAATGGGTGATGGACTCTATTAGCTCAGATAAGCTTGTTGCTATGAACAATGTCAGAGGCCTTTCAGTCTTTACATGTATAGTCTGATGTTTTCTAAAATGGGGAAAATCAAGGTGAATAGGTAATTTGATTTACCTCTAGGTATCCTGTTAGGATAATATACGGAAAAATGTGTCTAGATGAACATTTGGCGAAGCTGATTAAAGTGCTTTTGCTGCCAACAATCTGAAAGACTTGAAACATCTTTGAAGCATGAAGAGCAGAGAATATTATATAAATCTGGCAAGGATGTAGTGGGATTCAGAAACAAATAAACAAACAAAAGCCCCTAATTATAAAAGTTTTTGAGGAGGAAATGGAAAAGACATCTCAATAGTAAGCCCACAAATCAGTAAGCAAGGATGGGAAAAGGAAGGTTGGGTAGGACACAGAAGAAACACACACAGAGCTCAGTTGTTGAATAGTTCTGTGTTTTGCTAACATCTCCTTCCTTCAAAAAATACTTTTCAGAATTCCTCTTAGGCTGTTTTAAATTAGATTAGGAAATAGGCCAACAGTGCAAACATATTCATAGACAAAGCCAAAACACTCCTTGACAAGTTCAAGTAGATGAAGTAGATTATTAAAATATGAGTTCTGCCCTGAAGAAGGAAGATTAAAAGTTCAGAAGAAAAGAAATGAAAACAAAAAAATTATGTTCAGACTGCTGAGATAACTCACTTGATGGATGACTTCAGTTTTTTACTTATCTCCTAAGGAAAGTGATCACCTGACATGGATTGTTCAAGGCCTTGTACCATCAGGTCCTCAGGCCCTCATTTCCACTTGCTTGACAGAGCATCAGAACTCTAACTCCTGTTGACATGGGCCTATCATGTATTTTGTCTATTTTGCACAAAATAGAACCATCAAAGCTGCCTTCCTCTTTGACAATCCTAGTATCTTCTACTCCAGTAATTGGACTGCTCACTTGGACAGGTGTGGAGATCTAAATTCATATCTCTACTTCAAATCAGATGAAAGATTCAAATAAACCCAAATTTTACCTTTTAATTTTCTGAAAAATGTCACAGCTTGAAACCTGCAGCTCCAGCAAATGTGAATCCTAAGGAAAGAGTGATAACCTGTCTCTGAAGAAACAAAACAAAGTCTGTTCCTCATATTAGCATTTCCAGATGGTTCTCTTTGAGTGTCAGGATACTGATCAGCAACTTCTAAATTCCACTGAGTTACTTTTGAATGCTACATTTCCTAAGTCCTTTTCTGGGTTTTGGCCTTCTTATATCTGCCTCAAAAATTAGGAGGCAGTTTTCTAAAAGTATTGGAACACCTAATGACGTCTCCATGATCACGTGAAGGTTTAGTCAATATAATTTTTCAAGAGCAAATAACCAGTGTAGGTGTTTGATTCTCATTAGTTAAAGAAACAGAGATGCCAAAATCATTAATTGGATATTTGCATGTGTACAGTTAAAGATGACAAAAAACATGCATCCTCTAGAGCTAATGGATAAGACTAAGAAGAAATACTATAACTCAGTGTATAAAAGATGAAGAACTGACATGAAGCTCTCAGAATTCAATTGATATTTGTGGGTTCTTGGTGTTAAACTTGCTGTCCAAGCAGAAGAGAAGGTCTGTGGAGGTCTGGACAATGAAACCAAAACATCTATTTTAGTTTTTAATCCATATGATCATCTAATGAGATCCACAAATGAGCTGACACCTGCTTCAGTTTATTTGTTTTTTTTTTTAAAAAAACAAAACAAAACAAAATCAACAACAACAAAAAAACCCAGACAATGCTACTGCTGTATTTAGCAGCTCTATGCAATTTACTGTCTGTCAAAAATGTAACACATGGGGGAGAAGTAAATAAGATTTATTTTTAAATCTTTTGAGAATGATTGGGTTACAGCAGGTCATTTCCCCCCTAAAAGGCTACATTCTTCTTCTTCTGCAGCGAATTCTGTAGAAACTTTTCTGACATGCTTTCATTAAATTTATTAGATTCTCTTCATGTAGTGAAGGTTAGCATGCATTTTCTTGCTCCTCCAACACAGTATGGCATGATTTTCATATATATGCAGTTTGGAAATTTTATCTAGGCTTTCTTTTATCACTGCTTATCACAATTTCATACAAATAGTACTTAGTACTTTTGTTAAAAATGGGAGAAGTCTCCAATCCCTCATTTTCTTTTGCATTTGTCACACAAAGTCAATCAAAACCATCTCTTTCCAGTTGATATTTTCCTTGCAGGACTCAATCTACTTCTGAAGCTTTTCAACATTCTAAAAAACATTGCCAGTGTTTTTTGAATACTGAGGTATTTTTCCACAAAGACTGATACACACTACTTTGAAGAGAAGAAATCAGCAGGTCAAAGTCTGAACCAGTGTTCACTGAAATAAAGAGAGAGATTTCCACCAAAAGCAGAGTATTTTGGCAGAGATTCACTTCAGTAACTGTCCTAATGTTACCCATGTTATATGAGCTCTGTTCTACTAGTTCAGGTGATGTCTACAAGGATGTCATCAGTTGTGCTGAGATTTCACATTCTAATTCCATCATAGCTCTAATATAGGTCAAAGATCAATGAGACATTCCCTGGAAACACTGGTTTCCATCCAAGTCCTGGAAACAGACTCTTTGTGCAGCTTGGGACAGCAGACACTGAGCATCTAGACCTGCTCTGCATAGTGTGCAAACCAAAGTCATCCAAACTGAGTGGGTAGCAGCAACCCCACATGGTTGTTTCTGCCTGCTGTTTTGGACACCTCCCACAAACAGGCTTTTCTAGTACCTGCTTGTTATAATAAACTGACAGAATAAATGATCACTTCCTTCTAATTTCATTTGATTCCATTAAGTCTGGCATACAGCCTTCAACTATGGAGAAAAGGGTTGGCTTATTTTGCCCAGTAATGGATCCTCCACCTTTTCTTTCATTCTCAAATACACCAGATGCTGTAAATTATACTTCCTTAGCTTGCTTTCTCAACAGTGATTACTTTAGTGCACACATGGCAGAATCTGCATTTAGAGATTTCAGTGATGCAATGTCACAGGAGATACACTTCCAGAAACATTAAGGGAATGTTCCAAAACTCTCTTCCACTGTGCAATCCTCCAGAGGATTCTGCTGTCATTGGGATTTAACCAGCTTTATAATCTCAAGACCTTTCAGTACCATTCTTTTTGCTAGCACATATTCATTACACAGGAACCTAAGTTTTGGTTGCACACTTCAGCTATATGGAATAGATATGTTCTGCATCCTATGAGTCTTGCTGGTATTGGTAATGCCAGGGTTTTAGAATGGGCTGTGCTTCTTTACATGCTATCTCACTTTATTTCCATATAAATGGAACTTAATATGATACTCACTTAATATGGTATTTCTTCTGCATCTATTAAAAAAATCCACATACTCCATCATTGCTTGATAAAAAGATGACAGTATTACCATTGTTGATTTTATCTCTTGAACTGTTTTCTAGGTGGACACACTCCATATTTTTCTGCATGATGTGTATTTGTGAAACAGTGAAAACTATTTTGCACTCCACACATATTTTCCATATTTTCTCATGTGTATAACATTCCTGTTTGCTGTACATGAGGCAGCTCACAACTATTGTAAACCTTCTCTATATATGTCCTTACATGATTTTTATTTTATATTGATGGGTATGGCTGGCACCTACCAGTAGTTTCCTTATCCCTTTCCTCATGTTAAGTCTGATTGCTGGTTAGATTCACATTTCTATTACATGTACATTGTGATGGTGCTACTGAGTACTTTCATCTGCTCTTCCGAAACAGCTTTGACACTGATTTTGTTCCTCTTTTAATGTTGAGGGTTTTTTCTGTATTTCTTTTGGAGATGCATGAAGTTATCCAACAATGAGTACATCTGTAAAAGACCAAGCTTTTACAGTTTTCCCTGAGGAAAACAACAGGCTTTGAGTAGTATGAGCATCCTCATCAGTTCTATCTGCTTCTGTGCACTAAGCAGTGTACACTCATGATCTTCTGGGATTTCTTTTTGTGCAATGTCTATTACAAAAGAAAATTGCCTGCCTGTCAGATATTTTCTTGTCGAGGTCCCTTTGAAGAACAGTTCTCATAATCACTTCCTCTTTGTTCAGTTCTTAAAGTCTGTTTCACTTTATATTCTGCAAAAGAAAAGACTGCTTGTCTCTTCTTCTTTTGATGTTCTCTGTTCTCTTGATTAAAACTGTTCATAAGACATGGATAATCTTATGGAGGATGGGGCAGAATAGCCAGATATTTCAAAAAGACATTTGTGCTTACCTGTTCAGTTTACAGGGAGGAGAGAAACTACATGAAGGTATCAATACCTTAGAAACACATGGTGAAACTCACTTAAAAACACAGACAGACAGTGATTGTCTATCTAATGATCAGAATACTTCAGAGTTTGCTGCAGGTCTGTTATTATAGTCTGACGAAGATTCTTCCCATTTCCCTTTCTCTCTCCTTCTCTCATCAGGGATGACAGCATCATCTTCCTACTTATTAAGCATAAGGAGGGCACCATCTTTCCTCATCCACCCTCCCAGATTCCTTTATATCTGAGCTCTGTTTAAATCTTATTACTCCTTCCTCCACAGCTTTGCAAAGACCATCGTGTCTTGTCTGAGAGTCTGCCAAAGTGTTAGTCAATAGGCTTGTTGCTTGACTACAGTCACGTCCACTTTTCCAGCTCTGTTGCCTCTGGTCCATTTGCCAGTTTGTCTGTGCCAAAATGTCTATGCTGTTTTCTACTTTGCCTTTTGCTTATGTCACCAGTTCCACCGTGCTTTTTATTTACCATCTGGCTACTTCAAATATGAGCTTCTTTCTTAAGGCTCTAAAGACTGCTACAAGGAAACATCATAGACCTCCTTTGATACAGAAATGACAACAGCTGGTTTATATTCTGCTGACAAACACCTCTGTGAATAACTTGCCTGATCTGTCCTGATTGATATGGGATATGATATGAAAATCCCTTTTAGAACCCAGGAAAACTTCACCAGTGCATTCTTCAATTTCCTTCTTAAGTCTGTTCTTCTCCAGGTCTTCTGGTTAATCATGAGTATTTTGGAGGGTGAACTATGACTGCTCTGCAGCATACAGAAGCACATGGATGAAACTGCACCTCCTCCACTACACCAGAAGACAAGAAACAGGAGACAGGCATGAGAGAAAATAGTAAAGATGGCTTAGCAATCATAGAATAATAGAATTAACTGGGTTGGAAGAGACCTCAGAAATCATCAAGTCCAATCCTTGATCCAACTCCACTGTGATTACTAATCACGGCATCCTGACCTGGCTGTACTTCAGGCTGCATATATTGAGGAAACTGAATGTCATCCAGTTTTCCAAGTTGGGGATATGAAGGACAAAGGGCTCTGCAACCCCATGGGGAAACCATGGTGGAGTGGGTAGGCAGCACAATGGCCAGTGAGGGCAGCATGGCCACTTCCTGCACCTGGCTTGATTCAGGGTGCTGGGCTGACCTTAGACAGGCTTCACGGAGTCCTCCAGAGGGAGAATGAAAGGCTTGAGAGACAGAGGCTACTATTTTTCTGATCTTGTATGTAACTGCTCAGTGGTAAGAGTAATACTGTCTAGTTTCATGTTTACTCACTCTTTTTTTTATGTCAACTTTGAACTACAACAGAATTTAACACCTGTGACAGGCAGAGTTTACCTTTTCTGTTTGATTTTTTTAATGAAAGTTCTTGTAAAGGTTTCCTGCACCTGCTAAATAAACAGGTCTTCAGACAACATCCACCATCTTACTTCAACTGACATCACTTTGAAAGAGCACAGAATCATGCAAGCTTGCACACAATTCTAATACCTAATAGTCCTTTCTTTAAAACTTTATATGCAGCTCTAACTAGATAGCTTCCTTCTGAAAACAGTGAGAATGTCTTTAAAGGTTTAGTCATGATGATACAGGGCCTGGAAGACAGAGGAGGATCCAAAGCAGAAGACTTCATGTGATATAACAGAAGTCAGAAGTGAGATAAGCTTCAAAAAAACAGGTGGGACAGAAAACAGTCTAGTTTTCTCTAGCTTTTTTTTTTCTGCTTATAAGCACACGTGACCTTTGATTTGAGAAAAGGAAAGAAAGCATGCCATAGTTATCCTGCCAGATGTTTCTACCATCACCTAGAGCTCAGTCTCACATTTGGCATTTGGCACAGATGACAGGGAAAGACATTCGAAGCAATGGAAGGGACAAGAGCCTCTTAAATAGGTAATTAAATTTGTGAAAATGACAGTCAATAAACTAGTTAACACTGAAAAGCCCTACTCCATGCAGCTTAGAGATGATAAAATACCAAGAAAAATGCAAAACACTACAATGTAAGAATATAAAATACGTGATAACTTCAGTTAAAAAAAATGCTGTAGCATTAATAAGCTAAAAAATTCTTATATTGAGAGGGTAGACACATTAATGACACTGGTATGTCTGGTTTCTGCTGTACCAGGATTGTAAAGGGAAGGCCTTGGATTAAATCTGTACCCTGCATAACATAATTCACTAGATTTGTACTGATGAGAAATTTGACTTCTATCTCATTATCAGTTTCCTTCACTGTGACCCCTCTGCCTTTTCCGCCCTGATGTTAGGTGTCTGGGTCTTCTTATCCTGAACAGTAACAAAATGGATAACAGACAAAGTGGCAGAGAAACCAGCAGAAGTTCCTCTCTCACTCCTCAGCATGGCTTCCTCCTGACAAGCAGAGACTCCCATTTCCCTCTAGCCCAACAGAGCTGAAGGAAGCTTCCTATTACTTGTCACAATCTAGATCAGCTTAAAGGAAGCAAGGCACTTTTCCCTTCCTTTTACAAAACTATCACTCTTCCCAGATGCCTGCTGACTCATCAGCATCCTCCAACAGGCAACTTCTGTATTTTCTTTTTCAGCTAACTTGCTGTGATACCTTGAATACACTGCCAAATCGTCTGCAAGGAGAAGAGGCCCACAGCCCATTCACTCATCTTTCCAGAATTCCTTGCTGTTACTGCCTGCCTGGAGTGTATAGGGCAAAATTTCTTTGGTGAGAGAGGTATATAAACAAGGCACAGCAGAGGTTGGAGCCTACGTTATAGAGGTCACATTTTTTTCCGAGGCAAGGGAATAGTCATTCAGTCAGCTCAGAAATACCCTGTTACTGAATAAATTCTGAAGAAACTGAAGAGCAGATTAGAGGAACAAATCCCAGGCAAGGGAAAACAAGCAGTTGTGATGGTTAATAGACACAAGGGCAGCTCATAGGAAAAGAATAATGAGACATGGAGCATGATGTAACAGAAACAGGCCAGATGGCAGTACAGCTGTGGGGAAACTCAGCTAGCTCTGAAATGAGTCTTCAGTTATTCAGACTGCTGACTGCAGATCCAAGCCACTGATGGCAAAACAAGCTCTGGTTGTCTCAAGCAAGTGGCAGTTTGTTAACAATTACCCAATTGAAAGCAAAGTGGAGCAGGTGACACTAAGAAGTCTATTACGGCACGTCTGATGAGGAGCCATACGAGAACGCCCATGGCCTCTCTTTCTTCCAATGACAGAGATTTAGAGATACTTTAGAAAGTAGAAATATAACTTAAACTTTAAGTAACAAAACACCTAATAACTTTACTCTCTACTGGATTATACAGTTGACATCAGTTCCAGGAAGTTTTTTGAGGTCATGCAGGGTCTGCATGGATGGCTCTGTGCAAATAGGAAAATGAATCCATAAAGCAGTGTTGTGAAATAGTTCCATAATGTAGTAGTATGTAATTTCTGTGATATCTGTGCATGTTTGTTGTATAGCAATGACAAAAACGACAAAGGAAAAACTTAATGCTAATCTAAGTCAATTGTCATCCGAAACAGAGCAATTCTTCAAGGACACCAGTGCTCTCATGTTAGATTACTAACTTTTATGCTAGAATTTAGCAGCTACTAACTACCCAATATACAGCATGATACTGTTCTCACAGTAACAAGAATTACATGGAGCAGTGTTTCAGTTTTAGAACAGTGTGCTGAATGCATATCCCAGAAGTCTCATCTGGCAGGGTGGGCTATGGAACTGAAAACCAGTCTCCAAAGGCGTGCAAAATGAGCAGCAGTAATGGCTTCAAGTGAGTTCACATACAAGTTCCTAGAAACGGTGTAAACTCCACAACTACCTGAAAGAAGGTTGTAGTGAGGTGGGTGTCAGTTTCCCAAGTAAAAAGTGATATGACATGCTGGGAAAAACAGGGCATAGTATAGTTATTTGGGAGGCTGAACCAGTTCACTGAGACAATCTTCATTATTTTTATACTGATTAGAGCCAATTGAAGGGTATAAAAGGGATTACAAGGCACAGCTGCATACAATATCTGAGAACAAAACTGAGGAAATCAGTTCTACTCCCGTCGTTGTAATTCAGCTTGCATTACGCAAAATCCCCACTGTGAGCCTAGAAACCATTTAGACAGAGAATATTCATACCTCTCCCCAGTCATAAATCATATTGCTCATTTTTAAAAGTCCTCTATGAGCCTCAGCTTGACACCACTGTAAACCTATTTAGATTATGCAAGCTTAGACTTTTGCAAGAAATAGAAAAAACATATATCAAAACCTCATTCCCTACTCTTAAACTCAGTTTGGTAAATAGAACTATCCATAAATCCTGAAAATGTTCTTGACTGGTTCTTTTTCATTAAACTTTATCACCCATACACGTCTAGGTTATCAGCTAACACACACACACTAGTAAAGAGGAAGAACTCTTACAGCAGCCAGAATGTGAGTTAGGAAGTTATGCTTGATTTAGAGTTTGAGGCAGAACAAACAGATTTTACATCTGTATTGCTGGGTGGATGTTTTTCTTTGAAGCTAGGTTGCCATTCTTCACTTCAGGAAAGTTAGTGCCATATTGCAGTTTCAGTCCAGTAATTTGCTCCTGCAAGAGGAAACCTAGATACCCAGTGTTCATTAGTATCATCCCTTTGCACTTTTGAGTGTCTCTCTCACTCTCCTTGTGGGAGTCTTTGTGGCTTATAAGATCTCTACAGTTTTTTCTCTTTCCAACCCCTCCCTAACCTTCTGGTCCATCCAATCGTTTACCGTCTACTAAAATCTCTCTCCTGACAATAAATATAAGTATTTCATAATCTTCCAATCTCTTTAAAAAAAACCTAGAAGAAAGAGGAATGCTAGGCATGGTTTCCTGGTGAGACTCCAGTCTCCACACTACACACTTCATTTTGAAAAAAAATAAATGAAATCAAGCCCAAACAGATTATTTGCTTTATTGAGAGAATAACCTCAATTTCAGTAGAGGGCCTTAAAGAAGAGTCCTAATTGTGTTAAGATCTAGGTCATTCAGGATCTGAAATCCTGAAGAACTTCTTACCATGTGCAAGAAGCAACTCTAGCTGATCTAGAGGGCCATGGATGGCAGAGAGAGAGCTTTACCTTTAGTTAAAAAGCGAAGAGATATGCTGCCAGTTTTAGATATGGCCTGTGGTCTTATCTCCATCTTAGTCCCTTTTATGAAGGTATTGTGATATAGACTTTTCTTAGAACAATCCCTTTGATGAGGGTTTTTATCATCTCACTGAAAAAAATGTTCTTACAGAGAAGCTGTGATCAGAGCTATCCCATGGAAAGCTTTATGGCCGCATATGCTTTTCAGTGTAGACAATAACCACCTTATTATCTACAATTATAAACAGCTACCAGTCCTACGACTTCTAAGTTACAGCTGAAACACAGCTTACGGGGGACTAAAGGATAGGCATCTTGCCCTAAGCAGAATGAAACAGTGAGAATTCTCAGTTATTTTAAAGAGCACAAACTTTTGGGGACACAATAAAGACACTAACAAAAGCCTAAACATCTTGCCATAACAGAAAGCCAAAATTATTTCCAGGCAAACACCCGCCTGTTATCAAACACTTTGTCTATTAGACGACCTTGTTTGGTGAGATGCATGGAGACTACTTCCTCTTTCTTTGCAGGGTAAAAGGCTGAGAGGTCCTGACCATCCTTAAACCAAGGAATTTCTGTAAGCCCCTTTGCAATACAGAGGAAGAAGGTTAACTGTTTGAAAGCTAAAGTCAGAACATGAGGTAGCATGGCCACTGCAGAAAAGCAGAAACTAAGGAGTATGGTCTCTCCAGGAAGGTCTTCCTGGAGTCCATTGTCAACAAGCTCTAAAGAAGTGGTGAACTGTGACAGTTTTGTAATTATTTCCCAAATACAGAACATTGTCCAGCTGTTCAGGCTGAGCTCTGACATGACTATTTGCACAATATCCATTCCCATTAAAGTCTAAACTTAGACGCTTCAATAAACAGCAGGAACAGAACCAGGGTCAGACACAAGTCATTTCATGCCTTCCTATTTTCTTTAAATCTGGGGGCAGAAAGGATTCGGTCTGGTCTCTGGAATGATTCAGAGCAACCTTCTATTTTCTTACAATTAGAGCCTGCTTCACTGAGCCAGTGGCCTTTGTGGAATTGTCTCTTGTCCTACTTCCTTACTTTAAGGGATGTCACTTTTGTGGATGAATAAGGTTGATTATCTTCTTGCAATAGAGCAGTTTAGTTTTTTTCCTCTTAGGGAACCCTGTTAATTATCTGTGCAGAGTGATGGCAGCTGAAGTAGGCTCAAGAGTCAGGTCCCACACACATTATTAAAGATTCCTTTCAGGACAGGAAACCAGCTTGTTACTTCTCTATTGTTTATTCACTTTCCTGGGTGATGAGATGAGCTAAATGGCAGGTGCTGGCATGTGTAGTGGAAGCGTGTATAGGAACAGGAAAAGTGGAAGAAAGCTGCTATAATAAAGAAGAAATTAAAAGAAGCAGCAGCTCCAGGAGGACAGGAAAGAATTAAGCAGCAGATTTAGGGTAGCAGGCATGATGATGCTATAAGAAAAGAGGAAATGGCATGCTGTTCAGCATACATAAGTTATGTATAACCATAAAACAAGGATTGAAACAGCCTTCATTAGAATGCCCATGAGGTGAAGCATTTCCTCTGGGATATAAGGGTAATAAAACAGGAAAAATAAGTTGCCAGTACTTTAAAATACTTTTCACCATTTCAAGCCAAATGATTTAGTATTTTCCAGAGCTTTCCATTTTTGTTTTGAGAGCTTACCAGGTATACGTATAAAGCCCAAGTAACAGCTAGTTACTAAATGTGTCTGATACAAAATCCATTTTGGAACCTGTTTTATATATTAACACACACTAGAAACGGCCTTATTATGCTCAAAAATGCCTCCCTGCGCTATGTGGACTACAGGACCTCACGGGTGAAAAAACAGCTGTGCCGATCTGTGTGTTTCCTAAGAATTTTGGTAACAGTAAGCATGGTCTTTTGAGCCGCGACCCTGCTTTCCTGGTGAAACGCGAAGATCCGTTTTTTCGCTCCCAGGGGCAGCTGGAGGAGGTGTTGCTGGACGGAGCATCCAAGCCCCGGGCTGCGGCATCGCACACATGCGGGCGCCGCACCGGGAGCAGGCGGGGAAGGCGGGAAGTGCCGGCGGCCGGAGCCACAGAGAGGGCAGGCTGCGGCGCACACACACACACACACACACACACACACACACACACACACACACACACACACACACACACACACGGCCCGATTTACTGCCCGCCGAGGCGCCGCCGGGGGCGGGGAGCCCGGCCCGGCCCGGCGCTGCCGACGTGACCGGCGCGGCGCGGTGGTGGCCCCGCTACGTGCGGCCCCGGCCGCCGCTTCCCGGGGCCGCCCCCCCGGCTACGTGAGCGCCGGCAGCGCCCGCGGCGGGGGAGCCCAGAGCACGGAGCACGGAGCACAGAGCCGGCCGCAGGGGCCCCTCCTCCGCGGCCCCGGCACACGCAGCCGGACCCCACCGAGGGACCCGTCCGGGCACGGGGCAGTGCCGGGATGTGCAATCCCTACGCGAGGAGGTGGGCATGGCGTAGGAAAGAAGTGCGGACCTGCCGAGGCTGAGATCATAGGACTGGGATGAGTGCCACGTCTGTACTGTTTTAGGGATGAATATTTACAGTTTGTGCTAGAAAGTGGGGAATCATCAGTTTGGAAGCGACCGAGAAGGAAGGATCCAGGCTATGAGCTGCCATGGTCGCAGGTGTGAAAAAATGATACTTTGTGTCCATTCTGGGCTCCTCAGCATAAGGAGCTACTGGAGAGGGTCCAGCGGAAAGTAACAAAGATGGTTGGGGTCAGAAGCATCTCTCTTATGAGGAGAGGCTGCAGGAGCTGGGCCTGTTTAGTCCAGAGAAGATAAGACTGAGAGGGGATCTCATTAATGCATATAAATATCTCAGACGTGGGTGCCAAGAGGATGTTGTCAGACTCTTTTCAGTGGTGCCCAGTGACAGGATGAGGAGCAATGGCCATAAACTAAAACACAAGAAGTTTCACCTCAGTATGCAGAAGAACTTTTCACTGAGGGTGGTAGAGCAGTGAACAGGCTGCTCAGCGAGTCTCTGGAGACTTTCAAAACCCACCTGGATGTGTTCCTGCTCCAGGTTACCCTTCCTTGGCATAGAGGTTGAACTGGATGATCTCCAGAGGTCACTTCCAACCCCAGCAATTCTGTGATTCTGTGAAATGTGATCCTAGGTATTCCCAGTATGAAATGCCACAGTAGAAGTAAAAATATTCAGTAGGCCATAGCTGAAGTGCTACCTGCAACTCTGGTTCAGTCATGCAATTCTGGTCACTCACATTCAAGTACAGGTGAACTCCGACTTGCATAGCTGCTGAGAAGAATTAAAAGCCAGATAAAGAGAAGAGAAGCTTTTCCAAAACAAAGACTGAGAGTAGATACGACCATGATCACGTTGAATAAATATCTTGTGTTACTTAAGACTGAAAAGGGACAAGAAGTATGTAAGCTAAAGGTAAAGTGTTTGCACAAAAACAGCCAAGGTGTAAATGTGTTGCAAATGTGTTAGCTGGAAATCAGTAGATACTTTTTTCCTTAAGAGAGTCAAATCCTGCAACAGCCTTTCTATGGAAGTAGGAGGAGGAAGAATACTGAATACTTGGCTAGCTAGAGTTCTATCAGTTAATGACAGAAATTATACATATATTTGCAGTAGCAGGGGAACTGGACTTGAGCAGGGTGTCCTTTCCAATCTTCTTGATAGATGGGCTGGTAGTGTCTAGATACTGCAATGATAAATCATGCCAATAAGTAAATACATAAACAACATTTCTAATGTGCTTAGGCAGGCATCTCCAACAGCTGCGCAAACATGAGTGCCAGACACATATCTATCACTCAGGAAAAAGCTAAGCAGTTATATTGGCTTTTTGTTGAGCTGGGAAGACTGACATATAGAGAAGTTGAGTATCTGGTGTGAGTCTATTCCAAAGGTTTTCTTTTCAGTAACCACAAAGCTCCATTGGGTTGAACTGGTAACACATAAAAGCTCTGAAGTGTAAACACACATGCAGAAAGTTTTCCTAGAGCAACAAGAGGCCTGTACCTGACTGCTTCAAGAACTGTTCACTGCTTAAGACAGGATAAGGGCCCTGTAAGTTTCTCAGGGGTGGCCTATGTTGTGCTATAATACAGTATTCTTTATATCCTGGAGATAATACAAAATAATCAGAAGCTGCTATGTCAGTTAAAGCAGCCTTGAAGTGGCTCTGTATTTTGTTTGAGGACATCACAATAATGGGAGAGGTTTCCCCCTGAGTGAAAGAAGAGTGTAACTGAAAAACAGACCATGTGAATAACTGACAGAACTGAAAGAAAACCACAGTAACCCTAAATTCTCTTCTTACCTCAGTGAATGCAAGTTCTTCATTTACATTCAACCAAAAAGTCTTCATTTGCATTCAGAAAAAATGAAAAAGTCTGTTACTTCACCCTTGTTCACTGGCCATGCTTTTCAGATATTTTTCCATGCTGTCAGCATAAGCCTGTAAATACAAGAAGTCTAATGAAAAAGCAGACACTTTCCTTTGCTAAGCTTGGCCCATAAAAAAACCCAAACTTGGCAAAATGCAGTGACAGGCTTTTAAGAATTCATCAAAGGAAATGTGTTGGTCTACCTCAGGTGAAGTCTGTCCCTGCTGTCATGCAGGGACATGTTCCACACCCCAACCCTATGTTCTCAGGCAAAGCTAAGACACTTACAAATCTCACCTAGAAACCATCACTCTCTCATTATGTCTGAGTTCTGGGTTGAAAAAAAAATTGTATAGAACAAACAACACATCAGTCTTTTATGGGTTCTCTGTTGTTTTCACTTTCCCCCTGCAGGTTATGTTTCTGGTCCTTGAATACCCAGCTTCTTCCCTGAAGTATTACAAGAGCCCAGCAGAGCCCCAGGACTTTAACTTTCTAGCACTTCTGATACCTGCAGCACTCTATGTAGTGAGAAGCTGAATCTGACTTTCTTCTGTGGTGCTGGGTAAACCTTGGGAGTCTATTCCAGTTCTTCCATTGATTTGCTACAGGGTTTGTACAGGGGAGTTCCTTCTTGTCAGTTTTCTCCCCTGGAAAAATAGTAGTTCATTTTAATTTCATGATGTTTGAGTACTTCCTGAGCCATGAAAGGCTGTAAGGCAACTGGAGAGAAGATATTTCCCATGGAATGGCATCTGTTTATATGCAGTTTTGTTATTTAGTTATCAGATAGCTTTACCTCCATAATTTTTGATACTATGTTTCTACAAACAAATCTCCACACCTCAATCCTTTAGCTGGGAAATGAAATGAAAGAAAGAAAAATGGCTTTAAGCAACCTGTTTCCTACAGTAGGCAACATCTTTCCTTTCTGTGAGGTATTCATCATGCTGACACAGCACATACAGCAGAAAAAAATTCTGGTCTGGACTCTGCATTGTTGACATTGCATCATTTACACCATTGCTAGCACCACCAAATGAAGTAGTTTTGTAACCCTTCTCCTGGGTCTTTATAAATGTTGTCAAATGCAAAGCATAGTATATTGTATCCTTTCTCACACATTCTAGGCTTCACATTTTGGCAGATACAGTACAATTTCCCTATATTTCTAGGCACTAGTCATATTTGTATTTAGGCTTGCATCAAACAATTGCATAAACTCATGTGAGGCCAAAACTTGTCTTAAATAATTAAGAATGACAGGTAGGAAAACCCATTTATTTGAAATTTATGAATGCTGGATAAGGGTGAAAAATTGCTGTATCATGGAAGGGTTAAGATTATAGGAAATAAGCAATTTGATAACACAGCTGGTGGCATATAACTTCCTGAAAAGGGAAAAAAAAAATCTAA
The DNA here is from genome assembly GCA_038380795.1 of Pyrocephalus nanus. NCBI lineage: Eukaryota > Metazoa > Chordata > Aves > Passeriformes > Tyrannidae > Pyrocephalus > Pyrocephalus nanus. The sequence goes on along the minus strand of CM076260.1, from coordinate 88,103,528 downwards.
GTGAGTCACTGCCATTAATAGTCTTCCATTTAAAAAGGACTATCTTAGAAGAAATGTATGACTGCTCTTGCACCCAGTGGTCTGTAAGAGCTGGGGATGTGTCATGGAAAAATCCCAGAAGAAAAGAAGGAACAAAGAGCAGGAAGTGGCTTTTGAAAACACGGATGTTAAGAGTTCAAGGGACTCAAAGGAGCACACTTTGACCAAGGGAAGTCTTTTGACCATTGTACTAGGAAAAGGAAAATGTACCTTGTTCTGGGAGAAGGACATGGGGTTTGGAACATACATAGACAGTCTGTGGTAGCCTCTCTCTTTGGAGGGAAGAGGCAGGAGACAAAAATGTGAAGCTGAGCAGATTCTCCATGTCACAAAGGAAGAACATGTGTGAAAAAGATGAGGCACATGAATATGGCTCTTACAGAGAACTCTGAATGTCTGCAGTGAAATCTTTCAACAGAAACTAAAAGGCATGTGTCTCCCTTATAGGTAGAAATGGTTTTTTTTACCCAAGAAATCTGAAAAGTTGTGTATCTTTGGTTTGCTCTTGTTTCAAGAGCTTGCTTTCTTCTGCCTTCCAGTTTTCTACATCTTCTGTCTTACTATATTAGGGCGACTGTTCTAAATTACCTGGTCTTGGCCAGCAGCCCCTCTTGCAAAGTACTCTCCAGGCAGAGTGACACTAGGGACAAGCTACAGTCATCACAATTTGTCTGTTAATAACCACCTACTCTGGCTGCATCTCCCTACAGAAAGCAGAATAAGTGCTGAGCTGTGATAGGAACCCAGACAGCAAGGTAAAATGGTAATAGGGAAAGGAGCATCTTCACATTAACCTTTCAGCTGGAGATTTCCTGGTGTCATGAGCATGCACTGAAGCAAAAAGAGCACAGTTTAGGAAGCTTCAGTGTTGCCACGGGGCTGGAATGACCATATCTACACCCTTTAGCAGAGGAAACCTCACTTTTATCTTCCCCTTGTGAGGAAAACTGAGCCCTCGTGCAGCCAGGACCAGTGATTGGGGAATGCAGCTGTGCTTGCAGAGAGCAAGCAGAGGGTGCAGACAACTTCGTTTTGGCTCCCCTGTGCAACCCTCATCCCCAGCGAAGACTTGTCAAGCATCATCTCAGGTTTTCAGTGCTGACACACTGGGTACTAGCAGGCAGTTCAGCACCCTGTTCTTTAACTAATGTCAACAGGAAGGAAGGAGAGGCACTGCTGGAGTGGATAGATACTCAGTTTTTAAGGACTGGAAGAGCTTTGTTAGAGGGATAAAAGCAGCTCAAAGCTCTTGGAGAAAGATGGTATAAGAGACTTATACAAATGGCCTGTGTGGGGCGCAGGGAATAAAAAAAACCCCAAAAACAATAAAAAAAATAAAAAAACGTGGTGCTGCTGCACTTGGTTTTTAATTATCTCTGGACTGAGCATTAGATGTAAAAAGAAACCAAGGGAACTGAGGCACCAAATAAAAATGCTCATAAATGTAAATTTAAGTACATTTAATCACAGGTGCAAATTGTGCTTTTTACCTCTTTAGAGAGTATAGCTTAGGTTGCACTGATGACTAAGCATTCTTATGTAAGAACAATAAGTCCCTAGATGTCCGATTAAATAAGGCATATTTATCAATAACAACAGACAAAAATATTGAAGCCACAAGTTTTAAATGGTCACACAGTGTTTTCAGACATGAGGACCATTTTAAACCATGATTTAAAATTGGCAACAGGTAGTTTTTAAGAACTCTATCTCTTGGTGACCTTAGTCTTCACTCAGTCTTGCACTGTTGACTCATTCAGACTGTCTACAGGGAGAAGCTTATGTGCTTTCTATTTTCAGCTATGAAATGTAAACATTTTTATAAAAGCAGAAATTGTGGTTAGCATGCAACATGCTTGAAAATACGTTAAAAGTCTCACAGCTTAGCTGAAAAGTAGCTGTCAGGAAGCAGAGGAAAACAGGAGCTCCCCAAAAGACATTAAATACCTATCTCTATACCAGAGGCATGTTTCTCTATGCAAGTTATTCAGGCAGGAGGTCTCAGAAGAAAAAGCCAAGTAATGCCTCTTCACAAATAAGCAGAAATCCTGTAGTCTGGTAACAGGGACCTCATCTGAGAAAACAGCCTGATTTAGAGAAGGGACAAGTTGTGTCTTCTACCTCTTAGGTGAGTGTCCTAATCCATAGGCAATAGGGGATTCTAGGATGGGAGCCTCTCCTTCTGGGGCAGCTTTCGTTGTGAAACAAAAAGTAAATAAGGCATTGAAAAAGGCAGCAAGAGACTGGCCTTACAGCTAGTTGACGAGAGTGGCATTCTAGGTTGTCTGAGACTCATGAGACTCTGGCCTTCTGGACTCAGGATGTAATCTTGAACAAAGCTCTCTCGTAAGCCAGGTGAGTACTTTAGCTACCATGCTTAGACTTACCAGATCCATCTGGAACATACTTGTCCTGTTTAATTAAGACTGCAACAGGGAACTTGGTTCATCTGCACCTGCATCATCTTTAACAGTCTGTTTTTCCTCTGACCCAGTTACTAGACCTAAAACTTACTTTCTGGAAAGTTCATGGCATCCTCTGATATGAAATGGAGAAATACCTTCAGTCTTCTGAAATTTTAATGGCCCAGAAAAATGATTTCTTTACAATTGTAGTGCTGTTGTGGAGAACTGTAACAGAAATGCTAAGAGTGGTATGAATGTGAACTGAGTGTGGAAGTTCTGGAAAGGACAGAAGATCAGAAAGGACAGAAGGTAGGAATGCCCTGTTTTGATGGCACCTAAATTAGTAAGTCATCAGGACCTTAGCACACTACCTGTGCAACTTCTCAGAACATCCATGTTGAGAGACAAAGGACAGTAAATCCTGATTACTCAGAGATGCGACAGAATGGATAGGCAGATATCGATCAGCTACAAAAGAATACAAAAAGGCATATGCAAAACAAGCACATGGTTGCCGACTGATGTGAGGAGGACTCAGTAGCTGATGCCCCTGTCCCCTGCATCACTGCAAGGAGTCCTGGCCAGGCTGCCTGAATGCTTGTGGCTTAGTGCTAGTGTGCTGGGCAGACTGCACTTGCACACACACCCCCAGTGCTTGACTGCTCAGCAGGTTGCTTGGATACACAACATCCTGGTGCTGTTATATGGTTGGGAGAGCACATACGTGAATGAATGACATCTGTTTTGTTTCAGGTTCTGATTTTACAACAAAATTACTTTCCTCACCTATAGGGTTCGGCATTGAGATTTTCTACACTGCTAACACAAAATAGTCTTGCAATATTTTGTGATGTCTAGAATTTAATTTTTGTGTTTTTGTCTGAGTTCACAAAGTGATTTATATTTAAATGGTTTAAAAAGGAGTATTACATCATTAGTTTCATTTACAGCCACCAATTTAGACAACTCCTAAGCAATTACCATGAGTGATGCTGAGTACTGTAGCTATCCAATCAGATAATAAGAATGAATGCAAATTGAGTCATTGAGCCAGTGTGGTTTTAATAAAGCAGAGAAAGATCTGTGCAGAATGCAGTTTGCTGAGCTAATAGAGAGACTTGTTGACTGCAAAACAAAACTGAGCATTGCTGTGTGGATCATTGTGACTTAAATTAATGACAGAGACTCCCTTACTCAAACATGGATCATCAGTGGGGTTTTTCATTGTAAACATTGGAGTGAGTGATGAGGGCAATGCCTACCAAGTGGAAAAACGGATTTGTGATTTTTATTAGCAGGGCACTGGAGTTCTATATATTAGGAGGAAAACAAAGAGCCTGATCTCACTTGGGGATAAAAAGGGATAAAAGGGATTATGTATATGTATACACCCCATATGTGTAGACATCCACAAATATGACTTTTACTCATTAGAGTTACAAAGTCCTTTTTTTGGATAAAGGGAATAAATTTACATATATATATGTGTGTGTGTATATATATAAATGTATATCCCCCATTTGTATAGATATCAACAAATATGGCTTTTATTAACTAAAGTTACAAAGTCATGCCAGCAAGCATAATCAAGACTTAGGACATACTTCTTAGTCTGCGTTTGAAAGGATATTAGCAGGACAATGAATAACTGATGAATTTGAATAATCTAGAATCTATGGCCTTTTTAATCCTTCATAAAATGGGATTGGTTATTACACTATAGTCTTCTTCTGACCTTAAAATGAAGTTTAAAAAGAGAACTGACATACATCATTGCAACCTTTCCATTTGCCCTCTGTCATAACTTCTGGGTGTCGGATTTGTTAAGGTGGGCAGTAGGCAGGCCTCAACAACTACAATACCTGAGCTTGGATTTTGCTTGTTCCACTGGCTCCTTTATTTGTCCTCAGACAAGTCATCTAAGCCAAAGTTTCAAAATCATCAGCCTAACACTGATATTGCACCATCATTAGTGCTCAGACACCCCTTTGGGACCTTTGATCCAAAATCATAAACTAAAATCAGCTTTGCCTAAGCAGAGCTCTGATCCTTTCAGGGAGTTCTTTTTTGTGTTGCAGGAAGGCTTAGTGGCATTATTCAATGGCATGCTCTCCTATCAGAGAGTGTATGTATAAGGCTGAGAACACGTATAGGTATAAAGATCAGAAAAGCTAAAATTAGCCATCACCATTAAAGTAATTCTTTTGCTGAGGCTCTTTTATCAGTTGCTGCTGTTAATGGCACCCCTACCTGGATGGAAAGACATAATCTTCCCAGGAGAAACACTTTTCCAGGCAACTTCAAAAGTTTAGGGGCTAATCTGTGCCTTAGATGCTGCTGCCCTACATCACTGCTCTTAAACCAGACCAAAATGACTCAGCACCGCCTGTTGCTTTAGAACAGCAAACCCAAACCTTGTGTGGAGACCAGAAGTGGTATATTTTTCTGCAGTTGCCTCACAGCAGCAGCCAATGGTGAAGACTTCAGTGTAAGAAAGCTAACGGGCTGGGCTCTGAGGCTTCACTCCTTATAGTATGCGGACTCCTTCTATAAACCCTCATCAAATCATTTAAATACAGTGTCCACATCTGTTCATTTCTAAAACAAGACCTGATTCAAAGCTCATTTGTCTCAAAATACAGTAAGATAACAGTATGGTTTTGATTCACTATAGTTTTTTAACAAAAGGTAAAGTCACTTTAACAATAGACTTTGTGTGTGCATGTGAAATGTGTATATGGGCTAAAAAATCTGAGCTCTTGTATGCAAAATTTAAAACAAAGTGGGGTTTTTTTAATAAAATAGTTTTCCATTTTTATCATAACTTTCTGGCTTTCAGGAAACTTACTATTTCTACTTCCATTTCAAAAAGAAACTTTTATTGGAAAATATCTATAAAAAAGAAAATGCAAAATAATTGGCATGTTTCAGCCAGCTTATCTACGAACACTGCAGATTTTACTTGGTTATTTCCTTCCTTGAAATCTGTTCTTGCATTATCACACAGAGATAAGAAATCTGCTGAGAGTACCCTCCACTCCAAGGGCCCCTCTTGGCTATGAAGAACTAGTTTAAGAACCACACACTGGCTGTTCTCCCAGCTCCAGCATACAGGGAAGATCAGGAGCCCACCTGGTAGTCGCTAAGCCCTGGGCAGTCTCTGCTTCACAGGACCTAAGAGGCACAACACAAATGACACTGGCTCTGGGGAGGCTCTGGCTCACACTAAGAGTTGTTGCGGCCCCTGCAGGACTCCAGAGGGTGATTCCAAAGGTAATCAGATAATTTTGCTCCCCTGACTGCAATCATTCCTCTCCTGCCTGAAGCGCAGGAACCGAGTAACTGAGTGTAAAATCCTTTAGGTCTCTCTTCAGCTCTAGGCTGTAGAAGCCAAATTTCTTCAATTTCTTTTTTTTCACTGTGAAAATTGGATATACAAATCAAAACCAGTACTGCCGGCTCTTAACGATTTTACTGTTAATCACAGCCACTAGTCAGCCAAACACATTACACAATAAACACTTTCTTTTCAAGTTATGAAAACTCCAGAACAAGAAGCCCAGAAAACAGATGGCTATTTTAAAAGCTCTAAGGCACTTATTTGTTTAAAGAGAAAACTCAGGAGTTTTAAGCCAATCATGATTTTCAGCTCTGAGTCATGATTTTTGAATACTTGGTCTTAGCAAAGGTAGGGGAACCACTGATTTTGTAGATTAAAAATGTTATGGGTGCAGTCCTGAATACAGTTTTGTGCATACACTGTTCTTTGAGAAGCACTCTGTGTAAGAGAGAGGAAGAAGAAACAAATATCATGCAGTGGTTTTTATGGCAGCTGCCCTTTTTTAAACTATTTTGTGGAATGTGTTAGAACAATAGCACTTCTCACTGTAAGAGTTGTAACAGTCTCAGGGAGGCACTAAGTCTAAAATGCTGTCTTTGAATGAGAGTTTGTCAAAGTCTATTATTTTCTTCCCTTTTAATAGGTTTTCTTTATGGCTCACTTTTTGTTTGTCTCCCTTCTTTTGTCTTACTACCTCTGCAGCACTGCAGATCCTCAGGATCTGAGGATATTGAGGTGCCAGAGCAAGTCCAGCCAGAGAAGAGCAACCAGGCTGGTGAAGGGATTTGAACACAAGTCCTGTGAGGAGAGGCTGAGGGAGCTGGGGTTGTTTAGCCTGGAGAGGAGAAGGCTCAGGGGAGACCTCATCGCTCTCTACAACTACCCGAAAGGAGGTTGTAGCCAGGTGGGGGTTGGTCTCTTCTCCCAGGCAACTATCAGTAACACAAGAGGACATGGTCTTAAGCTCTGCCAGGGGAGGTTTAGATTGGATATTAGGAAGAAATTCTATACAGAGAGGGTAATCAGGCATTGGAATGGGCTGGCCAGGGAAGTGGTGGATTCTCCATCTCTGAAGGTTTTTAAGATAAGACTGGATGTGGCACTTAGTGCCATAGTCTAGTAAGGACAGTGGTAGTGGATCAAGGGTTGGACTTGATGATCTCAGAGGTCCTTTCTAATCGACTGGTTCTATGATTCTATGATTCTATGATCACAACAGAGAGGAGATCACTTCCATATCAAATAACATGGTTCCATAAATCTTGAGTCATAGTTGCCCAAATATATTCCGTTTCTCTTCTCTGGGTATATTCACCAACTGCACATGACTTCTAAAACTTACGCTTTTTACCTCAGTTTTCTTCAAACTTTAGTGTAAGGGACATCTCTTATCTGTCACAGAAGTGCTCACCAGACTGTAATTTTTTTGACAAAGATGAAACTGGAGAAATTCTATAAATGTTGCCAAACAGACTGTTGCTACCAAAGGCACACATCATGGTTAAAGCCACTGTTTTCTCTCTAGTTCTGTATTATACTGAGAAACACAGGCTTGGTTTTTTAATTAGTAATAACTGTTCAATCAGAAGGGCCTTAACAATGACAATGCTGGATAGTTGGGACAATTTCAGCAGGTTCTAAAGAGCCAAGTGGTCAAATAGTGTAGCCAAGACATTTATGCTTGGAGAGAAAACTTAAGGTAACAAAACTTGAAAGAGTCAGTTCTCCATTCGCTTTCACGCTTCTTTGTGACCATCATAAAAATTCTGTGCTGTGGAGACTATTTACACATGGAATATCTGGTGGGTTGTTTTTTTGGTTTTGGGGTTTTTTGTGTTGTTTTTTTTTTTTTTTTTTCTGTTAGGCAACTGGATCAAATAATCAGTTAATAACAAGCAGAAGTAAATCTCACATGAGTATTGAACCAGAAATTCCTGAGGACCAGAAGTATAGTCTTAGAGATCCGTCACTTTCCACCTTAGATATAGGTGTTCATTGGACATATAATCAGGCACTATATCCCAAGAAATAAAGCCACTCTTGGAATTGACACAGTAACAGACTGTATTTTGTTTTCTAGCATATAGCTTTTCAAATGTTACAAATGCTACAGTTTTAGCAAGGAAAGAAATTTGGTTACTTTGAGGGTCTCAATCACTGTCAGCCACTAACCCTCTCCTTTCGCACAAGATTGTAATTTTCTCTAAACATGCTTTGTTTTGAATCTAAAAGCAAAAATCCTTGGATTTCAAACAGAACAAAAGAAAGCTGCCAAAAGAACCTTTGGAAGAAATGCGCATCTTTCTTTTCAAGAAAGTATCTACACCTCAATCTAAGAATAATTGCAACAGCTTTTGAAATTCAGGATCTTCTCCTTCCTCTTGTGACAAAGCATGGAGTAGGGCATAAATAGGACACAATCTCTCACATAGTTAATATTTCTTTTCCAGTGACTAAACAATGCAGGTCTGAAGCTTACTGTGATGTCCAAAAGGAGCTAAATACTTTGAGCATTACCTGACTGAGGAACTCCTGGTCCTTGACAATGAGCACTCACATAATCTTGGTACCAGCTTAGTTCTTTGTGGACCTCACTCCTTGACCTTTGGTGTCATCCCTTCATCAGCTCCATCTCTGTCCTCTTTCTCAGTGGTTGACTCCAGTGAAGTTCACCTGTGAGGCCTATAAAGCATGGATTTCATGTTGTGAATGCCTTTGCCAGTTTTCAGAGCTGAGCCTTGACAGTCACAAACTGTCACAAACAAGTCCCAGCGTAGTGGCTCTGGCTCAATTCAGTATTCACCCTGTACCAGAAGAGCATAGAAGGTAAAGCTTAGTTTGGTCATTTACACTCAAACAGAGCAGCAGCATCTTAAGCAGTACCGCTGCACTTTCAGGGTCACAAGGAGATACAAGTTGGTGACTTATTTATGTGACATAATGTGCACAGTGCATCAAGGAAGTGACATTGCTGAAGTTATCAGTACAGGAGCATTGTTCTGATAAATTATCATCACATATATATTAATAAGAAACAGAACAATGGATGCTTTATCATTCACTAATATTTCCTTTTGGTCAAGCTTGATGACTGTATTAGGATCAGGGCCTAGGAATCCCTGTGTTTCTGTCAGGGAGAAAATCCATTTACATACAAGTGAAGCCACCTGCCTTTTGTGAGAGTTGAGTGCAAACTCCAGTTTGTAAGTTATGTAGTTGAATTTATGCAAGATGTAACACAGTCTTGATGTGTTGCTCTGTGACATTTACCTTGCTCATCATGTTTTTTCAAGTCACAGTGGGGAACAATGCAAACACTGCATCAAAAGGAAATAATGTGAGGAAAACTGCTTGGGTTTTTGAAGGAATACGCTGCAGTATTAGGGAAACACTGTGAGGATAATGACTTTCCTGTCCTTTGGTGTGATTAAGTGCATAAATGTTCTGGGTTTAAGGTCACATTGGTAACTCAAATGTTCTGGTATTTGAAGCTGTAGGATATATGTCAGTTTAAATCCAGATAGCCAGGGATTAGTATTAAGGCTTATTTTAATACAGAAGCCACACAGGATTAAAGGAACTACTTGCTTTTCTTCTCATACAGAGAGGGTGAAAATAACTCCTGAAGAGCTCAAGATTTATGCATCATTTGTTCTGATGCTGCTAAGTAGAGCATTGTGATGTCTTTTTGTGTAAAGGTGACCTTAAAGCAGCAGGAGTACCCCAAGATGTTTATCTGGCCCCTGTCAAGACGTGAGAGATCTGAAACTGTATTTATGGGCAGATTTATAGCACCAGCAAGAACCTGATTATACCAAGAATTCTTCAAGGGTTTTCAGGCAAAACCCTCAACATGAGTATTTTATTTAAATATTTATTGAATTCTATACTGTGTCTCATAAAACACATTTGTATTATTTAAATGTCTTCCACATGACTATTTATGAGTCCTGCTTCTAATCTAGCCCTTTTAATCAAGTCCTCTTTATTTTAAATTGAACCTCTACATTGGGATTATACTGCGTATTGCTGATTTATATCCTAAATCATTTGCTTTCTACAGTTTTCCAAAATAAGACCCAGGCTGCCAAAGACTGGCATGCTGGAGTTTCTGCTGGAGCCTGCCTGCCAGCAGATGAATAGCAGTCTTCTGAGGACACATACAGATTAAGGCAAATAGCACCATTCCCCTGTTGTCATTAGGGAAACAAAATATGTTTCAAATAGTTTAAATTCAGCTATATCAGTTATGACCTTCTAGTCTGACTTGTTCCAAAGGGCCGACCAAAAAAAATTAACCAGACATTCCAATTTAAAGCCCACGGCTCTCCTCTAGAAAGTAGTCAGACTTCTAGGAAGACATTCTTTCTTGTCACAGAGACTATGAACAACTGGGAATTCAGTACACTCAGTCCTCAACTACCCTTCACTGTTAAAAACATGCAACTACAGCCTGAACTGTAGCAAGCCTTTCAGATACTCGTAACAGGCATCACACTTGTTCAGTTCAACCAGTGCAGCTGTGTGTGTATGTGCATATTCTAGTATGCACATACATACTAGTTTGGGGGAAACTTCACCAGGATAAGCAAAGCTTAAAGAGACACAGAGTTCAACTGGTGCAACATCATATTTTTAATGAAACTGATACAATTCCTCTGTGTAATGAACTGGTTTTGAGACCCCACTGCCTTGTCTGCATCATCATTTATACCTACAAGAAAAGGGTACCTTACCAAATCAGCAGAGGGGATACTTATGATCAGATCAAAAGTTCTCAAGGCAACCGCAAAATCAAGGCTAATCTAATAACAACTTAATGCCTTTCCTGTTAGGTTTCCTATTTTCAAAGCAATTCAGGAAATGGCAGGGACTATAGGTCAGTATGATCAACCTCCACAGGCCTCTGAGTATGATGGGAAATTGGTTATTTGACATGCGTCTGTTTCCATCTGAGTTTCCTAGCTAAGCAAATTCCTCTGTGTAAATAATCTCATCAGGTGACAAAGGACAGATACTGTCCAGCCTGTACTCTGTATGCAAGGTGCCAGAAGTTCTAGGACATTGTATCAGTGGATCTCAGTGAAATGAAATCCTGTCCAAGAGTCCACATGACTACAACTATCTTACTAAGCACAGTGAAGGTCCTTGCAGCATCCTCCAGTACAACAGCACCAGAGTAACTCTCTACACTGCAGTACCCTGGTGTCCTGCCTACTGGAAGAGTTGATTCCTACCCAGCTCAGTAAGCTACAGTCCTCAAAGGCTGTCAGCCCGCAAGAGAGAAAGAGCACTCAGAAGATGCAGTATTTCACAGATTCACCCCTGGAACATGGCAGGGATCAAGCTCCAGCTGTGGCACACATACAGTGTGCCAGCTCTGCAACTGCTCTGCAGTTCACTGTTAGGGAAGGTGTTGGGCTATGGAAAACAAAAGGCAGGAGGAGGTGAAAATTGATTGAAGGTCTATTTAATGTCTTTGGCTAGATCGCCTGGCAAACATACTATGCTGGAAAGGTCTAGTTCCTGTTCTTTGCTCCTTCAAGATCTCCCATCTGCAGCATGGGTGTGGAGGAGGGTATGCTCCACAGCTAGCTAGCTGTGAATAAGCAGAGACTGTATTTATCTAAGAAGTCCCCTTCCTGAGTAGCCCAAATGGCCGGTGAACAACGGAGTGCAAATTCTTGCCTTCCTGTCTCTCTTTGTCCTCAGGAACAGGGAGTGCAACACATCTGTATGTTTTGAGGTAGTCAGAGGCCACAATGCCACACACAGACACACGAGAAGAACTAGGATCTGCCTCAGTCCATATGGTTGTCAAATATATTCTGATACCTACATATTATCCCTTGCTTTGTAAGAATAAGCTTATTTGCTCAAGCTTTTTATATGAGGCATGACTCTACTGCTGTCTACCTCAGTTGTTCTGCAGGAAATCTGCAGTCTCTCACTGAAATTATAGCAAGTCCCATATTTGCTGTGTATATGTTATGTAAGAGTTACTATTCTGGGCTATGCTAAATTTAAAACAGAAATCTATCAGGGACTCCTACCAGCAACTTGAGCATTGAAATGTTCGGAAGGATCTCCTTCTTTGATTAGGCAGATTGTGAGCAGAAAAGCAGAGTTTAGAAGCTTAATTTAAGTCCCAGTTCAAGTCAAAAGAGAAAATTGTAAAACCCAGACAAATTGTCAATGATACTATAATTTAATCTACTCCCAGAATAAAATTTTCATTACAGTGACATGTAATATTTATAAGAGGGAATATCCTCAGGCCATTCACCAATAGATTAAGTTCCTTACCTTTCCTAGCTAGGGAGGGCCTGTTGTATAAGTGATACAAACCATGGATGGTCTACAGTCAAGCCACGTAGGCTTACTGTAAACTTGTGAAAATAAGCTTTCTTTACTCATGAATGTTCATGGCTTTTGGTGAGGTTGACACAGAGACCTTGTACTGCTTTACATCCTAAATGTGACTTTTAACTGCTTTTGATGGTAGTTAAAAATGTCAAGTGAATGCCACAGAGTACATGATAGATTGTTTGTTGCTTTCACCTAATCAGCATTTTATTAAATAACAACAATAATTTGATAACAACTTAATTTACCAGTGCTAAGAAAATTAAGGAAAAAAAAGAGCTAACAATGAAAGCTAGATTTTCAAATGTTTCCTGGCACTTAAGTGTACGGCATAAACCTGTAGAAACCTAGATGTTTTGATCAATGTTTGTAGCATAGTGAATACACAGTCTCTGAAAACTTTTCATTCAGTGACAGAGGACGGCAGCCTGCAAAAAGGCTTAAATAACTCTTTTTGGAAAGCTTTAGCAAGAAGGTGGATAAAATGATAGTCCCCAAAGGATGATGCTGTGACAAACAGGTCAATATCTGAAACAGTGACTGGTCCCACTTTGCTATCTACCCTACTCCAGGGCAGTCTCATTCAGTTCAAATCCAGCTCCAAAGGCTATGTAAGCCCTCAGAAGGCGCAGGAGCTTTCTCTCCCATCTTTCCCAAGCCTCTCTGTGCCTGCTGTGTGTTGGTGTAGCCTGGCACAGGGGAAAGCCCATTCAAACTGGGCGTAAATCACCTTTCTCCACCAGGCTCTGGGTGACACCGCAGACTGCCACCAGCATTTGAGGAATGATGGAGCTGGTCAACAGATTATTTTTCCCAAATAACCGCTTACAATTCAACATTCTACCAGAAAACATTCTCACAGGCCAGGCTAGGTCAAATAAGGTGCCTGAGGATTATAAATCTTTGTGAAACACTGGGAGCTATGGTTTTCATGTACAAGGAATTGGTTGCAGGCCCAGCCTGAACTCTATAATAGTGTATATTTATCATCATGCTTTTTTACATGTTCAGCAACTGGTGTGTTAGAGTATGAGCAGCAGTCCTTTGCTGCCGATGTGGTTCCCACGGGGAAGGTGCCTTCTGATACTCTGGGAAGGAGCTGAGGCTCATTGAGACACCCGAAAATCCCCATTCCCTCCCAGCACCGGGAAGTACCACAGTGGGGCTAGGGAAGCTTCTGCTGCTCGCTCACTGTGCGGAGAAGGAGGCGGCCCTAGAACACTTTGAAATGCTTTTACTTCTCTCCGTGACAAGAAGGACACCGGCGTCCTCAGCCGGCCCCACTCCGGGGCTGGCGATGCCTCGTCCGTCCCGTCCGGCTCCTGCCACCAGCCCTCAGGAGCCACAAGATGGCGCTGCGCGGGGCTCCCAACATGGCCGCAGCACGGGGCGGGAGCGGCGGGAGCGGGAGCTGGGCTGGTACCCCCGCGGCTCCGCGGGGCGAGCTCCTTTTCCAGCGGGAAAGCTGCAGGTTGAGTGCAACCCAGAGCCTCGGGTGTGACAGCCTGTGCCTTTGGCGGGGCTGGGCCAGCACCTGGAGCAGGTCTCAAGTGCCACGGAGGAGAGCCATTGTGCTTGCTGGGGACACAGGCTCAGCCACCCAAGCACGCTCCGAAGGGCTAGAAGACCCTTGCTTATGGTCAAGCAATAATAGCTAACACACACACATACACACAGAGCTCTTCTTGTCATCCAGTTTTCAGTTTACTTTTTCTTTCATTAAAAAAAAAATAAAGAATCATATGAAGGTCTGCAGCCAAGTCCTATTACAGGTCAGCAGCAAAGCAGGGCTCAAGCAGCAGGCTGCTGAGCTGCTGGCCCTTCTGGGAGTGCTCGTGCTTCAGCTGGGAGAATCAACATAATCATTGCTGCGTGCAGCCAGACCTATTCAAACAAAAGCTTTCATGGAGCTGAAACCCAAAATGTGACTGAAACCCTGTGTATCAAAAGCAGAGAAATCCCATCCAGTTCTGATGCGCTGTCAACATTAAGGAGGCTAACTGGGATCTTACACCTCCAAAGCATTACCACTGCAACTGGTAGATGACTATAACTGTGCCACGTTCCAATCCAAAGAGAAGATAAACAGCAGGCTAAAGAAAAGAAGGTTTAGAGACAAGTAGTTGTACAGAAAAATCTTTCTTTTTATCTTCTGAACAACAATGAAGCTGTTTTGAAAAGTCGCAGGTCTGTAGTCCATGAGTAGTTGCAGATTGCAGATGCATTAATGAGAAAACTCTAAAATTTACAAAAATGTCTTCACTTTTAGAACACTGGTGCCATTGGTGTAACTTGTGATGGGGGTCAATGCCATAGGAGGGATTTTAATTTAGGTCTTTTCCCTCTCAGCCCATCTCAGCTTTGGTAACACTAATATGATAGAAAATTATCCTCATGGGGCCAGCTACGCCTTTGGAAATTTCCAGGGTGGGGTTCTCCTTCATGCTGAAGTGGTGTTTAGGTGTTGAGAGAGCATCATACCTTGTCTTCTTCCCAGGACCCTTCTGGCAATTGCATGATCCAAAATCAACACCAAAAGGAGTGGATGGGCTTTAGAGGACACTTAGAACCCCTGGAAAATCTCTATAAAATTATATATTCTTCTATTTTCCTGCAAAATCACCCTGCCAGATCATCCCTGCCCCATCTAGGGCAGTGGTAGGGCAGAGACGACCTCCTTGTGGCTGCATCATCTCTCACAGATCCTTGGAGGACATGTGAGTTTGCAGCAGTTCCACTGTCTTCAGGGTAATCCTGTGATTGAGCATGGAGGCATTTTCTTCCCTCTGCCATCCCTCCTGCAGGTTTTTTCCTTGTGAAGGGATGATCTAAGCTCATATGATTTGGAATTCAACATTTTTACCCTAATAGCAACTGTAGTGCACTTCCCAAGGGGAAATAAAGGGTTTTGCTTCACTGCCACTGTTGAGCAGATGCTTAATAGTCTGTACAAAGTATATCTCTGTGCCAAAATTCAGGCTTCTCCTTTAAGTAACTTACAAACTAGCTTTCTGGAAATGCCTTCTGCTTATTTAAGTGCCAGCGCTGCCCTCATCACTGGGGGAGGAGGGGAGAGAGCCGAAATATGAGGTCATGTTGTAGTCATGTGACTGCTGCAGCATCTGTCAACTGTGATACAATTACTAAGCCATAACTGTGCATTTATGACATTCAAACCTGCTCAGCAAAGCCTCTCCTCCTCTCTGGTGCCTTTGCCCTTTCTCTGCTTAGGGATCATCTTAAAAGTTGCCTAAGCAAACCTGCACCATGAATCACAAAGCATATATTTTGGTGTTCCTGTTGTACCAAATATTGCATTGTACCATGAAAATCACATTCTAATTAAATCCTTTCCCTGTAAAAAGCTTCGGGGCAGTCTCTTGGGTGGGACTGTTTGGAGTGGCAATTTTAACCTCTGCGTTTCAGGAAAGCTCTGAGCCTGCTAGGCTGAGCAGGAGCGAATGCTCTCTCCTGCCTGGAGGAGCTTGGGTTTGAGACCTTTTTCCAAACTATCTGCGTGATTCTTCCCTCAGCTGCAGTGTGGCTGCATAGGCTGTGCAATCACTGGATAAAGTAGTTTGTTGGTTTTTTTTTTTTTCAGATACTGTTTCATGAGTACAAAGATAGCCAGATCCGTTGTGAGTTACGTCAGGAGGTGCAGCAGCACACCAGTGTTTTCTCTCTCTCTGCAGCCTGCCTTCTGTATTGCAGACTCAGAATCATTGCCAGCACAGTGTGGACACATTCCCATTGTTTACAAGTTTCCATTTTTATTTGGTGAGCCATGGCAGAGAAGAATGCATACAGACTGTGTACTGGGTAAACCCTGAATTATTAGAAGCATAGGTATATTTCAATGCATAGGATCCAGCAATATCCAGCAATATTGGTTGCAAGTAGTAAATTCATTGGAACTATAAAAGTCCTTGTAGATTAGCTCCTGTAAGATACAGGTTAATCATTATATTACTGATATGCAGATTTTTTAGGAAAAATATAAGAACCTTCATGCCATACAACATCTCATCATCAACAGAGACCAAGGTCGATGCTTAGGGAATGTTTCTCTCAAAAGAGTGTTTTCTTCTTCTAGAACACTGTGGCATTTCTTGGCAAAGCTGAACAGTTTCCTGAGTCGGAAGTTGCATTTGGATGGTCATATTTAATAGCCAAGGGTGGAATCATCCTCCACAAATCTTTCAAATCTTTTTAAAGCACATTTATCCATTTTTTCTGCTATAACTGATGGCTATGAGTCACAACAGTATTAAGCGCCATGTTAAAATGATTGTTTTCTGATTGTTTAAAATGTGCTGCCTGGCAATTTCCTTACTTTTCAGTTCACATCAGTTCACATTTATCTCATATGTTAAGCACCATAAAACTATTAGTCACATTTGATGAGTTATAAGCTGATGCAGTACTCTCTCCCCACTCAGCAGAGAACCAGAGAGAAAAGGAAGAAGAATTAAGATCTTTTCTGGCAGCATTTTGGCTGTCTCTGACACTGGTCCTGATGATGTGGGAGATGAACTGTACTCTGCATCTACCCTACAATACCCATCATACACCCCTAAAAAAATCTGGTAAAGGAGGAATGCAGAAAGTCTAAGACTGTTGTAGCTGTTCATTAGAAAAGGTGAATAGAGGAGAAAAAAGTTCACCAACTATTCTCCTTAAAGCTTGGAATCCCTTCTGCTTCTACAGGCCCATGAGAGGGAAACTACATATTCAGGTCTAAGTTCCTTCCCGCATTTGCTAGTGGGAAGAAGGACACCTACTCAGGTGACAGTGAGCAGAATGTTAAGGCAGGCTAAAGATCATAAGATGAACATACTAAAGTATATTAAGGATGTGTTGCCCAATAATGCATCAGGATGGAAATCGCAATCACTGGGAAATTTGTGATCCACAAATAATTACTACAGAGCCTACAAAACTTGGCAGAGGCTAGCTGATTAAGATAATGTCTATGGGAGAGATTTCTGTGAATGCTGGCAAGGGAGAAGTTACCTGGACCTTGAATTCAATTTGCTAGCAAAATCCTTAGTGACTAACCCAGCTCTGTATCAATAACAGTGAGAATGAGACCATCCTTTACATACCCAAATTTGAATCAGCTTCATCCAGTGCTTTAGTATTTTAACTAAAATGTGTGCTATGAATGTGATGTCTGCAACCAACTGGGGACAGAAATTATATCACATCCTTTGGGAGAAAATGGAATTGTATGTCTGTATGTACTTGACATATGAGAAAATTCAAGAAAAAAGACCCACAGAAAAGAAGTGCAGGCTTCATATTCACTCCTAGGTATAGTTGTCTAGTAGGAGGCATATAAAAAGTAGCATGAAGTCATCCCCACAGTATTTAATGAATTAAGGAGTGCTATCAGCCCAGCTTCTCACTTTGGACTGTTAAGTGCAGTTCAGGCTGAAGGCTGTGAGTTCTGAACACCAGCTGTAAGTTTGCCCTCTGCCCTCTGCTTGTCTCCTTGTTGCTTCCAACTCTTCCCATGCATTCCCGATCCCTGCAGGAGCTAGGTTTTTCTCAGACTGAAATCTCCTTGGAGAAGGCAACATCTTATTGTAGGCCATAGTATAATAGCTCCTCCAGCTACAGCAGGGTATCCGTGAGACGTGTTACTATGAATGCCTTAGTTTGTACATGTCGTATTTTGCATTTGATAAATAAGCTGTGCTATGAGAGAGATTTCCAGATGCAAGAAATTCTGTGAGAGCTTCCTTAATAGAAAAAGCATTTGATGCTTGAAAGAGCATAGTAACAAGTTGGCACTGCATCTAAGCCTTTTATAACAGTTTAATTCACACCCTCTCTCCAAATGTAAATTAATCCAGATTGGGAAATGTTGGAAATCTGAAGCAGTGTATGTAATTTGGTACTAACATAGGGGTGGGGAAGGAAGAATAAAGGAAAACATCCTGCTCAAACCCTTATATGAGCATTGAGCCAATGTTTTTAAGCCTTCTAGTCTTGAGATTAATAGTACTGCTAAATCCAACAATCGAAAACTGAGTGTTGAACCTCAAACTTCCATGACCAGACCTGATGAAAATTATAGTGTTTGAAAGTTTGCAATTCAGCTTTCCACATTTTCTTCAAAATCTGGAGGGCAAGAGTTTCAATGAAACCAAAGTTAGGACTTTGTAAGTTCCTCCAGAGCACAGATTTTGAGGCAAAATAAACCTCTCTCTTAGATCTTAATAAAAACAATATGGTACAAAAATATCATTCTTGCAAAAAAAGGCCTTGCTGTGCATGTAGAGGAAAAACACACATATACAGACTGAATCACATTTGGAAATGTTTTTCTCTGTTTACGTGGATATTCTGTAACATGGTTGCACTTTTTTAAACAAAATTTTCCCCTCTAATTATGGCTTTTTAAAAACCAGGCCACTTCCCATTAAAATGTTCGTAGGCATACCCTCGCAGAGCAAGGGCTGGCATCGTGCAGTCAGTCACACAGGTGGCAGGGCACTTGCATAAAAGCTGCCATTAGCAGAAGCTCTCCTCTGCTGGTTCTGATTATTGCACTTAACTCTTTTCCATCCTCTTTTGAAAGGATGGGTGTATCAAGCCCCTAACCTGGGAGCTGTCAGAGGTGAGCCCGTGTTTGTGTAGGTGATAAAAATGAAATGGAACATATTTTGGTTACTGCAGATTACCATCTGAAAAAGGTATGACCTAGCAAACAGGACTCATTCACCATGGCTACAAGAGAATTAAATTAATGAAGATAGCAGTAGTTTTGTAGTCTGTGTGTTAATGCGGCACCACTGCATGAAAACACACAAAACTGATTTCCACATAACTACACTGCATCCACCCCTCCTGCCAGGAAAGGACTTCAGATGTTGAACTCAACTGATGTTGTCTCTGATGTTAGAGTACTCTGTAGGGTCATTCATAATTAAGGTCATTCATAAACACAGTATTTTTACTGTCTTGGAGTAGAGCAGACTGTATTACTTTCCTCCGATGTCTTTACTATGTGCATTTGTTTCTGCAAATGCTTATATTTCTTTGTCTGTCTCTTTAGGTTTCTTGTGATTAGTAAAATAATGGTGATCCACCCACAGGAAGCAGCAATGTCTTCACTGTTTCCAGCTAGGGGATAACACAAAGAATACAGTTCCCTGTCTCAAAATATTAAGTGGACTTCTCTACTGTCTTTTTTTGGTAACATGAAGCAGTATGGCGAGTAAGGGAACTGGGATTTGTCTGAAGCCAACATGCAAATCTGGAACAACTGTCCAAGCTTGAAATTAAAATATTTAAAACCATTACTCCCAGCATTTTGGCAGTCATTCTAGTGAATGGATGATCATATTACTTATTTCTGGGAGAGGAAGGGGGCACAAATTAGAATATGTGAGAAGTGAGAAGTCCAGTTTCATTTAAGAATTTATGAATTCAAAAGCAAGCCCATTTTGATCTGGGAAGAAACAACTCTCTGAAAATATTTTGCATGGCTTCAATCACACTTAATCACTCTTTGCCACAGAAATCTTCCTCAGGAAAAGTGCTGGAGTTGTCTGTGCCTGAAAACCTTTTGTTTCTCTCCTGCACTTCTCAGCTGCACAAAGGCTATGTAAAATTTATTTCCAAATCAAGATCTGCTTTGTTTGAATTCATCCACTGATCAAATTTTCCACCCATCTCGGAAGGGGAGTTTTCAGGTTATGGAAATGGAAGGTCAAGAAGGTTGCAGTCACCTTTAAGAGACAACTCTGGCGTGTACTTTACATCAGAAGATGGAGGGGGTGAGAGGTGTGCATCCCCTGTTCCCACTGACATCACTTATCCTTCAAGCCTTGTTAATTAAGTGATGAGTTCATGGCTGAGTTTTGAGAGAACTTGAACTAAAGGATCAGATTATCTGTAGTTCTAGGTCAAAACTTCAGCTTCAGTCTCTCTTTCATCCATATGCAGCTTGAATCCAAGTTTTAAAAGGTGTTCATGTGCCACACAAAGAGCCCACTCAAGTACTTTTGAAAATCCAGTTGTAAAATGTGACAGTGAGATCTGCTGAGTATATTGTGATAACTTTTTCTCTTTTTTTCCCAAAGAGATAGGAGCTGAGCTCAGTTGAAAACTGGTACCATTGTTTGCAGTTTCAAACAGTTATACATACATTTAACAAAGTTGATTCCTTTGTATATATCTGTGAAAGAAGCCAGCTTACCCCTAGCTCAGCATTTTCTGTCATTAAAAACAGAACCCATGAGAGCAATAAAGAAAATAGCAAAATGTTGGTGAACACTACCACTGGTATAAAAGAGCCAGTCAGGCGGAAAATATTCAAAACCAAACTATCACCTCACACACAGGAAAAAACCCAACTCAGTCTAATAGTGCATCTAGCCTTTACTAGAACGTTCAGGACTCCTGTATCTTCAGAATTCTTTTCTCATCCTGAACCAAAGATCAACACATTGCAAAGATGCTCTCTCAAATATATTTTTAAAATCAAGGAAAGAGTGAATTTCATGTCTTTAAAGCATCTTTCCTTCTTACTAATTGACAAACCCCTTTAATTAATTCAGAGTTAGTTTTCCTGGCAGTAGTGGGAGCTCTTATAAAATATCAGCTTCAGCAAAATTCTGACTTTTTGAATCCAGGAAATAAAGAGTTTAGGTCAACATTCAGGCAACCTTTATTTTTCCCTTCTGGGAGCTGGCAAGGGAAAGAGGGAACTGGCAGTATTTGCTGAGCTGATTATTGCTGTATCAAATGGTGGAAGACTTAGTAAACTATGATAGTAGGAAAGATGGGAGGCCATACCTTCAGATGAGGGCTCAGCCTCACAGTGCTCATCACTCCTGTGGGTGACATCAAAAGAATATCCATACAGACAGATATATTTACATACCCTGAGATAGCTGCATGCCTCTTTTCATGACCGAGTTCTGTACCTTGAATCAGTACTGGGAAACAGAGTCATTTTAGCCACTGGCACTTGTGCGAAGTAAAGTAGGGAAAATATTCTGTGGGCTTAGCAATATACGTGTGACTAAATATTGATATCTGGTGAGTAGGGGAAAAAATGAAATTCAATTATTATGGAATTGTTTCTAGGAAATTGGGTCAGAGCATGCATGTAAAAGGAAGTGTCACTTTGAATACAGTCCACTTTTCCATAGAGAAGGTGTGCCTGTGCAGTAGTCAGTTAGACACTATGTTCTCTGAAAGTCACTCACTGAAAAGGGGAATTATTTCCATTAAATGTATATTGAGCATTGCTATAAAGGCTGAAGTGACTATTGCTTTATTATCCTTTGTATTTCCTGCTTTCTCAGAGGTTTGAATTACCCTGAGATCGAGTTTATGGAACCAAGTGAGCAGTCCTAACCATATGTTAGCAAAGCTTTCCAGCAAAGTAATGTTTTTAATAAGGACATACTTTTGTAGATCTTAGAGGTTCTTTGGGTGCTTGCAGTTACTATTGCAACAACAGCACTACCAAAATGAAATAAACAGAGAACTGTGACTCTGAAGGCCTGTTCTCTCTACTGTTATATGGAAAGATGTTGTCACCACCCACTGAAATCTTTGGCATGTGAAGTTATCTGGTTCCACGTTGATTACAATAAACACCTAAGAAGAAAGTGATGGGCCTTTTCTCCTTCCTGTCCATTTTCTGACAGGATATACATAACCATGTCTGAGGAAATTTCCAACACACTCTTTTCCAACTCTGTTAAACCATTAGCTTTTTAGAAGCTATTGGCATTTAAGGAGTTTCTCATCCTTCACAGTGAGCTACTTACAGCCCTGCATATGCTGGGTTCCCCAGCCTTGATTTCTGTCCTCAGGTCTGTTTTTGAATCCCCTCCAGCACTGTCCACATGCCAGATGTGGACATGACAAGCTGTTGAAAAAGACAGCCAGAGGGACTTATCCTTTCCATCCCAGTGCAAGGTGGGTTCAGGTCCTAGTGCAGGACTGAGTGGGGGTATTGAGGACTTACCCATTTCCCCATTCACTTCTCTCATTCTCCACCCCCATTTCCTGGTATCCCATCCGCTACCATCCCGCATCTCCACATGGTGCTAGACTTTATTTCCCTAGGAAGGCAGATAACTGTCATGGATTAAAACGTGGCTACATTTTTCTTTGTGAAACATTCTTAAATCAAGAAAGATGCTTGTTTCAGTATTTGGCTTTACCTTGAATCTTACCAGTGTACAAAAGATTAACTAGTTTAGGGGCTTGCTTCTGTATATCAAGCAGATCAAGAATCAGATTCAAAAAAACTGATGAAAGGAGTCCAGACTTCATGAAAATTCAAACCCAAATCCAGACTCCATCAAAGGTTGGGGAAAATCCAGAGGTCAGTTTTAGGCACAGATTCATTTGTAATAAATGGAATTTGAAAAGGTATTTTTTCATGCATATATATCTAGAGCTGAAGGATTTGTTGGTTGGTTAGTTGCTTTTTGCACAGAGGAAAATATTACCAGATTTACCAGAATTAATCAATAATAAATACTAAAAAGAACCAAGGAAAATAAGTTCCACTGGAATAAGTGCAACTCAATAAGGATGAAATTTGGAACAGACAGACCTTGCAATGATGACATCTATCTTAGTAAATTAAAAAAAGCCAGGGCATGTTGTTGAATGCTAAGACTCAGCACTGTGACATCCCTGTACCATTCTTGGGGGTAGTTTTGGGTGGAGTAACATTGTTATTCTCCCAGGGAAATTCTTCCGATGCCAGGCTGGAGTCAGCTTTGACAAGGCACCACTCCCAACAGGATATGTGATATCAGTGTCATGTACACGGCCAGGTTGTGCCTGCTGGTCCTCGTGAATTGAAATAGGCTCAGGCACAATTTAGTTTAGTTGAAGGGTTACAGCTTTTGGCCTTTTTGTGTCCTCAAAGATTGTTTTAATTTATCTGAAATGAAAGACTGCTGAAGTTTTAATTTTTCCCTCCAACAATTACATCTGGGATAATCACAAGCAACAATCTGAGACACAACATGGCAGTGACTCTGCTGCCCTCTCGAAGTCTAGTGTACAGCAAAGTACAAAATGGGAAACCTGTAACCTTACAAGTTCATCATGCAATGCCCTTAAGTTTCAGAAGGCCAGCAGAATGGAAGATGATATGAAAGGTACAAAGAGGCTTAGTTTTAACATTCCAGAACTAGATAGTTTCATTCCAAAATATAGGAAGGAGGCAGTATTCCCTCTGCAAATCCTTCTCTGTTCATGTAACAATACCTCTTCTGATTTCTGGCAGTGAGTCAAGGTTTAAGATTTCATTTCATTCTCCTTTTGATACTGCATGGTACATAACAGCCACGGCAGACTATACAGTCTTGAGCACTGGCACGAGTCAGCGCTGGCACACCCAGAAAGGGCTGTTCTGATGCTATGGTGATGTATGGAGCCATAGAGGTGACATCAACTGAGGATGTTAAGTGCTTAGTCCTCTCTTCTGTGCCTGAGAATGGTGGTGACTCTAGCTGTACAAAAAGCCTCGCCATGATACAGATTTTATTTCCAAGAAAATGTCTGGTGAAGTGCAAGGGATTGTCACCAAGTTGGCCTGAGGAGAAGAATTGTTTCTTCTTGACACTTAGCCCAGTGCTAAATAGCTGAGTAGAAATTTAATTTTGTTCAGGTTCCTTCACTGAATAAGCGATAATACCAAAAGAGCTCTGACATAATTTACTTTATATTTATTATATTTATATATAATACTATACCTTGAAATCCAAGATTTGTCAAGAAACCCATGGGAGGCAGGTGCCCTAATCTCACCAAGTTTCCAGTGGATACCCTCTGGTGCTTTAAATCCTTGTGTAGAAAATTGAATGTTATGTTGGCCTGAAAAAAACCGCAAGCCTAATTTTAGGCATGGGCTTGGATCTGTGGGCTTCTCATATTTGAAATTAAGTACCCTCTCAGAGATTACCTGAGCCAGACATGTCTATTCCTTTTCTAGTTGGTGTTTCTCTTTTTTCCTTTTTCTTAATATCTCTTCTACCCCTACTTTCCAATTCATAATTTCCTCATTCTTCCATCTGCCTCCATTTCCTGGAGCATCCTCCACCCTGCTCTAGCTTTCCCTCTTTTTTTTTCCTTCCTTTCTTCCTAAGGAATCATCTTTTCCAACTGTAGTGAAGTAGTCCTAAGAGGAACTGGTAAACAACATGCTAATGACTTTGGCAGCAAACACTAATTTGGGAGCTATTACAGGTGTCAGCATGGGATAAATAACCCTAGAGAAAAAGAAAAAGATTAAGTTTCATCTTAAGAAATGTAGTTTGGGAAAATCAATCAAATTCACAGCTATTTCTTAGGACAGAGAAACCTGGAAAGAAGGGTATGACCCCGTGGTTTGTATCAGCTTGATCCTGTCAATTTGAACCCTGACTTCAGTCATTTGCTCTCCTTTTTATGTGTTGTAGAGTCCTTGAATTTCTTCAGAGATGGAACCATAAAATTTGCAGAAGACAAATTGTTTACCCCTCTATATTTGAGCATTCCTATTCAAATCAAATATTCACCATAACTGAGGACACAAGACTATTGTGATACAGAGTAGAAAGAATATTAATAATAGTGCAGTGATACAGCATTGCTGCAAAATCATATGTATTCTTGGAATACATTCTAAGAGAATCACAACTCTGAAGTGGACAGCACTTATTAAGCAGTTATACTTGGATGACGATGTTGAATCCTGGTTTGTATCAGAAATAGTGTGGCCAGCAGCACTAGGGCAGTGAATCATCCCACTGTACTGGTGCACTGGTGCAACCACCTCGAGTACTGTGCCAGTTTTGGACCCCTCACTACAACAAAGACACGGAGGTGCTGGAGCATGTCCAGAGAAAGGCAATGGAGCTGGTGAAGGGTCTGCAGCACAAGTCTTGTGACAATCAGCTGAGGGATCTGGGGTTGTTCAGCCCAGAGAAAAGGAGACTCAGAGGGTACCCTAATGCTCTCTACAACTACCCAAAAGGAAGTTGGAGAGAGTGGGGTGTCAATCTCCTCACCCATGTAACAAGCGATAGGACAAGAGGAAATTGCCTCAGGTTGCACTACGGGAAGGTTTATATTGGATATTAGGAAAAATTGCTTCATCTAAAGGGTTGCCAAGCACTGGAACACAATGCCCAGGGAAGTGGTGGAGTCACCATCCCTGGACGTATTTAAAAGGCATGTAGATGGGGCACTCGGGGACATGATTTATGGTGGACTTGGCAGTTCTAGGTTAACAATTGGTTTTAATCTTAGAGATATTTTCCAAACTAAATGATTCTATGATTCTGTGCTATGCTATCATACCGTAATTTAGCATGCCATGAGTATGAGGGAGCACATATGCTATGCAGAGGATACAATTTCACTTTTATGAATATTTTTGAGATTCGTCTTTGTTCTAATTAGGAATTCAATCTGAAAAACTTGAAATCCTTAAAAATTCTTTAAAAATCCCCAAAACTTCTGGAAGAAAAATGAAGCTAATTGAAATGTTTAATGATGGCACCTTTTCATTTATGCTACACTGTATTCTAACACTATGCTAATTTAAATTGAAACCATAGTGATTTAGAAATTAAAATGTTTTGCCCTGAAAAAAATAAAAATGGTATACTTTGAAGCTGCCAGAACATTTTTATGCTGTTCTTAAAACACTTTCACAGAACTGACATGATTTCAAAAGGTATTCTTCTCAAAGGAGCTACCTTTTCAGAGAAAAGGTTTCCACTGATGTATTTTCTTTGACCATCTTTAAAGCTCCTGCACTACACTTATTTAGAAAAAGCAGGTAGAGTAGTGATTGTGACACTTTCCAGTGGCTAGTGCAAATTTATTTTTAAAACATTGTATCTCATTCTCAGCAGTGGGCTCTAGTTTTGGTCCTGATGCCACTATTTTGCTTTAGTCAACTGAAAACTCCCGTCTCAGTTACATCCAAGCAAAAACAAAGGAAATGTTAATAAAGGATCACAAGCTGCAACAGCATAACAGAACGAGACAGTTCAAGAGACCTGTGCAGGAACTTTCCATGTAGTGGACCACACTAGGTTGGTCCCTGAAAAGAACAAGTGATGTTTCCCCTGTTTGCAACATTCATCCCTATTCTGAGAACTTCTACAGGGATAGTAAAGAGCCAGTGTGCTCTAACATTCAAATGACTGCAGCAGAGAACCTAAAATGTGTCATCCTGTGTTATTCTGATCTCATATATTGCATGCCTTTTTTCAGAGATATCACCATGTTCTTGAAACACATGAGGAAAGCAAGCACACAGCCATGACCCTTTAAGCTGAGAGGAAATTAGTACCAGTGCTCTTGTAAATGATTACAACATTTTAGGGGATAGAGTGGAAACTGACATTCAGAAGGAATTGGATCTATGGCTATGGAATTGCCTATACATTTCTGGAACACTAGAAATATGTGATTTGTTTCCTCTGCATTAGCTGGGATACAGAAACATTCTCTGCTTTACCCATAATCTTGGGTAGAGAAGCAAAAATGTAATGATCGGATTCATAAGCTGTAAAAATGGTTTTCTCACCATTTATGACAACAGTAAATCATTTGGGCTGAAAACCAGACTTGTGCTATGTCCACTCGGGTGTAACCTTCTGCTGCTTAGGGACAGCTCTGCTTGAGGATGAGAGATTGATTGGTCTGAAAGACGATATGCTGCAAACAGGGCATTCAGATGGTATTGCCCTTTTCGTTGACTTTCCTAAGACTTAACATTCCTTGTAAGTCTAAAAGTTCTTTTAGAGAACCATAAACCACGGTTCTTCCAATCTTCCACAGACAGGGATGCCTAAAAAATTAATCCTCTGATGGACTTTTTGGGACTAATGTTTTCATACATCACTTTCAGCTTTGACTCAGACTTGGCATTTTTTAAGGGTGTTTCCTAAATACTGCCTACTTCCATGAAGTCATTTCACCCAACATGGGAAGATGTCCACCTTTGTAATGAGATGCACGACCACCCTCTAGTGATGCACAGCAACCCAGTGACAAAGTGAGGCACCATCGCTTATCTGACAGGGTGAGCAGGAGGATGTGGACAGAGAACTGCTGGAGTGTACTCACAACACAGAGTGGCAACACAGTTGATGAAAATAACTAGACTGTGTGTAAATGTCAGGGTTAAATTCAGAGATGTTAATAATGGACATGGTCAGATCTGATTTATCTTTTCGAAATGTGTTGGTTACACAATTAACACCACTTATTCTCTAATTCCATAGACCAAACAGGTCTTTTGCTGCTTACACTAAGGCCTGGCTCCATCCCTTTCTCTTCTATTTTCCTTGCTCTTGGTAACTCAGATGAAGGACTTCGTGATTCTACTTCATGGTTCCACTCCATGTTTTACTTGTTTTACTTCCTCCATTACTGGCCTGAATTATTTGGAGCAGGCCTTATTTCTAAGGGTAATCTAGTTACATTTCTTCTTCCCAATTAGTTCTCAGCCTCATATACATATAGAAATCTTACAGAAATCCTAAAAAGCAAAATTTTAATACCTAAAATGAAGAAATGGATTATTTAGTACTCATATGTGATGCTAAAGTAACTGTTCAGTGCATAACCTAGAACTACTCAGAAACTGTCCCTTTTGCGAAAAACTAGATGGAACTGTTTTTCATTTCCTAACAACTTTATAGCAAAGAATGAGGAAAAAAAAAACATTTTAAATATCCTAGATGATTAATTTCCTTTTAACAGTTCATACTTGTTTATTTTTACTAGCTTATGAAAAAAGTTAGGGAAAAAATGCCTAGATTCAGTGTCTTTAATGAAGATCCTTAAAATAATACTTGTTATAGGTAGGTAATTATTTTAACACTTTTTATATTTGTACTGCTGAAAAATGGAAGCATATTACACAGAACAGATTGTTAATCTACCTGAAAGAAGGATGTGATTCCTGGTAAGGTATCCATTGCGCTGATATAGTTTAGCCATGTCAGTTGACACCCAACAGGGGCTCTAAGCTGCTGAAAGTGAGAAAAGTTTAAGAGAATAAATCAATTTCCAGGAACTTTCAGCGTGTATATTCTCCTCATAGTTGCACCCTCCTTATCACAGTGCTGTGGGTGTTGGCTGGAATATGATATCTGCAGAGGGTGAAAAACACAGTACATGTTCTGTGGATGAAACCAGCAGTCCTATGCCCCTATGGGTGATTCCATAGAGTAAAATTGCTGTGGGACTCCTGTTAGGTTTTACGAGGTCCCACTCCTGCAGCTATGTGACTCCCTGGCTGTGCAACCAGCCAGGCTGGTGAGGAGAGAGACGAGGTGAGCATTTCGGTTTGCCAGTTCTGTATTTTCATTTTCTCTAAATATTTAGTGCAGACTAATTGGCCATCCATTGTCTGAGTGAGATGGAGGACTGGATGAGAATCATTTGGCTGAGACTGTGCAAGTTCAAAATGATGATTACAGGATTTGAGAAGCAACACTAGCAATTAAGCAAGCAGCAGAGTGGAGGAAGCGTACTTCCCATCGATTGAGCAGACGGCAGCCTGGGGTGCTTCTGTTCAGGAATGCAAGTGTTGGGTGCTCCTAAGTTTATACATTGGCAAGTACAGCAAAAAGGAAGTGGATGCTACCTGGGCCACTGAGTATCAGCATGATTTCAGGTCTCTCGTGGGTACCTGGGAACCTCTAGGTAGATCATTGTAAAGTAGTTTTCCTGGGCCTGTTGCCAAAACCCATCCTGAAATAGCTGCTTACACTGGACATACCTGCCTATTAGGAAAAGTTGTTTGGGAGACCTGTGCACTGAGTCCTGTGCTGGTTGCTGGTTGACTTCTTGCTAAACTCAGCTTTCTTTTCAAGCTGGCATCTTCCAAAGGCTGAGAAAATACCTCCTGGGGCAGCCTCAGTCTACTTGTAAGTTTGATGCTCTCTGGATGAATTGGGACGAGACTACAGCAGAGTCTTGGACGTCCTGCTTGCCCCCTCTGTGGTCTGAAGGCATGAAAGCTTGATTCACTAAACTGAAAAATTTGCAAACTAATAACTTTTCTATTTCGTCCTGATTTGAAAATATGTTTTACTGAATATTCAGAAAAGCTTTGTGCAATCTGGGATTTGCATTTATTTTCTCCATGAAGCATGTCAGATCAAATAGAAAAACAAATTCTACAACACAAAGGTCTCCTCGTGGCTTGCACTGTTGTGTGTGTTTTGTTGTAGCTGGATAGGGCTTATGGCATAAATGTGCAAAAAATACAGACTAGAAAAGGCAATTATTTTCTGCCTGACTGTAAATGTATTTCTATGATTTGAAAATGTGAAGTTTAAACCAGCTTGCCAGGGTGACAATCTAGTGCCACTGAAAAGCGAGACTTTTGCCACTGACACTAGTGGGAGCATGATTTCACTCATTTTTCTTGCAGTACCTACTCTTTCTAGATCTTGTCCCCTGGTCCTTCAGCAAACGCGCACTCAAGACTGTTTAAACCACACACTTCGGTGTTCTTAAACCCATTCCTACTACTGAATTTCAGACCCCAAAGACAGTAAACCCAGCGCAGAGCAAAATCCTTTCACATCCCGTTGATTATTTCCATACATATCGGTTCAGTTAGGGGTTAATGCCTCGGGATGCGGCCGGAGTTTCCTTTGTACGGGCAGGGCGATGGTTGCGGGGGGAAAGGGGGGGTGTCAGCGCAGAACGAACGCGCCCCTGCCACCCGCGCGGGGCAGGGGTGCCCGCGGCTCCCGGGCACCTCTCGGGGTGGGGGAGCGCGGGGTGTTCTGTGCATGCGTGTGCGGGCAGCGGGGCCGGGGCGAGCGGCCGCTCCCGCACGGCGGCCCCAGCCCCGCAGCCCCGCCGCCCGCCCCCTCCCGGCCCCGCGCCCGGGCGGGCGCTGCCCCTGCGCGGCCGGGGGAAGGCGGCTCCCGCCGGGCCCAGCGCGGCGGCGGATGGCGGGGGGGCCGCGCCCGGCGGGGGCCGGCGGGGGCGCCCGCTGAGCGGCGGCGGCGGCGATGCCGAGGGGCCCGGCGCGGCGGGGCGCGCCCGCGGGGCCATGAGGGCGGGCTCCGGCCATGGCCCATGGCAGCGCGGCGGTCATGCTGAAGTGCGTGGTGGTGGGGGACGGCGCCGTGGGCAAGACGTGCCTGCTGATGAGCTACGCCAACGACGCCTTCCCCGAGGAGTACGTGCCCACCGTGTTCGACCACTACGCAGGTGAGCGGGCGGGGGGCTGCGGCTGCCGCCCCGGCTCCCCCTCCCTCCTGACTCCATCCCCCGGCCTGGCCCTGCCGGGGCGTTGGGAGGGGGTCGGCGGGAGGCTGCCCCCCCTCACCCGCTGTGTTTCTCCCCTCTCGCAGTCAGCGTCACCGTCGGGGGCAAGCAGTACCTGCTGGGGCTGTACGACACCGCCGGCCAGGTGAGTGCCGAGCGCTGCCCGCGGGCCCCCCGGCCCCGTCCCCCCGCCCGGCGGCGGTCCCGGCCATCCCCGAAGTTATTCGCAGGACTGCGGTCCGAGCTGGGCGGTTCGGAGCCGGGTTGGCGGGGGAGGGGGGGATTGATAAAATCCAGATTTAAAAGAAAACCATCGATCCAACCCCGGTTCGCGAGGGGGGGCAGGCGGAGATGGGCTTTATTTTTAGCGGTGCTGGGGCCGGGACGCCGCGGCATCGCCCGGCGGGGGCGGAGGGATGCCTTGCTCCTGCAGGGCACTGCTCCGTGCCGGGGCATCTGCCCCGGCCAGCCCCCTTCTCTCCTGGGGTGCCGACCCTCCGCCGGCCTTCAGTTGGGAAAACATGCCCCGTTCAGCACACAGGGATCACGGTGCCTCGGCCACCTCGGGTTGGATGGAGAGCCAGGCTGCCGCAGCTTGCCTTGTTTGTGCTTTACAGCGCTCAAATAGCTATAAAGAGTTGTTCAAACTGAAGATGTAAAATAATAACGTGGGGAAAAAATATCTCAGCCGCTGCCTTTGAGATAACCTGGGTTTCTTTTGCTGTCCCAAACAATTTAAGTGATTCATTTGGTTAAGATTACAGCCGGTTGTGAAAGATGCTGTGATGTCAGCGTGGCTCTTAAGTAACTTTAATGATGGATAAAATGCTGGATGTGTGGAGGGATCACTGGTGTAGTGGTTTCTAAAGGGCTCCATGATTCAAGTCACCTCTTTGTTAGCTTAACTTGCACGGCACCAGCCGCGGGCCGAGCATGGTCTTCTCCGGGGTTAGAGTACTTCCAGCTTTCTGGGGATGCCTTATTGGAAACAGTTTGTGAAGGGCCTGACCTAAGGAGGTGTGGAGTATATATGGAAATGCTGCATGGGTTTCTGTAAAGTTGTGTATTCCTTATATTAAAACTTCTTCTTGCAGCATGAGCATGTGCTTTGGTCTCACATGACCTCAGACATGCTTCCTTGTTGTAAAGAGCAACTAGTAAGATAATCTCACTGAACTCGCATAGGCTGAAGCGGTAATTTTTAACCATGTTATTCCTATACTTAATTGAACAACTGCTGCCTGAATTAGTGTACCTTTTTAGATCTGCATATAGCCTTAGGTAAGGGAATCAGCATTTGAATGGTCTTTTATATCTTTGTTAGGCCTGAAATCAGTAATATAATTAATTCCATGAGGACTGTTGGAAGCAGCCCCATTTCCCGAAAGCTGATACCCTGAAGGGTGAGACTCTTCCCACAAAGACTGACTTCATGGTTGTCATCTCACTGACATAAACACAAACTAGTCAAATTTATGCCAACTGAGTGCATTTCTTATTACTGTCATAGTCCTGTTTTTCAATAGTAATTGGTTCAAAACACGGCTTATGAAATGTTGCTTAAGTAGGTTACAAAATGAGGATTTAGTGCTCAGAGAAAGAAAGCATTTGGTTAACATGCAACTACTTTTCTTTTTTTTTTTTTTTTTTAATAATGAGCATTGGAAAGTGTGAAAGTGACCCTAACACTACTGTACATACGCATAGTGTATTTGGGGATGCCGTCTCAAACTGCTAGTGCTGGGCTTGTTGCTATTAATGAGCATATATGTTGTTAGCTCTGTGTTAACTAAGGTGGTTTTGTGGTATCCCACTCCGTGTGAATGTGCTGAGTACAAATCCAGGTGACCCTTGGCCTGCTTCAAAAGTTAGGAGGGTAAACTGACCAGTTTACAACAAACAGCAAGGGAAGGTGTTCCTGTTATACTAAGAAAATCTTGTCAATGTGAAGTTGTATATCCAGAGGTGTAAAAAGTTGAGGTAAGTTTTTTTTCCAGTTTCTGAAAAGCTGGAGTCTTCAGTTTGAATTACAGAGCAGTTTTTGAGGTACTTAGGAACAGATCCTGCTGGCCTGATTAAGAGGAGCCTCAGCTCATGTAGGGTGTTTTAATGAGGCTACTTAACAGATATATCTGGTCTTGGCAAAACTCCCCTTTTAGTCAGACCTGTGGTGCTAATAAAATCTTTACCACTACGCCCATCCCACTTCAGCATGTTTGGGGAACTGGTAGACATCTGAGGCTGCCAGTCCAGCAACTTCATTCAGCTAAAGGTTGCTTTGTCAGAGAGCGAGCTGAAAGCCTGTCTTATTTTGTGCAATAACAGAAAGCTTACTTTAAAGCTTAAACATATATAGTAAAGAGCAGAAAAGACATGAGCTGATGATGCCTTCTCTGTGGTGGGGAAACAGCATGCTGCATCTGGTACATGCCTGCTGCCTAGAGTCGGGATTTCTGTGCCAGCATACATCAGTGCTTTTATTTCTAGTTCTGTCACCCCCAAATTGTTTTACTGTGAAATACTGGCCTGATAGTATAATTTTATCAAAACTTGGCAGTGCGTGATCACTGTGGTATCTAAGCAGTTCACGGTCTTCAACGTGTTTTTATTCCCAGCTGTGGACAGAGTATAGGTACAGTCTGCAGATTTCAATTCAGGGGGAAGAGGAGTGAGGGGGTAAATGAAGGTTTAAACAGTGACCTACTCCAAATCCATGCATGAAATCCACAGCAGAGCAAAGATTAAAGACCTTTTGGTTCATAGCTGATGCACAGTAGGCTCATCGCCCTGAAATACTGACTTATCAGTGTGTGGGTCTCTTTAACTTGCGTGGTTGTGTATTTAGCAACTTGTGACAGACTTTGCTTTTGGCAGAGGAGTTGCAAGCTTTTGAGTTCATCCAGTACTCATTTCTAGCTTCTTCATAACACACACAGGATCACATGTAGTAACTATAACGATGACATAAGGCCTCATATCTTTGTGAGTTTAAAGTAGGTTGAAAACAAATCTATTAAAATCCCATTTTTTCCTAGTTATACATAGCAGAGAAAAATGCCACTAGTGGTTCACAAAGTTCAGTTTATACACAGGCCCTTGGGTGTGTGTGAGTTCAAGGCAGCTTTTCTCAGGCTGAAAATACTGAGGCCCTGGTTCAGCAGAAAATAGCCAGTACAGCTGCTGAGCAGTGGAGGCTCTCAGAGCCCGTTTGGATCTGCAGCTGTGAAGGCAGCCTCCCATGTCAAGGAGACACATGGGAATTTGGTGCCATTCCTCCAGCAATTCCTTCCAGAGGTGGAGCCAGCAGCTCCTTTTAGCCTTCTGCTTCCACTGTGTGGGCTTGAAATGGGTCTTGGTTTCTGCAGGAAGATGAGATCTGTGGAACCTACCTGCAGTTAAAGACCTGCATCAGTGCACTGAAGTTTAAATGTGAGGTGCTTGTGATACTGATGCTTGGATGCCTTTGGGTTTGTAGTTGCCTGTTTTGCTCTGGGAGATTGTGTCTCAGTACTTGCCTTCATTGAGCAGGGCTATGTGGCATAATCAGCTTGGGAAGCGAATCACAGCTCCCTGAGGGGTCTGTTAAAATCACCACGTTTGAGTGCTTTTGAATTGGTGACAACTGATTATCATTTTGATCTTCCATGATACCAGAAGTAATACTGCCAGCTCTCATGATATTAACACTTTTGGAGAAATGTCTGTAAGCACTAACAAACAAGTGTGCTGTGTGTCCCTTTGCTTGTCCCAGATGATTGGGATAAGTGAGAGAACATACAGCAGTTGCCTTTTGGGGATTTTGAAGGCTGTTGTTTAAAATGGCCGTTGGGGTCCGTCCTCCTGCCAGTCGCTTTTGCTGTCACTTTTCATTCATAGTGTCCCTTTCCTCCAGTAGGTGCTGACCACATACAGGTGGAAGTCCTGCTCTGTGGCTGTGAAGGATGGTTGGGACATAGAGGGAGGATAGGAAGGCTGCAGTAACAGAGCCTGTGTTGCTCCTGTTTCTGTGGGAAGAGAGATGCTGAGGCATAGCTTGGCTGTTTAGTGCACGTTTGGCACCAAACCAGCATCTGGGCAGTGCAGAGAGGGGTATAGGGAAACTTACTATGGGGTGATGCCTCATAATAACATTTATGTCCCTCAGCATCACTTACTGTTGAGATACTAGTGTGGCCTGGTTGGACAAAGCTGAGGTAAAGTGTGTTCCTTGTCTTTTTACTTTTATATCTCTGCCTTAGAGGCCCTAATATATGGTCTGATGGAAGGAAGCTCACAGTGCCTTCTCAACTGTCACCAAAACAGTACCACAAGACATGCTAAGCACAAGAGCACAACAGTCCACTTCTTGGTACGTCTCAGTTCAGGTACCGATGGTCACTCTAGTTGCATCCACAGCCATCTTAATTCAGATACAGTGATTTTTTGGTTGTCACAGGAGTCCTGATGTTAAAAGCAATTTTTTTTAAAGTTGGTCAGGCTGCTGAAGTATGTAAAGCTAACTCAGATATTAGGAAGATCTGCATTAAGGTGACATGTCAAAACAAATGGTTGTAAGTGTGAATGTGCCCGTGTATGAGGTGTGGTTATTAAATGGATGGTCACCAAACTTGCAGCAGTTGCTATAAATAAATAGCTGTAATCTTTAGACTCCTTGCTGGCTCTTTGTCTTGGCTTTGGTAGGTAGCCCTGGGCCAGCAGGTACCACTCCGGTATCCTACTGAGAGGAGAGGCAGGTGCTGATCATTTTGGCTGGTCTGTTGGGAAATAGAAATGCCCCTCCTCAGAGCACATTGCTCCTTCCGAGTTGCCCCTACCAGGCAGTCGTAGCGCCAAATGCCAGCCTGGAGCAAAGCAATCTCACACAATGCAAAGCCTGCCATCCTTTACTGTAGAGTTGTAAACACCAAGACCTCTAATGTGATTTTGGCAGGTCCTGACATGAGATATTAGCAATTAAGATCCTGTCCCCTCTCTGTTCCCCCTTGCGCCTCCTTCCTCCCACATGCATTTTCCCTCGCTCCCTTTACATGTCCCAGCCGAGCTGGCAGCTGGTGCTGGGAAGCTGCGAGCTCATGAGCTCACTCCCGGCTGGCGTGCTGGCCTATGAATAGCTCAGCCTCCGCTGAAGCTGCTCTGTGCCTCACGATGTTGCCAGCCACGTAGATTTAACAACTGGATGTATGCAGATAAAATAAAAGCATGCCTAGATGCTCCCTTTGGAATTAAGGTTTTTCAGTGTAAGAGGAGGAAAACTACCTGAGCTTCCAATCTCTGTCAAGAGTTCTCTAGACAAGGCTTTAAGCAAAGACAGGCTTTCCCTTTAAAAGGAAGGGGACTTGTACTTTCAGATTTGCTTTTAAAAATGGCCTTGCAACAATAATAATCCCAATGTGAAGCTTGCATTCAAACGCCTCCTTGTGAGCTGTGACTCACACTTTGAAAGCATCACAGCTTTCCTAGAAGGATAGGTAAGTGCTGCTATTGCCAGATGGGGAGTCACAGGATAGGAGATGTTGCTCTGAGTTCCCAGAAGCATCCACTGGATAGATGCTGGAAACTCAAGACAGTTATGTTTAATTTTCCAGAGTGCCAAAAGCCCCACAGCTTTTCTGAATAAGGACACCAAAAATCAAATATAAGGGATGAGTTTGAAAATGTAGATCCAGAATGTCTTTTCCACATTGACAGCAAATTATTGGCAGGCCAAAATAAAGAACCCAAAGCAAACCAAATTTGAGAGGTTCTCTGAAACTTCTACTGGCCTAGACAGACTCTCGCTAAACATTGCTTATGTGACCAAGTAAAAAGCCCTTTTTCCTGGGTTAAGAGTCCGTGGATATCCTGTAGTTTGTGGCAAAGTTCTTTCTGAATTTTACTCATTTATAATTCCTTTGAGGTACAGTGGCATGTTTTGATGCTATCCAAGTATCACCAGCTAAAAAGGCAACACTGAACACAAGGAATTGTTATTGCTCTTCCAGCATAATGTTACTCTTACTTCCTGACTTCATTTTAAGTTGATGTGTGCACCTGCACTCAGTTCAGTGTCATATAATCTACAGCTGTACTGCAGGAGGCAGGAGTGATGGAATGGGACAACTGGGTAAGGTGGCATGAGCTGATGGGAATTTTTCTGACAGAGAATTTGTAAGACCCTGGGAATTTCCATCAGGTTCACAGTCAGACTTCTCAGTTGAAATCTGTTTCCTTTGCAAAGAGCTCTTCATATTTTGGTAAATAAGTATAAAAAATGCATAGTTTTCATTTATAGCCTGACTTCTGATTCAGCTTCCAAACTACATCGTATAACAAACTAAATTTATATTTTGACTAGAGTACTGCCTCCACAGCACTGACCTGCAGTGTAAAAGGGCTTATGGTGTGTTGGAGTGTGATCCAAAGCTCTGTGGTAGCAGGCACCCTGATTGCTGATTTCAGTAAGCTTTGTTCCAGTTCCTTTATTGAGAACACATGGACAAAGCAGACATAAAACTCACTCCAGCAATACCAAGGTTTTGTCAGTCCCAGGCATTCAAAATGATGAGTCAGCTATTTCTATCGGCAGACACTGCTACCTAAAAAACCCTAGATAGTCATAATGGTTTTTGCCCTTAGCTGCATATGGGTTTTCTTTAAACCTTTGGGCTTCATGTATTCAAGTTTTCTCTGTATCTGTGGGGTACTAGAAATTTATCTTTCATTTAAAAGGTGAAAAGGATGTGATTTTTCTTCACAAGACTCCAGGAAATTGGGCTTTAAGAAATAACATAAAGCACACTAATTCCAAGTCCTGCAGTTCTATAGTGAATTATAAACTCCAACATCACTAAAATGGATGCTTTGAGACAGAATCATAGAATGTTAAAGGATTGGAATGGACCTTAAAAATCATCTAGCCCCAGTCTCCACAGGGACAGCTCCCACTAGACCAGGCCTTACCTAACCTGGCTTTTCAGGACTTCAGGATTTTTTTTTAAACCTCCAAATTAGCAGTTAAATTTGTAACAAAACTGCCCCTCCTTTAATGAGAAAAAAATGCAAAATGAGGGCAGACAAGAGGGGAACTGTATCTTTTTACTGCTCTGTTCTGTAGTTTTATAAGCAGTCTGTTGGTCTGGATTGGTGACTAGATAAGTTGTGTTAAGAAAAATGTGGCTGGATGTTACATGACACTTTCAGCAGTTCTGGAGAGGTTATGTCATTTGACACGTTGGCAGCTACTGTCCCCACTCTGTTTTAATCCTGCTCCGTGCTGCATCCGTGCTGTGGCACGTGTACAATAATTCTTTGCTATGGCTGGTACTCACTGGTTTGCATATAAAAATGCAGGTGGCAGCATTATTCTCCAGAGGAAAGAACATCTGTCAGCATCCTAGGTGTGTATATTGCTTGAGATGAATAAAACACAGGCTGAGAGTGCCTCAGGCAGGTTGCGCTCTAAATTGGATGTAGTCATGAATGCTTAAAGACAATCAGTAGGACTTAATGCTGGTTCCTTGTTGGTCTGAGCTCCAGTTGGATTCAGTGTTGGAGACAATAAGGGATGGATGCCAGGTGTGACCTGGGATGCAACTTTAGTTATGACCGACAGATAGCCCAGCCACAGGCAGTGAGATGGCTTACAAATTCCTCACTTGAGAAAGAAAAACGTAGGCAGTTTTTCAGTGGCCTCAACATCTGCTGCAGTGAAATCATCAAGTGTTTTACCACGTTCTTCAGTGGAAGCTGTTAGCCCTGACAAATTGGGACTTGACATAAAATGAGGTGCAGAAGAGTCTTAGCAACTCCTGTAATTCCAAAAGCTCTTTCATTGTGATGTGTTTATTCAATGTGCGCATGATAGCACTGGTACTCTGACACTGGTGTTCTCCTGAGAAATTGTGTGATGTAGAATTAATCTCGAGGAGTCAGTGTGAAACTGTAGTCTTCTGTCTCACAAAGATGTTGCTCATCTCTGGACCGAAGAACACGCTTTTGTAAAAAGTGAAAGGGAATGGGACTTCTCACTGATCAGTGTTTCTTGTCTGATCAAGATTTATATAGGTAGTAATTTAAAGACATGTCTGATATGATATGGATAATTGTATTAAACCAACTGCAATTTATAGGCAGTTTTGCCTGGGAGAACAGGTCATATTCTTTGAAAATAAAGTGAAAGAGCCTGTCTTTCCAAAGAGCAGGTTCTGCAGAGGATCTTACCCGATCTCCTGTGTCAGGGTAAATTTTATTTTTTTCCTTTGACTGCCTGTATCTGAAAGAATGGGAAATCCTGACTGTTCATGGCTGCAGTCACCACAACTGGGGTTAATTCCTTTCCTGGGGAGAATGGAAAACCTTTGTGGAAAGAGTGCTGTTCATAAGCTCACTGACAGTGAGAAGGGAACTGGGATAGGAACACACCTTGAGATAGCCTTGAGATTTCTCATGAGCAAGGAGTGAAAGAGTCTGTCCATGGCAGTTACTCTGCCACAAGCAACTGTTTTAAGTGAAGGTGTTTAAGTGAAACTATGCTTGCCGGTACTGCTGGCAGTCAGCTGAATCCATGTTACAGATGCTAAAATAATAACCCTTATGGAGAAAAGGCAGCAACTGCCACTTCCAGAAAACCATGAAGAAGCCAGCAAGTTGAAGTTCTTGTAGTGATGAAGAGGAGGGAGGGAGAGTGCTGTTGAGACCATCTAGGAAAATAGTTTAGCATTACCACATGGCAAGATGTAGGATTTAGACAGTATTGAATCATACATTAAGACTAGGATCAAATCTGATCACCTAAAGGCAAGTTTGTGTATAATTAAAGAAATATTTTGTCCTTCCTGTCTCTAATGCTCTAAAATCCATCATACTAGGCTTCATCTTCCAGCTAGTTATTTCTCTTTATACAGAAAAGCTTTTCAGACATGTGAGCAGTTGCATAGTTCTCAA
Source organism: Pyrocephalus nanus (assembly GCA_038380795.1). Taxonomy (NCBI): domain Eukaryota; kingdom Metazoa; phylum Chordata; class Aves; order Passeriformes; family Tyrannidae; genus Pyrocephalus; species Pyrocephalus nanus. The sequence goes on along the minus strand of CM076260.1, from coordinate 88,064,171 downwards.
ATATGCCAGAAGGAAAGTTTTGTAAAAAAGAAAAAAAAAAAAATCCTAATTCACAAACCCTGGGCTTTTTCAATGTATAATTCATATGTCCTTTGAACAGTCCTCTTCACAGGAATTCAGAAATGGATTTAGATCAGCTTACTTCATTTTTAGAATACAATGGAAGAGCACTTACCCTGCATTCTTGAAGCCTTTTCTATAAATTAAAAATAGATGCTGGGCCCAAATCAGCAGCTTTTTGCACTCCCTGGGAAACCTGTGAGCAAGCCACAACAGGACAATTCTGCTTTATTTAGCAATGCCAGCTGTATCCTCAGAAGCCTGAGAAGAGACAGAGGGTCTGTAGTGCACTTTTCCCCTGCAGCCAGGAAATAATCACTGCCATCTCATTTTGCGTGTTCAAAAGCCAGGGGCTACAGATGAAAAATGAAATGCAGTGATCAGTGTAACAGAGCTTGGGTTGCAGGACTGGACAAGCAGACATTTTATGGCAATGCTGTGTCAGTCCAAATTGCAACTTTCTGCCAAATGGTCCTGCATTAGTGGTGCCTTGTGAGCCGTAGTGCCAGGAAACCAGCATCCTGGGGGACGCTCCACCCTCCTTCCTTGCAAAGGGTTACAGAGTTACACAGCCCAGACTGGGGAAAAAGAAATAAAAAAAATTAAAAAAATGGAGAGTGCTTTTTAGCCAGGGAAGCAATTTGTGTTTGGCATGGGGCAGTACAGGCCACTTCCCTCTCTCTCCTCCCCCACCAAGCATCTCGTAGAATCAGAAACCACAGGGTGATTCAGCGGGGTGAAGTCTGTTTCCTGGTGTGCTTTTGGAGTAGGCAGTTGCTTTCAGAGGCTTTGCCTGGTGCTTATGACAAAGCTGCAGATCAGCCTTTAAATCCAAAAAATTTGGGGGAGATGGCAAGATGTGCCCAGGGGTAACTGTGGGCCACTACTAAAGTCCCTGGTGTACACGTTATGTACAAGAGTCATTATGGTTCATTTCTGAAGTTTTCCAGAATGTTACAGGGACCTTCTGAAACAGAAATTTATTTTCAGGGAGGGAAACTGAAAAATGAAGAAAGCTTTGAAATGCACTTCAAAAATTAAAGTTTGGCAATTCATATTGAGAGAGGAGTTCTGCCTGTTATTAGCAAACCCTACTATGAAGTCAGTTAAAACTTTGGCTTTTAGCTGGGATTTTGCTCTGCAAAACTCTGCCTCACTGAGCCCTCTGAGCAGCAGTAGTGATTACCCTTTGCTGCTAGAGGTTGGATTCCTCTAGCAACTCTGCCTGATGCCTATTTTTGGCTTCCCCTCTAAAAACAGATGGTTGGTAGTGAGAACCTCCTCTTACGATTGCTGTTGTACGCTGTGAAAGCAACAGATGGTTGCTAACACAGAGATCATAAACCCAGAGTTTTTGAGCTCCGGATTTTCCTCCAGTGGTGCAAGCTTTATTTTGTTCCCTCCCATCGACTTTATGCCTCTCAGAATAGAAAAGAAATAGGATTATGCTTTTGTTTATAAGTGTATGTCAGAAGAACTGGAGGTGCATTGTTAAAATTTCATTCCTAAGCTGCAAAACACATAAAATGATTCACTGCTTTGGTTCCATCAGAGTACAAAACACCTAGTGTGGATTAAAACATGACACACCTTGGGCCCCTGCCTCAGCACTACTGACATACCAGAAATTGTTTTTTCCTATTTAAAGACACTAGCTTAAAGACACTAGCCCCCATATCTGCAAGGAAATAAAAATCAAACAGATCTGTTTGACATTGTCTTTACTACCTGTGACGACAGATCTGAGAGGTGTGAATTTCCTCAAAGGTCTTGATCAAGAAGTGGGGAGGTATTGACTGCAAAGGTCTAATAGCCGTTCATCTCTCCAAATTGGATAGAGAGACCTTGATACCATTCCAGGGGAAGAAGGCCTGTGGTCTCACATTACTGACTGAGGTGTAAGGACCTCTGTCTCTGTCCCCATCACTTCAACTTGGGCCAGGAGGAGTATGATAACCATGAAACAGTTGATCTAGAGAGTCTCTAGTACAGCAGCATTTCTGTATGCCTGCACCTCTCACTTCAGTTTTCTAATAAATATCAGGAAATAATGCTTTTTGTGTGTCAAAAAGGTTATTTAGAAATAATAATACTCCACTTTCTCTTAGTTTATGTTTTAAAAAGTATTCCACTGCACATAAGCTGTGTAGCTCAAAGGAGTGCTTCACAAAGACTAATTTATTATGAAGCTAGCAAACCTCTACAGATGGGAAGATGCAAATAGAGAGAGGATAATGATTTGCTCAGGACTGCATATGTGTCAGTAGTAGAGTTAGGAATATAGTTTGTGTGGTTTTAAATGTGTCTCTCAGCTGATATCCATGGAATTGTGCAAAAGTGTTAATTCAGAATCAAATATATGACTTGAAATAGGGCACTGCATTCACTGCTTTTAGGCTGAACAAACCCTTGAAATGAGGAAGAATATAATTCTGCAGAATTGCAATACCATTCTTCAGTCTGCATACAAAAAGTTTCTCAAGACCTGTTTTTGAACAGGTAAATGTTAGAAATAGCCAGATTTTGGACATGTTAGAGCAAATTCACTTCAACATTCAAAATACAATGAAAATCACTGATTCAGTATTCAAGGACAAGGAAGTAGAAAATCTCAGGCAGATTATCAGGTAACATGAAAAAAGAGACCTAAAGGACAGATTTTAAGGAGGTAAGTTAAAGGCAATGCTAGACATACCTGCAGCATATCAAAAGTAGGGCGATGTGATAATTTAAAAGTATGAATTTCCATTGTATGAATTTCCATTCTCCACTCTTAAAAACAAAACAGAAAGCCCAGTTTGTAGTTGAGAAGCCAAGTCAAGTCATTACTTCCTCCGTGTCATCCCCTTTCTCATGTGATGTGTATTGGCAGCTCTTCTGGGTTTCCACAGGGATACTATGCAAATGATATATGTATGATATATGTAAATGTATATGTATGATAAATGATATATGTATGATATATGTAAATGATGAACAGTCCTGCTGCAGTGTCATGTCTTTTATAGGGATCACAGCTTCATATAATGTAACTTAAGACAACATACTTGCATCCAATGTTGTTTAAACTTATTACATCTCTTGTATTTCAGCATATCTTTCTGTCTGTATTCACCTGCTTCAGCAAACAGCAAGCAATTTTTGTTTAAAGTTCAGAGTATGTTGGAGAACATGCCGTTTCACTATTATAGCCTGGAGTTTTTGAGACTTATGGTTATTTTGATCCTTAGAGGCTTTCTTGCCCACCTTATTCACATTCTTAAAATATTCCAGTTAAATTCTTTAAATATTTTTAATGCCTAAATATGTATGCAGTGTCTCTTCCAATTAGATTGTCTGATTAGTTTAACTGCCATACAGTGTGGTGTGTACATGCACTCGAATTGCAGTTTATCTTGACTGGCTAGTATAATTAATTTTGCCATTGCATTTAATTTTAGAATAAACTACATTTATTTCCCTTACACTAGATTCAGGAAATAAATTATAGTTGAAGCAATAAGATTTTTCCAGGCTTCTCTAATATTAAGTCTAAATTAATTTGGTATTTCAGATTCTTCTACCCAGTCCAGCAGTTATGTAGGCCCAATACATCACAGAAAGTTTACAGGTTTGATTGCTATTTCTGGGGGGTTTTTGGGAGGCAGAAGGAGACTTTCGGCACAAATGGCCTACTAGGTGTTGATAACATTTAATCAGGGTCTCTCTCAGAAGGACCCAGGATCAGTCTAACCATGTGGTGGAAGGCTTTTTTAGAAGTACCTGCCACTATTAATATCAATATGAACCTAATGATCAGAGCACAGGCAAGGTTTAAAGGAGAGCCTGACAGGTTTTGAGCAGCAGGACTGGAGGGTATAGCCAAATTCTCTGACAATTTAAGAAAGCATAAATGTAGTGAAGTCACTGCTGCAAATACCACATACATCTTTAGCTGCGGGACAAGATGTATCCAATCACATTGTACTTGCCTTCAGTTTAACTTCTTAATTACTCTGGAGGGACTCACAGCTTGCCCAGTGCAGATGGAACAGGGTATAAATCAGAAGGCACATAAACAGATGCAGGAGCAGGAAAGGAGTTCAGATCCGAGATCGGCTTTTAAGAAAATGATTAATATTTGCTATGAATAAAAGGCCCATCTGTAATTTGAAATGGATTAACTAAAGAGGTATTTTAAGGTTAATGGACTAACATAATTTCTGGTGACAGTGAAATGCTTTCTGCATTCCAGCATTTAGTGCAGACAGTATTCTAGTTATTGTAACCCAGATGTACGATTTTTAGAAAATGTTGAGTGTAGTGATGGCAGCTCTTTTGTGGTAGGAACAAATTATGGGTTTAAACTAGATATTTTCTTTTAAAGAAACATATTCAGTAATACACTCCACATATGATTTAGTAAAGCTGAATTTGAGAGCAGCTGACAGATTCTCCTGTGTGTCCTTGCATGCAGATTTTGTACTCCAGGGACCACTGTAATTTGCAGTTGGGAAGCTTCTTTTAGGATTTTGTTCTCCACCCCAGAAAAACATGAATGACCATGAGCAGGATCTAACTATATTCAGTAGTAAAAGTAAAATGTAAAATACATGCTTAAAAAAGAATGAAGAGTTTCAACTTGCTGTGGTGTTCTTGAAGTTATTTCTGCTTTCTATGATGAATGTCCACAGATGTGGAAAAGACAGGGTTACTGTTTTTTTCTTTTGAATCAGGGCAGGAGCCTGACACTAGCCTGTGAAATGTTGTAGTTTCACAGTGGTGCCTGTTACTGTGGTTGTGAAATTGGGAACCCATGTTAACTACTAAATGCTCTAGTTTATTGACAAGCCTGTATACAAAACTAGCAGTAGAGCCTATAGTCAAAATGGCACATGAGAATACTGATTACGGTTCAGAACTCTGTAAACAGGCACTGGAGAATACTGGTCAATGGTCACCTCCTTGCTAGCACAGAATCTCTGCCTGTGCTTGTCTTTTCTCCAGTTCATGATGGCAGCCCTCTTCTCATAGCTGCTGACTTCTAAATGGAAAGATGGGCCTAGCAGAAACTGTTCTGAGGAAGTTCTTAATGTTTTCTGAAATTCTAGTGACCATGTTTAAAACTTTACAATCAATGAAGGGCTTTTTTTAAGTGTGTGACTATAGGTTAATAATCTGGTAATGTGACTGTTGCCAAGGAAACAAAAATTTAATTTTCTGGCTCATTTCAAACATAGAGTTGAATTACATTTCTGTCTCTAGGTTTAATGAACAAATCGTTCCAATATTTAATAGATTTAATTAAGATGGGAAGCTTACGTGGGAAAGAGGGAGGCTGCTGCAGCAGCCATAACAAACGGATGTTTACTGTGGAAGAAAAGGCATAAATCCAGCATTTGACACTGTCTCTGCAATGCCTGGGCTCAGTCTTAGTTATTTATGTTAAAAGAAACCCCAAAACCCAAGGTAGAAACGGTAAGGCATTGGTTCATTGCCAAAACCCAAAGGAAGCCTTGCAGAGAGAAGCTGGGGCATGTTCCCTTCTGATTTTAGCTAAAATAGATGGCAAAAATCCACTTTCTCTCTTGCTAGAGAGAATTCTGATTTACAATAGGGGTGATGCTCCTAGGTGCCTGTCTTGCCACAGTACTGTATGCCCTGGCAGTATGACTGGTGGCTCTAAATGCTGTGGCCCAAAATGACCCAAATAATAATCTTTTCACACTAACCCCTCCCCAAACAAAAGGCATTAATATTCCACTGATAGTATTGATCCTGGATTTCTGTTCCTTGTGACCCTTTGCTAGGCTTGCTTATAAAAAGCACAGTCGACAAAAGATCCTACTGCACTGATCTCTAGCAACAGGATTGTAAAGCTTCTAAGAAATAAAATTCTAAGGAGGGCCTTAAATATCACCTCTACATCTGATCCAAAATAGAACATTCAAGTGCATTAAATAGCCTTAATCTAGCCTAGGTTTGTATAAGCTCGCCTAGATGGCTCTACAGTGGTCACATCTGCTTATTTCTCTACAAATAACTGACCTTTGATCTGCAAGTATATTTGAACCATAAGCCTGTTTTTTCAAGTGAAAACTTTTTAAAAGGTATATCCTCATACAGAAGTAAATTTCCATCAGTATTAATACACTTTTTAAAATACTTAAATTCGCATACAGTTACCCTTATAGCAGATATTGCTCTAACAGCCACACTAACTAATCTGGAAAAGTTGGAATCATTCAGAAAGTTTGCCTCAACAACATTCATGAAATATTAATACAGTTTCTGAATATAACTTTTAAAATTAACAAATTACAGGCAACAATTTAATATTGCAGATAACAGAATTTTTCTTCCTTAGGAAGACTATGATCGTCTGAGACCTTTATCTTACCCTATGACCGATGTCTTCCTTATCTGCTTCTCAGTGGTAAACCCTGCTTCATTTCAAAATGTGAAGGAAGAGTGGGTACCGGAATTGAAGGAATATGCACCTAATGTTCCCTTTTTACTAGTAGGAACACAGGTATATTTGGTTCTGTTCTACTTTATTTAAACAATGAGGATTGTTCTGTGGTGCCTTTTCTTCGGGATGGAAGTTCAGGCCCAACAGGACCTGAGCAGCACCTCCTTCTGCCTTTGGAGTAACAACCTTTACAAGTCACAGAAAAACCTAGATCTGTGTTGTTCTCTAATGAGCTACCTCCAATTTGTTTAAAGAAAAACTTGTTATACCCATTGTAAACGGGTGGCAAGATTGGCTGCATGTCTTCATCTGACTTTCTAAAAAGTCATGGGACTTACAGAACAAAATTGTCTGCTCATGCCCATGTTACTAGAGTTACTTGGGTCCACAACTGTTAGTCATATGCAATATCTGCTGAAGCAAAGGAGCAAGGGGAGAAGTGAAACACTTTATTCTTGCTTCTTGTGGGCAGTGGACTGAGCTTCGTTTACGAAGTGACCCACATGTTGGTATCATGTTTGGGTTAATCTTTCTGCCACCGCTGGATGCACATTTTGGTATTCTGAGATGATCACATCTAATTGAAGAGCTGAATTACAGAATAAATGTTAGTTCCTTCTGGATTAAAGGTAGTCATTCACAGCTTAAATTTAGGGCTTTTGGATCAGGAACAGTCCATGATCTTACACATGATATGACTCCCTTTTAATAGATGCAATACTCCTTTAAATAATTCTCTTTTTAAATGAGTGTATCATATTGTCTGCTGACTTTCGTTTAAAAAAAAGTATTCCAACATGAATCTAATCTTTCTTGCCAGATTGATCTTCGTGATGACCCAAAAACTCTGGCAAGACTGAATGATATGAAAGAGAAGCCCATATCTGTGGAGCAAGGACAGAAGTTAGCGAAAGAGGTAAACTGGATATTCCTAAATGAAACCAAAGAACAAAAAACCCCCTATTTCCACTTGACTTCTTTTATCACTTTGCCCATTTTTTTTACCAGTCCATGTATGAAATCTTGCAACTGGTTACAAGTTGACAATATTTACTTACATTGCTGAATAGAGGTAACAAGCAGACCTGTGTAATTGCACTTCCCTGTTAGTAATAGTTCTAATTTTCTGCATAGACACCTGTAAAAGCTATACGAGATAATTAAAATCACAGACTGGTTTGAGGTCAGACGGGACCTCTTCTGCTCAAGCAAAATGTTGTAAGCATCTTTTAAAAATTATTTGAGAATATTATACTACCATTTTACCTACTATGTTAATGCTTTTTAGGACACTTACTAACAGAGTCTTATTTTTGAAACACAAAGTGGTCATGTAATTCTTTTTTTGCTGTTTAATTATCAAACAAACATACCTTAGGACCCCATTGCCAAAAGAGCTTATTTAATATGTTTCCTTTATAAACAAACCAACTTAAATACCTTTTAGATCTTCGGGCAAAAGACAAATCTTATTTTCTCCTAAGGGGAACGCACATCAGTTATGCAAATAACTTTTCTAGATTGAAGCCAAACATTGTAATGTCACCATAGGGGGGAAAAAATGGCAGAAGTGCACAGATGGAAGTGAACAGCTGAGATATATTGCTATTGAATTAACTTATTTTCTTGACAGATAGGAGCCTACTGCTATGTGGAGTGTTCAGCTTTAACACAGAAAGGACTGAAGACCGTTTTTGATGAAGCTATTATAGCCATTCTAACTCCAAAGAAACACACAGTGAAGAAGAGAATAGGCTCAAGATGCATAAACTGCTGTTTGATCACGTGAGAAACATTTGACAATGGCCAGGCTTACTGTGAAATTCTACTGATTTTAAATACAATGCATTAAGTACACAGCAAACTGGTTACAGGTTTGAAAGCTGAACCTACGATTCTGCCTTCTACAACCAGTGAAATCCAGAGGAATAAAATCAAAGTCAACAAACTTGTAATAAGAAGCCACCACACCTGTTACAAATATTTTATTCAGACTGGAAGGTACAATCTCTCAGGGTTACATAGTCTAGAGGAAGCAAAAACTGCACCATGCTGAAATGGCATCTATGTGATTTTAATGAGTGGAGATGCTTGGCCTGAAATACTCTAACTGAATTTGGACAGTCTTCTGCTTTGACTATATATATATATATCTATCTTAAAAAAACAACTTTTGCACAGTCTGTATGGAATCTGCACAAAGAAATACCTTGTCTCTCTTTGCTCCAGTTATCTGCTTTTGTATGTAAGCTGCTTCCGGTTCCAGTGTATCCACAGAGGTGCAATAATCAGACCAGCCATATAGCCAAAGGTAGCTCCGAGGGAACAGGAAATGGGCCATACCTGAGGGGAGAACACAAGGTAAAGGCAGACAATGGTGAAAATGTCTGTGGTGTTTTTGTACTTCGTGAGCACAAAATCTAGGTACTGAAAGACAGTAGTCTTATTCTACTTTAAAGCTTGATGTGCTTTCCTAAAAATGCCAAAAGCTTAACAATCATCTTCATGAACACTAAATGCTGTTGTACAGTTTTTAATTAAGATGCATTAAAATGTAAGAAGGCTTCTGGCTCTTGCAGACTTAGTTTGATAGTCCCAAAATTCTGTGGGGAAAAAAAAAACTTTAGAAGTATTTATATCCCCTGAAGTGTTCAACTAACTAACTTCCTGTTCTGCTGCATACATTTGGAAACCTACATCTCTCACGGTGATTTGAAACTTTTAGAGGTGCGTATAAATGAACTAGTATTCAGACAAAGGCAGAGACTGAGATGGATAGAGGTTTGTTGGCTCTTTTTTTCTTGATGAATTTCCCTCTGGCTCTATTTGGAAACTGAGCATCCTGCACTCAGTTCAGCAAACATGTAGTAAACTAGCTGTGTTAAAAAGAGCTTTAATTATAAGTCCTATTTTCTAGTATAAGAACAGGGAGCTGATTCAATAAAGCTGACTCACTTTCACAAACCATCTTGTACTGAGGCAGAGTAGTAATGGAATTCTGCCCTGCCCTTTTTTTATTGGTATTGATTTGCAGGGAGGAGCGGCCAAACCAAGACTTAACCAGTCTGCCCTCAGATCTAGCTTATATTACTAGTCCACATCATACTGCATCTGATGAAAGTCTCAACTAAGTAGGTGATTAAAAATATTTATTGTAGAACAAACAAACTCCCGTCCCTCTTCAAAATTCTCCTTTGCATTTTTTTTTTTTTTTGTAAGGACAGTTTTGAAATTCCTGCTGTACAGTGCATATTCCTGAAGCAAGAACAGACTGGACTCTCCCATTCTTTTATTTTTTTAAATTAAGGGGGATATTTTCCCCTTCTGTAGTACTTGAGACTGAGAAATGCACTAGACATTAGAGAAAATATCCCAATCTCCGAGTCCAGCCTTCTTTTCTACTTCACTTTGAGTTGCAATTCATGAATATCCAGTGAAGTTACTCTTAAGGCTATTGGTTCCTCCTTTCATTCATTTTCCTAGCTCTGATTCTTCTCTTTACTTCAATATCATGTAAAAGAATATATTTATTGATAACTTTTGATCATAGGAATTTTAACTATGAAAAAGAGTAATGTATTTTGTCCTCTGCTCTTTCATCTTCAGTATCCTCAGCTGTTTCATCTTCACATTCCTTAGCATTTACAGTTTTATATGTTATTTGGAGGTCTTAAGGAGTGTAGCAAAGATGACTATTAAACAAGGTGCCTTAGGTACTCTTTATTGACCTTGTTTCATTCTTCCATTTTCAGACATTCTGTCTCTGCTACTTGTTTTTGTTGCTGAGTATTGCGGCTGTTGCCTCTCAAACCAAAGATTTGCTTGTTTTCATTCATTCAACAGTGGTATTGTGTATTGTAGATCATCTATAAAAAGCTTTGAGATGCTGTGGCATGGTAAGATACTATGTATATTTGAAACTCACATAAGTTTGTGGCCTTGGTTAAACTTACACTTCAGGTGGATCTTTTCAACTTCTAAATGAAATGTAATTATTTCTAGCATTTTGCATATTACACACATCTAAAGGACGAAGCAAAGTCCCTGCAACCCCAGCTGCTCACTCAGTAACATTCAGTTGGAACGCGAGTCGTACTTACTTATCCATTGATGAAGTCAAATACCACTCTGATATCTACAGAACTATGGATAGAGGCTTCTTAACTTGGTGGTCTTTTTAAATCAAATTCTCTAAGTGATCAATGATACTTCATTAAATTTTTACCTACATTAGGTGAATTTGTAGTTGCCTGTTTGCTTTTCAAAAGTATAGGTAGATGATGGACTCTGAATCGATCATGTTCCCCAAGTAAAAAGTCATATCCTTGATGACTCAATGGCCCTGTATATTTTGGTATTTTGTGTATAGTGGGTGATTATTGGTACGATTAAAAGAATCTCTGATATTGTTGTACCTTCTTTTACCTGACTGAACTGCAACTTAGGAGATGATTTTTCAAAAGCTATGTCACTTTTAATATTAATTATGCCTCTGTCTTTCTTCTAAGACATTCAATTTTTTCTTTGGTTTTTAGAAGTCATGGTTACCTTATAGAAGTTTCAGTCTGTCTTACTTAACATGTGAGTCTCTGACCTCTGAACCCTCACCAATGGCAGGTGGCAAAGGCAGGACAAAGAGAAGAAACCATAAAACACTCCGTCTCCCTGTCTAAGACATAAAAAACCCACCACCTCATCCCTTTTAGTGGCATAGAAGAGAAGGGTACTGGGCCAGGTACTTGTTCTCAGTCTGTTGCTCAGATGGCCCAAAGTAGTTCTGAAGGCAGTCTGATTGTCCTTTTGAATTCAAAGCCTGGACTTAAGAGCATTGCTGTCCTCATGCTATTTTCTCTAACCCTAAAGACAGCACAACCCCCCCTAACAAACAGGTAATAATACCAGTTTTGCACCTTTTATTTTTGACTGCCAGCCTTTAGGCTACATATAGCCAGAGGCACTCATGGGTATATCTAAAGCAGCAAGTTATCAAAGGCAGATGAAGATATGGCTCTTGAGCACATTAGCTGCACTAAAATAACAGCCCTTGCACATGCTTTTTGTCTGCCTATGAAAGTGGGTTGCTTTTTTCTATGAAAGTGGGTTGCTTTATTTTGTATTAGCTGCTGGCCTCATTTTTTGAGACCCAGTCACTTTCTGCTGGACCTTTTTAAATGACTTTGACTTACTAGATCGGTCTGCTTTTGCCCTGTCTTTCATATTATCTCAAACTTGATTTAACTTCCCTGACTTGGTATGAACTGCCTGTAAGTGACAGAAATCTAAGCAGCTAATACCTGTGTGCATGCTCCAAGAGATTCCACTCCGCTTGTTTAAAGTATCCAACTTGTAACACACCCCCTCATCCCCTGAGAACTCTTCAGCTCAATTTCTCCTATTTCATGCTCCCTTCTGCCTTGAGGAAGCTGGCATATCCCACTCCAGTACTGATGCCATGTCTAGGCGGGGTCAGCAGCAGGGGAATGTTAGGTAACGTGACCTAGATGAACTTTTTTTGAGGGGGAAGAAGGCTGATCTGGAGAGAAAATTGTGGGGGTTGCAAGAGACAGGACAGAATATTTTTCATGAAACTGTTATGAAATGCCTTGTCTGTTCCAGCAGCTGGGAAGCATCATCTACCATTCTCACAGCCTAATACAAGAAAAGTCAGTTAACATATCAAATGCATGATGAAAAGGACAATTTTAACAATATGCAGTGATTACTAGGAATCTGAACAGCACCTTGGCAAAACCAAATCTTAACAAGAACAAAAAATGCATTTTAAGGGACAGAGCATGAGAGTTAATGCAAAATGATTTTGACTTCTGCTATTTGTTTAAATTTTCTTTTTGCCTTTTATCTGGCAGCAGTGTTAGGACTTCACAGTGATTTCTTTAGGCTGGCTAAATAGACACTGCAGAACTGCAAGGCTTTTAGTATATATTAGAACTAATTTTAAGAATAAGGACTCAAAATAGGAATTACCAACCCTTCAGGACACAAACGAGCTAGTTTCCTCAGCGCTCTTTAGAACACCTAAGATTCTATGATGTGAGAATGCTTAGCATATTACATGGAAAGCAGAGCATGTTGCAGATCCCAGCAAGGTATCTAGCTCTGCTGCACTATGCATGTAGCAAGTTAAAGCCAGAATTCTGACTGCATGACAATTTTGTCATCTATTACAGGTCTGTAACGTGCATCCCATGCAAGGGGAATTACACAGACATTGATAAGGACATAAAAGCCAGATTCTTGTAGACCAGAGGAACAACACCCTAATAAAGTTTTTAAAGATAGTATAAAGTAAGCAGCTGACTGCTGGAACTTTCATTATACATATGCAAATACAGTGGGGCAATCTACTGTACTTAATTTTCTTTTTAGTAAACTTAGAGTGCTTTTCTCGTATTCCTAAACTTGATTTTTTGTATGCTTACTGTTTCAAAAGACTCATTTCTGACTGTCATTTAGAAAGCTATGTAATAGTTTTTGTTTCATTTTAAAACTGAATAAATGAGCACAATTACTTTCCTTCCCTGTTTCTAACATGCCTTAAATTCCTGATTGTTTAGTCTGTACTGTCTTAAATCAGTACATGCCTTTAATCTATTTTGGTTGCATGCACATGTTAACTAAAAGTGTCTTATCACATTGTACAGAATGTGTGTGTTGACAAGCACACACTGAGAAGAAAGTGTGAGGTTTTTTTCAGGCTGGCATTTGTAACTAGAAGTTGGTTTCGTGGATTTGTGTTCTAAAGTTATAGCAAGCGTAACTGCCTTTGATCTCACCATTAAGGTTTACATTGAGAAAACACATTATTAAATAAACAATGATAACCACACTAAAGTGGAACAAGCTTCTACCTCTGTTTAAAACAACTCCAACTGCATATTATCCCTTCTTCTCACATTAAGCAACTTCTTTTACAACACAACTTTCCCAGTAGCTAGTAAATCCAAAAAGAAATACAAGAAGGAAACTCTCAGAGCTGTGTTAAGAACCAAAGTAGTGTGAAAGTTTATAGTCCTATTTCAGCTTGAGTAAGCACCAAGAACTGTACCCAAGAGTCTCCAGATTATTTTCCAGGGTACAAATGTCTGAGAGGTATCCAAGGCTAATATTTACAGTCATATTGGCTGTATACATGTCAGTCAGCTCTAGTGAGTTATATCAGTGCTATGTTTGCAGTATCCAGTATAAAGTGGTAATACAGCAATTTTACTTCTAGGCAATGATAACACTGTAGGCAGAAGTCATTGTTTCAAAGTCACTTTTTATCGTTAGTAACAGGTACTGCAGAAGAAAATTATTTGCTACAAAAAACAGATGGGTGGGCATGCATACAACAAACACAGAGACATGTTTTAAAGGTCTGATATCAAAACATGCAATAAACCCAGCAACTCCACAGTGTGCAAAATCCAGATGTCAATAATGAATGCCACGTCTGGAATACCAGTTCCACCACATACAGAGCGTGCTGATAGAAGTTTTGGTCTTTAACTATACCATCTTGTTCTGCAACTAAATTACCTCAGGCTGAGTGGAGAAAGGACACATCTAGTAACACCTAAACAGCTCCCTTCTGTTTCTGTGGTGGTGTCCTTTAAGGTTCCAATCCTCAGGTGACACATGAAGCCAGGATCCTTATCACATGTGGTTATTAAAAGTACACCATCAACTTAAAAAAGGCAATCTGAAAAAAACTGAGCAACTGTAACAAGGGAAGTTATTTTCTATTTATTTTCTAGAACTGTCCAAACTAACTGTAACCCTTACATACCTCCTGTGCATCAGGGGACTAGAGGCAATTAGAGATGTATGACTCTTCAAAGCTTCTGAACGCTGTCTAGAATAGCCTTTATTTAAATGATCACAATTAGGTGTTGCAAACTATTTTAAAAATTGTTTAAAAAACATTGGCAAAATTATTCTCCCAGTCTAACTGAAACATGTCTGGCAGAGTAAGTCTTGAGAAGTTTTTTTTTTATTTAACACAGAAATGTGACTACCGGAGGACTAACTTGCATTCCTGTAAGGCCATTATCTTTACCTTTTTCTGATATAGGCTGAATTCTGCAGACCTATAACCAGGAACAACCATAGACTAGGCCTCTATGACCAACTGTTTCACAGTTGCAAAATAAATTTTTCTTAAAACTAGCAGAGGAGCAACATGCATGGCCAGATTATGTTGAAAAGTTGCTTTAAGAACAACAACAGAATAATAAAAACCAATGAATCATCAGGATATCAACTGGCTTTCAGCAATATATTTTATACTTCTATCAGAAATGCTTAATATATTTTTCATGTCCATTCTGAATCATTATTCAGATAACTGGTGTTATTTTATTTCCAAAACAATATTCTGTTCCTAATAAGTACTATTTACTTAGCATAAAAGTTGTTGTATGCTAAAAAAAAAAAAAAAAAGCATTTTACTTTAGTATTTTTAAATGTAGACAGGCCCACTAATCTGAATATCCCCTGTATGCATTATTTTTCAAAGATAAACATGGAAAAATAAAGTGAAGATTTTCTGAGACATCTGTATTTATCTTGGTTTTGTTACATGTCACAAGAGGTATGTGTAAAGAACCAATATGTTTTCTTTGGTTTATGAATAACTCAGCATGAAGTAATATTTGGGGTTTAGCCATTGGCACATGAATTGGAACTCTTAGTATGGAATTCATCATC
Source organism: Pyrocephalus nanus (assembly GCA_038380795.1). Taxonomy (NCBI): domain Eukaryota; kingdom Metazoa; phylum Chordata; class Aves; order Passeriformes; family Tyrannidae; genus Pyrocephalus; species Pyrocephalus nanus. The sequence continues at coordinate 88,048,951 of CM076260.1, read as the reverse complement.
AGGTTTACTCCACAGAACTCTGAAGTACTTGGAAATAGAAAGAAATTCTAGTGAAAGACACAGAAGGCATTGACATCTGATTATCTGATCAGGTAAGATATAAGGTAATACTACAACAGACTTCTCAGCTTCCACTGATATGTCTCAACCATAACTTAAAGGAATGACTACCATAGAATTTTTTGGTTCTTCTATTAAGATTAGAGGAAAAGATGCTAGTCCTAATACAGCCAGCCAAGGACAGGGAAACAGAGTAGTGAAAAATGTTGCTTTTTCTTTGAAGAACACAAAGTGACAGCAGAAGAACTGTAACATATATCTGAGGCAATTCAGACAACACTGCCTTACAGAACAGTGCAATCAGCTTTATTCAATACTCTATTGGAATGCCCACATTCTCAGTGCTCCCTTCAACCTCTTGTTTGCCAAGAGGTCATCAAGACCATTGCTGACCAGGCCATTTTCATTTGAAGCCATTTCTATGAACAAAACAGACTTAACAGAAGTGGCTTTACATACTCCACTGTCTGAGCTATTTAAAAGTTGAGTTTTAAATAATTGGTTTAAAGTGTAGACGATTGGATCAAGTGCTAAATCCTGATTAAGTGAAAAAATATACCAATTCAAGACACGGTGCTTAACTTTTTGTTCTAACAGAGCCAGATCAATAGCAATAGCACTTTTCATCCCAAAATCACAGCACATTTCTGTACCTGCTGGATATTATATGTTTTGGACAACTTTTGGCATTTTAGGGCTACAGAGCACAAGGGCAGCAGCAGAAAACCCTTTGGTTTGCTTTGTCATGTGGTATTTCTCAATTATTGCTGATCCATCCAATTCTTGTAGAACCAATTTCACCCTGTCCACAACACACCTCCAGTAATGAATTGTCTAAAGCTAAAAGTACAAATGCAGCTGTTTCCATCATGTTACACCACAAATGCCAACCATAACCAATACAAACATCAGAACCAGATTTTGCAATAAACAGGCTTAATGGTCTTAACACTGCTCTCTAAAATGATAATAGCACTTTAGTCTTGCTCATGTAATAAGATTTAAACCACATTTTCAGCTTTAGAGCAGAACCATTTCCACTACAAATTTAAAAAAAAAAAAAAAGTTTACATCAGAAAATATAAAACACAAAAAGGAAAACAATCACTAATGAAACTTGTTCTTATCTCAAAAGCTGGTCTTGAGTCCAAAGACTAAGCTGTTCCATTTGAGTCCCTTTTTGGATAGGAGAAGGATAAATGCAAAATTGTAATCCTCAAGCTCTCTGCTTTTAGGCTAATAAGAGAAACAGCTGATGTCAGAAGCATGACAGCTTAATGCTTTACTCATGCAGATGCCTAGAAGTAATTTGGTTTTGACTGGGTTTTGATTACTTTTCAGCCTACATTAAGATCTACATGATTTTTTTCAGACTTTGCCTGGGACTTAATCTGTAGGTGTTCCCTTAAGCATACCCAGCTAGATTAAGTTCTATCAATCCTTGTATTTTGGAGGGATTTTAAAAATTATTATTTAAATAATAACTACTCCCTGCAGGTATTTTTATACGTATAGGTGTTTGTATATGTATAACAATAGGTACAGGTACTTTTATGTTTGGTAAATCAGAGGTCAGACCACTCAGGGGATGGGCAATCTGCATTAAAAATAATCTCCCAAACTAAACAGATCTACAACAACAGCAGAATCTGTTATAAGGACCATTTTTCTTTCCCCCGTCTTAGGCTGCAGACAACACAGAAAGCACCTCTCCTCTTTTATTGTTACAATGAAAGAATTTAATATTAGAGTTTCTGTAATCACCAGACATCAGGTAGCAAAAGGAAGTCTTGCAAAAAGGGGCTTTTTGCTACTGCCTGGTCAACTTCTGAAGAACAACAGAAATGTCTCTTGGCTCTGAAGATTTCTGAGACAGCAGTGCAGCTACTACATGCAGTAACTGGATTGTTGAACCCCTACCACTCAGTGGGGGTAAAAAGACCAAAGACATCAGCTGTTGCATGAAGTTCAGCATTTCCCCAGAGAAAGCGATTCATAATGTATCTCAGATTGTTTCTGTCTTGAAGATCTGTTACCATTTGGTGCTTCACTGTGTTGCTTGCTGAGACAATTGGACTTTTAAAAACTACATTAAATTTAACAAGAACTTCTTTCATCTTCCCTCATGATGCAGATCTTTAAAACTTAGCACTTAAAACTGCAGTTTTCAAAGATTGCTGGAGTGGCAGCCTGCAGGAGTGATAAGCAAACTTCTCTATGGCTGCTCTTGAAACTGCTCACATGATGATTAAAGTAGTGATCGAGCAGGTCAGACCCAAGATGGAACATAAGATTTCTTTCTCCATCCCACTATTTGAAACTCTACAAGGTGAAAGACTGAGAAGTGACGATGGGGAAAAACAGGGGAACTTAAGGGAAAGAACACAGCAGCAAGTGCTCTATATCTAGGCAAAAGAAAATTGCTTTGATGCAGGATTTTAAAGTCAGAAACTCTCCCCTGCTAACTTTGGTATCAGGAGTATGTCAGAAATGAGGGTGGAGACGGTGAAGGAAAAGGGAAGTGTAGACACAGTTTCAGCTGCTGCTTGAAGTCTCTGGGGGAGCATTCATGCCCAAAAACAGCTACTGACAAGATGGGTATCTGAGGTTTCTGCAGGTGCTTTGCTGTTCTGAGGAGTCAGATGATATCTCTTTAGATGTCTAAGTATAGATTAAGAGCTAAACTTTCATCAGTCATGTTTGGCCTTTATTGATTTGGAAGAGTTTTTAAACAGAAAAAGCTGCCAGACCATTACCAAACTTGTCTCTCCCACTATGTGAAGATGGGGAATGGACAAAAAGTAAAAAATTAACTGTATCTAAGATCTGTCTTTAGCTGTTAATGTCTTTGTTTTGTTATTCAGAGCCCCCTGATTTAGTAACCAAGTTTTCCCTATATCACTGGTGCATAAAAGGTGAAATTTTTATATACAGCAAAGTCTGAGATTTTGAGAATAAAATAAAACCTGCCAGATGTGACATGCTATTTTAAAATCCTAGCTGAGCAAGGAGAAAGTGCTTGTCTTTTGTCAGAACAGGAGAGTGAATAAGACCTTGCAAGAAGATATAAGATGGCATTTCAATGAATCCCTTGATTTTTTTTTTGTTACATTCACGTCCGTCAACAATTAACTTGTGCCAACACATACCTATGTCAGATTGATGGCAAAGCATCTTGCAAGACTAAAACCAAGTGTTTTTAGGGAAGAAAACCTGATATTTTTACTTGAAGTATCACACTACTCCTCTATTATTTCTGAAATACAAATTTTAATGTCTAATTACGCTACTGCAATGAAAGGCTGTTGGCATAAAAGCAGGCTGTTAGCTACTTATGGAAGACAGATTTCCATTGCAGCTGTAAGCCACATCTCTGCAATATCACAGAGGAAAGTGTGCTGCCTCTTACACTGATTTCTGAAAAAAACCTTTGAAACCATCTGCTTAAGAAGAGGCCTGGTAGATACTAATCAGCTAAGAGTGTATGGTTTGGTAACCAGAGGAAAGAACATATTCACTGAGGACATTTAGGAAGAATTGTTACTAGTGCCATTATTTTACGGCAGTTGCAGACATCAATTATGTATAATTTAATCCTTCCTCCATGCCAAAAAACATATTAAGAAAATAGCACAAACATTTGAATTTATAAAGACATAATCTGCAGTGCCAGCTTCACCTCTTTTCTTGTCCAACTACAAAGTTAATGTTTGTCTTCCTTTGAAATCAGAAGTGTTTAGTACAGTGCTTTGGCCACACCATTTCCACAAATCTATCCAAATCCATTTAAAATACATTCTGTTAAGTGCTTTTATGGAAGACAGAGGGGAGCTAAAACACTAGGAAAGTATCTTTCCTTCCCTACTCATGAACAATAAAAGCTACCAGACTGAAGGCAAACTTGGAGCTGTCCTCATCACTTCACATTTCTCCTCCTGCTTGCCTAGCTTCTTTTCATCAAAATCATTATTGGATGAGATCTATTTCATGATAAAATTTGCATGCAACAGACACTCATAAATCTGTCACAAACCTATTAAGAGGTAAAAATATTGCATTTTAATTCCTTACACTGTAAGCACAAATGCTTCCAATGACTTTTTAAATGCTTGTCATAATTCTGTAGGAACAGCTTATGAAGAAATCCAATATACCTGTAAAGCTTCAGAGCAATTTTGTGTAGCATGCAAATCCACAACATTAATATATTTTTTTTGTATTTATTATAAGGGCGCACATACACACCTGCCAAGGCCGATCCCAATCAAGAGGAATAGGAAATGCTCCAAACCAAGCTCCAAGTATGCTGCACACAGTAGTAATCTGTAGACTGCTTTCCCAGATGGACATAGCTCTGTAAAAACAGCATATTACAAGCTTTCAACAGCAGCTGAAGTTACCATGTCAGAATGTTAGACCTGATTTCTCCCAAGATTTTTGAGACTACAAGCAGATATAAAAATTCATATATTTGATAAAATAGCATGCAGGTTTCTCCTAAGATACACAAATTATATTTAAAATTTAAGTTGCACTTTTTAGCTATAATTACAATCTTTCTATACCACACATTAAGGAGATTATTTTTTTCTTCTTGAGATGTTTACTGCAAAAGCTAATTTATTTTACCTAGACATACTCCTATTGATCTTGAAACATTGCCTGGCTGAGCAAATAAATATATCTCAATGACACTGTGTGCACTGCAGGGAGAGGCAGACGTGAAAGGGTAGTATGGGATTGTACAGAAAAGAACAAGCACAGTCACAAAGTACTCTGTGGTGCAGACATATTATTCGATGACTACAACAATTTGCAATTTAAAATAGAAGTCCACTATGAGAATATTCCAAAGCCAATTTCCATCAACTGAAAAGAAACACTGCAAGTAAGTGCACATTGCACCCCTTCAGCAACAGTGCATCCAAGTTCAAGTACACTGACTGCAGGAGAAATTTACTGCACACTAAAGAACCCTTGCATTCCCAGTCATGGCACATATCATAAGAGATTTCAAATTACTTCAGTTTTCTGTTTATAGCCTTCTACCCCTACCGACTTCAAAAGTTTTGGAGAAGTTGGATTTCTGTTTAGTAGATGAGCACTTACTGCCATCAGTCTACCAAATGATTGCTTTGCTTTGCTCAAGCCATGAACATTTGAGTGCTTGGTGCCTATTAAGAAACAAGAGCAACAGAAGTTCAGAACACAGTAGGGCACAGTTCTGAGACAGGAGAACCAGCTGAAATCCCTGCTCCAAATCAGTACAGTAAGCAATCTGAATTGTAAGTTTGCTACATCTCAGATTATAAACACACATCTAGCTTTAGTTAACAGATGAAAAAAAAGATGTGCATTTTTAAGGCTCAAAGACTGGGTGCATAGTAAACTCTGAGCTTTGCATGTGCTGTTTAGGTTGCATGACGGGAACATCTTGTTCTGAAGATTCTTAAATTTCTTTTTACTTCTGAGTACACCTAAGTCACTGCTGCATTTGCTATTGACCAAACAGCCCACAAGTGTAAAGCAAACATTCTTCATTGCTTGCAAAACAAACGTTTAATAGACTATAATACTGAGCGTGCAAGTTTGACATTTTGAGCAAAACTGTTTCTTCTACAAACCCATCCCTTTAACTTATAACACTCTACAATACTACCAGCCTGACATTTTTTTCTTAAAGGGGAAGGTCCTGACGTAAATGTAAAACTGTTTAGCAATCTGCACATAGAAAAATATTATGAATTATTTTCAGAAGCTGAATAACTGAGCAGAGAGCTGTTAGGCAGAATGGGGAAGAGAACATTCACTACAGCCTAAAAGGAGCAAAAGAGCCAGCAGAAAATACCAAGGACCGACTGAGGTACATTTATCCCCCACAAGACAACTTATGTGTGTAGCAGATTAACCAGATACTGCTGTACCATATGGATATATCAGATTGAGTCCAAAAGCAAAACAACAGAATTAGCAAGGCACAGTGCCCAAGTGGAAAACAGCCATTGGTAGTTTGGCAACTATTTCAGCTGCTAATTCAACCACTCTGCAGCAAGGAGGGACACTGGCTATTTAAAGACAACCTGACTTTTTCTCCAGCATTATCCTGAAGGAACAGTGCTTCAGTTACTCCCTTTTCTTCATGGAATGACACCTATCAGGATTTTTGCAGGTATTATCTAGCCCACCACATAAACTTCTCAAATCAACTTCTACTGCAGCAACGTTTATAAACTTTGTATTTTACAGGTTAATTTTTTAACCACGAATGAACTACAACTAAGATAATCCTGCAGGCAAAACTAGCAATATTTAAGATATAAATGAACACCAGTGTCAGAAGGGTCTTCTGAAGCATAGAGTAATTATTTAATCCCTTTAAATAATATGATACACTAAGTGCAGCTGTAAATAATGTTTGAATTAAGAGGTTAGCTAACATAATTTTCTAAGACAGCTCCTGCATAGTCAAGATTTGGAATTCTTGGCTGCAGCAGGACTAAAATTTTAAGCGGCCCCTGATGTGTGATGATGCCTACCTTTACACAGGACATTTCAAGCCTGTAAGAGTACACTATTCACAAACAAAGTGATAAAATAGGTGTAATGAAAACTGTAAGGACCCCTAAAGTCACAGGTTTATAATATTTTTTGGTGATCTCTGATTTAAAATCTATTTCCTACTGACGTGACATCTTATAATTGCTTTTATACCAGAAATTTCAACAAAATTTCTCAGACCAGTGATTTGAAATAAACAGTCCCCAAAAGGAGCCCCCCCAAAAATCAGCAATGGAAAGCTGATAACCTTTTGTAGCTTTTACTTTCCTCTAACTGCTTACAGCAGCACATGATTGCATATGATCAGTGCCATGACACTGACATCAGTCACAACACTAGATGTCAGAATAAGGTGTCCAGAGATGCTGGCATGGCCCCACCCCTTCCCAAATGCAGAATTAGTGAAAAGGGACCTATTTACAGCCCAATAAGGAAGGAAGGTTTTATGATGCAGAATACACATATTCACTTTCCTCACTATATTTTATGTGCGCATAAATGTGAGGGTAAGAACAAATTGTTTGAATTTCTTAAAGTATCTAAAAAAAAAAAAAAAATCTATTTTGTTCATTTTTGGACACTTCCAAAGTGTACTCAGTTTGAAAATGTGGAGGGTGTGCAGTTTTCTGTCTGAGCTACAACTGTGTTTCACGTATACAAAACAAAACCCCACCCAAGCAACACCTGCCCTCCAACCCACCAACCACCCAAACTGTTATAATACAAATAATAACCCTGCAGTATCACAGATTGCATGTTATCATCAGACACACGTAATCCAGCTCCTAGAGATAAGGGCACTTTTAAGACTGATCTTGTAGTAACCTTATTGGAAGTGATTTTACTACTAGTGACTCACATTGAAGTTCTACAAATAGAAACAGAAAAAGCTAAGCATGTCTACAGAAAAAAAAAGAAACACTTTGCAAGATTATCCCTGGAATATTTAAGTCAGACTGACTCAGTTACACCATAGCCATTATGATGTTTGCATACAAGTTACTTGAATTTAACTTTATGAATAGTTCTGTGTCAAGCCATTAGGAGCAGCAGTATTTTCACACCAGACCACCTTAAACATTGCACAAAGACATCTAGAGCAACAGCACTAGGTACTTGGTAGCTGTTACTTGTTTACACTTGATATATCAAGATAAACTTTCTTTTTCTACATGTCTTTTTCTGTCTTTCTGCAAAGACAATAGCACAAGCATATTTTGATCTTATAAATACTGCATGGGCAAGTAAGAGTAACAAAAATAAATGCCAGTGGTTACTTAAGTCTAAATTGCATTCAAGCATTTTTAAAACACATTCCTTTTTTATACTAAGCTATGGACTTAATCAGTTTTTCAAGCTTGCTCTTCCAGAGCAATTCAGTTCCCTAAGTTATACTTTCAAGGCAAGCAGCTGTGTTGATCTTATCTAACCACCTTTTTCCTCCATTTAACCAGTCCCACCTCACTCTACGTGGTTAAGTTAGAGACAACCTTTTAATATATCACATCTACACTCATCTCGTGCCTAGACACAAGAAGTTCCAAATCATTCATGAGGTCAAATGAAAAAACACAGGATTATTTTTAAAAGAGCAGCTTGCTACAATCCATAAAAAATTGCTACAATAATTCCTTTTTAGTTTGTTTTCACTAAAAGGCTAGAGTAAACCAACATCATAAATAATAGACATTTTACTCATCTAATGTCACATGGGTCACTAGTAAGAAGAATGCACAAGTCATCCCAGCAAAAATTTCAGAACAAGACAATTGTTTCCAATGCAATACTTGTACTGAATAATACTTAATATTTAGATCAGGACAGAAACTGACAGGCATTCAAAATCTAACCTGGCACGAAGACAGACTGATGTTGTCAAACATCTGTTACTTCAATTCAACTATTATTTCCAGTTGCAAAACCTCCAAAGATGACTAAGTGAATCAGCAGTGATTTGTTTTAGCTAAACAACTCCATGCTTTTATTACAGTCTATTCAACCCGTCCACTGAGAATAAGCAAGAATAAATGACTCAAATAAGGATTCAAAATATTTTTCAGTAAGCTGACAACTGAGATAAACCAAAGTCAATACCTGAAAGTACTGTGAAAGGTCTAGTTTTGTCCTCCTCTACAGGAGTGCAAACCAAAAATAACTCCATAGGTCAACACCATAATGCAACTTTCCATTTTCTTTTGAGATGAGACTTCACCCTTATGAACTATTAAAAGGGGATGAATACTAATATCTTATTAAATCTCAAGCATATATGGGGCCTCTTTATGTTTCAGTGTCCCAGTCTTTCAACAATCCTATCACTTACTGAATGAAAAAAAGGCAGAAGAGACAGAATACTTCTGAAAAATATATTATCCTTGATACATGCTAATGCCATGGCTGTCACTGAGGTGAAAATGCAGTTAAAAGGCTCATTTTACTTTAAACATACTCTTGAAAAAAATTAATGCTTGAAAACTCTGACACTGAAAAAGCTCCCTTTGAAATTGGAAAAGCATGGGTAAAGATTACATACTTCAGACCACTGTATAATTTATAATGTATATATATAATTCTGTATAATTTCCACTATTATATTCAGGTTTAAAACAGTGTTTGTTTTGGCTTGCTATTCCTGCTTTAAAAGTTGTTTTTTTTGCAAAGGTACTATTGGATCATGTGCAAGATTCTCCCTGTACAGCTCAGTGTCTTTATTTGACAACCATCACACAGGACTGCACAATGTGCAGTCCAGTAAAATGTGTGTTGGACACTTCACTTCCTTCAAACACATATAAAGTGAGATTTAGTTTCTGGATGCCAGAAATGAAAAGCTGGTTTTCCAAATCAGTATCTTCAAAATAAATAATAATTTTCTTTGTTGGAGAAGCTTTTCACAAGCCTGTAATTACAAATACAAAAAATGCCCATTGTTCAAGAAGTTTTCATTTCTTTACAGAATATTCCATTATATACTGACCCTGAAATTAGCTCAGTTGGTTGGAGCATGGGGCTAATAACACCAAGATTGTGGATTCAGTCCCTGTACGGGCCATTCACTTAAGAGGTGGACCTGATCCTTGTGAGTCCCTTTCAACTCAGAATATTCTGTGACATTTCTGTGAAATACTGTTTACATCAATTCAGTCTGTTTCTATTAGGGTTTAAATCAGAAACTTTAGATTAGCACTTACCCATTTTTACTAAACACCCGTATCCATGCTTGTATGTTTGGTCCCAGAATACACAAGCACTGTAAAGCAGTAAAGGTAGACAGGAGAACTGCGAACAAAAATGTCTCAGTAACTGACCTACAAAGAAAGAATACGACAAAATTAAGTCAGGTAGGTTATTATTTTTCTAAGAGTTCCAAGATTTAGGAACAAAGACCCCAAAACCTCTAAGTCCACTTGTGAAAGCACAAGTGCCTTCTTAATCTCATGTAGAAGAATAAAATATTTTCTTCTTCCTTTGTGGAATAATAAAGAAAACTGGAGAGAGTTCTGCTGTTATTTCAACAGTGAAATGCAGTAATTACTTTAAATGCCCAATAACTGTAACGTTTTTAAAACACCACAGGTGTACCTCATATACAGCATTAGTTCTAAATTGAAGTATACTTGGACATTTACTTAATTATTCCATTTATTTTTCTAGTTTGGTGTTGTGAAAGTAGCCATGAAGTGAAACTACATGATACTATTATTAGTCGGTAACTTTGTGTATCTCTCAAAAAATCAGCTTGCCTCACACTTCTACTTTTTTTTCTTTTTATAAAACTTTCTTAAAAGTTAAACCACTACTATCAAAAGGATGAAAGACATGCAGGATGCGTGGTTTAGAATCTTATGGGGAAAATGACCAAATGAAACTCTGAAAAATGTATGTGCCTGTATATTTAATGTAAATATTAAAGTAAAAGAAGTTGCTTGTAACTATCTTAAACAAGACTTCTCCAAATAAAAATTATAAGAGCTAGCTTCTAAGAAAACAAACAAGCAAACAAAAACCCCAACCGCAAAACTAAACTAAACCAACCAACCAAAACCCAAGCAGCCACCCTTCTTCCCCCAGCCAGGAGCTTATCCTTTAACTTCCAGCATACCAGAAAACATACAAGTACTTATACCAATATCTGCAAGGAGAACTGCCCCTTAGAACGTTTAGAGAAAGAGAGGGTCTTCTGACTTACTCTATGAGAGGTGCTCCATAAAGAACAATAATCGCATGAAACAGTATGCAAGACATGAAAAAGTATATACAGCATTTTAGAAATCTGGATATCTAAAAAAGAGCAATAAAATATCAGAATAACGTTTCAAAGAAGAACAAAAGTAACATACACAGTCTACATCTTATCAAGAGCACAGTACTGTAATTGTTTCTTTAATTTCAGCTACAACACAGTATAACAGCCTGGCATATTTAAAAACAGTTTTCCATATGTTTAAATAATTAAAAATTATCACACTCCATTTAAAACTTTTTTCAAGCACCCCTTTAGAATAATAGAAAAATACAAAAACTATAACCAGAAATGACAGGATAAACAGAAGTAATTTTATTGGATATTTTTACATTTCTGTTTTACACATGACTGTCATGTCCATTCATTAAAAGGCAACTCTGACAGAAAGTGAAAAAATATTTAAAAGCAAGAAAAGATGCAATATAACAAAATATGCAACATTATGATTCAAAATTACATTAAATAAAAACCTTTACACTTTGAACTTGGCATCTTAAATTTTAAATACATTTGGGAAATATCCAGACTTTCTATAAATCCTCAAAACACATAACTTACTGTGAACTTAAACAACAGTTTCTGGGTACTCACTATATCCTATAGAAGCATACACACTTGATAAATAGTTCTGATTAGGTCTGTTCTGATCAGGTCAACAATGCAATTCCATAATTTCCCTTTAATCTTTTTTTTTTTTCCTACATTTACTCCTCATATTAGTCTAGAATGAAACCTCACCTAGAACATGAAGCATGCTTCATTTTTATATCACAGATGATTAAAATACGGGTTTTCCATAACGGTTTTGTGCATTTCACATCCTCCTCAGTCAGCAAAACTACACAGAAGCTTTGCATACAAAGATACTGCTTTCTGGGATGCTCGCTTCAATGTTTTAAGAATCACCACATCAGAGCACTACATCTTGTCTGACTCAGCAAGTCAGGAGTGCAAAACTATGCACCTGACTTCAAAAACTAATGTATTCCCCCACTCCTGAGCAAGTTGTGTGCTGCTCCAAATTCACGCCGTTCAAACTTACTTCATTGGGATCTGTACCTTTAATGTTCCCTATTGCAAACTCTAATTACAAAATAAAGTCTCCCAAATTTAGATTTTTCTGTGTGAAATTTTCATCATTCAAGGAATCATAGCTGTTTCACTATTTTTCAACCTAACTTTTTTAAATTGGCCAACTTTGTTTAAATTGTAATGAGCTAGTGTCTCTTTTATGTCTCAGGTTCTAAAAAGTATTTTCTCTTTCTTTAAAGTCATTACAAACTTACAACTACACATGAAAAGCGTGTGATGACATGTCTTTTTGGTATACCCACTAATCAAGAAGAGTAGCAAGGCCTGGACTATGAAATGAGTTCTGTGCCCGTTTCAATTTTGCCAGATTTTGCCACAATGCAAATTGTTAGGACTACAAACGGCAATGCATTGACAAGAATAAGGAAAGCACAGACTCGCTCACCCTAACAGGTTATGTACAGATAGTTTAACATAACGAAAATACTGGAAAAACTCGTTTCAAAAAGCGCTACACTCAGCTCATTCATGGACAGCGAGAATTCACCACCAAAAAGTGTCTTTTTTCTTTCTCACTGGGTTATTTCAGAGAATTTGGTTCCCCTCCATATTGTCTGGTAGCAACTTAAAGAATAAAAACAGATCTTACCTTTTGAGCAAACGAATTTCTCTTAGGAGACTGACTTGGATTAAGGGCTAAGTGCAAGATTACATTAAGGGTACCGACACAGACAGAACACACACACAGCCACGTGAGGTGCGTTCCCAGCACCGTGAATCCCTCCAGGAAGAACGACGGAACCACCGCTGTCAGGACAATCGACAGGGCGCAGAGGAGGTTGGCAGCCAGGAGCCTCCTGATTCCCACCTCTTTCATCGTGTTCCCCGGGAAGGGACCACGAGCAGGACACAGAGTTACCCCGCTACGGAAACGCGGCGGCAGTGCCGCGGGGAAACATCTTTCCTAGTCGCGATACACCACCCAGAGCCCTGAGCCTGGCTTTTAGGGCAGAAGAACATCAATCACTTTAAAAAAAAAAATCAAGGGCGGCCCCTGGGAGAGGCAGCCCCGGGCCGTGCGGGGTGAGGGGCGGCGGTGCCGCTCCCGCCTCAGACCGGGAGCGCCCAGGGCTGCCCGGCAGCGGAAGGCGGCGGGACCTGACGCCAGATCCGGGGCGGTGTCGGAAGCGGCGGCTTGTTCTGGTGGGGCCGACATGGTGTGCGAGAAGTGTGAGTGAGGGGGACCGCGGGTGCGGGGGGCCCTGCCCTGCCCTGCCCTGCCCTGCCCTGCCCGCGGGGGTCTCGGGCGGCCCCCGAGCGGAGCAGCAGCTGCGGTCCCGGGCTGCTCGGGGCGGGATCGGGGCGGCGGAGGTTCCGGGAAGGGCCCTGTGGGAGCTGTCATTTCTGTGGGCAGTGCCTGTGGCACGTATTAGAGCAGCATAGTTTAAATGATCCTGGCTTGCATCAGGAACAGAGTGGCCAGCAGGAGCAGGGAAGTGATCGTCCGCCGGTACTCGGCACTGGGGAGGCCGCACCTCCAGTCCTGTGTCCAGTTCTGGGCCCCTCAGTTCAGGAAGGAGGAGACGCTGGAGCAGGTCCAGAGAAGAGCAACGAAGGGGGTGAAGGGTCTGGAGCACAGGTCCTGTGAGGAGCGGCTGAGGGAGCTGGGGTTGTTTAGCCTGGGGAAAAGGAGGCTCAGGGGAGGTCTCATCACTCTCTACAACTACCTGAAAGGAGGTTGTAGACAGGTAGGGGCCAGCCATTTCTGCCAGGCAACTAGTGACAGGACAGGAGGACTTACTATTCATCTGTGCCAGGGGAGGGTTAGGTTGGACGTTAGGAAGAACATCTTCACAGGACAGGTGATTAGGCATTGGAATGGGCTGCCTAGGATGTGGTGGAGTCACTGTCACTAGAGGTGTTTAAGGGAAGACAGGACGTGACACATAGTGCCATGATCTGGTTGACAGGGTGGTGTTAGGTCATAGGTTGGACTCGATGATCTCAGAATTCTTTTCCAGCCCAGTTGATTCTGTGATTCTGAATTTTTTTTTTTTCTTTGTAATATCTCCTTATATAGGCGAGAAGAAGCTTGGTACGGTGATCACTCCTGACACATGGAAAGATGGTGCAAGAAACACTACAGGTAACCCTGGGGAGGTTTAACACTTGTTTTTGAGGTATTATAAAGCAAATTAGGCACCTGAACTATCTTATCATATTAAGGCTAAAATGTTACATTACTAATGAGATTAAATCTTAACTTATGTAATTTCCCTCCCATGCTGATTCAATGCATTATTACCTGAAACTCTTCAGTATTGAAATTGTCTGTTTGGGGTTTTTTTTCCTGTATGGAATGACGATACACAGGGTATTTAAACAGAGTATAAAGTATTCCATTGTCCTGCCCCCTAGTGCTGTGCTGTCTGTTTTATCTCTGTGACTTTTTTGCACATGTGTAAAAGCTGTAAACTAAGCTTTTTAAAGTATGCTTGGAACCAGGAAATTCATTTGTTTATGGTTTTATTCTTTCCATAGAAAGCGGCGGCCGCAAATTAAATGAAAACAAGGCATTGACCTCAAAAAAGGCAAGGTTAGTATTTAATACTGATTTTGGCTAAGAACATCAGTTAACAAACTAACCAAGGCGTGTTTCCTGCACATCTAGGCAACTACTCAAAACTTGTCCAAAATACACTTAAAAACCCCTAGTTGTGGGGATGATACTTATTAGTTGGTAAAAATATGCCAATACATATTTCATGATGGCTTTCTGCTCAGTCACGGCATGGACAAGTATTTTACTGCAGTTCTCACTGGAATTGCTAGAGTTTGGTGCTTTTGTAGGAGAGAAGCTGGGAAACCTTATTTTCTGTGCTGGATTGCTGGTATAATCTCTTGAGCGTTTCCTTAGGGTCCGAGGGCTTTCTGTTGTGCAAAGGAGCAAGATGCTGGTGGAAGGTGTTTAAGTTCAAAGTCATGTAGTATCTTAATAAAAATACAGATTTTTAGTTCTGCTTTTGTTAAATTTTTGTCTGTAATGTAAGAAATCTGTCTTAGTAGGGAAAGTGGGAGCTTTTGTGCACACTTTGTGCAGCCTATTAGAAGTAATCTTTGTATAACCTTTTTCTAAATTAATCGTTTTGCTGGAGTTTCTGACTGTGTCCTCTGGCTTAGACTTTTTAGGATGAGGTAGAAGAAATACTTAATCTCAAGGTGTATAAATGAAATACTTTTCTTTTTTTTTCCAGGTTTGATCCTTATGGAAAGAACAAGTTTGCAATATGTCGGATCTGTAAGAGTTCTGTCCATCAGCCAGGGTCTCACTATTGTCAAGGATGTGCCTATAAAAAGGGTGAGTTTCACTGAGAACCAAAGTACCCCAGTTTGGTTAGAAACTAGGGAGGAAACAGAACACTAGAATTTGTTTTGCCTTACAAACAGAAAGCTGAGATTGTCAGATTTAATTGCTGTCTTTGACTATTAACAGGAAGGTACAGAGAACACAAAATCAGACTCTGCTGAGGTGCACAGTAACAGAATGAAAAGCAATGTACACAGGTTAGAATGTGGAAAATCCTAATTACATACAAGGAAAGAAATTTTTCAGTGTGAGAGTGATCAAATACTGTAACAACAGGCACCACCAGATGTTGTGGAATCTCTACAAGGAGGTGTTCACAGGATGACTTGAAAAGCCTTGAGCCAGCCTCATCCAAACTGGTTGTGTTTTGAGCGAGGCAGGACTAAAGACTGCTGGAGATTCCTTTCAACCTGTGTAATTCTGTGATTCTGCTTCTTCTAAAATGTTTCTGGTATCAGAAGCAGTAGATTTGAAGAATAACTCCAAGCTTAATCTTGGCAGTTGCATAGGAAACTGTCATCTAGCAAGTTTGATTTTTCTCAGGTTAAAAAAAAATTAGGTTTTGTAAAACTCATTTGATTGTTGAAGTCCATTTTCTGCTCCCTTCTCCCCTTTTTATAATAGCTAAATGTAAAATTCTAAGTAGTGTTCTCAAAAAAAGCGCCAAAACAAAACAAAACAACAAACCCCAAAATGAAAACTCAACCAAAAAACTACCCCTAAACCAAAAATGAAACATTCCACACTCCATAACCAACTTTTAATCTTGGTAAAGCAGTAGGCTAGTTTAACAAAAGTAGAATTCCTGGGGAATAAAAGACAAAGAGAAAAAAATAAATTTCTTTTACAACTCAATTTAGAAAGTGTCTCTGACAACAAGTAATACTTTTGTGACAAATCATTGTCTGTGTGCCTTCTTTTGCTTTCGTTGGCTTAACATTAGCCCTTGAAAGGTTCATTTCTCTAAAAGGAGGTTTTGGTCTAGTTGTGAACATACTTCATGCACTCTAAGTCAAACTTGGTTTAAAGTGAAACTGAAAAATGAAAAAGAATATAATCACCATTCCTCGAGCAAGATATTGCACTGTGCAGTATGTAATATATAAAATCTTCCCTTACTTAGAAGTTATGTGTGAAATTCTGCTTGTAACTGGAAGCTTTCTATCTCCCATATTCATAATAAGACTCCAGTGTTGTTAAAAACTGTTCAAAAATTGCAGAGGCAAACCCAAATTATTTCAAGTAAATTTGATGGAGAGCCTTAAAGAAATAAAACTTTTGTTAGTCTTGTGATTTTGAGTAGGTAAGCGAAAGTTCAAACCTTAATTCCTGGATGGGAAAAAAAAGCATCATGAACTCAGTTACTTGATTTAATATCCAGGAATCCATGTAACACTCAGGCATAGGGCGAACCAATTTTTAGATGTAGAGCTACAGCTAACCAGTAGTGAGTTTTGTTTATGAAATTAATTGTTCAATAAATGTGTGCTGTGTCACTGAGTCAGTGGTTTAGCAGCCTGCTGTAGGAGGGTTGTCTTTTCGAGTTGCTAGATGGTCACCAGATGGCTGCCTGAATCCCATATGGTAGAACCTTGTGCTCTTTCTTAAACTGATGGCTGGTTTGGGCGGGCTTCAGGATTTCAGCTTTGTCTGCTTATGTATCCTTCAAGTTGTATCTGTCTTCTTCATAAAATTCAGAGCTCTCTAAGTACTTTAGGTTCTATCTCTGACCATCAAAGACGTGGTTGTGGCATGTTTCTGAAAGCAAATGCAGCCATACGGCTTAGTGCTTCAGCTGTTACATATCTCTGACATGGAGAGGCAATCTGAAGTTAATTACTCCTCAGTTTAGACCTGAAGTGATCGTTTTGTGGGCTGGATTTTGCTCTCCAAAGTATATCATGTGGCACATTCCCTGCTGTTCTCTTTCCTAGAGGACTGCTAGATGTGTGTCCAGGCATGATGCCCATATATGAAAGCATACAATTTGGAGAGTTATCAGGAACAGTTACCACCTGGCATTTTTTGACTGCCGATGAACAGTTGTGTAAAATGAGGTGTGGCCCTATCAGACAAAAGATTCAGCACCTTTCTGCTTTGGAAGAAGAGGGGAACATTGAGACAGCCCACCCCTCTGCCAAATTTGTGCACTTCTTGCTGCTTTAGTCTTTTGACTTGACATTCTTTGGGTTTAAAACAGAGTCCTTTGGTCAGAGGTCATCTTTCCTTCAACTGTCAAGTATTCACAGTGTCCATTGTTTTTTCACTCCTGCTCTATTAATACCTTAATTCTATGAAAACATATTCTTCTCTGCTTTCTCAGTTGCCTGAAGCTCCCCACCTGTTAATCCCCCATACAGCAGTCAGTTTGTAGATGACTGCATTTTCTTAGCCCTGATACTTTCTATCCATCTATGACCCTATAGCCTTGTTTGGCTACAGGACATAAAAGGATTAACAATAAACCAATTTTACCTGTATGCCAGAGCCTTTCCTGTCTCTCTTCTAGTATCTCAGCATATTACAGAGGCTTCGGGCCTCTTGTGAGTCATAATGCTCTCAAATTAGAGCTTATTTTCTTGAGTGGCAGTGTTACACATATGCTGCAACAACTAATGTGTATTAGAAGTCATAATATTACTTCTAATTCTGCAATATCTGTTGGGAAAATGCACAGATTGTCCATGAGAGCTCATTTGAACAATTTTTTTAAAAAATATTCTTTACAAAAACATAGCAAATGCGTTTTTTGAAGAAAGACTTCATTGATTTTAAAATAATTTACATACCTTTCGTATGCTTATAGGCATCTGCTCAATGTGTGGCAAGAAGGTCTTGGATACGAAGAACTACAAGCAAACTTCAGTCTAATTGTATTGAGTAGTCTTTTTATGAACTTTAACTTCTGTGTCCTTGTACAGTAACTTTTCCCTAAAATAATTTGTGAATATTGCTTTCTGGAAGATAATGCAGTTGCTTGGAATGAGATGAGAGGTAAAGACAGCCTGATTGTTTGCCTAAAAATGTACATAATATTTGATTCTTGTTTTAGCACTAATGTTAACTGATAGTGAAAGCCAATGGTTTGCAGCAACTGATACAGCTCAAAGGGAATGAGAGGATCCTAGTGGATAGGTTGAAACTATGTTACCCTCATAACAGAGATTTTTGAGATTAACACTTTTATTCTTTTGGCTATCACAAGTCTTCTGCTTGTTTCATAGTTATATGTCATAGATGTATAAAATATAAGTTTGTATCACCTCGTTATAATATCTTCATTTGGTTCTGTGCCTATAAGTATTTATAATTACTCTCAGCCCAAACAATTACATCCCTGCTCTTCAGATCTTAATGCAATTGTCCTGTTGAATTTTGTTTCTGCCTGCAGTAGAGTTGGTTAAATCACAAACTGTTAAACTACTGAAATCTGCTAAGTTGCCCTCCCAGTTCTTTCTTTGGCATTGTCTTGGTTTAGCCCCAGCCAGCAACTAAGCCCACAGAGCCAATCTCTCCCCCACCAGAAGGGCTGGGGAGAGAGTAGGAAGGATAAAAGCTAGAAAATTCATGGAATAAGGATAGTTTAATAGGGAAAGCAAATGCCACACATACAAGCAAAGCAAAACAAGGAATTCATTCACCACTTCCCATGAGCAGGCAGGTGTTCAGCCATCTCCAGGAGAGCAGGGCCCCATCACGTGAAACAGTTACTTGGGAAGACAAAACACCATCATTTCAAACATGCCCCACTTCCTCCTTCTTCCCCACACTTTACATGTCGAGCATGATGTCATATGGTCTGGAATATCCCTTGGGTCAGCTGGCCCAGCTGTGTCTCCTCCCAACCTCTCATGCACCCCCCAGTCTCCTTGCCAGCAGGAAAGGCCTTGGCTCTGTATAAGCCCTGCTCAGCAATAACAAAAATATCTTCATGTTTTCAACCCTGTGATCAGCATAGATCCAAAACACAGCCCCATAGCAGCCACTGCAAAGAAAACTAACTCTACCCCAGCCAAACCCAGCACATGCTACTCAGCTATTCCCTCGTTAGCCTCCAGGGAGGCTTTATGTGCGGCATCTGGTGGCCCAAGGCAATAAAATAATGAGCATTAATTTCTAAGTGTCTCAGTCTCATAATTTCCTAATTTGGTCTGGCTTTTAAATACCTGGTTTGAAACTTGCTCTTGAATTTGATGATCTAATAGCTTATATACGTGTCAAAAGCTGAAAGCAGGCTGCCTTGTCTTCAGCACTGGTTTGATACAAGACTTGAAGTGAGCATCTCTGAGCATGACAGGCTGTGTATGGCTTGTCCTTCGCTTAGTTTCTACCTAAGAAAGCAATTTCTGTTATGGAGCATAATTATTCCCTTTGCATGCATTTTAAGGGAAAAGAATGGTACTCTTTAATCCATGGCACCATTTTAACTAGACCTATTTAAGTGTTTACTGCTCCCACCAACCTTCTCTTGGCAGTCTCATGTTTTTGCAATTTTCTTCCAGCTCTTAACAGAAAAACTACCAATGGGAATTTCCCTGTGAATACATTTTAAATTTCCTTTTGTTCTCATATTTTTACTGAGAAAACTGCATGACTACTGGATACTGAAAAATTGCTGTTCTTTCTATGGGAACAAATGGAGAATACTGTGCATATAGTTATGCTCTTTGCTTCTGCCACCCTGTAGTTGCACTGTAAGTAGCCCTCTAAAGGGGGGTGGTTTGACATTTCCTGTCACCCTTAATTATGCATTATTGAGCATTTGTCACCCACGTTTCTTCCAAATTTGTTAGCTTCCTGCAGTTGCTAAAGGGGGTCATTCTTTTCAGCATTGTGTATTTACTAAGAAGCTTTGTCAGTATAGTGGAGTTGGCCGAGTTTTCCAAAAGAAGAGAGGAATGCTGCTGCTTTTCATTTTAAAAGCTTCATCTATTGCAACAATTGAATGGAGGTACATGGATTAGCTAGCTGGTGATATCTTGGTGCTGGCCACTTGTTTCCAAACACATCAAGGAATTCCAGTATTAGTGTATATCTCTATGACACATCCTTTGTATGGGGCAAAAGAAAATGTCTATAATTGGCTTCAAGTTTTGCAGCAAGTGCTTGTAAGGAGTGTGTGACGATTTTAGGTGGCAGATTCTCCAGTATTCTCTGAATTCTTCACCCATTATGGGTGTGTGCTCTAAGATTGCCTGATTTTTGCTATTCTGTGAATAAAACTTCTTTTCTTGTTTTCTTGAAAGTGACCAATATCTCTGCTTCAAAAGCATATAATTGTAATTCTTGAATTGAATGTTTGTTGCACTCTATAAGTATTGGCACTGAATGAACTCTTACCTCATTTTGTAACTGATTTAAGAACAACAGGAATTTAAATAATATGATACTTCATTCATAATTATTTTGTGAATTGAGCTTTTGTGCACCTGTATCCTGTTACTGGGCCAGCTGCTTGTGCATGTTAGAATGTGTTTTTGGTGTAAAAGGAGGATGGAGTTTGTTTTGGTGGGCTTTTTTTTTAATGGTGGATACAAAGAGTGTCTTGTTTTTCTAGGGGCTTGTACATGCTCAGGATCTTCCACCTGTAGCCCTCAAATCTTGCTAGCCTTGTGAGAGTTTCAGTTCCCAACATCTGTAAAATTTGCTGATGTAACAGTCAATTTTCAGAAAACTCATTTTCCAAGCATTGCTTTGGAGTCTCATTGCTTTAAATTTAAATCACAAGCCATCTCCTGAACCTCTGAGATGTACCACAGTTCAAGGCTGTCTTGGCAAAGAAGCACTTAAAGGTAGCTTTTAAAATTATATGCACCCTTCTTATAATTGAATTGTCATATAAAAGCATATTGTTGATACTAAAAGTGTTTTGTAAGCATGGGACACCTTTCCTGAGATATTATGCAGTGAAAAACAAAAGAAAATTTGTAATGGAAAGTTGCCAGTTTTGTTTAATGTACTGAGAAGAACACAGTAATATTCCCAGATGACCAGCCTGTCCTCTAAATCACAGGTTACATAAGCGATTTGTGCTGCCAAATTTAGTAGGATTAGAATTTTCCTCAGTACTGCTGAATTCCTGTACTGTCCTTGCCGTTCCTGCATATTCGTTGGCCAGAGCTATTACTGAGCTAAGGATAAGCAACATTTTGGTGCAGGTTATTGAGAGAAAAGAACAGATTAGCTACTTAAATGTTGCTGTGCCTGTAGCAGCCAATCAGATCAAAACTGAACAGGAACTATTGAAGGGTCCTTCTTGTGTCAGGGTGTTCTTTCATTCTTCCCTATGTTGTTTTGTTTTTTTAATCCTGCTCTTCCTGCTGCAGAGCTGGAGTCAGAACCATCCAACGACAGGCATTTGGCAATATGGTTCCAAAGCATGAGGACTATTTTAATTGTTTGCTTGTGGAATCATGGTGGGTTTTTTTCCTGTTAGGTTAATTCTGTTCCTTCATTATCAGAAGAATAGCAAAGAAAGACTTTGTCTTACATACAGGGATGTCACTGAACCACTTTGCATTCAGTTTTTTTTTTTGAATGTAGCCCAGTCTTGCACCACAATCTCTTATTTAGCAAAACAGGAGATGTACAAGCTTCCAATGGTAAGTCTGTTGCACCTACATGCTTGTTCTGTTATCCCTCCTATCATCAGCCCATGTCTCTGCAGTGCCTGAGATTGCACAAATCTTCCAGTTCTGTACAAGCTGGATGTTGCTCCACCCAGAGGTGGGCAAGAGTGATTGAGGCCTTTGTATTATCAGTGGACATAAGAGGTATGTGCAAAAATTAAAACCAAATTAAGCAGCTGCTCAAAGTAGTGCAATGAACCATGTTGCTTTATTTTCCTAATACAAAGCTGTAAGTTTCCCAAACACAGAAAGATTCCCCAGCATGAGAGATTCATTATTCATTGAAAGACAGCAAGCCAAGAGCCCGACTGTGGCTCTTTACATCTGGAATGACAAAATTTAGTTTATGATAGGGCCTCTATGCTGAGAATAACATTCTGGAGCTAATAAAGTCTTTTAAAACCCCCTCAGACAAGCCATTGCTTTCCCTGGATTGAAACTGGGCTTCCTGATCTCCTGTAAGTATATATGGCCGAAAGATGGGCCCCTTTCTGTCACTTGCCTTGGACGTTGGAGAATCCAAGAGTAGTTTTTGGGATGTTGCTGCCCAGGCACTGACCTACCTGTTGCTTCCTGGGACTGTCTACTCAGTGAGCATTAGCTCAGCATAGGATCATGAATGTATCTTTTTTGCTTGGAGTTTCTTACCAGATCACAGGTTTAGAAAAAATAAGTAGTCAGGTACAAAATGGAATTCTGGTGGCAGGAAAATTCACCCTGAATATCATGAGAGAATGAACACTTTGCTGCATCACAGCTAGGTTTGCTATTAAGCAAAAATATTTTTGCTTTCCCAATAAGCAGAATTGGTTGGACAATCTGAGCAGGCATGATGACAGCCCTTACAAATAACAGAGCCAAATGTTTCTTTTAGTGATGATTATAGATCTGCCTCATGTGAAGACCAGTTGGTTTTGAACCTTTTGTCTTCCTCCCAAACATGTGCTTTTATGGAGGAGCTTTTTTTCAGTTGTCATCTGAAATTCATCAGAAACTGATTTTTCATCAACATTTATGGGTGGGGGACATAGTTCACTTTGCAGAGGTTGCATGATGTACATGTGGGCTCATCGTTCATGCCTGGCTAATGCCTGCAGAAAATGCGAGTTCACTGTTGACAAGGAGTGCTTTGCCCACTCAAGGGCAACAGGAACAGCTGTGTTGAAGGAACCTGGAAGAATTTGACATCTTGCCAAGAAGCTGAAGAAAGAGCTGAGTGAAGTATTCTCCATGTGGGTATTGCTAGTAAAGATTACTTTGTTACGCGGTTCACAAAGACGCTACCGACACTTACTTATTTTTTTGGCCTTGATGCCATTCATTTGTGAAAAATAGCAAGTAGAGTTTTCAGGCACTGCTGAATTGGTGACCAAAGAACTACCTAATTAAGCAGACATTTTCAGACTGGCTTTCTAGCAGAAAACTTCTCAAAACTACTCCTTCCTTTCCGTCTCTCTCTTTTGCACTAAAAGATGCGAACTGAACTTAGCAATGTTAGTGACTCACTAAGCATTAGCGCTTCCAGCAAATGCACTTGCTGTATGCTCATCTGCCAAGTGCCATTGGGAAAACAAATGTTGAGGAGGTTTTTTTCCTACCTCATCATGGTTATGATGATTAAATACCAGTACTGTTAACTGTTTCAGGTCCCATGCAAACAGATAGAACTCACAGTTGCCATTTTCTACTGGCTAATAGGTCTCACCACATGCATCTTAACTGTATCATAATCAGCCCAGTTCAGGAAATCATTACTTGCTGTTAATTTTCTGCTGTTCCTTTTGCTGCCATAGAAGGTGAAGATTTTAAGTTGATACAGCTCCCACATTGTGTCACGGACCTTCACTGTTCTGGTGTGTTTACTACTGTTCAGTAACACAGCGGTGCAAATATGTGGGACAAAAGGCATGGCTCTCAGGGAGTTGGCATCTACCCCAGTCCAATTGTCATCTTTTATTGATTAAAATATTTAAATGCTAATTGGATTAAACAAAGACTTTACTCTGTTGTCTTAAATCTCTCTCTTTCTATGTGAGGCTTTTGAACGTGACATTTAATTGAGGAATAGCTTTTATTTTATGTCTTCTGAAAGCATTGTTTTCCTAAAGGATTGCAAGTAAGCAAAAGTAATATAAGGGAACAGTTATTCTACCGATTTTCAGATTTGTTTGGTTTGGTTTGGTTTGTTTGTTATTAAAGTTTCAAAGAAACCTTTACAAGATGGGGCATATTTTGTATATGCAGAGTTGTCAGCCTGAATTTGAAGAGAGCCTGGAGGGGGGAGTCATGCACTCACTCCATGTAGCATCCTGCAGTGCTGTGGTGGAGGCTCTGGGCAGAGAAGCTCCATGTACCCATTCTGGTGGTAGCTAAGAAAAAAAGTATCTGCTAGTGAGTGTCGGGGTTGTGAACTAACTTGCCTCTCATTGGTTTCTGTGTTGCCATAGTTATTATATTGTCTCTTTGGATTGGCTAGTTGAATGGCCAATCCAGTCCTCCCCCCGCAGCCTTTATAAGCTGCGGGAGATTTGAATAAAGCTCTCTTTGTCTGCTCTTCGCTGCTGGACTCCCTGCGTGCGGTGTGGTCTCTGTCTCCTGGCCTAAGGGCCTACGCCGCCCGTCCCTGCCACGAGGGACGGGCGGCGGGGGTAGGGGGTGTCCTCAGCCCTGGAAACCTTCACCGAGCAGCCGGCAGGACAGGAGGACCCCCTAGAAACCCCCAAAGAACCGCAACATATGGCACCCAACGTGAACGAACTCCGCCCACGAAATCGGTAAAGACTTTTCATTTATACTTTAAAATATAAACGGTGGAAGCAATAAGGGCCCGCTCCCCCTCCCCCAGCAACTAATCCTGTCTCTGTGTTGCCGGGGAGAACAGCCATTTTAAAAAAGCAGTGCCTTTTCTGCCCGAGTGCCCAAAAATTGGACTGTGCAAAAGTGCGGACTCCGGGGGGCAGAGGGGCGAGGGAACTGCACGCAGGCACTTTAGCATCGGCACAGCGGCAGTGGCTGTGATATGCCACGGCAATGCTGAGAGCGCAGCGTGGTGTGAGCTTGCGGTAGCAGCGCGAACTGCAAGTAAAACGTGTGTTCAACATGGAGAAACAACATTTTCAAAGTCCGCGCCGCCGCCGAACGGAAAAAGCAGAGCAAAACCTGAGAAAGGAAGGAGCGTTTTTTAAAGGCAAGCCAGCCGCCGCTGCTGGAGTGTGTCTGCCCCACGCCGCCCGCCTGCTCGCCCCCATCGGCCTCGGCCCCGCCTCTGCAGCCGCCCCGACCGGCCACGCCGCCGCCCAGCCCGCTCGCCCCGGCCCCACCGCCGTCCCTCCGCAACCGCCCGGACCACACGTCTTTGGCTGCACACACCGAGAGAGCACCGAGGGACCTCCCACCTCCAGCCATGCGGCCGACCCGTCCGCCCAGCCCCCAAACCTTTTCCCTCAACTTTTTTTCTTTGTTACAGTTTGTCTTCGGAGTAGCAAAACCGGTTTTTTTTCTCCCGTCCTGTTCATATGCTAATTATCACGTTGTTTCACTTTTGTTTGTCTCTCCCGAGTACTCCAAGCGCAGCACGACAGTGATAACCCTGCGGCATCCCCCACCCCCCCCCCAACCTAACGCCCCTTTCAAAAAAAAAAAAAAAAAAAAAAAAGGCAGCAAAGCACAGATAACCTTGCAGCTTTTTACAATTACTTCAGGTCTTTCTTTAATTGTAGTGCGGTCTTATAATGTAAACAATATAGAAAGTATTTGCAGCAGTTTTTCAAAAGCACATATTTTCCTTAATAATACCTATTTGCTCTGATAACGGGAAATGGATGTATTACCTCCAACCTATAGCAATGTTATAATTTTTAGTTAATCAAACTTCAATGGTAACATTACGATTTAATTTTCCCTTGTTGCTTAATAACAAATTCACATACTTGTTCCTTATTATTAATTTAGAAATCTACACACATTCAATACACTCAAAAGTAAAGTTGAAGAGTAGAGATCCAGTAAAAGTAAAAGCTAGAGTTCTCCTTTCCCTATCCTTTCGGCGTCCACATATCGGCCTGTTTTAGGCATCGCTGTTATGTTTCTATGAAGAAGCAGGCAGCATCAGCACAGACGCTATGTCTGTGTCGGGTGGATGCCCCCTTCCCTGTCCTTTCAGCGTCCGCAAATCGGCCTGTGTTAGGCACCGCTGTTATGTTTCTTCTATGAAGAAGCAGGCAGCATCAGCACAGATGCTATGTCTGTGTGGGGTGGACGCTCCCTTCCCTGTCCCTTCAGCGTTTGTCAAATGGGCCTGGAATAGGCATTTGTTGTCCTGCTTCTGTGAAGGAGGGGTCAGCAGCAGCACAGGAGCTACTTCTGTGTCGGGCAAACGCCCGGAATCTTAGCGTTTTCCGGGTGTCACAAACTCAGAAGGGAGTTTGTGGGACATCCGTCAACCCTAGCTTCAGTCCGGAGAAGCTAGGGGAGCAGATTCCGGCATATTCCTTTATCCCTCTTACCCAAACAGACTCAGGTAAAATTTAATTTGGAGATTTATCTTTTTATAATAGGAACATAAATTTTAAAATTATCTGCTTTCCCAAGTTCAATAAAAATCATCATACTCGCTTTCTCATTTTTATATCAACCTTTACCCCACGTTTCAACTGGAAAGCCTTCATTGTTAAATCCCATTAAAATTACAAATGTTGTCTTTATTAGAAATAAGAAAGGGTGAATTGTCGGGGTTGTGAACTAACTTGCCTCTCATTGGTTTCTGTGTTGCCATAGTTATTATATTGTCTCTTTGGATTGGCTAGTTGAATGGCCAATCCAGTCCTCCCCCCGCAGCCTTTATAAGCTGCGGGAGATTTGAATAAAGCTCTCTTTGTCTGCTCTTCGCTGCTGGACTCCCTGCGTGCGGTGTGGTCTCTGTCTCCTGGCCTAAGGGCCTACGCCGCCCGTCCCTGCCACGAGGGACGGGCGGCGGGGGTAGGGGGTGTCCTCAGCCCTGGAAACCTTCACCGAGCAGCCGGCAGGACAGGAGGACCCCCTAGAAACCCCCAAAGAACCGCAACAAGTGAGGGCAGCAGACTTTAGGAGTCAGAGTATTCAAATTTAATGTCTGTGGCAGATTCTAAAACATTACACGTAGTGAACTGCGTGAGTGAATCTTTGAAGCAAGTAGGAAAACTCTGTAGAGAACAGCAAATGCAATTTATGTCTTAAGTTTTTGCTGGTAATATTCACACCCTTTCTTTTTTTCTGTTTTATCCAGATTTAACTCTCTGCACCTGCCTAACATACAAGCATATGTTATTGGGGAACTTGGGATAAGGGCATCATTGATAGTTACACTGAGGAAAAAATAGACAACCGGGTATTATGATACATGAAAGAAAAAACTGCCAGTTTAAAAGACTGTCACATACATTCATTTTAAAAGAGAAAACTTTTAAATTTATTTATCTTAGCTAAATTAAAAATAAATGATCATGCAAATATTAAGGATATAAACCAGTTTGCAATCTCCATGGTTTTTAATTCTATAAAGTATATCTGAAGATTTTGCTGGTTTGGTTTATTTTTTTTTTTTTTTTCAGAAACAGCTAGGGGCCATGGACAAGTTTTAAGTTTACTTAAGCAAATAATTAAAAATTTCAAATCCTTTCCAGTATGTAACTATGTATGGCAGGGTCATGAAGATTGTTTGGAGGTGAATATATAGGTTAGGCGGGTTTTGACAAGTGTGCTTGTCACATGCAAGCTGTGAAATGCAATTTTATAAACACCGCTCTACCATAAAGTGCCATATGTTCTGGCTTTACTCCTGCCTTTATATTGGTAATGAAAAAATCAATGCTTGGATTGAGGGAGGAAATGGTAGGACTACGAACAGTAAAATTGTGTGGAGCTCAAGTGCACACTTCTGTCACTGAGCACTCCAGTAAGCATTAATTTTCCCTTACAATCCCACACAAGGCAGATAAATCAGCTGATTTGTCCAAGGCTGCTGAGGAAGTTGGTGTCAGATTGGGGTTAGAACTCAGTGAAAAAACCTGTAGATTGCTAGGAGATGGCTTGTCTTTGTGTCTTTTGTGTGTGCAGTACATTTGGTACCTGGGTGACCAGCGCAGACTAAGACAGGAGTTTGACACAAGAATCACTTTAATGAAGTTAGTTTGAAAAACAAATAGAGCATAGCTTTCAGATGGGATTTTTTTCCCCTTGAGGTCCATTCAAACAGTTTTCCATAACATTTTATAAGTTTCATCACCAGTACTTAATACTTTGGGCTATACAGCTGATTTATTTGTGTAAACGCTTTCTCTGTATAATGGTCAGCTTTCAGCATTGATTAAACTTAGGCAGGAAATTTCGTATTTATTGAATATTTCATACATAAAACTATCAGTTCAATTTGTTTTTATTTGGACACCTGTGGGTTGTGATATATTATCCCAATTATGCCAAAGATTAAGGCATATCTAGGTTGTTGTAGGGCATTTTCTCAAGAAGATGGGTCAACAGAATTACAGTGCATTGAAGAACAACTGTATCTGAAAGTACATTTGCATGTGAAAAATGTTATATTTATAAAACTGGTCAAATTAAGAATGCAGAAGAAAAAGCAGGTGTTCAAATAAATCAATAATCTGATGAAAAAATCAAACATCTATAGAAGATAAAATTTTAATTCAAATTCAGATCAACAGTCAGATTTTGTCACTCTTCTTGATGTAGAATGGTATCTTTTTCTCCCAGTATTGCCCTTCATTTGGTTTAGAGGTGCAAATATCTAAAGGTAGTTAGGGACCTAATTCCCACTGAATTTGTTTCATTGAGAATGGGTGCTCACTACAAGCTGTGTAAGAAGGTGCTGCGCAGCATAAGGCATAAAATGTGACATATCAGAACAAGTATCTTTTATATAAATCACTATCTGATTTACTGTTACTACAGGTTTATTTCCAATAAAGCTTTAATAAAAACTCAGCTTGCTGCTACTGGGTGTATACTGATACAATAGCAGCTGATTTTTTCCCTGTGCATAAGGATCTGGAAAGAGATTGGTCCCAGAGATCTTAAAAAACAGCATCATGTTACTTTGTTGGTTGTGTGTTCCCTTCAAAAAGAGGCAAATGGGACTTCTGAGCTGGAGTTTCTAGCTAGTGATAAATAAATTAGCTTCACTGGAGGAATGAAGCAGCCTGTGAACTGATGAATGAACATTCTCAATATATCGAAACAGGTGGATAGTGCAGTACTGATAGACATCACATGGTATAGCATTGCATAATACAGTGTATGATTCAACACTTTTCCAGTTTGTCTTAGAAAATTGCTTTAGGTTAAGGAAAAGGATTAAAAATATTTTCGAGGGCTAAATAAATACAGGTTTGTCCTCTTTGGATCCTGCAGGAAGTCCCGTAACATTTCTATGTATTAGAGAGTCC
Organism: Pyrocephalus nanus; assembly: GCA_038380795.1. Lineage (NCBI taxonomy): Eukaryota > Metazoa > Chordata > Aves > Passeriformes > Tyrannidae > Pyrocephalus > Pyrocephalus nanus. The sequence continues at coordinate 88,019,617 of CM076260.1, read as the reverse complement.
TGATTTCAGGACTCAGAAGCATTTGTGAGGAGGAAAGGAGTAGTTCTGAAGAAGAATGGCTCTCCACAACCACATATCCATATTTCACTGAGGTTCATTTGACCAAATTTCTGCTTGTGACTTTTAGGTATGGGCACATAATTGCCTCACTGTTTTCCTAGTGGGCCACAAATTCCAAAGGACAGCTGCTTCTGAAGCACTGTGGCATGTTTACCTTGACATGCCCACTGGGAGTTTTAGCTTGCACCCTACTTCTGCCAGCCAGAAAGGATAGAGGACAGTGGAGAAGCAGATCACATCAATCTTATATCTTCTGGCTGTTCATGTCTGAGGAGACATCTTTTAGAAAGTATCCCTTACAATCCTTTGAAATGGGGCAGAATCCTCAAGAGCAAGGCTTAGGGATATGAATCCTCAAAAATGTGTGATCATCCAGCTCTTACTGAAATTTAGGTAATGCCCGTGTGACTTTGGGAATATGTAGTTAAGTTTCTCAGTTCTGGGGGTGCATTCAAAGAAGGCTCCCAGTCCCATTAGCCTAAGCCAGTGAAATGCATGGCTTACATTCTGCAGTCCAGCTATGGTTGAACCCATTTGCTCCTCCCCTCCAGCCCAGTTTTTATGAGACCCGAGTAAAACCAGCACTGACTGATTTTAATACATGTAGTTTATAAATGTTGTTACAATCTCTTAGTGTAAGCATATGAAAACCTCTGCTTTTTCTGTGAGATGTCTGTCAGCCAAAACAAAGAGATCTTATTTTACCAGTGTGATCTATTTCCAGTGCATTATCAGCCTATTTATCAATCATAAAGCAACCTCCAAAATCACAGTGCATTTGTTGCGGTTATAGTAGAAATATAGTGAGGCCACTCGCAAATGTTATTTTTGGCTTTGGGGTATATGGACCATTTTTTCAAGTGTAGGGAGTATGCTCATTATCTGACAGCCTCAGGCCCTGCAACAGAAAGGGGAGTTCCTCTATTGTGAGAAATCTTTTTTTTTCTACCCAGAAAGAGTCACCAGTCTGAAAGTTACAGGTATCCTTGATTTGCTTACAAAATTAGTCTGGCAAATATAGCAGATGACCAGCAGGGCCATCAGCAGCTGCCAGTAAAATATGTACACATGGTAGATAGATCTTAACTAAACACACCACAGACTCTACCCTTCATACAGGCCTTATCTTCCTGCCAAGTCCCTGCCCACTGAGAAGTCTGGGCAATAGGAAAATATTTGCAGCATGCCCGTGAAGCTATTTCAGTGCAGGGTGATGTGCCAGCTCCTCAATTAAGGACCTCTCACAGAGAACACACTCTTGCCAATCTCTTTCTGCTTGTAGATGATGGCAAGTGTTTTGTGTGCAAGCTTTCAAGAAGTCTAATTGGGGAGTGCTGTAACAAAAGATAGCATTTCTGTAGCGTGAAACAGTCCTGCTATGAAAAAGCTACAAATAACCATATAAACTATAATAAAATCATATTATGTGAACTCTAATTTCCTCCTAAAAAATTATTCTCATATTGCTGTCATAATCTTTGTTACTGGTGTAAACAAATCACAGTCTACCATTGGCACTGTTCCTCTTGTCTGTGAAAGACCCTTGCCTGCTGTGAGAAGGGGAAGGTATTCCCAGAATTTGGGATGGAGATGGAATTTCACCTGTATACCTTGGAGCTGCTCCCTAAAGGTCTTTTTTCACTGTCAGGTTGGGAGGCACTGCAGAGCTCTCTGCCAGTTTTGTCACGACTCAGAGGAGGCACAGAACTACCACAGTATCAAGACTTCAGTCCTAGCTGTGAATCTGTCCCTTTGAGTGGCTCACCACCACACAAGTTTCAGTTCTGAAAAAGAGACTTGCCTCTTGCACCTTAACTATGGTATTCCACAATTTGGTTGTCTATATACAAGCATTTGCCTCACAAGCTTGCACGGTGCAATCACTTTCTTCCTTAAGTGTGTGATGCATACCTGCAAAAAGAGAGGGTGCAAGTGCTGAATGAGTAGGAGTGATCCTGGAGGGAAAGGTGAAATCTAAACAAAGTAATGACTGAGGAGGATTTCTTGGGGCTGAGTCTATGGGGCTGCCCATGGTGCAAATCAGAAACTGTAAACACTGTGGTCTTCGAGCTTGTGTGGCTTCCTAGAAATACCAGTAGGAAAATCAGAACTGCATCTGAAACAAAGCATAATAGTTGTACAGGTAAACAGTGTACCTGTAGAGGGACTGATGCTAAGAGATGATAAGGAGCTGAGAAACTTATTTTTCTCCAGTTTCAGTATGAAATTACCTTCAACATTATGAAGGATGGAATGCCCAGGAACAATCAGCCAGTTCATGAAGACAAGGTGACATTTTAAATGGAAGTTTTGTTTTGATGAGTCTTTTTATTCCCACAGCTGGGTATTTTAGCTGATTTTATTCAGCTATTAAAACACTACCTTAATATTCCGAATGTTTTTAATATATTTGAATTCCAATTTGCATTTGAGCATAGCTTAACACTAATCAGGGATAAAAAATGAATCAACTCTTATTATCAGTTACTTTTTTCTAACATCATAAAATATAAACATTAGAAATCTGAATAGGTACATGCCATGTTAAGTAAGTGATTGTGTATGTAGAGAATGTATCTTACTGATAATCAAAACAAAGACCTAAGTTAATGTAGAGGCCATGTTCTGCTGCAAATGAACACTACATTGCCAATCAATGAGAATCCAACATTTTTTGTGAAGTAACAAAAACATGGAAATGAAAAATGATAAACTATTGAAATCAGACATTCCATAATTAAAACAGTGATTCGTACTATTAATTAGTCTATTTTCAGACGTGGTTTATGTGTGGATTTTTGGTAAGGAGGAAGGCAGGCAGGTATATTTTTGCACATTCCAAATCATTCAAGCTGTAAAGGATTCACATAGAGTTAAGCCTTCTACAGAGAAGGCTTTAGCTAAGCAGCCTGTCTATAGAAAAAGTGTATGGCTGAAGGAAAAAAAAAAGGAAGTTCTACTGGATAGAAAAAAATAATTTTTAGCTTAAATGCCATTCTGGCAAATAAATGCAGCATGAGTTTCAGCTGTGGAAGGATCTCAATATTAAACCAGTAAATGCAAAACTTGAATTAAATTTTTCTGCCTTTGGGTAGAGATACTTCCTTGATGTAGCTTGCATAGTGTTTGCATAAGCAATACTTGCACTATAGTAATTAAATTCAGTGGGAATTATGAATGCCTAAAGGACAGCAGCAGCTTTACCCCTTACAAGGCCATCAGCTTTCAGCTATCTAGCTATGGAAATAAATGTAACTCTGTCACTCGTGGTGGATATCTAGAGTGACCAGCTCTGGACTGCTTTATGCCACAGATACAACATTTCATCTCCCCAAACTACCTTCTTAAAAAGCTTCTCTTTAAAATATCTCTTTAAGGATGAATATTTTCTATTCTGGTTTACCTCGCTGGATGGTAAGAACTCACAGCAACTTCTTCCTCCTTTATTATCTTTACTGTTATCTCCTTTTTTTATTTCCTTTTATTCAACACAGCACCTAAGACTCTGAAAAACAGATTTTTTTCCATAAACAGCTGGAGGATGACTAACAAATGGTAGTAAGTGGTACTTATAAAGGGACAACCTATCAGTATCCTTAATGGTCATCATCTCATCATGACCTTCATCAAGACAGCATCACTAAGTGTACATAGAAGGGCAGAGATGAGCTTTTACTGGAAGGCAAATATCTGACTTTAGAGCAGAAAACTCTGCTCTAAAGTGTTTTACAGTTGTAATACAACAAGTGAGTCATACAGCCCAAAGAGCCAGAGAAATTTGCCAAATGGGAAATACAGGTCTACATTCCAGCCCTTCAAAATGGCTTTAACAAAGAAATCTGCAATTAACCTATGGAGTTACTCTGAAGACACAGTTGTTCTAAGAGAAAGTGGGGTTTTGCAACCAGACCTGCTCTTTCCTTTTCCCATCCATTCAAGAAAGTGAGAATTCTCCTCTGGGTTCAAATCTGTGACTCAGGTACCTTTCCAGTCCTCATCCTTCCACCTGATCTGAATGTTGCTGAGATTTCATGAAATTTGAGTTCTGGCCAATTTCAGTCCCAATCACAATGGGATATATTTCTAGGACTAAGCTTGGTTTGTCTAACTGTTTGTTTTACTGGTTGTAAATCAAGGCACAGTGACAGGCCCTTCTAAATGTGAAGTCTTAGAGTACTTAGAATATATTCAAAATGTAGAAAAAAAATGACATGGATTTATGATATAGAAAAAAAAATCAAACTCTCAAAAATTAAACTAGAATCTGAAGTTTACAAGTAGTGATTGTGCTAAGGTGAGGGGATGGGAAAATAGATCTCCTAGGCACAGGGCAGCAGTAGAGGAACCTCTTCCCAAGCATTTGAATTACAATGAGAGCAAAATCAAGTTGACACATAGAGGCCATGATCCCCAAATGAAACGGGAGTCACAGCGAAAGCACTGGATAAATCATTATTTTCAGTTTCACAAATAAAAGAGTGCAGCCCAGAAAGCAGTGATAAAAAAGACAGAAATATTTCCATTAGAGAAAGTAAGCAGAAGAAGATGTAATTTATTGAAGGAGATTTTTTTGAGTAAAGCAGTTTTCACATTTTCCATAATGTACCTCTCTTTTGTATGTGTTTTTTCGCTTCATCTTGTCTCCTATTTTTCTCATTGAAGTCCTTCCCTTAAGTAATTGCTGCAGTACTCCCTAAAAAATGCTTTTACCAATTATTATCAAAGTTAACAGTATTATCACAGCCTCAAATTGGCCAAAGAATTGAACAGCTTGCCAGGGGAAAAATAGAGGTAAATGCCAGAAGACCTTAACAAAAGAAAGGTGAAGCACAGACTGACTAAGTACGAAGGATTAGCTCTGCAAATCTCTCTTCTCATAACACAGTGAATGTCTTTTTTTTTTTTTTTTAACTGCTCCTAGAAATTTTTTTGGTCTTAAGATCCATGTTCATGAGTTCTTTCTGACCTGATATATGACCTGGTGTGATGGTTTTGGTCTAGGCCTTCCTGGTGACCAGTTTGTAACCAAGGAAGTGGCCAAATACCCAGTATTCCATACTATTTTTATGTAAACCAGAGTATAAATAAGTTGGAGATTAGAGACCTCACTCTCTTCTCTTCCGGCGAGGTTCGGGAACAGTGGGTCCCTGCGTTGGTCTCGCTTATCTAAGGCTGAGGCCTGCAGAGTCCACTGTCCTGCCACGTGGAGGTTTGGAGAGTGCTGGCTCTGTGTGTTAATCCTGCTTTTCTAAGGGATGTGGTGAGATTTGTTTTACTAGTTATTTTACTAGTTCTTGGGTTTGATTGCACATATCTATTCGGTGTCCCTTTTTTGTTCCCTTTTGTCCCTTTTTTCCCCTTTCCCTATCCTTTCGGGGGGTTGATTCCCTTTTACTGTGTATATAGCATCTTAACTGTATATAACTGTGATTTACGTAAATATATATATTTTTATATAAGCAGCTTGACTTCAGGTTCTTTAATATTTATAGGTTTTTTTCTTTCTTTTCCCTAAGGGAAGACGGAAGGGGGAAGGGGGGGCTGCTACTGGAGGTTTGGGCATTTGGCAGGGAGCCAAGGTCCAAACTATCACACCTGTTCAGTGAACACTTTAGCACCACCACCACTTAAATCATGTTAGCCCAGGCAAATTCCATGTAAACAGAGATAATACCTACATGTAAACACTTTCAAGATCTGGCTTTGGTTTTGGTTTTGAATTGTCATATGTAATTGAAGGGGAAGCATCTTAAAAGGTGGCTCTGGAATAGATTGTCAGAATGGAGGATAAACAAAATTGTGTACATTGGTGTTTGATCTTATTTTCTTTAAATTAATGACCAATATGTTTGTAACTGCTAGCTGATTTTTCTATTTCCATGGTGATAGCTTTTTTAATTGGTCTTTAAATACTGGCATATCAAGGTCCTCTACTAAAAGGCTAACCCTTGACATACTTTCAACAAAATAAATAATAGGAGAATTTTCTAACCTAGTGCTGAGTATGCAGAATTAGAAAAAAATTAGCAGTGGCAGTGGTAGAACTAATGTGTGCAATGTGTTTCCAAAGAAAAATGAAGATTTTAAAGCATATAAATATAATCTGTAGGAATAAAGGTAGATCATTCATCATCTATGTTACTAAAAATGGAGAAAAGGAAATAATCCATTAAAAAGATTCTTTATACATCTGATGTGGCAGACCCATGAGTTTTAATAGGCCATTATAGCAAGAGGATATCTATTAATTAAAAATGATTTCTCAACAAGTGGTAATATGGTGCTGTTCAGAAAAGAGGAAGACAGCCAGCCTCTGGCTGCCCCCTTTGTATCAGGAATGGCTGGTTTTCCTAACTTTAGGAGGCACATGTCAGAATCCTACAGCTCAGGCCTGCAGGGCATATTTCACATATTGCAGGAGACAATGGGTGGAGAAAGTCCTGAAGAGGTTCATAGCTAGGAAATTCCAATGGCAGTCCAAGGGCCCTCCTGCCCCATTGCAGGATGAGGATAGAACTGGTCTGAATGTCCTGCTGAGCCCTGGAGAGTCCCCAAGGTGATGGCACCAGCAGTCCCAGGTGGCTCACTCCTTTTTGCATCTGACAGTGAAACCAATACAAGAGGAGGCTCAAAGGGCCTTCCTCCACAGCCCTGCTAGAACAAGACATCCTTGGGTTTAGGACCTTTCGACAGGGAAAATGACTCTTGTTTACAGCAACTTGACTAGCACAGGAGCAGGCAGAAAAGAATCCTATCATGACAGCTTTCTCCTAGTTCACTGGTATTGAAATTTATCTCTTTTGGGGAAAGGCTGTCTATACAAGGCTCTCAGAACTTTCCATCAGAAGGTGCCGACCTTATTGAGTGAAACCTGGCTCTATTTGCAGTGGTTTGAGCCAGGAAAATCCAAACACCTTTATCTCAACAACTAATTTGCCATTACAGGTAACATTTTCTTTCAATACAGTATAGGATGAAGAAATTAGGAAGAGGGAAATCTAGGGGAAGAATACTTAATCACCCGTGGGAGAGTGAAAAACAGTGGATGTTTCAGCCAGATGGGACTGTCTGCAGCTGAGAAGGTTGTTTGGAGACTTCATAGCAACCTTCTAGTATCTGGAAGGTTGGGGGACCTACATGGTAGAAGGAGAGGGACTATTCATCAAGAATTGTGGTGATAGAGCAAGGAATAATGGGTTCAAACTGAAAGAGGGGAAATTTCAGTTAGATATATGGAAGAAATTCTTTACTGTGAGGGTGGTGAGGCACTGGAACAGGTTGCCCAGAAAAGTTGTGGATGCCCCATCCCTGGAGGTATTCAAGGCCAGGTTGGATGGGGCTTTGAGCAACCTGGTCTAGTGGAAGGTGTCCCTGCTCATGGCAGGGGGGTTGGAACTAGATGATCTTTAAAGTTCCTTCCAACCCAAACCATTCTATGACTCCACAGATAGCAGTGGTTGTTCCGAATCAAACAGTAGATAATTTGCTACTGCTCTCTGATTTTGCCATTCCCCTGAACTATAATATTATTGATTTTCCTTCTACTCAAGCAGTTAGCTGAAATTAACCTCTAAACCATTTGCGATCATCTCATAGATATTTACGAAGACTGGAAAAAAGAAATAGTATGCATTCAGCTCCAAAGAGAAGTCAGAGATGACAAATTCATCAGTCTGACTTCATGCCCTTGAGAATTTTGGCATAAAACACCAGAGAATGAATATGTGAGGGCCAAGATAAAACACTGATAAGTGTCCACCCACAACCTGCCCCCTCCCTGCCCCCAGTCTGTCATTACCTGAACAAATCTAATTTTCTTCTATAAGAGGATAACTAGCCTAGCAAGGGAGGGACAAATTGTAGATGCATAGATAGAAAATAACCACCTATGTAGCAATGCAGCAGAAAAGTATGTGAGAACAAAAATGTTTTACAAACTGCAGATGAGTCAACTAAATAGTGTCATTCTGGGAGGAATAAACAGGCTTGTCATACTTTAAAAAAAAAAGGGAAGTAATTATTCTGCTCTACTTGATCCTTTTAAAGAGTCAGTTTGTAAACTTTGTCCTGTTTGCAGATTTTAGAAAACACAAATTAAAGGAAAGCTTAAGGAATTAATTTTTTCACTTAAAAAAGAGAAGGTTACAGGTAGAGATTTTAACAATTTTCCCATGCATGAATAGATCTTTTAAAAATGTAGTGCTCATCTCTTGTCCATCCTTACAACAATAATGTATTTAATATGTTAACCATATGTCTTCCTGGATCTAAATTAGATTGATTTATCTTCAGAATTTGATTATATAAATGTTTATGTTAAGAAATATTGATTTATGTATAGCAGTGGCTGTTCTGGATCAACCAGTAGATAATCTGCAATTGCATATCTATCTATCTATCTATCTATCTATCTATCTGTCTATCTATCTATCTATCTATCTATCTATCTATCTATCTATCTCATAAATAAAAAAATACATATGTATAATAGTGCAGTTCATTAGAGCTTTTCAAGAAAATGTAAAATACCATTGTGGTTGGTCTTTAGCTGGCTTTAATACATGGAGTTGGACTGTACTATCTTCTGAAGTCCTTTCTGGCTTTGCAGTCATACATTTCATTAATTCCATTCTAGAACATCTTTTAGACAGAAAAGTCTTTGAGGCAGAGTATGTCACCATTGTGTTTGTGCACTGTCTGGAACATTTATATCTATCTATACAGTACATCTGTCTGCAGAATTATCGAGAGAGAAGTCAAGAATTAATGCTGCAGATCACAAAAGCCAATGTCATGGCAAGTAATACACTGGAAAAGGTGAAGTCTAAATACCTAGGGTGGCTATCTAAGTAAGAAATGCATTTATGTTTATTTGCTTATATTTTCTGGTATGGATGTGTACAGACACAGATCTTCTCTATATTATATTGTCTTAATCTGTATAACTCTTTTTTTTTTCTTGGCTTTATCATCATTTAGCTAGCATACTACTATTAACAATGTTTTTGCAAAGATTAATTTAATTGGTTGGCATGCTATGGAAAACAGAATTGTTCCAATTTTCCCGAAGTTCCCCTACAGCCTTTGATCCAACCTCATATGATTAAAGCTGGGTACAGATAATTTTCCTGTCTCATGAAACTTGCAAACAACAATAGTGTTATTCCACAGTATGAAACTTCCACCAGCTTTCACAGCAAAACCAACCCCCGAACCAATTAACCGCAAAAACCTTCAGTCCTATGGGAAGATCATGCTACAGGAGGACCCCTTCCCAACACCCCAACAGCTTCCTGCTTACTGCACTCACATGGGGTGAAGGGTACTTGTGTAGGAATGCCTCTTTTATTTTCATCAGACCAGCACATTAAAGCTCCTTGTATAGTATTTAAAAAGAGCTTGGTTGCCACCTCCAGCTGGACTCCACCTTCTGAATAAAAATGTAAGAAAGTGCTTACAGCAGAGCCATGTGAAAGACAGATGGAGAGAGCCTGACAGCCGACAAGGAGAAGAGCAACCCATGAAGAACTCATGTCTAGCTGTTCAAGTAAGCATGACCTACTAGGCTTGCTAACCTGGGGATTTTGGCCTTATGAATCTGGATTGCCAGATACTGGTTTGTTTCAGAAAAGTTTTCTTGCTTACCTATTACTATTTCTACTGAAATCCCCATTCTAGTAGAGGCATAGGTCACAGAATTAAGCAGAGGTATGGGTGTTCCCAAACTCAGAAATGGAGTTGCAAAACTCCATCAGATGAAGAGCTGGATTCATTGCACACCTGCAGAGGCTGTGTAAAGTCATAGAATCATAGAATCATAGAATTAACTGGGTTGGAAGAGACCTCAGAGATCATCAAGTCCAACCCTCAAGTCCTGAGCCTACATAAAAAACTGTTGACACAAACCTTGCCGCTCTGACAGGCGTGTGAAGCCTGGAAACTGAACATGGAGAAGCCTTGTTCAAGAGGCAGAAACAGCTCTGAGGGGCAAAAATTCACCTCTAGGCAGAAATCCAGCTAAGACAAGGGCCCTTGCTCAGAGTCACAGACTGGACAGTCAGTTGGAGGAAGTTTTGTCTGTTCAGAGAGTTGGGATGCCTCCAAGTAACTACAGATGTCAACATCTTAAGTGTCAAAACAGGTATACACATGAATTTTCTAACCTAGTCTTCCTGCACATTCAGTAGACTGCTGCACTACTCTTTCCCTTTTCCTTTGTAGTGGCTGGATGCCAGGTGTCCACCAAAGCCACTCTGTTGCTCCTCTCATCAGCTGGACGGAGGGAGAGCAAACATTAACAAAAGGCTCATGGGTCGAGACAAGGGCAGGGAGAGATCATTACTGTCATGGGCAAAACAGACTCAACTTTGAGAAATGAGTTTAATTTAGTGGCAATCAAATCAGAGAAGGGTAATGAGAAATAAAACAAAATCTTAAAAAACACCTTCCCCCAATCCCTCCCTTCTTCCCAGGCTTACTTTTACTCTTAAATTCTCCACCTCCTCCCATCCTGGCAGTGCAGGGGGATGGGAAATCAGGGCTGTAGCCAGTTCATTATATGTTGTCCCTGCCACATTTTCTTCCTCACACTCTTCCCCTGCTTCAGTGTGGAGTCCCTCCCATGGGAAACAGTTCTCCACAAACTTCTTCAGCATAGGTCCTTCCCGTGGGCTGCTGTTCTTCATGAACTGCTCCAGCATGGATCTCTTCCATGGGGTGCAGTCCTTCAGAAATAGACTGCTCCAGCATGTGTCCCCCAGGGGGTCACAAGTCCTGCCAGAAAACCTGCTTCAGCACAGACTTCCCACAGGGTCACAGTCTCCTTCGGGGATCTACCTTCTCTGGTGTAGGGTCCTCCACAGGCTGCAGGTGGATCTGTGCCCCACTGCATACCTCCATGGGCTGCAGGGGCACATCCTGCCTCACCATGGTCTGCACCACGAACTGCAGGGGAATCTCTGCTCCAGTGGCTGGAACACCTCCTCTTCCTTCTTCTCCACTGACCTGGATGTCTGCAGACTTGTTTCTTTCACATATTCTCACTTCTCTCTCTGGCTGCAGTTGTGCAGGTTTTTCCCCCACTTCTTAACTATGCTATCCCCAAGGTGCTACCAAGCATTGGTGATGGGCTCAGCCTTGGCCAGTGGCAGCTCTCCAGCATTGGCTCTTCAGACACAAGGAAAAGCTTCTAGCAGCTTCTTGCAGAAGCCACCCCTGTAGCCCATACTCCATTCCCCCCCTGCCCCCACTTTGCCATTCAAACCCAGTACAGTGATTCATCACACATCACCTGGAAGTTTGGTGTCCACTCTGAGCCAATCACCATGTATTCTCCTTACCATCAGTGGAGAGAAGATTTCCAGGTTGTGATTCATCCCATCTTAGGTGTGCATCTTACACATCTTCCCCTGGCATGGCTCTGCAGGCTGGAAACACAGTGTGAGTGTGCCCTTGTAACTGGTTCAAGGAGATGGCTCAGTGCATGGCCAGTGGCTGAAACTCAGACACCAGTGCAGACTGAAATGAGGATCTTGTGGTTTCTGGGGAACATTCAAACTGAAATTTTACACCTCCATGAATTTATCTCATGTTCCCTTCTTATACCCTGTCTGGCTTGAGAAATAAAACCAGATGCTTTTTAGACTGCAGATGGTAGGGAGAGGTGTACAGAAAATGAAAGTAAGTCATGGATGAATATTTAGATAGTACTGCCATACTTCGTGCATGTATCAGTGGCCAGACAGTGAAATCAGGTGGCAGTGGACTGTAGGAGCACCCTTCCAGTACATTGACTATTGCCTGTTTTGACTCCAGAGCTGAAAATACTCATGAAAACGCCCTAGTCACAAAACAGGCTACATGCCATAAACAAAAGTTCCTTTTTCTACTAGTATTGCATCAAGGTTTGCCAGCACAGATTGACTTAAAATATTGTTTTAGGACTTGCAGATTAAGGTGTTAATCATATAGATAAAGAATAATATAAATAACACAAAAAAAGTTCCCTGAAATTTCATCCATGGATCCCTGGTTTGGTAGGAGAGTCTGCATGGCCCTTATGGATCAGACTGCATTGGAAATTCACAGGTGATACCACAAATTCATTCCTGTGAAAACAGCAGGCAGTTTTCTTGTGAACAGCAGAATAGATTAGGATAATTGATGCATGCAGAGCTAATAAAGTACTTAGACATTTTATGGGCAGTATATGATGTAGTTGCTTTTGCAATAGTTTCTGAGTTGAAGAAATCAGGGTACAGTGGATGAGCAGCAGATCACATACAGAATTAATCGGGGCTGTCAGTAATCATATTTGTATCAGTAAGAGTGTCTCGGAATTTCAAACAGCTATCCATGTATGCATATGCATGTGCATATATAAATGTTTGCCAAAGATATATTACATTCCATATATGACATGGATTTCCCTCTAGGAAAAACATGACTTGGTGCATTCTCAGATATTTTTGCAGAACGTCTTCTAAAAGCTCTTCCACTTTGATTTTATACAAGGAAAAGGCACACTATTATGTTGTACTTCAAACAGCATATTTAATCCATTTGTATATGAGTTCATGGTAAAATTAATTTTGCTGAATTCTTACATACTATTCCCCATTTTAAATTTTGACTTTTAGGAGAGCCTCTGGTCTGATGGGAGTGCTGGCTCTGTTGAGAGAAATGTCATGGTGCAGAGAATAATTATCCAGCACAGTGAGACAGAGGCATTAACAATACTCAGCATTTTAAAGTGAATCAGACCTCCAAACTATGAAGCTGATTTAAAAATCATAGCATTTTACCACAGCTCATTCTGGGAGGGGGAACTTGGCTTTCTTATTTTTGAGCTCTTAGGATTTATGGTTTTCTACCTTTCTCTGTAGTTTTAAAAGCAGTTAGCTTATTTTTATTCCTTTTTCTTTTTTATTTTTTTTTAAGATAGAAGTGGAATGTTTCAGAGAACTATTGGAAATTTAAATCAAGATATTTCATTTCATCTAATGGAATTCATGGAATTGCGACCATCATTGGGATGCTACCTTCTCTTCAATTCAGTAAAGACCCAGAAAGGGCAAAACCATCTGGTTTTTACATTAGGGTTTCACTTTCTGGAATAAATCCTGGAATAAAACTAGTTCTTATGTTCAGCTCTAGTTCAGCTTCCACCTCAGTAAATGAAACTGCTTCTGCTGATTTCAATGAGAGCTAGGGCAGACCCTCATAGCAATGTTCTTTAGTCACATCTCTGTGCTCAGAAAAAGTTCAGTACTCTGTGACAATTCCTAATGCATTTTAAATATGGGCAACCCAGTGGAAGAAAAGAACTTTAATGTCAAATCAAACCAGGCACACAAAAGTGCCTCAATCAACTTTTTTTTTTAGGTCAATAGGAACTTTCCATTCACTTTGCTGGGCATTGAATCAAGCCAGATAAATCAAAGCCATAAATTGAAAATCTGAATGTAATCTAAATAAAACTGATAGCCTAGGAAAGAGGTCATAGGTAATAAGCTTCATACATTGCCAAGCCAAAATTCAAAGGGCATGTGCACAGCAATACAAAAAAATCTAGTCAGAGTGCATCTAAGTGCCTGGGAGAGTTACTTTGATGCTGAGAGCATAAATGAGTAGATTGGAATATAGCAGTAAATCAAACTTAAATTATCAAATGTATCTTTAAGCTATATAAGCTCTAAAAAATACTAGATGCATCTTTTGTCCAGGTTGTTGCTGCAAGAACTATTTTTCTGAACGTTCTATAGCAATAATACCAGCAGCTCTGGATGCAGTCCCTATCAGCACATTCAATCAAAAATGACTCAAAGCAGGATTTGTGTAATGTCAATAATAGATGTGTCAAATGAGGGCTTGCAAAAACTCTACACAAATGTCATTTATTAAGACTGGATTCTTTTAATGATACCGCATAGGGCTGCATTTGGCAAGCAGTACTGATAAAATGTAGGGATTGTGCACTGGCAGTTTGTCTGCTTTGTCCTGCTGTCGCTCAGATATGCTCACAGCTTTCCACATCTCAGTCCTCACATGCTTTTAGTTTCTGGTGTCCTTCCTTTTGAACAGAGCTAATGGTGATGATAACAACAATACCGTATGGTTCCAGTGTAGATGCGGTCTGAGTGACCCCAGTCCACAAAAAAACAGGGCAAATGGAACTGCTGCCACCACAAACTGAGATACTACTGTGTGTGGTGATAGGTGCCAGCATTGCTACTATCATTTTGCAAAAATGTCTAAGCACCAAGAAAATGTCTACATGTGACCAGAGAAGATGAGGGATTCTTTGTAGAAGCAACGAATAATGTTTCAACTTTGAGTGCCTGGCTTTTTTCACATTTTACTTTCTTCAAAGCTTTGTTTTTGGACCAGGCTGTTTGTGCTAATCCTTCATTGTTCTGTGGGAAAGCTGAGAGTTTCAGTTACTATTGCAAATATTTATTCAGGTCTGCAAGTGTTAACGAATATTTTGCAATGACTCATGAAAGCTCAGAATGTGATTCATCTAGCCTCTGCAGAAGATTCTTTCAGAGCCAGGTCTCCCAGACTGACAATGCTTTGTCCTATGCTCTCACTCACTATCTTGCCAGGCCTTGAGATCTGATTCACTTTTTTTGCAGAATCCTTGGGCCTTTTAACTCGAACGGCTTTCAAAGTGATAAGATACAATTTAGCTTTTATTTTTAAAGTAGTTATTAATGCAGTAATATTATCACCTCAGTGTATTACTAGTTATTTCTTCTTGAAATTTATCTTCTAGATTACTATTCTGCTTTCCTTCTGGCCTAGCCATGTCTTACACTCAGAATTTAATGTTCTCCATGACTCATATTCCAGGCAAAATGCCACTCATCCTAATAGAGTGAAACGGAGTATATTTTTCTGCTATTAATTGTTCAGACCATTTTCTGTAATTTCAAATAAATCTTATTGTTCCTAACATCTTCTAGCTGAGGATCCATTACACTTTACAGTTTCCTAGATTAGACCCTGTAAATTCACTATGAAGCATGTAAATACTAACACTTCATTTCAAATGGAAAATTCAGGTATGGATAGCTCATAAAATTTTTTAATGGTTATAAAGTGGTAAATGAGCTATGATCTGGTTAAATATCTCTTTATTGCTTAGCCTGAGTTTGACTCCTAATTACTTGGTACATAAACAGAGTTTCTTAGGGGAATATGTATGGAAAACTCACACTTCTGGAGGTGAAAATTCTAACATGGTCTGTATCACATAACCAGTTTAATTTTAAGTAAGAGAATTAGGAAACACAGTTCTGACACCCGTGGCCATTTTACATATCTATAATAGTACTGTATTGTAGGTTGAAAATACTAATATCTGTACCATAAAATGTCTTTATTTCTGTAAGCATCTTGCCAAGTCTAGAGAGTGAACATTCTCTTGGGCCTGAACATCAATCTGTGAGCAGTAGCTGTTTATCTCATCCATTGCTGTTAGCTTTTGGAGAAGACCTATGATGGATCTATTTCTAACCTCATACTGGGAGTGATGTGATTGACCGAGCATAAGGTACTATTCAGGCATAGCCGTATAGTGGATCTGTTGTTATTTTTCCTTTTCTCTTGCCTCCCATAAAAAAGGGTTACATTACAACTATTTATTTGATGTTTTGCTTGCTAGTGGGAAAGCTTTGCTTATTGAACATTGCAGAAGGATCATTTAGTTTAAAGACTCCTTGCTTTGGATTTGAGTTTATTGCAGTGTAGGTGGTTTTGCAAGGTCACTTAGAAATTGAAGCTAGACTTTTAAAGCTTTTCATTCTTTGGCACATGATCTACTATGACAATGTTAGGAAACCACTCTGGCACAAGAAGTGCTTAGGTGCAGGACTGCTCAGCATGTGGGCAACAAGGCTGCATTTGGCTCACAAATGCAGTAGTGCTCTCCAGCCTGTGCCCATTCCCAGATCACATGAATTGTAGTCATGTGTCAGTAGGACTCACCTGTATACTCAGAGCTTCTCTGGAGCTGCACAGGAAGTTATAAACTTACATTTGTTTCATAAGCAAAGCAAAGCAAATTCCTGAAATATTTGACTACAAACTGCTTTCCAATTTGTAATGCCAATTGTGAGTCTTCTCTAAAACTTCTCGGAGTCTCCACACTGAAATTAGTGGAGATCGATCACTAATGTCAAATAGGCCCCTTCACTTTTGATTTGCAAGTACATTAATGGATTGCATTTGTACTGTTGGCTACAGAAATGAGAGCAGAAGCTGAATGCTCATTAGACAGTCCATATTACTCATTGCCAAATCCTTTGCAATGTCACTGGACAGATTGCTCAGCTTTCACCTATTGTCTTAAATATGAGGACTATGCTTTCATCCTAGATGTATGACCTTATGCTTGATTACATTTTCTGTTTGTGACTAGTTGACCATGACACCCAGATTATTCTGTATTATTGACCTGTCTTCATTCTTCACAATTCCTTAAGCTTTGTTGTATCTCTAAACATTGTCATATGTTGGGCATAGATATGCTATTGTTTGCCTTGGGTATGTCTGTCTGTCCTATGCACCCTCCCACCACAGCTTCTGTACACAAGTTTGTTGAGGCAGCACAGTTCTGGTAAATGCAAGGTGTACAAGTAACAGAGACACGGTGCCTTCTGTTTGCTCAGTCTGCTTTGTGATGCTCTACAGCCACTTGGTTTCTAAGTCCTATGGACTGGGCCTCACTCTGTGAACCTGTAAGCCTACTGGGATGAGGCATCTGTAGTCCTGCAGGCCAGTCATCTAGAAATAACTTAATTTGTTTATATACATGGCGCTGACACAAAAGACACAGAGACAGCACTTGTAGGCATCACAGACAGGTTTCTTGGAAGCACTTCATACTAGTCACTGTAAGAGGAAAGGTTTTGAGCTAGATGAGTCTGTACCTGACCATGCTGGTAATATCCCTGACCTGAAACTTCATTTCTGACTTGCTGTCCTCTCTGGGGACTCCAACACTAATTTACATGTGACTTGGGTTACTTGGGTTAGTATCATCTTGTACAAACTTTTTTTCCCTGTCACTTCCTCGGTAATGAGACATTTTAACAATAGATTTTTAACTATTTCAGAACTACAGAGAGACTAAACTATGCCAGTATTGCCAGCAAATGGAATATTTTTGTCGTCAGCTTTTCTCTATGTATGGACCCTTGGCACCATCTAGTGTTTGAAAATGTAGACCAACTCTACACCACCGAGTACAGAACATTACTACAAATATGTTTCAGCCATAATAAAAATTAATGGTGCTCTGAACCATCATGTAGTGAATTTCACACAGTTATGTTTTTCTGGTTACGAAATACAAATGTAGCAGACCAGGATATAGAAAAGACTTTCTGTGCTTGTGATTTCCAATCCCTTGTCTCTCCCTTGATGTTACACTGGAACTAGTAGATCAATTCAGTGTTAGAAATGGACATCTGTGTGTCTATTAGTGGCAAATGCACTGTAATTTTCATGGAAATAAGTATGATGTTAGGTAAATCTTCAAGCACAGCCTGGATGAAGAAAATTATTTTCTGCTCCTGTTCTAGATTAGTGGCAGCTTCTGACACAACCATAACAGCAGCCCTTTGCATTCCACATTTAGCTGCTGATTATCCCTCTTTCTACGGACTGATGTTGCTCTTCCAGTTCCTGCATGAAGTTTGGCAGAAACAGAACCAAATCCACTTTTATATGTACGTATTATTACATGTTCTACTCTCCAAAAATCTACCAGCAAAACCTTTCTGTCAAAAGTTTGCATTTCATGTGTTTGCTACCAAAACATTTGTTTTAATAAGACCAGTAAGGTATGTATTGTTTCAGCATATAATTCTATGGCTTCTAACAAAGCTGAGACAGCATAATCTCTGATTTCTGGTGCCTCGGGACCATTACTTGCAGCAGCTGAGTGAAAAGATCTGCATGAAATGTACAGTGTGGCTAGCCAAGTATGAAAGGGAAAAATTGCTGTGATAGCAAATTGCTCTTCCTTCTACGTGCTATGAGAAATGTGAGCAGGCAAAAAAAAATGACATCCCTTTGTCAGTTTACGCCAGGCCGAATGAAAGCCGGGGAGAGGAGATACAATTTTTAACTGATAGCTTTGTCCTGTTCTTGTGACTCCATGAATGTGACCCAGCTGCTGGTTATTGAGGTATTGCCAGGAATGGCTGGGAAAAGACAATCTGCTATAGATAACCAGAACTAGAGGGAGAGGATGTGTCTAAGACAGAGAACAGAGAGGATATTCAGCATTTAAACTAAACTTTATGGATTCTCTTATATACAAGTGAATTTTGTTATGCATGGAACAGATTATGAGTGCTTTCCTGGAAAAGTAATCAGCTGGACTAGAGAGTCTGGCCCATCATTAAGGAAATAATTGTGGCTGCCAAATAATTTGACACCTGGCCTAAGGCTGACCTAGTTACTCCCCTGTTGGTCAATGGGGAGAGGAAGCACATTCAGAAGATGATTCATACCTTGTCTCTAAAACATTTATTTTGGAATGGAGTGAATCCAGGGCTTGGAAGGTAGGTCTTCTTTTCCAAAACTCCAGAGGAGACCGAAAGGGTCTTAGACACGACACCAGTTTTAGATCAGTTAGGTGGGATGAATCCTCTACTAAGTTGGAGGTAGAAGCAAAGCGAGAAGATACCTGAAGAAAAGCACACCATTAGTGGTGTGAACTCCTTTCTCTGGTCTTTTTTCAGCACACTGAGGGCAAAAATAATAGGCATGACAGTCTTGAGACCCACAGCCAGTAAGTATATAAACTGACCTGCATGTGCTTGACATCTCTGTTCCCCACTGCCCTCTGCCTGTGGACTCCATTTACAACTTGTTTCAGTCCATTTTTATTGTATTAAATGATCTGAAAAATGCAGTGCAATGCAAGGATCTACTCAGAAAACCAACGGCAGGAACAAGCCTTTCTCTGGTACTGATTGCACCCAGGTCCCTGTGCAAACTATTTGACATCATTATACTTGAGTTGTGTCTAGTCTGACTGTGGATACAGGCCCCGAGGCCCTCTTTCCTCACAGCTGTCACATCGTGACATGATCTACCCTGTGATCGACCCTCATCTGTCCTCCAGAGTCAGCTCTTAACCCTTAAGCCAGGCTTGCCACAGCCCTCTCTGCAGGGAACACCCTGGGTTACACAGGTCACAAGCTGAGCATGAGTCACTTGCATTGGATTGCAAAACAGACAAACGATGTTCTGGGAAGTTTTAATAATAGGACCATACATAGGCCAAAGAAGGTAGTTCTGGGGGTCTGTTTGGCACCTTATTTTTCTTCCACAGCTGGAATAGAGAGTCCCATTTTGGGGACTGTGTTTTTGAAAGAATGAAAACTTAGACACAGCTGAGAGAAAAGTTGACAGGCAGTTCAGAAATCCTGAGCTCTGAGAAAGGATAGAAGGAATTTAGGCTGGAAAAAAAAAAAGGAAACTGAGGGAAGAGGAAATATAGCGGTCTGCTGAGTATGTTTTCAGTTGTTGTGAAGCCGATTCAGCAGTTGGCTATGTCCAGTGCAGCTACAAGGCTGAGAAATAATTACCTTAGTTTGTAACAAGAGAGATTTGGATTAGCAATTAGAAAAAAAAAAATCCAATTAGAAGGGCATTGAAGTAGCATGAGGGGATGCTGCTTGTGGTCATTGTGGAATCACCTTAATTGGAAGCTGTCAAAAAATAAGCATCTGTCAGGAATAGCATGACAGGTGTCACTCTGTGCTGGTGCTGGGGAATGGAGTAAATGATACCAGGAAATCCCTTCCAGCTATAGATTTCTAGTCTTGTTAATGCTGTCAAAATTCAGGAAAACCTATATTTACTTCGCTTAGATGGGGTGACAGATATGCATGACCTTTCCTATCAATTTAATGATATACCTACCTTCCCCTCCCCCCTGCCCCAGAGCCTGCATTCTTTGGCTGCCTCTGGATGTGCAAATTGCAGTGGAGGCAGGAACCCCCTTGTGCCTGACTCCCAACCTGTGAGTACCCATCTTGGACAATGACAGTGCTGCCTTCTTCCATGCATTTCTCACTTCTGTCCTGGATCACTGCACTCATTCTCATCAGGACAAAGGTAATCTGAGCTGATACAGAAGTGTGCACTTGTGTTCTGTATTGTGTCATACACAGATCATGGCAAGGGGTTTAATCAATGTAATGTTTTGTCTCATTAAAGAGACAGTAAATACTAAATGTGGTGAACCTATTTGAATATTTTTATCACATATATTATTAAAGTACAGGCCAATACAGAATGTAAGGTCCCATGAAAGGCCCATTCCTCACTGAACTGTGTGTGCTGTCTAGGAATCACAGGGGTAAGAGTTTGTACTTTATTGTAAAGTGCCTAAGAAGTCCTCTAGCTGTCCAGATATCTGGAAGACAATAATTAGCTTCTTCTGTCTGATGCAGAAACAGAAGGGGAGGAGGGAGGTTACTAATGGTGAGTATCCTTTAGCAAGAGGAAGATGCAACTGAGCCTTAAGACTGAAACATTTCGTATGTTCCTGTTTACTTGCTTAACTGAGCTCCTACTAGAGACCATGCCTCCAACACAGAATACAGATATCAGAATTCAGTATTAAAAAGGATCTCATACACCACTTCCTAAGATGTTCATAATTGTCAGATTTTAAAGCTGATAGTAAAAAGAGAACAGTTTATTGCTATATTGTATCTTGAAGTTTATATGTGCCTACTCTCATTAAATAATGACCTTGTTAGATAAGAGCTGGACAAAAAAGGATAACATAGTAGTTCTTCCAGTCCTGCTGTATGGTATTTTAAACAGTAAGCAGTAATATTAAATAAACCAAATAAACAGACTTCCAAGTGGCAGGAGAGATAAGCAGTGGAATAGCTAGAAGTACATCTGGTAGGATAATTTCTTCTCTTTCTGTCATCTGCAAGGAATGTTCCCAAGACAATAAACTTAGAATTCAGTTGGAAAAATGGTAATTGTTTTCCACTCCTGTTATCAGGAAACTGAAGTCAGAGCAAAGTACTTAAATCCTTCCATCACAACCACAGATGTCTGTAGCATTCCCCCCACCCCTGATACAGCCAGACTGTTTGGTAAGTGTTTGCACTTGGGGAATTCAGCACTTTAGAATAGGTATGTAGACTGTACAGGCAACCTGAATGTTCATGAGTGAAAAAAAAAATAATACAGAAGTATAACAAAGGGTTGATTGTGGCTGCATCTTACCTTCCGTGCCCTTTATTTCAAGTTGTCCTGCCAACAAAATTGTAGCTGGCAAAAAAATTAGTTAGAATTGAGAAGGATATATTCAAAGTTCAGGAGTAACTTTCCAGATTTAATGGTTCAGATTCTGGCCAATTCAAGGAAAGAGAGACTCCTTCTTGAGCACCCACTGCTGAACCACTGAGGTTCAGTTGCCTAATTAGAAGTAACTAGTGTCTTCTTCCATCCTGAGCAGCCTCTGGCTGCTACTGCAAAAGGGCTTAGATCTCCTGTAAGTCCTTATCATACCTGCCAGACCAGTGCAGGTATCTTGGACAACCTAGGTCATCTAAAATGGCATAGAAGCCTAGCTCAGATCTATCCTGATCACTCCCAAGATGTCTGTGTAGCTGGGAAAATGGGGCACATTTGAAGTTTGAAGCTTGTATTTTCTGTACAGAATAAAAATATTTCCGTGGCCTAAATTAAATGGATTGTTAGGAGGACTATAAGCTGTCCATGTTTCTGTGCATGAAAGGAAACCTAAAAGGTCATGAGCTGTCACATGCAATGAAGAACTGTAAGTATATCATTTGTCTTTAATCTGTCTGTAAACTACAGTGAAAGCACTGGTTTTGATATCACCTGACTGTTTTCATGCAGTCATAGGCTTTAGCATTGTTTGTTTAAGATTTTATGAGATTTCAGCAGCTCCAAAGACTGTAACTATTTAAGCATGAGTAGACTCTTGTGAGAACCCAAGTTTATTGTGTAAAAAGAAGTATGTACTGCTTCATCGCAGTATTCTGTATTTAGGGGTTTCTTTCCAGAAATTATTTAAATGTACTTCATGCCATGTGACTCAAACAATTTCATTAAAAAAGTGAAATGAAATAAAATGAAAATAACCTGAAATCTTAGTCATTGCTCTAGAAGTACATAATTTTATTACATATTTTACAGTTGTAGCTTTGACTGGCCAGAGCTATTGCACATGTAGCACTCAACTGCATGGGTGTCTGAGATTTACATCTTTTTGTGTTGTTGGTGTTTGGGGTTTTTGTTGTTTGTTTGGTTTATGTTGTGGTTTTGGGTTTTTTTTTTTGTTTGCTTTGCTTTGGTTTTGGTGTGTTTTTTTGGGTTTATTGTTGTTGTTTTGTTTTGTTTTTGTTTTTTGTTTGTTTTGTTTTGTTTTAACTGGCCAGATAGCAAGCCTATATTGGTTCTCTACAGTATGGACTATAAAGACTGAACACAGGGAGGCACCAATTAGTCAAAGGCTGTTCAGTTCTTTTGCAGCCTTTTCTGTGCTTTACATCAAGGCTTATGTGTCCTGTGTTACATCTGCTGTGCTTGGTGGGTTTTGTCACTCTTGACAAATCCTGTCTTGGGCACACTTAAATTTGGTAACCTCTTTTACTTGCTCTAGCACCTTCCCACTGGGACCCCAATCTGTCCTGGTTTCCTTCCTTCAGTCTGGGTGGACTGAGAACTTTCCACCTCAGCTAGTCTTGGGGGAGTAAAATGCAAAGGTTTAGGCAAGAGAGCATGGCTATAAGGTAACCCAGCATTCTTTAAACTATGGTACACACTATGACAAGTCTAGAAGAGTATGTAACTCTTGAGGAAAAAAACCCCAAAACCTGGCTTATTATATATAAAAGCTGAAAACTGTTACCCAGAACTGAGCCTTGGAACAGATGTGCTGCTGTGCAGTATTTAGAAACACTCTGGTGGGCATTGTGCTGGGCTGTGGACTCCCAGATGAAAAGGGAGCAGAAGAACCAGGCTATTTCTCACTCACTGCCTTCCAGAAGAGGCACTGGCCTTGCCCAGATATATTGTCATCTAAGTCCAGTCACACTGGGTGGGCATGCCTGAAACAGAAGTATCAGGGAAGGCTGAGGGTGTAGCTAGATTGATGTGTGTGGCATGCACACTTCTGGTATGGAATTTCATGAGTTCTGGATAAAACCTCACTTCTCAGTGCAAAGCAAGTCAGTTGGGCTGTGCCAGACCCAAGTCTGAGTGCGTAGTGGCTTCTGGACTGCTTGTGGACAAACTGTGAAAGGTGAACTTGAGAGCACTCGTTGAAGCCATGGATATATCCAGGCTAATTCTGCAGCCTTCACATCTCTGGAAGCTTATTTCCTAAGTCACTTAGCTGACTTTCACATCTTTATTCACTGATCCACAGAGCAGTGCACAGGGGAAGGATAATAAAAGTAGCAAGTCTGGGATTTGTTTACTTGTGCCTCAAGTCATGCATGCCATGTCAAACTAGTGGGGTTCTCCTCTAACTTGGGGTTTGAATTTGCAATGAAATTCTGTACATAAAAAGCCATAGAATGGCTTCCTTATGACCAGGCTTGCCTTTTGTAGCACATGTATGCATTTTTTCCTCTCTCAAAAAGCTCCTCTCTTGCAGGGAAGGGCGTGAACAGGCCTGGAGAGACAAGGACCTGTGCAAAATCATAGGATTTACTTTAGGAATAGAGGGGGAGCAGGAGGAGCAAGGGGACAACTGGTCATGGGGACAAGACAATAGGGAAGAGATTTGGAGACAGGCAGAATTGTTTACTTCAGAAGGATGCAGACTTCTGCAAACTTAGAGCTTTGTTTTGGTCCCTTTTGAATCAGTATGAAAGACTGACTTTGCTGGAATCTATGGAATAAATTTCGAAGAGGTGAGCTCTAGGCCTCTAGTCTCTTTTTTTTTTTTTTTTTTTTTTTTTTGGTGGCCTTGCTAATTTATTCATAGCTTTGATCTTCTAGATCCTCAGCTCTCCAAGGTGGAATTTACTCTCTCTAACCATAAAGGTCAGGTGGTCGAAGAGGGCAAATGCACCTGCAAAAAACCCCTCAGTGGTCACTGTTAGGGCATGACCAAGAGTCCTCCATTTCTTGTGTGGATAGGCAAGGGGGGGAGGGAGGGAGCACACACTGAAACAACACGTTGCACAGATGGATTGAACTACACATGGGAGGTGATCTTCGGGGACGTGAAACAAAAGTGCACCTAAACGTTGTCTCTACATCACTCTCAAGGATCTGTACATCTAAAAAGAACTATTGAAGTTATATGTCAGTGAAGCAAACATCATTAGTTAAATGAATAGTCTGGATTTTTTTTTTTTCAAATGGAAGGCAAATTATTAGGAACAGACAAGTAGAATGTAAACACTTATCTAAACAATGAGCTTCACTGAAGAAAAATACAGTGGGTTTAGAAACAATTTCATATGATGCCATTCTAAATCCCAAAACCCACGTTAGAACACTGAAAAGCTGACTGGCATTTAACTGTAATGGAGCTGTAACACTAAGACAAATTTATTTGAAGAAATATTAAAAGTGCCAGTATAATGAATGTAGTTATAATGCTCTCTACTCTCTTGCAAAGCCCCATAGTCTTCCCTGCTGACTTTCCCTCTAAAACAAAATAAATGTTAGCAATAATGGAGCCTTACAGAGCTGTAAGATCATATATCATCAGAAATGGCAATTCTTTGCCAATGAAAATAGAAAAAGATTTTCACATTCTCAAATGTCTTAGCTTTTGGCATTTGGAGTAAGACCAACTCTTTTTGAAAAATAAAGCATTATTTTATGGAAAACTTATGCTCCTTAAGAGCCTAGAAGCTATAAAAAGATACTTTCTTGAAATCATTGCAATTTAAAAAAAATAATGGAACTCAGATGTTTTCTAAAACTTAATTAGTTTGAGTAAATATCTCAACAAAAAGAGTAAATCTTTCCAGCAAGCCAGAATATCATACCAGAATCTGCAACTGTTTTTCAGTGTCTCTCTATTGTAGATGAGATCAGTCGAGAAGAGTTGAAAAAATTTCAGACGTTGAAAAAAGTTGCAACAGAATGCATGCCACATGGGAATCCTGCAGCCACAGGGTCAGTGCTGTTACAGTGCTGTGTCAGTACTGCTCTCTCAGGAGCAGAAGGCAATTACTACACAAAAGTTACAAATATTTTCAGATTTCCTAAATGTAGCAATAGAAGGTGTCGGATGTGTTCAAATTACAAATGAATTCTATGGAAAACCTTTACCTTAAAAGATGTAGAAAACAAAGTTTGCAGATCTTTGGAAATTATAATTTGATGGTCATTTAATCCTCTCTAACTCTGATTCTTGTGCACATGAACATATTTACTGTTCCTCATGTGCGAGAGGAACAGGAACACTTTTTTTTGCTCTGTGTCTCTTTATCACTTCATTTATTCATAAGCCCTGCAGGCAGAAAGAGTCATTGCAGATCATCTTGTCTTATTCTAACATAACAGAGGCAACTGGAATTCACAAATCAAGGCCACCACTTCTGGTAGAAAGATACTCAGCCTGGCTTTTGAAATGGCAAATGCAAAGGGGTCCACAAGGCAGCTTCCTCCAATTTCTACAAAACCCTCAAGGTAAGCCCACGAAAGAAGGGGAGCTTACCTGGGTGGAGTAGGTGGGAAGCACTCCCACAGTGTCCCTCTTGCTGAAGGGAAGCTCCATTTGTTGGCGCAGAATTTCTTTAACTTACATGCAGAAGCCTAGAATGAAATCTTCAATGTTGGATAAGGGTAAACTCTTGAATATTCAAGGAGAGTGAAAACTCCTCTTCAAACTGTTCAGCTTTGACAATATTTACTGCAGATCACAGAAGTCACATCAGTAGATTGAGGATTATTTTTTTTCTGCCAGAGAACCTCAAATCACACAGCAGTGCTGAAAGAGTAGAAAAGAAAAAGAATAATTTTGGTGTCCTTTTCTTAGCTCACTTCATCATAAAACACATTTCACTCATATTACAGAAAGTCCCTGAGCAGAGTAGGAATCTGCCAAATTTTAGGCCCAAGCAAGGGGAAGAATGTTAAGAGAGATCTACAGATAATCCCTCAGATCAGAGAGAGCTCGATTGCTGCACCAAAAGGCATCAACTCGCTGCAGTAGCACCATAATTTTATAGTGTGGGAAAGGATGACCAAGAAAGTCAGAGATTTCAAATGCATTCAAATTCAAAAGGAAAAATGAAAAAAATCACTTGTCTTTATTCATGGTGTAATGAATTTCTGCAGTACTTTGTAAAACACCTTAATTATCAATGGAAGTTCAGAGAATGCTGGAGAAAGATATGCCCACTTTGTAACCATTCCGAAAACAAAGTTTAAACACTCACAGGAATTAGCATCTTCCTGACAATGAGAGAACTACACTGCTGGCTATACATTAAAGCAGAAATTTTGCTCTCGTGAACTGAGGCACTATAACTCCAATGCAGTCAGCAGAGATCTCTGGATCTACTCCTGTGAAAAAGAGGACAGAGCCTGGTCCTGAATGAGTTCACTGATTTCTGCTCTGCATGTGCAGAAATCATAAAAAGGAGCCTTTAACCAATTTTAATCAAGCACTTGGTAAAGAGGTAAGTCTGCTCTAACACACCTCTTACATTTGTAGGGATAAAAGAGAATAGGATAATAGAAAGAAACCAATCTACCAGAAAGACAAGTGACATTATATAAAAGTCCACACTGTTACTATTAACAGAAATATATTTAGACTTATTGAGACATGAAACTACATAAATATTGGGGGGGGGGGGGGGGGAAGGCATTCTACTACGAAGTAGGAGTTATAGAGACTTGGGAACACACCTGAACTTGCTATCTTGATAGAGTTCATCACAAATACACAGCAAGCATTAGGAGGACAAAAAAGGAATCCATTACAAGCATTATTCCTGTTTTTTCAAAAAATTTATGAAATATCTGCTGTGACACAATCTGTTAACTTTAAGCATTTGGTACCTTAAAATAAGAATGAGAAGCTAATGCAATCCACCCAGAAACTTGGCTAACAACCTTCCAGCAACTCACTACCAAAACTGAAAAAAATCCCCCCAAAAAGGCAGAGTTAAACTGAAACACCGACAAAACTAAAGGAGTAATATGAAAAAAGAGAGACAAAGTTATATTCCAGATGGAGATTATTTGGAGTTACAGCAGTGAACTGTGTAAAATTAAAGAAATGGTAACAAATGGTAATAAATGGTAATAAAGAATGAAAACGAATCTGAAACAGTGCCACTGAGAGACGGGTGTGTTAGTCAGCAACGTGAAATGGGATACTCTTTGCAAGTGATTGGCTCCAGAGCAACCCTGCAACATGTCAGTTCTTTTCAAAGCAAACCCAGCAACTCTTACTAAATATCAGATAACCCATAGTGAGTTATGAAAACTGACTTGCCTGTGCACTATTACTTGGCAACAAGGAACAGAGAAGGGGGTAAAATTACTCCCTCCATCCATCCCTTGCTCCATAGCCCTGCAGCAGAGCTGCTTTGCAGTACTGACTCTGAAAGTCTCCTGCTCTAGCAGTGGAGGCTGATAGAGGACCCCATGCCTTGGGGAGATGGGTGCTGCAGCACTTTTGCACCTGAGCCACAAGTCCTGAAGCTTAGTGACGGGATCCAGTGAGCATTCACTAATTTTCTCTTCACTCTTAAAGGTCCTGGGTTAAGGGACAAAGAAGATATTCAGGGAGAGAGAGTCTGAAAGGGGCTCCCTGCTGCCATCACAGCCATAGTCAAGATCTCAGGGACTTAGTAGGGTTTCTGAACTTCTGTGCCTCAACTATCCAGCCAGAGCAAATCAGACAGCCTCCCATCCCAGTGGGGGAGCAGCAGCAGCAGCTGCTCAGAAAAGGATCCCAGGCACTGATCTGCCATATTCAAGGGCATCAAGGTATATGAATCTTTCTGAAGGCTGGAAGAGTTCATTAGAAATGTATTTTATTTCAACGTGATGTTAGGCCACAGATGACATTCATACCTACAGACTTCTGCACAGCTCAGTTTCCAGTTTGCTCTCACTTTATCTGGTTTCTTTATCAGAGACCACCTCCACACCACTCTGCTCCAGCTGGATTCTCCACTGCACTCACAGACAGCCCTTGGCCACATTAAATGTTTAACCTGGGTAGTGGCAAAATCTTTTCCCTGCTATGGACTGAAACACCTCCTGAACACCTTTGACAGGTCACAACTTGACACACATTTTAATATTATTCAATAGTAACCAGAAAAAATAAATAAAATATGTATTGGCAAGCAACCTGAAATAAAATCACAAGTCACATTGAGGATTGACTCAGATCCCACTTTCTCATGTTTCTTTCTCTCTCCCTCAGCTTTTTAAAATCTTATTCTTCCTCAAAGCATCCATTTAAGGCTGAGATCAGGTAGTAAAATCCATAGCCTTCCAACACCTTTGTTTCTCCTATTGTCTAAAGAGATGCACAGCAACAGCTGGTAAGGGCCTCGTCCTTCTGGACACAACCACGTCCTGAACTCCAAAGTTTGGGCTCTGCTATTTCTGCACCAGCCTCCATTTGCCTGGCCCATTGCTGTTGTTTGCTGCTTCTCTTCTAGTTCACTCACCCTTCGCTCTCCTTGTACATCCTGGTTTTCACTCTCATCCTCCTCTCTTCAGCCTCCTTCCTACACAGTTGCTCTTTCCTTTCTCTGCCTTCAACCTCAGTGCCTCCCCACATTACTGTCTAACGTCCAACATCAGTATCTCCTAGAACAGAATGTTTTGACCTCTCCCTTCATGCAGATGTGCACACACCCATTATGTGACTGTTACATGTTAATACATGCTTAATATAGAAGTCAATGTTTAGTTACATTCATTCATCGGGTTGAGTAGAGAGAGGTCATTTAATCACACAAGTACCTGATCTCTGGAAGGGACATGTACTAGATTAGTGGTGGGTTCCCTACTCTGTTGCTTGATACCACAGATCATCCAGACCATTCAGGATCATCCATGAAGGTACAAATTAGACCAGTTCTGTCCTAAGGGCAAAAGCAGCACAAAGAGATTTAAAAAAAAAAAAAAAAGAAAAAAAGAAAACAACCGACCAACCAACCAACAAAACAAAATATGCAAAAGAATGCAGATAAGAGAAAATCCTTCAGGTCAGGTCAAAGGTTAAGCAGTCAGAACTGTATCAGAGAAGAGAACTTTATTTGCCAAATATCATGTCATATGTAGGAAAAATGTGAAGCCAGATGTCACTTCAGAAGTCATGTGTTGGTATCCTCTGTACAACTCCTAGGAGAAGGTAATATTTGTATTTAAAACTTTCTGTTTCTATATTGTTTCTTAAGATATATTTATTGCTTGACGGTGAAAAACTGATCTATACCTGTAATATCTAAATCTCTCACACAGTTTGAAGTATACCAGAGTAGAACATCTATTTGACATTTTAAAAGAATGAGACAGTTGTGTAATGTCTTTAGCTGTGACACTGTCAATCAGCTCAATTTTGTTTAATACGCTGTGCTCACAAAATGTGTGAAATGCTTTCTAGGTAAGAAGGAAATGTAATCCTAACCTTTAAAAAAGAGTCAAATTTAGATAGCTCATTTGCACATTTGGTATATTTTACTGCTAAGACATATTTAGCATAGTCTTAAAATTGGAAGTCTTATCAGAGTTAACATAGAATGGAAAATAAAATTCCTAAATTAAGCAGTATAAGTCTTTCCCATAGTTCCTGTGATATGTTCCAAATGGATTCCAGTCAGATGGTAATTATAAATCATCGCTTTCAGTTTTCTAACTTGAGCATGAGCCAAGATAGACAGTGAACACCTCTGAAATAGCTTATACAGTCACCTCAAAGACTTCAGGAAGACATTAGGCTTGCTATCATTCTGTAGAACTTACATGGCAAAATCTGAAAAGTGTCTTCTCACATCAGGTTTTTTCACCCCTTTGCAATTTGAGCGGGCGTTGGACAGCAGTGGAGACTCTGAAATTACCTTCTGTGGACTCCTTCCACAGAATATGGTACTAAACTGTGTCATTCTCAAATCACATTTGACTCTTTTTCAGGAACAGCACTAGAAACTTTATTTTAAAATCAAAGTTATTGGCATTCATGGGGTGGGGTGGGGTGGGGTGGGGGCATCCTTACTCCTGCTGAGTGTATGAGACATTTTTTATTGGATCAAATTCCATCTCTCGCTAACTCACAGACATCTATGAATGCTGTTCAAAGGATCATGAATTGCCATCTTGATCTGTGCAAAGTATAGAATGTGTAGGTTTCCTTCTTGCAGTTTCCTCTTGCACAATTTGCAGGATCCTGTGAAATGTTCCAGCAAATTCAGGCTAGAATAATACTAGAACAGCTACAGAAAGTGTTGGATACACAAAAACCGAACAACAGGCAGTACGGGCCCTTTCAAAAGGAAGGTTGAAATACATAATTTGTATTTCAAACAGAAATCTTGAGCCTGGTGAATTTTGTGCAGAGGCTTAACATTTTACTTTGTGAGTAGCTCCATTTAAATCAGTGAGGCTCTTCTCAGCATGTAAAACTTGACACATACACAAGCCTTTGCAGGATGAGAGCCAAAAATTTTTTTTAAGAGTGTGACTTGCCTGGAGACATTCCAGAGGAAAAATACATGTGGGGCTTCCTATAAAATTGTTGGCACCACTCTGCTTATTAAATAGGCATGAATTCACTCAAATAAAATAAGGTCTAGACATTTATATCAAGTATGTGGAAGTTTGTCCCTATTCCTAAGTTAAAAAAAAAAAAATAGCAATAATGCCTCTAGATTTGTATGCAGGGTTAAATTCTTGATAAATATTTATTTAGAGTTTTATAATATTCCCTCTCTTACCCTTTTATAATATACCTCTCTTATCTGTAGTTCTGCTATCAGGCAAATTTGCTCTGTTAGCTAATAAAATGCTATAACTTTCAAGCAGATTACTTGG
This sequence comes from Pyrocephalus nanus, assembly GCA_038380795.1. Taxonomy (NCBI): domain Eukaryota; kingdom Metazoa; phylum Chordata; class Aves; order Passeriformes; family Tyrannidae; genus Pyrocephalus; species Pyrocephalus nanus. Next base: position 87,988,507 of record CM076260.1, on the reverse strand, counting down.
AAAACAATTTCTATTATTTATTTTATTATCTTATGTGTGGGAAAGCTTAAAACTTCCTATCTTAACTTAAGCTAATGCAACACTAAGACAAGAATTTACTGTTAAATTTGTAGCTTGTGTATTGAAGAGCAATATATTCATTTCAGGAACAGAGTCTAATTTTAGATCTGTATTGAAGGTGTGATGAAAAGGCTGGAAGTGTCAGTAGGACTTTTCAAGAACAAGCCCCGTATAGTTCTTGAACTGTATAATGATTGTGAGATGAAAGAAGTCATAGAATAGGCTTTACTGGTTTAAGTAGAACCTGTTACATAGCTGAAATCATTAATTCCCTAGATGCTATCATGGGCATGGCCTCAAACTGCTTCAGATAAATGTTTTGACATTGTAGCTCTTCAAGAAAACAGAAATAGCCATTTGGCCCTGGGGGTGCTGGACTGCTTGGAGGTAGATGCTGCCAGCACTCTAAATAAGTGTCCTAGGGAGACACGTGGAACATCTGGCAACAGCAGCTACTTTTTTAATCACACAGGCCACGGGTCACACTGTACCACAGTTCACAAAATCGGCATCACATTTAGCAAAGCACATTTACTTGCCCAGAAGGTGTCTTGAGGTCAGATTTAGAAACTTCTGCAGATGTAGACAGGAACCCAGCAGGATCTTCGCAAGCCCCCAGGTGCTTATTTCCCACTGGTTTCCCACTAGGACTGTCTTTGTAGTAATATTTTAAAAATACTTTGAAAATATGGCATTAGGTTTCTCAAGGCACACACTGCTTCAGGCTGCAGACAGCCAGATGCTGCCTTTTGGGTAATGGGTTTTCAGCTACAGTTACTTTTAGGGCAGCTGTCCTATATCAGTACCCAAATCCTCTAGTGCTCCCAGCCTAGAAACGTAGGAGAGCTGTATGAGTTAACAGACAATTGCTACATGATCAAGGGACATTTTATGTAAAAGAATTGTAGAGAAAGTCTTGGAAGTCCTTTTCATCTCCTGGGGTGTGGTAATCTGTGGATTTTTCAATAGAGATAGCACCCTATATATACAGGGAAAAGAATAGTTTCTTCACCAGCTGGGTTGGGTTTGATGCTAAAAAATCATCTTTGCAAGCAAGGAATCCTCCCCTTCTCTAGGCATACTTTCATGAGCGATTTCTGGATTCCTTTATTTAAAAGTTACACATTTTGAAGATACAGGAACACATGCTCTTTGCAAGATAATCTCTAGTTCCTTCCCCACTCCACACTGTCACACTGCTCAGAGCCAATTTTAATGCATTGCTGGAAAGCCTGTTACAGAACTGTATATAATGTATATCATGACTTGCCTGAGAAAAAAAATTGGGGGCGAGTAGGGAATGTTGATAAAGAAGTTAATTGCATTTTCAAGATTTCAGAGTATTTAGACCTATAAGTAATGAATCCAGAGCAATGTCCTTGGAAACTATACAGCAAATGCAAGGATCAGCAGAGTAGCACTAGATGGCACTACAGTAATTTTCACTCACTAAGCCTAGGCCAAGTCCAGGGAATGATGGAGCTGGGTCCAGCTCTGAATGGGCAGCTCAGATTTACCATCTACATTTTACCTGGGTGGTCTGGGGAGATTCTGAGAAATATAAGATATAGCAGTCTTTCCAGTGATTAAAATATAGAGGCTTGAGTTGGTTGATAAGTGATATAATATAGATGATGAAAGTGCAAAGCTACCTGAATGTTTTGATTTCACAAAGCGGGATTACAAGGCACCCAAAAACCTATTATGTTCTACTGAACACAAGATAAGCATATCCAGATGCAGTACATCAAAAAGCATCTCATTCAAAAACACACCCAAAGTGTTACATGCCATCTAGGCAACGGCACAGTTCATTGTCTGTTTTCAGGTATAAACTGCCTGGTTATAATTATAGTGTTTTGTGCCTAAAAATGAAAATTTGACTTAGTGGGCCAAAATCACCTAGATTTTAGGACTAGCCCCATGGCTTACATTTCCTGGCAGGCAGAGTTCAATTCTGACCAATTTCTTTTAATGTTTCCCACAGGTGGTAGCTAACATCAAAGCCTAATACATATCTTGTTCCCAGTAAGAATCAATATAGTTTCTTGCCTCAAACAAGCTGATTTGAGAGCCTACTTTTAGAACTTTGCAGAGGTATAGTCTTTAATTGGAACAACTGAGTGATTCTGTAGCTTATATTATCAAATACACACAGGAGCAAATGAAGCCTGTCAGAAAAATCATACTCATTCTTGTAAGCTGAACCTCTTCAGCTGAAGAACCATTCATGTGGTTGTGGCAATTTAAAAAAAACAACAAACAAACAAACAAACAAAAACAAATCATGATCTACCTCAGATTTGAGTTCTAAAATATTTTAGAACCAGGTTTATAAACCTTGTATATCCTTTTAAAGGAGACCTCCAAGTGCAGAACATTCACTGCAACAGCACTACAAGTTATTTTTATAATATAATTATCTTTCTACTATGCCTTTCTGTGAGTTATATTTTGCCTTCTGCTATGCTCCATGTTCAAATTCTCAAGGGTAATTAATATCTATTTCACTGGAATTGGTGGGAGTTAGATATTTTAAAGATAGGAAATTCTGATATTTAAGTTTTAAGGCAAGATCAGCATGAATGTTTGAGTTTTTTCAAATCTTATTCTTGTCATTCACTACATACACTTTAGGGATGCTTCCAGCTGAAAGGCCTCATTTTTGCCAGTTACAAATAAAAAATCCTACTAGTACATTCCTTTACAACAAGAATGGTCTTTATCAATGGAAATAGCCTGACTGGAGACAATAGGATTGCTTAGGAAAATAAGCACTGGAGCCAGTAGTATTTAACCATAAGCTGTGCTCCCACCCAGCCAATACATGCAAGTTAACCCCAGTGGGCTTTCAAGCCAAAAAAGGGTGGAGGAGAGGGGTCATAAGAGTCATAGCATAAAAATCTAGCACTTCACCCTTGATTCAAACTGCCAACATTTAAATAGCATCCTTTAGTAAGAAATGAAATGCCCCTTGTGCTGGAATTGGACTGTTTGCCCATGCAAGGCTAAACCTGTGGTAAAGATGAGACATATGATGTCCAAAACCACTTTAAGCTGTCTCGTTTAGTCATAAGCCACTGCTCTTTGAAACAATTTGTGTGTGGTTCTGAGCACATCCAGAGAAAATGTTCTAGTTGTCCTACTTCTTCTAGTGTGTTCTCTAATAAGGGCTCCTTTAATCTATGCTTTAAATCTCCTTTAATCTAGTCACTGCTTTACACTTTGAGATGTACCCCCGAGGCCTCCTCTCACCTCAAGAGGCTTGAAAACAACCATAACTTGCTGCTTGATTTCTCAGACATGTCTATGTCTGCATTCCTGAAGTCCATGTTGGACCTGATGGACATTTCCGAAAAGCAGACTCCATCCTAGATGCAAAAGTTGTCTGTGTAGCTGGCAATGAGGCATGGCCCTCACGGAAATACTTGGCGAAGCAAAGGTCTGATGAGACATGCAGTTTGTTGTTGAGTCCATTTTGCAACCTGGGTGACTTAACCAAAGTCTATCCCAACAATGCATTTGAAGTCCAGAATAGCAACCGGAAAAGATCCCCAACAGTGTGGTATGTGCCTGTGGGAAACAACACCAATGCCCCACAGCTCACTGTTTTCACTGTCACCCCAAGAGAGCGGGGTGACACAGGAGTAAATGAGGCGGTGCCTCACCTTACCTTGAGCAAGCAAAGCCACGGTGGTGGTGTATTGCTACCCAACCGTGCAGGCTGGGGAAGAGGTATGTGCTTGACACATGTGCTTTGTGCAGTGCTAATTACAGTAACAATCCACGGTGTGTGTGTATGTGGGTGTGTGAGGCAGGAAATCCAGGAGTTGTCTCACCTGGCTCTGTTACCAGGTAACTTGCCTAAATTAGTCACCTCTGCTCTCTTTGTTCTCCCTGTTCTGACCCAGGAGATAAGGCTTAGAAAACTAATTTAGAAGGTTATTACCTACTATTTGATTAGCTGAGCATGTGATACAAGTTTTTCCTCACTGAAATATTTTCAAAATATAGCAGATTTCAGACAATCTAATTCCCTTCTAGGTTTTAAATTCACATCTAAAACCTTCTCAATTTTTTTAAATTTATCTATTGTCAAGAATTTTGGCCCTCTCCACTTCCAATCTAGCGTGTTTCTCTCCTCCTTAGGCAGCCTGAGCTCCCTGAGGATCACCATACTGCTCCTGGCCTTTCTGTGGATACCTGGTCCTCACAGCACACTGCAGCCTGCTAATCCTGGGCTCAAGCCATTGGGCAGATTCAGCCTCCTAGGTAGCTGGGAGCGCAGGTATGCACCCAGAAAACAGCACTTCATAGCATCCTGGGCTCCATTAGGAGGAACACTGGTCATGGGAGGTGATCCTTTCCGTCTACTTAGCCCTGGTGAGGCCACACCCCAGTGGCCAACTACTGGAGTAGTGTCTCCAGTTCTGGGCTGCCCAGAACAAGAGGGGTGGGGACTTACTGGGGAGAGTCCAGCCTGCACGAGGCCACAAAGATAATTACAGGACTGGAGCATCTTTTGTAGAAGGAGAGGCTGGGAGAGGTGGGACTGTTCAGCCCAGAGAAAAGGAAGTGAAGGGGGATCTCATCCACGTGTACAAATATTTGATGGGAGGGAGAAAAGAAGAAGGAGGCAACCTTCTCAGTAGTGCCCATAGACAGGACAACAGGCAATGGGCAGAAATTTAAACACATGAAATCCAACCTGAACACAAGAAAATGCTTTTCTGCAGTGAGGTTGATTAAACACTGACACAGATTGGCCAGAGAGCTATTGGAGTCTCCATCCTTAGAGATGTTCAAAACTAAACTGGACAGTCCTAGGCAGCCTGTACTGGATGACACTGCTCGAGCAGGGGCTTGGACAAGATGACCTTCAGAGGTGCCTTCCAACCTCAACTATTATGTGACTTTGTCCTTCTGTGACTTTGCTTCAAGAGAAGAAAGCATCAAGTCTTTATTGAACTTGTGCTCTAAGGACAATATCTTTTAATATCCAATCTGCAGTAAATCCAGACAACCCTGACACAGGAAATAGGCACTAATTTTAACACAAACCGAGTTTATCCTTATATAAATGACACTGGATTCATTTTCTATGTTTATTATCATTCTATCCCTTTCGCTCTCATTTTCTTGAAATTTTCCTTTGTGCCGCTCTCCTCAATTATGGCTTTAGCTGTGTCTCCCAGTTTATATTCTTCCCTCGACAACAACAAAAAACCCCAAACCCAAAGAAATACACTGTATCTTCTATGTTTCTTGACTGAGAGTTAAGAAAATTTGAGATGTGTTCTCTCTTTTTTTAGTACTTTGCTACTGATAAATAAACATTTATATTTATGCATACACACATGCACGTGCTCAGACACAAGATCATTTAAGTTAAACAATTCAGTTGTTTTGACATTGTATGCACTCTTCCAACACTTTCTTCCATTCTTTAAGTTTGTCTGTCAGCCTCCAGAAATCACATTAGTAGCCACTAACACCAAACATTACTGAATATAAATCAGATTTCTAAGAGAGCAAGAGATCTAAGACCTAAATCCTACATTGCTGATCTTCAGTACTTTGAAAACACTGAACAAGTTCAAAACTTCTTTGCTGCAATTGTGGAAATCTCCAAGTGGAGTGAAGCCACCAGTAAGAATGTTTCCCAAACCACCTCCTAGTAGGCACGGCCACAGAAGAATACAGCTTGCAAAGATATTCTTGGGGACTGTTCAGCTGCTTCAGTTTAAATTATGCTGACAATCAAGGGACCTGAAGAACAAAGAGATATTTTAAAGCAACTTTGTAGGTTGCTTATACCTACATTCAAAACCCCTGGTCCACATAACACAACCCTGTTGATGCTGGTGTCAGATGTCAGAGTTACACATCATTGTGCTTCACCTCTTTCTAACTAGCAGTGAATCCTGCCAATGAAAGGTGCTATTACAGGTGCTGAAAAACAGTCTTCCTTGTGGAATTGTGGAAGGTGTGGTCTGCCAATCCCGCAGTACAGTGTGCAGCCGCAGGGACTCAGCACCAAAAATACAAACCTGGAATGCATCTGGGTGGCGTTAACTAGGTTTCAACCCAATCTTTTCATACTGTTGCTGGAGCCTAAAAAAGTTATGCAAATGCATTGCTGCTGAAGAAAGGAAGGAAAACGAAACAAGTCCAGACAACAGAACCACCAGCTCACATTAATATTCCGCCCTGGTGAAATAAACCAGATCCTTCAGACTAAATAGGCACAAACAAAGGTCTCATCGGGAATATAGCTGCTTGAATAGGAACAGCTTTAATGTCAGCAGTGCCACAAATCCCTTTTGAGAAAATGAATTTTGGAACACTTTAAATTTTTAACTGTTCCTCATTTTCCATGAAACAGCACTGTGCCTCAGGCCACTCTAATAACATTCCTGGCTTGCCCTGCTGTAACAATCTGTAAAAATTCATCCATTTAGATGATTTGGGGTTTAATATCAAGTTGCTTTGGAGAACATTCGTGGTTGGAAGTGCATAATAATATGTTTTATTATTGCTGTAAAAAAAAAAAAAAAAAAAGAACTAGAGAAGAAGTGGTTTGCTTTTGCCCATTGGGGAGCTCTGGTTTGTTATTACATTCTGTGCAATGATAATTAATGACTCCACAACCAGCACTAAAAAAAAAAATGTTTCCTGGCTAAAATTTTCAAAAGCAACTAATGATTTGGGGTTTCTTTGCTTTTATGTGTTCAGTTTGAAATACCTTAAAGAGGGACCTGTTTTTCAGAAAATGCTAAGCACTGACTTTCTGCAAACGGTCTACCTTGCTCTCAAAACCTCCAGACCCTGTCATTTTAATATCATGGTTGCTACTGTTTACTGGTAACAAAAGTATGTCAGCTCATAAATTAGTAATAGAGCACCAGAGTAGATCACAAATAAATCCATTTCAAAGGAAAACATTTTTAAATGATACTTTCCTTGCACCTGAAAGAACAGACTTCTCGACTCTTGGGATGATTGGAAGCTACTTAATGAACAAACATATAAGCAAAAGAGGGTAGGCTAGGGACCGGTTCTAGCAGTTGCTTTGTATTACTCAGTAAAAGAAAGATCAAGACCACACACTACAGTCTTGGGTGGTGCTTGGACATGTCAGAGTTCTTTTGAAAGTCCCTGCATGTGTTGTGCCTGCCTGGAGCTGTCCTGGAGCCTGGCTGTCCTTTTTCCGGCAGGAGGAATCACTATTAACACCTGTGCAAAGTGGGGAACCTGAAACCAAATCAGAAAGGTGATGTTTCAGCCTTGGTGTCAATGCTTATTCAAGGTACGGAACGATGGAGAAAGGAGCATCATGGATGTTCTTATTTCATCCGCCCAAATTACTCAGCTTCAGGAAAAAAAATCGGAAAGGCTCTAGGTCTTTTCCCCAGCTCAGCTGCAGAGGAGCAGGCAGAGGAAAGCAAAGGATTGAATGAGAAAGCAAGTAACTTTCTGAGCTCTTCCTCCACCACTGTGATTACACCAGGGTATCCTTATTTCACGCCCCTCTACTTCTAGTCATGTTCAGTTAGCCCAGGTTAAAATCATTTGCACCCACGTCTCCCAGTTTGGTCTAGTCATTTTAGCAGCCTTGCCTTTTCTTTGAAGGGCAGTCCCTGGACAGGGCAGGCATGCTGGATGTTCAGGTCAACATTTCCAAAGTACATTTTTCTTCTCATACCTGAGGTTCTCACGGGTTTTTTAAGTGCAAACTTGCCTTCTATTCATTTAGGCAAGATAGAAATTTTGGTCCTACAAAATTAGCAATGAGTCTGTTTGTGAACAACCAGACGTGTATGTGCCGTGGCTGATTTCACATGCAAACAAAACTGTCAGAGGTCAGCAAAGGCAAAGCAGGGCCGTACCTGGTAGGTGAAGGTGCCCAACCACATGGAGCTGGCTGGCATGCTGATGGGGTTCCTCCGTTCCTAATCCTAAATCTGTACCATGTTAGGATTACGTTTGTTAGATTAGACACAGACAAGACTCTGCGTTTGCTCTACCTTACCCAGGATTCTCCATTTTTCCTCTGCAGAGGTCTCTGTCCCTATTGCAAGTCCCTGTTCCCAAGCCTTTGTGGTTTATCTAGTGCCCATCAGCCTTTTGCTTCAAGGTGTCGTTTGCTGACAGGATTTATCCACAGACACCAAGATTTCCTCTGCAGGACAATGAAAGTGGTTATTCTTTTCTTCCAGCTCTCCTAACTTGTTATTATCTTCTTAGATTTTCCATCACTAATTATTCTTCTCTGCCTGGCTAAAGGAGAGAGGAGTGGTCATGTAGTTTCACTCAGAAGGGAAAAAGCCTGGAAGTAAGGAGGCAGCATCAAAGGGAGAGAGGATAAACTCTGGAGAAGGGAGTGGGAGAAAGTGCTCAGGGTCAGAGATGCAGAGGTTGCCAGGATCAGACAATTTTCAACACAGAAGCAGATCAGCCAGGGACACGCTGGGAAGCAACGATCCAGCAGAGCTGGGCTACGGAAACACAGTTAATGTGGCATCTTGGGGCTGGTGAAGCAACCACAGTGGCCGAGCGCACAGTGGGCAGTGTCCCCCAGGAGTGGCAGGCAGAGGGCACTGTGCACAGCGTGCCCAGCAGTGCTGAGCTGCTCGTTGGCAGCACACACCCCAGGCTGGCAGCGTGCCTGGGAAATAAACATTGCAAGATGAAAGCAAGCCAATGTGGGAGACAGCAGCCTGCGCAGTTTCCAGCCTCTGATCACCTTCTTCCCAGTGGTGTTTCCTCACAGCGTCCCCTTGTCCTACCACAATGAATGGACCATTGCCCTCCATCAGGAAAATGAAATGTCTTATGAAAGAAGGAGTTGCCCAAATATTTTCCAAGACAACTGATTTTCATTCAAGAGGGTGTGCACATCCTGAGAAAGGAGGTGAACCAGTTTTTTCCAATAGGCTCCTTGCATCCTCCTAGTCTGGAGCACCAACAAAGGCCCATGGCTTTCTCATATCCTTCTCGGTCTTACTCATAGAGCTCTTCAGATGTCCACACGGGCACAGTAGTGCAGAAAAATCACAGCAAGTAGCGTCATGCACATGAGGTCTCAGTGCTGGTCCCTTGCACCAATGCTCCCTCACAAAATCAAAATAAATCCCACAACTGTGTGGTTTAGGCTGGTGAAGCCTGGGCATGATAACCACCAATTGCACAGCCTCCATCCTGTTAAGCTCTGGCTCCAGCCTAGCTCTGCTGGTATTAGGAATTTTTCTTCTTGTTTATAGTAAGTAGCAAGACTATTTTCTTTATTTTCTCCATCCTATAATCAAATCCCCAAAATGAAACACAGTAGAAAGAACAAAGAGTTTGATTATTTCCCTCTATCCAGTTACTAGTTCTTTGCACAAGTAGCAGGCCAGAATGGCAGGTGTTTTCATTACATGAAGATTGTTGTTGAACCTTAATCCTGACAAAAATGGTAACATCAAGAACACTTGCTCTACAAATACAAAAAGATGGTGAGGGTTTATGTTACTAAAACTTTATATTTCTGAGAAGATTTTAGGTATTTTGCATAAAATTATTTACTACATACTGGAAATGAAAATGCTACAGTTTCTTACAGAACTAATTAAAAAGTGAAATAGCCTATAAATTGAAGTTAAAACTGACTTACAGAACTTCTATACAAGTGGAGTCACTGTTGGATAACTGCAGAAAAGACTGTTGTGGTTTAACCCCAGCTGGCAGCTAAGCCCCACTCTCCCCTGGTCAGATGGGGAGAGAATCAAAAGGTTAAAAGTGAGAAAACTTTGGCATTGAGAAAAACACAGTTTAATAGGTAAAGCAAAAGCTCTGAGTGCAAGCAAAGCAAAACAAGGTATTAATTCACTACTTCCCCTGGGCAGGTGTTCAGCCATCTCCAGGGGAAGAGGGCTCTATCACAACAGTGACTTGGGAAGACCAACATAATCACTCCAAATGTCCCCCCTCCTCCTTCTGGTTCCCTGCTTTATATGCTGAGCATGATGCCATATAGTATGGAATATTCCTTTGGTCAGTTGGGGTCAGCTGTCCTGCCGTGTCCCCTCCCAGCTCCTTGTGCACTCTCAGCCTCCTTGCTGGTAGAGTGGGGTGAGAGACACAAAAGACCTTGACCCCATGTAAGCTCTGCTCAGCAATACTGAGAAGTCTCTGTATTATCAACATCGTCTTCAGCACAAATTCAAAACACAGACCCATACTTTATATTACGAAGAAAATTAACTCCATCCCAGCCAAAACCAGCACAAGGATAAGATGCTTTAGATGCAAAAGCTCTCAGGTGATACAGTGACAGTAAATGTTACAGAATCACAGAATGGTAGAGGTTGGAGGGTTACTCTGGAGGTCATCTTGTCCAACTACCCTGATGAGGATCAGCTAGAGCTGCCTGCCCAGGACCGTGTCCAGATGGCATTTGAATATCTCCAAAGATGGAAACTCCACAATCTCCCTGGGCAACCTGTTCCATTGTTTGGTCACCTTGCTGCAAAGAAGTGTTTCCTAATGTTCACGCAGAACATCCCGTGTTTCAGTCTGTGTCTACTTCCTCTGGTCCTGCCAGTGGGCACCACTGTAAAGAGCCTGGCTCCATTCTCTTCATATCCTCCCTTTGGGTATTTATATGCATTGATGAGATCCTCTTCTGAGCCTTCTCTTCTACAGCTGGAACATCCCATCCCTTCCAGCCTCTCTTCACAGGAGAGGTGCTCCAATCCCCTAATCACCTTAGCGAACCTCTGTTCAACTCTCTCCAATAGCTCTGTATCTTCCTTGTACTGGGGGGCCCAGAGCTGGACACCACACTCCAGCTGTGGCCTCACCAGTGCTGGTACAGGGGAAGAGTCCCTGCTGGCAACACTCTTCCTGATGCAGCCCAGGATACCATTATCCTTCTCTGCAGCAAGGTCACATTGCTGGCTCATGTTCAATTTGGTGCTCACCAGAACTCTCAGATCCTTCTCTGCAAAGCTGCTGGGTCAGTCCCCAGCATATGCAGGTGCCTGGGGCTGCTGCTGCCCCGATGCAGAACCTTGCATTTCCCCATGATGAACTGTTAAGGCTGACTAGATGCTGGCTATGCTGGCTCTGTATTTATTTTGCTTGTTGTTGCTACTTGTTAGCTCATTCTTTCTTGTGCTGTGTACGTAGGACTGCCAAGTGGCAATTTAGCTGCATTTGTGCAGGGTGCACATGAATCCTTCATGAGTGCTACCCTGCTCTACAAATGTAAATTCACACATTGGCCTCATCAGTATCATTTTAAATGCAACTAACATCAATTATGTATGTTTCATTATATTTTTCATCCTCTTCCAAGGTGCAGAATTGCTTATACAGTGTATTATTTCATCTTTGAGATTTTTGTTGGTAATGTATATGCTAGGGGATGTTCTATATGCTGAAGTATTCTAAAGTTGTCTCTTCTCCAAGGTAAACCGTGCTGGCTACCTCAGACTCTTCTCACAGGGCAAGCACTGCACCTTCCCCTGGTATCCTCCGCTTTTAGTTTCTTGAGGTTTTTGTTGCATTTGGGGACCCAAAACTGGACACATTATTCCACATGTGGCTGAGCAGAAATAGATAATAGCTTTCCTTGGCCTGTGGGCTGTGCTTCTGGTGGTATGACTTGGGATGCTCTCGGCATCCTTTGCTGCCAGGACACACTGCTGGCTCATGGCCAACCTGTTGTCCATTGAGACCCCACATCCTTTCCTGCAAAGTTGCTCCCCAGCCTATGAGTCCCCATCGTGAACTGTTGCAGAGGGCTCTTCCTTCCCAAGTGGTGGACTTGTTGAATCTCCTTGCATTTGTCCTTGCTGAGTTTCATACATTTCCTGTAAGGCCATTCCCCCAACCACTCTAGATCCCTTTAAAAGGAGCACTGTCCTCCAGCACTCCTGCTTTAGCGTCACCTGCAAACTTGTTGAGCACATACTTTATCTCCTCCTCAAAGGTCACTGAGAAGGATGTCGAAGAGAACTGTCCTCCAGCATTCCCTGCTTGCTGCGGGTTTCCAGTGCGGTACCACCCAGGGACCCTTCCCTCTCAACTTGACATCTGGACATTTTTTCCCATCTAACTGTCCACCCTCTGCTCTGTAGTGTCCCACTGTGTGTGTGCCAGATACAGAAAGCTGCACTGTGCTCTGTTCCTTGGAATACCGGGTGTCTTTTTGCCCTGGTGCAGCAACGACTGATTCCTTTGCCCGGTGGGATCAGATGTTCCTTCACCTGTACTTTAGCCAAGCAATGGATTTGCTACGGAGGAAGGCAGAGGAAACTGACTGGAACGGGGCATTATTCCCTTCTGACAACACCCGAGTGTTCCCAAGGGTCTCCACGCGTGAGCACTCGCAGCTCCTTCATCCTACAAGGAGCCTCCTGACTGCTCCAAACGCAGTGCCTGGGCGGTCCCTGCCTGTGCAGCTCTCGGAGCCATCGCTCAGCGCAGCATACAGCCGCCTCGGGAGTTACACCTGGAGAAATCATCTTTGCGCCACCGTTCCGGCTCTGACGCCAAGTGTCCCGTGGGAATTTCGGCTCCGGGAGGGGCGGGGGCTCCACTCGGCCGCCCCTTCCCCTCCCGCCCCCACACGTGATTCCGCCCGGACCCAAAATGGCCGCCGCCCGGCGAGCCCCTTCCCAGGCCGGGCATGGCGCCCGTCTCCAAGATGGTGGTCAATGGAGGCAATCGGAGCCATCCTAGCGGGTCAGTGCTAGCGCCGCGCCCCGGTTGGCTGGGCGACGCCCCGCCCCCTCCGGCCCGCCGCTCCCATTGGCGCCGCGGGGGGCCAGGCCGGCTCTCATTGGCCGGCGAGGTGTCGCTCCCGGTGTCTCGGCTCCGGGGCCCGGGGAACTATTTTCCATCGGGCGGAGGGAGGGAGGGGGTTCGGTCCGGTCGCTCCGGGAGCGGCACCGGCGGCGGGCCCGGGCCGGGGATGCTGCGGGCGCTGCCCCCGCCGGGACGGCGCTGAGGCGCCGCTGCCCCCGCCGGGACGGCGCAGCGGTAGGTGCTGCCTCCGGTCGGGGCGCGGGCACGGCGGGCGGGACCCGCCTGCTCCGCTCGCCCCCCGGCGGCCACAGGCTGCCGCCGCCCGCCGAGGCCGCGGCTCCGGGTGGGAGCGGGGCGGGAGCTGCTGCCGTGTCCCGGCCCGAGGGAGCCGCGGGAAGGGGCGCGCAGGGCTCGGCGGTGCCCGCGGCCCGGACAAGGGCGCCGGGGCGGGGAGGCGGGGGCGGTGTGTGGGGGCGGCCCCGCTCGGTCCCGCTGCCCTCCGGAGCGTTCGCCGCGGGGCCCCGGGGTGGGGGGTCCAGCCTTCCCCGGGCGGTGTCGGCTCCCGTGGGGACTGTGGGGCTGTGCAGGAGCAGCGGGGGGCCGGCTGTCCTCCGCCGCCGCGCTGGGTTTGCACGCGCGGTTGTCCATATGGAAATCGCCCTGGAAAAATTGCCAGTGAAGAGCCCTTGGGGCGCACGAGCTCCTGTTAACCCCTTCTGCGGAGCGGGGCGCGCTGAGCATCGGGCCGCGTCCCCCGTGAGCGTCCGTAAAAGTTTGGAAGTGGTCGTTATGAGTGTCTGACTCGTTATGAATTGATTCTTGGAATTGTAGAAGCAGTAAATCGAGTTATTTCTGCTGCTGCTGTTAACTTTGTACCTCAGTACTTGCACTGAACCACAGTAGCTTAATCCTATGGAATACATTTCTGTCTCTGATACGTTTATTTCATCAGGGTTGTGTATCATCTGATCTTCTATTCTTACAAACGCAGCATGTACAGCAGTTATGTTTCCATTCCTTAAATATTTACAGAATCCTTCTCTCTTTCATTTTTCTCCCCCTCCTCTCTCTCCTCTTTAGAGCTTCTTGAAGTTTTCTGCAATGTTTCTGACTCTAAGCTGTAAATTTTATGCTATATGGGGTACCTTATCCCATCATGTGAGGTGTGATCCCTGGCTGTGCCATGCAAACCAAATACGCTTTTTCACTGAAGGTAATGCCAGTGTGGTTTGGGAAGGTTACATCCACAGAAGGCTTGAGATATGATCCATGCACCTCGAGACCTCCTGTCGTGCAGGTTTGTGCCATTAAAGGCTTCCTGCTGAAGATGCCACGCACCTCTCAGCCCAAACATAACCCCCGTTACCTTGAATATCCCCAGCTGATGAGTTTGCTGCAGTGAGAGATTTGAAAGGAGGCAAGTTTCCAAGTTAGCAACCTCCTACTTCATTCAGTTGTCAATCCATAAACCAAGATACTCAAGTGGACCTGGTATCAAAGCAATAGTCTTAGCAATAGGGTCTCTGTCAGAAGAGATTTATTTCTTTATGTTTTTGTACCTGAGTTAGTATGGCAGAGGGAATTAACTATACTTCTAGGGTGAATTCTTTGTCCGTCCAAAGCAAACTGTAAAAAAAATAAACCAAAACAGTTTTGGGACCTGATGGACTGAGCTGATGAAATCTGTTCCGATTTTCCAGTTGGTCTAAATGTCCTCCATCTACTCTGGTTTCAGTTGCATTAGCAGTACAAACCAGCCAGTGAGTTCAGACAGCTGGGTAGCAATAGCTTGACATGACTTCATATTAAGAGAGTATTGGAAAAATGACTGGGTTAGTCCTTGGAGGAATATCTAGAATTTCTCTTCTATTGCTCTTTTAATGATGGCAGGTACATCTAAGAAAGAGAGAGCAGATGGAAGGGATTAGAAATCAACTGTGTTCTAGCAGAAAGGGCTTTTTTTTTAATCTTCTTTGAAACATGCGAAACCTGTCACTCTGCAGCAAGGTTCTGGAGAGGTGAGTGACTGTTCATCGAATTAGATGTGGCAATTCCCATGGTTCCGTGATGGGCTAGTGACCCGAGATGGTGTAGCATGCAGTTTTTGGTCTTAATCATTATGTTTTAGGTTAAGACATATGTTTCAGTCTAATCAAACAAAAGTGATGTTTGTTGTTAATAGTTGTAAACCACCTTGTCCTGTTGTGAAATAGCTCAGTTTTTGGTTGGCACTTCACGGATTCAGATCACTCCATGTAACTTTGGTACAGGAAGTTTATCTATTCTTAAGATTTAGTTCAAGTGGTGATGTTTTATTTACTGCTACAAATATTGAAAAGAAATGTAAAGTCTAAACAGGACACCTTTTTGTTTACTGGTTTGAACTGTATATTTCTGACTTTGTAGAATGAAAGATGTAAAGGCTCCATCATAAACTCCTAAAATATCGATTCTTACCTCAAAATATTGGAATAGGTTGGCTAGCTGAGTAATCCTTAAGTAGCTGTCTATTTTAGGCCGGTTTCCTTGCCTTTTTTTTCCCCCAAGAGCTGTGCTTCCTAGCTTCTTCAACCCCAGGGGAAATTAGCACTTAGTTTTATGTTGTGGTATTTATGCCCAGAGGCTTCAGTAAGGCACAAGGTTTAGTTGTGTTGAGCAACATGCAGTGCCTCCCCTCCATCTGATTGTGGCATGCACTGCACTGACAGGCCCTCTGTCCTCCAAAGCTACCTGCCTAGTTTAAAAAAATGCATTTTGATTTATGAGGTTGGGGTCTGAAGAATTACCAACTTTTCTGATATGTTGACCTGTGCATGAGTTTGAAACAAACATGCAATTGCTCCATTAAATAAGAAGTGCCCTGAAGTGATACACATTTGTGTGGTTTGGTTGTTGGACAGCTTATTTTAATCTTTGAGCTATATCTAGTTAAAATGTATTTAAAATTTAGTAAATGTATGCTATACCTTCTGGAGCCCTTATACTTTGTCAGCTTGATAAATTAACTTTGACACACTGAATATTTTTCACCAGCTAACATAGCTGTTAGTTAAGTTAAATAAAGGAGAAAAGCCCACATGCTTTTTCCATGCATACAGCTGGACATTTCTGTTAAATTTTTCAACAAAAATGAGATTTTGATTGGTTTTTAAAGCTCCATGAATACACTAATTGGTGAATCATCTAATGTGCAGTTTAGTTTCAGGAAATATGAAATGGCTCACTAACTTTGTAGTTATAAGATTATGTAGACCTTCTGAAAATCTCAGTAAGAAAATGTGTGCAGTGGTGGTGGTTGATATTTTTGGCTGTGAGAGAGGTTGGCTAAAACTCAGTGCAGTTATGCATAGTCTGCACTAGTTTATATGGTAGGAACTCACTTGAAGAATTATCTGGAAGGAAGAAAGAATATTTTTACGGGTTTATCTGCTCTCAGGACCTTATCCAGATTTTGCTGAAGAAGTTTGCAGTCAGGAACCTCTTCTAGCTCTGTAACAGATCCCAAATTCTTGGATAACGTGGTAGTTGCTTTTCACCCTGTGCTTTTACATGGCAGTGGTTGTTGAATTCTTCAGTCTTAATGTTGGACAGCTGCAAAACGTTTAAAGCCTATCTTTGAAAGATTGGGATAAGGAGGGGGAGATGGAGGCTGGCCCAGATAAGGAATACTTCTTGAGGACTCTGAAGTATTTTCTTTATGTAGCCCTATACGGTGTGTTCATGGCTAGCTGGGTACTCCCTGACTATGTTCTGCTTTATCAGCTGAAGTGTTTAAACCAGTTCTCCTTTCTTGTGAAATTTTGGGTCTTTTCAGTAGTTGAAGAATCAAAGAAGTCAGGAATTGGGTTTTTGTTTTGCTGCAGCAGAATAAGAACAATTTCAGTGCGGTACCTAAGTACTCTGTGTAAAGTCAAGGTTTTTATAACAAATATTTTCATTGTTGTTGAGGAAGCCCAGAGCATTCTTAAGATACTGTTGCATTGCAATACATATTGCAATACTTATTATAGTGAGCACCCGTTTCTCACAGGCAAAAACTTTTACAGTGTTTGTAAGTGCTTCAGCGACTTCTGATTGGAGTACATTTACAGAGGTGAAATTTGAAAGATTGTTTAAAACCTTGAGTAGGGTAGAAGGAGTGAAAAATGGGTTTTCTGCAGTAATAAATCTGATAACGTTTTTGTTCTTCTTCAGCAGAGTGAATTTTGATAGTAATTTAACAATCAGCCTGGCTCCCAGATGAAATAACTTGGGCCTCGTTGCTCAAGACCCAAATGTCAATCATAGGTTTAAGAATTGTAATTCTGGGATAAAAAGTATCTGGCACTTACCACCTCACATTCCCATTAGGCTGGTGGAGAGAGACTCAAGGACTGCAGTTGAATGAATTAGGCTTAATCTAGACTGTGATAAAAACTGATTCTAGATCATGTCTTAGACCTTTTGGCTTTTAATAACAAAAAATTATCTTGTAGTGATTGCTTTTCTCCATGGAACTTGGCTAGCTAAAGATGAACATGTTTAATAGGGCAGACCTGCAAGTACCTTGTTTCTAGAAAAGGACTTGAACACCAGACTTGAATCTCCAAGATGTCTCTAACTTCTGATACCTTGAATTTAGTCTGCCTAGGTACATTTGCTTTTATATCTAACTATATACTCTGCCTCTGTACCTCGAGTTTTTGGTTTTGCAGTAAGACCTGGGCAGCAGAGCCTGATTTACTGACCGATTCCCTTATGAAAGAAGTACCTAATACTAAACTTTGTTTTGGAGGAGCTTTTGCATTTGTCATCTGTGTAGAAAGAGGCATTTTAATCATTCCACTAGTGCATTAAGAGATCTCTTATTTTTTGAAGTAGCATATGGATAAAGTGAATTAATTTTAGTCTGCAAATTATCTTTAATCTTCAGTTGACTTGTATCTTTGTGTGATAGACTTGGTTATACACACTGCTCAGTTGATGCTTTGTTTTCTTAAGTCTTTAATTTTCACATTTCTGTTGGGGAGTGGTAAATTAAGTACTATTTTTTAAGCATATGTTAAATCTCGCTTGGATAGAATGTGGAAGTCAAATATACAAGAAGAATTTTAAAACTGGTTTGTAGCTTACTTCAAATGTGCTAGATGAGTAGTTAACACAGCAATTTTATCAAAATATATTTTTTTTTTAATTTAAAATTTACTCAGTGAGTTTAATTTTCTATTCCATTGTGTCTTGCAGTATTTAGACTTTGTAGATATAATTTTTCATTTGTTGGTCTTACTCATGGCTTGGAAGAGGAAAATAACTACATATTTTTAAACTGTCAAACAGTTGTGGTGGTAAAATTTTTAACAGTTAAGATTGAGAGAACTGGCTAAGAGGTTCTTTACTAAAAGAACATTCCTTTTAACACAAAGCTAGCGGTCTGTGGTTGTTTCCAACTTTCCACTTAGGAGCTAGGATAATACCTAGTGGTGGGTGTGCCACTCCTGTGGGCTCCACCAAGAGCTGTCTCTCCATATTGTCACGTTATTTACTGCTTGAGTCCTTCTTAGAGTTGTGAGTGTTTAGCAGAGGACTTTAGGAGTCCATCCCTCCTAGGGGTGGGTAACCTGGCTTTGTTAACATTGAAATAAATGCTTTTCCTTGCCCTCTTCTGAAACAGTATATAGGATGGATCTCTGCAATCACTTGGCAGAGAACCAGAAAAGATGCTGTGAATGTGATCGTAGTTAATAAAGCTTGTGTTCGACCTGTCTTAAATTGCACCTGTGTTATTATGCACTTGGAGTCCCCAGATTCTTTGACACAGTTTCTCAGTTTTTATTCAGCTGGTTCAGTTAATCCACAGTGTTCTCATTTCTTTTCTCCTCTGGGTTAATTGTTAATGGGTTGTTAAGGGAGGCCAACTCTGAGTGTTAAGAGTGTGCTGGGATGTGTGATAGAGTGTGGGGGTGCAGACGGGTGATGGTGGTGTGTTGTCCCTTCAGACTGCAGTGACTTATTTTCTCTTAAGTGTGTCTCATCTAGCCACCCTCTTAATGCAAGGAAAGTTTCTTGAACCCAGAGAGCAAAGTTTCTGCTGCCAAGATCTCACTGGGAATCTCTGCAAGTTCTTGCCTGTGGCTTAATCCATTTGGACATTTGATGTTATTGAAAATTTGGCAACAAACATGATCTGCTTTGATTTTGCTTTAATTTTATTTGTTAATAGTATATTGAGGCCTTAATGCAGATTGTCACAGTGGTAGATTGGAAAATAAATTGGATTTAGAGTCTCATTGTCAGACCTCCTTTATCTTAAAAAATGTGTGTGATTTATCCTCGTGTTTGTTGTCCTTACGATCTGGACACCTTATTTATTTATGGAAGCAAGAAATTTCACAACAGGAACTCTGGTCCTTTACAGATGTAGGACAAATCATGTGTAATAATTTATGTTTAGATTGTGAGATTAAAATTACTGATGGAATAATCTTGGAAAATTCAAAGGTACTATTTCTGGGTTTAAACCCATGAATTGCAAACCTTCCTTCTTCTGGTAGAGGATATCAGGAATGTGTTAATAAATAGTTCATCTGTTATTGTATTCTCTGCTGAGCAGCATGTATTGGCCAGACAGGTTTTTTATTAGGTGTACCCTGTGATGGCCAGGACTATTCTTATGTTACATCCCATTACTGTATTTCAGGAGTCTGTCGTCTGCCTGTTAGTATTTGCTGACATGATTAGCATATAGCCTGGCTTGGCAATTAACAAAATCCTGTCCCGTCTTTGGTTATGACATTGTTTCTTTCATTAACTTAGGTCTCTTTAGAAGAGAATGTTTGAAATGGTCTTCTGCAGAAGATCTACCTTTATACTGGATGCTTAACGTGATGTGCTCTGGTAAAATTGTAGAAATATTGTTTGATTTATTTATTTATATATTTTTTAAATCCCTATTCACTTAATCTCTTCAAGAAGGAAATTTTTTTTTTTTTCTCATAAAGATAACTTAACAATTAGTCTTCCAGTATGACAATTCCAAAATAAATTCTCTTAGATCTTCTATGGCTCTCATGTCTCAATTAAAATGTTTCCAAGTTCAGTTAATCCACACGATAGTGTATATTACAGAGGTATTTTTATTGCCCATTGAACTTAATTCTAGCAAAAATTATTTTAATAAATACAAGGACTCTCTCAGACTGACCTGTTAATCTCCTGTTTCCCTTTACTGGAACTAAAAAGATAAAATCTGGGAATTGGCCAGAAGTCTTAAATTTTTATAGTGCTGAAACAGTTATGCTGTAAGAAGTGAGAAAGCTGCTTTGTCTCAAGAATCTGTTTGACCAGTGTCAATTCTCGTGTGCATATGACTTGGTTTTCTTCTCTCAAACTCTTTTGGGAGTAAAGCATCTGTTAAAGGATTTTCAGTGTTTTTTGTGGGAATGAATGTGACTAACATTCAAAACTATCCAGTAAATTCACTCATCTATAGCTCAGAGTTGCTTATGTGGGGAACTGATGACCTCTGCACTGAACAAATCTTCTATTTTGGTATTTGTCAAAGAGTTGTGAACAGAATAAATGGGGTTAGGGGTCTTAGGGTCCAGACCAGTAGAGGAATTAGTATCTGAAAAAGTAGTAGTCATCTTGTATTTCAGATAAGGTTTGGGCTTCAATTCAGTATGGCACTGGTTTTGGAAAGGCATTTTGTTCTAGAACTGTATATAATTCAGGCGAAACTGACTTTTTGTTGATTAAACTTACACTTGTTATCAGGACTAGTTCAAAAGCTGGCTTCTAGGGGCTAACTCCTCAGTGGCCCAAAAGTTTGAAATCTTCTTGCTTTTTGTGTTGTTTGGTTTGTTGCTTCCCCAGATCTGATGATCACTGATGTATTTTTTTGATGACTGCTGTTTAGCTTTTTTTCCAAAACTAGTTTTGATCAGAATTTTAAGAATGGAAAAAATAGCATAGTAACATACCATCAGTTGTTTCTTCTGAGGCTGTCTATATTTAAGTGATATTTGGAAATCCTTGTTGGTAGTGAGCTCTCTAGGAATTTTACAGCCCTGTTTTCAACAATACGGTTTATTTGGGTAGAAATATTCTCCTGGAGTATCATAGATAGGACTAACTGCAAATCTTCAGCTTATTTTGTAAATGCTTTTTAAGATGAGAATTACTTTACTTAAAGGCTCAAGAGTTATCACGTTACAAAATCAAAGTTTTTTTTTCAGTTATGCAAATAATTCTCTTATTTTGACCGTGTGTCAGTAAAAACAAATGCTGCAGAATATCTACATAGCCCATGAATTCTGTATTTTTGAAACTTTAGTCAAATATGAGATATTAGTCGATTTTGCACCATGATAAGCCAGTTGTCTCAATGCTAGTAAAGTTAACACGGCACAGTAACAGTGTATCTTTGCACGGTGGAGAAATATGTCATCCCTGCACTCGCTTTAAAGCCTGCAATAAATGAAAAGAATATTGATTTTCCAGTTTCGTTGACAGAGGCATATATAATTTCACTCAAGTTTCTTAATGGGACACCTGCAGTGGTGTTTTCCGTTTCCATGAGAAATACAGAGGCACTAATAATTTTGGTTTTCCTTTCCTCATAATCCCAGAGAGCAGTGAGTAAATCAAACCTGAAAATTGTAGAGAAAAATGTATAGTGTTCTGTAAGGAGATAAAATGCCATACAGTTACAGTTTATAACTTGTTTCTTACTATGCAATTTGATACAATTATATTCTTCCTTTTTAATATTAATATTTTGTCTGACAGAAGTTTGGTACAACAAAGATGAACAAAGCAGTAGTTTTGTCCTTTTTGTTATGCAGTACAAATCTAGAAGATTGTTCAGGGTCCATTCTCAATTTTTTCCTGTACCGCTTGTATCTCATTTTCTGAGTTTCTCACAAATGCTGGTCTTGGTTTCTTCTGTTACTCATAGACTTGCTTTTCTTTGTACCATTAAGTTATAGCTCTAATGCCAAAAAATCTACTTTGCAATTTAATTTTGGCTGGCTTGAAGAGGGTCAGTAATTATAGTTACAGTTTCCAGCAAGTTGAGTTTTTCCAGAAGCCTTTCTGTGAAGAATGTGACTGTGGATTAATTGAACATAAAAATGAGTCAAAAACTTTTTTTTCTGCCAAAGGCAAACATAGGAGTAGGTGCTAGTAAGATTTTCAAAACTCTGTTACCTAGGTAATTTGTAGATGTAGCGTGAGCTGTGGCCCGAAGAAGTATAAAACTGATTTAATTTGGTGAGAAAGTTACTGGGGTACAGCTTACCTCTAAAACAGATAGCAATTCTCTGGAAGTTTTTTAGTTTTCACTCTTAGAAACAAGTCACTGTTGAGGCATTTTTAAAGTACTGCCTCCAAGCTTCCTGCCAGCAGTGAGGCTGTCATCTCTAAAGCATGGTACCCTGTCTTTTTTCAAGTTATTCTGAATTCAGAGAGGACAGTAAGTTAGCAGTTGTTGATTTAAGAATACGCTGACATCATGGATGACATACCTAACAGAATTTCTTCTCTTCTGCCTTGCTGGTTTATGCGCATTCCTTTAGTGTGCTGAAGGAGCTGAACAGGCAATAGGGGTGCTCTGAGGCATCAGAATGACGTACTTTAGTCATTCCATAGCGTGTGGTAGTGCTCAGCTGATGCCTCTCTTCTGAAGGATGTTTAGTTCTGCGGTTTCATTAATCACTGTAAGTTTTCCTGATGCTCAGGGTGTACTTTTCTTTTATAAATACATCATAGTACTGGTACAAGGAATGATCCAGAGGGAAACATTTTGCAAATGTAGCTGAGTTTGTTACTAGCATGGAAAAATAGTCTAGGTCTTTGCTGTCGGAAACCTGTGTGATTCGCATATAGCAGGAGTTATGGTGTTACAGATGTAGGAATGTAGGAAAAAATTCTGGTCTTTAATTTGGGACGGTGATGAAAGCCAAATCAGGGAGAGAATGTCAATGTACAAAGGTACCTCTCTGTTACAAAATCTCACTAGGTAGGCCTATCAGTATGGCACCATTTGCAAATCCCTTAAGTAAAGCTGAATCCAGTGCTCCTGATCCTTGTTTCCTACTCATTTAGCTATGCATGTGTATTTTATCTTTTTACTAGTTTTGGAGTTGAACCGTGTATTTAGCTCTAATGGAATTCAGCATTTGAGGTAGTTAAATGCCTCTATGCAGGAGCTAAGCCTGGGGCTCAAATAAACTCATGTAAAATTGCTACTCAGAAGGCTTTGCACAAGCTTACCTGTCCTACGTGTGCAGGAATCAGGGAGACTGAGTAAACTGTGTACTCATGCACTCTGCTTGTTGTGTGGGAGTGCACAGAAAGAAGATAGACTTGAGCCATCTGGGTGAGGAGCAGCAGCAAAGGAGTGTATAATAAAGTGAGGGCGGTGGGTTCTGTGTGTGCGCTCTGCCGAGTGAAGCTGCAGCGTGTCGGCCGTAGCACAGCCACAGATGGTCGTGATGCCGAGCTTGTGTGCGATCCCTGGGCTGTAACACAGTGCCAGCCTGATAAAATAATTGTTGCTGCTTTTGCATCTTGCTCCCCTCTAGTCAGGTAGAAAGGACATGCGACCATGGAAATCTGTTATGGGGCAGATCTGTTGAGGGAGCTCGTTGAAGTCCTTGGATGTGTCCAGAGGAGAGCAACAAAACCGGTGCAAGGGCTGGAAGGAATGTCCTGTAAGGAGCAGCTGGGGAACTTTAGGCTTATATAGATTGGAGATAAGGAGGCTGAGGGGTGACCTCATTGCTCTCTACAGCTCTCTGTGGAGGGGAGGTGTAGAGGGAGGTGCTGAGATTTTTTTCTGGAATCCAGAGATAGGATGTGTGGGAATGGTTCCAAGCTGCTCCAGCGCAGGTTCAGACTGGACATTAGGAAGTATTTCTTCAAACACTGGAACAGGCACCCCAGAGAGGTGGTCAGTGCCCCACGCCTGTCAGTGTTTCAGAGGCATTTGGACAATGGCCTTAATGTGTTTTAACTTGGTCAGCCCTGAATTGGTCAGGTATTTGGACTAGATGATCATTGTTTTCCCTCCCAACTGAAGTAGCCTATTCTTTAAAACAAACAAGCTGAAAAAAAATCCTGACAGCCAACCAGTACTTAGACAAAGGTGTAGCTTTGTGCCAAGTATAGCTCTATTCAAAGGTATTTCAATTTTTAAGCTGGGTACATGTAGTGCTCTTCTCGTGATACTTCAAATAGCTTGACACTGCCTTTAGTCAGAATTGAAAAATGGTAACTGGATGTAAAGAGTTCATGGTCATGCCTGTTTCTGGTTTTATTTATGCATCGTCTGAATTTAAATAGAATGTCCAGGACTGCTTGGAAGAGAGTCAGAAGAGTGAAGAAAAACCTCTCCTGCTTATTGTATTTTCTTAGAGTTGAGGTGTTGGTTTGGTTTTTTTTTCCCCCTCTTCAGACTCTTTGAGGGATCTTATCTGGTCCTTATGGACTTCAACTCCTGCTTACTGTGGGCCTAAAAGTCCTTTATTTTCAGTATTCACTTTTGAGAATATTGTGTTCTGTATATGTCCATGTTGTTTCACTTTCTTGTTCACTGCCTCCACTTTGTACTCTTAGAATGGACTATGCCATTGTAAAAGATCAAGGCTGTGAAGTTTTCCACTTGACTGTAATATCTCTGAGGCTTGCAAAGGTCACTCTGATTTACCTTCAAATGTTTTCTGGAGAAAACAAAATGGCATAGAGTGTTAATGTTACTGGATCTTAATGAATAAACAAATACTGGGAATTTTTAGAAAGGAAGATATTTTTATTTGTGTTTGCTGGATCATCCTGCTCTGTCATTTCACTGAACCTGACATTGGATGTTACAGAAATAACTCCAAGAGTGTCTAGTTGTTCACCCATCAGTTTGCAGACTCAGACAATTTGAATGGTTTGGTTCTGTATCATTGACAAAGTATCCTATTTTGTTGCACAGCTGTAAACTTCTCTAGAGAAGTGTATTGCTGCTTAAGTGAGAATGGGAGTTCAAACATGAGTCATTGTTCCCACTGGTGTTCCTCCTGCATCTGTTTCTTCCATAGATAATAGGAAGTGTTAGAAACATTTTAAGAGATGGTATGTTCAGCTGCTTATAACTTTCTTGGTCTCTAATCTTCTGGAGTGAAATACTTTATGCTTTTTCTGTGCCTTGAGTTTAATTTTGTTTAAAGCTTTCAGCCAGAGTTCTTCATCTGTTTTCATAAACAAAACTAGAATAATTGTGCCATTTTTGTATGTTGGTCTTTTCTTTGAAACATTGTAGTGCACCTCTGAACTGGAACATCTATTTGAAATTTGTCAGTGGGCAGCTTTTGACTGAGCTGTATTGTTTTAATTTTACATGAAAATATGTCAGAATTGAGCCAATTCTCTTTCTGAAAATTTGTGATCTTGACATGGCAGTGGTTTTTGGTTTTTTGTTGGGTTTTTTTAGGGTCTTTTTTTTTCTTTGGTTTGGTTGTTTTGTTTGTTTGTTTCTTTTATGTTTTTCTTTGTGGTAGTATTACCTGGAGACTGTCTGCACTCCATGTGTGCTCAGCAGGATTTTAGAATTTTTCTTTGAAATACATCTCTAGACTGCAATAAGCTGTGCAGAGCCTGGGAACACAATTGTCCCAAGTTAATTAGGGGGCTGAGGAGGATCTTATGGCTTAAGGCCAGGTGGGAAGTCTCTGAGATAGCCCTGGCATGTGTCAGCTCCAGAATAGTGCCCTCGTTTCTTGTCCTTTCCTGTCCCCTCAGCTCTGCAATACCTTCAGACTCCTACCAACACCAGTACCCTTGGCTGTGACTTTAGCAGTGTTAAGATTGTTTTTCAGAGAAGTTGAAGTATCCATACTGGGGTAAAGTTTGGCTTCTCCTATATCTGAACAGATTTGTTGCTTCTGAGCATCACAGGGATGTCACCCATCACACTAATGTGTAACTGTGGTTGTAGGAAGAGTGTAGAGAGAGACACTCGAAGCTGTGTGAGATAACCCTCACTGAGTTTCATTGCTGTGCTTTCTCTGAACTAGCAGCAGAGCCCCTGTGGCAGTGTGAATTTCTTGGTAAGTTAGTACATGGTGGATCAGGAGTTTTTCATGTTTGTTCAGTATAGGAGTGAACAGACAGATTTTGCTGCAAGATGTTCCAGTCTGGCTGATTATCAGAACTCTTGTGAAGCTAAATCTTTGGTTTTCTTCAGATCATGACAGATTTTGTTACCTACAGGTTAATTTTGTATATCTGTGTGCCACTGATGCCAGTGCTATCAGAAATTAATATTCTTATGTACACTTGAACACTGGACAGTGTTGCCTGGTTTTCTCCTCCCTCCCCCTACCTGAGTGGCAGACTCCTGCCAATCTGTAGCAGAAGAGTTTGAGATCTGTGTGAAGTTGCACAACTGGTTTTAGTTATTCGGACCCTTCAGCTTTATATGATGGTTTGGAGTGTGCTCAAGCTGTGACTAATCATGGGTATCTCAAGAAAGTTCCTTAGTTTTCATCTGTGAATGAGAATTTGAAATTCTTATTCTTGTGATCACCATGCATGTTTTCCATCAGGAAGCCCTGACCACTATGTGACAGTAGCTAGATGTGGACTGCTATGTCTCCCAATGACAATTTTATTTTTTTTTACATCAGGAATCAAATTCATTTTTCATCAAAGAGGATACTTAAGGATCACAGCTTCCTGAAATCATTTATTGAACAGGTTGTCCTTGTCTTCTTGAAAATACTTATGAAAATACCAGAAAATATCTGGTATTTTAAGCAACCAGTTGAACCATTTTTTTG
Source organism: Pyrocephalus nanus (assembly GCA_038380795.1). Taxonomy (NCBI): domain Eukaryota; kingdom Metazoa; phylum Chordata; class Aves; order Passeriformes; family Tyrannidae; genus Pyrocephalus; species Pyrocephalus nanus. Next base: position 87,961,847 of record CM076260.1, on the reverse strand, counting down.
AAAAACTGAAGATGAATAGTTCTTGTATTTTTACGTTAACAGTTTTTCCTGTTAACAGTGTTGCAGTTCCAGAGTATTCTGAAGTGCAGAGTGTTTTTCTAGATGAGTCCTATCTCAAAGCTTCATTTTCTCTTTTTGCTGCACAATAATGTCTTTGATTTAATCTTTCATTTAATAAAACATGTTTCTGAATTCAAGGAGATGCTAGGTTAACATTAAGGAGTGGGTTTCACAGAAGGGGATAAACCAGTATTGACAGCTTGCTGCTACTGGTAGCCATGGTTCTTTTCCCTTTCCCTCTTTGCATAAGACCCAGGAGATTCTCCTGCCCTCAACTTCTTTTTCCTGAAGTTTGTCTTTCTGGTGCTTCTGTTAATTAGCTAATGGTGAAAATGAAGGTCAGATGAATGTTGCAACTATTGCAAAGGGATAGGAGGGAAGCAAGAATATTGCTTTTGATAGCAGCAAAGTAGTGGTAGATTAGTTATCATGGACTGTCACCCTTAGGGTGTCCTGTCTGTGGCTAATTCTGTTAATGAGAAACAACCTTTGAAGAACTGTACTCTTCTGTTCCTTTAGTGCAGGGGATGGTAAATTATCATCTCAAACTGATGTGGTGAAATAGCATCAGTCTCTCCCTTTGTCCCTGTTGTGTCTTGGGATTTGTTTGGTTTTGTGTGTGGTTTTTGGTGCTTGTGAGTTTTTTTAAAATACCTGTTCTCTGACAAGTTCATCGTTCAGTAATCATTGTCTGATTTAGGTCTGCTCAGTTTTATGTGGTGCTGCAGGCTCTTTCTGCATGAAATGCAGTCTCTTAGACCATTACAGAATCCCAGAATGGTAAGGCTGGGTAATCTGGTCCAGCCTCCCTGCTCAAGCAGGGTAAACCATTTATACAACTGAATCTCTGCTTTCATAGATCTGATGAAGGGCAAAAGAGCATTATTAATTTTATTAGTCACATGCAGCTGGTAATGCTGTTGTAAAGATTCATTTTTCTAGCTTGTTTCTTTGTTGCGTCTTCTTGGAGTTCCTGCAGCCTATAACTTACATTTATCCATATGAGATAGAAGCCCTTGGATACTTAGCAGCTTTCCAGTATTGAATGAGCTGGGGTGTGTGGGTATTAGAGTGGTATCACAGGTTAGAGAATTGTCTTTTTAGATAGGCCATTTCCTGTTGATTAATAGGAATGCACATTAGCAAACCAGTGGGTTATTTGTCTATGACTAGGTCTTGGCACAGCTATCCTTAATGAAAACTAGAGTCAGCTTTTGGATTGGATAGATGGCTTCAAAAGACAAAGCATTTATATATTTTATTTTCAGAAGAATTTAAGAGCTAACCTAAAACATATATTTTTCTCAAAAAATTCTCATCCTGTGGGGGCTCACTTACTTAACATGGGCAAGTGCTTCTTTGCTGGAATAAGCATTTTATTCAAATAGTTTTGATGTAACTGATAACATTATGTAAGATCAAGAAGAAGGATGTAGCCACATCTTGACAGTCTTACTCTGTTTCATCTTACTATGCAGTAGCTCCATAAAGATAAGATAGTAACGGAATAATCGAGTTAACACCTCAGTTGTAATGGACTGAGGCAGTAGATGCTCTTTAAGAGTGAAGATAGGCCTGATTTTCTTATCAGTGTTTGTTCAGTGTCTCTAATGCATATTTTGTGCAGAGTCATAGTCTTACATTTTTGAGTGTGTGAAGAGTCAGATGTTTTGCCTGAAACTTCTATGGTACCTCCTGATCCTGTGTTTTGAATCATGGGCATTCCTGTTTTCCATGGCACAAGGAATGTGGTGTGGGTGGGTTTTCGTTTCTTGTTTGGTTGTTTTTTTAATTTAAAACCACTCAATGTTCCCTGATTGTGAGTAGGGACCAAGAGAGCTTCTAGATTTACTCATGAGTTGTCTCTGAATACAAATGGAGAGCAGGTGCTGTAAGGGGCTGGATCCTTTACTGTGCTTCCACACAGAGAAACGTTTTTGTTGCTGTTGCTAGAGCAGTAACTCTAAACATAGGAATTTATAATCTCATTACCCTGAGCTTTTTAAAGATTGCTAATGGATCTTTGTATTGGTATTCTTTAGCATCATTACCGGTTAAAGGAATGTTGCAATTGTTTATATAATGTGTCCAGCTAAAACCAGAGTGGCGCTCAGTGGTGCTCGGGGTGAGTTTGATGTAGCGATGCTGCTGGTTTGACTATCGGGCAGTTCCATTGCAATCTCTTGATTCTCCCAAACACCTAAATTCTGCCATAATGCTTTTGATTGAAATGTCTTTCATACTGAGACTGTGTACAAGTACACTTCTAAATTTCCCAAGTTTTTAAGATATGGAAATGTTGGTGCTACTGTATGTCGTTGGAATTCTTGACTAGCAAGCTAGGAGTAAAACGCCTAAAACACGAAATTTGGCAGAGGCATAATGTATTTGCTGAATACTTTGCTTTGAAGAAATTTAGGTCTGACTTTTTAATGTTTATACTTATACTATCTTGTACAAAAAAAATGTGAAGTATATTGATGTTATATATATGTATATATATATTTATATGTATTCGTTTTTGTGGATATATAATTAGGCACTTGTTGGTTCATAATATAAACTCTGCTAAACTAAAAAAGGGATTTGTTTGGGTTTTTGTCCCTTACTCCTAAGAAAGGTTTCCCTACCTCAGGGGCTGAACCTGCAAGGCTAAGACTTAAAGTTTTTCTACTTGAGTTTTAATAATGTGGAAAAAAAAAAAAAAAAAACAGGCAGAATTTGAGAAAGCTTCACATTCACTGAAATTTGTGATTCCTAGCAGAGGTCAAAATATATTTAAAGTGTCTTTTCACTTTTCTGGAAGTCCCACTCCAGGTTCCTTGTGCATCCTACTTCTAGCTAGTTTTCAGAATGTTGGTTTGTTGGGTTTTTTTTGGTTTTTTTTTAACTTTCTTTAAGATGAATTTTAATTTGCTATTTGTAAGCTGTCATTGCATGTGCTTTGTGTTCAATATACAGAATAACCAGGACAATCTGAGTTTTGATTTTCTGCCATATTAGTCTGTAATTTTAAAGTTACAGTAACACCTTTAAGTGGATTTTTGAAAACCAAAAATTCAATTCCACTGCAATTTAATAATAGTGTTGATGTTGCATTTGGCTGTGCTGCAGTGTGACCCGGCACAGCAAGGCTGGGTGGGTGCTCAGTGGCAGAACTTGCAAGGGAAGAACCACAAAACACAGGTTTTCTTCAGCTAGAAAGTTGCAGAAAAATGTTTGATAGCTCTAACTGGGTATAGTGTGGGATAAAGTTGCCTGTGGATGAAAGTGAAAACAGCGTGAAACAGGCTAGACCTACTGGCTGCCTTCCAGCTGCTTCTCCTTCTTTGCAGGGTTTATGTTCTTTTACCTACTCGGGCCCAGCCTGGGGAACCAGGTGCTTGCTGCCAATTAGTCTTGTCAAGACAGCCCAGAGCTTCTCTTGACAAGCCTGACTGCTGACAGCAGCTGTGGGGTAGTCTTGGGCAGGATTTTAACTCCTTGCTTGCCAAATACTTTGCAGGTTCAATCCGCTGGTCTCATTCTGCAGTTACTCAGATGTGCTCCTATCTTAACAAGGCATATTTCATACAGAAACAGATCTGGACTTCCGGTGGTGCTGCTGTAGTGGCAGAGAGTTTATGTGCCAGACTTCTGTCATGAAGGAATGTTAGTTGGGAGTTAAGTCATTATGAAGGTCACTTTATAAGTTTGTGGATGCTATTGGAGCCGTCCATGCCAGCCCATCTTCTCCTTGCTGTAGAGCGTAGCTGTAGCTGGATAACACACCAGGCTGCTCCGACAGTTTTCTCCCTGGTAGCTTGAAGTTTAGTCTCTGTCCAGTACTACAGTGGTGCAAGGGAGTCTGATCAGTTCCCAGGTGATCTGTTAATTTAGTTGAACTACAGTTTACAATTAAATGTTTCATATTTTTGCACATTTCAAGTAATTTATGGTGCTCCGAAGACAATCTCATTTTTAACTGTGGAATTTTCTTGGATTTTCTTGTCTTTTACATGTGTGTATGCTGTTGCTAATATCAAGTCCTTTGCTCCAGTAATATTAGCAGTGAACAAAATACACAGGTGCTCTCCATTAAACTTCACTGAGTTTATTTTCTTCAGAAATGACAAATTAATGCACTGAGCAGTCCATAGTGTGAGAGATTTAAATTCTTTAAGTGCATGTGGCAACATCTAGTCTTCAGTTAACCTCTTTAGTAGCAATTGCTAAGAAATCATAGCTTGGGCTGTCACTCTTCTCAATTGTTGTGTTTCTAGAAACTGGTGAACTCTTGGGTCCATTTCACTCAAATTTGAAAGAAGGATTGCTTTTTATGACTTGTTAGTTGCATGAATAGCAATAATGTTTTTTCCTCTGCAGTCACCATTGCAGATACTTCGCTAGAGAAAGACAAGTACAACTTTGTTTTCGTCAGTTTTAAGAGGTGGCAGCTGGCTAGTTTGTATTGGAGAATATGATCTTTTGCTTGGTCAAGTAGAAAGGACACATGGGAAATGTCTGGGTGCATGAGAAGAGCTCTGTGTAAAGGAGATGCCTGTAAATTGGTGGGGGACAAGGCTACAGTGGTGAGAGAGAGGCATTAGGCAGGCTGTTGAGGTTTTGGAAAATGTAGTGAGAAGAAATAGGACTGTTAACCCAGCATAAATTGATCCCAGAACAGAACAACTGTGTTTGCAAAATAGGCCATTTGCAATTGAATGAAATGCTCTGTTTACAAAATATCTTAAATTGGATGTTTCTACTGAGCTAGTCAAGGATGTGGGATGTGATTTGACTCATCTTTTCAACTTTGCTTCCAATTTCTTCCTTTGCTTTTTGTGAGGCAGAGCTATTAAGGTATGCTTTCTCTTAACTCAGAACTCCCAAGAATTACATACGAATAACGATTAGATCACTCTTTTTATTAATTTGAGACCTATTTATATTTTAGAACTTTATAGGGCAGGATAAGCTTCATTAGGTAGAAACAAATTCTACCTTGCTAGGGGAGAGCTCTTAATTTCTCAGAGTACTTACAGCTTTTGCAGAGGTCATCAAGAGGGCTGCTGTGTTTAACTTGAATACTGACTGGAACCATTTATTCTGCCCACATGAATTTAAAAAAAAAAAGTATATTGGCAGCTTCTGTTTGAGCAGAGTTAAACATAGCAGCACAGAAAACATTATTACAGCGAGTCACCTAGAGTTCTCTTCCACAGCAGGTACCTTAATGCTTTTTCTTTTATTTTTTCAAATGGTAAGGTGAAGTTAGGAGTTGCCTGATCAGGGTGTGTGGAGGGAATTTAAAGGAAACTGCTTCTGTTTAATGTTGCTTGTGTGGATTTACATGTTACGATGAGTGGCCATCAGGGTACTGCCTAAATTATTTGAAGGTTTCTTTACTTGGAATGAATATATACAATTTACTTGACTTTTCAGAGTTTCTACCGTAGAGATCTACCAGCATGTGAAGTTCTTGGTAGATCTGTATAGAGTTATTTCTGTATTAATATCTGAAACTGATGTTTGCTGTGTGTAGCTCTGTGATCCTTATACGATTAGAAAGACTAGCTTTGCTCATGATGGTTGTGTCATTACCCACTAGACTTGTGTAAGTACAGGGAAAGGAGTACTTCAGAAACAGTTGTCTCTATTTTTGGTTCAGTGGTATTCGTGTTCTGTTCTTCCATTGATGGTTTGTCTGCTTCAGGGGTTTTAGATTTTCTGAATGGTATTTTCTAATCCACTGTGAACACATGTAGCCCTGACATTGTCCTTTTTAAACACCAAAGTCTAGTAAGGGGCTGCAAGGACATAGTCCACTGTTCAAAATGTCTTGGAACAGTATTTTTGAACTAAAGTTACCAACTGGCAGAACATCAGCTATCCTGCATTTTGCTCATTGTGAATCTGTACCAAGGAGGAGGCAGAGATTACTCCTTATTTCAGGTTGGAACAATGGCAAAATATCATTATTTTTCTTTGATGTGACAGTCTGCCAGTTTAAGTCCTTGAAACTTGTAGCGTTCCTTGTGTTGCAAACCATCAAGCCAACTCAGAGTTTTATTTTTGAAGTAAGGGGTTTCAGTGGCCTGAACTTTCAATGTGAGCGTTCAAAGCAGCAGCTTAAATGATCTTAATATCTCTCTTTGCAGCCAGAGCCCCACAGTTGATTAATATATAGGCTTCAAATGGAGATTTGTCTTCAAAGTAGCCATCTGAGGGCTTAATAACTTCAGCAGACCTAACCAGTGCTGCTGTGGAAGGAAACATCCTTGCCCTGGCTGCTGCTTCCTCCCTCCTCATCCATTCTTTCTGTATGTTGAGTGTTTATACAGAAGTCATAAACCAGATGGAGTAAATGATTGAGACTTTTTCTGAGAATTCATTTTAGTCTGGATCAGTTCCTTGAGCTGGTTGACTGAGCAGCCATATGGTATACAGACCACCTCCTGCACCAGCACAGGTGGCCAGGAAGAGGCTGATGCCATTTCTTCTGGTTGTAATGCTGACTTAGGCCAATTTTGTGTTGTTGGAATTGCAGCTTGGTGTCCTTTATCTCTTCTCAGCAGGTTTGACTTTTGGTTCGGGGGTTCAGACCTTCAGATTTGTCTCCCTGTGTAGCTACACTTTCAATTTATCAAAGCCTAATAGGAAGAAAACAGTAGTACTTTATCTTAATAAGGCTTTCATGAGCACTTGAGACAATTGGCCCCTTTACCTTGTGTAGTTAAAAAAAGAGCAGCCACCTCTTCCTTCCAGCCCTCTAAATCAGTTCTTTGAGCTGTCTGCAGTGAGCACATTTTTGTGTGTGTAGAAAAATGCATATTTCCACTTGAGCCAACATATTCCTTTTTTTAAAAAGAAAATTATCTCTAGTATTACAGTAGTAATTCATTATTTCTGGAATGTGTATAGGAATGAAGGAAATTGCTTTGTAATCCTTAGTATTGCCCTTTCTTCCTTCCTCAGGTGGGTTACTTGAAACGGTAGGGGTTTGCCAGCCTTATTCATTTTGACTGAATAAGGTTGAGGAGTGCTGATGTGAGCAACTCCATTAGTGCATCCCTGGGAGGGGGAGCCTGTCGTGGGCATCTGGCAGTGTGCAAATAAACAGTGACCTCCTCAGCAAGCATCCCTTAATGGAAGCAAAATCTTTAATGACACAGTCTTGTCACTGTTAAATGAACAGTTTTAAAGTAAGGGACGATACAATTAGAAGTACAGTTTCCCTTCAGTCTTTTTGCTTCTGCCTTCATGGTCCATGGTGGTGTGCACCAGTGTCACAGAATGCTGGCCAGTTTAAAGTAGGCAGAAATAACTTTTAGTTGAAAAGATTGTTTCAGGAACATTACTAGAACTTTTATTTTTCTTAGAAAAATAATTAAAATAATTTTTTCTTAGAAAATCTACCAATTGTTGAATTCACTTTGTGGATTTTGGTGGAATGAAATTTATTTCCTGTTTAGGCTAGAATAACTATTGGCAGTGCTTCGTTGTAAAACTGAGACGGTTTTAGGACCAGTTCAGAAGCAATTGTGTTTTGTCAAACCTTATGCTGCCACAAGAAATCTGTGAAACTACACATCTGTTGCACATTGATTCAAACTCATTTAAAATTACTAGATTGAAGATGAAATACTTTACCTATGACTCCAGTTTTATTCTAACACAAGGTTGAGAGGTTTACGGAGACAGTCACCCATAATCAAGATACTGTTTTCCATTAGGAAAGGCTGGTTCCCGAAGCTCCCTCCTGGAGCCACAGGGGCAGATTTTCTAGGCCATGTCAGCTGGATAGCAGTGGTGATGTGATAGATTGGTGGGGCATAGACCGCTCGTGTTTCTGACCACAACTGAGGAACGATGGTGATACATAACACTAATGCCATTCAGCATGACACTTCAAGATAAGCATCCATGTGGGGTTTTTTTTGTATTTTTAATGAGGGAAAATGGTTAGCATGCAGATCCTTTGCCACTTGTACCCAGTAAAACAACATCACTGGTTTCATTTGGAATGCAAGTCTCTTCAGAGGCCTGAAGGGCCTAGTGTCTTCAGTAAGGCTTTGTTGAAAATTGGATGGCCCTTATTCTAGTTCCTTTCTCTTCCATTTGCTCTGTTTAGGCCTTGCTCTCATTCAGTTATAGTAGGTTTTACTATCTTGTGTTTGTAGGCTTGCTAGGAACATATTGCAGAAAAAAAGAAGTGAGAGTAAATGTTAAAGTTGTAAAAGATCTGTACTTTTGTTTTAATCTTCATTTTGTACAAAGATTTTGCACAAAAACTGTTGCTTTCTGAAAAGGTTACTTTTATGAAATCTTTCAATAGCAGTAATGTGGCCTAATTTTAAAAAATGTTTCAGCGATTTTAATGCTTCCAGAGTGAATGGAAACTAATAACATTTGTACTTTTCTGACACTGCTCTGGAGTTTCTGCCTAGGAATACTAACTTCTAAAATTCCCTCAGTGATTGCTCAACCCCATAGCTTGTTTTTCTAGTACATATGCATTATGTGAGTATTTTTCTTTCTGTTCTGCATGTAAAGCTTTAACATAAGTTCCCAGTGTTTTCTGTTAACTCTTACTGCTCTCTTGGTCTTGGTTCTGGCATGGAGAAGCAAATTATTTTCCCCTCTTCTGTTACTGTTAGCTGTCTGACAGTGGTGTGAGCATGCTAAATCCCACAGCTCTTCTTGGATTTCTGAAAAACAATGATGATTATTTCAGGGAAGTGCTGACCTACTCTTCTAATAAAGAACTTGTCTTGCATTCTACTTTCCCATTTTTAGAATCATGGTTCATATTGCTCTTGCTTCACAATCATATAACATCCTTGTGGCAAGTACAGCAGTTGCTTACCTGGAAAAGTAATATTAGAAAAGTGTATATTTTTAGCTGCCTTTTGATGTGATGTAGCAGCTGGAAACAAGGAAGAGAGACAGTAGGAGGTGAGCTGACAGCACTGCCAAACACAACTTGGGAACCACTACTTTGGACTTGAGACCCCCATGTGTGGAAGCCATTTCACAGGCCTGAGTGTGCCCATTGTGCCTGGCACTTCAGTGATCCAAATGCTGTAGCTTTGCTCTTAGTTATCAAATGTTTTATTTGAGCGTCCTCCCCATGACTCTCTTTGACAAATGTTGTTAATGGATACAAAAACAGTTCTGTGAAGCTTTTTGTTTGTTAATATGCATTAAAAATATATGATGAACAGGCAATTCCATGCACACATTTCAGGTATAAATAGTAAAGTACCCTTTGATATTTGTGACTAATAGTAAATATCTAAATTAAAAAATATTCTAACAACTAACAAAATTTCTCTTTCTTCCTCTGTAGTAACCATGTCTACAACTCAGAGAAGGCATGTAGCAAGTTCATGTTGAGCTATATTCTTGAGACAAGACACAGTGACTCATATGCTTTTCTGGGTAAGAAGTGTATCTATATTCTCTTGAGTGTGAAAAAAAATACTTAACCTTTTAAATTTAACTTTAACTTTTGAAAATTAGTCTGTCAAGCCAGTATGGTGGTGGTTTTGTTGGTGGAGGGTTTTTTTTGGTTTTAGTTTTTTTTTTTTCATTTGTTCTTGAAGCTTTCTGGGAACATGTAGAGAACTTTCCAGCTGTCAGACAGTCTTAAGAAATTTTAGACTAATAGTGCAAAGGAAGAGGAATAAAGAGCAATTTTAGAATAAAAGACACTGATGAATAGTATGTGACTGTTTGGTTAGAAAAGTAATTCCAGTTCGTTGCCATAAAGATGTGTACAGTCAAGGGACTGGAGTTTATATACTCTCTCTCATTCCTTTCCCTTCCCCAAAATTTTAAATATCTCTCTGACAAGGAAGAGTAAAAAAATGTACAACTTGAGGAAAAAGTGTACAAGTCCACCTTATATACTGTGTTGACAGACTGGCAACCAGCAAACGTGCTCCCCCATGGTTGGTGTGGATATATGTGCAATAACCATAACCACAACAGTTACGGTTATTGCCAAGACAGGATATGCGTTTGGATGGTTCCTACAAATCTGTATGTGATCTGACTTATTAGTTCTGCTGCTCCTAGAACTTCCCTGGTCTCCCAGTTTGATCCAAACAACTCCAGGAAAAAAAAAAAATAGGATTTTTTTTTTTTTTTTTTTTTTTTTTTTTTTTAATCGGGAAGACATTCCTTGCTGATTTGCTTACACAGTATGAAACTCTGTAGCATCCTCTATGTGTAACATTGCTCTGCAAGTGTCTCCCTCCTTAGTAACCTCCTGGGTGCTGTGCAGGTTGTCATTAGCACTGTGTTCTAAGCAACCTGCACCAGTAATCTCCAGAGACTATTAGGGCTGGAGCTTCCCCTGCCACCCCCACCTTCCTTATCTGCACTAAATTCGTAAAGTCTCATTTAATGCAGTTGGATGTGGATGCCTACCTTGCTGGGTTTGCTGCATCATCAGATGTCGGGGTGAGGAAGAAACCTTTTGCTTTCTGATCCTGTTACAGTCAGATGTTCCATGTTCATTCTGCTTTTGTGTTTCTCACGGAAATGATGCCTCTGACTCTTCCCCAGTCTTAGGAGATTCTGCTGTAAAGTCGTGGGCTTACAGCTGTGCTTCTGCCTTAAGGGGCTTCTAGGCTGGACTGCTAGAGTATTGCTTACTTGTTGATCATCTACTTTATTTCATGAGCCCTAGTGCATTCAAGCACTGTTTCAGGTCCCTTTCTAGTTGGGAACCGAAAAGAATTGCAGCAGCAGAGGAGTGTTGCTTCAAAATAATGTTTGCAAAGAACAGAGCAGTTTCCAGAGAGAGTTAAATTAGATGAGATGACACGTTTTAGTCCTTTACGTGTAGCACTTCTCTTAGAACTTAATTAGATCTAATTTAGCTTGGCATTGCCTGACTTTTTTTAGTACAGAATTAGCCTGTTTCTCTCTGTCCCAGGGCAGTCCTGTGTTTTTGGCAGTCTTGTTCCAATTATTAAACTGTGTTTCTAAAGATGTAGTTTCAGAATACATAATGTTTTTATCTTTTTACTGTATCTTCGTGATTCACTGTCATGTTTCTTCTGTGGACCTGCTTTCTTTTTAGGTGTTCTTACTTAAGACAGAAAAGCTCCTTGGGCTCTTTCATTCATTTGTATCTTAAGTAATAAAGCCAGACTGTTGGTTGATGGAGTGGGGTTTTTTCAGTTCTCTCAAATGGCTTATATTAATGTGTCAAACTTCATAATTCTAAAATTGTCTTTTGGTGATTGCCTCATCTAAGAATGATAAGTGCTTTTTTCCCCCCCTAAATGTGTTTTTTTTTGTGCCTTTTTTTTTTTAATGTTGTCAAGTTATAGCTTGGAATTATCTGACCTGGAGCTTTTGGTTTTTAGATGATGTTTCTGAACATTTGCAGGGCACTTGTTGGATTTCAATAACTGCTTTCCTAGTTTGGAGTGACTTGAACAGTTCTTATTCGGGATTTGTTTTACTCCTGGTTATTGGAAGCTTATCAGGAAGTCATACCTTACATGTGACTTACAAATTCTTCCTAAAAGGAAGAAATCTAGACTGTATTTCCAGTCCATCAGATTTTGCATGCAGACCCACCTACATGCCTACAGAAAAATGGGAGGACCTGCTTGTAAATAAAATGTTTTTAATTTCCCCAAAATTTTCTTCATAGAGATTTTTTTAAATACCGGAGTGGTGTAATGCATGTTGCTTCCACATAACCCTGCAAAGACCAAGGTACTTTTTCAAATGCAGTGTGTTCGGTTAAGTCATCTTGTGTCTGTAACTTAATTGATAACTGAAGATATATCCTCATGTTTTAATGTATATTTTTATTTTAATCTTTCTTCTCCTCTTGAATTTAGATAACATAATCCATGGATAAAGTGGGAAAGATGTGGAACAATTTCAAATACAGGTGCCAGAACCTCTTTAGTCATGAGGGTGGAAGCCAAAATGAAAATATAATTGTGAACTCCAGTAACTGCTCATCTGCTAAAGAGAAAGCTATCCAGATAACCGATTTGACTCAACAGCAACCCAGCAGCCCTTTGAGAGAAAACATTGCTTTGCAATTAGGTTTAAGTCCTTCAAAGAATTCAGCAAGGCGGAACCAAAACTGTGTCACAGAAATTCCTCAGATTGTTGAAATAAGCATTGAGAAAGAGAATGACTCGTGTGTCACTGCGGGAGCCAGGCTTGCTCGAAGGGACTCTTATTCTCGACATGCTCCTTGGGGTGGGAAGAAGAAGCATTCCTGCTCTACCAAAACCCAGAGCTCCTTGGATACTGAAAAAAGATTTGGTAGAACACGAAGTGGCTTGCAGAGGAGAGAGAGAAGGTATGGGGTGAGCTCAGTCCATGACATGGATGCAGTATCCAGCAGGACAGTCGGTAGCCGTTCTCTGCGACAGCGTCTACAAGATACTGTCGGGCTGTGCTTTCCCATGAGAACTTACAGCAAACAGTCCAAACCTCTGTTTTCTAACAAAAGAAAGATCCATCTCTCTGAACTAATGCTTGAGAAATGCCCTTTTCCTGCAGGCTCCGATCTGGCTCAGAAGTGGCATCTGATTAAACAACACACAGCGCCTGTGAGTCCTCATTCAACTTTCTTTGACACGTTTGATCCTTCCTTGGTTTCCACAGAGGATGAAGAAGATAGGCTCAGAGAGAGACGTAGACTTAGTATTGAAGAAGGGGTTGATCCCCCTCCCAATGCCCAAATACATACTTTTGAAGCTACAGCACAGGTTAATCCGTTGTATAAACTGGGACCAAAGTTAGCCCCTGGTATGACTGAGCTGACTGGGGACAAAACCATAACACCTCCTGGGAACTGTGACTCCGAAGAGGACTCAACAACGCTTTGCCTGCAGTCACGCAGGCAGAAGCAGCGTCAAATGTCTGGAGAGAGCCACGGCCATATCAGCAGGCAGGGGGCTTGGAAAGTGCACACTCAGATCGATTACATCCACTGCCTGGTGCCAGACTTACTTCAGATCACAGGTAACCCGTGTTACTGGGGGGTGATGGACCGCTATGAAGCAGAAGCACTTCTGGAGGGTAAGCCCGAAGGCACTTTTTTGCTCAGGGATTCTGCACAGGAGGACTACCTCTTCTCCGTGAGCTTCCGTCGCTACAACCGCTCGCTGCACGCACGCATCGAGCAGTGGAATCACAACTTTAGTTTCGATGCCCATGATCCCTGTGTGTTTCACTCCTCCACTGTTACAGGGCTTCTGGAGCACTACAAAGACCCCAGCTCTTGCATGTTCTTTGAACCATTACTTACTGTATCTCTGAACAGGACCTTCCCCTTTAGTCTGCAGTATATCTGCCGGGCAGTAATCTGCAGGTGCACTACGTACGATGGGATTGATGACCTTCCTCTGCCCTCAATGTTGCAAGACTTTCTAAAGGAGTATCACTATAAACAAAAAGTCAGGGTGCGATGGCTGGAGCGGGAACCTATAAAAACAAAGTAAATGGAAATGAAAATAAGCTTCTGGAACGTGCTTTTTTTTTTTGTGTATATTACAGTTTAACTGCAGCGAGCGCACCGACGACGTCTAGCTTTTCTGCAATATCCTATTTAAGCTAAGTGTTAGTATCCTGTCAGATGCTGCCTGCTGTTAATCAAACTAAGTTGTGATGCCTCTTGGAAACAATAAGCAGACAAATTCTGCACGTTTTTCATTAAGGCCTAATGAAAATATTTTTGCTAATTTCTAAATATTTTTTTTCCCTTTTATAGCTGTAGTAATTGGATGAAGAAACTATGAGGCATTTTCCATGGGGCATTCGTGTAATGCTAGCAAAGAAAGGCTTTATCAGAGGAGCATTTTTGCTAATATTTGAAGTATTTTTTTAAAATTCTCATCCTGAAAACGTTCCACTACTCTTAAGTACTAATTTAGCTCACAAACAAGTTTCCAAATACTAGTGAATATTTTCTTTTACTGAAGAGCAGTTCATTAGAAGCAGTCCATTAAGAGTTAATGGTGCTTTGAAGCTAACAGATGAATCATGCTTTTCACAGTGTATAAGGTTTCCTGATCATTAAAACTTGAATATGCCTGCTCAGTACTGTAATTCTATTATAAACGCTTGGAGATTTAAGTGGCATTGTTAGCAAAAGTAATACTGTCTTGGACAGTTAAAAATACCTTCCAGTGTGAGTTGCTGCTTCAGTGGCAGGACACAGGATTTGATTATTGCCATAAAATGTAAGGTTGCGGGTTTTTTATAAAAAAGAATTTGGTGGCCTGACTGCTAGTAACTTACAGTGGAAGGTAATAGTGACAAGAAAAACATTTTTGATTATTTAAAGTTCACTGATATTTTTATGGAGAACATGACAAGTGGTTGAGTTATATTATGATCAGAGTACAAAATCTGACATATCTGAAACAAATGTCAGGTTTCAGAGGTACTGTTACACTTTATTTGTAAATATCTTTCCATTTGCGCTTTTGAAAATGTTTTGAAGTAATATGCACTGATTATAGTTTCAACAGATTACTTAGAAACAAGATTCTAACTTCTGTGTGCTTATTTAATTGGAGACAGAACCTAAAGTAGTTCTGTCTTTAGACATTTTGCACTAAAATTTTGTTGGAATGCCCTGACCCCTGTTTAATGTTTTGTACCAATTGAGTGCTCCCTAGTTTCTTTACCAGCTGCTACAGTATGTTATTTCTTACTTCTCTACGGCAGTGACCTGTGTGAGGTAGGGAACATTTTGGCTGCAAGTACAATAAACGTTACTCTTGTATGCTACACTAACCCTTCTATTGATGAATTTTTCTGCTTGCTGTGCCTTGTTCTGGCTCTTTGTGCTAATAAAGTACAGTATGTTCAGTGTTATACTTGTATATCTGCTCTGTTTTTATATATTCACGTAACTTGTAGCAGTTAACTGAATTTTTAATAGGCTTTTCTTAGTACTTAGTATAGGTAATGCACAAGCACTGTGCAGCTGAATATTGGTTGGTCAGCACACCGTATTCCTGGGTTTTGTTACAGAGACTTGACAGTGTACACCACTGAATAAGGTTTCTGTAGTCACTGCGAAGTAGTGGACTTGTCTGCAGGCATAGAGCATTTTACAGGTTTTTGTAATGTAAAGGATAAATGTTAAGCAAAAAGTGTTCTAAAACATAACTGATCCCCTGTAATGGTTGCTGAAGGTGTTTCAGCTTGTTATATAGCTAACTGCTAAGGGTCATATTTTGATACTCCCCACTGAGCAAGGAATGCTTATTCCTGTAAATTGACAGTACAGCAGTGGCATTTGTTCACTTTTAGGCTATTTTATTAAATAGATGTACACGCAAACTGGCCAAATGTCCTGTTTTTACCAAAGAATACTGTCAATTTATGTTGGGGTATTTTTTTAGTAAAAAACAAAAACAAAAAAACAACAAAACTCAAGAGTTGGAGAGGTGCAATTTTTGTTCTATCAAATATTTATCCCAAGCTACGATAAACCAAAGTATTTGACAACTTCATCCGAACTTAAGTAATGTATACGTTTATGTTGGTAGAGCTTAAAACTTTTACATCAACGGTGTCGTCATTTTTTCTGAACTCACAATGCACCTGAAGAGGAATGATTTAAATAATTTTGTAATGACTGGAACAGCACTGCATAAAAGCTCGTACTGCGAGGGGTTAATCTGAAGCACCCAGAAAGCACTTTAAAACGTGTTTATATGCTTGTGGAAAACTTGTGATCCCGTTATGCATTCTTTGTAGTAGATTATCTTCTTTCATGTGTTTAAAAGACTGTTAAAATGGAACTTTGTTTAGAATATGTAAATACTAAGTTTATGTAATTATGTGTACAACTGTGCTAACGGTCTCTTAAGTTTTGAATTGTATGTGTGTCATTGGATATGCAACTCCTGGTTTAAAATCTGCTCTAAGCATAAAAAGAGGAAAAAAGTCACCAGCATGAAATTGCACCTAAGTGTACCTTCACTGTGTCGTTCTCACTGTTCCCTCAGTCAGATCTGAATGCCAGATGAGTTTACTTAAAATCTTGCTTTCAATATTAGTATCATACAGTCAGCCTGCAACCAAGCTTTGTCCCGGTGTAGGGACCTGTTTTTTTGTTTACACCTGTTGCAGTTGCTTGTCATAAACTAGCTGTGACGTTGTCAATGTGGTCAGGAATACACATTCGTTTAATTTTTTATCATGTGGTGGAATCCTTGGAGAAAAAAATAAAAACCCCAAACCCTTATCTCAGAAAGTTTGCTCTTGCATTTGTGTAAATAATCTTTACGGAGAGATTTAGTGTGCCCTCAAAACACACAAAAAAGGAATGATTTACTTCTCTACAGCCTTTTTAAATCTTTGCTTCACTGAAATACACAGAATAATTTGCTAATGTGGTTATGCTAAAATGAATCACTTTAAATTATGCTGGACTTGCGTGTTGACTACTCAAGTTGCAGTGTATTTCTGAATGAATACATTTTCAGTTCTAAAGGCATTAACATGCCAGTATGGGGAGAATGCAAATAATTGATTTCTCGGTTTTTGTTTGACCTTCTGGTTTGGTTTGGAAAATCTTCCATGTTTCTTCTTACAGATGTGCACAAAGCACAGATTTTTTTTTTTTTAATCTAACAGTAGGATTTGGTGTAATAAGGTACGCCTGTGTTCTGTTCTAATTTGGTTACGTGACAGATGCCTGAGTTTCTGAGCCTCACTCTTGTAAAGTGTTCTTTTGAGGTGATTCTCATTTCTGCAGAAAGGGCTCTAGAAAGGGCTTACTCTAGAGGACGATTTTGTGAGAAATCTTATGCAGATATTTTATGTCCCCACGGAATTGGAGAAAAGGAAATATACTATATTTTGAGTATATTGGAAGGTCTGTGAATCAGTTTTAAAAATTCTCAAGGCAAGTAGACACTTGCCCAGATAATTTACTTGTCAGAAGGGAATTACTGAAGAAAATAGCTTGCAAATTCATGTTTTGCATTTATCTACTTTTAAATTTTTTGTGTATTTGAAGGCTTGTTCCTTACAAAATTAGTCTTTAAATCAGAAGCATAGTCTTTGAAAGACATGTCTGTATCCACAGTGTTTGACAAGATGAAGTCAAGCCTTTTAGATGTCATCTTAACAGTCACTCAAATCCTGAAGTCCATATTTAACTTTAAAGTTCTGCACTACTTAGAAATTCAGGATCTTTCCTTGTTTCTGTGATAAAAAGCCTGTTTACTTTAGTATCCTTGTAGAAGCCAAAGTATTTGCAGAATGCTATAAAGTTTGTCTCTGCTGCAGAATTGCATGTAAGACAGAAGCTGTCATGTCAGAAGTACCAGAGGGATGTATCTGCAGGTATTTTTTTTTCAAAGCTATCTTGAAATACAGTATTTAATGGAAAAATATGAACTGAATCTTAGTTGATTCTTCCTGAGATAGCAATGTCTCTCCTTTTAAAACCACATTTAAAATTATGAAAGTTTTTGAGCCTCGTTTTCCTAAACTGTTGTTGTGAAATGAGCACATATGTGCTGACCTTGGTCTGCAGGAATCTAGCACATATATATTTATATGTTAATAAGATAGATGCCTCTTAGCATGTTTCATTTATAGTCTTTTTTTGAAGCTCTTTAGGTGCACCAATATGGTGAGCACTAATATATTGGAACTCCAAAAAATTTTCTCAGTTTTCTGTCTGTGCATGACATGCTTTGCAAATAAAAGGACTATTTTATTTGTATCTTCATCTGTATTTATGTATTATGACCTGTTGATTGGGGTGTGTTTTCCTGCTGCTCTCATGCAGTTGTCTCCAGACTGTGACCAAGGGAGATTTTTCATAATTATTTTTCTTTAAACAGACAGAAATCAAATTAGCTGGCTTTTAAAGTGTTAACTCCTGTGGAGCATGGTATAACACTGCTAATTGCTCTTTCTTTTTGCAATATCGATGTACAGAGAACCATTTAGTTGACCATGGGTTGTGTCTGCCAAATGCAGTTGACTTAATGCCTGAATTCAAAGCTTTATTTTTTTTTTAATTGAAAATGCTACTGATGAGGGCTTTGAAAAGAAAAAGACTTGATGTTTTTGTGGCAATATGCGTAAAGTAAATGTATTGCAGTGAGGTAAGGATCTCTTGAAGATGCTTTTTGGAAATTTTCCCCCTCTCGCTGTGTCTTAAATCAAGACTCTTTAAATAAGAAAAAAAAAACCAAACAACGTCTTGATGACTTTAACCTTACAATCATGTAAAGACTGAAAAGAAATCTGGTGCTTTTACTTAATTTGCTTGCATGTTGCCAGACTGATTTAAGAGCAGTTGTTTCAGGAAGCAAATTGAATCTGTTATTTCAATGAAGCATTGCCAGTATTTTTATAAAATACTCAACTTACAAAAATTGTCTATCAACAGGATGTTAACCTGATACTGTATTTATTGTTATCAAGGTAACTATTGTGTGTATGCTTTTCAAGCTGAGTAAAGCGTTCACTTTGTAAATTTGCATTAAGGCTACAGCTGTTACCAGCTGGGTTCTCTAGGGCCAACACAATGTATTTATGAGCTGAAGCTCCCGGTGCTCGACCCTTTTTTGTCTTCAGTAGGAAAAAAAGTACGTAACTCTGCGATATAGGTCGTGTTACAGATTTCCACGTTAAGCACACAGCTACACTGACAAGCAGAAACATATCTGAACTTGCTTGTCTGGAGTAAAGCAACCTCTCTGACTTCTCAGCAGGAGCTGTAACTTGGTGGCACGGGGGCAAAGAGGAAGCAGAATTAGGTTTTGTTCTTCTCTGAGCAGCTGTTAAACTGAACGCGGTGTGTGCTTCCTGTGCGATAAGGTACGTCAACTGCTTAGAGCCGTGGGAGCTTTCATAGCGTTGGGAAGACACAGAAGCACTTGGGCTGCTTTGTCACCTCTTGCTTTCGCACTTGTGGTTGCGCAAAATCTTGAAGAGATGTATTTATTAAAGTTGGATCTATGTAGTCACCAACTGTATAAGCACTGCTTTGTAATATCTTCACAGAGATTGCAAATTCCTACAGCAAGTATAATTTAAACTGTTTTTGGGGAAAATGAATAATGACACTGTGGGCACAAATGAATTCAGATTGCACTATAAACTTTCTTACCAGAAGCCTTCATTCTTACAGATCCCTGCACAGAAACTGTAGCTTTGCTGGTGTGCTCTTTGGTAGGTGGCCAAAAAAGCAGCATCCAGACGGTCCCTGGACCTTTTCTGACATTCCAGTTGCAGGGGCCCTGGCAGGCCCACTGGGCACTCGAGGAGCAGGCTGGCAAGCACACCATGCCGAGCGTCACCCGATGCCGGCACCTTGTATAACTGTGCTGGTTTAGGTCTCCCTAGCCTAGGTGTTCTTCAACTCACTGCAGCTTAATGTTTCTCCACCCTGCCTAATTTGTCTTTGTTACTTGGTTGCCAAACTGTCTTGCATCTTAATAGAGTAAGAAAATAATGTGATTTATGGCTACCCAACCAGTGTATTAAGTAATAGATGGCTCTGTCTTAATAAATGGGGTATAAACTACCGTATTGTTTTCTTTTTACATTTGTTTGGGAGCAAAAAAGCTGTGGGTTTAATGAGTGTATTTTAAGTCTATACTGTAAATACAAAGTTTTACAAATATTTATTTGTAAATGTCAAAGCGGTAAGTTGTTAAAGTAATCAGTAACTCATGTTTGTTCCAGTCCATTTCTGTTGCATCTAAAATATTTGGGGCAAGAGATCCACAGCCTTTAGAAGTTTTATCTTACTGTGAAATTCCATCAGGCTATAAATTTAGCAAGTTTTCACTTAAATCTCCAGTGTTTTTCTCCTTAGTTGTTGCTTAAAGATGTGTTTCTGTGACATAAGCGTGTCTTTTAGAGCACAGGCCCCCTGAGCTCAAACCAAGGAACAGATGTAGATGTCACCCCGTAAACTGGGAGTGTTTCTCCTCTGTGCCTGATGGGAGCTGCTCTGAAAGCAAATTAGTGCAAACTCTGTAGATAATTATGAAAACTGAGCAAAATGTTGCTGGTGAGGAGTTATAGCTGGGCACAGCAACAACCGTGTGACAAGCTGAAGAAGTGTCGTGGGCTGCTCTGTAGAACTATTTCAGGCTTCTTAATTTGTTAATTATATATATTTTCTAGACCACTGCTCCTAAAAATACATTTAGTCTAGGCTCCATTGAAGTATTTATCTCTCATCAGTAGTGGACTAATAGAAAATGAAAACCCAGAAAACAAACTGTTGAGTTTTGGCTGTTTCATATAGAGATTACCTCTCTAGTTTTAGCTTCACTGAAACATGCAGAAGCCTAAGTGCCTTAAACTCAGCTGAATAAATCCATAAGTGATTTATAAATAAAAAGTTATGGACATTGACTTTCCTGTTATGGTGGTGGGTTTCAAATATGAAGTGCAAGTACTGTTAAATTTATGGCAGATACAGTTAATCATGTAATATTATGGTTTTGTTGTTTAGCTAAGGAAGATACAGGCACAGTAATATTTCAAAAGGGCTTCATAACACCAGGTGATCTGAAGCTTCTGTGTCACTTTCCTAGGGGAGAGAATTTTAGTATTCTGTCTCAGAAAGCTGTTGTATTGTGACTGTGCAGGTATCTAGAATAGAACATGTTGGTATAGAGAATAAATATACAACCTACCTGTGAGACTGTTCTCACATTGCTCTCCCATCAGGTGTCTTGGGGCATCTGGGAAGTCATGACTGTAAACCTTCAGGAGGGGTTTCACAGTCTCCCCTTAAAACTTATCAAAATGCATAAAAATGGTTATTAATAGGATCTGTAATCTTCAGAATAGCATTAGTTGTAGCTCTCATCTGTTACAGTAGTAGGAATATGTAAATTCATTGCAGTTTCAAGCATGGGACACAGACTTCCTAAGGTCACAAAGAGCTGCATGGAATCAGACTTGCTAGTTGTGGGGTGAGTTGGATGCACTGCTGCTCACCAGCTTGGGTTTCCCTTTAGTGAAAGAACAATAATGATACTTGGCTCACCTGTGAAGTAACTTCGTGCTCTAGTGATGAGCAGCGCATGTGACACCCTTCCTTCAACAAGCAGCAGACCTGAGGTAGGTACGTGTCCACCCCCTTTATTTCAGTGGTTTTGCTCAAGGAATGACTGACATCATATATGTGGTGCACAGGTATGTAGTGGCATGGCACTGTCTGCCTTATGCCCCTTATTTCCTGACCCAGCCCTCTGTCAAGCTGTAGTTTGGGTTTTCCCCACATAAACCATTGTTTGCTCCTTACAAGCTCTATTGTGGAGACACTGTTTTTTGACTCTTCGCTTTTGTCGTTTTATTTTTTGTGGCCAATCTGATAAGGTTGATAAACCTGCAAGCAGTGTGTGAGGAGAATTTCCTGGCATGAGCCGATGAATTGTTGAGATTGTTATCATTCTGTTCTACAGAAGCACCCTGTTTTATTTATACACCATTTGTCTTCAAGTTTCATTATGTGCCAAGAGGAAAAAAGACAGACTTCTCCTTCAAGTGGTTGCTTGTATGACCATTCATACTACGGGTGTGGGGACGCCTTGATACTTGAGACAAATACTTTTCTGCCCTAGCAGTGTTGGTAAGGGTACTCTCCTTCCCTCCCCTCCTGCCTGGTGCACGTGTTGTGTACTCATGGTTGGAGGACACTTTCACCCTTGTTCTTCTAACTGTCCACTTGAGCCAGGCATAACCAGATTTTCTTTTTAACTGCAGATTTGCTTTCCTGACTTTCTGCATAAGGGCTGTGGCTTTCTGTGGCTTTGAGCTGTTCCAGATGTGTTGGAGCTAGCGCTGACCATCCCATGAGTACTGCCAGTGTTTATGCTGTTCAGGAAAAAGGCGGTGGGAAGCATTTCGTGAGAAAGGTTTTAAGCCAGGAGTTTGCAAGAAGCATCAGCAGCTTAAGCTATTTTTTTCTGGATGGTTTTACTTTCCTCTTGACTCCATACTTCAAGGAGACTTAATCCCTATGCCGGGTCACCTCACCTAGATTTTTTTACATTGGAGGGAAAGGGAAAAGGAAAAGAAGGGGAAAATTTCCTGTAAATATTTGCAGCCCAAACTTCGAAAGAGCCATTTCCAGGGCTGGTATCTGTGTCACTTTAAGACCTCTTTAAATTCTCAGGTGTCTGGTATCTCTCACAGGAATTTAAGACTGGCACCAGCTCCAGAGATACAGTTGCCCAGAAAAGTTGAGTGGTGCCCTAAAACACTACTTGGCTGCAGCCCTTGGTGGATGCCTTGGAAGTCACTTTCCAGCAGGTCATTGCTTGGTTCAGTGAGTGCTTCATAGACAGTGGTGCCCTCCAGAGCTCACCCTAGGTTGTGGGTTCTGGCAGTTTAGATATTTTCACAGAGGTTCCATTTCTAATCCTTGTGCCTCTCCCAGGACCAGTGCCACCTCATGAAACAGCCTAAGATGGTCTGAGGCTCTGAATTTGGCTCAATCTTCCTTTGCTTCTTGGAGATACCTGTTGTAGGTGAAAAGAGAGGACTAGCCACAAGAGCTGATCCCCATCTCAGACTGGACAGAGAGTAGATCTTGTGGCCAACCCTGCTTTCCATCCCCTGTGATTAGAGAGCTTTTACTATCCTCCTGTAGCCAGAAGTCTTAGGTTGACAGGAGAAAGTCTGGCTTGGCTCCTGCCTGAGTAAGTCTGCAGATCAAATCCCTCTGTCCTAGCAAGGCCAGTTCTGGCATCGCTCTTGTCACGTACAAGGTAAGAGATTCTGCCCATTCGCCTTGGTTAATTGAGCAGGGCTCTCCTCAGGCTGCCTTTTCCTAGAGTACAGAGAGAGAAACAGAGAGAGAATGTCTCTGCACCTATATTGTGAAAAATTTGCACTCTGAGCAGTGAGCTGCCTTCAGTTTTGCATAAGGAGAATTTCTGCAGTATTATTGTCCTCTTCAGGTTGTTTCAAAGGGCTCCTCTTGGTTTTCTCAAGACACTTTGTAGTCTCTTCTTGTCCATTGTAACTTGAGTCAGTAAAAGCTTATAATTTGTTTTGCTACAGCAAGTTTTGCCAAAAATAACTAAGCAATTTACCAGTCGATCAAGTAGATGCTGATCAACACTGTTTCAGACCTGCTCACAGACTTCTAAATCAGCATCTCCACTCAAAGCTCCATTCATTGCCCTCAGTCCTGTGGTCCTCAGTGTTAAATCATGACTTTGCTTTTCTGTTGGGAGATACCCTAATTAACAGTAGGAATGAATGCCTGAGCCAAGTAATTAGATTCTCTACTTGGAGTTTAGTCATCGCTTTTCTGCAGGGACATGTTTCCTCCCTTTCGTTCTGGCACACACTTTGGTGTCTGAGCTTCTTAGTTAAAAGTCTGTCTGTGATCATCTTTGCTGCTGAAACACTTGTTTTTCTCCTCCATCCTGCAATGGTTAGAAACTTGCAGGAATTGGAAACATTTCCTTTCATTCTCTTTTAATTTTCCTCTCCCTATGCTATTTTAAAACCTCTCTCCTTGGGGGATATTTAAACTGGATTAGACATCCAGGAAGATCACATCGTTGAGCCAACAGCAACCATTCTGATGGCTGTCAAATCGATGACCAGGGTAAGCGATACATGCCCTTATAGCTGGCCCT
The DNA here is from genome assembly GCA_038380795.1 of Pyrocephalus nanus. Classification (NCBI taxonomy): domain Eukaryota; kingdom Metazoa; phylum Chordata; class Aves; order Passeriformes; family Tyrannidae; genus Pyrocephalus; species Pyrocephalus nanus. Next base: position 87,938,157 of record CM076260.1, on the reverse strand, counting down.
CCCTGCACTGTCTCTCTTGACAAAATTTGAATTTGCACTTGCTTTACTGTCTTATCTGAGGTGAGTTTCATTTATGCTAATTACTGTTCCTCCCAAAACTGCAGAGGTACATATCTGAATCATCCCTTTTTTTTTTTTTTTTTTTTTCTTGGAGATTGAGGAACCTTTTGGTTTTCTATTTGAACACTAGTAAACTGTTTGGGACCACCTTCCACCACAGAAGTCCAGGTCTCAGCTATTTTATCTAAAGGTTGCAAAATGAAAGAACTGGTTGTGATGCCACCTATAACAAAAGTGAAAGGATGAAAATATTAAATGTGCCTAAAATACCACTCAGCAAATTTTGGAAAACTCTGGTGAACTTGGTGACAAAAGCAGCTGGCTGGAGGTGTGGTTCCATCTTTACTGAAGAATATCCTGATATGGGGGTTTCCAGGAGTGGTGAGGTTTCAGCAAAGCAGTGCCCTGCTCATCCCTCTTCAGGGACTGCAAAATACTGCCCCACGTTATTTTCTCAGGTTCAGAGGGTAGCGGGGTTGTCTACCAGGTGAATAGTCTGTGGAAATGAATGTTGCTCCTGTAAAAGACATGCTGTGACCTATTCTGAAAATGCATTTAATCTGAGTGACTTTACTGGGGGGTGAAGTATATACATCTGCTCCAGACACAAGGTAAACAAAGTTTACAAAGCATGCCCCTGGGCACGGTGTAAATGGTTGCAGTAGTACTCTGATACATTGCAACTGGTATGGAGTGAATATGTGCCTTAACAGATATATACTTTTGTTAGCTAATTAATTATCTGAAAAATCTCAAGTTCACTGAAGTACTTGGAGAGGAAGCTTCTCTGTGCCAAAGCAATCTCTTTGAATGGATGAGGAAGAGACTGGAAAACTTTAAGCAAATGCCTTCACATAAAGGTTCTTCAGCTAGTCAGTAAATATGCAAAAGAAGTTTAAAACTTTCTTACAGTGTGTTCATGTACAGAATGACCTCTCAAAGCTGTATCCTCATTCTACAGCTTCCTTAACCTACTGTACTTGTGCATACATACATATATATATATATATATAAAATCCTCCCTTCCAGAACTTTTACTGTGCAGTTGTTGGTGGTCAGCATAGGCATTAGGCAAAAGTCAGACAATATGCTTGGCATGCATGTGATGGATCAACGGGGTTTTGGAACCTGGGGAAAAATGACAGGGCTGGGATTCCTTCAGTTGTGTTCGATCCAGACCTGGATCAGCACATCACCTGTAATTTTCTCTAGGTTAGCTTTTAGATCTAGAAATACAGAATTTGAAGCTGCAGGCTTTAATTTTTTATTTGTATTGTCTTGACTTAATTGCTTTATTCTACAGTGATTAAAGGCTGTTTTTTGACATGAGAAATTTTTAAGAGTTTACAATGGGAGCCTTAAGAAAAGCTGTGAGGGACTGTTTTGATTTTCTTTGGGAACTGTAGTAAGTAGACTCAGTGGACTGGGTTAGGCAGCACTGCTGGTCTGTGGGGCTGGGAAGCATTCACGGATTACCTTGTGGAGTGCACCCCACAGCCCTCACTCCCCAGTCAGCCAGCCTGTCAAATTATTGCAGCTTTTGAGCTCTGTGTTTGTGTGTTGTTTGCACAGAAGCTGCAACATGGGGAAGGTGGCCATAGATGGTGCAGACCCACCTCTTTCCTCAAAAAGTCCCACAGCATGGATGTGAGGTCACAGCTGCTCCACTGGCCCTTCTCTGTAAGGCCACAGTCTTTCAGGAATACAACTGTGCTTTGTTCCCTGTTGACATTAGATCACTCATCCAAATAAGAGATTTCTTGTTGTGTATTTGCTGAAGGAAAGTTTGAGTCTCCTTTATTCCTTGCTTACCGCATCTGGCTTGGGACCCTGTGCTATTTGGTGGCCTGTTACACTGCTATGTACTCATCCTCTGTCATATCATCATGTTGTGGGCTGACTCAGCTCGCTCTTTGTTCTCAGCAAACCAGCTGGGATAGCATGCTGGAGGTCCCTGTTGCTCCCAGGTCTTCTGTGTGTATTTGCACTCAAACTGTTTTAGGATAAGACACTTGGCCACCCTGGAGCATGTTTGTCAAAAGCAGTCATTAGTGGCCATGGCAAAGGCCTCACGCTCAGCTCACGCTGTGACAGTAGTGAGATGGCCAAAGATTCCAGCAAGGGAAAACAGATGCAGGGAATGCGGCAGGTTCGTTGTACAAACATCTCCCTCAGGGCACACCTTAGAGTTTTTTGATCATGGTCCCAGCAATCACTCGTGCAAGGGAAAGGCTCTTCAGCTTCTCAAAGCTGATTAAAATGGGTTGTGCTAACATGGAGCATGGGAATTCACTCACACTTGTCTTCACTTGAACAAGGTCCTGCGTGTCCGTGTGCTTGTTGTGTGTAATTATGACTAAAAATGTAGACATATTTGAAAACTAACTTGGATTTCTTTTTTTGTTGAAGCTGGCACGGAGACAAACAGTGTAAGTAATTCACTGCCTTTTTCTTTCATATCACGATTGTTGAAATTTAGACAGACCAGATCTGCTGTTCTGGTGATAATGCTTGCCGATTGGGATTTGTTTGGTTGGTTTTTTAATTTATTTAGTTAAGATTTATTTATTTATTTATTTAAGTTATTTTGCCTGGATACAGAGAGGAAAACCTTCAGAAACTGTTTCTTTTAAATATTATAAATTAGTATACGTTGTGACATTAGAGCTTTATACTGCGCACTGGGACATACCCACATTCCCATTCACAGTGTGATTACTCACTTTGGGATGGACTCTCCCATTTGTAAATTCAATTTATTGTGTGAAATGGTAATGTCCCTCAATGGCAACACCTGAAAGATTTATAAACTGTAAAGAGACAGATAAAAACTAGTGAGAGTACTGTAGTGCCTTGTGTTGTAGAAGGTAAAGAAGAAAAATCTAATAACCAATCTTTCTGTTATCAGAGTGAGATATAATAGTCAGATAGGTATCATATTTATATTGAATTTTGTTTGTGATAATGAAGAAAGTCAGACTGATCTAACCTTGGTTACTTCTGAGGAGACAAAACTCCAATAGTGTGTTTTTCGGATTTGAGGGATTTAAAGTGTTTTTTTTTAAAGTAATCTACATTATTTGCAGATTTTTGAAGTCTTTCCTGAAGCAAGAGAGGCCTGAAAATAATGAATTTATCACATAAAAATTATATTTAACTCCAGGCTTGATACCTTAAAGAGCAGAATCTGGATAATTACATTAATAGTTACTCTTAGAGATTTATTGAATGCTTTGAAGTAGAGGAGAAAATATTCTGCGAAGTGTGTCGATAAACAGAGATACAGTGCTGGTGTAGGATTGCTCTTGACCCTCTTATGGTCAACAGCTACATGATCTGAATGCTGTCAACAGCTTGCTTTTCTTTTTTCCCCTGAATTCAGAGACAATTAAAATCCACACACATCCAAGCTTCTTTGAGAAACCTTAACAGAAGCTGGGGAGTGCTGAATGGGTGCAGATTTTATTGCTTCAGCAAAGTCAGTCTGTTACCATGATGTCCAGAAGCTCTGAGGAACTCACCTCCCATTGGTGCCTTGGAACAGCCTCTCTCAAAGCTCCAAGTTTTCTTTGCTTGTCAGGTGTTTGATTCCAGCAAGGCAAAATCACATTCTGGACAAATGTGATGGGGGAAAATGACCCAACTTGGTAGCTGTTGTACCTAACCAGCTTTTTGAGCTACTAGAAGAAGTAGTAAGCTTTCCAGAGAGGTCATTTTGCTATCAGAGGGAACTGGAAAGCATCATATACACTTAGGTGTTAATTTAGGCTATTCCTCCCTGCCCCACCTCAGTTTAACTGACTGTTCAAAACTGCTAAGACCCAAAATGTTGGGGCAGTTGCCCAGTGGACAAGGAGCATTGCAGTTCAGCTGGCCATCAGATATAATTGCTCCTTGCTCTTAATCCTCCCCCTTGAGAGGACCCTGGATCCCTCCTCTGGACTGACAGGTCCATCTGATCCATGCAGTAGGTACAGGCCAGCTTTCTTCTCTACTGTGTGCTTCCTGGAAGGCCTCTGAACCATGAAGGTTTCATGCCAGCCCCATCCAAAGAGTTCCCAGATGCATGTCAGGAAATGAGCCAAGCACAAGACTTTGCTTCACTGCTTCTTCCAGTGTCTTGGGAGCCTTGAGCCACAGTTGCTGTCAAAGGTTCTCTCTGCTTGAGAGTTTACTTCAACAGTTATTTTCTCAATTTTTTTTGCTGTTCCCACCTTCTGAGCATTTATTTTATTCTTTAGAAAGTTGTAATTGTATCAGTGAGTTTTATTTCCCCTGTAAATTAGAAAGGAAGGGACAAATGACAGAGGTAGTTATGCCTCCATCACTGGTCCAAAGCCTGCCCTGACAGTGAAGGACTTACAGTTGCATCTATAACACTTATGTTTCATGGATAATGGATCTTCTAGTACTGACCAGACTTTTAATATCAGAACCTAAATTTGTCAGAAAACATGATTTCCCTTTCAGTTGAACACGTACAGCTGTTGCAAACACTGCTGCATGCTGGTACCAAAAAATACCACATTTTTCTCCTACAGTTTGAACGGGAAATAATTGTGGTTTCTCATATCCCACTTTGAAGCAGTGGGTTTTTATAGCTGGCTGACTTCAATAACTGTAATTGTACGTGCAGTCCTGCTCCAGCTGTGCACCGGGCACCATGAGTCACTGTCCAAAACCATCCCTTAGGTTCAAACCACACTTACAGAGCTGATTCTAAAATACTCCTGAATATCTACAGCTCCATTATTGGGAAGTCCCCTTCTGGTCAGGAAGGCCACTGTTGTGGCCACCTCAGATGGTTTTCCTGGAGCTCGCATAGGCATATCCTACATTTCAGGCTCCCAAGTCAGAGCCAGGGACAGAGGAGCAGGCTGTCCCCAGGGACCAGTGGCCCAGCCAGTGCTGGGCACATGTGGTGATCTCACCCCTGAGCACAGTGGACAATGTGTGTGTCACATGCAGGCCACTGTGTGAGTCACCACTGTCATCCTCAACCCTTTCCTGAGGGCATGTGCCAGCCTGGGGCGCTTCCCCACCTCTGTTGCTCACGCCCTTCATGCAGAGCTATGAGCAGCTTCTGCCTTTTTGTTCTGCTCTTTGTTGCTCTCACTCCAGCATTTTTCCTAGTAGGTTAATTTGCTATAAACACAACCAAGGAATTTGGCCACTTTTTCAGAAGAAGCCACTGTTTAAATACCTTTGTAAATCACACCAGGCTCTATAAGTTCCTTTCCATCAGCAAAACTCAGATCAGTTTATTGAATAGCTCAGTATTACCTGGTGGGGCTATTAAAAATAAAGACACTGAGGTGGAAAAGTGATATTCGCTTCATCTTGACAAGTGGCCAGTAAGAAAGCTGGAGAAAAGTTTATCCACTTCCAGCTCTCTTCCCAGAAGCTTCTGCCATGCTGTAAATAAAGTTTAAATACTTAAATATTTTTAAAACTACTTTAAAATAATTATAATAAATGCCTTCTTATTTCATACATTTCCTGCCCACATAGCATATTTACATATTACACGTCGTTGGAAGGTATTATTAGAGATCCCTGTTCAGGCACCTGACTCATAGCACCTTTAGCTTGCCACCATAAATAGGCATGTTTGACTGAGACTGTTCATGACGTGATGCCTTAGCCTGTGCATCGAAGGTGCACTCTGCTACCGACTGCTAGGGCAGACTTCAGAATCAGACTTCTTTTCCATAGCAAAAGCCTGCTTGACTGACTCCCAGCAGATGTGTGTACAGGCTTTGGCCTTGAGCCTGACCCTCAGTCTGTTGCTGGTCTCATCAGGTCAGGTGAAGATCACCTTCAAGTCAAAGCACCCATGAGACATCCTCTAAGTGAAGCGTGGTGAGACCCAGTGGATCTGTCACTGCAGCACCAACACAGCTGTCCACCCTGCCTGCCTGGCCATGTCAGCAGTGCTGGAGGCCACCTGCTTGTGCTCTGGGAGGTGCTTGATGGCAGAGCACCAGGTCTGTGCAAACCAAGGCAGAAGGCAGACACTTCAGTCTGATTTTCTTATGTGCTGAGGCATGTAGGAGATGGAGAAAGCATAGTTTGAAGGTATCTCAAGGAGCTGGGTCTGGAAATGCACTCTGTAGCCCTACTACTGCCTGTACTAATGTGTATTTGAATTTGCAAATACAGGACTTTATCAAAGAAATGTCAAATCTCCCTTGCCTCAGCTGGGACCATGGCTTAGGTGCTACATGGGTTATCTAATGCTTTGGGAGGTCCTTGACTATATTTGTGTGAATTGTACCTACTCAGGAGGACAAGATCTGGCAGGATGAGACTCAGACAAATCCACTGGGCAGCCCTGAACCATATCTCGAGTAAGACTTTCCAAAATTGTTGTAATTCCCTTAGCAGGGGCAGGGTACATGCACTATAGCATATGTGTGCCTTGGATTCCCAGTTTCCTGGTAAGCCTGAGTGGATTTACTGCATGGCAGTTTCAGCCACTGCTGGACACATAGAAGTCCTGGGAAAACATGGACAGTAGTTGTCCAGAAGCTCTGACTAGGAAAGAGAGATATTTTTTCCTAGAGGATGCTGAGTATATTTGACCCATAAGTGCACCCCTGGGTCCAATACACTTTCCTGGGTGATGTGAGATTTTATAACTCATCAGATCTGATCCAGTTGTTGGACTGTAAAGAAGTGTTCACTGTGGACTCTTGAGATCAGCAGCAGTTCTGGAAGGTTGCTGAACTTGATCTCTCTCTATTGACAGAGTGACATCCATATAGGATGTACAGTAGGATGTGGTTACTCAAGCAGACTAGCCACATTCTTGAAGGAGGCTGCAGGCAGAGGGAACCTTAATTTTAGTTATGGAACATGGAATCACTTACCTTCTTGTGTAACTCTTAAAAGGGAAGGAGAGCACAATCATTTTGTGTAGTCCTTTGTGGAAGCATTGGAATCAACTGAGTTGTCCTTCAAGCAGCCAAATGGTACGAGTGTCAACTGGACAAATTAAGTACTGGGGAGAACTTACAGTCGAAAATGGCCTGACCTTGTGCCACTGTCTCTGAAACTGCACGTGAAAATCAGGGGACTTCTGTATCCTTAACATGGTCTTTACTGGGTTTTTGCAGAACAGCAATCTATCTGATGAATGATATGATAAAATTCTGTCTAGCAAAAGCTGCTGCCAACGTTTTAAAATATTTACCAAATCCTCTTCCCATTAAAACAGTCTTGTTAGAGTTGTCTGTTCCAAACAGAACGATATTTTACTGTTCTTAGTTATGTGGTTTTCCTCCTCAGATTTCTGTGAAAGCATGTGTTTCACAAGGCATATCAAAGTTGTCTCATGGGCATAAACATGTAAACAACAAGCATGTTGTTTTCTTGAAATCCCTTGTAAAATGGCTAACCGTGTTGCCTTAACCATGCAGACAGTTTTCAGATGCATAAGGGGAAAGAAGGATTTTGCAGACACGCCAAGCATGTGGCTAGGGGATATCTGAGCTGTGCCTGTGGCTCTGCCCATCAGGAAGTGACCCAAATGTGCTTTCTATGCCTGTTTCCCCATTTGGGAGAAAACTTTACTGTGTAAGTGATCTGAGTTTGGCTAATGAAAAATGTAACACAAGGTCCACATGTTGCTAGGTTGGCTCCAGAGGTCCAGCCATACCTGCTGGTGTGATATGTAATCCTAGTTTATCCTCCTGGGAAGAGTTTGCTGCAGCACTACAGGGTGTGAAATTTCTCCCTTGCACTGGCTCCACACTGAGCTCTCTCTCCTCAATGCAGCCAATACACATACAGAGAACAAGCTCACTTATTCCTTGCTTGGTTGTTTAGGGTGAATCATTAACTAAGCACTTGCGTCTGACAAAGCAAAAATGTTTGTTGAGTGCTTTTTGCAGTCTGTATGAATACTTTGCCTTCTGCAGAAGGTATGGCTTCCCTCTCCCCTGGAATGAAAGCACCAGAGTCCCTCTGCTCACTGCTATGCTTTAACCAGACCTGAAATGTGTGTGTGTGTGTGTATATATATATATACATACTGAAATATATGTATGTTCTGTGTTGCTTCTGCTTTGTGGGTGAGGAAAGAAGATGGTCGGTGTGTCCTGAAGAGATGAGTTAAGAGGTATGTTAATTTTTCCTTGGATTCCTCCTTTCTAGCCACTTGAATTTTTTTGGTAAAAGGAATAATAATCCTTTTCCTAGCAGCACTTAATGAACTGAAATAATTATCTAGGGTGATGATGACATACCTGTTTTCAATATATGGTAAATTACTCCTGCGATCCCATGCCAAAGGGCTGCCTAGTCTGCTGAAGATCAGGGAGGAGTTACCTTTGTGTGAAAGGTGAGGGTTTTTTGTCTAATGGCCACTTTGGGTGTTTCCTGCACAGATCTTTCTGCTTGCCTTTAAACCGTTTCCTTGGTGTGCTGGGCTGTAAAATCCCTGGGAGCAATGATGAAGGAACAGCATGGTCTAGATAAACTCTTCTTAACAAGCTAATTCAGATAAAGGTTGAGTGGCTTTGTCCTTTCTCCATGAGCCAAGACTGAAGAATTACTGAAATGTTGCAACATTATCAATCGGGTGAGTGCTTTCATTGTAAATCTGTAAATCCTCTTAACCCCTACTTGTAAGAGATGAATGGGAGCCCGGCAGCCCACCTAATCATAGACCATCGCTCCTGTTCATGCCAGAGATGAAATGAAAATACTGATTCCTCCCTTTTCAGTGCAAAAGCATTTATCTGCCAGTGTTCAAACATGACAGAAGACGACTGTTCTGGATAATTGACTAATATAGTTAAAATACATCAGTGTGAACAGATGTTCTTGTCTGCACCTTTAAAGTGAATGGCCTTGATTTTGCAGCAAAGTCAGTGAGATGGCACCTGAATGCAAGGGTTTGGGTTTGTGAAACTTTGCAGAATGAGAGCCTATATATATGTTTCTTCCAGAAACTCTCCCTATACTGCACACGCACCTCATTTAGGGAGTTTTACTGAGACAGCACATTTAAGGCTTCGTTATTAGGGGATGTCTGCAATGAGATTGTCTGTTTGACATTTAATTCTTCCAGCTGTGCATCTATGTATTGTAAATGCCCTGATTTATTTGGTTGCAATTTGTTTTCTGCAGCATCCTCTTGCCTGCTAAGCACTTGTGATGCTGACGTTGAACCCAGGCTGTGTGGCAGATGGGGCTGTGTTGTCTCAGAAAAATATGGAAATCTATGGAGTTGTCAGATGGAATGCTGGTCTCTCCAGACCACCCTTGGCTCCGTACCTTCATCATCCAGCTGTGGAGGAGCTGTGCAGGCATAACTGGCCAAGGTACTGTGTGAGCACAAGCTGCATTCCTGCAGTTCTGCAGGAGGTAGGGACATCTTGCCTGCAGCAGAAATAGCAGGTAACTGCAATTCTCAGAAGTCTTTAGTGAGCCCTTAACTGCAGTTTTTCCTAGCTCTGTAACTTAGCCAAAGTTGGGTAGATTTTAATAGGAATAGACACATTTCTACCACAAGAGCCAGCTCTCTGCCAAATTTCAAAATTCCCCTTCTGAAGCTATAGATCTTCGTATAAAAAGTTGCCTGGATTTACTTAACATATGCCAAGCAGTATATTTTTCCTTTAATAATATTCCTGGAAATGTCTGAATTGTTTTGGCTAACACAGGTGCCAAACGGTTTGGAATCAAATTGTCAAGTCCTACAGTTTGCCAGAGTTGAATAACGCACCATTTTCTGTTGTTGACGCTGGGGAAGGCTGAGCACCACAGCAGCAGGAAGGGGAGGTGGCACAGCAGGAAAGGGAGGTGGCACAGCAAACCAACACCAACCAACAAGTGCTTCTTTTAGGAAACTGTGATCTTAAAGCCAGCAAGGAACATCCTTGGGCTCATGTGCTCTGTGGTTTGTACCTTAATCTTAACTAATTAACATGGCAACCCAGAGGCACCAGTGCTCCTTATAGCTACCTTGAACTGCTTAAATTTGCCCTTTAAATCACCCAGGCTCCCTCCTCCCTACCTGTATTGCTCTTGTATTGGGCTTAAGGCTGCATCTATACGTGGAATCTATAGGTGTATACTGGAGTTTGGCATGAAGCCATTTGTATTGCCAACTTGGTGCTCATTTCCCACCTTGCAAGTCCATCTGCAGAATCATTCTGTGACAAACAAAAGTGTCCCCCATGGACACTTTTTCACCATATGGTTGTATTTTTTAAGTTAAAGCCTCACAGGGCTATAAAGTGAATGAGGACAAGGCTCCTTCCCTCTTCTTTGCTCTGTGTCCTGCCTCCTTTCTGTTTTTAGGACCCAAGGAACAGGAACATGAAGCTCCTGTTCTCCTTCCTTCTTGAATATAATGCTTTGGCACATAAATGGGCTGGGAAAAGCTGTGACTTCCCTTACTTCTGGGGGAAGTTGGCTTTATCTCAGACTATTATTTTGGGGGTAGAGATGAAAAGATGAAGTTCCTGTCTCTAAAATTTCTTGGTATTTTAAAAGGAAAATGAATGTAAGAATGACTGCACAAGCAAACCTGTTGCACTCTTAAAAATTTAAATGATGTGCCCGTTTAACTCCGCACCCCCAGTTAGATTATCATGCCCTTTCCAAATTTGTGCTGTGCAAGTCCTTTCCATGCCCTCACTTGCTACTCAGCCATTTTTCTCAAATGATACCAGTACCAGAGCATGGGCCCAGCACTTCTATGAGCTGCAGAGCTGAGAATGTCTCTTTTTACAGATACATTGTTCATGTGCTGTGGCTTTGGGCACAGGGTACATCATTGTTAGTGTGGGGCTAATAATAGACTCTAAAGACAATTTCAGAAGTTGCTTTACCTTTCCCCAGGGAACAGGACATATCTTTTTATTTCTACCTTCAGATACACAATCCACTTGTGGGCTTGACTGCATAGCAAATGCAGGGTGGAAGTCATCCTTGCTTATGTAGATTTTTTTTTTTCCTCTCTTTTGTTTTGCTTTGCACTCTGTTGCTTTCTGCCTGTTTTCTCCAAGGCTGGTGATTTCATGCAAATTATTGCTCATAACCAAAGTACGGTAATGGGCAAGCAGCAACTGCTGTGTTAGGTAGCCCAAGCTGACCCTGCCACTGTTTTGGTGGGAGAAAGAAGCTGTTTCAGAGGAGCACAGCCGTCCTGGGCTTTGTGCACACAAGGGCTGCTCAGAGCAGCCCCTTGACCCCACGCTGTGTGACCTCTGCCACTCTGACTGATAACAATGAGCACAGTTTGTGTTGGGGCTTTGTTATCCTCTCCACAGAGAGAGCACTAAACTGCAGAATGACTAAGTGCCTTTTCAAAGGCCACATAATGAATCAGTGAATGAACAACAACCCCCAGCAGCTCCAGGCCCCCTTCTCTCTGCAAAACAGTGCCTCTTTCCCCGTATGAAGTCTGCACGTAGTATAGGTTGCATACAGAATTATGTATTTCAAAAGAAATTTGAATATTAATATTTATATTGCAGCGATGCCACTGTCCTCCGGGGTCTGTAAATAGCAGCACCACAACAATGTGAATTATTCCCTTTTTGCAAAACCCTGGCCAATGAAATAGCTTGTCAATACAAAGTAAAATTACTGCACAAAAGTTTGACAGCTACCTTCATTACATATGCCAATCAAAGGATCTTAAAGGCTTTATTGTCACTGTACAGTGCCTGAACAATCTGCTAGCCCAATATGCCGCAAAGTTATTTTCTCCCTACTCCTTTCATTTAAAAAATAGCCACCAATAACTTTTGACAAACAGTCTGAGAAAACTGCACGAACAGCAAAGAAATCTTAGATTTTCTTGGGTGTCTGTGGGCTGGAGCCATTCCTCTCACTGGGCTATGCTAACATATTGCAGTGCTTACAGTAGAGGGGATCTGGTCACAAACACGGAACACACAAATTGTTGCACGAAACCCAGGGCAGGCTGGGGCTGTGGGGCTGGCATGGGGAGCTAGGGAGGAAAGGTTATGATAAAGAGAAACGACTTGAATCGGTTTTTGGTTAAGTTTCTTATTGCTTTTGCCGAGTATCGGATATCGAAGCTCCTCTGTCCCAGGTCTCCCCCAGGTTAGGCTGGGCTCGTTTTGATGAGCTCTTGCTCTCAGTAGACCACCCCACAGCTTGGGAGTGTGTGTGTGGAGCTGTGTTTGGGTTTGATTCCCTTTTTCCAGCTCGCTGCCCTCCCCTATCGTGTCGGAGCCCAGCTGTCAGCTCCGGCTCGCTGTGGTGCAGTAGGGCCGGGCGGCAGCGGGGCTGTGCCCCGGGAGGCGAGTCCGCCCGCCCGGCCTCCCACACAGGCCGTGCTGCCGCGGGCGGCCCGGCCGGAGGGTCGCCCAGGGCCGGGGTTTGCCCGGGTTTGAGGGCTCGGCAGGCACCGCCGTGCGGTCCCAGCGCCGGGCCGGCAGCCGCGAGAGGGAGCAGCCGCAGCCGAGCCAGGGCCCGCCGTCCCCGGGACCCCCCGGCAGTGACCGGCGGGCTGCGCCCAAAGGCCGCCTCCCCCTTCCCGAGGAGAAAGGGGGTCATGCCGGCGGGTGGAGGGAGGTGATCCTGCCCCTTCGATCGGCCCTGGTGAGGCCGCGTCTGGGGTGCTGTGTCCGGTTCTGGGCTCCTCAGTACGAGAGAGACATGGAGCTCCGGGTCCGGCGGAGGGCTATGAGGATAATTAGGGGACTGGAGCACCACATGGATGAGGAAAGGCTGAGGGAGCTGAGCCCGTTCAGCCTTAAGAAGAGGCGACTGAGAGGGAACCTCATCAATGTCCTTAAGTATCTGAAGGGGAGGGAGGGTACCCAGAAGATGGAGCCAGGCTGTTCTCGGGGGTGCTGAGCAGTAGGACAAGAGGCAATGGGCAGAAGGTGATGCCCAGGAAGTTCCACCTGAAGATGAGGAAGAACTCTGGTGTGCGGGTGACTGTGCATTGGAACAGGCTGTCTGGAGAGGTTGTGGAGTCTTTCTCTTTGGAGATACTCAAAAGCCATCTGGACGCGAGCCTCAGTAACATGCTCTCGAGGACCCTTGCTCAACCAGGGACTAGATGATTCCAGTGGTCCCTTTCCAATCTTAACCATTCCGTGAAAGTGTGACATTGTGATCTTGTGCTGTGACAGACCATACCAAATCTGATTTGTGAGGGTGTCGTAACTTGACCATCTTTGTTCTGAGGTGGAATCTAGATTAAATTTCCCAGTTCAAAATGGTTTGGATGTTGGTTGTTTCCTCTAAGTGGTCAGCTTAGTTCTTAGTGTGTGCTGGTGTGTGGCTTTCCTCTCAGACTCTGATCACAAGCACCTCAGCAGCAGCAAAACCTTAGGAGCTTGCTTCCTGCATGCACCTCTGCCTGAGCCCTTGTGACAGCTGCTTTTGGGATGAGATGGGCTAAAGGGCACCTTTCACCTGCTGGCCTAAAAGTGTGAAGAACAGCCCTGCTCTTGTGTTTGGGAGGGAACCATGGGAATGCTCTGTGAAGATGCACACAGAGGAGATATTGCAACAGGAGTGCTGATCGTGACAACTAGTGACTACTGAAAAAGCCTGGTGAATAAATGGAAAAATGGAAACTTTGAAAGAATTGAGGTGTTAATTCATGTGCTGAGAAAGCTGTGCTGCCCACTCACCATCCCAAAAATTGCGTGACATTTCCCTGAGGTGTGCTGCTTGCTGCTGCATCATGGGCATGTGTTTGATCACAGGCAAAATTAAACATGTTTTGTAATCAATAGACTCTACAAGTAACTTCAAGGCACACAGGAGTAAAAAGGCATAGACTGACACTTCTCACAGTGTTGAATTTTATATTTTATGGTATGTTCTCTCCCCATGCAGCATTACCCTCTTTTTGAGGTCTTGTGCAGAGCTCTTTTATTAGTGTTTTTATCACTGGTGTGACAATGGCATAGAAGTCTTTCTGTGCAGTTTGTGGTGAGCACCAAATGTTGTGCAACAGAGTGTCTGTTATCTGTGACAGAGCTGATTGCCAAAATGAAAACTAACTTTCATTTCAGCTTTTAAAGACTGGACTCATCTGAACATAATTAGGTGATGCTGACAGGATGCAAAAGACTCTTTGTAAGCCAAGTGGGCTATGCTTTTCTTGCTAGTCCAACTCTGGCCAAGGACAGGCTTTGTAGTGTGTGGGTGCAATGATAAAGACAATTCAAACACTTTTTCCTACTGTGGTAGGGCTAGGAGCTCGAGTTGCTGTGCTTGTGGCTGTGCACCGAAAAAAAAAAATCCTGCCCAAGTCTGAAGCCTCAGCCATGAGCACCGCTGCTTCATCTTGTTCATTCTGACCCTAAAGGAAACCGTTCTGAAGGAGTGTGGTGCCCAGCCCCTCCACTTCTGTGAACGTGGAGGTAGTGGCGACTTCCCAGGGGAAAAAACCTGTCTGTGGTGCTTGCCTGTCTCGCTTCTCCGCCTAGTGGGAAAATGTTATGACTCCCTCTGTTTGGATGATTGCTCACGCTTCTGCACCCGCAGACTTCATCTGTAAACTCTTAGCAGAAAATATGCACTGATGCTGGGATGGCTTTTGCCAGCTAGGAGCTGTTTTCCAGTGTGTCACTCACTTGTAGTTGGTATGTGGAACTGCTGTGGTATTTTATCAATGTTTAATGTGACCTAATTGTGTACTTCCACTGTCTGGGAGGATCAGCTCTTCTGGTGTGACAGTTGCCATAAAATCGGTGGCATTCAGGAGCCTCTCTGGTGTTTGCAGCTGGGTGCAAGGCACAGGCTCCTTGATTTTGCTGTATTAGCCCAGCAAAACATTGCAGGGCTGTGTGTGCAGCCAAATGCTTTATGTTGCGCCTGGTAATGGCTTGTCAATATTTGAAAGAATTAAAATAACCTCCAGCTGTTTAATTTGCTCTTGGGGGAAAAAAACCTAAACTTCCTAATAATCTTCATATTTACTTGGCACATTTGGTTTGAAGCAGATGGAGTTGACGGATTGATCTACAGAATAAATGACAAAGCAAGAGAAGAAAAAGTGTATGAGTGGCTGTACTATTAGAGGGGAAGGCATTTTTGCCACGAGCGCCTCACTACAGGCCTTTTTAGTGTTGTGTTTTGTTGTTGGGTTTGTTTTTTGTTTGTTTGGTTTTTTGTGGTGTTTGTTTGTTTGTTTGTTTGTTTGTTAAGTCAGCTTATTGGATCTACTGCCCACCAATTTATTCCTTAGAGCACAGCCAGCTGTTTAGCTCTCACTATCACCTACATGGAGGGGAAGGTGCAGAGCTGTAAGAAAGAGAGGGGCTGAGGTGGCCCCTCCCTCTCAGCCATGCTGTGCCTTCCTTGCCCACTCCAAATTTGTGGTGCAGGAGCCTCCCCACTGCACCAGCCATCTCCTCCCAGCAGCCAGACCGGTGAGTCCCTGTGTCCTTTTGGGTGGGCTGGGATATGGTCCTTCCTGAGCCACTGCTGCTTCAGGCACTGGCGCTGGGCAGAGCTGGGTTGTCCAGGCAGGCTGGCGCTGAGGCTGTGCCCTCCCTGCCAGGACCACGCACGCCTCTGCCCTGGCAGGCAGCTGGCAAGTTGCAAAATACAGCTCAACGCTGTAGGTTTTTAATATTAACTTGCGTAGCTATCCTGGAAAGGGTTAGAAATCAGTTCTGGAAAAGCCTGCAGTAGTTTTTGTTGAAGAGTTCTGCTGTGTCCTTATTTATAAGAGTCAAGATATCATGTTAACCCATTCAGTAGGGAGAATGATTGTAAATAATCTCATAAATGACATACGCAGACTTATAGATTGAATAGGTTCAGTTGCAAGTTCTGAGACTTAAATTGAGGAAATATCAGAAATAAGGTTTCTGCTTAATATTTTGTATGTCATGTGGTTTGTTTGATCAGGCAATTGGACTAGATGAACATTGTAGGTCCTCCTCAACTGCAATACACTATTCCATGTTCCTGATCGCACACTTTTCTTCTACAGGGTCACAGATTTGCTTACCACCCCTGCCCCAGGTGCTCCCACCACTTTTCACTGTAGTGGGTGTTGCTCAGGGGAGGAATCAGAGGCAGGTTTATACCCACTAGGCTCTACTCCATGGCCTCGGGGCCAGGCATGGCTGCAGGAGCACTGTGGAGGGCATACTGGTTTTGGCAGCTGAACGGTGTCAGGAAAAGCAGGCTTCTCTTGCTTGCCACATGTTTCCAGGGGACTGCTGAATAAGTCAGGGAAGCCAAAGCAAGACTTCCTTTTGGGCTCAGAAAGGTCTGTTGTACCAGACAGCGCTAAAGAAGCTGTCCCTGCCCAGAGGGTAATCCAAAGAGACTTGCAAGAAATGTCCTGTGCCAGGTCCTCAGGGAAATGAGCGTTGTGGCAGTGCTGCAGGGGTGGGGAGATGTTGTCAGACCACTGGCATGCATCATCCCCTGGGGCCTGTTTGCTCAGAGCATGGTGCACTGATTCACTGACCATTCTTGAGACTGTCATGCTCCTCCACAACTTCGTCTACTGTGTTTCAGAAAAACTTAAAAGCTACAAGAGATTTTTCACATCCCATTGTGTCCTGCATCATAAATAAAAAGGTCTAATCTCCATTGCAAGCTAAGTGAGTCTAAACAAGCTGCTCTTCTACTGTATCAAGGAATACTTAGAAACACTCTATTAGTCTCAAGCTGGAATTTGGAGTGCCAGCCTACAGAACTCATCATTTTCATTTTAACAGGTGTCCAGATGTTGATGATGTCAATGCTGGGACCTTGCAGTACTCAAACCACTGCTTCCATCTTAGCAAACAGAGGTTTAGACCATTTCTGAGATCTTCTGATGCAGTGAGAAGAGGATCCTGGAAGTCACAACTGGAGAGAGGGAGATCCCGGAGGGACATCATCACCAAAGGATGATGATCTCTGCTTTTCACCAGCTGCCAGCACGTCTGATCCATGCTGGCTGGGCAGGGCAATGCCTTCTTCATACAAGTCAGAAGAACAGGGAAAGCTTAATTGCCTGATAAAGTTGTTAAGTGTGTCGTTCTCAACTGAACCAAGAGGTATCAGCTCCAAACTTTGAGTGATAAAGTCAGAAGCTTCAAAGCCAGGAGCTTGTGTTGTTCCTCCCTAGCAGAAGAGAAGCGGGATTAAAATAGAGATTAGTCCACACCATATCTTTGAAGCTTAGATGCATGCCCATAGCTGTGGTTCTGAACTGCTTCTCAAGCTGGAAAGCATGTGGATGGGAAATCTTGCAAAATACCAGATCTCATAGGATTTCTGCCACTTAAAAATTAATCATGTTGCAAGATCTGGGCACTGCCAAGACTCAGTTCTATTTTAAAGTGGGGACTTACTTTTAAAATGAGCCTAGCCATGAATTTGAACTGGGTCTTTGCATAGTACCTTTTCCAGATGCTACAATAACACCTGTTAGTGTAGCTGTAAGTGAAAAGTACTGAGCATTTTTTAAAATGTGCAAAAGTACTGTATCCCCAGTACTGAGGCACAGCATAGTTTCTCCTGGCACTGCTTGTGCTTATGGGACTTGTGGTAGCATATCTAGTGCAGAGCAAGTGCCTGTTATGCAAGCGAGAGCCACGGCCAGCGTGGCCCATCCCGACGTGCGGCCCCTTTGGTTGTTAAGGAAAATTCATTTTATTCTCTTTGTGGGCTATTTCTTTTACTTATTTTGTATTGCTTTCAGTTGAAATGCAAATATTTAGAGGAACATTTTGATGGCACTGTGTTTTCTTAGTTATTTATTATTAAGTGACTTTTTGCAAAGGTTTTTTGGGTGGTTTGGTGTCCTTCAGGCCATGCCCTAACATAGTTGAAAGAACTTGAAGCACACGAGCCCTTGGGAATATCAGAGTGAGACCAATCCGGTTAGATTATAGCCTGTGTGAATTCAATCCCTTGTATAGTGCGTTGCAGCAAAGCCTGTGGCTGTGCTGTAGGTGCAGAAGAGCTGTGCAATGTGCCAGTAGCCCTGCACCTTAAGACCTCTTGGCCCAGCATGAACTGTGAGTGCTTTTCACCATGGCCTCATCAGGTGTGGGGTGATGTTTGTGGGGATGGCAAAAAGGGCATTCCTTGCTGGAGGCAGTCCGTGCCAAATCCCACTCCCAGCTTAAATATTTTGGAAGCAATAGGACTTTTCAATAGCATGGGTAAAATTGTGGGCCAATTTAAACCGGGCAAAACAGACCATTTCAGAATCTCGTCTTGGTAATGACAGAGAGGTCTTCTTTGATTGCAAAGAAATGTCTAATTGCATCAGACATACTGTCAAAAAAGTCTATATCTGGACAAAGTTATAAACAGCTGAAAATAGTAGTATGTGAAAGGACATACCAGGCAGCTTGTGATAACAGGGGGCCCTACCACCATCTGCCATAATTCTTTGATATAATCAATTGGTTGAATGCTTAGCATATCATCTCCCGAACTCTATTAATATTTCTGTTGTTTACTTTTCAGAGGGTCAAATACTAAATGCATTTAGGGGTGCAGATTTGGTGTCTACAGCCCCTTTCCACCAGTATTATAAATGTTGTGGTGCTTCAGCTTTGCATGCCTTCAACTAAAATTAATTGGCCCTGTTCAAGAAATCTCTTAAACACAGACTTAAACTCTCCTGGATGTCCTTGTGACCTACCCAGGTAAGATTTTAAATTAAACCTAAGTTTCTTTGCATTCATTAGTATATTTTAGCATGTATTTATTACATTCATGTGCTATAGCATTAGAATGAAACTTGGAGTTTTGCTGAACATGGACGCAAATTTGGTCATTTTCTTATTTTAGGTATTACAGCTTTTTGGGCCATTTTGAAGTAGGTGTTGTGCACAAAATTATGGTGTTCTGTATAATCTATTTCTGTACGAAAAGGAACATATTTTCCTACCTATTATGGAATGCTGTGATGCAGAGGACAGTTTATTTCTAGCTGTATTTTTTTTCCTAGCCCTTTTTTTAGTGCTGTCAGTCTTGTCCTGTGTTATTAGGACAGTTTTCAACACCGCCCACTCTTACTTGTAGAGCAATGAGATAATGTAATTTTTCATTTTTTGGAGATTTCATTTGCATTTTGAATTTTTTCTTGATACAAGATGGAAAATAAACCCAGAAAAATTAATAAATCTTGCTAATAAAATAATGCATAGTGCTTTTTACTGCATTCCCTAAAATTAAAAAAATGTTTTCAAAATTATTTTCCCCCAAAGCTGCCACATTTCGCTTGCAACTGTTCTGTCTTCACCAGTCATTTTCATGTTGGTATGAGTATTTTAGCTGGTCTACCTGTGTCCAAAACACAGTCTGTTGCTTTGTCCTGGAGCAGGTGCTCTCTTGACATCCTTCTTTCCAGGGGTCTTGCAAGAAAACTTGCTCACGCTTGTGTTGTGCCAGATGTGTAGAAGACATCTGCCTTTCAGCAAGCAATTATGTTTATGGAAATAATGCCTTTGGAACTGGAAATTTAGGTTAACAGGTTTAGGAGCCTTCATTAGGTAATATCTTCTGTGACAGAGCACAGCCCATGTAAGCAAGGCACCCAAGCAGATGTAACTTCAAAGCTGCTCAGTAGTAATTTAGAGCATTCTCTCAAAGTCTGGATAAGGTACCTACTGATCCCATAGGAGATAACATGGCATTTCTTCTGTGCTCTGACCTTATCTTTGATTGATACTGTATAAAATCTATACCTTACTCTTATATGTGTGCACATCTTTTAAGAGTGAAAGCCCAGAAATTGGCTGACTGAAGAAATACAATGAAACCCAGTCAAGACTGAGAATGTCCCTAGTGGCAGAGTTTTATTTTTAACTTGTGCCTCTTTTTCAAGTGCTTCCATCATTTCCAGCCTTTGCACTCTGAAGTCAAAGAGGACTTGTCATAATCAGAAGTGTGTTTGGGTCTAGTCAGAGGATGCTCCTATAAAATTGGAGATCTAGTTCTTCTAGGGATGGCTGCTGCAACACCCAGTACTGTTCTCACTACAGAGCAAACTAAAAATTGTGTGATGGATGCACACTCAACATTTTGGCTTTACAAAGTGTCATGCAACCAAGTATGTTTTTCACAGACCTTGGGTTTAACTCTTACCTGCATTTGCAGGATCCACATGGGAGACGCAGTGTTCCCAAATTATCTGAAGAGAGCCACTCAGATAGGGAAAAACAGTCTTTCTAGCTCTGTAGCCCTAACAGAGATTCCAGTATTCCTTCAGAGCAAATTGTGCCTGACATCTGGAAGCAATTATTTCTTTAAAAATCGCTCAGCACTGAAAATGAAAAGCAATAAACCCTGAAGTTTCTAGTTATCCCACAGTCTGAGTGACTCACACTGGAACAAAGTAATTTCTAGAAAGCCTGAGCAGGGTGGGTACTCAGCTGGTCTTGGATCCCAAAGCTGGCCAAGCTGTCCTGAGACGAAGAAGTAACATTTATATGAAATCAGGTGGAAAGGGAAGTTTTCTTTCTGTTTTGTTATGGGAAGAGAAGGAAATGCAAAGAACTGGGTCACACTAGCAGACCTTGCCTATGAAGGCACCGAGCAGAGAATTTTTGGATTTAGAGCCAAACCGTATTCCTTGGTGATGTCACTGTATTTAGCTGGCCCTTTTAAAACAGTCTATTGTCACAGGGCTGGAAAAGCCTACAGGGAAAAACTAGTGTGACCAGGGTCTACTGGGCTAGTGAGAGAGCATGAATGCTTTGCTGGTCTTGGTGCTGGCGGAGTGGATGTCAGGTATTTTGGAAAGGGCAGACGCTAAAGCAGATCCTGATCAATTTAGTTCTCACTAAATGTTTCCTTCAGCCTTTCCACAGTAATGTGGAAGGTGGCTGGGAGCTAGGTTTCTCCTCCCTCAGCAACATTAAGGTGTGCTCTAATACAGCAGTTCCTAGATTAATTATTTTATTCAAAAGACACGGAAGACTATGGGTTCTTACCAGGCAGTCAGTAGCCTGGTTTCCCATGGAAACATAAGTTTGCCGGTTACGCTGTGTCAGTCTGTCTTCTGACCACTCTTAAGACAAGAGAAAAATACTCAATTCCTTGAGTTTTGTGGAAACAGGTGGCTGTGTAGAGGGGAGAGACCCAGGAGCAGTAGGAGCTCAGCAGTACTCCTGGGCAGCAGAGGACTCATTCCAGACAGGGGGCTCTGGGGAGATATAGATTGTGCCAGGGAGGCCTGGTGGCACAGATATCCTTGTGAAATCTTCCTGTCTCAGGGCCTTTCTGTCTTCTCTGATTCCCTCCAGTCTTTTTTCCTGCCTAGCGCCCACTTGGTGCAGGCTGGCACTGCCATTGCTCTGGGGGGGTCCCTTTTGCAGTGCAACTTGCTTCTGCAGTGTATGTAGCTTGCTTAGGCAGAGGAGGGGTGTAAGAGGTAGGATATAGCTTTATACTGATGCCCAATTGCTCTGTTGTCTGACAATGTTGATTTTGCTGGGCATTTTTCTACCCAGCACCAGGGGCTGGATGAAATCCCAAGGTGTTGCACTGTTTGATTAACTATCAGTTGAAGTCCAAGGCCTCAAGTGCCTCACTTGCCCTGACACACTCTGAGATTAAAAAAAACCTATGTCACTATGTTAGACAGACAGATGGTTAAACACCCTCTCCTGTTTTACTTAAGACAGGAATAAAATGTATTTATTACCAGGACTGCAGCAAACCCAACTGCTTAATGGTCATGAAGATCCCTGAGTACCTACTGTTCTCCAGAAGGACTAGGTTGTAGTGCTGATGAACATATTTGTGCTGATAAACATTATGCCCAATTTGCATGCCAGCTGGATCAGCTACTTACTTGCTATTCTTTTTTGCAACCATAATTTTTATCATAAATATTTTCCAGACATACATCAGTAGCTCATATCGCTTGGCTGGCAAGTCTAAGACAAGACTGTCTTAGCAAGTCAGACGGTTTGTACAAAACAAGCTGACTCTGTACCCCAGAAAGTGGTCATTTCCTGATTCTTTTGAGTCTCTGAGCTTTTTCTCAATACCTACGGTACATCTGCAGGCAGATTATGGCAAGAATGTTATAACTCCACAGGCATTAATGGAGGAAACGGTATTTTGCTAGCTTGCAAAATACTTCTTGCCAGGGAAATACTACTTTAAAACAACTTCAGGTTGGATGGGTGTTGGAGGGAGTGGTTAGGACCCCAGCTCTTAATCTTTAAACTGTAGTTTGCAGCTGCAGTAAAACGCGTCACTGAAGTGTAGGTGTCGTTCCATGCCGCACTTCCATACGGAGAGGATCCAGCAGAGAAGGGTTACTCCTATGACTACTTTATGTGATCTGTGTAGGCAAAGAGGGCCAAAAGCATGGTGGGTATGGGAAGGAGATAAAAGAAAGACAGAGCTGGAAAGTGAGAAATACATGGGAGGAATGGAGCTGATGTGCAGGAAAAGGAGAGGGAGCAGAGGAGTGGAATATCAAATCAGCAGCAGAAGTGCAGGTTTGTACTGCAGCCCTCCAAGAGGCCGGAGCAGACCCCAGGAGCAGTCCCAGGGCAAAGGAATGGCAAGGGGCAATGCAGCTCTCCCCTTCAGGGAAGGCTGGGGACAAGACTGCATGCTGAAGGGCAAGTGAGGTGTTTTGCCAGCCTGTCAGTTTGTTGTCCTCCCAGTGGCATTGGTAGGTGGATCAGGATGGAATTTCCTCCTCACCTCAGGGTGGCAGGTGGGTTTTTTGTTCTCCTCAGCACCCTGGAAGAATATAAGCTTCTGAGGGTCATAAAAGCATTTTCACCTGGGGTTTGTTAAGCCTGCGTGGTGGTGGCTTGTGATGAGAGCAGGTGGTATAAGGTTGGGTTTTTGGGAGTTGTTCGTTTTAAAGCTCCTGCATTTTCTGCAAGGTGGTTACCTGCAGTGGTCCCTGCAGAGCGGTCCCTGTGGCAGGTAGTGTGAGGCACCCTGAAGAGTTGTGGTGGGTGAGTGTGGGGCAATCCCTGGGCTGTGGTGGCTGTGTGGTGAATGAACAGGTCATTTCATTTCAGGCTTACTAAGCAATTAGTTTTTACTGGCAATTCTGAGACACAAACCCCTAAATAATTTTTGTGTCTTCTTCCCTTGAAACTTAAAGAAGTAGAAGAATGGAGACGTAGGAAGTGTACTGAGGTCCTTGTAGACTCCTTTTTGGTGGTGACTGGTCCAGATTTCATTGTGCTTTTGTATTTTCTTACTACTCTTGTACTTAAAAAGGCATGCTGAGAAGTCCTTCAAGGGACAAGTCTGCTGACATGAGTGTAAAGGGTGGTGCTTTCTCTCACTGCCATGCTATAAATAGGATGCAACTCCAAAGAGCTCTTAGACTTTAGATTTTTGACTGCAGGAGGTCCCAAATCCAAGCTCCCCAGATACTAGTGAAGGCAATGAAGAAGATTATACAGTGCCAAGTATCTGTGTTTTACCTTGGCATTAAAGCCCGCTCTGTGCCCAAGCTGCAGCAGAGAAGCTGTAGTCCCTGCAGGCAGTGCACAAGTGCAGAGATCTTTGTTGTTCATAGCACAGGCATCTTCTCTTCCTGGCCCACAACTCCAACTGGTGAGACAAGGTGTGTCTCGAGGCTGGCTGGGCAAGACTGATGGATGAGGTTTCTGGTATCTTAGATGGTTGGAACATGCTGGACAGTAATGCCTTCATCTTTGAATCCCTTTGTTATATAAAAGGCTGAGTAAAAAGAAAGAAAACTGCTTGCAATCAAATGCTGCAGCAGCAATTTGTTTCAGGTGGCTATATCCACAGGGGTTTTTAGTGTTTCTACCCAAGCAGTGGGTGTGAAATGACTTCTTACTGCCCTAGCCAGAACTGGACAAACCCCAGTCATTTCTGCAGACACTGCAGACTCTTTATGCTGCCAGCCCTCACTAAGGATCCTGTTTTCACATCTGCTCCATTCCTCTTTTATCAACTAAACAAAAGCCTCAATTTTAAGCAGAGGCTGGTCCCTACTCAGTTGTTCTCACCTTTGCATCCGGTAGGGACAGCTAGTTTGGAGGCAAGCTCTTTCCAAAATCCTTCTACTTGTTTTGATGCTCAACAAGGGGGCTATGCTCTTCTGAAAAGACTGGCAGCCTGCTACGCTACTGCTCAGTGGCATGGCTGGGAAGGGGTAACTGAAAGAAGTTCTTCCTTCTTTCTGGCTCAGGAGAGCTTTGCTCTGTTTTCTGTCAGTCGCTCAGAGATCATCACTTACATCACTTTCACATCACTTACATCACTTTCACATATGCTTTGCTCTGGGAAGGTAAGCAGTGACAGAAGAGCTTGTTTTGTTTTGGTGCCTTCACCTAAGTGATTCACTCAAATAATCTGATGGTGCCTGGAAGGTATGATTAAATAGCTATGATTGATTAAACAGCAATGGTGGCTCCAGATCTGCATTGCATGGACAATTCTTCGCAGT
This sequence comes from Pyrocephalus nanus, assembly GCA_038380795.1. Taxonomy (NCBI): domain Eukaryota; kingdom Metazoa; phylum Chordata; class Aves; order Passeriformes; family Tyrannidae; genus Pyrocephalus; species Pyrocephalus nanus. The sequence continues at coordinate 87,913,715 of CM076260.1, read as the reverse complement.
TTTTAAATTCTGGCCCTGTTGATAGCTGGTGTGTTATCTAAACTCTCTTTACAGGGGTTTGCCAAAGTGCATAAGAGTCCATCTGAGAAATGCTGTGCTTGGGTCATTTTTTTTAGATCAGGGGTGCAGCGAAGAAACAGCTTGTCCCATTCTAAATATATTGCCCTTGACAGACGTGAAATAAGCCCACTGATTAAAATAGCTGCCTAGTTCCCAGTTCAAGATCTTACTGTATAACATCAGCGTTTGGCTGCCCTTCTGATAAACTTGGAGAAGGACTGATTTCCATTTTGCTCCTTTCAAAAGGGAAGAGGTTAGAGGGTTGTCATGCAGCAGGAATGCACTGATTCTAAGAATTTCTAAACAAGACCCACTGCATTGCGAGTGGCAGCAGGAGCCGGGATTTATGGGAAGATTACTTGGTTAAATGTAGCCTGAAGGAATGAAAAATGAGCAGCCCAAAAAAGAAATTTGTTGAATATTTTGGCAGTGAAATGGAGTACCTGATTTATGAGCAATGCAGAGTTACCTTTCCACAAACAGATTTCTGAGTGTGATTTTTTTCAACCTGGGCCCTTTGGAGGTGCAGCTCATGGTGAGATGTACGGTTATACTGTCCCATCATGCTTCTGCATTTCTCTATATGACCAGGTCGAGTGCTTGCTGGAGCATCAGCCGGCATACAAGGGATGCTTGTGCTTTCTTGCCTTCAGGTCTTCTTCAGTTGGTGGCTGTAGAGGGTAGAAAGGAGTGCAGAGCCCTGGGGGTCCCTGCTGCTGAGGGCGACAGTGAACCATGGGTGAACAGAGGTGCCAGAGGTCCTTGCTGAAGCTGAACAGGTGTATTGTGGGTTCTGAGAAAATTGAAAGGCATTGCTATGTCCAACTCCAGGGAGACAGTCCACCTGCCCATCTAGGTGCCACCCCCAGTGACTCACACATGTGGCTGGTGTAGCCTGGGACAAGTGACTATGAGACTTCAGGGGTTAGAGGGGATGAGTCCCAGACAGTGTGGGGATAAAACGATGGCTTCACTTGAGTCTCTAAGAGTTCTCCTATTGCCTTCAGTAGAATCCTCAATTTTCCTGTGATTATTTTTATGTATGTGTATGCACAAGATCCACACAAAACTGCTTTCCACTGGCAAAGCATCCCCTAAGTGCCAGTTCCCCTGAAATTTTCCATTCAGCTATCTGCACAAATTTAATACTGCATGTGTCTCCAGGAGTGTTGTTTTTGCCCATGTGAAGCTAACTGTCTGTAATGAAGTCATGAGTTACTTGCCTAAAATAAGAACCTAGACTTCAAAATAAGAAATCCAAAACCAAACCCACAGCTATTTTTTCAAGTTCTAAAAAAAAAAAAAAAAAAAAAAAAAAAAAAAAAAAAAAAAAGTTGTATTTCCTTTTTAAATGAATCTCTCACCACTTAGTATGAACTTGCAGTTCTGCAGGACACAGAGAGCTTTTTTCAGCAGATACTAACCCTGAAGTCATGGGAGATCTAAGCAAGTCGTTAAAGGTGAGCATGTGCTCAGGCGCTTCCTGATTTGGGACAGAGCATTCAGTGTTTTCCTGAGTTGTGTCTTATGTTTCAAAGGAAGGACCTTTGTTTTGCTGAAGGATTCATTTCTATTTTGCTATGTGCTGAGAGCTCAGGATAATCCCGTTTGGAGAGAAGCAGAGAGGAGGGAAGGCTACACTTGGGAAAAGCTATTTTCAGTAGCTCTGTTTTCTCTAACCCCATTTTCCTAATTATGATCAGCTAATGCTGGCAGACTGGTTCACAGAAATTAAATCCCATTATACAGTGCAAACAAGTCAGTGAGGCCTAGAGTTGGACTCTACTTAAACATAAGTAAAATCAAGATCCCCTGTGGCTTTTAATTCTTTTTTATTTAGTTACCTAATTGAACCTGCACTGTTCTTCTTCTGTAATTGATTACCACGCAGAAAAGGTAATGAAACAGAAAACTTTATTTTCTTTCCAGTAATCTTTATGGTTATCATGGAAATGTTTTTACTGCTTCCTTTTGGGACATAAAATTTCTCAATATAACCAAATGGAAATCAATGTTAGTTAAATGAAGGCATTTACATGGTTGAAAATTAGAAGTTGTGTGGGTTTTGTTGTTGCTGTTTGGAGTTTTTCTGTTTGTTCCCCCCCCCTTCCTTTGGTAAATCAACTCAGATTTTTCAGAATGAAGATTAATCTGGCATTTTGTTGTCCCTTTCTTTTTTTCAAAGCTGAATCACAGAGTCTGGTGACCTGGTCCAAAACCCACTGAAGCCAAATGGGAATCATTCCATCTAACTCAGTGGCTTTGGATCATGCTTCAGAAGCACATATTCAAGACACATTTATATGTGTATACACACACACAGATGTTTACCTGTTCTGTGTGCCATTTGTCATAGCTGGGATTAATTTCTGAGCAAGATGGAAAAGGAAAGTTTCGGGTTTTTTTCCTGCATTTAAAGAAAAGCTGATATTAATTCCCAGTTTGATGATATCCTTTAAATCTCATTCTTCTCATACTTTTCTCTGTTGCTTTAATATGCGAAGATTGGTTTTCTCCATTTTGTACATGTTACCTCTTTTCCTCTTCTCCCTTTTTGTGTGACCTGCTGCCCTTGGCAAGGGTCTCATGGACACGGTTCACCCAGAACCCAGCACTGCATCCAGCCTCCCTACCCTTTGTGAAGCTCTGGGGATTTCTCCATGATGCACAGGGTTGGCTGAGGGTTAAAGGACTCAAGTCTGAATGTCCAAGGCAGTTGCCAACTTTCCCCACCCCTTGCCTTTGTGCATACAGTTTTTTTGCCTTGGAGCAATTTTAATAAAGCCTATGTAACAACATGGTGTTGGCATAGCATGAGCAACATTATTCCATCTGTTTCTGGGGAAAATGTAAAAACATGTGTTAGTATAACATTAAGATTCCAATTTCCAAACGTTAAAAATCAGGCAGCACTGAAGTTACAGACTGCTTTCTATAGCTATTTAGTGATTTTCATTGCCTTTGTTTCTTTGGAACTCCAGATGCCTTTAAAAAAATGTCTCATGTCCATTGAGCTTTGAGCACCCATCCTTGGAAGCAAAGGCTCTCTTAGCTGTTTCACTCTGGGCAGCCAAAATTATTGCTTTCTGTTGACAGTGCTGCAGAGCTGAAGTTTTAAAGAGTATTTAGTCTCTCACTGTAGAGATGAATGAGGATTGTAAAACATTCATCTTAACTTCTATGAGAATTAACCTTACAGTATGCAGTGGGCTTGAGCATGCTAACTTTAATGTTTTGCCAAACTCAGATTGGTATAAAAAAGAGCTTTAAAGGGAATATTCAGTGTTTTTTCTGAATCAGGGCCTTAACGCTTATTTTTTATTTGTTTTTTTTTGGTGTGAATAATTATAAAGATACATCAGGCAGAGTTTTTACTAAACATCACATTTTAAACAGAGATGATAGAATATCCTGTCAGTGCAATTTTGGTTATTTGTGCCAAAAGTCTCATTTTGAAGAGTTATGCTGGTACAGTCAGGAAACAAAGTGATGCAGCATGTGGCTTCCTGGCATTCGTGCCTACTGAGAACAGCTTTCACTGTCAGTGCTGCAAACTCAAAACAATGTTCACAGGGAGATATCCATCAACGCAGAACAGTATTGAGCAAAGTGTACAAACAAGTGATCAAGGAGTGAACAAGGAAAGGTTCATAGCGGACCTGAGACTATAAACAAGGAAGAACTGGTTGGGGACATGAAGGTCAGAGGCAGCCTTGGCTGCAGTGACTGTGGGGCTGTAGAGCTGAAGATCCTAAGAGCAGGCCAAAAAGCAGGATCACAGCCCTGAATTTCAGGAGAGCAAAACACACCTGTTCAGAGATCTGCTCGGAATAATCCTATGGAATATGGCCCCAGAGAGGAGTCCAGGAGTGATGGGTGCTCAGAAAAGGACCATTCCCAAGGCTGGGAAATCAAGCAAAAGTTGGCAGGAAGCCTGTATGGATGAAGAAGGAGTGCCAAACTGAATTTAAACATACAAAGAAAGTGTATGACATTGTAGAAGGCTATTAGGTTAATTAAGCAACACTTTCCCTTTGTAAATCCATGCTGACTATTCCCAATCACATTATTATCCTTCAGGTGTTTGGAAATGCTTTCCAGGATAGTTGTCTCCATCAGCTTCCTTGGGACTAAGGTGAAGCTGACCAGTCTGTAGATCCTCAGATTTTCCTTATTGCTATTCTTAAAGCTGGAGGGATATTTTGTCTGCTCCAGTCATCAGCAGAAATTGCTTGAATTTAAGCAGCTGACATCTATAAAAGTATTTAAAATTTTCCGTAATAGTTAAGTAGTTCAAGGCCTCATTCACATTCATCCTTGGGATGTTGCTGTATTAAGTTCCTCCTAAAAAGAAATTCCTTCTTTTTAATAGATATTACAGGTATTTATGGGTAACACAGTCAACTTGGAGCAACAGCAAGTGACTGTTATCACATCAGTTAGCAGACGTAGTACATTCAGTATATTGTCCTGCTTATTAGGTACCACAATGGTTCCGAGATGATTTTGGTGGTAGTGGTGGCAGAAGCAGGGAGATTGTTGGTTTCCATGCTTTTTATTTTCTTCTGTGTTTTACTTTCTGACTGTGAGGCACTAGAGTGTGTCCAGAGAAGGGCAACAAAGCTGGTGAAGGGTCAGGCACTGGAATGTGGGAATCACTTGACTAACCATCTCTGGAGGTATTTAAAAGACATGTAGATGTGCTGCTTAGGGACATGGTTTAGGCACGGACTTGTCAGTGCTGGATTAGTGGTTGAGCTCGATGATCTTAGACATCTTTTCTACTCTAAATGATTCTATAATTTACTGTGGATGCCATAGTAATCCATAGTAAGGGAGAGAAAAACATAATTTTACGATGGTTGCTGTGCTGTCTGATACAGTTGCTTGCAAAAAGCTAAGCACGTGCTGAGAAGCTGCCTCTCTGTTCCTGCTCAACCTTTCTGTGAACGTGGCTCCACTTGTGCTCCCTGACACGGAATACTTGTGAGGTGGCAACATCCCCAGCAGCTCTGGGCTGGCCCTCGGAGACCAGGGTGGGCCTTTTCCCCTGCCCTTGATGGTGCTCCATCACGTGAGAGAGGCCCTGGGCATGGTCCACATTCCCACAACTGCTGGAACTGGCTGCTCTCAAATCTGCTTTTTTTTTTTTTTTTTTTTCATGAGGTGTGACTAATCAGAGTCATCAAACAACAACCTTGTAAAAATGGCTTTTTTAGAGCCATGGAAACCACAAGATCCCATTACAAGCCGTTTCATTTTCAGTGACTAATGGAAGGCCAGCAGTAATCAGACAAGAGGAAATTCTTAACTCTTTCTCAGGTTCTCTTTTTCCTCTTTAGTAAAAACAAAGTTCACTAATAAATGAAATTCAGCTCAGATGGGTATTCTTTATACAGGCTTCACCAGTGCCTGGCTAGTTGACAGAAGACTGCCAAACGTCTGTTCAAGTTTCTAGGTTTTCCTGCAAAAAGCATTTGCTGCTTGTAAGATATATTTCAGCCACTTCAAAGGTCTCAAAACAGCCACTTTTTTAAAATTCTTTTTTCTTTTCATTCCCATTTGTCATTTTATAGATCATATATAAGTGAAAGTGGTAAGGAGCAACATATCAAGGTTGCAGGCTGGATCCATGAGCAGATAAGCAGACTTTCATGGCCAGACAGTAGACCAAGCTGGTTAAGTCACTGTAGCTGAGTTCTAAGGTTAAAATTGCAGATCTGAAAATCTGAAATCCTAACTCATTAATTTAATTGCAGCAAATTAAGAAATGAAGAGGGTAAGAGGACAAACACACAGAAACACAATTTTAAGCTTACAAAAAAATTGAGCTGCATGTGCTGTTGGCCCTGTTAATGTGATTCAACATAGGCCAGCTTTCAGATTTATGCAGAGATCTTGTAAAATTAATGTGAGCAGTATGCTGAAAGATGTAGAGGCACAGGACTCATAAGCAAGGGCTGGGAACTAAGCTTATGGCTGGCAGGATGGGCAGTGCATGACTGTGAAGTGGTGGGCTGTGGAGCATCATACACACTTTAATTATGAAGTGCATTTTAGTGTCTATTGGGGGTCTGTTCAACTTAGGACAATTATGTACATATGTAACAATCTGTGCTGTGACAGGCTCTGCACTGTGCTTAGTACTGAAAAAGAGCTATTGCTGGGCTCAGAGACCTACCCAGCCAAAGCCGTTCTAAGTGACCCTGAAGTCAGCACAAGCATATGTGATACAATGCAAAGGATTGTGTGTCTTATTTTTCTCCCCCATTTCCCATCTTACATTCTCCTCTTTTCAGCTCAGTGCAGGTGAGTCCTGGACTGGACACTGGTCTTGCTTGGCTCTACTTGAGAAATGGCACTTCTTCTCCACTTCCCCACCTCAGGAAATCTCCAAGGGTGTGCTGAACTTACCCATTGCTTGCCTCCCACCCAGAGGTGAACAGACTTAGGGAAGCTCTGTACAGCACAGTAAGTGGGATGAATTTATTTTTTTGAGTTCTTCCTTTCCCTTTGTATATAAAACTTCTAAACCTGGCTTATAATTGTAGGTGAGGAGATAGATGTTAGGGACAAATAAGCGCCTGCACAGCTCTTCCCAGCCACAGTCTGGGGGAATTCAGGAAGCTATGTGACCACAGCAATGCTTTTTCCTTGCCTCAAGTAACTGGTGCTATTATAGGATTCTTTTTTTTTTAACTTGGCCAAAAATTCTTCTGAAAACTTCTTTTATGACTAGAATGAAGAGTGGCAAGGAATTTAATTCTAAGCCCTGAACCTTACAGGGTCTGAGGTGGGCAAACCCTATAATTCAGAATGAGACATGGACTCCTGATTAGCCACTGGGTCATTTGGAGAAGTCCTTGCTCAGGTAGCATTGTCCCAGGTCTGAGAACCAGCTCCCACTTCCAAGCCCAGTGCCATGCCCAGCTGGGGTCACCAAACTGTGAGGTCTTGTGGATGCTGTGGAAAAGCTGTGAGTCACAAACATCACTTTCTGTAGCATCGCTTTGTGTGGGTTTCTGCTCAGGGCTATATAAAAGCAAAGGCTGTGCTACCTCCAAGGACAAGCACACACGGTGAAATTCAAGGGCTTCTCGGGTGGCTGCACCTTCAAAGAAGCCAATTAAATGAAAAGAGCACTGTCAGAATGTCTGAGCCCTTTGGAGGTCCAGCTCATTTGAGCTGTTTAGTATCTATGTACCTGTCACTTTGCTTTAGTTTCATCAAGTAAGGAAGGGTGATGAAAACCAAGGAAATGAGCTCAAGTGACCCCATGCAGGATAAATTGAACATAGTGACAGACTAGAGGCAAGGCCAGGCTTCCTGACTACAGGAATATGCAGCTGATGGATGTGATGAAATATATAAATGCTTCTGCCCTATGGATTTTCTGGTGAAAGAAAGGTGATGAGAAAAGAGGTGTTTCAGTTTTCTTATTGTAAAATCCTTAATAATGAAAAGGTAGTCTGCATGATCTTCAGTACCAGCAAAATAAGTGTTTCTTAGAAGCTTTAGAGAGAAGCATAAGAATATTTCAACATCAAAATGATGACTAATACCATTCTCTTCCCTGTATGCTGCTATTGATCCTCTTAATGGCCCTCATTTATTGACTTCCTCTTCTGCAGTACCATGGGATCATTGACTAATGTTTTGAATCTAGAGGTTATTTGGTTAAAGATATTATACTTTCATTGGCTTGTTTTGTGCTGTTTTACATCTTACTAACTGGAAGTTTCCTGCAAGAAAATCATCAAAGTAAATAATTCTGTCCCACACTGTGGTGGTGAGGCCTGAAAAGAAAAGTAGGCTGTGTCTTTTTTAGTACAGAACTGAAAGACTTGATCTGGGGATGCCCAAAGACATGCCAGGCTGCTCCAATGGTAGAATTCATTCAAACCCAAGAGTAAAAGTGACATCAAGTTTCTATGAAATGGAGCTTAACTACTGCAGTCAGCACTTTGGCTTCACAAGTAATTGCTGACAAAATCAATGTGATGCACTGTGCAGGGAACTGCACATCACAGAATCCATTCAAATGCATTCGGCGCAAATACTGAGTATTTGAAGACTCAATGTAATACACATTTGGTCAGGAGCAGAAATGGGGAGAGCATTAACACGGAGAATGTGAATTGAATCTCTTCCTGGGGCATTGATTTGGATTGGAGCATCAATAAAAGAGACTTAGAAATGGTTTCACAATGATGGAAGAATTTATGTTGGAACAAAATGTGTGCAAACGTGTACATAAAACATAGAAACTGATTGGAAGATAGATAAAAATATTGATGTGAAGGCCAGGTAGAAACCTAGTTTCGGACCTAGTCATCTTACACAAATGAAACATAGTAACTGAGAGAGTATTTTAAACACTTCCTAAAATCCTATCTTGCCTTGACATTTTCAAACTTGCCATTAAGGTAAAAATGTGAAAAGTTAACTAATTAGGATTCTGAATATTGAATTTTACCTCGGTCTTTCAGGTAGGTCATGCAGGAAAACTGGGCATGACTCTAAGGGCTATTGCAGTATAATACAACACAAGTCTGGAGTGAATATGTAAATCTTTGATATCTCACAAGCTAATGTACGTTGGCACTCATCATCTGCTATCTGAAGAGGTGGTTTGAAAGGAATTTGCTTAAGATCCTGAGGTAATCCTGGACATAAGCACCAAACACAAGTGAACCAAAGCTGTCCTAAGATATTCAAGAAGCAAACCCATTAAAGACTGCAGGTGTGCTCTGTCCATCTGTGCCTTGGCAGAATATATAACTCAACATCACCTGAAGCTGACATGGTGTAAGTGCTCATTGGAAGGACTGGCACATATGAGGTCATTTTGGCTTTCCCCGCAAACACCTGTCATACAACGTGCACATTGAACTTGGACAGGGCTTTTTTTTTAATCCTGTGGAGTGCAGAAGGAGAACAGACGTAAAGATGTGCACGAGAAAGATATTTTTCACTCTATATGAGAGTGTTAGATAGGAAAGAACTGTTAAAGTTATTCTTTATTGGGAAGGTTTTGTGCTCTGTACTTAAGTGGATCCCAGAATTTAAAATGTCACTCTCTCCTATCTGTTTTAAAAATAATAATAAAAAATAGTTCAGCTGCAGAAACTTTAGCACTGATTGGGTACTGAGTATTAGCAGCATACCTCTGCACTGAATACCACTACATTGCATTGGACAAATGGGAGTGTATTTTTCTCTTTTTGCAGAGAAGGAGCATGGTTTGCTCTCCTGCTTTTGCTTGACTGGCAAACAGCTGAATTCGGAGTAAACAGATCAGCTCAGACATAAGAAGGATCTAAAAATATCAAAACAGAGGTAAGTATCAATGTTCACAAAAGTTTTTTGTAAAAAGCAGTCTGTGAGACTTATTCTCTGAGAGCTGAGCCTTAGCTCACAGCTCCTCTGCAGTGTTGCCCCACAGGCTTGACAGAATGAGGACCACTAAACCCAGGTTTTGTTACCAAAGCAAAAATGCCTCTTGGTGCATGTGTACAACTACAACTCTTCCTATGTATTCCCTTGTCAGGCCAAAGCTGTCACTGCAGACTGCCTGGGGATGCAGTAGCACTGGACTGCTGTCCGTGTGTGGGTGTGAAGCTGTCACCCTGTTGGTGTGATGCTGGTTTGCACACTGTCTTCAGGTTGCTCCTGTCTCACCACCATTCATTTCATGACAGCATGAGTGTGCTTCAAGACCTACCTGGGTACAAAGAAGTGCGTGTGCATGCAAGCCATCCACTGTTCTTGAGCCTCAGAACGTCCTTTAAAAGGCAGGTCACCCTTCAGAATTAATATTGAAAATCTGTATCAGTAGGAAGTGATTAGAAGCATTATTTTGTATAAGTGCAGCTTTATTCATTTCTTAATTCCTTAAGACTCTGCTTAATCTATTTTTGATTTTATAGTACCAGGTACAAATGCAGACTGTCATTTTGTTGCATGGCCATTTGCAGTCCTACAGTCTAATTTTTTTAGTCCAGTCTGATCAATTGTTTGCAGTACAAGGCAGGTGAACTCGAGTGGATGAAGAAATAGGGATGGGAGGGAATATGGAGGATGTCAGCATTCCTTTGTCTCAGGCTCAGCCCTTGACAGGACTTGGGAGGGGAAACAAAACTCCAGTAAGAGCAGATCATTCTGTGTTAATGGCAGATGTTTTCGTTTTCCAGCTTCAAACACTGTGTTGTTATTTCTAAGACCATGGAAAGGATAAATTGGGCCAAAATAATCCAAAATCACACAGTGTGATCTTTTCTTGGAACCCATGTGCCACATAAGTTGAAACAAATTATTTTAGAGCTAGTCTGTCTTCTTTGAGCTTCCTGACTTGAGAAGTGAGAAGAAGGATTTTATGATGCCTTTCATGTTGGAGTGCTCTGGAACTTCATTGACTAATGCTTTTAATAAGGTTTTGATCTTCAAGGACAAGGGACTGCAATTAGTAAGAAAAAAAATCTTCTCTCATTTTAATATTCAATTATTTTATATATAAATGATCATAACAACCAAGTCATTCTCCCTTGTATCTACTGACATTTGGTTCCAGAGGAGAAAGCTGCAGCCTGACAAGCAATGAAATGGCTGCTTACCATTTGGTTTCTTCACAGAGATTGGATGTGGCAGCATCTGTTGTCATGATTGTTGCCTGAATCAGCCAGGCAGTTAAACATTTCATTATGATAATTTTGATACTTGCACTGATCTCCTGTGAATTTATAATTAAAGACATCATAAAACAAAACAAACCTCCCCCAAACAACTGTGTGTGTCTAAATCACCTACATATGTTTCTTGTTCCCTGTTATGTACGGGTTTCTTTTTAATATAACTCTTGGCATAAAGAAACCATGCTGGTGACATTGCTGGTATTGTTAGCCTAGAATGTTTTCAATGACACCAAGTTTGTTGGGACAGAGTGTGAATTAGTTGTCAGTTCTTGAGAAGTCAAAATTTAATTGCTGATCAAATGTTTAAAATATGACTTGTATTAGCAATGGGTTTCCATATAAATTCTTTCTTGTGACCATTCGGCAAGAAGCCAGAAAACTGGCAGCAGGGAGCCTCTGCTCAGCAGCTGCAGTTTGGAAGTCAGCTCCAGCCTTCTATTCTGGACTGAAATTCTTTTGATTTTTTTTTTTTTCATGATTTTTTTCCCATTTTGGCAAGAACAACTGAAATTAAGTTTAGGCCAACCTGAAACTGATTCCCTCCTGCCTCTCCCCCATACTATTTTTCCAGGCCAGTTGTTAAGCTGACAAATCAGTTATTATACAGCTCTATCTATTATGTTCCATATAAATCGGTAATTCCTACCAGATTGTTCTTAATCACTCCACCTTCTTTCGATAGCCATAATAAAGTGGGCATTGAATCCAAGAATTTTTTGCAGACTTTTCTGCAAAAATTAGTCTTTTACCTATGAAACCAGAGAGGACATGAGAGTAAACCAAACTAGAAATTTTTTGAGTTCAGCTCTAGAAATATTGTATTTTTACAGAAGAATCTAGCCTTCCTTCCTGTTTGTAAAGAGATTATCAGCCCATCAGTACTGTTCTTCCCTTCTTCTGACTTGCACATGCCGCTCTTGACAATGTGGTGTGCAAACTGATTAGCCACACTCCACTGAAGTACTGTTAATCTAATAGATAGGGCACCCTTAGGTCAGGGAAAGGGGAAGGGAAAGAGATTTACTATGGGAATAAACACCAGTGTTCTCCAGGAGTCCACTGGTGATGGAGAGTCAACAGTGGTGATGCTTTCACTCCATTGTTACAGCAAGGTCATAACTTTCCTTCTGCAGCTGGGGGGGGGGGGGGGGGGGGAGGGAAGGAAGGTAATCCAGGATTAATGATGTCAAATTCCCTTAACAGAGTAATGAGTTCAGGATAGATGTTCCCAGGATAGCAGACCAAATAGGTCATTTATCTATACTAGTATGGCAGTTCAAAGGCTCTTCAGCCTCCATGCCCAGGACCTTTTGCTTACTCTAAAAGCACAATGTGAAACTTCTTGTTCCAGTGGCTGGCAAAGGAGCTTGACCTGTGGCCTCTGTAACCTCCCACTTCTGTGCTCAGCTTCTCAACAGATTCCCAGAAGTAGCCCTCTGAAGGCTTGCACCAGAGCGGGTTGACCCTTCGTGGCCAACAGGGACCTTCTCCAGAGCAAATTCCTTTCTCCTTTTCCTGGCTAAATGTTCCTCTGTGCTCGTTTCTTTACCTACATTGTCATTGTCTGGAATTTGCCTCCAAGTTAATCTCATCAGTTAATGTTCGTACCAAGTTTGAAAAGTGAATTACTACAATTCATTATTATATCTTTTGTTTTCTTCCTGATACTCTCTCCAAGTCCAGATCACAGGATCTCCCTGTGTAGCCACATCTCCCTCTATAGCCTATTGTCTTGCATCCAAACAACTCGTCCTTGTTTTCAGCTCAGTCACTGCCTGTTTAGTTTAACTCCTGTGTTGCCAGAAATGTATTATGGAACCAGGGAGAATTAAACCTCTTAATTGCTTCATATTGTAGTCATAGTACTGGCTTTATGTGTGTTTGTAAAAGCCAGTGACTGCACATCTGGTACATTTCTGCAGTGTGTGCGTGCAGTGCAGTGCTATATTCTGGTAAGCAAAACCTCTCTCTCTTTCCTTCTTTTCTACCTAGCTGGTAGTTGGATTCAGACCCCCCAGGGTGCTCTGTTCCACCAGAACATCAGAAAAAGCAGAAACATGCCAAACATGGGTGAACTTCTGGGATGTGAATTTGCGCTAGAAGCTTCTGTAGAACTTGTGTGAACAATCCAAAGAGAATTTTGCTTTTGCAGTTTCTTTTCCTCACCCTCGAATGATGAGTCTCATAGTTAGGATAAATTTTTGCATGAATTTTTACTCTTTAGATGCAAAGGTCAGGTCCTTGCTCCAGAGCATGTGGTTTGGAGTTGGTTGTGTGAGGATCTTGAAGGCATAAAATCACCAACAACAGCTTCTGCTTTGGAAACAGTACAACCATTTTTCTGAAAAAGAAAAATAAAAAAAATTAGGCAAAGGCCATCAGGGTCAGTTCAAACTGAGTGGTTAGTCTGGCAAAAGAAATAACATGGGAGCAGGAAGCTCTGAGTACCAGGCTTCACCATATGAAAGAAATTGGTTACAAGAGTGCTTATTCTGGAGTGCCTGAAAACATCCAACAGTAAAAATCCACCTAGGACAGAGAGAGGCAACAAAACCCCCACTCTTTTGTGGTCGTTTTGTTTCCTGAGGGGCAGATTTAATTTCAGCTGTGATGAGTTCAAGTTAACTGCTCTTGTGGTATCCAGGGTAATAGTTTTACTGGGCACAAATGAGTCTTGGTTGCAGCTGCCCAAATTTTCTTTCCTGTGTTCGTTGCAGCTGGCACTGATGACACTCCATGCTACAGGGGAAGGCCCAGTGGAGCATAACATGGCATTGCTTGTTTTTGTCGTCTCATAATTTTCCAGGCTGATAAACGTGACAGACGAGATGCATGCAACGATCGCTATTAAGGTTTGCGGCTGGAGCCGCTTAGCAACAGATTTTCCCTGCAACCATGAGGACAAAATTCAGTCAGAAAATCCCAAAGCAGCCTCTGCCCTGGTCTTTGGGGCAGTGTTCCTCCCCGGTACTGCTGTGTCCTGGGTTGATCTCCCTCTAAATGCATGTTTACCAGCACAGCTCTCGGCTGTCAGGCCCCCAACCAACACCTGTGAATCTTGCAAGGACATGCCTCAGGGTACTCTTGATGTGTCCAACAGCCTGCACATCTTCTGCCTTCTTTTTTCTTCCACATCAAACATTTCCTTTTTTTCTGACCATCACATTTCTTGCTTCTCTCAAAGCTATTGAAAATCTCCATCTCACTTTCCACACTTTGTCCTTCTCCATATCCAGATCCTGCTTACATTTGCTTTGTTCTCACACAGAGAAAGTCAACATAGGACAAAAGGCCCATGATACTGTGAGATTCACTGTTTAAGTTGTTGTCCAGGCTGTGAACTCACCAGGTTTCAGAAAATAACAAAACACTTTGAATATGATGGTTGGATAGACTTGGGGTAAGCAGTCACATAATGGAGGCTTTTGACTTTATTTCAGGTCTTTCCTTGACGTTTACTTGGCTCTCAGCTGCCACTTTTCCGTTCGCCAGCAACTCTTACCTCTGACTTCATTCTCAAATTTTCCTGTCTTGCCCATTCTGTTTGCTTGCTGGGTTGCTTTGGCTGTGGAGAGCACCTGTTTATACTAACAAGGGTTGAATAAGTTTGTTTTTTTCCAGGACACTTGCCAGTCCTGGCTGAAATTTCTCAATCCCTGAGTTGAAAACCCATCAAAAGCCCTTTAAAGTTAGTAAAGACAATGGCCTTATCCCACCCCGAGACTCCTCTGCACACACTGCACTTCAGTGAAACAGTCTCTTGTCAGACCAGTGACCCAGCCAGCCCGTGTTTCTGTTCTGCGAACTCCACTTGTGGCCTTTTTTCATGCTCAGGGTCGCAGCACACCAAACCCTCAAGATCCTCTCCAGCAGACACTCCTGCTCTGCTGAATCTGCTCACACCCATGGGGTGGCAGCTGCTCAGAAATTCAAACTTCTGCTTTACTGAAAATTTTGCGCTGGTTTCTGGTGGGGAACATAAGCTCAGTAAAGCTGTTCCTTTTTCGTTCAGTGACCTTTTTGTCACCTAAGTTCAGTCTTGAGCCTGAAGCACCTCCAGCATTTAGGAGAGTTCTAGAAGCAGCAAGAAAATACAGTGTGTGCCCTGAAAGTAACAGAAACACAGATCAAACTGTTCTTAAAATTAAAAGACTGACCAAAACATCCCTATGAGGCATGAAGGCACTAATGAATCACACCCCTAAATAGTAATAGAAAAAAGCTGCTTCTTTCAGTTCCCTGCTGGGACCAGAAAGATGATTCTTCACTACTGACTTGTTTCTTTTCCCTCTTCAGTGAGTTACTAGCTGCAATTTATGATTAAATAATTCCTTTGGGAAATATTCCTTATGGGGAAAGAATTATGAAAAGGAAAAGAGATCCCTCCTGCCTTCCCCGTTCATCAAACCAGTGAGAATAGCATTCAGAAAATTCTGATATCATGAGACAGTCTAGTCTTTGCTTCCAGTTTTGTTTGGCTGATTATTCTGAAAATGGATTGAGCAGCACCCACAAGTCTTTCCCACTAAACGTTAGCAAAAATGAAGTTGTTTTACTATGAAAAACAGCTTACACTTCATAGGTGACCTTTTGTCTTTGACAAAAAGGGTTTTGCCACATCCTTTTGAAAAGGCAGCCTTGTATTGTTTAGGGTAAGCAGTTTACCAGGACTTACCAGTCAAGTTTTAACAAAAATGTCCAGTTTCTGCAACCTGAATTCAGTGCCGTCATGGATGGATATGCCCTAGCCAGGGCAGAAAGGATCATGATTTTGGAGAAAGATGAGGCCAGGACAGAGTTCTGGCATCTACAGTCATGGTTTTCTACATTTCAAAAAGTGCTGGGAGGAACTTGTTTGTTCCTAACACTGTGTTTGTGATGGTGTATGTATGTGGAAGGCAGAGTTAAAAGCTCTAAGGGAGAGCACTTTTACCAAACAGCCTTTAGGAAAAACATATGACAACAACCATAACCCTGCTGGAACTGAAGCTGCTTGGTAGGTAGGAATGTATTTGAGGCTTTCATTAATACATTCAGCAACATGTACCTGCAAGATAAATTGGATGTCTTCCTCCATCATCCAGTGTTATGAGAAGCTGTTGTGCTGATCCAATGCAGAGAATGGAAACTTGGCTAACTTTGGGTCTGAGGGACCAGACTGAAGAGTCCAATTAGTGATCCTGCAACTGGCGTGTTATTGTATGGTATTAGGGAAGATGAATGATGGCTGTGTTTGGGCAAATTGTTTCCATAATTTAAGAGAGAGAAAATCAGCTCATTGTTGATCCAGATTTTGTCATAAGTAATTTGAAAGTTTTCTGTGGGTTCAGCTGGAAAGTGTTTGGAATCAAGGAGAAAATGCGTGTTGATGTACATTGGATTTTGGTGAGCATCTGCTTGAAAAAGCAGTGTTTTATGGTCATCCTGGCTCCATGGGCTCATCTAATAAAACAGCTAAAAATTAATTTGCAAGTTTGGGGTGAGTTCAATCACTCTTTTCTAGCTCATTTTTTAAAAAACCCTAATTACTATATAATTACATGCACAGCAGTAGTTCTGTCCAAGAGACTTCTTGAGTGCCACTAGGAGATATATCGTATCCAAATGCTGCCAGTGTTAACTAAAACTTCAGAAGCCTGAGCCAAATGGAGAGACACAATTTTTCCTTCCTTCCTCCTTCTATTTTTCACGCTTTTCCTCATCACTGCAACTAAAAATAATGTGCCCTGCTTGCCTCATTTGCTAACTAAAACATGCATACCTGCTTGTTAAGCTGTAATTTTAGCTTCACTTTGATTGATAGCTCGAGTAGGAAAGGTTTGAATTTTTGTCTTTTACAGACACATTCAAATTGCTTGGCGAGGCTGTTAGATGCTTTGCTTTTGCAGTCATCACGCAAGCTGGAGCTTCCCCAGCGACTGGAAAAAGTTTAAATGAATTTAATGAATTTGGGGTTCGTTCCCTTTTTTCCACCGTTTTTTAGTTAGCGCTTTAATAAAGGCCTGGCTGTTTTGGAGTGGGGAATGCATACCTTCTGAGTGAAGTGCAGCCAGAGCTACAGCTGCAGCTTTCTTCCTATACGTGTTGCTCAATAGGCTTGTGGGAACTGATGAAGCAGACTGCTGGGACTGCCAGGCAGGACGGCTCTGCTGTTGTTACTGGCTTGGCCCCAGTTTAATACCTCGTGTGCAGCTGAATGTAGGAGAGATGTTGAAGAGGTGTTACTAGAAAAACGTTGCCTTAAAATGGGACCCCTAAAAAAGCATGATTATGTTAATGTTTGTTCTAATTGTACACTCTGGAGCATCATGTTAATACCTGAGGAAGCAGAGACTTTTTAATGGCTTCCTGCCCACTTGCAGCCAGTGGGTCGAGTGCTTTGCCTGTCTGCTAGTCCATAAAGAGTCTGGACACTTTGCCAACCACATGCACTCCTGTCTGCTGTGGGCTAGGCATGGAAAGTACTTTTGTGACTTCTAATGAAGTACTAATAGAGCTGGGACTGATGGCTTTTCTTCTTTGGTAGAAGTGACAGGGAAAGGTTTTTGAAGCAGAGTTGCCTTGAGCCCATTTTGTCCTGGATAGATGTGGGGAACTGTTTGGGTTCCTTTCTAAGAAGACTAGAAAAAAAGCAGAGAGAGAGAAAGAGAAAGAAGGAAGGCAAAAGCCAAAGTGCCTCGTGCTGAGTCCAAAGCCAGTATTCATTTGCTGGTGTTCTCGAATAACTAATGCAAAGCAACACTGTGAGGACAGAAATGGTCAGGGTAATGCCCAGTAGGTGATGTCGGCCAGTGGTGAACGCTTACAGAAGGCAGATCAATGTACATCCTTTCAGCAGTCAGGCTCAGACCTCAGCATCTGGACCATCATGGCCCAGCAAACAACGGATCTGCCAGCCATCCATGTATTTCATCTCTGGAATTCAATGTAAACTTCTCACCACCCCAGCATTTGGTCAACAATGAGCACTAGGACTAATCCCATTCCCTTAGTCAGATACAGGAATGAGTTGTATATTTTAATAGTTGACTGTATGAAAATTTTTCTTTGGCTATTTTTAGACTTGCAGGCAGAAAGTGTTACCAGACACTCAGTGTTTGTTTTAGCAGGGGCGTGATTTTTTTAAAAATCACCTTCTTCATTAGAGGCAGACTCCCACCCAGCCCTGTTGATGAGAAATATTAATCCACCTGAGATAAAATTAGCTGGGAGATTGTAACCTCTTGTTAGCAATGTGGGTAGTAATATCTTCAGATCTTAAAATCAGATTTGGGAGAGAACATCTGTCCAAGCCTCATACTGTGAAAAACAGGTTTTAAAATGAAAAAAGCTTTGAGTTACTTTCACTGAACTGATCCAGTTGAACCAGAGGGAGCATGTCTGTGTTAGAAAGACCAATTTGTTACCTTTTTTTTTTTTTTTTAAATTTGGTTGGTTTTTTTCCTTTTTGGGTATGCTTCTTTTTTCTTTGAGTACACTTTGGTCCTCTCTGACAGCTGGTGTCTCCTTGAATGTGTCTTTAAATGCAATAGTCATGCAAGTAAAGAAATCCTGGTACTAAGTGGGTGAAATCACAAGTCAGTTCATTTCCCTGCCCCCATTTCTTTGTAATCAGAACATAAAGTCACTCCAGAAAATGCAGAGGAGGCTCTGCTATCCCTGGCATGCCATGCCTGCAGTTAGCACACATTTTAAATCACAGTTCTAGAGTTTATTTATACAGCTAAATGTCATATGTTTAAAAATAATGAGTTTATTCAGAAAGAAAAATTCTCCTCAAAGTGATTAATTAATGAAAGGAGACTCATTCCCAGTGTAACAGCCAGCTAGAATTATTCCAGGCCTTCTCTTGAAGTCAATTACCTGTTGGAAAATCTATTCAATCCACCAAGTCGATCCAAGTTCAACAGTTAGAAATAATGAAGCAATGGTATATAGAAAGAAACAGTAAATTTTTCCTAATTGCTTGTGGATCTCATTGTAACAAGTCAGTCACATGCAAGGACAAAAAGCTATTTGGGGATAAGTTTAAAAATAATAGGGTTTAAGCAAACAGCGGCTTAGATGTTTTTCATAGTGAAACAGTTTGCTTTTTCCTAATGTGTGTATGAGCCTTCCCGAAAAAGCAAGTGACATTGACATTCTTAAAACATGTGGGACGTAACAGTATCATAATTGTTGACTCTTCAGCTTCTTGCCTCAGATTGAACTCAACGTGAAAGAAAATGGTTGTGCTGTAGAGCACTATCACAAAATCGCAATTGCTGCTCTTCAGAATCCTTTGCAGGCAGCTGCAAAGCACAGTCAGGCTCACCTGGATGCTCTGATCTCCCAAGAAAACTTCCTTATTGCTTCTTTCCTTGTCTTTCAGCTAATACATTTGTCTGGACATCAAAGGAGCAGGATCAGATGAACTATAGCCACAGTGAATTGCTTTGCTGGACTGTGACTGCAGCTCAATATCCCTCCCAATTTAGTTTTGCTCTTTGCTCCCAACTTCCAGGGTTTCACAGTGGAGATATAAAAACACATTTCACAGTGAAACTTGGCAAAGTGACAGCCAAGAAGTGATTTTCCCTAGTAATTTAAATGCATCAATACAGTCAGTGTTAAGATATTCTAAGAAACAGAGGACGGGGGAATAACAGTATTTAAGAAGTTTGATGTCTCATGTTGATGGGGAGATGACATTTGTCTTTTGTTCATAAAAAGATCTGAGATCCAATAATTTCAAAATATTAATGGCATACTACATAAGCATCAAATGAATATATTGACTAGGGTTGGGACTGCTCTTTTCCAGTGGATTCATAACATGTCTAGTAAAAAGAAAAAGTCTAATTGCAGGAATTTATGCTGTTGGCAGACCAGAGGGGCTCTGGTGGAGATGCTCATGTCTCTGAATAGGTGAAATGCACCTTGTAAAACTTTCTAATTACAAACTTACCCAATGAACTGTTCTGATCCTCAGGGGTCTGAGGATCAGTGCTGAAAGATGAGTTTGGGCCTTGCTATTTTTTTGGGGCAGAGGGGGGTGGGGAGCTGTTGTTTTGGGGGTTTTTTTTGTTCATTTTTTTATGTAAGAACTGAATTTCTGACACAAGTTAGCAACAGTTCAGCCAGGAAATTCAAAGCTATGCTTGACCATGAATTATCATCTCATTGTCATGGTTTGTCTTTCTACTTAAAAAAAGTAAAATCTGTGTCAAACACAGAGTAACTTAAAATTGCTTGAGAGGGTTTTCTTTAGGTTGTACAACAAGGTCATTTCAAAGATGTTTTCAATATTAATTTGGAGGCAGGGGCAAACAGACCAGTTATGTTGCCTAGGTTTCTTTTGGAGGAGAGAAATCCTGTAGTTATATAACATCAAGTTAAGCTCTCTTTATCTGAGATCATGTGTGTGACCAGGGAAAGTGAGGTGAAAAGATACCAAAAAAGAGGTGGTAGCTGAGAAGCAGCTGTTGGTTTGGAAAAGCATCAAGTGGCATGGGGCATGGGGCACTGGGGCCTGGGCTGGCAGTGGAGCAATGCAGGAAAGAGGCAGATGCTGAGGGAGGTTCATATAGATTTTCTATGTTCAGAGTACTGAAGTACTCACTTCTGTTAGGGGATATATAGAATAATTGCTTTTTCTTCTGTGAAACTACTCCTACTTCATGCTTTTCCTAGATCAGAATCCATCCCTGTATGTCAAAGGGGTTTGTTTTGAGATATTTTTAACTTGTGGTAAAAAAAATTAAATTGGTGCCATTTTTTGTTTTCTGGCTGTGCCTGTAAAATTAGAAAACCCCTACTGATTCACACTGCAGTGATGCACAGCAGCATTTGCATTCTGAGGAGGGGGAAGTGAAACAGTCACATATTCAAAGGAAAACATATTTAATGAATCCACTTACAATAATTTGCCACCAATAGATATCCTTAGTAACAAAATGGATTGTTACTCACGTGAAGATGAATAACTAAACCCAGCAAAATGCATGTTCTGTGCAGTAAGCATCAAGGGAGACAATGTCATGCAGATCTCCGTGATTTATGGTGCTCTGTTTTATCATCTTTTAAGCTTGTACCTGATAAGGAAGGAAAGATCCAAGAGATGGCAAAGACCTTCTTCTATCTCAGCTGCCCATTTTTTTGGTATTGTTTGAAAGAAGATTTCTCAGGCAGATGTTATTTGTTTTTCAGTCATGTCATACTTAAAATACACAAGAAATATTCAATGAAGACCAGCAATGAAAAGAAAAAAGACTACAGAACACACTTGAATATGCAACTAATTATTTTTAACTGCTTTTCCGAAAGGACTGTGCTTTTAATAATAGTCTGCTTTTTTAAAGCATCTCTCAGATGCAGACTTCAAAACGTGGTAGGCAAATTGTCTCAACATGTCTATGGGCTAGGTAAGTACTATTAATCCCGTTTTACAAAGGGAGAAAGCTGAACATCAGAGAGCCAAGAATACTGCTTTCCAGCTCTGGTGTTACAAAAGAACTGTCAGAGCTCAGAGTATTATGTTAAATTCTACCCTCTAAGTCCAATATAGCCTTTTGTCTTTCCAGCAGAAGGGTCTGTTATAACTCCATCTTTTCCAGTCACAGGTTATTAAGCAGACTAAGGCAGGGGCGGGTGTGAGAAATGGTTGGTCATTCCTGAAATGTACAACATGTATCTAAAGTTAACTGAAAATTCCTAAGTTAAACGTTTCATAAATATGCCAGAGTGGATATAGTCCTTCCTAGAGTTCCTAAGCCTGAAACTGTTTAACCCACCACCATATTTCTTGTGTTCACAGAGTTAGTAGCGTTTTTTCATATATCACAGGCATGCTAGGTAGAGATTAGGTCTAGTCAGCAATCTTACTTCATCCCATTTCTCCAACAGATACATAAAAAATGCAAGAGAGTAACACAAAAATTAAGTTTGTGATGAAAAAAGAAAAGCGAAACTTAAAACCACAGATATCTCTGCAGTCTAAAAGCAATTTTCAGTCCTCAGAACAAGTTTTCTTCCTGCTGGAAGAGGATATATTTTGAGGTAGACTTGCTTAATAGAACGGAGATATACCTTGATGAATGTTTCTTAGATTGTCTCTTGCTCAAAAATGACAAAACCTGTTATTCTGGACCCCTTAGGCTCCAGTGAGGATGCCCACAGATGGATTTACCATGGATCGTGGTACCTGCTGTGGCAGCAATGGCTATCTACAGCTTCGACTTGCATTGTGTGTAAATCCAGCCAGATTGAGAGCCTCTCCTCTTCTGTCCCAAAGGTACATGTTGCTGTTGAGTGCTCTGTTCATGCCTGTCAGGATAAAGCCAACACATTTGTCACAGTATTTATGAGAATTGCCTAATGGCTGACCTCGGAGCTGCAGACTTGCTCACCAGTGGCAGCAGCCATAGATAATGGGAGCCTGGAGGCTGCCCTGACACAGAGACAGTCGTGCCTTTTCTTTTAGCCAGGAGCACCTCTAAAACAAGAGCTGATGGAGGTGCAGCAAATGCATTGGCAACTCCATCAGCAGGAGCAGGCAGCCACACTTGCAAGGCACTGAATCATGCTTGGTGCTGCCTCCAGGGTACTGCCAGGTGCCCTGGGGCAAGTAGAGCAGGTGGGAAACATCCCTGGCCTTTGCAACAAGTGGCAAATAGTACCTAGTGGCAATACTGAATCTCACCTGAGCAGGAAGCAATGCATTCTCAGGCTTGTCTGGAGCCATGGAAAACCATTCCTGTAGGATCTCAGCCCTTTCTTGGTCTGCTCCACTGCTTGTATGCAAAGGTTTGTCATAGGCCAGCCCACACTAACACAAACCACGCCACACAGCAAGGTTGTTCATAAAATCATTGTTCCACACACAGCCAGTCCAGGGATAAGGTGCTCCCCATGTGGGATGGTACCAAACACTGTGCATGGTTTGGGTAAGCTGTAAGGATGTGAGTGGAGTGGGTTAGAACTAACAAATGACACGTCATTCAAAGCACGGGGTAAGTTGTGTGACGAGGGAAGGGGATGGGAATGTCACTACTGCTTTCAGCAGCCTGTGAGACTCCAGCTCAGAGCTGACAGAAAAGGGAAAAATCACAGCATGTCTTCCACTGAGCTTGTGCTCCAGGGTTCAAAGCTTTTTAAAAAAATAGGTGTTGCAGGTGACAGCAGTGGAATTTTCTGAAGGAATCTGATTTTGGAAATAGGCCTTGAGAATATTTGAAAATCCCATGAGTTGTCTTTTCGGTGTACTTTTGGACACCCACAATCTCCCACTGGGGGATCTTAGTGAAGTTTACATAACCCAGAGGAGCTGAATGCAGGAGACAATGCAGAGCTGGCTACAGAAGAACTCACACTGGGGTATGTTCTTCCTCTGGCTGATGGGGTGGGTGGTGGGACCTTCTAATCCTGATCCATGAGGATGTGTGAGCTTTAGCATGCCCCAGCTGAAAGAAAAAGAGAGCAGGATGAAAAGCATCCATTAAAAACTTAAACATTGATAAAGATAGAGAAGGTAGTAAAAATATTGCCTGGTACAGGAGTAGATGAAGAATATGTACTTGGTGTATCCAAGATTTTTAAGGTAAAACTAAAAAATAATCAGAAAAAGTGGAAGTAGTGCCCAGAGCTGCCAATTAAAGAAATCCAAGATATCTGTTCGTGTGTTATGTGGACTGGTCTTTCCACTTTCCCACCAATACCACAAGCCCATGTGCAGCTGTGGGATAGAAATACTTGAGGATGACAATGTCTTTAAGCACCTTCAATGGTTATGCTGCAGTGAGGGGCACAACGAAGGAAAAAGACCCCCTTCTCTCCCCCATCTGCTCTTCTCATTCCTCATTTAATGCATACAAATGACAAGTTGGGAATAGTCACTCTCTAGAGTCAGGTTTTACTTTCATGATAGTAGATCTTAGGCCTTGTATAGAATTGAATATATTAATAATTATTGTGATAATCATCTCAACAGAAGAGTGAAGTGTAGGCAACAGGACATGGTAGTTTTGAGTGTTTGTCCGCCTGAAAACGAAACTCAAGTTGCAAGTTAGTGGGAGGAGTTGCCTTGTCTTCAGGGGTCACCGAAGGAGCTCTTAAGGAGGCCAAGAAAAAGTAAGTTAATTTTGAGTGTGTCATCTCTTTCATGACTAGTTTAGGTCTCTCTAATACTTTTTAGGAGCTGTGTAGTTCCTTCCAAAGTATACTAATGCAAAAGCACTAGAAATATGAAGGTAAGCCATAAGCTTGTTAATTCTGCCGAAAGAAAATATAAGAATTAGCAAACTGTGTGATGGGCAGACACAGCCAAACCAAATGCCGCCTCTGTGGAATTAGGTGTGCTGCAAACACCAAGAGCCTGTGATATCATGACCTTTAAAAAATATATGTTTTCAAAAATGGAAAAATGAACTGAAGAAGCTGCTGGGGAAGCTTTCAAGAAGCCGGACCGCTCTTTTATACATTAACACTGCCAGCTGAGCCAAGAGGCAGAGCTGACAGGGTTCCTTGATTTCCTTTTTGTATAAACCTACACCAAAGCTGGCAGCCTTAGGGAATGCCTGCTGTAGGACATGATCTTTCTGGTGCTTGTCAAAGTTTTTTTTACAGTATTACAATTGCTTTTGGTGCCAGCCCTGACCATCATCAGTGGGTCCAGTCACAGCGTTGGTATTTGCCACTGCAGGGTGTGGGACCACGTGGAAGAGCCCAACCAGGGAAACAGAGCTGTGCTGGTGAAAATGGACTGGAGGAAGGGAGAGCAGACCGGCAGCCTTTGCAGCGGAGAGAGTTGTCTTAAGCAGGCATGTCTCACCAAAGCAGGTGGGCAAGAGAAATGAGGCAAAGTGCAGGTAACAGCTTGTGGTGAAGGGGGAAATGAGCAGCGTGGCAATGTGCAGTATTCAGTGTGTGGATTCAGCCTGTCTGCCTGCAGGGCCCATGGCTTTTCTCCCAGGAGCAGGGATCAGGAACACAGTGGCTGCAATGTTGCTCTGACAAGCCATGATAAATGCCAGCTTTGTTAGTGTGTGTGGCAAGTTACCAGGAGCTCAGCAAATTCCTGTGCTTGGAGAGCCTCGCGCTGGGAAGAAAAAATGAGCTGTGAAGTAATAATGATAATAACAGGATTCGATGAGGCAGATGTAATCCACATTTCGTAGCCGATCCTGGCTTGCAGCACCAACTCTGCTTGACAAAATTGTATTCACAGGGATCTTTTCACAAGTTTGTTTCAGCATTTGAGCTATGGTGTGGCTCAGACTGGTCTAGAGCTGAAATACAGCAATTTTTTCCTTGGAAGTCATATTTGCAGAGTACTTCAGTGAGGCAAATACCTTGAAGCAATTGTACACAAGAATTACTAGTCTGGGGAGAGGTTTCCCACTCATTTATAGCACTGCTGATAATATTTTTGCTTTTATAGTTTGCTATCAAAAAGTCTTGGTAGTGCTGAGCTTCATGCAAATATGTATTTGTAGCAAGCTCACAGGAGCCGGAGAAGAGTAAATATTGACCCCCTTCTGTGTCAGCGGAAAAGAAAATGCAAAACTGGCTGTGGTCAAATCAAATTTCACTTTCAAAATTAACATTTGGTGTATTATTTCTGCTTTCAGTGCAACTAGATATGTTGATGCTAAGAGGCTGAAATCCCTCCTGCTTCAGCTTGCCTCTGTGTAAGATATTGTTGACAAGTCAAATTCTCTGGGATGCTCAGTCTTCAGACAGGCACCACACATTTCTTCTTCTGACCCTCAATGGCATGTCCCAGGCCATCTCTTGCAACTTAATTGTGGCACACTCCTGTATCCTTTGGGTATTCTGGAAAACACCTTCCAGGGCTTGGGCACTTCTGAAGGTGATCTAGAGCTTTCAGATCTAGATCTTACACCTTTTGAACAAGAAATGTCTGCTGTCTATGGTGAAATCACCACAGTTATTTTGGTAAGACTAAAATAAAACACAAGCAGAAGTATTTATTTGCAGCATGCATGGTAGGAAAAACAATCACAGTTATTCATGAGAGTCTTAAATGGAAAAAAATGGTACACAAGCTTGGACCTTTCAGAATTCATCTTGATGTGCTGCTTGGCTGGTGCTCTCCTGATGCATCCCTTGCATCTCTTCCACAGCTGTGGCCACAGGTCTCAAACAATTTGGCATTAACTATCACCATAAGGTTAACAATCCTGCCCCCTTCATGTGCCTACCCACGGAGTCCTGCCCTTCCACGGTGGCCTTGGACATGCTGGTGGGGTCATGCACTGGTGGGGGTTAGACAGCCTGTCTACACTGAGATTTGTTGCTGTTGTGAGCTCATCTTTCCCTGGATCGCTACTTTCACCCTGTGGACTGTGAAGCTGCAGGATTCCTTGGAGCAATACCAGCAAAGGACAAGTGAGGGACAGGAATGAGAGGTATCTGCGGGGCTGGGGAGGGAACTACTGACACATCCTGGTTTAAGGTCTCTCTGAAATTGTGGTCTCGCTGTGTCTGTCTCTGCCTGAAGCGTCTCCATGATTGGAGCCAAATATTTGGTGTCCATCTATCGACAGAGACACTTGATACAATTGTCTGAAAGTTAGACGTGTGTAATCCCCGACTGGCTCCTGACGGGGAGAAGACATGACAGTGATTAGTCATGTTGGGACAGCTTCTTGTTTGAAGAAATATGGATATGAAATGATGGTATGATATGATATGATATGATATGATATGATATGATATGATATGATATGATATATGGAAAACTCAGAGGTGTGGGAGCCACCTGGAGGGCAAGGTTCAAACTAAATATGGGGCTTGAACTCTGTGCCTAACCTCAGAGACCTTCCCCTCCAAATAAATATGAAGGTCAGTGGTAGCTGCTACACACAAAAGCTTGTACAGAGTTATACCACTGGCTACTGAGCAGTATATGTGCAAACACAAGCATCAAATCCCTGCAAGATATAAACTACACTTTACCACTCATGATTTAATTGCCAGTCACAAACCAGCACATCTTTTTTCGCTCTGTTTTCCCACTGTACAAAGGCACTGCATTGGTTTTCAGTATATAATTATAAAAGGTCAAGGCAGGTTATTTTTCTACATCTTCTTTTCAAGGGTAACTGAAGTCACATGGGTTCCTAAAACCCGTTCTTGGGAAAGGCTGGTAAATCTGTTTTAGTTTTTGCTGTTTAGACAGTACCCACCATCATCATAGTCAAGATTTGCCAATGCATCCTAGGAAACTATGATGTGGACAACAGTTTCTTTTCTCATGTGAAAACATGAGTGCTTTGAACCTAAAGGATGAAAGAAATATAAAGAGTAGTGTGAAGGTGACAACTTCCTCTAATTTTGCTTGAAGTAATCGACCACAGTAAGGTTTGTCAGCAACAGAGGTGCCCTAGCATTTTGTTTCAAATGTGTTTGGTTCACAGAGACCAGCAGGAAAGATTTGCAGGGAAGTTTTGCAGGAATGACAGTTCCAAGGAGGCTTGCTCAGGTTCACAGCAAGTTAGCAGACACGCACAGGTCTCCTCAGTTTCCCCCAAGCAGGCAGGCTGGGCAGCCAGTGGGGTGAGGGCTGTAAATAAGGCAGTGTGAGTTGGAGGTCTGAACTGGGAATAACATCTCAAACAACTGCACTTATGTGCACAAGAAAGAAATAATCTTGGTCACATATGTGTCGTTGAGGCTTTGGAAAATAAATGTGAACCACGCAGAGCATGTGAAACAGAAGAGGAGGTTTCAAGAGAACCAATTTCACCTGAAAATATGTTGCCTGGCAGCCCAAGACTCAAGTCAGTTCAGTGGCATGAGGATGCTGGTGTATGAAAGAAAAATTAAAAAAAAAAAATTTACTCAAAATTCTGGTGACACAATAACACTGTAACAGAGAAAACTGAGATCTGAATGTTTGTTTGAAAAAAACCCAACCCCCCTTTTTTTTTTCTTTCTTTGCAAAGGTTCAGCTCATGAGTGACTCAGCCTTTTAAAAGAAAAGTCTGGCTGGGGCATAATAAATGTGAGTCACTATAAGTAATTTTCAGATTTTCCCTTGAGACTCTTCCTTACAGGATCTCTGTATTGGGAAAAAGAAAGGGATAGGGAAAGACTTGCATCAAAATTCTTATAACTATGAATTCAGATGAAATTATTCAACTGCAAGGAAATGTCATTTGTCTCCCTTTGCATAAACAGGTGGTAAAAGCACTTACAAGGCAGTCTTCATAGGAGAAGCAGAGTGTAAGACTATGGTAAAAAAAGGTCCAGAAATACTATAGATGTGAGATCTGCAGTGAAGATAAGAGAACTAGACAGTGAGTTTCATTGCTTCAGCCTTTTGGAAAAGGACCAACTCTGCAGCTGCTCAGTGTATGATGCACACAGAGATCAGGCATGTTGGGGAATGTCATTCTCCAGGTGATCAGACCTTTGCTGGGTAACCTTTGCACTCTGCTGGAATAGCCACCTGTGTCTGAAAGCTGGGTAGTAAAACCAGTGCTCCCAACCCAAGCATATCTTATAAGGCCAGGACAGATAATGAATTTATATTGCTCTTGAAGCTTATTTATCTGTTTGAAATGTTTGGTGGATGACAACCCTCTTGTTTCTTTTAGTCTACTGCTCTCTCAGTTTTTCTTTCTCTTCCAGGCCCTACATTTAGGATTTGAAATATCTCTTTATATTGGAAATTAGTTTTAAAAAAAATTGATTGGGCCACAGCTGAGCCATTCGCTGAAGTTTGTAGGTAAAGCATAAAATGCCACCCCAAAAAAACCAAACCAAAACCAAAACAAACAAGCAAAAGCAAAACCAGAAAGGGTCTCTCCTGACTGTCCAGATGACCAAATCTCTTCTCCTTGAATCAGATTAATCCTATTTATTTTAACATGAAAGTATTTAATGAATAGATGTTACTTTTTTATGTCTCAAAGTTGTTGCCAAGTTTTACTTGTTTTCTACGAAAAATCACAGTCTCCTAGGGCCAAATGGCTGCTGCTTTTGTCTTTTCCCACCTCAAATATTAAAAATTATAGTCTTCTTCTTCCAGGAGAACCAACTACACCCATACAGAGCACTTCTCAGGATCACTCGTACTGGGACTCTGCACAAGTCACCTCAAATTAAAATTCCTTGTCAGAAAACAGCTCCAGAAAGATGGCATCAAATCCATCCATTATGAAGATAAATA
Source organism: Pyrocephalus nanus (assembly GCA_038380795.1). NCBI lineage: Eukaryota > Metazoa > Chordata > Aves > Passeriformes > Tyrannidae > Pyrocephalus > Pyrocephalus nanus. Next base: position 87,884,789 of record CM076260.1, on the reverse strand, counting down.
CCTGGCAACAAAATTAAGAGTAGAGGCCAGCAGTCAAATGGCAAGTGCAGTTCAGAGGATCCTGGAGCAAACTCACTGTTGGTTTTCACTTGCTTTCTAACTCTGAAGAGCACATGAAAATGTAACTGGTAAAACAAAGTTCCTGGAGAGAAGCTCAAAATCCAGATGGCTGATGCCACCCAGGCACCAGCTGTGAGGAGGTTATAACTCTGCTTTTAAAAAGAAATAGGCAGTGCCAAGTTGCTATTGCTACACTTGGGTGTTTTGTGTCTGCTGAATTCAGCTGGTTTTACAGGCCACACACATTCCAGGGTCTGCACAGTCCCTGGTGGGAGTATCCTCCTCCTGATAGACATCAGAATTATGTAGCATGTACTAAAAGAAATGTTATTTTTGTAGGAGTGAAACCTTTGTCCAGCAATACCAAGGAGCAGCCACAAGTCATTTGGGCTCTGGTTACGTTTTCCCTGGAAGCAAAAGCTCACAGTACTTGGAGAGAATCCACAGCTGTCTCTGCAAGGTGAGAGATTGTTTTATTCAAATTTTGCCTCATTTTAAACAACTGCAGTTGCTGCCTTTTTTTATACTGACAAACTGTATTAACCACGATGTATAGGGACATCCTACCCTTTGGATGTTAGCTGATGGAGGCAAGGAGCAGGAAAGGGCAGAATCGGGAGCAGGCAGGAGCTGTTTTTGAAGAAGTGCCTGGCTTTGTCCCGAGGAGGTGCATGGGGTGAGAGAGAGGGAAAATGAGCCATGTTGGCTGTGGCACAGAGAAGAGGAGACAGCAGCAGCTGAGAGCACAGTGCAGGTAGGCTGGACCATGGATGACTGCGATTTCAACACATGAACTTTTCAAAGGCTGCCTTGCTCAGAAGCAGCACCTTATCTCTGGATGTCAGGCATCAGAAACAAATGAAAGAGCCAGGCATTCAGGTCCCTCTCAACCAATAAAAGGTTTTGAATAGCCTTTAGCTCACAACAGACATAATGGTCTATTCCTGATGCTACTGAACTATAAGGGGTCTGTGTTTTAGTGTTGGATCTCCTATGTCTTGGACCTGCACCTTAGTTTGGAGACACAGCCACACTCCCAGTGCCAGCTGTACAGTGCTGTGCCAAGGCTGTTGGATCCTGTGGTTGCATTCAGAGTGCTGTGTGTAAGTACCTGGTGAAACGACTGGTGATGTAGGGGGTAAATGCAACAGCTAAGCATGATCCTATTCAAATGCAATTGAACAGGTCTCTCTCTTGTATTAAGTGATACAAGGGATCAAAGACAGACTCCTTCAAGCAGAGCAGCTGCGATGAGTGAGATTGTGAGGTTCCTGTGCTGCTGCTGTTGTCACAGAAAAGACAAAGCAGCTACTGCTTTTAAGGATATACTTCCGTCCCCCTGGCCATGTCATATGGATCCTGAAAAAAGTAAGGTTTTGAAGAATTGCATATCATGTAGAGTAGAACTTGCCTGGTTGTTCTCTTAAAGAAAAGTTTTCTTTGTGGTTCCCTAAATGAAATAATTAAGTGTTTTTGAGAGAAAACTTTGCCTTTCTATTTTGACCCAGTGCTCTTAAGCATAGAGATTCATACCCCCCTCCCACAGTAATTTGCTAGGGTGCTTTTGAAGAAAAGCTTTTAACTTTTGTTTGGCATTTTTCAGTTTAAACCTTTTCATTTAATTTGAATTAAATGTTTCAGACTAACCTGAAATAATGTCTGGTTTTCCTTTTTGCATTGTTTAGAAAAGGTGTTTTGTTGTTTTGTTTTGTTTTGTTTTGTTTTTTCTTTTTCTCCCATTTGCCTTTGGTTGGAAACTTAAAGCTCCCAGCATTTGCCAGCTTTAAGTGAAAATTCCTTAGGCACTGGGTATGACCTGTAACTGGCTTTGAGCATTATAATCCTACTGAAGTTAAAGGAATCAGTCTGATTTATACCAGATGGTTATCTGGACCTCTAAGGGAAATGAAATCAGTATCATGAATTAAATTCACCATCAGTACAAGAAAACCTGTTTTCATTTGTAAGAGTATATCTGTGCTTCCTTATACATAAATTTTGTCCAAGTTTCCACTACCAGTGTTGTCACCTTCGTGCTGCAGGCTGTGGTTCAAACCAGTAATAGAAACCCAGGAGGTTTTTGCTGGAGCAATACTTCAGCCTTTGGGCCCAAGATTTGCACCAGTGTTCACGTAACCCTGGGTTTTAAGTAGTTTGCTATCACCTGCTCATTTTGAGTGTTTGTGCCAGAATTGAGTATGAAGATAAAAATGAAACAGAATGAATGGGAGGGTAATTGTTTTGATTGATTATTTTTTAAAAAGATGGACACAATAGTAAAAAAAAAATTGGGTTTTGCCAAAGGAAGTTTATATAACAGGAATACTTTGTTTTGCTACGAGAATGATCACTGATAGAAACAAACTGGTGCAGAAAGACTTCCTGAGCTATTGCATTTGCATAGGCGAGGGAAATGTTGCAGCTTGGAAAACGAAACATGCATCTTGGAAAATGATTTATGAGCACAAAGGACTTAAAGTCAATATTTTGTTCTCCTTATTTATTCAATAATGACTTTGACAGTTCCTCTGGGTTTGAGTAGATACAGGGTTTTGGGCTGGCAGGATGCAATGTCCTAGCCGATTTCCAAAGCTGTCACTGATCTTTGATTTATATTGTCTATATTTTCCTCTTTGGACTAGTTAGTACAATCAAGCTCTTGCCTGCCTTGCCTCAGTATGCAGCAGCCTGTCTCCAGGGTAATTCCAGGTTGGCTTGTCCTACATCATCTCTAAGAGGTCACAGTTCTCCTTCTGTCTTATCCTGTTATGAACGAGTTTTAAAATCTAAAAGGACATTAGAATTGTGCCTGGACCTTGTGCTCAGGCATGTGTTGAGCTCCATGCACTCTTTCTAAACTTCCTTTAAATCGTGTTTGAACGGGATGAAGCACCAAATTTGTGTCACTCACCACTGGAACTGGCGAGAATGGTTCTTGCCTTTTTGAGTAACATGAGCCTTTCTTTCACTGTAGCATTTTGCCCTTTTCCTGAATCTTTGTTAGTTGTCTATGTGCTTGAAATGATTTAAAATGACAAGCTCAGTGGAAACTGTCTAGGATGTATAAATTGCTGCGAATTATTTCAAATTAAAGAAGAAAGTGAAGAATGAGGACTCTTGGCTGTAGTATCAGCATGATCTACATATGTCTGTCTGAATTTCATGGACAAACCCCGTCATAAAACCTAAGTCCTGTGCTGCACCAAGGCTTCCTTATTGCTTCATCTTCAAGTAGCACAGCAGAAGCCCTTTTAGCAGGGTCACATGGAAGCATCCTGGTGGTTTCAGGCATCCATGGAACAGGTGTAAATCAAACTTGTCTGTCTTCCAGGTAGATCCTCATAAAAGAAGAACTAACTGTGGCATAGTTATAGCACACAGCTATACAGTTGACACAGAGAAGTGGGTGAATAGTTTTGGGGAGGATTTTATTTGCACATTTTGAATCTGAGTTTGTTGAAGTCAATGACAACTTTTTGAAGAACACAGCAAAAGATGGAAGGATTTGGGGGACTTGTTGATGTTCCTGGAGTGCTGTGACTTCCTTAATCCTAGGGAACGACAGAACCAGCTGGCATAAATATTGTTCTCATACAATTTTTTTTCTGTTTTCTTTTTCTCCTTCCCTCCCCCCATATTTCCTCATTTCTCTATACCACCCATTTACATTGTGCAAATTGAGCAATGAGACTCTGTCAAGGCAGAGAGTGGAAGGCAGTTCTACAGGATTTAGGATTATTTAGCATTTAGCTGTTATCAGGATGTATTTTTTTTTAAAAGTGTTTTTCCTAACAAGCCTGGTCCATAAAGAATTTCTGGCTGAATCTGTAAATTCCCACAGGGAAATGTTGATCCTTTATTTAATGTTTGTTTTATCTGCTCCCTACTGGAGCATATTGGTGGTACATAAGTAGATTGCTGTCATATGGCCCCAAACAGTTGCTTCAGAGAGGAGTTCTACAGATCCTTGACAGAGAAATTGTGTTTATTTTTTTTTCTAATAACGTAAATAGTCCTTGTGATTTGTTTGAGAGAGATTGTTTTATCTATAAAGCCACTGACACAGGTACTATTTTTTACCAGACAAATTTTTCAGCTATATTAACAGTACCAAGGGAGCCAAATTTTCTCATATTCACACTCTTCTCTTAGGTAAAGCACTTGCTAAGATAAAGGAAATACTGATGTGAATCTAGACTAACTGGGGATTTTTCTTGTAGTAACACAAGTTTTGAGAACTGAATACTAGAAATGCAATATTACTATGCCTGTTTCTTCACCTAATTTAAAAGCCAGCAAGAAGACTAAGATGGGAGAACACTGCTTCCAGTGGGATGGGAAGCAGAAGTTTTCCTGTAGGTGTGGGTGACTGGGTCTGTAGCACTAGCACAGATATTGGATGAAACTGAACTTTAGTCAGGGTTGTAAATACTCTCATAATTCCCACAGCCCTCATGACCCTGAATTTGGGAATAGCTGGACCATTGCTTAGTGCCTGAGGAATGAAAGTCTTGCTCCATCTTGGGCCAGCCCTTCCAGTCACTTGAAGATGACCTGGCAAAAGTCACTGGGGCTTTTTTGTTTGGATACTGACAGGGCTAGAAAACTTTTGCTGTTCTGGTCACAGAGCTACAAATCTTAACTGGCCTGCAAAAGCAGAGACAGCGTGGGTGAAGGTGCTGCTCCTGATACAGGCAGCCCTATGATTTTAGAAACTGCTGCTTGACCCCAGCTTACGATCAAGAGCATTCTCTGGAGTGCATAGAAGAAACAGCCATCACAGAAGGTCTCTGAACACCTGGACTGATTCTGCTTCAAGGAGCAAGGGGAAAAGAAGAGCTTTGTAAGGTGTGCACCCTCTGGGCTCAAGCCTGCTGAGGTCAGGGGAAATCACACCCATGGCAGGAAAAATGAATCTTAATTTGTTTCAGAGGGTGTATCTTGATTATTTCCTTCCAGAGGCTCTGGCCTTATTTGGTGCTCCTCTGTGTGTGCCAGTTAACCTAAGGTTTGCTTTTGATGGAGCATGGTTGCTTGTATAAAATCCCATTACCTTTCTGCTCTAAATGGCTGATTTCACAAAGGGAGCCTTTTTAAGCATTAATAACATTTCTTAAGATGAGCTTAATGAATGACGAAAGAGGAGTACCTTAAATACCTGCCTTCCCAACATCCTGCAGCAATGAGGACACGACTTTGGGAGTTATTTAAAGTAATATATTTTTAATTGCATCTTCTAGCTGAGAGAGGACTGGGATCTTCCGTACAATTCCTTTCAAGGTGACCTTTGCACAGTTGTGTTGTCTGAACAAGCCATGGTGTCACTGTTAATAAGGGCACTCATTGGAAAAATAGTATCACCCATGTTAGGTCTGCTGGCATCCTATAAAAGTGCAGGGGCTAGGAAGGTGTTAGTATAACTGTGCAACAAGATTCTGCTCCCATCGAAGGCAGTGGTAAAGTTCCTACGGTGCTTAAATTAGCCAGGGCTTGCTCGCTTAGTCTTTCATTGAGGGGCATGAGACGAACAGCAGAAGGGGTGCTGAGAGTCCTACCCTTGTGTCATGCAGTTTAAATACTGTGCTTGTCACTGTTCTGTTGTCTTCAACCAGAAAATCACAAAGAAAGTTCTTGAGTGCAAAAATTTACATGTTTGTTGCTCCAGACTCTATCTATCAGTCTTAGAGACTGATAGGGAGACAGAGTTGGTCTTCTCTGTTAAATGATTGTACATAAAAAAACTACCTAAAGGCTGGTGTATACCAGGTAGGGAGTCTGCTTTGCCTCAGCTACTGCTTTTGGCCAAGGATTTATGTGTAGGTAAGGCAAGTGGCTATAGAGAGGTAGTCAAATCAGAATAGTACCTGCCTTCCCACGCTTTGTACTCCCATTGACAGAAAAAACCAGTCAGTATCAGGAAAATTTTTGACCTGCAGGTTCCTGGCTCCTCTCCGAACTCAGCTGCCAGCCGATGGCTGCTTCAGGAGCTGCTGTGGTTATGGTTCAGTTCCTGTTGACAGTCATATACCTTACAGCCTCTGCAGCTGGCAGCCTTGGTGGCAGGCACAGCAGAGAGGTGTAGGGCTGAAGGAGGAGGAAAAATAAACAGCTCTCTCATAACAGGATGTGACCGTCCTGCTTCCATGATTCATATCCTGAGCAGCATCCCTTGGACTGATTCAGCCCAACGACCGGGTCCTTGGCCCACTGATTTTTCTTTGACATTCAGGAGACTTTCTGATTTTAGTGTTATTTACAAGGAAACTGTTTTTGGCCTGTTTTTCCAGGAACTCCCTCTCTTGGTTCTCTTGTGAGGTGAAAATTTCTGCTTCAGCAAGCGCTCTCAAAGGGGCTTTGTAGTGCTGCAACATTACCTGGGATTTTGACATAAAAGTAACCTAAAGTTAGAGGCTGCCTGATTTTACAGCATTTCCTGTAGAGCTGGTCTGCACATTCATCAAGGAGAAATGTGGTGAGGTTTCTGATCAAATGTTCATTCAGTGTCCACTTGCATACAGTGCAAAGGTCTCCCTGCCCCTACACTGCCTTCTCCTTCAGCTCTTCAGTCAGCTTTAGCATTTTCTTGCTTCTAAATAGTTGTGAAGCTTTGTCAGGGAGCTTTTGGGAAGGCACACCTCTGAGGGCACCAGGCTCCCCTCTTGTCTACGGACACCTCTTGTTTTCCTTTCCAGCACCTGTGTGCCTTTTAAGTAGGTTTAGGTTCTTTCTGAACAACTAGAAAATTTCCAGCTTCTACTACACAGACTTGACTGCCGTGTCCATGCTCTTCCTGAGCAGTTATCCTCCCTATTTAAAACCCAGAAAATGAAAGAGGAAGGTAGAATATACTTATTTGTAATGGATTCAAGAGGAAAATTAGGTTTATGGTATACTCAAACTGTCAAAAACCCCTGACTTTCCCTGATAAGACAAGTGAAAACATACACACAAATTGTGAAAACATACATATCTTCTCCTCAAGTCTCTGCAACCTGGAAAAGTGAGGATTCATCCATTTTCCTGAAGATAAGTCATTTTATGGCTATTTTTCTAATTGCATGTACTTCTTTTGGAAAGACTGAATCCTTGCAATTCCCAAGCAGCTCCTCTGCACCTGACAACAGTTTTTATAGCTTGTTTCCTTTTCCATAGCTGAGTTTAGCTCTCAGTTTTCCTATGTCTCATTCCCCAGGCAGATCTCACAAGTAGTTAAGCCGTTTGCGTTTTCTTCTTGCATGCACCCAACAGTTTGAAGAAATGAACTGCAAGATTTTATGTCAGATTGGTGGGACAAATATCAAAAGATAAGTGAAAATCAAAAGTTCTCTCTGAAGCTATCATACCACTGAAATGCTCACAGCAGAAGGTGGCCTTGCTGAGGTGGAATTTATTAATTGTCACAGAGATCTCTGCAAGAACTTGAATTTTTCTTGTATGTCTTGTGAGTTCCATTCCCAACCAGTCCCACGTTTCTGACTTGGCTGCTGACCTGTATTCATGTCATTGCAGTGTCTGTTTGCATTGAAGAACTGCAAACAGCCAACAAGAAGACAGGCTTGCCTTTAAATTTTCACGATCCAAATACATGGCTGGGATAGCAGTCAATGAAACAAATGGCTGTGGAAAGGCTGAACTGTCTGTAACACAGCAAGAGTAAGCAAGGGAGAAGTTAAAGCTGCTGACTGTCAGTCATGGGCTGACCTTGGCATCTGTCTGTTCCTTTCCCATAGACAATGTTTTGCAGGAGAAGCAGCAGAGAGGAAGTTTTGAAGAATGCTGCTTTGAGGGCTGCAAGCTGACATGTTGGGAATGGATGTAGGTGCTGGTGCACAGGAGCAGGAGCTGACTGCTTGCTTCTGGAGCATTTGTCAGGATGCTAACCCAACCAGTGAGGCTGCAAGTGTTTATCTAACAGTCCCTGTAGGGCTGTGAGATAATCCTGCCTTTGGAAAATTTCTGCTCCTAACCCTAGGGAAGGCTGGGGTCCTTGTAAGGTGATTGCATCTGCAAAACCAAACAGTGGGATAAATTTTAGGGTCACAAAATGTTCAAGAACTCCTCGGTGTGATAGCACTGCCTGAGATGAAAAAAAAAAAAAAAAAAAAAGCCTGCCTGGAGCAGAGCAGCAGATCAAAAAAGATTTGAGCTCTCCCAGCAGTATCTCAGATAATCTTTTTCTATGACATTAATTTCCTTGGGCAGAAGATTAAGCACTCTTAAATGAATTACAGTCATTTTAGTTTCTGCTGTCTTTGCATATTGCTGCAATTATCAGTGTGGTCTCTCAGTTGCCCTGCTGCCATCACAGAGCCAAAAAGGTTAGTAATGGTTCAGGCAAAAATTGCTCCATCTGTGTATGTGTCTATGTCAGTATTGCATAGAAAGAGCACCTCTGATATTTAGATGGAATTAATTTAATACCTGTGCCCAAACAAGGTCTGCTCACCACTTATCAAAGACATTCAAGGTGAATTTTAGATAGAAGTTGTATTGGCTTTTTCCTTTGGGTAAACTCCACTTCACTTGGACAATTCCTTTTAAGTCCCTAGTTGACCTAGTGGGTCATCTAATAGTGTCTTAAAGGTTGTGTTGAATTACTGAAGAAAAATTTATCTGACCTGTGGTCAAGGTGTTAAAAATCCAAGGCAGCATTCAGACAGACATCCTAGCTACTGCCTAGGCTGAATGGATAAACTCAGGAACTTCAATCCCAAAAGCAGAGATTGAGCAAAGGAGGATTTTTATTAATTTTTGGGTGTTACCAGGGCATACTTTTTAAACCGTATGCCTTGAAAGAAGAGGTATCACAATCTGCACTAATGCTAGAAAGAGTCCTAAAAGTTGCATTGCTGGAGATCTTCCTTCAGATTAGTATTCCTGCGAGCTAGTGCACTGTGCTGCATGGATTTACTCTGCCTGGCTCCAGCACACAAAGGGTGGTCCAGCTCAGGAGGACCTCAGTCACACGAGATGCTCTGATACTTTCTCACTAGGAGTTTTGAGACTCTATTAAATGACACTCCAAACTGATTGAATTTAATGAGAGTCTTTCCACTGACATCATGACTTTGATTTATACCCTTAATACATAGCACGTTGTTTCAAATGTGAGTCTTAATATCCTTGTTCAGTCTGCAGCCCTTCCAAGTGAAATACGAATAAACAGAGAGAAGGAAAAAAAACCCACAAGACAAGTTTAAGACATTTCTGTGTGTCTATTAGAGACAACTCTTCACTGATGCAAAGAAGCAGAGGGAAAGGGTGTCTTTTGCCTAGGAATTCAGAGTCTGAGGGACTGTTGGCAGACAAAATGTTGCACAGCTGAGTTATTTTCTATCAGAAACGGCAACCAGACCTCTCATGCAATAGCTTAGACCAGTAAGAGGGTTAATGGACTAAAAACCTTGTATGTTTGTGTTAATTAAATGTGTCAGCCACTGTACTTTTCTATTTTTAGTCTGGTTTTATAAAGAAATGAGGCTTATACAGTCATCATGGCTGTCTGTCCATCTGTCGGTCCCCTCCCGCTCCTTCATGTAACTCTTTAAACTGTCAGCAAATTTCAGCCAATCTGGAAAGAAGGGACAGCCTCTCAAAGAAATTACCATTTTTATGAATTTCATGAAGACTGGTGGAAATTTTCCAAAGGCTGGATTAATGTCCCCTCAAGGTAAAGCTGTGATCATTCAGCCATTGTCCTTTCTGTATATGCCCAAATGTACAAAACCCATCTGACCTATCATCATGTGACTGGTTTTAAACTGTCCATAGTATAAGCTGTTTCTTTCTTGCCTCAAAGTAGTGAAATAGTAAAGGTTTTGTGGGAGCCAAAGATGTCACTGGAGACTTTCAAGGGATTGGAGGGGAACTCAGGGTGTCTGATGGGAAAGAGAAATAAGTGAGACTACCATGATGAACAGGTGATGGCAACAAGGGAGGGATACCTAGAAGGTATCATGCACTGTCAGTTTTTCAGGGACATGACTATTTTTGAAGGATGAGCAAACATCAGAAAACCTGAGAATATTGTGGCAGTGAGGGGTGCAAAGTAACCCCAAAGGCGTAACAGGCTGGTAGTAGGCTAGGTTCAGAAGTAGTGTGGGGGTAACTAACAGAAATCCATAGCAAACTGAGTTTGGTTAGCTTAGCTGCGAAGAACTTATTTTATCAAACTTTTTGTTGGAAAAGTTAAACTAGGGAATGACCGAAGTTATCCAGAAAACATACTCCCATGATTTCTTTGAGACTGTGCAATTGTACTGATAGAGATAGCAACTCTTTGTCATGATAAAATATGGCCAGAAAATATACCTACCCTTGACCATCTGTGTTCCTCGCAGCACCCACTGGTGCTTCCTTGATTCCAGGGCTTAGTTCTTCTTAAAAGGATGATTGTCTTGCTGTGCCCGTGCCACAAAGTTGGAGGTGCACTGATTAAACAGAGTCTCTGTGAGAAGTTCCTTGGAAGATGTGAGGAGGATCCTGCTTTACAACTATGTGAAAGATTATACTTAGTTGGATGGCAATCAACACGCTGTGGTAGATGAAGCATTGGTCGTCTGTGTATCATTAACAAGCCCTAAGAGTCAATTCAGTCCAGACAGTAAACAATGAATTGCTGACACTTTCAGCACTGCAAGGGCTCAAAAATACCAGCATGCACATCTGAGCTGTATCAGTGGAAGCACACAAGGATTAGATTCTTTTGGTGATGGCTGCATTTTTATGTGAATAATCTGATGGGAGCCTGATGGTGTCCAACACATCCATTCTTGCCTTGTGAGTCTTTCACATCTGAAACGTTGTTAGTTTTAATGACACAATTATCCTTTATATATTGAGTTAGACATGTGGGTTGCATTTCCCCCTCCCTTTTTTTTTTTTTTTTTTTTTTTCTTTTTTGAGTTATAATTAGTTTCCCTGAGAGGCAGCAGCTTTAATGCTTGGGTAGTTTTCTGAGAAGCTGGGACTGAAAGAAGCTTTTGGGAAATGACAATTATATGTCCATGGTTTTTATTTTGTATGCTTTATTTTAGTCTTTGTCTAGGCTGAAAGCTCTTGTTGACTGGCAGAAGATGGATTGAATCAGTGAAATTAGGCAATTTCAGTGTCGTCACACCACACCCCCCCAAATCATACAAAGAACTTGTATATTGATTGAAACTAAAGTGCAGTTGTTTTGCTGAATTTATATAAAGTACTAGTACAAAAAAATGGATGTGCCCTTCTCCCTATCTTCTGGGGCATTGATTGAATTCATGTGAAATCTTTAGCTGAACTTTTACGGAAGTTTACACGATATGAACAGAAAATTTCGTAATAGATATTTGTGTCAAGGTATTTCTAACAAGATGCAACTGTTTAGTCAGTGTATATTGGAAAACAGGGAAAAAAAGGCTATTGGCTTGGAAATTATCTTCTGACTTCCTTCTATATTCCCCTTTCTGTCGTCAAGGTGGCCCATGTCTGTCTTGGGGACCTTGTATTACACCATGAAATTTCCCCTGAGACTACCTGCACCTATATGGATGCATAAGAACTCTGCAATGGGTTTAAACAGTAGTAAAAGAAAACATCTGTGAAAATCTGTCAGAGATCACATAAGCTGTTACCTTTTGAAGCTTGATACATGCAATTAGTTGCCCATTGTGTTATTTCCTGGCTTTGTGGGATCATTAAGAAAAAAATGAAAGAGAATGATTTTCACAGGATTGGTAAAGCTCCAGTGGGGACGCACTAAGATAAGGTATCCCCCAGCACTAAGAGAAGATGTATGAGTTTACCTGTGGTGCTGTTTTGCAGCAACAAATTCAAGGAAGAAGTTCTGAGGACATCTGAAAGGTCTTGTATGCTCTGCCTGAGTGAAAAGTTTCATTATTACATGAAATGATTAAGAAAAGCATTTTATTTCCGAGACAGGATGGGAGCACATCTCCCCTCATCTTCTTGCAGTGCAGGGTGCAACACTGACTCCTACCATGCTGAGTAAGGAATTTCTCTCCCTCACATGGGGCAGACTGCTTGCTTGCCCAAGTGCTTCTTGCAAGACAAAAGAAGGGGATAATGTGAGGTGTTGCTTTTCCCCAGGAGCTGGTTTGGCCGCAGTGGGACTCCTGGGGCAAGTCGAGCACTGCCTCCCACTCTGCTCCTCTCACTTATGTCACTGCCTGGCCCTGGCTGCTGAGGAACAGCAGAGGGGCCCTTTGAGACAGCATCTTAAAATTAAGAAGGGAAAAGAATCAGTACTTCTTGTAAATTATTTCACCCACCCAGTTTCTCCCAGCTTCAAGACAGGGCAAGCCAGGGTTTCCATCACTTTTGGGAGAGAGCAACTGTTTCTCTACAAGAAAGCCCATAGCAGCTAGAAATGGAAAAGCCCTCATGGATCTCTTAGTCATTCTCTGCCTCTTGCTATCTTTTTTCCTATTTTGTGCTAGTTTTACCTGTCTCTTGTGAAGGGTTTTCAATCCTTCATTTTAAATTAATTAGTATTCCCAGATGGAAAAGCTCATCTACTGGCAAAGTCAATGATATAATTTGTTTAGGTAGATTCAGTGCAACTAAAAGGTGGGGGAGAGGAGAAAATTCCTTCACCATCTTGTACTTGTTACTTGTCAAGTTGTGTATGCTGTCAGTAAAGCTGTGCTCTTGAATGGTCAGGGATGGTGTGTTCCCAAAAGGCTGATGGCAGGGAAGAGGAGACAGGGTGTCTGTCACTCTGGCCTGGAAGGAGTGTGCTGCATAGTTCTCATCTTCTACATGCACATTTAAAATTAAAGGAACAAAATAGTCTTGGCTCTAGCAGTGGGAACCACACAGATGTGAACTGAATGGAAAGCTGATTTTTTTTTTTGCCTGTATGTGACCATTTCCTGTGACCTGAAGAATAGATTTGTCTCAGAGTTTTCTGCAGCATAGGCAAAGACATTAATTATCCTAATGGAAGAAAAGTACCACGTTCAGTGTTTCATTATGTGCTTTCTATGATTTATTTTAGGTGGGTCTAGCAACTTTCCAAAATCCCAGATCTGGGATTTTAGACCAAACACGTTTCTGAACTGATCTATGCAGCCTCTTATAAAGCCAGTAAGGCACACAGGCAGACCGTGAGCCCTGTGTGCCATGTGGAGGAAAGCACATGTGAAGCACATGTGTATTTTATCTATTGCTTGGGGATGAGATTCATACATGACACCCTCTGCCCCACCCTCCATACAGGCACGTGTATAGCCAGTTATATTTCTGTTGTGTGATCAAACACACATCAGCCATCTATACACTTCCTGAGGATGGATTCTCCTAGGGACCCAAAAGCCCTGGCCATTGCAGTGCGGGCTCTAGGGGCATATCCTTGCTGCATGGCACTGCAGAGGGTATTTCCAGTAGCTGTCCAAGCCTCACTAACCCACAGCCCCTGCTTACATACGTGGGCTTCTGCTATACTCACATTACCTGCATTTTCACACTTACACACCGTGCAGGTACCAGCAGGCATCAGCTTGCTGCTAATTGCCCCCTTCAGAGACCTCCCAGCTCCTCCACGTGGGCACCGTCTGTGTTGCAGTTCTCCATGAACAGAGGTGGGAAGTTGCAGCCAGCCACTTCACATGGTGCCTTTATCACGAGGTTACCAGAGTGAATAGTCTAGAGTTTCACTTCCAAAGAACTGAGTTCAAATTCTGCTTTTGGTTGCAGAGGGAATTATGTTTAACGATCTCTTAATCCCTTGGGATCCTTTACAGCCCCCGGGGTTATCACTGCTAAATCATGCCCTCAAAGCCAGTGCTGGGCTCGCTCTCAAATTCTCTCTCAAGATGGGGCTTGTTCAGGGACTTCTATGGATTTTTCTTTGCATGCTTGCTTTTCAAGTGGGACTCTTTTGCAATTTAATTTGGAATTGTTTGTGAAAGATGTCTCTTCAGACAGTTGCTGAGAGGTTTTTGTGTAGAAAAAGTGGAACATTCTTCTTTCTGGTTAAAAGGTACATGGCACCAGAAAATGTAACTGGGAGAGGGAGTAAGATGTACAAAGGAGAATGGGGAGCATGAGCAGCCTAAACCAGAGCTGGCATAAGACATTCAGAGGAATTTTCAAATTGAATTTTTTTGGATGTTGCTTTCTACAGGAATATTACATTTTTTTTCTAGGGAAAGGAGGGAGGAAAGTATCTGATGGTGCAGGCCAGAGCTGATATAGCCACCTTTTTGCTGGCTTTTGCATATCTCACATGCTCAGAAGTACAATTATGATTTGAAAGAGGAGTTCACCCACAAGTGTAAGGTATGACAAATGCATCAGCTTCTGCTGCACCTTCACATTTCAGTTCTGGGTCAGCAGTCCCCCATTTATGATACAACAGGAACATACTTTGTTCTGCTCCAGTAGCAGCACTTGACTGAGTGTTAGCAGCTCATTAGGAAATTACATGATTTGTCTAAAGCTTTAGGCAAGGGACACATTTTTTAAGCAAGTATGGCGTGTTCAAGTGATGCCAGCAATAACAATCTGTAAATTACAGATGAGGTGCACTGAGCAAGCAGTGTGTTATCTCTCTGAATGTTTAAAATTTTGCACATTTTGGCAATTTCTTTAAAGAAGGGAAGAGCTGGACTGTCAGCATTCATTTCAGTTTTGCAGTGCTATGGCTTTCTATTTATAATGGTCATGAAAGAGGTCTTGAAGGCAGCGTTTCTTGTCAGTGAATTAAAAATTCCCTCATATCTGCAGTGTTTGCTTTAATTTAAATATTTGTCATGGTTAATGAAAGATAGACTGAGAAAGAGGGAGGAAAGCAAGTTTTCCAGGTCCCATCTTTTACCAAGTTTACTTGCATTTTCTTCTTACTAGTGGTCAAAATTACATCCCTGTGTGAAAGTCTATAATGTCTCAAGGATGAGAAAGTGGGTAGCAGCCCATGGTTAAGGGGGTTTCACTTCATGCAGTTGTCTTGCAGCTTTGGATGTTAATGTGGCAAGTCTGGCCTATCTTGTTTGTATTTAAATTTAAAGTGCCTACCTTAAATGCTGAGGCGATTTCCTGATGTCATCCTTAAGTGGAGCAGGAGATAATGCCCAGTGTGCAGAAAGATGCAGTTCAGAGCTCTGGCCGTGCTTCCAGCTACAGAACTGCCCACTGCTTCCTGGTGCCGGAGCTGTGTTTTTGCAAATAAAAACCAGTCAAGCTCAAGTCACATAATAAGCATCATAGACTTCTCATATTTAGTTCCCAGTGTATACCTTTGGGCAACATTCACACTCTCCAGTGCCTGCTAATTAATTTGGTTTTTTATACTTTACTGAGATTTGGATTGGCACTGAAGCCCAAAAGGGAAGAATCTAGCTGTCAAAAAGTGAATATCTATAATGAGTGCAAGGTGTGGATGGAAACCACGTAGTTGTCATACAGAAGCTGTGACACAAAAGATGCTATTGCTTCCATACTGTTTCCTGTAAGGGAGAGAGATATTTTGGGAGGGCAGATGATGTGATTACAGGAGACAGCGACATGGAAACTGTCATTGACTGCTCCTCATGCTGAAATGGAGCAGTGTGCAGGAACAAGGCTGTAAAAAATATTTTAATAAACAGTAAGTTAATGGATGAGTAACAAAAGTATGTAAGAATTGATTAAACATGGCTGGCTAGCCTGTGCAGCATCGTCCAGTTGAGGAACACAGGATTCAGAGTGTGAACCTTAGGTTTTCCTCCCGACCCTGAAACTAGTTTTCTCTAAGATTTCGAGTTGTATTTTCCACTTATTTCATACTCTTTGGACCAGCAACATGTGCCTCAGTTTCCTCATCTCTAAAATGCTACTGTTTGCTAACATAATTCCACACCATTGATTATAAGTTGTATATAGGACCCTGGAGTGAATCGTTATGGAAGTCTGAGATATTGATTAATCATCATTGTTTTTGGCTCCTGGTCCTGTTCTGCATGATGTCAGATGTTGCAGTCCTATAAGAGGCCTGTATAAAGACCAAGCTTCCCTTTTGGTGTCTGAGACTTCTTCTACCAGCCTCGGTGCTCAGGGAGTGCCTGCCTGCTACAAAGCCACCCTGGCTGTTATCCCCTTGCTCCCAGGCCCTGCACACACATGCCTAGTACCAGGCTCCTGCAGGCAGTGTCAGCTGTTGAAATGGCTTAGTAGTGAATCCTAGGGCAGCCAGTCTGTAATTAATTAATCTTCTTGCAGTCTGATGACCATAAGGAGTGATCCTAACATGAAGTGTCTTTGTCCGTAACGGCACCGCATCATGGGTATTTTAGGAATCTTTTGTGCCCCCCGTGATCAGTAGATATGGTGAGCTCTACCCAGTTGCTCTTGCAACATCTTGTTTTTCTCATGATGCTTCAGGGAATCTGTGACACATTCAGAACTGCCCTTGAAAAAGTTCAAGAGAAGTAAGTAAACCCATGCTTTAAATAGGCTGCATTACTGAAAATGACCTGAACCATGAAACAAAAGATGAAAGTGTGCAGGTGACTAGTAAAAGGCAAATGACATAAAATAGAAGGCTGATGCACAGCTCGCTCGGCACATGCAAGTCCTCTGGCTGTGTTGAGCTTAAGCTCTAGTGAGGCAGGCGCAGGAACCAACACCCCAAACCTCCTTGCAACCAGTGGAGTTGCAGGGAGGTGGTGGCTGTCTTTTGTGTGACTGATTTTTCCCGTCCCCACTGTGTAACTGCAGGAATGCCAAGCTGAAGTCTCTAGGCCTGCATTGGAAATACAGAGACAGCCCTTCGATGGGATGCAGTGGGAGGTGTGGGGGCTGCCTCCTGCTCCATTTTAGCAAGAGAACATCTCTGCAGCTCCCCATACCACCTTCTGTAGAATGACAACCAACATATGACTTGGGATTGAAATCCTTGCAGCTGATGGAAAAACAATTAGGATCTCATTAAAATTCTATGTGGAGAGCCAAGAAAAGGAAGATAATGTCAGAGGAAAGGTGATACGTAGGACAGTATGGAGAATTCTCTTAAGTTAAGCTTGTCATTAGGCAGGAGCACAGAAGGTGCTAATTGTACAGTGCATTTCATTCATCCCACAAAGAATAATTAACAGTTTCCCTTCTGCCATCACTGAAATGAATTGATTCAATGCATATGCTCTCTTGTTAAGGCAGGAGTTGTCATATCCTGGATCCTTATGTGCAGAAGAATTTTACTGCTGGGTTTCTTCACCTGCTGATTATTGAACGGGAAGTGTTATTAGTCATGTGAGAGAATGCTGATTTCATTAGCTCTTTGTGTGTCTTCATTTGTTTCTGCTGTAAAAATTATTGACTCAAGAAGTGAAGCATCAGAATGAGCATCGGAACTGCCTTTCAGGTAAACACATGCTTAAATATTGCCCTAAATAGGAAAGAACTGACCAGAGATTACTCCTACCCTGAAAGTGTGCATGTATGTGCTGTAGGGGAGGGAGCACAGTGCAGACAAGTACTTCTTGGTGCCGTGTGGGCTCAGCCTGTCAGTGTGCTGAGGAATTTTTTTTAAGAATTATTTCCAGGCTGATCTAGCCATTGAGAGAGAAACCATAGCTCTTGCAACATGTAGACTCTGACCTGTCTTGCTGCCCCAGTCACTCTTAGTCCTGAGCAATATTATTGTGATAGAGTGACAGCTGCTTTGCAAAGCAAAACTTAGCCTCACCAGGTCCAGTTTGAGTATTTGCACACAGCTTCCCAGCGTCCCACATTCCTCATGAAACTGAACAAGAGGTGATAGTCTTCACTTCCTTTTAAACATGTATCTTACTACCCAGCTGATGGTCTCTACTCCAGCGGTGACTATGCTTCAAGGCCGGGGTGAAGTGATCCATGTCCATGTGGCCTTTATATTTCACAGAAGTCATTCAGGTTAATTAGCTGGAGGTTACAAAGCATCTGTCATTCCTGGCTGAAAATGCTACCTTCAAGTATAATGATAATGTTACTCTACACACTGATACGTTTGCTGGAGTCTCTGTGGGAGAAGCTATGTGTGTGCAAGCTGGTGTGCTTGGTGTTCTTCATACCAATTCATGCTAGGGACAGTCCAAAGAACCACTCTTCCCCTTTTTCTTGGTCTAGGCATCTTCAGAGTTCTGGGAAGTTTTCCTGTGTTCTTGATGCCTGCCGATGGCATCAGTAGATGGCTGGCTCTGGGGCTCGTGACAGCTGCAGTGCAGACAAGGGAGCTGCACAGTTACACAGCCTCTCCACTGCCCTGCTATCCCGCTGTTTGCGATACACCAGCATGGCTAAAGAGGTCCTTTCATCCCCTCATTTGCTCCTCAATGGCTTCTCGTTGGCACTTTGGGCATACAAGAGTAGGGTGCTGCAAAGTGCCAGCTTATTTTCAGCATTGTAGACACCTGCTAACACTTCCATAGTACGTGGGCTCTGAAAGCGCTGAGCCAAAATCTTTTCAAATATTTGCATGGAATCTTGGGACAAAGGTGTAAGATGACCTTGCATCTGTCTTTTGACACAAGCTGAGACAGCAGCATCCTGTCCTCAGCCCCACCTCTGAGGTGCAAGCAGTCTTAGCTGCTGGAAACCAGGAAATATGTATATACTCACATCTCCCTGGCCTCGTTTGTCCAGCCCTTGGTTCACCAGTCAGCCCCACAGCTGATGTTTTTTGGGTTTACATTGTTTCCATATGGCCCCTTCTGTCCCACTATTGTATCCAGTCCAAATTGGCACACAAGTAATCGGACTGAAACTGGGTTTGAGAGAGAAAGAGTTCAGGGACCAAAAAGGGATATGTAAGAAACAAGCTGTCTTACCTTTCTTAAAGCACTGACACCATTCCCAAGCTAAGCATAAAGAGCTGTACATGAAGTCACTTAGGAATGATCTTCTTTGGGCTGGTCTGTGGCTAAATAGTCATTACTTGGACTTTTCCCAAACTATTTTCATTCAGACTCCTCATCATCTATCTATGAAACTTACGTTCCACTGAATAAGCCATGAAGTTAAAAGGCAATCAAATGAAATTGGAAGGGGAAGGATATGCCTTTGGTGCTTTGCTGAAAGCTCAAGTGGAAACAGTTGCTGATGCTGAGAGTAATTGTTGTACTGGTAAGCCGAGAGGATGTCTGCGAGGTGTGAGCAGGAGGGGTGTTAAGGGGTAAAAGCACGCAGGCTGCTGCTGTAGGAGATGTTCTCTGTCAAGCAATGAAGAAACCTTATTTTATTGGGGTCAGAGAGCTGTTGGCTTATAGAATCAGGAAAGCTTGCAGGTTTAGATTTTAGAGGTCTCCAGATATTCTTACTGTGTAACAGAAACAGCTAAGAAGTCCTTGACAGATGAGGACCAATTACCTATCCCAATCTCTCCAACTGGCTGAGGTGCCTGTCTTGGTTTCACTTCTTTTTGAATTGAAATGGCAGATAAAGTAAATTAACCCAAAACCTGCAGATTAACAACCTGCAGGAGAGGCAGTTCATAGCATTAAAAAAGGACATTGTGATTTTTGACCCAATTCCTGTGTGGCAACCAAGAGTCATTTCGGTAGGAGTTGTGAATGCAACTCAGTTGCCAGTGTAGTGGGGAAGGAGGATGTCTGTTGGTTTGGAGACCACCAGCTTTCAAAATTTTGGAAGTATCACTGGTTTTTGCATGCCTAATAGAAAAAATGTCTCATGCTGGGCATCCGAATCTAGAGGCCAGTTTTAACCTTGTTTTGTTTTTTCTTGTTGAAGTAGAAGAAACATTTCTAACATGCAGTCCATTCTTACAAGCACATTGACTATAAAAGTTAATCATAGTTCTGGCCCCAGATGGTTACAGTGCATCTGCTTCTCTGTCTGTGGGAGTCTTAAAGGATACTTGATAGCTGTCCAAGAAAGTGCTTAAAAATTGTATCATAGAAAGGCAAAATAACTAGATAGCATAATCCAGAATCATCCTAAGGGAAATGGAGGTGAAATAAGTGTCTCAAACCCTCAGCTCTGTCCTATGGATTTCACCTAAAATACAGATTATTGTATGTCATGCATGAAGTATTATTCATAGTAGATGTTCACTGAAGATGTACCTACCTAATTGTCATCAGGGAAATGCTGTAGAAAGATACTTCCTGCTTTGCCATGAATAGGAATCTTACAATTACATAATAGTAAACAAATGTGAGCAAAACAGTTTTCAGCCATCTTCTTCTATTCTATTCTACTCTACTCTATTCCATTCCATTCCATTTCGTTCTATTCTATATGGGAGCTTGGTGTGCCTGTAAGTATGCTTGTTTTGCAAATTGGTTTCTAAACAGCCATCACTGTTTCCCATACCAGAAGCCCTTGATAAGTCAAGCAGAATGGTGCAAACTATTTACAGTCTCCTTATGTCCTTCCTGTAGTCCCAGGCAAGACAAATATAGAGATTTCTAGGGCTGAGATGTGAGATGCAGTATTGATGAGCAAATATGGAATTGGTCTCATTCAAAATATCATTAGATCAACAGGTGAATTAAGATGGAGATGGGAGCTAAGTGAAATCCTGCTGGGAGTGGGGATGTGTGTTGTGTGTGCTGCTGGGTCCCCTGCAGGCTTGTAGCAAGGCCAAAAACAATGAGGTCTGAGACTGTAGAAAGTTTCAAGCTATATGAAGCTTGATCCGAAGCTCAGTGAAGCTGAAGAAAATCCCCCATGGTGCATGAATATTGCATGTGTTATGGGACTTTATTTGAAGAGTAATTACGTCAAATGCAGAGACACAAGAATTCCACTAAACCTTAGTCCTGCTCTGCATGAGGGTTACGTGGGATAAGAGGAAGGAAGGATTTGCTTTTCTCTCCAGGTGAATATGATAGAGTTGATTTCTGGATCATTCCCCAGAGTCATGTCCAATGAGACAGAGAACTTTGTAAGGCTCTCTACATGGAGCTGCGACAGGTGAAGAGGATAAGAAGCCCCTATGCCATACGTGCCATGAGCAACCAGAGAAAGAACAGAGGGAAACAGGTATGACCCTTTGCCTGATCATCACCTCATCTGCTCAGGAGCAGCAGGCCATTACAGACAGGCAGCAAACTGCATGTCTGTCACAGAATGCAACACATTCCTTCTCTTCTGGAACAAACTTTAAGCACAAGGTATTGCAGTGCAAGTAAAACCTTTAGCAAACATTTAGCTTTACAACTACACATATTAATGCCCTGTAATAATTGTTTACAAACAGGAATCATGTGTTTTGCCTTGTCATTGTAGTAATCAGTGGTACTTGGAAGCTGTTGTTCCACCACAGAAACTCACTGCTGCAGCCTGGAAAACCCTCTCTTCTGATAGGACTCCAAGAAGAGCTGTTAGCCATGTATATGAACACTGGGCAAATGATACGGCACAAGTTCATTAAGCAATAGGCCAATTAGGTGCATGGAAATCAGCAAGTAGTAATACACAACCCTGGGAATAAATACCATGGTATGTGACACCTCTGGGGGCAAAATGTTAGTGCAAAATGTGTATATAAAACTGTGAGCAACCTGAAGGGATAAGCATCTGTATTTACAGCATCGCTTACAGTTACACTTAGCAATTATGTTTAAAGTTGGTATTTTTTGTTCAATATGTGGCTGAGGACTGATTTACAATTTGATTCAAACTCCAAAATGAATTGCAGTTATTCTGGCACTTATTAATTTTGTAAATTGATGTGCAGGAGTTTATATCACAGTACCCAATCTGGTTTTTATGACTGCTATTTTATTTCTCCACAATTACTCTAAGACTGACTTTGCTTGCCAATACTTACAAGTTAAAAACAAGTTCTAATACATTTGTTGGCTTAAATGTAAGATTGAGGGCAGGAATTGCTTGATTTGTGATTTGGAGATTTTTTTCTCTCCGTCTTCCTTATTTTTTTCTATTTATTTCTAGTTCAGTTAATCTAAGTCTGTGGTATATTGATCTGTTCCATATTAAAGGAATAACAGCAATTTTCCCTGAATAAGCAACATTTGGTGATGTGTCTTCTATTTAGGCAAGAAAGAAGAATCCAAGCAGGAACCATGCTCCCCAGGGAGGGGAAGTGTCATCAGTGAAATATGGCACTGCTAAGAGGATCTCAGCCTAATGGGGCTGGTGGACAGGAAGACAGTGGCCTTTGCTAACACTGTGTATACTCCTCTCTCAAATCTCTTTTTCCTGGAGGGGTGCCTCCACTGGGGAGGGCAGCAGTCAGAACCAGACCCAATATCAGGGATCAAGGAAACCACAGGAGAAGGTGTATTTCTACTCTGCCTACAGCAGAGCAATAAGATTGGGATTAGAGGCATCATCTGTGGGGAGGAATCACAGAATCACAGAATGGTTAAGGTTGGAAGGGACCACAGGGGGCCATCTGGTCCAACCTCCGTGCTCAAGACCTATTTAAGCAAAGTGCACACACACAAAAGGAATTCATGAACACTGGCAATTAAAAGGCTTCTAATTGTCAAAGAAAGCAGTGACAATCTAGAGCCAGTAAGAGAAATGGGAAGAAGAAAGCTAACCTGTGGAAGTGGAGCAGATAATCTCAAGTCTTTTTGGGCGCTGTGCCTCTGATAGATCCAGGGCTCAACAGTTTCCTCACACTACTACTTGAAGCCTCCTCTGCAGCATCATGAGGTCCTGATGCTTTGTGCAGTTTCCCACCATCCTTTTGGTCTTCTAGTGACAATGTCTGGCAGGACAGGATTGCCCAGATCTTACCTTTCATGGATCCTGGTACTTTCCAAAGGGCTCTGACATGTCCTGGTCAAGAGAGACTGAGTTTATAGTCAGTGCAAGCTGAGGTGGAGAAAACCTGAACTGCAGATGCTGGAGATCTTCAACTCCAAAGCACCCTTGGCAGCACTCTGGCAGGTAGAGCATCGATGGAGCCTGTGATCTCTGATCCTTTGTGAGCTTTGCCATGGTTAGTTATGGTGAGCAGATGTTTTGGGTCCTGTGGGCTTCCATGTACTTTCCAGACTAAAGATTCTAAACTCAGAGTGTTCAGAAAAGAACATAAATAGCCTTGGGCTTTGCTGAAGTGTGAAAAGCTTCAGACTAGATTCTTGCAATGCTGTGTGAGTGTTGCTTTACCGTTGTGCCTCCATCCAGCCACCAGCCAAAAACTGTGTGAAATGGGGTCTCGATGTCAGTGTAGAGTGGCACGTGATTCCCTTGTAATTTGGGGTGAGCTGAGGCTTTAATCATGAAACCTCACAGATTGGAACTGTGAGGAAAAGGAGAACACGCAATGTTCTTTCAAAAGGTTGCAGAGTTTCCTTAATATCTACTCCCTAGAGCCATCTGGAAATCTCACTAAGCCACCCAAATTCTTTCCAGAGCTTTTACTTCATGGAAGCATCCTCAAGACTGTAATGCAGGCTTTGACTTATAGCCAAAATTGTTATTTCCAATAATAATGAGCTGATTACTGCCATTAATTCCTGGCTGCAAGAAATGACAAAGAAAAATATTTTTTCAATTATTTTTCTAATGACAGGATAGAAAATGAATAAGCCTTACCATTCTGGAACCAAAATATAAGTTTGACTAGTTCTGAAAACTAGAGAATGGAAAATTTTACTTTCAGATATTGGAAAATATTTAAAAAATATAAAGTCACTGTTTAAAATGTAATAGAGTAAGTGAACATAATCTTAGTGGCTCAGAGACACAAAACAAGTTTGTGATGCAGGGACTAGTAGCAGCCCTTTGGGTAGATATTCTATCCTACTAACTTCACCATAGGTAAATTTTTATGATACATATAAATTCCCTGTTGTGTACATCAAAACATGATCACAACTGGACCTGTCAATAAGCACAATACGAGAATGTTTTGTAGTTCTTTCATACTGCTGGGCTCGCTTTTCTTTTCCTGCATTTATATGTGTTTTTTATAAGTGGATGAAATAGGTAAGAGCCTCATATTATGCTGAAAGACAAGAAAATATGAGAGCACTTGTATATTTTGATCTAATGTGGTGCAGAATAGCCTTTCAGACTTGAGCTGAAGCAGACTTGCCCCAAACTGAGGTAGACTCAACAAAGGAATATTGACACTGCAGAAATTATTTCCACACACATGAGCTGCCTAGGAAATACAGGCTGAGGAAAAGATTACAGAAAGTATAAGAGAGAAAATAGTAGATTTTAAATGCCCGGAGGAAAAAATACCAAGAAAACAATATGCCAGCTTCTGCTTGAAGGCTTAATCAACTCTGGCCTGAGCCTTCTGGCTTGAGGAACTTTGGATCCTGCTATCCAAAGGACTGGGCATGTCCATTTGTTTCAGAATGGCTTGCCTTGCTGACTGTCTGATTTCTTTGAAAGAAGAAAAGGGCTCTGATTCAGCACTGAACTCATTCACTGGTCTGTGTAATGAAGTGAGCGTGGCTCCAGCGAGGGATGGATGAAGACTGCAAATCATGAATGAG
Organism: Pyrocephalus nanus; assembly: GCA_038380795.1. Taxonomy (NCBI): domain Eukaryota; kingdom Metazoa; phylum Chordata; class Aves; order Passeriformes; family Tyrannidae; genus Pyrocephalus; species Pyrocephalus nanus. The sequence goes on along the minus strand of CM076260.1, from coordinate 87,860,325 downwards.
GGTAGTGGCAAGGAGGAATCTGGTCATCTTCACCAAATGTTTGTGAGAGAGAGTAGTTTGTCTGAGAATGGAGAATGTGAGGAGACTTGGAAGCAGCTAGAGAAACTAGCCTGTGTTTGAAGCTGAATCCAGATTCTTCTAAGAGGAATATGGTGACAGGACAAGACAAAATGCACCAAGCACAGTGTGGGAAATTCTCATTTGTTAGGATTTTTTTTCTCACTGGGAGAGTGATGTAGCACTGAAATCAACAACCAGAGAGTCTGCAGGACCTCCAGCCTTGGAAATAACCAGGTCTTGACTGGATGAAGCCCTGAACAAATGTGACCTCAGCAGGCCCTACTCTGAGCAAGTAGTTGTCCCAAATAACCTATGGACGTCCCTTCCAGCCTGAACTATTCTGTGATTCTAAGTCAGATTCTACAGTTGGCAATGGAAGGACCTTAGCTATCATGCATGAGGGTGGGGGTAGTGTGAGTATCTGACTCGTGACTAGACTGGAGTCACTGATTAATTCAGTGTATTTCATGACTGTATGTCAAATTTTATAGGGAACCTGACAGCTATGAACTTTCTGGCTCTGCAAGGCAAGAAATTATTTGCTGAGTCATATCACTAATAAATGCTGGTATTTATCCTATCCAGCACTGGCAGATGATACCTTTGAACTTTTCATGATGCTTTGGACTAGGGCAAGAGATTAGTTCTGTGAAAAGGCTTTTTCATACATGCTCTGACCCAAATTTTCAAATCCTCCATTTCACCAGCTGAAACTTGGTCTGTAGGGAAAAGCTTCAAGCAAATGGCAGCAGGATGGATCAAAGTGAATGCTCTGGGCTACACCCGGTTCTTGGGGGATGCTCTGGGGACAAAGCTGTCTGTTGGCTCTTCATCACAATGGTAAGGCTTTAGGTTGCAGTAAATAAATTGATGGATTGCTGTTTACATCAGTATTCTCTGCTGAAAAGCAAAATTCAAGGAACAGCGCTGGTATTCTTTTGCTTTATGTGGGAACATGGCCAATGATGCCCGTAATTCATATTGTGAATGACTAGAACTCTGGTATGTCACAGAACATTTCAGAATTGAGACTGACAACTTCTGGAATTAAGTTTAACTGTGGATGTGTTTTGTTAACCATATTATGCAGCAGCTTTTTATAACTGAAGAATAAGAAGATGACTTCTCATTATCTATCTAGATAAGTGCCACTAACAAAGGGGCAGCTGTAGTTTAATTGGGACAAAAATCTCAGTTTCAGTTATATTCAAAATACAGAATTTCATGGATGTGTGTTTTCATTTGCACATTCATAGCATAGATAGGAGGTTCGAGGCACCAAGAGCAGTACCTCAGGCTGCTGCAGCAGCTGCCTGTATGTTTGTACCAACATTTCCTTGCCTTAGAACGGATGAGTGCATGTGTGTACACTGCCTGATCCCTCCTGTCATGCACAGCCTGGCAGAGACATGGTGTTTCCTACACGAACTGCCATCTCTTCCCAGATCGTGAGTGAAAGGCTAAACATGAAGCAGAGACTAACAAGACTCCAGTTCTGCAGTATATTTTCATTTTCAGCAGTTTGTGTTCTGCCACATACTCAACACTCTTTCCGAAGGGGAAAAAAACAACATAATTAACATGGGATAGATTTCGTTCAATGTACTCTGTTTCCTTCCATCATTATATTCGCTAGAGGAACTATTTAGAGAGAAGCTTTCTCACGGTATTGTGTACAATTCAAGTGTTTTTAGTTTGTTCGGGGGATTTTTTTGGTTTGTTTGGTTTTTTAAATTTGTTTTTAAGAATGCACTATTTTAGAGATTAAATTTTCAGAAGCCATTGGATTTCAGCCATTTCAGATACATAGTGAAAAGGGAGGAGACAGTAAGAACTAAAAAAGATTATTATTTTTCCCGTTACTGGCAGGAACATCCTCATCTGAGTTCCATTAGAGAGGTAACTGCCTACATTAATAAAATAAACCAATATATAATCACTACCAGTCTTAATGCTTGGGCTGAATGACTTTATTTAGTAACTCGTTTATGATGTGTTTTAGCAGCGTGGCCTCTCTCATGTTATCTGAGTAAATAGAACAGATGAAAATGCTTGCCAGAGGTTCACAGTTTCATAAACTTTTCTTTGCAGACTAGCTTGAATATGCCTTATAAATTCACTGGTCTTCACTTACTGCACTCAATCTTCAAAGTAGCCATGAAAGCTAGAAATGCAATATTTATACTTACAGATCCAGTCATTGTAACTCAGATCAGTCAAACAGCAAGAATGAGCTAGAGAGAGAAACAAGAGTAGCACATAAATGCCCTTTTTTATTAATAATTTTCCACTGCCTTTACTGAAGCTTCTTCTTTCAGTGTCTGAGACATGGGGAGGGGTTCTCTCGCTGTATTTGTAGAGCCATTTTCTGTCTCTTACAGATCTAATTGCCTAACTGAGGGACAACTAGTTTAGAGATGAACAGAACTCTTTCTCTATGGTTTGTGTTTCTTTCTGTGGTTCCCTCTGAGATTTCTGTATTTTCTTCTGTGTGGGGGAATCCATCTCCAGTTGAAAGGCAGCTGTGTGCTTTGGAGTACATTTTTTTGCTGAGGATGGTGAGCAATACATACTGTGTATCAGTAGTTCTAAATAAAAGCAAATCCGATAAAAAAATCCAGTAACCAATTCAGTTCTCCAAATCCAACTTATGGAAGTAAATAAGGCAAACCATGGCACCCTTCAGCCCCTGCACCAGGACGGTTCCCAGGTGAAGGCAGGCAAGGATTGCGTCTTGAGCAAATCCCTAAGCCTGCCAGCAGTCTCACAGCAAAGCTACTGGGCACAGGCCATCAGCAAACTGGAGGTTGGTGTTGCACCTGTGTGATAGGGAGCTGGGTTGCTGGGATAGGCACAGACATCACAACATCCTCCTGTGCTCAGCAGCAGTCCCAAACCTGTCCAGCGGAGTGGGACCTGCCAAGCATGATGGCTCTCGTCACTGCTCAGCACTGTCTCTGCCAGCAGAAGAAATTATGACATCTGTCTCAAGACTTGTCTTTTAAACACCAGTAACGTAATTTCTTCCTCTTCCAAAATGGATTCATTTGATGCCCTAAGTTTCAGCTGGTTTTCCATGAACATATTAATTTTTTTGAGAATGAACTCATGGTTTCCAGTTGTGTTCTTGATTAGCCTAATGAATTTTCCTCCTTCCCATCATCAAACACACTTTCCCACATGATGAGGAGGTTCATCTCTAAAGAAAAATGATTCTTCTCTGGCACAGAAGAAGTTTTAAATTAAGATTTTTAAAGTGTCTGATGATTATAGGGTTCTCAATATTTCAGGTACCAAGTTTAAAACATTGTAAAGTGACAGCAAATGTCGGATATCTGCCCTCTGATCCCTGATGCTATTTATTTGAGGTGTCCTAAATTGGCATAGAAGACCATCATTCACTTTTGACCAAAAACATCTCAGACATTCAAAAATCTCATTCCCAAACTTCTAATTCTTTCCCAGTTCAGAAGGCTGTCTGAAAGTTTCCAAGTATGAAGTTTAAAACAAACAGGTAAGTAAATACTTGGACCTTTTAAATTGCCTCTTGTTTCTTGAACTCTCAGGGTTCATGTTTTCAATCTCATTATTTCTGGCATTTGGAGAGAGATTTCCCTCTCCCCTGGGTTTGTAACTAACTATCTAGGCTAACCTGTCCAAAAAAAAAAAAAAAAAAAAATTGCACAATTGAAGGAACTTTGCTAAATGGGATAAACCTGCCTCCAACCCAGGCCTGAGCACAGAGCCTAGAGCTTATACTCACCCTGACTCTCTACATCCAAGCTAACATCAGTTAGTCACTGTACAGGCACAGTGGCAGATCTTCTGTACCTGCCTAACACAAATCTTCCCCTCCCTGTCTTTCTGCACAGCACCTCCTGTGATCACAACTGAGACCAGCTGATCCTTTTTGCCCAGACATTCTGCAGGACTCCGTCACCTGTCTCGGCATCCCAAAGTAAAGGGACTGAAGGAGATAACTTCCATGTTTCACATAGGAGGTATGAATCACATTATTTTGTACCTGTCCTGCTTAATACAATTCATGTATTTCCATTTTTGGGGTTTATTGCTTACTCGTGCTAGAAACTGATGATGTTAATGCTCACTTTGCTAGACCTGAATACCCAAAGACACTGAGTTTTCACCAACTGTTCCTCAAAGAACAACTCAGTATGAGAAATCCTCCTACAAATTCTACACTTATCCATGTAATGAGCCCTGCCAATACACTGCAGACTGTAAACAGCCAGAGAGAGGATTCCAAACAGTTAATGTCAAATAGCTCATTTTCTCTCATCTCCGCACAAAATTCCTGTCATGTTGCATTACATGTAAACAACCGAGAAACTTAATGACATGCCTTTCAGTAAAAAACTCATATGGCTTTTCAGTCTGAACAGATTATTTGCATTTTGTAACAATATAAAGTGATGCAATCTGATTACAGTTTCTATTGTTCTTTGGGATAAAATATTTTATGTGAATGTAGAGCCACGTTTTCTGCTGGCATGACTTTATTGAATTCCATGGAAAAATAAAATACTCATCTAAAATACATAGTACACAATACTAATCTAAAATCCATGGTGTACTGTTCTAGTAAATAAATTTTATAAGCTTCTGTAAATTAGATGTGCCAGATCAGATTCCAGACCCCATGGAAATGTCCATGTCATTGAAGAGAGGCAATAGGAATATTTTGTTTTGGAGGAGACACTTCTGAATGAATCTTTTAGCACTTTATGCTTTTGAAGGGGTTTCCTACTTCCATTTTTTTCACTGCCCTGCCTTCATCTTGACATCGCACTCTTTAAATCTGCTTGTCGTTCTCTTTAGTTTCATTCCTATGTACTCTCGAGTTGTTTTTCTGTTCTTGCTGCAGGCATCGTTCCGGTGTTTTGTATCAGTCCTGTAGACCCAAGCCCAGAAGCCCTGCAACACGAGTTCTGCTTGCTGCCAACAGGGATAACACAAGGAACTTCCATGAAACCTCTCCGGGTACATCCCTTACTGAGCTATATGTATGTCAGCACTTTAGTATGGGGTTTTTTTTAACCTCCACCTCCTCTCCTCCTCTTTTTTAAAGCAAAACATGACAGAAAAGACATTCAAGAGGATAATTAATCCATGGTTTGCTTTGTTTCTCTGGTTTTGAGTATTTTTTATAAACTCAGTTTTCTTTAGTTTTCTTTGTTTATTTTCCCAGCTTGCAGGATGCCATAATTGGGGGTGATCACTGCTTGGAGAGGTCAGAAGTTGTCTGTGGTGTTTTGAATCCCATGGAACTGCACCAGGGGAAGGGCTGAAATTTTTTGGGCAATTGTGTGGGCTTTCCAATGCAACACCACTCTGTCCATGCTGCTGGACTAAAACAGAAGGTCACAAATATTCTCCAGAAGCTGCTGATGTCTGATTGCCTGGAACCCATTTGAGTTATCAATACTCCAACAGAGTTTCACTTTTACAGGACTAGCACAGTTTATGGAACAGGAGACATTTTTATGTAATATTAGCAATATTACATTTAATTGTTGCAATATGGCCTGACACTGGGGACCAAGGGAAAAGTACTCAATGGAAAAGCAGAAACTACTGTACTTTGAACTGTAGCTGTGTGTATTGGAAAGGGGGAGCACATAGTTCACATCTCCGCTGGGACGTGTTCCAAATAGATCACAATAAAGCAGGCTGCAGAATTGGAGATGTTTAAATCGGCATTGTAAAATCCTGAAGAAGTGTAAGAAAATGAGGGGGAAAAAATTACGTTTTCAAAATATTGAGTCAGTACTTTAATATGAATAGAAATCCTTTCTATAGAAATAGACTGTTTACCCCTGTCCTTTCTTTAGGATAGCCTCTTTATTTTGTATGTCCACTCTGACTGGGTGGAAGCTTTTAGTTTTTGATGGGAGGGATTTTGAAAAATGCTATTTTCACACTGCAGGTAATAGCATGATTGGAAGGAAAATTACTGCAAATTATTTAATTTCTGAGTTGAAGATCTCCAAAGGCAGCAGGAACCACTATTGCTACCCATGTGGTTGGTCACTTGAGGGTTGGGTTTTTTCATTCTATTTATCCAGCCTATCTGCTTGTAAGCCATGACTCCTTAAGAAGTACACAGTTTTGATCTCAGATTGCATGTTTGCTCATAGTTTTTGCTTATTAAGAACAACTTCAGATTAGATATTACTTAGTTGTCCAATAATTGCATGCAATTTTAGGATCAATTAATTCCTCTTTGAGTGACTTTAGTACTCTGTTTGATTACTGAGCTGTGGTACAGTATGTTCCTCCCATGAGAATGCTTGGCTGTTCTTAAGTCAGAGGCTGTTGAGAGTGAAAAAAAGCATCTGACAGAATCAGATTTTCATAAAATAAAAAAAGTACGCCTCATAAAGATTTTTTCAGGAAACTTCAATGCTGTTTAAATGTTACTGATAATTTCTGCAGCTGGATAAACACAATTATTTTATAACTGTGGTAGAGCATGGGGCTACTGGAAAAAAATGTGGCTTTATATTGAATTTTCCTTAACTGAGCTTTCTCAAAGCAGTATGTTTAACAAGTCATGAGGTGACTGCATGAGCAAAAAAGATACGTAGTAGAGAATGACAGAAATCAAAACTAAGAGGAATGAGGTTTTTTTAGACCCACAGTGGTCATTTCCAAACCTTGCCAGTCAAGATCAGTTCACTGTATATAGGCCAGATTTAACCAGAACATTTGTTTGTCACAATCAATTGAGTATCAGTAACTCTGAAAACAAGGGATTTTATTTTCCTCTCTCTTCAGATTCTGATTTATCCACTGAATGGGGGATGGATCATTAGCAGAGACCAAGTGCCACCAGTGGTGACTGAAAGCTGTGGTCACCTAACCACCTGCTGAAATCCCTGATGAGGTACCCAGGAGTGCACATCTGCTGTGTGAAAACGCTGATGATGGGCAGCACTCGGAGCTGTCATCAGCAACTGGGCCTTTAGTACTTCTTCAGGCAAGTGCTGCAAGCACAGTGAGGACAGGCACCCTTTCCCCTGCCCCTGCTGTAAAAGCAATGCACATAAACGGGTGAGCTCAGTTGCCCCATATTTCAGGCCAACATATTTCACAAGCATTTCAGGAACAGCTTCAAAGGCATGCAGCTTGAACTAAGGAGAAGTTGCGTACAGGAGGTCAGAATTACTGTTTAGTCTTGGAAAAATCGGAATACATATTCTTTTTTCTTTTTCTGTTGTTATCGGGCATTTTTCTTTAAAATAGACAAGCAACTTCTTTTATAAGAAACCTGGAAATTATTGCTTAAAATTAGTAAGTTGCAATTCCAATGAATGGTCTATCTGGAGCAGCTGGGTTTAAACTCTCAAGGGAGAAGTTGAAGAAAAGAAAGGGAAAAAACAGAAGTATATGATTGTTTCTGTACTGATTCACAGATCTGTTTGCCATCAAATCTGTCATCGTGACATGGACTTGTTACAGCTAAAAGCAAAAAATGCAGACAGTAAGGGTGTTTGACCCTAAAGCCCAAAATACTCAAAGGTTTAGTGTTTTGAGTAAGGCAATGATCCAAAGCCTATAAAGGCAGAAGAAAAATAGCCTTTGGCTTCAGTGGGCATTGCAACAGGCCTTCAGATGACTGGCAATCAGCAGACTTCATGCTGTGTAATTCTTTATGAAAGAAGTGTTAGTTCTCCAACACATGGTCAGCTGAGGAGGAATAAAACATTCTGTGTCTTTGCAACTTACCCTTCTGGTCAGCAGACATCCCCATCACTGAGGGTGATGTAGATATTCTTGCACAACTGGTGGAAAGGCATCCAGCTGTGCTTTGCAACTGCTGCTTCCCACTAAGCCATCACTAGAGAGAGAATTAGCAGAGACTCCATTGTCACATACCCTAGATTTGAACCCTGGGTTGTATTTAAATGAGCACAGGAAAGAGTCTGAAGACTCTATGACCCTGGTGGATTGGGGGATTGCTTTTTCTAAACTGGAAGGCAAACGTCTGAAGATCAGATTACAAGTGACTACCCAAATATTTTCTCTTCATGGTGGGTCAGCTGGAGTTCAGGCTCTGTAAATTCCAAGGAGGTGGTTCCAGAGCAGTTTAAGCACTTCAGCAATTCCTAGCACCGGTGGTCTCTGCTTGGGAAGGATTTCATAACATGTCTGAAAGCCAAAGGCTTCTTTGCTAATTTAATAAAGAGTGAACCCGTGGGTAAGTCCCTAGAAAATAGACTAAATCAGCCTAATTTGTTATATAATCCCTTTTTAATGTGGAGAATTAAGGTGACGGCAAGATGACTACGTGTTTAATTCTCCAAATAATCACTGGCGGGTATTGACATTAAAGATGGGAGAGAGTGAGGGAATTTCTGCTTGTTGTTTTCAGCACGTGCCAAACTCTTACTTCATACCAATGAGAAAAGGCTGGAAGTTGTGTGTTCCATATGCATGAAGTAACAGTTGGCACAAATCACCGAGAGGAGAAAATTAAAAGCCACTAAAGCCCAGCAACCCAAACTGTCACTTGCTGACAATTTTTTGACTCTCTCTACTCAAAAAAAACCAACCAACCAAACAAAAAAACAACCAAAAAAACAATAAATGAAAGCCTCATACAGGGTATTCCACCTGGGTAAACCCTAGTGTCTGGTAAATAATGTGACCTTTAAGGCAAATAATGTGCTGAGAAGGCAGCAATAGTCTCAGTTTTCCAACCTCTTCATCTAGTCCCTTGGGAAGTACAGTCACGGACAGCCCCAGAGTGGGGTGAGAGTGGAGCAGGGGAAAATGACACTGCTTGGCTTAAGTTGGTTCTGTCTTCTGCTGGCACTCTTGGCTATGAAAAACCTGTTCTTCCCCATTGCTAGGAATGGAGGTGCTTCATGGCTAACAGTGTCTGTCCTGCTCGGGGCAACTGCCATGTGGATCAGGATAATGGAGTTTACATCCTCTCCTTGCCAGCACTGCTAAATTTGCCCCAAAACAGTGGGAGATAGCTGTATCTGCACAACCTGCCTCTAGCTTGTGTGTCCTTACACAGGCCTGGGATGACTTTGGCATTTGGGCCACGGCTACCAGGGCCCTGGAGATACCAAGGGGCCCTAATGTCGTGTCCAGTTCCTGCTCAACCTTCCCAAGGGCCAGTAGCCTGTGTCAGCCCTCTGATCTCATCAGCCTCTGCCCCAGTGATGCCATAGCAAGGCCAGGCTCCATCTGCCCTCAGCCCTGCCTGGCCATGGGCCCCACAGAGCCAGGCTCACATCCCATCCTGTCAGCACAGCCCATATGGTGCCATGGCCATGGGTTACACAAGTTATCTCACTTTTTTGTTCAAAATTATGTCCTGTGCTCATAGGATTTGAAAACCATCTAAGTGTTCCTGTCACTTGCGTAAGTAAACATGTGAATAAGTATATTTATTGAGATTCAAAACATGTATATGACATATGGGATAAGGCATACAGACATACTATGTATTGTTCACTCAGGAATCACACAAATAGATACTTTCCTCCTGTTTTGTTGATGGCTAAACATTACTTGTAAGCCAAAGCTAACTTGCTCAAAGCACTCCCTTATTTTATTTTTAAAGAAAGAAATCGTTTTTGCTGTTTGGCATGTTTCTGATTTCCAGTCCGTGATGATTTTCTGTGTGGTTCACTCTAGGCTTCCTACAACTGACAGCTTATTATCTCGCCTTGTGAAAATCATGCGTGACTTCTGGGAGTCATCTATCAAAAGGAGAGAACACACAACATACTGAGAAGCTGGTACCTTCTCTCTAATTTTCCGGGTTGATGGCTGTTCAATGAACCTATTAACTGCCTGCAGCAACTAGCATCTTTACAGGTATGGGACTGCATTGTCTTTCTTTGCTCTGTTTAAATGGCAAATGCTACCCCGTGTAGTGTCGTGGTTTAACTTCATCTCTGGCCTGGTGGTTCCCAAATGCATCTGGCTTCACTCTCACTGGACGGTAGACCCCTTCGTGTGCCTTCAGAAGTAATGGCTGTAGGTGAACATTTCCTCTTTCCCTTATCTCCCATTCTCTGAAAACTGCCTTGGTTCAAGATTTGTGCCTTTCAGTGGAACACTTAAGCACACACCTAGCTCTAAGCACTTCACTCCTGTCATTTCACTGAACAGGGATGGATTTAAGAGGCTACTCACAGTTCATGGCTTGCCAGAACTTCAACAGCTTCTTTTGCAGTGGTCAGATAAGATAAAAGTTAGGAGCCAGACCTGACAATCCTGTGCCTGGGGTTTAGTTTGCTTTCTGGTAGTGATGGGCAACACCATTAAATCTTTCATGATACTCCCACGTAGAGATTGATTGGGTCCTAGGTCCAGCTGCTCATTGAGGGTTAAGGAAAGGTGATAGAGCATACTCTACTCTCATTTATACCAGGTAAAAATGTCATATGAGTTGCTGGCCCTATTCTTGTCTGCTTGTGCTGCTGCAGCAACAAAAAGAGTCAGAAAACTGCAAAGGAATTGCTTGGGTAGCCCTGTGCCCCTGCTCTGCTCCTCATGCTGACGGCACAGCTGAACACCAATGGGACTGTGGGCACACAAAAGCTTGGGGCTACTAGGGTGGCCCTGGCAGGGCTACATGGCATGGCTTTGCAGAGAAGCCCCGTGGCTGCTGTGCTACCAGGTGCTGGAGTCATGGACAAGCTGCATTCGTGCCCTGTGCCACCCTGATTATAAGTGTGGCCATCTGGAATGGCTAAAACTGAGACAAAAACTGGGCAACTTTGTTGACAAGGAACTTTTAAGTTGTGTAGGGAATGATGGACAAGTTGGACAAGAAGCGCACTAGTCAACCATACTGGGAATCCCTCTTTCTGAACACCAGTGGTACCTTTTGTGGCACTGCTTTGGATAGCTACGTTGTGCAAATTCCCAGCTCTTTAGAGATCCAGTGGACTGTCAGACAAAAAAAAAAATCGCATCACGCTGTATGCCATTCTGGGTATGTACTTGCTGTGAATGAGCACAAAGACCCATTCATCACTCCTAGTGCTCACATAACTGACAGATTAAATCATTCTCTGGCTGGGATGATGACAGTGGCCCAATAGCTAATGCTGTCTAACAGTCTGCGTTAGAAGGCCTTCTTTCTCATTGTTTATAATTTTGCCAGACTTCAGCTGCTTGAGCTGGATTTTCCCATGCCATATGTCATCAAAAGCTGAAGTTTTGTGTGTGGAAGGGCCTAGATGAATAGTCATGGTGTTGCCAAGCTCATGTATCACTGAAAAGTCACTTGAACACAAATTTTCAGGGAATAGCTGTACATTTCTCATTTCTTGAGGGAGCGGGAAAAACATCTGGAGTTCCATACACACCAGTGGTGTGTGCTCAGGATGAAGCTGGAGTTGCTGCTAAACAGCAAGAGGTTCCATGTCCAAGGCTGTCAACTTGCTAGATATTCTTGACACTTGTAACCTTTTGCGAACTGACCAACGTCTTTTGAGGTTGTACTTTGTCCACTTAGTTGCATATTGTAGCCCATGTTGTCAACAGAAGTTGTTTTAAGCAGGTTGAGATTATGCTACCAGGGAGCACAGTTCAGGAAGATGGCATCGAAATGACTTAAGTTTTAGCACATCTTGGGTTTGGGTATGTGTTATGGCTTTATAGCTCTCCTCTGCTCACCCTTTTCCTTCTTCACTGCTGTTCAGTTGTCATATTTTTGACCAGCAGTCCCTGTCATATAGGATCAAGACCAAATTTTCAGATCTCCATGCTGGCCTGAGCACAAGGCTAGATTCTGGAGGTCATTTAGCTTCGCAGCTTTTAGAATGGCTTTTATTTGGTTGGCTGAATCAGTGTCAGTATTTTTTCCTCTGCATTTCCAAGCAGTACTGCAGAGGTCAACAGGAAGAGCTTTCAGGCTGAAAAGCACAATGACATTGTCCCCGGGTGAGGTGGTTGTGTTGGGAGGACATTTGGTGACAAGAAATAAGTGGCATGGGTGTGTGGCTCAGGAGTGAGATGGGGTTTACCAGACCTAATGTAACTTTGAGGATGGTATGTATTTCTGTGAGCAGTATCTGCGGATGGCAGTTCAGTTCCACATTGGGTGAAAATGTGCTCTCTGATCTGCAGCCTTATGTAGCCCTTTCTCATTCCCTACAGATATTTTTATTAAGTGAGCTTTACAAGGACCTAGAAAGAACCTCTACCTGTCACAGGAATCTGAGAAGGCTTATGTAAGGCCCCTAGAGCAGTTTTTCCTTAACATTATGCAACCCAGAAAATTTCCAGATTTCGGTAAAAACTGTGTGTGCTGTGTTTTCCCAAGCTGGGCATCAATGTGAATTGTAGGAGCTATTGGCTAGGAAGCATCTAGAAGCAGACTTTACAACCACACAGAATAATTTCATTTAACTACCCTCACCACTGGACCTTCACATGATTTAGAGCTCTGAGAAACCTGAATTCCCATTAAACTAGATAGCTTGGATCCAATTAGTGGCATTATCCCAGGAAGACAGTGTTCCGGGTGGCCTGCCAACAATAGCTGGCCATTGACTGCTCTGCTTTACAGGGGGTTTTGCAGGTGTGCTGTGCTCTGTTACAGCAGTGCCATGGTGTTACCAGTACCTTGGATGGCTCATTTAATGCTAGTTCAGTGTGTCAGTGCCATGCTGCAGTTTTAATAAGGTCAGTGGTAGAGGCACATCTGCAGACAGAAATTGTCATCATTCTGCACTGCCAGCATGGTGTAATACACTGCACAGATCCTTCAGCCAAGACTTTAGGAAATTAATCTGGATCCTATAAACATTTTAGTGGGAGGAAGCAAAAATACTTCCATGACCTGACAGGTCTTTTTGGCTCGTAGGTAGGACTTCTTATGGAGGAAGTGGTCTTTTCCCTTGGTGACAATAAAAGCACTTTATATTTCTGCTACAATGGAAAGATCATGCATTATATAGATCCCACTGAACAGTATTCTGTAAACTGCAGATATCCTTAAGTTTTCATTATAAACTTGATTTTATTCCTGTTCCTCACCGTGCCAAAATCAGCCCTATCCACCTACGGCTTCCCAGGCATAATCTTATTCTGGGACAGATTTTTTGGAAAAGTTGAAGGAAACTGGTCAAGGTGTTTAAGAGAGATGATGGCTAAAAAAAATGAGATCATCTGCTTGGAGAGTTTCCTAAAGACTTTTTGGTTTGTCATATCCTGAAAATTCATTTGCTTAGAGATTGAAAAAAAAATTTCAGATCTGTTGGTCTTGGCTAGAAATGGTGCCTTTGAATAGTTTTAGACTGTCTGGTGACAGAATTATTTGGTTACTGAAAGTGGTTCCTGCTTCAGTGTGTGTATATATGTGTGTTATGTGCTCTTTGGAGATCTTAACTAGTCAGTGCCAATGTGCTCACAAATTTATGGTGGCATATGCCAGGTTTCTAAACAACTCTGCATGCATTCTAAACAGACATGTTTCTTCTCCAAGACTCATCCTATCTGCAGGTACTGCTGTTTAAAATCCTTACCTATGTGTTTCCTGACTCACACTGCAATCCATGCTGAAGCTGACAGCATGGCTTTACAGTCCCTTCTGCACAGTCCCTGGAGGCCTCTCCCAAAGGTTACAGCATTCAAAGCTCATTCTGCTCATCTCAGTGCTTTTTTCTGGGTCAAAAAATTCATACCTGCCCTGTTTCGTGCTAATATGTCAGTCTCTGATGGCTGTGAGCCACACATGATGAGACTTAAGTCAATATCATCTTTTAGCATATGTGTTTTGTGGCTTATTTCTGGTTTTATGACAAAATAAGTTCTGAGACATAATGTTCTATTTTTAAAGAGGATTTGTTTCAAAATATGCGCTTAGAACTTTCTCATAATTGCGTCATTTTAAAGATGGTTCTTGAAGTGTGACCAAAACCAGAAGCAAACATTCATTAGACAATTTTCAGCATCTCTCACCGTAAGAAGAACATGAAATCCGGAAACAGTATAGCTGAGCTATGCCACTGCACTAATGCACTGCTTTTCTTGGATCACTCCCCCACTGCATCACCCCCTTAGTTTGTACTGAAGGTTATAGCAGAGCAATGCAAACAGTCAGGTCTGCCCAGCATGTACCACTGACAGTGGGACATGGCACATGTTCTGTGAGGCCTTGGGTTTACTTAATAATGTTCCCAGACTTTAACATTTAAGCCTTGATCTTTCTGAGCTCCTGACTTAGTTGGTTTTGTTGTTGCTGCAGTAAAGCCCCTGACCTACAAATTGCTGGAGCTGTGCGTGTAATTAGGAGAAGTATGACACCATTCTTTCCCTATTATTCCATCAGCATCTGTTATGGACCACTGTTTGGAGCAAGCTCTCGGGCTAGATGGACCTTGGTTTTTACTCAATATTATTTTCTTAGACTACAATCTCAGTGAAATAGCTGACTGCTTGCTGAAAACAGGGCTAGGAATTTACTTTGTCATTTTAAAGACTTATAAGTCGTTTTAGTGTTGGTTTTTTGGTGTGTTTTTTTGAGGGTTTTGTTGTATTTGTGGTTTTTTTTAAAGAAGATTTGCTATTTCTGTTCTCTAGATCTAGGACTTGAATCCTAAGTGAAGCATTATGCTGAAGTCAGGGATAGGCTTTTTTCTCCCCTTTTGGTTCAGAGTGTTCACTTCTGGCTCTTGGCAACCCCATTTTGAATGTGCTCAGTAGAAACTAGGAGGGGTTTTGCACTTGGGTGCTGTTGACAGTGATCATACCCTGACAGGACTGAGCAGGACGCTGCTGGTTGCAGACTGCTCTGCCATGCAGCACGGGAACTGAGTGCAGCAGGACTCTCCCAGTGGTCACTGTCTCCTGGGAATGAAGAACTGCCTGACTGGAAGGCAGAAGTGACGAACAAGTTTTCAGGGGCTTTCAAGAGGCAAAATGGGCTACGATGGTAAGAAGATGAGACGTAAAACTGACATTGAGATGGATTAGGAGGGAGCTGGAATATGGCTGGCTTCATAATAGTCAACAGATATGATAAAGAGAAGAGAAAGGCCTCACAACAGGGAGAAAGGAGGAGGGACTGTGTGATTCTGGAGAAGACTTCTCTGAAACCTGGAGCTGAGCACAGGATTCCTGTGTTATTGACAGTTATTGACTCACTGAGAGACAGCCTTTCACTAGAGGGATCATTAACTCCACCCTTCTATCCCAAGACCAAACTGCAATCATGTCACCCCAAACTATCACTGATATTGAAGTTTTGTCCAGTGACTAATCTGTATCTCCCAAGCTGTTTGGTTTATGCTTCTTTATGTTTTATTGTTCCTGATCTTTACACCAAGGACAAATTAGTTCCTTTGCAACAGCTTTTTAGTTGAAGATTATTAACCTTCCTTCTTCATGGTTGTTACTTCTTCAGGAAAAAATGCCACATTTCTCACAGTTTTCCCTCATGTTTTCTGGACCTCTGTCAATTTTTGCCCATTCTGCCAATTCTTTCCTCTCTTTCTTGAAGTGCAGTGCACTGAACAGGTCATGGTCTTCCAGGTGAATCTTAGACTGGGGGGGATTGGCCCACATGGGCTCTTTCAGTAGTCTTTAAGACCCTTGAGATGTCCCAGTGGCTTTGCCATTCATGATTGTTCCACCGTAGTACCCAATCTTTTCTCTTATGAACTGGTACTTACGCAGTTTTGCAAGTACAGACAAGTATTTCTGTGTAAGCATTTTGTACTATTGTATTCCATCCATTTTAGATGACTTCTCTAAATATATCAAGATCATCTTAAATTCTAATTATTTTGTCATCTATAACATCTGCAGTCCTTCCTTTCTCCATCTGCAAGACTCATGCTTCGTATTCCATCCTCTATGCCTTCACTGAAAACATAAAATGAAACTTGATCCGAGACCAAGGCCCACAGAATGCCTTGCAAAACACACATATTTTGATAGGTTTTGATGGAATTACCCTGTGGATACAATTATCCAACTAGACTTGACCTCCTGCCCCTTCCCACAGCAGTTTCATTTTGATCACAGTTCACTAGCCAGTTCATAAGGCTATTATAGGAAGTACTACTAAAGGCTTTGCAAAAATTAAATAAATTCAAGCTATGTGACATCTGCAGCTAGTACTTCAACCTCCTTTTAAGACTCTTAGAGCAAAATGGCTCAGGCTCGGGAAGACATCTAACATAACTGGTTACTCTCTAAGTAAGTTTTTCATATTTTAGACTGAATTTTTACCATCTAAATAATTGCACTATGTGGTTGATGTTGACCTTTTTAGTAAAGACTGACAAAAAAGAGAGAAAAAGGGCATTAAACTCTTCCTCATTAAATTCTTCCTCATTAAACTCTTCTCTCATTAAACACTTCTTTAACATTCTCTGCTGATAGCACACCCCTATCATTGAGTATTGCTCCAAACTTCCCTTTTTCTGTTAACACCTTACCTGTTATATTTCCTTTATCTTGGTAAATTTTGCTAGTGGAATCTAGTGCATTTTGTCTTTACTAACTCTATAAACTCCACACACACACACACACACACTCTGCCATGAATGGAGTATTGCACTGTGTTCTCAACCAGCTGTCCTAGTTTCTGCTTTACAGATATCTCTCTTCTGCTTCAGGTAAATCAAAAGGTTGTGAATTAACTGACTTCTGCTGAAGTTCCTTACTTTCCCCTAAAATGCCATAGGTTGCACTTGGTTTCTTATTAGCATTTCTTGAATGAACTGACAGCTCTCCATAATCTGTTTTTCCCTTAGATTTGCCTCTTATGAGATCTTCCCTACCAATTCTCTCAGTTTATTGACATCTGTCTTCTTGAAATCTAGTGCTGTCAGTCACTCAGATCAAGTGGCAGAAGATGACACTTTGTTTGCTGCAGTGCTGATTCCTTGTAAAATGTCATATGTGGCAGCAGACTTTGAGTCATATGTTACACTGCCCTCTACCTACATGCAAAGCTGCTGTTCAGCAGAGGGAGGTTGTGACAATTACAGCATGTACTAGCACTTAAAATTTAGGCTGCTGTTCAGAATTTATCATCGAGAAAATGTAACTTCAGATAAACTTTCTGTAAGGCATTAATAACTGCCCTTAAAACGAATCTCCATTAATGTGGACAGAAGAACTACACTAATGAAGTGTTTAGAACACTAATTCCTTGTGATAATAAATAATCCAGACTAAGGTATGCAATGATCCTTGCCCTACTTTGTTTAATAAAAACTTAGAACACTATGCAGCTATTTCAAGGTTCAATGGACAGACAGTGAGACCTTAATGAGGAAGAGGAAGAAAAAAGCAATTAACTTCACCTTAAACAAAAATAGCAGATCAGACCCTACTGAACCTATGCCTTGTAAGAAGTGACAGAAGCTCTTACTGACATCTAATACAGTAAGACTTCAGGTCCTCCTGAAACCCTCCATAATCCTTTAATGTTGGTTGAGACCACCGTAGATGGTGGCCCCTCTCACAGGTCAACTAGAAATGGTTAAGAAGTCAGGCCAAGCCTGGTATATATATTAGAAAGCTTCCTATTACACAATTATTTTTACTGACAATACTACAATGGAGGTTCCTGTACTATCTCTTCAAGTCAATTTGGTTTCCCTAAACAATGAAATTTAATTACCAGTAACGAGTCCTAGCTGTAGTCAATTTTTATGGCAGGTAAAAACTAATAAAAATGTGAGCATCATACTGTCAATATGGTGTTGGAAGAGAGATGAGCAAGCCTTTCCTGTTATCAAAATACTGGTGACAGTTTTGAGAAATCCAGGTTGTTGAACCACTCTGTTACATGCCACAGGGAACTGATATGTGGTGTCCATACGCTATCTAGTGGCTCTGTCGATTATGACATTATCCCTGAATTACTCTTCTTCTGCTTGTGAATTGCAGTATTAAAAAATATGTTAGATTCATTAGGGAATGGTTACAGACTTACAAATCCTGATTTCATCTAAGACATTTCGAGATCGTAAGTGATTAATGAACAAAACCAAAAAGGTAGTAAAGCCTGCATGAATATGCAGACAAAACTCTTGTTGGAGAGTTCTAGGCAGTCATTCCTGTCCCTAACAGCATTCTGATAGGCACTGGTCAAGCAGTTCAGATCCTTCTCCTTTGTATACAGACTATGTTCTAGACTGACTACTAAAAAACCCACTCAGTTTAGGAGTGCTTCAAGAACAGTTCAAGTATTTTCTTTAGTTGCTAATTATACAGTATTTTGTAAGGTAAGAGCAGGTAATCTAAATACTTTAAACTGTGCACATGGTATAAAGTAGTGCAAGGCCAGATGTGTTCTCCTCTAATGGGGAAAGCTAATCTCCATCCCTTGAGATCACAGATGATGTGAAGACCATGCACAACAGCATTCTCCCACTCTTCTTTTTCTGCCGGGGTGTGACTGACCTTCAGTAAAAAATACACCCCTTCTGCTTTGTTATTTTTTTGTAAAATGGAGGTAGTACTGCTCTATGGAAGCTAAAACAGCTTTATAGTTAATGAGTACTTTTGTTGTAAAGGCTGTATTTTCTATTATTAATATATGTAGGAAACAGTGTATTTATATATGACCTGTACTAGCACATTAAGGGGTTTCACATGAGTTACAACTAGCACAAAAACTAGTTACACTGAAAAAAAAAAAGGTCTGATTCATCATTGCTCTCAGCAATTTTGTGCTTTTCTACTTAATAACTGAGAAAGCTCCCTAGTCAGCTGTTAAACCATTTAAGTGCACTTAATTACGTATCTGTATTTGTTTTAGGAGGCTGAGTAAAGACATGATGATGCAGGTTTCATCCTGGGTAACATTTCTTCAACTGCTTTTTCTAGGGAAGCAGAAATTTTATTTTGATCTTTCTTCACGTGTCATGAAATCAAAGGTACTAATTTTGTTCTCCCATTTCAGTAAAATATTTTTCTATTTATACGTCATTCTGAACTCTTAAAAACAAGTTTAAATAGTTGGCAAAAAATGTTCACATCACCTGCATTTATTATAATAATTTCAAATATAAAGCTTCTATGGTGCATGTCTTTTGCCACATGCAACAGCAGTTGATAAACATGTATATAAATACAACATATGCATATAAATGTGCCTTACAGGTGGTCGCACTTCATAAGAAAACCATGATTTTTAAGAGCAGTGCATAAGTCAGTTCCTTGATTGTCCCAAAGAAACCCAGAACTCAGAGCCTTATGCATTGTGCTAATTTTGACTGGGATAGAGTTCATTTTCTTCACAGGAGCTAGTATGGGTCTGTGGTTTGGATTTGTGCTGAAGACAGTGTTGATAACATAGGGATTTTTCGATACTGCTGAGCAGAGTTTGTGCAGAGTCAAGGTCTTTTCTGCCTTCCACCCCACTAGGGAGGAGGCTGTGGGTTCATGGAAAGCTGGGAGGGGACACAACCAGGACAGCTGACTCCAACTGACCCAAGGGATATTCTGTACCAGATGGTGTCATGCTTAGCATATAAAGCTGAGAGGGAACAAGGAAGAGGGGTGGGGGGACTGATGGCATTTGTCTTCCCAAGTAACCATGATGGACCTCTGCTCTCCAGACATCCACTGGCTGTGGGAAGTGGTGAAGGACTTATTCCTCATTTTGATTTGCTTGCGTGCATGGATTTTGTTTTACCTATGAAACTGTCTTTACCTCAACCTATGAGTTTTCCCACTTTTACCCTTCTGATTCTCTTCCCCAGCTGACCAGGGAAGAGTGAGTAAGAGGCTGTGTGTTCCCTAGATGCCAGGTGGGGTTAAACAGCAGTAAAAATAAACATATAGGAGTTGGCAGATCTACAGGCAACATGCTTAAAGTGCTCAAAGCTTAGGAGCTTAACCTTTTTGCCCTTCTACTCATTAGCATTTACTACACTGCTTTCTGATTCAACATTCAATCCAGATTAATCACTATCAGAAGAGATTTTTAAAAAAACCCCAGCTGTAACAGGAAGAATTTTCTGTTAAGGTGACTAGTAGTAACAGAGATGGGCTTAGAAACACATCAGCAAATTAGGATCCACAAGGCTAGAAGTCCTAGTGAGAAATGTACCTATCTCCAGCATGCACAACCCCAACTGAATTTTACTGCTTGTACAACCAGCACAACCCCATCCACAAAGATTTCAAAACAAAGAACTACTACAAGAAAAAAAAAATCTGACACTCATGATTCATTGCACAAACATTTAAACAGAGGAAATAATTTCTTTTACAAATGTTTCTCTTGTATAAGAATAATTTTGTATAGAAAATAGCTCTTTATACATTTTATAGAAATAGGCTAACATTTAGATTCTTTATTAATGAATAATGATTGAATGCAATTTAAGATTTCAGTTATGTTTGAGTCACCAAACATCAATAACACAGGAATACATCACTGCTCTAATATCCATAAAATGTTTGACTTACAAAATAAGAGTCAAAACAGTAAAAACGTTCCTAGAGCCATGATAATTTGCAAACACTCAAGTATCTTGAAACTGTTAAGTTATGAAATACCTCCTGAAGGTAATACCATAATTTAAATGTCAAGGAATGTGGACTTAAACCTTAACAAGGCAGCGTTACTTGCTTATTTAGATTATTCTGCTGGCTAATACTGTAAAACCCAAATTGAAGCTTTAGTATTAAACTGCTTTACTGTTAACGTGACCTTCAAAACACCCCTGAAGGATGGGATACAACATATAAATACAATAAAAATACTTTCATTTTCTTAAGAAAACATGGAAGGTTGATAAAAAAAATCAGTAAATTAAGATACAAAAAGTAAATTTGTGGAGGAAAAGACATTGAAAACCACATGTATATATATTTATATGTAAGGGTATGCTAGGAAATATATATATTTAAAAATACTCAGTTTCTTCAAAGACTGTGTTTAAGTTCATACGGTATCATTTGGAACTCAAACGTAACGCACATTCAAATGCTTTCCCCCTGCAATTGCTGTTTCAAGCACCTGTACTTATCTGCAAATTTCCTTGCAAATCAGAAGGAAGGTAAGGACATTTATCCTCAGAGTACAATTATATGCAGTAATCATTTCTTGCTTTCTAGCTATTTTATAATTTTAAATGGAAGAAGATGTAAGCAAATAAGTACTATATAACCCAGTGACTGAAAACTTGAAATTTAGATGCTAATGATTCTATTTAGTATTCATACAGAGCTACTTAGGAGTTTGCCAGCTGTAACCTATGTGAGTACTGTTGACACTTCCATGCATCATGATTCAAATGTGTAGCTGTGTTTAGTCAAACATGGCTCTCACTCCAGGTTAACCAGTCTCTTAACACATACAACTTTTAAATAAATTCAGCTGGAACTGGTACAGCTTTCCTTCTCACAGCACAGAGGTTGATATGAGACAGTAAAGAATCACATTATACTAGTTCACATTTCCACGTGGTTAGAAGGAGAAACAAACATCCTGCAAAACCTTATTCCAGTGATTTTGCAAATTCTGCATAGTCAATGTATCCATCATTGTTCTTATCATCATCTCTTAAGACATCATCTATTAGATTAATCAGCTCTTCTTCTTTCATTGCTTGGGTATTCTCACCACCTTCCTACAAAAACAAAACCACGTTGAACAGTTTTAGTAGTCTTTCCCACCTATTGGCACATATAACAAATTACTGACAACTAATTTTTATTAAGCTGTTCATGTTTGGTGCCTAATTTGGCACTAAGTTTTATGTAAACATTTATGTCAATATAAGCAACTTTTTTATTTGGAAGCTACGAAGTCCAAGTTTTCTGGACTTCAGAAAAAGCACACTCTTTGCAGTTAATATTCTTAGTCAAAAGTTCCAAAAGCTGAATAGCACAATGTATAATGATGGATAATCATCTAAGAGATGTATTCTTTTTTGGATCTTCATGTAGTATAGACACTATAGTTTCTATAAAATACAGAAACATTTTACAGTAATGGAGTAGTGAAAAAATCTAGGACTGTAGCTTAAAGCCAATAAAATTCTTAGAAACGCCCTTTACAAAGAAATGAGAAGACAAAGAGGTGCCTTTGCACAAGAAACAGCCAGTCATTATTCTGTTCTTGGCTCAGTATTTTTTGCCACAGGTGTATGCACGAAGTTATGCTATTCTGAATTGTAACTTGCAGAAGATCAGTATGAGATAATGTGTTCATATTGGCAGACCACAACTGGTTCTTCTAATACTAACTTTATTCAAGAGGTCTCTTACAGTCTGTGTATCCACAGCAGTGACAGTCTGAAACTGAAAACAGTGTCGTATCATATGCTATTTCTGTAAACCCTCATGCCCCACAGTGGATCATTTCCCTTTCTCCCTATCCCTGCATACCAAAGCAAGCCCTCTGTAAAATAATTTTCACTTTACAACCCTTCCTCATTCTAAAGTTTAAACTACAATGGAGACTTCTTGAAAACCGCAATGTGACATGAAAAGTTGTGATAAAGCTAGTAGTTCCAACTAGAACTACTGGGGGAAAGAAAGAGAGCTCATTTTCAGGCAAAACTCTAACTGCACTGAAGATGTGTTGCAACTGTTCCGTTCTGTTTTAAGTTTCTTTTAGAGTCAGAACCATTTCCAAACACAAGGAAATGCCCTTACAAAATCACACCTACCTCCTTGTGGACATGTGATATAGCAGTAGCGAGCTCTAACCCATCTAACAAATTATTGCCGTCATAATCGTGCATTTTGAAGTAATGGAGCTGCAACTCCTGTGGAGACATCTCAGTTTCTGGTTTCTCAATGACACCTTCCAAGTGTTCCATGATGTGCCTAAGAAAAACAAAAAAACCCCAAAGACAAAAAAAATCTACAACATTTGTGTCAGTTAATATTTCATGCTCTGTTTACATCAAATTTAGTCTTTGATCGAGTATTGTTCTTCTAAAAGCACCCTGGACAACTAAAAGCTACAGTTTAGGATGAAGGGGGCACAAAGGTTGTTTGTTACAGGTGCTGTAGTAGCCTCTAACACCTTACATAGCTATTTCTGTTTCTTCTGGCCTACTTAGCAGGCTATCAAAACAATAGAAGCAGTGCCCAAAATCTCCTTTTGGCTGTCTTCCAAAGCACAGGAGCTGGAGAAAGACCTTTCCCAGTCAACCGTGAAGTGTTCTAGGGAGTTTCATTTACTGCTGGAACTGATTTGCATGTATGAAGAAGAAAATGAGAAAAAAACCTCAACCTGTTATGAATGATTTTGTCTAAAGTACACTGATCTGGGTAAGCAGGACCTCTGTAAGAAATTCTTTATAGTATGAGTAGGGCTAAAGGTTCCAAAGAGACCTTTCTAGGTCTCATATCTCTATAAATTTATCAAGCAAGCATGTCTCATATCTGGTTTTAGCTAGTCATACAACATTTCGAGGAAACAGGGTGCCCTAGGCTTAAGTCCAACGTAACAAGACTTCAGAGATAAGAAAATCATTAAGAAGTAAAGTTTACGTTTTTAGAACATGGAACACATACTCTTTATCTTGTACCAAATTCTTATCGAGGCGAATATTTGCATGTTGACTCTCTCCTGCGTGTTCCTCAGCAAGGGCAGAGATGAAGAATGCAGCCAGAAAGCAGAACAGCAAATGCGATCTAAACAACCTTTGGGCCATTGTGATCTCCTACAAAAAGGAAAACATCCACAAAAACAAACAAACAAACAAACAACACTCAGATGAAAAATGTGATCTACTTTCAGCAGATTTACCAAGTACTTAGAAACAACCCCACTGAGTTTTACAGTAGGAGAACTTGCTTCATTTCAAGCCGTTGGCAAGCAAAAAACGAGGGAGCTCCAGTTAAGGATTTCTATGAGGATCCCTGTTTGACGGAATCATGGGGTATTATGCAGTAATTTTCAGATAATGACTGGTTTTTTTTTTTCCACACAGCAAATGTGCACTCCTCAGCTGCGGCTGTGTTTTCATGCACCGTCTGGACAACCAACCACGTCAGGCTCAGGCAGACCTGCCCCACAGCCATGGGAGCAAAGGTCGCTTACGGCATCGAAACAGCCGCATCACATTAGTATCTCTATTAAGACTGCATGCCCTAAGGCATGTACGGCTTGGAAAACGTCATGCAGCCTAGCATATGCTCCCTTCATGGAGAAGTGACAGGATACAGCGCTCCAGAGGGGCCCAGGGGAGTACAGGAGCGGGCTGGGGAGTTCGGCCCCTCTGTGCTCCAGCCCCAGCTGAAGCGACCCCCAGTTTCCCCAGCACGGCGCTGGCCGCCAGCCGCCTCCCACCCCCGGCTCCCGACCAGGCTGGACCCCCCGGGAAAGCTCCCCCTCCCGCATCGGGACGGAGCCGGGCCCGCCGCCCCCCGCCCAGGCCCCAGCACACCGCCCTCCCGTACCGGCTGCCGGGGCGGGCGGAGAGGCCCCCCCCGCCGCCGCCAAGCTACGCACCGTGGGGCGGGTGTGGGCCGTGGCGTGGGCTCCGGGACGGGCGCGGAAGAGGTACCATTCCCGGGACACCATCCCGGGATCACCCCTGACCCGCCGCGCGCCCCGCCCCTGCCCCCTCCCATTGGCTGCACCTCCTAGCCCCGCCCCGCCCCCGGAGCGACGTCACCGCTCGCGGAGCTCCACGTGGAGCCCTCGCGGCGGCGCAGGTGCGGCCGGGCCCCGCCCACCGCGTGTGCGCGGGGCAGGCCCTGGCAGTCCCTGGCAGTCCCAGGGACAAGAAAGCCAGGGGGAGTCGGGGGTGTATCGGGAAGAGCATCGCCAGCTGGAGAAGCGAATTCATCCTTCCCCTCTTTTCAGCCCTAGTAAGATCACATCTGGAATTCTGGGTTCAGTTCTGGGCTCCTCAGTACACAGAGACATGGAGCTCCTGGAGCAGGTCCAGCAGAGGGCAACCAAGATGATGAACCGACTGGAGCATCTCTCTTGTGAGGAAAAGCCGATGGAGATGGGCCTGTTCAGGCTTGAGAAGAAACGACTGAGAGGGAACACTATCGATGTCTGTAACTACCGAAAGGGAAGGAGGATGGAGCCAGGCTCTTCTTGGTGGTACTAAGCAATAGGACAAGAGCCAGTGGACAGAAACTAATGCACAGGAAGTTTCACCTGAATAAAACTGAGGAAAAACCTCAGCTGAGGAAAAACTACTCTTCTCTGTGGGTGGCCGAGCACTGGAACAGGTTGTCCACAGAGGTGGTGTTTGCCTCATTGGACATAATCAAGAACTATCTGGATGCAGTCATGTGCCATCTGCTCTAAGATGACGCTGCTTGAGCAGGGAGGCTGGAGCAAATGTCCCACTGTGGTGCCTTCCAACCTCACCCATTTTGTGCGGGTGCTGCAGGGCCCCGGCCGCCCCAATCCCCGATGTAGAGAACTCCCTTCCAAAGGGCGCACTGCGAGGATCTCACCGACAATGCCCTACCCTAAGCACAGGTGGGAGGGAGTGGGGGCAGTGTCCTGCTCCTAGGGCTGTCCTCGGCCACTCCTGCTCCAGGCACTTCCCATACACACCCCTCAAACGGCCCTGTCCACTAAGGACTGTGGGCTCCTCATCCCGCTGCTGCCTTGGGAAACCCCTGGGCCCTGTCGCCTGTGCCCATTGTGGTTTATAAACTGTGCGTGCTCTGCGCTCCCGCTCGCACCGAACGCCCCAGGTCTCCCGAGCTTACAACCCCCGAGCAAATCCCGGGCCCGGGCAGCCGGGTGGGCTTTCCGCTCGCTCCTGCACCACTCGGGGGTTCCTGTGCCGAAGCTGCAGGAGGGGGCAGTGGTCGTGGGGTGCAGCCGGCAGGGAGCCCCGGGATTTCGGTGACTCCCGAGGGCCGCGGTGGGTGAGCTGCACCCCCGGCCCTGCTCACGCGTTGCAGGGAGCGCGGGGCCACCCCCGCAACGCCCGGACAGCGCCCGCCCGGCTGGACGCGGCTCCGCGCACCGGGCGTCAGGAGACAGGCGGCAGCGAGTGGCGGCCGCGTTGGAGGTGCCTTAGCCGGCCGCAGCCCTCGGGCAGGGCGCTGTCCCGCCCGCTCCCGCCCCCCGGCACCTGGCGGATCCGCGGCCCCGCCGGCGCCTACCGGGAGCTGCCGCCGGGGACATCCCGCCGGGGCGGGGCGCCTCCGTACCGGCGCTAAGATGGCGGCCAAGGGCTCGCACTCGCACGTGAAGCTGGAGGCGGAGATCGAGCGGTGCCGGGCGGAGGGGCTCTGGGGGCGGCTCTGGCTCCTCGCACAGCAACTGCTGCCGGCGCGGACCCCGCGCAAGGCGAAGGCGGCGAGGGGCGCGCAGGACGCGGGTAAGCGGCGGCGGCGGGGAGCAGGCGGGGTGGCCGCCGGTACCGACCCGCCCGGGCGCGGGGCGGCGGCGGGGCCGGACGGTCGCTCCGTGCCACCGCCCGGGATCGGCAGCGCCAGCCTGGCAGGTTGGCGTGGGCGGGAGGTGCGGCTGCCCCGCAGCTCCCGGGGTTGCGGGAGCGGACTGGGGAGCGCTGAGATGCAGGGTGTCGCCCGGTGTCCCGTGTCAGCGTCCCGGCTTCGCAGCGGGAGAGAAGGAGGGATGCCGGGGAGAGGCGGCAGGAGCCCAGGAAGCGGCGCTCGGGGAGATCACATCGCGCTTCCTCTACGTGTCAGCGCTGCCGAGCCCGTCGGGCGGCCAGGAGCGGCTGTCGAGCGCTCGGGATGCCGCTCCCGCCGCGGTCAGCACCGGGCGCAGGTGGCGGCTGTCCCGCTCCGAGCCGGCCCTTGGTGCAACCAGCCCGCCTGGGCCACCCACCAAAACCTGCCCGGTTTGGAAATGTCCGTCTGCAGCTTCTCCATACGTGTTGTGCTCGTTCCCTCTTGCCCCCTGCCCAACCCTGTTCTGGATGCCCTTGTGTTACCTCCCTCCATTTCTGAAGGGCACCGCTTTATTTAAAATGCTTGGGCTCGTCCAAGTACCCTTTCACATGTAGAACAGGTTTCATAAATAGCAAATGTTTTTATGTTGTTGTTGTTAATTTTTTTTTCTTGTTACAACACTCTACTTTGCTGCTTTTTAAAAATGAAATCTCTAGCAATAAGTGAGGCAGCCTAACTTGGAAATATAAAAATCTGTGTCTGTGGTTAGCAAGTAAGTTGCAAAAAGGACGTGGTCCTACCCACGGCACTGGTACAAAGGGTTCTGCCGCTGAAGTCAGAGGAGCTACATCTCTGAATAAAGCCCTTCTGTAGAGGAGTGTTTCTGGGATGTGGCCCTAGAGTTAATTGAAGCTTGCCAGGGGTGCCCTAAATTTCACAGGCGGAAGCATGGTGGGGGAGATGGTAGCTTAAGAAATGTTTATTTGTAAGGCTTTCCGAGTACATGATGCAGGATGAACCCTGTGCTGATAACCACAGGGCCAACCTTTGAACTTCAGTCGCATTTCAGCAGCGCTTCCCAGGTGCAGAGATCTCCTTGCAGTTTGGGAGCATTAATAGTTGAAGAGTTCATAGTAGTTTCTTCACTTGTAATTAAGAGGCATAACAACAGTATAATTGCTGTAAAAACAGGATTTGTTAATTTGCTGCTATGTCATCATAACTTGCTAGTTATGAAAGAGTAATGCTTTGTTATTGCTGCAGAACTTTTCTTTCAGCAGGGGACTGGGTACAGTTTTGTGCTTCTAGAAACCATTGTCTGCCTGGATTAGATTTTTTTAATAGTAGTGTTTGCTTTGTGAGATTGTGTGTATTTATTTCTTAATTGTCTTACCTATTTCCTTGAGTTTAAGAGATTAACGACTATATGAAGGGTCTTTAGCGTGTAGAAATTACTTCATGCAAGTTTAGAGTGGAATATACTTGCACATTTATGCTTTCCATTTTATGTACCTGTACTTTGTTTGTGTGAGTTAGTTGCAGACCTGCAAATGAGCAGGAAGAGCTATCGTTATAATTTAAGATGCAGGCCACAACAACAAAAAAATCTAAATCACCACCATTCCCACACACAGAGTTGATTATTAATGCTGTATGTAGTGTATAAGTGGAAAGTGGGGATAAATTGTCCCGTGGCCTGAAAATATAGAAATAGGTACACTATATCATTTTTCCTGCATTCTGGAATTTCAGACTTTGAGATATGGAGTATATATGAGATGTAGGGCTTGGCTCTTTCATATAGAAAAATCTTCTTACCCTGTTTGGCCCAGTAGTCCACTGATTGAGGTACTACTTGTATGAATAAGTGAACTGCAGAACTTGGCCCATCATGCGAGAAATCAAAGTACTGTGACAGATGAAACTTTTTTCAGCACATGATCGCCATATTGCATGATGCTTCATGCTGTATCCAGTGCTGCTACTTGTGTTTGAGTTTCTCTTCTGTAGAACTGTGAACAGGAATGAATTTTAACGTAGAAAGAATCTGGCATGTTAGTTGTGGCAGAGGATCAAGCCTTGTGTGTCTTTAGTGTCTAAATTGTCTTTTTTCTGTGAACTTTGAGGTAAATTTGTTATTGTTCTGCAGTGAAATTCATAGCTTCTGTGTAGTCCGAAGCATTCATTTCATGCTTGTACATTTGTAAATCTAAAGCATGCACTGACATGTTTGCAAAGATTGTTCTTATACTTTTGAAAGTGAGTTTTGTGGTGAAAATTCTGAACTGTTATATTAGTGGCAATGCAAGAATGAGTGGTGCTACTAAAATGAAAGGATTCATTAGGGGAAAATCTTCAAGTTACCAGGAAGTGTAGTTTGATTTTTTTTTTTTTTTCTTAGGAAACATACTGTTTCCAATGGATAGAAGTTAATGGAATTTTTTTGTCTGCCATTTCTTCCTTATCCCCTCATCTGAGTTGTCTCAAAGGTGCATTGTTTTTTTTGTAATTCTGTTTATCATCAGTACAGCACTAAGCGATGTTTCTTGTTGGTTGGTGTGTGCTTTCAGAGGACCACGGGAGTATGCTGCTAGCGGAGGTTCTGCTGGAAGAATGTTTGAAGGAAAACTTTGCCAAACTGAAGGACTCCATTCCACTGACAGAGAAGAATGAACCAAAACTGAGTGAAGCTAAACAGTATCTGACCAATATCTTAAGCAGAGGAAAATTAAGAGTAAGTGGGCTCTGTCATTGTAATTCCTGCCAACTGGATGTTTCTTTCATGTGATTCTTAGTCTGATATGGGGTGTGGTTGTTGCCTGTTCATGTCCCTGTATGTACAGTGCTGTATTGTAGGCGTTACTAAGGGATTTCTAATTCCCTTTGGCAGTATCTTCTGTTGTGAGACTTGCTTTTTCATATGCAAACAAATAGTGTGCTACAAATACATATCCTGTTCTTTTTTTTTTTTTTTTTTTTTTAGAAAGAAGCAGGATAAATATTTAGCATTTCTCTGGGGTGTTGGGGTGTGGCCACATAACATGAGCTGCTGCTACTGCTGATCTGAGGGAGTTGAGTATACCTAGTCAGCTCCAGATCAGAGAAAAATGTGCTGCAAGTTGCTGTCAGGAATTTAGGGTTGTGTTGTGAGTCCAGGATTACAGCCTTGCACTACTTTCAGTCTCTGCCAGAGAAGTTATGCTTTTATTTTGTGGTCTGGGTTCATGGTTGATGGCTGCTTGTCAGCTCAATTACAGAGCTTCAGGAGTGTTTTAATACTCTGCCTTGATGGCTGCTGCTGTTTTGGTGTCCTTGGATGCACAGTTTCATAACTGGGTTTAGAAGTAAATGAATTACAGGTCTGTTCTAGACTTGTGAACTTTTGGTTCAAAATTGACAGGCTAGTTAGCTTTGAAATGTGTATTATACTTGTTAATTTCCAAGGAGCCAAGTGTGCAGTCACTTTTCTGGAGGAGTTCCTTTTTCTTATCTTCTTGAAAATCAACCTATTTAGAAGTAAAATGGAGGGAGCAAGGAAGGGGAGTCTGTCCAACCCTCTTTATAGTTTAACCTCATCAGCAGTCAGAACTACTGAGTTCTTCCAGGTCTTCATGTTTAGTTTGGCTGCATGAATTGCCATTACTCTTTCTTTGTTGGTGGTGACTTAGCTGCTTGTGCAGCACTGACCTTGTGTTGATTACATGTGTTAAAAAATTGGGTATGAAGGCTTAGGAACCTTTTCATGCTTTCCAAAGGGTCTGAACAGATGTATTTTACCGAGGTTTTTGTTAAATGTGTTTTCAGACCTTGAAGGAAACAAATCTTAGAAATAGCTGGTGTGCCTTCTGTTTTTCTACTGTTGCATGAAAATTCTTTGACAGCTTAAGAAAACTGGGGAGCTTTCTCACTGTTTAATTAAATGTACAGAGGAGAGGGGAGCACTTGCCTAAAAAGTCATGCCTTCTGCTTAGTTTAAAAGGAGGAGGTTTTCTTTGTGTGTATGTAGGTAGTTCTGACAATACTAGCCTTTTACGTCATGTCCATCGATTCACCAGCCACAGATCAGGTCAGCATAAACCAAAGAGGTGGCTTGGAACTGAGTGTTTCTAAATGGAGCTCCAGAGTTGTTGCCTGACCTTTGTTGCCTGCTGCTATCATGAGAACAGCCCTAAGATCTCTAGACACTTAATTCCTTCTTACTCTGGCATGCAGAGCTAGCAGCTGTGAGAGGAAGGCATTCTGAATGTGCTTAATTTGTTCTGGAGTACCTCGTTTTTGCTGTCTGGTATTTTATCACGTAAACACTCTTTTTCTCTCCCTCCTCTGTTTCAGCCTAAGTATATGACTGAAGCTATGCTGATCCTAGGAAAGCTTCATTATGTGGAGGGATGCTACAGAGATGCCATCAGCATGTATGCGAAAGCAGGGATTGATGACCTCTCAACCAAAGATGAACCTCTGTATGTGCTACGTTTGATAACTGAAGCCTTTGTTATTAAAGGTAAAGGACCATGCATGTGTACTTGAAATATGCTGATTTTAGGGTGAAGTTGAAGGTTTTTCTCCAAGTGATTTGATCGGAGCAGAGTTGGGGCAAAGATGTGTGCTGTAGAAAATCCTACTGGGTATGGTCTGTGTAGATTAAACTTAAAGGCATTATGGAGTTTTAGTCTATGGTTTTTAAACTTGGCTGGCTTGTAAAGAAAAGCTTGAAAATGGAAATTTTGTGATAACTCTTGGCTGTATGTCAGCAACATGCTTTAGCTTGTGTGTCCATTTTGGGAAAATCTAAATCAAGCATTTGGCAGAATTGGGGCCTGGACTTTATCTTAGAGTTCATTTACTTGTAAATTTCAGTGATTTATGTGAATTAAGCAAGGACAATGCCTCCAAGTTTTAAACTCTGGACTAACAAAATATGTGCTTTCGAAGTAGGTAGTATATTTTTGCAATGCATGTCACACAGTATTAGACCTTATGTACAAACAGGAATCTCTCCTTCCCCTTGTAACTCTACAGACATTGCACTGTTTGAGAGATTCTAATAAAAACTACCGCTATGAGTAGTGAAATTACATTTCCTTTTTGAGATGGGGAGAGGAGGACCCTAGTCAGTTTTTGACTTGTGGGGAGAAAAAGATCAGTAATCTTCTCCTTCATTTGCTTTCAGTTCCTTTATAAATGTTGCTCAAGTACTGCTACCTATCTACTGCTTTCTACTCTTTTCAGCATGTCCACCAGCTAATTAGGTGAATGAGAACTCTGATGATCAGATACCTTCAACTGGTATGTAAAATAGTGAAACCAAATCAACCCAAAATACTGTTTGATTGGGCTGCTAGTATTACTGATAATAATTTGAGTGTTTCGTGATCTCACAGTGTCATTCTGCTTTTTTGAAACCCTGCTTATGCTGCTTTGCTTGCTTTGAGTTTTGTTTTCTGTGGTACTGATTGAATCTGCTTCATTAATGAGCTTTTGTGGAGCAGGACTAATCTACCTGTAATTCATTCTCACACTTGCATGGCGCAGAGGAGCCAGTAACTGCCAGTGCATTCTTAGCGGTGTATCTGAGAGCAGCTGCTGGTGCACTCCAGTCTGAAGCAGATGCACTATCCTCACTGGGAACTGGAGAAGACCCTTGGTGAGGTGTGAGTGTAATGATAAGGGGTCTGTGGAAACTGATGGAATAACACTGTTCCTATAAGATCTCTTGTATTGGAATGACTGCCTAACTTGCATATGAAGATGTGGAGGTGTTTGCCTCAGAGCATCAGGCTGCACTGTTTTTGTTATTTCCCCATGTGGTTTACCGTGGAATGTAAATGCTGCATTGCTCCTGTAAACTGTGTGGAGCCCCTGCCATTGCAGAGCAACCTCTGCTGTCACTGTTCCACAGTCTTTATTCTTTCTCCACGATGATTATTTTCAGATTAGCCAGGATATCAAGGGTTTAGTATGCCACTCAGTATTCTACCAAAGCTTCTGGCAGAGAAAAGTGCAGCAGAGTGGAGCTTGTCCAGCTGAGTTTAGAGAGGGCACTCGCTGCTAGGATCACTGTTCCCTCATGCCTTTTGCTCCACCTCCCAGTTTTAAAGAAATAATCCCTTATGTTAGAATTTTGTACAGGTAGCTATGGCAATAGCGGTGTAGATTTTAATTTTTTATTTTAAAACGTGTTTCTGGGCTACCTCTGCAGGGCAAGTGACAATATGGAGTTGAATTATTAGAATTAATTTCTACTTTATTCTATAGATTTTTCTTATTCCCCTTTTTAATTTAGTATCTCTCCAGAAATTATGTTGATCCATACCATATTATTGACTTTGGTTGAATTATCAGTTGCTTAAATCTTCTTTAAAGATGCTCTTGAATGTCACTGGTAGTAAAAGTTTTGCAGGGGTCATGTAGGCAAAAATCCAGAAAAGCTACAATCCTGTCTGTTTCAGGGCAGAAGTTAGGTTTCCTGCTTAATTTCTTATTCACATTTTCAGAAATGGGAGAAAGCAGTTGGTTTATTAGAATATTCCTATTCCTCCAGAATTAGTTGAACATCAGAACTTTTATCATCTCATAGTAGGAACTTGAAGCTACCTCGGTTTTGTGTAGTTGTGCCTGTATGCAGAATGGCAGCATAGGTTCTCAGGCACTCCGGATTAGGCTGGAAAGGTCACAGAAGAAAGAAAAGTCAAATCAAAGGCTTATTTTTTTTAATGCTGGCACTCTATTAATGTTGGAAACGATCAAAAATGTGGTAAGAAAGATGTGAGATACACTGGGAGAAGCTGCATAGATGAAGGCAGTGGTAGAAAGGAAATGTGAATGGACAAAAATGAGTTTGCTTCTTTAGAGCACCTTTTAACCTCCACAGCACTGAAGCATTGAGCTAAATTTCTGGAGTCTTCCTCTGAAGGTCCAGAGTATGCAGTAAGTTCATATTACAGTAAGAAGCAATATGGACTTGCACCCTTATGATTGGACTGCAGGTGCTGAACAGGGAAAAAGTTTCATGCTTGCCTTGCTCAGCAGACTTCCACTCAAAGTGAGTATCCAGAAGTTAACAATGAAGTTCTTTATAAATGTGGGGACTTGTGCAGTTGACAAGTCACAGGAAAAATGTCTGAGAGGGCAAGGCTCTTTCAGTTTTCAGCTGACTGCTGCTTCCTCTCCTGTTTCTAAATCCCCATATTGTGAGAAGTTCTGTAAGCATTGCAAGTGGAGCTGTGACAACAGATTGATTTTTCACTACAACTAATTTTACCATCTATGGTTAGTTAATAGGTGGTTGGTTTGTACTTGTCTCCTTCTTCCCCATCCTCCATGAAGTTAAATCCCTCCTTAAAACCTCTGCTCAGTTTGCAGTACTGCA
Organism: Pyrocephalus nanus; assembly: GCA_038380795.1. Taxonomy (NCBI): domain Eukaryota; kingdom Metazoa; phylum Chordata; class Aves; order Passeriformes; family Tyrannidae; genus Pyrocephalus; species Pyrocephalus nanus. The sequence continues at coordinate 87,826,565 of CM076260.1, read as the reverse complement.
GGTAACCTCTGATGCAAGCAGCTTTCTGTGTTGCATAAAACAGTATTGAGTAAACAAACTTTGCTTCTAATTCACTTGGGATGTGTTGTGACTTTGTTACCTGGTGTTGTCCACTTGAAATATGCGAGCAAAAAAGACTTCAGAACAACATGTGTAACTGTCAGAGCCCACTGGTTTCCCTCTGTCCCTGCTTTCTGCAGAAACCCTGCAGAGATCTTTGTTCCCAGTGAGTAAAGCTTCCTGGTAGGATAGGTCACTACCTAAGCCTTACAAAGGACAGTATAGCTCTAGCCAGGGCTTCAGCATACCTAAGTTCCAAGAACGAGCTTTCTGTGATGTTGCAATGTTTGCTGCGTTGCCTGAGAGCATGACGAGGCCTGTGTTAACTGAGTCAGGTGTTGCCAGCCTGAGTGCTGGAGGCTCAGGCAGGGCGCATGTGACATGTGGGTCTTAGGTTTGTAATGATTGAGAAGGACTTTGCCTTATGGTCATGGATGTGTGGCATCAGAGCTGCTGCATGGTGAGTCAGCCGAGGAGCTGCCTGTGTCTGCCGGACCAGCTGCCAGGCCAGGCAAGGCAGTGGACTTCCTCTACCCGGAGTGCGGTGGCCTGGAAATAGGAAGCTATCTAAATCTGTACAGCACTGACATGGAATTGCAAATGGTAGTTAGTTTGCAGATGGGTTTCTAGTGAGTTAATGTTTTAAAAGTCCCACTGCCTATTTTTCTCCATTTTTCTCCTGTTCTCGCAATCCATCCTGGAGTATTTTTGTATTATTGGCCATTCGCAGGTTGGGGGGGTTAATTTGTGCAGCTTCAGTCTGAACTCTCTGTACAGTCAGAATCTGATTGTTCTGGGGTGATTCATCACCTTTTCAAATGGCACTTCATCTGACATGGATGAAGTGCATGGTATTGTACAAGTTAGCCTTCTCTCTGGTGACTGTGAGAAGAGGCTGTGGACTAATTGGAGATGAATCCCTTGTAAATTTGTTTCTAAAAGTTTCTGGTGGTTTGTTTTGGGGCTTTCTGTTTGTTTTGGTTGGTTTTGGTTTTTTGGTGTGTGTTTTTTTTTTTTTTTAACTTTAGAAAAGACATCCTTTGTATCAAAAGGCTGCAGTGTGAGCTTGGTCCTTTTAGGTCGTCTTAGATCTTAGAAAAATATGTATGGAAGAGAATGAGGTCATACTGTGTCTGTAAGAAGCCTTGATCATAGCCTGTGTTTTATTGTAGCAACCCCAACCACAAGTCTGACATATGAGGAAATGAGACTATGTTAGTGCAGTGTCTTGGAGTTATATATATTTTGTTCTTGAGCCCATTTTAGTCTTTTACAGGTGTTTAAGATCTGTGGTGTGACACTTAAAAAACTGTAAGATCAAGAGACAACAAACTGCTGGATTGAGTTACTGGTCTTTAGAGCTCTCCTAAGAGCAGTGAATGGTATTGCTGAAAGCAAAACCCTGAATCTACCTCATGAAGATTTTTCCTGAGTTTGAGAATAATAAACAGACTGGAACCTGCTTCCAGGGTTCTGGGTTTGGTCCAGCTTTTTGTGGATTATTTTGTGTTTGTTCATTTTTAGGACAAATTGCTGAACTTACATGAGTTCCTGCTTCTTTTCTGATTATATCTTTTAAAACTTCAGTGACAATGAGGCTGGTATGCTTGGAAGTGTATTGTTCTGCTTTCACCCCATGTGAAATCTTTGTCTTGAGTTTGTAATACTGGAAGTGGTTGTTTGGAGGTTATGGTGGTGTTCTGGAACGAAAATGGTGATACCACACAGAGATAATAAACAAAAAACTTGACCTTTTAGTTGGATGGTTTGAAAACTTCTTGCTAGGTTTTAATCATAGTTTTAAATAGATCAGCTAAAGCCTCAAAATTTGAATAATCTGTTTTAAACTTTCTTTATGATTGCACTGCTTAATCAGTTTCTTATTTTGTTGGCTTCCACTACTGTTAAAAACAGTAAATTTGCATTCAGTAAATTTAAGTTTGGTATTAAAGTTGTTCATTCTAGCTAATCAGAGGATGTATCATGCACTTGTTCATACATTTCATTAGGGTCTTTAATTTAGACATATGCTTGTGTGTCATTCATTTTTCTAATCTAGTTTTCTACATGTTGATGAATTTCCTAGGTGAGATTTTTATTCAGCTGCATTTGTTTGGAAATTAGAATAAAATGTACAGTTAAAGATAGCTTTATTGCAAAGCTATGTTCTGATAAATCTACTTTTCCTTCCTCACTAAAGAATTTGATTAAGAATCTTCTCAATTTAACAAATTAATTTTATTAACTTAGTATTTCTAATAAATGCTAAAGCTGATAGATGTAATGTTTGGCTTTTTTTAGTCTGTAGATTAAAATGGGAATAAAAAAGCTTTCCTATTTGGTTTTATTTAGTCAAAGCTTTGTTGGCTCATTGAACTAAACTAGTGGAAAGAACTGAAAGCGAGAAAGACAGGTGGGGGTTTTTTCCCTTGTTTTATTTTTTTCCTCTCTGGAAGAGAGCACCTCTATTTTAGGGGTTTGATAAACTACTGAAATAGTATTTATTTCAAATCCTAAGACGCTAACTTTTCCAGTTGATTTTTTTTACTAAATGCTACTGATCCCATGGTGCAAGGATATATTCCATTCAAATAATGTTAATAAGTTATTGTGTATTATCGGCTTAACTTAAGCAACCTTACTTTTAATTAGAGTTTCCAGTTAGCTTCTCTGGGATGAGACTTTTGTCCACTTAGTTTTTGATAAGTGAGATGGTAATAAACTGTGGAGTGTTCTGGAAAACAGACTGTGTGCAATGATTCTGAATGCCAGCAGATTGAACAATTTCAAGTGTAGATAAACTGAGTTTAGAAACAGTGTGTGGTTTTGCAGGGTCATGGTTTATTTCATAATCTTTTTTTTAAAGTGAATTTACATTTTTAAATTCTTTTTGCAGGAAGCATTTTTAATTCAGGCCATGTATTATAAACCTCTCAGCCTCTTAACAGGCTGTACATGCTCTTTCTGAGCCTACTTCTCGTTTCAGATGGCATAACGGTTTTCAAGATGTCTTCTCCTTTTTCCAGAGAAGTGTTTGGAATACGGTTCTGCTTTTTGTATGCCAAAAAAATCCCCTCCCGGTGGTTATGCCTACTCTTGTGCTTGGGATCTTTACTGCGGGCTCATTTTTAAGAGTTCTTGAAGTTGTTTAAAAAAAGCTTTACTCTAATACCTAAATAGAGATAGTGTGTGTTTATCTTCCTGTGTAGGAACTTACCTTGTCTTGTCAACTGAGACAAGTGTAGGAAATGGATTAATGGAAGGTTGATGACATTTTTTTCATGTTCAAGTAAGTAATTTGCTTTATGATCTCTCTGGGCACTAATGAGGAGAAGTAAAAAAGTAAAAGCAGGTTGTAATTGCTTAAGTCAAGATAAAGGTGGTCCATTTCTATATTTTAGTTTCGGAGCTACATGACTACAAGGAAAATATTCAGATCTGCTAGTGGTAACAAAAGAGGGAATCCAGATCTTCTTCTCCTCCTTCCATCACAACTGACACACCACCCCCAACCTCCTTAGAAGCTGAATTTTCATCCTGCTTGCAGTTCTGTTACTGACTGACTCGAGGGCATTGTGCTATAATGTACCCCTTCAGTAGAAATGGGCAGTAGGTTGAGAGGTGCAGGGGAAGAAGTCCCGAGAGCCTGAATTCTCTCCCTGTCTCTCCCCATTAGTTTCACTATCAAGTATAATGCCGTTTAGGCACTGTTGACATTATGGCATGTATACTTTAGGCTTTTACTTTAAAGTCAAAATGTTCTCTACCTTGATAATCCTGTTTAAACCAAAAGGGTTATCTTACCATATTCTGACTTCCCAGGGGTCCCAAGTCACTACTGTTTGTAGCCTGCCCACCAGTGCTGGCTAACACTTTCCTAAAGACAACTCTAGGGTTCTTCATGGTCTTTGGGAAAGCTTGTTGATTGTGAAGAGCCAGAATTACATGGAGCATAAAGTTAAGACGAGAAAAACATAAGTTTGGGTGATAGTTGAAGGAAAAGTTATCTAAAACTTTGATTTCACTTTTTTTCATGCAAATATGTAGCTCTTCAGTGATAGTGGGCTTCGTGAGGGTGATCAGCACTTGCCAGTGTGCAGCAGTGCTAACATATGTGCTGCTTTTGAGATGTTATATTGGCTTGCACTAGTCTCTGTTCCTTAACTGCTGTTTCCTCTACTGGCAGCTACTTGGTGAGGTTACTTCCATCAGTAATTTCAGCTGCTGCTGTGACTAAGTACAACTTAGTGGGACACAGTGGAAGAAAAAAAAAATTGGTTTTTGTTTTGCTTTGTGTGTTTGTTTGTTTTTTTTAAAGGGTCGGCTGGGCAGGACACAGATTCTTTTGTTGGTATCCTCTGATGACTACAAAGGGTTAAGATTCAGTTTTCTGAATACTGAGATCTGTGGGGAGATGGGGTCCTTTAAAGAGCCTAAATAATAAAATCGGTTTTCTTGCCTGGCCATTAGAAAAACTGATTCCCGGCCAAAAGGATGTGTGATGCAATAGGACATTAAAATGTGAGTAACTCAGGGTAAGACATTTTGTTGGCAGAACTTGTTTTCATTTTTGCTTGGCAAAAGGTGCATTTTTTAAATGTTAATCCACATCAGAGAGAGAGAGGCTTTGTTCTATACCTGGTATGCACTTCAAAGTGCTAGTTTTCACAGTTCTGACAGCAAGACAGGAAGCATGCTGTTAATTCAGAGTAGCTGTCTGATAGGCAAAATCCCCACTTTGTAGATATTGATGTCTTTATAAGGACCTGGTTATCAGCATGTCTTATTTGGGGTTTCAGAATAGGAATGTAAGAGTTTGGAGTTGCTCTTGTGACAGTGATGACTTTGCATGTTGCTGAATTGTATACCTTGGTGCCATTGCTTTCCAGCTTGGCACCAAGCTGGAAGTGAAAGAGTTGGATGTGAAAGAGCTTCCAAGCCCAGCCTTGATGTTCTTGGTGCTCTTAAACTTTCCCATTGCACTCCCTGTGTTCTTCTCTGCTGTTGGATTAGATATTTCATTTTTTGGAAGTAGTTGGTTTAGCACAATCAGGTATGCACAAATCAGCACGGGTGTGACTTTAGACTTCTGAGGAGAGCTAGTTGCAGGCCACTAAATGCAGATTACTAAAATTTGGAAAGTGGAAAAAGGAAATAGCATATGATTACTTTTGCTAATGTGATTTGGTTTCTGTGATGGTAAAGTTTCATTATTTTTCTGCTCCTATCTCCACAGAGTTGCAGGTGTTGGTTGCACACAACGCATAAAACCTTCACCTTCTGCACTACAGTTTAGTTCTCTGAAACTGTGGGATCAGTGGTACTAGGAGGTACAAGAATATTTGCATATGCTTTTCTGAGGAAATGGAACGGGCAATGTACAATGTTTGTAAGGTTATGTGAGACAACATGTAACTTTTACTTGTACTTTCACTAGAAGAAAACAAGTACAAATGTACTCTCAGATGGCCTCAGCTAGAGGCAGCTTTTAGATGGCTATGATGCCATTGTCATGCTGGGGCTGTGTTTTGTAGCATGGTATGTGTCCAGTGGCTATGGGAAAGTTCCATGTGCTGGTTTGCCCTGGAGTAAGCTTTGGATGTCTCTGACCGGCTTTTAAAGAGACAGGGCAACAAGCCTGTTAGTCCTCACAAGCTCTGTCAGTTCTGATAACTTTAAGTAGAGTTGGCCTGAGTGCTTGATAAGAATCAGCATAGTAAAACAAGAATTACCCATCTTTTTTCTCCCTGCTGCTCCCAAAATACACATATAATCATAGAGTCATTAAGGTTGGAAAAGACCTCTAAGATCACAGAGTCCAATCATTAACCCAGCACTGCTGAGTTAACCACTAAACTGAACACAGGGGCCCAAAACTGAACACAGGAGCCCAAAACTGTACCGAGGATTTGAGGGATAGCCTGACTCAGTGACTCTGACTGCAGCTGGAAAAGAACTTTCTTACTGGTGATGCTGCCTAACTGTGATGCAGATGAACTCAAGATGAATGAATTCCAACACTTGGTCATCAGCACCATCTCTCTCCCTTGTGCCTCCTCCACTTTCCATTTTTCCTCTTTTGCTTCTTCCTGTTGTATTTAGACCAGGGGAAAAAATGTAATTTTTGTAGCATGCCCTGAAAATTTATGGATTTGGATGGTGCTGACCAAGTCTTTAGATGTGGGACTGTAAGAGATTGCTGATCACTCCTGTGTTTGCTGTGCCTTAGAGCGTTGCTCCAGTAGACATATCTTAATGTCATGGGACAGAGGTGGCCTCTTGTACTAGAACAAATAATATTTTATAGCAGTGGTCCCCAAAGTGTGTGACCCAGTGGGTGAGCATGGTGATCCACTGCAGTGCAGAAGAAAAATACTGTAACCGTTATTTTTTCTTAAAACAAACAAAACCCCCATCACAAAAAAACCAACAACAACAAAAAAAACCAAAACACACACACCAAAAACAACAAACAAACAAACAAAAAATAACCAAAAAAACCCACCCACATTGAAATTAAGCTTTACTAATGTATTTCACTGACAGTGGTGCCCTCTCACAGTCTTTATGTCAGAGGTTCCCATGTCATGTAGATCCTATGAAAATGTCTTGCAAAAGAGAAGGGTGTTCCACAGTGCAGAGGGGCTCACAAGGCATCCTCACTTGTTCATTCACTTCCAGTTTATTGAAGTTCACTTGTGCCTAGTTAAGTGGATTTATGGATTATATTGTCGAATTTTAATCAACCTAACCCTTATGAAATAGACAAGTAGCTTAAAAATTCCCTCAAAGAAACTGTGTATTTCAGGTAATACTAGTAATGGGACCACAAGTAAACAATAAGAAAATGGCAGAGCCTACACTACTCTTACCATGAGCTCTTTGATCGGGTAAAAACAATGACAGTCTAATTGGATGCAATCGATAATGTTTGAAGTCCAATTGTACTCAACTCAGTACTTCTAAAAAATTCATTAAACTTAAATTTTTCAAAGCCTCTTTTGAGATTTCTTATGTGAAAGCAGAATTTGAAAACCCACATACCATTGGGGAAACACTTGTTTCTTGTGCTGTGGAAAAATGGCTGGAATAATACACAACAAGCAATATGGCTGCAAACTAAAATGCATTCCTTTGAAAGACTCACAGAAGACATTGCCGAAGACTTGAAAAAACAGGTATTAGAAGAAACTGCAGCATGAAACACTTGGTATGCAGTTGCATGGAAGTACAAATGTTTCTAACATGTCTCAGACTAAGGAGTTTGCCAGATTCTAATCTGATAATGAAATACACTGAGAACTACTTGACAGCACAGCAGGACCCAGAAGTGCACAAAGTGCTATAAGATGTCAATCATGGGGTTAACTTTGTAAACACAAGACTTCTAAACAGAATTTTTACAATAATTCGTAATGAGATAGGGAGCGACCATGAAAATCTTTTGCACCACAGCAAAGCTCAGTGGTTGTTTCATGGAAAAGGGTTTAAATAGTTGTCAAACTTCAAGGTGAATTATGCCTTTTTTGCTTTTACAAGAGGTCCAGTGTTCTGAATTTGCAGGCCGTTTTAGTGATGATGTGTGGTTGTCAGTAGCATGTTATCTAGCATGTATTGTTTAAAAAATAAATATAACCAATGTGTGTACATAGCTATATGTGCATGTTGGGTGTGCATGCTCAATATTTTTTTTCCTTATAGGGTATATGACCAAAAAGTTTGGAGACCAGTTTATTATAGATTAAAGCTAAGGTTTAAAGACATGCTGTGAAGCTTAAGAGCTGTCAGTGGATAGGCAGCGAGTCTGGATATGCTCAGAAAAATAAGTGTCTTTGGATTAAGACTGCTGATTTCTGCTGTGCATAAGATATGCAGTGTGGTGCAGAGCCTACGTGGCATTGATCAAGGGTAGGTGGCTGAGGTTGCATATCAGGGCTGTGCTTGTTGCCTTTTGGCTTCACAGCCGCTCTGTCAAAATGCTGTCCTAGTTTTAGCAATCAGCTTTAGCTGTAATTACAAGTCTAACCAGATAGAGGTCTTAATTTGGAAATATTTAGAGTAAAATTGTTAGTATTGGTTTATTGCATCTAGCAGGGTGGCTGGGAGTAGGGGTCTTGAGTTCTGCATGCAACTGAGCAGCTGATGCAACTGAGAAGCTGTGCAGAAGTTACTGAAATTTTCAGCTTCGTTCCCAGCTAACAGACAGAAAGGTCTTCAGATAATTTTATTAGGGTTACTGGAATTTTCTGCCTTTCTACCTTTGAGGCTTTTACATAAAAAATACCTCAAGATTATAACAGATTCCTGGGAATATACAACAATCCTATGTAATAAGAAGCAGCAGTGAAAGAAACGTGCTGTTTTCTTGAAAAACAAAACTCGTCCTTTCCTCCCCACCTTTCATGGGATTCCGTATGAATAAATGTGTTCAAAGCCAAGGGCTTCTAGGCCTTTCTTCCCCCTCTTCTTCTTTTGCATTGCAAATAAGCCCTGCTAAAAAAATCATAGCTTGATTGCTGAGGAGATGAGTGTCAAGACCAGGTTGTGAATTATTTAAACTGCTGTGAATGGTGGCAGAAATAGTGTATAGTGCTGGGTCTTGCCTATGTCAACCTAATCCTGACTGCTGCTTTGGCTTATTGAGGTCCAAGCTATTTTGTTTTCCAGGACACCGTAATGAAGTAGCTTGGTTGAGGGCTGCACTCTGATATTCAAACCTTACCTGATGGGGCAGGCTTGTTGTTAATACTATCTCTAGAATAGTTTGGTTGTGCTTTTTATTTCTGGCTTTGAAAACTGTTTAGCATTCTGCTGGACTTTGATTAGTCAGCATGCATGTGTATATATTTGAAGAGCTAGTCTTAAAAATAGTCTTGTTTCAATGCTAATTGATTTCCTGGAGTGACACTTGTGGAGGCCACATGCTAGAAATGAAGTGCACCCTCTGCCTGAGGACAGCGACCCAGAATGACCTGGCACTCACCAGAGTGAGAATGTGCACACAACCAGTCTCCTTGCAGCAGCTGCCATGCAGCATGTTCACGCGTGGCTTACCTCAAGACAAATGACTTAACCTTCCTGTAGCTAGAGTAAAACTATTGCTTGCACTTAGCTTAGCATCATTCTGGCTTTTGGCCAGGCTGGCCTGTCTGTGTGGCGCAGGAGCTTAGATGCTGTAACCTTGCTCTGCAGACTGGGGCTGGTGCTGTTGGCAGGGCTGTAAGTTCTATCCTAAGCTGTCTTTGGTTTCAGGTTGTCATAGATGTGTTCAATACGAGCATGGCAGTGGGACACAGCACAAGAGGTTGGCTTCATGCTCTTTGTGCTGTTGTGTTTCTTTGATCCCTTCTTTAGATTGCCAAGTAGCTCTCATGCTCCTTGGCTATGGGGTTTTAGGAGCTGCATGACTGTTGATGAAAGTTGTGTGCTGCTGCTGACCCCAAATTCTTATACCTGTGAACCCACCATTCCCCAGTGATTTTCATCTCATTTGTGTTGCTGAGAATCAGCTACCACGTGCCCATGTGCACATGGATGTTCCAGTTCTGGAAGGTATGATGTCTTCCCATGGCAAGGACTGAGTGAGATGAAAGTGGAAAAAAGCCTTCATAAAATTTCCCCTTTCAGATTTCCACAAATGAGAGCAGTGCATTTCAGCTCTAGGAAGAAATTAGTTCAGTGATATGGCTTACAAACCCTATGGATTTGGGTTTCTTTCTGACATAAATGCAGCTTAGATCTGGGAGCAAAGAAGAAGGGGCAAAGATTACAGAAAGGTAAAGAGCCAGAGATAAATCTTTGGGAGAAGCAGAGGAGGAGAATGGAAGCCTTATCTTTATGCAGGAAAGAAAAACAGCGTTTCTATACATAGAAAGTTACTGCCTCTGAAGTGGGTAGAGTTTGTTCTTTTAAAAAAGGATAATCTGAGAACATGTGTCTTTTGAAATCTTGAGCTTGGGCCATATGCTATTAGAAATCTGTGTCTCCACTATATAAAAATTACTAGGGTATGTATGTAATCTACATTTAAATTTGGGCACCTCATTCATATGAGAAAAATCTTAGCATAGGTAAGTTTTAAGCTGGTATTCTCTTACCACAACTGGTTGTGAAAAATACTGAAGTCCCTTTACCTTAACCAGCTACCAAGAAAGCATATGGCTTTATGCTTTACTTGGAAGCTAATTCTGCCTTAGCGGTAGCTCCACTTTTCTTGCTAAATCTAGTGTGGAAGTAGCGTACAGTTTCATGGCTTTCTGACACTTTTTGGAAACTGGGTTGAATGAAAAATGTGTCTTGCAAAATTTTTTCTGTGCTGATATTCCCCAGTTATCAGGGGGATGGAGAAGAGTGCTCTCAGCACTGGAGGGCTTGTCAACAGTCTTATCCAACTGCACCCTAGGCAAATCTGTAATTGCTGGGGCTTTGTATTGTGAGAACTGAATTGGTGGCTGCAGGGATAGGGAACTTATGTTGTTTTATGTCTGTTTTTTTCCCCTTGTGTGCTGGATTTGCTGTCTGCTTGCTTTAATTTTCCTTTTCATTGCATTTCTGTGGTAGGGAAGAATAGCCCTGTTCAGATTCTGTAGAATGTTTTATACTTGAATGACATCAGATCACTGCACGTGGTATTAGCAGAAAGAACCATGACTAATGCCACATCATGTGGGTCATATTTCCTACTTACCCTTTACAAGTAGTTCAGTGTGGCATGGTATCTTTTAATACTCTCTATATTGCTATATGCTTACTGTGGCAAGAACCCTTTTAGAGATGTTTGTTCCCCTGTCTCTGATCAGCCCCTGCTCTGTTTTTCTGACTGCATGGATGGGCATGTTCATTGTCAGTACTTGATGCTGGCAAAGGCTGTTTGCTTTCCTCCCCTGTGTCAGAGCTTAGAGATAGTAACTCCTTGCAGTGGGCTGTACCATGTAGGTAAATGGCTTTTTATCTGTTCTCTCTGTATGACATCTCCCACGATAAACAGCCCCATACAGATTGTGCTAGGATGGCTCTTGCAGTTTGATTAAATGCTGCATGTGTATGAATGTCAGTGGATTATACTGGATTTTTTTTTTCAGGGCCCTCAGCCTCACTTTGCACTTAAGGAGATGGTGGCTCTGAAATGTACACTTCTTAGATTTATTTTCAGTTAAGAGGAATGACTGGAAATTCAGAGGTGGATAAAACAGACAGAGTTAAGAAGAATATTTGTAGGCTATTTGTTCTAGCTGCAGCACTGGATACTTGTGGTTTGTTTTTTCTATAGAGGAAGTTAATGCCCTCTTTCGCACTTCATTCATTACATAGCAACAGGGTTGGGAAATAGTAGCACTGAAATAATAGGAAAACAACCCAGAGACTTCATAGATGGACTAGAGAGGAAATCTGTTATATCTGGATGCTGTCCAAGGTGTACGTCGGAAGAAAGGAGAGAACACAGAATGGGCATTAGTTAAAAGCAGCAAAATGATTGTCATCCCCGTCCCACACACACTGTCAGTTTGAAGTAAATCCAGTCTTCCTGTTCTTCTCTGGTCCAGATTTTCAGAGGTGAAAGATACTAACATGTTGCACCAAGATACAGGTTTTTGAGGGAACATGGTGCGTGCATCTGACTTGGAAGAGGGCAGGAGCCACCTCCCGAGCTTGAACCAGTGAGGCATCTTCTCTTCCCAACCCACTGAACTAACTGCTCATGTCTGGTTCAAATGTAAGACATGAGATAGGGAAACTCCTAGCAGAGTAACCAAGGGGACAAAACAAATGTTGGACATTAGAAGTAAACAAAGCTAAGACTGCCTAGGAACTTCAGGCTCCTTCAGCATGAGTGCCTGTACTGTAAACCTGGCTGCCCATTGCTGCCTCACAGCAGTATGTTGCCTGAAATGAGCAGTGCTGAGGTGCTGTGCCTCCTGGGACTGCAGGAGCCCAGGAAAGTCTGGCTCTGGGTATGAGTGGTGACTCTGGGGCAGAATCCTTTGCCATGTGTTGCAGTGGCCAAAACAGCTTCCTTGGAAAGGCTGTCTGGACAGCTGAACTCTCTTCTTTTGTCACCTCTGCGGATCTGTGCCAGGAGCACATACTCCTTGTTTGTTGGTGGTGTTGGATCATGAAACAAGAAAGAGTTTTAGTAGTACAAATCCAGGGTTTTTTCCTTTCTTTGGAAAAGAGAGTGATCTTGTGGTTAGGAGTCTCTTGCCAAGAGCTTGCTGTGTGTCCATGAGCAGTTTGCATGTGCTCAGATTTTCCAAGAGACGCCTCAGATTTTCCAGCTTTGTTTCAGTATCATTTTCCAGTTGTTTTTTTGTTGTTTTCCCCCCTCTGTCTCAAAACTGCCCTTTATTGAAAGCTTCACTTGAACTAGCAGATGCCTAGAAATTATCAGATTCAGTGCCAGGGTTTCACTGAATTGAAGCACCTGAAATCTGTAGCTGTCTTTGGAAATATAGACCTTCGTTTCTCTGTTCGCTCATTCCCACCAGAGGTGACTGTATGTCCTCTCTTTATAAAATGTTTGAAAGGCCCTGTAGGAGTGTGCAGTGGCACTGTGTTCTAGCAGCATGACAAAGATGCCTTGCATGTGTAGGAATTGTATTTTCCTTGGGGGTGTTGTCCTGAAAGTCATCAGAACGAGAGGGAAACCCACACATGGAAAAACTTTCCTGTCAGCTGGTAAATTAAGAATAATATGGCCATACTGCTGTTGGTCAGCTTCAGTTAAAGAAGGTGTTGCCATTTTGCAGGTATGTCACTGGAGCGCTCGACCAACTCAATTGCCTCACGTGCTCGACTGTGTGAAAGGGAGGAGGAAGTCATGGCTTGTTTTGAGAGGGCATGCGTCATTGCCCAAGTGTACTTGCAGGAGCTTGAGAAGGTAAGAAGAAATGTGCTCAGGGTGTTGCCTGGTGGCTCGGATGGAATTTTCAGGGTTTTGACAGCAAAAATGAAAAAGTGATGGGGAAATGTCATGTGGTAAACAGTGATCATAGACAGTATGAGAAAAAGCTGGAAGGAGTGAGATGTGTCAGTAAAATCAGTTGCAGAACAGCAGTTTAGCTGGTTTACCTGTGGTAAAACACCAAATGCTTCGGATGTGCTCAGGTGGTATCTCAAAATTAGCTTGTACTAAGGAGGGACTACAAACTTGCATGGCAAAGTGCTGGCATCAATGTGTATCATTTACCTGCTGTATAAACGATACACAGTAGTGGATACTGAGATCCCTAACAAGATAAAAAAAGCTTTTTGGGTCAGCCCTAGCAGTTTAATTGCCAGTGCTTCACCTTATTCAAGTGAACCAGGAGGAATCTGGATCATTTAGAACCTACATCCCCAATCCCTGGAAGTGTTCAAGGCTTGGCTGGCTGGGGCTCTGATCAGCCTGGTTTGGTGAAAGGTGGGTTGGAATGGCGGGGGGGTTGGAGTTGGGTGATCTTTAAGGTCCCTTTCAACCCAAGCCATTCTGTGATTCTATGATTAGTAGCAAGTAACTGCTTAGTCAGTGGTTGGCCGGGATGCTGAGCAAGATGAGTACTGTGAGCCCTCCACAAAGACATGCAGGTAACATGAGCCACGGATTTGCCGGGTACATGCTTAGAGGTCTCTGACTCTACAGCTTTGCCAAGCTGATTTTACAGGACATATCATGTACTTCCATGCTATTCCTTTGCCACATGTTATGCTTGACATCAGCTGTAGTGAGGGCAATGCATGTTATCTGTTCTCTAACTTAAAGGCCTTTGGCTTTCTGACCAGGTATTTCTGCTCTTCCCATTAGCAAACGTGTTTCTGTTTCAGCTTTGGTTTTTAACTGCATTGAAACAAGAAAAAATGAGTTTAGTGCATGTATAAAAATTCATTAAAAAAGCCAGCTAACAAATTTTCTGGTCTTGTTTCTTTGCAGGAAAAAAATGAATGGCTTTTTTATTTCAGATTAAGTAGTGTCCTTCCATTGTTGGAAGGATGAGTTCCTGCCAGCACTGGATGCTAAATTTTTTTACTGACAGCTTGGGTCTGCAAAGAAGTGAAACATAATGAATTATGTTTCAAACACTTAGAATCGTAGAATCAATAAGGTTGGAAAAGACCTCTGAGATTATCAAGGCCAGCCATTAATCTAGCACTACCATGGTTCACCTCTAAACCATGTCCCCAGGTGTCATGACCATATGCCTTTTGAACACTTCCAGGGATGGGGATTCCACCAGTTCCCTGGAAGGCCTGTTCCAATGTCTCACCACTCTTTCAGTGAAGAAATTTATCCTAATAACCAGTCTAAACCTCCCCTGGCACAACTAGAGGCCATTTCCTCTTATCCTGTCATTTGTTACCAGGAGGAGACCAATCTTGACGTCGCTATAATCTCCTTTCATGTGATTGTCTTCTAGACATAGAGACAAGGATGCAGGAGTACTGATAGATGTACTAAAAGTTCATAGTCCTTCTCCAGTCCTAGATGTAAAACCCTGCTTTGGAGAGTTCACACGGGGCAACTTTCAGCAATGAAAGCTGCTTGTTACTAGTAAGGAAGCAAAATCAAGAAGGATTTGATAGGAGAAACAGGAAAGGGTAAGATTCTTCCATCAGTACTCCCGATGGCTTACTAACTCTTTACAAATGTTTATGTTACATAAAACTGGATATACCTACTCAAACACTGCATTAATATTTCTGGGCAAGATGCTGGATCTCTGTAGTTTGAGTAGTACTTCTGAAGCTGTGGGTGTTAATGTGTTGTTTTCTACTTAATTTAATAAAGGAAAGTAATAAGTGATGGTGTTTCAAAACTCATATGGCATGAAGAATATTTCATGGAAGTCATTGTATGGTTTATTTTAAAATTGACTTCAAAAGGTTTCTGAATATTTAATGAAGGGAAGTTTTCAAGTAGTCTGAAAGGAATCTGATGACAGAAGCTAACGTTTTATTGTTGTAGATGTCACCGGCTCTTGAGGACCTGACTAGTTCAAACAGTTGTCTGTAATCCCAGATGTTTCTTTCCTCCCCTCACAGACCTTAAACAACACACATTCAAGGAGTATGAAGGGCAGCAACATGACTTACTCCGAGTTTGAACTTTCCTACTTTCTGGAAGCAGCTCTACAGAGTGCCTACGTGACTCATTTAAAGAAGGGGTAGGTGGATGCAGATGTTAATAAAAATAATATGGCACATTTTGTCTCAGAACAGATGAAGGCTTATTTTTTTCTTATATCTTCTGTTATGACTTTTTTGCTGCTGACTCACCTCAAGTTCCCTCAGTGTCCTTCCCTGTTCTCCTCCCTTAAGAGTCCTAAGCCTCTTTTTTCCAGACCCGCAGGTAGGGTGGAGTAGAACAATTTTCTTGTCTTGCCTCAGCTCTGCTCCCGGTGGAGATGAGGGGAGTCAGACCGTAAAGAGTGAGTGGAATTTACATGGCTGTGTGCTCTTAAAATGTGCAGCCACAGGGCCTGATTTAGAGTTCAGTGAATTCTTAAGGTAGTTTCTTCCATTTATTTATGTGTTTGTTTAAGTTCTTAAATGACCCAATCAATACCCCAAATCTATGTGGTTTTACTATGGAGAACACATGCAGGAACAGGGTTGCTTTGTGGTATTTATTATGCCTCTGAAATACAGCTCCCAGTGAACTTCAGAAGGGTGAGAGGAGTTGATATCTGCAAGCCTACAATGAATTTCACCTGTGGAAAACCTTCTCAAGAACAGTAGAAAAGACAGAGTAAATTGTCACTTCCAAAGGCTATCAGTGAGGGCACGCTGTTCCCTAAACCAGGCCATGCATTCAAAACATAATCAGCCCTGGTTATCTGATGGCGAAATTGTCATGTGTGAGAGTGTCTCTTCCACATGTGTAGTTGTGAGAGTCCATTCTTTCCTAGTCCTTTCCTTGCACTATAATATCCCATTTATTCTTAAGGAATCATATACTGAATTTCTTATTGCAAACTATCTTTGCAAGTATTTAATTTTGGCTTATTTTACCTGCTGAGTGAAATGGAGAAGAAAGGAAAAATGAGAAAAAATTGAAAGACTGAGAACTAGGAAAAACAAATCCCAGCAAAAATCAATTTAAATTTTTCTGTAGAAAATTGATGCCATTTTTTGATTCTGTTGGAGGAGGTTGCTTCTTGTTTAGGGATTTTTTTTGCTACTTTTTTATCTCCCAAGAATTACTTTAAATACAACTGTGAATAGCCACTGTTTCTCATTCTTTCATTAAAAGCCTGCACATACAGTGAAGCTATACCCTTAACCTATCCATAAGAGGTGCCTTCAGGTAAGCCTTGTTTAACCTGAAGGCTTACAAAAGCCCAAAGCTCTATGTTGTAAAGTGATCCCTTTAGTCAGGCAAGTGCAAGTTTAGGCATAAAGAAAGTATGGACTTAAAAAGCATAGTCTCAGTATCAGCTTGACAGCAAGGGATAGGTATGTGGTTTTCCCAGGTGAGCTGGGGGTTGACCAGCTGTGGCACAGCATGTGCTTTCCCAACCTTTTGTTGTTCTCATGGCAAACAAAAAGCTCAGGTCTTGCCAGTAAGCTCATTAACTATGTAAAAAAATAAAATCTTGTTTAGAACATACAGCACCTTTTGAATATCAAACTCACTCATGGTTATTTTATTCAGCAACATTTTTAATTATCTTCATCAGTGATGAATTCATTATATCCGGTGGGAAGTTTTAGCTACTACTGTGGGCCCTGCTTGCTCTGTTCCTGTGTTATTTTAATGATAGCCTTAAGAAAAACCAACAATTTCCCCCCATAAAACCCTGAACAGAAACAACCCACAAAAAAACCTACAGGAAAACAATTTGAAGCAAAATACAGGTGTGAATTATGCAGGGCTTTGATTATAAGTTGAATTGCTGCGATAGCAGCAAAAATGTTCTCTGTAGCTGTCTCCTGATGAAAGAGCATCCCAGTCGGTGCAGTGGAGCTTCTGTGGCTGAGAGGGGAATGGAATCCCACGTGCTCCTCACCTCCTGCAATGCAAGGGAGAAGCGCCAGCCAGGAATGGAAGGTTTGGTGGGATAAAAGGAGCCCAGTGGGACACCACAGCTTGTCTGTGCCACCGCAGCTGATACTAATGTGTGCTTTCTGCCACGAGAGGGCATAAGCAGCACTGGGATATATTAAGAAAAGAGGATGGAAGTAGGAAGAAGCTTTCAGATGCTTCATGAGTGTAATGAATTTCTCCAGCCGATATTGAATAGCTCAGAGAAATGCTTTTGTTCTCCGTATTGCTCTCAGCATGTTCTGGTAGGAAATAAGCCTTGGATAATGACTGCTCAAGCTGTCAGGGGGTAGGTCCTATCAGGTGGGATGTCCTTCCCGAGGTGGCACGTGTGTACAAAAGGAATAGTGAGTGCTTTGTTCTTGTCTCAGCAGGTAGAAGAGCTGAGGGATTTAAACGGTGGTTTATGCTTTTGTTCCTGCTGGCAGGAACAGACGTTATCTTCTCAGAGCATGGTCAGGGATGCCCTTTTCTCTTGCAGTGTGCGGTGGAAAGAAGCCACCAGGACGAAAGCAAGCTCTGGTCTGCCCTTCAGGTTTTGAGCTGCCCGCTGTAAGGACCAAAAAGTCTTGCAGCTGTACAAGTCCCAGACGCTTTTAATAAGATGTTAACTTAAAAATGTTGGGTTGCTGAAGACACATTTCCTGCAGTTGTTTTCCCTGCTACAACCCAAAAAAGCTTTCTTTTATTCTTCCAGTGAGCAGTGTTGATACTGTGGATGCAGAATATAGGATGTCATACTGTAGGAGGCAGCCAGTTGTCTTCCATGTTAGCATCTGCACTAGGTTTTGGTTTTTGGTTGTTTGGGTTTTTTGTGATGGAGATGTGTGACGATTAGGCTAATTTCTTGCTGCTTTTTCTGTCAGAGTATTGAACAGGTATTCCCACTTCTTGCTGTTATGGCATCTTTGGTGAAGATGATTGTAATATTTTTCAAACAAGCTTCACCTGTGTGAAGTAGTGGAAATGTATACTGCTCTCATATTTGCAGTTGAAGTATGCATAGAATTCCACAGACAAGACAAACTCAGAGCTTTCTAGAGGATGTGCTTGGTTTTGGACATTTTTGAAGAAAAAGAATTTCTGAAAAATTATAATTAAGCATTTATCAGGGTTTCCATATGATCTCTCAAAATTGGACCTATATTACTTTGGAAAACCCAGTCAAAAATACCTAATAGGGAAAGCTTACATTGTTTTTTCTCTTTCCTTCTGTCAGTTTTCTAGAGTGCTTAGTTCCCTTTTGGAAATTTTGTAGCCTTCTGTTGCAAGGACACTTTGAAAGAGTAACTTCATGTATTTGTAGTGTCACAGTAGTGTCTAGTGTACAAAGGACAGTCTTTGCTGGATTGTTTATCTCTTCTGAGGAATTTATGTGGGCTTTCTTGACATTTATCTCCTCTTCAGTCATCTCAGTCTAGCACCTTATCCAGGACACTGCAGCTGGTAATTTGGGAGGGAGTCTTACTGTCTGCTGGATGGATCTAGATAAGTGCTAAGCTTTTGTTTTGTATTGAGTTGGGGTTTTTTTTGAGCGCCCCTCTCTGTTAGACAGGCTGCCATTAGGAAACTCTAATGTGCTCTGTTGTACTTACTTGTTATGTCTTGAATCTTATTCTCAGGAATCTGAGGCTCACTTCTTCAGGTGTGTTTTGTGTCTATGCATGAACAGCTGTTTGAGAGGGTATGATTTTTTAGAAACCTGGGTGAGATGCAAAGATGCAAAAGGAGGTGGGCAGAGCCAATGGTGTTCCTGCTGTTTCTGTGCTTTGGGTACAGCTTTACCCTTGAGAGGTGACTGCAGACTGCCATGTTATCTTCTCAAGATGGTCTGTTCCATGTGTTAACAGCTAATTGTTTTAGCAGTAAATCAGTGGGGATAAGAACATGATCTTCTGGTGTCTGTGTTGTTGGGGCACTGTCTTTGCAGACCTCTGTGCCTTCTGGTTTATTGTCAATATTCTTCCCCAGAAATTTGCATAGAAAACAGTGTATTTCTTTATTTCCTTGTGTCTTAAAATGTCGTGTATAGTGTTAGCCAAACTATATGGCATAAACGCAGTATGACTGCTTTGATACGTGGACTGGTAATTAATTACTCTGTATTAACAGGGTACATGTACAAACAAAACATATTTTCATGCCAAGCTGGACTGACTGGACTCTCGGGGTGCTCTTTGTCACAGTTTTTGCCCATGATTGTCTGTGTTCTTCTTTATTAGATTAGCTGTGACTGAATCCTAAACTGCATTTCATCGTGGTTTTTTTAAATGGCTCTCTGGCCACTTCTGCGGCTAAACCAAGGCAGTTTAATGATCATGTGCTTTTCCCTTCCCGTTCTTCCTCATTTCTTTTTCTGGTGTCTTAGCAGTACAATAGGGGCCTATGGACTCTTTCAGCTCATTTAATTTCCATGATCTGATGTTCACTGATACCATGGCTTGAGGCAGCAGTACCTGAGATTTCCAGGTAGTTTTCTATCCAGTTTCTGCAGAGGCTCAAGATTTTTTAGTTTTTGAACTAGATAAGATCAGATGGATTTACCAGCGGTTGCCAGAGGTTTTATGTTTGAATCCTCATCTGCTCATCTATGTACATGTATTTCTGTTCAAATATATACTTTTTTTGTTAACCTCTTTAGGTCCTAATTAAAAAAATTCTAAGTGCACAGCTAGCATATAAAGGACATACATTAATGGGACGGTGAGTTCCTTATTATAAGTAGAGCAATTCATGAATGAAAAGTATGCTCAGATGGTCTCCTGGCTTGGAACAGTTAAATGTAAAGACAAGCTCCTGTAGTGAGGTATGTTTGCAGAATGCTGGCAGATGTTCTCTGTCTCCTGTCATGGCTCAATAATGTTCAATAAAGTTCAAAATATAGAAGCTGCCAAACTAAATCCTCAGTCCTGTACAACTGGTATCGTTGTCAGATGCTCTGCATGTTTCAGAATTGGGAACTCAGAGAGTGGAGTGGGTGCTCTTTGATAGAACCTCTGACCGCACGACTCTCTGTGTAGGAGGCGGTGAGTGCTGGGTGCTCCTCTTGTGCTGCCCATTTTGCTCTCCTAGCTTTTGTTGAAAGCGCTCCTAGGCGTTAGCCATGTGCCAAATGTGAAATTAATTGGCTTTGCAAGTGGTCACTAATCTTCTTTCTCGTGGTAGTTAATGCAATTCATAGGCACTTTATTAAGACAAATACCATTATGCTAACAAGAAATTTGAACATATGCATTTTTGAAAATGTTATAGAACTGTTATACACCATAACTCTTCTGTTCAGCTTCTTAAGGAGCCCATGGATGCACAGGAAATACTGGTAGTTTTCAATAACCAAAGAGAGCAGTTGGGAAGGTGTATTTCTTTGAGATGAGGGGAATTTATTGATTTTGTCTAATAGTAAATATCATGTGAATAGTTCCTTTGGATTTGGTGTCACTACTCATGCATAAATAACACCACATGCTTTATTGCTTTCCTCAGTTTAAAGTCCAGAACTGCATTTTTGTGGGTATATTGTATTCTAGACCCACTAAAAAGCACATGGTGTCTTGACCCTGTAATTGGAGAGCTGGCTGAAGCATTGAAGTCCAACTTAAAAAAACTTCCTTAAGCTTTTTCCCCTTGATAAATTCAAAGTACATGTTTTACTTAGGAGAAAGTGAATGGAAAAAAAGACAACATCTGACTTTCTCTGTGGGGGCCAGTCTCCAATGTTTTTGCTCTTGCCTTACTTTCTTGTTTGTCTGTACATTGCCCACAATTAGGCAACCTTCAGAATACCTCACAGTTTAATATTGAGATGAGTATTGAAGTAAGGCCATGTGCATTTGGATTCTGTGACTTGATGACCACAAGCTTTAGGGTGGCATTTTTTGTAGGCAAGATTCATGATCATTTGGTATCCCCCTGCCCCCCCCAGATAATTACCTTTTATTTTCATCAGATATTTGCCACTGATTCTGGAGTGCGAGAAGGTTTGCAGTGCATGAAAGTAGGCACAAATGCAGTCTGTACTGCTTACCTTCAAAATTTAATCAGTTTGACAGAAAAGGTTGTAATGGTTTTTTAAAATGAAATTTAGCTTTCTTCTGCACAGAAAATTCTTCTGCATAAGCTGAAGTGGCAGTTAATGTACCGGTACAACTGCTTATTTTGTTTTCTTGTCCAACATTGCTCCTTTTCTGATAGCTTGTATTTCTTTGGGTAGCTTCCACCCTGCAATGAATGTGCATTGAACCACTTTGCGGTTACCGTGGTGGTAGGGCCACGTCCTTATCCTTGAACAGCTTATAGCCTGACAGTGTGTTAAGTAGCGTGTACAGTGTTTAATCTTTCCTCCCTGCATCTTTCTGAGTGCACAGATACATGATTAAGATACCATTTGGCAACTAGTCAGCTTTAATTGCTCATGGTGTATGCAGAGTAACGTGTTCTGGTTTTTTTTTTTAATTTTTTCTTTTTTAGCCTAACCCTCTTATTGCAGGTTAAACTGTGCTTGCAGACAGTTACTGCAACTTAGCTGCCTGATAATAAACTGTTTAAACCACTGTAATTTCGTCATGTGCTTGGACCATCAGACATAAGGCGTTTAAGCACCACCTAAAAGGAATCGTCATTTAAAAGCATCACGTAAGCTCAATATAATTCAAACGAGTACAATCTGTGTGTGTGAAGAGGAGATGTGGATGCTTTTAAGGAGAAGCATCTGCTTTATAAATATGAGCTATGAAAGGCTTCCAAATGTCCCCTCTGTTCATCAAATGTGAATGTGATCTTCTCTTAGGAAGCCATCTGGAGCAGGCATGCTACAGTCGCTGCCTTGCTCTGTGCCATTGTCCTGTCTGTGCCTCAGAGTGACTGGTCTCGCTACTGCACACTCAGTGATTGTTTCATGGGTTGTTTGAACATCGAGTTTATTGCCAAGCATTGGCACATCATAAAAACATTTTGTTTCCAATGTTTTGCTGGTTTGGGGGGTTTTTCATGCTTTGGGGTTTTTTTTTCTGTCTTTCCCCATAGAAATATTGTGAAAGGAGTGAGGAGTCTGCGAGAAATACTACGAACTGTGGAAACAAAAGCTACTCAGACCTTCAAAATGGTAAGGGGATGGGAGATGGGAAGGTGGGGCTGTCTAGTATGCAGGAATTCTCTCTACTGACCGTTGCAGTTGCACAAAAATGTTTGCCCTCACTTGATTGATTGCTGCCTTTTTTTCTCTCTCTCTCTCTTTTTTTTTTTTTTTTTTTTTTTTTTTTTTTTTTTTTACTTTTGGAAGTGATGTGTCAAGGGATTCCCAGAGAAATAGAGATGTATTTAGTTTGACAGTGCTGTCCTCAGGTGATGTTGGCTTCTTTTCTCTTTTCTTTCTCAGTTTCAGTGTGTGCATGCACACCTTTCTGGATTTGCATGTGGAAGTATTAAGTACTTCTGGTTCTTGCAGCAAGCAGGGCTTTTTTAGACTGAAGTCCTTCTGTAAAACCCTCTTCAGTATAATAGAGTGATTTTTAATTGTGTGTTTTGGTTTTTTTTTTGGTGTTGGCATTCTGCATGCATCCTTTTATTTTGAATGCCTTTGGTAAAGAAATCATGGAGAGAGTTATTTATGTGCCTGTTCAACTTCTTAAACCTGTAACTGCTTCTTCCCAGTCTCCTGTTTAAGATATCTTGTCCTGAAGTTACTCAGGAAGTGACAAGGTCAACAGCATGGAGAATAACAGTCTTGAGAACATGAATGAGAACTCTGCAGCCCTAAAAGCATTGATGTGCTTACAACTAAACCTGTGCTTCTTTCAGCATTGATTTTTATGTAACTTCAAGAGAAGTTCAACAAGGGAGGGGGGCATGAGTTTGCACAGCATTTTGGAGAATACAGATGCATGTGGAAGCCTTGTGCAGGGAATTAAAAGAGGTGACTTCAGTAATTGTCCACTCAGATGGTTGCATCCTTTTCCAAACTGAGATCAGGGCTCAGGGGTATTTTCATGCTTGCCTGTTTTGTCATTTTGCTGAAATGAGTCTAATCTATACCATGACAGAATGTGGCTCAGTTGCTTCTGTCCCTGTGCAACTGGGGAGAGCTGTACAATACCCCTGGGGGATTTTTCCCTAAGGGAAACTCTGAAGGTGTTCATTCAGTAGTTTTTCCTGGGATTTCTATTTTACTGCAAGTTACATTTTCATTTTCTTATTTCTTTATAAAGAACTGTCGAGAGGGCAAAGGGAGGAACGTGCTTAATTAAACAAGTTTTTCAAGCATGAAAGTAAAACACACGATTTATTTTTTTTCCTAATTTGTGGGATCACAGTGTTCTTCAAGCATAATGATGCTTTTTTTAGCCAAAGGCAGTAATAACATAAATCAGAGTCTTGGCCTGTTCTGGTTTGTTTGGTCTTATTCAAAACAAGAGTGAAGCTAATTTACACAGCTACTGTATTGTATGTTAAAATCAAAGACACTAGAAGTATTTGGTGCTTGCCTTTTGAAAGGCTTTCCACGAACTGTACTCCTACCTCTGTGTGAACTAGTAGAGATCTTTCTTTTGCTGGCATATTATTTTCTCTTTCCCCTAAGACTACAGGAAAAAAATATAGGAGAGTTGACTCCTCAGGGTAAAACTGACTGAGTAATTACACACTGCAATGATAAAATGATACTGG
The DNA here is from genome assembly GCA_038380795.1 of Pyrocephalus nanus. Lineage (NCBI taxonomy): Eukaryota > Metazoa > Chordata > Aves > Passeriformes > Tyrannidae > Pyrocephalus > Pyrocephalus nanus. The sequence continues at coordinate 87,802,828 of CM076260.1, read as the reverse complement.
CTAATGTTGCAGGGCCCTAGGCTATTTTGCTGATAGTTATTTGCTATAAAAAGCATAGAAGAGCTTAGTTAGAAACAGACGGCTTTCTGTAACTTGTCAGTACAAGTGCATGGAAAGTCTTGGGGTTTCCAGGGAGTTGTACGTGGCAATAGTTCTTTGAGACACCGTCATATGTTCAGATCACTGCCTTTTGCTGGGTACATGTATGAAACCTCCCTTTATGCTGTTAAGAAACTGGGCACAATACTGTGCTTGCGTTTCAGATTAGTGCAGTGAATTCATGTGTGCTGGGCAAGGTGAATGAAAATCAAGAGCTTTGCATCAAAAGAAGTTATTTTTCTGAAACTAATAACAGAAACTATAGTCTCAATGTGATTTATTTGATCCAAGTGATGTAGATTTCTAACACACCTGTGCTGGTATTTAAAAGAAAATGACTTGGTGGCTTTGTAACACATTTCAAAGTGTAAATTGCATATAAAATACATATGTGGTAGTCAGAGAAGTTGCATAATAGTATTTACAAGTATTAGGACAGAAAGACTGAAGTTTCAGCCTGCCTCTGTTTTGTGCAGTATTTACTTTACAGCTCACAGTGGGTATGTTGCTTAGAATTCTCAGAAGCTGTCACAAATTTTGGTGTCTCTGAGCTTGGTTGTATGCTCATATATTTATAATGCAAAAAATTGGAGATTTGTTGGGTGGCAGACAAGGACAAATGCCAAAGATAGTTAACTTGACTTTGCAAAATTTGCCCCGTTTTGGGACCAGTTTGCCAGGTACGTGTATGAACTGGAAAGCGAGTATTTAAGGATCCTTGGCCACCTATGGTCAAAAAAGCACGTGATGTCGCTGTCTCAGTATAAAGTTCCTCCCTCCATCACTGCAACAGAAAGACAGAAGCAGGACTAAGATGAAACCATTAAAGACTACAGAAAGAGCAATATTAACAGATAAAAGGTTGATTTTTAAACCTAACACAAAAGTAGCCTCTGGTATGAGACTTGCATACAAAATTCAGAGCCTGAGAGTGCAGTGTAGTGTCATCATACCCTAATACGGTAACTTTTGTGAGATTGTCTCAGCAGTCCATGTGGTAGTTGGTTGTCTTTGTTCACCAAAGCATCCCTTGCTGTCAGGCTTTCTTGATACTTTTTTCCTACAGCATTGCAACTAGATCATGTAAATGCAGAAGTCTGGCCTTTTCAGAGGAGCGAAGAAACTGCCACTTCTGTAGGCTTTAGCAGCTGATTTAGCTTCTCTGGCCTTCTGAAAAGTGGTACTGTCAAGCTGGTACATCTCCTTCCCAAGGTGGAACATGGGGAGGGGTGAGTCTTTTGTGTTGGAGAAGCCTTCACTGATATATGTCTTTTTCTGTGCTGTTCACTGATCTCTAGACTGCAGCTAAACAGCTAGCCCAAGTACTTCTCCATTCCCTCAGTGAAGACTGTTACTGGAGCCCTTTATCTGATCCGCTTCCTGAGTTCATGAACAAGGAATATCAGTCTTATGTTAGCAATCTTCTTTGTCGGAGGCCTGAGCTGTACACAGAAGAGAAGTAAGCGCTCATTTTTATTTCAGTTTATTATCAGGAGGAAGGAGAGTGTTTGAACACTCATTGGTACTGCTAATTATGTCACTGATTTTTGTATCTTTTTGTTTTTTAACTTCCTGTCAAGAAGTCTGCTGGAAAAATAAAATTTGAACTTTGAGTGTTGGTTTGTTTTTTTTCCCCAGGAAGAAAAAAATCCAACCAAATAGCTGTCTTTGCTATGAAATTAAAGTAATCCATTTATGATTCAGTATAGCTCATCTAAGATATATTTTAATTGTGTGAACCTGCAAAAGAAAGTATTGCCTGGCAAATGAATTATGCATGAGATGTTTCAAGTTACCGCTTCTCCTGTGAAATGAGAAAGAGGCTGACAGGATAACTCTTGACCTTCCTCAGAAAAATGTGTTCTGTCTTTCAGTGTGTACTGCCCTCAAGACAACGTAGAAGAGGCTCTTCTTCTCCTCTTAATCAGTGAATCCATGGTAAGCCAAAAATGAGCTTGTGATATTAATAGCGGAAAGTAATATCTGGCATTTCCCTGTCAGGTCTTCTGGTTGGTTTTGTTTACAGTCTTCCCTGGATAAGCAGAAGCAAAGGTTTGGATGCTGAATGGAAAATGCTATCTATTCTTTTATTAGTGGCACCAATTTTATTAAATGGAACATGAGAGAAGGGTTTTGGGAATTGTCCAGAAGAGGAAATGACTGCATTCATCATAGCTGCATGCAGGTTCTGACATCCAGATACACTGTCAGTAGACAGATATTTCCATTCAAAACATCTGTGTGGATTTACGGATCAAGAATGAGAGGAAGGGAGCCTTGCCTAAAGCCAGGCATGACAGTGGTACTCACTGTCTGGCATTGCAGGATACAGTACTGAGCTTAGACGCCTTAGCCTGCAGTCCTTAGCTGTTTCAGTCCTGGGTGATGTTTGACAATGCATGCTGGTGATTTTGTCACATGCAGAAACATTCATGATAAACTATAGTGAAATAATAAGATTTCTTCAATTCAGAACTTTGGTGGCTTTAAAAAAATCTGTTTAAAAAACAGGCAAAAAGTTGGAGGAAAAATAACTGCTTGGAAAACTGCACAGTAACCGTTGATAATTTTCATGTCCTGAGAAGACACAAACATAGAAAATGTATAAAGAACGTTTTCTGAAAATGGATGAGGAATGTGTATTTTGCTTTAAATACAGTGTGGTCACTTGTAGTTCAAAGTGAGATTTCAAAACTTTGGAGCATCAGTGGACCTCTTAAAAGCTTTTAAACAGGTTTCAGACAAGTTGAAGAGATGCTGTAGAAACTTCTTGGGTTTTGCTTCCTTCAGTTTTTCTTTGTCTGGTTCTTCTGGCTCAAGTACTTCCCTGTTCCTGCAATTTCTTCAGCACATGGCAGTTTAATATGGTTTGTTTTTAAGATCTGGGGAGAAATTGAAGAGGCACTTGCAGTCAGAAAGGCCTTTTAGGACCTTGAACTCTACCATCTTCTTCTGCTGAGGAGAATGAAACTTATCACTGTTTTATCCAATTTTAGTGTGTAAAATGGTGAACTAACTGGTCCTGTATCTAAGTTATGGATAAAGCAGTGAAAAAATGCTGTTGATAGAAACTGGACTGCTGTGCTGACTTTGAGGTTAAATAAGTAAGCTTGTGTATGCTTAAGTGCAGTCTCCAATATATAGGAACTCTCTGGAGGTAGATGCAAGGCATTTTGATCTGCTGCATATGAAACACTTAATTGAAGATCCTGTAACAGAGCAGTGCAGGAACCATGTCACTGTCTTCCTGGTTTTGTGGAAATGGAACATCGGAGTCTTCCTCTTGTATTAGGAATAGCCTTGCCATGAGTTTATTGTTCTAAATAAAATTCAGGCTGATGTATAGAAATACACTTAGGAACCACAGGAATGTGCTTCCTAAGTGAAGAACAGAAGGAGCAATCTGATTCTTACGTAAGTTTGCAATCCATAAATATTTTCCTGTAGTTTTACTATTACAGTATGAGGAAGGGAAAATTTTATTTAATTTATGACATAAGACATGTTTTCCATAACAGCATTGCTGTAGGCTAGTGAATTTTCTTATGTGCAAGTTTGTTGTTCATTTGTAATTTTGTTTTTTGGTTTTGTGTTTTAGTTGTTTTTTTAAACAAAAACAACTTACTAGAGCTCATGGAATGAGTTAATAAAGAAGCAGATTTCCAGTTGAGGCCTCTCCCTAATAATATAATGTTAACAACTGAATAAAACATACTTTCCTTCCTAGAGAGAGTGTCAATGGCAAGTGATAATGACATGTTTCTGTAGGCCAGTAAGCAACATAGTTGATGCTCGTGGATTTTGGCTGGATTAGGCATTCTCTCAGTATTTACAATTATGAGCCCCTTAAAATGAAACAGAAGTATGCAATTAGGTTGGCTTGCTGGGAGCTCTCCAGCCTCTCTGACACTGTGTTCTGTCAGAGCAAAACTCACCAGGAAGGTACTTTGCCTGTCTGATTTTTAGAGACAAAGAGCAGCCATGCTGTAGTAACTCTTTCACAGGACCATAAAGCCAAACAGCTGCTTCTCATGCCTGTTTCTCATGCCTGACTTCTGCCACTCCGTAATGACTTTGAAGGGGGGGAAAAATTAAGGGAAGGATGGACAGAAGAATTGTCAACCTGTGGAGGGGACACAGAGCAAAGTTGTGCTGGGGAGGAGCATAAATCATCAGAGAACCTCAAAGCAAATATGTCATAAATTTAATGAAAAGGAAACGTGGTAGCTCTTTCAAGTAGTAGATACCTTGGACACCTTTGCTGCTGAAATTCACTCTATTTTTCTGTTTGACTTGCCTTTCTAAGGTGAAGCTGAAATCTTCTTTACCAGAATCTGTGTGACTCTCCAGAAGTTGTTAAGGGGGAGTAGAACTGTTCCTTTAACGGGGAAAGGGAGAAATTGCCTTAAGGCTATTGTGAGACAGACCCTATTTCTCAGCAAGCCTTCTCTGGCTCTTAGTAGTGCAGGGTTCTGGCTTGTGATTTCTTCTTATCCCTTCCTCTGGCATTGCAAGGGAGCCACTCTGCGTGTTCTAATGGGATGAAAATATTCTAAAGGGGCAGTTAAGGATTCCTTCAGTATTTCACTCACTCTTCCTCTGAGCCTAAGTATGTAAAAGGTTTTCAGATGATGAAATAACGTAGTAGTTTTTTTCATGGCTTTGAAGATGATTCTGTGGGTATATTAACACTTACAGTGAAAGCTTGTAGCCTGTTTTGTCCTGGCACTCTGCTGAGGTGCCTCCTGTATTCTTTCTGTCCTGTTAAAAATGGGAACCTTTTTTGTAAACCGAGGCGTCTCAGTAAACAATGAAAACTATCCTGGTTGTTGAGCTTGGCAAATGTTCCTCCTCTGTGCCAGCTGTTATTTAGTCACAGTCTTTGGCTGCAGAGTTCTCATGAAGGAATCTAGTGAAACAAATCAGGCAGCCTGAAGATTGCCACAGTTAGGGTGGTCTTTTGGGGGGGGGTTGTGGCCTCCTTGCTACCATATCATTCCTTTTGCATGGCCTAAGTTATGGCATAGATGGGCTGTGTTTGTGTGAGGAGGAAAATGCTCTCCTTCAGACCGAGAAGGCCAGCTGGTGACAGCCTTTACAAGCTCAGGCTGCGGTAGGATGGTGTGTTCCCATCACATACTACAAAAAAATGGACTGGCCTATTTTTAAACCATTAGTCCTCTTTCTTACTGCATTCACCCCTAACTAAACCAGTGATAAGTGTGTTTGTCAGGAGAACTGAGGACATATCATGACCTGCTGCATTGTGGTTTCTCTGCATTACAATACCAGTGGGAATGGTACTGGTTCTGACATCAGGGACTCTGGTGCTTTGAACTGCAGGGTGTAGACACAGGAGGTTTGGCATGACTAACCCCTAGCTGCAGCTTTGTTTATTTTAATAGCCGTTCTCAAGGGTATTCAGAATTGACTGCACTGCCCTTAAAGTTAACCAGAAGTTTCTCAGAGCCAGGAATGGAACACTTTCTATTACTTTTTGTGTTTACTTTTGAGGTTAAAAACAAAATCCAAAAAAACCTCACAAAAAACCCAAAAGTTCTTCGCTTACACATAGAAACCTTCCCCTCTCGGAGTGTACCATCTGAAATCCCTTTATTCAGTGCTGGCCCTTAAAACAAGGGATTTGGGCTGATGCGATCCACCAAATGTACCAGGTAACATGGATTATTTTTTTTGGCTCTGTATCCACTTCACTCATACTGGAAGTGAAGCTCCTTGTATCCAAAACTAATAAATTCTGTGCCTGTGTAACGAAGATTAGAAATGTCATCCCCATCTTATCTCTGATTTGAATCCCTAAAGGCGATTTGACCTTGGAGAGCCTGAGAGCATGGAACAGATGGTGAGGGGGAAGTAAGATACTAGGACTTGTCCTGTTCTTTTTACTGGTGAGAACAAACTCGTGGCTGTGAGCATGCCTTTAACAGAATAAGATTAAACTCATGTATTTTTAAGCACAGAAATAATTAAAACCTGTTAGCTCTACATTCCCTAGTCCTATAGGAGGATAATCTCGGCAAAGGAGAATAATCTCTTGTTGCTTTTATAGGTTGTGGGGTTTCTTTGTTTATTTGTTTGTTTTTTATTTTTGAGCGATGCCAAGCCCGGTGATGATACAACAGCTAGATGACCAGCATGAGTATTTTCTTGAGGGCTGTCAGACTATGGCAGCTGAAAGAGACAACTGGGGATGGGATTGCCCTCTCTGTTGTTTGCTGCCAGATCACAGTTGTGCACTTGTACTAGCAAATCTGAATGGCTCTTTAACTGGTTTGCAAGTCAAAGCTAAGCATTTGGGACCTGCAGAGATGGATTGCAGGATGTTTCTGGTGGGAAATACACTACCTCTGTTAATTGCCTCTTGAATAAATAGTTATAATGTGAGTTACTTGAGACAGAGTAGAGAGCTTTTTTCTTCTGCTTTGCAGTAGGAAATCTTGTTTCCAAACTTGCAAGGAGGATGTAAATTCTTGGAAGATAGCTCTCTAAATCCAGATTACTACAAGACAGTATCCATAAACAAACTTCCCTACTTTCTGTCTCTCTTCCTTATCTGTAGGGTTGTTGGGTGGTTCTGGATGGGTGGGTATGTATGTCTGTCTTGCATTCAGTGATGTTTCCGGAATTAGTTCTGTTACAGTGTTAAAATACACCTTGAATATAAAAGATGTGCGTGGTCATTTTTGTTAAGCAATAATAATAGGCTATTTTGCTGTGACATCTGAATTGGGCACCAGTAACTTGTGGTCTGTTGCTTACCAGAAATGAGATAGATGCCATATAGTTCACAAGGGGGTAAGTTTTCATTTGCTGTGCTTCAGTCTGAAGTGGAACAAGTTGTGGTATCTCTGTAAGAGGAGTTTTTTTGAGTTCCTGGGGCATGGTGTGTCCTCCCTGTTAAATCTGCTTCCATTTTCACAGCAGCTTTGCAGTCAACCCTGAATATTTTCTTTGCATATATTGGTGAAGGAAGCCTTCAGTTGCTGTGTAGAGATGATCAATAACTAAAGTGAGAAGTCTGTAGCTTCTTCCATTGCATAGGTTCTTGCCGCTGTGAAGAATTCATTCATTTTGCTGGCAGTACAGGCAGAACAGCCAGAACAGAGACCTAAAGGATATGGGCTAAATATTTTTCAGCTCTTAGCAGTAAAAGCATCAATTGCATGATTTCAAAGGCCTGTTGTCAGTCTTACATGCATAGCGTTTGTTTTTCTCTCTTAATGCTAGTATTGAATCACACCAATTACATTATTACAGTACACTGTGTAAAACATGCTGCCGTTCTGTATAGATGGGTTGCATTGAATCTGGCAATTATGTCTATTATGGAAAGACACAAGTTAAACATTCGAATGCCCATGAATTAGGGGGCAGGCAGCAGGCACTCATTAAAGATTTTAATTGCTTTCGTTTTCTTCTTTGGAAGAAAGCAGGGGTAGCCATGTTTCAAAGTGAGCAATTAAAGGATACTTCATAGCTAATTGCTGTGAGAAGGGGCTGCTATATGGAATATGCTCTATTGTAATTCATATGATTGTTTGACGTTTTATTAAGAAGCACATCTTTGTACTGTGGTAAAATTTAATATTCTGCAGCGTAACTGCGTGCGTAATAACTGCTGAAGTAATGGCTGTTTGGATTTGCTGTGGCTCTTTTCCTTTCTTTGTGAAGTAAACATGCCATAAATAAGGGTCGTTGATGTACAGCAAATCCTCCGTGGACATGTGGCTTATCTAGTTTGCAGGTAAGAATACTGTCTATGTGGATAGGAAGGTACAAGCTGTCTGTAGCTCTCCTGGGTTGTTAGTTACATTGCAGATGCCCAGAAAGGCAGATCTCTTCCCTGCTTTCAGAGCCAGCACAGGTCTGGAAGTTGCATATGGTGGTATTGCTGCTGTTTGGAGCCAGGCCTGAAAAGCCCTGATGAACCCCAGCTGATTCTGTGCCCTGTCAGGTTGAACACCTAAGCCTGGCATCTGACATGGTGCAGAGACACACAGTGGCGGGTTAGCTCAGGGGTACCAGCCTGGGCTGGAACGTTTTGGGGGGGTGTGGCCTGCAGATGGGCTGTGTCACTGACCTGTGGAAAGGGAGGGCTGAAGATGCTCGCTGTCCTGTGTCAGGGCTGACTATGAAATGTGTCCGATCTCCCCAAATAGGACTGATGTAATGTCAGAGTCGCTACATGCACAGCTACCTGTGCCCAATGCATCCCAAAATATGCAAACGCGATGTGTCTCTGGGTTGCTTGATTACCTAGGAGTACCTCAAATAAAGGGGCATGTATGTTTTTGCTCTGTATAAGGCAAGTTACCCTAACTCCCAATGGTGAAACTTACGTTGGTAGCATTAGTGACCTTCTCCATCCCTGAAAACAGTCTTGAAAAGAGGTTCTTTTGATGGTGTGACTCATCATCTCTCTCCATCCTGCTTTTGTGCCATGAGGCATGTCTGTGTGACAATGGGAACAGCTTAAAGGGAATAGTCATGCTGGGGGTGTTAAAAATGTATTTGTAGCTGTGTTTTACTGCTGCTTATGGTGGAGGAGGAAGTAATGTGGTAGGACAAATTGAAATTGCCGCTTATGTTATTGATACACTGCTTGAGACCAGTGTTCTACAAATAACCTTTTTTCCATTTGTATTCAGGAAAATTAGTGTCTGAAACAACAGAAACAGAGGTATTGAAAAAATGGTGTAAATAACTTAGAATTTTTGCATTCTTCAATGAAAAATGAAATATCTCTGTGCATTTTACTAAGTAAAATTCCCCATCCAGCAGAATTGGTGTATGCTGTGTTGCAGTAACTCTACAAATCCTCTGCACCATCAACTGTCGGGATTTCTCACTGGTAAAACTAACATTTACAAAAACATAAAACCACGACACATAGGTAAAGACAAAAAAACCTCCCTTCTAATAGTTGTCTGGGTTGCAGCATACTTCCTTCTGTGTGAGGCAGGCCACAGAAGCATGCCAGTTTCTCTGAGTGGGTTTCAGGAAATAGAGATTCATATTCCCTTCTCTGCCCTCCTGTATGTAACACTGCAGTAGTAAATGATACCTTGAGCCTTGGCTTGGTATTTATGTTACTGTGCTAGACACACTCTATATTCTTGGTACCATTCAGTTAGTTTCTTAGGAAGTTTGCACCTTTTGGTTTCTCCTCTTGATTTTTTTTTTTTTTTAAGAGCGGCTGGAATAAGCAATTGTAAAAAGAGTCAGCATTAAAAAAATTGTTGGGATAGAAGTAATGATGAATTTGCCAGTGGCAACTTTTATGCATGCAAGCATAGAGTGATAGTTTGCAGAGATGACCTATGGTTTTGAGATTTGAAAGCTTGAACAAAATCATCAGGTTTATGACCTTCATGGAAAGAATATTCATCATGCCTATGCATATGTTGTTTTTAACTGCTGGCTGCTTGGGTGAAGTACAATATGTACACTATGTTCAGTATGACTGCAATTTTAGAATGTTGCATCCTTGTAATATGTCCTGTATTCCTTCTAATGCAGGACTGAGGTGCATTCTTCCCTCTAGTACCAGTATCTGTGGCAGAACTTAATTTGTAGTCATCGGTTCTGAATAATTTTCTGTCTGTGATAATGTATCCACTTGAAAATCATAGCTTGGTACTATGTGGATACCCAAAAAAGCATTTGGCTATAGCTGACTCTAATAGGAGGTTGATGATGAGATTACAGAGCATGGGGATGCTATCTCAGTTGCTGTTTTCTACAAACAATTGTCAGAAAAATGTAACAAGTGGAGAAAAAATTGTTAGTGCTATTGTATCTACGTAGGAGGATTCACTGGCAATGAGGATCCTTTGGTATATTCCTTTAACTCCTTTTTTCCTTTTAAAGTAGCAGTCTTGTGTTAAATCCAAACAGAGCTTAAACATCTATTTTTTTTAATTCTTATTTATTTCTTGTAATAAAGGTAGACAAGCTGTGCTCCTGTACTGTGGCAGCAGGATTATCTCTTTGAAGTCGATTTCACCCTCTCATGCAACCTATTGCTCTGAACTATTTTTTTAATCACAAATTATGTCTTTTGCAGTAGCATGCAAAAGAAAAATACTTTTGTGGCTGCAGGAGTTGCTGTAAGTTTATTTGTGCAAACAGTAGACAGTCTGATCTGTCAGCTTGCCTTTAACTGCGGTCACCATTTAGCTCTTGGTTGTGATTGTGTTAGTTGTCAGTAATTGTGTTTGCAGTCTCGGCTGGAGGCTGTGATGAAGAGTGCTTGGAACTGGGGCATTACACAGATAAAATCATGATGAAACAGCTGCAGCTTAATCATAATGAAGTATGCGTGGGCTTTAAGGGCTCCATATTCTGGAAATTCTTATTACACTTAATTTCCGTGTTTAACCTTTTTAGGAAAAAAAAATCTCCCTACAATTAGAAAGAAATAGATGTAAGATTACAGTAGTAAGTATTATAAAATAAATCTCATAACCTTTCTGTTTCAGGGAGGGAACATTTTGTTTGTCTTTGCCTGAGGTGAAACTGCTGGCAATTTTCTTAATTTTTCTGATCTTTTAGATGTCTAGACCTGAGTGTCTGATGTTGCACCCCTTTCAGCTGAGGAGCCCAGGGCAGTGTATCTGTGCTATCAGTAGGTGCTAGGGCTCGGTGGCATCTAGCACTGCCTCTCTCAGGTTGGGCAGTCTGGGTAAGGTCCTCTGCATTTGGAAATTAGAGGGGCATTTCAGTTTACTTTAGGATTGTAATCTTTCCCTTTGTGTTCAGAAAAGCACCAAGGGCTGGGATCTTGAGGTAAATCTGAGTCTGTGGCATGTGGTATTTTGGGACATCCTCACAAATACCTAAACTGATCATTTTCTGTCAAAAGTAGTGTTTCTTCCTGATCTAGGCCAAGTAATGCACTGATAGATTGGCAAAATTAACACATATATTAAAAAAAAAAAAAAAACTGGTATTGCATTTCCGAAACCTCCAAATGCTTTAAATTGATAACAGACAAATCTGATTACTAGGGCAACCTGCTCGAATTAAAAAATGAAAAGTGAGTAGCAGAAAAGAACAACAAAAACACATACAGTTATGAAGAAATCAAGTTTGGACAGAGAAGATAAATTACCAACCATGGAAGCAGTTATTGCAGTTGCAGGCAATTGAAGTAATAAGGAAGATGGTTTAAGGATGGCCTTGAATTTCTAATTATTGAGGAAATAAGGAAGATGTTTTAAGGATGGCCTTGAATTTCTAATTATTGAGGAAATGGGATCTGGTAGGTCTGTTTCATAATGCTCTAATTCTTTGACACAAATCCAGTTGAGGTATTCCTAGCAGTTCCTTTCTGTACGTACAGCTACTTCTTGAGTTTGCTTCATGTGAATATAAAGTACCTCTGTTGAAGCACCTGCCTTATATTGGGATAAGTTTAAAAAAAAAAAATATCTTGAAATGGTATTAAACAAAATGCTATGAGTGATGCGTGTAGCTTGCTATGGAGGAGCCAGTTCTCTTTTTGCTCTTTTGGAGTCTGATGTTTCATTTGTGTGTGTGCCTAGGCGAACAGGGACGCGGTGATCAGCCGAGCCCCAGACCAGCAGGATGACCGAGCTGTCAGCCTCCAGGATGCCTCTGCAGTCTACGACCTCCTCAGCATCACACTGGGCAGAAGAGGGCAGTATGTGATGCTGTCTGAGGTACCTGTTCCACACTCTGCCTCAGCTGCCCCTTGAAGCGTGCTGGCAAAGCCCCTCTTTGCAGTGGCTTGATGGGAAATGTGAAAGTGAAGCACACCAGTTGGCAATTAGTAGAAAAAGCCACAGACCTGTGGCAGCACAGGCCTGAAGTGCACACAGAACTGTTTGAGACATTGACATAATTTGTGTGGACACTTGAACAAAGTGGCTGCCATTTGAAGTGACGATGTATGCTAGCAAGTCCCATTAACTGAGAAGAGGAAAACGATGTCTTTAAAAAAAAAAAACAAACCCCAAAAAAACCACGTGGGTCCTGGGCCACAACAGATTGTTTCCTGACCCAAGGAGCAGTCTTGATGAAAGGTATAATAAGAAAAATAAATAAAGTAAGTTCTGATATTTCTACCATCATTTCTTTCTCAGTGCTTGGAGAGAGCCATGAAGTTTGCGTTTGATGAATTTCACCTCTGGTACCAGCTTGCCCTGTCCATGGTAGCTTGTGGAAAGGTAAGGTTCAAACCGAAGGACTTAGAAAGGGCACATTTTCCTCTGGCAGAGTGTATCTAGATTATTTGTTTGAATGTGCAGATCCATGTATTTTGTGGGAGTAGGGGCCATCAGGCAGCTATGCTGAAGGACAGGGCTCTCCTTTTAGTCCCTGATTGCACTTTGTGGTCAGGTGCATGCATTTGGTATTGAGTAGTGTTCTTTCCATGTTGTGTTTGTTTCTCATTATCAGGGAGAAAATGAATTTTGTTGCATCCCTGCAGGTTGCAAAGTGTTATACAGCTGTCCATTCTCTGCAGGTTCAACATAAATGTGCTTAGTATAAGAAAAAAATGATGTCTAAAACTCAACTCACTCTGTGTTTTTGGGCAGTTGACTTAAGCTGTTGTTTCTCCATATGATCAAGGAAATGTTAATGTTTTGTCATAGAGAGGTTTAATATTTTGAAATGCCTGGTGCAAACTCTTGAAAAAGAAACGGGGTGAAATTGGAATGGTCATGTGTTTTAGCATAAAATGTTGTGTTAAAATTAATATAATTGTCAAAGTTATCAGTAAACCATTGAGATGCTGAAATCTGGTTGTGAAAGGTAGGCAGTGGCAGCAGGAGGTTTTTTTTATTAGTGTTAAAAGAGTGGACTTACTGTAGGAAATGTAGATGTTACAAAATGTAACCTGTTCTTTCTGGAGTCCCCACCTACACTTTTGGAAGGTATGAGCAAATTGATGCTATGCCCTGGTAGACCACTTAATGTGGTCATATATTCCGTGCCCATGGAGTGTACAGGAATCCATGGAGACCACCAATCAGCAGTCATCTGGCCAATTGCAGGTACTATGGCTCTAAGCTGAGCTGGAAACAGTGGCTTTGGCATGGAAATGGGAGATGAATCTACAGTGGTATGCTTTTGTACAGAAATTGTCATCTTGTGGTGTATAAGTGGTGCAAAGCTTGGAAGATATCTGAAGGGATTCCTTGACTTCTGTGAGCATAGACAAGGCCTTATCTTGGAAAACTGTGAGTTGTTAAGCATTATACTTCAAGAAAATGACAAGAGAAAGTCTTAATAAAGAGCATCAAATATGGCTAAGGGTATAGTAAGCAGGACTGTGGAGAGACTGAAATGATTAAGAGCAACAAGTCTTCAAGAGCTCTTAGAAGAAGGGGTTAATCTTGTCTGTGGTGGTTAGGATAAGATGTGATGACTTGCAGTTGCAGCAACACAAGTTCATGTGTCCTATAAAGAGGCAAAAAAGGATAGTGGAACACTGGAAAAAGATTGCCCTGTGGAGGCTGTGTGGAGCCTGCATCATTGAGCATTTGTGGAACACCCTGGGCAAACATGTAGTGACACCTCTGTGAGGCACCAGGGATGTACTCGGTGGGACACTCAGTGGGTGTACCTCGGTGGGAGTCAACTACTGTTGACTCTATTGTGGAACTCTACAGTCACCTCTTTTTGAATAGAACAGATATAGCTGATTTATGAGATACCAAAGCTTTGACAACACATATTAGATTGACAGGGAGCTGAAGGGAGATATTTAGACAGAAAGAGCCTTGCAGATTCCTATAGAAGTTCAGTACAAGCATTTCAAAATCCAATTCCAAGTATGAAAACAATGGCTAGACTCAGTCATGTGTAAGGAAACCTGAAGCTACTAATGGAATACTTAAACAATGAGCTTGGTGACATGGTGCTAATACCTTGCATGGCCTATGTCAGGTGGGGGGTTTACAAGTCATGTCCAGCTCTCCTTGGCATTCAGCTGGAGTTAGCACAGTCCTGCCCTCTGTGTCTTTACAAATCCTCCAGATACCTGATCTCTTGATACCGAGGACAATAATGACTACATAGGCTATGATGGAAAGACACAGTATCTTCCCATAAACACAGGGCTTGTCTGGGAGCTTTATCGGCTTTTTATAAGTTGTGTGACCTTTTATCAACAGCAGATAATGCTGTAGCTCTAATAATGTGCTGGAAAGCAAATCTAGATTTTTAACTACCAGTGGTTGAGAGTGAGTGTATCCAGAGAATAATTGTGGTTCAGTCGTAGGTTAGTGTGATCATGAGAAATGCAGCCTCATCTTTACCTTCTAATAACTTGCATGGCAATTCTATCCTTGTCCCTATATATTTGCATACCTCTTCACCTTCCCTAGAAATTACTGCATATTTGGTACTTTAAAAAAAAAATAGTAACACAATAGTATCCGTCTCTATAACTGCCCTATCTTTTCAGATTTTCAAGTATGTCATGTCTTTTTGCCTGTACTTGAAATATTTACAAGGTAAAATGTCCTAATCTTGCCTATTGATGTAAAAGCTCTAAATGTTCTGAGCCCTATATAGGTCAGAGGGAATTCCCTTACCCAGCAGTCCCATCTGTGCAGTATTTCGCTTCTAATCCCAAAGTATTCCCTGAGGATTCCTGTCATATACTCTGCAATGCGTCATCTTGCTAATGGGAAATGTGGCATACATTTTTATGTTGCTTTGGAGCTTGATAGCAGGACAGAATTCATTTAAAAGTAAGTGCTCCAGTGTTGCAGAAAGAACTGATGAGAAAAGTGTGGTCTGTCTAGACTGCAGAATGCAGAGTACACTTGAGCTTTTATAGGTAAAGATCTGTTTTCACCTGTCTCAGTCACAGCCAATTCCTGAGCTCATTTCTTGGTAACGAAATCTCACATCCTGCAGCATTACTCGTTCTGCAGTACAGCAAATCATGCTCATAAATCCTGGGCACAACAGGAACAGTTCTATCAAGCTGTAAATGCTGTAAACTTCAGTTTATCTCTTTTTTTTTTTTTTACATTTTTTTAGGATTTTCAAACTTTGACCTTCTTGAAAGTGCTGTAAAATCCTATCTTGTCCTCTATTCTACACTGAATTTGACTAGTGTTACTTTTATTTTGTTTATTCACCTTCAGATTAAGTCAATCAAGTCAAATTTCAAAGTAGTTTATTCCTCTGCCAGCCAAAAAATTGCCAAATGATGATTGTCGTTTTTCACAAGTGATCAGTCTGAATGTCAAGCCAGCCACCTAGGCTCATTACTGCATGTAGGCTTGAGTTTACGCATTATTCTGAAAAGCATGTGTCTTAACAAAAATAGGCACATCACTTCAGGAAGTTCCTACAGGCCTTGGGGCTTCCTAAAACGGTGAATGAAAAAACTCAAGAGAAGCATAACCTTCCTGCCTGTCTTTTATGCATTTAAGTGGTGGAAATAATGGAGTAACAGTGATTTCACTTCCCTGTGTTTCTCAACAACTTGCATAATGATGATAAGATTGTGTAGTCTGGTTGTTTTTTAACCTGTTCTTAGAAATGCCTGTTATACTGAGCTGTATGTTCTCTGAACAAAGGCACGTATACTTAAATTACTAAAATCCACCTTTGCATTTGGAAGACTTATGTAGGCAATTTTAGATGAAATGCTGGGAAAGCCTAGACAGTGGCAAAGACATGGTGAGAGTTGTCCTGTGTCACTAAGCGCAGTTGTGGATAGGCAAAAGAGGTTTAAATTAGTCTAATGCAGTACCCTTGTTCATGTGGTGCTGGAAAACTGAATGCTGAGTTCTTCACAGATGCTTTAAGTTGCTTCTGCTGGTAATAACTTTGGCAATGTGGTAATACAACAGCTAGAGGCTGAGTGGGCATAGCAGCTCCCTGGCTCTGCTGCCATGCACGGACAGGCTGGAGCCTGACTGGCGAGTGGTATGATAGCCGGATGCCATCTGGCAGAGTCCTCAGGCAGTGAGATGAGCCACTGTCCCGCTGCCAGACTAAAATGAGTGCAGACAGTTGCATCTGTTTGTCTCTCAAGATTTTGAAAAAGTGACCACTATTGAGCAGCATGGGGAAAGGAAGGACCAAACTATCATTTACAGAACAGTCTTCATAGTCTTCACATAGTCTTCGTAGTCTTCACAGCGGTGAAGAGAGAGAGAGAGCTGCTTGGGGCAGACTTGTTCTCTGCTGCTGCTTTCCAGCTAAACAGCTTCCACGGGAGGTCGTGCAGGTTAGCAGCACACAGCTCTCCTGCAGATTAGGGTAGTTCCACCAACATTTCTGAAGTTAGAGGCAAAGTTGTCGTAGTGTCTAGATGATGTATTGCAAGCACAAGGGATGTGAAATAGGGTCCTTGTGCACTTGCAAGCATTTCCTTGGCCTCAGACCAGTTGGATCAGTTACATACTTGTTCCTTGTTCAGATTTCTGTCCCCTTCCACACCTAATACCCTCACATGGCACCCAGCCTTGGTGTTCCAAAGTGTCACTGGAGCTCTCTGGGTGTAGAGACTCAGGAGAGCATCGAGAGTGGGCTCTAGGTTAAATTTATGGTATTTAAGAAAGTCTTCTAGATCTGTACTGTGAGTGTCTTTTTTACCTGTCACACTGCTTAAGGGAAAGATAAACTGTGAAAATACGTGCCTTGAACAACATGAGGCAACACTGATGCCTCTCTTTTATCTACCCAAGGAGACAAGATTTGTATTTAGTGACAGTGATTTGTTGTTTTCCTAAGGGTAGTGAGGCAGGGATTCTTCAAGGATAGCTGTGAAATTATTCTGTGAACAATGAGTGTACTTTGTCTAAAAGTGCTGGCTGCCCTAACTGAGCCATTCAACTGTCATGAGTCTTAATCTTTCATGTCCAGTGAATATTTATTGTTGGTGGTGTAAGGAGTGCATCAAAACATTTTCAAACTTATGTTTAATGTTTCTGCCCAAAAAAACCCCACAACTTGGTTAGTGAATTAAGAGCTTTAGGATGTGCGGTTTTTGAGAGGAGGGGTGGAGAGCAATATAGCCTTAGGCCAGCTGAAGGAAGCCTGGAGCGTCTGCTAGAAGAGGATAATCTGCTTTTACCCCTCATACTGTGTACTCACTGAGGGGATGAAGTGCATCAAAAAGTGACTAAAGAAGAGCTCAGGAACAATTAAAGGATCTGTGGGGAAAAGCCTCTATGAGAGCTCAGTGGAGCTGGAAGCAGGTACCTGGAGGCAAGGGCTGTGCTCAGCAGGCCTTATATTGCTGATGTGTTCCTGGGGTGCCTGGCATGAAGCTCTCCAGCCCCTGGGAACACTGTCAGCCCAGTGCTTGCCTTGAGGAAAGCAATTGTGTGCCTTCAGAAACAACTGCATTGTTGCTCATCTCTCCCAGCCCCTGCTAGCCCAGACTGGGGACACCATAGGAACAATGGTCAGCATTACCAGATAGATAGATAGATAGGCTTGGCAGTAGGGAATATAAGCTCCAAGCATGGTACCTTGCAAAACCAGGCAGATAAAGCAGCTTTCAACTACACAAAGTGCTCCTTTCCGCTCATACCCGTTATGTTTGTTCATCTTTAAGGCGAAGAGGAAGAGATAGTCATGCTTGTCTACCTGAATGGTTTTCTTAATCACATAATGCTTCAAGATATGTCTTGTCTTATACATGGAAAAATAATCGGATCCTCCTTGGCATATGTCATTCAGCTGTGTTTCTGAGGGAGCAGGCTCCAGCTCTTCCCAGAGCTAATCTTGCAGTGTCACTGTGCTCCCCTTGGCTGCTCAGCAGTTGGAGATGCTGCAGCCTTGCCCAGGGCTTGTTCTGGCAGCATTTTTAGGGTTTTGAAACCAATCTTACACAGCCATGAACTCTGATTTTGGAGCCCTTAGCAAGTTGCTAATACATACTGGTCATAGCCCAATAACGACAAGTAATGTCTGAGCTGCTCATATCTGTGTTGCACCCAAAAAAAAGAAAAGGAATCTTCCCCTTATTTAAACAGTGCAGCAAAAGCAGATGTCTCTAAGTGCTTCGAGGAGCTTTAAGTTTGACTCAGCCATGCCTGTACTGCCAACATACAGCTTTCCAGAAGGTTAGAAGGAAAGTTATAAATATATTTAATACATAATTCTGCAGCAACAGCAGACAAATTTTATGATTTAGGCTGTTCCTTCTGTTGGTTTCCTTGCAAAAGCTTAGGGTGGTTGCTAAGCAACTGGCATAAAAAAGAGTACATTTCTCTTTGTATTGCGGGCAGGAACCTTGGGAGCAGCAGAGGCCTCAGATGGCTCCTTAAATAGCATTGCTGGGGAACGAAAGTTAAAATATTGAACATCCATTGGTTAAAGATCGTGTTACAAAGGTCAGCTATCTGGGGGATATTCAGTAGTTTGGTTTTGTTTGGCGCAAAGGAAAGATTAGAAGGGAGTTTGCCTGTATGCTGTAGATAGTACAAAAAATGGAAATTTCCTAAGATGCCTGGCTGTCAAGCAGAATACCTAGGTGGGCTATATAATTACCTTCAGGCTTAACTCTCTTTCCTTGCCAGAAAGTATGAAGTGAGGTGTTTTTCACAATTAGCAAGGACAAATGTACGCTTATAGATCTTAGAATTTAAGAGGTCCTTTTAAGAGAGAGTAGTGGAAGCTGCTTAACTCCAGTGCTCTAATTTGCTAAATATGAGGTAAAAGAAAAGGGAGAGAACTGGTCCTTGTGTTAAGAGAAGTAAATGTCTTAGGGGAATAATGTTCGTGCTGAGGGATTCACAGAAATCTCTGAATTCAGTGGAAGGCTAACACCAAAACAACTAATTCTAGAGTTCTCAATTGCTGGCTCACTGTCATCTTTCTGTGTTGGTTCAAGGTCATTTATAGTTAAATGTCTGTGAATCCCAGGCTAGAGGGAATATTAATTCTTGCATAGTGATGAAAGATATCCCCTCCTTCCCCCCAGTCCCTTTGAAATAATGCAGTTTTTAAAGTCAGATAGGATGATATTAGAAATATAGCAGTACTGGTTGTGGAGATTCATCTCTGTACTAAACTGCCAGGCGAATTGGGAATGAGGCTGTTTACCAAAACCACCACTGTGAGGTGAGAAGTTTTTCCCTCTGGCTAGAAAGTATTACCAAAGAAGCAAAAAAAACTAGATAAATCTTTGGAACCTTTGCAAGAGGAGAGCAATTGTTATAGTGTGTCAAAGTTTGTCTGGCATGATTTACTGTCTGGGAATTTTTCTTTCCTTATTGTGGTTTTTTGTCTTCTAAATATGAAACAAATTTCTAACATCCTTCTTTTGTTGCTTTGGTATAGTGAGAGAGCAGAGGAGGGGAAAGCAAATTATGCTGGAGTAAGCTAGGAAAACCAGCATTTGGGCAGTATCTATGAGTTTATCATGACTGATGGCAAGATCTCTCAAGCTTGGAAAAGGGAAAAAGAAAATTACCTGTAAGATGCTTTTTGTTCTGTTCTGTTCATGTACAAGAATATTTGAGGAGCATACCTTCAGGCTTTGTTATTGAATTAGTAAATGGGGAATGAGAATTGTGTTCTGTATTTAGATAGTTGTTTTTCTTTAAATTTTACTCCCTTAAAGTATTCAAAACCATGGCTGCTGTAATTACTTAGGGGAAGGTGTCCTCTCCTGCCTTCTCCTTCCCCAGAGCTTCCGTGTGATTTTTTGCTGGAGATTAAGAAGTGCCCTTGCCCCCAAATTGCATGTGGTTACATACAGCTCTTTCAGAAGCCCATATCAAAAGCAGCCATTTATCAGTATTGCTTTCTGCTTCCCCGAAACTGCCTAATTTTTTCTCAGAAATTGTTTTGGAGGATCTCTGCAGAAGAAAAATATGGTATGTAAGTAGATTAGATGAGGGAAAAATTGACAGAGAAAACTAACTTTTTGTACGAATCTTGGATTTAAATATGCAACAGTAGTGCCATTTTCATCTCTGTCTCCTTTGCAAAAACCCCAAAGTTGTTATTATATTAAGGATGGAGATGCCCAACTCAGGTATTTGAAATTCTTAAGTCCCTTACTCTTTTTGAAATTTCTTCGATGGCTGAACATTCTCATTAGAGCAGTGTTTCCACTCCATAACCTGATTTGAACTGTGTGCTTTGTTGGCCATAACAAAGAGAGGATGGTTATGAATCTTCTTAAATCTGATGAGGGTCCCAAGGCTGAGAATTTATACATTAGACCTCCCATAAACATAGTTGACATCCCTGTGAGGCAGCTGTCAGCAAGTTTGCCATTCTTTTAAACCACATCTGTTTAACGAGTCTTTGTGTGTTTGAGGGAACTTTTAAAGCCTTCTTCCCAGAGAGAGGCCAAATGAGACCCAGAGGCAAATCCCTAGTTTTCTGAAGTCCTCGGGAACTGGTTCCAGTGCAGTCATTATAATCTAACAATTAGCAAGCTAAACAGAAAGAACTTAAATCCTGGCTTGAATTATGATGTGAGCCCCTCTAAAGCTCAGAATTATGAGTAGGAAGCATGCACTGAAATGGAGTTCAATTTTTGCTCTTCTCAAAACATGCCTCACCAATAAATCTTAATTATTATTGCCTTGCAGTGAATCTCACAAACAATGCGCTTGGCTGCCTGGTCCACCCACACTAAGTGAAAGAATATGTACATTTTAATTACCAGATTATTTCAATGTTGTACAAACACTGTTTCATATTAAATATTTTTACAAACCAGTGACATCTATATTCAGTAATGAGTGGATGATATTTTTCCCCTCGATATTAATGTCTGTAATTAGTATCTTTAAGAAACCTTGATATTATATGTCATGCCAGTCTCCCCTAAGTAAGGTCACTGTGGGAGTGAGATATTATTTCTCCTGTCATTCCTTGACTAACATTTTCATCATCTGTATAAAATACTGCTGAGTAAAGTTTTCAAGGTGAAATTATATAATGGCTCTTGAATTTTTAAAATGCAGCTGGGGAGAAAGGCTTCGTATCACCCTGTTTCTAAAACCCCTTCTGCTCCATATGTTTGGTTGCAAATTTTATAAACCTCTTTAAAGTGAAATACCTTTGTAAATGTTTAAGAAGCAGTGTGGAAACTGTAGCTCTCGCTCTTGTAGACCCCTGTTCAGAAGCTCCTGAGTGCATATAATTAAGTGACTCGAGCTGTGATGTGTTTGGGTGTAGGCACAAGCTGGCATGTTCTGCTTTGCAGCATTCGGTAGTCACTGTTTTGCAGTTGCCTCCTGAGTGGACTTGGGACTTGAAGCACTTCTTGTCTGATATAGGCCTGAGGAAGTCCTACAGCTGTGGCCCAAATTAGGACAGGCCTGTCACTGCTTTGGTTTGTGCTGGTGCTGGTTGTGCTGACCCACAGGAGAGCTGTCACCAGCTCCCAGGTACTTCCTGCTTTCCCTGCAGTCATACTGCTGATAGGGAGCTGAAAAACCATCACTTGGTTCAGTTTGTGTCTTGTTTCTGCAGGCCTTGACTGTGGACAGTGTCTTTTACATCTCTGGCCTTTTCAATTCGCTTTTGCATGGTGAGATGAAAAAGATGGATGGAGTTCAGTTGTGGATATACTGACTGTCATGGTGCATGTTGTCCCACTGGCACATTTATTTTTTTTCTGGAAGCACCTATGAGGTTGGAATATATGAAGAGCAAGAAGATGATGTGCCAGTAGGTTCCTTGTGGGGTTTTGCTTGGATTTCCAACACATCCAGTATGCTACTGGGAATACCAGCTGCTTGCAATGCAGGTAGCATTCTGTGAGAGAGAGGAGTAAGATGCCATTAAAACCCGAGATACCACTTGTTCTGAACAAATAGGTGTCAGAGAGATTCATTCTGAGGGATGCTAGTCACCTCGTGACAGCAAAGCCCACTGATGTGTTCCTTCCTGTACCTCAGGGTTAAATTACCCATGTCTTTGTTTCTGAGAGGGATGAGGTAATGGTTCAAGCTCCAGGACAAAGATTATTGATTCACGTCTTTGCTCTGAGACAAGCTTCCTTCTGGCTTTAGGCAAATTGTGCATTTTAAATTGTGAAATGGCAACTATTTCCTTACTTTTATTGATTGTACCTGATGCTCTAGGTAAGAGGAAGCAAGAAGAAGAACATAGAGTGTGCCATTGCTCTTCTTCAGACAACACGTCAGGTACCTGAGCTTTTTAAGCAGCAGGGTTTGCTCTCTGCTGCCGAGGAGCTCAGGTCTCTAGTGTACATCTGGTTTTCCATTTTCTCAGGCTCCCTTCCAAGCAAATTCCTAAACAGCCTTTTAAATGCAGTAGCAAGAGGTGGACCTTCAGTTCTTTGAAGGAGTCAGCAGGCGCAGCCTGATTTGGTGTGGTGGGAGGGAGGGAAGTGCTGATGTCTGGTGGGAACATGAAGCTGCCATGCAGGGAACTGCAGCAGACATCAGACCCGGATGCCTGTGCTGGTCAGAGTTCTGGTAGGGACAGCCTCTGGGGGCCAGGAGGAGATGCCTGGGACCTGATAGGAATAGCTGCTATTTTGACTTTACAAGCTTCTGTTGTCGCTCTCCTGTATTATGGAAAGGCCATGACTATTTAATGTGCTGCTGAGGAGGAACACTGAGTCAGAGAGGCCAGCATGTGTCTTGGGACCATGTGGAAGTTTGGAAGGAAAGGGGCATGCAAGGAGAAATTCCAAAAGAATAAAACTTCTTCTTTGTCAAGGATAAGAAAATTTGAGTGGAGCAGGGGTCAATAGCGAGGAAGGTTTAAACATGGTAGAAACTGTGGTTCAGGTGGAATGGGATGGGAGACATTGATAGGGCAACTTCTTTTGCCTCTTCATCAGCTGACCAGGTCTTTGTACCACCATCTCAGACCAGAGCTTTCCTCGTTCTCCTTTAAACCATCTGAAATGTGGCAGCCATGAGTATGTGCTGGAAAAAGCAATGTTTGCAGAGCACATTGAATCAAAAGGGCTATGTAACTGCTAATCTTAATAAGTGTCCTCATTAATGGTAACCTAACACTAGGAAGACAGCAAGTTTTATGGGCTTTCTTTCTAAGACATGCTTGGACCACCCATTGAACAGTGTATTCATCTGCAGTTACTTGTTCCACCCTTTGTATGGTGGGGTCCTTGTATTCTTGTATGTCCTGGAATTGTAGAAGACACAAAACAACTTACCAGGCAGATTACTTTAGTTGCACAAACCTCTCTACTTAGAGTTGGCCTAAAATGTTAATGTACTGGAGGATAAGCTCTTTATGATCTTTATGATCTTTCTTAGTGGGACATGGTTATGTGCAAGAAAGACTATAGCAGAATTCTTGTATATCGAGAGGGCAGAGTTAAAATGAACAGTGCATTAACAGCTAAGGAAAACCAGCCAGGGCTGGTTCTTTGGTGTGTTTGCTCTCAGCATGGGAAGGGCATGTGTTTGTATGCACACATGCACACTCATGTGTCTGTGTGTGGAGGTGGGAATAAAGTTGTTAACTTGTTACTGACGTGATTCTTTTCTCCACAGTACTTCTTTGTACGTGTCACTGAAATATCTTGCTTGGACTCTGTAACAGCATTGTCTAATCAGCCTTTTTTATTTCCTCCTCTCTCTCCTACTCCTCTTCCAGTCAGCATATGCTGTGTCGGTGCTCAAAGAGTGTGCTAAACTGCGACCTACGGATCCCACCGTTCCTCTTCTGGCTGCCAAGGTCTGCATTGGGTCACTGCACTGGGTAAGCAAGCTGATGCAGTTCTTATGTAATAGATCAGGTTCTGCAGTGGCAGTGCCACAGTGTACTTGCAGTGGGGAGAAAGGGAATCCCTGCTAAGAATCATGCACGTGTACCTTTTTTAAAAAAGCGTAAATCCCAGCAAGAAATTTTGCAGTGAGTCATTGAAACGTGTTTTACTGGCATATTAAAAAAAAAGAGGAGGATGGAAAGCCATAACTGCCATGCTGAGGACTGCTTTTTCAACTGAGTGTTGTGTTGAATTGGCTGCTCTTGTAGCCCCTGGAAGAAAAAAGTTAATAGTTATAACTGGACTGCTAGACAGTTTGAGTCTGCTGGACAACTCAGTCCTGTGTTCTTGAAGTTGGTGTGTCAGTGTTTTCTGGATGTGTTAATGTATGTCCCAGAAGAAGAATGGGAGTGGAAGTTGGTGCCCGTGATTATCCAAAGGAGCAGAAACATCTGTCACTCTTTTGCTACTTGGTTTAATTAACTGCATAGCAGCCTGCTGTTCTCACCTGTCCTCACCACGAGGTGTCCCTGCAGTCAGTGAAGGATTACAGTTGCTAATAGAAGTAAAACAAAGATGCAAGAAAATATGAACGAAAGTACCAAAAGAATCTGCCCAGATTTTGGTGAAAAGTTCTTTCACATTTGCTGTTGGTTTGCCCTCTTACTCCTGCCTCCCCATCCTCTACATCCCTATATGATGCAAGCTGGTGTTCAGCTAAACTTCAGTTCTGTCAGTTGTCACCACCATCAGGAATGACATCTGGTTATGGATGTTTTTGAATGAACTACACTGTTCAGACTGTAATGGTTAAACTTACATGTGAGTCAGCAAGAACTGGGCAACATCTTGTTCTAGGAAAAATCTTCCAGGTCTGAGGTCCTTCAGGGAATCCTTCCTGAACTACCCAACCTACCTTTGTTCTATATACAAGCAATTTAGCTCTCTTGTACCCATAGCTCAGTATCTAAATTTTCAGGGCTGAAAGTTATTCAGTGATATAACATTCACAGTGAATGTTATTTTTTAAAATGAAGCAAATAAGTTTTTTTTCTGTTCTTATAGATGTAAAACAATGTGAAAGCCAGGCATTACAGCTATGTTGAACAGTCTTACTAGTGTCTCTGATGAAGTTTTCAAAGCACAGCTAGCATATAAAAAATACCTTATTATAGAGACACTTAGAAAAGACAGTGAGGCTGTAATTTGGTTCCATCTCTGTCCTTGGGCAATCCAGTGTCTTCAGACTTCTCATATGGCAGAGCTGGTAAAGCAAAAGGCTAACCCTAAAAAATAGGAAAGGGAAGGGAAGAAGAGGAAAATGAGCTGGTTTTCATTATTGCAAAGCAAGAGGGTTTTTTCTTTTATCTACTGCTTTTTCAGTGTTACTTAATCAGACTGTGGCTTAGAACTGGAGTGCAGTATGAAATGAAAACATGATTTCACAAGAGGGTAATTTTACTGCAGTTATCTAGAGCACAACCTTTGAACTAAAACCAAATTAAAAATATTCCTCTCCCCTCTTCCTTTCAGTCAGTGGCCTATGATCTACCCTCATATGAAACTTGATGATGGAATAGAAGAGTTTTAATTAAGAGGAGTCAAATGGAAATCAGAGCATCTTTTAAAAGAACTGAAAATAGGTTCCCACATCTCACAGTCAAAGGGGTGCTTCTGATATTACTGGCAGACTCCTGTGACTAATAAAGACCTTCCTGCTTAGCAGAGCTGTTTTTCTAAATGTCATCCTTACAGTAATTATTTGCATTTAAATTACATGGCAATCAAATCAGAATTGAATAATTTAAACTGGAAGTGAACAAGTTGATCAATGCCAGTATAAATAGAAAGGAGGATAGACATGGCATGGGAACAGTCTAATGGACAAATATTAACAGTTGCAAATACTCAAATATATCTTGCTTTTCAGAACATATAAAATTCAATTAATTTCCCAATTAGGAAATATATCTATGTATTTGATTGCTGGCTAGGCAGGAAAAGGGTGAAATCAGATCACCATTTATCCAAATTAAACAGCTGATTTATGTCCTGCATCTGTCTACTATATGCTTTTGGTGCAGTATTATATCCAGTTTGTTTATAGCCCATGGGCAAACAGTGCTTTAGTCTTTTTTCAGTTACAAGCAATAAAGAAAACCCCAAAACACAACATTTATGCAGCTGGATAATTACAGAATGTCATGAGAAGCACAGAACAGTTTCTTTCATGATTAATATAGTGATCACTTAACTCGTTTTGTTGGCTTTGTACATGGTGCCTCAGCACACTTTAAAAACCAGGGGAAAAAATTAATTGAAATGTACTGTAGTGATTTACAACACTGAGGATGCTCGGATCCCATCTATGAAATAATCTCTCAATGGAGAACAAATCAAAGTGAAAACATGCATACATTCATACAGTGCCATGCAAATCAATATATAAGAGAGCCTGATGCAGAAAAGAACTGAACCGCCCCCAGCTTCTGTTGTGACAGTATGACCAGATTATTAGCTGATGTAAGTTGGCACTACTCCACTGGCATATTAGCAGCACCATGCTGGCTTACATCAGGAGATGATCCACCCCATCAACCACTAGCTTTTAGGACGTGGCCTGCAGTAAACAACTGAGTGCTATAAGCAATGTTTTGGTTACGGAATTACAGGGTTTCAAAATCTTTTAAAAAATAAAAGAAAGGTGTAAACAGTAAATCAGTATTTGATTAATTGTAAAGCTTAAGCCAGTAGTCTTGGAGGACCAGAAAAGCTCCAAAACTAGTGTACCTATATAAACCACATTTTTATGGTCAGGATGCAGTCAGACCTGTACCTAATATATAAATACAAAAGTTTTTAGCAAAGTTGGAATTTTTGTATACTGTATCTAGCCCATTACACAGATGCTACAAATGTGTTTGTAGTGGGCTCAGAATTACTTTTGAGGCGTCATGCTGCTGAGCCTTCCAGTTTGCTGGGGTTTCAGCATGCAGTTTGCTGAATTTGCATGTGGAGGATTTCTGTCATGTGAACACAAAGCCCATTTGTGTTTAGCCAGCTGTCTTTTAGCTTTCTGGAATGCACTATGAAGTCTTTGACTGTTGTAGTTCAGAGTAGTGTTTTAAATTTTCATAGGAAAAAAGTTGAAGTAGCTCGCATTGGAATATGTCCATACTGAGGTCGTCCTGCCTTGTCCCACTATAAATTCAGAGTTCCGCTTACTAAATGGCTTGCTGCAATTTCCTCTTTCACTCAGCCTTCCCTGGCACGGCCTCAGCTGAATGCTCACTTGCCTATTTTGGCAGTGACTTTGAGTTGCAGCGTGAGTTGTTGTTTTTAATATTTTAATAGTACAGTACTGTTAATTTCACTACTAATCTAGGTTCTCCAGGATCCTCTTATGGCAGGTGTTGTGAAAATACTAAAAAAGGAACTTCTGCCTACAGGCAAGCGTTAGATATTGGATTTCTCCATTTTAGGAGCCTTATTTAAAGCATTTAGGATTACTATGATGCTTTCTTGTGCCTTTTACTCTGTTGATTTCAATGGAGATGCGTTAAAAACTTTGTAAATACACAGAGAGCAAAATGGACTGCAGTGCTTGAATCTTCTGGAACTCTGCTCTGACAGAAACCAGGATGACATGAGGGGTGTTCTTACTATTGCCATTGCCCCACAGTGGATACAATAGCAATAGTCGTGTTGAACTCGTGTAGCACTGACTGATGCCAGTATTATCAGCTAGTGTGAACTTACGGAGGGACTTCCTCCCACGGCAAAAGCTGCAGCACAAGATGGTGCTGTGCCTGAGACATTTCCCTCATTCCTTTCGACTGATATGCACAGGGAAGTGCTCTGCTCCAGCACGTTGCTGGGAAGACAGGGATCACGCCATCAGTCAGGAAAAGGGAGAAGTGGTGTTGGGCCAGGGCAGACCATGCATGGAGTCATAAAAACTGAGTAGGACGTCATGGTGTGTGTTTGTGTGTCGGGGAAGCTAACAGGATGTAGATTTAGAGCTGCATACTTCTGAGGCAATAGCTTATCATTCATTAGTTTCACAGACCACTTAATCAGAGAGTGCTTCTGTCTTCTTCTGTCTGTTGTTGACCCTGCCACTGTAGATAATAAGTGCTGTGCGTGTGCTTGTACCCAGTCACTTAGGAGCCCTGGAGTTGCCTGGAAATGCTTAGGTCTTATTGCAGTATGAATAGTATGGAAAAATAAAATCTAGTCCTGTTCCCAGATTTATTCTGCCTGCTGAGTGGACATTCTAGAGGATTGACATCCCTGGGGTGAGAGGCTACTAAGAAAGCAATGAATGACAAGGAGCTACTAGACATTTCTTCCTTATTTTAAAAGACATTCTCACGTACATCACCACTCCTGTTACTGGGGCAATCCCGTGAGTTTTTAACATTAAAAATGGCCAAGAATTTTGCTTTCCATACATCTCCTTTATGAACAAACCAGTCCCACTACAGTGGAGGAAAGGCCCAAATATTTCTAAGTGCTGGGGGCTGAGCTTAGACACAGAGTAAGTTGGTGACACGTAATTGGTACTGTGGTGACACAGAGAGGAAATGCCGACTGGACCAACTATACAAAGCACAGGATTTTTTTTTCTGATGCAGGTAACGTCATTAGCTCTGTATGCTGTAAACAGCTGTGGGACAAAACCTTTTCATTAGACTATGCCTTATTGAGCCATTTCTCCCTATAATTTTTCCACTTAACATTCTCTTTTCACAATATTTACTTTCTTCTCTTTGAATTAGTCTCTATACCTACAACCCAGTGTCATGAAAATTAAAAGAAGAGGTCAATTCAATGAGGTAATATAATGTGTAATTTTGCATAGATACCCTTTTCATAGGATTTGTGTCACTTCAGTGCTGGGGTATCGTTCAGTGTCACTGGTGTCCAAACTCACCTGCTTCACTAACCTCGTCTGCTGTCCTAAGTCCAGTGTCGTTTGATGTATTTTCTGCCTCTTCCCTTGTGTGCTCCTCTTTTTTGGCACAGGACGGTGCCATTTTCATTCTGCTGTACATCATCGATTTGTTTTGTCTTCAGTTATTCTAAATGTGTGCTGGTGAGAACTGCAGCTCCCACTTAGTCCTGGAGGGTGTTGATTCAGTGGGGTAGGGCTTAAGCTTTTCTAAAAACGAGCTGGGTGGCAGTTGGAAACCAGCTGGGTGGCACTAGGCCAAGGGACAGCACCTGCTGTTCTCCTGTCCCTTGTCAGTGTGCCCCTGGGCTTGGCTGGAGCACACACCAAAAACTGCAGTCAAGTAACAAGGGTGGCTGGAACAGCCACACTCTGTACCAGGGGAAACATCCCTCAGGGTAAGACAGCTAACAACTGTTCTTTTTCTATCAAACATGATGGAGGGAGTGGAAGGGGAAAAAAACCAACCAGCCTCACAGTATTACCATCTCACTGGTGTGAGTTCAGTTTAGCAGTCTGCCTCTCTCCACGTGCCAGGTGTCTGCTTGTT
The DNA here is from genome assembly GCA_038380795.1 of Pyrocephalus nanus. NCBI lineage: Eukaryota > Metazoa > Chordata > Aves > Passeriformes > Tyrannidae > Pyrocephalus > Pyrocephalus nanus. Next base: position 87,773,524 of record CM076260.1, on the reverse strand, counting down.
TCTGGTGTGGTGGAGAGGTTGCTTAGCTAGTGTTTCCAGGTGCCTCCTGAGAGTTTACACAGCTTGAGTTCAAAGTGCAAAAAGTTCCTCTTAGGTTGTTTTTCCTCTATGCCTGCTTTCTGAACTTTCTTCCATGCAGGTCTTGGAGGCAGGAAACTTCTCCCTGCAACCTGGAATGCTGCTCTTCTCTCCATCAGCTTTTCAGTGCCAGGTGTGCAGATGATTGTAAGAACAGTAAGGGCCAAATTGGAGGTATACCTGTATGGCCTTGAGACTCTGTTTCTTGCTTGCTTCTGAGAGAATAAGAAGTAGTGACACTAAGGAAACTGAATTCTAGCTGTTACTGACCCCAAAATGTATCTTTTCTGTGGTATTGGGAGCTGCTAGCAACCAGGTAGCAGCAGTTCACTGTGCATTTCCTAATCACAAAGTGATACTGTGCCATGCCTGCTGTGGAGGAACTTACTGGCAAGGGCTTGCAAGTTGCAACAGAAGTTTTGATGATGTTTCTTGCTCTTCCAATGCAGTATTACATCACCTTAACATTGGGGTCCTCTTCTGAAGTGAATGAATCACTTAGGTTCCCTTCATACTGAGGCTGGCTCCTGGCTGTGCAGCAGGAGGAGTAGGAATGGATTCTCCTGATTCTCCTGATAAGCTTTTTGATTCTCCTGATAAGCCTTCTGCCACTCAGCTCACTTCTGTGTACCCTGAGCTCACAACTTCTGTGAGTCCCACAGGGTGGGATTTTTCATTCCTGGCACCACATGGGGAGAAAAGAAAGAGAGAGTAGCTCCTGCTGCTTCAGGTCATGTGGCAGCATGCAGGAGAATAGTTCTATTGGTGGGTCACCAAAGGGGTTGATGCCTCATTTGATGGCTTCCCCCTCCCTTTCTCATCACTACAGTACAGAGTGGTGACATCTCCTGTCTTTGAGGACCCCCACAGACACAGCTTTACTGGCAGATCACAGCTCAGGCTCATTGCTGGTCCCTCATTCAGGTGTATGGAGAGGGAGTTTTCATCCAGACTGCAATCTGGTATTCATTGCAGTTTAGTTGGTAGCTCCAAGTATGTTCCAAGGGGGTTATTCCCATTTGAGACAGTAATTTCCAGATTCACGGTTGACTAGGCAATCAGCAAGACTGATGCACTGGAGAGTTGAAACCTCACAGTGGGTGATGTGAGTGAAAGGTTTGGCTTTTCACACTTGCCCAGAATGATTGAAGAGTAGGAGAATGGGAGAAGAAGGGGCAGATGGCTGCCACAGCAGGGCTGGCGGGGTAAGTGTCTCAGTGCTGTAAGAAAGAAAAGTAAATGCTCTCATAAACAGAACCAGCTGTGTTGGAGTTTATTTTCAAATCAGACTTCAGCTGACCTAAGTTTGCATTTGTAAGAATCTTTGTGGCTAGTCAAAGTGCCATTAGTGTTTAATATGAATAAATGTTTACAAGAATGTGCTGGAAGTGCTGTTTCAGCCATTCTGAAAAGTTGTGGTTTTAATTATTCAAACATTAGATTAATCTGACACTGACAGGTGGCCCTGGATAACTGGCAGGCAAGAAGGCTGAATGGTGTACTGCTTATTTATGCAGCATAGGCCATCAGTCAGAGGCTGGAAATACCATCAGGTGACCATTCAAAGAAACAATGGAGCAAAATCTCTCCAGTTTCAAATGTCTCCATTTCAGCTCCAAATGTGTCGTTTAATCTTTTTCTTCATGTGCTCTACCCACCCTTCCCCTTGTTCACTAGTCATTAGAATTCTTTGTATAGCTCTTTTCTTCATTTAATGGAGAATAAAAGTATATGGGGAGAAGAGGAGAAACAATGAAGACAGAGAGTGGAGATATAGCTGTTTATGGTGGCAGAGAGGTGCATAATGAATTTTTGGGCTGCAGAGATTTCATGTCTTACATAAAAGTTCCTGAGAACTAAAGAATTCAGTTATTTTTTCATAGGAGGGGCTTTTTGTTGATTTTTAGGTTTTGGTTTTGGGTTCTTTTTTTTTCTATGTGGCAAGTCGTGGGACATTTTCTTCTTTTATTGTCCTAGGTTCTGGTCCAGAACACACTTCAGTTTGTGGGAGGGAAGTCAACAGGGCTACTGACAGTACTAAGAAATCTCCTGAAATGAATCTCTGTCTTCCTCATGTGATGAGAGTTTAATGGGTCTCATCTGAACATCCCTGAAGTCAGTAGGACTATTTCTGGTGGTTTGGGTAGACTTTGGACTCAAAGACAGTCCTAGCAGTTTAGTTGGTAGCCCAAGTATTCCCCAAGGGAATATTCTTGTTTCAGTTTGTAGTTTCCAGATTAATAGCTGACTGGGCAATGAGCAAGACTGTAATGATTTCAAAGTGCTTTCAGGAAAGAATTTGATTATAACATATACATTGGTCGTTGGACTGACTTACCTGAGATTTCAGAAATTTGAGGACTATTGGTCTGTATCTAGTTTGAATTGTATGGCCTCAGGGAGTTATTTGATACCATCTCATAAATCCCAATAATAAATTGTTTATGAAACTGTTAGCTAATGTTGTCACCTGAATGTCTTCAGGTGATGTGACTAGGAGGCCACTGACAGGATATTATGTCAAGTAGATTCTGTTCATAGGTAGCATATTAACAGATCTCTGTGGAAGGGAAATTTCTGGTCTGATGGTTCATTTTGATTCCAGTTTGTTATGGGTCATTTTAGATGTTAAGAAGCCATTAGGTACTGGAGTCTGATGAAGCTGAGTATTAAGAGGGCACATGTCTGCAGTACTTGTGCCTAAACCAGATGGCTTTCAAACAAAAAAGTACTCTCTCAAAATTAAACAACACTGTTCCTTAAAGTCAGCTGTCATGTAATAAAAGTTTCCAAAAGGAGGATTTTTCAGGTAGTGTAATGATGTTTGCTTCTTGATTAGGGATGACTCTGATTATGGTTGACAGGATCTGCATACTGTCTTGTACAGAAAGGAGGTCTTCCTGTAATCTCTTTCAAGCATTACTTACAGCTTTGCCTATACCCCTCCAACCTACACCTTTCTAGGTATGTACAGTCTACAGGTCTTAGTTCTTTCTACTTTTAATGAGTGATGTTAGAGTCTAAAGTTAGAAATGAGAAATGCTGTTCTGTAATAAAATAGTCAATTTATTCTTTTTGTTTAAAATTACCATTAACTCAGACTTTACAGATGCTAATAGACCTGTGTGGTCAGCTGGAAAGGAAAGTTGTGGGGAGGAGAATGTGCTGAAATAAGTGCTTTCTTGTTTTACTCCAGTAGCATTTTAAAAGGAAGTAAAATTTGCTAAGGTTTAGAAAAATTGTAAATCCAAAATTGGATGGTGTTTCCTTTGAAGGAAGAGACCTGTTAGACATTTCAATGTACTGCTAGGATAGTCCAGCTAGTCCAGCGTTTTTAAGGTTGCATTATTGAAATGTGTCAGAAGGGAACTGTAAAAGTAACATAGTGTCCTTGATTAATATTAAACATCTGGAAATAGTTTGGAGTGTAAAACCAAAACCTTTTCAAAACTATGCATGTGCAGCAAGGTCTGCTTATCTGACCTTCTACGTCCTCCTTTTTGTGACTGTTCGCTGAGATCACTGAAAGCCCTTGTGTGAATGGCTCTCAGATCACTTACAGGTAAGTTTAGTGGTATCATCTTATTGCAGCAAGTATAGAGGAAATGCCTGTAACTCTCAACCTACCTCTTTTGCAGCTGGAAGAAGGAGAACACTTTGCTAAAATGGTGATAGACCTGGGTGAGGATGCTGGAGAGTCCCTAGCAAAAGGTTACCTGGCACTGGGCTTGGCGTACAGTCTTCAAGCTACTGATGGTGAGTTACCCTGTTTGTCAAGTGTGCTGTATGGAGAGCATTTGTTCCAAGTCTTCAGTGCAAGCAGTGGAAATCTGTTAGAAAATCTGCTTTCAGTGCTGACTAGACATGAAAAACAATCAGATTGCAAGACAAGTGGAGACTGTTCACTTGCTCTTCTGTGGTAATAAAAGTGAAGTTTTTAGGCAAAGGAAGAAATGCAGATCATTACTTCGGTAGTGCTAATCTGAGTGTAGCTGACAGTGCTTGGTGTGCTTTACTTGAATATTTGTAATACATTTCTTCACTTATTTACACAACAAAAAGTCAAACTTTCCATCTATTTTCATATTTTTGTCACCCACTCATAAATCACAAAGAAATACAATCTAAGAACTGAAGTCAGAGATGCCTGACTTCAGTTCCTGGCATGATACTGATTCCCCACAGAGATTCAACCTCTCTGTGATGTGGTTTCTTCTTCTACTTAGAAGTAAACAAGATAAAAATATCTACCTCAGTGGTAAGTGTGGATGTTGACTAGAAGCAGACCACTGAATGTAAGAACTATTTTATTTTAATGCTGCTTGCTTGGGTCTTGAATGACTGGACAGCAGGCTCCTGTAGATTTGGTGCTTGGAAGCCAGAAGGGCTTGAAGTCTCAGTGTTAAGGAGAGTTCTAGCTCTGACCTTCATCAAGCTCACAGGTGGGAACAGCCTTTGTTTATTCTATGACTTCTAACATAAGTAGAAGGCCTTATAATGTAGTTTCTTTGAATAATGGCTGGGCTAGTGTGTTTCTTAATCAGTTTGGCAGTCCTGCCCTCGTGCAAACAATGGCTTTTCTATCAAATGGGTTCCATAGAAGCAAACCAACTTATTCCAGCAAAGAAGCCTGAAACAAAGCTAAAATGACTGTGTTATTTATCATGGAAGTATGCTGGCATTGCAGGTTACACCAGAATTCTCCAATGCATGTGCATGATAAAGTGAGTTGGGCTCTTCAGTAGTGCAAGTTGGTGTAGTTTTTCAGGCAGCCATATCTGATCAGCTGTTTTGAGAACTGATTTTCATCATGGAGGATAACATGCACTGTAGCTCTCTCCAGTTCCCCTTTTCTCTGCCTCAAAACAGTTCCTCTTAGAAAGTTCATGTCAAAAAATGCATCCTTCCTAGCCTGTACTTTCTCTTACATATTTTTTAAGTTAATTAGAAATAGAGTTATGCTTAACAGCCTATTATTTTAGGGTATTTTTTCTAGATTTTGTTTAAACTGTTCCTAAAGCTATACAAGATTCCAATGACTATTTTCAGAGATAGGAGGTTTTCTATGTTAGTCCCTTATGATCTATTTGTTATCCTCAGTATGGAAAGAAGGTGGTTTCTAAAGAACAGAATTGTAGAGGCATGTGCTGTACTCTGGCTTTAAAAATACTTTGGTGCGGCAAAATACGAGTTGGAAACTCATCTTCTGGTAGTCTGAGTATTCAAGAGATTAGTTTAGTATTGTATCCATTTTAATGTAAAAGAAACAGTCTTCACAAGAACTGCCTTGGATTCTTTTCCAGATTAGCATTTGCTTTATGTTGTGAAACAGTGGAATATCTATCTTCTCCTCATATCTCTAGCCTTTAAGTGAACAGGACCAGTCACTCAGTTATTTGAGGGGAAGAGGAAGAGTGTATTTCCATCTTTCAGATTATATTTTAATAAAATGGATTGGGTCCTTCAAAAGCATACATGTGATGGTCATGAATATGGAACTGTGTTTTACTAGAAAATGTCAAATTTGCACTAGGAAGACATTTTTCATTAGCATCGTTAAAAAAATAGCATATAGCATGTGCAAGTGAGGAAGCAAGGCTAGAATATACTGAAAGGAAGACAACAGCTCACCTCCCATATGTAATCTTGCCTCGTATTGTCAATCTTTTTTATCATTGTGTTTATACCAGTTCATAGTGACATATGCAGGCACAGTCAAATGTCTGTATGTATACATATATGATTTCTATTAACTTTCCACTGGAGTTGACTTCCAGTGAATCAGCCTTTTCAGTGGTAGCGAAGTGTTTTGGAGACATTTGACCAGTTGTGTTCTAAAGCTTACAGCAGTATATCAAGATGCCTTCCATCCAAGCTTAGACTTTCTTATTTAATATATCCTTTCAGTAGTTATTTCTCCATCCTGTGTGACAAAGGCACTGAGGAGTTGTATTAAAGCCTTTTCTTTGTGACCTGCAAAATGCACTTCATAAAAAACAGAGTCATAAGAGAGAATCCTGCTGAATGACAATTCAAAAAACTTAGTGGAAGAATTTGATAGAAAGTCACTCTACAACTATTAAGTTTATTCATGGAAGAAATAAGACTTCCTGAAGCTTATGCTGAGTAGCAGTATTATATACAGCTTCCCTGTTCTTAATGCCTAATTACAGGTTTCTTGAAAAAAGTCGCATTGAAGTAGCAGAAAGATGTGTCCTCAGAGGAAGTCACTGACACTTTTGTCTCACTCTTGGAAGCATAAACTCTGGTTTGTAGTGAATGTCCATTTTTTCCAGATCTGTTCCCAATGGGCCAATGCCAACAGCAAACCTTTTCTCTTCCTCTTGTAATTCCAGTTTTGACATAAGCTGTATTGTCAAGTTTGCCTCCCTTAGGTCTGGTGAAGAATCCCTTGAAGCCAGGGAAAAGTGAGATGAAATTACCAAAGGCTAAACAGTAAAGACTGGGTTGAGAGTGTATTGTGAAATACAAGTGCTCTTATATCACCATCTCACAAGTTGTGAAATCTTTGTAGATTTAACAGTCCCTCGCTCTTTTTTCAGACATGGGGTGTGCTATATTTCTGTATTCATTACGAATTTTGGTAGAAGGCCATGGATCAGGGACTAAACTGGAAACTGGTAATTCTCTCAGTCCATGTGGATTTTGCAAACAGTCAGGATACTGACAGCATTGGCTAATGTTGAAAGACCCTCACATTTGTTCACTAGAAAGTTAATAAATTGTTAGTGAACAAACTCATAATTTTTGCTTTTGGAGATAAGAGCACATACGATCTTTAATTACAATTTGGGGTGCTAAAACTGCGTGCCTTGCCGTATTTATTAGGGGTCTTAACACGGGAATAGTTTTTGAAACCCACTGATATTTGCAAAAGGGTGAACGCACATCAGTGTTTCAGTTTGGATCAGAAATGTATTTTTGAAGTCCCATCTATCTGTCATCCCTGCTTCTTATGTTGTGATTCACATAATGGAGCAGTTTTGCACATTACAAACTGAATTCTTTCCCATAAAACTAATATGTTACGTAAATAGCTCTGACTGTACTTCAGCTGCTAATGGGTACTCAGTCCATCGGACAAGACTAGAAGATGCCTGTCCCCATGTTTGTAGTGTTGATACTGATCCTCAGCATTAAGTGTTTCTCTCAGAGTCCAGTAGATGTGAAGGCACAATCTGCTTACTAACACAGAAATTGTCCTCCTCTGTTTTCAAATGTGACTTTAGAGTTTTGTATTTAACTACCAAAATATTGCTGAAGTACCTGTTGAATTTTAGTAGGGCTGAGGGTGCTTTAAAAACCCAGAGTGCTTCAGAAAGTAAGTCTTGGGCTGCTCAGGTGGCATTTGCAAAAGTACTGAACCTTACAGGAGTACCTTCTGAAGTTTCAGAAACTTAAACTCCTCTGTGCCATTCTCCCATTGGTCAAACTGTTTTTCAGGTTATTTTAATCTAAATAATAAGTCATAATGTGTTTTAGTTGGTAGAACTGCCCCAGGCATGCTTGCAATGGGTGAAGTTGGGGTAGGGGCTGAAGAGTTCATTAGTGCTGTCAACTTCAGAGAATGGAGAGAAAATTTTAGACATTTAGTCAGATCCACCTAATTCTCTAATTCTGTCTCCTTAGCCATCTTTTTTTGTGTCTGAAATGAGAGTTTTTCAGTGATAGAAGTGGGTTGCAGGTTTCTTTGGGCTGGGGCATCCACAACATGTCTGGGCAATCCATTCCAGTGTTTTGCCACCTTCATGATAAAGAATTTTCTCCAGTATCTAATCTAAATCTTTCTACTTGAAAACTATTGCCCCTTGTCCTATCTCTGTAGGCCCTGGTAAAAACAAAAACAAAAATCAAAAAACCCACCTCATTTTGTCTTTCTTAAAAATCCACTTTTAGTATTAAAAGGGTGCAGTAAGGCCTCCCTGGAGCCTTCTCTTGTGCAGGCTGAAAACCCCCAACTCTTAGCAGCTTTTCTGTATAGGAGAGGTTTTTCAGCCCTCTGACTGTTTCCATGGCCCTCTTTTGGACTCATTCCAATGGACCCAGCATCTTTCTTATATTGTGGGTCCCAGAGCTGGACACAGCGCTATAGATGGAGTCTCATGAGCGCAGAGCAGAGTGGGAAGATGACCTTAACCTGCTGGCCAAGCTTCTTTTTATGCATCTCTCCCCAAATCACTTTTCATTGCCTTTTTTTTTTTTTTTCCTTATTTATCTCCTTTAGCTGTAAAGGCCCTGTAAATGGCACAGTTAACTTGCAGCATCACTGCTCAGTATTGTCAAGCACAAATTTCAGTGTGCTCATCCAAGTTAGACACAGATCCAAAGAAGGACAACCAGATTTTCAACTCAGTGGTAGCTGAAGATGCAGTCCATATTGTAGGAGGTGGGAGTCACATGCTATTTCCCAGTAGTGCAGAGGCAAAGCTGACTAGCTGAGGAGTAATCACTTCATTTCCATAACATGTTTTGTGTTCTTTCTGACTACAAGCTGAACATTAGTCAAATGTCTTACCAGTTAAATGTTAGAAGTTCTCGCTTTTCCATGAGGGGCAAATAGTAACATTTCTTTCAGTCTTCCTTACTGTGTGACATCTGCAGAATTGCTCTGTAACTTAAATAAGGAACCTTGTAATTTCCATGAGAAACAGAATCTGACATATTTTTTCTGTATAGATTTTTATAGGTGTGATCAAATCCTTTCCGATGTCTTCTCAAGCATTTCTGTTTACATCAATCTTCATTCTTTTAAGGTTTTTTTCTACATTTTCTTCTCTGCTACCTTTTCCCGGTATTCTGTAGTGGCCTGATTTAAGACTACTGAGAGTGAAGTATTTTTAATAAATGCTGCATTTTACATGGAAGTCCATGTCTTCAAATTTATTCTTTAAAATGCAAACTTTTGATCAGTTTTAATACTTAGAGTAGGTTTTGCAGCCTAAGTAAGTTATAATCCTTATTATTTGGGAAGTCCTGAAGATTACTGTGGCTTCCAAATGAACCTGGTATTTTGAACAACTGTTGGAAGATGTAGGAATAAAAGAGGTCTGATCACTGTAACTATTTCAGCAAAATAAGTTACTTTCAAAGTTTCACTTGCTTACATGTTGTTGAATCCCAAAATACTGATACCTCTGTAGGTCTTGTAGAAGAACACAACTCTTTCTTCTTAATAACTTTCAAGAATGCTTGAATTTTACCTTTTTTTTTGCTTAAGTGTATACTACTTAGTAACTTTCTATTTTTGAGCATACATTGAGTTCATGTATGAAATCAAATAGATTCATAGGTAGATGTTTACTGATGGATTAACTCCTTATCACTTCTTTGTGCTGTTGATCAGTCATTCTCAAATTCAGCTCGTGCAGAACAAGAAACCACTGCTGTGCAAAATTTGAAAACTGAAGAACCAGAACATCACAGCCACTGCGCTTCTGAAAACTATCACTAGGTTTCCAGATATTTTGGATCTGAGAAAGTGATGCTTCCCTAAGCTCTTCCTGTAATCTTGGCGATGGTACCCTGGTGTAACAAGAGCTTAACTCTTCTCTTCCTTTTATGGTTTTGGCTAGGAATTAAATTATATGGTGAGAAGTGAGCATAGTGGGCAGGTTCTATTACTCAAGCAATTAGAGGCACATAAGAGGGAATTAGTGGCTAATGTCACAGCTGAAGTAGCCTAAAAGTCTCTTGTGGTCTCAAGGAAGGTGGTGTGTTGTCAAGGGTTTCGTCATAGAGGTGTAAGTTTGGCTCCTGGTTTTCCCTGTTCAACCTGCAGCACCCTCCTACATGAAGATGGTGGTGGAGGCAGTCTGTATCTGAGTCAGAAAAAGCAGGTTGCTGCTTTTAGCATTTACACCAGCCTGGCAGAGAGCCTGTTATACCCTTGGTATCTCGTTAGTGTGTGGTCTGTTCTCTTCCCAGTCCCCTTCAGTGGCATATGTGAATAAAGAAATGCTTCAGCACTTCAAACAAGGGAGTTAAAAGAATCTAATAAAAGTTAATTTTAGAATTCATGTTAAAATGAACACATGCACATACCCCCCACCAGATTTCCACAGTTTTTATGATCCCATTTTGAAATACTCTATGTATTTTATTTAGGTAATGTGAAACATTGAATTCAACTCTTAAATGGCATTGTATCTTGTTCTGCAGCTATTCTGAAGGGCACTCGGGATGAATTAAACAAGAAAGCACTTCAAACTTTGGAGAGGTGAGTAGGAATCTCACAGATACTTGCATTGTGTATTTCTTTGGATGAATTCAGAATAATTGTTGTATTTAATGTTTGGGATTTTTTTCCTCTGCATAAGACTTCCTTGCCTGCAAATTTAAAAACAGTTCAACAGGTTTCAACAATAGTCTGTCAAAACCATTCTTGTAATGGTTAAATGCAGTGATTATTCAATTGAATATCCAAGATAAGAGTACCTGTTCTGCCACTAAACAGAAATAACCTTAGGCCCAAATTAGTTGCAGTAAGATCTACATGCTGGGAGATGCAGCTTCCTCACATAATGCCAGCTGGCAAACATGGAAAGCTAATTTTGTCTTAATTCCTGTGTGAAGCACTCTTAAACTCCTGTTTCTCTCATGGTGGGAAAGCACCTTCAGGATGTAGGCAGCTATGGGGTGACCTGGCACCAGTGCACTTACCAGGGAGGGGATAATTGCTGTCCTAATGAGTGTTTAACATCCTTGTGAATGTTTACATGAGCAGTTCTGTGAGAAGGAGCTACAGAGCTAGCATACAAAACATCATCACTCACCTGTTCTTCATCACTGTGTTTTGTAGGGGTGACTAATCCAGTGGCTCTGCCCTGAAGGTACCTGTGAATTAAGCTCTCTTGCAACAACAGTTACCTCAAGTAAAACTGCTTGGGTTCAACCCCTTTTTTGTCAGCTCTGTGAGGTAGAGAGATGAGGTATGAACTTCTGACCCTGTTATGACTAAGTTACATCACCCATAATACACGGGATGATATTAGGGTAGTTATTTTAAGTGTAGATGCCTACAGATAGTGGATGGCATCTAAATGGAAGCTTATATGATCGAAGTCTTAGGCTGTATCTAATTCTGGGTTTGTTGTGGTCATAAATACATCACAAAAGTGTAGAAAATTTGAAATCTTTGGTATCTCAAAGTACAGATTTAGCAGGTTGAATGATGTTTATGGATCTTAGCTGTTTTTTCTGATGCTGAACAGGGAGTCCAGCATGTTTATCTTGCCCTGGTTTTGCAGTGATTGCAAGAGCTGAAACCACAGATGTAATTCTCAATATTTACCCTATGGAGATCTGAGATAAAAATTTTACAAGCCATTTATTCATTCACTATTTAGGTCAGGATTATGTTCTAAGTCACACTAGTTCCTGCACTCCATTGTAATACTTTCACTACTGACTAATTTTTGTGTAATTGTGGTGCTGCAGAGCTTTTAAGCTGCATTTATTTTTATCCTTTGACCTTTTCCATTGGTTGTGACTTGTTTTCATGGTATCTTAACTCTAGCTAGGAACCAGACAAGCTTCTAGCCAAGCATTAGTTACTCAAACCTCAGCCAGTAGGGATGTGATGGTGAGCTGATTACTAATGTTCTTCTAAATGCCTGAGTTTGGTTTCTTTCTTTTTTTAATCTTCCTTGTTTTTCCACCTGTTTTTGAAGTACATATATGATCTCTCAGACCATGGTTTGGCCTGTAGCCATCTTTGTAAGGGGCCTTTTCAGCTGGAAGATTGTATCAAATATTTTTCTAATTCCTTCTGAGGAAATTGAGCAGTAAAGTCCTTTGTTTCTTTTTAAAAACACTATTAATCTCTTCTGCTATGCTCTTGTGAACTTTTCCCTGGTATTTATTGCCGGAGAGGCTACTGGGAGTTACTTTCTAAATAGGTGGCTCAGCCTGCTCCAACAGCACGGGGCAAAGCTGGGTTCTATCTTGTGGAGTCTTTGTTGTTTGGTTGGATTTTTTGGGGGAGTTGTTTTTGGTTTGTTTTGTTTGGGGTTTTTGTGGGGTTTTTGAGTGGGAGGAGAAATTAGTGACCTGCTTGCACTAATTGCATTTTGATGTCTTTGGCATTGCTTCAGAATCCTCGAGTGCTACCTTGACTTGCAAAGTCACAGGACACATTCACTCCATACTAAATTAATTTGTTCCAGAGTCATTAGTTATAAAAGTCAACTCCAACAGCTTCTTGCTCACAGGCCAAGATGGCATTTGAAAAGTGGCTGCCCTGAAAGTGGTGTGTAGTTTTTTTCCTGAAGTAATTTTCTTATTCTTACTTGCTTATTTGTTTTATTATTAGCAAATTAATAGTTTTGTCAGGGTTTTTAACAACCAGTGTTGTCAGACTGTCATTTCTCTCTCATAAGAACATTAATTGTGCTCACTTTGGGCAGGGCAATGCAGGTGCAGGCTTCCCTGGTGTCCTGGAATACAGCCCAGAAAGAGGTCAGGAATGTCAGCTGGCTGCGAGGGACCTTCCTCTTCCCTTTTTCTCCCATGTGAAATTACTTCCCTGTAACGCAGAGCTATGAGTGAGCTCTCTGAGTCAGAGAAGATATAATCCACTGATTTTTGGACTGGGCTGCCAGTGTGGTGTGAGCCAGTGCCCCACATTGCTTCTAGGTTCCCCAAAACACTTTCCTTTCATTGCCTTGGTTAATGGCTTCTCCACAGGGCTAGCAAACTCAAGACTGCAGTTCCATGCTCAGCATAGTCTCAGAGGGGATAGTTCTGCCCAGGTTGCCCATTGCTGCCTTGCACTGTTAAGGTCCTCCAGATGTGGTTCTGGAGACCCTGCAGCCTTCACTAGCCAAGGGATCACTGCAGTACACGCTGCCTGTTGTGGACTAGAAGATAATAATACCTCAGAATCCAAGCTTGAGAAGTAAGGGCCTTGGTTTTGGTCCAGGCACAGCTCCTGTCATCAAATCATTCCTCCCTCAGTGTCTTCCTTTTCCAAATTAGGAGTCCACTGTCAAGGATTAAACTAGAAGCTGCAGGGTGGAGAATGTTTTGTGTATTTGAGCACCAGCTTCTGTTACAGGCTCCTGATCTTTAGTCCTCTATTCTGTAGTTCCTCTACTTGCTCATAGTCACAATAGTGACTACTTCTCCCATGCTAATCTAACCCTCTTGTATTGATGAAAAGTGGCAGTGTAGGAACGAGTTGAATAACTATGTGTATCACCTATATTACTTAAAATAATGCTCTGATGTGTTTTTTATGAGCTCAGAGCTACTTTTTTCCATAGTAGTTATCCAAGTTTCAAAATATTAAGTGGCATTTAATCAAGGAGCATATGAGTTATATAACATCCTGGCAGTTGAAGTATGTTCACAGGAGCATACTTGTTCCTGGGACTCTGGTTTAGCCAGGACAACATTCTTCTGCTTTTTGTCTAGTTTCAGTGTGCTCCTCTGTTACTGGACTAGTTTCTGTGGGGGAAGCCTGGGTTTTGTTTTGGCCTTGTGTGTAGCTCATGGTGAAGAAATTCTGCAAATTGCAACCTAACAGTCACTTTTCTTTTTGTGTTGTGTGGTCATCCTTAAAGAGCGCGGGACTTGGCCCCAGAAGATCACCAAATCATCCTCTACCTATCACTGCAGCTGGCTCTTGTCAGACAGGTATGTGCAATCATTGGAAATCACTTAGTTGTGAGAGGGTGCAAGGAGAGTACATTGGAAGGACAGTTGAACAAGACCCAGGCTTGCTAAACAGGGTCTGTTCCTTCCTACCTTGTAATCAATCAAGCAATCTGAATACGCTTATGTAAAATATTTTTTAATTCATATCTTTAAGGTAGTAATTCTGTAGCACATGGAATGACCTTCCCTAGGACACGTGTTCAGCTGTAACTCCTGAGCAGTCTTGGAGCAACTTTGTCTGTGTGGGTTGAGTGAGGTGTGTTTATTCCTGTTCCCTGGGTATCATGCTGTGTCCTGTTGCAGGCCGCTCCAAAGGCTCTCTCGTTACTGCCCGTTTCTATATCATGCCAGATCGCACACTCCCTGCACTGGGATTGCTTTATTCCATACTTGGGCACGTTTGACGTTAGGCTTTGACAAGCGTTGGAGCTCTGCAGTGAGTGGGATTAGTTGGCATTTGAATGCTGCTGCAGGTGTTAACTCATAAAAATTAAGCTGATAAGAAAATACTTCGCACTGCCTTTCAGGAAAAAAACACAATCATTTTGGTTGTGCTTTATTTTTCTGCCCCTTCTTAAAATTGGGATATGTTTTATTTCTCTGTCCCTTCTGTTTAAAAGCCAAAGTCTTTATTGGAGCAGCCTCTATTTTTTAAATGCCTCTTTAGGTAGATTTGAAATTTCTTCACCGTAATTTCCTTCTTTGGCAGGCTTTCTGCTTGCTGCAGTTTTCTCTCCTTAGTCTATACTGCAGAGTTGAACAGTTGGATCCTTACCTTCCTGAGCTAATTAGGGGAGCTTGCGTGTTCATTAGGTTAAACTAATTGTTCCAAGAGAGCACCCTCTTGATAATGTCACTTTTGTAACCCTTTCATAATGAGAGCATTGTGTTGTGAGAAAGCATGCAGTAAGAAACGATAATTAAAATGGCTTATTTAACTTTCTCATCTGCCTACTGGCTGCTTTATGATGCAGTTTGCTTGGGGTCTTTCATTAAAAAATATCCAGCTACCCTTTTTCTCCCGCAGCTTTTGCCTCTTAGGGGAGATCTGATGTCTGATCTGCTGATTCTTCTGCTTCTTGCCATGAGTAAAAGCATTACAGATTTTCAACTGCTATCCTGAAAAATAAAATCAAGATTTTTGTGGTCCTTGGTTCTTTGTTGTTTTCACTGTTACTGGTCCACGGCCTTTTAAGTTGTTACCTTTTGTTTTTTTTCTGGTTGTAGCCTGTGTTCGCCATGTTTTTTCATCTGTCTTATTTCTTCATTTCCCTTCCTTCTGTTCTTACCATTAAGTCTCTTGTCCTCATGTTCACTTTTCTCTTTTGTCTGCTTCACCTGTGTATTTTCATCCTTGATGTTCTGCCAGTTGCCTCTGTTACCATAGCTGTATGATCTAAGTGTATTATGTAGTGTCAGCCTGACCCCTGCAATACTGCTCCTGCTCTTCTCCCATCAAGTGAGCTATAAATCTTTAACACATGCTTGGAGAGAAAGGAGATACCTGAGACATCCTTATTTTTAGACTGCTGTAAAATATCCTGCTCTTCTTTTGCCAGTTTACTTAATGATAAACATTTGGTAATGCATTTTTAATATCCTTAATTATTTAAAGTATCTAATATATTCTCTTTCTGATTAACTGAAAGATAAATGATACCTTTTTTGATAGATTGCATTAACTATTGAACATCACAGGGCTTTCATCAAGCAATGCTACAGTACCAACAACTCAGGCCATTTCTACATAGTAGGTTATAGTATAATACCTGAATGTTTTTGTCAACGAATAGACCTTTTTGTTTCTGTATTCAGAATCAGTAAAGGAGGTAACCTTACCCAGCACCAAAAAATCTAGGTATCAGCTTGCATAGATAAGAGAGTGTTTTCATGGAACAAAGCAAGGGAAGCAGCTGACCAGTAGAGTGCCAAGCAAAGCTGGAGCAATTCATCTTCCTTGGAAGGCTGTAAAATATTTCCAATAGTACTTGTCTCTGTCACCACTGGGCAAGGGAAAGGGGAAATGGAAAAACATAAGCTTCCCTCTGACATACGATGAGGATGTGACAAGAGGAGGAATACTTATAAAAGGTTCCTGCGGAGTTGGCAGTTGAAACCACCAGCAACCAAAATGAAAGATGATGATGTGCTTTGTGCTTTTGTGTGTGTGTGTGTGTTTGTGTTTTAAAGACCACTGGAGTCACTGGGAAGACTCCAGTGACTCCTGGGGGGTCTAGGTCAGCCACACAGTGTTTTAGGGTGGATTTTTCAGTAAAATGCAAAGTAAATACCCTCTTCTGTAAGGGAGGTCTCAGTCTGATTTTCCCCCAGAGTTGAAGTGCCATGAGGCCAAGGTCAGTGTCTGCTGCAGTGGATATCTCCACCTGCAGTGCCTGGCTGGCAGCTGGCCGAGCTGATCGACAAATGAGACTTTTAACTCCCAACTCCCGGCGGCTGGTTCGGCTGCTTCTCCTGTTTCTGTGGTAACAGCATTTAGATCAGCAAAAATGAGGTAGAATGAACATTTTAAAGCTCACTGATTTTAATGTCTTGTCTTGGTTTTTAGCAGGCCAGTTTCTATGGAAATGACTCCAGAGAGTCATCAGTGTTCTTGTTAATTTTAAGTGTTGATTCCCTTTTCGTTTTGGGGGTGGTGGTGTGTTTTTGACCTTGAATACCATGTAAATCAGTATTGAATACATAAAAACAACATGTAGGCTTCATACCATTTTAATACTTGATCTTATTTGCCCTTTCTTTGCATGAAAAAAGGGAAAGACAGGAAGGGGTCAGCAGCTGAGAATTGGAAGTCTCACCAATTTCATGTGGACTTCCAACAGACCTCAAGTTTCAAGTGGCAATATCCAGAAAACACCTACTTCTTTCCAGTGTGTCTGGATCTAAAACTAAGATAAGCATCAGTTAAGAGACCAGAGAAAATATTTCAGTTATTTTCTACAGTTTTTATTTTGGTTTGAAGAAGGAGAGACTGCTGATTTTTCCCCAGGAGGGAAGCTCTGTTTTAGTAGGTATCAAGAGATGCTTCTTTCAGTGACTGCTTGGGTATGGGTAGTTCTGGTCTCTGTCTTTCTCCTAGACCAGCTAGTGCCTCTTTGCTGAACAGCAGCATGCTGCTTTTCTGCCTACATCCTAGCCTAAGCTTTTCTGGTGATCAGAAATGGCTTTTGTAGTAAGAATTAAGTAATAACGTGCAGATGTGTCTTCTGTTTTCCTGAAGTTCTGGTGGACTGTAGCAAGGACTGTTTTCAATGGAAGCTCTTGCCAGTCGATAAAGCTGTCTCCTTTCTGTAATCCCCATGCTATAAAAAGAGATGGAGTGGGTTGTTTTAATGGTTAATTAAGTGTAACTGTCAACTGATGTGAAATTACAAGGCCTGAAAACTCCTCTTTACAAGTTCCTGTTTCATTTACCATTTTAAATATGCAAGCAAATTCTACTGTTGGGAATTATTTTTAACACATACTGTTTTCCTTTTTATACCTATAATTGTAACAACCCAACATTGTTTTTAAGAAAACATGTATCATTATTGAAATAAATCCTGTTCTCTGAGAGGCAGCCTCAACAATCCATGTCGTGGCATTATTTTTGGTAGTGCTGCAAGATGCTATTTATGGCCTACTGCAGCATCTTTGCTTCCTGATCAATGTGATGTGAATTCACCTGTGTGCCTTGTAAAATGCGTGGTAGGTTTGTTAACAGAAAGATTCATCAGGGAAGTGTAGCATCTTCTAATTGCAACCCCCACTTGGACTTGGAGTCCGGCAGAAATAAGATTACTTTAAAGCTCAGCACTTGTAGGGAATTTTAAACTGGCAGCCTATCTCTGATAAAGCCCTGAAGTTTCAGGGTGCCATCTGGGCTGCCAGCTTCCAGCTTTCTTGTATTATACGGTTACTTAAATAAAAATACATCTTTCAAAAGAAGTTCTCTTTGACTGCTGCCAAATATCTTGCTTTTGTTCATCTAGAAATTTAGTTTGTATTTCATTGCTTCTGATCTGTTGCAGGTTGTTTCATATAGCGCTTCATATAAAGGCATAGAGATCATAGAATTAAAAGTGTTGTGTGTGTGTTTTTTTTTTATCTGTGTTTTGTCCAGTGTATTTAATTATGCAGCAGAACTTTGTAGGCTACTAATGGTCTTACAGCACTAAGGAATCTTTCTGGACTCAAGTTAAACAATTAGGTGCCAGGGAAGCATAATTAAATTTCAAAACCAGCCGTTGCCTATGACTCTGATGGTACTAGAGGGAAACACTGAAATGAGATGTAACCATTGCAGGCTCTATGCCACAGAACGGGGGAAATTATTTTAGATTATGTCTATTTCAGCAGTATAGGACTACCTGCCCAGCAGGTACAGGTTTGTAGGAGAGACCACAAGTGACTTTTGTGCAGCTTTATTTCACGTATGTTGCAACACAGTGAGGGAGCTTCTTTGATGGCAGGCTTCTGTTAGGGGTATGGACTTGCAGTTGTGTGACTGTAAGTCCCTTGCAACACATAGAGCAAAGTCTGTGACTCAGTTTGCACGTTCACAGGCAGGTAAGGTCAAGCACCCTTACAGTTTTGAAACCCTTCACTAAAGACACTAATTACTGTCTGATTCATGCTAGCAAGTTACGACCACCTTCCCAAGTCTTGGAATCATAGAATAGTTGAGTTTGGAGAGGACCTCTAGAGATCACCCAGTTGAATTGCTGCCTGAAACAGGGTCAGCTGGAACAGGCTGCTCAAAGTCCCCTCCAGTGGTCTGATTTACGTGTTTTCTTCTAATGAACTTACTTTTCCCCAAACGTATATTTTCTTTATGCCTACTTGTGCAGATCTGAGACAGAGGAATAGAAAAAAATAGGAGGTATTTCTAGTCCTGAGCGCAAAAAGAGTCTTGATGGCAGCTTTGTTATAGCAAGTCAATTTATGTATCTCTGGTATATCCACTGAAGAACTTTGTGGACAGCAGAGCTGGGCCCACAATAGTCACATGCTTGTTGTTCTGGTTCCAAGTTGTCTTGTCATTGCTAGTATTTTTACACTGTATAAAAATGTATTCAAGTGAGCTGCTGGGGGGACATTGGTGATTTAAGCCAATGCCTTTACCTATGCAGTAAGCTCTAATAACACGTGGTTGAAGTAGCTCCACTGACAAGCAGTAATTCATTAAAGCTGAGCACTTAGTCATGTATCCCAACCTGAATCCAAGCCAGGACATTCAGCAGTTCTGACATTGTGGGCCAGATGCCAGTTTGGGGTTATGTCTGGAGCAGTCACACTGATCTCCAGGCTTGCATGGAGTCACCAGTAATAGAGTAGTTAAGTACAATGGCTCGCGTATGCTCAGCAAGAGTGAAATGTCACTTGGACATCAGGATGAAGTTGTCCCATGAATAGAATATATATATACCATGCTCCTAGAAGCATACCTGGGATCTAAATAATCAGCAACTTCTGTTGTAGCTGCAGGCAGTGTAATTGTTGCTTTCATTAGTTGTGTGCTACTTGTTTTTGTGAGAGATCTGTGGAGGAGGTAGGAATTTGACACTGATGGTATGCCAGGGTAAAAGAATGTCTGCAAAACTTTGCTAGGTGGGAAGTTCTCATAGTAGGGAAGAAGGAACTACATTCTCCATCCATTAAGAGAAGCAGTGGGAAAGCATACACAAGGAAAAGAAATTTATACACTTTCATCTTTTGTTTTCTGCAGATTTCCAGAGCCAAACACAGATTGGTAATAATTTATGTAATGGTAATTCAGACTCTAGAGAATCTTAAAGAAAATCCTCTGCATAAAACTTAGTGGTAAACAAACAGAAGAGAATCTGCTAAGAAGTTTCTTTTTGAACAGATAGCCTAAAGTAGTGTACTGGATCACAAAGAGCAAATGATATACTTGCATTCATTATAGATGTTTTCTGCCAAATGAGACTTGGTTCTAATGGCATGCTGCTGTTGTGAGTGTCAGGACTGCTCTTTACATCACTGCTTGCAAAGATATTTCTTCTTCTGACAACATTTTAAATCTCAACTCTTTTACCCTTGAACATTCAAACTCAATTTTTATGTTCTTGATCCAAATCATGAAAGACTTTGTACAGCTATTACAAGAGACAAAATACAACAGAGATGTGTAATGCTCTCCCCCAAGTGAAGAGCCAGCCACCCATCCTAGAAAATGGAGCTGAGAATTCAGCCTCTGTAGTGCATCTGTTTACAGCATAGAATCGCCAAGCCAAAGTAAGAGGGGGTTGATTGGATCAGGTCTGCTGCTCTTGTTTATAAGCAGTGATTTAGTAATGCTGCAGACTCCTTTCTCTAGAATGTTTGTTTTTCTTCAAGCAGTGCAGTCTGTTAATTTTGGCAAACTGTTTGAATAATAGAAAGTGCCTAAGTGGAATTTCTTCATAATTTCTAATGACTGTATTTGTTCTTATCTTTGAGGTATCATGTAAGACTGAAGGAGTACTGAGTTCTCTTTTTATTTCTGTGCCATCTCCTTCTAGATTTCAGATGCTATAGACCATCTTCAAGAAGCCCTGCAACTGTGCAAAGATGACATGAATTCACTTCATCTACTTGCCCTCCTCTTTTCAGCTCAGAAGCACTATCAGCATGCTCTGGATGTTATCAACATGGCTGTTGCTGAATACCCAGAAAGCTTTAGGTAAGAGTTACTGCCTCGTAAGATACATCCAATCAGGAATGATCTGCTCACTAGCTCTGTTGTTCTCAGTTATGCACAAGGAGCCTATTAAGTCAAGTGTGCTGCAGGTGCACACTTTCCTCCTGGATGTACTGTGAAGCTAAAACATGCTCAGGGTATTCTTTTGACTTTGTCTTCATGGTCTCTCTGTTTTTGAAACTAATCCTTGTGCTTGTTTGCTGTTCTTATATTTGTCTTTCTGTATTGTACTGATGATATTGTCTCCCGTGCATCTCCCTGTAGTTTTTGTATTTCACTTTACATGTGGAGAAATAAATATGAGACAACTATGATGATCTCTGTTTTACAAATAACTATATTTGGTAACTTCCTGGTTAAAAACAAACAAATTTTTCTTGTATTGACCATTGCTTTGATGCTCATCTGTGGCACAATTTACTTCAATAGCACAGCTGAAGAAAAAGATCAGTTGAAAATTACAAGCTGTAATAATGTAGAGCTGAAAGGATGGTTTGCCTGCCTAAGAGCAGGTCTGAATCAGCACAGACTTCTCGGAGCCAAAGGCTTCCACTGTTCTATGTTTGACTCAGACCTTCATCCATCTGAGGGAGGTAAATTGAATTCCATGCAATTTACTGTCATGACCTTTCAAAACAACGAATTTGTCTGTTCTGTACAAAAATTAAAGCTTCTGTAATATTTTCTGGTGACTGCATACTAGCTGAGTTTCCTAGCCAAACTGCAGAAAATCCTGTTGCATTGGTGGAAGACCAACTTCCATTCAGAATTGCCTGTATTTAAATGACATTTTAAACCCATGAACACTGTCTTTAGACAGCCTGCATTCTCAATGGAGAGAGGGAACAGCCTCCACAAGCGTAGTCCAGTAGCTGAGTGGGATATTTTCTGAACCAGAGCAAAGGAAGGTCACAAGTAAGATCAAGGCTGTCTAAATATGAGCTTGAATACTTTAGGAACTTTTAGAACTATGGTGCTATATCAGCATATAATGCTTTCTATTGTAAGCTGTATGTTGCTATTTAAAATAGCTCTGCTGCCTTTGTTTTTGGGGTTAGTTACTTTGTGTACGTGAGGAGCTAAGACTGTCAGTGCACATCTTTGAGAATGAAGTGAAAATTAGAAATGGAAAAGCTCTTAAAATGATGCCAACATCTCTTTTCAGAGTGTGAGCATAGGTGTAACTGAAGCAGGAAATAGCCCAGTGGGTGCTAAATTGTATTTTAGCATTTGAAAGTAGGAAAGACAGTTAAAAAACCCTCTTACAGTCCAAGGTCACATTGTGCAGTCAAGGGTTAGATGTTCATTGAGGACTGCAGACACTGAAAGATTCATAAGACAGAGGTGGCTGAGGAAGAAGAGGTGATATATGTCAGGAAAAGAGTATTTACTATGTCCAGTTGACCAGCTGCTCCATCAAATCCTATATCTTTCCTCCAGCACTTATGATAATTTATGTTTCAGTGGAGGACAAAACACAGAAAACATGGTATGCAAAGTACTTGGAGGATTACTGGGTTGGTTGCCTTTGTGCTGTCTGGTAATCTGATTTCCCCAAAACTGAAAAGAGTATTATCTCTTATGCTTCTATCAATGCCAATCCTCATGTGCAGAGAGACCTTGCCAAGAAATAACAAAATAGACTGTTTTCGATAGAAACAATTAATATTGGTAGTGAAGCCACAGGTCCATGCTTACTCCTAAACACAGACTAGCTAAAGTGTGTGCCCTTGGAAGAGCCCCTCTTTGCTCCTTTTGTGCACAGTGGTGCGTGACACAATTGGCAGTGAGACTCATTCACAGATACACACCAGTGCAGGAATAGGGGCTGGCTTCTTGCCTCTGCTACTGTGACTACCACCTCTCTGTATGGGTCTTTATCTAAACCAGCCAGCAAATAACTCATGATTGAGGAAACAGAGAAAGAATATAGATTTGCAAGGCAAAAAAAAAATTAAAAAAAAAAAGAAAAGAAAAAAGTGTTTCTGAAAAAAAGAAGGGCAATCCAACGAGGAAGGGAAAAACAAGGAGAGTAACAGACTACATCTATAGTTTGTAACAAATTTGAAACCATTTCAGGCTTTCTAGTACAGTTAATGCTAGAAGGGCTTTACTGCTTTGTAAAATCTCTTTGAAAGAAGTAAGACCTGATGCTATTGTGTATCTCCAGTTGTTACTGCCTTGTAGAAAAAGGCTAATAAATTTTACTACTGTATAGAATGACTACAAGATGTTTCATGTAAATAGTGTAGGCAAGTTCAACTGCATGATTTAAAAGCTGTATTTAAAAGTGGTTGATTATTTTTCCCAATTCACATTTATATGAACCAGGCTACTGTGTAATGTGGTGCCTGGGGGCTCCCTTCCTAATGACAACTCTTTTTGGAAATAGAGTTTGATGGCATGTATCAAGATGATGAAAGATGCATTAAGGGACCTTAGGGCTCTGTAGATGGCAAAAACCCCAGAAACATTACCTAGATGTATATCCTAAATAAAAGAAAGCATACTATGTAAAAAATTAAGGGCTAGCTGGCCCAAACAACAGACATTTCATACTGTTTCATTGGTCTCTGTGTGTAATTAAGATGTTTGGGTTTATATCAAATTATTTTGGGGTTTGTATTAAATTCTTTCATTACAAATTTTACAGAAGAATTTGTTCAGGATAGTTGACATGGTTAGCTAGTGGCTGAAGCAGTTAGAAAAAATATACTGCATTGCTCAGCTAACACACAACATCCTTTGGCATGGACCTCATAATACTGGCCTAGATATGTCTGAAAGTGTCCCTTGTTCATGTGTTTAAACTTAAACATTTACTTCACATTTCAGAGGTTTATGTGGTGCATAGGGAGGAGGGATGCTAAACCTAGGCACTGAATACAGAGAGATGCAGTGTTTTGGATTGAGCTGATGGAGAGCTGATTATCCAAAAGGCACAAAACAAACTTGGCAAGATCACTTCTTGAAAGGTGGCATATATAGTAACAAATCCATTACATTACAGTCAGTGAACGACTGAATTTGAACACATGAATGTACTGTCAAGCAGTGACAAAGGAAGACTGCATAAAGGAAGAATAATGAGAGCTAGGTGCATTGGACATATTGCAAGCTGGACTGAACTGGAAGAAATACACTGCCTTGCTGTGACTATAAAAGATAGAAATAATAGCAGCCTTTACATGGAAGGTATCATCTGAAGAATTGCTGACACCCATGGGGGGAGGACTACCCAGGATAAAACTTAATGTTTTTACATCCTGTCAATGATAGTATGCTTTTATAAGCAGTTAATGAATGCAGTACCAACAGTTGGTTTTGGTATGTATTTCAAAGCCCTGTCTTCAGCCTGTTTGGGTGAGAAGATAGCATTAGGTGTCTCACCTCCAGGTCAGTATTGCTAATCATAAGCCTTCCATAAGATGGATTCCTTCAATTTTTTTCCAGCCCAAATCCAGCCTTTTGGTCAGTGTTCTTCCTTAGTCTGGCAGTGATTACTTCCGCAGGCTTGTCTCAGGGAAGAAATAATATTAGTGAGCACCCCTCTTGCCCTCCAGGAGATCTTCTTAAAATAATTCATTGTTTATTTAGAAAGAATTTCCCTTTTTAAAGCCTGTATGCACACCTCACAGTGTTCCAGGCAGAAGTCCCATGAGTCTGGCAGCCTGCAAAACCCACCAAAGTGCCTGTCTAACGTGGTCCTTTATCTTCAGCTATTTCCTCCTTCCGGTTTTGCTTGTGTAAAAGTGACTTTGCCTTCCTGGCTCATCCATTCTTCCAGAGACTGTTTTGTTCTGTGGTCATCTTTTAGCTCTAATTGGTTAGCTTCCAACACTGGAAAAAAATTCATGTCTGTATGAAGCTTAAAGTTGGAAATAGGATATCAATTTCATGGATACTCCTATTGCTCCCAGACAGCTTATCAAAACTATTCTGTTGTTCACCAGCTAGATTGCTGCTCCTGGATGGCTCACTATTAAGATAGATCAATACAATCCTCTGGGATAACGTGCAGCATGTTCTAATTGCTGTCCAGTGTGAATGGTGAATGTTTTGTTAAATGATCACATCTTTATATCTGTAGCAGTTCTGCATATTGCACAGGAGTCATAACTCTCTTAAATGAACAGCTGCTAATATTCCTTGTCTTTCTAAACTGTAAGTCACTCTTCTGTTGCTTTCAGAGTCTCAAAACTAGTTATAAAGAGCAATAACAGAAAACTTTTGGTAAGCACTGCTGTTCTGCACATAAAGACTCAAAAAAAAACAGGTGGGTTGGTGTTTTGGAGCAACATAGTTGTCAAATGCAGGTGCTTTTGTTCTGCAAAGATATTTGCTATCAGAAAAGTAATTACTGTAAATGTAGTGCAGAAAAAGCTCAGAAGGCCAAGAAATATTAAATGTGTATCCTGGAGACTGTCTGTAAAAAAGGAAGTTAATTTCTCATGGGGAATTGTGTGTGTTGTCTTGGTGTTGGTATTGTTTTAGCAGAAATGTTTTTTTGCTATAGCCAGCCCTCAAAATACAAAGTCCACTTCTAGATTAGACGTGGTTTACTGACAGAAAATGTCCTTGACTTCATCACTTCTACATTAATTTCATTAAGGACATATGAAGTAGTCATCTGGCAAGATTTATTTGTCATAGTCTGGTGCAAACTTACTGTGGGGAGAGCTATTCTGTGGTGTATAAGCAATGTCATTTACCAGGTGCTTCCACTCACCTCAAAAAAAAAAAAACAAAACCCTGATGTAAAATAAGGATCTCAAAATGCTTGATTAAACTGGCATTTCCAGTTTGAATTCTTTTTCTATTGCTTGTCAGGCTCTTTCTTGTATGTGGAAAATAAACAACTTGTGGTTTCTTGGAGCCATATCTTTATGGGCATTAGTAGAGTAGTGCAGTATTGTTGACAGCAGTAAAGTAGAACTGTCTTCTTACCAATAATCTTCATGGCTAGTCTCCACTATAATTCTTGTATCAAGATAGTTGTACCTTCTACCTCACCCCCAGGTAATACACTTGCACGTGCCATAGAACGGTTTTACCATTTTTCCCACAGAAGTGGTGGTGGCCTCTCCTGGCTTTAGAGGTATGGCTTTAGAGAATCAAATCAGCCCATTTATATGATTTAAGTTCATCATTAGGCAAAGAGGCAAGGAAGCCTGGTACAACTTGTGAGCAGACTTGGTGATAGAACAGCTTGTTAAAATTCTCAGAATATTGTTTTGTTTGAATTCCTCAAGGGTGTTAAATATGAGGATCTAAAGCAGGGATAGATTAATGTTTTGGCTGTAGCATTTGACCATGCTAGACAACTTCTGTAAATAGGATATTCAAAACTTGTAAGCGTGGAGCTTTTGTAAGCTGACTTCTTGTAGTGGTGTGTCCACACTCTGGCTGCTGAGAGTGAACCAAAAATTATCTTCTTTCTTTATTGACACCCCAGACAATAATACAAAGTAATAAAAAATAGAAGTATGTGCTTGAGTGATGTGGCAGTACTGTGCTACAAGAATATGAAATGTGCTAGGCATCTGTGATTCACTTAAGCAAGCGGGATGTAGAGTTAGAGGGGTTGAGTTGGGTTTTTTTACTGTAGTAACCACAAATGTTTGCTTCTCTTGGTGTGTTATGATTCCTTGTTGTTTTTATAAAACTAATCTAAAAACCCTTGATGAAATATTGCAATAATCAGAACTATACTCTGTGAATCTAGTAATGATACTGAGTATTTGTATGCCAAATATATAAAGGGAAAGCTTTAAGGTAATCTTCTGTCACTTATTAAACATAACACAGATTCTTAAAGGTAAAAAACTCCTTGAAAATAGAAATCTTTGAGTGTTTTTTTCTGGTTAGGATTTATTTCCCTGCTTTTAGCTCTTTATGTTTTTTCTTTTCTTCGTTCTCCTACTCCCTGCCCCCAATATGATGAAGAAACAAAATAAATTCTTGAGTTACAGTATCTAAGATTGGATTCCTATTTTGGCAGGTTCAAACTGACATATGCATGCTTTTCTAAGGGTCACAGTCTGATCTAAGACAATAATTCAGTAGATGAGCGTGATAGCCCTCGATCTACCAGCTTAGTGCAGCGGGAAGGAATGTCCCCTAGCTGGTTCATGTCTGTTTGTGCCAGGAATGGATTTGTGTTAGTGTACATATCAATCCGTCTTAAAATTAAGGCTTGGATTCAGGGGTGCCTGGGAAGAATTCCATTCCCTCATAGCGCAGAGTTCAGGATATGATTAAAAGGAGTTAAACAGAGCTTAAATAGGAGCCTACTGCAGACTTACTTTCTTTGTATCGTATGAAAAGAAGGAACAGCTACATGGTTTTCCAGCCTTAGCAGCAATGGTTCAAATCTTTCTTCTGGATGAAAAGGCAATTTTATTTCATAATAACTCTTTTTTCCCCTACTGCCTGAGTAAATGTCTACTGCCTCCATACATTTAAGACCTTTATAGTGAGCAGCAGTGCTTCTAGATGTTTGTTTTGGTGTTGGAGAGGTAACACTAGTTATGCAAATGCATAGGCTTCACTTCAGAAATTTAGGAATAAATTCCAAAATGCAGGAATAGCATGGCTAATTTGAGTTACCAGCCACAGCTTCTGTTCTTCAGAACTCTGTATATCTGCTATAACAATGAGTTGATCCCCCAAACACTCACTTCTTCCCTGCTACATGCCATTTTCTTTTGAACAGCTTCAATGTGTTCTGCTTTATATTCAAAGGAAGTGTTTAGGAGCCCTGACTATCTATGCTGAGTGCCAGAACATACTGAAAAATAGCATGTGTGTATTATCTGGGCAACAAAGTCAAGTTATCAGTAGGAACTTTGTGAATGGGAGTTTAGCTGTAGTACATGCATGTAGAAGTTATCAAAGGTGAGGAGGGACTTAGTGATTGAGATCCCTGTGTTTCTGCCAGGCAGTTTTGTGAACTCCAGGGGTAGACCTGTGTCGTGGAGATCAGGAGGGGGACCTAAGGATGCTTGCTGCCTGGAAATCAAAAAGAGAACCAAGGGAGAAAGGTGGTGTTGCTGTGGGAAGCCTAGCTCTAAACTTTCCCTTCCTGCTGTGGGAAAAAAATTTCCTTTCCCCACATGTATACAGCAGGTTCAATAGAGTGCCATCTTTTATTAGCAGCTTCGGACATTGGCTCTGCTGGAAAACATGGTTAGAATCTTTGTGAACTGAAATCCTTTGAGGTGCTTTTATATGGATAAAGGAAGGAAACAAATTGCCCTGCTTGTCTGTTTTTTATCTCTTTACATCTAGTGGAGGTGAAGGCTGTGGAAGGTCCGCTGTCAAACATACAAATCCATTAATCTGAAATTGTTTCCTGAGTCTCTCAGAAGCTGATCACTAGAGAAATAGGGGGAAATAGTTTCTGGATTTTCTGAGACCCTTAAAAAAACTTCAAAATCAAGGGTGATTAAGAGTCTCATTTTTTGGAGGGGGAATTGATTTTTGAGAATATCAGCTTTATTAGGATTCACTGAGAATTACAGTTGATAATCATTTATGGAAAACACAGATCCGGAAATATGGAGAGGCATCGATGTTCAGACTTGAGTAACTTCTACTGTAAGGTCCTAGGAATGTTTATTTATCTAATGAGAATAGCACAAAATGTTTTGATTTGTGTTATTTTCTTCAAAAAGAAGAGGGAGGGGAATTGATTCAGATGTTCTGAAGAACTCACCAGGAAACAGAAGCCAAGTGTGGTAATTTTTCAACCACAAATGTGGTTTTCACTTTCTGAAAACAGGAAAAGTCTTTGCTCTTCACTTTCTTAGAAATACTAGTTATAATTGTGTCTTAGATGGTAAGTCAGCTTCTGTTGCCATTGTCATTAATGTCTGCAGAACCAGGTATATCATCAGGCACAGTCATACTATTTGGTATTACTCAGTATTCATGTTACTTAATATTTTAGTATCAGTAAAGGAAAGATAATGATAAATTATCATTATCATGGAGATGTTATCATGGAGAGAGAGACGGTAACATTGAAGTTCTGTTACCAACGTGTCTTTGAAAATATCCTGACATATTTCTTAATATGCTAACATTTTTACAACACAAAACAGATATGAATCATTTTATTCTCCTTTATTCAATTTTACCTCGACTTGAAGCTTTTTGTTATGTATATACCTCAGCAGTAAGTTTGTCATAAAGGCTGTATTTTAGAAGGAAAGGGGAACAGGAGGATGGAGAGTTAAGTGGTCTGTTCGAGTCCCACAGTCATGAGCAAGAGTTTTTTCTACATACACCAACAGAAAATGCAACCCAGAATGATGTAAGTATGACACAGAATTGTGTTTCTGGGTGCTGTGGTTGGACATGTGAACTGCTGGAAATAAATGCAGTAACCTCTATTCCATATGTCTCTATCAGCTGGAAAAGTGGCAGAAGGCTGATAACCAGCAACTGAAATGAAGTTCATTACAGTAAGCAGTTGAACTGAAATTCATAGTGAAGAGACTCCTGGGCAACTTTTTGGTATTATTTGTTTTATTTTATCTTTTTCCTTGAATCTGACCTTGAATGACTTGAGATTATTCTTTAGTTTTTCTTGTATTTTCTCAGGACTCGGTCAGTGTGTTTCTCTTGTTGGTAGGTTATGAGTACAGTGGGGTCTGAACCCAGCTAAGAGTATACATGTCACTGCAGTCTCTGTAGTAAAGATGGGCAGTTGGCAGGGGAGCCACAAGGAGCTGTGCTACTGGATGAAGGTGGAAGCCCTGCTTCCCACCCAATAAGTTTCATCAACCAGTCATTTTGTATGATTCTTCAAAATGCAGGCACTTGTATTAGGAGAAAAAGGGAAAAACTTTTGCTTGGCTTTCAGTAATGTTTAAGTGTGCAATATAGCCAAGTAGGAATGACATAACTCAACATGAAACAAAAGAATACGATATAGGTGTGTGGATAATTTTTAGACTCTTCTCCAGCCCTGCCCCGACCACTGCAACAGAAGTGCTTTGAGAGGCCAACATGACGTGGCCTTGCAAAATGGCACTTGAGGAGAAGGATGTGCAGCATCTCCCACCCCCAGGTGCATGTACCTGCAGCTGTGGTCCCACCACGAGGATTGGTGCTCCCTGCCAGATAAGAATGCACAATTGTTAGGTGTGGGCTGCTAGACCATCCTCACCAGTAGTGAGAAACAGCTGGTGCACACAAGGGAGCACCAGTTGCAAATGATTGTGTCTACCCTGCCAGGGTTACTCTACAGAGACGTGACAGGGCTGTCTTCAGCCCAGCTCCTTGGGCTGCTACTAACAGAGTCTCCATAGGGACGTGGATCTGTGTGGGCGAAGTGCCCAGCTGTTTGTGCTTGCACCCCTGAGCCTTGTGGGACCCAGGGGCTGCCTTGAACCAGGCAGCAGCAATTCAGCTGGGCATCAGTGAGCCCAAATGTATCCACCTGCAGCAACTGCCAGCAAGGCAGACAAAGCATCTGTGGTAATTAGCACTACTTAGCAGTCAAGGACTCTGAGAGTAAAAGGGTCAGAGATTTTCCTGGCCTACACAGAGCAGTCTCCAAGGTTTACACATCCCATGTACTGTGTTCAAACAAAGCTACCAGTAATGTGCACCTTGGGAAGGCACGGGTAGGTGGCATGGAACCAGTGTTCATTTGGGGTAGTTCACATTGCTGTAATCCAGCTGTACTGATCTCACCCCAGGAGGATTTTTTAATCTACATGGGATTGCTTTAATCTGTGCTCTTGCTACATCCTGAGAAGGAATGACTCCTGAGAGGGAGAGCACAGAAACTTCCTCTGCCATTGAGCCACCACTATAGGGCTGTTTTGTGAAGAGGTTTGTTCAGAGCTGTGCATAGTACATTGCGAGTTTATTATTTGGAAGGGTTTATGGTTTGTTTGGGTTTTTTTGCATCCAAAGTTCTTGTGTGAATTAATGCTTTTTGGTACACAATTACATTTTGAAGTCAGGATACATATACTAAATTATCTTTCAATAGAAAATGTTCTTCTGAAACTAAACTGGATGGTATATTTTCTTGTTTACTGCTCTACTGTTAAAGCAGATGGAAATGTCAGGAGTCTCCTTTGTTGCCGGGGGTATAAACTGTCTTCTATCTTAATCAGGAGGCTGCACATTGTCAGTCTGGAAATGCCAACTGGAAAAACATTTTTGTTCTTCAAGTCCACTATTAAAAAAAAAAAGCAATATATATGCATTCTTTGGAGCTTTCACATCTGATGATTTTCAAATATAATAGGGATTGAAGCCTGCTCTACCAGCAACTCTGGGATTATGTTGCTTCTTTCTCAGTGGCAACCAGCAATTGCCTCTTGCGTCACTGGCCACCTGCAAATGTCCAAATTTGCATAGCAGAAGCATAGTCCTCCTTGATGATCTTGATGGTCTTTCCCAACCTCTCTGATTCTATTATT
Source organism: Pyrocephalus nanus (assembly GCA_038380795.1). Taxonomy (NCBI): domain Eukaryota; kingdom Metazoa; phylum Chordata; class Aves; order Passeriformes; family Tyrannidae; genus Pyrocephalus; species Pyrocephalus nanus. The sequence goes on along the minus strand of CM076260.1, from coordinate 87,742,621 downwards.
CTATGAAAATGTCTATGGGGAAGTGGAAGGGAGATCTAGCAGGATAGTGATGTTCAAGTGTGTGTCGTGCACTATCTGTGGTTTTGCAGGGCAGAAAAACTTGCATTTGAAAGCCTGTTGTCTTTGGTGTTATTTCCCTTCTCTGCACACCCCTAGACAGGCTTTGTTTTGCAGACATATTTTATCCTACATATGTGAGATTGCTTTTGAGCAAAGCCCCGGTACATTTTTTGCAATTTAAAAAAACACAAAGAACTTTGCAGAAGCAAGATGCACATGAATCAAACTTTCCCTGTTTTAGAAGAATGGACTGATATATAGAGAAAAGAAGACAGCAAAGCAAGCTTGATTTAAGACTTAGTCTTTCAGTTAATATTTAGGGGGATGTAGAAACAAACATCTTAAACTTCTGCAATGTTAGTGGATTATTTAAGCTCTATGATGATACTGTGAAAGACAGCATCTAAATAATCTGCTGCAGGGGGATTTTACTCAGCAGCTGTGATGGCAACACTGGAAAGTGTGTAGAGAATGCTAGTACGGATTTTTTGATGTTCTAGATGTTCAGTGTAGTCTTAAAATAATAAAATAACTTCTTCAGGTGCCTTGCTGTCTCCAAACATGTCTAGTCCTTGCAATTTTGTTTTCATCGGATGTTCAGTAGTTATTAATTTAGACTTCACTAATTTCTCCACTTCAATCTCCTGAAAACTTCTGATCCAAAAGCTTTATTTTAGTGCAATAGGGCAATATCTACTGATCTCATCTAATTGGCCTCTGCACATGGCAGAGCCAGTGTCTCATTTTGTACGGTATAGCAACATGCACCCTGAACCTGGGATTTCTGGGCATAAGCAATACCGTAGCTGAACAACAATTTATTTTTTTTTTTCTAACACAGTCTAAGCAAGAGGACAGTGTAAAGTTGCAGTGCCACGAAAAGCTAGAAGCAGCACTCACAAATTATATATTCCAGCAGGTATTCATTATTTGCCTACATAGACTAGGACATTAGTCTGGGATTAGTTGCCTGACTTGCAAGAGGCAGGAATCATGGTTTAAGATGTCACTGTGAGCACTTGTTATTACAGGGAAGAAGCGATGAAGCAATTCTCTTTCTAAACAGCACCTTAAGGAAATCATGTTTCTTATGCCTCAGGGTAGGGCAGATTTGCTCTTAAGCACTTAGGAGGCAGTAATAAGCTATAAGGCTGGTTGCAAATAATGTCACATGTGTTGCTCAGTCATTAAGAGCAAAGCCCTATAGAGGTTCTCACAAATGAATGAATAAATTCTAAATGCTTTCTCTGATGTGTGAACTCTGAAATTAACACCACTGAGTTTTGCACACTAAGAATAGTACAGGGTGTCAGCACCAAGGGTGGAAGGGAAAGAGAAGATACCCTTTGGGTTTCCATAGCATTCAAATTGCTTAAAGCTTAAACTATGTAGCATAAATGGCTACAGCTGCCATTTCAGAAGTTAACTAAATAGTGCTCTAGTAGAAATATCCCTGGTCATTGGCTTGACCCAAACCTTGAGCAATGCTTACAGCAAGAAAACAAGTGTAGAAGCGGATGTATTTTCTGACCTCGATACTTATTAATTGCTTGTTGTCATTTGTGAGCAGGTTCTGTGTGGGCTGTTGGCCTTTTAAGAAAAAGCTTAGTGTCTAGATTTCCGTCTGAAGAGAAGGAAATCCATACTCTTTTCTCCTACCGAAGTAGGGGGAAAAAACACAGCTGAGAATGGTGCAGATGGCCTGAAGCAAACTGGTGCATTGTACTGGAGTATCAGCATCAGATGACTACCTTAAAAAGTGGGATTCTGTCATCTCCCTGATTTCACTGGGGATCTCATAAGCTGCTTTTCCAAGATTATCCATAATAGCAGTTTGTCTGGTTGAAAATATCCCCCAGAAGAACAAGAAAAAAATTAAGTGAAACCAGAATATATTAAAGGCCAAGGAAGAGAGTATATTCATTTTTTTTTTATTATTGATGTTAAATTTCATCAAACTAAGCAGATAAAAATATAATGAAGCAAAAACATTGCAGTGCTGCAGGATACGTGTTTTCTACACAGTGCTCTGACTGACTACAAGCATTTTTTCCCATCAAATTCAATGGCCTGTCAGCAAATTTTATTAAGGTTGATTGCCAGTTTCTCTTGTACCTCACAGCCACTGCTAAGAGCATAATTCTCTAGGGAGGAAGTCACTGCTCCCCTTGCTCATTGCTCTGTCCATCTAAATTCCTTCACAGTTGTAGTGTGTATTGTGAATGATGTGGATTATGTTTTCAGCACTTTAATAGTGCCATTAAACTGTTGCTCAAGAGCACGCCCTACTCGGTCTGAAAGCATTTTGAGTTTGCACTTGGAATAGACTTTGCAAGTGGGACTGAGCACAGAGCTGGTACTTTCTGAAGTTTAAGGCTGCAGTTGTGTTGAGGTTTTATGTAACAAATACTTCGTGCCTTAGTCAGGGCCACTTGTAGTGACAGTAACTATAGTAACAAAACAAAGTTTCTAGCTAATGAAGGAGTATTGCCAGTGAGCAGGACATCAGTCTCTGATCCAGCCCCTGAAATATGCTTATTTATCAGTTTTGTGAGCAGTGCTTTTTTAATAGCTACTACTATATTTTCAGAGCTATTTAGAAATTTTCATTTGTTTGCTTTTATGGGTTTTTTTTCTTTTTCCTGAAACCTGTGGAGGGACTTGCTCCTTTTGCCTTCAAATGGAAATGTTCTAATTATATTTCTGCTTTTTTAACTTGTTTTTCTAAAGAAATGGGGATTATGCAGTTGGGCTTTTTATACCTTGAGCACTTTTGAAAATGCTGCCTGATTTAAAAGAAGTTTTGACACTGTGTTAGAAGTCCTGAAGATAAGTTTCTACAAGTTTTCTAAAAGCAGCCTGCTGAGTCAGGGCTGGAGGGGGCAGGCAGAGAGAGCTGAGCCATGTGGTGCTGGGTTGGCAGCTGCCAGCAGGATAAGGGAGCACTTGCGCAGTGGGTGCACCACACGGGGATAGGGCAGCAGCACTGCCATGAGGGTGGTGGCTCTGGGAGAAGGGATGGCTGGGGGGAACAGAGACAGATTGCAGTGGGGGACAGGTGCAGAGGATGCAAATCTGTAGGAAGTTGCATACCAACCTGGGAAGGGACAGTTTGTGGCGTTAAAGTGAAGAGTACACAAACACATGCTGTTTGTTTCTGTGTCTTACATGCTCATTTGCATGGGTAACAAGTGATAGCAGAATGAGTAAGGTAATGAGTGATGCTGCAAATCGTAATCAGAACAGCCTAACAAAACCTGCGTGTGTGGGAAATGTGGTAAAAAGCTGGGGTCTCACCATGGCCCACAGGAATCCACCTTCTTTGGAAACGAAGGAATTGCACTTCTTAGGTTTTTACAGAAATTCTAACTTCAAAGTACAGTCTGGTTAAATAACAGCAGAAAGAATTATTATTCTATTAAGAAAAAGGTCTTTTAAAACTTCATTGGAGAGCTTTCGTGCTGCTAAACTGGTGTTTTATGAGGAGCAGGAAGACATTTTTAAAGGAAGCGTGACATTTGCTGAAGCAAGCTGAAAGCACAGGAATGGCCCCAAAACTGTGACTGCGTTTGGACAGTCTGTGTGAGTTTCCTTATCCTGGCTTCATTTTAAAAAAAGTGCTGTTTTCTTGAACTGATCCCTGACCTTCTCTTCTATTGTCTGTGAATAATTGTCTTTTCTAAAGTTGAGTGGCTTTCCGTTTAATGTGAGACGCAAATTCACATTATGAGCCTCCAATAAAATTAAATTTGTTACTGCATTGCATTTCCTCTTTCAAGCAACAGCTTCTTGCTCCTACTAATTCTCTAGCCATTTGGTGGCAGAGTATTTGAAGCACCAGACAAGGAAAGGGAGGAGTGGAAAATGAAAGGGAAAAGAGAGTAAGAGAAAGCAAAAAATCCTTTCTTATGAGTTGAAGGAAGGCAGAAAAATCCATCTGACTCTTTTATGTAGTTTTATGGGCCTGTTCCTGTAAATCAGAAGATTGAGTAATTCACCTCTTCTGCATAGTGAGAGGCTGTTTTTCCACCAGCAGACAGGAAGCAAAAAGCTGTTCTTGTGCAAAAGCATGTTTCCTAGATGGTTCATAACTGTAGTAAACCATTTTAGCTCCCAGCTCCTTGCAATGATATTCTTTTTGAATTTCGCAGCAACTCTGTGATGCGTCAAACATTTTGTAAAAATGTGATTTTGTAATCACTTTGTATATTGGTGAAATGCAGCTCTGATTGGGGAAGAGTAGAACAGCTCTTTAACAGGGACTAACAACAGTATGTACCAGATTAGGCTGTGAAGTTGGGAAGCACAATCTGCCAGTAAGTTGATGAGATAGTTGTAGAGAGGCAGAATGCAAAGAACAGAGCCGAGTTTTACCATATCATAAGAGCTAAAGACTGTGTGAAAAATGTGATTTAGGCTCCTTAATATCTTCAGTTAATTAAAATTCGGGTTTACATTTCATTTAAAATACGTTAGTGATCCTAACAAGGTACAGGACAGGTATTAAAATGTTTGAATCTTAAGAGGACAAATGTAATCTTAAAAGCCCCAAATAAAACCAATTTACTTCAAAGTGTTAAGAAAAGCTGGCCATGTATAAATGAATTCACCTCTTTCATTTGATGATTAGAAAGGTGGTTTTTTTTGGTTTTTTTTTACTTCCCCTAAATCAGCTACAGCACTAAATTCCATAATAGAACATTCTAAAATTAGTAGAACTGGCTGGGTTTTCTATCTTTGCTGCACCGTTCTGGTTAGGGTTATTAATGAAGAACTTAGCTTTTGCCTTTCTATCTGTTTTAATAAATTAATTATAGGATGAGTTAATGTAGGCAGGAAGTTTCAGGCTTCATTCTACTGTGTTGTTTTTCCAGGAGCATTTAACTTTGTATTACAGAGCAGCTGTAAGAGTACAGCAGTTTCTGCATGGTGTCTCCTGCATAACTGTGTTCATGATCTGCGGTCCACAAACTAATGCTTGGGGATGGGACAGGTTCATCCCTTAGATTTTTCTAGAACAAACTTTCCAAAGCTGTAGATCACAGTTCCCTACAGGATGGTGGTGGTGTTCAACACAGACAGCAATAGAACAGTTGACATAACTCCATTCCATGGATACAGGGACCTAAGATGCTACTGTAATCAATGCTTTTAGGGTTGTCCCTGCCTTCTTCTGCCAGTCTGCCATGCTCATAAAAATGTAGTCAAAAGTGCTTTGGGGTCAGTGCTCCAGAATTTAAGAAATGTCTGAGGACCCATGTGGAGACAAAATTTAGAGCAGTTACAGTATTTTTTCCACTCTTGTAATTTAGGTTTGCTTCCTGAGTAGCAATAATAAACCGTGGAATGACTCATTTGACAAGGTAAGTTGCAGTTTAATTTTTATTTATGGCAGCAGAAGAAAAATTTGACAAGTGGATGTGTCCTGCCCATGGGAGAGGAAGGGATGAGTCCAGTGCCCTGCCTGTCTTTTCCCAATTACACAAGGAGTCTCACAGTTGTGTAGTTCAGTCAGGGAGGGCTGATACTGCTCTGCAGATGCTGCCCACAGTGAAACATGGTGCCTTCAGCTGAGATGAAGCAGTTTGCCGTAGTGTAGAGCTGTACCAAGCCACACTAGGATACCCTGTCAGTGTGGCTAGCTGATGTAACAAGAGGGAACACACAGCTTACACGGAGGTGAAATGTTTCAGTGGATTAATTAATTTCCCAAGATGGTCTTTTCTGGGTTAACTCCTATAGAACTGTATTACAGAGCAAACCAAGTAGATGATGTGTTCTGCTGCTTAGTGTCTCATGGTTGTTTTTATGGACTTGGGCATTTATGTGCTGTGGTGGTTGTGATGCCGTGGCTTTTGTCAGTAGTATTTTTGTACATGAGGCTTCAGTTGTCCATTGGTTGTATTGCTGAATATAAATACCAGAATTTGTATCCATTGGAAACAGCAAACTGCTCAGAAGAGATGACAGTCTGAAGTACATAGATCTGCAGGGTGTACTGAAGCAGACTTCAGCAGATTTGAGTGAATCAAGCACATTACCTTTTTATTTAGTTTTCCATGGAGAAGTGAAACTGTCAGGGTAGCTGGAATCACATGAAAAAATCTGCATTGAGGCTGACTGAATGGCAAGTATTACATGAAAAATAAATTTGTACCTGGAGAGACCTGACAGATAGAGCTGCAATCTTGGCATAGAATGAGAGGAGAAAGGGATTGGGGAAAATTTAATGGAAAGGCCTGTATCTGTATCAAATTTGCCAAATGTAGCTACTGTAGAACCTCATTATAAATAAAGAACAAAGTGGAAGAAAAACATACGGGGAAAAAAAAAATCAGTCATGCCATATGCAATCACAAATCTGATCATTAGGAATCTGTCAGCTTCCAGCAGAGCTGATGTTTCTCCAAATTAATTCCTTCTCTGTCTTATTTATGCTAAAACTGTACTGCAACTCACATGTCTCTGCTTTAACTAAAGTCTCTAGGGCTTCCTTGAAGAAGATGCCCAAGAAGTTTATTGACTGAATACTCTCTACAGGAGTTGACCTCAAGGATGTGATTCGTGGTATTGTTTAGTCAGCATGTTGGATTTTATGTTGCCATTTCTGTTGGAGAGAATCATTCATGCAAGCTGATGCAGGATTACCTTAACCTCTGGGTAGGAAACACTACAGTTATCCCGAGTAAGGATATAGTTGCGCTGTCCTGGAATTGCACAAGTGAGATACTTGTACGTGCCTCCTGAGGCAGGGTAGCACTAAGTTGTCCCAGCTCTTTATGTCAGCCACTAACTTTCTCTTCTCTGTAGGTTCATTTCCTGGGTAGCCACACAGAGCAACTCATGGCTGAATCAAAACCACAAGTTACTTGTGTGAAAGCTTTAATTCACTGCTGTAGCTTTGAGAAGCTTCCTCATTCAGTCAGGATCCCTACCCAACCTTCATACATTTGTCTTCAAACACCCTTTTGTATGGCTGATGGACTTTATACTTTCACATGCTCTTGCTCTTCCTTTGCAGCAGTTCTAATTTTAGCCTAATTCTGGCCTGTGACTTGATAAACACCTGCAAAGTGCTCTCATTGCCATTCAGATTGGTATGTGTATATACTGAGGCTTTCATAGCCAGTCTCTCCATTTCTCTTCTGCTTGGAGTCATCTTGTGCTGAAGACTAATGAACAGGGTAATTATTTGAAAAAAGATTGCAGCTCTGAATCTTTTCCACTAAGGGTGAAGGAAGCTATTACTTCATCATATATTAAATGACACATGGTAATTTTAAACACCTTCTGGATTTCTAATGAATTAAATCAAATCTGTTCAAGAGCAAAGAACACTGATTTTTATCTGTGTGTTTCAAGAGTTTTTAAGCCAGTTTCTTTACGACAGGATTTAGTTTATGCTACCTACAGTCAAGGAAATAAAAAAAAAAAGTCGACTCTCCCATGCATGTATCCTGGTGTTGGGAGTCTGTTTCAGAATGTCAGATTTCAGGTGTGTGCTGTGTATTTGAACCATGCTTCCTCTGGATGTCATTCCCTGAGGGAATTAATTATGGTAGGATATATCACATACATAATGACAGGCTCTCTTAAGCTTTCCGGAGGCAAAACTACCAATCAGGTCAAGCAGAGAGCCTGAGCACTTTCATTTGCCTTGGAGTACATAGTTCTGCACAGTGGCTTTGGATATTCTTTCAGTAAGGGATTTAAGGAGAAGTGTGGACATCGTGATGCGAGTACATTGCCCTTGGTGTGGTGACAATGGAGAGGAACATTATACCTGTGTTTTGGACATACTGACTTAGAAAGGAAATAAAACTTAGATTCTGAGCTCTGAATTCCAGATGGCTTGTACCATGGCCTTTTAAGAAGGTAAAGTAAAGGCATACATAAATGCAAGGCGTGGTAAATGGTGAACTGAGCAGTACTCTTACGCTTTCAGGTTGATATCTGTTTCTCCCATTCAGATGTACTGCAAGGAAAAACTGGTACATGCTGCTAACTTATCAGAAGACAGAGATTATAAATATACTCGTCTGATATATCCTGGTGTGCTCTGTTCTCTTACTCTGCAGAGAGTTCTGTGCTGAAATCAAAGAATATGTGAAACAAGATAAACATGGAGATTTCATTGTGTTCTGTCGGCAGGAGGAGGTGTGAATGAGTTCAGTCCGGCCTCCTTCTGTCCCTCTTCTTGGCTGAGATGTAGAGGTGCAGGGTATGACCTCGGGTGCCTTGCTGCTCTGCTGCAGGGCTGCTCCATGATTGACGCTGGCAGCCCTGTGGAAGCTGAGCATTTCCACATGGGGGTTTCTCTCCACAAAGGAGAAAGGATAGTATAAAGCTTTTCCCTATGAAAAGCTGGGGCTTGCTATTCATCCTTGCTTCTGTTCCTTTCTTTTTTTAATTTGCAGAATCCTTCTGGAAGTATGGAAGGTTAGAATTGAGCAAATGGATTGTTTATTTTAGGGGATAGGGAGTCAGTTGATGCAAGCTGATCAAACTGCACTGACCCTGCACTTCATTTCTGTGTTTATGTGATGCATGCTCATTTTTAGGGAGTTGAAATTGCCTGAGCTTTTCTGACTTGAAGCTTGAGTGCCAGATCCTCAGCTAGTTTAAGACAAAAATCCATTCATTTCACTTGAGCAGAGCTGATTGCCTTCAGCTTTCTGTCTGACCCTGAGTGTTTAGTTCCTTTTACCTGTTTTGTTACAGCTGCTAACTCTAAATTTTGGAACCGAGTTTGGTTTTATAAAGCACTGTTGTGTAAAAATTTGTAAAGGTCAGTGGTTGCTAAGTGCTGGACTGTGTCTCAAAAAAGAAAAACCCAACAAACCGATAAAAAAAAAAAAGGCACAAACCCCTGAAAACACACCAAAACCAAAAACCCACAGCCACACACACGTAAAACCAACCAACCAGACAAACAAAAAACCCCGCCTTCAGTGGGTGAAGAACCCAAAAGTAACCAAAAAAACCCAGTAATCCTGTCACGTGCACTGTTGTATAAATGAGACCTATTTTTCAGAAGTAAAGCTTGTTTAATTCCAGCCAGCATTTAAATTGTTTTTGCAGTTTTACACTAAGGTGTGTTTTCAGACTATTATTGAAAGAAAGCCAAATATTGCTATTTTTGAATGTTTAAAATGTAATTCCTATGTATGTTTTCTCAAAGGATTTTCTTTAATCACACATTAATGCTTTGGATGTGTAATATTGTGTCATCTTTTGTCAGCACATCTGGAAGATCTGTCACATTGGGGTGTAACAGATATTGCAGAAAAATAATCCATTAATCTGATTTTATGTTCAGTCTGCCATGGATTCTCTTTTTCCTTTTGTTTTGTTTTTTTTCCTTGCATATGGGGTTTTTTTACCATGCATATATTTCTCACCTTTCTGTCAAGGCTTTTATTTTTTGTTGGCAGTTCTAATTGAAATTTGTTACATATTTCTGACAGGTTGAGAGACTGCTGATTGTTACTCATAAGCAGTGACTCAGCTTACCCGTACAGTGTAAGATGCACCTGCTGGAGTCATACATGCATCAGTGAAGTTCGAATTTACAGCAAGGCTGAGGAATGAAGCTTCTCATCTAATATACAGCTTTCTGCTACGAAAACATTACACTGGAGTACTAGTCAAGGATACAAGCTGTGGAACTGGGTTCTCTAGGTTGGCAGTGTCCTTGGGTTGATGTATATAGTTAGGAAATTATTAGGAAGAAAATGGCAGGAAGCATACAGGGCTGTTCACTGTTATATCCTGAGTTTTTAACTCAGAGTAATGGCTAAGAAGAGCTATCACTGTATCAGTTCAGCCAGCTGGCCTGACATCCATGGGGAACCTGTACTGTGTGGGAGGGCAACAATATGACAAGTGCCATTGTTGCTAAGGCCAATCTGCGTGGTCTCAAACTTGACAGAGGTTAGGGGCTACAAGTCCTGACTCTGCAATTAGCTTTGTACAGGACGAAAAGGAACTACAAAAGAATTTCATAAGGAAATTTAGTGCATCTCCAAAACACTGTCTGTGGTAAAAAAAAGCAACCCAGCACTGCCATGAATACATGCCAGGGAAGGCTTGAATGAAACTGCAGTAGTGCAGTCTTCAGCACGCCTGTCTGTTGAAGCACAGACCCAGGTCTGTAACGCTGATCGCTGCCTCTGCGTTAAAGGTCAGGCTCCTGTGTCTCCGTGCTGCGGTTTCTGCACTAGCTGTGTTCAGCTGGCACTGCTGCTGACATAGGCTACAATTACATCATGGTTTTGCTTTGCAGGCTTAGACAAATAGGATTCCTGCTGGGAGCAAAAAAGCCATTTATTTCTCTGGGACTTTCTTTGGTGAAGCCAGCAGTTTTCTGTCTACTTACCACGGCACAGATTTGTTCTATATATTGTGGTTTTGTTTGGGGTTTTGTTGCTGTTTGGTTTTTTTCAGAAATGAAGAAGCTTTTGTCTGTCTTCTGTAATTTTCACCTTTTAAGCATGTCTGTCCCTGTATTTTTTCAGGCTGGCATAGAAACCTGCTCCTCCATATCTTACTATACAAGCTCATCTTGTAAAAAGCACTGCCTCTGAACTGTCATATGGTGGGTTGTCTTATCCAGAATGTAAGTTAAAGCATGCCCTCATGTGTCCCAGAACCAGTATCCTGTAGTGAAATCCAGTGGTGTTTGACAGATTGATTTCCATCTTTTTCACCTCTCCTGGGATGTGCAGACGGCGAGCTCTAAATATGGGCAGATGCTGGCCCTCCTTGTGTTACTCACATTAACACTTTGTCCTCTGCAAAGTTAAGCAGTTAAGAGAGAAGCACATAAATTCTTCTCTTCAAGAAGAGCTGGATCTACCAAGGTCCTTAAGCACACACTTAGTCTTAAGGAGAGGAATAATTGATTTCTTGTTGACTTCAGCCGGACTACTCATATGCTTAAAAGATGAAGACCTTTTGTAAGTGCTTTACTGGAGTAGTGCCAAAGTGGCATAAATTACGCTGCCCCAAAATAAAATCATAGAAAGAGTGAGGTCTGTTTAACAACATTGCATAATGCAGTTTGAAAAAGAAGATCTTAATTTACGCCTGTTATTTTTATAGCAAAGCTAAATTTGGTGTGGTTCTAATTTACTAATACATTGGGGGGCATGATGCACTTTCAGACTGTTGGCTCCAAGTATCAGTAACATGCAGGATTTCATAAATGTGTCAAGTTGGGTAGAAATTATTTATTAGTCCTTTATGGGGTTCTTTTTTAGTGTATTTTGTTGCATAATTTATACATCAATAATATGATTATGCTGTCGCTTTTTATTACCTTGACACCAGGTTAATTAGAAGGTATTTCACTCTGTTTTAAATAGGTGAATCAGGATTCTGATATAACTTCCGAAACAGAAGGTGTGTTCTTGGTTGCAGACTGAGGTGACTTGGAGTTGATGTTGAGCATTAATTCATTAGCCAGAGTCCTTTCCACTAAAAGCTGCCTAAACTGCAAATGGTAGAAGCTTTTATGAAAAATACAACAGTTTGTAAGTGAGGCATCCAGTTCTGCATTCTTTGGGGATAGGAAGCATTGGCAGCATGTTAAGAATTTCAGCTTAGTACTGTTAATGCTCTTTTCTTGTCTGGCAGGATCTCAGCTCAGCAATTAGAGACCCTGGGCTTCCTTTTCCGTTTCTGTAACTCTAGAGTTATTCCAGTGGTTGTGGCAGCGTGATAGTTCTCAGCTCTGCCCTTCCAAATGAACTCCTATTTAATCAGGGCTGGCTGAATTTATTTCGGAGCACATCTGATGAAATTCTGAAGGTTCAGGCCCAGCTGATGAAAAAATATTTTAAAAGTGATGTCAGTTACAGAAGAACTCAGCGTGCTTTCCTTCCTGTCCTCAAATAGCTCTGAAGTTGAGAGCACCAGTATTAAGAGATTAAATGTAAAGGATATGGGGAAGGTGATTATGAGGAACCTAGTTCTCCAAATGCTTTGCAAAGGTCATTCCCGTTATCTGCTCTGCAGTTAGAAGAGTTGAGGCGTAGGGACCTGAAGCAACTTGCCCGACACTGGCCAAGAAGCCATGCGAGAGAACAAGAAATGGAGCACAGCTCTCCCAGGTCCCCAGCCCAAGCTATAGGATATTTGCCGTGCTGCCCCCAGAGGTGAAATACAGTGGACCGTGGGTTCCAGCACACCTCTGAGGTTGCACTGACATTTGCACGTTGTCGTGCAGGTGTCTGTTTCCACTTACAAATGAGATACTGCACCACAGAGTCACCTGAGTTTAAGTGCCAGGGTTTGGACCTGATGGATGGGGAAGCTGTGCATTGAACTCCAGCTGAATTCATGATTGAAATTAAATAGGTGTTGGACCTCTAAGCTCCTAGCCTTGAATGCCTCAGACCTGGCCCTAATTTTCAAGTGTGATCATGTAGTGTCCAACACAATGGGGAGTATTCCATGTAGTTGGAGTCAGAGAAGAAAAAATTCACAAAACAATATGTGGGGCCACTTGCAGATTAAACCTCAGTTTTAACATCTGAAGTGTTGAAAGTCTAATGCACTGTCCTTACAGAGGAGATATATTTTTATTTACATGGAAAAAGCTGATGTAAGCACTCTTCATAGCAAAACAAGAAACTTTTATTTTCTAGGTTTTGCTGTAAAACTTGTCAAAATTAATTTTGTCTTTATTTAGAGAAGTTGTGGACTGAAATACATGTGATTTATGACGGTACAAAATTATTTTGTTATCAGTTCTTTATCAGCGTGAGAGGAAGATAAAAAATCTTTTCAGGTATATCACCCAAAGGATCCTATGTAACACAGGGTGAGACAAGGGTTTTTATCAGATCTGCTAATGATTTGCCTGATTCCTACATTCTTAACAAAAAGCAAAATACCACAAATCTGGCATTGAAATTTAATGACTTAGCCAAAAGGAAAAGAGACAGTAATTCTGATCACCCTTTTTGTGCCTTGTTTTCTTGGGTATGACTACATATGGCTTAATTCTGAAGACAGGTAAAGATAAAGAGGACTTTCAGTGCTTGGGTTTTGGTTTTGTGGTTGCTTTTTTTTTCCCAGGAAATAAACTTGATTTTTCTTTCAGCAGACTATTATTCCCTTCAAGTGACAACCGGCCTGGGTTTAGCAGATAAAGCAGATTTGTTACAAGACCTCCTTCTGATGTAAGGGTCACTTTCTGGATGGACCACATAAATATTCATAGAATCATATTTGCCCTCTGTATCACAAGTGAATCTGATGGACTTGAGTGCTGAAATAAGTGCATGAGGTTGCTGGACTGGCTGCAGACATGTTTGTCTTGGGAAGTGACATCTGGGTCTGTGCAGAAATATGCAATGTAGTCCATGGGCAGGACCTTCACCTGACTGACAGGAGGCCCTTCTGTCTTCAGGTGCAAGCTGCAGCTTGCAGGAGGAAGTTTTTCCAAGAAAAAAACACCCAGAGCTTGAGCCATGCCAGTGGCTGCTCCTTTGGCTTTGCTGTGCAGTCTCAGACAGGTTGGGCTGTAATCTTGGCTTTTCCGATCATCTCTTCTGTTTCCTTCCTTCTCTGTGAGCGAGAATCTTCTAGGTGCCTTGTGTCGTGAGGCTAAGCCTAGCAAGTTGCCTTCATCATGTAAACTTTTAAATAGAATCCATCACTCTGGAGGCTGTTTTCACTCTTTGCTGTTGCAGTTCGTGGAGCAACATTAGCTGAATTGCTAATTGTCATGCAAGACTGGGGCTCTAAGCATGACATTCTTACAAAGTAGATGGGCAGCTCTGAGTCTGCTAGATTTGCTGGGCTGGGAAGATGAAGTCAGTAGTTCTTTGGGCATGCTGACAGATTTCTTGGTTTTATTTTTTATTCATATTGGGGGGTAAATGGACAGGGAGCCATAAAAAATAGGACAGTATGCCTGTAAAAGTATATGATCAATTTATTTTTGTAGGGAAAGTGATAGATAACATGGCAGAACATGAAGTTATAAAAGGAGGTTGCAGTCAGAGTTGCTGGCATTAATTTAACTAGAGAATGTGCCCTTAAATGTCAGGAGACTGCAAGAAGCACAGAGTTATTTGAGAAGACAGCAACTTTGATGTTGATTTTATCAACAAAAAATACTGGAGATTAAAAGCAGCTTTCCAATTTTGCCTACTTTTTTTCTTCTTGATAATGTGACTAGGGCTTTAGTAAGTGTTGTGGGAAGGTTAATGAAACCACAATGGTTGTGGTGAAAGAGTATACATTATCTAATTGACTTGTATAGGTGACTCACCACTGAAGCTAAACTCAGCAGCTGATAAACTGAGCAACTGATTTTCTGTGAAGATACTACAGTTCCACATACACTGTCCTCTCATACCAGCAGATAAAACACGACCAGACAATCTGGGTTATAAAAAGAACAGGGGCTGCAATCATGTTTCTGCTGTATCAAAATGTAAGAGTGGTCATTCTTGATCAAACTAAGCGCTTGTCTGGCTTCAGCAGGGCATGTGCTGAGTGCCCAGGGAAAAGCATGTAGAAATGTGGCAGTAGGATGATCCTACCCCTCATAAATCATCCCTGCTTCTGTCAGCAGAGTGGTTCAGAGCTTTTGGAGCCAGAAGTTGCATTAGGTTGTCTTTAATGCCCCTGATGGGCCTGTCATCTGTGAATTTATCTAATCTCTTTTTGAACCTATTTATGTTTCTGCTCCAGAACATCCTGTAGCAATGGGTTTTGCACTTTGTGTTGTATGAAAAAGCACTTCATTTGCTCATTTTAAATCCACTGCTTGATTGTTTTAGTGGATATTCCTTCTTTCATTGAAACAACACATTTGCTTTGCCTTCCTGATCTTCTTTGTGCTATTAATGACTTTATAAATGTCATCGCTTCTCTCAGCCTCTTTTTCTAGCTGAAAAGTCTGTTTACTATCTCCATATATCAAAAGCATTCCAAAACTTTGATCATTCTTCTTGTCTGCTACATCCTCTTTCCATTTCTGTTAGATCAGTTTATGTCCTGTATCCACCTGTATCCTCCTCCTGCACCCATTACCATAAAGGAGAAGAAACCAATGCAAGAGTTCAGTGATCGAAGTGTTGGGGGTTTGAGTCCATGCCTTGCAGTTCCTCAGGGGGCAGACTTGGGCCATCTACCCATCCGGGTTGTGGCAGTCTTTGCTTTTTATTGGAGCTGGTGAGGAATATTTATCTGGGGTTCAGGGAGGTAGTAGGGTGAGCTGGTTGCTGCTGTCCAGTGCCACTTCCATGCCGCTCCACACCCTATCAGTCACTGGATAAAGTGCATTTGCTGTTCTCAGAGCTGTCACAAGCATTCTGGTTTCTCTCTCTGGTCAAATGTCTGCACAAATAAACAGCCACATGCATCGTGTCATTTAATAAAAGAAGGAAACAAAGTACACGTATTAGTTGCTGAAGGTCAGCATGCTAATATACACAATTGTCTTCATGAATTGAGATATACTGCTACAGGTTTTGGTGGTTTGTTTTGTTTCCTTTGCATTTCAAATCCAAAATAACGCAGCAGCTGTGTGTGTAGGTAGACCAATCTGCGTAAATAATGAAAGACTTTGGGGAATGACACCACTGATCTGGTAAAGCTTGAAGACGTGTAGATCTTTGAGCAGCTGCTCACAAGCTCTGAAGAACTGGAGGGGTTATAAGCAGACAGTGAGTGGCAGAATATATAGATAAATGACTACATAATACTCATTAGTCCTAATTTAGTCTCTCAACCTTGAAATGAGTGGAAGGTGTTATTGTTTGTTATAGTACTGGCATTATTTATTGCTTGTCAGATGATAAGACACAGAGATCCTGTAGTGATGCTGTATAAATGTGTAGTTCAAGGGCTACATTTGAGGCTTAAAAACTCCATTTTAAAGCAGCTTTTAAAAGTCACAATAATTTACTGATTAATAAATCTTAATAGAGTCCTAGAGCATCCATAAAGTTGTCAATTAGTTTTTGCTATACATAGCAACTTACGACTCCCACAGATGTGCTCATAAGCATTTATAGTATACCATATGCACATATGAAATCTTCTGATAATAAGCATTAGCTATTAAACCTCAGTAATTAGATTGTCGGTGATAGGAAGGAACTGCCTCTTCATGGGAAATATTAAAGAATTTAAAGGCTCAGCATTGAGCCATGTAGGATTAGAAGACTCTTGGAAGTGCTAGGTAGGTGGCTGAAATCAGTCTTTATGAAGACAAATGTTGGAATGCCTTCTGAAATCAACCGAAGTAGCCTTCCACTATTCTGGTCTCACATCATATTGTCATTTATACTATTGAAATTTTGATACTTTGGGAAACCTAATTTGAATTTTCAGAGCTTCAGGTTTCAGGAAATTTATACAGATTTTAATTTGCTAGAGTTAATGCTATTGTGTGTTTGCTTGTGGCAGTAGCTTAACGTTACATCAGGGAATAAAAGCTTTTGCATAGTGTCCATATACCCTACAAAAAAAACCTTCTTCTGATAGGGAGCTTAGAGTCTGTTATCAAGAATAAGTACTAGTTATTTTCCATTGTTACTGTCCCTGAAATCACACGTTACAAGATTGATTTGTGGATTTTTTGCTCTGTTTTCCTGTGCTTATGTAGTAGCAATTTATACGCTTGCTTTATCCCAAATTTGTTTTCATATTCAGAGGTTAACGGAATTCCCAATAACTATATTGATAATCTTGGGGCATATGTTTGTATGCTGAATCTTTCTAAGAGTCTATTCTGCTTAATACTGCAAACATCATACAAATGTACAATGGTATTAAGAAAATATAATGAGATTTGTGCATAAATAATTTTTATTTATGTCCATGAAATTGTGCACAGACACTGATAGGACACAATTCTCATTAGATTTATGTGTAGCAAGAGTGCTGTCTCAATAATAAAATTACAAGCTTGAGATAACTGATACTACTTCACCTCAGTGTTTTCTCTGTATATTTATTTGTCTGGTTTCAGTGTTATAAAGCTTATTAGTAACTGAAAAAGACTGACAGCATATAGCACATGCAGCCTAACATCCTGATTGTATTTCCACCTTTTAGTTGTCATGTTTAATTGCAATGTTTACTGCTGCCATTGGGATAGTTTGATTCCTTTTGCCACTTACATTCTTCCCATTTGCCTTTTGGTTTGATTCATTATATTGCTACATGGTAACATGGATAACAGTATTCCAGAGGTGAATTACCACAACAGCTAACAGTTTATGATATCTCCAAGATCCTATAGTGTGCCCATGCCTTATGACTGGTGATAGTATTGTGTTGAGGCTTCATTATGTTTTTGTGAGAGTTGCTTTTTTTTTTCCTGTTTTACTAATTGTTCTCTCTACTGAGATAGAAGATTGCATCTTCATCCAAAGTAGTTGACATGTATTCATTGTAAGCAGTAAACAGTAGAGTGGTGAAGTACTTGGTTCGTCTTTTTAATGCTTAATTGCATTGTTTAAATATACTATGTAGTGATTGTAATTGCTTGCTGATAACAAGCCATCTATGTCCTTACTAATGTGAAAGGGAGAAAGAACCCTTAATATAACCCTCCAGTATAGGAGTTTGACTGTTAATAGATTCTTCTATATAATTAATATTGAGTAGTCTGTAATATGAATGGTCTCTGGGCCTCGGTCTCCTTAACCACCATTCTTCTGCTGGAAGGAGGGTTGTACAGTGTTTCAGAAGGTCTTTCATTTTGCAAGTTTGTAGTGGTTTCAAAAATTATTCTCTATGATTAAAATAGCATAGATTTTTTTTTTATGCGCTTGTTTCTAGGACTAGAAAAATATTTTTAATAGCATAATTTCCAGAAGGAAGGTGATAATGCAGTCTTACCCCTCTGCACAGAGCAGTCCAAAGAAACTTACTCACAAGCCTATGCATCAAACCCACAGCTCCTATTTGTACAGTACCATTGCTTTCCAGATGTTATCCTGTCTTGTTGAAAAGGCTTTAATGACTACAGAATTTACTGTGCACACTTGCAAAGATTATTTTCCTTGATAGTTATGTGAATGCATTTACTTATAAATTTCCATTTGACTAGTTTCAGCTTCCAAAGAATTCTTAGATTTTTTGATAGCTTTTCTTTTAGATCCAGGACTCACAATGAGATGCTTTTCCATGTAGGTGTTCGTAGGCTGAGGCAAAATAATTTCTTTGCTGCTTCTTGGTTAAACCAAATAAACTGATCTTCTTAAGCCTCTGATGAAATATGTTTTTTTCTAGCCCTCAGATCATTTGCATAACCTTTTTCTGAAGCTCATCCCATTTTCAGTCATCTTCTGGAGTTAAAGAGCAAGAACTAGAAACAGGATTGTTGTGTCTTGATGATGCTGTGATCAGTAATAACCACGTCTTCCAGCTCCTGCTTCATTGTGCTGCCGTATATGAACGCTGGGGGTTCTTGACCTCTAAACTGCATTGTTGCTCAGGAACTTTACATTCATGAAACTATCTTTTATAATAGCAGTACACTCCAGGGCATAACCTCCCATATTTCTAGTGTGATATATGTTTCTTGCACCAAACTGACTGATTCTGTATTCCGTTGCATTGGAACAAGCTTTGTTCTTACAATCCCAGTTCACTTACAGACATCCCTGTATAGCAGTGTCCCTGTGTCCCCACCCCCCAAAAAAAAAGCACTAAAACCTAAATCCCCAGCCTGATGTTTATTAGTGCCAAATGGGATTGCAGTATTAGCACATTGCTGTAGATAACACACTACAGAGTCTTGTCTGCAGATTTCTAATTATTCCAAGTGAAGGATCTCTACAAAGTCTTCTCTAACATCCTATATGCAGTTGCTGTTGTCTCTTTCTGAAGTTGTTTGGATTCCTCAGGAGCCTGCAGGTCACATTCACAAAACTGGTTTTAGGATTTTTTAACATTCAGCTGTTGCGGGCATGTGTGTACACATATGTGCATCCAGTGGACTAATTGCTAGCCATATCGAGTGCATTAAAAATGTGTTGATACTGGACTATCTGGAAACATTTAAAGCTGAGAAGTAAGTTTGCATTAGTAAATAAGAAATAAATCATATCATCTTGGCAGTTAAAATAGAATGAATGTTGTGAAGGATGGTGTTAAAAGCCACGCTAGCAGCAAGTGGTAGGTTGTGTCATTGCCAAATCTGTCTTCTAACCTCTGCGTGACCCAATTCAGCTGAATTCCAGTGGTCTGTGCAAGTATGTCGTCTCTAGGTATAAGAATAGTAGCAGCAGTTACACTACCTAGAACAAGAATGTACAAGGCTATCAGCTGTCTTGCCTAGGGGCATGAAATGATTGCCAGCTGGGGTTAAGAAAAAGTATTTCCTTCCTGTGAGGCATTACATAATTATCTATGTATACTAAGTGTGCTGGGTTTTTTGCCTGAAATTTATTATATAAGCCAGTACTATGAGAAGATGCCAGACTAAGAAAACAGCCTGGCATATGTATTATGGCAATTACTTTTTGCTCTGTTTTCAATACTGTCTGAAATAAAGTGAGATTCAGTGTATGTTTCACCTTGTTAGCTTTGCAATGCATTGCTTTTAACACTGTCCTGCCGGCTTTGTGACGCAAATTTGACTGCAGCTGAGGAATATTGTTAATCCGCTCATCTCCTTGTGGGAAATCTAAAGTTGAGCCAAATTAAATGTTTTGTGCTCTGATGTTTCCTTTTATTGCTGCACATACAAAGGAAGTAAAAATGCCGCCTGCTAAGGTCTCGCTAGAGTGATACTGATTCTCTACATTTATGAGATGCCAATAAAACAGGAGTTATTCTTTTTCATCTTGCAGCTTACTCTTCACCAAAGTAAAACTGGAATGGATACATAAAGGACCTGAAGAGGCTCTGGTGACATGCAGACGTATGTTGCAGATGTGGCAGATGGTATATAATGTTGCACAGCACAGGTAGGCTTTCTCCACTGACTGTAGCAAGTTCAGATTTGTTATTGAGAATGCAGTTATCTTCTTTAATTTTCCAGACACTTATTTTGCAAAAAGAGTAATAAATGCTACTATTTAAAAGATAAGTAATATTTCTAGCTATGATAAAAAAGCAAGATTTTAATAGCTATTATTTTTTAAAAAAATTAAAAAAGAAAAAAGAAGAAAGGAAAAAAATGTCTAAACATCTCTATCCATATTTGGATGTCCAGAGTAGAGGGCAGATATTTTTTTCTTTGGGAGCACTGAGCATTCATCAGCTATTGTTCACAGTCTGCAGTAGTTGGCACCAGGAATGTGTGGGGGTGACAGTCCCGAAGTGAGTGAGCCAAGGAAAGGCACATCGCCAAACTCTATCATATGCTGTAGTTGCATGCTGGTTGCACAGCCTGGTACTGACTGGACAAGGAAAGAAATAGAGAATGTAGCATCTTTCTCCCTTCCTTTGTCCTAGTAAATCTGCATTTAAACCATGCTACCTTCCCTGTTTGTTTCCATCCTTTCATCTGCTGCCCTACCAAAAGGTAAAGTTTAGAAAATGTGAAAGATATTGACTAGGGTTTTCTTCCTTCCCACACCCTTTGGATATTGTCCCGGTCAAGGTATCACTGAACAACTGTCTTGGGAATGTTACACCAAGACTGGATTTATCTTTCACCAGTAATGTCCGTAGAGGTTGTGTTTGATGAGAAGGACAGCATGCTTGATGGCAACAGTCCTGACAGCAGGCTGATGTAGTTTGTTTTGTTCCTCAATCTCTGTATGTATTTACATAAGCCTTATAAACAGCAGAAATATATGTACAGAACGATGTATGTCTATATACAAGTTGTCCTTGAGGGATTATTAGTAATTCTTGTTGGTTTAACTAATGAGCAGCAAAACAAACACAAAAATCAAGATATTTGCATGGCAGCAGAGAAATGGTCTCTTGCAGACTGGACTCATTGATTTCCTTAGGCCTTAGTCTCTTTAGCCGAGGATTCAATCATGTACCTCTCACATAAATAATCTTTATACATATGAGTAGTCCTCATGAAGCTGATCAAATCCATGCTAAACAATTATTACTGAGAAAGATTTACTCTTGCAAGGGGGGGCTGCAAGCCTGGGACTGTAGAAAGTACATTGGAAAACAGACAAATAAATAGTTCAGCCATTTGGACTGCATTTGGATCGCAGGCTGTGCTTTGGCAGTTATACTTATAAACCCAAGATGCAATAGCTTTAGGGGCTTTTGATAAGCTTTAGCCATGGAAGCCTGAACAAAACAAATTGCTCTTGCTTTTAGGAACCTCGGTGTGTATTTCTCCTCTATTCCCAGCAGGGTTTTGTTTGTTTGGTTGGTTGGTTGGTTGGTTTTTAGTTTCTTTAAAAATACATCATAAAGTATGTTCTGTTGGGAGGTACTAATTGAAAGGTAACAAGAATGAACTTGTTAGATGTGGTTCTAGACTGGATTTAGTGACCCAGGAAGGCCCTTATATTAAGCAAATTACAGCACTATCAGCTAACAAATATGTAAAGTATTCTGGGTAGGGCTTGCAAAGGAACTTAAGGGGAATTCTTATCAGTGAGACTTGGACTCAGACATTCTTTAGGGCCTCTTGGAAAAAAAAAAAAAAAAGCTTGCATTTACAAAAAGTTGAGAGCTGTTGCACCCAGTACTCTTTAATCAGTAGATAATTGCCTACACAATTAAGTGGCGCATTAGTTACATTTAGTTGCATTTGTCTGGCCTAAGTTTCCTGGCTTTGCAGTCTCACTGTGACTGACAGACTGAAGAGTCGTTCAGGGTAAGGGCCCAATATTTTACCCTGGGCAGCTATTTGTATTCCATGCTCAAGTCTCCTTTTGTCTTCTCTCTAACAAATTTGTGCCTCTGCAGTCTCTCACAATTGTTTCCTTCAGCATTTTTGTCACCATTTTGTCCATTGTCTCAACTACCTTTCAGAAATATGGGCAGTAGAGTGGCAAAACGTCCTGCTGTCAGCCTTTCCAGTGCTGTATGCAGAAGGCAAATCATCTGGCTACTGTCCCTTCCATGGTGCATAGAAAGGCTTTCTTGGCTGAAGGCCTTGTACTGCAGCTTTTAAGGAGTAGTTAATTTTCAGCCCTTCTCCAGGATAAGAGATGAAGCTGTTGGGAGTGGCTATTTTGCACAATGCATTCCACTTGGTTTTCAGCCTGGGATTTTCCAGTCTCCTCACCGGATCCTTGGAGTAGGGAGTACAGTGTATAAGCCAGTGCTTCAGCATGTGCCTAAGCAGTGACCTCGTGGTGATGGCTGCTGCATCAAAGCAGCACTCGCCTCATGGCAGTAATTTATGGAAGTGCTGCTGCCTTGTTCCTGCATACACAATGCACCAGTAAGACAGTTGCCCCTACAGTTCCACCAGCAGCTCCCAATCAGGGCACTTACACTTGGGTTAATCCTGGCTAGTCAAGGCTGAGGCACAGGACAGACAATTTAATTTTTCTTTCTGTCTGTCACCACATGATAGTCTCAAATGAGGTGTCAATGTGGAAACAAGTATGGAAGACAGGGAGGCCTGTTCAAGCATGTGGATTGGTACAGTCAAAAGCCCAAGAATTCAGGGTTTGTTAACAGGAACCATTATGTTTGATCCCAAAGCCGAAGTAAAAGGTTAATTAGGTATTGTAAATATGATTTCTACTATGATGAATGACACTAAGTAGCTTTCAGTGGCTTCCCAGATTGTTAGCTGGGAAGGACAAGATTTGGTTTATCTTTTGCTATTTTTTCTGTGATAACAGAATAATCGTGTTTAACACCAAATAGCAGTCCCAAGCTAATTCTTCTGCTAGATTAATGCAAATTCAAAGGAATTCTGTGCAATCCCTACCAAAGGACTGATCAGACTCAAAGACAGGGGCATCCACAGTAATCATGACTCTCTGACAGCTTGTTTTCTGGAAGAAATATTGTCCAAAGGCTGAGCTGCAGGCTTGGAAGTGTGCCAGAAAAAGTAGCCAGAGCAGTCGCTTTTCCTTTTGATATTTTGTCCCTTAATAGATGATGAGAGGAGGTATCATCACCACTGATCCTTGGGGGATGACAGATTATGTGGTCACAGGAAGGCACATGTTTGTTTGGGTTTTTTTGAGTTTCCCTTTGGAAGGCCTCTCCTGTGAGGACAGAAGTCTTCTAGAAGAGCAGATCAGATATTCCCCCTTTCATATATTCCCCCTTTCATAAAGCAGTGCTATGTAGTAGCTTTTATCTTCCTCCTCTTTTTGAACAGAACAAAGGTGAAAGAGGAGAAAATAAGCCCTTTGAAATGAAAAAAATGAAGAAATTAGCACCCAGGTGGAAGGTGGTAATTGGCCTGTTTCAAAAAGATTAGCATAGGAGACCTGTGAACAAATTACTCTACAGACAAGTCCAAGGGATAGTGGTCCTTGCTGGAAGAGGGCTTCTTCCTCTGGTCTGGCTTCTAGCTGCCAAGATGTTCCTTGTGTTTTGCAAAGAATTCCAACAGCCATATAAACTTGCTGGTCATTGTGTCTCTGAGCTTCCTGTCCATTGGCAGGTGTGTGTGCGTGTGGAGGGGGTGTTAGTACATTCAAGAAGCTGATTTCTTGCAACTGATTTTTCAGTTCTAGTGGCAGCTAGACTATTGCTTGCTTTGAGGAGATGTTCTTTACTGAGAGATGGCCAGGTAACACAGTTTTGTTTCTTTACAGTGGCTCTGAGAAATGCAGTAGTGTGACCGAAACACCAGTGATCAAAAGGCATAACGGACTGCATCTCACTCTCCCAGATGCTCATGATACCGATTCTGGTGAGGAAGCAAGATTTGTGTTTTCCTGTGCTAAACACATGCATTTGTGAGACATGAATGTTTTAGTCTGTTTGACAAGGGTGGCGGGGCTGCGCATATCCATGTCGGACTGGTGGTCAGGAGGTCCAAATCTGTCTCCATGGCCAGCTCTGCTGCAGAAGTCACTGTGGTTTACCTGTACCTTGGCTTCCCCATGCATAAAACAGAGATGAATTTCTTCTTTCTATTTCAAAGCTCTCTGAGACAAGCATGAAAGGTATTCGATGGGAGTTCACTACACTTTTACAAGAACTGCCTAATTCAGTCCTTTTTTTTCTCCTTCCCCTCTTCCCCTCACCATTTAATCCTTTTTAGATGTCCCGATCAAGCCAGCTGCTCTTGTTGGTTTTGGAAAGCTGAATGAAGGTGTCAATTCCTGTTAGATGGTGATTTGCTTTGGGATTTCTGCATAAACCTTGTGATGTTTTATTATATGGTAAATACATATTCACAGTAACAGATACAGTCAGATGGAAATAACTGAGGCATCAAAGCTAATCTTGGCAGAAGGGGAAAGGAAGCTTTCAGAGAGTGCTGCCAACTTGTGATTTTTATTATAAGTCTCGTGATATTTGGTGCTTCCTTTAAAATCCTAATTCTCAAAATCAGATGAATATGTGAGAAACTAAACTTGGAGGGTTTTTTAGGAAAGCAAATTTCTATCCTTGTGGATGTAGAAGAAACACTTGCCAAAAAAAATAAAAAAAGTGAACCTCAAACTCAGAAATTGAACAAGAAGAATATAAAAGCTTGATTTAAAGAAACCCCTCATAACCAAGTCACATGCTTTGGGGGTAGGGAATTAGGGTTTGTCTGTGAACACCTGGAATTCATAAAACTGAAATCACATGCTCAGTATATATGGCTGAGATGGAGGAAAAGTTCTTATGTGTTAAGTATGTGGCTTTTATTACATAATATGTGCTTAATTCCCATTTACACCCACTAATGGTTAAAAAGCATTGCAAGGTTAGTTTTTGAGCATTCAAACATCAAAATATTATTCAGCATGTCTGTTCTCTTGTTTGTAGTGTTAAACCCTTAGGGTCTATATTTATGACATTGTTATGTTACTGCTTCTATGCACACATATTTATGTAATTTTTTTTATTCCATTTCTCTTTTCTTACCCTTTGCTGAGATGAGTCTTTGTATTTTGTATAGGCCCTTTTTCTCATTGTTTATATGGCAGTGTTCTAGAGTCTTTTGTTAAATTGAAGAGAACAGACCAAATTCAGCACAGATGCATGAAGAAGATGCACTAAATAAGTGTCTGCTGTTTGGCATATTAAAAATGAACAGGAAAAGAGAGTGGATATATCATGAAAACTGCCTGGTAATACAAAACCATTTAGGATAGTTGTCACTTGAAGATAATTCTGAAGATTTGTGAAATATACCCTATCATCTCTGATGCTGGGCAATAAAATGGACTCTTATTTTCAGTGAATACATGAAAATAGTTTGAAAAACACTGTGGGTAGTTTGCAAAATCCATCAGCCACTAGGAATTACTAGGAAAGTAATAAACCCCCCAAAATAATATTTGCTACAGTACTCTTGTTATTCATGCAGTTCTCACTCTGCTGCTAAAGCACTGAGTGGTTGAGCCTGGACTTATCCCTGTGTCTTCAGCTCTAGCTTGGAGCTTAACAGTATGTAAAAGGTGTTCTGGGTGTGGATGCCATGCTCTTTTGGAGATCCCTTGCCTTGCTTTGTAATTGTTTGTAGAAAGTGTGGCCAGGTTTGGACGGTACCCACTTACACCATGGTTTGAGATTTTGAGACCAAATTGTCACCAGTAGAGCCTGTAATATTTTGATGTGCTGCTGTATCACCCTTCAAAGACCTGACTCCTGCTCAGTCCTCTCCTGCAGACCTGCAGCATCTTCTTCAGAGTCATAGCAAAGCCCAGGCTTATTTGGGCTCTTATATAGTGCTCTCCTCAAAAAGCACATGGATTGGGGATCTATTTTAGCCTTCTCTTAGCCCAGTTCTAGCAGCCGGCATGCAATGGAGCAGCTGTAGTTCAGCAGAAAATGCTGTATGCCGTGGTGCTACCTGCCAGGAAGAGAAAATTAATGTAAAATATAAGCTTTAAACCAGCTTTTTAGGCATCTTAAGTGATTTGCCTGAATGCAATTTGGAGTTTGGTTTTAACCAAGAAATGTATTCCTCCTCCACTTCAAGAATCCATGTTTCCATGCTAACATGGTTACCCCCACAATGGACATAAGAATGGAGCTTGTACTGAAATTACACCACCCACCTTAGTGCAGGGCTGGCACTGGCTGGTTTCAAAAGCCTGTGGCTGTGGCTCCCTGTTCCACAGGCTCTGAGTGCTGCTGTTCTCCATCTGCAGAAAAGAGGCAGCTGAGGCTGCTGTCCTGGTTGGGAGCCTCTTTGAAGACAGCAGGGGGTGAGATTGGACGGCACAGCTCTAGCCCCTCTCACCCTTGTGCTTTCCCCAGAGCTGCGGCTGCGTCTGGCTGCTTTGAAAGAGGGAGGAGGTCTGATATTTTTGCATCATTCTGGAACAGGCACTGGTCTGCATCACCAAATCCCCTGGGAGCATGCAGCAATATTGCTGTAATGCACAGGCACTCTGTGATCTCTGGACTCATCACTGAAGGGGGCAGGGGGTTACTGTGGCCGGGTTTGACGCTGGCCCCTCCCTCAATTAGACCACAATGAGATTATTTGCTGTGCCAGAATTTTAGGTTTGCTGCTAGAAAGATTAATTCCCCTCTATTTTCTTCATCTTCTCCTAACTGAAGCAGTGTTTCTAACTAAATTTACTGATATCAGTCAGCTGCCTTGCTGTTTCATTCTTTTTCTGATTTAGTCTCATCTTATAATGCTCTTGCCTGAAGTGATTTAGGCTAGGGAATTCTGTGTTTCTTATAAGCCTAGTAAATCTACTGAGGTACATTTCTGTTTTGATAGCAGTTTTTTCATAGATGCAAAATATTAAACTTGGTCTTATAGCACCCTAGAACAGTGCTTTTAAATTATTTAGATAGATTTTGTATGGCTTATATGCAGAGCTCATCATGACAAAATCAGTTTTGTTATTTTTATGAGTTATTTCCAAAATGTGTGAAGGGCTTTATTGTAAAATGTGAAGTTTATATTCTGTCTAGTGGAGCTGTTAAATAGAGAAAGAGACTGCACTAAAATAAATTGATGTGATATCTTCTTATGCCAACATTTGCATATATTTTGAGGCATGACATTAGAGTTCTGTGAGACAGGTTCTGTGGGGAGGTTTTTTTAGCCTATAAAGATCTACATTTCTTTAGGAAGAAATATTTTATAATGAGACATTCAGATGCATTTTTTTTCAATGTTGCTTGAAGTTTTTCCATATCCCTCAGCCACCCTGAGGTCAGAGTCATGCCAGCGCAATATACGCTGGTCTCTTCTCTCAGGAGAAGGTGTGTGTTAGGGGGATATTCTTTTGTGGCTCCAGTAGCCATCAGCCCACCTTCAGGGTCACCATATTGCTTGCCTGAGATTCAGAGCTGTGGCTGAGCCCCCTTCAGTCCAGAAGGGCCAGGCTGGCTAAAACCTTCTGTTAAAGAGTCAGATAAAGGGCCCAATTATGAGCAGCCCAATAGAGATGGGCAAGAACAGCAGTGGCAAAAGTGGCCGTATGGGCTGTGATGGACCGAGTCTTTTCATCTGGTGTTTATGTGTCTAGAACAAGGAGCGTATCTGTGTCTGAGGCCTGGCAGGGATGGGAAGGGAAAAGATGGGATGGTCTCTGTCTAGTGTGGTTTGCTTCCTCATGTAGGCTGGAAGAGAAGGAAAAGACAGTAAACATCAAAGGACCGGAATGCTAAAGGCTGTTAAATGCAAAGAGCCTCTGCTGTAAATCTCTGAGTAACTTGGGTTCTTATTTTTATAGCTGTGCAGATGTCCACTGTACGGGGGCAAGATCAGTCTCAATGTCAGATTTCCCTCTTGGCAACTACATTGGGCTAATGTAGAGGAGGAACGGAGCAGTTAACTTTTGTTCCTTTGTGTGCAACTAGCTCACTGCGATATTCCTGTAAAGCCTGCTTTGTGAGGGAAGGATGCTTTGGTCAATCCTAAGTGGATCTACTTAGGAGTGTGTGAACCTCTCCAAAATGCATAAAGGTGCCTTACAGTGGCATAGTTTTCTTGGATTGACTTGCAAGGAAAAGAGGATTTCCCTGAGCTCTGTGAGGATGTGAATAAAACACCAGCCCATCTGCCCACCCCCTGCAAACAGCCCAGCATTACATACAGGGGCTTGCAACAAACACAGCTCCAGAAAGCCTCTCTGGAAGAGGTCTTGGCAGAAAAATATAATTCTGAAAGTTGCTTTCAAAGCATGCTACCATCACCAGGAGTGCTAATATAAGAATCTGGTTAGGCTGACAGCACAGTCCCCAAAGCACATGTAATTTTTTCCACATTTGCCAATCTAGAAGGCAGGAGGTCTGCCTTAATTTCAAAGTACTCCTAATAACATCACTAGCTTGTTCATGTGTCCATTTTCTTGCCTTTACACTTCAGAGAAGCTGTCTGTATTTTTGGATGGCTAGGAGTAAATGGTAGTTTTCCCTGTGTCAAAAAGCTGTAGTCTGACTTGAATTTCTGGGAGTTTCGGTGGAATTTCTCTCAGGTAGGGATAGGGACAAGGGAGAAGACTAAGTGGGCAGGGCAGGAGGAGGAATCATGCAATGGAACGGGCTGAAGATGGATCTGTTAAATAAACTGTTAAATATAATGAATTCTCCCTGCAAAGCAGAGTGGCTTTTACCATACTGCTGAAGCCGTAATTGCTACATTACTGCAGTGTCATCTTTCGGAACATTAGATCAGGAATGTCTTTGAAAATATGTAGGAATTTCAGAAATGCAGCTGGGAAGAGCACATTTGCATTTTCCGAGGGAGCTGTGGGAGAGTCCTGCGCTTCGGGGCTGTTTTGAAGTTCTCCTGTTTAAAATGAATGACATTTGTTAGCGGTGAGATAATGGGAAAAGTATTTCCTGGAGCAATTTTGGGCTTGGGGTTGCACTTGTGGTCTCTCCAAAGCCATGATACGCTTGCCACAGGTTTGGTGGAAGCTGCAGCCATGTCCTGGGTCACAATGCACAGGTGTCTTGGCACAGGAGCACGGGGCAGAAATGTGCCTCCCCCCATGCCTGGCAGGAGGCTGAGTCCCTGCTCAGCATCCAGAGCAGCGATGGCCAGGAGACCATGGCTGGGGGACCACACTGCTGTGCCTGCCAGCATCCTGGATCGGGGTGATGTGTCAGTCTGCTGGTCAGGAGGTGTGGTTTGGCAGCTCCCTCTTCAGCCCACTCCAGCTGGAAAACCTGCTGTCTCTCTGAGAGAGAGCATTTAATGCATAGGCCCTGTGACAGGATTTTTTGCCCTTCTGTCCTTTTCCTTGCCATCTCAGCTTCCCCAAGTACCTTTGCTGCTCCTTCAGGGTGGCTGCGGTGAGAGAAAGCAGATTTTAGCTCCATGATCTTGTGGTCTGTGAGGTCAGCCTGTAAGGATTGATTCAAAAGTAATGCTAATGATTAGTACAAGTGTTTCAGTCACAACAGCTCTCCAGAGAAGAGCTTATCAACCTTAAAATCACATTAAATCTATGTATATTAAAATATTTATTTCTCAAATCTTTACAAAGTTAACTCTGAAATCTCATTTTGTAGCTTCTTATTTTGCTATCATCTTCTTAGTACCCCTGTGAGAGATCAGTTCACCAGTATAATCCCACTTGCTGTACTGGAGAACATGGTCTCCGCCCGTGCACTCCTCCTGGGAGTAGCTTTTGATGTGATGTTTTGTCCCAGAGATGTGGGCGCCAAATACTTTATTCTTGCGTAAATGTTACAGTGCATACTAAAGGTTAATGTAGTCAAAGCTCTGAACTCTCTGCTCCCCAAGGTTAAATGAAAGACCACATTGCTCCTAAATCAGTAGAACAATATTGATGTCACTTGAAACCTGTATGCTGTGTGAATGGGGCTGAACTACCTTGTAATGCTGTACTAAGTTTTTACATTAGTTGGGCACATTTTGGAATTGTATAGTGACTGTGCTTATAAAATGGATTATTTAAAAGTATTTGTGGGAAATATTTGATGGTAGACTTCAGCTTCCCAAATGAGCAAAATATGGTTGTTTCCTTAATGAATTCTAAGAAGACCTTTATAAAATTACTGTCTGTCTCTTAATTTGCTTGTTTGAGCTGCAGCCCTTGCGTAATTTAGTAGGGTTTTTTCAGTAAATTAACCTTTTATAAAACATAGTTCTCCAGTTGGTCATGCCGGAATTCAATAAAGTTCTTATTATATTGAGTGGAGGATCAGACCTGCTGCCTTAATGAGTCAAAGAAATATCCTTATTGTTCTTGGTTTTTTGTTCCATAGGGTCACAACGAGCCTCTTCCCTTGCTGCATCGAGACTGGAACAGGCCATGTCTGAAGTAACTATGCAGAGCAGCACAATGAAGCAGGGACCTACGCAACTGTGGACAACTCTTGAACAAATTTGGCTACAAGCTGGTAAGTCCTGGACCACCTGGGGTTCCTTTTTCCCTCCAGTGGCGAATGAGATGACATAAGTATTAACCAAGTGGTTGAAATTGTAAGTTGAAAATCACTTTATTCCAGCAGAAAATCTACCTATCTATCCCAGATGGTTTTTGAAATACCGCTTATTTGATTTTGCCAAAAAAAATACTACAGTAGTATGATTTTTCAGCTCACCTCTGTTGTTCCAAAACACACAGAAAACTTCAGTCATCACTACAGTATGCTTTTTAAAAAAAAGAGGTTGGGTAGTTCATTAACAAATGGTAGTTGATGGGGACAGTATTTTCATTTGCTTTTTCCTACATGCTTCCCTGTAATAAGACTGGGTAAACCACATATTAAATGTGATTTAGACTGGGAACTTTCCACTCTTTGCCGTGGCTTAAGTGAAAATTGTTTAAAAAGAGCAAGTCCTCCACTTCATTCACTCCTCGACTCTTTGAATCTCCCAAGGGCTTGTAGGTTGCTTATAAGTTTGAGACACTAGTGCAGAGATGCTACAGTAGAGCACATAAAGGGTAAAGAGAACAGTGAGAAGAGACTCTACCCAGAGATGATCTCCGAACTCCTGGAAGAGTTTCATGTAGGACATTTGATGAGGAACAGAGTTACCCAGCACATGCTGCCATTTGCATTCCGAGGTTTCAGAACTGATAGAAAGAAGTTCTGACCCTGCAGTTTTGTTCTTATGAGATGCCGTTTTTCTTCCATAACTGGGCCCACAGTTGTGAGTCTGAAATTACCTTTGAGTGCTGTGGCTGCTTATTAGATGTCTCACCACTTGCAATGAAGAAAAAAAAGTAGAGGCCCCTGGAACCTTGCTGATAATTTCTTAATCTTTATGTGGGAGAACCTTTCAAATTCTCATTTAGCTCCTCTATACAATTGATAGTTCTCACACAAAACCTGGCAGTCTCACCTTCCTTCTCAGCAGAGATTTTTGTAGCTCTTTTTATGGGCTATTTCTGAACTGTAGTTATAGAATCAAATATGTGCCATTGTTTTTATTCCAATTTGACTAATACTGAAGAACAAAAGAACTCACCTTACGGAATGCATCATACTGTAAGTTAATCACATATGGTCAATTTAATGACTTGTGTGCATTTAAATTTCACTCATATGCTGTGGGCTTCAAAATCACCAGCAAGCTTTTGCTTTAGTCAGTTTGAACTCCTGATTTAAGGCTGCAGAGAAGGCAGGTGGGGAGCAAAATAAATGGAGGTTATTGTGATGAGAAGTCAGGTGTCTGTTGTCCATCACCTTGCATATAGCTCTAGGCAGTTAACATTTTTGCTGCTGTCTAAAAAGACAAAAAGCAATAAAGACCTAGTGCTTGCTGTGACATAGCTGTGAATTGCTGTGATTGCTTTTCTGTGTGAATCGAGTGCCTTTCTCAAAGGTGTTAATTAATTCTTTTAGATAGAATTTATTTTTATAGGCTGTAACTTTTCTGTGCTATCATTTTTTAAATCTTTA
The DNA here is from genome assembly GCA_038380795.1 of Pyrocephalus nanus. Lineage (NCBI taxonomy): Eukaryota > Metazoa > Chordata > Aves > Passeriformes > Tyrannidae > Pyrocephalus > Pyrocephalus nanus. Next base: position 87,710,674 of record CM076260.1, on the reverse strand, counting down.
TTTTGCTTCATGCTTACTTTTAGCTGGACTTGAATCAGGATTGATATTTTGAAAACATAGTGTGACTGCTTTGTAATTTCATTACTGAAGTCAGTTATTGTTATGAATGCAGCTTAATGAGCTCTGGGTGAGGTACTGGCCATTCTCTGTGCACAGTAGTGTTGCTGCATTCTGGTATCCTGAGGGACAAAGGGAGATGCAGGTATTTCGGGGTAGTCTTTACTCTCTATGGAAGGGCATCGTGCCTGAATAATTAGAGAACTTCTTGGAAGTTGCTTGATCTTACATTGGGCTTAGTAAGTGTAATAGTCCAAGAGGGTATCGCTCACCTTCAGTACTAGAATCTTTTCCATCTGGAAGGAGGGGAAAGCAGAAACAAGTATACATGTAAGAAGTTAATAACTTCCTGAATAGAGATATTTCATAAACAACAAATTAAACAGAAATGCATGGCTAATGGCAGTTGATGCTTTTGCATTACAGGTTACCCTAAAATTAACAGCTGTGGAAAGCGACAAGCTATTAATGTAATATTCTTATGGCTGCATACAGAGTCCCTTCATATTCATGGAAGAGCTGCATCAGTATGCTGTAGATTTTTATCAGGTTTAGCTTGCACTTGTCCTTTTTCAATCGATGACTCATCTTGTGACTCGAGGCAACTTGCCTAACTTTTTCATACCTCAGTGTCCTATCTCTAAAGGGAAAAAATGTTAATCTGCCTTTGGGAAATGACTTGTATGTTGTTGTTTTTGTTGTTATTAACACTTTGACCTTTTTAGCATGACTCATAAATCTTTAGATAGAATTATTACAATTTCCTAACCTCATACTACAGTAAATTTATAACAAAGCATCCATCCTTTTCAGACACTCACAGGACACAGCTGACTGCATCTCTGTGTGAGGGTATGGATTTGGATCATCAGTTTGCAATCTTGTCTGGGTTCCATTAGAGCCATCGCAGTTCCCATGCCCCTTCATATCCCAGGACATAAAAACTAACAGTAGCAACCAACTGATCCAGTAGAGCTTTCTGCACTGGTATGGGAAAGAGGCACACAGAACCAGCTATCCCACAGCTATGGGAGGCTGTTCTTACAGCCCTCCAGCAGCCAGGACAGGCCACAAAGCCAGCACATATACTTGCAAAAGGGAATGGTGGTGGTTATATAGGGGAATCCTTACTGTATCATCCTCCACCTGCAGCTGCAATACAAAGCCTTGCACAGAATCATCCTCAGTCCCTCCAAGCTGAGAGCCCTTGTTGCCTAATGAGTTTCACAGTTAGCTCATGAGAACATGTGCACTCCTATAACAGTGGCTGTAGGCAAGGCTGTGAACCCTATGCAAACAGTTAATCTCTTTTGTGCTGTGATAGAGATACTTACACTGCACATAAGAGGGCAAAGACTTAGTGGTTTTATCTATAACTTTTCTGGGTTTATGACCAGCGCAGTTATGTAGGAAAGGTAAAAAAGCAGCAGCTTTAAATGTGCAGCTGCACAGTCCAAACGTGCTACACTGTAAGAGATGCCATACCTTGTCTTTCCCTGTAGCAATGCCTAGTGATCTTTGGCAAGATAGTTTTTTGTACCTTCCTGTAAACACCAAAGAGCTGCTTGATGGATCTCTAGTCTCTAGAAAGTCATTTTCTCTTTCATGCATCAAAATAAAACTGTGAGTGCAGTCATGTGCAGCAGGGACCTTAAAACATTACTTTTGTGGCCTTCCATATCTTCCTGTTTTTCCCACAGGCAGTTACAGTTGGCTTTGGAAGAGTATGAGGTGTGCTGTCCCCAAGGACTAAAGAGATTGTCCATCCCTGCAGCAGGCATACTCTGTTTTCAAGTGTTCTGCAGCATAGATTGGTAACACAGCTTGTCTGGTCCTTTTTAACAATAACCCCCCCTAGTTCTCCTGAATGTAATGAGTTCTTAAAAAGAGTCATCTCGGAACACTTTAACATTTATAAACCTAAACATTATTCTTGGCCCCAAGTCTGAGAAACAGCTCGTTTCAGGGAGTACTTAGGAATGGTGCTACAGTGCACATGCTGTGGTGGTGCAGCTCCAGGAGAGGTGGTCTTTATGTAATCAATATGCTCATTTCTCCACTTTGTTCTACTTTTTATAACTGAGAGCTTGAATTCAACTTGGAGAAGAGAGAATGAACTTCTGTGGCATTGGTAAAGCTTGTTAACTCCTCCCTCTTGCTGCAGGAGGATCTGCAAGGAAAATCCTAGAGATTACTGGTGCTAATACTTTTTAAAATCCTGCCAGTACTCCTCCTTTTTGTTTAGAAAATAGAGCCATGCTGTTTGGCTAAGGAAAATATACTTGAAATCGTTCAAATTTATGACCAAAATTTACCTTCATTCGACGTTTTTATAAGATCACATTTGACCCAGAGAGCAAAGCATGGCAGTATTGAAAAGAAATAGTGTTAATAGTTCAAAGCTCTTTGGGTAACTGGAGTGATTTCTTATCTGAAGTTATGTGTGGTTATATTTCCAGGCAGTAATAACCATATGCTCTATTTACACAGAGCATTTTAGAATGCTGCAAGCCAGTTTTAATAAGAGTTCTGATATTCCAGCTCCTGTTACTATATTATTTTAAGCTTTACTTTTAACTACAATGTCCACTTTGTTTGTCTTTACTAGTACTTCATATCTGACAATTTAGCTTCTTGACTAACCCAATACTTTACCAAATATGGCCACTCACAGCAAAGTAGGTCTGGTAATTTGATCTAAGTTTGGCTAAATGCCTGCTAAGCTCAGCCTGCAAATCTCACCAGGTAGACCCTAAGGCTAATTTAAAGGAGCATTTAGAGAAAAATAATGGGGGCCTGGAGTGGGCTACCTGCTGTCTCAGTAACGTGCTAAAGTTTACCCTAGGAAAGGAAAGATTATAATGAACATGCCACAAACAAGAAATGCAAAGGGAGCCAGCGCAGCACAGAACAGTGAGCTAATGGAAAAACATCTGCTGCCCCGAGCTATGTACAGCAGGAACTTTATTTTTTCCCCTTCACAAAACACTTGTGATTTATTTATTTTATTCGATGTGGGCCAGTTCCTGGGAAAAAGCTGTGTTAGAGGAGATGGGCTTTGTTCCACGAGAACAAGTCATTGGGGCCAGTGGGCTGGAATCTCCAAGCCCAGCTGGCCCACAGCCGCAGAGCTGGCATGCTGGCAGCAGCCAAGGGTGCAGCCAGGCCCTCCCCTGTGCCCCTCAGCTCACCCAGCACAGCTTGTGTTTGCACAGCTTGGGCACGGGCACTTAAACATTCTTCCTTCTCAAAGCTTTCAGTGATCCTAAGCCCCTACAAGTTATTAGCTCTGATATTAAAGGTATTTATCAGGTTTGAGAGACATCTTTATTGACACTGCTGGAGTAGATGGATCAGATATTGTCCTGTGATGCAGCACTGGTTGTTGAAGCAATTCTAATGCTTTTCTTTTTTAAGTGCTTTAAAATTTTAGAATTTTCTATCTAGAACTTCCCCATCTACTGCTTGAGTTCATGAGCTGCTAATTTTTATGTCTCTTTAGAGTGACACAAAGTACTATGAAAAGCTGGAACCTGATGAGTGGAACCAGGAGGGAGTCCTTTATTACACACCTGTTACTGAGGAAAATAAAGGTGTGGCTCCCTTGCAATATTTATGTACTAGGATGGATTAGGAAAGCTTCACATTAGAGATAGAAATGGTAAAGTGAGCTGGTTTGGTTGCCTTTGAAATGTTATTAGTGAAGTTAAGAAGCCAGAAGTCATTCTGCTAAGCCTCCTAGTTTAGCAAGCTGTGTTCTAGGCTTTTCTGGTGGAGGCTAAAGGTCACCAAGTTCTCCATTTTGCTTCCATCTTAACATTCATAAGGAGGGATACTAGGTTTTGATCTACACTCTCCACCTTGGTTTATTTTACTTTCTATCAGCAATGAATTTTAAAAAGTCAAAAGGATTCTTATGGCCTTATATCAGCACAGGGCATTTTGGATTGCCTGCTCCATTCCTTAGGCTTCTGGATGTTTCTCATTGCTGGGGCAGGACATGAAACTGTGGACTGATTATGCTTCAGCATGGACAGGCTTCAAAGAGCATATATTATTTCTTTAAATTTGAGACATGCGAACATTCATGTATGTCTCAAACACTCGCTCAGGAAGGAAACAGGCAGCAGCTACCAATGCTTTTTATTAAGCATTCTGTGGATCCTTTGCCATGAGACAGAGAGGAACCTGTTGCACTGCCAGTGGTACCCAGAGAGTGAGTGAGCTGCTCAGTGAGTTTGGACAAGTGATGAAGTGGACTCAGTCATGAAGAAGGAGGCAGGACATCTGTTTGTAGGAATCCTAATAGGAATGTATACTTGACTGGGCTGGAATATGAAGGCTTAGAAGTCGTTTCTTTGATGATAACCAGCAATGCCTGTTTTGAGAGAGGGTGCTAGAGACCCCAAAAAATGCTCTTCCAACAGAAGCATTTTAATGTCATTCTTATCAAAGGTGGCCTAATTTTCAGGAAGATGGTGACTTGCTTTTCCCTGCTGGGAAAGAGTGCACCAGTAAACAGGAACCAGCTACCTTGTAGTATTTCAAGTCATGCTTTGACTGTGCCATTTAGTACCGAAGGTAGCTTGTGGCAGTTTTGCTTCCAAAAACTTCCGCTCTCATGCTGCATTTGTAAATAAAGAAGTTTAGATGTTTCAGGCCCAGTGAGACCCAAAGCTTGGGACTTTAAAGCAAGTCCCCAGACTTCGGCTACCAGTTTGCATGCAAAGAGAGCCCTTGAGGATGTAAATCTATTGCCTCATTTAAAAGAGCAAGTGGCTGAGCTCCGGTGGATGGGAACATGTGGCAGGTTTTGTACTTCGTTTCTGTATCAAACATTTTCATCAAATAAAATTATTGTAGTCAGGGTACGGCTTGAGGAATCTTCTGTCTAAGCTGCCACAAATTGTCAAGCTGCTGTATGCAGGGTGGTGTCATAGCATGGAACAATGTCTAAATGTCACCTGCCAGAAAGGAAAGGCAGTAGGGGAAACCTTTGTCATGGTAATTTTCTGTTGTCACTGCTGAAGGCAGAGCTTCTCTTCAAGGAGTGGGTCTTTCCAACTGGCTAAGGGCTCCTGCAGTAAAGCTCCTGAAGGCAGATGATGTAGAACAGAATTCACCTTCCTGCACATCCTCACAGATGCTTTCACCTTCTTAAGTATGAAGGGCTGCTCCCCATTGTACCATCCTGCTGGACATTTGCCCCTGTTATCCTGGCCGTATCACTATGCAGTAACATTTTTGGGGAGAGTAGAGTGCTATAAATCTGGCAGGCACACACAACCAAGTGATGTGGAACAATCTTTGTGGGAGTTAAGTGCTGCATCTTGGATAACACCAATGTGATTCACAGAGAATGAAATTTTAACTCTTGGGTTGTTCACGTTGCATAAAAACATTTCAAATCTGTTTGATTTTTTTTTTTAGGCTAGATTTACAGTTGTTGCTGCAGTGACATGCACTGCCACTCTTGACACTGCTTTGAAACACTTAGGAAATGGGAAAAAATAGTCAGTGTTCAAGGTGATGTTAACCAGCTATGTTTCTCAGACTAGCACTGTGATACAGACATGACTAATTTACACTGTTGTTATGCCTCTGATGGGCTACCTAACAGAACTCTGCAAATAATCTGTCTTGGGAGACAAAATAAGGGGGCTGACTGCAGGAGCTTTGTCGGTGTTCTGGAAATTGCTCTCGGTCTGTGTGTTTGTCACTGGCCTTTGGAGAGCAAATAGATGATACGCTTCTGGCAATTTTCACTTGATTGAGGATCTTCACTAGAGGCGAGCTTCTAGCAGAAACGGCTGGAAGAACTAGGAGTTCATTTTAGGGGCTGACAATAATCTGAGTGATGTGTGCCACTCTCAGGGACTGGACCCAGCATTAAAACTGGTATAGCAGTCTAGCTGCAAGTCAAGACAGAGGAGGCCATAGCCATGAGAGGAGACAACAGTTGCCTGGAAGAACAGCAAAGTAGGGTGGACAGTACTGAAAGAGAGCACAGATGGGAAGCATAAAAGTGGATTTGAGAAAGGGATGAATCTAGGCTGGATCTTGAAGTTAGCTGGATAGTTGCTCAAGGTCTCGGTGCAGGCGCAGGCATCGATTACTGAATGAAAGTAGATGGTGCATGATTCAACCTGTCTTTGCCCATCCGTGCAATGCACTGTCTCAGTCCATACCTATAGGTAAAAGTGCTGCAATATTTCCTTATGTCATTCACACTCAGAGTTTCTAGCATTACTCCATAGAGGAGTGGTACTTCCAGGATCATCATCTCTCTGCTCAGTAGTATTCAGAGTGCTTTTGTTGGTACTTAGTTAAAAACAGAATGTAATTTGTTTTAGTTTCTATGAAGATGGTGTTAAATGAGACAGGGCAAGGAAGCTTGGCTTTAGATTCAAAGCTTTGAAGAATGTCAGTACCAAGAACAATGCAGTCCAGCAATTATAGGTTCATAAATGGTTTCCCTGAAGCACTGACCCTTTCATGGGATAAGAATTATAGATCTTTGGTAGCTATGTCAGCCTAAGAAGATATCCTCTGCTTTGGAGTGGAGCTGAGTGCCATGTCTCTATAACAGAACTTCTTCAGAAGGGCTGCTAATTTTGTTAAGTGTTTATTTACTGCATAATTAGGTTATATAAGGAGATAGGCTGATTAATCCAGTGGTCAGGAAGCTGCTAACCCAGGTAGCACAAAAGCAGCTGTTTCAGTACTTTCAGTACCACTGAGGGTATTACCATGAAAAATGTAACAGGTACTTATTTTTTTGGGTTTGATTTCTGCCTCCTCTAGGTGTGTTTTTCTTCTGTGTTACATAAGCGTATCTTGTTAATCTGTAAATAAAATGAGTGTGTAATAGAAGTGAAAAATGAGTTTGCAGAAAACACATTTTAATGAAGGCCTAAATGGCATCCTTTAATGTCTATTTTTAGCTCGGTAGCTAGAAATTTTAGCACTCTTTTCCTTTCATAACCAAAAGGCACCCCTCTCATTCTTTTTTATGCAAATCAGACCTCCCACACCATTAAATCATTTTTATTGACTATTGAGCCTGCAAAGAAATGGACTGAACTACTTTATGCTACTTTACCATACCATAAAATACAATTTGTAGATCTTATTTAGATTCTGTGTTGCTCCACTTCCTCTAAATAATTGTTATTACTGAAGAAGATTTACAGGCACCATTGAAAGAGTTAAGTACTCTCCATTTTGTATGCACTGAAACACTGTGTGTGATTTCACATCTAAACCCCTTTGCTTCCAATTCTTTTCTGAAATGCAACAAGTCACGTGATGCTGTTAGTTACTAATAGAGTTTTTAATAAGGCAGCATCCAGAACTTCTGCTGACTTCAAACAGTGCCAGGATTTCACCCCTTCTTTTGTGCTGCTAAGTTTGTGCTAACTTTGCGAATGAAGTGTTCATCTTAAGGCAGTGATCGCCTCTTTGCACATCCCCATCCTCATTAGTGCCACATGCACAGCATCAGCTGCTATGCAGCACTTGGCAGGAAAATACTCTGTTCCTTGAAAATGCAAGGAAAATACTGTCCTCCCACAAATTTTTGCAAAAGGCTGTGCAAATACTCAGCTTGACAAGGTACATGGCCTTGCTTTCTGTTATTATAGATAGCTGCAGCCTCTTGGAGCCAAGGGAAGGGATGCATGCAGAGATTTTATAATTAACCAGAGAGAAATGTATATGAGTCATTCTGAAAGAGTATAACTCTTATGAAGGAACTAATATTTTGCTCATGTTGACAGTCTTGGAGAATGACATTTATCTGTAGCACGACCTAGAGATGGCCAAGGAATATTCGAGCATTTTCTTGACAATGTCTCACCCTTCTTCTAGGAGGACCACCTCAGAAGTGGGAGGGTATTCAGCCATGCTGTCACTTCAGTACATAATCATTTTTAGTGTGCCAATGGAAATGCTATCTGTGGTCCCAGTCGCGTGTCAGATAGGCAAGGAGATGCCTTTCCATGGTCAGGCAGGACTGCCTTTGAGATGCTTTCCTGCTCACCTCTTGCCAGCAGTCTTGATGTCATCATGCCAAGTCCCCACAGTCTTCTGGGCGTCCCAGTGTTTTGAAACTGGCAGAGTTTCAAATCTATTTAAGAGAAATTGTCACACTAATTTCCCTCCTCGCAGAGACTTCCTGAGAATATTCACTGCCTTTAAAAGTCAGGGCATTTAAGGTTGCGTCTAATTTCAGAATCATTTTTTCTAAATCTGGAGCCTGAATTAGTAATTTTGAATTGGACTCTTGAACTGTCAATACTTACTGCATTACCACATCAGTTATAAAAAAAGACACTGATTTTTGCAGTGACAACACATAGAATACAAACAGGTTATGGACCAAAGAGCAATACCAGCTGCATGACGAGAGAGAATTATTTTATATATGTACATGCATACAGGTTTGTGTATATATGTGTGTGTATAGATATATATATCTGTCTAAAAACACAGTTTCCCTTTTCAGTTACATGTAGCAGTGAAAACTGAGTATCACTTCTGACCTTTTAAAAGAATTTAGTATCGAATAAATCTAGAATTAGGCTACTTCAGTTGAAAGAGACTTAGAACGATCATCCATTCAGTCCAACACAACAATCATCTAGTCAGTCATTTAGTTCAAATCCTGAGAAATGTTAAAGTTCAACCATGAAATGTGTTATGAAATTTATGTTGATCATGAGAAATTATTTCATTAACAAGTTGACATTCAAGCACATAGGTATGCCTGTTACATTTTTTTCCTAAGAAAACCACTAAGACAGTTGCTGAAAGATCAAGAAAGTAAATGAGTGGTCTCTTCCAAGAGCTGTATTTTGTTTTTCTGTATTGTATGAGGAAGTAAATGGGTGAATACACAATATAAATAGGTCTAATTTATAAAAGTCTTTTGATTTTAACAGTCTCTGAAAATTTAAGAGACAACTATCTCATAAACTTGACAAATAAGCAGAGAGAAACACTTTTATCATTATTTAAATGGGGAAATATTTTTTTAAGGTAAGTTATCCAGCTCAGATGTATTATATTACTCTGACATGTCTGAAGTTCTCAGTTGACAGGGGTATCTTACTCTGTTCTTTTTTTCCCCCCAGATTACTTGGAAATACATATGATGGCTCCAAGTAGCTACCAGCCCTGCTTCCCTTAGGGCTTTCAACACTGTTTACATTCCCAATGGAGCCTTAAGGCTGTCCTCTCTCAGGACACCACCTAAAGATGTCCATGAACATCTGTATAGAGCCCTTCGCATTAGGAAAAGATCCATTCAGTGAATCCAATCATGATAGTAAGCACTAACCATAGTAGAAAGCCTTGTTCTGGATCATGGACTCATGTTTTAATATGCTTAAGGGAGATGATTTATAATTAATACAAAGAAAAGTCTCTCTTATATTTCCTCTAATGGTACAGTGTTTTTTGCTTTATTTTTATGGTTTGGGGTTTTTTTGTTGTTTTTTTTTAGCTGAACTCTTCATGGAACAGCAGCATCTCAAAGAAGCAGGCTTTTGTATCCAGGAGGCAGCTAGTCTTTTCCCCACATCTCATGCTGTACTGTACATGCGTGGGAAGTTTGCAGAGATGAAAGGCAATTTGGAGGAGGCTAAGCAATTGTATGATGAAGCGCTCACAGTGAATCCAGCTGGAGTGGAAATTATGAACAGCCTGGTGAGTTTGCAGGGGCTCAGCTCCATTATAGTATTTATGTTCCTGATTAACTGTAATAGGAGGGGAGAAGGTTCATACTTGCTCTGGATGCCATTGTCTTCCTAATCCTGAGAGCAAGTGACTGTTCCAAGAATAAATTGGGTAGCTTGAACCTCTATTTTAAGACTGGATTGAATGTTTTTAACTGATTAGCACTTATGTCAAAAGTAAATATTTTAATTGACAAAGGCTGATAGTTTTGGAAGTCATTTCACTGCTTTGTCTTTGCTGCTTTTCCTACTAACTGTTATTAATTTTAAATTAGCAGTACACTGATCTTTGAAAGATTTGAACTAAATAACTCTAGAATATGGAGATATATAGTTATATGTATATATATGGAGTTTGTAAACCTTGGGCTGGTGTCTTGTGTCTACTCAAATCAAGATAAACTGTAACTTCACAACAAAATTAATCTCTTGTTCCCTTAGGCTGCAGCTTAGTTCCAGCCTTGTGTAGGGGCAGTGACTCCACAGTTGTGGGGTTTTTTTGGTAACTCTCCTACCCAGCAGGTTTTTCTTTTTTCTGTGGCACCAAGCCCAAAGCAAACTGTTTGCCAGACACAGGGCCTAGAGCTTAATAACAATAGTAGTAATACAGGGAGCTTTGTGGAAGACCAAAACCCACTTCTCTTGTGAAATCAGAACAGTAAATCAAATTTCATCAATGAACTGTCTTGTTAACTGTAGCCCTTATTAGGTCTCTCCAGGATTTTAGAAGTCTGTCTTGACTAATTTATTTTTTTATAGGAATTCTATATCCATGTGCCTGCTTAGTGTCTTTGTTAGCAGATTTGTATCTCCTGGCATAAATTTGGTCCACATGGGGTCTGCTGGTATCTCCAAAAGTGAAGGGGTATTAGTGCAAGAGAGGACAAATGGGAAGTTATAATTGAGAGAAAATAGTAGAACTTACAGGCAAGGGATGAGATATTTGGTAATAATGAATGTGTACAAAATAATGAATATGTACAAAAATAGCAAATGAATAGCTGGTGCATATGTCAGGAGAACATTACAAAACAGCTATACAGATTTCAAGCTTATATGGGGTAATAATATTACTTTGATGTTCTAATATAGCCTTTACAGAATCAGTCATTAAAAACCTAGGTAGATGGAATTACATTCTTTGCTCAATGTTATGATTTCTGACAAGTCACTGATACCAGAACAGCCATCAAGTTAGATTCCAACATGGTACTAACAGCTTTAATTTTTGTCTTACTTTGTGGACACAACCACATTCTGTGTCTTCCTATTTCAGTTGCTTGAAATTTTCTGAAACTGTAGTAATTTGGAATAAAAATTTCTGAGATGCAAATCAGCTCTGGCCCAGATTACTTCAGAAAATGTCATAACTGTTCCGGAAAATGAGGCAACAGAAGAGACCTTAAAGGCTTCTGTGACATCGTCTTTACTGTGCCTTAGTGTCTACACGTTTTACAAGTAATGGGTAACATATTATTTGCTTTTTACCATCCCTAAGAAAATCCTTTCCAGGTTATCCAAGTTGTAACCTTTAAAAAACACATATGTGCTTAGCAGATATGTATTTCTGAAAGCTCTGAGGAGTCTGTGAATGCTCCTTCCCCTCAAACTCCAGTAATTTTCAACACGGGCAAGAGGGATGACCCTGGTAACTACAAGCCTGTCAGTCTCACTTCAGTGACTGGTAAAATTATAGAGGTTATTCTGGGAGTTACTGAAAAACACCTGAAAGACAATGCTGTCATTGGTCACAGCCAGGATGGATTTGTGAAGGCACCTGGCCTGGGGCAACCCTGGGTGTACGGACAGACTGGGGGATGAGAGGCTGGAAAGCCGCTTCACAGAAAGGGACCTGGGAGGTCCTGATTGACAGCAAGTCAAATATGAGTCAGCAGTGCTCTGGCAGCCAGGAGGGCCAACTGTGTCCTGGGGGCATCAGGCAAAGCATCGCCAGCTGGTCGAGGGAGGGGATTGTCCCGCTCTGCTCTGCACTAGGGTGGCCTCAGCTCGAGTCCTGTGTGCAGTTTTGGGCACCGCAGTATAGGAAGATCCAAAGGAGGGCCACTAAGATGTTGAAGAGTCTAGAGGAGAAGCCATGTGAGGAGCAGCTGAGATCACTTGGCTTGTTCAGCCTAGAGAAGAGGAGACTGAAGGGAGACTTCATAGCTGTCTACAGCTTCCTCATGAGGGGACACAGAGAGGTGGGCACTTAACTCTCTTCTCTCTGGTGACCAATGTTAGGATGGGAGGGAATGGCCTGAAGCTGTGTCAGAGGAGGCTTAAGTTGGATATTAGGAGAAGGTTTTTCACCCAGAGGATGATTGAGCACTGGAACAGGCTCCCCAGGGAAGTGATCACAGCACCAAGCTTGCCAGAGTTCTAGAAGTGTTTGGACAATGCACTCAGGCACATGGTGTGATTCTTGGGGCCTGCAGTTTTGGGCCAGGAGACAGACTTTGATGATCTTTGTGGGTCCCTTCCAATTCAGAGTGTTCTATGATGATGTCTTAGTCAAGAGACAGAATTAAAATTTAGGAGAGTTGAAAAAGACAAGGAGATAGGAAATTTGGGGCAGAGACTCAGTCTGTAAGCAAGTGGGGAAGAGGAAAGATAAATTTAATAACAAAGTGAGAGAAATAAGGATAGACAGAAAATAGGGTAAGATAGGTAACACTGGATAAGACTGGATAGATAAGAAGACACATGGGTTGAGAGGTGGGCATGTTGGAAAGGGCAAATTAAAGGGGTCAGTCTTCTGAGAGTGGCAAAGGAGCAGGAACCTGTACTTCCTTTCTATATCCTTCGGTCTCCTTAAGATTCTGATTCTTCCCATCCTGGTGCCAGCAAATATCAGTGAAAATCACTTGCTTAAGCATGTGCCTCATCTCCTTTATCTTGGCCATGCTGGCAGCCTGTGGTTTACACCTGTTAGCTAAGATAGCAAAGGTCTGGTCTATCCCTGCTGATATGAATCATGGCAGTAGTTATATGATGCCACATAATGGCACTCCTTTGTATGTTTTTCCAAAAGCTAGGAAATTGCACATAACAAGTTAGAAACATCTGATGAGCACTATAGAAAAGCCTGTAAAGAAATTAATCATTCTGCCTTCAGAATAGAGCTGGAATAATGTGCAGTAAACAAGGCTTTTAGGGCTATGCATCAAATAAAAAGGGCAAAACTGAAATATTGAATGGCTGCTAGCTAAGTGATTTTGTCCTGTGTATTGAATGAGACAGTGTCCCCATGGGGAACTTAAGACTGGGTTTATGCAGTTGAGGATGTAATGTAACAAGTGGTAAATTCTGAATCTCCTCAAGGCCATTAGAAGAAAACTGAATGCCTTTCTGAAATGTATGAATTAGCCGAGTACTAGCTGTACTTTTATTAAAAATACAAGTTTTGGGCACAGTATGTTCAGTCCCTTACCAGAGGGAAATATATGTCTTGGCTTATGCAAGAGATTATGCCAGAACAGATTATCACCTAGTTCCAAGGGATTCAGAATTATGAAAGACACATACAAAGGCACCTGGAATTAAATTCACACGTATTGTTTCAGTGCTGGCTCTCCAAAATTGAGAGCATTGTTTACCCACTGTAGTTATACTGTTGTGCAAATGTAATAATTTAGAGAAAGATGGTCTGGTTATGAGAATTACTGTTTGACTTGGTGCCATCCAGCCGACCTAGTCCACTTTAAGGGAAGACTCTGCTTCAGACAGTGCCAATCCTCCCTGGTGTATCAGCATCAATTAGCAAAGTAGTCATGTCTCTTCCCTTGGGCTCTCAGAAGTGGGTTGTCAGAGCTATATTTGGAAAGTTTCAACCTGAAGAGTGTTGCTGACTTTAAATGAAGGGCACAAATCTAGCAATGAATGAGTCCACCGGGTGTCAGTAACTTCACCTTTACACAGAATAGAGTCACCACCATAATACACACAAGCTCTTTCTCTGCTTAGCTGAAAATGGCTGTGTTTTGCTGTGACTGCAGGGTGTTTACAATAGCTGTCAAATCAGTGTGCTTTCCATATAAAGCACGGTGCTGCGTGGAAGAGCAGTGCAGTTGGGCAGGAGTGCCGTGCTGAGCACATCCCATGAGGTGAGCAGCGTGCTCTGCTTCATCACAGTGGCCTTTGGCACTTGGTGTCAGTACTGTGGTTAGGAAACCACAGGCACTTTGAAAATACCACATAGTTGTGCTGCTTCTTGTAACACTTGCAATTTCTGAGTGATGTCACAGGATCCTTAAGCCTGGTTTAGGAATCCACTATTGGCATTTACAAAGTAAATACTACTGGCTGATAACCTAATTTAAGGAAGGATATTTGTTGAGGAGTTCTGTTTTCTCTTGAAAAAGTCACACACAGTCAGTTTTTGAGGCTATTTGGAGCACATTTATGTACCAAAGAACTACTGGTGAGGTGTGGAGCTACTCCTTTGGCTGCCAGAAACAATTAGCTTGGCCTTTAAAAATTGTACATACTGTGAGACCACGGTTTTCTTTCATAAATACAACTTGGTAAGCTTCTTTTTCCACATTTCTTCTGATTCTGTCTCACACATTTCTGTCATCCCTCCCTTTACTAGAACAGCCCTGTTTTTTCCTTCTTCTCTTTCACAGGCTCCTTCTGGGGCCTGCTTGCAAGGATCACAGAGCACTTCTCCCCCCCAGGGAGGCTGATGGAGTTTCTACTGAGCAGGTGTCTTTGCTGGTCTAGAAACAAGAGCTTAGTTCATGTCCCTTTGTCTTACACTGTGACCTCTGACAGCACATTTCTACAATAACTATGGGTTACTTTTTTCAGTATGTACCAAATTTTGTTTATATAACATCATGCTATACACAGCTTTGGGACAATGATAAGAAAACTGACATGTGCCCAACAAAGTCAGAAAATATAATACAAGCTGGGGCAGATGACACCTCCTTGTAAAGCGATACACAAATCCATCTACTGTACGTAACTACAGAATGACACTGAAATTTGCTAGTTCCAGCCACAGTGCATTCAGTACCATTCCCACTTTTGATTCAGAGGAGGAGCAAATCAGTGCCAGCATGTTGGCTTTGAGTCCTAAAGCTTCCTATGTAATATTGCAAGATAAACTAAAAACATACTGAGATACTCAGAAGACTCCTGCCCAGCATGCATCTCACATAGCACTTTGTCAAGTCAGAGCAATTCACAACATGTTTTAGTTCAGGAAAGAAGAAAAAGAATTGTATATTTAAAAGGGAAGGAAATGGGCACCCTCATCTCCATCACTGTGCCAAATTAATGAAAACAGCAAACAATACCATCAAAAAAAGCAAAAAAATTGTTTTATTCATACTTGGGTCTTACTGAGTGCAGTGGAAGATTGTAATGATTCTTCACTTCTCTTGAAGGGTGGGGCAAGGATGATAAGGTTGTTGTCAGAATACTGCATAGCTGTCTGCATTGCTTCATCCTTATGCTTGAAAGCAAAACAATGTGAAAAATATATTGGGTTTTGTTTGGTGAGTTTTTCTGAAGGTTAAAATGGAAAGCAGCCTTTGTAATGTGTCCACATAAATGGGAAGAAAACATAATCTAGTGAACGTGTACTTGATTTGTTCCATAATCAGATAGAATATACAGGTAACAGGGGTTGTGCTAATCATGAGAGTTCTTTTTTGACTGTCATCTGAACCACAAAACATAAGATTGGCAGCCATGGAGAAAGGTTCACAGTCGCATAGTACTTCCCAAGTGAAGTTCAAAACAAGCTTCCCACTCACATAGGTTTAAGTCACCTAGGCTGGGCTATTTTGTGAACGCTGTTTTTTAGTTTAGATTCTGACATTTCCCCAGGAAGGCCTGGCTATTTTTGGGGAGAAGTTCTTATGGAGAGTGCAGTTAGGGAGGTAGCAGCCACATACCAGAACCACAGAATGGTTTAGGTTAAAAGGATCTTGGGAGATCTTGTTAATCCAACTCCTTGCTCAACAGGTTCAGCTAGAGCATGGTACCAGGACCACGTCCAGCTGGGGTTTGAACATCTCAAAGGATAGAACAACCTCTGTGCAATCTCTTTCAATGTTTGATCACCCTTACAACAAACAAAGCTTTTACTTATGTTTAAATGGAATTTAAATATATATATATATAAATAGTTCAGTTTGTGCCCATCCAGTCGCTGATACCACTGAGAAGAGTCTGGTTCCATCTTCTTTAGACTTTACTGTCAGATATTTAATTGTATTGTTAAGGTCTCTCCCCTCTTCTTCAGACTGAACAAGACCCAGCTCTCAGGTTCTCTTTTTATGACAGATGCTCCAGTCCCTTAATGATCTCAGTACCCCTTTGCTGGACTTTTTCAAGTATTTCCATATCTTCCTTATACTTGGAGAGCCCAGAACTGCTCACAGTATGCCAGGTGTGGCCTCACCAGTGCTGAGCAGAGAGGAAGGATCAACTCCCTTGACCTTCTGGTAACGCTGTTCCTAAATGCATCCCAGGATGCTGTTAGCTGCCTTTGCTGCAGGAGCACATCACTGGCCCATGGACAGCTGCTTGTTCACCAAGTCCTTTCCTGCAAAGCTGCTTTCCATCCAGTCAGCCCCTCCAAAGTGAATTTGGAGCTATTACCGGGAATTTTTTTCTGCAAGTAGATACTAAACATAACACTGGCATGACTGTACCAGGTTAGGCCAGAGGTTTATCTAGTCCTTCTCACCAATAGCATCAAAGAAGTGCCTAGGAAAGAGTGAGGGCAGGGCAGGCATATGTGATACTTCTAAAGTTATGACTTAGCTCAGGGACATCCTGAAGTAGAGTTAGATTCGACTTGCATAGTAATTCACATTGCATTTCTCCTTCATGAGCTTGTCTTGAGCCTGTATTAAGAGCTTTCATCATTCACAATACCCTTCGGCAAGGAGACCCACAGGTCTCCTTTCTGCTGTACAAAGAACTGCCACATTCTGTATATTCTTGATGCAGCTCTTTTTAGCCATGGAGCTGCACCTTGTTCTTATTTTGGAAGACACCCTGCTGATTCTTATTCATCCAGCTCCCATTACTGATTTTATAGGTATCTGTCACTGAACCAGTCCTGTTCCTTTCTTTATTGCTAGTACCTCTCTCTGAACTTCTTACAGTTCCTTTTAAGATAGGCAGGATAGAGCAAACAATGCACTTACAAAAAATAGCTTAGCTTCAAGGGCAGTGTTGTGGGCTCAATGTTTAAAAAAACCCTCTCTGCCCATGGTCTTTTACTTTCATAATTATGTCTATGTAC
The DNA here is from genome assembly GCA_038380795.1 of Pyrocephalus nanus. Lineage (NCBI taxonomy): Eukaryota > Metazoa > Chordata > Aves > Passeriformes > Tyrannidae > Pyrocephalus > Pyrocephalus nanus. Next base: position 87,693,613 of record CM076260.1, on the reverse strand, counting down.
ATTTTCATAGAAACACAATGTTCTATTTCACCTGTTTTGTATTAACCCAGTTTTGTTATCAAAGGTCTGTTTCCATCTCCTCGTGCCTGTAGGGGCTGGATTTTATTTTCTGAATGGTCAGCATCTCTAATAAATACATGTATATTTATAATGGCAGTAAGCAGTGTAACACTTGTCTCAGGTCCTTGCAGAGATGTCGGTGTCTCAGTCTGTGAATACAACACAGGCAGGAAATGTGTAGTTCTAGTATTTGATAAAACATACTTCATTTTGCTGCCAGAGACATCCTTTTAGCTGGTGGAACACAGATTTCTCTCTACTGGTAATGCTAGAAGCTGAAGACCTTGATTGAGAACATATTTTTTGTATAGATTGTATAAGTACATCGCTCTTGATTACATATGAGCATTTAAAAACTATATGATGCTGTATTTAAAACTTCTGTTCTTAATTGTTCAGTGGGATGCAAGGACTGAATAAAAAGAAAGAGCCTTTGAAAAGAGTCTTGAACTGTTTAATTTGGCCTTCATTGTGTACTTAGGATGCAATTTCATGTTCATTTTAGTAGGAGAGTCAACCTATTGTGTCCAGACTCACATTTGGTAGGATCAGGATAATTTGAAGACTACAGTTTCTGCTGATTAGAACATGGAAATGAATTATTTCTGTTCATTTATTTCATTTTACCTCACAGTATGGTGCATGCATCCTTGTTTTCAAAGGCATCCATTCACATAATAAAAACATGGTTTGATTGCTTAATATTTTCAAGGATGACATGTGTTACTTCCTTGGGGATTTGCTTCATGCTGCCATGGAGTAATGATATAAATCACAGGGCAGATTCTCTGCATGGGTAAATTATCATAGCTCCATCATACCAAGGTGTGTATGTCTTGTAAGGCGGCTAGGACCCTAATTAAAACCATTTTTACCTTGAAAACTAAATTAGAATGCTTTCTGTGCTTAAATGTGAGAACAAAAGAGCATAATTTTCACATTATTTAATAGAGTTAGTTATCATCTGAGAAGCTGCTTTTTGTGTGTAGTTTATGCAGTTTTTTTCTGTTTTGTAGATAGCTGTGCCATGGTCTGTTTCTATTTACAGTGACATTTCTTTCTCAGTTTTTCACATTTGTGTACCGAGAACTGAACATCATGATGAAAATTCATTCTCTAGTAGTTAGAACAACTGTGCATTTGTCCGAAGTGTAATTAGGTGGATAATTGTATCTAGAGACACAGCAAGTGACCTGTTTTTATCTGTTCTGGAGATACTTCTTCCTGGCTGCATTTGATGCTCCCTCTGCTCTTGTTTAGACAAAGGTAATAAGCAGAGTTAAAGACTGGGCAATTTTGATGAGGTGGACAGTTGTACTGTTTCTGTGATGCTGAGAATAGTTTTCATTATCATAGCTACTACCTAAACAAATACTTAAATGGAATCTTGGAGAAACTGCTGTCGTAAGAATTTGAATTTCAGTAGATAATGTCTGCAAAGTAAATTTTTAACTATTCTTTAACATACAAAACAATTGAAGCATTACTAGTAACACTTTCTAAGTTTTTATCTTAATACCTCTATTCCTTGTGTTCATTACTTTAAATATTTTTTAATGGTATCAGGTGGGTTTATTATTCAGAATTTCTGTGGTAAAACCTGCTTCAAGAGAGGGTTATTTTAAGAATTAGATGTATGTATTGACTAGTTCTTAATTACATTCATCTGTATGACTCAAGGTTGGTGTGGCTTCCGAGTTATAATATAGTAAAAATGCATAGAAATAGAAATATAAAAACCAGTATCAGTTATTAAATTACCTCAGACACTCCATATGCCATGTCCCTTAAACCTGAGAAGCCACAAGCCAAGCTATTAGGACTGTTTGTGGGGGGTCCTGCTGCAGGGGCGATCTTTTGGTGTTTTAGAAAGAACGAGATAGAGCACCCAAAGCAAATGTATGAGAGCGAGCAAGCTCTAGATTTCTCTTCCCAAACTAGGCACCATTTCATGGTATTTATCAAAGCACTTCAGGCCGGGACTCTGCTACTGTTGTGCAACAGGGTGGGTCCTTCCTCTTAGAGAGAGAAAAGAACTGCAACTCAGTCATTTTCCATTGAAGGCAATTCACTGAAGAGGCCAGAGAGGAGGTGGAGCCCTGGCTCTCACCATCCCTGGCATGGCCAGCTCTGCTGCACTTTCAGCTCTGATTATGTGTCACACTTTACTCTAAACCTCTGTAAAACAGGGATGAAGCTACTAATCTACTTCATCTGGGGTTTGTGGAGCTTAATTAATATCGGCACATACTTTCAGATGACAGGTGCTCTGTAAACACAAAATCTTATTTATTCTAGTTGTATGTCTTGATTCCTGTATTCATTTGGGATTTTGGACCACAAATTATTTTGGACAAAGTACTGCAACTGTTCAGCACGAATTATGTGCTTTAGAGCTCTGAGTACCCTTAAGTCCCTAAATGTAAGTAGTGATGAAAACATTATTGCGGTGGGAGTAGAATTGAGGAGGCAGACCTGCAAACTATTTCTTCCTCTAGCAAGGATTTGTTTTCATTAGAGGAATCTGCTGTGCCTGTGTGTCGTGCCTTGCCCTCCACTGTATTGATGAATTGTTATAGCAGTGCTGTGAAGGACAGAGTAAAATAGAAGCAAATGTGAATCTGACGGCTTTTTAGCACAGCCCTCTCCTCTTCCTGGGGATAAGATATGACAACACCTGCAAAAAATAGCTTTTTGCAGGGGGGAGGGAGGGTGCTTCCTTTCTCTGACAGTGAATGTATTCTCCTGCTTTGCAAATTCAGTGCAAGCAGAACATCTTTGTACCAGCACAGTTCTGCAGTTTTTCCCTGGTGAGAAGGGGGTTGGATTTGTAAGAGAGAGATGACAGACCTAAAGGTAGGAAAAGCGTTCATGCAGTCAGTCATTACAAGCCATTCCAAAAATGGAGCAACCTTGAACGAAGTGCCTTTTTTTTTTTTTTTTCCCTTCCTTAAGTAAGTAATAGTGACAGTCAACAGGAGATTCGAGCCACCCAGAGGAAGACCAGTGACGTCTTCCGTGATGCAGCTTTGAGAGCTACACACACTGGGACTCTCTTAGGTCTACCTAATATGGAATGCACAAGAAAACACTGCAAGGGTGAATTTGCAAAGTCCTAGTCTCCAGCAAGATATTTTTGGACTACTCTGATAGTACAAAACATTTAAACATTTCAGTCCACCCCATAAGTTTTCCCTCTATGAGGGGACTATGCTATGAACAATTTTTCTCTTTTTATTTTTTTTTCTATTGAGTGCACTGCATTTCTCCAGTACATTTGGAGAATAAGCAGATGGTGATATATATAGGTGTATAAGAGAAGGGGAGGGGAAAGAATTGACAGCAAAAAGCATAGACTGCTACTTATTTTAAAAATGCCAAGTTAAAGCATTGACTGCTCAGAGACAGTTAAAATCACCTTTTTTCTCTTCCATTACCTGTTCAGTAGGTTGTTTCTTCATTTTTCCTTTCTTTGCCTTGTATATTTCTGCAGGACTTAAACCCAACCTTGATTTGCCCCAGAAGGCTTTTTCCATGCTATTTACTTGCCATTTTATTCAAGAAAGGTAAAATTCATTTCAAAGAATCTTGAAGTGTACTTAGGTCAAAAGCTTATTCCAGAGGTTTTGAAAGAGTATCTGAAAACAACAGAACAAACAATCCAGGACCAAGAAATCAGGCAGAAGTCCTCAACCCTTTGGAATAATCAATGCCTGAGGCAGGAACTTAATATACATTTTGTGTTTGTTCTTCATGACATCTAAACTTGTGTATTTTTTCCATGTTGAAAACATACCTCTTGCTCTATTCCTCATCCTTCCTCATGCTTCTATAAATATCCAGTCTATCAGTGAGCTGCTGTTTAATATTGCTAATGTGAGTCTTGCTTATGTTTTTGCGAAAGGGGTCGAGAGAGAATCCCTGGCTGGAAAAAGATGGAGGCAGGGGAAGGCCGCAGGGAAAAAATGGCCTGTGGGCATCAGGGGTGGGATAGAGAGATCTTGACTTGTCGGGGTAGTAAAAAAAAAACTGGGAAGGGATCTTCCTGCTCTCTGCAGGTACGCAGGGAAATAAATAGTGAATGCTGCAGAGGGAGAAAAGCTGCATCAGCTAAAGGAGGCAGCTTGATCTGCTATAAATGGCTGCTGGAGATTGAAGAGGGTTCTCGGCCATCAGTGCAGGGAGGTTCTAAAGCAGGCTTCTAGGTCATCAAGTATCATCTGATACTGCAGCATGGTCAGTTTATGAGGGAGAGATTGGACAACCCCAAAACTACCTGTAAGTAGGACTTAACCAAACCCGAAACAGTGGTTGCCCATTCAGGCATGCAGGCTCCCCTGTCCAGGTCACCAGTGACTAAATTAATAATGTCCTCACCTGTGACCTAAAACACAGAGTATCCAGCTAAAAATGTCTTGGAGGCCTACCTGTTGTCCTGCCTTCCTATTTCCATTTTCTGCTGAAGAACATCTATTCCCAGAAGCATTTTGTAATTATTTTGTTTATTATTTTTTGAATTCGAGGTGGAGTTTGAATGGCAGTAGGGCTTCCCTGGAATTCAGCCCTGACCTCCATTTTTTATCTATAATTCTTAATGAGTTGTCAAGTGGCTTGTGTGTATCATGGAGTAGAATGATGGATGTAGCTGGACTCAGGAGAGTTGCATTGGGATTCTCTTAAAAATGAGCAGCATTGTGGCAGCTCAGCTCTATTGACAATAAGGTTTAATAATGTAGTTCCTTATTGAATGAATCCACTATGTAGGAAACAGTATGACCTTCTTGTGTGTGCACAAGACAAAAAAAAAAATCAATGTTAATCCTTTGGGAGGAAAAATACAAGATTAACAGAACAGTTGAGTGAGTCTAATGAGAATCAGATGGCAAGAATGCTAATTTGGAAAGAGATACTCGTATAAGCTGTCTGAAGGTATAGTGTGATAGTTTCCATATATCACCAAATGCCATGTATTCTTAGATACATGTCTGCCAGATGTAATTTCATGGATTTGCACCTCTTCTGTATGGCTTCCTGACAGAACAGGGGATTTTCAAGCTAATCACCTTTCAGTGGGGAGATTTATGACTTCTGGAGTTAGCCAAGCCTTTCCTCCATCAGGAAGGGCATGAACTGGAGACCACTATTGGGTGCATCCTACCAACTGGGAGCTGCTTGATCAGAAACGGGCTGGAGCACTTCTGTCTTGTGGTTGCTCTCTTGAGTCATGCAGTTCACTGGCATTGTCAAATACAGTGCTTGCCTAAATCTGTCCTTGTGAGCAGTATCTTTGGAAATTGGATGGGTAGTAATTTTTCTGTCATGCTTTACTTAATAGCCACTGGCTGTGTAAGAAATGAACAGAACAATGGGCTTTTATACTTCCTCTTTGCTTCTAGGAGTCTGAGGTGGTAATTCCATTCTATGTTGGGAAAATTCACATTGCCTAGTTCTCAGCCTTTAGCTTAGGTAGATGAGTTGGCCATTCTTTCTACCTGTTGCCCAGAGAGGGGTATTCTCCAAGATTGGTGGAGAGCCTCTTGTTGAGCTGCTGCTCTGCATTGCCTTGTGGAAGAATCTCCCTCTGTTCTTCCCCTAAAGATATAGAAAGACTGTGCAATTAAAGTGGGTGCCTATGTTTGTATAGATCACATACCTCTTTAAATTATATCATATGAGGCAGTTGAGTATGTCCTAGTGCATGGCCTAAGGCAGGAAGAGGTAAAATTACATTGACTTGTTCCAGAGAAATTACTGCAATGATGTTTTCGTAATTAGCCCAGTCCTCTCTCTGCCTGTGATCACCTGTTCAGCATTCATTTAAATAAAAGGAGTAGACTCATAAAAACATCATTTTTACAATTGCATCACTTACAAGGCTGTATCTGCTTTCCAAGATTGTCACCAACATAAGAGATTGCAAATAAAAATCAACTGGAACACAAATGGCAGCATCTCGGTAGTGCCAAGCTGTACTGTGGAGATTATTTGTTTATGCTTTTATTTGCCAGCATTGACTAAACAAAGATAAGAACATAAATGCTCTAGCAGAGCTTCCCAAACAGGATTACGGGGGGTGATGGGAGCTAGCACTTAGCATTACAATAATAGATACCAATGTTGGAGAGATGTCACTGCCCTGCTGCTCCTCTTGCACCCCAAGAGCAGAGCAATAAAAGAAGAGGCAGGTCTGTGGAGCTCTACGTGAGGTTTGCTGCTTTATGCAGGAACATTAATCTTGTGGGGTTTGATTCATTAGGTTTGTACTATGTGAACTTTGCTTTGGTCCCTCAAAACCCGGACCATGGTTGATGTGACTCTGAAGGAGGGCCTTATTTTGTGAGCCTTAGTAAGATTTACAACAAAAAAGGCAAGCTCCATATAAACTCTGAATTGAGTGGGTAACAGACCCACCCAAGTAAGCTAATTCTGAATGTCAGTGTGCATGGTACAAGGCTAATTAAGATACACAGAAACTGCCGTGTGCCTTTTTAATTGCAGTTAGACAAGATGTACAGTATTTGAGTCAGCTCGGCAGCGTTCCAGCTGATGAAAGTGTTGATGATACCTGACACCAGTGATGATATATTAAGTGCTCCTAATATCTTATCGCACATGTCATGGGGCACATTAGAATCATAGAAGAATTTAGGTGAGAAAAGGACCTTTCCTCCAGAGGTCGTCTGGTCCCACCTCTTGCTCACAGCAGAGCTACCTTCAAATATCTGTATTTGATACAGGTAGCTCAGGGCTGTGTCCATCTGAGCTTTGATTATTTCCCAGGGTGGCTATTCTCCACTCTCTGAGCCTGTGTTCTGATGCTGCACACTCCTTGTGAAGAATTTTTTCTCAATAGCTAATCAACCAGAACAAGGTTAAGGTACAACCTTGCTATACCTTAATCCATTGCAACTCTGAGTTGTACCTTAATCAGAGCACCTCTGAGAAGAGTTTTGTTCCATCTTTTTTGCAGTCACTCTGTCAGGTAGCTGAAGGTGGCAATTGAATACATCCTTAGCCTGGAAGGGGAAAGGCTGAATGTTCTTCTCTCAAGCCTTCCATAATATCATGGTCCCCCTCGTCACCTCAGTGGCACTACACCTGTCCTTCTCCAGTTTGTCATCATCTTTTTGGTACTGAGGAACCCAAAACTAGTGACAGCACTCCAGATATTAAAGAAAATAGAAGGAATAATTGCTGCCAGTCTGCTGTGAGGCATTACCTAATGCAGCACAGTATGACATTAGCCTTCAGCACTGCACGGGTGCCCTGCTGATTGGTGCTCAGTTGTTGTCCACCAGCATCCCCAAGTTTTTTTCCTGCCGAGCTGCTTTTCCCCAGTTGGCATCCAGCTTGTACAGTTGCATGGGGTTATTCTATCCCAGCTGCAAGAAGTCACTTTTTAACAAATGCAGTTCCTCTTAAAGCTCAGGGGAGACTGTGGCACTGAAATGACAAACAAAACCTGTGTTGTTGAGGGCCAGAGGCAAATTGCACGTAGTGGTCACTTATGGCAAGTAAGACTTTTACACTCAGAATAAGTAAAAGATGAAGTTTGGTCAGTGCTATATTTAAAAATACAGAGCTGCCATGTCTGAGTTACACTGAGATTTTCATATCAATGCTGATTTTTTCAAAAACTCCTTCATAAAGAAAACAAAAAACTCCCCTTCATAAAGAAAGCCATACAGTGTTCAAGATCTTTTTCCACACTGTAGACAGTAAGGAATGATATTGCTCAAGGCAACATTAGTAGAAGCAGAGCAATGTGAAAAAGTTAGGCTTGTTGGGAATTCACTAGTCACTGGAAAGCTGCTGGAGGAAGACACCTTTGGTAGGAGGCTCCCTGGTGTGACCTTGTGATTTTATGCCTTCATTGTTTGTAGACAGGCAAGCTGCTGGAATGGTTCTCACATCCTGTGTGGCCTACAGCAGGGCCATAAGTGTGTGCATCTCTGTGTACACACATGTATTTGTGTATATCAGAGCTACCAGAAGTGTAGTGTCAGATAGTTTTAGCAGCCTCAGATTTAGTTATGAAACCTTAGATGGAAGGAGCATCTCCTGAATGCCCTGAGCAATCTTGACTGGTTGGGGTCTGGTGCTTTGGGAAGGGGACAGGTCCCCAAGGCCGTTTGGTAAGTGGGTTGTGCCCCAGGGCAGAGCAAAGTAGGAAAATAAAAAAGCCAGATTCTAAAGAAGACCTTCCTTGCAGAACTAGCCAGGTCAGGGTAGGAGAAGTCTAATTAGTTGAAAGAGTGAAGTCTTGTGATCCTGAAGTGAGTAGAGTGGGAGGCTGAGTGAGGGCAGTGCTGGATACCTGAAATGGAGAGTGTGGTGAGTTGACCTCAACCTCTTCTTTAGTCCCCATGCTACCAAAACCTCACCATGCAACCCAAATACAGAGAGCCACTGGGGAACAACCATCCATGCTTTGGCTCTCACTTATCTGGGCCTGGACCCCTGAGGGTCAGGAAAAGCTGCTATTCCATATGTTAGTACAGCAAATGCTGTTAGTGTTCACTGGTAAATTTATCCTTGTGGTCTCTGCCTTTCCTTGTGTTATAAGCAACAGTTCCCACTTCTTCTCCACAACCTGTCAAGTCAATCTGTGTACTGCAGACTTTAACACCTGCATTGAACATGACATGAACCAACACGAAAGAGGCAGTATATGGATGAACCATGGAATTGTTTGGGTTGGAAAAGATCTTTAATTAATCATTGAGTCCAGCCGTTAACCCAGCACTGTCCAATCCACCGCTAAAACATCCACACATCTTTTAAATATCTCCAGGGATGGTTGACTCCTCCTCTTCCCTGGGCAGCCTGTTCGTCATCCAGTGCTTGGCAACCTTTTCGGTGAAGAAATTTTTCCTAATGTCTGACCTGAACTTCCCATGGCAGAACTTGATGCCACTTTCTCTTGTCCTGTTACTTGTTAGTCAGGAGAAGAGACACCTGGCTACATTCTCCTTTCAGGCAGTTGTGCTGAGTGATATCTGTATCTTCAGTCTAAACAACTCCAGGAACCTCACTTTAGGAACTCCTAGACTGCTTCCTGTTTGCTGTGTTGTATTTTCACCAGACATCTGGTAAGTTGAAGTACCCCACAAGAACAAGGGCTAGTGATTGTAAGACTTAATCTTCCAGTCGCTTATAGAATATTCTGTCTGCCTCTTCATCCTGGTTGGGTGGTCTTTAACAGGCTCCTACCAGGATATCTGCCATGTTGGCCTTCCCCCTGATTCTTACCCGTAAACACTCAACTCTGTCGTCACTATCATTCAGCTCTGGACAATCAAAACTCTCCCTAATGTGCAGGTCTACCCTACTGCCTCTCTTTTCCTTGAAAAGTGAAATGCATCACTTGTTCAGCACATTTAGCATAACATACCATCCTGAAGCAGTTCTGAGATAGTGTTAATTTTTTTAAACAAGAAGAAACGTTAGCTTCATCCTTATGGAAATACTCCCTTGGGCAATGTTTTCCAAAGCATCTAATGGTGAGCAGATTTGGCACTTCTGTGGGATTGTGTGGATTTTAGTAAAAGAGAAGTATTATTCGATTGCATCTAAACAGAATATATAGAATTTCTGATCTGATTGGCCAGCAGAAGTATTTTCTCTTTGAGGCTGTCACTTGCAGCTCAGCAGAGCACAGGAGTGACTAACACAGACAAATGAAGCTAGGTCAAATTAAACAAATGCCACAGTGAAGCATTTCTGAAGTCCTGTATAATCCCTTATCACATTGTGAGGCTCAAAGCTTGATGTTGTAGGAGAGCTTATAGATTTGTTAACATACAGCCAGACCCCACAGCATTTAAATCTTTACTGAACTGAGATTTTGTATGTGAGGATAGTTCAGGACAGGCGTCTGCAGTACAAGCAGACACTAGTCTTCCTTGTGACTTCAGTAAGAGATTCTGTACATATTTCATGCGCATTAAGAGCAAAATTGCCTGCAGTATCTTCAGCACCGGGTTCATGGACCATTTGGTATCCTGTTTGCTTGAAAAGTGTCTTGCCTTGAGAGCAAGAAAAGTAAATAAACGTAGAAAGACCAATAAAATCCACAAGCCCTGGAGAATTCCAGGCTTCAGGAGCAGAAACCCTCACCTTAGCATTCCTTGGTGGCATTCCTGGAATACCACATGTATGTCAAACAAGCAACCTTGAAAGCTTAGGTCTGCTTTTCACTAGTGATAAATGATTATGCAAGTATTTAAGTGTTAATTTCACATTTCTGCAGCTTGAAATTATTTTTCTTTGAACATCACCCTAGTCACCAGTGGTTAGACAACTTTCTCAACTCATAGATGTTGCATTCCCTTAAAAATTCTGTATTATATATTATTTGTGGGCTGGCACAGCAGATCAGACAAACTGGAAGCATATATCATTTTAACTTACCTGTTACTTCGAATAGTGAATGAAAAACAATCAAAGGAAGTGGTTTGCAACTAACCCATTGTTTGAAATTAGCTTTCCCAAACCAGAAAATATAAAATAGCAGCATTGAAAATAGCAGCATCACAAAGTAAAAATGCCATGTATGTGAGATCCTTGGCCAAAAGACAGCCTATTTTTTATAAATTTATTTTTAGCTTGGTCAGCTGTACTAAGTGATTTTATCAATGTAGCTAGTCTCTGGAATAAAAATGTTCACATAATGTAGTGTCAGTGCAGGCACTGATGACAAGTCATGATATATACATGTAACACAAATCCTTTCAAATCAAATTCATACAATTAAAATTCTGTAAATGGATTGAATCTCAATAGTCTTGGATTACCCATTTTCACTCTCATAAGCTGGCATCAGACAGGGACAGAAGAGCAGCCGTGTTGGAATTGCAGCCCTGCTATTTTTGCATACTTTGAACTAGACAATATGCAAACTTTTTCCATTTCAGTGGTCATAGAGCCTGTCACAGTTTGAGAAGAACCAGAAGGACTGCCTCTCTCCATCTCCTGTTAGAAGAGAGCTCCCTTTAGAAAAGACTTCTTTGCTCAGATACTACAGAGCTGAAGGTGAAACCTTTCAAATTAAAAGGAATTATGATGGCTTTTAGGTATCTATGGCGGGATATCCCAGCGCTTGGGGCAAGGAAGAAAAACCTATACTGTGCCTTTAACACTACCTAGGCTTGAGATACTTTTCTCAAGGAAGGGGGTTAGAGAAGCAGCTGTGTAGGTGTGGATGCCACCCCCTTCCCCAGGTGACTAGCACTGGTACATAGAGCTTTGACAAGCCTAAATAACTGTGCTTGAACATTACTGTCCCTCACTGCACACAACACAAGAATCTTCCATAGCTCCCCCAGTACGCTGGGAAATCAGCTTTTCAAGAGGTAAACCAGGGAAAAGATAAAAGTAACTATCCCAAACAAAGCCACTGGGCTTCCAGTAATCTCCACCCAAAGCAGAAGAGGCAGAGAAGGCCTTGAAAGTAACTGGCTTTCCGCAATACTGTAGAGATTTTCTAAAAATGGAATGGAATTGTGCAGCAGGTACAATCTGAACACGACCTGCTGGGTCTTCCTTCCTATGCACTGTGATACACTGCGTTCTAGGGCTGTTTGTCTGCAAGAGAGCATGGTTTTGTATTCCACATTATCCCTGTTATCCTCTATACCACAAGCACCTCTAAATCAATACTCACGTAATCAACATCATGTGTTTGGCCCAAGCATCCTATGCATAGTTCTTCTGGAGTTGCTTTGCTTCACAGGTGACCTTGTGAATGATTTTGCGCAGCCTTTAGAAACCAAACCCTCAAGTATACCTTTGCAGTGTTTTTTCAGTCTGAGCAAAGCCAGTGCACAAGCAGGAGTGAAGAAAAAGAAAAAAAGCCTATTTTCAGACTTTCCCTAAGTGCAGCACTGTCACATAAATTTCTCCTTAAGAAACTCCTGCAACTCTCCATCAAAGCGAGCCAGCAGCAAATGCTGGAAGCAGAACAGGCCTGGGGGAGGGATTTCATTTTTGCACGGGGCCAGATCCTTGGAACAATAAAGCCAAGTAGGTAAAGCAAAAGACATGTTAACTGAAGCGAGCTGAACTGTTCCTTCATCAGTGCCTGAGGCTCTCCCAGTTTATACTGCATTTAATTCAGTCATTTTGGGCCCCAGTCCTGCACTGATGATAAGAGGGTGACTTTCTCCACCTTTACCATAGTCCATCAAAAATCTTAGACTTTAACATCATGAAAACCAACCTGGCTACTCTAAATTTTTGTTTAAACCAAACCTGAACAAAGGTGTTGTTATTTAACTTGGAGCTCTAATTTAAAAAATAATGAAAATGCAGTGTTGCACATGATAAGCTCTAGATCCTAGTTTAGCCGTACCCTAAAACCCACAAAATGGAGATGATATCGAAAATCCTCAACCAGCCTCACCCCATTAAAGCTACTGAAGTTTTGCCAGCATGTCCTCACTGGAGGTGTAGCCAAGGATTTAAGAGGTCTGTGTTTGTTTAAAATTGTCTCTAGACTACCTGAAACTCGAGCCTAGGATCTCTGCAGAGCCATTGGACATTGTTTTTATTTGTTTTCATCTGTGCATGAATTTCTTTGAAAATACCCAGCAGAGCAATAAGAAGGGATTGGTTTTAATCTTTAGAGATGATAGCATGCTGTTATGCATCAAGGACACTCAAAAACAAAGCATCAGATAAACTGTACCAGGAGATTTTATTTTTTTTTACCTCCAGGCTTTTCCAAGAATAAATATAATATAAAAATATAATGTATTCTGCAAGGATCTTGTTGTGGATGAGACATCTTTGGGTTCAGTTTGTCATCCCAGAAGCATTTATACCACCACGTTCAGACAATTTACATGTGTGCGTGTGTGAAAATGCAGCTGGATTCTGCCTGTGCCCAGCACCCCGAGGGAGAGTGGTCATTATCACTACAGGGACAGCTGGGACCTGGCCTTGAGCCAAGACCTTGCTTAATGCAGTCAGAAGATTTCAGTGATAGAGTGGATTTTACATCCTCTTCTGTGGAATAGGGTAGCTGAACTCTGAGTTTCATGTCCTACCGCTGCCTGAGTTTAAAACTGATGTGTGCATTCTTTGCATGATGCTGGACAGCACAGTGAATAAAAGAGCTCCTTCTGTCATCCAAGATTCAAATCATGTTAACAACTATTTATGTAGCTGCAGATATATGATTTCTCTTGTTTGAGGTCCCTTCAGCAGTATCCCTCCCTGCCTGAATGAACGATGTTATAAAACACTGTAATTATAAACCTCATTGACTGCCTTGCATTCAAGGGCGTGTTCCCCCCAAGCACTGCTGTGAAGCGTGTTACCCAGGAGACTGTCCTGTACAATCCAAAACAGAATTATTCTGACCCAGTGAGCTTGTTGGAGGGGAGAACATTTGGGATGCTGACCTGCTGCCTCGGCACAGTAAATGCATTTTTCTCATTTCACAGCAGGGCAACGCTGCAGTACAGCAAGGCCATTACATTCAAGTATTCTTTTGAGGTATTACTTACATCTCACTGACAAGTGCTGGCTCCCTAAACATGCAGAAAAGGGAGCCTTAGAGCAGCAGTGTTAAAGCAGAAGTCCTGCTGACTGTCCACACAGTTTTAGCAGCTTTCTCTGAAGGTTTGGTTGCCTCAGACCTTTCTGGGCAAAACCATAAATGCCTCAGACAATATAACACAGTGTCAATAAAATCCATTCTTAAAATGTACAAGTCAGGCTGTGCTCATAAAACAGACTGAGAAGTGTTTGGTGACAGCTGGCTATTCTGCTTTGCACTATTAACCATGGCATGCTTCAATACCACCCTTTCCCCTTCGATCTGATCATGGTCAGGATTTGTATGGGTACTTTCCTTGGTCCTGAGTGGTTTATTACCAGCATCAGTTGGGATACCCTGCAGTTGGGAAAGTACACAAAGCCCTGTCAGTCTCACAAAAGAGCTGTAAAACCTGAGCAGTCTGATGCTCTGGAAGGAAAAAAAAAAAAAAAAAAAAGGAAAAAAAGCACTTCCTAGAACAGTAGCAAACACAAAACAGGCTGTTGCCATCCATTTTCTCAATTACTGTCAGTGCACAAAAGGAACACAGTGCTGTGTGGTAGCCTCAGCAGTTGCATCCTCTCTGCTCAAGTAGGAGAGGGAGATGAGGTGCAGAGCAGTCATTCCCAGCAGGTGTGCAAACCAATTGAGTTTAATGAGAAACATCCTGCTGAAAATGTAAATGTTTTACAAGTACATCATCCCCATCAGGGACTGCTGCTGCTGGAGTCTGTGTTTTGTTGAGGCTTTGACACAACAACTGAAGATGCCCCTCTCCCTCATTTTCCATCTGTAGTGCTCCCCAGACACCGTGGGTCTTTTCCACATTGCTGCTTCCCCAGGCATCTCAAAGATGCAGGCTGGTTCATTTAACATACTCGTGCCCATTCCTCCTAGGATAAAGGCAGACCAACCTCATAAAAATGAAAGGGCTTGGCTAGACTAGAGAATGGATGCAGCACTAGAGGTTGTGTTGGTCTGTAAGAATTCTGTTTATTCCATGTGGATAAAAAAGACTTCATAATGTTTGGTATTTTATTTTTCTTGCTTAGGACTCTGGACAGTGCTAAAATTTATCTTATGTATATGTTTCTGTGCTATTGCAGCAGTTACTGTGTTCGTTAAGTTCAGTCAGTCGAGTTTTTTCACTGGTTTGCTGAAAATCATGAGAGATTGATTTTATCCACTTCCCTGATGATCCAGCATTTCTCTCTGGCAGCTCTCAAGAAGGTTCATTTTTGCCTTCTCCTTTGTATTTTCCCAAATACAGTGTATTCATCATTAGACTACTGCCAAACTATGTAATCAGCAAAATAACTGGTCTGTAGTGCAGGCACCTTTGGTGTCATCAAATCAAATCTTCAGAAGTTTTCAGTCGGTTCAGACCTGGTTCAGGTTACTAGTCATCAAAGACATCCATTTGCCTGTTGTATCTGGAGAAGTTGCAACTGTTTTTTCCATTCTCTTCAATTAAGTGATGGGCTGGTGAGCCCATGCCTGCGAGGGAGGTATGCAAATGCTTTAGGAAATTACATGTATGGTTTCTGTAGCTGACAGGCTATCTAGAGTCAATCCTTTCATAAAAAGAGAATTAGCTATTCCTCCCCGCACATGGCTTTTAGACAGCATTGTACTGCTTTAACATCGTTCAGAGCTCATGTAGAGCCATGTAGCTGCCAAAGTGACAGCTCCTACGGTGCTTCTGTAGGAGCAAGGACTTGTCTGAATGAAGTGCAACTGAATAGTTCTGCTGCTGAACCAATCCTCTACAAATCCCACGTGCTTGTATTTATGTGAGATATCAGCCCCTTTTCTCAGTACACCTACATTGCTTCTAAAACTGAAATGCAAATATTAGAATATAAAGCTAAATACCTTAACCACATGCCAAGAAAAACAATAACTGACTGCTGTATTTTGGCCAAGTATTTTGAATTCAGGTATCCATCTATAAAAGAGCATCATATCATGTCTGAGTTTTAAACAGTTAGAGAAATGCAGCCAGATTCAGACAAAATATGCTTGGTGCTTGGATGAGTAACAGTTTTTTTCATGCTTGAATTCCAGAAAGATGACTGCTATGAAAGTGTCTGGTGTGGTTATTACATGACAATTAGCAGTTGCTTCTCTGCTGACAGATGTCCACATCAAAAAGCTCTGATTGTCTCTTTTGTTTGCAATTTTAGAGATACCATAGTCGAGTAGCTTGTTCCATCTCCAAGAGATGTTGTCCTTTGCACCAGAAGCACAGCCTCATTGCCTAGGTTCAAACTCAGATTGTGAAATATTACAGCAGATGATTTATGTGGAAGTTTAAGCTCTTTCTCCCTGTGCAGAATTAAAAAGTGCAGTTATATCTGTGGATAGATCTCTTATCCAAGACAGATGAGCAAGCTGTATTTCAGCATTTTGTTTACTAAGGAACTGTTTCAACAGTGGAGTGACATACAGTATGCATACATCATACAGGTGGCATTGCTATCTGGGACTGCTAAGAAACAAGAGAAGGGAAAGGAAGAATTTTAAAGAGAAGAACGACTTCATATGAACAGATTCTGGTGAACAAAGTTCACAAATTCTCTTACTGCACAGCTCTAGCATGGAACATGTCTCAAAACAAAGCTGCTTAAAATGTCAGACAAAACAGTATTATTCAGATAATTCAGGGGAAAATAGCTGTTTTACATTAGTGCTGAAAGGAACTCAGTGCAAGCCATGACCTAAATGAGTATTTCTGCCTCTTATCCAGAGGCTTGTCCTCTAGTCTTTCCCTCCTGCAGCCCACTGAAGTTAAAAGGAGTCCTTGCATGAGGGTTTTTGCCTGAGGTAGGATTGTAGAATGATGTGCTGTGCCTGGCAGTGTGATTTTGAAACATTTGCTGACAGGCAAAGGTCTCTGGGAGCAGACATGAGACTGGCAGGTGGGATTTAATAGCAGAAATTTTGTGCAGCTGCCAAAAAATCACAACCCAGATGCTGGAGCTGAACACATGCTGCCTGATAGGAATGATGTTGTGGGGAAAAGAGGAAACCAGTGTCTGTCAGAGAGAAGAATTTGATTCTGGAGTCCAGCACTGCCTTACTTTGTCCTTTTCACTACACTATCTGTGCACCAGCATGGAGATGTACTGCATTTTTTCACTGTGCTGCACCCAAAATGTGCCTCACCAAGTCAGACTCCTCTTTTCCTCTCCAGAACCTTACTTAAATCCCCTACTTACTGTCTGCTTTTCCTTCTCTCTCTGTTTCTTCTCTGCATGAGCTATTTTCTCTGAGCTCCCTATTCATTCTGAAAGGTACATTTTTATTGTTGCTCCTTGGAGACCATAGTCTTCCCAACACATTGATCTTCCTTACTTTTTTCTCCATCCCTGCTGTTGGAGGTCAGTTCCCTCTCTGAAAAGCACCAGCAAAGAGAGAGAGCAAACATTCATGCATTGAAACACAGAAAAGCATAGCAGCAGACCAGCTGTCCTTTAGCCACCCTGATCAGGAGGTGACTAGGACTAGCCCTGTATCCAGGCTCTGAGAGCCTCCACAGACCGACCGGTGGCTGACATGCTCCCATGTTCTAGCACAGAAGATCTGGGCAAAGCCAGCAGCCTGCAAACCAGGCCAAGCACTTCACCCTTTCTGCCCAAAGGAGGAATTTCCTAAAAATACATGTCCTGACATACCACTGAGCCACATGGCACACTGAGTGCAATCCTATTTTGAGCCTGCTCTGCAGGGTGACATAGCTAGTTACACCTCCTCCCAAAAATGGCACTTCAGCAGCGCAACACTTGCTGGTGGACCATCAGCACAGTCTCCTGTGGGATGGTGCTCTCCACTGGAATTCCCCAGCAAGGGGTTGTGCTCTTGTTGTACGTAAGGCTGTGGTTGCAGGAAGCATCCTCAGTCATGCCAAGTGTAATCAGGACAGCTGCTTTCTGCCTGGCAGCACAGCAGTGGTACTCTGAAAGTCCCAAATAGGTGGGTTATGGGCTGGGGTGGAGAGAACTGTCAAAACTAATTCTAATCTGACCCTAAGAGAAGGTCTCCCCGTGGATATGATGCCTGTCCAGCACATACCTTTTGCATCTTCACTAAGCAGGGCAACAGTAGAGCAACATTTGGCTTTTGGAGATGTTTGGTAGTCTCCTTCCAAACCATGACTGGTAAGCAGATTCTGTTTTCCCAACTCTGAAGCTTATTGCAGAATCCCAGGAATGTTCCTGCACTTCAGATATCCCAAAATAACTGCTCTAAGCTCTCCTTGGGGAAAAGCAGTCCTTAGAGCAGCCTCTTAACTCAAATTTTTGTGTTGAAGCAGCTGAGCTTGAGGGAGAGAACTTGGCTTTGCCTCTAGTCACTGGCTCCCAGAGGAGAAATGAGCATTTTGGATGCTCACATTAATAAGTTTGTGTGTCAGCTCACTCACTGTCCAAGGAATTGCAAACACTTTGTTCTCTTCATTTCTGTTTGCTGCAGAAACCCCCCTCCCCCACTGCCATCCTCCCAGCAAATCCACTAGTTAGCTGGCAGCTTCTGTAGCCCAGCCATCACAGCAAATCCCTGGCTCTGCAGCTGGATCACAGTTCCCGAGCACCAGTTAGGAGCTGACAGAGTTGTTTTGCTGGTTTGCTGCCTGCTCTTTTCCTCTTCAGTTGCTAGGCTTCCTTCCTCCATCCAGAGGAGACAGTGGAGCCATCACAAACAAGGTGATAAGTGATTTTCTGACATCGAAGCCATCACTTAAGACACTACGAGTGGCCATTTCCTCTCCTGGGGGAATTGCGCAGTTCCTGTATCAGCAAAAGACTGGACCTGCTGGGGCATTTGGGGTCGCTGGAAGCAAATCTGATCCACTGCACAGCACAGAGATTTCAGTCCATTAGCGGGGGGCTGGTGCTCTGCTTCTCCGAGGTGGATTATCCCTGTTTCCAGAGAATCTGTGGCTGTGTTTTTCTGTACCAATCACTTGCATTCATCTGTTGTGGTAAGTTATTCTCCATATCCCTGAGGTGCTCATTACCACATTATTCAGGCTCTGTTTATATAACTTTAGGAACCAAAATAAAATCTTGAAAGACAAAACTCCCCAGCTCTTCTCTGATCTCTTCTCTAAAGTGTGTGTAACACCTTACAAGAGAAAAACCTGATACATTTCTTAAACCCATTGAGTTCCTGGGGCAGTTCAGTGATCTCTGGAGAATAAAACTTGCATCTGGGTCTAAAGACTTGATCTTCCAGATGATTACTAGCTTTAGTTGTGGTTTCCCATACACAGCCCTCAAGATACCACTGCAGCTTTACTAAGCAGTATTGTCCTCATGCTGTGCTTTGCCCTGAGATCAAATTAAAGCCTAAGAATTGTTGTAGTCAAGTTGGTCTGCAGCTGAACTCATAAACAGTATTTCAGAAAGTGCTCAGGGAACTGTCAGAAGGGAGAAGGGATGGAATGACTATCCCCTTTATACTTCAAACACTGTTTTTCACAAACAAGGAAACCAGTTATAATTAGTTTAGATTCTGTGCTATTTAGTCTGCTTGTTATCACACCAAAGACAGGACAGAGTCATATACTATAATAATATAGTATATAAAATAGGGTGTAGCACAATAACAGAATATGTTGCCTCCTGGTACACAAGACACAGCTGCACAAACAGGGGCGTGGGAACTAGCAAGACTTCCAGGTTTTCAGCAAGCTCTTCTGATACACTGAGCTGGCCACAGTCAAGAGAAGGAAGCAGAAGTCCCTTCTTGCCAAACAAATGGGAAACATGAAAACATCACAGCTCTCCAGTGTTTCTGGAGTTTCCATTTACACTAATGTTATGTGGAGTATTTATCACGTCTTCATCTTCTCAGTGAGTTTTTTCATTCATTTTCTTTTGAGCACATAACTGAAAATGCTGTAATTCAGTAAAATCTCTTTGTACATGGAGGTTCATGATTTAAGAGAGATTTTGTGTTAAGAGACAATAAGGAAACATATTGCTTGCAGGATCAGAGGCACTGGAGCAGAAGCTGGAGGCATAGCAGTGTGCTCTTGCCCAGCTCTCTGTGTGCTTCCCAGCAGCTCCGCTAAGGTTAGTGCTCAACTGTGATACTGCACTCGGAGGCTCTGGCTCTGTAGTTGTGTGGAGGATGTCATTAATCACATGCTATCCAAGAGACTGCCAGTAGTGGAAAACTAAGCAAATTAAGATATTTTAAATATCTCAGCTCTCCTTTCAGAAGACATCTGCTGTAATCTACATTGGCATGCTGTGTGCTTCTGTCAGCCATGTCTTCACTGCACTGTGCCCTTGCTCATCCACATAGCAAATGCAGCACTTGTTCTGGTGATTAGGTCTGTGGGACTGAGGTTCCTAGAGACCCTCGGCAGAGCTGAAGCTGTTATCTAGGAGAACCTGTTCACGACTCACGTTCAGACAAGATTTACTTTGTATGGAGAGGGGAGGATAACATGCATGGGAAATGTGCATATCAGCCCCTCCTTTGCTGCATAGCAGTGTGTTAAAAACTGGGGAGAGATCCAGTGTTGCCGCTGGAGGATATTTAAGCAGACAGAAATTCCACGTTCATCTACAACTGCATCCTGTGGGCAGTTGGATTAATTGGATGCCCAAGTCTTAAGCCTAGACATTCCCCAGCTACACACAGCAACATCTTGTTATGTGCAACAGAACATAGGCACCTGCTTACTATCAAAATATAGACAGGTTTTTTTGCCCCTGGGGGCAATGGGGATGCTTAACAGCTGCTCTGCCTTCTTAAAAACATTTGCTAGAAGTTAGCATGTACCCCCCGGGCACAAGAGAGCCAAGTTCTCAACTCTCCTCCATCTGAGTCCCTTGAACCTGTCCCTGCTCTCTGAATTGTTCCTGAGTAATGACAGATTATTCAATGTGAAATGCATTAGCAGCCAGTGAAGCACAGCAACTGCTTTATAGTCAAGTGCTTTAGCCAGCAGGTTACCTGCCACTCCTCAGCATCCCACATGTCTGTTGAATGCCTTTTCTCTCTTTTGCTGATGCTTATCAGTCACAATTCTGCGTGGATTCTGGAATACTTTAAAATACCTAGGCTGAATCCCACTAGTTTCAACGAGGCTTTCTGCCAGGGAAGCCAGTACAATGCATAATAGAACTGGGACCTTAAGTTATAAATTACAAGTTCTAAATTATTATTTATTAATTATTTGGGACCTTCTTTTGGTGCATATTTTTACAGACAACACCATGAGCTTGAGTCCTAGTTGAAGCTACTGTGTGCTCTATTGCAACATTACTATGACAACTGCTAAGATCAGGACTTGGAGAAATCTTGCCTTCCAGAGGGAAAGAGTGTGTGAAACAAATACTGGATTTAGTTACTCTCAAACATGTGGTTGAGGCATCCTGGTAGGCTTTCTTGCTTCCTGCTTCATCTCCATGTAGGTCTCCGCAAAGGAGTAACTGTCTAGAGAATATTCAGCATGCAGCAAACGATTCTGCTTTGCACGAAGCTTAAGTGACGACAATCCAACAAGGCAGAAAAACTCTTCGTTCTCCCTAGGCTTGTATGAGCCTCCCTGTGAAAAGATCAGAGCCTCCTGGTTTGAAATGCTGCCTTAGGGTTTGCTTTTTATGTCAATAAATGTTTTATCACATTTAAGCTTCAAACACGGTAGAAACATCCCTGCTAACATTTGATGAACTCAAATAGAGACAGCAAGCCTGGGCAGAGGGCAGTGTGCAACATGACACAATGCTTCCCTTCTGCGGGGGGGGGGCTTGCCTTGGACTCACGGAGCGAGATGCTGCCTTTGCAGTTATTCACTGCCTTGAAAAACATATTGACAAGCTCTTGAAAGGGATGTCCCTCTCTTCAGGTCTTCACCACTTCTGATCTTTTCTTTGTTTTGCTTTTTCTTCTCTCCCTGCCAGCGCTGCCTTAGTGTGGTTGATAAAGCATATCCATGTGCCCAGTCTCTGGTGGGCTTAGGATGTCTCTGTCTGCACACTCAATGTCTGTCTCTTCTGATACCTCCTTGCAGTCTCATTTCTTCTCTTCCCTCCCAGTCCTCAGTAGCACATGAAGTTGCTGCAATGAAGTTTAAACAGCTAAGGCTAGGCTGCCTTCAGTGCCTGCAGTAGTGGAGCTGAAATCTCGGGGCTGAACCTACTGAGCTGAAACCCTCAGGCAGTGGGGAACACAAGTGCTACAAATTGTGATGCAAACTCGGGTTTTTTGCTTTTCCCAGCACTTGCCAGTTCCCCCCCTCTGGTGCTGTTCTTTCCTTTCTCCTTTCTACATGCTGTGTTTTGCAGTGGCCCTGCCTGCCTTCCCTCTCCTCCCCTCTCCTTCCCCTCCTCTGCTTTATCAAATGCAGCACTTCAGCGTCACTGACTGACAGGGGATGCAGCAGCTTTGGCAGAGGAGAGGGGGAAGGAAGAGAAGGAAAAGCTGCTCTCAACAAAGGAGGCAGCAGAAAAAAATGAAAGATGAGCTTTCTTCCGGAATTGTATGCCAGTCACCCTTTGTTAGGGCAGCAAATTAAGATATGGTCTCTTACTCAGTTTGGTGAGAGGACTCTGACTTTTCCGTGTACACCCACAGTGTATTTTCAGGGAACAAAGCTCAGATGTATAGCTCAGATTCACCACAACCTGGACTGAATCAGCAAAATGGATGATTAGCTACCCCCACACTGCCAGCCGCTGCGTGGCTAAGTGACAGCACAACAAAAACTCACTTCACTGCTCACAGCTAAAAAAATCCTGGCTCTTCAGAAATGCAAAGGTCATGAATGTAGGGGGAAAGAATCGCAGAGCAATTGACTACTTGCATGTCTGCCTTTATTCTAGGAGACCTAGAATTTGCAGGGTTAATATTTGCCATTTTCCAAAAGGACTCTCTGATATTTCATGGTTTATGCAACAGATTTTGCTTACAACTTATTCTGATTGCTAAATAATTACAGAAGCGTATGTTGCCCTGTAGCAGTGCGGATTTTTCTGTTACATGAGACTGTTATCACCAAGTGCCAAATGCATCTTGAAAGGCTTTTTGTAGGGTTCTGCTGAATAAGCACACTTTTGAACGAGCACTTTTCTGCAGCATGCCCTGCTCTTGTCAGCTGCTGATTACCCTCCTACTAACCACTAGTGACATATCCATATTACAGATTGGAGAAGACAGTAAGGATACTGCATCTACCTTGAAATTAATTAAATAACGCACTAAAGGAAGCCCAGCAGCAAAGTCTGATTTATTCTGGAAACATCTTAGACAATAAGAGGTGAAAATGCTCTGCTCAGTTAAGACAAGCATCAGAGACAACCTCACTTTGGAATTAGAGTCTCATGCAAAGACTTAACGTTTATGTAATTATTAAAATCCATTTGTAAAGGATAGAGTCTAGTCCACCTATACAGATTCTCCAAGAATGAGATGACCATGCAAATACAACAAAAAGCAACCTTCCAGGAATGGAATAAAATGTTTCTCTGGACATCTCTTTCCAATGGAAGCCCCAAAGGAAAGAACAAGCAAATCTGTGCCACCTTAGTGGAAGGAGACAAGAATGCCGACTCAGGATAACTCCCTGCAGCTCATCAGGTGTTTGAACTAAACATTTGCAAAGGAAGTTTTGATTTTCATTACTAAAAATAAACTCCAGCCTGTATGTGAGGCTTATTTTGTAGTCTTCTATAATGTCTTTTCTCCACTATTTTCTGGGAATTTTATGAGCTAACAGCCTTTAAGGAGGTTTTGTCAAACTCTCAGGAAATAAAGGCACAGATCAGAAATTTCACAACCTTGTGCAAGCGGGACTTCAAGTGTGGTTTATGATCACTTTTTATCAGTGGAAATTGAAAATAAGTCACTTTTTTTCTCATCTAACTTAAATTGAAATATGGCTCTCCTATTCTAAAATAAAAATAGCCTCACACAAGTATCAGTTACTGAGTATCACATCACTGAAGGCAAGGGAGTACAGCCCAGTGTCACCATAGAAGTGGTTTAGGTTTTGTTTGTTTTGCATGCAGATGAGGTCAAAAATACCTTTAAAAAGCTTCCCATAGGCACCCTCTGTTCCCTGAAATTAAAAACCATCAATTCAGGAGTCCAGCTGTCAGCAAAAGCCACCCTAAATAAGCAGTCCAAATTCACTATTCCCCCTCAGCTTTCGTACGCCTCTAGACTGTACCGGCCTCGCTGTGCCGCAGTCCTTCACCTCAAATTAATTTCTTCCAGTGCTCTGGCCTCACTAGTCTGCCTCTGTTTACAAGATCTGAAGTACATCTTCAGACCTAAAGAAGAAATTAAATTAGTCTGTGCAAGTTACCCTCAGACCTTCTCGAGTGAGTGAGTGAGTGAGTGAGTGAGTGAGTGAGTGAGTGAGTGAGTGAGTGAGTGAGCGAGTGAGCATCCGAGCACTATGCAGCTGTATTAGCACAAACGGGACATGAAATGCCTGTGTGCGTGTCTAGCACAGGCCTGGGGTGCAAGCCCTGGGGATGTGCTGCCCACAGGAGCTTGAAAGAAAAATGATTCCCACTCGCCTTTTGAGTTGGTTTGGGATTTTTTTACTATTTATAATTTGCTGGAGTTTAAAAATAAGCCTGTCCCCATTGCTCCTTGGGGCCTGACTCAGTACCAACATCACTTACAGAGAAGGCCATACTTAGAGGTACTTGTCATCTTTGGGAGGAAAATCACCAGACAAAACCAGAAGTGCCAGTGCTAGCCAGGAGGTGGCAGAGAAGCCAGGCTACCTTGTACACCAGTCACTGCAGTTAGTTTGGCAAAAACACAAATAGAAACCGAGGAAAGACAACAAAACCCAGCCCCCACTCTCCATCTTCAGGAATAAGAGGATGAAACCCTTAATCACATTGCTGCTTGTATTTATACTAATTGCTCATCTTCCTGAGATCTGACTTTATGAAATTATGCATGCACACCAAGCAGATGAGTTTCCATAGAAACTCATGAGCTGAACTTTCATTAGAAAAATCTCTTTTTAAAAAAAATCTTCCAGATAAAAATGCAAATTGCCTGTCAGTGGGTGGCTTTCTGAATTTATATATAATTTTTTTTCTTTTGCACTGTAGGCAGATTCCAACTGGACCTACATAGCAACAACATGCAGGCATTGTTTAGAGCAAGCCAGACTCCATGGGGAAATAAGAAATTCAGGAGCAAGGAGAAGCTCTCAAGTGCAAATACCTCAGGGAAACAGAAACTCAAGTGCTCGGTGCTGCTTCTTCCTAAGGCTTGGGGTTTGTGCAGCCTCCAGCTCTCAGAAAATGCTTGTGGTTTGCAAGGAGCAGGGTGGGGAAGAGGAGAGAGAGGAAACAAAAAGCAAGAAACTCTCCTGCACACAGCATTAATGATGTTCAACCCGTCCTTTAAACATCCAGCAGCATATTTCTGCCGCTTCAGTTAAACCTCACTGAAAAGGCTGACACCATCTGTCACAGCTCACTCTGGGGCAAAGAAATAGGTCTCTGTGCTGGGGCTTGGGAGCACTGGCAAGGATGGGGATTGCAGAGTGGGTTGGCCAAACCTTGACCTCTCCTGGGCCTGAAGCCCAGCATCATGTCCCCACACTACATGGAAATCCAGGCAAGTGTGCAAGAAGAGGGCATGGGGGCTGTTCCTGGTCAGAAAAGGGAAGCAGGGTGGTGGGCATGCCTTGGAAGGGCCACGGAGCTGGGCAGCCTTTGGTACCAACAGCCGTGCATGTAAGAAAAGAGGAGGCAGGAAATCTTAAACTCCTTAAAAAATGTTTGCCGTGTTTCTCTCCAGAAACACACAGGAGTTTTTCACTCATGCAGTATTCTGCAGCATCAACAGGAGGCCTTTCCCTGGCTTTGGGGAGCCTTGAGTCACCCTTTGTGAGAGTTCACAGATCTTTTTTCAGCTAAACTGGCAAACTTGAAAGCACTGAATACCTATGAGCAAATGTTCACATGTGCTGCACATACTGGTGGGCGTCAGCTTCAGCATCTCCCCCAAGTGAATACAGTACCTGGGTTTGCATACAGCCTCCTCCTGTGCTGCAGAACAGCTGCAAGGACTTCAAGCACAGGCAGAGTAAACACTGGGAAGCTGTAAGAGGAAGGCCAGGCCAGTCTTTGGTTCTTGACCAGCAAGGGTGCTGGGGAGCACAAGGATGCTGTGCTGCACGAGCAGTTTACGATGAGGTGGATTTCACTGCAGCATTGTTGAGAGGCGCGAGATGTCAATCGGGAAGGGAATTCCCCTCCTCGTTGGAGTGGGTTGACAGGCAGCAGCTGCACTGGCCTCTCTGCCTCGGGGCCAGCAGCCTCTGAGAGCTCTGAGAGGCTGGATGCCACTTAGTGTCAGGGCGAGGACAGCGATGGGTCCCCAGCCACCAGAGAGCACAATCGGCTCTGCTCGGTCAGTGCAACAGGAAGAGTTTTTAGAAAGAGTGAGTTTGTGGTTGAGGACAAACTTGAGCTGAGATAACTCCTGTCTATTCTTGGCTCATCAGCAGATTTGCTATGGCCACTCTATTTGCCCTTTCTATGCCTCATTATCCCTGTCAAGCGGGTGACTCAAATTATAATTGCACAAATTCCTTCCAGTCTGTCATTACGTGCCTGCAGTCATCTCCAGGCAGCTACCTCCAGGGGAACCAGCCTCTCCCACCAGGCTACCTCTGTGCCACGTGTGCCTGCTCCCAAGGCAGTGGTAAGATTAGACCCCGTTGCCTTGTTGTTTTCCTACACAGAAAGAAACCTATAGAAGAAAACAACCCCACTGCATCTCTAAATCAGCAGATTTGATTCTGAGTTGATTATTCAGGTCAAGGTTATGGGCAAGAAAGAGGCACTGAAACTTTTCATAGCACCACCACCAATACTTGATTAAATGGGTGTTTCTTATTTTTTGTCTCAGAATGTAGGTATTAGTACTATCACTGGCCTTAGGGTCTTAGTCATGCTGATGCACCCTGCGTCTAATGGTACATTCGGAAAATCAAAGAAAACAAGAAAGAGGAAAAATCTTCACTATTTCCAAAAGCATCACCATTCTTTCATCAGAAATTTTCTTGGGTTCTAGTTGCAAGAGATTTCAGGTTTCCTACATCTTTTCATATGAACTAAAGGCAATTAGACACATTAAAGCTTAGGCTAATGATTTTCTTTATAAATATATGCACCCACCTACTGTGTTTTCCCAGGAAAAGCATGAAGTGAGACAATCATCCCACTTTCCAGCATTTCCATGGGTGAGTGCAGGCAGAGGCCATGCAGAGCTTGGCAGGCAATATGGCAGTGTTGGCTGCTTCTTCCAGGGACCACCCCTGGGTGAAGCTGGTGGGAGGTTCATCCTGCTGTGTGCACCTTCAGAAGGAAGCAGAGAAAAGCCACTAATGCCCTGTGGCCTGCCAAACCCTCATGGCTGTCGGGGCTCGGTGTGGTTGACTGCTGTATAATTAACATGGAGCCTGGCTCATTAGGTGCTTTGTGGGTTCAGATCCACATCCATGAGAGCCCTATAGGAAAACATGTTCTTCCTAACACTTCTTTCATCCTCCCCCTCTGTTCCTTCCAGATGGTTACACCCACTTGTGTCTTTTCTTACCCTAAGGACAGCTTTTTAAACAAGGTTCCTGAATCCTTCTCCTCCCCCACACTGCTTTAGGATCTACATTGGAGTGCAGGAGGACAGAGCTGTTACACTCCATGCTGTTACATACAGCCCGCCCCTAGAAGACTGGAAGGGGACCACATCCCTCTGTCCCCTATTTGTTAAGAAGAAAGATCTTTCTATATGCTCGAGATGTAGGAGGTGAGAGACTTTACCTCAGCCTCAGCTGGATGTTCCAGATGTGCAAGATATGAGGTGTAATTGAACTTCTGTCTGTTTTCTGGGCAAGGAGAGATGGATGCTTAAAGGACCTGTAACCTTTCTTCTGTGTAGCACCAGTATACGCTCTCCCAGTAACACCCAGCAGGAGCACTTTCTGGATCAGTATCTGCTTAAAAAAAAAATTACTTTCACAATTATTTTTTTAAATAATCCCTCCATAGGACTCCTGCGCCTGGTCTCATACAGCAGCCCAGCTTTGTGGGAGCTGGGGATGCTCCATTTCCTCCTCTGTTTTGTGCCATTGTTAACTGTTCATCACTTGTTTGTTGACAGGGCCTGGTGCTGAGCAGACTTGGGCGGAGGGAACTGGCCCAGAAAGTCCTCAGAGACGCCATCCATATCCAGACCACCAGCCACATTGCCTGGAACAGCCTTGGAGAGGTCTTGCAAGCTCAGGGGAAAAACGAAGCAGCCATCGAGTGCTTCCTTACTGCACTGGACCTTGAATCCACCAGTCCTGTCATTCCATTCACTGTCATACCCAGGGAGCTCTGAAGCTTTTCCCTGCAGCTAAGCACCTTCGTTCTGTGGACAGACACCAAAACCAATTAAATAAACACAGAAAAAAGCCCAACAGAAAAGTGCCATTGTAACCTGGAACTGGGATAAGTAATTCCAGGATGGGGCTCAGGCCTACACGCTTAGCTGAGACAACCTGAACTGTAGAAGAATTTGCAACACGCAGAAATAGAGAATGCCTTTTTCTTCACAGGTGCCTGGCTAACCTCCTGTTGAAGTTGGTATCAAGGCTTATTTCAAAGTGTTGGTTTAAGGTGACTGTAAAAAGATCATGCTAGGGTACAGCTGTTCTAAGCACTTGCACCTTCAGTGTTCATTAAAGATAAAACCCCAAGCCCTGAATTAAAGCCCAGACCTGCTCTAAACAGGAGTAAATGCACCAACTTATTTGATCAAGTTGTGCTTAAACATGTGGCTGCCTCCCCACAGATCTGACAGGACAAGAATGACAATTGCACCAAATAGACATGCAGTATATGCTGTTTACAAAACTACTTCAGCTATTTTGATAATCCTTTTTCCTGCCTTCCTTTTATATACTGCATATGCTCACTATATTCAGTGTAGCACTTGCCTAGACCAATTTAAATTAAAAATACTTATTTTTTAGAAAAGCTAATATTGCAGTATAATTCACAAAAGCAGAAAGACCAAAGACCAAATCAGTTCACACTTGAACTAGTATTAAAAACATATATGTATCTCCACTTAAATATTTATTGAAAGGCTTTACAGGAAGTAGCTAATTATAAACTCTAAGCTTTGTTCTTATTAATCACCTCTTGCATCACTTTTAGTGAGGAAATATAGTGTTTACCATTATATAGTGACTGAACTCTGTACTCTGCTGTATTACCCTTCCTGGCACAGAACATTTTCATATCCATCTTTTCATGATACAAAAGATGGCATCAGTCTTTTAAGGGAAATTATGCTGAAGGCAGTATGTGTATATATGAATTACTTCTTTCTTGAAACTAAATCTTTGGATTGTCCTTAGAAATTTCACATGAGAGGTACGGAGTTGAGCCTTCAGTGGAGCAGGATCATTTTGCGTGTCGTATCAGATGTAAGAATGAAGAGCTTCTAATCTGCGCAGCCTCCCCGTGGCTGGCACAGCCAGGGCAGGGGACACAGCTGGCAGTACCCCCTGCTAAGCTGCTCCTTGACCTCCCCGGGGCCTTGGCAGCAAGGTGGACCTGTACCGTGCTGTCACACGACCCACGGGAGCCAGCCCTGTCCAGAACAGTCCAAAGATAAAGATGATGCTGAAATTTGCTGCAGGCACTTTTCTACAAAAAAAAAAAAAAAAAAAAAAAATGTTGGGGCTCTGCTCCTATTTTCATACAAAGAAGATTTGTGACTATTTTGTAAGTGAGTTTGCACTAAAACACACCTTGTTTTATAAGTCTGCCCAGTATTGTGATCCTTAACTAGTTCACTCTGGAAATAATAATATCCTTAGGCAATAAATGAATTTGGGTTACTGCTTAAAGAGCCTGAGGCTCTGACAGCAGACTTGAAGTCAGTGTTGTTTACAATTATTTGGAAATCTGCAGGCTAATGGGGAGTTAGGCCCTCGCAGTGCTCCCAGACCACACATGGCAGAACTCCTGCCCCCAGCCCTCCCTCAAGATGCCCACGCCAAGGGAAGTACACTGTTCTCAGGTTTCTCTCAGCAGCCTGGTGCAATGCCAGGCCAATATTTTTACCTTTTCCCATGAAATCATCCTGGTGCAATGGCCCAGATTATTTATCTATTCACCGAGGGATTCTAGGTCTGATCTAGGCTGATTTCAGTCCAGGTGAAAATAGCCCAGCCATGAAAAGGTGCTCAGCCCATGAATTCTCTGGCTTTCCAGTGCCACACAGGCACCAAAACTGACTTTTTTAGGCCAGAGGTAGGTTTCCAAGGAGACAGTGTTACCCGGTCGCATTTCTTGTTTGCAATAGCACCAGCAGCAGAGGAACGAGTAGGTGTTAAAGTACCGGAATTAAATGAGTTTCATCAAGACAAAAAGACACAGCCGAGACCCATTTTGGTGTGAAGGATGCTATGAAGTCGGCTTGCTCTGCACTGCAGGTGGGAAAGAGGGAAGGGGAGGGGTAGAGATGCTGTTGTTGGCATAATATGTAAATTGTTACCCAGGTGTTTTAAACCCAGTTCCACAGTCAGATGCAATCTGACAGTAGACTTAAGTAGAGACATATATAGATAGATGTTATATTCTGGTATTTGTTCTGCTCCACAGTTTCCAGGGTGGGAGCAAACCTTCTGTGTTAGACAGAAAAAAAGTGTGGTCCGACCTCGCCGCTCAGTTGTGCAATGTATATTTGTAAAGCACTGCCATAGCAACTCCTGTGTGCTGGACAGCTATTTGAGTACAAGCTACGCATCCACCTCTGTGACCAAGGAACTGCTTTTAAGAGGTCTGTAACGTAGCTGGTCTGTGCCCTGGCAGGAGGGTGCCTGTTTCCCAGCAGCAGCTGAAAAGCAAACACTTACAGACCCATTTACTTCTGTATGTGTAGCTTGTAAACAGCCACCAGCCCATCGTGTTTGTTGCTATCTGGCAAACTTTATCCTGGCAATAATCAGACTTGCCACAGCAGTCATCTTCCTGGGAGAGGGGCAAACATTCACGAATACTTTGAGTGCGTCAATAAGTCAGATGTTGCCAGGGTGGTCCCACCTTTCTCAAGTGCATTAACGAGTGTTACTGGCATTGGAATTGCAGTCCTAAGAGCCTCTGCTTCAGGAAGACAAACATGAGTAAAGGCCATCAGCATCAACAGGAATCACCATGGGTAAGGTAGCCTTTACCAGCACACCACACCACAGCCCCAGCAGCATCTGCAAAGTGCTTTGCATGCATACTGGCCTCAATCCCGAGATTTGCTGCATGCTTCCCAGGGGATACAGAACACCTTGTTGGCTGGAGGGGTGTTGTATTGGCCTGAAATGCTCTGTACAGTGCAGGAAAGAAAGTGGTTGTTACAGACTTAAAAGAATTTTGGGGGTAAATCCTCTTGCCATCTTTGTTACTCATGCTTACCAAAACAGAAGCCTTCCCAAGCTTACATGCTGCCTCTCTTATTCAGCATGAATTTTGCTCACACTTCCAGATACAGAAAAACAAAACTATTTCAGACAAGCTTATATATTGTGATATTTATTTAGATAGCAATATTGATAAATCCGATAGAATTACTTATCTGAGCTCAGTAATACTTCTTTGTGTGGCAGGAAGCCTGGCATGTTTAATACTCAGGGTTTGAAAACAACACAAGATTTACATGCCATCCCTCATATGATTATTACAGTTCATAAGAAGTGGAAGTTTGGGGAATCAATTCCATGAGTTTTAGCACTGACTTGAGACCAACAGTTTTCTCATTCATTAGTTTTGAAAGAGGGAGGTTAAAAAAACCACATCATTGCCTAAAGGATCAGGTTCCTCTTGTTCCACCACAAGATTATTTTCTTTTTTGTTGGCAGGGTGCATACAAAAAAGAAAAATAATTACCTTCTATTTTCCTGTTGTGCAGTAAAGGAGTAGTATGTGCTGTTGCCTTTGGCCAACAAGAAGGATTGTGTATTGTAAAAAAAAATTAATCTGCCTCCAGGATAACAGAAGGAGAAGCCCAATAGGCCAGGGAACAGCTCCCCTGTAAAGTGGAGCTTTACCCTGCGTACAGTGTCATTAGCTCCATTGGAGCAGTTGGTAGTTAGGAGCATTTCCTCCAGCTGAGGATCTGCCCACCCATGAATTCATTCCGTACAGGGAGTACGGAGCTGCAAACTCCTGCGCCACACAAGTACCCCAGTCCGTTTCTATTGGTAACACTTCATGCTTCTGATTATCACAATGCTTCAGAAGTGCTAATTATCTTTTCTTGGTAATGACTAATAAATCCAAACGGAGAACAGTCCTGGAGGGTGTTTACTTTAAAATTCACTGGCTGGGTACCAAAGCAGGCACAGCACTGGCTGCTGCAGTTTGAATTACAGTTATTTTATCCAAAAAACGTTTCATATTCAGAGAGTCTTGGTGAAGAATGAGTTTGGCTAGTTTGTATTTCATTTTAATGACAGCAGAGTGGGAAACAATCCTTTTTAGTAAGAAGACATCACTACCACGATCCTTTCTCAGCCAAACCAACGGAGATTTGATAGTTGCAGTTCAGCCTCGGAGAGGAAGGCTTCCCAAAGCAACCACACTGCAGCAGTAATTGCCTCTGAAGGAATTGTATTACAGGCATATTTGACAATTGTGCAATGGGCATGTGTAGCTGAGACATCTTTCCCTCCTTCTTTGGCTAAGGGAAGATGCTTTATGCCCAAAGGGACAATTGCATTGCCCGTCTGGGTGCCTCTCAGCACTGCCCTGGTGCCACCTGCACAGTTGTGTTCACGAACACCCCTTCACTCACACTGGTCTAACGACTCTCAGACTGTTCCCTAAGCCTGGCTCCAGGCAATAGCCTCCCTACTGCTGAGCTGTTGTTCAGTGCTGCAGGATGTCAGTGCGTGGTCAGATAGAAAGTTATTTTCTTAGAAATGAGAAGCCAAATCATCCGTCAGACGGTGACGTTGGCAGGAGGGCAGGTAAACACTGACCCAGCAGTTGCCAAGATGGTTCCTCCAACTTGGCCTTTCATGAAATGGCTTGTGCCTTCAGCGCCAGCAAACCATGGCAGTTTCCCAAGTGACTGGATACTAAAAGATCCATCTGGTTTTCCCACAGAAATGCATGCCAGTCAGTAGCTAAAACCACTGATAGGGATGCAACACTGAACCACTGCATAGTGGCCCACGATGATACAAATAAGAACCTCCCTGAGCTGGTGCACAGAGAGGTGCTCAGCTTTCGCACATAGAAAGCGTGTCCTACACGCCACCCTAATGCTGTTAACGTGGGTGTCAGTGTCAGTTTTCCATGTAACTTAACTTTTTTTTGTCATTGTAAGATGCTTTCACCAGACAAATAAAATTGACCCTCTGGAAAACAAAAAATGCTGCTCATATTTCCTGCGAGTTTCAGGGCTTTTAATACATTCATGCCACGGATACTTTGAGTATTATGAAATGTCCAGTTGTTATATTAACTGGAACCTAGTGTGCCTAGCAAGTTACCAGTTGCAAAGGGTATTTTGGCCCACACCCTGTAGTTCATGGGAAAAAACGAGAGTGAGCATGCAAGCAGCATGCTTTCAGAGAGGAACAGCGCCAGGAAAAAGGAGTAATGTAGCTTCAGATGTTTGGATTTATGGAGATTTAAGCAAGCATTGTGTTTTTCTTGTGCTTCTTCCAGTAAAAATAAACAAAGGTAGTGTGAGAAACTGTAACATTGAGGTAACATGCAAATACTATGCCATCAAGGTTAGGGACTCACCTTATTTTGGTGGCAATGCCATTAATCATCTTTTTGCTACAAACAGTTACTCCTTTGGTTATTTGGAAATAAAATGTCTCCATTCAAGAGCTTCCAGAGCATTCTTTGCATTTACACATTAATCTTTTGGGCAAGCTTCAAGAGGGCCTTCTTAAAAAGTCAGCCCCTTAGTTTCATACTCAAATGAGATTAAGGATGGAGTTTTTGAACAACATTTCTTCATAACTGTGGCTGCTTTGGTTTATGAGTGTATTCAGCATAACTCAAGCAGAACAAGGTTCGTCTGCAGCAGTAACAGAATTAAGTCCTTCAGCTGTTTGTACAGACTTAAAAATTGGAAATTCAAGCGAACAAAATACTTAACTCTGACTCTACCCCCGCCTTTTTCTAACTTTTTCACAGAGAGGAAGTGAAACGCTGGTGTGGGGGATGGATGGAGGAGGCTTCCATGGCCCCTCCAAGCTGGAGCCCAACTGGAGGCATGCACCTGAACCCCAGCAAAAGCTTGAGAATTTCATTGTTCAGTCCCCTCTGAGGGGGACTGTTATTGTCTGTTATCCTCTCTGCATCACACAGATGTTTAATATTCCCTTTCTGTTTAAATAAGCCTTTTCACCCCTCATTTTTGCTGGAAGGAGCTCTAGCTGGTTTGGGAGCTCCACCCTTGCAAAGAGCCAAGTGGTAATTTTGACATGAAACTCTTGAAAGGTCATTAAGAATAACTTAATAATTTTTAATAATTTATTATATATTTTATATAATTTTTAATAATTCATTCGTACCTCCAGTTCTTTCTGCTGCAGAATGGGTAAAACCAACTAAGATACATATTCCTTCTTCATGTGAGGTCCAGATATTTAGCAGTTCCTTACATTTAGCAGTCCCATAAACTTCCCCACTTAGCAGTCCCATAAACTTCCCCACTTAGCAGTCCCATAAACTTGCCAAAGGAAGAGATGAGAAGCATCGCTGCTGCCCAGATGCTCACTTCCATGACAGTCTCTGCCTATCGGATTTTTGTGGAGTCACCAAAGCATCAGTGTTTATTTTGTCTGTCTTTAACCACATCCCTCAGGAGATGTCACATCCCAGTCAGACATGCCTGAACCAGTCCTTGGAACAAAGGAAAACCATACACATAACCTCCTGCTCTTTAAAGAGTGCTGTTAGAGGAAGTAGACCTGCATAACACTGGCTTATTCTGTTGCCTTTAGCAGTCACCATAGCATTTAAATGAGCTGTGGCTAAGCCAGTTTCCTCTGCTAGGTTGTCTCCAAAGCAAAGAGCAACGTCTTACAGCCAAAACCATCCCCGCGGATCCACCAACTGAACAGTAAGGTTCAATGGTTTTCTCAGTGCTCCAACTGCATTAAGTGTTTAATAATGAGGAAAAAAGCCCTGCAGGTCATTGCCCTGAGTATCAGAACTGCCACTTTCAGGCCTGATCCCATCTAAAACTGATGTAGCCACTGTGATACCCGGCTGATGGAGGAGGAGAAGCAGGTGGACAGGACATCTGAATTTTATACAGCAAAAATGGCAAACATTGTAACATGGCCTAAAATAGGAAAAGAGCGATGAAAACTGTAAAACAGGAAACATTTTCCTTACTGCAAAGCTCTCAGAGAGGCAAAGCCCAGCTTCACCAGCTTTTCTGACTGAAACGTGCAAAAACATCGGTCTGTGAGGGAGCAGATGTCAATCAGCCCCTCCCCAGCCTCCTGGCTGCAAAGGCCTCTCTGAACCTCTACCCTGCACCAGGGATCCAGAGTCCAGCCTGAAGCACAGGACCTGGACCCTTCCACAGCGTGCTTAGGGCAGATGCCAGCCCTGTGCATCTCAAAGGACAGAACAGTCCTCAAAGCAAAAGCTTCATTGCATTATGCATGGCAAGCCAAAACATCTTTTTTATAATGCAGATGTTTATGATATTGTAATTAGGGCCGGAAATGGGGATGTTTGTAAATGAACCAGCAATAAGCATCCCTGTATTTTGTTATCCCATGAGAGGGGATGACACACACAGCCCGAGTTTGCAATGCCAGGTACTGTTTCAGAAGGATGGGAGTTCAAGGATATAACGATTTTCTGGTCAGTGGAGGTTAGAGGTGATTTTGTGCTCAGTGTAAATGGCATTGTCTGGCAGAGACAATTAGCAAATGAAGCGCTGCCTCACGAGAAGCTTTGCAGCCTCCCAGTCTCTTCTTCTAGGCTGACAACAAACAGAAATTTGAGATGGTATCTCGGGTTTCCAAAACAGGAAGCTGCTAAATCCAGCAAGAGAGCAATTAATTTCCCACTTATAATGATGCTGCTCTTATATCTCCTTTGAGGATACTGAAGTGTTTTTCAAAGCTTAGCAAGGGAGGTATTTCGTCCCCATTTTTCACCAGATGAAAAACCAACTCAGACAGGAGTGGAGCCAAGGGAGAGGTGTTTTTCTGTGCAGAACGGGCTACTTCACTGTGTCTCTGGTTCTGTTCCTTTCTGCAGTGTGCCTCCCACCCCCGACTACCATGTCCCCGTCACAGCATGGCACGGTCCTCCTTCAAACCCCTTTTTTTCTCAGGTCTTTTCTGTGGAGGGGGAGTTAATGGAAGTTTCCACTTGTTATATAAATGCAGTATAAATGGCTTCTATAAATCATCAGAGTGGCCCCTATTAGACCCATGTTGGTGCAATTACCAGGTGCAGAAATGTACAGCTACCTCTGTACAAGTGGTCCAGGTCTGGCCTTGGAGTTCTGCTGTGCCAAGGGAATGACTTATCACAATCAAAGCTTTTTTTTTTCTTTTTCTGTTCTCCCATTGTCCCCTCTTGAGTACTTGCAAATATCATGTTCTGTTCAGTCAGTTAACAGCGAAGTTGAAAGAAAAATTTGTTTCAAGCTACATTCCAAAGAAAAACTTCAGAGATTTTCAACTAAATAAAGAGCTTAAAAAAACCCGTCCAATTAAACAAAATATTGTTCTGACAGGACTCCTCAAGTAGTATCTTCAGTAACTTAAATTTATATGACCAGAAGTTTTGAGAGAATTGCCAGAAGGGAGAGCATTTGAAACAAAAATTCAAGATGTTTAATCCTGAAACAATCAACACAAACCATTTAAATTTTCCTTTCTGTCTTTCAGCCAAGAACTCTTCATCAAAGTTATCTCAAGTTTATGTGTGGCTTCAGTTTTCTGGAACATTACTTTTCAGCAAATACCATACTTCTAAGAGTTCAGAAGTGTTTTCCAGTTCCACTTTTTGTTCCCCTACGTGGGTAATGCTGAAGTTCCTGGTGTGAAAGCGTTCTCAAGTACTTCTGCACAACGTTACCAAACATCACAACCACAGTCCAGCAAGCACAGGTTGTTTCCTGGAGATTAGTACCAACTGCTGAGTAAACATCAGCATACGCTGCTCTGCACACCTCCACACACTCGAGGTGGGATTGTCCTCACTGAAATAAACAGAGACCAGTCCCGAGCAGTTTTGGAAATCCCACTTCTGTACACATCTGCAGTTACTGAGCTGACTGCAAGCTGGGCTGAGCACCTCACACAAACTGTTGGAGTTTCATACACAGACATTTTTGTGTGTGCCTGCTTCCACCTCAACAATCTCTTGGTCACTACCCACTGCTCAAGAGCAGCCTACTACAGAACTTCTCAGCTTAGTGTGATCCCTGGGAATTTTCCATGGGATGTCTGCATCTCTAAGATCCACTAACACAAATTTCTGCGTAGGATATAACCTTTCCACAAAGGACATGTTCAGGGTCTTGTACTAGTTGGCCACAGACACCCCCGAGATCTCTCGCTCACAGCCTGAAGACTGGGGACTTAGAAGTTTTCTCTGAGATTCTATTAGAGCTTCTTAATTAAAAGACCTCTTTGGGGACCTGAATTGAATTGGAAACCATGGTGATCACGTAGGTCAATCACGCACAGAGATGATTGCATTTGGAGGAGTGAGGTGGAAGATGGGAATGTGTGCGTGTTGAAGAGCTTTAAGAAAAAAAAAAGCAAACATGAAACCGATGTAAAAACAAGGAGCATGCATGATTTTCAATAGAGCAGTTAGAGGATTTACCATATACAGCCCACCATTCACTACTGAATTAGAAGCGGACAGTCTGTCTTATTGGATTGAAAAATGTCTTCAGCTTTAATCTCTCTGAACATTTGACCAATGGATTTGACAGTCTGTCCACTTTCTCAAATGTGAGTGTGCGCATTTTCACTCATGTTAATAACTATACCAGGAAAACCAAAATGCTGTGCTTCCAGTCATCCCACATGACAGAAACACGTTACCAAGCTACTATGAAAACAAAAATATTCATATACATACAGGAGGTCCCATAACTTCATTATGCAAAACCTAAAATATAAAGAGATGCTCAGTATCCAGCATTTTTGTTCAAGAGTTGAATTTCACTTTTATATTTAGAAGACTCATTTGTGACCAGATAATGCTGATAAGATTATCAGTTATATCAGTTAAAACATAACTAAAACAAAATTATGCTTTTATTTCAACTTACAAATCATTGTAATCTAGCTCCAGGATAATGAAGGTGCTTTCAAAAGCAAAGCTGTTTTGGTTTCACTAGAAAGAACAGCTCTAAAATTCATTGCCTTTTCTTACAGAAAAGGATAGCATACCACTAACTGACTTTAGCATCATCTTCTTCTTCCTTTGCTCTTATAGGAGAAAAATCTAAATAGTGACAAGGGATGTTCTTCTTGTAAGTCTCCGCCTGAAATATGTAACCTTGCTTCACTTGTCTTTGTAAATTACTGTGTTCAGATCAGAAGCTTTTGCAGACTCGACACTTCAGTTGTTCAGCCCTTGTTTGTGTTGCTCTTGAGAAATCTTACAGCCTCAATACACAGGGTTAACCTCTTATAACCTCCAACAATAAATAAGACTGTTCATGTAATTCATGGGAGACTGGAGTCTGTTGATCCATAACCTATCTGCATTAGCAGTCTCTTACAAGCTGCTTCCTTTTCTAAATGGAAGTAAAACACCAGAGCACCAAGGTTGCAGGAGTTCAGATCTTCCTCTCTCCATCCCATTGATTCCTCCACTGCCCCCTTCCAGTTCTACTTCCTTTACAGGCAGTATCTGCTATGCCCTCCCTACCCACTCTCCTTCCCCTGCTGGCAACCATTCCATGCTTAATCCAGAATGCAAAGGATAAAGCATTAGATGGCAATGTGCAGAAGCAGCATTTTTTTTAATTTTTTTTTTTTTTTAATTCTTATTTCACAGTTAAGTGATTGCAAGACTCAGGTGTGCTGCCAGCTGGAGCATAAACGTCCTCAGGACCAACCTCCAGCCCACCCCAATGCCTTTGCAGTCAATTCTAGGGCTTCAGACCTCTAAGGAGGAGGCTGGAGTTTCTGTCAGGTTAATATTGCTTTTCAGCTCATTTCAGAAAGACATGACTTGTATGATAGGTTTAATTATTCCAAGTAGCCTTCTGCTGGAGCTTTCCCCTCAAGGCCAAAGTTTTACTCTATCTGTATTAATATCATCTGGAAGCTCTCACTGGAAGTCAGTAACCTTTGCTCTCTACTGACTCACTCTGCAGGGTTATTACTGTAACTGTGTAAGAGATAAGCATGATGCAGCATGCATACAGTGATGGGTATTCTCACAGCAAAGGCAGAAGCAACTCTGTGCTACAGAAGCAGCATCAAACCCCTAAAACACATTGAGTTCAAGGAATGTCAGTCTGCTCCAATACACCTCAGTGCCACTGCCTGCTTTCAGTTCCGTAGTATGTCCTTGAAATAAGACTTAAAACCTACTGAACCAAATCTTTCATAGCCTTCCTTTCATAGTCCCATACGTCCATGTACTCAGCAGCATGATGGCAAGGAAGTCACCCTGATAGGCACCTGCAACAGCTTCTCCTCAGTTACCGGGATCACAGCACTCCCAATAAACAAGACAGGCCACAGGATGAGTCAGCAGTCAGGTTACCAAGGTCACTTGAAATTTTCAGTGACTAATCGCTGGCTTTTGTTATCACAAAGTTACTATATAAGGCTTCAGTGATGCCTTAACACTGAAAATATCTACGGGTGCAGGTCTCTGTGCTCACACAACTTCCTGCAGCCGAGCATTTCAGTGTGGGTTATTCTGTACCCAGCGTGCTATTCCTGATACATCCTGTTTTTACTACTTGCGAAATTACTAGAGTTGCCATATTCCTGCTAGCAGCCTTCCTGACAGAAACATGTGCATGGTGAGCATTGTTTTTCTAACTGAAGTAGACATTTTGCCAAAAAGTTAGTCTGCTATTTTCCTTCATCTCCATTTGCTGTTGGAGAAATATTTTCCACAGCAGACCGTTAGCCACTGAGCCCAGTGATAAAGGCTATTCAGTGAAGCCTTCCGCTTGTAATTAACATTTGCCCATGGAAACCACAGCCTTTTATTCTTATTCCTTTTCTTGTCCTCCTCTGAAGGAGTTTAGCCCTGTATCACTTGATTCTGCTTTCAAAAGTCTTTGCAAAGGGGGACACATCTCTGCTCCTCTGTACACGGACAGTACACTGTACACTGGGGTGCAGAATGAGACCTTATTACTTCTTGTTTTCAATATAATTAGTATGTTCAGATGAAGTCTTCATGCTGTACATTAATTTTCAAGTCTGGAGCATGTTTTCAGATAACACAGAGATATTATTTCAAAATAAAGCAAGGGCATTAATAAACACAGTACCAGGAAATCCACAAAGGTTAAGTGATTTTCTACACAGCAATTCATTCTCCTAATGAGTTTGCTGCAGACAATGTGCTCTGCAAGCAGTTACTGCGTATGTATCTTTAATTTGTGTGTTTATATAATTCATGGTAGTGCAAAATAAATTTCTATGTAAAGTGTCCTAATAAATGAAGTGAGGCTATAATATTCTTCCAGAGCTTGTTCATTACAATATGCCCTGGCACAGAGTCCAGAGGGAGAGGAAGCCATTAAACATTAAGCAAAACAATTGCTGTCATCCTCCAGAGGGACCGGCTTTGTAAATGCTTATGTTAATGATGTACAAAAGAGCTGAGTATTCTGGTAAAATTAGAATGGCAAAAGGAGGCGAGCACCTCTTCCTCAGTTCCAGGAGATTTGGTAGGATAATTCACAATATTTTGACCTTTGTCCCAGAAGAAGAGAGCTCGTCCTCTCCTAGCCACAGACTGGGCACTCCTAAATGCTAATTGTCACTGGCAAACAGAAAAGACAAAACAAAGAAACTCCTGACATTTCCAGTGTTTTCTACCCACAAAGCTGAAACACTCCCCTGTGTGTGTTTTCAATTTAACTAAAATAGATCGCTGTGTGTAAACAGCCACTCTATCTGCATCATTCATATTTGATGGACTAGTCAGTACAACAGATACTTTTATCCGTCCCGTAAAGTGATGAGAAACTAGACACTTCAGTGTCTTGTGCTCCTCTCAGTTAACATGAGTGGCAGCAGCTGTTATTCGAGGCTCCTTAACATGTAACGTTTGATGTAGAGACAGGAAAATTGGAGATATATTTAGTGGAATTGGATATAACAAAAGTAACTTCCACGATCAAACCCTCCCAGGAGAATACGCTCTCGCCATCTTTGTTAACAGCAGCCCAGGCATTTGTGCTGTTCGGCTTTAGAGGCTGTATGACAATATTATTCTTGTCAGGTTAAAAAGTTACTTTCAGGAAAGGTAGGGCATGATCTCAAGATGCCTTTGTTCACATTGGCATTAGAGCGTGAAGGTGATCCAGAACATCATCACCAGAGACTGTAAAAGGACATACTAAGGTAGATGAACTTGTGTTTTAAATCAGGCTCTGCACATACAACTTCACATGCCTGTAAGAAACATGAAAGCAGACTTTAAATCTGTTGGAAGCCAAGAGGAGATATTGCCATTTCTTTCTGCTTGAGAGAGATGAGGGTAGATGGTTGACATGGGAACAAATGTAGCATACCAGAAACAGCACACAGAGAAAGGCGATCCTTCCTTTGCTGAGCAGATAACACGGAGGCAGGAACACCTGGCCCAGCTCACACAAGGGAGTGTTGTTGGTGCTAGTGAAATGCCAGAAATTCCATTTAAATATGAAACCAAACTTCTTTCAGTGACGGTGGTCAAGCTGCCCAGGAATGGGTTCCCCAGAGAATACGCCCTTGGAAAGAGATAAAACCCCACTGGATCATCAACCTGATCTGGTTAGAGAAGGGG
The DNA here is from genome assembly GCA_038380795.1 of Pyrocephalus nanus. Lineage (NCBI taxonomy): Eukaryota > Metazoa > Chordata > Aves > Passeriformes > Tyrannidae > Pyrocephalus > Pyrocephalus nanus. Next base: position 87,651,979 of record CM076260.1, on the reverse strand, counting down.
GTGAGACTTAGGTGGTTTCCAGACATGCCTTCAAACCTCAACCATGCTGGGATTCTGTGAAAGGGAAGCTCACCAAGCAAGGCCACGGGCAGAAAATTATTTTCTGGTGTTTGGCTGCAGGTCTTGGAGGAACTACGTATATACCAAAGAAAAGACCTTATTTTCCTTGTTTCTAGCCACCACACCCACCCACCACAACACACACCTTCTGTGTTAGCACAGAGGGAGGGAGGAGGTGAAAAGCCAACCTCATGGCCAGAGCTTTGGAGGTCTGAGACCTGGAAAGAGCAGGTGAGAGGAAGACCTTTTGCCCGCTTTAGAACATAATCCAGGGAAGCTCACTAACCTCTTGCCATCTGGCATTTTAGTGACCCACCCTGCAGACTGAGGGGGTAACACCTCCTGAGCTAAAATGCGGTTGCTTCATTTGTGGCCTCACTGGAGAGGGCAGCTGCAGCCCAGTTTTTAAACCTCTGCTCTGAAGCAAGAGCCAATGGAAAGAAAACAGTAACTTCTGTCCTCCTCTGGGAAGGAGCTGGAGAAGGTTTGTGCGAAGGTCAATTTAATATTAAGCCAAAGGTCCAAGAAGTACCAGACAAACAGCTCTGTTTTTCCAAATAAAGAGTTAGGAACTATATGGATATAAAATTTTCTCCTCTCATTTTAGCCAGGCTGGTCCTTCCTTATTCCTGAGGGAACATAGTCATTTCTTGGGCATGTTGTTACATGTGCCACTTGAGAGGCAGGAACAGGAGATGGCGTGTGCTCATGGGCTTATGGCATGGGGCCTCTGCACAGAGCAAATCTGCAGGACACAGTCTGGCCATGTGGGTTGGGGCCCTTGCAAACCCGGGCTTTGAAGACTTCTGGAGCCAGCACTACCTCCAGTTCCTGAGAGCCTCTTTGCTGGGCGCTGTAATGTGCCTATAGCGAAGGTGGGAAGGTGGGAAGATCACTTCTCTCTGTTACTAAGAATATAGTCAGGGAAACATTACCCTGCAAATCGCTTTAATATGCATCACGCTGCCACATATACTTTATGACTCTATTTGCACCCTGCGTGTCAGTTCAGCCAGCAGGCTGAGGGAAGTGATTCTGCCCCTCAACTCTACTCTCATGAGATCCCACCTGCAGTGCCTGGAACCCCCAACACAGGAAAGACCCTGGCCTGTTGGAGGGAGTCCAGAGAAGGGCCACAAAGATGCTCAGAGGGCTGAAACACATCTCCTGTGAAGACAGGCTAAGAGAGCTGGGGTTCAGACTGGAGAAGACTCCAGGGAGACCTTACAACACCTTCCACAGAGCTGGGGAGGGACGTTTTACAAGGGCATGGAGCTATAGGACAAAGGGAATGGCTTTAAACTGAAAGAGGAGTAGGTTTAGATTAGATATAAGGAAGAAGTTTTTTTACAATGAGGGTGGTAAAACACTGGAACAGGTTGCCCAGAAAGGTGGTGGATGCCCCGTCCCTGCAAACGTTCAAGGTCAGGCTGAAGGAGCTTTGAGAAACCTGATCTAGTTGAAGATGTCCCTGCTCACTGCAGGGAGGGTTGGACTAGAAGACTTTTAAAAGTCCCTTCCAACCAAACTAATCTGTGATTCTACCATCTCCATGTGCAAAAGTCTGCCATAAATAAAGGCTCAGGGAGAACGAATTGACCATTCTCTATACCTTGTCACCTCAGATGAGGAGTAGAGCTGGTTACTCATCTGACCTGTTTATTCTGCTGTGCACTGCAGCTGGCTGCAGGAGGGGGAACACACAGCAGATCCTTACATTTTAATGCTGTTCCCAGGCTAATGAAGATTAACATTCCTTTGGGGGGCTCTGGACAAAGGCAGGATGTTGCTATACCTCTCTCATATGAGTATCTGAAGTCCTGAAAACTGAACATTTGGGGATTTGTATATATTCCTTATCTAAAACTATTGCTTAGCAACAGACTTTAGCCAAGGGCATGTTTGTGAAATTGCCAGGCACATCCCTATCTGCTAAGTGCAAAGCAATAAACACACCTTTCCAAATTATCTCTGGTAGGATCACATATGTAGCAGATGATCAAAACGAGCAGAAGAGTTTGTTGTTTGAAGAGCTGTATAGGCTCTTAGCGTTTTTGCAATGCTAATAAAGTGATCTGGACCTGGGCAAATCAAAGCCTTTTCACTGCAGAAAAGGTATCTTTGCATACTAAGTAGGTTGCAGACGGAGGAGCACCCAGCAGGGCTCGGCATGATGCAGCTCTGTGGCTGCTCCTCCCACGTGGAGAGAAGCGATGTGTTTATTTGGCAAGCGCTAGGTGTTCCCCTGACACACTGCTACGTGTGCCCATAGTGATGAAGAGCCCTGTTTTGGAAAAAAAACCCCACACAAGCTTAAATATGATTCTTAGATACCATCTTGGTATCTATCAACCCACTGTTCTATCAAGCAGTTAATAGGGCAAAGCTTAACACTAGCATTACACCTTGAACTGTGTGGCATATGAGAGTCCAAAGTTTTACTTCTCAGTTACCTCAAAGAGAATTTTTTTTCCTGTGCTATCACCAGGTTGTACTTTACCACTGTGAGCTATAATGTAAGAACAACACACATCTACGCAGTAATTGGGCCTGGAAACACGTGTGAGCACATGGGCCCTTCTCACCTCCTTGAAGCCTTGGGCCCCAGCGGCTGGTGACTGTGCTTTGCAAGGAGGGTTCCATGGAGAGCTCACAGCAGCTTTCTGCAGCTAAAGGAGCCTTTTCTTAGCTGCTTCTTTTATGAAACAGGAAGAAGAGATGAATTTTACTTCATGTCTGGACTCAGGGGAGAAGAACCACTTTCCTGCCTAACGCAGGGGTGAGATGCATTGAATAAAGGGGGAGTACCAGCTGTGAAAAACCCAATATCGTTAGAAGGAGACTGAAAACACAGAGCATGTGTGGCATATCACAAAGCAGCAATGCACACATAGCTCTGTTTCTTGCCCTGTTCCCTTTGTACCAGCACTACAGTCACGTGTGTGCCTCGCACAGGGGGCAGCTTGAGAAGCAGAGACAGGCTGTTCATAGGTTCTCCCCCTAGTTTCACAGTAGTTGCTGAACTGTGTTTTATGATGTTATAGGAGCTCACATTGTCACTCTGAGGGCTTGGGGAGGCAGAAGGGAGACGTGCACGATCCTTATCTCTGCTAGCACGTAGCCGGTAACACAATCATTAACGCAAAGGCCAGGCACACGGATGCTCTGCCGTGCTGCAGTGCTGAGTACTTCCAAAGCCACAATAAAACTCTTAATGCCCACCTGGAGCTACAGCAAAAGAAGAGGAGACTTTCAGACTGGAGGAAAAATGAGACACTAAACAGTAATCAGCAGAGAGCAAGTTAAGGCAGTCCCTGTGGAAAGACCTACTGTAAACAATATCAAACAGTATCATCTCAGCGCTGACTTGAAACTGAGCAGTATACCAGACTTGCAGCAGCTTTTGAGGTTTAAATCCAGGTTTTAAACTATTCATTTAAGACCCTTCATAAGTTGTAAGCACCTGGAACAGAACATGCAGTCAGGTCTATGTCATCTTAACACATGCTCACGTTAATGGCCATGCTGGCAAGAGGGAAATCAGCACTCAGTCCTGGGATGTGCTGGACACCTACATCTTGCACTGGAGTCGAGACCTGTACATCTCCAGCTTCACTCATTTACTCACCAGTTAAAAGGGAAGTGGAAGAACACAGAAAAGAAAAAAAAAAAAGAAGGAAAACAAAAAAAGAAAGAAAAAAAGGAGGAAGACCAGGAGCTCCTGTTGGATCTCACTGATTGTACCTTATAGCCCAGAAAAACATATTCAGTCAAGTTTCCAAAATATTGATATTTTCACAGTATGCTGCTCAGTCTGGCAAGTCCAAGTACATCCCTGCTGGGGGCAGCAGGGAAGAAGGAAAACTGGTCCTGTGCCAGCAGGATCAAGCCACTTTTGTCAGGGCTCTGCAAGCAGCAGGAGCACAGGGGATTAAAATCCTTTCTGAAATTCTGACGACAAGAGGAAACACAGCTCTCCCATTATCCTCCTGCAGATAAATATTTGAAAGCAACTATAAAGAAAACTCAGCCATGCGTTCCCTGCTACCTACCCGACAGCCACGTCAGTACAATGGGAGCCACGTTCAGACAAACAGCAACACAAGGAGGTTTATTGTACCAAGTTCACAGGCATTGATCTCTATCAATTTCTGCTCAGCACTACCATTTTAGAGAGATATCTGTTTATTTTGAACCCATCAGTGGATGTATTTTCACTACACAGTAGGAATATCAGTGTCACAGATCACGAGGTTTGTTTTCAAAGGGGAGATGAGGGAACAGCAGAACCAGCTCACCCACTCGAAGGGGAACCCCAGGGCTACACCAGCAGAAACATAACTGATGGCTAAAAACCTACAGATCAGGTTGCAGGTTTGAGTTATTCATCGGTCTTTTCCTTCCATTCAAGGAAGGAGAGGGCAGTGTAACCGCTTCTCACAGACTCATTAAATCAGGCACGGCAGATCTGTTCACAGTGAAGGTAACCCGAGAGCAAAGGCCAGCCCTTAACCTGGCACAAGTCAAGAGCTGTCTTCAGCTGACAATAGCCGAAGTGTTGGTGGCAAGGCACAAGCACATAAGCTACTGACTTCTCCACACTAAGGCAAGCAGGGTGGTGGGAGGGCTCCAGAACTGGGATTTTAGGATCTTTCCTAGAAAACTAAGTCAAGTCGAAGGACAGTTAGCAGGAAGGACAGCAGCTCCCTGGGCCACTGGATGTCCCACCAAGCAGAAGCAGGGCTCTTGCTGGCTCTATAGTGGTAACACCCTGCTGACCACAGTAAAGCCACACCTAATTAACGCTGCTGCAAACAGGGAAAGGATCAGGTTGGTTACAGCATTTCCTTTCCTGGACTAGCAATTCTAAATGCCTCTAGAAAGCTCTTCCAGGTCCTTCATGTACAAGAAGAGCAAGAGGTCCCCTGGAGAGATGTTAGTGCCCTAACAGCAGCTCGGTTGGCAGGTCTGGCATGGTGCAATAAAGCAAGTCAAGAAACCTTTGACTTCCTGACAATAAGGAGTGGCATACAGTTTGTCTGCCCAGAAAGCCATGTAGGCATAACCAGACTCTTCCACATACATTTGTCTCAGTCATTTACACAGAGCACAGAGGAATCTATTACTCACAGGGACTGACAAAAAATGTGGTCCTGGGCAAACCTCCCTGTTAGGAGCACTCACAACAGAGGAGATGGCTGCCTAAGCTCTCCCTTTCCTTTGGGAGCAAGTTTCTCCCAACCTCCACAGGAGCAGTGACCTTCAGAATTATTCAAATTTCAAGAAAGTCCAAAGTCCGATCAAGGATTGGATTCACCCTGAGCTAGGTGCTGTAAAGCCACAGGGGCCTCTCTCTCAGTGCATAGAGCCTAAGCAAATAATGCCTGGGCTTGCCAAAAGAGAATGGGAATGCAATTTGTTCATAGATAACCACCAGGGCACAGAGGGCAGGGTGAAATACAAGGTCTGTTTCCTTAATACCAACACAGGCAAGCTGGGAAGCATGCAGACCCAAGCAACAAGTCCCTTCCCTTGCCCCTTTAGGAGCAGCATGCTGCAGAAATGGCAGGCAGGGCTCAGGCAGAAATGGTTGATAAGTGCTAGATCATACTATTGCCAGTATCTAAAATGTCTCCCATGTCCTCAAGTGCAGTAAGCCCCTCTATTTTATCACAAGGCTTTAGCTAGTTACTGATTACCAGAGCCAATAACACCACTACAAATACTTCACAGGCATCCTTCATCCCAGGGACAAGAACATTTACCAGACCCACCTGATGCTGGGAGCAAGTCTGCTTAGGGTTGCCCCACTCTTCTGAAGGGTTCCTGTAGCAAGAAATACCGGAAGATATTAAAGCTTTCTGCTTTGATGTGTCACAATGAAAGCGATTTATGATGCTTGATGAGGGTGGCTCTCCCACTCCCATGTTTCTCCATTTGTCCTTGCTCTCTTTCAAGGCAGTCACACCCATCTGCTCCACCCTCTTCCTGCCCTGTCTTTCCATATGAAAAAGAAATGACACGAAACAATATGTGTTCTTCCTCTGATGTATCAGGGGAACCCACCTCCAGTCCTGGCTAGGTGGAAAGCATCACACCGGCCAAGAGAAATTTCACAGGGAGCAAGATTTAGGAAAATTGTGAGAGACAAATGAAATGGGGAAAAGGCATTTCTGTGGTGTTGTGGCTTGTTCACAGAGCTTGCCTGGACAGGGTGGCAACCCCTGGCCATGCTCACCTTTCTGCTCCTAAGGAAGAATGGTGGCCTCAGGACATGGCACACCACAGCATCCAAATTTCTCTTCTTTCCAGTTCACACAGGGTACCAGGGTGATACAGGCTGTTCTCACTGCTGCGAAGGAAACTCTGCCACCAGAGAAGGATGTAAAGGATCAGCTGAGAGAGGAAGGAATTTTCCCTCTCTCAGCAGCCAGACACCTTCCTGGCATAGCACATCAGGACAGCACAGGCGCTGCTAACGCCAGTCAGCAGATGAGGCAGTCACACACAGGGCAGCACAGCCACCTTACAGATTCCACTGTCAAATTAAGAGCAGAATATTTTACTGTCTTTTAAAAGCAACTCAGTGTTTTCTGAGTGAGCCTCAGCCACAGCAGTGTATGGAAAGCTTTTCCTGCCTAAGGATCACCGGTATCCACATAAATAAAACACCTTCAGGAAGGTTCTTGCTTGCTTTTGCCTGTCATTGGCAAAGAAATACTCTGTCTCACCAATCCCTCTCTGTTAATGCAAAATTTTCCAAGACTTTGCTCAGGCTCCCATAGAGAAGAATTACACTGATGTAACATTTTTTAATTTCAGCAAAAGCAATGGTGATGAATTTAATACACTGCGAGTTTATATATTCCACTTTAAGAAGCTTATTCTACAGTTTCCCTTGGCTGTGTCCCACTTTGCTTGTAGTATTAAGGCCCAGTTGTTTATTTCATTTACCTAAGCAGAAATCTAAAACTGCACCCACACTGGGAACATGGCACTCTGCATCATCTTATGAACAATGCATGATGAATTTTTAGGACTACTTCAAGAAAATTACTAAATAAAAAAAAGGAAATCAAAAAAGGTAAACTTTACATCCCTATGAAATGCTCAGTTTTATAGGTCTTAGGAGAGAGGGTCCTTACACCTTGCAAGGCTAACCTCTAACTGGAAACAACTGTATGGATTGGAAAGCATTTCTGAAATATTTAAAGCCAGTGCATGGAAATAAAGGCCATTCCTGGTTTGTAAATGGCTGAACTGGTTTTCCTCTGGCCCACATGCATGAAACCAGTTTCAAAAGGAAACCATCTGGAAGAGTTCAGCTCAGTACCTAAAGTTTCAGAAAGTTATAAGCAATTGTAAGCTCTGGAGAAGGAGTAAAAATAGAATTAAAAACATTTTAGCAGCCTTAACCAGCACAGAGAGCACCACTCCCGCCAGAGCCCCTGGCTCCAACAGATACATAACACACACGGAGGGCTCTCAGAACACAAGTATTCCCACTGAAGTCAGTACTTAAAATTATACATAGACCTTAGTACATCGGGCCAGAAAACAAAACTTCTTCTATTGCCATCATTAATAATATTCCCTTAAGTTTAGAGCCTTCTTTTCTTATTAACATTTACCTAATCGCAGTTTCTTGTCATTTCCTGTCAGGCTTATTCCTACTTGTCCTGCCAGAGGGCTGTTCAAGTTTGTTAGAAAAAATTTGCGATTGCCTTTCCTCCCACACCCCTGAATATTTTTCCTTCCCCTGAGCCTCACGGCCTACAGCTCCCTCTTGATTTGCAGTTCCTCTGAACCCCCTCCTAGGTTCTCACAGGCAAGAAATTCTGTCTGCAGAGAGGCAGCATTGCCTTCCCCCTTGTATTCCTGATGCTGTCTTGCAAACTGGTGAAGATGATGTGCTCCTGACCCAAGCAATAGTTCATGGCTGCTTGGGAAACCACCCTGTGGATGTATAGCTTCCAGGCCCTGGTGTTGCCCACACAAATGGCAAACAAATATCAGATTAAGGAGGGAAGAATGAGCCATAAACTCCCAGGGCTGTTAGAAAAGGACTTCGTTTAGGAATACCCTGTCGCAAAAGGGTCTGAAAGATTGGAATAACAGCCCAGCCTCTCTAGTGCCATGTCTTGCTCCACAATATCTAATGCCTTGGAATAGGCATTTTCACATGGAGAGCTCCAAATTAAAGGTGCCATTATCTCCACAGATAAAGGAAGCCAAAATATCAAAGATGAAATGACTTGTCCACGGTCTTCACAGACCTTCAGTCTCTGCGGAGTGCACGCTGAGCCACGCTGCCTCCAGCAAATAGAAAGCCCAGAAAACATGTACAGGAAGTACAACTCAATCCTTATTTAATTTACTTATATTTTTAAACTTATTTTCTTTTACTCATTCCTCACTCCTGGCACTCAGTGGGTCCAGGATTTAATTCTTTGGCATCGCAGGGATTTCCAAGCCAGACCTGGCATTTGCCAAGGCATCCATTGCAGCACCAGGGCCGACATGTTAATGAGTCTGTGATAAAGACCAGGACTGATCAGCAGGCAGCAGCAATTTAAACAAATTCCAAAAGAAATTCTATCTTCCAACAAAGAAATAAATTTTCTCCCCACAGGATTTGCAACCAATGAACCACTGAAGAGCTGTGCTGGTGCAGAGGGAGCCTGCAGTGAAATTCAATGTGAAATAATCATAAACCATCTAATTGGTATTACCCAAGCTGAAAAGTAATGCAAGTAACCAAGCACAAATAAATGACAATGGATTTCTGTTTAAACTGTTTGGTTTTAAATGTATCAAGCCTTACATATACCACTTCTATGTCCATATGGGTATATACAGATTTTTTATGTTATTTTGAATTTTACAGGATTGTAAAACGAATGTAATTGGAATAGGACATTGAAATAAGATAATGATCTCCTGCAGCTTCAGAAATTAGGAAGAAAACGGAGCCATGTACATATTTCCTTCTCCAAGGAGGAAATAAATGTACTGTGATGATTCTTGTCCCCAGAGAAAGAATCATTGTGTTGAGTTTTGCAGTTTTCTAAGTAACGTTCATCAGAGAAAGGGCTATTTGGGGGTGCAGAGTAGAGCACTTGCTAATTCGCCCCAGGACTACCTCAAGTATCGAGACACTGGTGAGAATTCAAGTCATAGCTGATAAGGAAGTCTTGGTTATGCTTATCCTTGGCTAAGCTGAAAACAGTCTTGTCCTTGTTCATATTTCCTTCTCACAGTTGGCTAAGTAGACCTAAGCGCGTTGTCACGGAGGGTTATAATTTCTGGATGTATATTCCTATGGTCATCACGTTAATCAAGTTTCTTGTTCAGATACTTCACACAGAAGTTACACCAAACAAGTGATGAGGACTAGAAAGTAAATAGAGATCTTTTTTCTCCAAATCCAGGCAGATGGGAGTGAGAGATTATAGGACTTACAAGTGCCAACCAGGTCACATACTACTCTGGAACTGAAATTCCACCATCCTGCTGAAGGATTCTTCATCCACTAAACACAGTAAATATTTCCTGGCAGACAGAATTTTCAAGGTACCATTTCAAGATGTTGTGACATTTATAAATGTAAGTCAGTGAGGATCTTCATACAAAGAACACAGGTGGATGCCCTCTTGGACCTTCTAGCTTATGATTGGTGTAATTTGCCTTTTTGTCTCTCATATGTTTGAATTTTATCACTTTTCCAGCACTCTAGTTGTGTCTTTCCCCATGTAGTACTAGACCTGAAAGATGAGTGATTGCTTCTTCTGACTAATACAGTACCAGAATAAAAACAAACCAGTGTTTTCAGATACATTTTAGAGAGCAATTATCCTCATTTTGGAGGAGACAGAACTGAAGCATGGAGATGTTAAGTAATATGCTCACCTTTATGCATTTTGCCAGGAGGAAGAACACAGCCCATTACTCACACTGACGAGCATATTTCCTGCCTTCTGTATTCTTGTGTCAGCTGACCTTGGCAATATGCAACAGCATTTACTCACGTGTGATTTTGCTGCCTTTTTTTTTATTATTATTATATCTCTTACTACCATAATCGTTTACTTGAAGTGCTAGGTCTTAATTACAGTAAACATTTTTCCATTTCTGTACAGATGGGAAATGCGCTGGAATAGAACCGGATGGTTTAAGTTCATCATCTGTTCATCTCTTGATAGAGATCAATATAGATTAGAGGTAAGTCTCTTTATCCATATTCATTTTCAAAACTCAAAATGATATGCAACAGATTTATAATTAAGCAGAAGTGATGATGGTTTTGTACAGCTTATTTAAATGGATTTGCCACGATGCATTAGAGTAGAAGCTATAAAACCACACCAGATGTTATATTTCTCTCCCTGCTCTGTGCTACAATTTGCATGAGAGTCCTACATCCTAAATAAAACTTGAGGTCAAACTTTTCTAACCTGGGGATCTATTATTAGTATTTTAAAACCTTCCTGGCTACCCAAATAAGGTGGCTTTATTTACAGAGGGGGTGAACAACCCCTGCTAGGAGTAAAATCTGAATTAAATTTACTCAGGAACTCATTTGCCCAAACACAGTAGCAGCTTTGGGCTCCTAAGCCTGCTGAATGCAAAGCTTCTTGTGTAGCTCTTGCCTTGTAGCACAAGGCATTTACATTTATGCCACAAATAAAACCAGCTGAGTCACAACACTGTGAGGCCTCCCTTACAAGTGAGCTGTATCAGGGATCCTGCTCCAGGTGTTGCTCTGCCACATCGATGTCAGCCCTCCCATGAGGAACACACAGCCCCCCTCACTGTAGAGGGGACAGCCAGCCAGGCAAAACTTGGCACCCCTTCTGCAAGGCTCAGTGCAGTGATGGCAAGATTTGCTTCCATAACCCCATCCTGAAAGATTTGAAGCAGGGATTAAAACTCCCACGGACTTTGTGGAAATACTTGGCTGAGAGCAAGATTCGGCGGGAGGTACAAAAACAGGCAGATTGTGTAAGTCGATACAAAGTCCCTGAGACTCAAAGAGGTAAAGAAGTACTTCTGAGGTGGAGACTGGCACGGCTGGGAAGCATTTCACCCTGTTCACTTAGTGAGGACACGAGAGGACGCTGGCCCTGTGATTCTCATCTCAGTTGCCGAAGCTGGGCAGAGTGAGACTGTGCAGGTGAGATCTTGTCCTGACCGCAAGCAATGTGGGTTTTACTACTGTCTTTGGTGGAGTCGGGCTTTCACAACATTCTGTGCTTCATTCACAGTGAAGTCACCGGGGTTATTCATGAGGCAGAGATACTAGGAGATAGCCCTCACATCATGGAAAAGGGTAGGCTTGGGCAAGGACCTATTAAAATCAACATTACACAACAGCTTCCATGGGGAGCTCCTTTTCTCTAATTATTAGCCACAGTGATTAAGTGCACTTGGTGACTCACAGACCTTACGTTACCCATCAACAGCAAAAGACATTTGGAGTTAAATAAATGCCCTCAAAATGTATTCTTTAACATACGTAGCTCACAATATCTTGAACACCAGTAGCCGTGATGTGAATCATCTCAATGCACTTAAAAGTTTGTTTGTTGCTGCTGCTTCATTTTTTTAAACAAACAACATGCCTAATAGCTCTTGGAAACTACAAGATCACCCCAATCAAGCAATAAAGAATGAGCATTGATGCTGATGAGGAACTTTTGCTTAATGCATTTGGTTCCTAGCAGCCTGGCTTTACAGTGTGCTACGCATCCTGCACGTCCTCAGTGCAGCTCCGAGAATAAGCATGTAACCAAGGGAAAACATTCTGCAGTGTGTATGCTAAATTATCATGTCCAGGAGTAAAAGGAGGTCATTATTTCTCAGTTCAGGGGTCTCTCTAATTTCCAAATACCTCTTTAAAAGACTGTCTTAATTTTTTAGTCTTCCATCCTATTTATAGTAGTTTTATTTTGCAAGCACTTTCATGGAAGCCAAGGCACAAGGAAGAAACTTTTTATGAGTACCGGTTTCAGAATAAGTGGGTATTTTGAAGAAATGCCAGGATTTAAAAGAAATTACTAGGAACATCATTAGCATCCCTAGGCAGCTTTTTTTTTTTTAAACCCTGTCCTTTAGTTTCTTGGATTGATTAATGCAACATTTCTTGTTGTGAATAACTCAATGCCATGCAACAGTATTCCAATCACAGCTGGTTATAAACTAACACTCATTTTAACTCATGCAAATTATCATGCCAGTGTCACAGCAAATACATTATCCAACATTACATATGGATGGTGCAATGTAAACAAGAAGCTAAGAAGTCCATTATCTACCAACTAATTTCTAAATATTTTATCATTGTTCAGACTGCATTCAAATTGCACAGAATACCTTGCTACTTATAAGCAGTAGATGCAACTGTTTTGTTAGGTATAGCAACAAAAAGGAGGAAGATTTCCTTTGTTATCAAATGCCTGCTCAGGGTATTGGACAAGAATATATCTTACTTGGACTTCCATGATAGGCCATACTTCCCTCCTAACAAGTAAAGAAGAGAGGGGAAAGGAGTAACAAAAGAGTGATAAATAAGCTCCTGGTTTTATATAGAATGAAAGGAAAAAATAGCTGCTCACAGCACTGCAGGCTGTGAGTTTGCCTCAGTTTCCCCTCCTTGGTGTTGTGAATCCCTGGTAGGGAATATAAACACTTTTCATATTACTTCTTTGCTTCTCTCTCCCCAGGGAGTCATACTCACATTTGGTGAGTTAACACAGTCTCAGAGTAAAAGGTGGTGCATGCTGGTACATTCTTTTCCAGTCCTCAGAGCAACACAGGGCCTGTCATCTTTTTTAACCATAGTCCTCTTGCCTTTGTTTGCTGGACAGCCAGAGATGCTGCTGTGGGGCTTGAAGAGGCTCTGCTCGTTTCAGTAGAGCTTTTTAACCGGTGGGCTTTAGATGTGCAAATGAGAGCTACACTTTTGAGGGCAGAGCTACAAACAGATATTTCATTCTAGAGATACTCTGATCCCCACTTTCCACTCACAGAAATAAATGCAAGGTTTAAAATAAATGTAGACTCATCCTATTAAGCTACTGTTCTTTTGTGTATATATGAGATTTCGGCCTCATTTTTTTATTGCCAGTGGCACATTAAAGGCTTATTTCTGATTAGACTTCATAGACAGTGGTATAAAACTGTTATTTTGGGGTTAGAGGAGAACTAACAAGGAACAGTATTTAGGGAAGTTCCTCCTAATATGAAACTGCAATCCTATCCATATCACTTGTTTCTAGACATTGACAGCAAACTACACCATTACTCAAGCTTGCCTCTACATATTCTTACCTCATTTTAAGCCCAAACTTGAGATTTCTGTAATCGAAGCAATCGAAAGCAATTCAGAAAAGGCATCCCTAGTTATATTTGGATCTCAGCTGTTAAGAAAATATATAGCAACTCTGTGAAAAGGAAAAACACTTACATTAAAATAGCCTTAGCATATTATGTAATGCCTTTTTTTTTTCTGCATTTATATGTTTCTTTCTAATGGCTATGTTATTTTTTTTTTACTGTGAAATGAGCTGAACTATGTTTTTGAACAGATAATTCTATCCTCAATCCTGTTCCAAACCAAAACCAAATAACAGTTTTATAGCCATATGAGACGTAAGTAATGCTGATCAGTTATTACAGCCATGCCAGCTTTTCCAGAAGTTTCAGGTCCACCTTAAATGAAAACATACATTTTGTTGTATCCGAGCAGATTTTGAAATAGTCATCTAAAAAAAACCCCAACAACTTCCACCAGCCAATTTTGAGTTATAATCTTCCATAAAAGGCTTTCATATTCATCTCCAAAAAAAATATCCCACAACTTGGTCTTTAACAGCTGTGGTCCAGCCTGAGCCCGTTAATAACCATTAGGTAGGGCGATGTATATTTATTAATTCTCTGTGCTCCCCTCCCTTATTTTTTGATTGTCAGGTTTAGTCAGGCATAAAAATGAAGCTTTTGTGCAGTCAGAACATCTCATGATTTTTCATGTAGCACCTCATTTTGTTTGTCTACAGAAAATGATTTTGAAGTTAGGGCTTGTTCAGATAACAGGACATTTCACTCAGCCATCACATTTTGACATTTGATAAGTAATTAAGTAAAGGAAAGAACAGCTGTTAAGAAAATGCTTAGTGACAGCATGTAGATGATTTAAGGGCAATTCATGAACCACATAAGTCCCATTTGAATCTAAAATGTCATGAGATGCACGGTAAAAAAATTGCATGATGGCTTTCCTTTGCAGCCTAACAAAGAATTAGCCTTCATCAGCTTGAATAAATGAATGTGCCATCAAATACTCCTGTCATCTTGGCTGGGAAGCTTAGACTCCTGTATCCTAAAGACCAACCTTATGATAAATAATAAACAGAAAATACATCAAATAATTACAAAAGAAATGAGCTTACTGGATTTCTCTCTTAAACTAAGGCAGCATTTTCCCTAAATTTTGTGTCATAATTTTTCCCATGTTGATCATTTAGAATAAAAGATCAGATAGATCAAAGTTGGTATGTTTGAAATAAAAATTAGTAGGAAGCTAAGTATAATTGTATGGACAAGACAGAGAACAGGAAAAAAAAGAATGAGCAATATGGGAAAAGCATGACAGAAGTGGCAGGTTTATGAATGGAAAGCATTCTGAAAAGTCAGCTCTCCAGAGCAGACCACAGTTTTGGCAGATTTCACATACACAGTTACTGATACTTACACGGCAGATAAACCACACTGATACTGATTCAGCAACCATTTAATGACTACCCATTAACGTGGATTATTAGTTGTCATAATATAGATAGAAAATACAGAATTTTGCTTCTCTAAAGATACCTTCTGGAGGCTCTCCTTACCTGGACCTTAGCCACAGCACTTAGAATGATATTAATAGATTTCTCTTGGCTCTTGAAGCATTTTGACCTCAGATGTCTGTGGCAGTAGGTAGAGCACGTGCCAACCTACAAGCTAGCCAGCATACACTGCACCCTTCCATTACAAATGCTGGTGTTCTCATCCTACAACTGCTTCATTGATGGGTAATTATTCTAGGACAAGGATTCAATTGCTGCTGGTTAATAATTGCTATTATGTATGCTTCAAAAGAGATATAACAAAGAAAAGTACAAGCACCTTAATACCACGCCCAATAGCCACCAATTGAAACAGGCATGCAGCAGTCTCCCAGAGTAGTAGTAAGGCTTGCCACGGTTCTCCTGTGCTTGCAGAGACATTTCTATATACATCTGTCAGATTCAGATACTGTGGTCAGAGGGAGATGGGAACAAATTCTTTTGGCTGGATGTTGTTACGCCACGTGGGAACGGTTCATAAATTATGTATGTTTTCTGGTTCATCAAAGAAAAGATAAATTGGTCAAGGGGGACAGAAATTACTTTCTGCTTTTGGAACATAGAAGAGTAAGGTTTCCTGCTAAACAGAATTTTCTGGTGTGCTGGGGAAAGCAAGCAGTAGAGCTACTGAGGGAAGACAGCCATAGACATAATCCACAAGACAGAGTGCCACTCAAGTGGTAAAACAAACGCTGCAGTGACCAAGCACTAAAAAACAAGCTTCAAAACCTTGCAGAAAAGGCCTAGAGAGCTTGAGGCACAAGCCTTACAAGTATGACCACTGTAACTGAACTACAGAGAAGGGAAAAGCGTGGTGAATGCGGGAGATGAGCCTGCAGCCTGCCGAGTGATGGCAGCCAGCACCGCCAGGGCAGTGCTGACCTGACCCTCGGCAGCAGCTGCAGGGCTATCCTCAAACTACACAGCAGCTTCAGAGTCTTGGTTAGGCCTTCCGTGATGGGCAGGAGGGAAAAGCATAACCAAACTGTTTTTTGGAGGCCCACAATCCTTCTCACTGAGCTAAACCAAAAAGTGCTGCAACTTCCTTGGGTAACAGCTGGGGCCTTAATGTATAAGATTGGGCCCTTAATGTATAAGCTTAGCAAATTTGACTTGGGGATGATTAATTAAGCAAAGGTGACTAGTGGAAAGGCAATTCCTGGCACAGTCAGGCCCCCGGGAAAAAAATCCCAGGAGCCATTAATCCTGACAGTCACAGATCCTTGGGTTCATGACTGTTAAAAGACTGTGGGTTTTTTTAATTAAAAGAATGTTGGGAATGTTGAAATGACCAAAAAAAAAATTCTTATATGTGGAAAAGCTGACATTTAGCAATAGACTTGAGACTGTTAATATCATAGGAGCTTTCTCCTGACAGTTAATACCAGGATAAAAAAAACATCTGGAAAGTTGGACTTGACTTGTGTATATTCTGCTATGTTTATAATTCAGAATTAATATAGAACACAGAGTTATTGCTTCCCAAAATCCTTTTCCTGATCGTGACTGTATTTTAAGCCACTCCCAGGATGTTGATCTGCATTTCTGAAATTGAAAAGCTAGCCTCCACAGATAGTGGCACTGCACTAGTGCATCAGTTTGTGTCCTTATGATGATGATGAAATTGAGAAGGGGAGCAGTTGCTTAGGCGATTACTTAGGGTATATGATCAAAACCCTCATCAGGGATGCCATTTATAACTAGTTGTTAGCTTGAGGTCACATGAGAACATTTCTGGCACAAAACAACTACACAGCAAAATAAACAGAAAGTGTAAAGGTATTCTCCAAATCAGCAGCCAAGCAGCTCTAATCTGTCTATAAAACACACCAAATTCAGGCTGAAATTCCAAGGCTGCAAGGTGTTACAGACAATTTGTTGCAAACTACTGTATAATAGCAGTATCCGTAACTCATTTAAGAAGTCGCTGTTTACTCAGAATGGCTCTCCTACCATAACAGGTTACCTGGCATGGAGTAGAAAATGAGATCCTAAAGGATTTTCATATAAAAGGTTAGCATTTACTCAAATGAGGAAGTCTGTCCGATGATAATTGGTATTAATACAATTCTTTGCTATACTTTCAAATGAACACTGAGGAACTGTAGTGATGTTTCTTTCTTAAGGATACTATTCTTTCTAGAACTATAAATATGAGAAGGCATAGAATTTGTTTTGCAGGATTGAAAAAACCAAACAAACCCCCTTTTCTCATTTCCATCAGATATCTAGAAAATAATGGTATCCTAAGATTGTTGTTCATCAAGTAGATTCAGCCCCAAAAGGTAAAAGGGCCTCTCTGGGTACTGTGAGAAATACAGTCAAGACCAAGGCTGAGTTAGGTGTGACAGACACAGGGCAGAACATACACAAGCATTATCACTGCTGATTCTAATTTTAAGAAATGAATTAGCAGCTCTAACAAATTGCCCGTGCTTCTATAGTTATAGTTGTGTTTGTAAATTTTCCCAGAATACATGTCAAAGGCTCTCGGGAGGCATGTGTTAATAAATATTCTGCTTATAAATTGTAAGAGGGGCATCTTGGCTGTAGCTAGAGTTCACCCTGTCTCATTCCTGTAAACTTTTCCTAGTCAAAGATTAGAGATCCTCAGATCTTATAAAAAGCCTTGGAAGAAGTATGCTGTCCTTGAGACATACCTGGTTATGCCAACTTGAGGAGGTCCCAAAGATGAAGACTTGTTGAAGGAAGCAACACCCACATTTTCATATTTCAGCTGACATCCAGCTGAGTGCTCTCAGCAGTGTTGTTTTTGATTTTGGTTGTGCTGGGGGAAGAGCAATCTGCCAGGGCTCAGCCTACTCACTGCCTTCTCTCTGCCAAGTCTGTTCCCCAGGGAATATGTAGGCAGCAGCCCCTCAGCTGCCCAGGGGAGCAGGGCTGCAGTTCACCCATCCCTTACGTGCCCCTGTCCTCAACAAGTGGCTGCATACAGGGCTCTTATGCCATAGACAAACCATTAATAACTATCAGGGACTGGTTCTCACTACACTGTATTGATTATTGAAGAACAGTAAGTCTTTTCAGTGTCAGAGCAAAGACAGCCAGTTTGGGTTGCCTAATTATGAAGTCATTAGGAGAAGACGCCCAGTAAGTTTTGACATTTCACCCGCTCTATGAATTATCACCTTCCTTTGTTTCAAGCAGCCAGCCGGAACCACTTGCTGTTAGACTGATGGTTTTCCTTTTATGGTTTACAGATTTTGTGGCTAATTGTGAAGAAAGCCATTTTTGGAATGCCTGGGCAGTACAAGTGTGAATCACAGCAACAAGCCATTGCTTCTGCCTTCCAACATGTATCATGGAACTGTTTTCTTCCATCCCTTTTGTAGTACAGTACATTCTACATTATGAATCATTTTCATGCAAAAATAGAAACAAGTGATGACTTTATGTTCACTTCACAACAGAGGAGCAAGAACTGGCATCTCATAATTAAAGTGCCAGGTTTAGTGGCGTTGTAACAAATTGCTGCACAGACAGCCTTGAGTGTCAGCTGTAGAGAGACTAATAGACCCCTGAACACATGTTTCCCAACAAAATATGATTTTTTAAAAAGTCAAATTCTGGTCCTCAGGGAAGCTCCAAAATAACACACTGATAAGCTCCAAATATAACACACTGCCATCTTGGATGTTGCAAAACTAATAATGCCGTACCTAAAAGCAAAATGAAATGCTGCCATTCACAACATGGAGGTAAGTGCCTCTCATCCCTCTGAAGTGAATGAGGGAAATTAAGCACCTGGGAATTGGATTTACAGTCTCCAGTGTGCTGGGGCGTGGGAGGCAAGATGCTTTGGTCAGGCAATATTATGGCTGTCTTTTGCACTGATCCTACCCCTGTCACACACTGGTTCTGCTGAACTGTGTCTCCTGGACATGAGCCACTTAGAGCCTGGAGCGTGGTTCTCAGTGTCAAACCTGAACTAGCAATCCTGCAGGGAAGCTGGGAGTATTTAACTCACCCTTATGGCCCTCTTATCATGGTTCCTCAGCTTCTCTTCAGTCCGAAGTGTGCGCCTGCTCGGTGTGTGGGCAGAGAAAGCCCAAGTCTTCCTGCAGAAGATCACGTAGAGATTCCCTCAGGTGCCTAACTCAGGCCATGACAGATGTCCATTTTGTGATACGTAGTAACGACTGGAGACTGCCACTTTCCATCTGCTCAGCATGGCCCATCATCTAATTCTGATGGAGGAAGAGACTGCAGTAATACTTGCATTTTCCATTGAGCCAATTCAGTCAGGTAAACTGAAAACACTAGCTTTTGAGTTCGAGTCCCTCCATCTGAAGTGACTGCCCCTTCTGTAATACTCCAGTGGCAGGGTTAACTTGAGTGTTCTTCAGAGGGAATACATCAAACTGGGGAGGGAGTTTCCCCTTTATTTTTATTTACTGGGAGCAGTGTGGCTAGAGGGCTACTCAGTGGGGTGCCAGACCCACAGATCGGAAATACAGGGGTTGGTACTGCCTGTGCAGTGATAGCTGACAATTTAATGAACATTCACAATATATTCAATGAAGTAGTAAAAAGGAGTTGCAGTGGCCTTGAGCTTGATCTCTTGCAGTAAATCAGGAATATTACAGAGGCCAGAGAAGTCACGCTACTACTGAAGCAGTTAGAATCAGCCTCAATACTAAGAGGGCTGAAGGCATTTTAAATTTTATGGAATTGTAATTTAAGCAAGAAACAACTTTTACAAATCATTTTTTTTACCACATAGACATGACATGCATCCAATGCACTCAATCCTGTTTTCAACTGCAGAAATATTCATGCTTTGGCTCATCTGCAATCTGAATTTGTCTTAGCCACACCGCCAAAATACACCTCCTTCTAAGTCTGGCAGATACTCTTAGTTCTTTTAAATCCTTACAAGGGAAGAAATAAAACACTGTTTATCTTGTCCTTTTTTTTTTTTTAGAGGATGGTTGGCATATATTGCTTTTCACTATGCCCCCCAGTAAAGGACCTTCAGTATTGAATTATCACAAAAAGAAAGCTTAGGTATTCTATTAGCCATCCGAAGACATTTTGGCCAAAATCCTGTAAACATGAGCTGATGTGTTGCCTTTTTTCCAGCAGCTGTCTCACTGCCATTAAAAAGACATTTTCCTGCAATACAGTTCTTTGCAAGCTTAAAAGACCGATGCCCTGGTGTGCCACAGAGTACAAAAGGCACAGGCCGAGGCTGTGAGGGTAACAGGACCTGCCCCAACAGCTGAGATGGAATTGCTGTTGATTGTTAAGGTATTAATAGATGAGCTTATTTCGCCTTTATGCAACAATTCAAGGAGTTACTAATACTAGATTTGTGGTTGCCATGCTCACAGTGAAGTCAAAAGAACACAGTCAGTGCCTTAACAGCTTCAGTGTGAAGTCTATTAGTTTAGCTTAACTTCACCTGCAGTTTAAAGAAAGGAGGAGACTGTGACAATAAAGCAACCGAGGTGGGGCAGTTCTATTAATTTTACTGTGGAAAGGGGCAACCTCCAAGACAGTACTACAGTCAGTAACTGGGAGAGGCAACTTCTTAGGCCGCCACAGAGAGATTCACTGGATCTCATTTAGCAGTATCTCTAGTCTCTGGCAAGTGCAAGTTTATTTAAATGAGGCACTCATAGCCCTCTAGATTGCCAGCTCAGCTAGTGCTAAGCTGATTTGAATTGCTTCTCATGTGCTCAGGTCACACATAGAGCTCTTACGCCTCAGCCAACACATGGCAATTTATGTACATGTTTTGCATTTCAGATGTTCATGCATATTTTATTAGAAGAAAGATTTATTTGCATAGTACTTACTGGAGTGAAGTAAATTTTTGAGGGCTTGTGGGCTGCAGAACAAACCAAACCACCTGGACTTTGAAAAATAAGCAATTATGGTGACTTGAGGTACTGTTGTCACTGTTCCTATTTCTTCAATCACTTCTACCAGTTTTTACTCCAAAATAACTGGTTTTCATTGTGAATGCCCTCATGTAGCCATATTTACTGTAAAAGGAAGGGTTTGTGTACATGACAGAGCATCAACAAGCCAGAGTGTTTTTCTTGAAAACGGTTGGATTTTAGATCACTCTGTTTTGAAAAGATCTGTATCCACAGCGATACCTACCAGGGCTATGTGTCTCCAGAAGCCCTATTTTCCAGATACTGGATGGGGATAGCCTCTAGTGTAAATTACTATTTAAGTCTCAGTTCAGCAGAGATCCTACTTGACTTTCAGCACAGGCTTCAACCTCTTACTCAAGTTAATCACACAATTAATTGCTTTACTAAATGGGGATGGAATTAAACATATCCTTAAGAATATGCTGAACCAGGACCTACCATACAGATGATCAAGACTGAGGGCTTGATCCAGAGATCACTGAAATTAACAGGAGACTACGATGGCCTTCAGTTGAAGCATATAAATGGGAGTCACAGGTGCACTCAGTGTTGAAATACATAAATCAATTTTCCTATCACATAATTTTCATCTGATTTACTTACTTGGATGCAAACCTCAGAGCTGGAAAAGAGCTGAGGGCTTAATGTTCTGTTGTACTGTTAATATCCTGGAATAAAATGTCAGCACAGACAGGAGGATGACAGGACCTTCAAACTACTGATTCTTCCCAGATTTCCACAGGACAGAGAAGAACAATATGGTGGAACTGAAGGTAGAAACTGGCTCACAAGTGGGGCTCATAATTTTGCAGAGGTATCTTTCAAGGTTCTGATCTTGCTTAAGCAAGATCATAAGGCTGAAGTTCCAATGCTTTTCTAAAGCACTATTCATAATTAAACAATTGTACAAAATCGCTCTGAATAGTAGAGGGTGCTTGGGGGAAAAATAAACACCTTAGGATAAAAATTAAATATGTAAGTCTTCAAGCAAAAATGGAAGAACTATAAAAGGCAAATATCCAAACCTCTTTGGTAAGTTAATTTAAATTGAGCTGAGACTGTCAGACTCATTGCTGCAGGGTAGCTTGACGGAATGGCTCAAAATTCATATGCCACTTTTGTTTTCATCCCCACATTACTGAGATTGCTGCGCTGTGCCAAAGAGCAAGTAAGCTGGGAAAAGAATTTCCTGGCTAGGATCTGCTTGGAGGCTGCAAGTCAGTAGAGGAGATGGGCCCTCCCCCAATGAGTGAGTTAGAATATACATGTATCATGAGCAATATTAAGGATCTAAACTGGGGCGATTTTCTGCCTGGTAACAAGTTTACACAGGCTGTAATCAACAGTCTTCTGTAGGTGCCCTGAACAGCCTTCTAAGCTTCACTGAAGAGGTAAAAATCTTAGTTCACGAGGTAAAGAGCTTTGTTGCTACATACCTTTCTCACCGGTCTCCTGTTCCCTGTGCTATCTCAGGCACAGAGATTCATGGCAAAAAAAATACTGCTCACAAGGACAGACAACTTTTGAGCAGTGGAGTTAAAAGTATGTCTGTTTGTTGGCAAGATGAAGTTATCTCACAAGAATAGCTGTGGATCAGAAAAGGCCAGAATTGCTGGAGTTCATCAAACAATTAAGCACACCTGCTCAGTATTTTGAACAGAAAATAAGACCAAGGGGGTGATTGGCAAGATAGAGTCTGCCTCTCCGCTTTGAGGAAGCAAGGTGCAACTCAAGTGGAGGATACCATTTATATGACTCCTTTCATCCTACCAAGCCAACAGTGAATGGATATAACTATCAGCATTTTTGGTGAGAACATCCTACTCTGGCTGGGTGCTGAAGAGGTGGCTGGATGGGGGCTGAAGAAATAAACACACACATTTGAATACTTGGATGCATTTTCCCCAGGCTTCTGATATAAAATGTAATTGCGTCAGATGTTCTCTGAGAACTGCCAGTTTGCTTAAGACTGTTCAGCAAATTCCCTCAATAGCTGCTTGCCTACACTTCACAGACAGATTGCAAGGAGGTACTTTTCTCTCAGATGCAGATGAGAAATAAGGTCTCGGGATTGATGCAGATACCTCCAATCTGCTCCATGAGCAAATGACTGCTTTTTATTATTTAACTGCTAGCAGAGCAGACACACATCTTTAGACAGAGGCAGCCAAGAAAGCAAGGGCCATGGATATGAAACCTTTCCCTATCCCCCAATTTCATTGCTTTTGTAGTGAAGATTACTTTTTAATAAGAGCAAAACAGCAAAAACATATAAGTCTCTTCAGTAGCCAAAGGGAATTTATCAGAACCTTGGCAATAAAACCCATGCTCAAGTGTAATTTATGCCATCATTAGATTAATGATGAATCTACAGCATGGCAGTTTGGGCCATCCTGTGAGGGACCTCCAGCTTTTTTTTTTTTTTTTCAGGTCACATGAAGATTTCTTCAGGGTACATGGAGATGGGTCTCCTTAGCTAATGCTTCCTTAGGGAAGGACAGAACATGGGCAAATTCAAGGGAAAGAAAAAGCTGCCAGAAGGAAATTATTTGGTAGCGTTCCTCCCAAAGCCCAGTAAAGAACCTCAAAAGGATTTTAAAGGCTTTTAGGGAAGCCACTGCCTGCAGAAACCCCACAGCATCAATCCAGTTATGCTGCTATGGCATGAGGGTGGGAAGGGATGGAAAAGCTAGCAGAGAGGCGTAACTTCCCTGCATGATTAACCTGGGCATCCCAGTCCATTTCAAAAATGAAGAAAACTTGTCCTACTGGTAGAATAATGAATGATTAAAAAACTAAAAGTTGCTGAAAGTGTTCCTTCACTCTTGCTCTCAGATGATCCTGCAAACTGGCTTGTTAACCTGCCTGGTGGGGTTGGCTTCCACAGAGAGAGTCAACAGAAGACAATCCTCTAATACTTTTTATCTTGGCAGTCTCTTAAAGTGCAACATAGGTATAAATAAATGCCAATATTAATTCCATGGAAAAATGCCTAGCATTCTCAGAGTTGAAATCAATTATGCGGTCTGTCTTAATTCTACCATCTTTAAAAAAAGGAAAAATTCTAATGGCATATTACACTGCTTTGTGAATCAATTCTAAATTATTGGAAATTGTCACACATCTTAGTCCATCAGATGCTTTATTTTTAAGCATATTCAAGAACCTTTTGAATCAATGTAGACTTCACTGACCACAGAGCTTCAGAGTAAACCTTGACTTATGATTTTCCATTCTCTGTGACTGATTTTGCTGCATCAAGACTCTGCATTTCCACTTCACACACAGGGACCTTCAAAGGTCTTTTGAAGGCCTCAGGTTTAGTACAAAGTAGAAAAACAGTGTCTATTTAACAGAAAAAAGAATTATAGTAGTCAGAGGCTGGAAGACCTTAGAAGGAACTGTGAAACACCCCAGTCTTCCTGAGGTTGCAAATCTAATGTTTCACAATTTGTGACAGATTGGGAGGAGGGGAGAGCACTGAACCTTCCCCCCCCCCCTTTTATCTCCCCAGCAGTGTCTTTTAGCAGTGTGAAAAAAATCTTAGTTAAAAAAAAAAAAAAATTAGCTCTCATCTCAGAAACAGACAACTCTTCTATAATCCCAGAGGCATAAAAAGCTAGCAGAAATCCCTTTTCTCGAGGGCATTTTTCTGGCTGCCAAAAAGCACATGCCTTTTAAGAAGGTCCAACAGGACCAGGAATGTGTCGCTGTGACAATACAATCAGTGACTAATCCAAACTTAGAGCTTGTCAGACCTGGAAGGAAGGGGAATACCTGTCTGACCTCTGTGGGCTGCCTTGTCACACCAGGAACCAGCCAGCACAAGCTGGTGATACCTAAATGACTAAGGGAGAGGTCTGAACGGAGGACTGATCTTGTTTGCTGATCAAGGTGTCAATTACTACTGATAAAAGTACTGCTTTACTAATAGGGAAGTTTGACTCCTGAGCAAGCACATGTCTACCCAGAGGTCTGATCTGCAAGATGAGGATTATGCAATTGGAACAATCTAAGGACTCCATTCCAGCTACGGGGGCCACTGAAAATGTAACAAACCCAGTTACCACCCTTGCCGTTTGAGAACACCCTGCAGGAGCAAGGCAGGAGTTCTAGCCCTGCTGTTATTAAGAAAATAGTGGTGGACTTTGTCTTGCACCAATTATTAGATCTTTGCATCAAACTTATTTTCTCTTCCTCACATGCTGTTCTCCTAATTTTACACTCTTTTATGGCAAGAGCACTGATTATCTGCTGCTTTACATACACAGCATGCAGCAAAAAGCAGATCCATTCTTCAATAGCCTGATGAAACTTATCGATAATGTTATCAAGAGTTATTGTGTCACACCATCCAATCAGACTTTTGCAAGGAATATGCCTCATCTTTAGGCTACTGCCATTAAGGTCATCTTTACCCAATCTTCTACATCTGAAGGCATCTCAGTTGATCTTTGCACAATGTCTTGAACAGTATCTCGGGAATCTCAAGTTAAAGACACTGAAATGAATTCCCTCTTCTCCACAGTTCATACTGAAAAAAACCATAGGATTTATTTTTTCTACAGAGCAGCTAAAGGGAGTAATCAATTTCAAATACAAACTGCCATTTACATAATCTGAAGATGACACCAGGACAGCAGACTCGCCCTTATGGGAAACGGGAAAATTAAGGCCCTCAGAGTGAATAGATAACTTGACAAGCTGTGACTATTCTTGTAGGAACATTTTCCAAAACCAGAAACTGGAGCAGATGGTTATTCTCATTCCAATCACAAATCTGTACTGATGATAAAGGTAGGTGTGAGTAGAAAAGAGATAGCTATGGAGACACTATGATACATACTTACTTTAACAAGCCCAAAGGTGATTCAATCTCCTTTTCAAGGTTCTGTTAAAGCACAGGTTTAATATACAGTACCCAAGTTTTTTTGAAACTGTCCCTTTTAGCTGAACAAAACATTTTTTTCTTTATACTCAGACTGCACACCCCAGCATATTCATCTTCAGTCATCTCAAATACCTACTGTTCTCGCTTGGTAAAAAAAGGTTACTTTTTAAGACTCATTTTTACAGAAGTTTTGCTGAGCTGAACATTTTTATTGGAGAAGTCTCATTTGACAGACTGACAAACTTTCAAAACTGTCCATTACAGCATGAAGACTTTCAACAGAAAGCCATTTTTAAACACAGTATTTCAAGGAGAAATTTTTAAGTCTCAAGTATTTTCCACCCACCCTCACTGGAAACGGTAAGCAATGAGGTTAATCCTAAACTATGGAACTCCCTTTACTTACTTAGTAAACAAGTTTTAATACAGCTTTTCTCTTAAGCGGACTGACTCACTATCCAATAAACATGGTATAGTCACAGAGGTGATAAACATAAATACAAGCCAGCAGTAATTTCGCTTCTTGTGTCCAGGTTGTTAGCAAACAATTTCTGAGTGAGCCACTATGATACGACATAAACACAGCTGCCTCACTCCTGAGAGCCAAGTCTTCGGAGACCAGTGGCCAAAAGACTACATACCCCCTGTTGCACTGCCTGTAGCAGGTCCAGCAGCTGCACTCCTGCATTATGTGTTCATCTGCCTTCTGAGCTATAGTATCACTCAAATAATAAGACTGATCTTATTAGCAGGCCCTTAATCCTCACTTACCTTCTTCTTTAGCCATTAGCTATCATTAATTTACTAGCAGTTAGTTTAACAGGCTGCAAACTTACCAGCTACCATTCCTCATCCAGCCATGTATTTACCACTTCAAAACTCCACAGTCACAAGTGACTAGGGAGTTGTTTTTTTTTTTTTTCAAGACAGCTTGCAACCTTGAGGTACCACACTTTAGTCCTGTCTGGGACTCCAAACACTACTAAGATGAGTTTAGAGACATACTCTAAAGCTCATCAGGCTCTAACAAGCAATTGTGCACCTTCCCTCAGTGGGGAAGACCACCATATGGAGGTAGGGTTAGACCATGGTAAGCCCAGGCACCTAGCAGGGGCACTTTCACTTCTCAAGAGGTCTGTGCCAAGATAAATAGTTCTCAGATTACCTAGTCCAACTCTGCTCAATGCAGAATCTGCTGGAGCCATTTCCCCAGCACCTCATCAGCTAGGTTTTAAATCTACACACACTCCACAACCTAAGTTTGTCACTCTTACTGTAAAAGTCTTTTCTCCTGTTCAGACAGAACTTGGTATGCAGATTTGTGCCCATTGCCCCTTGTCCTGCCAGTGGATGCTAGGGATTAATCTGGCTATCTTCATTCCCCCCTATCAGGAATCAACAGGACAGCCCCCTAAGCCTACACACTAAGGGAACATTAGTCTTTAGGTTTAAGATCTCCCACCTCACTGCCCAGTTTAGAATAAAACACCAACAGCCATTTTACTGCTGTGTTATGCCAAAGATGGTTTGGGGTTTTTTTCTCATATACAGAATATGAGAACCTCCACCATACATATCCGACAGGATGAAGGATTGTCTTGTACAGCTATCAGAAGCTGAGCTTGAAACTTCAGTATTCCTACACATATATCCAGAAATCTGCCTAGAGTGACCCAGGGATTACTGTTCCACAATCGCAAAAGGACATGGAAGCACACCTCAGCCAAAAGGTTCATGACCAATGCCACTGGCTCCCATCACACTTGGCCCACTGTACCTGAGAAGACATCCTTCCATTAGCAGCCAGTACTGAAATCCACCACCCGCATTCCCCAGTTTAAGAATTACATAAACAGGGCTACAAGACTTCAATACTGACCTAGAAATCAGGCATTTCATTTACGTAACAGCAACATGGACAAACTAAACAAATCCAGCAGCTTTGATTCCTGTGACTAAAACACTCCAAGCAGGAAGCAGCTCAAGTGGCCATAAATAAAGGTGGCCTTCTCACTCATTCTTTACCCACTCCTTTTATGAAAGGCAAAGACCTCAGCCAGGGCAGCCTTCCATAATAGAGAGGGCCCTCTCCTTTTCACCGCAGATGCTTCCACATGCATGCGGAGCTGCAGAGGTTGAAGTGTGATCCTCAGTCTACTCAAAGTCAAGACACCAGACTGGCAAAATCCAATTCTTGTCAGATCCCTGTTTGCTTTACTTACCTCCAAAAATGAGGGTTCCAATACTCCAGCAACTCAGAATCTCAAGTGGTTGTTCTGATGGTTCTGCCAAATTCTGCTCAACCTGTGCCAGCTTAAACACCTTGTGTCTTGTCCCCAGGCTCCTAGACCACGGGCTGAAGACTGGGTGGGAAGTGTTGGTTTGGTCACTTATTCTATAGAAGGGAAACCCTAACTGCTAGAAAATTTAGACTGCATAAACTTCCTGAATCAGATTGCCAGTGCACAAACAACAGTTTTAAGGAATTCTGATGCTGGCAATCTAAATACTTTTGACAAGCCTCTTTGGAAAGCCAGGAGAGCTGTTCATAGTCCTCAGAGAGCAGAGCTTTAAGATCAGTGACCATAAACATTTGATTACGTGTTCCTGAATTCAGATTGAACAGCTGTCCTAATTTTACATGTTCACTGCAAACATAAAGACAAAGATGACTGAAACAGTTTTAAAACATTAGGTAACAGCTCTGCTGGGACCAGTAAGGGTAACCAGATGTAGGGGCCAATGCTTTGTTTAAAGGCCACCAGAATCCCCGAAGAAGATAACCATACAGCATATATAAGGTCAAGTTAGTTCTTGCCAGGAGAGCAGAGAGGCAATAGGCACAAGTAGCCTCTGGGATTGAGTTCTTGGATTTGTCCTTGGTCGAAACCAGGTTTGTTTTCCGCTTTAAAAAAAAATTAAACCTTGACAAGAAACTAGTGCAAGAAGCACAATCATGCTCATTAACAAATGAGTAAGAGAATGTTTTCCTTCTGTACTTTGAGCTGGCTGCATCCTGAATGGCAACTCTGACATGGCAGTTTCAGAAAAGCCCAAGTGTGAGACTAAGTTACCCCGATGTAGCAGCTGACAGGGAATAAACTCCAAAATAATTAAAAGAAAGCAAACAGGTTTAGTTGTCTGAACAAGGAATTTTAATTTTAGGTCAACTATTGAACTAGGTCAACATCCAGTTCACAATGTCTACAGATAGTGGGCATAGCCAGTCACTACGGTAAGTTTATTGAAGCACCGAGCTCCACACAAGACTGTAAAATACATTTTAAACTACTAGTAAGAAAGCTTCTTCAAGTCAACAATACTATTAAGGGCCAGAGTTTAAGGACTAAGTTTTCACCTTCCAAGCTATTTTAAGACAGCCAATCCATTGCATAAGCAAACCAAACTGCTACATACTGAAACATAGAGCAGCAACTGCATTGAACAATTCCTGTAAATAATTCAAGGATACATTGAAACAGTATGGGTAAATTGTAATTTTTTATTGGAAAACAAATATACAACTTGGAATGGATTTGAGGCAAATCGTGCCATAAGCAGATTTTTTTTTTAAAATAAGTGGCTAAACAAAGTTTAAAAAGCATAGTAACAAGAGGAGAAAATGTTTTCTGGTACAGGACCAGCAGTACAAAAAAAACTTGTGTACGAGTACCTGGATAAATCACCCGTTTTGCATTAGTGCAACTTAAGTTTCATATTGTTGACTGTCAATCGTCCACAACGTTAAGACTCCACATTTCAACAACATGTTACAGGTATGGCCACAAACAAGTTACTGTGAAGTAAGCTAGGAGAATGACTTTTACACTGCATTAGCCACATCACAGATACTATTAACCTCATTTTACCACAAGTGTCCTTAGCCTCCATCACAGAAAGGGGAATAAACTCTTATGTACTAGAGAACAAGAGCCAGCATGTTGCTTTAACTAAGGAATTGCTAATGCATGGTAAACCCTAGCTTACTTTATGTAACTTGTCACATTCGTCATACCTAAGTCTCCTAAAGAAAGCTACTTCTTTAATAGACAATCCAGATGTTCCCTCAATTAACCAACTCCATCTAACTTTAGATGTGCAGAAGGGCTTAAATATCCAGAGTAAGCCACATGCAACATTTGTTACTTAGATCAATTTTCCAAAAATCAGAACAATGACAGTAAGATAAAGGAGAAAAACATGGAGGAATGGCCTTCTAATTACTATACATGCATATTCTTTTGACAGTAAGGGAAAAACCTTTTACAGATAAGTTACAAACAGAGAAAAGGCAAATAAACAATTTTGTACAAGAAATTTAACACATTCTGTACAACGTCTTCACTTCGCTGTCATCATTTGTACAAACTCTGTAAAAGGAAAGAGTTGCATGAGTTATTCAGAGAAGAAACTGAATTGCAAGATCTCAAAAGTGACCCTACTGGTGCTAAACACTGTTTGAAAACTGTGTTTTCAGTTATAGTCAAAAAAAAGTATCTTCAAGATCGTCCCCTTTTTCACCAATCACACCTAAACCCCTCCTATACGGCTATAAAAGTTGGTCCCTCACTGAACTAGGGAACAACCTTACTTCCAGAACAAAACATTACTCATGTCCACTGACTTACAGATGGGGACAAAATACCCAAGAATGACTAAGAGTAGAAATCACACTAAAGTGACAATAAATAGGTGTACAGTGTTGAATATTTATTTTCCAAAGCAGAACAGCCCAACTCGTACTATTTTGCCTGTCTTTAAGCAACTGCTTCAGTGTTAATTCACAGCACATTGTAAGTCAGAACCCACAAAATAGGAGTCATTTTTTGTGCTGGAACACAGTTTCAGATGCAATAATGAAGAGAAACTGGAAACCTAAAAGGAGTTAAATTGGCTGCTCAAGTTTCAGAAGAGCAACTGGAAACAAGAGGGATGCTGCTGATCCTCTCCGGTGCCAGTCTCTGAACAGTCTACACTAAGTGCAGTGACGAAACAGCAGCCTTGTACATGAAAATGACTTTTCACTCACAGATGAGTGCTCATCCTTAGGCCACAGTCACAGAGGCCTTAAAGGAAAAGCACACCTACACCTCAGAAACAGTACAGGTATTATCTCAAAATACCCTCATCACTACTTCCTACAGCATGTTGGGAAAGTTAAAGTGAAACAAGTTTAGTGTGTCTGAGCTGCAAACAAGTTGTCTAAAAGAATTCCTCCTGCTTGCATTAGTTCATTTAAGTTTCAATGTCAGAAAGAATGGAGGAAATAGAAATAAGTTACAGCTGATTTGTGTGAAATATATTCAAGAGGTCTTCTAAACGTCTTGAAATTTCTGCATATTTTAGAGGCCTTCCCCCTTTGATTGGTAAGCAATTTTAAAAGCATTTATGACAAATGAGTGAATTCCTACAGTCAGATCAACATTCGTTAGTGAACAGAGCAGTACGTGAACATCTGACAACTTGCTTATTCTAATGGTCATTAGACATCATTAGATTTAGGAAGTTAATTCTTATACTGCACAGTTGAACAGTCTTTTTCTGCCTTTGGCACAAGGGCAGCAATAACACTCAAACTTGAATCCATTTAGAGGTACACAATGTACATACTAATTGAACATTAGCTTAAAGGAACACTACGTGTTCAGGTGAACTTGTCTGAACGCTGCTCTGTTTAAAACTTGGTGTGGCTGTAAGCGACCACACAAGCAGCAGCATGAGAAGTGCTACACAAAAAAATCAGTTAACAACTCCTTACCTTCATAGTTTACTTGACCATCACCATCAATGTCTGCTTCCCTAATCATTTCATCAACTTCTTCATCTGTTAGCTTCTCCCCAAGATTTGTCATCACATGACGGAGTTCTGCAGCACTAATGTAACCATTGCCATCCTGGGAAGGATAAAAGGAACACTGGAATAGGCTTGCCTAAGGCCTAGTGACTTAACTATAACTTAAGAACATTGCAGAGCAAATTGAGCATTAAGAAGTTAACACAGCTTTAACCACCAGCATTTGCACAAGGCAAATGAGAGATGTAAACCTATCTTCAGCATTGTCCAATCTCTTAGTCTTAAAAGACTTTATAAGATCAACTTATCCAATATAGTCTACT
This sequence comes from Pyrocephalus nanus, assembly GCA_038380795.1. Lineage (NCBI taxonomy): Eukaryota > Metazoa > Chordata > Aves > Passeriformes > Tyrannidae > Pyrocephalus > Pyrocephalus nanus. The sequence continues at coordinate 87,620,117 of CM076260.1, read as the reverse complement.
TTGTCTATCCTATTCTGAGACATTTTTATTCCACTGAGAATACAACCAGCACCTTTTGCGACTGTCTTAGGGATGGGTGTCTATTAAATTATGTGACTGTGGTTCAAGCGGTTATTTCTTAGAACAGAAGCTACTTATTTGATATGCCTATTTAACAGGATTCCAGGACAAAGCCACAAGGCCTTCAGAGACCACTTTTACATATTCCCTGCTAGCTGGGACACCGAACATTGAAGTACCGGTGCATACTAACCCAACTGACTTTGATCTCTTAACACCCAAGATACTTCACATCATATGATTTCAGTTTAAGGGGGCATCTTCAGTAAAACTAGTAATTTCAGACTCTTTTAGCAATTCACTTAGCAAAGACTACATGAAAGATTTAAAATATTAACACTTGAAGTACTTAAAACAATTTCCCTGCCAGTTGTGTACACGTATTTTATTATCATAGCAAGCAGTACCTTAAATGGTGTCACCCGCTACTATCGTGACGCCTCATTTGACTTTCATGTACAGTACCACAGTAGTCTCAACTTTAGGGTGACTGGCCAATCTAGAGGTTCCAGATGACAGGACTGCAAATACCCCTCAGCTTCGTGAGGAAGCACATTAGAAGTCAGACAGTTTTCTCAAAAGGAATATTTAGGTAAACATTATAGTACCTTGTCAAAGACACGGAACGCTTCTCTAATTTCTTCTTCACTATCTGTATCTTTCATTTTTCTTGCCATCATTGTCAGAAACTCTGGAAAGTCAATTGTGCCATTGCCTGAAAGACAATCACTTTGTTAGAAAAATGTGTTTCATGCACTTTATTAAATTACTTATTAGTAAAGTCTTACCATCAGCGTCTACTTCGTTGATCATATCCTGTAGCTCTGCTTCTGTGGGGTTTTGACCAAGCGATCTCATCACTGTCCCCAACTCCTTTGTAGTTATAGTACCATCCCCATCCTTGTCAAATAGTGAAAAAGCTTCTTTGAATTCTGTACAACAACAAAAAAGTTAATCCCTTCAGCTTTGAAAGGTTAACTTAATCCACTGCTGCCTACTGTTCTAAGTTACTTGATTTCATTCTCGTAAGAAAATTCCAGTATACTGCTCAGCCTGTATAACTAATGCCAACATCAAAGCACCAACATCTGAAAAACTACCCACCAGTCTACTAATCAACCACATTTTGACCTCAATTAAGACCACAGGTGATCCATTTCAGAAGTACTCAGATGTTTCTTACTATCTGTCTTGAAAAGGATTCCTAACACAGAACTGAAATGGCTACCTGGAACTACAATGATCCACATTCTTGGTAGGAACTGTATCTCAACAAAGAACTGTATGGAATTACATGAGAAAATTGAAAAGTGGTACTTAAAATATAAATGCTAGAGTTTAACAGCACTTTTATTACTAATAGAGGAGATGAGCCAATGGAAAAAGGTATGGTCAGACCAAACTAAAAGCAAGTTTCTCATTTTCCAGTTAATTCTATGATTATAACCCGCTTCTGTTAGACACAGATGTCTGAAAGTGCATGCTACCACAGTCATTGAAGGAGGAGAGTCACTGGAGCCTTCATTTCTGAAAAGCTGCTTAGAAAATTGCTTTGGCCTTACTGCATCCTGAAACAGCACTCACAGAAGTGTTTCTGACTAGTTATAAGACTGCTTTAGCCGTGTTTCAACATTACCTCTTAACCCCCTACAATGGCTGTATTGTAGCCAGGAATATTAATACAAGCATAACATGTTTAATTATCCAGTCCAAAAATGGAGCTAGTTTTAATTCATGCCATCTGTTTGTCTTTGGCCACAGAGCTTAAATCAGCTCACTGGGCTGTATGTAATGGCTCATACACATGACAGTTCAACATGAAAATCTTAACTTGTAGAGTTCAGATCCTTTTACAGCTTTTAAGACACCTAAGATCATATCATGCCTTTGGATGACTCGTCAGCTCAAGGGTACTCCTGCATCAGAAATACTTCCAAGTATTGGTTTTTTCAGCATTTCCAAGCAGCCAGCATTCCAGATGGTGGGTTTCCCAGACGAGAATTAGTCACAGTAGAAACTGTGTTTACACATGACCTGCATGAAGTCTTACTTCATCCACTTCATACTCTGAAGCCCTTAAGGTGAGTACAAGCTGCTAAGTGTTAAAAATGAGACTACAAAAATAGGGTTTTTATGGTTCATGAATGCAGCTATAATACCAGACCACAATCAAGTCTCAAGGAAAAAAAACCCTGCTCTTCTACATCTAACAGCCTGAAGTGTTCCAAAAGCCAACTCCCATTGTTCAGCCCGTAAGAACTGGATCAAGGCTACCACAGGACCAAACAAAACTGTTTGAAGCCAGTACTGTATAATCACCAAGCACCTGTACCTAGTCACTTCCAAACAGCCTTTGGAGCTAGTTTCAGTTGTCTTAGAGGCAACAAATATGTTTATCAGGACATCCGTTTTACACCAGGGAAGGAAAGGCTTTCAGGTCAAGGCTAGTACAGAAGTTCACCATCAATCACAGAAGGACCTCAAAAGGGAATAGTTGAGTCTTCATGGAGAGTCAAGCGCTCAAGTGTTATTCAAAAGGTTTAGCTGTTAACTACTTTGTCCTTCACACGAAGGTCAACCATCACTAACCCAACCATGAAGCAGACTTCTCAGTATTGCAGTGACCTTGCTTAGAAGTAGTAATACTTAATTTTTTTTTTTTTTACACAAAATTTAAAGACTTGCTTTCTACAAAAATAGGCTTTTCAGTGGTACGCTCTCAACACTCAAAAGGAACCACTCGAAGGACAACTCTACCCTTCTTTCACTCAAAGATGCTGTAGGCTAAGAAGCAACCAGCTCTAAATCATAAGCATAACCATAAAGAAAATAAAGCAAGTCAAAGATTAGCAGCATATTCCCATTTAAAATGCTGAATCAAGTTAGGAATACAATTAAAATACCTCTAACCACTTCTGGGAACCACCTCCAGTAATTAGAACAAAGGAGTAACAACCTATGCAGATACAGTTAGGATGAAAACAAGAGAAATCTAGCACAGCTTTGGAAGATTTGCAGCCATGGCTAGTGAAGGCAGCTATGAAATACTGAAGTTTAGTGAGCAACTCAATTCTGGCTTCCTGCAACGTAAGGTTATAAAACACACCTCATACACTTTATGACTCCATGTAGCACATAAAGCAAATCTTCTCCATTCCACTTCTCCATACCAAATTGCAAATGAAAACTCTCTTGTAAGGCTACAAGGGTTCCTCCCTCTGAAAAGTGTCCTGCATCAAGAAAAACACTACTTCCAGGCCCCATGAAAGAAAGGCTAATCCAAGGGAATTTAAACTCCAACATCCTAGCTCAGAATGTTCTTTTTAACCACAGCTTCTGAGGCATCTCTACACCACATCCCCTTTCCAGATGAAGTAGCAGTCTTCAGTGACCTAATATGTTCAGTGAACCAGGGCTACCATTCCCACTCTTGCACAGTTTAGCAAGCTATGCCTGGAACTTTTATAGGAGAACGTCAATTGTTCTCTTCACAGCTACCAGGAGCTCAACACTTAAAACATGTCTATTTCTACTATGACATAAATTTTAAATCACTGTTGTGGACAGATCCCCCAGAGAAACACAGCACACTAAAGGAAGAAGACATTAACACCATACATAGGCCTACTTGTTCACAAAGCCCAGTTAGAGCCCTGAGGTCTTGTGGAAGGAAGGATAGCTCACTAGACCAGCTGGCTTTGGGACAAAGGCATCTTTTTAATACAATGCTTAACCAAAGGGTTAACCCTTGCTTGACCCTCGGACTTAGCAACTTTAATTCTTACTGAGTGCAACTGCAGCCAGTATTCACTTTCTGTACCTACTCAGCTTTCAAAAAACCAGTCTTTTGTATGAACAAACTCTGGGAAGTTTTACCCCTTCTTACACTGACAAGGAGCTTCAGTCCTATATGGTTAATGAGTTCCATGGAAAATAACATCTTGAATCTTTAACAACTCTATTCTGGTGCTTTGCAGCAGAGGTGGAAGATTTTAAGCCCAGGAAAAGTGGATGCATTAAGTATTCCAGCCTTTTATTTAGGAAAGGGAAAGTTGTCACTACCTTTCAGTACCATTTACTAAGTTTATCTTCAAATCAAAAGCTAGGTATCTTCAGAGAAGCTCAACTACAATGGCAGTGGCTCAAGTTTTCCAAGCCACAGTCTGCAGAACACACAAATTTTACCCGGAAGTCTTCATGGGAAGACACTGGCTGGCCTTCAGCAGCAGAACTAAGCAGAGTGCTTAGTCAGGTGCAGCCCCTCCTAAGCAGTACTGGGGGACAGTTTCCTAACAGACCACCAGTGGGCTCATGTCTCCCTACCTGAGGTTCGAGGTTTATGGTTTCCTTGCAAACACATTTGCTTAATGAAATACCAATAACTGAAAGTGGCAGGACATTTTACACTGAACACTAATACTAAAGATATGCTTTTATTCCTTCCACGCAGATGAAAACCTCTATTCCAGCATGACAGGCTTATCAATACTCACTTTTTGTTCCAAGAATTATACCATCAGAAATAAATAGCTAAAATCTGCACTAATCCCAAGGTAATGAGCTTCCTGTTTATATTCCGTAATCAGCTACATCAACTAATAAAGCTTCAACAGTTTAGAACCAGAAAAACGATGCACTATTGAAAAGACAGCAGTGAAAATCAATAAAGCTGCTCTAACTAAACTGATCACAAAACCTTTAAGATATGTAGGCCAGTTCCAGAAAAAAAAATAAAATCTAAAGTTGAACTAAATTTGGCTTGTGCTTACTCGCAAGACAGTACCATGGCAACAAGTAAATAGACTAAGGATTTTCCACAAAACCATAATTAGTTTCCTTTGAGTAAAAGCAAGCTTCTAAAGACTAAAAGCTACAGAAGAATGTTCTTACACTTCAGATTTGACAATTATGGCAAAAACAAGCCAGCTCATAATGACACGTCTGTTTAATACAGTGTCTTTAAGAGATACTACTATTTAACTGTGGTGTATCTCTGAGAGGCTGTTATTTGTATGCCTGACCTGGTACTATCAGATTAGCAGAACCCTAACATCCTCTAAAATAATTTCACACAACAGTTATGCACACTAAGACTTTCTAGTATTAACATTATACACTTGTCAGATCAAAACCCTGAAGTTCTTTAATGTCTTTGGCAAAGCTGAATTCTGCATGACCAGCTTTAAGTCACATCAATTACCCAAGTTCAAATAAGTCTACAGAGAGCAGTAAGAAACACAGGAGCTTGTGCAGCCTGCATGAGCAGCAGTCACGATAACACAGAGTTTTTGCCATTAATAAGCATTTGTTTAAGGGGCTAATACTAAGATATAACAGATGCATATTTATTTAAGCATTTCAGAGCAAGTGCCAGACCATCAGAACAGCACACACACAACACTTGTGTCCAAGTACAAAATGCAGTTCCAAATATGGAATATCAAGAGTTGTCATCTTGAAGCCAGTCTCTGCTGTCATCAACAAGAGCCACTCTGAAACATCTCTGCTGACAGAGACAGCAAAGTACATTACTTCTGCCTTCTGTTAGAAAAGTACTGCAGATTCCAAGCCTTCACCAGAGACTTGTTATCCTCCCCCGTCCCACCCCCTTTCAGTTTGCACTTGGAACAATTCTGTAGTCATGAGAGAAAAATGAAGAATCACAGGTCTATTAGCCAGTAAAGATGTGAGGATTTTTTAACTACAGTTCACATTCATTGTGTCCGTGGTGCTTTTACAGTAGATAAGCCTTTAAAACTTAGGTAACATATCAAAACATTCCACCATATTACTTTAGTATCCAAGACAGCAAAATATCTTGTGTAACACAAGACTGTCACTGGATTGAGAGATGTGCCAGGTCAAGGAATAGCAACACAGCACAAAAATCTCACCTGCGATCTGCTCTTCTGTCAGTTGATCAGCCTGCAATAAAAGAGAATATGATTATAGTTGCAGCAAAAGTTCAAGGCAAAATAAGACTTGTAGAAGCCTCTAAATACGGTAGCTGCTCTTCATGACTTATCTGTAGCATTCTGAAATAGTTCTAATTAATACAGCTCAAAAGTCATCAGGATTGCTTGCTAAGTAAAACTGGTTGCCTATTCTCATTTCCTGACCCTGAAATATCTGCTACACCCAAGTAAAATATTACCGCTTTTATCAATCAATTGCCCAAGCAACACTAGCAAGCTCAGGGCACAGAGGTCCCTGCAGACTGGTTTTAAAAACTCATTTACACAGCACACTACTAGCCTCAGCTTCAAACTAAACACTTTAGGTCTAAGTACCATAGCACTAACCCCCAAATGCCAGATTTAAAGCAGACTAGTATCTTCTGCTAAGTTACAATGGTAAAATTAGAAGAATATACTCTTTGCTAGAATTAAATCGTCCCTTGATTAACCTGAAGCTTCATGTCCACGACCTGGCCATAAAACACAAGATATCAGCTTCAGCCCAAACCAGTCATTTCAATGAAATGCAGCTGTGTAGATTTTTTTCAGACCATTGTCTACACTGACTCAGCTACCAGGTAGTTAACAGGGCCAGCAGAGAAAGATTTTGTGGTCTAAGACATAATTTCTGTATCAGTTGGATAGGCCCCAGTTTATACCTCTATTGTATCTATCACCAGTTTTGAATCAACTGGATTTGACAGCACAAAGGTGTTTGAGGACTGCAGAAGCACTTCCCCTTGGTTCCCAAGTCAGCTTATTCTTCACACAAATTCTGGATAGCTTCAATTCAATTGCAGTAACAATGCCACACACTCCCTTCAGAGAAGCTTCCTGAACTCTTTACTTCATAGCACTCCACTGAAGAGTAAAGAAATCCAAGCTAAAATACAGAAGAGACACATTCACTGCCTAAATTCAACACTGCCTTTTCAGTTTTGTTCCTCTTGTGACCATTTCAGCAGCAACCTTTTTGTAATTACTGCAATACTGACAGGAAAATTTTCAGTCGCTAGCTGTGCCCACCCAAGTCTCCCTACACATTAACCATCTGTCAAGGGAAGACTTAGAAAAAGGTAAATGCACCACCTGTCAATTTTTACTAATTACAATCTGAATTACATTTCTATATTGCATACAAGCTTAGAAATTACCAGCTGCTGGTTATTCCTCCTATAACTGAAGGGAAGATAGCTACTCAAGCAGCCATACAAGAGCTAAACTGCTTACCAAAAAACAATACAAAAACAGCCCAAGACAAAGGCCTCCATCAGTTCCTTTCTCAGACTGCCTGGGGCTCAGCTACTTTAAGAACCAAGATCTCCCTGCTGAGCAACTTTCAAACTAGCAGCCAACGGGTATTGGAAGCTACGGATTCCACTTGCCCAAATTTCAGCTGCTGTAGGAAGTATCCCCATGTAGGCTCTACTGTTTGAGAAACAAAACAAAACAAAAAAAAAAAAAAAAAAACCAGACTAGGGTGGGAGCAACACTGTTGAGAACATCAGCAATTCAGCCCTAGGCTTTGGGATGAAAATATTCTGCTGGTCACTTGGCAGAAGCCTAACAGATTTTCGCTTCTCTGGAGAGTTTCATTAACACAGGCTCCTACCTTTGCATGCTATTTGCATTTTTATTGTTCGAGTGAGGAGAATGATGTGCTACATTTCCATAAGACATTTATATCCACAGAAAGCTGTAGATCAGATTTAAGGAACAAGAACCTAGTTTATTTAGGTCAGTACTTGTGGGCTACCAAGTTAAGTCACATACTGTGACACTTTTATACAAGCAATTTTATATGAAGACATGACATAGCAGTGTGTGAGCTGTTAAGCGTTCTCAAGCTCTTCCTCCTCTAACGCTTCCAGAAACTTAAAACATCCTAGCCATGAATTTGGATAAGCTCTGCCAGTACTGTGAGAGGTACATTGTTTGAGGAGAGCAGAAAGCTTATTAGAAGGCACAGGTATGGAGCAGTTGAAAGATAAGCGGGGAGGTGGGGCAAGGTTGAACAAACACCATCTGCACTCTGCAGTGCCGGGCTCTGCAGGGACTGCTGCGCAACAGCAGTAAAAGGCGGAGCCAGCAGCCCGCCAGATCCCTGCCTCCCGTGCCACCCAGGTGGAGGGCTATCAGCCCGGAACCATGCGTGCGACTTACAGGCCACTGTGCCCTTCCGAGAGGGGCCTCCTGGAGTTCTGTGCCCAGAATTTAAGCTAGATAATCGCACACCATACCTGCGGCACGGTGCGCACTTTGATCGAGGCAACACAAATTCAGATCCAAGCGTTAAAATGCTGACTGTAACGTGCTCATGCTGAAGGTCTGACATGCCCTTTATCGCGGCCAAGACCCACCCGAAAACCTCCTTTGATGCCATCACAGATTTGACACGGCATTCCGTGATTCACGTTGCAGTACTTTCATTTTCACTGCAGTAGCTCCCATCCCCCCACCCCCAGTTTGTGCGGAGGCCCTGACAAAGAATCTAAACCTCCTAGGAAAGCAGGGGAGCTGCTGTGTGCGCGGCGGTTTCTGTGGCACATGCAGCCTCTAGAGGTAGTGTTTCATTACAGCCGTAGCTGCTCTGCAGTAACCAGTTTGGGAGATCCTCCACAGGGCTGACTAACACTGCCTGATAAAGAGCCACCAGCAAATCGCAGACACTGTTCTTCTCTGAAACTCGGCATTTCGGTGTATTTCACACTCATGGGATCTGAAGGGACGGTTCTGTTCTGGCAGGACTAACTGCAGAACAAGAACCAAACAGACCAGCATATACGGACTAAAATTAGGCTTATGGTAGGTTCGCTTACTCTAGGAGCAGATCATTCCGCCTTATCTAGCATGGGGAGTACTGGACAACATTCAGTCACAGGTTGAGCCAGTCTGGTCTGTCGGGATGAACTATAACCACATTCAGTGTCACTGTGCCTTCTGGACACACCCATTTTAACACAGACCTTGCTTGAAGATACTCCATTTTTGGTTCTCTACAGATGATGACTAAATGCAGTAAGTCTCTTGCTGCTAGATCCATTGCTTTTTTTCCCCCCCTCCTTTAGAGGTGGTTTGCTGCTGTACAGGTTCACAATTCAAAAAAGAACCAATTCAGGCTGCGATTCAACTAATTTCTTTGCTCAGAAACAGCACTTCAAAACCCCTAAATTTTAAGTACCCATCGTTCACATTAGACATGACGAGCTGACAGGGATCTGATTCCTTGGAAGCACGTAATGAATGAAAAGACAATTCCACAATACTTATCTTAATACAGAGATAATATCTTAATGCAAAGATAGCAATAAGTGATCACTGGTGCTGCTTTTGCAGCAAAATTGTTTTTTGTAAGTTTCTCATTATCCACTTGTTTTTTTTTTAAAAAACAAACACTAAATTCACAACGTCTAGACCGAATTTGAAAGAATTCTCCGATCCCACAAAATGCGCTTTATTTCGACAGCGGATTAAAATCCTAAACGCATCACTAAAAAAATAAAAAACGCAGGACTGTCCTCTGCAGTGACCAAAACGGGAAGCCAAAACTGATTAAAAAAAAATAAAAAGAGAACACAAATAATCCCTTGTCCAGCAGAGCCACCAACAGCAAGGCGCTACCATGGGATCGGCAGGGGCTCCAACGCGAGCTGACAACAGGTCTAGCGAGGAGGGCGATGGTGCAGTGAGGCACAGCCTGCCCCTCATCATCATGCTGCTCAGAAGCTGCAGGGCTCCGCAGTGCATTATTATGACCAGGCGCAGCACACCTCGCTAGCGAGCCGGACATCTTAGGCTGCCTCCCCAGGCACTCTCAGCCGCACACGCCGGGGACAGCGAAGGGGGAAGCGATAAGAGCGCCGAGTCGATGCCATCGTGGCAAGCTCCTTGCCCAGCGCCCCGGGTGCCCTCCCAGGCGGGACCGCTATCCACCTCTCCCCCCGGCACACGCCCGGCGCCGCCTCACGGCGCTCCCGCCGACCCCAGGGCCGTTTGGATTTGAATCCGCACCAACGCCCCAGGGCGGGAAAGGGACCCGGGCGGGACTCATCCGCCGCCACCACTTCCACCACTTCCTCCCACGCACACGGCGCCTCCGAGCGGGACCATCCGCGCCAGCCCGAGCCCTTCGGCCGCAGCGAAGGACGCCTGCATCCCTACCTCCCCCACCCGCCCTTCTGCAGGCGATCTCGCCCCACACCAGCCAACCTCCCCCCCCCCATCTGCACCCAACCTAGCCGCCCCCACCCCCGCCTCACAAGCCGAGCACCGCAGCGGCGCCCGCCGAACCCTGCGGCTGCCCCGCGCCCAGGGACTCACCATGGTGGCCCGGCCTGGCTGCGGGGTGCGGTGGGAGCTGAGAGCTGCACGGGGCGCACGCTGCGCGACCTGCCCGCTGCACGGCTCGCCTCACACTGAGCCCTGCCCGCCCGCCGCCGGCGCCTCATAAACCGCCTCACCGCCCGCCCGGATCGCTCCGCGCCGCTCCCTCCCCCCTCCCCTTCCCCCGGCAGCGAGCGGAGCTGCGAAACGAGTCCCGGCCCTTCGCGCCCTTCTCGGCAGGGGCCCCCCCGGGCCCCCAGCGCGGCCCTGCTGCCCCCGAGCCCCCGAGCACGGGCTCACGAAGGGGCGAGGTGCGGGAAAAACTGGGCTCTGCGCTTGTGAAACGGCGCGGAGGGGAGCGGGGGTGCGGGGGAGGGGGGGAAGGGCGAGGGACTATTTCCCCGGGCGGAAGAGGATCTTAGGAAAAAAATGCCGAGGAGTGCAGGGACTCCGTAAGGAGGGCGCTGATTGGTGGGTTCGTACCTGCAATGCGTCACTCGGACATGCACAGTCTGGGCTGGGAACGCGGCTCCCCCTCCCCCCGCCCGCAGTGCGTGAGGGCCCGGCTCGGCCGGGGCCGCCCCGCCGCCCCTCGGCACCCTCGGCGGCCCGGGCACGGCCACTGCCCCGCTCCCCGCGCACCCAGGGGGAACAGGATGCCTGGGACCGCTTTTGCTAGAACGTTTGGAGCCTTTCTCTCGCTGTGCTCCGGAAAGCCTCACCCACACAGAGTTACTAAATGAGACTCGCTCCGCATCCAGCACAGCGCAGAAAAAAAAAAAAAAAAAAAAAAAAAAAATCCAACCTCGCGCTGCAAGCCAGAGATGCTTCGTCGCTTGTTAGCGTTGTTTTAAAGAACAGATTTAACAGAATCAATTAGATCGGAAACGACCGCTGGAGATCACGGAGTCCAACCTTTGACCGAACACCACCTTGTCAGCCAGACCATGACACCAAGTGCCTTTGTCCAGCCTTTGCTCAAAGCAAACACCTCCAGGGACGGTGACCTCACTGCCTCCCTGGGCAGCCCATTCAAATGTCTCATTACCCTTTCTGTGAAGAAATTCCCCTAAAGTCCAACCTAAACCTCCTCAATTTAGACATTTTTTCCTGTTTCTTCCTGTTAGGAACCGTGTACGCCCAAATCCTGTGCCTGAGAACAGGTGGCCAGAAATTCTGTGCTGAAATCTTGAGTCTTACCAGCATTTTCTGTAAGATGCATTTGGGCAAATGGCTCCAGACACAATTTTCAAACTTGCACATATATTTTCAAAGACAATTAAGGAAAGAGCTGCAATGTTGGTTGAGTTCAGTGAAAGCAAACCTACCTTCCATCTCTGAAAACCACGACACTCGTTTCTGGGACGATAAATCCATTATTAAACTTTGGGGGCCTGAGTTAAAGTTTTCTGACCTAAGTTTGAATACAAATTACCAGTCACATTTCAATACAAATTACCTACTTCTATATCTACTGAAGGAATTATTTAGCTGGTATTTATACAGTATTTTATGCCTATCTACTCACTGTTACTACAAAAACTAGAGCAATGGGTCTCACTTTGCACACTAAAAAGGTTTCAGTAATCTCTGCTCTTTGCAGTCTCTTTGGTTTATAGGCCATAGAAATAGGATTTGCTTGGGATGTGCTCTTTTAACAGAAATTTTGTGAGGTTTTTCCCTCTGAATATTAATGGAAATTCTCAGACCTACTTTCTTTTCAGGATATTGTGTCCACTGAATTCAGTAAAAAGGGGGGGAATAAAAAAAACCCCAACCCAGCACAAGATCCGATTTCTTAAAATAGTTGGGGACCCCTTGACTGAGCCCAGTGCCTCTCACCTCTCTTCCTCACTTTGTGATCATAGGGAATACAGAAAACAACACTGTATACTTAAATTTGGCCTTCAGCCTAGAAATCAGTCTGCAGTTACTGTTTGGTGATATTCTAGTTTGTTAGGCCTCCTTTCCTCTTAATGTATTTATAGTCCACAAATCAGACACATTGAACATTTTTTTAATATGTAGTGAGTACCTAGGTGAACAAAATACTCTCCCGAGAAAGCAATGACTGACAAGGTTATTGTTACACACGGCCTCTCCAGCCTCTGCCATAGGAAGCAGGAGCAAATCTCCAGCCGTGGTCAGGCTGTGCTCCAATGCAGACAGATGAGCTTCAAGCAAGTTTTCCTCTTTCCCAATACCCCATTTGGTTCAGTTTTAAGGATTCCTCTGACATTCCCAACTTCTTTACATTTCTAGAGGTGCGAATCACTGCAGACAAGTTCTTGACCAAAAAAATTCATCACCCGCTCTAGATTTGGGATAAAAGTGGCATAGCAGCACTCAGGGTGAGTGCATGTCACACCCTCAAATCTGGAGCAGAGCAGAGCAGAGTGCTGGCGTGTCTGTGTGGAGCAAAACCGTCTCCTGTGGAGACATTAGCTTGGGTCCTGGCAACAAAACGCCCACGGGTGCATGGTGCTGGGCCTGATATGCCAGGCCCTTTCCTCAGCATCTGTCCTTTATCCTCACAGTACCTCGGAGAGGCAAAACATTGTGACAGCTGGGTTACTCAGGTGCCAAGTCTCAAGGAATCAATTGAGATGAGGTTTATAAACATTTCTCAATGAAGCTGGTCCTGAGAGATTTGATGATAAGTATGTGGAAGGGCTGTATTGAGACAGCAAGTTCTGCCTGAGTCCTGTCCCTGGAGTCTCAGGAGCATGGAGGCTGTAGAAAACAAGGCCCACAGCATAAATAAAATGGAGGCTCTTAAATTGTGGCCTAAGTGTCTGCTGAGGAGCAGGGACTTGAATGCAAGAATATCTGGTCCCAGAAAATCTGAACACCATACCATTTGGGTTTTTTTAATGTCCATTAAAGTATTTGGTATCTGTAAATTATATTAAAGTCTTCATACTCTGTTTAGTTGTGTTCAGTTTTCTCTAAAGAAGTGGTCATTCAGAGCATCCTCCCTCTGCCATATGTTTCTTATGCCCCCTGGTTCCCTGATCTCTCTCTTTTCCCTTTCTCTGTTCTCATGTGTCTCCTTTTTTCCATCTGCATTTTCCTCCAACAGCACCCATTTCCTGTGGGTTTCATCACCACCCCCACCCTGCTTCCATCTGTTGAAGAGATCAGCCACGAAGTTAACTTGCAATTACACTACCCGTGAAATTACATCAACACTTCCAGTGGCATTACTAAGCATTAAAGTGAACATCCCAGTGAAATTAATAGGAGAGGGGGGAATTCTCCCCTCTCACAAACGGGTTGTTGGCACTCTCATGTAGGTAAACCAGGAGATTCTCAGGTATTTTGAGGTCCTCTCTCAGTAGCCTGGAGAAGCAGAATTGCTTTCCATCAGCCCAGGTGACGCTCTCTGCAGCCTGCATGTGCCACGAGAGGCAGGGAAATACATCAAATGACCAGCCAGCCACAGGCACGGGCTGCGACTGACACCTCTGACAGAGCAATAGTGGGAACTGACAGTAATTTCTCTGTTGCAATGGTCAGGTATAGCTCTACCGACTCAGGCTTTTTAATGTGATAATTTCTCTCTCTGGTATGTAATTTAATAGATGTGTCAATGCTTGTCCTCTCTGCTTCTCCCCCCCGCCCCCTCCCCCAACACAGAAATATAGTTTTACAGAAGTCCAGATTCAGGATTATGGCAGCAAATTAGAAAAGCGATTTGAGTTCCAAGGTTAGATGAGCTGCATATGCCAGCAATTTTCACAGTTGCTCTTTGTGGTATATTTAATATTGTGAAAATGCAATTTATTCTATCGTTTAAGTAATACTTTAATGGATCATTCAGACTGATGTAGACAGAGCGCAGTGCAATGGTATAAAATGCTGTAGCTGCTTCCTCAAGATTATAGTTATATTTTGAACAACCTAATTAGAAATTAACTGCAAATTTTATAAGTGATTTTCTGAGATAAGAAGAAAAAGTTCTCTACCTACAGCAAGTACTAACACTTAGCATTTAACTAACTGCTGCATACAGAAGGAAAATGGCTCATGGCTGTTTTTTGCATAATGGGTCTGATTTTTTCCAGCTTTGTCTGTAATAGAGAACTTGCCTCCCTGAGAAAGGCCTTTATCCCCACTTCTAACTTTTGGATGATAAAACTAGGGTGTAAATCAATACTTAGCCACCCATATGTACTTGGTAGGCCCATTCAGCCCTTAGCAAGGAAAAACTTAATTGTATGTAAAATTTTAAGGTGCTAAATGAGATATCCCTGTTTCTAGTATCCTGAGATCATCTGTTGATCAAACAACCCAGAAAGCTGAGAACTGTGAGGAGCTAGGGTGACTGGTCATCCAGGTACCCTTGCCTCATGTAAATGACAGCAGCAGATATTAAAAAACAGAGGTTTATGGATGGTGTTGGATGGAAGACAGCTTCTCTAATATAAACATTGTAGGAATAAATATAAATATATTGTGGGAATAGCTGCACGTTTTCCTTGCATGTTGAAAACCTTATCCTGTCCCTTGTGCCTGATCCCTGAAGGACTCACACTTGGACTACACAGTACCCATAAATCACAGGGATGGCACTTCTTTCCCTACAAAATAGTACAGGAGATTCCTCCCACACTTCAGTTTCTGTAGGAAGTGAACAGACAAGAGCACTACATGGTCTGAGTCCCGGGCAAAAGGGACTGGATTACATGCTTTCAGAATATGCCCATAGCTGTGTCAGTGCTGAAGGCAACACAGGCATATCCCAATCAGCATTAGGTAGCTCAGATAGTGATAGCAAGGTGGCTCTAGCAGTGTGGTGCTTACCACGGACTGCCAGACCCTCTCAAGAAGCCATTCAGGTTTGCAGCCAGCGGACACAGAGCTCTATTGTGGGGATTACATGGCTCCCCTACTCGAGGCTAGATGTTGTAAAGCTGATTCAGGTGACCTAAAGCTGACTCTTTAACTATCTTGTGACCATTCACTAATATGAAACAAGATAGGAGAGTCCAAAAAAGTAGATGGGTGCACTCACATAAAACTGAGAGAGGCTGGAGGAAGATGCAAGATCTAATCACAGGCTGTAGACTGGGTTTAGAAGCAAAAAGCCAGTGGGACTGACAATCTTTTTTTTTAATTATTTTAAAGAAATAAACAACTGCTTCCATTTTATGAGGATTTCTGATGGAACACTGTCCATAAACCTGCATTTTCTGTGCTCCTATGAGGAAAAATAGCTGTAGGTCTTCATTTCACCAGCATATCGTTCTGGAAGATGAGAAGGTTGCCTGAGCAGAGGCAGTAGGAGATCCCCTTTCTAAACCATGTTCTTGAAGTACAAGAATAGATGGCCCTCAACACTATGAGAAGATCTTGTTTTTTCCATGTTTCGTTTTCTAAAATGCCTTAATAGGAAGGAAAGCATAAACCCTGTATTTGCTCCAAGATAACAGAAATCCCACAGTCATCATCTATAGTACAGTTCTGTTTTCCAGGGACTGGAAATAATATTATAACACTTACAAGAGGTAGCAAAAAGTCCAGAAAATTGCAGAATGTATTTCAATGTCTTCAGATTCTTCAAAGGCTTCTTTTTCTTTCATTTGATAAGCTGTAAGAATAAGAGAAAGCCCTCAAGAGTTATCTGCTCTTCCACACATGGGGCAGAAGCCATGAGAACCACCACCCAATGATTGTCATCACAGTGCTTACATGGGAATGAACCTCAGTCTGGAATGGAGACTCTCTGCAGTTTGATGAATATGACTGAGAAGCTACTAGCAAATGCTCAGTGGCCAGGATTTTGTCATTTTCAGTGGAAAAACACAGACAAAATATGTTTATCTCCCAAGCAGACTATGCCACTGTTACGGGTTGGTTTCAGTTAATCCAAAACCAAGGCCACAAAATATGGAGTGAAGAAGTGGTATAATAGAAAAAAAAACTTGACAAAATGCATCCAAGCAACTGTTTAAACTTCCCTTCATGAAGACAGTGGTCAAGGAAGAACCTTATAATTCTCCATTTTGACAGGAAAAGATGGCTGGAAGAAAAATACGCTTTTCTATATCTGAAGACTCTTAGTTTTGGTGGCTTTTTCTACATGGAAGGGTCTCATCCTAAAATATTTGTTCTTTATTAACAAGTAGAAATGACAGAATAATAGGCAACTGCAGTTAAAAAATTACCGGGGGAGGTAAAACAGTGCTTATAATAGAGTTATTGCTGCAACTTTAATTAGGGCATAGTGCCAAATACCTCTGTGATGAAAAACAAGTCAATGTAATGATACTTTCTCATTACCTTTTTTTGGGGTAGTGAAATGTCACAAAATATTTTGCACACTTCCTACTGGGGATCAGGGCATATGGGAGTGACTTGCAGCAGAAAGCAAAAGGATTTTGGTTAAAATCAGTGCAGCAGGCAGCTGCTGAAACTGAAGGTTAAAATTTATTTTAATTTTCTAATGACAGTACAAGATGAAGCATTTATTGACTATAAAACTTCAAAGATAGTGTAGAATCTGACCAGATTAGACATAGTATATCTACTTCCCTTTTTCACCCAAATAGACATTGTTTCACCTAAATGGAAACTGTTCTGTAAATTCAAGCCATGTCATTTAGTCTTGTGCTCTAAGGTCCTACGTGTTTAAAGGGATTTATATCCACACACACTGGCAGCTGAAGAACCTCTCTGTTGAATTCAGTAGGCTTTTCACTGGCTCTCTTTCAGCAGGTCACATCCTGAGCATCTTATTCGCTTTTTCCTCTCTCTACACTCAGGCACACTTTCAGAGGAGTTTATGCACACAAGGGCTGATTAAATACTGAGCAAACAGTTCAGAATTTGGCTGCTTTTATAAATAATGATTCAAAGGTTTGATTTAGCTACAGATGAGCCTGAGCCACAAAAAATTGCATCTGGATTCTAACTGTGTCAACTCCCGTGGCAGAGATTTTTTTTTCCCAGCCAAAGCTTGGCCTGAAAGTTCATGCAGAAAGACAAACTGTGAATCAGAAGCCTGTATCAGTGCTCCGGGTGAAGTGCGTACCAAGATAGCCTGCAGCCACATGCCAGCTCGCCATTGACCTTTTATCTGCATAAATAGTCGTGACCTTTGGGCTGCTCAAATTAGTGCTAGCTGCTCGAGCAGTCAAGTATCACAGCCCTCTTCTGCTCAGGCTGCATCCCTTTGCTCTAACCTCTCGTGCCATCTCCTTTGCTGGGCAAGGAAGGCAGGTGGGGGCATTAGATATCTTTCTTACCTCTGGGGACATCCTCTGCCTGGAGGAAATCCACCACTGGCTTCCCTACATCAACTCAGTGACACAGAGAAGACTTTGGATTGATACTTTTCTATAGGGCGAAATAAATCTGCTATTTGCTGTGATTTATTTTCCCCTCTCATTGTTTAAAGTAAGTCCTTAAAAGAGCTTTAAAATCACAAGAGATAAGCTTTTACCAAAATAGTTATTCTTTTACTAAGTCTCAACGTGAGTTGTTATTCCTAAATCACAGATCTGTTTTTAAAGAATAATCTACTTTTTATTCAGTGGACTGTATGCTGTATAAGGTTTAATGACCATTATTTTCTCAGAAGACCAGAGCTAGCATGCTCTCTCATGTAAATAAACATTTAGTCCTACTTCAAAATGCATCACTTGTGTCCCTGAAACCACAGCAGTTTTAATTATTTTTGGAAATAGGTGTTTGCACAGTTTTAAAAACACTTCTTTTTCCATTGTTTAGAAGAAGTCCTTTGGTTGTTTAAATGACAACATTGACTAGGCATGGGGATAAAGAAAAAATTAGTGGGGTACTTTTAAGGATATAAAGCAAGAAAGAAAAATAAAAACATTTCAAGGTTCTCCAAGACACTGACTGCACAGATACATTTCAAAGGGAGGTTACTATGCCTGAAATTCTCTTCAAAGCTCTTTTTTTTAATGGTTTCCTTTACCCAGAGCTTTTTTCTTTTTGTTTCTGTCATGGGCTACCAGAGCCCAAGTGTGTTCTTCCACATGATGTACATTGCTTTAAATGTACATGATGCTTTAAAAATTCAGTTGACTCTTATTATACATTCTGGAGACATTTTTAATTGCACCAAAGAAAACTGTCGGGCAGGTAGTGAGATAGCTGATAGGTAGTTGCTAATCCCCGTGTTTTTAAAACTAAATTTGAGGGAGCCATCCCACAAGTAAGAGTGGGAGCTGCATGCTGAAGCACATGCCTGCTGCCTTTGACAGATGTGTTGGAAGGGAACTAATTGTTCTACTGCATCATGTCCTTCAGCTCTGCACCAAAGTCTAACCCACAGTGGTTCGGGTGAGCTGAATTTCACCCCAAATTTCAGGAATATCTTCTTGCTGGAAGGCCTGCAACCTCACCCATGTGGTTCTCGGCCAGCCACCCAAAAATCAAGCATCCTGCCTCTCTCCCAGAAGGATGGTTTGGACAAGCGTTGCGAGCTCTGAGAATGAGGGTGCAAGACCTGCAGATGCATCGTTATGCTGTGCAGTTGGAGTGGGTGCAAGAGAGGACAAGGGCTTCTCACTCCTATTTCCATAGCAATTGCACAGAAACAAGACTCTGTGACTTTCAAAGTCCATTTGCCAAATTACAGCATCTCCCTCTTTAATTACACCTGGAAAAGGGCATTTATATGTCATATATATGGCATATATAAGCAAAAGAAGAGAGGGCCAGGAGGGCTGGTTTGTATCCTTCTCCTCTGGAGCCATGGAGCCCCTCACACACAATCTGCATACACACAGCTGCAGAGAGGAAAAAATGTGGGCTACGCTGGCTGAAACATTGGCAGCACATCGCTGTTTACAACTGGAATTCTTGCTGCGGGCTTTTACCAATGACAACTTAGGACAGGAATAGGAAACTTCACATGATGATGAGGTCAACTTTTTTTCACTTGTCCAGTGCCCCCAGATGAGCACAAAGCTGCTGAAGTTAAGATTTATGATTGCTTGCAAAAACTTGAGCTTGAGCCACGATTTTTAGCTGGCTCTTTTGTGTTATCTTTTATAGCACTTCCAACAGCATACTCATTTGAGACTTATAAAAGCAATTTGGGTTGCTTTCATTTGGTCCTCATTTCAGCTCTCCCACTTGATTATCTGTGCCCGTACAAGAAGCAATTTTAAGTTGACCCATTCTCGAGTAAATGAGAGGGCACTGCGTGTGTTTGCAAAGCATGTTTAACTTGTGTCTTTCATCTGTGATTAATATTAGATCTATTGAGCTACATAAATAAGTAATTCACCAACAAACCTGTCAAACCGATAGTAATTTCTTCCCCTCGGAGTTTACAGCTCGCAGCTATCCCTTTTAATGGTTTCATTTCTTTTTGTGTACCTGGAGATAAAACCAGTGAGCTAGACAATCACGTGTGGAAAGGGAGGGCTGCTCAGCTGTTGTTCTCTGCTCCCATCCCACTGCACACAACATACATAAACGTGCACAGAAAGGTAGAGTGGGAATAAAATAACCACTTTGCATGTCACTTCTGCTGTGGTGGTTTGTGCATGAGATGTAGACTCCTGCTTAGCCTTCTGGTTTGGATAACAGCCCTGTAAAATCATTTCTACCAAGAGACTAGGGGTCTGGTTTTGCTCTCATGCAAATGAAATTAGTAGAATTATGTAAGCGTAGAATCAGGGGCAAATGAAAGGAAACTCTTGTTTGCTCTTTTGTATTTTTATGGAGTTGGGTTCCTTAAACACAAATAAAAGGTGATACTCTTGTAAGAGATGGAAAGTGTGTCAACAGGCACCTGGCCTCGGGAGGACTAGCCATGGCACTTCAGACTTGCAGGCCATGTAATGCACAGATAGCTGGGTGTCAGAGGGTGGTTTGAAACAAAATAAACTCCCCAAACTTAGCCCCTTGGAGGTAAGCAAAAGGAAACACTAAGTGTAGGGGATCTAGATGAAATCCCATCCCCTCTTCACCTTGTCCAGGTGCCTATATCAAAGCTGTAGGGAAGAATCTCCTTCTAACCAGGGATCCTTTCCTAAAAATAATTGTGTAGGACCTCTCTTTGGAAGCAGTGATGGGATTGCTTTCCCTCAGAATCCACCCCAGCACCAATTCAAGCTGTGTGCTGTGCTGGTACTGGCCTAAAGCTCTTTATCCGTGGGAATTCTCCTCCCTCCACCATTAGCTGCATATGTAAAACCCTGCATAAGCCATTGTAGTCTTTGGGATCTGGGGGTGGAGAGTGGAATGGAAGAAATCTTGTAGCAGAATATATTTAGCTTCCATCTCTTCCAGGATGCTCCTTCACACCTCCTAGTTAAGTGCATCTAGCCCTGTACCGAGCTGTGGAAATGCAGAAGAACCAGCAGAGCCTTCTGTCTCGATGAAGGGGCTTGGATTTATACTACAATAAAGCAGCCTCAGTACTGAAAACATAAAAGGCACCTCCCAAGTTATTTGAAAAAAAGATGTTTTAAACACAGTTCATGGGAGAGAACCTAAGTTGATTCCTAATGCTATTCAGCTACAATGAAAGGAAAGTAAAATTTATGTCTGTGCAGAATTCAAAAACGGGATCGAGATTATTGGCTAAAAGGACATAAATCACATATACTAAGCTGTCTTTTGCCTGTGATGTTTGGTCTTTGCTGTTTCTCACTTAACTAGGCTGCAGAACTCACTACTTGTCCTTAAGGAGTGCTACTGTAGGCAGGGAGTAACCAGCTCGTGGTTATCTGCTGTGACCAAAACGCTGACAGTTTGAAATGAGCGTAATTCATTGCAACTGCTTTGACTGAGGCCATTTCATATGGAAACAATTAAGAGGCAGAAAACATATCATAACAAAGGAATGAGAAGAAAGATCAGGAAATACAAGCAGATTGGATCATTCTCTAAAAATGGATACAGTATTTACTGTTGGTGATTATAACAAATCTAAGACTTGAATTACCAGCTCTGAGCTGACAGGACTCTGAATTTTAGATTTTTTTTTTATGCTGTCTAAGAGAAAGAGTTCAGGGTAATGGTGAATGTAAAATTTAGGTCTATCATAGAACAAAATGTAACTTATTTCGTATGTGTGCAGAATTGAGTCTGAAAATAATGCGTTTAAAAAGTGGTCACAATGGGAAATTACAGAGAAATAAAAAGCAAAGAGGAAATAGAAAAATACGTGTGCATTTCCTTAAAAGCAAGGGGGAAATGTAAAAATACATTGAAGAGCACTCACAGTGATTTGCACATTTTCCCGAGACCAACTCAATGCAACCAGAAACAAAAAAAGGCTAAAGAACAAAATCCATTTCTAAGAGGTGTGTACTCTTACAAGCAGGAAATACCCAGGAGGATGATTTTTTTTTCCCCACTGTGATCAGAGAATAAGTGAGGCAGTTACTGGAAAGCATATATCATAATAAAGAATTCTGAAACTCCATTTAATACTTTTGTCTGGTTGAGTAATTAAATTAAGAGAATATCAGTGCTAAGTGATATGAGGTAGAAAAGACACTGTCAGTCATGCACAGCTGGGAGTCAGGATGTCCATGTCCCTCAGTTCCTAAAATAGTCATATGTATTTGCAGGACAGTTTGGAAATCACTTCCAGCAGCTACCAAAACTAGGTCTCCTAGTGCCACACTGCCATGCCTTGGTGCTGTGTGCACTCTCACACACTGAGTTTCAATATGTCCCAAACTTTCCTGACTTTAACTTGAACTTACACTGTTTGGCAATAGCAAACTGCCATGCAACTCCTCTCTCTTCACCTCCGCTTAGGAGACTAATTTCTATTGCTGCTGAAATCAATTTGAGTTTTATGACTGGCCTCACTGGAGCCAGGATTTGGCTTAATATCTGGATGTAAGCAGCTAATGGTTTTTCTGACAACAGCTCAGAGCTAGTGTAAAGTCAGAGCAGAAATATTTAATGCCTTGAGACTGGCAGAACATCCCATTCATGCCCTTGGCTTACCTGGTGAGAGGGGTATCAGGTATTGATGTTTTCATTCCTGTTAAAACATCCTGCTTTCCTTAAATAACAGTAATGCATAAGTGGAAGTCATCTCACTTCTTCAGAAAGCTGACGACTGTGCAAATGCCCACTAAAACTCACCAACATATGTTGAGCAAAGGGTTGATAGAGGGGGCACCTGAACCTCTGAAGACTATTTCAGGCCCGGTGTAGTGCCTTCACTGTCATCTTCCATCATCCTGCCTTCCCTCCACTCCCTTGCACCTCCACAACTCCTCACAACTTGATAATCTGCAACCGCACTTGTCTGAAGCTATCAGAGCTCCAGAAAGCTGCGCTCCCAGGGTGGGTGGCATTTGCCCACAGCACTCTCCCTCCAGCTGCTTCTCCCTTTCTGGAGCACCCCTCTCAGGTAGAGATCACACTTCCAGCACCTTCTGCTGCTCATCCCCAGGCCACTGGCTTTGATCACTCAGAGCAACCACTGAAGTTGCCAGCTGGAAACCCATGCAATTTCCAGTCTTGGGCAAATGTTTTTGCCTAAGCAATAGTGAAGCAGAGCATAGCAGGAGGCAGCAGTTGGGAGAAGGGACAGCTCCTCATGGGATATGAGCTTCATTCATCTACTGGCTGGACACAGAAAGCAGAGGTTGCAGAACGAGTAATCCTGGGCATCACTGGCATTTTAGAAAGAGCTACATATTTGACATAGTTTCTCCAGAAGAACCCTTTAAATAGTAAAATCTCTGCACATTTGTATTCACAGCTCTTACGATTTTATTTTTAAAGGGAATGTAGGTGTTCATGAACAGTGGGTGTGAGACTGACAGCACTAGACCAGAGCTCTCCATTTGCAGAATAACTGCTGCATTGACTACTATGCTGCAAACTCCTGTAATGGAAATATCAAGGATTGAGAGGGTCATCCCATCCATGTGCCAATTTTGCCTTTGCCCTTGCTGCTGAAGCTGTAAGAACTAAGATGGCCTGTGGATGAGTATCCTTGGTTGTTTAAACACTTGCTAGAACAGACACAAGATAATCAGTCCTTCCAGACAGTAATTACTTTTAAGCTTTAGCAATGCATTTGGATCTTGCACTCCATTGCCATAGAAGTAGCTTTTCACATGACATCATGAGTTCTCTGACACATCCTTAACAATATGTTCAGGTCTATTTTTTCTTTATTTGCTGACTTTTTGTTCTTAAATATAAACAGTTCAGGCTCAGGTACTTGTACCTAACTTTGGAAATATCAAAGGTTCTTACCAGTTTTACAAGGACTGGGGAGACACTCAAAAGAATTTATGCTGATATCTTAAAGAAAACACACTGTTGGCTGTAGCTGGAGTACCTTATGCCTCTAAACATTTAGTAGGCAATTCTGCAAACGAGAATGATCGTTTTGGGCTTCCAACCCTTTCTTGCACTCCAGCCCACTTAGAAACACCTTCTGAAAGAAAACTCCTTGGCAGAATCCCTCTGACCATTAAAAAAGCTGCCTCTTATTCCTTATCTGTTCCTTGAGCCATCTATTCTGCGCATGATAAGGTCAAGAGTGGTGCTAATACAGTGTAAAAACTTTCCCTTTCTTGAGGCATGCCAGGTGTATTACTGAATTAAGTGAGTTCCTGCATTTTCCTCCCTGGCTATAGGAGTGCAATTCCCTTCCAGCTATTTCTCTGAACCTTCCAGTGCTCCCATGTTAATGTGCTTTGGCTTCTAGTTCAGGTTATTAGGAAGGATTCTTCTTTAGCCTATATTTTATTTCTTTGCTTCCTTTGAATAATTTAGGGTCAAGTTTTAATTTTCTCTCACTGTCTCTAGGCTTGTGCAGAGAAGAGCAAAATTCTTCTAATTTTTGTCATTCCCTGCCCCCACCCCCAGCTAATTGGAGTGGTTTTGTTAATGTGCTATGCTTGTATGCTCAGCCCTCTGCTAACTGTCTTAGGAGTTGTTTTTTCCTTGCAAAATCAGAGGTGAATCAAAGCACCATGCCAGTTCTGAATGCTATGGACAGCATAGGCAGGAGCTGCCTGACACAGAGTCCCTCTGAAGGTGGCATCTCTCTGCCAGATTATAGGGCCTGTGGCAACCACTGGAAGAGACCAGTACCTTGGACCTGCCTTTTCATGCTCCACCTGGGAAATCTGATTTCTGAACTTAGTTTGCTTTCACAGTATTAGAAATGTCTGTTATACAGACAGAAATTTCGTTATAAAATGAATATAACTGTTGTTATGCAAACAGATCAGGCCCAAGGCTCTTAACTAACTTCAATCCCAAAGACTAGATTTGGGATGATCCAAGGTTTGCCCCTGCAGAGAAACTGTATGTAAAACAGCAACACAGCCTCTTGCTGTGAGGTCATCTGAGGCTCCTTGTGCGCTCTCCTGATTTTATGGTGGGATCTTCTGTGACGAGTTTCGGCCCTGCCTTCCTTCAGTTCATTTTTTTTTTAAAGTACTTTTGCAGTAGTCAGTTCTCTGAAGCACCATTTTCTTTCCTTTGAATCGACTGAGAATCTGGGTTAAAGTGACTGACTGACGTGACAAAAAAAAGAGCGAATGTCATCAGGTCCAAAGGATTTGATATGCTGTTAGTTATAAAATGTACTCGGACAGCCCAAGTTCTGTGCCAGATTAGTATTTGATGTCATGGGACTTGACGGGCTGTATCTGAAAGAGTTGGGGCCATTGCTGGGAAAATGGCCATCTCCCTTTCAGAGGAAAGTTAGTGCTCATAGGAGCTGACAGCCTGACAGCCTGATCTTCCATTCACCCAAAGGCACCACAGTTGGAGTGAGCAGTGACAATGCAAGTTTACCCATATTTGTAATCACTGATAGGTCAAATTCTCTTTGCAGCATTGAAGTATTGTGTGTACTTTCTACTGTCAGCCAGAACTTTCCTTCTTCCAACGGTTTAGAGGGTATCAGTGCATGGCTCCTTTCAACAGTGGCTACTCCCTCTCTCTCCCTTCTTCCTCCTCACTCCCCAGCCATCCCCACCTCTCCCGGTGCCTGTGGCAGCTGCAATAGCCTGCTTTCTGTGGGTGAGACAGCATCTGTACCCTCCTGCCTCAGGCTCCTCTGCTCATTCAGTAGTGGCAGGCACTATTTAGTCATGGTCACAGTCAGTGACAGCAACCCATATACCAAGCTAAAGGGTAGCTGGAAGGGTACATACCCAGTTGGTGTAAAGGCCCCAAACCAGGCTCTGTAGAGAGGATCCCAAACCAGGATCCACTCTTCAGCACCAGCCTTTCAACACCAGGAGGATTCTGGCTTGATGCTTTGCAGGCCTGTGCTGGGCAGCACATACTGCTAGGGGAGAGTGCAGGGGGACTCTCATGGGAGGACAGAATTCTCTCCACATAAAAGTCATGCATTTGCTACCATTATTTGTTAAGAGTTATGAAAACAACACCTGGGATGCAGATGTGTAATTCTGGCCCTACATGTGTATGTATGAGGCCCCCCTACATAGTCTATGCATCTATATAGTAGTCCAATATGCTCAGAAATCCTGAACTCTCTCACATAAGGAGAAAACAATTATGGCCTGCATCATCAGCACTGTCCAATATGACCCTGTTTTGTTTGCCTGCTGATCCTTTGTCTTACATTATTGGAAATCTCTCTCAGCTAATGAGGACCACATGCCGGTGACAATTCATTTAAAAAGGAAAAAAAAAAGTTGGTGTTGTGGCACATAGATATTAAAAAAATAAATAAAACTTGGCATTGTAAATGTAAATCAATGGACTGCAAAACTGTATTTGTTCTAACTGGACAGAGTACTTGCCAAGTTCCAAGCTGTTTGCCCTTTTCTGAGGAGAGATGGGGTCTGCTCCACTTGTGCTGTAATTGCAAGGCTATTGTGAAGCAAGACTTGGACCTTTCCACCTTCAAAACAGTGTATGCATACAAGAAAAAATTAATCTCACAACATCCCACAAGACACAAATCCTAGCCCTTGTTTACAGAGAGAACGAAGGGAGAGTGGATATTTCGTCTGAAGCCATGAAGCAAGTCTCTGTTAGAGGTGAAATGTTTGGCTCCTGGTCTTATACTGAGAAATTCTGACTATGTCCCTCTTAAAATTCTTTCAGTATCTACAAACTGCAGGCAACATAGTGCCTGAATAGTAATAATTCGTGATAAAGCACTGTAGTGGCTAGCAGGTACACAGTTGCCCTGTAACCACCTGAGACCTGGCCACCTGTAACTTTCAGCTCAGGATACAGGTGTCACAGGGGACAGTGTTGCTTCTCATCTGCATTACACTCAACTGCTGCTTTTCTGCAAATCTGATTCTTGAACTTTTTATAAATCTTAAGAAAGCTATATATGATCTAAAACTCTGCTCAACTGAAATGTATTTATATATTACCACATGGAACACGTAAAAATACTCCTGCTACGAACAGCCCGTTATCATCAACATATCTGTAATATCTGGTTTTTGTCTTCTTCCATATTCTGTAACATTGTTGATGAGGATTATTCATATTAGACATAGAAACAAATAGCCTTTATTACAGTTTCTCATTGACTCTAAGTGCATGTAATTACCATACAAAAGCTAAACAGTTTTAAGTAGTTTTATCATGCTGAACTGCATTGGCCAATAGCCCTCCAAGACTCCTTCTCCAGGTTTTTCACATGTACAGTCCTGAGAACCCAAGATTTAATTTCATTTCTAGAGACTGTAGTGTTTCAAACTCATCACCTTGAAGATGGAAAGCCAATCAAATGGACTTTGCAAGGCTGAAGGAGGCTGTTTTCAGATTTCAGAAGGTACAACTGGACAGGAAGACTGGGAATCAAACTACGACCTGCAGTCTCTGACAACAGGGTAAGGTGAAAACTAAAAAAAGACAACAGGTATAATGAGCACATCTTTTTCTTAGAAGTCTGAACAGTTGATGCTCAAGATT
The DNA here is from genome assembly GCA_038380795.1 of Pyrocephalus nanus. Taxonomy (NCBI): domain Eukaryota; kingdom Metazoa; phylum Chordata; class Aves; order Passeriformes; family Tyrannidae; genus Pyrocephalus; species Pyrocephalus nanus. The sequence continues at coordinate 87,592,884 of CM076260.1, read as the reverse complement.
AGAACAAGGTAGTAAAAGATCATTAGGACAAAATACAAAGAACCTGGAATTTGTGACTTGTAGCACTATGGCTTTCCAGCACTCTGTCTGCAGGAGGAGCCTCTTCATGCCTCCCACCAGGACTGTTCTACCAAAGAGCTGTGCCTTCTAAAATCGTTCTCAAAAAAATTTTAACTGTATGGAGTATGCTATGCAAAGCAGTTATCAAAAAATAGATACCAGTTCTGTCCTTGATATTAAATAGGATCATTTGGATTACTGCAATCAAATATTAAAAAAAAAAAAGCATTCATTACGAATGTGAATTTACATCCCTTCAATTGTAGAAATGATCAGAAGAATATCTCATTTAAAATTAGCATTCTTTAAGTAAGACTTAAAAATTGAATTGATTGGAGAATAATAGCCTATCCAACTCTTTGCTGTCTTCAACTCTCTTTAAAATAAGAACTTTCTTAAGAAATATATAAATCATTATTATTTTCAGCCCATATCAGTTATGCAGCCCCAATCAGTTTGGGGCGAGAGTTATTTTGGGTTGGTTCCATTGGGATAAGAATCCTGATGGAGTCGGTAATTCCTTACAACACTGCTCTTGATTAACACTGAATGCACAAACCCTTTGTCCTTGAACTTTTAAAACCAAGGCCAAACAAGAAGGAAGGAGTTTTGTTTGCAATTTTGTGTGTCTTTTGCTTGAAAGTACTGTGCCCAAAATCCCTCCCTCAGGTTTTGTTTGGGGTCACATAGCTGGAGCCTTCTCCAGCTACATGTGAGTTTGCTTGGCTCTCTGTGCTATTTCTGACTCTCTTCTACCCCCCCAAGGAAATTGCTGCCTTCGAATTGATCTATACCTGAATGGGTAGATTAGTCCCTAACGAAACCACCCTGTTGCTGGGTTCACATTCCTAAAGAGCCTTATGGGGAGCCTGCCCAGCTCCAGTTGTTTAAGTGATCTGTTAAGACAAAGAACGGTTAATTATTCTGGTCTCCCCTGAATAGTTAACATCCATCAGAACATCAGCTCAGGCTGGCAGGATGTATTGAATCCTTTCTAAAACACTCTAACCTCAATCATCACTGTTTTAAATGCTGTCCCACCACTACTTTCCAAGACTGTAGCCTGAGAGAGCTGAGGCTCAGTATCACCTAGCTCGGCAGCAGGGCTTCCCCACACTTTATACACCCCTCTGGCATTTCCAGACACTGCTTTTCAGAACAAAAAGTATTAGGCCATGGAGGACTATTTGGGGCTTGGCTTTGCTGCTTCTGCTATGATCTTGACTTTGAACTAGTATTATCTGCAATGTCTTTCTGACTGTCTACATCTTCCCGACATGCATAGGAAATGCTGATAAATAGGAACCTGCCTAAGGCTCCTGAGTTCCATTGTGTCCAGATGCCATCTGCCATGAACTCAAGCACTCCTCAACACTGCCACCCTTGCACCGTGCTGTTCAGGCTGGAGACAAAGCTTTCAACTGCCCTATAGACAAAAAGGAATTCCTTTTCGTCTCCACAGGCTACAGAGAAGGAAATATATGTTATTATGGTAGAGGAAAAGGCTATCTGCAGTGAACGGAAAAGATCTGTCTGTCAGCGTAAAACATTCATAGAGTGTATGCTGAAGGAAAGGCAGATTATTTCTTGGGGATCACAGTCCTTCTTAGTACAGTGGGTTTTTTACTCAGTTTCTTGTCTGCTGGGAAACTGATTTCCCTTATATTTCAGAGGAAATGTGTTGAGTGGCAGATCACAGGCCAGTCACTTGACTAATGCCAACTGACATCTGTACATTAAGCTAAACCAAGTGATCTTTGGCCCTAATAGAAGCAAAAGTCAACCATATGTACACGTTACATATGCACACAGAAAACAGCCAACCAACCCCAAACCACAACCAAACCCAGGTCATACCACTCCAAAGATTATAAGTAACTAAGCAGAACAAAGGTCTATCCCTAAATGCTAAAGTTCAGTGTAAGGGCTTTTTTTATGGCTGATAACATACCGTGCCCCACTGTTAAGGACTTTTTATAGCTGAACAAAACCTAACAATCAGTTTTTATGTAATACATCTCATAAAAAAAAGTGAGAAAGTGCTCTACCACGGAGGTCAATATTGTTCTCTGTTTCTCGGAAAGCTGAGCAGCAGAGTGGAGGTAAGGTGCTTAAGGAGCCTTACTTAGAAGGCTATAGGAGTGCAGAAGACTTCTCCAGTCCAAAAGTCAGAAGCATAAAGGGGCCAGCTGTGCTTTACCCAGGTAGTTACACAGTACTCCGTTTGTAGTAGGAATGTTTCCCAAACACTGCAAGCACTAATTCAGCTCCACCGACTGCTCTGGGAGTGCCTGTGGCAGCCAGGGCCACCCCTACGCTAGGGGACAGGCAGACGAACAAGTTCCTGCACCGTCAGCTGGAGTATGAAATTACAGCACTTCAGCTGCTTTGCAGAAGTGGCCACGCGCGCGCTGGGCCGCCACCGCCGAGGCCAGGCCGCTCAGCCTTCAGTGAAGGCATGTAAACCACACCGGTGCAGGACGGAGCTGGGAAAGGTTAGGAGGAAAGCCAGCACGGGGGATTTACTGAATCTATCGCTGTTCAGCCACCCCAGCCGGTGCATCCTTACCACACTGCTGACACTCCTGCCCGGCCGGGAGCTGGGACCCTGCAGCACCAGTGCCTCAGGCAGACCTGGCACGGTGTTTGCAGCTGCACGGGGTCACTCGTGCTCTGCAGAGCAGCCCAAAGGACAGAGCCAGTCTCCTGACCCCATGGCCCTGCTCCTGACTGCTCTGGGAAGCAAGTAAATGACACAGCAACGTTTATTGTTTGATTTAACACGAAACCTGCCACCGGCCTGGCCCACTGACCCTGGTTTCTTGCACATTGCCAGCTACTGGAAAGCGAACCTCTTGCCACAGACTTCAGAGTTCTCTACTAGGGAGAGAGGACTGGATCACTCTCTTTTTTCCTTCTACATGTGCAGGAAAAAAAAGTCCTCTCAGGATAACTTATTAACCCAAATTACCTTCCATTCTTATCTCATCCTGCTTGTGAGTCACACTGACGGGCTTTCAGCAAGACTTACAGAGCCCTGCAAAGTGAATTTTCAGACTTGGTGGAGACCTGCCAGCGCCCATTCCTTTACTCGACCAAGCAGTCTCAGCAAGGGAATCTGTAGCTCAAGGCTCACCTCTTCTGTAAGGGTGCTCCATTTGCCTCCGGTTTACCCCGCATGAAACATGATCTATGGTTTCCACATTTAAATCCCAGCAACATCCTCTGCAGCCTGTTGGTCAGTCTGCCTTTCAACTCCTCGTGGGAAAAATCTAGGAGCAGTTAAGTCTCCCAATAAGGATGTATATAGCAGACTATGCATCTATATGTTGTCATGGAGATGCCATGGGATTTGTCTGAGAGTTTTGCCAGTTGGGTTTCTTCTGCATCACACATTTGTACAGAAATTAGGTTTTCACAAAAATACACTATCCAAAGTTTTCCAGAACAGAAGTGGAACATAGATCTGTGTCAGAGCAGATCAGGTCACCTTATTCATGATGACTTGCCTGGGCCTTAATTTTTTATTTTCCACTTAAATTGCTCATGATTTCATATCCACACAACACCACTGAGTTTAGAGAATTAAACTAGAGAAAAATAACTGAAGGGGGGAAAAAGGCAGACCATATGTTTTAAAAGAAAAATTTAAAAATGCAGGATGACAGAATATAGTAGTCTTCTGCAAATACAGTGGGACTCAGAGAACTGGTCTGGGAATTGGCCTTAACAGTTAACATGAGACATCTGAAACCTTCAGCATTTTCCACCTTTGCCTGATGTTTGTAAGGTAAGCAATTTTACCATTTGTGTCCATCTCATTTTTTTTCTATTTATAGTCTCAAAAATTTAATAAAAGTTATTTTCAGTTAAACAGCAATTTTTTTTAAAATCTTTTAAAAGGAGAAAAATTAATCCCTTTCCAAATTGCACCCTGTCCATAAAAGACAAATCATGTGGCCCACAGAAATCATATTCCAAATAGCACAGTAAATGCCTGCAATCAAAGAGGCCAAGGACCTAACAGCTGATTATGTAATCAGAAGCAAACCTGAGAAGCCACTATCAGCTCACAACCTGCAGACCATATTCAATCTAAACATCTAAAAAAAAAGTCACCCTAGTCTTTCTAGATGACATCCTTATGGCATAGCCTTTTCTATCTAACTACACAGTTAAACCCTTCACCTTATCCAAGTTCTCATCTAACTGTGCTAGATTAATTTTTTAATTTTACTTGTAAATGACAGTCTGCTGCTGGCCTCCCTCTAAAGTTATTCAGATTTGAGATTACTATAGAGAACCTGCTGCATTTTCATACCAGTGCTAGTACAGATCCACTGAGTGAGAAAAGCTGCCTTGTGTCTGTTGACATGAATAATCCCCAACATTTTTAATATAGGCTGCCTTTGCCAGTTGGCTGACACTTGTGCTATGCCATGAATAAAAGCTATTTGATGACAGTTGAGAAATGGACTCAAGACACTTGGTGCTGTATTTCCTCTGTTCTATGGGAGCTGGTCCCTATTGTTTGTCATGTGCAGGAATGTAAAGATGTTAAAGGCAATTTGAACACAGCCAGTGGTGATGTGGTAGTGTACGGCAATGTAGTGCAGTGAGACCCCAAACCTCTTCTAATAGCCTGCTTCTTATTTATGTTCCTCAAATGGCTTCGCTGCCTATAGGAAGTTTAAGTCACTGTAAGTTTAAATAATACACATTTTTATGCATTTATCTAGCTAGAGATCCAAAGTGTACCTTCATATCAAGAGAGAAAAGATTCCTCTTATTACCTAGCTAGAGAAAGTTTAAAGTTTTCTGTGTATCATATAAGCAAGGGGATTAATAATACATGGTTACTTACTGGTGACTGCTGCTCTTCAAAAGACCCTTGCGTTTGTATCTGTGGGGTGTGCACTGTAGGAGAACCACAAATTCCTGATGTGAAGAACATGAACTCCAGGAAAACCACGTGGGACAACAGCTCAGGTGACTCTGCATGAGTGTGTGTGGTGTATTAGTGCTAGCAAGGAAGAGAAGATAGGAATTTAAGGTAGAGTTGACATAACAAGAGGAAAAATGTTTGTCTAACAGCAAATGGGAGATGGATTGAGGTGTCTGAGAAATATGAAGAAAAAAAGCAAGATTGAACCATCCAAGAACTAGATAAAATAAGCAGAAAGGAGGGATGACTGGGAGAATACAGGCAGGAGGAGGAGTGGGAGGAACGAGATTAAAGGCAAAGTAATGTCACAGAGGGCCTTGAAGGGAAAGGTAGGGAGATTTATATAGAGGCTGAGAGAGACATGAAATCAGTGGGATTTGAAAGATGGGCTGGTGTGTCACAGCTGTGGGTTTTTTAGCAGGAGAGCAAATGGGGAAAGAAAGTCAGAGGAGAGGAAGGGAAGGAGGACAGACTGCTGCAGCACAGACATCTACTTCATGGATAAGAGTCTTTTGAAGATGGACAGTGAGGGAAAGGTAGTTTTAAAGAACATTTAATACATTCCAGTACTTAGGAGACAAAGCTTACAGATAACCTATTGAAACCCTTCTATTAACAGAAAACCCCAATAAACGTCATGAAGTTCAAAGACCTGGCAGGAAGAGGCAACACATAATATACTCAGCAGGCAAAAGTCCTTAAAAATACAGTCAGTGGTCTGCAAAGAAAGCAACAAGGGCTGTTATCCCCAAACAGAAAATTCACTTGATTCCATGCCAAGCTGATGCTTGCCATGGGTTTTGCCCTCACTGTTAAGTAATATTAATCACATTTACAGGTTAGTCAAAGTTTTCTCTCCACAGAAGTCCTTACCAGAGTTTTCTCTGCAAACCTGACCCAGCTGAGAGAGGCACTACCCACGCTGCCCTCTCCCCTGTTGTCAGATCAGAGCTGGAGCTGACAAAATGCACCTGCCATAACGACTCACCACTAACGACCCTGCACCTTCAATATAAAGTTTCAAGCACCTGATATGAGTGTGACACTGGCGAGCTCTGCTGTCTCTGTCTGCAGGCCTGGAGCTTTGCAGAGCACTGAGCCCTTCTGAGGCACCCAAGGAGAGATGAGGTGGCAATGCTTCATAGCTGCCTCTGGGAAAGGAAGCCCTGTGCTCTCCAGCAAATGGCTGAGACAAGAACCTGCACAAAACCAGCTGAAGCAGCACGAGAAAAATCAGAAGCTGGAGAGAATTATTTCCCCCCCAGAAGAGGGAAGAAATGGTGTGCACACATAGACAGTGTCCTGGGGGTTATAAGGCGAGACACGGTGACACAATGATGGCATAATTTCCAGATGATCTGTCGAGCAGAAGATGCTTTGGAAAGCTCTGTTAGCCAGATCAGCTTTTGGGATGTGTGACTAACAGCAATAGGCCATAATAATTATTTTTTAAATGTCACTTCAAGCACAGTTTTCTCCTGATTATCACTAGAGCACATTTCTGGCACAAAGTGCCTCTACAGTGTATCTTGCTAGTAACTGAAGCTAGCACTCAGCTTTAGGCAAAGATGTTAAAAACAGTATAGCATTTTGCTCTTGCAAGGGAGAAATCTCACAATTAGGCCATCTGCTACCTTGCACACCAGTGACAGCTTGTCCTCCTATTTGCTGATAGAACCAGGGCTGGCAATTAAATAGCAGCCCTTCCTCCCTACCCTCCTCCCAACCCCAACAGCTACACCCCTGCGCCACAGCTCCTCTTGTGCAGCACCCACCAGAGATTTCCTTCTTCTCCTGAAAACAGACAAGCTGCTGCACTCCCCTGCCAGGTACCTCCCTGCAGCCACTCCCTGCCCCTCTCCTTTTGCCCCAGCTTTGACTCCCTTGAGCCACAGCACTAGGTGGGGGCAGGCTGATGCTGATGTTGCAGAGGATGAAGTTGAAGCTCCTCGATGTCATGATGCTTATTCCCACATCATATTAACCAGTCACAGTGAGGAGGGAGCTGCCTCTGCACCTGATGTGAGTGCTTTCATGTAGCTTAAGTCTCCTCGAGATAAATCTGTTTCAGAGTAGACTGAGAAAATGACTGATAGGCCACACTAATTTCAGCCTTTCTGCAGGCAGGAAGAGAGGGTCTCGTTATACTGTCTCTACAAATAACTGCATCCCAGCATAGAAGTACCCACCCCACCTTGCAATGCAGCGATTAGCTGCAGTGGTGGGGAGCTCAGCACTGCTGGGCACCTTCACACTTCCATCAAACCCAGTTTCTCCCAGAGCCTGAGCAGCCCAAATCCACGTCCCTGCTGTACACCACACTCCCCTGGGCAAAGAGTTCATTAGCTTCTTCTCCTGGATGCTCCCTGCACAGCACTGGCACCGTGTCATGGAGACCACCGCTCCTGTGTTCTCCCCTTCCATTCCCCTTCCATTCTCTGTGTCCTCACCCTTGCTGCACTCATCTGGCATCCTCCCGTCCTCCACCTCTCTGCAGAAGACAGCTCTCTTCAGTGGGCTGCTGGCAGATAATGTGCCTGACTCATAATGGCTTGCTTTCTTTTAAAGAAGATGGATATCTCTGAAGTTGGTAGGGTTTATGTCTCTCAAATTCATAATCCTGTGATTGCGATGATGTTCAGAACCAGAGTTACTACAGCACAGAGGCTGGATGCAGCGGCACGCTCGGGGCTGAGTGCCGAGCTGGGAGCACATAAACACACTGCACATACTTTATAAGCCACAGAGACCTGTAGCAACACTATGCTCCCGATTAGATACCACACTTTGCCTTCTTTCGGCACATCAAGAACATTAGTGTTTTTTCAGCAGGACCCAAAAATCCAGACACAAAAAGGCAGACCTAGGGCTTAGCTTCACAGTTACTTTTCCTCTGACAGCTCTGTAGAAAGCTAAATATTCAGGCACCTAATTAGCATGTATTTCTTTAAGGGGGCTAGTCCTCTTAGTGCTAATCCGTGCTGAATGGCCGAGCGCACGGAATTTTACTTATGGTGCTGGATGAATTCACCTGTGGGGCAGCTGATCAGTGCAAGGGTCTCTGCATTGCTCCAGTGATGAAATGGGACTTGCTCTACTCTGTTCGGTGAGCTGCGTTTCCCCTTGCTGGGCTCTCCGGCATGGGCAGACATTTGAAACGGGAGGTGGTCTAGGTCGATGATGTTTGTCATGGGGAAGAGGACGCGTTCCTGCTGCCAGGCAACCAGCGCTGCAGCGCCCGTGCCAATGGCTGCAAACACCTCTGCAGAGGCAGGTCTACAGAAGGAGCGGCCAACCCGGGGCTGCTGAGGGGGCCCCATCACCCCACGGAGCCGGGGGTTGCCACAGCTTCTCCCCTGGGGACTCCTACAGAGGTAAAGTGGGGAGATGGGGCTGTGCCCCCTTCCCTGCCTGCCTGAGGGTCCCTGTCTGGGAGCCAGGGCACTCAGGGAGCTCAGTGCCCACTGCATCAGAGGAGATTTTCTGCCCTGCTTCCAGCTGCAGTTTTGGTCAGTGCTGCTTACTGGGATATGCCCCTGCAGCACAGACCCCTATGAGAAGGTTTGCATGGTGGTGCTTCGGGGTCTGGAGGGGTGTCCACAGAGCCCCCCACCCTCCCTCAGCACTCATCCCTAGGGGCATGGGGGCATTTCACACCTTCTGCAGACAGCTTTCCACTCCTGCCCATTCACCTCTATCCATCCTGTGGCACAGCCTTCCTGCAGGGCTGGCACAACCCAGGTGCTCCATCACTTGCCCAGTGTTCACCGTATACCTGTGCCCCAAAGAAACAAATCCCTTCTCATCATCCTCTCTGCTGAATCTTCAGCCACTCTGGTGTGGGGTAAAAGGAGTGGAGAGAAGAGGAACCCCAGATTGGTGTTGGTACCAGTGTGGGGAGAGGGTGCAATTGCTGTTCTGACTGGTGAGCTCCAGAGGGAAGTTCTATGCTCTACTCTTAGCCTAGGTCATTAATTTCTTTCCCCAAACCCTGCTGCAATCTGCCACACACAGCTTGTCAACTGAGGATGCAATAGATTTCACTCATGACAGATATGCATACACACATATGCATGAAAAACTCATTCAGTAGGATTAGGCCAAATTACCATAGTGTGTGCAAAACAGCAGTGCCATCCGCTGAAAGCATGCCCTTTGCTAGCTCATTTTGATAAATGACTTTGTGTCGTGGTTTCTTCCAGTCTCTCATTCCAGGAATATTATTGTGAAGACAACATGGAGACCTTTATAGTAAGTGTTTCAAGAAGTTTTCATGTGGTGATAGTCAGGCCTCTGTGATCTGATATTTCCAGGGGCAATTTTTATTCAGATTTTTGTTTAGTTTTTATTTTACATTTTAGGGGTAAGATACCTGCAATGCCAAAGAATACATCTTGTTCCATCCCACTTGATCCTTCACAGACAGAATTTGGCCATAAGTCCAGTGGCAAATGGAGATGACATGTACTCTTGCCACTTTGCACAGACTAAACCCTAGAAATACCTATGTGAGTTGAGAGCAGGTGAAGAGAAAGGCAAGACCAGATAATTTATTGCAGCTCCCCCCTATGGTAGTTACAGACAAATCTCCATGGATGAAATGTTACTCGCAGAAGTTTGAAGTTGGGGGATAGGAACCGTGTCCCTTTTGGATCCTAGGAGCAATTTACTTCCAGCATGGGGGCTGCAGCGAACAACAGAGCAGCAGTGATAGCGAAGGGCCGTTTAGAAACTGCATTTTCTCCCCAAGATCCTTCCCATTTTTCCCTGCATCTCATCACTTGTGTTTGTAGCAAGGCAGGTGGCATGGCTCCCGAGTGCAGATGGCTGTAGGAGATGGAGCACTGCCTCCTCCAGTGCCAGTGGGTGCAGGCAACCAAGTCTCTACCAGCCCGAGCAGCCTGGACTGGGAAGCAGACTCTGTTACAGTCGTGCGCAATGCTGCCTGATGATTCACTCCAACTAGCTTTTCATTCCCTTGGGAACACAGAAGGGAGGCAGGGAGCAGATCAGCACCCTGCAGACCCAGTTTCCCCATACCTAAGCTTACCCTTCCAGCGAACCCATGCCCTTACTTAGGAGGAGTATGGCAAACCTGTCAGAATAAACACCATTAAGGATTATTGTTAGAATGTATGAAACAAGGACTTAACCTACTGCCTTGAACTCTCATCAGTCCTAATAAAAGGTGAGGGGTGAGCTTGAGGGCTATCCTGCAAACCGGGCAAGCCGTGGTGATGCAGAGTGCTACCAGTTAGGCCACTGGGCTGGCCTGGCAATAGTTTTTAGCAGAGTAAAAATACCTGACTTTGACAGCCAGCATGCTGGTTTGTGTGTGTATAATTTGCTGTGATCATGCTATAAATCAAGATGAGACTGCTAAAATTATGTATGACCTCATTTGATAGATTATCTAATAAGGAATTTGCTAATGCAGTTTATCACTTAAAAAGCCATACGACTGCTAAGGATGGGTACTTTGCTGCAGCACATTTAAACCTAATTGTCAGAGGAGAAAAGCAAGCGGATTTCAGAGGTGAGTTAGAAGAGCATCCTTATGAGGATGATGTCTTCACTAAATCAGTGGTGCAATGCAGCAAGCAGGGTGGAAAGGAGTCTCCTCTGGATAAAGGTACAGAAAGCTGCTAGACAAGGCTGTGCTGTGTGAGAATACTGCATGGACTCACTGATCAGTAGTGCCTTTATAAGTGTAAATAGTTGTATCCTAATGGGCATGCTTGCTTTTATTGTTTGATCTAGTGTTATCTTTTAATTTTTATGACATTTCAGTTCTGTTTCACTGTCTTGCAAGCAGATCTAAAATCCCTGATATGTGGAAAGAAACTACCAGCCTAGACCTCTAGCTCTAACTTGCTATTCTGGTTATCATGCCTGTCAGAATGAAAAGAGTAATTGTTTTGCTGCTATATGTTACCATCAAATATTTTTGTTCTTCCAGTCCTGTGACTCATTTAAAAAGACTGAACATCACTTTGACGTACACAAACAGAACTAGAAAGCAGCTCAAGCCAATGAAACAAAGCTTGTTTTGCAGGTTTGTTAATCACATATTCTGTTCCAATCCTAAATTTATGATTAATATGATTAAAATATAAATGCTGTTTTCTTTACCTGATGTTTTTCTAAAGCTCATTCTGGGGTCTAAATGCCTGTACACATTCCCTGCATGTATAATACTGTTCAAAGTCTCTGAGATAAACATTAAACCTTCTCACAACTCTCTCTGTGTGTGGAGGGGGAGGTGTTGGAGAAGTGATGATTTTGAACTCCATTTTAGGATTGAGAAAAATGAGGTGGAAACATGAAAGAGCTTACAAAAGGCCACACAAAAAATCATTATCAGAGCCAAGGCTAAGCCTCTGACTTCCCTGATCCCCATCTCATCTCTTGACTGCTTAGAGCAAAGCTTGCACATGTCCCCTTTCTAGCCCCCCGCACCTTGAACGCACCTGGCCTCATTTGTACCCTGCCCAGAAGGGGGAGTTTGTTCTTCTCCAGGGGAAATAATGTGTTTTGGCAGGATGCTGCTGTAGAGAAAGCAAGACATGACCGTTGGCATAAAAAGGCGGGAGGTAATTTTACTGAGCACTGCCAAGTCAGTACAGTAGGTGATACCTCCACATCGACTTAGGTGTGTAACTAGCGATTTGGGATTATACAGGAGCTACTGATGTCCCAGGAAAAGCAAAGGTACCTGTAAACTACATATAAAGGGCCTAGTATCAAGGAGCTGAAGAAGGATATTTTGGTAGAGTCATAAATTAGAGTCACACAGAGGGACTCCCCTTGACATTTGCATAGGAGGCCCACCTAAATACAAGGATGCCCGTGTTGATAATGTAATCCCAGCTGAGTATCTGGAACTGTTCCTGGGAGTCTGCGTTTCTGTATGAACACACAAAACAAAGCTGTGTGTATACATCTGACTGGAATGATTTATTTACAAAAGAGAAAAACGCAAAGTAATGGCAGTATCATCTACCTCATTAAATGGCTAGCTCTAAATGGGAGAAGCCACTTGAGGGGTAACAGCATAGTTCACCACCATGCCACATCACCATTTGTGGTTTTCCCCACTGACATTAATTGATACAAACTGAGTTAGTGGGTTTCACATTTAAGACACATGTCTAAAACAAGGTGGTCTCAGGGCATCTGCTCACTCAACCTAGACTGTCAAATAACTCCCTGATGATAATTTTTGGTCACAGTTGACATGGCTTAGACAGAAGTTTCATCATAAAGTGTTCATTAGTCATTCCTTGAGTCATCCTGTTTCATGAGCTCTTACCCCTACCAAGATAAAATCTAGCTATCAGTAACAATTCTCAGAGACCTACCAGTCAGCGATTGTGTGATGCAACCTGTAGCAGCCAGGCAGAATTTACTCCTCCGTATTTTATCTCCTGCCAGTTATCAGCAAGGCAAAGTAAAACCAGCTGCTCTGAGCCCACATTATTGCAGTGAGATTCCAAGGGAGAAAAGCTGAACCTCATTTAAAACCAAGGGAGAACCAAGAAGAGAAATAAGGGTCCTAAGCCTGTACCTTTGAAGCAGAATTTTTTTCCTCAATGCACATCATTCAAAATAAATGCCTCTCATGCCTACTGGGCAGCAAACCTTGCAATGTAGCTGCACGTAGTGTGTTTGGCCATATGGTTAGTAATGCACCACGAAGTGATACATATTATAAAAATAGTACTGGTAGAATTATTCTTAAAACACCACTTATGGGCCAAAAATATCCTCTAGAAGAAACAGACTGTGAAAGTACATATTGAGGTTGTTATCTGGTACAACAGGCAAATTCTCCTGCTGTGCAAAATCAAAAGGTAGATTTTTTTTTCCTTGGAAACCATTAGGTAAACATTCCTAGAAAGACAGAAGTGCAATGCCTGGCACAAGCTACAGCAAGCATCTGCTGCTCAGTGGTTAAAGATTGCCCAGAAAAGTCCAGGGGACGTGGGAAGAGAGCTGGGCTGAAGCTGAGGTCATACCTGAGGATCGTTCTACATTCCTCCAAAGGGTGGAAATCCCACCCTACCACACATTCTCCTAGATCGTATGGGAGATCTTCAGCTGAGTCACTGTAGAAAAGCAATGTAGAAATTTCCAAAGCTGGAAGGAGGAAAGTTTTACAGACATCCTATTATGTTCAACTTACATAATCTCAGTACTTAGCTGCTTAGATAATATAGTGATAGAGCTTTATGGAATTAAAAGAGAAAAAGCTCTCACAGATAACATTATAGCAAGAATGGAATTATAGTGCTCAAAAAATCTGTAAAATAAGTCTCATTTTCTTTCTGGCTTTATTGGACATTTCCAAGAGAGACTTAAGACAACAAAGATGATGCCTCAATCCATAATAGTGATGACATAATTTACACTGAACTGTGACTTCTCAAAGCATTATTTTGCTTTTGGAAAGAGAAGCTTCTGATGACTTAGACACAAAAAGGCAAAGATCAGGGTTCAAATAGTAGTATTAAGAGGATTGTTTTGGTCCTGTTGAACTGCAAAATTTGTATTAAATTCAGTGTTGATTCTTGCTCTCATCTGTACTTAACAAAACGTTTTGCAAAAGATGAGCAACTCTTATCTCCATGTACTGTAAAGATAATCACAAAAGTCTTGCACAAGTGGCTGCAGCAAAGGACTGTAACTAATGTGGAAGGGTAATGATGCAAACATGTTATACCTAGAAATATTTCCTCTCTGATCACAAATTTTGGTGTTTATCTGTGTTACATAAAATACCAAGGAGTTAGATCCTCCATTAGCTTAAGTTGTAGCTCCATCAAAGCACATGGAATTATGTTCATTTGTATAAGATGATCACATATTTGAAAAACATATTTTGGCCTAGATGGCTGACAGACTTTCAGCAGGGCTCTCCAGAGTAAGGGACTAGAAGGAAATAAGCCCTTTTAGAAAATAATACATTACTTCATATTACTTCAGTAATGTAAGTAAGAAGTATGTCTTAACCAGTGAGAAATGTACCCTTTTTTCATAGGTACAAGCCATGTTATCCCTAATAAAACAACAACATCTTGTGTTGCAAAAACAGGATAGACACATATATTGAAAAAGACCAGGGGGTGCTTACCCCAGAAGAGTTTCCTTTGCACTGCTTGCGGTAGCTTCCTCTGCTTGCTTTTCCAAAGTAGTGCCTCTGGTGGTTCAGCTTTTGTGCAGGTTATTCAAGGACTCTTTTTCAAGTACCAGTACACTCCCAGGGATAAGGTTTATCTGAAAGGTAGACTATGCAAACGAACATACAATAAACTTATGCAGTTCCACATTTTTTCCACTCCAAAGATTGTTCTTCCATCACCTGACATTTTGGTGCAAAATGCATCAACAGCCTAGAAGCTGGTATGTAAACTTCACATGCCAAACAGAGGGAATGCTAAGGACATCCACAGCTGAAGAGTTTCTGTGATGGGAGAATATATTCATGTGAGGGTGGAAAACTTAGTTTACCAACAGTCAAGCCATTTGCTTTGGAATAATTTGATCACTATTGGCATTAGACCAATTACTACTTTACATGGTCCAACTGTCCTTGGGAAAGCATAGGATTCCAGCTTCCATGACCAAACACAGGACTGAAAAGGGCAAGGAATGATAACAAAGGAATTTAAGCTATCTATTACCAGAAAGCAGACCTGATTTCCAACAAAACATCTGCCATTAAAAACTGATTTACAACAAAACCCCCATTTCCTTTGTGCAGTCTTATACCTGAGGTTAGCCAGACACTAGGGGTAAAACGCCAAGTCCTTTTGCTTATTGACAATAAAAGTCTGCCAGTTCTTTGCAGCAATAGTAAAAAAAAATAAAGGTAGCTACCTGTGATGCTGCTCTTCCATAATTTTGAAGCTGTTGTTCAGGATATTGTATTACTTTTTGTCTTTATTTATTTCCAAGTGTTATTGTTTGGCAGGGAAAACTCTTGGACTGTGTTATGTACCAATCCTTCCAGCATCTAGGTTTTCACAGTGATATTAATACTCGAGAATACTGGAACAGATCTAAAATAAATATACCACTGTCTTCTTTCCTGGGTCCTATGCATCAACTACTGCTCTAGCATGAAGAAATGCTTGGTATTCCACAACTGGATGGAGAACAGAGAAGGGAGAGCTCACAGTGAAATGCTGAGAGCTCACTCACTGTATACAAACAGAAAGGAAGATAAATCAAAGCTATTCTTTGATCCCAACAGTCCGGGCCATGTTCTGTTTGACTCTGCAAGGGCAGCCTCCCACCCCTTTGCTCCCACACTCAAAAGGGCACCAGGCATTGTTCAGCCTCCCCGTCCTACAAAGCATCTGGGTTGATGCAGCATTAATCAGCTTGGGATGAACCTGTGCAGGCCAAATAGGGACAGGGCCCTTGCTCTATCCAGAAGATCAACACAGGAAACCTCTCATGGAGGAGCAGCCGGCTCTGCTGCTCAGTGCTTCCAGTGACCCAGGTGCCTCAAATCCAACACTCATCATGTTTCCCCTTCTGCTGCTCCCAGAGGACTTAAAGGTGTTCCTCAGATGTAATAATTTAGCCCTTCCAGGCATCAGTCCTGTTCACCCATGCGAGGACAACAAAGTATTTAAAGCTGAAACATCCAAAGAATATATTGAAGAATCTATGATAAAAGCTACAATTTTATGCACCGTGGAGCATCCATCAAGGAAATGCACAGAGCTAGTGCCACAAAATAATTACATGTGCAGAGTCCATTGTAAACACAGCTTTTATGTGCATCAGCACAGCTGGGGACAGTGTTTAAAAATATAATTATGTAATGCATTTTATGTAGTCTGTGAGCCATTCAAGTGATACCATCGGTTCAGCAAAATTGCATGCAGCAGGTTTGTATCTGTTGGCCTGAGCAAAGAAACATTTTTCAAGAGCATTATTTTTTTTTTCTGACACAAAATAGATTTGTCTCCGATGCCTACAGGGGATTTGTGTCTCTGTCATTGGCCACTTTCTCTCTTACTTTCACCAATGAAGGAGAAAGAAATGGGGAGTTATTTTTGGCCTTGCAGCAGATTCCAGCATCTAAATCAGTTAGTTCTGAAACCACTTGGGGTGGTGCTGGTTCTGTTATAATGGGAGGGAAGGAAGGTTCTGTTTAGAGGGAAGGAATTTGTGATTTCTGACTGTTAGTGAAAGGAAACAAAGTGGCTGTTGTGGGGTAGAAGGGCAAGGCAAGGTTAAGACACTGTGTAAGGAGGCAGGGTCCAGCCTTTAGTACAAGACGTGCAGCAAATGATGAGTCGTGGCTAGGGCAGCACAGAGGAGGCTATTACTGAGCCACATACAGGCTTCAGTGTAGCAGGAGATCTCTATTAAAATGCACAAAGAAAACAGGCTTACAGCTATACTCATTGCTCACACCCTCGTGCTCTCTCACCACTCCCCCCCCCGTTTATTTTGTCCCTGTAATGCTTATAGCATATGAGCTGCAAAACATGTAGAGGAAGCTTTGCTTTCCTTCTTGTTTAATCTGCAATTGCAGCCGAGTTGAGGTGATGCAACAGTAAAATTTCTGAGACAGTGCTTAACAGTGCTGCTAAATGATAAGAGCTGCAGCATGCACAGATACTTAGCTGAGACAAATATTGAGGTTTATAGATACAAGTTAATGGTCATTTTAAGGCCCCAAAGCTTTCACTGCTTTTCAGACAGTAGATTATGTGTCTTGGCCAAATCCTACATGGAAAATGACACCTGAGCTGTCAAAATCTTTCTAGGAGACCAAGCAGATTGTTTTTTTTTTTTTTAAAGAGACCATTAAAGAAATCTGTACCTAATTTCATAACATAAGATCCACAGGTGGGAGTAGCGAGATAGGTTCTTCAGCTAGCTAGGAGCTGCTTGGCACAGAAACAGGACTTGATGCTAATTTCTAAATATGGGATCTGCTATCTGAAAAGAGATTTCCTTTTCCCTATTAGATCCTGGGTCATGTGTAGCATACTGAAAAGGATAGTGGAGACCAAAATCCTGGTGTCTGCATTCCTGCTTGCGGACTAGCATCAATGAGAAACAGAGACATAGCTCCTTGCTTTCTCTTTTCCTTCCTATGAATATTGTATTTCTTTTTGCTTAGTGGAACGGCATCGATCAGGAAACGGAAGATATCACAGCCAGGAGAGTCCATCACCGGCTGCGGCGTGGCAGAGCCTGGCGAAGTGGGAGCTCTGCTTTTGGATCACAGCCGGCTGATCAGCAATGCTCAACAGAATAGCTGTTTGTCTGAAAGACAGGCACAGGCATTATCCAGCTACATTTTCAAAAGGAAGCAAATACAGGACCATTTGAAAAATCTCAGAATTGCCATATATTCGACTGCAGAGCTCCTAAGGTATTTAGATGCTTCCTTCCCAATGGAAATCTCTGTAAAATACATTTCGTAGATGAAGCATTTTGTGCTCTGTGTGGCACAGCCTGCATAGGTTGTGCAGATGTAGATTAATATAGTGAATGCCACCTCAGCTTTACAGGGAAAGCTAGGACAGCTATCAATGCATTGCCTCCACTGCACAGCCTACTGGCATGTGTGCTAGTGACCATATTTCATGTCACATTATGAAGATAAGGTTTTGCATGAACACTTTATGTGAATTTATATACACACATATATATAGTGCATAGTACTGAGCAGAATCTTTATACATTAGTAAGAAAGACTGATTTTCAGGAGGTCTAAGCAGTTAAATTGTTTCTGTAACTAAACTTGAGGAAAAGCAAACTTTTGCATTTTTAAAATCCTTCAACATGATTTTTTAAGTTGCAAACAGTGGAATTTTTTCTGAGAAACTTTATTAACTCAATTACTGCCTTGCAGCACAAGGCGTATGGTGGTACTCAGTCAAAATCAAACTGTTACCTTTTATCATGCAGACAAACAAGGCATAAACAAACAGCACTTCAACTTTCTAAGCAGAATTGATCAGTGGCTGACTAAGAAATCTTCAGGGTGAGGTATCAGTATCAAATGTAGAAGCTTTGTGGTAGTTTTTTTTCTGTAAGATGTAACATTCTCATGAATTTTATATTCTCATGGCAATTTGTAATTGTCCACTTGAATGCATTTGATACTTTTGAGCAAGACATACTTAACACAATGCCTGAAGACAATGAGCTGGATTTTCAAAACCCTACTGTTGAGCAAACACCCTCATGAAGTTATATGTCTATGGCTTCTTTATGCAGGAGATAATTCCTTTGTAAGACTGGCTCGGATTGTGTGATACCAACAGGTAAAGACCAAATTCTTCTTCATGTGTCTTGTCTAATCCAAATGGTTTAAAATGAGTTGAAAAATTTAATGTTTTGGACCATAAAATGCTATATTTACTGCCTTCCAAAGGGAACACGTTAAGTAGAGTACTGTCAACAGATGAGACACGGGGAAGACACAGGAATGGACAAGCAATGCGACTTCCTTAGGATCACATAACAGCTTTGTAGAGGAATTCACAGCAGAGCCCTGACTTGTGTTTCACAGATTGCTAACAACTCTCAGGTCCAAACTGCTTGCAGTTTGTCTTTCTGTAGAAAGTGTTCTCACAACACTGCACTACCATGGGAGCAGCAGAGAATGTGTTCATTGAACATTTGTTAAGTGGATCTGATTTAAGGTTCTTAACACAAAAGTTACTTGAAAGGGTATGCACTATTCAAATGCATTCAGCACAACTTTATGGCTTAAATGCTAAAAGCAAATTTGATTATGAAAACCACTTTCAAATGGAATATTTTTTATATGTTCACAGGGAACCTTCAAAACACAATATAAATAATTTATGTCAGTACCTCCTAGGTGAAGCCTCGCTGGGAATTCAGAGGTAGAAATGTGCAGACAGAACGTTGTGTCCTAGAAAGAGGAACAATGCCACTTATACCTTTACCAGAGAACAGAGGATCCCAATGCTGACATTAGCATGGGAAAAAAAATTGAGTTAAAAGCACAGAACATCCTTCAGACTGTGTGTGCAGATATCTCTGAGTGTCAACAAAGAGGTTAGTGCTAAGTGTATTTATTAGTTAGCAGAAGTACCTAAGTGTAACTAAAACTGATTCCTTGAAACCAGTCAATCATTCTTAAAATATGGTACATATGTGCAACTGTTACCTCTTCCAAAAAAAACACAACTGCACAGCAGAGTAAGTAATACTGCAGGGTAAATGGTGGGATTTGGTCACAGGTCTGAAGGAGTGTTGTAAGGAGAACCCATCAACCCCATGCCCTTAAATTCCTTCAAGGCTCTTTCTTTAATCCCTCATACTAATGTTATTTATACAGTGTTTATTAAAAGTGGTTTCTAATTTCAGGTGCCTCACTTAAACCACCCAACTGCTAGAAGTTAGCACACCTCCATCTCAGTCCAACTGAGATGATGGAAGCAATGGGCAATACGTACTAATTCCATCTCCTTCTCTTTCCCTATGATTGCAGTAACACATTCCCGCTTTTTCAAACACCACTGCTCAGCACACATGGCTACTTCAAGCTGTATTTCCTTAAAAAGGTGGGAGTTGGGGAAGGATTGGCTATTTGGGGACTTGCATGCAAAATATATTTTTTAAGTAAGAAGATACCAGCAGATGGATTTCATGAAGGAAAAACATTGAGCAAAATGCCATAGCCCGTCCGAATAGTTACAGCAAAGCAGAAATGTGACACTGAAACCCAACTTGTAACCATATCTTGGCAGCATGCAGTTGCAGGTAATAATTGTCTTCACAGTCCAAATTCTCATGCTCTTCCCAGTCCATGAAATGGAAAGCTGAGAACATGATCATCTTGACTGGCAGACAGAGCAGGTGGATGGCAGCTTTGAACTACTTGGAAACTACAAAAGAGACTCAGCCTTTGGAACATGTAGGTGCTAGTCAGCCTCTCCCACGGTGACCCTCCAAAGCACCTCATAATCAGGGTATTTCCTATTACTCATTATGCACAACAATAGAAGTGGTGGTATGTCCTCATCAACAGGAATGACAACACAACAACAGTTTTAAGCACAAGGAGAAGGTGACAGCCAACTTCTACCTGTGGCACCATGTAAGAGCACTGTAAATATTTCTCTCCTCTATGGAAAATGTAGGTAGATGTGATGAAAGGTTCACAGGAATTCTTACCCTCCATGCTATCCTGAATTTTCTAGAATTCACAGTTGTTGGCTTAGATCTAAAGCCAGTTTTGGGTTTCCACTTACCTGGCATGTGCAGGTCAGAAATTGGTCTCTTATAGATTCAGAGAGTTTAAGGCAAGAATGGTCCATTACAATCACTCTTTCTTATCTCCAGTGTATTTAATTTCAACTTAGTAACCTCATAAAGAACACCATAACCATCTATTTAAATAAATATCTAGATAAAATTTGTCTTCTCAAAAGTGAATGAGTCTTGTCTTAAAGAAGAGTATATGAACAATCACTCCTTAGGAGGTTTTTATTAGTCATAAAAATAATTTCAAAGTTAAGCCAAATTTCTAATTGAGCTTGCTTACCCCTCAGGTTTCAGATGTCTGAGACATACTTCACCAGTCTCCACACATTGTCTTGAGCCATTCAATCATTTTTTGGTGACCAGTACCACCTTACCATGAAAGTACTTTACACTAAGCAAGATAACTTTTAATCTTCTTTCTGATAAAGCTAAACTGGCTCTCCACTGAGGCTCTCCTCTAAAGCTCTCAGGCCTCAAATCTGTTTGTGGCTTTCTGCACAAACAGGCTTTAATCAATACCTAGGCAGCTAACATATCCATCATTGCATGTCAAAAAATAAAGGATATTGAGACAGGAAAGGGGCATACGAGGAGAAAGAAAGCGCACTCCAAACAACAAATCTCCAGCATTACAAAAGACAGTGTTCAGTTCTAGACTTCGTCTGCTTTACTTTGTTTCCTTATATTCAAACCTTACCTTTCGATCTCCTAGACATACAGGAACAAGAAGTTAGGGAAATCATTGTATTTCCATGGCTGAAGACAAAATTTAGACCCCCTGCATTATAGACAGAACTGCTTAGACACTGGGCAAGGCAATGTTCAGGCAATGGCTGGGACTAAGGAGGTGTGCAGAGTGTATCCAGGACAGCACAGAGCTGCCTGGGGAGCTGGCTGGAGGGGCGTGTGTGCAGTGCTCTGCCTGCTGCTGCCAAGTGCCAGTCAGGACTGCTTCCACTCAGCCCTGCTGTAGGTCATCTGCTTGGATCTGAATAGGGCACTGATATTTGGGCTCCAGGCCGTGGCTATTCAAGGACTGAATTCATATTTGCTAAGCTGTTAATTACAGTGCAGGACTTAGTTTAATACCAGTGACACAGCAGGAAGTTCCAAAAGTCTGTACTTTGCCGTTCTCCACCAGTACCGAAAGGACTGCATACCACTTCATACTCCACATTATTATGACTTTAAAAATTATTAGATCACAGTTTCAAGAAGGAGCCATCCTAGGAATGGCACATACTTAAAGGAAAGACAATTTCCAATTACTACAGTCTGTAAAAGCCAGAGATCAGATTCGATTACACTGCACTTTGCAATTTACAATCTGTTGGTGTTCATTCCAGCAGAGGCTTGTTAAATGCTCTCTTGCTGCAGACCTTCAAAATGTGCTTACCCACTAAAAAAAGCAGAGATTCTCAGTTTGGAGCTTCACCATATCTTAAGCCATCAAAATCCAGGCCAGACTACACCCTCTGCTCAAAAACTTCCCTTAAGCAAGGATGGCACATGGATGGATTTCAGCCCAATAAAGATGGGCCTTTCAGCCCTGGAGGGCTACTGAGCGATGTTATTGTGAGCCAAAATTTAAAGCGTAAGTCACCAGAATACACAAATACGCTGTTCAGATTCTGACAGGCTCACTGACCTATTACTTACATGCTTCTAAATCCAGAATTTGAATGGCCTTCAATTTTCCTTTTTTGAGAAGAAGGCCCTCCTGGCTTCAGTTTGGTTGCTATTGCTGTGGTACATAAACCTCCAGAGTTAACAACAGTCATGGTGAAGATGCTTGCCCTAATGTTTCCTAATGCTCATTCAGCAACTCATTAAGGGCAATACTCACAACCCAAAGCAGGTGGCAAAATCCAGGGGAGGGACCAAAAAGGCAGTAAGATTCACAGGCAGATGGCCTTTGCAAGCCTCTCTTCATAAGCACAATGTGAAATATCCCTTAGGTATGCTACTATAAAAATTAAACAGCAGTGATAATGCCAATAGAGTTGTATCAGATCAAAATCATCACACCAGATCAAAATTTGGTGCTCTCTAGAAAACTATATAATGGTGGTATTTTAATGGATTGTTTAGAGACACTAACACAGATTTCCAAAGAATCCATGGCTTAGGCAAAATGCAAAGTGTCTCATGACCTGTTACAACAAAGCAAATTCAAAATATACCATTAAAGGTGATACCAAAAATATTCTATGTGGCAAAAATGGAAAATGGCTGCATTTCTAAACTCATCCCAGAGCTGAGTTAACCTACTCATAGATTTACTTCTTCTCCCCTTTTCTGCACATCCACTTGTATGGACCTTGTCAAACACCAGAAAACATGACACTAAAGCAGAGGAGGAGAACACCAACAGAAATAACAACCCACATCTCTCTTAGTATTTAAAGATTAGACTAGATTTCCAACATGAGAATTGCCAGAAACAATCAAATGATCCTCTAACAAGGCAAATCAAAATTATTTAGGATTTGTTTTGAAGACTAGATACCAACAGAAGTTACTTCCATTAAATCTTGTCTATTAACAATGCCATAGTGTGAAATTAGCACTCTCCTGAATGGGCCACTGACCTTAGGTTGTGGTTATTTAACCTACAGTGTAATAGTGCAATGCAAAAAAACACAGTTCAAAGTGGGCAGCTGCCATTGCAGATTTAACTTCCATCCTGGGATGAGTTCCTTTTGTGAGTTCAATTTGCATTTATTTTAAATATTGTGACCTTTCTGCGCCCTTTTCTGCATCTCATTTTTTAAGCTTGCCTTAAAAGTGGTTGTTAGTAAGTTTTCATTTTTGTATTGGTTTTGGCTGTGGAAGCCAAACATGCTTATCTGCTATTGTTCCACTAATACTGGACTGCATTACCAGTGACATTACCAGGGCTAAAGGGGTTTTGTGTAATCAGGGTAAATCAGAGTAATTTTAGAGAAACGCATGGAGTCAAGCTCAGATTGCATAAATTACTCCAAAGTCACAGGAGGAACCAGGTCATATAGCAGACGGCAATCTAAAACCTAGATTTGAACAGGTGTCAGTTGACTCTCCTGCCATCAAGAACGATCACAAAAAGCACTAGGGGAGGATGAACGGGAACAAAGGAGCTGTGGGTATCGGAGCCCTGGTTCTCCCAGAAGTCCGAGGACTGTAAAACCATGCAGCAGCCTGAAGGGCCCCTGGCTCTTCCCGTGCCAGCCCTCTGGGGAGCACAGCCAGAGCTGCACTTGGGCAGCATCCAAGAAGAGGTTTTGTCCCTAAACAGTGGGACTAAGGAGGTTGCAAGGAAGAGGTAAAATTGACTTTGGCAGCCCTGAGGAAAATCTCAAGGCAGTTTTTGAGGTAAAATGAGGCGAAAGGTAGGAGACAGGCAAACTTGGAAATGCAGCAGCTGCACTATCCATTGAAATTTAAGTCGCATATGGACTAAAAATGAAGACATAATTTCTGAGCTACGAGTACCACTGGGAAAAGGAGCCAAGCAATTCAGTACAAAGGGAGCTTCAAAGCTGCATGTTTTCAGCTAAACAAAGTAAATGTTAACGGGAGACACTGACATGAAGTTGGCTTTTATAAGGAAGAACTTTCCCTTCCTCCTCCCAGCAAGGCAGCAAGCCAAGCTGAAAGCCGATGATCAAAGGTCAGTCACCGCTCCTGAATCTCACTAGTTATCAGGATCTCCGCTGGAAACAAATGCTTTCACACTACAGTTGAGCACGTCTATAAGGGCTGCTGAAAGCTACATTTCAATTAATGCAGAGGTAATACACTTTGGGTTCTGGGCAACATCAGCATGCGAGATATTTCGAGTGGCAGTGAGTCAATACTCTATTACTTGCAGCTCGGCAGGCAAAGCGCCTGCTGGGAATAGGGAGGCAGCTATGCTCTCCCCTCCCAGGAGTGGTCTAGGGTAGGGAAGCATCCACTTTTGCTGTTTGCCCTTCGCTAGGTTCCTTGGGTAAGATGAAATCTTTGGTTTCCAGGATTATCAGCTCAGCACCATTGTTAGAACCCTACATTTACTGTAATAATATGTTTCAAAACCTGGCTCAGAAGAAAACCAAGCTTCTGCAGATGAAAAAGCTGATAACGTGAATTTTGAAAGCCAGCTTTTGTCTGCACTATTCAAATAGGACTTAGAGGCCTGCCTGCCTACATTCCCCCAAAAGCTAGCATCTCATCACTTCTGTTGGAAAGTACTATATATGTATCACTTACAAGGGATCATGCAACTGGGCTTACAGAGATAATTATTTATACTTAGGGAAGGAAACACAG
The DNA here is from genome assembly GCA_038380795.1 of Pyrocephalus nanus. Lineage (NCBI taxonomy): Eukaryota > Metazoa > Chordata > Aves > Passeriformes > Tyrannidae > Pyrocephalus > Pyrocephalus nanus. The sequence continues at coordinate 87,568,313 of CM076260.1, read as the reverse complement.
CATTTCACATTTCCTGCACAAAAGACTCACTGGTTTCTCTCAGTTTGGGTCTTGGCCACAAACTGGATTCCCCTTTCTGACCTTGAGCTGTTGGGAAGTATTTTCTCCACGAGACAATTAAGAAGAAACTGGATCAGTATTTGAGTACTGGTGTGGGGCTGTGTACTTTTGAGCAGGTGGGCCCTTCCAAGCCTACCTGGAATTTTCTGTCTCTCTCAGAATTGATCCTGGTATGAACAAGTTACTGAAAGAGAAATTTAGAAAAAAATATTTAAGGATCTGTCTGAAAGACTGGTTAAAAGGAAGGCAGGGAATTGGGTTTTTTTGCCCATGAGACTGTGCCTGGCAACTCATCCTGCTCTGTCACATGCATACACCACAGTGCCTGGTGGAAAAACAAGGACTTAACAAGGGAAATGGCAAAATCATACATCTAATATGGGTGGGCTAAAATGGAGCTAAAGAGGAAATAAAAGATTATATATCCACAAACAGCGATTAAGTTGTGGGTGTTAATGAAGAACAAAACTTTTCTTCATTGAGCTAAATGGTAGTTGGGTCTGAACATTACCCAAACTTAATTTGCATAAACAGAGAAATAAAGCTGTATTTTTTTTAATGAATGAAATTCACTTGGGAGACAGTTGGTACAAAGTCTAAGCAAAAAATGAAGGCCCGCTTCAAACCATAGACTAGGATTTAAAGCCATTGACCTCTTTTTTCACCAGGGCTCGTTTCATCCTTCTGCAGGCAGAGGAAGGAACGAGAGAGGAAACCAATGCAACAGCTTCAAGAAAAAAATCTAACTTGTGAGTTGGAAAATAGCAGCTCAGCATGCTTCGTGGGTTTTCTTCCCCCTTTTAAATTATTGCAGCATTTATTCCTCCGCACTGTATTCAAGTTTCTTGTGCATTTATCACTTCAAAAAAGAATTTGAGTGGATTGGGAATGCATAGCCAAGTATAGGATTTGGATTTACTTATGGCTTTCTCAAAAAATGCAGATTTATCTCTGTATCAGCTGATTTTGGAGATGTGCCACCTAAGAAGGTAACACACAAGAAAAGCTGCAGTTTCATTCTTTTCTTCTTAGCAATTACTTTTTTAATTAAAGTTGAGAGCGATTTTTTTCAAGTCTGTCATATTGTTGAGACACGTTGAAACATAAAACTGCTTGTTATGAAGCGAATAATCTGTATGTCATGCAGTGTTTAAAACCTTATAGTGTCAGAGATCTCTGCATAGGACACTTCTACACTTGTATAGATGTTTCTGGTTTCACTGTTTCTGGCTCACTGCGCAGAGAGTCCACATCAGCAAAACCATCAATAAAACTCTGTATGTTACAAAAAAAAACCCAACCCAAAACAAAACAAACACACCAAACAAATTTCTATGTGCATTCCTTGCCAAAGCAGTGCAACCATGGAAAAACTGAAGTGAAGAGGGCAAAGTTTCCTTTCTTGCTCTGTATCAGGGCAAATTAAAACTGGCTTTCACTAGCTGCTTTTCTCCTAGGTCTTCCTGTTCCAGCTGGCCTTTGAGCAGGGCACAGATCATGGTGCAAAGCAGCATTGTGGTTCGGCTCCTTTGAATTACCTGGTTTCCATGTGGAGTTTAACCTCATTATCAACAATTCTCACTGCCACACTCAAAAATGGGCCCTTGATACCCATAGACTGCAACTTAATCTGTGCTGCACCTCTCACAGAGCTCTTAGTACTGAAACAAGGATGACTGACTTTCTTTGGAAGTTTGGCACATTTTATTCTGCAGATCAAAAAAATTTAAGACATCATACGTACCAAATTCAGCCACTTCAGCTATTTTGCATATAAATCTTGGTTTCATTAGTTGTTCTGTGTGTTGTATTCATTTTGAGCACAAAGATGAAAACCCCAGCCAGAGTCAAGTCCTGCTGAAAGCTCTGACTCATTCTCATACTTCTCTTTCTTCCAGGGCCTCTTTCTTCCTAACCTTTATATTCTTTCACTGTAAGAAAGACTAAGAAAAAAAAATCTTTTCCTCCATTTACTGATGCTAGTGAGAGTAATGGTTTTTGTTCACAGTCTTAATATAGCATCATCACCATTCTCCTCCAGGTTTTCCAAGAAGCAGCCTACTTCATCTCATCAGTAGTCACCAAAATCAGTTGAAACGTTTCTGTGGGTTCCAATGGGCACTGAAATAAGCCCTTACAAACTCCATCTTGTGCAGTTTTACTAAAATCTACTTTATACTAAGTGATTTTTATTTTTTAAGAAAAGATTTTAATACTTGGGTCTATTGCATAAGTTACAGAACATCCCATAGGCCTACAACTGCCAAAGTGAAAATAAATGGAAACATTCTAAATCACTGAATCATGCTCACACAAGAGCTCTGTATCTTCCAGTTTTCAACAAACATGGTGGGAAAGGACTTGGTGGGTTCAACAAATCAGTGACCAGCACCAAAAGCCTTCAAGCTTTTCAGTTAATTTGCTGGTCAATCAGTCAGAAGGCAAAGGAGAAGGCCAGTCTACTCTCTGTGGTGTTTGCTGTCATAGAATTTAATTCTTGCTAACCTCTGACAGATGCACCAACGGTCCTCTCACAAGTTATGTGATGCCTGACCTTTGTTCTTCTTCACCCATTAACCTGTTCAAAGGACAATCGCAGCATTTCAGCTACAAAGTGCAAGAAGTACTAGTGCATGATGAAGTTTGTAGCAGTTTGCAGCAAAAAGGGGGTTTAATTATCTCTGCTCTTTTAATACCTTTTACGGTATTGCTTTTCATCCTGTAATCTCAGGCAACACTTCTCACTCATGGTGTGCCTGTGAAGGAGAACACATTCAGTGTCTGGCACAGCCCTTCTTGCAAGTGTTCTTCTGAGGCTCCTCTTTCTTCTCCCACTTCTGAAAATATAATTACGATTTGCAACATGCAAAATGCCTCAGCAGAAGATCAGCATTTCAAGGTCACTTACATTTTTTAAAAATGCTGTTTCCTCATCACATCATAAAAATACTTTTGTTCCCACTTAGTTTATCATAACTTTGGATGTGTTAGATGGTGGGATTCTTCACAGAGCAGTGAGTGCAGAGTAAGGCGACTACTTCCTCTGGACTTAGTAAAACCTGGCCTACTATTACTTTACTGAACAGAAACAAGTTTTCCTCAAGCAGGGGATTATTCAGTTTAGCCATAGGCTCATTTATATCAGATTCTGTCATCATAGGGTTATGAGGTGACTTAATGTTGTTCCACAGCTTCCAGAACCAAAGTCCAAGAAAGAGAAAAAAACCCACAACCCCTGAGTCTTCAACTCAGTTGAAGACTTTTCCTTCTTCCTGGCAAAAAAACCAGCATCAGCAGCATTATGTAACTCCTGCACATTGCAGACCCTAGGAGCCATTGTTTCTAAAGCATCAGGCTCTGCAATTCCCATTTTCACACTGTTCCATAATGTCTCTCCCAAAAACTTCTACCTACAAGCAGCCTTTGGGCTTTCATGCCCTTTTAACAAGGGCCTTGCTTCCTTAACAGAATCCTATCAGATCTTCAGTCTTAATTCCAATGGATGTCCTGTATCTCCCAGCAAGACTATTTCCCTTCACGTAGGATGAATAAAACAGAATAAAGGTTGAACTCCTGTTCCTCTGAGGGGTCCAGCTCACCACAGGACAGGATGGTCAGCACATTTGCCGGTTTGATCCATCGGCATCGAAATGCTCATTCCACCCTAAGCTTCTGGGACAGTGGCTGCAGCTCAGCAAAGCAGATAGACATGCTTAACTTGAAACATGAGAACAGCCCCCAGGGGTCAAAGTAGTGACACTGCCTACTCACCTATCTAAATGCTTAACTGCATCAGAGCTGATGTGACCTAGCTTTGGCTCTGAATTTAAATGCTGGAGGCAGAGTTTTTTTGGTTGCTGCTTTAAAGGACCATAGCAAGCCTCCTTTTTCAGATACTGAACTTCAGCAGGTTTAGTAAATGTCAGGGGAAATCATGAGTCCTTTGGAAATGTTTGAAATTTAGGCACACAATGTGTAAAGGAAGATTGTACAAAAAATGCAGCCAAATAACTAAATCTTGGCAATAAAACAACCATTTACTGAGGAAACGGCATACAGAGAAGAGAAATTAACCGAGAAGTACTATTTTGTAAAATTATTTGTCCAATTTCCATGTTAGCTATCAGCAAATCTTGGAAATTGCCTTGGAGATTTCCAGTCACTGAAACACTGTTGCCAGCTCTCTATTTCCATGCCACAGAGATAACAAAGCTCCACTGAACAGTCCTCCCTTGCCTCCATGCTGCTTTTACACAACTTTTCCAATATTTTCTACATGGTACTGTTTTTAAACAATAAAAAAACCTTCCACCTGGCATGGGACACTGTCGCTCTCCCTCTCTCCATTTCTGAAGCACAGTAGGATCCGTGATTCACCATTGCTATGTGTACAGAATGAAGGGGCTGCAGACTGGCTCCAGAAAAAAAAAAAAAAAAAGTAGATGTACAAGACCACTACTATGAGGCATAAAGCCAGCTCCACCAGCCCTGCACTGCAGCACACACTTCTTGGTACAGAGAGAGTCATGAGGGCTTGAAAAAAGACTCTAGAAAGCTGCATTTCTGCCAGTCCTCCTGAGATTCACTGGAGCAGGATCATAAAGTTAGGTCTCTATTTATTGCCACATTAACTCCACTGAATAGGAGTAGGCCAGGTACAAGCACTAAAACAAGAACAAGTCTGGCCTTTAATCCAAACCCTAGACTTGACACAAGCATAAAAATGTAATAGTAAATATATTTTTTTAAAAGGTTCCATTTCCTTTGAATGCACTTATCTCTAGGGTTGCAGCTGCCAGCCAAAATCTCTCCATCTCCAGAGATAAATAGTGAGATCATGAGATCATATCCTCTAAAATTAATTCCCTGGTATTCAGTTTCTCCAGCTTCCATCCATGAATTCTGCAAAAATGCTTCAGGAAACACACTCCATCTCAGCTAAAGATTACTTGTTAATAAACAAGATTATTTTATGAACATAGAAATTAGAGAAGGTCAATAAACAAACCCTATTTTAATAACATCTTTTGCATTGTTTCCCCAAGAGAACCAGAGCAGCGAGTGAATTCGTGTTTGTATGAAAACTCCAGCTCCACATACTCTGCTGCTGTTAATCAGTGCTCTTAATTGCTCTGGGGCAAGCCTATTTGCATCAGAGGATAAGGCCTCCCCTGGACTGGTGTCAAAGACAACTATGCTAAAACGAGCAATAGTAATACTGATACAAAACAGAAATAAGGTGCAGGAGAACATGGTGCTCTCCAGGAAGGGAAGAGTGCATCTTAGGCAGAAAGGTTACAAGTTTTTAGAAGTAAGTTGCAATTAAGTCATCCACCAGTGAGTGAGCAAATGGTCATTTTTTTGGCTGAGAAATAAAAGCAGGAAAGCTTAACAGTCTGTTAAAACATTTTATCCCCCTGCATGGCCATTTTCACCCTGTCTGTCTATCTATGGCCTGCCTTTTGAGGTATCACTGTATTAAAAATATTCTTCACTAAAGGTACTTCCACACTGCAGCAGATGTCACTGACTTGGCAGTATATGAAGGGTCTATTAAAAGTAATGCAATTAATTACTTGTGCTGTCATCACAGCACTGTTTTGAGATATTTAAAATGGTTTATTATTGATAGCCTTATGCTGGAATGTGCCGAGCACCTTCACACTCACCCATGGACATGGAGACAAGGGCCAGCACAGGCTCCCCAGACACGGAGCATCCCCATGTCTCCTCCTGACGTTGCTGCTCTGTGTGGCACTCAGCAGTGACACCAATTCTAGGAGACCTGGCCCAGCAGCAGGCAAAGTGGCGAGCCCTGGGTGTCTGGAATACTGAATCCTGTATCAGTTGATGATTTGGGGAAGTGATATTCACAGCAGCCTTGGTAGGACCTGCAGCAGAGCGGAGGAGCGTGGCAAGAAGGAAGCAGCAGAGAGGAACTGCGATGTACTGACCCTGAGTCCACTCCCCTTCGCCTTGCTGAAGGGACTGATCACACACAACCTGTGGTGATAGCAAGGGTGAAGAGAGGACTCAGGGTGAAGGAGCAAAATTGAGCCTGGGAAAGCAAGAAGGAAAGGTGCTTTCTTGAAGTGTTTTAGTGTTTGTCTTTTTGCTTTCCAATACCCAAATCATTAAATACATAAATAATTGGCAATATATTAAGTCAATTTTCCTCAAGTCCAGCCTGATTTGCCTGTGATGGTCACTGAAAGTGATCGCCCTGTCTTCATTTCAGCACATAATCTTTATCATTCTTGATATCCCTATTCTCTACCCCTGTGGAGGGGGAGAGCGAGCCAGCAGCTGATGGGAGTTTGGCTGGAAGCTATGGCCATTCCATCACACTTAGATACCAAATATCTCATATGGACAAATACTGAACCATGTGCAAGGAACTGGGAACTACAGCACCTATGGAAGCCTCAGTGAAAGGCAATGGCACTTGGTGCTCTTTCAGCACTGAACTCAGCCAGAGCTAGACCACCACCTTTGCTAAGCTGCCTGGCTGCACCCTATTTCTTTATGAGGAAGTGTCTCTTCGGTTCTGCTAAATTTTTGCCAGCACATTTGACTTCCATCTTGGGACAGAAAATGCAATATAGCAAAGCATCTTTGAAAAACTGCTGAGCTCTACTCTGTGGCAGTAATGACGGCATCTATTGCCAATAAAATAACAAGGAACAAATTCTGAGAGGCAAAAAAAATACCTATAGGCATACAGAGAGAAGTAAGAGTAATCTACTCTTTGGGTCTCTAAAGCACAAATCTTTGGTTAATTTCAGTTGGTGATATTGCTGCAGTTTGTTTCGTTTTAAACATATTCCCAGCAAACAAAAAAGAAGCATCAGGGTTAGATTATAGGAGATAATTTACACACAGCTTCCTTTCAAAATTGATTTCAAAAGTCTCAGATGGTATGAGGCAGGTCATGTGAACTAAGATCTCCCTAAACAACTGTAAACAGAGTATGAATAAATATGAATCTGAAATATGAAAAGAGGGGGACATCTCCAGGCATCTTTCTCAGCCTCCTCCCTCAGTGATATGGAAGACAGTCATCAGCACATTAATGATGGTCATGGATTAAAGGGGAAGTTTTCTCAAGTGCTACCAAGGGCCAAGAAATATTACAAGGGAAGTAATAGAAGTGTGGTTAAAGTGGAAAGAAAATGGAACACAAGTGGATTTAGGACCTTGCCTGAAGTCTATTGAATTTAGGGTTGAAAGCCCTTGACTCAGTGATGCTTTAGATCTTTCTTGAGTGAGAAGTATTCAAACTAGCATTTCCTCTGCAGGAAACAAAGCTGCAGATACTCCTCTAAGCCCAGAAACAAATCAGAGAAACAACAATAATGAAAATTAAGTAGAAGTGAAAGGAGGGAGCTAGCTAGGTATGACCGTGACATGCAGTTCGGCAGCTATGCCAGCTAATATATTTTGGGCTGCAAACACATATGCATACATGACGTGGTGCTGTGCCAAGTGATCCAGGCTAGCTCTAAAAGAGGTAGTTGTGTAACCAAAACCTCTATGGCCATGATTGCTTGGCACCCCATTTGATCTCAGAGGAGTAGAATGTTTTACCTCAGTAGCAGGCAGCATCAGAGCAGCTTGCGAGCGTGGCCAGCAGAACTGCGTGCTGGCGAAACCCAGACTGACTGATTTTCAGCTACCACACAGGTCTCCATCCATGAAGTTTTCCCAGCTGCTGAATGAAAGGCTGTGGGGAAAAAAAACCCAACACCCAGGAACCATTTGTACAGACTGTCGTGGCTGGTTGCACTCACTTGAAGAGCTGAAGTGTTCTTGGTAGCTGGTAGAAGATCTGCTAGATGCTGTCTGCTGTCCACAGTGGTGTTCCCAATGAGATGAACTCTCTTCCTTGGAATACAAAAAGGCTGTGCTTGATCCCAAAGTAGAGACTGTGGATGAACAGCCTAAACTTACCTCTGTTTGAACTCTGAATTTACATGAGAAATTCACCATTTGAGTGTCATTCTATTCTGCACCGATTTTTCTTTTTCTCCCCCTCTTTCTGCCTGTTGAAAGAAATGGATTAACTGGAATTCAGTTGACCTTCTGTTGTTTAAGACTGAGTCTTACTTGTTGTGTTCACGCAAGGTGGCACAGAACTAAGCAGACATCTAACCTAGACAGGCAGGCTTTTATGTTATGTAAAGCATAAGCAGATTTCAAAGTAAAGCCACTATTAACCTCTGCCTAATTTTTTCTAAAAGGATTTTTTAAAGAATTTGAAAGTGGTGCAAAGCAAAAACTGTATTTCACAGTAAGGCCTGTTAATCAAATACCAGTGAGATAATACATGACTCAAGAATACTGAAATGCTTTCCTTCATCTGTCTTTCCACTTACAGAGTCACAAAATCATAGAATGGGTAAGGTTGGAAGGCACTACAGTGGTTCAAACGTGCCTGTTCAAGCAGGGTCATCCTAAAGCACACTGCACAGAATTCTTGAGTATCTCCAGTGAGGGAGACTCCATAATCTCTCTGGGCAATCTGTTCCAGTGCATGGTCACCCACACAGTAATGAAGTTCTTCCTAATGTTGAGGTGAAACTTCCTATGTTCCTGTTTCTGCTCATTGCCTCTTGTCCTATTGCTCAGCACCTCTGAGAAGAGCCTCGATCCATCCTCTTGTCACTCTCCCTTCAGATAGTTATGTATATTGATGAGGTCCCCTCTCAGTTGCCTCTTCTCAAGGCTGAACAGGCCCAGCTTCCTCAGCCTTTCCTTGAAAGAGAGATGCTCCAGATCCCTAATCATCTTTGTTGCCCCACTGAACCCACTCCAGGAGCTCCATGACCCTCTTGAACTGAGGAGCCCAGAACTGGACCCAGCACTCCAGCTGTGGCGTCACTAAGGCTGAGTAGAAGGGCAGGATCACCTCCCTTGACCTGCTGGTAATGCTCTTCCCAATGCACCCCAGGACACCCTGGACTTCCTTGGCCACAAAGGCACACTGCTGGCTCATGGACAGCTTGCTGTCCACCAGGACTCCCAGGTCCTTCTCCAAAGAGCTGCTTTCCAGCAGGTTGGCCCCCAGCCCGTACTGATGCCTGGGGTTATTCCTCCCCAGGTGCAGGACCCTGCACTTCCCTTTGTTGAATTCCAGATAGTTCTTCTCTGCTCACCTATCCAACCTGTCAGGGTCCTTCTGAAGAGCTGCACAGCACTCTGGGGTATCGGCCACTCTGCTTAGGTTGAATCTCTTACCATCAGGTGGCCCCTCTTGTTCCATATGCTGCACACCTTGATCCTCAGCACACCTACATATTCCTGCAATAGTAATAATCATAACTATTCTGAGATAGCAGAGGGTGCTACTCCAGGGAAGATTAGCTCAAGGTGTAGGTCTTAAGAATTTACTACTTAGGTTGGGAAACAACAGTTGAATATAAAGAAGCAATTGTACTGCTACTTTCTTCTCTCTTAATCATGTGCTAGAAGCTTCTTATTAAGGATATTTAAGAGACCTGTGTGACAAATTACTGCCTCAGTGCTTTTCCTTATGGGCACTGCCACAATTGTGCTGCCACAAATCCAGCCAGCAACATTTTAGAGTTCTGCCAGAAGCAGACCTGAGAATGAACTAGGACACACAGTTTACTTTTTAGCAGTTTAGTCCCCAAAGAGTGAAAGTGCCCATATTCCTCTCCAATATCATCATACTATCTGATGCACAACAGTTTGGTGCTCTACTTCATCAGGTGCTTTTCCCTGTGCTGTGAATCAATCCTGTCTTTTTTGAAGCCACTTTGAATCTTTCCTCAGATTCCTGTAAGAGCTGATCAAAACTTCCATAATGTGGAGAAGTCCAATGATGATGGAGTCCTAAGACCCTACACTAGGAGTTTTAACGTTTCTAACATGCCTGTGGTTCAGATGCAGCTAGAGGTAGGCACATCCAAAGAGCCACTCATTAAAATTAAACCAAGCTTAAAATAGACTGGCTGTACAGCTTCGATGTGAATATTTGTTTCTCTGTTTTCTCTTAAGTCCTGCAATCTGATTCCTCCATCCAAGTATATAGGATGCTGATCTCACTGACCAACCTAAGGCAGTACCAACTTCAAAAATAGACTTTCCATCTTCTCTGGAAGATGTCAAAACATCCAAGTTTGCTTCATAATTAAAAATACAAAAAATGTCAAAAGAAAATACTGAAATTGTTTTTCAAAGTGCTTTGTACCAACTTAGATTGTATGAAACATCTAAAAATATAATTGGAATGAGATGCTTTTGGCTTGTCAAATTTAAAAAAGGTTCAAAAACTTTCCTTGGAATTTTAAACAGAATGTGTCTGTGTATGTGAAATACTTCTGTTTTACCTAACCAGCAATTTTTAACACCAAACCTGTTTACTTGAAAATTTTCAGCTGTTTTGCTTTATTACTTTTTTTCCTGTCCTCTGAACAGCTGACTGTTTTCACAATTTTCAGTTAATAAGCAGGACATAATTAAACATAAACAAATTACCACTGCAGCATGACTTGATGGGAGAGGAGTTACCTCACTGGTACCACACAGCATATTCAGGGCTCTGAATTAGATAAGAATAGTGTGGTTTAGCTTCTCCACCCAGAGATTCAGTGATTGCGGTTTCTCCCAAAAAGACATGAACCGGAGCAAGAGTTCACACTAAAAACCACACTGACAAAACAGCATGTTCAAACTTAAAGGGAAGTTTTACATTTAACCAGCTATGCTTTTTGTCTTTGTAGTTCTGGCACATTTTACATAACAAATTATTCAGTCTTCTGATGCCCACAGAAGAAAACAGCCTTTTGACACCCATCTGCCCAAGAGACTGTGCTGAGAACAGAGATTCATTTCAAGCTGCATTCTTCACATTTCACGGTGAAACTGTGATACTATACCACACAAGGCCTATTTAAGGATTTAATAAAACTGCACAGGTCTGTTTTATGCTCTGTAATGTTTCTTCAGGTTTAAGTACTAAAATTTGAAATTATACATATTTTCAATACGTGTTTATCTGTCCACCTGATTAAATTTTAGGGGAACAATCATTAACGAGCATCTATGTTACAATAATTTCAATGATTGTGTGTAGGTCAATTTTGAGTGCTTTTTTTTTTTTTTCATACAGTTTTGTAAAAGCAACCTTTATAGCTATGCATATTGAAACAAGTTTCTAAAAGGAATTTTGCAGGACTATGTAGCTTTGAAAGCATAGAGAGCCTAGAGAGAAGAGTGTTCTCTGCCCAGTACCTAGTGGACATTTCCTGTATCAGAGCAGGGCGCAACACTCTGAACATGGTGCTGCAATAATGCAATGCTAGAGTTAATGTGACAAGCTGCAGACATCACCAAAGCAAAATACTTTAATACAAAACTCATTTCCGTCTCCCCTTCTGCTGCTTATCCTACAAGACAGTTCTCTGCCCAAATTGGGTCTTCACCTGGTATGGGCTTAATCTGAGTAACAGGGAAAGAAAAGCACCGGAACAAGATATAAGGGATCTTTGGAAGTTGCAGCTCACCTCTATGATTCCTTGCGTTTTCCATCCTTGAATAGCTCTGAACAACCATGCTGTGAGCAGCCTTTGTCCTTTACAGATGGGACTGGTCTGGCCTCAGAAGCAACCCACTTTGTGAATAGCTCTGCTACGTGAGTCCTGATTTCAACCTGTCCTTTACAGCAGACAGCAAACAAAGGAAGAAGAAAAAAGGCAAAAAAGAAACCCAACTATCTAATATTGTCTCAGTTTAAAAAATACGAGTGACTGCAAGAGTCAGGTACTTTTACAGCCAACCACATTCCTAGTATCCCTATGCACAGTCTGTGTAATTCGTAGTATGTTTTATCCATCCTTCAGTAAATCCATCTGTACGTATGCTATAGTTACCACAGGGAAGTTAAAAATACATCTAGGTGTAGCAATACATAAGGCAGATCCTCACCAGTAAAACTAGGAAATGAGTAATCCCCCACTCTCCTGAACAATTCTTCACAATGACAACTCCCTCCTTCCCACACACCTACACTCTCACACGCCTGGAGAAGTCGGGGGCGGGGGAAAGCTGAGCTTTGCAATGTTGTCTGGAAGCTCATCGGATCCGGGCTACTTCCAAATAAAGGAGAGAGCAAGTTCAAAGCCTCTGCTGATCTCTGCTATGAACTTGCATTATGCTCAGAGATGCCTGCACTTGCTGCTGAGACATGAGTCTGTGGAGCTAGAGAAGAAGGTGTACGAACAGGAAATAAAAACTTCAGGAAATAAAAACAAGATGGGAGGGAACCCCCAAACCTACTCAGGTGACCTGCAGTACTGGAATACTAACTTGAACTGACAGGAGACAGTGGCAACCAAACCCAAGCGAACTGCAGTGGCTCCAAGCACTGGCAGAAGATGCTGAGGGGGAGCAAAGACTGAAGCAAGGAGATGCACAGAGGGGAGGTAATCCTGGCACTGCTGTTGACATCATCATGCCTTGTGGATCTGAAAGGTTCCAAGCGGAAGCTGCTTTGCAGCATTGGCTTCCCCCCCACCTCCCTAAATGCATGCACTTTTTAAGTCTCTGGTATTCAGATCCTAGATATTGTACTGGGAAACTGAGAAACAGCCTTCCAGAAGAAGATTAAGATATTTCAGCAACTATGAGGAAAATACAGTTGAGGATAAGCTGTATAGTTTGCCACATCATTTCCCTTCTACAAAGTGTTAGAGGATTCTGAATTGAGACAAAGATTGCCCAGTTTCTGCCACCAGCCTGGGCCTGGATTCTTTGCAGCATCCATCGAATCTAGAGAATCAGTTCACTGACTAGAAATGGATCTACAAACACAGACCTCGCATTTGCTGTGACAAGTACAGTGACAACAGTTGAGGCAGATCCCCTCTGAAAGCTTTATCTGGTCCTTGAGTATCATTACAGCAGGGAAGAGGAATGAAGAAAAAACAGGTACTTGCATGCTTGAGATCCAAAACAATTTTAAGCAGAAATAGGTTCCTACTGCCCTCTGCTGTAACATGCTTATAGTACTCCTGAGAAGGAAGCACCAAGCTCGACAGCCTGACATGCACACTGGGCGTTACATTCAGACTGTATTAAAACTGCGGTGAGTGGAACAAGACAGCTAGAAACCATAGGCTTTGGTTTCTTTTCGCTGCTTTTAATTCCTTAAGTGGATACGCACTTCCCATACACACACAGAAAATGGACAACAGGCTGATCAGTTCTTGGTATATTTTTACGAGGCTCTGTATCCTGGATTATTACATAAACATACTTTGCAGTTCCAATGGATAGCCTTGACGATACAATTTTTGGGCATTTTCTTCTACTTTAGGACTTCCCAGATGTTGACCAAGACTGTACAAAATTACTGGTAAGTCTCCCTAACAAAATGCCCCAGTGAGGCTGCCTAGAGCCTCTTTTGCACTGCACAATCACTGCAGCACCAGGAACACACCAAATTTTCCTAGCAGCAAAAGGGTTTGCTTTGACTGTACAACCCAAGTGGCTTATATACATTTAAAAAGGAAAAAACAAATATAGTCTAATTCATCATCTCCTTATAAGACATCAATATCACTTAGGTAACAGATAACAAAGAATGCTGGTCACGATGCAATGCTGATGTCCCTTTGCAAGTTGATCCATATCAACTTTGCAAGTTAAACTGCTTTCAGTTCTTTTTCCAGTAGTTATTGATGTTCTTTTAAAGCTTTGTAACTTATACTTTTGCAGTGCTACAGGCTTATACTGCAAAACTTGAACATTTTGTTTCATTCATTTTCTTCTGTGTTCTTTCCCTTTACTACTCAAACAGCAACAAGACTAAATTTACTGAAGCTGGCTAAGATATATTGTGTTTCTTCTCTTGACTCTACTGTTGATGCAAACAAAATCACTTACGATAGAAAACAAGGTATTTTTCAGGGGCAGTAAACAAGATGCATCTATTTAGTTTGATACCACAGCCCTCCCCCTCCCAAAATAAAACAGACATCACAATGATGGGAGGGAACAGTACCACAGTGTGACAATTTTAGCTTGGCAACATGCATGTGTGAAAGGCTGCATATGTAACATATTGTCACACATACAGAGGCTACACATAAATATAAACAGAGGCTGAGGTTCTCAATGCCACTTGGGTATACACATACTTCCCATTAGAAGGGAGAGGAACTGGACATTCAAATCACTCCAAAGGACTTGAAAGCCTCTTCTGTGAACAGTTTGTGATGCCAGCATTTACTCTTGCTTGTAATTTCATTCTTAAAGTCTTTTCAATACCTCTGCATGCAGCTATATTTAAGTGAGAGTAAAATTCTATGTCAAGGCTTCAGCACGTGGACACTGAATGGGCAAGGTACTGACCCAGAGATAAATCCACACCTGCACATATCTCACACAATGCTAACAAGATTCCTTGCCTTTCTACCACCCTCTCTAAACTTTGGATCAAGTTTCCTGCATGAGCTGCTATCCCTTCAAAGAAAGGAGAACATAATTACAGCTCTCAAATGGCCCGAGGCATTCAATTTCTTTTTTTTTTTTTTTTTTTTTTTTTTTTAAGGTCTGCAGTCAACTTATGTAACTCACAGAAAGGACAAACAGCAACTTAATGAGCCATTTTAGTTATGGGAAATCCTGGGGAAAAAAACTGCGGAACAGAACCTGCAGGCAACTGCTAGTGAGATGTGTGATTCTGTGAGATTTTCAGTATAATACCAAATTACTGGAGTAAATATGTTCAAGAAATGTTAGAAATCTTTTTTAAGACCTGCTTCTGATCTTAAACTGTGTCTGTAGTATACAGACATGGAGATGAATCCCTGCTACTTACCCCAGTGTTAACTCTTTAGATTTCGGTTGGGTTTAGGTTCTTGCAGAGTGATGTTTTTCGCCTTCTTAGCAAACAATCCCACTTCAACAATTTTTCTGGATGACATTAAAAATGCATTTTGCCCACATTAAAAAAAAAAATCCTGCAAATAAGAACAGTCTTTAAAAAATTAAGAAAGTTTCTTTGGAGTCTGGGATGTGGTTTTAGGGAAAGTGTGCCCCAGCATGGGTGATTCCCCATCTCTTTGTGGAGGATTTGTCACCTTGGCCCCCAGGAACTGCGTTTGGTGCCTGGATGTGCTGGCCACAGCTGCTTGGGCCCTGACATACTGTGGGACCGTCTCTGCCATCTTCTTCCTTCCAACCACAACTTGTAAAAATGTGGGAAATTATGTCAAAAGTTAGCATTAGGAAGGATTAAAAGATTGATCAGTCAGACAGATAATGTCAGAAATGCTTAGGGACCACCCTCCTTCATGTAAACTTACTTGGGGCACCGCGAAACATCTTGTCTTCAAATGCAGCGTGAGATACACGATGCCAGCCCATGTCTGTTTGAAGGCTGGTTGTCTTTGATACAATGGTGTTAAGTCTGTTTGGACCTCAGAGACCCCCAGCCGCTTTGGGAATAGTAGCTAAAGCTCACAAGTATATGTGATTCCAGGGGCTCTCTGCTAACCATGCCCTATGCTTCACCGGGAGCCAGGGCTGTGTGTGTGTGCCAGCCACTGCAAGAAGCTCATGTGAGAGCTGCAGTATCTTAGTCCTTTCTGAAAGTGTTCAAGGCCAGATTGGATGGGGCTTTGAACAACCTGGACTAGTGGAAGGTGTCCCTGCCCATGGCAAGAGGGTTGGAACTAGATCATCTTTAAGGTTCCTTCCAACCCAAACCATTCTGTGATTCTGAGAATATGTGGGAAAGGACTGGGGAGACTTGTCTATAACACAGACATCATAAGCTTTGGTGAGCATCTGGTTCCTATTTGGTGTTGATTCTCAGCTAAGGGTACGCCAGATGGAAGAGCCTACTATTCCTCTAGCACAATATATACATGAAATTAAAACTAATGGCAAAGCTTGGGGGATAAAATAGTAGGTCAAAAGCCACATTCTGCTTTGAAATGCAACCATATAATTTTGCTGAGGTCAAAGAACACTGGAAAAAAGATTGTTATTTTCTTTTAATAAGAAGAGATGTGTGGAATGTGTGACAAAACACTGCTTTGGTAACCCTAAGGGACCAGGAAACTTCTCAAGAAAGGATCAGACCTGTAGAGGCTCTAGCTACTGACTGGAGAAAGCATGCATGAACAGGATAAAGATGTGAAACAGTTAAGGAAAGATTAGAGCTGGCATTAATGTACTTTGCTCCTGTTTATGATCCTGATCTGGATAAGTGATTGAACACTTCCATAAAGTTCAGTACACAAATAGTCCTAATGACTGAAAGGGAACTAGCTCTACGTTTAATTAAAAATGCACTTAGGTTCTCCACAGAATCAGTGTTTAAAAGGATTAAGGAATGCTAATCCATATAAAAGCTTCCTTCTAGGTTATGTACTTGAAGAATGTGATTGAATAAATTGATGTAAAGGCTAATTTCTATACTGTTCTACACTAATTTTTCAATAGTGCAAAACTACAAAAAGATAAAGCAAAACCAACTGAACCCTAACACGAGCAAGATCTATTTGCTTTAAAAGCTGTACTCACGTCACAGGATGGTAGTACCATGTGAAATGGCAGATGTTTCTGGTTTCACTTTCATCTCCAGTTAATTCTCACTTTTGCACAAATCCTTCTCTTTTGTAACATCTATTTTACACACTAGAGAAGAATACATATACAGCAAATCTTAAATTATATACCATTTCAAATCATAAATTATATTCTATTCCTCTTGGCATACAAATTATTTCATAGAGGTTGATTACCCAAGTGGAAAGAAAGGCCTGTCCTCTTGGTCCCACATCCTAATCTGATTAAACAAATCTATCTCAACAACTGATAGGTACTACTGCCTGCAGACTCTGCAAAGCCAAAGTCCGTATGTGGAAAAGGCTACAATACTTCTTCACCAACAGTTACAAAGTTCCAAAACCTGTGATTAGTGAAAGGCAGAGGAAGAACATCTGCTCTCTACTGGAAATATCATAAGCAGAGAGGAAGCAATATCACCTTATTTCATCTTTAGCATAATAAAGTGTCTTCCTGGGACAGGTCAGCAACTTGAAGGCAGTCAGGTTTATCATGAGGTTTCTTCCTCTTGCTTAGAGAACAATCTCTCAAGGGAGTAGCCAGTTGACTGCTTGATTGAGAATTCAGTTTCTTAAGACTGTGTTGAGGTGGAGCTCCTATGGCATAATCTTCCCCTTCCTCATACACCTTATACAGGTTCCAGCATCTAACAGTCCCTGGGAATGGGAGCAGCTTATCTCAAACACTTCCAAACCACTTTCCTGAGAGGTAAAGATGCAGAGACTGCTCTTCCCATACCAGCAGAGGGTTACAGAACATCACATACACAATTTCCAAGTGCAGTTCCTACTTGCACTAGCTCAGCTCTATTGCAAGTCACCTGTCCAAAGCCCTTTTCCCTTCAAAGAAGACCTTTTCCTCTCACGAGGCAGCTGTCTCTTTCCTACTAACAGTCTTGAGATAAACCTAACTGAAACTTCAGGTTTCTCAGGTTTCCAGGTCACCCTTTTTTCCAAAGATTAGGCTTTGGAGCAACTTTCCTGGAATTCAAATTTTACAGTCATTAGATACTAAACAAGCTAACTAGAGAGGAGAAATTGGAAAGAGCTTCAGTGAGGTTGCAACTTATTGACAATTTATGACTAAAGAGGTTGCATAGGTCACATTATGCAGCTTCCTTCTGGATGCATTTATTAGTCTTGCAGGACTCACAGACATGTCTGTAGGGGTAAACAAGAGAGGGCCTGAGACTGGGGCCAAGCACTGTCATACAGCTGCTGCATTATTTAATTTTTAGCACAAATTTTGACACACCCCTGTCAAAATGCCATTTACAGACAACATCTGCATGAACCATTTCCACACTGCAGAAGAAAGATCTGGCAACACACAAGAACTTCTATTATAAGAGAGAGGGCACAAGATACCTGGACTTGCTACATCTCACTACAGGCATTCTTTTGTAAATACTTAAAAAAAGATCTAAGACAACAGAAACAGACTGAGGCAAGTGCTTGATCTGAAGAGACTTATTATGTACACATATGTATTACAGGAACCAGCTAGTAAATTTAGTTTATTTCATGGTTATGCAGAATCATAGAATCATTTAGAATGGAAAAGACCTCAAAGACCACCAAATCCAATCCCTAAAAAGTGTTGGCTTTTCTCTTGAGTATGCTGTCTCACCAGAATCAGTGGGAGGGGAATATATGCAAGTGGACACTGAAGGTCTTGCATAACCTGGTTTGCATCACTGGAAACACAGACAGAAAAGTGAACATAGCAAGAGGTCGCTGCAGCCTTGGGATGTGCAACAGTGCCTGTGGGGAGGCAGCTCAGAAAGGAAGATGCTATTACCAGGGCAACAACAGAGTGCGAACATTCTGGACATCATCTCCTGGGCTCCCACAGAGTTGGGATTTGGTCTGGCTGAGCCAGAAGGAGGACAGGAGGCACTACCACCATGTGCCCTCCCACAGGGTGGAACTCTTCCTCTGGGACACGGGGCTCAGCTGGCATAGGCAGTACAACACACAGCAGCTGAAGTGAGCCAGACCCTGTTTCTGTTTAACAGAAATTCCAGCTGCTTTCAGAAATCCCAATGATAAAGTATGAGCCAAAAGAAAGGAATCCAGATCCTTTCTTTTAGTTTAGTTTCAAATTAGCAACTGTAGTGCTTTACATTGTTGCTTTTTTGCCATTATCCATGAGAAAAAACAGTTGTTTGTCATGCTTCATTTAACACATGACCTGACAGGTTTTTTGTTTGGATCCAAGAAAAGACAATTTGCAGATATTAATCATCAGACAAGCTTCAAATGAGACTTTTATGCTCAATAAAAGGCTGATTCCATGCAGTAGTAGATAAACCTTGAGCCTAAATATATGGCTTTTGTACAATGTGAGATGAAACCTTTGCCCTCCTGTTTTTTTTGGATATTACTTGCTAATGATCCATGCAGGATTCTGGCCAGAAAAGCTGACTCACTAGGGCTGGCCTGCCTCAAAATAAAACTATCACAGTAATGAAAGCTTCACACTGGGAAGGGCTGACATTGAAAACGAGCATTTTTCAGTGCCCAGGGCACCTTGTGCAGCATTCATTTCTCTTTAGCTATTTTTCCAAGGCTTTCCCTGTCCTTTCAATAATACATTTGCTGTGTGGCAAGGATCAAGAAGAGTTAACAAGTTATATTTACTGTCATTCCTATTCATGGAAGTAAGACTGATTCCTCATAACTGCAAGACTGCTGTGCCTGGGGCTTCTGAAATGAGTTGGACATGTATGTTCCATCTGCTTAAAAAGTAATTACAGGGATCAGCATAAGCTCCTTGCTTTTTATGGAACAACATTTGCTCTTATTAGTGAAATAGCATTTCAAAAAAAGCCATAAACAACAGAAATATACTGGTTGTGGATACAGCTATATTTTGTAACTATGTGAGTTTTAAGAATTTGAAACCAATGAACATTTAACATGGCTGGCAAAATACAAGCTTTTCCTATAAAATAACTGCTGTAACAATGGTTTGAGATAAAGCAGCATGTGATACAGGGAAATCTTCTTTTAATGCAAGACAATCACTTGCTTAAAAAAGATATTAATACACTAATGCTTTGTCAGCAAACAGTTAAATCTCTCTACCTATCATACATGGGATATTGACACAGGGGACATTCAGGAACATGCTCATATGCGCGTATGGCCGTGAGACAACAACAGATGGTACATGACTGCAGTTAATGTTCCAATCTGTGACAGTTTGGAGCTCTTAAAAAAGACAGTCTCATATTACCTTGTGTCATAAACAGAGCGTGAACTGTTACAATAGAAGCATGAGGGGTTAACATCCTAAAAAGTTCAACTCTTAGGAAGTCAAGGAGGTTTAGAAATAGTCTAGGCTCAGGACAGACAGACTGAACTTGAGGTGTTTAGGCTTGTGGCTCAATCCTCCAGTTTCCCTGAAGCATCTCTCTAGTCCTTAAGAACATCAAGCCAGGAGGAAGAAAACTGTTTGATATATGGATGTCCTGTCACTGAAAACAGCCTTTTTTCCATTTTTTTTTTCCCCCCCTGTTTCTAGACATTCTTATACGAGTGACTATTGCTAAAGGACAGTGAATTCTTGGAAAGTACTAACTGGTAGTATAAGAGGTCATCATTTTGCCAGATCAAGTCTTTCCCTGTGGAAAATTATCAATGAGGCATGATATAAATTCTATCACAATCTTTGCTAGCGATTACAGAATTCAACTGGAGAATTTTTTAGGCAGCAATAGAAACATCTAAATGCTATTTTCCTAAATAACTGCAGTTCCAATTCAAGAGAGTAAAGGCGTATCTCTAACTTTGTATGAAAGGCCACTTTGTCTACTCTTTTGGCCAGCAGCATCACACATTTCAAAGATGTATTTGTTCTTAGAGTTGCTCACACTGAGCTGTACTGTTTATAAAACAGTATTACCAATCATAACCACCTCCAGCTGAAGAGTCATAAAATAGGTAGCTTGGATACCAGGAAAACACTTGCTAAAGCAGCACAGAACATGTGCCCTTGTGGACTGTTCAAGCACAGAGGGTAACAGTGAAAGGGGTGATATCAGACTGGTGACCTGTCTCTAAGTGGGGTTCCACAGAGGTCCATCTTAGGCCCTGTGCTCTTCAATACCTTCATAAATGACATGGATGCATTAATGGAAGGGACACTAAGGAAGTTTACAGATGACACAAAACTGGGAAGAGTTGTTGACTCCCTTGAAACTTCAACAAATCAGAGGACAGGGCAATCACTAACCATATGAAGTTCAACAGGGTAGAAAGTGCCAGATTCTGTACCTGGGATGGGGCAACCCTGGATGTTCATACAGACTGGAGAATGAGATGCTGGAAAGCAGTGCCAGGAAAGGGACCTGAAGGTCCTGGTCGATGGCAAGTTGAATCTGAGTCAGCAGTGCCCTGGCAGCCAGGAGGACCAACCATGTCCAGGGGGGGCATCAGGCAAAGCATCGCCAGTCGGTCGAGGGAGGGGATTGTCCCACTCTGCTCTGCACTGGGGCAGCCTCACCTTGAATGTTGTGTGCAGTTTTGGGCACCACAATGTAAGGAAGATATTAAGCTGTTACAGAGCATCCCAGGGAGGGCAAAGATGGTGAGGGGCCTTGAGGGGAAGCCGTATGGGGAGTGGTTGAGGGCACTTCGTCTGTTCAGCTTGGCAAGGAGTAGACTGAGGGAGTAGACTGAGACCTCACTGAAGTTACACCTTCCTCGTGAGGGGCAGGCACTGATCTCTTCTGTGTTGACCAGTGACAGGACCTGAGGGAATGGCTTGAAGTTGTGTCAGGGGAGGTTTAGGTTGGATGTAAGAAAAAGGTTTTTCACCCAGAGAGTGGTTGGGCACTGGAACAGACTGCCCAGAGAAGTGGTCACAGCACCAAGCCTGACAGAGTTCAAGAAGTGTTTGGATGATACTCTCAGGCACATGGTAGGAGTCTTGAGGATGGTTCTGTGCAGGGCCTGGAGTTAAATTCGATGATCCTTGTGGGTCCCTTCCAACTCAGCATATTCTGTGATATAAACACCTCAGCAGAGTACATACACTACCTTTACTTTTTTGCTACTACAGTTAAACTGCTTGTTTTAACTGTTTTTAATGAGCTTGGGTGTCCAGGGGGATTCAGGGGTGACAAACTCTCAAGCTGGCCACTCTAATTTTCTACTCTAGCCAAAGAAGTCAGTAGATGACCCTGAGATTAGCTCAGTTGGTTAGAGACTGGTGTAAATAACACCAAGGTTTGTGGGTTCAATCCCCATATGGGTCATTCACTTAACAGCTGGACTCAATGATCCTTGTGGGTCTCTTCCAACTCAGAATATTCTGTGATTATGTGATCTTACAATCTTCTGTGATAACTGAAAAAGTATATATACACACACAATCACCTACCTATAAGAAAGGATATCAGCAGAAGCTACAAACTAACATGGACCAGAGGTAACAGAAATAGAGACAGATTTTCAGACAGGAGGAAGTGGATACATAAAAATAAAGACCACCATAAGTGGTTAAGAAACAATACAAGTACCTTATTTCCCAGCAGGCCTACAATGCTTAGTACTCCCAGAAAGGAAATACTAAAGCTGGTTGCAGTCATAGGTGGACAATTTTCTTGGAAAATAAAAAAGGCATTCTTACTGCAACAAGAGGTAAACACCAGTTGCAGCACACCACTTCTGTTTTTCTTACAGGAAAACGTATAAAACCAGTTGACTTTCAAATATAATTTCAGAGAAGAATTTTGAGTGGTTTCCAGTAAAAGCTAGCACTAGGCTCAGATGGCTATTTCAAAGCAGCATATGTATCACTCCAATGGTCTCCCCTTCTTTCACTTGCTCTTGTTTCTCTTGTAAATTGTACCCAGCAGTGTGCACCATCTCCTACATGGACACGTACAATAACTTGATATCACAGGCTCATGTCATGTAAATGTAAGTATACATGTTGATCTTCTGAGAAATGGGGACTATGCAAAACTGGGTTTCACAGAATTACAGACGCTTGAAGTTTGTGGACAGAAACAATGAGAAGTATCTCATGAAGTTGCAGAAGTCCAACTCCTACATCGCTGACAGCACGATGACATGGAAACTTCCACAGGAACAAACATATGGTTCCAATAGGAAGAATGCAGACAGATGCTTTCTTTCCCCATCTTTGTAGAAACCATCTATCCAAGCCACATGCAGGATCGTTGCAGTGCCAAACAATCAGCCTGGCATCCTCTAAGATGTGCTAGTAATAAAGCTGAGCAAGGATCGTGATTTTCTTTCCTTTTGTCTCACACTGCTTCTTCCTCTATTGAACTGATTCTAAGAATTGCAGGAATCGGTTCCAAGTACAAACTAGCAGCCATCAGCACAGAAGATGAGCAGACAACAATCTAAGGCAATTAGAACACTGCACATTAACACTGCAGCAGGTCAGTGCTACTGTCAATATGACAACACTTGTGAAGGAGGAACTGCAGTGTTTGCTTCAGCTACTGCTTAGAACTGCTATTTGTGGGACAGCAAAAAGACAAGAACACAGCAGTGTCTAATATGGGTGGAGAAGATTTTTCTTACTGCCTTCTTTGAATAGGTAAAAATGAAGAAAGAAATAAAAAGAAGTTAGGATAAAACAAAGACTGAGGAAGAACCAAAGTTTTGGTTTCGTTCCAAGTAAAAAGCCACAACCCTTTATTAGGAAATGGTGGCTAGCATTGCCAGTACTGTACAGAGGACACTATTGCTGTCTTTAAGCAGAAATCTAATCCTGACTGCAGGCCAGAGTCAAGAACTCTCACATCTTCACTCTAATCCTCGGTATCACTCTACTGTCAAAAAATCCTTTGATATTTCTGGTTTCCACCATCATACTTATCTACCTTAAAGGTTGTGAGGCAGATCTATTGCTCAGATGCTTGTGGATTATAAACTACTTCAACATGAAAGGGGGATAGGAATGAATTATGTTTGCAGCAGAGAGCAAACATTCCTTGTTCATAAAGTATTAACATGATAAACTTCAGCCACCCACGTCTTCTTCAGTTTGAAGACTAGGACACCAAAACCAGCGACTGAAGAGATCACCGTAACAAACCCACATGCACAAATTTGTAACCACACAAATACAGTTTGAGTAATTGTGTACAAAAGTTATATCCAAACACCCTGAAAAATAGCTGACCATAAGCACCAGCAAACAATTAGTTACTGGTAAGTTCCATAAAAATGCTGCACCTTACCTGTCAAAACCAACTTGTACAGACGTGGGTGACTAAGCAAGACCTGGTTTCCCTTTAAGTGAGGTTCAAATGCTTATTTGCAGTGCACTAATGCCACCGCCTGGCCATTTTAATAACTCCAACTCCTGCATCTACTACTGATTTTTTTTTTTAAGCAGTTCATCTGAGTGCAAAAATACTTAAATCTGCTCTATTATCACCTAAAAAAAGAATATGCGGCACTGCATGGGATCAAATTGATGCCTGACAAGTATGTTACAGACATGCTCTTGCATGATTACCAGAGATGCCCAATGAGGCATATTCAATCCCATATCCACATGCTGGCCACAAGCTTCAGAGCTTCTTCATTTCCTCAGTTTGACACTGCAGAGCCCTGAGGGCATAAGTTATTTGTTGTTCTCAAATACCACATACTACCAGAAGAGCTGTACATGCTGTACTCATCCCATGCAGAAGGCTGAAGGCATCCAGTTATTCTGAGCCTAGTCTTTGCTGAAGCATCCTTTCTGGTGTTATCATGTCCTTCCAGCTTTAGACATGGCTAAGCCCACACTCTAGAAAACCACAAGTCAGCAAGTCAGGTAATTTGAGGTGGAAATCTGAGTGGTCAGAAGGGATAGGGAAAGTACAGATAGGAATGAGTGGGTCAATACAAACTTCTCTTAGGGGGGTTCAACATGGGGACTAACAGCCCAAACTTAACAGTGTAGCTTAATGTAAGGGGCTAGTATCACATTCCGAGTTTTGAGGAAGGCTGAAGGACCAATAAGCATTCTGTATAGAATGCACTTCCATACATTACCTCATGCTCACCTACACAAGTGAAGAGAGTATCTGATGATCAGAAGTGTATAAAAGCTTCTTGAATGATCAGGCTGACCTTCACTTTCCTTTCTTTCTGTAGCTGGCCCATGACTTGCTATCAAAGAGCTGGATGTCCAAACTCTGGAGGAAAATCAAATGTTTCCTGAAGATACTGGTCTTCCTACCACCTTTCCAGAGTCTCCTGCTCCTGAACTTTAATTAAAGTCTAGCATACAGGCTGCCCAAGATCTGTTGCCAAGCCTGCTACAAGTTCTAGGTAGATGGGACCATGGCTATCTACAACTTCTTCCTTCTCTATTCCCTTCTCACTTTTGCCTTAGACTGCAGCTGTGAACAGCACACCTTCCAGCATGGCCTCCCCTTTGTAACTAACCACCCGAAATTCTTATGACATCAGCTTGTCTACCTCCCACTGGACTCCTATATATCTGGAGCAAAATCATGCTAGCAAGCAGGACAACACATCCTTTTTCCCCTGCCACCCCAGGGGCACTTGAACAAAACCAACCCATGACTGCAGGCTGCCTACTGAAGTAGCAGCTCTGTACCTGACATCCAAGCCTCTGATCCTGAAGTTACCACAGAGCAGTACAAGGCATCTCCTCTAGAACAAACTTTATGCTGTTGCTCCCAGAGCCTGCCTAAGGAAGGGCAGCCATGAAGCTCTTCAGGAATGTGGAAGAGAAAAAACATTACTACAGGGTTAGCCTTGCATGGTAAGTAAACTGACACCTCAACCACTCTTTGTCACTGCTACTGCTCACAAGGTTGTATGTAGTGTCATCACCTCATAGCCCTTCATAGAGGGGAAAATGGTGTATTGTCTCTTGAAGGTGAGGAAGGTTACACAAACACCTTATCCTTGTGTGCAGTTGGTGTAGTTCATTGAACAGACATGGCAGGAAATCAGCACTTTGAGACAAAATTGCTTCATGGCAGGTTTCTCCTACAGCTCTCAGCCATATCTGAGCTTTAGGCTTTTAAAGGCCTAAACAGTCCTCCTGTTCAGATTAGCAACTCACTGCCTCCCCACACACTCAGGCCCATGTACTAGTTCCACCTGAAGCCTCACATGCCTGTCCCCCTTGTTGTTTTAACAAGGTGTTTAGGAAAACAGTAAGTTTGCCTGGGTTGAATATCAGTTGCTACAAGCACAAGAGGCTGAATCCTTCCAAAGAGATCTCTTCAGTATTTTTGTGGTAGACACATGCTATGACACTCCAAAAATGTTTTTGATTTGGGTTTTTTGTGTCTTCCCCCCCCCCCCCCCCCCCCCCCAGTCTTCAAGACGACTTTTTCAACCTTTCTGAACTGTACACGCCCCCAGTTGCTACTCTTCTGGTAGCTGGTGACTATTGAGTGGCATAGCCTCTGCCTACTGCCGAGAAATTATCCAGCCACCAAAAATTTCAGTCCTCACAAGAGACTAAAAAATGAGTACTTCCTTGCAGCCTAAGGTGCCATCATACTGGAGCACCTGGGAAGCCAAAGAGACTTTGCCATCACTGGTCAGAAAGAAAGTCACCAAAGTCAAAAGAAAGACAATAAAGAAAAAAATCAGAGCAACAGAAAGTATGATGGAAAGAATGGAAAGGCTACTGAGGAAAATGTTGGGCAGAGTATGACTCTTGACAGTGTCAGAAGTGCAGGTATCTATTTGACTTTACTCAGCACCGTGACACTTCCATGTCACATAAGCTTTTCACCCTTTGATTCCATTCTATCAGTCGATGGACCCAAGTGTCACCCATCCTTGCTGAGGGATTTCACAGCCATATGGCCCACTCAGTAGTTTGGATCCCTGACACCATGGGCATACCCTAGGAACAAAGTTCCGCTGCACAAAACTGAACTGAAAATTCTAATTTGCATATAACAGCACAAGATCTGCAATCAACACCAGTACATGGGACAATCAGAAAGAATCACTTCAACAACACATAACTGCTCTGAACTAACACACTAGTGTAGATAAAGCTTTTCAAGAGGAACTCATTGTAGACAACTAGTGAAATGTGGCTAAACAATGATTCCCTCAAATCTGGTCTAAACTGTACAAATCTCTTCAACAATATCTGTCTGTAATACCAAGCCCATAAGTAGAACAGAGAAGAACTGTTTAATTAGAAACAAAAATCATGCAATATTTGGTTAGATACTAAAATTTAATACCAGCCCTATTCTGATAGCATCTCCCTATCTCAGCCAAAACCATTTTTTCCTTTTTTATGTAGTTTTGATTTGTACCAGACCTAAACATTTTTATACTTTTTCTTACATATTTTCCACCAGTCCTCATCCAATTACTGGAAATTAATACAAATAATCCCACCTTACTTGGTTAAACTTGGAAACAGAAGATTCCCATCTACGGAAGAAACCCAGAAAACTTCACCTAAGACAAAGCTCAACTTTTCTACACTTTTCATGGCAGCTCTAACTTCCACTCCCCCCCACCCCAGCCCTTCAGAATCCTTAGGTAAGTTCAGAGACTTCACAAAGTTTGCAAAACTTAAAGGAAATAAATTTGTACATCTAACTGGGGTAAGCCTAGTTTCAAAGATCTGAGTTGTTATGAAGCCATGCACTGTGGATATATTTCAGTACTCACCAAGGAATGAGGTTTCCATGTGAGACAAGTGCAGGATAAACACACAATAAAGTGTCAATTCTACAGCTGCAGGAATAGCTTTCCATTCACTGCCCTTCGACCACTAGATGGCAACTGCATGCCAGACTAATTTGAACATGAAAAAAATTATGTCAACTGGATTGCATCTTTGCCAGTAACTGTGTTAAATCCTTGTACAGTATTAGTATAAACAAGTCACACCAAGGAAAAGAATACCTGTCTTCTTGCTCTGCGTGGTAAAGGCAAAGTGAGAGCCTCTAACCTAGTGTGTCAGCTCTTTGTTGTATCTTTAGGTAAAGAGCCTTCAGTAGGAAAGAAATAAGGTGTTTGTTCTCTCTTATTGCAACAGAAAAGGGCCTTACATCTTTTAGCTCATTTTCTTAACTCAGCCTTGTGGAAACTAGATGCCATTCAGGTGCAGTTAAGGCATCTATAAAAAAGTAGCTCTCCTAACATGTTCCTTCTCCCAGCATTCCACAGTAAGATATACATTGTGTCTTTGGGGAAGTTGCAACAAGCCACTGAAGACTAGAACCTGAAATATAAAATATTCTGGGGCAGCTAGTAGAAAATTACTAATTTATACTTGCCCAGAAATTTGTCAAGACAATGAGGAACTGCAGAAATGCTGCTTGGAAGTAGCCAGAAGGAACTGTGTGAAATACTTGTGACTATTTTCACATTACATTTGTTGGGACTTCAGAACAATGGAGAGAAAACCTACACTAGAATATATTTACTTGCTACACTTATCCTCTGCATTCACTGATGTTGTGTGCTCCTCTGCTTCATGTCATGAGCTGCACCAGTTTTGTTCTCAAGATAGCAGGTTTATTTCCTGGCTAAGCCTTTTCAGTAATTAATTGGATCCATCCACAGCATTCTCTCTTGCAACCTGAAGAATCAAACTTTTAAAACAACAGGAGCAGGCAAGGAGAAAAAAAGTAGTTTAATATTTTCCTCTCTGCAAATACAGTTTACTATTTTTGAAAACCAGTTCCCTGTAAGTAGACATACGATAATCCTGCCTACTTCCTCCATTTAACAGTAACTAGGGTGAAGTTAAAACACTCAAACTCAGTATCTGGGCATGTCTATTCTATTTAAAGAGGATTTTTCCAAGTGGTGCTCATTTACAGAGCTTTGCCTCGGAGTTTTTCTCATCTTTAACATAAAGCTTACCTGAAGATACAAAATAGCTTCTGCTGTTCTCTATTAGCAGCTGGATCTAGTTATTACCTGCTTTCTGATATGGTTGCTTCCACGACTGCCTGCAGCACACTAAAAGGAAGCTTGGGCTGCAGATTTTGATAACTAAGGCAGCAGAACCCAGGAAAGGGGCTGTGCAGGGCCACATGCAATACGTATTCCCTGTTTAAAGCTCCATTTGTTCTGACTGTTTCAGGCAGCAGTAAGTTTTTCTTGTAAAAGATTAAGAGCTATGTATTGGCAAGAGTTTGTGGCAAACAGTTATTCTGAATTGTTCTTAACTTCTCACTTCTTGAGACATACAGATGCAGAGATTAATATGAGTTGGAACAGGATATTGGGGAAGAAAATGAGATGCCCTTATTACAAATTAAAATTAATTTTAACATGGCACACTAAGATACATAACAAGTAACCAGTTTTGCTAGTTTCCCAACAGCTCAAGGGATCTGCAAGGAAGATGCTCAGGTACTATCAGCTCCAGAAATCCATGGAAGATGAGAATCTGGTAAGCCCAAAACAAGTATCCAATCCCGTGTTTTACCTACATAACTTATTTGCTGTCCCATCAGTGACTTACTGCCACATGGTGTTCCAACATTCAGTCCATCATGGCCTGAGGTTCCTTCAGCTTTCATCATCTGGTTCATGCAGTGAGAAGAATTCTTGGTTGTAAGCTCATGAGTTGCATGCAGCCACCTGGTTAGATACCGTCCCCAAAACTTTGATAAGCCTTTGGAACAAGGCAAGCAAATCAGCAGTACATGATCCAGGAGCAAAAAGTATACAGCTGCACTGAGAGTGAACTTGAAAGCTTCTATTGCTAATCAGTGGAAACAAACAGATGACAGAAAAGAAACATCCAGGGCTTTGCCTAAATATCCTAACTCTGGTATCGAGTTCCTTTTGATTGACAAGAATGGCTATGTGCATGAACTGCACTGCAACTCCAGTCTGTATTAAAACCCCCTCACTGTTCTTTAAAGAATATTAGCCCTCATGGACTCAGACATTTGACTGTGCTGTAGTCATCTCTGCTCCAGAATAAGGACATGTTCTCTTGTCCTTGCTTTTTTCACAGTTCATTTGAAGTCAAATGTTCATTTTTATCCTAATGTACATTAAGAAACAGATGTATGCCAATCATGGAATCAAGTTACAACTCAAGTTCAAAAGCAATACAACATAGACAGTACTGCTGTCTCTGCTCTTTATGAAGCTGTAATGTTACCTGTCAGGTTTGTATAAGGCATCTTCATCTCCAACAAACCTGACATCAAGGACATTCCCAGAAACACCAGCCATGGATACTACATTAACAGTCTGCCAGGAACAAGTTCAGCACCTGGTAGAAGACTAGGTTTTTACAGCTATTATCTACATAAGCCTCTACAATTGAAGGCCAAGCATGGAATATTTGTGTTTGTTATCTACATGTTCTGATAATTCCAGCTATCCATAACAGTTACTCTCAGGTCACCTTCAGTTTAACTATACTCAATAGAAATAGTGTCTTTTATCATTCTATTGCAACAAAGAAAAAATGAGTCTTCCAACCCCAAACTAACCACATAGAGCTCCAGCAATTAAATCTAACAATTTCCACAGTATGATGGCAATATCCTCTTGCACTTATCAAAAGATAAGCCACAGAGAGGAATGCTTCTTCATTTAAGACCACAGAGGTTACTGACAACAAAAGTGACTTCCTTCCACAGATCGGAAGAAATTCCATCTATTTCCCAGGCAAGTAAGTACCCAGCACCGACAGTACTAGGGTGTTACAAACTGTGTCACACCTACCTAGGTGTGACACATCTGCTAAGACACTCCTCTCTCAAAGAGCACAGTACAAATGCAGATTGCCTTCACAACAGGATCGTGAAGCTTGTTGGTGCCTGGCAGCAGCAGACTTGCACTCTAAACTCAGAAGCAAAAAGACCAACTCAGACTTCAGTGGCCACAAGTATATCTATGGGCCTAGATGTCCACTAGTGTAAGACCCCTTACAGTGTTTTCAGGGAGTCTATTTCTACAGCATCTTTTGGAAATACATCAGCTCAGTCCTAAACAGAAATAGTGTTCAAGGTATTAGAGCAGCACAACCACAATTGTATGAAACACTTTTTCCTCCTTTAAAGCATCAAACAATCATGAATATCCCCATGCATAAAAAACACTGAGCAAAACAAAGTACACCCCAAATAAAAAAAAAATGCTGTAAAACAAGAATCTCTGAGCAATCAACACAAAAGAGACCAAGGAAGCACTGGCTTGCAGCACACTTAAAATTAGTGTTTGGGAATCACAAAATGCTCAGCAGCCAGAAGGGAACAAGTGCCATGGTGTACTCTACGATGAAATCAGGAACAAGTATTACTGTCAGATAAAGGAGGGGGGTGGGGGGAGAGGAAAAAAAAAAAATGTATCTCAAATGGTATAATGTTTTATATGCCTATTAACAGCTCACTTGAGAATTCTCCTGTTAATTCCCAGCACACCACACTGTGCTACTTAACAGCATTTAAGATTTGTATAGACCAGATCCTTACGTGGAAAAAAATTCTTAGCAATTAGACCACTAGCAATTTCCATGGAAAAAAGTTGATTTTATCTGAGTAGAATTAGATTCAGGTTGTCTTTTTTTTTGATCAGGCATTGGAATGGCCTGCCCAGAGAGGTGGTGGATCCACCGTCCCTGGAGGTTTTTAAGATGAGGCTGGATGTGGCACTGAGTGCCATGATCTAGTAATCACAGTGGGGTTGGAACAAGGGTTGGACTTGATGATCTCAGAGGTCTCTTTCAATCCAGCTAATTTTATGATTCTATGATTTTCTACCTCTTCCAGAATGGACAATATCAAAAATAGAGATCTATATTAACGCTGCAAACCTAAGCTGAAGTGGCGAGTTCTGTTATGTATCTGACTTGCTTTTAGTATGGATTACCTATCATATCTGTAGGAGTAAGATTATTAAATCATGTATATTTTCTGCAATATAAGATGATGGAGGATGTTAGCAGATGTCTCATCTCTCCAGAAATCAAAACACCATTCAAAACCTTTTCAGGTGATCGTTGCTACATAAAAACACCAATTCTTCAGAATACCACCACCAGATCTGGCTTTCTAGTGCCATAAAATAAACTGAAAATTTCCTATTTCTTTAGGACACAGAAGAAGGCCCAAAGACTTTATTTTTCTTTTGACATAGCATCTGTAACACAAGCGAGCATGTTAGGTACTCACACAACATACAGTTTTACACCTGGACATTTCATGATACAGAAGACATTGTTCCAGAAACTGAAGAAAAAACGTGAAAGTGTTAATCCAGATGTTTGGTAACATAGAAGCTGGAGCTTGGTAAAACCCAGCATTTTCAAAACTTGTAGAATTAAACCTCAAGTAAGCAAGGACTTAGAGCAGGAAGTTACCATGTCAAGGCTTACAGATTACTTTTCATTAATTGCCTTGTCACAAACTAAAGTTACTCTCACACAGCTCTCATCACTGACTTTCAAGAACAAGTGTCTTCAAACAGTATCAAAAGAAATCTACTTCTACATTTTATTCTAAGCATTGAAACTGGTGTTTGCTCCAAGGTGGGGTAAAATAAACCATTGTTCAAAACCACAGATCAATCCAATATAAATCATTAACAGATAAATATTTTGTAAGTTTTCCTTTTTTAAAAAAACAACCAAGTCCACACTTTTTGAATAACAGTAAGGTTTGTTAAAATAACCAGTCAGACTTCATTCAAATGAATTAGACAACTTTTACTAAATGAAAAAACCTACATTTAAAATATGCATTTAAACCAAAATGGAATTAGAAAAGAAAATGAAATCCATTTTAAAGAACTTGCTCACTGTGTCAGAAATCAATATATCTTTTGCACTATATAATGTGCCAGTTCATAAAACGGAAGTTACCAGAATCCTCAATTTAACATTTTCAAAGACAATACTGAAGTCAAGAGTTTTACATCTACTGATGCATATTTAGAATGGTATAAATCTGCAGCCTTCCCCCAAAGAATCTTACAAATTTGACAATGTTCAGTAAAAGCTTTTGTAGTTATGTCCAATAAGTATTGCATCCTAAAGCATCAGAAATCTGTGCCTTCCATTTGTCCTACTATATAGTTTGTATCTTCTCTATATCTTGCCATTTGCCAATGTTAACTCTTTTAAGAAAGGAGAGAAGTGAAAAGAAATACTGCGTAACTCTTGATCACGTACAGAAATTATTGCTACTATAGTACACTACAAAGCAGAAGTCTATACAATAGTATATGAAATTTGATCATGAAAATCCAAATTAAATAATCTTTAGTGACATAAGCCTTACTATGAAGTTGGACATTCCTGTAGCATTTTCAGTTCACCACTGATCTAGCCTATTTTACAGTGGTGAACATCCATTTAAACACATCCTCTTTATGAAAAAGAATGTCAGCTTTTAAAGGCTTAGCAAATAAGGATCTTCATGTCCTGTGGAACTATGTAAGACGAATTTCGATGCAGGTAGGGAATTACCTGGAAGCTAAGCATGCCAAAGGTGTTTCATGCTAATAAAACTAAAGCCAAGGTACCACTTAATCAAGTTACCAACTAATAGGCAATACCATTTTTGTCCTATCTAAGTTAAATGAAGTGCCGTCGCACAGTGTAACGTCAATAATTTAAAATAGTGTAGTGCACAAATTCATTGTGTGGCAGTTTAAGTTAAAATTTCAGGACAGGTTTCTGTGTCTCAATGTATGTTGGCTGTCAAGCTGTCCAGTCTGGGCATTTGGGATTTAGTTTGTCCTTTAATCACTACTGTACTATAAACTTTGCCTTATAATGGGGCACACATTTGGGCAGCATTATTATGAAAAATGAGGGATTGGGGGAGAATAAGAGATCAATGGCTGTTCTAAAAAGCCCCTTCCTCATTTCAATTTCATAGAGCCAGGAAATAAGACTAGATACTGTATTCGCATCATTCTAGCTACAAAATAACCAAAATAAAAGCAATCAAGCAACAATAAGACCACATTACACAAATGGAACATCATGCTCTCATCTGTTTTAACTATTACATCAAGTTTTAACTGGGATGTTGGTCAACTTTAAAAACCGTGGTAAATGTGAATATGTAAGTTGCAATAGTTTTCCTCCTAATTTTTTTTTTCACTCTATGCTGGATATTAGAACTTGGAGCTATGCTTGTTACAATACAGTGTCGCACATCTTTCTACTAGAAAAAATTAATAAAGATCCTTTACCCGTCTCTTTAAGTTAAACGTGTGACATCATAAAGGGTGTCAAATGGCTGGATGGTTTTACAGTGCACACTTATTATATACTGTAATATGGAGTTTTGTCCTTGACAGATCTGATGGTGTTTTCTACATTATTTCCTTTCTTCACCTCTTCTTCGGTGGATTAGCTGTGCGAGGTGGAGTGACTGGACGCCCAGAATTCAGTCCACCATATTGGTACTTGGCTTTCTTTTCAGATGGTTTCAATATCTTAGAGAAAATAAAAAAGTTCCTTTGAGTCAGCAACAACTAAGAACATTTCAAATACTCTTAAGCCAACATAAAATCTTGTTCTGCAGGAACAAGAGGGTTGAGGATGGTGGGAAGGAATCACATCACAATCCTACAGATTTCTTAACTCTGCATACAACAACAATACTACTTCTATATCCTTCCAGTTCTACCACTACATTGGGTGGAAATATGAAAGAAAAGGGCTGAAAACATGTCCACGAGGGAAAAGGGGCTAAAACCTGATCAGAGTAGCCATACTAAAAGGGTCCCTTATAGTCTATTAGTTCACATAATTGGGTATTCCAATCACTAGGTACGACTAAAAATAATCACCCAGTTAAACTCTGAAATGAGCATCTGAATAAAGTAAATAACTTAATATGCAGTAGTTTGGAAAACATCAAGTCCCAGTTGTCTGGAGAACAGTTGTTTTGCAGTTCAGTTGTCCACAAACACCATCCTCCTGCACAACCTTTCTGCAGCTCAATTATATTGCTCTACACTAACCATGAGCACAGCAACAAGCAGACTAACTTGGTCCACACAGCCCAACATCTACAGTAACACTTAATGCACAAATATATCATACCTGAAAGGAACACATCAGAGTTTCATCCACACTCATCATGCCCCCTGCATTGTCAAACTCTCCACAATAATTTGGAGCTGAAAATAGGGTGACCAACTGCCGTTTTGCAAAGAATTCGTATCCATCTTCAACCACCTGTCAACACCAGAGAAATAAATACAGCTTACATAAGAAAAGATAAATTTGAAGAGAAAAGGCTAATCTTGAGGCCAACAGGACTTAATATTAGAAAGATGGCAAGGACTCATAAAACTATATTATATCTTGACTTTCAGACAAGGCAGGTTTATTCATTTTGTCTTATCTGGCACTGAATGACAAGCCAAGAAGCAAACCCTATGTCTGACACTTCCAATGCTAAACACACATCAGCTTGACTGTTCAGTATTTTTATAGCTGAAGTCCAATTATGCACTGCCAGTTTAAGTATTCCCAGCGTTTTACGGTTTACACATAGCATGTGGATGTTTGACCTAATTAGCGTGGAGCCCACAAAAATCTAGATACCATTTCATGGCAACTTGTAATAATCAAGTTTCACTTACACTGGTGCTGATCCTATAAATCTCAAGTGTAGGCTTTTTTATAATTCTGATGCTCCAAAATTTAAGTGGATCTGACATATTTTGCCTAAGAGCATAACACACCTTTAAAATCATGCAAGTAGTATGATGCATCAGCTGAGGATGTTCCCTCTTCCCCAAAATAGAAGCCTCATGTTACAACATAGTGAAACCAATGCATCAGCTGCTCACCTTGGTGCAATCAACATGATCTTTTAAAAGACATACTTCTTTTACAAAGAACTGAAGTGACTATATGAATACAGGAAATTGGTAGCAATTTTGATCAGCAGTTAAGAAATCTAGCCAGCATGTGTGGAATGAACATTAAATCTTCTATAATGTTTTAGCAGTAAAATTATAAAGAGAAATATTGAAGAGTTCTGATAGTGTACCCAAGCCTAACAGTGACACAGAATAAAGAGCCTATTTTTGTTTCACAGCAGGAAAGAGCTTTTAAAATTGACTAAATAACGAAACTGAAATATTATACAGGAAATTGAAACCTGATGTCCACCTAGGTAGGACTCTTGCTTAAAATAACTTGATAAAAGAAGTGTACTAAAAATTGACAACGTCAAACCCAACCTGATTTAGTGAAATGTGCAGAAACCAAACTATGCCAAAATATTCTAAATAGCTGAAACAAAGGCAAGACTGAAAGATTTTATGTACAGACTTGTTTGTAGAAATATTCAAAATGCATTTAATACTTTGACAAAGTGAAGCAGAAGTAGTGTAAGCCACAACTACCAGGGAACTGTCTTACTACTGAAATTGAAAAACTCTGAAACTTCAGTATAAATCTCAAGTTCAAGTCACTTTGCCACTTTAAAGCTGGACACTGTACCTCTGATGTTTACATACAATCTAACACTTAGCAGACAGTACAAAAGGAAAAGATCAATGGAGAAATCTAGTGTTAGTATTCTACCTCACTGACATTAGATATGCAGTCCAACGTGAGTCAACAAGACACAGCCTTACAGTCCCTTTATTAGAAAATCTTTTTTTCTCTAGAAGTAACAGAATGCAAATCATGTTTCAAATACATCCTACTTAAAAGGAGAACCAAAGAGGCAGAAAGACTAGAAGGAGAGGTTTTAAGAAGCAACAGTAGCAAAATTCATACCTGATGAGCTCGACAGATCAAATCCAGATCATGACGATTCAGAAATTTACTGACCACATCAGCACCAAAAGTGAAAGAGACCCCACGATCATTTTCACCCCAACCTTGCACATCTTTGTCTGGGTCAGACCACAGCAAGTCACAGAGCAAACCTTTGGAAGATAACACAAGTGAAGATGCTAGTCTTCAGAGGTATCATTTTATAATGTAAAACAGAAACATTTTATATTGTAATTAACAGAGCAACTCTCCTAAAGAAAGTTTTTAATAACAAATGCAGCAACACTTTAAACTGCAACTCAGAAAAAGGGTATGGCCTGCGTAAATCTGGAGACTGTTCCCCCTCACCAATGACAACACCTTGAGATTAAAAGTCAAAACCAAACAGTTCTCTGAAATAATACTTAATTGTAATACTCACTGTGTTTACAGTAAGCATTTGAGGAGTTTAAAAATACTGAAATGCACGGGCATTAAAAGGCAACCATCAATTTTGCAGCACACCAAGAAAGCTTAGTTTGAAGGCTGCAGTAAATTAAAAAAATGCTATGCAAGGCCAGTCATAAATCCAGCAAGTAGATTTGTACCATAAGCTTCTGAAGGTGGAACAACTCTGATTCTTACCTTTCTCACCATACATGAAGAACCTTATGTGACTAAATCAAAATGTAACACAGCAAAATGCTGATAAATTGTTTCAGGTAGCATTGTCAGTTTGCTCAGACCGCTGTTGGCTTTTCAAAAAGCCTCATGACAACCACTCTGGAATCTAAACTGGAACAATAAGCCTCTCTGGTGTTTTAGCAAGATCTTTTTTTCTCCTGCCAACAAAAGGTCAGCTAACTCTGGAGTTAAAACTGGGTACTAAAAAAAGATTTCTCTAGATCAACTGCAATGCCTTTATACATAGAACTTTCCATGAGTTTTCACATGGGAAAGAACCAGGCCAATTTAACTACAAAACAAACAAACCCAAAAACATTTAAAAGGCAGTTGATAGCTTTCCATGAAATTGTCCTTTCTTTACCTGTGATGATTAATCTATTGGCATTTAAATACTTAAGAGCGTTGCTTCATAATCTGAAAGATATGTTTACAGGCTCCTTTATCATTCAGGCACTCGGAAGTTTGATTTACATCTGGTTATTTGCTAAACAAAATATTGAAGACATTCCTTAAATAGGAGATCCTTCAAGCTGTAGTCAAGCTAACCAGTGTCTGAAACCTATTGCACAACTAGACCATTTTAGATTTATATACAGTTATCAAATTGTCTTTGGCACCAGACAGTTGCTCTCTAAGAGAAGCTAAAATTTTATTTGCTTTTAGAAGACAAAGAACAGAACAAGCACAACTACATCTTAGATACAATTTCTACCTAGAAATAAACTACAGACAGCATACAAAAAAAGCTTAGCTCTACTGAAATTTAGTTCTATATTGAGTAACTTGTTTTTCAAAACAACAGTTGCGCTGCAATCCCTAATGGTTTCTTACCATGAATTTCTAGCAAGTGACAGAAGTTGCTTGTCTCAGCTGCTTCAGAAGTGCTTCCTCTTCTGTTCTCCCCCCAAAATCAAAATCTTTAGGCTTATACAGAGCAATAGGCTAGAATTGTTAGCAGTGGTATAAAAGAACCCTGCAACAAGTGCTGCCCAGGTAGGTTTATATTTTAATCTGCAACATCTACCACTGCAATAGCTTAGGCTGACCAGGAGCACACCATAATATGGCTGATACAAGGCACTCAAAATTACACAAAAGAGGGAATTACAATCTCCTAATAAGCAAATGGTAGCAATGCTGACCAAAACACATAACTTATGTCCTGGCCTTCAAAAAAAGGCAAATAGTCTAGCTGTTAAAGGCAAGTGATTTAAGTTGGAATACAGAGTCAGATTTGAGAAAACAGCTTCCAAACCACACAAAAATGCCACCTAACTAAGAGGTCTTTAAACTGCAGTTCAAGTTGAAAAGGCTTTTTTTTCCATCAGGCTAAAAGAAACCCTCATGATGATGTAATCTTTGTACAGCCACACAAACATCTACCAAAGACTTCTATATCTACACAAACATTTACCAAGTGACACCTCTCCACAAAGGGATAGCTTTTAAGGGCTTGTGACTTTCATGGAAGTGAGACTACTTCAGTTTATTTATCATTTTCCATAAGATTTATTTCCATTATGTAATACTGGTTTCCTTAAGTACATCCAAAAGGTCAAGACCTTCTATGTCACTGTGCCATCCATATGCACACATGCTTCTGATGGGATGTTTTATTTTCCCTCTGACAATACACATAGTGCTATTGCTTGTGAAGGCGAAATCAAAACTACAAACCACCACATAAAACAAAAGCCTTTTTAAAAGAAATCTCTACACTTATTTTTATTCTTATTTTAGAAGACATATGACTACAGTGGAGTGTCCATGGAAACTAGAATTACATTCTGCAAAGGCATTCCTGAAGTGGGGGTGGCTAAGGCAGTACTCATCGCCTGTTGAACAGAGCTATCTTTCCTAAGAGCTCTGATAAACGTAAAGATTGACTCATTTGTACTGACATTTATTTGGTTATGCACTGAGTGAATAAGTAGCATAAAAGGAAGAACAATGTAGTAATTTATACTACAGAAACACTCATCCACCAGTCTATAACACTTCTCAGTGTCAAGAGTGTATGTACTAGTTTGCACACAAGTGTGGTTGTTTAAGGGACAGTAGATGTATTAATATTAGTCCCTGAATTATTGCCATGCACCAGCACTGAGGAAAATTACATGAAGCAGAATTCTTCTATTCCAAGGTCTAACTGTAATTGTAGTTTATGTTTTAAAACAGGTTTAGATCTCGTATTTCCTCTAAACGTTAATTCAGACCCCTGTTGAAAACAACTAAAAACTATCCCATTGTACTGCTCGAGAGTCTTTTCAATCCACTAGTAAAAAAATTTGTAATAAATGGGACAGAGTATTACTAATTGAAACATTCAAAAGAACATTGTACAGAAAGCACTGGCAACTTGCATTCAAAGTTTCTAAACAAAGTAATAATGCATTAGAAGAAAATTTCACGACTATTACATTGATAGATGCAATTGAAATCCCCACTGCAGTGAAGTTAGAGCTGTATTTTCAAATTTAAAGGAGACAAGGTCTCAAGTAGAGAGAAGCCCAAGTACTTTAACACTCAGGAATCTTTGAACAGTTCTGTTCTTTGACAGACTAAAAGAATTGTGTGTGCCTAACCAAGGCAAGAAAAAGAACTAGCTGTTCAGTTTCCTTTATCTTTCATTAGACTTCGGAGTTGTTACATGGCAACTTGTGAATAATGTATCCCAACTTGAATATTGTATCCTACTCTGTAATGACAAGCAATAACAATCTCTGCAATAACCTCTAACCTTTCAGATAAAGTAGCCGTTGGGAGGAACAAGATTCACATCCTACAAGGCACCAAGAAATATTGTACTGTGAACAAAGGTTGTGTTACGTCACCATACTGCCTGCACACAAATTGATTAAACCTGTTCCATCATTAAGATCTATTTACAGTAAATTCCATGCCACTCACCTGTGTCAGGAACATCTGTAGGTCTCATAATTCTCCGGATCTGCTCCATTGACTGGAGATCTGGAGACAGTCCTGTAGAAGTACAAGAAAACCAGTGACTTATATATGTATTTTACTTGCAAAAAAGTTCCAGAGAACACAAAAATTTCACGTTCAAAGTCATACAGCATCCATTGTTTCCACTGCAATATAAACAAAAGGCAGTTTTCTGTAAGACAAGTCACTGAAAAGAGGGACAGAGACTAACGCAAGTGAAATTAGGGTTTTCATTACCATCCTTTTACCTACATGGCACAGACCTCTACAGTTAAGGACATTATCTTAAACAGCTTACAATCATAAAATCAGTTAGGTTGGGAAAGAACTCTGAGAACCCTGAGTCCAACCATTAAATTAACACTGTCAAGGACACTACAGAGAACCAGTGAAGGATAGCATTCCCATTATTTAACAAAAACGGGTGCAGACAGCTTTGCTTACAACCACCTTCCTTTCTAAAAGCTAAAGGAAAATCCCTTCCAAGGTTTGAAAGACAAGACAAAGCAGCCTGGAGGCGTGACTGGAATCGCAGTCACATCTGAACAGCAGAGTTCTACCGCACAACAGCCAAGCAGCAGTCACTGGATTCTGAAAACAAACTCTAGACTGTGCAACTGTAATAGATAAGGACCAAAGAGGTGGTCAGTAATTTGTAAAACCACAGTACTTCAATTACTCAAAAAACCACAATAATGCTACAGCTATTTTTCTGAAGTTTTGCCTTTAACATGCAATTACAACCAAAGCATGGGATTCCAAAGCCACTCTTTAGCAGTTGACACAGTCTAAAGCTTCTCTACTGGAGGAACACAGGCATGAAAGAGATGCTGTAGCATCTTAACAAGTCACTTTGGACCCTTATTTAGGGACATAAATGACCTAGGCCAAGTGAGCTAAGGGAATTGCAATCTTTGGAACATAAAGACCCAATTTGTGATGAAACATATTTCATATTAACAAACTATACCCATGTGAGTCAGTCCAGAACTATCATTGAAAAAGAGTCACCATGTACAATAATTTCAGCTAACAGAGTTTGCACAGCGTCAATGTGTGTGTCACAGGAGCAGTGACTCCAATGCTCTCCAATTCGATACAAAGACTTGAACTTTTCTTCCAAGTGATAAGATTTTAGATTATCTTTGTTGAAGCAAATAAAGCCCTTTATCATCATCACCAGCGTATTAAAGTTGTCTTCATGATATTACCTTGAGGTTGTAAGGGAGGGCAGAAGTCTTAGATTAAACAGCTTACCAAAGGAGCTTTAGGCAAGTCTATTTTCAAGACAATACAGGAACACTAATATAAATTCAAGCAGATAATCAGCTTTTAAACTTTGACCAACCTACCACTTCCCCTTCCCCAGATCTGCTCTATTTGCATACCCATTACATTAGCACTCAGCACCACGCCCTGAGAGAGCAATGGCCAAGCTCAGTGAAATAAGCACAACCAGTTTGTGACCTTTATGAAGTTACAGCTCTCAGGTTGCACCCAAAACATCTTTTACCCCTGGAAGTGGTTCAAGGCCAGGCTGGACGAGACTCTGAGCATCCTGGTCTAGTGGAAGGTTCCCTGATCACAGCTGAGGGGTTGGAACTAGGTGATCTTTAAGATCCCTTCCAACTCAAACCATTCTATGATTCTTTAAAAGGAAATCTTAACACAAACCACATCTGAACCCCATGGCTGTTAATTTTTGTGCTATTTTATGCTAGTACAAAATAGTAAAATCTCACAAAACTGCCTGCACATTTGTAGACCTCTTTGTAACCACCCAAGAGGTCTTCTCTTGCCAAGTGTTTTCCTAACTCCCCCTGCACAAAAAGAAATAGTTCACATCTCAAATTCCTATCTATAGATAAAAGTTGTACACTATCAGTATTAAGTGAAGGAAATAAGAATGCAAACACAGGCTAAAGCTCACTGTCAAGCTGCTGCCACTACAGATTGCTGCAAACTACAGTGTACCAGAAGTACACAATTAAGTTATCACATACAGCTAAGCACAGAAAAAGTATCTTTCAGTATACTATCTTCTTGAAGTGTAAGACCCCCTCTCCTCAAGAGAAAACAGAGAAAGAATTGTCATTACTGCTGGCAGACTCAAATTTGATTTGAGCCACTCTGATCAGGTGGATTTCAAAGAGTGTGATAGGTACTTATTTTACAGTGTAGTCTTTGAATACTATGTAAATCAAGTAGACTTAAAACTTCAACATACATTTCATTGTCTTTATTGTAACAAAAAACCCTAGAATTCCAGAGCCTGAAAATACTACATAAATGCAGTATTCTACTAAACTAACACAACTCCCATCTCAGAGCTTAAATCCAATGTAATACCAATTTATTTCATCAACATGACACTACGACATGGACTTAATTTATAAATATTTGAAAGTAGTCATGTAAGTTCTCCAAAGACTAGAACTAGACAGTGGTGTCATGGATAAAAAGGGAGAAACTGTAGAAAATACAAAGCAGAGAAAAACAGAAAAGTTGGAAAGATGCAAAATAAGCTTTAATGAAGTGAGATAAAGAGAAAAGTGAGAAGTCAGTTGAGAGGACAGCCTTAAAGAAAGGACGAATTATAACACGTATGAGCAATGTGGAAAGAGTGGGAACAGAGAGGGAGGTGATGGGAAGGATACGATATCCTTTTAACAGCATGAACATTTGAACACAGGGATAGGAAGAGTGGTTTGACTTACACTGTGAGACAGAGAACTCAAAACACGTGCCCAGAAAAGTCTAGATAAAAAACATAACTCAGGATTTTAGCTATTGTAGATAGCCTACTGGGGTTAAGTTAGGTGCCTTTTGTTTTACTATGTTATGCGGTTTTGCAAAGTTTTATTATATATCCCAGAGGACAATATTTTTAAAATAAACTATGCAAAAATGCGCAATATAGTAAAAAAGGCACCTACCTTATATCTACATGCTAGCTTCAACCTCCAGCAGAGTTGAATGGTTTGTGCTGCTGCCTCAGTGTTTATTATAGCTGTATCATCATGAAAAGGCGTTGACAGTCCTTTACTTCATTGGATCTGGAACGCAGTTTGGATAGGACTGGAGAAGAGTGGAAAAAGGGCAAAACTTATTCATGTGCTGAACGTCCAATTCCATTTACGAGGAGCACACAGCACATTAGTAATCTTTTCACTTCTATTTCATAGCTGCAGATCAGTTGTGAGTGATACTAATTTTGGTTACAGATGAAGGCCATACAAGTTTAAGGGGCAATTAGCAATCAGTAATGAAGTAACTTTTCATAAGAGGATCCTTAAAGCACACTACATACAAAATAACGTCT
Organism: Pyrocephalus nanus; assembly: GCA_038380795.1. Lineage (NCBI taxonomy): Eukaryota > Metazoa > Chordata > Aves > Passeriformes > Tyrannidae > Pyrocephalus > Pyrocephalus nanus. The sequence goes on along the minus strand of CM076260.1, from coordinate 87,524,986 downwards.
TGCTTAATCAAATAAGAAAATTTAAATTCTCTCCCTCCCCATTTATATTAAAACTTTAAATCTCTTATCTTGAAAAATAGCTTTCTAGGCTTCTTCCTTGTAATTTGGGTCTCAAGGGCACACTCACAAAACTACAAATTTTGTCACAGCATTCCATTACCTCCCAAGATGCTTCAATTACTCTCCACCTAAGCTTAATTTTTCGCCTGAAATTTTCACCAGTATTTTTGTCACCATTCATTCCCAAAAAAAAACCAAAATTCAAAAAAGTAGGATGACAGTAAGAGAGTAATTCTTTCACATGTTTTCTTTGGAGAAATTTATTGCAAGTGTTTTTGGACACTGATAATTGGCTACCTCAGTAGCCAAGTTTGTAGAAGTAATTTTGCAGAAGTAATTTTGTATCTCAAGTTTTTAAAACTAGATCTAGCTCGTAAGATAGTTCTTGAAAATAAAAAGCACCATACTGCTTGAGAACAAGATTAAAAGATGACCTGTAAGAAAACAAGACACAAGAACATCCTGCATCATCTTAACAGCACATTCCATACAGCCAGAGCTCTTGCAGAGATACCTATAACTAATAAAGGTAGGATGGAAGCCATCAATACAACCTCAAAGATTCTTCTCAGGAGTTCTGGATCACACAGTTCTTAATTACAAATGCAGCTGTTTCAATTAGAGGTTTCAGCAGCATTTTCACTTCCACTAATTTCCATCTCGCTGACAACACAGGTGTGACACCTACCCAACCATTTCTACATCACTCAGTGCAAGGCATCAAGTTGCTTATTAATGGAGGCAGTTGCAAAAGGAAGGATGGCTCTTATTACAAGTAATTTTAAATTCTTGTCAACTCTTTGACACTGCAAACTCCTGGAAACCTGTTAAGCATCACTGCCTGTAAAGTCATGGGGAGGCCCACTCTACAAAGAAGAGAGCCCAGATAAGTTCCAATATTCAGACAAGTCACAACCCTCAGTCAGATCAACACCAACCATTTTTTTCAGTACAAGAACAGGGCAACGCCGGGACAGGTGCCCACAGAATGTAGATTTTCTAGTAACAAAGGCTTTATGGAGTCCACGCAAGCCATGGCTGACCTGCTCCAATGTTAATAAATGTCTTGCTTGAAGCCCCAGGCTCGACTGTGTAACCTTAGAAGTCCCTTCCATGTTATGAAAACAGCTACAGAGACCAAGACTACAGAGCTGTGTTTGCTTGTCAAAGTTATTCTTCACTGCTAAGGATGCTAACATTGGCTAATGCTAATAGTAAGAGCAACAAGTCATGTGGCAAATTCGGCAGTAATTCTAGCATTCAGTATTCTTCAGAGAGGGATATACTGATGGCAATACTTACACAGGCACTTCCCCCTCAGGCATGAGAGGGCCATGAGTATCAGGGAAGAATGACATCTGTCTACTGCCAAGTGCACAGAAAAGCTTGGAGGCTAAGAGTGACCTTTACAGACAATACAAGGTCAAACATCTCCAGCTGAATATCAGGTATGCTCATCCACACCCCATTTGGTATAGCATTAACCCAAAGATCAGTGTAGACAGAGTTGTAAAAGCAGCCATCAGCTTACCTCCATGACAACAGAAGATCTTCTCATCCACAATGGCTGCAATAGGCAGACAGTTAAAACAGTCTGTGAAGGTCTTCCACAGCTTAATGTTAAATCTCCGCTTGCCTGCGAGAACAGGGTGTGACATTAGGAAGAGAAGACTGTTTTTTTTAAAGCCAGCTAGTAATACGTATCACAACCTGACCAAAAATGTCAGCAAACTGTCTTTACAGGGCTTTATTTCTGTTACTTAAGTCTCAGTCTCTTACAACAGCATTTCAAGGACAGCAGAAAACAGTTATGCTCTAGAGTGACTCTAACGTTGGTTCGAAATGTCTTTTTAGAAAGTTTCAAAACAGGTTCACACAATGTTGAAACCCTTGCAGTATGAGAGTCAGTACTAGAAGCATCTCCAAAACACAATATTAGTCTGTAACAGTCTTTCAAAAGTAATGGGTTTTGCTTACATTCATCATAAAATCCATAGATCCGATTGATGCTAGCACACTCGTGATTTCCTCTGAGGAGAAAGAAGTTTTCTGGATACTTGATTTTATATGCCAGTAATAGGCAAATTGTTTCCAGAGACTGTTTGCCTCTGTCTACGTAATCTCCAAGGAAAAGATAATTAGCTTCTGGTGGGAATCCTCCATATTCAAATAATCGAAGTAAGTCTGTATACTGACCGTGAATATCACCTGAATAAAAAAATGTTTACCAAGAATTAGTGCAACAACAAAGACTACACAAGTCAAAAACTTAAGCCAATTAGTTTCTATTCATTGATTTCAAAAAAGGCATTAATATTGCTTTTTTAAACTGGCAATATTTATCAGAAAGGTAAGAACTATGCTAATATTAAAAACTGAAGTACTCATTAAATATAAATAACTTATACTATCTGCAGAACTGCCATGTCAGGTATGGATCCAATATGAAAATCAAAAGCTACAGAAGTCCTCACAGTTAAGCATAAGCTTTCTAACCAAGCCTTAATTTGTTAAAATTAAAACAAGGTCAGGAAGACAACCTCTAATTAAGCAGGTATATGACCAGGAAGCAAATGTATTAAGAAAAGGTCCCATTATTTACCGCAAAAACAGATCAGTAAAGAATTCATACAGACTGGAGAGAAACTGAACATTGTGTTGGCAAAGAGCACTTACCTTAAAGGTCAGTTCCATGTACTAAGATTCCCATCCCCCAGCATTTAAACTACTCCTTTCATGCAATTATTCATGTAAAAACAATACAAAGACTCAAAGACTGATATCCTTCACAAGATATTCAACGCCGCAGGTTGTTCTTAAGAAAAATAACTGTCATGTTACTCATCACACAGCCAGCTTTAAAATTAAGTAGGTTTTCCATGGAACAGCTCTGTGCAGCAATTACATCACCACATACTAGTCAAAGCCAGCTATCTGTGAGTTGTCCATACGGTTGAAGATACCAAAGCTACTCTACGGTAACTCGTAGAACACATGCACTGTACTCCAGTTGACTGCAGAATCCATTACCAGAGCATCTGAGTGCAAAAAAGATATGCAAAAAGCCTTCAGGGCAAGCTGTATGCTATTTAAATTTAGTACCTCCTGGTCCCATACACAAAGCATTACATACATGCATTTTCACCTTTGCTACTTGTTCAGTGGCAAAATACTGACTTCGCTCAGCACAGTTTTCTCTCGATTAGTATTAAATTAGCTACTATGGCCTCAAAAGAGGGGAAAAAAACCTCCACACAACTTTTTCCATCTTAAAAAAGCTTCCCAAACCTGTGTCCTCTCTAGTTCAATTCTTAAAGCATACAGTGGTAAGAATACACGTTATATTACGTTGCTCTTCACACTTTTCATGAGAAACACAATATTTCCTTCTTCAGGCAGCATTCTTCCATAACTATTTGTCACTCAGGGAGAAGAATAACCTTCCAATTTTCATCTAATAAACAGGACTATTATCTACTACCCAATTCCAGACACAACCTGAAGTTTCACTGGCTAAAATCTTTTTTGTGTATGTTGCAACAAGAATGATTCCTATTTTAAATAATATTCAGAAGTCTTCAGATCACAACCCAAAGAAAACAGATTCCCCAAGATGTCATTTCTGTGCTGAGTCTAGTACTCCAGAACCATGTTACCAATACACTCCCCAGACTTCAACACTAAGAGAATTAACTACCAAGTAAGTATACTGAGAAAATATTATTATTGTGCTCATTGTCTTGAATGACTAAGTTACACATGAGCTCGCACATGAGGGACCAATGCACTTAGTGCGTAAGAGAACGTTTTATAGAAACAACTTTGTAAAGGGACCGAAGCATTTATTATTCCCTTCAAGATACTCAACATTTTAAAACACAGCTTAATATGAGCACAAGTTGAATTGAAGTCTACCAGATACAAAACCTTACAGTAAAAGCCACATCCATTTTAAAATGGACATTTACATAAGAGTTTTTTCATCTTACATTAAAACACAGTCATTCAAGATGTAAGAGCTTATTTTGAACTGACTTGACTGTAAGACAAGACAGTCCTAAAATGATTCCTCAGGCATTGCCTGAGCACACTAAAATAATAGTTCAAAGCCATACCAGCTGCATATTTTGCTTTTGGTGAAAGTGATCATCTTCCTTGCACTTTTACCTAAATGCATCTTTGACAATTACTCTAATATTAAATTTAGATGCACCTGACACTTCCTGGTGCTTTCGCTGTGTTTGGAATCAGATTTTAAAATAACAAATGCCTTAGTTAACTGTGCATTAGCCACCCTATTACTGTTCATCTAACCATGCTTTCAACTGTCCCAATTTAAGCAAACTTGAAAAAACTAACTTTGAAGTAGGCTAATTATTCTTTGCAGACCTTGACTTATACTCAATCTACCTGAGTTTCCGTGTTTTCTTTATCTCAGAATATGATGAGACTGTACTACACTGAAGAGACTAAAGTGAGTAAAACGTGATAAAGCTGGATTTTACCTACAACTTTATGTCAGTAGGCAAGCTGGTCTGGTTTTACCTCCCCACCCTACAAAGCAATTAGTCATTTAAAAATGACTTTGCCATTAGTGGTTTGTTTGTGGGTTTGGCTGTTTTGCTGGGTGTTTTTTTAAATTGGTAATATCCTCTCAATGGAAGAAACACTGCTACATTAGGTCTGCCAGGAAGACACTAACGTATCTTTGAGCATGCAAGTAATAACAAAGTCAGAGACTGCTTCCACTTTAATACTATGACACTTTAGCAAGCCTAATTCAAAGAATTTTATGCTTTTCAAGACAATGTCAATTGTTAATAAGTAAGTTGAAGAGTGATTACATTCCAGTATTTACAGTACTTCAGTTAAGTTTTTTACAAGCTCGCATACCTATTAACAACAGTGTACTTTGGAAGAAGTCTAGCATCTTATACAGGCTTAGGGAGATAAAGAACACATATTTTAGTTTTCTTCCTGTTTCACAATAATAGCGATGTTTGTCAAAACTTGCTGTAAAGCTCAAGCAATTTGTTACATGGCAACTAAGCCTAATTTAACAGTCTGCATTTTACTTTCTCAGTTGAAAGACTACCAATGCTTTCCGTTTTTCAAGTGTTCCATTTCACAAGGTCTTTTTTTTGCTTATGCTTTGAAGTGAGCAACTACAACATCTAACCTGCTTTTTTTTTTAAAGCAGCTAACTGTTTTATGAAATAGTGATCTAAAGAGTAGCAGCTCTGTGCAAGCAAGGGACAGACTGCAAAATTTACACTAGAATAGGGTACAAGCAGCCCTTTATGCCTAGGGAACTTGCTCCCAAATAGTACCAAGAGCATCAGCAATCTACCAACTGCTAGCTGCTTTTTCTTCACTTAATCTTATCTAAATTGAAAATTGCATTTAAGATTTTTAAGACCTCACTCTAATGGTAACTCATGATCACTTGCCCATCTCAGTATTCTTCCAACCCACTTAGCATACAACTAGATTAAAACACCTACATAAAACACATCAATTTTACATACCACAAATTTTCAGAGGTGCCTCTAGTTCCAGGAGAATAGGCTGGCTAAGAAATATTTCTCGTGATTTTATGCACAAGCCCCGAACTTCTGCTTCGGTCATCTGAACGATCTTCCCAGGACGACATCCTCGTACTGAAATGAGATATTTAACAATTGAAGGTAACTACCACACAGATATACAGCAATAGGTAAGTCCAGATGATCTGTATTTGAAACCTATATTTGAAAAAATGCAAGTAGCACATTGCACATATTTACCAAATGCCCTGGAATTATGTAGTCCGATGAATTCTAAAATTAATCTCTGACACTGTGGTAATCTATTCTCAAAAGTCCGTATGCATTCCTGCTAAATCAGGTTCTCAGAAGAAACTATTTAATCTTGGTTTTGTCCATATTTGAATAAATAGCAACTTCAAAAAGTGTTTAATTTCACAATCCCATTATGCTACAGTATTCACCATAGAAAAAAATAAATAATCCTAGGAATCCCAAACCTGAAAACACTTCCACATTAGCACAAAATAAATTTCTTCAGGATTGTTAAGTTCAACAGGGCTAGTTAAATACCATGGAAAAACCACAGGCATGTTTTCTTACACTTTTGGTAGCTGAAACTGCCATATTACACACATCACACTAAAAACTATGAATATTTGATGAAACTTTCAGTCATACATTATGGCTCTTAAGTTACTGCAAACTTTACAGCCAAGGACATTCTAATTAGAATGAAACTGAATTCACAAAACCTGTAAGTCAGGTACTCAGACCTATATTTAGCGCTAAGTTTTCAAAAGCATTTGCCTGTCATTGAACTCCAACCAACATCCTCTGGCAAGTTTATCTGCAGCTGCTTCTTTCTACAAAGATCTGCATGATACCTCTGTCAGAAGCTTTAATGTGTCTTTAATGAGGCAGCAAAAAAGAACAAATGTGTCTGCACTTTGGCCGATCCAGTTCAGTCTTGCATCTCAGCATAAACCAAACTTTGGAGTTAAAACTAATAAGCCAGAATGTATCAGTGTCTACAACAGGCGAACATCCTGTCCTGCCATCTGTTACAGATGAAAGCAATGTTCAGCACTGAACCACAGCAGTACCTACACGGGAAGGTGGCATGAAACTTTAACAGCTCAAATCCAAATGCTTTCAAATTCCAACATCGTTAACAGATGACTTTGTAAACTTTTAAATGCAACTTCACGAAGTTCAATAAGATTTGTGAACACAAGAGCAAAAACTAGTTCTTCATACTTCCTAGGTCCCCTGCTTCCCCTCTCCAAAAGAGAAGAGAAAGCTTGCAACTTTTAATTAATATAAGCTCCCTTTCCTTTTATTTCTGCTTATTTCCTAGAAAACCTACTTTATAGAGGACATCAGTATCTAGTATTATCTACATTGTTCAACAGGAAAAAAGGATGTGAGGGATAACAGTTTGTCCTGGGTCACCTAGTACTACAGTCCAAAGTGTTAAGCTCAAAAAGCTCTGCTCTGGTTATCACTGCATATTCATATCTGATATCATATATCTGCATATCTGACCATTCCAACACTGTGCTATGAATATCTATTTTTAATAAACACCAGACACTTGTTAAACTGAGGTGAGGAAGCAATCACAGGAATACATGAGAAGGCAGAACTTTAAAGTGGTTTTGAAAAACAGGGAAGAGATACAAAACTAGATCCTGGGACAGCTAGTTTGAAAGCCAAAATACCAAGAGGGATACTCTATCTGCAGTTGAGGATACATGGGAATTACTTAGCTCATTAGAACCCCACGAGAAAAAGGCTGCCACATACATGACTTCTTTCAGTGAAGCTCTGAATCAGTACCAGGTGATACTTACCATATGGTAAGTCACATTCCTTTTTGCTAATTAAGATTTCAACTATACTTGAGAAAGCAAACAGCTTTTTAGGAACACTTTTTGTGTTGTTATTCTTCAGGCTTTAAGATGTTGGCTTACATACTAGAAGAACACAAAGGCAGACAGACACAACCAAGCTGACTAGCAAACAATATATGCCTGCAGGCTTCCATTTCATCCCATCACAAACACCTAAGTGACGTTCTTACAGATATATCTTCAGCCCTGTTATTAACAAAAAAAAAAAAAATCTCAGGCTTCACAGCTTTGCACAGGACTATCCAATTTGTTAGATACCAAAGTGTTCTAATAGCCTCAGTTTCAAATGCTTGCATTCCAATAGATTATATAACGATGCGTTTCTGAGACCAGAAACTGCTTTTGATAGGCACAATAAACTATGATTATACAAAAGAAAGCTCCCACCCGCACAAGCAGCCTTCACATTACAATGGCTATAATTTTATTTAAACAATTGATGTATTTTAAACCCATAGCTTGCAATGAAGTCACACCAAAGCTCCATGCAGCACAATTGTATCTCCAACGCCAGTTTTCCCACTAAAAACTGTGCATTCGTTTAACCTGTTTTGCTAAGCAATGAAATTCTCCTCTGTATTTACCTACTTTCATAGTGTTTTGCAGCACCGAAATTAAGACATTTCATAGAGAGCAAAACCAAGAAGCGGCTTAACTGCACACCTATTACACACATTGTAGTTTTGGAACTCAAACCCAGGAAAGCCCACCATATGCAACATTCATGCTATGAGAAGTAGCCTCAGACCAAGCTTAGAGGCCAAAATTGAGATACCAGTTTAAGGAGGGCACCCATAATACTCAAAATAACTGGGATCCAATCCATATCTCTTAAAACACCAGCCTTAAGCTCCTTTTGAAACTCACATGGAGGTTTAAACTTGGAAGATTTGGTCTACAGGGTTGATGCTTTAAGTGCTGCTGGATTCTTGCATGAGAAGACACGGTGAATATATAGCTCCTGACTTTATAACTAAGCCCCAGAGCCAGTGCCTGCACTGCTTTGATATTAGTTCCTTACTTTTTCAATTAAAGCCCTAAATGCTGCAAATTCTTAAGAGACAAACCAACAAAAAAGGCAGTAACTTATTACCCCACTTGAGATTTTTTCAGTAAGACATTTCTTCAACTATGGCAAGTATATCACTCGGATGAGGAGACAACACACCTCATTGATTGCAGTCACTTCCAGCCCCTGGGAAGGGTACCTATCCGAGCCATTGCACCTTTGCAAATGTACCCTCCATCCTCCATCTAAACAGCCCACAGTTCCATGCAGTAAACATGTAAGTTCAGTTACATTTGAAGTAGTACAAAGTCTGTGATTTTATGAGGCATATTCATCAATAATAGGGTTAAGAGAAAAGCAGTTTCCTCCCACAGTTCCCTGATCATCAATAAGGGTAGCACATACTGAAAAATGAGAAGCTATTGTGACCCACCCTGAAAGCCTCAGCACTTCACTGGATTCACAAAAGCACTGAAAGGTTTGCCAAGTAGTCATCCGGAACAGATGTGCCACAGCTGTGGTACAAGTACACAAGCAAGACTAAGCACTTTTTTCACCAGCTTATAACAAGAATTTTGTTCAAGTTCTCTTGACTCAGCTGAGCCCTATATGGATTGTAAACAACACCACATTTAGTTTTTCAAAAGCCAAATCCTCAAGAACAGATTGAAGAGGAAGCTACAAGAATGAGATCAAGAGTAAAGGTGATGTTTTCCTTTCCTATGTTAGCTATACTATGAATTACTATAGCTAACCACTGTTAAAACATGTCATAGCTTCATGCATTGCAACATCTGTAGCTCACAAAAAGCCTTTAACAGTATTGGGAAAACCATCATTTTGAATGGCTGTCATTTACCCAGAGCAGAAACAGCGTCTTGACATTAGAGGCAAATTAATTCTCTTTAATCTAAAAATGCAGATGCTGTAAACAATCTTTGATTTACATAAATTAGCCTTTCGGTAGGGACAGCAATTCCTGTTCTATACACAATCATACACACATAGTGCTTTGACAGAACAAGCCTTTGCTGCAAGGAGTTTCAAGCAGAGTGACATAGCAGGGAATAAGAAGAAATAAAAGCAAATATATACATTGTACACTGAGAAGCACAAAGAGCTGACAGTAATCCATAAATTGCTTTAAGAGATATTAAAATGGTCTCTGCATCTACACAATCTTTGGTAAGCAACCTTAACAAGTTTACTAATGGTAACTAGTAATCTAAGGCAGGAGTTGCACAGTGGCAGGTATAATAATAATAATTTTTTTTTATTCCCTCCAAGCTCATGCCAGAGAGTAGCAGATTGCATAGGGCAACAGGGGAAAGGAAGAATATAAGTAACATTAGGGAAAGTGGTTGGAAGTTCTGTGTGCATCCTTTTTTGCCATAGTCTTCCATGAAATAGAGAAAATATATTTAACCTCTTCTGTCACACTGCTTCTGGTGTGCCTCTCTCTGAGTAACTAAGCTGCTCATTTCGTGGCATCGCTAATACAAGTTTCTTCAATTACTGAGTCAGCTGTGGTATGCACAGCCGTCCTAAGCATTTACATAGTGTTGTTCTCCAACATCATGTGTGTCCTGTTTACTGGACTTAACACTCCTAGTTTTATCATAACATTAAAACCCAGACAGACTTCACCCAACTCTCAAAAAAAATTAGGTCAGCATTGCTGCTAAGAAGCACTCCTTTCCCTACACTCTTTTTTTGCAGACATATGCATTTATGTAGCCACACAGTAAACTGTGTCAGTGAACTGGTATTTTCTTTCTAGTACAAAGATAAAACAAATCAAAAACATATTCTAAATAGTTCCCTAAGCCGAAGAATGCATTCTCTGTGAGCTTGGGCTAGGACTAGTGAAAGAATAAGCAGCTGTTTCTACTTCTTTTCACAGTAGCTCCAGCCAAGCTTATTTCTGAAATTATGGCTTTAGAGATCTATTTTGCCAGAGTATATATATAAAAAATTCCCAAACTACAACACAAGACTGCAAGCATGCAATTTTACAAATTGCACATAAGCAATTCCTACAAGCTTACACTCCCTCCACATTCTGTGGGATGTTCAATCATTGGTGATTAAACACTATGACATTTAACTATTTATTTTTTGTACTTCAGAGTATTTCGGAGTATTTGGTGAATTCTGAACAGCCTGTCACAAGTAGTAGCAGAATGGATTTGAAAGCCAAAGGTGATGTTACCCATGACTTGGAAAAAAAAGCCCAACAGTCCTTACACTGATTTTGGAAATATGTTCTGAAATTATCTGTTCTCAATATTTTTTAAATCTAAGTTACATATTTTCATGAGCTTAAGTCAGGAATCCTACACTGGATTTTAAATGCATCTTTCATTTTGGAAAGCAGAATCTCTACTCCCTCAAAGTATTTTCTGTTATTTAACTTTTTCAGCTGCCATCCAGGAGCAACCACTCCCTATCTTGCAGCAAAACGGAGAGTTAAGCCAGCAACACAAGTTTTCAAAGTTTCAGAGCTGCTGTAACAGAACTAAGCTTAGAATGGCTTTCATTCATGTGTTACACTGGTGGACAACAATAACATAAATGAACCCCTGCTAGAGCTTTGCTCAATTCAGCAAGAACATATTGCTGAGTGTTCAGCTCTTCTGCATAGTGTACACAGCAAAGATCTGTACCTTCCCTAGGGTACCTCACCCAAACTTCCCACTAAAAATAGAAGAATCAGTCTCCCAAGAAGTTTTTTCCTGAAGAACTGTGCTATTTATATCCAAGTAACCTTAAAATCTTCAGAAAATTCCTTCACTGGATGCCCTTGATATTAAGTATTTTGCTGAGGAACAGTGATTGCTTGTGAACTCATTTTTAGCAGGACTAATTACCATCAAACACAATCCACTGTAGAGTAAGAGACTGCCCAAACCTTTTAATTTTTAACCAGGAAAAAACCCCAAACAAGGAAGTGGTGTTCTCCTACCCAAACTTCAATTTATGTTCTTAAAGTATACGCCATCCAACAGAATCAATGCTTGTGGAGAAGGAGCTTTTTGAGAAACTAGTATGTAAAGCTGCTTCAGGGGATACCCAAATAAGCCCATGAAAACATGCACGTTTACCTACACCAACCTTTATGGACCACTTGCTTCTTTATACAGAGTTCCATAAACTAACTGATGTCTCAGTCATTCTGTATCATAAACAGTTCCATGAATTGCTGAATTCAAGATTCAAGGACAAGATCACATGAGTTACTCCATTCTGGAAACAAAATTAATAACTCTAGTGTCTGTTATTCTTCTATATTTACTGTTTGCTTAATTACACCTGAAGCTAAAACTCAAGCAACCAGCAGAGCAAAGATAGAAGCCTCTCACTACACTGTATTATACAGACTGGTAACAATTCCTGTTCTAGTCTACTTGGAAGACTAACCTAGCATAAAAATTTCATTAAACAAAGAATTTCAGCTTATTTCTTAAAGGCTGACTTTCTTTTCCTCTGAAGCAATGCTAATAAAATTCCCAGAACTCAAGGAAGGCAAAAGCAAATTACAAAGTTATGAAGTAACTCCTGAGAAGTACCAAGGAGAGAAGTTACTGAAGTTATAATACAAAAAGCTGGGTTTAACATGACTTCTGCACATCAGTGTCTCGGGTACTTAACTAATATAGCTGCGTGGGATATACACACAAAAGTTTTACATCAAGCTTGGTATTAAAAAAAACCCCAACATAACACAGAAAAGATGGTGCTGTGACACTAAGACAAATCACAACAGGAAGAGAAGGCAGTAAACAGGTTAATTTCAGTGTTCAAGTTAGGAAGCAGATACAGGTCGAATTAGAAGCGCCTCAGGCTGCAGTTAAGAATGGATTCCCCTACACACCCCCCTTCACTAAGTACAGCGTCTGACCTTCCTGAGTAATAGCCAAATATAGTATGCTTGCCTTCACACTGCTACACCACAGTCTGTGGTGGGGTTTTACTTTTTAAACAGCTACATACCTACATTTGCTGTAAATAGTTAGCAGTTAGCAGCAACAATGAAGTATTTAAAATCCTCTTACCTACATTAAATAAGAAGAGCATTTTTCTCCTTTTATACCATGATTTAGCTGCATTATGAGCAAGACACTGAATGACTCGAGCAAAGCCTGTGCCACAGAGTATCTAAATGAAACAGTTACTGAATCATGTAACCTTCAAGTGGCCAAATAGCCGGACAGAATAAACACCAGCACACACTACCTGATGCCAGGCTCTTGGCCTTCCATGCAATTTTTCCAACCGTTTCGTTTGTTATGCACTTTTAAAGCTAAAGATGGACTGGCTGACATTTGCCCTGCCGTACAAACCCAGAAACTAACTTCATTCTTCTATCCCTTCTCCCCGGTTAATACAATACCTACCCTCCTAGAAACATATGAAAACTGCCTATTTTCTTTCTCTCTTTGAAGACTATTTAAAAAGAAATAAATTATTTGATTGTTTGCAAAAAAACTCCTCTTAGAGTTCTCCTTGTTTATTTTCCTAATAGCAGATTACCCAGTGATTTCACACCAAACCAGGTAACAGCTCTTGTTATTCAAGATTCAACTCCATTGTTTGTTTGTATTGTTTTGCAACAGATCATTAAGGTCTATTTTTCTTCTCTGAAATGGCCTCTCTTTTTCAGCATCAGTTACAGAGCCTGGAACTGCAGGCACTACAACCATATCCTAATACCACCAGGCCACCTGGATATGTTAATTAGTTAAAACACTAATCAAATAAGAAATATATTATTGACCATAATACATTACATCAGTAGCTCTATACCACTTAAAACTAATAAGGAAAATTTCAATTAATTCATAAGCATTTAATCAAGTAATATTGAAATTTCTATCTTTACCATAAAACCTGTAAGACCTTTGAAATCAGAAGAAAATGAGGCTTGCAGCTTTCTTGGAAGACATCACACCACACAGCAAGAACAATATGCAACCAGCTTTATTAAGGCAATCAGAAAAATCACACTTTGAGCTGAACACGGAAGCAATAACCATTCTCCACAACTACTCGTAGCCTGACAATTCTGTTCTTGGATAACTATTTCCCAGCTTTCTTGGCGGATTGGTACCATCAGAACCAGTAGCCCTCAGCCTCATCAAATACAATTTTGTTTTAGAGCAGATCCACATTAAGCTCCATCGTAATAATTTAAATGGTTAATTTTAAATAGGTTAGCCAATTTAGGCAAGCAAGGTGTCTTGCCTAGACAAGACAAATTTTTTTGTACAGCAATATACATGAACCCAAATCCCAGAAAGCCATCTTGTATTTAAGGTTACTGAATGTCTGCATTTCCCTAAGTACATGTTCTTTGCCACACAGTAAACTTCTTAGTATTTACCAAGACATCTATACATTTAAAAGATGCAGAAATCCAGTCCAGCTGGACTGCCTTATATCCAGAAATTTTAAGAAACAGACAGAACAGAAACAGGAATCCAAACATCTGGACAGTAATACGGCAGTCTTACCTAACGTCACTCACAGCACTTTTTACAATTAAGGTTACCCTTATTCCAGTCTCCTTGCTTTGATACTGAGGGAACTTTTTCCACACATCACCAAAGCTTAAATTGGCTCAGAATCTGGCTTAAATGTAAGACTGATGTAACCACTTAGCTGAGTATTGTTGCAAATTTCAGGGCATTTCCCACACAGGGATACAAGGCGTTCCAAGAGGAGGCAAAATTCAAGAAGCAGCTGCAGGGACTAAGAAGAAAAACTTTATTGAAAGCAGAAAAACTCTGTTCACACTTAGAGAGAAGAAGGCTTCAGGGAGACACTACTGCTGCCTTCCAGTGCTTAAAGGCAGCTTATAAAGACAGATGAGGACAAGACTTTTTAGTAAGGCCTGCTGCAATAGGACAAGGAATAACAGTTTTAAACTAAAAAAACATAGATTCAGACTAGATATGAGGATGAAATCTTTTAAAATGACAGCAGTGATACACCAGAACAGGTTCCTCAGAGAGGTGGTGGATGCCCCATCCCTGGAAACATTCAAGGTCAAGTGGACAGGGCTCCGAGCAACCTGATCTAATTGAAGATAATCCTGCTCACTGGAGAGGAGTTGGACTATCTGACCTTTAATGGTTTCTTCCAACCCAAACCATTCCATGATTCTGTATTCCACATCTGCTGTACTCATGGCAGCCTCATGTGTGTGCATACTCCTGTGTTGTACACAGCTAAAATGGGCTGGGAAAAAAAAAAAATCTATCCACCAGATGGCACAGCTGGGAAGGTAGGAAGAAAAAAAAATAAAAACATGCAAAATGTACACACAAAGCAAAAATAAGGCTATCATTTTTGTGTCCCGTAACACAGCTAAGCGTGACCCAAGATTCTGACTACCAGGGCAAGAAGGAAACAGTCATAAGACAAAGTTGGCTTACTCACTTTCATGGTCATATACCAGTATAAAAGGATTTTAGCAAAGCCAGGGAATTTTGTACTTAAATGACTTGCAAATCTTTGCAGATCCACTCCTGTGAGAAATCCTAAAATAAAATTCAAAGAAGCTCCGAGATAATGAGGCACATGTGTAAGAGCACCAGCATCTACCTCACTCTTCTAGTAAAGAAACTAGGAAGAAGAGAAGTTACCTGGTAGAGGTCAAACAAGTAAGAGAAAGCATTGTTATGTTCAGACTTTATGCCTACAGCATACACTTTAGTTTTACTTTCCTCCAAAGAGAAGTTATTTATAAGGTATCACTAATTTGTGACAAAGTACTAAACACACTGCAAGAGAAAATCAATTCAAAGTGAACTCTTACCACTCCTAAATTCACCACTTGACCAATGAGTAGAGGATAAGAACTTAGTATATGCAAAAGAACACAGAAATTAAAAGCTAATGTCCTGGAAGACTGTCAACATGCATTACATCATGGTTCAGTGGAGTCTTTATGAAAATTATCTCCAATCTAACTCCAGAGTTAATCAATCTGGCTTTCAGTCCTCAGATCTCCAGAATAAGTATATATTCAAGATAAGCATGCATGCACACTCGCTGAGGATTGGAAAGATGTTCTGGATGAATCCTCACAACAGCTCGGCTATAGGCCACGTAATATTGGTATCTCAGAAAAACCCCACAATAAAACACGTGGGAAGTGAGACAATCTAAGTAGCTAATCTAAGTTAAAAGGTAAGTTTACATATCATATAACCCAAAACCAACAAGAATAAAAACAGAGTAACCTAATTAAAGTAAGAGCAAGAACTCCTGACAATTAATCTCACAGCCTGGAAACAGGTGTCACCACCCAGCAACCCAATGGCAGCAGGGAAGTTTCCTTCTGCTGTGGATTTTGATACGTATTTGCTACCCTTGAAAAATTATGTGCAGCACCTACTGAGAGATAGCTGCAGACTGTTATTCAAACTTGAAGCCATCCATTTCACTTAAACAGAAAGACTAAATATATACTGCATGACAACATTTCATGAAAGTGTCTTTTTATTGTTTCACTGTGCTTACACTTAAAGCTCAAAAGCCACATTTCCTTATCCTTTAAATCCAAGTTGAAGAGGGAGTAATGGAGCCAAAAAAACTTGCTTTAAACAATTTAACTGGAGAGAAGAGTCAACAGAATTTTTTCTGCGCAACCAGCGTGGGGAGGATTCATACTCACTTTACCAGAACAGGTCAGCTAAGCAACAGCATAAGCTCCAGAATGTGAGCTGCCAATTGCACACACAAAAAAAAAAGCTTCACTGTCAAACACTACTATTGGAACCATAGCTTAGAATACTATAGCTAGCAGTGCTATAAATAAAGGATGTTAAAGGGAAGGAAAGATAATGCATACACAATGCAGTCTTTTAATCTTGTGTTTCTTCAAATAAACCCCTTAAGATTCAGGTACAAGATGCTGTACAAGGCACCCCTACTACTGTTAGTAGATGACAACCAGAGAGAAAACAGCACATTTCCCTTAATCTTCCTAACCTCTGCTCAGAGGGAAAAACAGACTGAGAAACAGAGATGAAAAGTTAAACGCAAGGTTTGGTTCAGAAGTTGCACATCATACCCCCAAAGATTAAAGCACTACGTAAAACAAAAAGCACAGGTTAGGTTGCTCCAAAGCAAGGCATCCAATCATAATCCAAAAAGCTACAAAGTTGCAACACAAGTATTTATGGTTTATGTAAAAGGCACGGAACATGTATTTTAAAAGACTTTACAAAAAAAATAAGGATAAGCAGACTAACATTTAAGGGCGAACAGAACAATCCAAGTTGCATACCAAAACACTGTAGAAGCCCCTCCTCTTGAGGCAATATGTATTTACATAGTTACACTGATGAGCAACAAGTATCTTTCAAATATATTATTTAAAGTATTTCTCAAAAAAACCACCACCGCAAATATATTTGCATTTTGATGTAAAAAAAAAAAAAAAATTGCCTTACAGAGTAAACGTTTACTATGTGGTCTGTCTTAACATCCTACCTAACAATCTGTGTTTCGACATCCAGAAAAAGAGAGTTTTATCTGAAATAGTTATCAACTGATAATACTTGTTTCTTCATACTATACTAACCTGCATACCTGAAATCGCAAACATAAACACAAACAAAGCCTGTTTGTATTTTAAAATACTGATTTTGCTGTTCATAATTTTCTCACCTAAAAAAGGATAGCAGCTATTAAAATAGCCCAGAGACCTAAAAACCCCACTTTGTAGTTACAAAACTTTCAGCCTTACAAAACTCGTTTCACTTCCAAAACTCTACATACTCCATGAATTCCTTTCTATATGCCTCCTGCAATGTGATCCAACTATCTAAGGAGTACAGCAATCAAATAAATGAACAGAACATACCCATGCAAGTACTCCCATCTCCAGCATACCAGGTATTAGTTGAATGTGGAATGAAAGATTAATGGGACCAGAGACCGAAGGAGATTAAACATTCAGGATATAAATAAAAAGAAAATGGTCTCAGTAGTTCCTCAGCTTTTCCAAAACCAGCTTCTTCCTAACTTTAAAGGAGAGAATCGCTATTTCAAACACATAAACCCCTTTCTAGCCTTTATCGGCCACCCATGAGAGCCACTTCTGGAGACTGCCCCGTAGGCAGGCTGAGGAATGTCAGTGCACTAAATCCCCCCAGTTCCCGCCGACACTCACGTACACACAACTCCACACCTAGCGCTGCTCGCAGACGTAATTTTACACACGGAGCACTGCGACTACCAATGCGACCGGAGGGATGGGGGGGAAAAGGCTTCCCTCAGCTCAGCTAGAGGTGGGTCCCCAGATCGCCCCTCAGCCAGGCAGCTGCGGCCAGGTGAAGAAGGGGAAGACGGAAAACGAGTTTTTTTGTTTTTTTGTTTTTTTTTAATTTTTTTTCCTTTTAAATAGGAAGGGAGCCCCTTCCCCAAGACAAGGCGGTCGGTCCCTCCGCGCACACCGGCGCCTCCTCCGTCCGTGGGGCCGGGCCGGGGCTCGGGGCACCGGCGGGACGCGCCGAGCCCGCTCCCGGCCGCCACCCCGGGCCCGGCGGGGCGGGCACGGCGCTGCCCCCGCTCCCCCCACACTCCGCCAGCAGCCCCAGCTCGTCCCGGGGGGCGGCAGCCGCACCCTCCGCGGCGGGCAGGAGGGGCTGCCCGGCACCCCGCTCACCTTCCAGCAGCCGGGTGATGAGGCTGTCCACGTTCAGCTCCCCGTCCGCCATTTTGTGGCCACCACACTCAGTCCCGGGCGGGGAGAGGGCGGGGTGGAGGGCGCTCCGCGAAGGAGGAGGAGCAGGGAGCGGCGGCCGCAGCGACAGTGGCACTCCCCCCACCCCCCTGCGGCGGTCCCCGGCGGCCGCCCGGCTACTCCCGCGCCCGCTCCCTCGCAGCTAAAGGGGGGAAGCGCCGCCGCTCCTCCCCGCGCCTCCTCCCCGCCCCACGAGCCACCAGGGCGCATGTGCCGCCTCGCCCGCCGCCGCCGCTTCTCCGCGCTCCGCCAGCGCGCAGGCGCCGCCGAGCCCGCCCGAGAGCGCGGCGCGTGCGCGGCGCGGGGCCGGCGCTGCTTCCCCCTGCCCCTCAGAGCCCGGTCCCCGCGCGTGCCCCGGGAACCCCCGGGGTCGGGTACGGGTACGGCCTCGGGTACGGGCGAAAGGCAGGGAGACCGGCCCCAGGAGGCTGCGTGTCACCCCTTCCCGTGCTGAGACTACACCTGTGAAATCTCGCAGTTGATAAAAAATTCTGTCGTGACCGGAGTGACGAGCTGTGCTCCTCTCTTAGGGCGGTTGTCAGAAAAAAAAAAACTCGTAACCGCTGTGGTTCATGTTTCATCGCGGCTAGATCTGCTTAGAGTACTTTTTTTTGGTGATTTCTGAACCTCTTTTTCATTATTATTTTTCTTAAGATGAGCTCTCTAAAGACATGTTTACATATCTCTGTCAACAGATGCTTGCCTAGGATAGACAGAGAACTGCTTTAAAATGGAGGTGGTGAAAACTTAACTGTGAGCTGGGACAGCACACAAATACGTGTATGTTGACAAAGTAACAAAGTGCAGATGTTCTAGAAAAAAAAACAGACCTCTTCTTTATATGCCTAAATATAGATGTCCATGGAGAAACTTACTCTGTGACCTTGAACTTGATTTTTTTTCCATCAGTTCATACAAGCCAGCAAAGTCCTGTCACCTTACATAATTTTGAAACTCAGTTTTTTTATCTCTTGATTAGAATAAAAGGAGTATGAGCAAAACAAAAGCAATTAGGACAAGGTGGGGCTATGATTAGACATCAGATGATACCAGGTGTCCAGACTGTCAAGTAAAAGAACACCCTTTTGAAATACTTACACAGATAGGCAGGATATATGGATATGTAATTTCATCTGCTGAAAGCACATACAGCTATTCTTTCTTATTTTTCAAATTCTGTGATCCAAATAATAATAAAGAGATCTTAAAATATTTTTCTTTCATTTTTTGTTAAGTAAGAAAAATAATTATTCATCTTTTAAAAGGATCTTTCTTATCCCAGCTACTTTATTGCTGCCAAAACTAATAGATCCGCAGTCCCTCTTGAGCTTTTAGGAATTGTCCCAGTTTTGTTTCACACAACCAAACTGCCCTGAGGGTTATTTTAAGCCATCACAACATCAGGTTCAGACATAATTATATTATATTATCACAGAACGTTCTGCATTGACAATTAAATGGGCATATGAAATTATCTTTCACTGTGGCATAACAATACAATTAATATGTTTTCCAAAACCCCAGAAGATGCTAAAGTTTCAGATACACTGAGCAAAACATAATTCCCTAACAACTGTTTTTACTAGGCATGTCAGCATGTTCCAGAAACAGTTCAGCAGCATATCAAAACAACAAAATAATTCTATTAGCAGAGATGCTGTGAAACAGAACAAGCTACAAAAAATACCTCACTACTTTTCTTTTAGATTCTGTGCTAGTGTCTTATTTTATTGGGAACATGGCTGGGTCACAGTAACTCCCCAGCTGTATGTGGGTTGTCAAGCGGCTGGAAGGTCACCTCACTGTGCTGCATATCCCTGTAAAGTTTGCCTCCCCTTTCTTCATAGCTTGAACAGGGAAACAAGTACATGAGTTTCTCCCTCAGTGGGTAAAACTTGACAGGTCCCGTTTTTCATGTTGGCATAATCCAAGTACAGTAAACAGAATTAAAAGATCAGAGAAGGAGGCTCATTGTCTTCTGTGATTCAGAAAGAAACAGTTAAAGTGGAATGAATGCATTTTCTTTGATCAAGGGGAGATGTTTAGTAATTTTTGGCATTATATGGTACACAGATACAGGCCAAAGATACCTAACTGGCAATTCAAGCAGCAAGGGCAGCTGAGTGTCACTGATGCCTCTGTCAAAATCCCATTTAGTAATGCTCACCTTTCTACATTGCCTTTCAGTTATTTTGAAGTTTCCTCTCATATCCACCAACATGGCTTTGCTTTTAACTGTGCCCTACATGGTCTCAGCCTCATATACATTGAATACCCTGTGTGTCATTTTTCCTCTCCTTATCCCCATGCTGTCTCAAGGTGTGCTTCACAGTGTTCTTCTGCTGAGTTTGTCAGCTCTGCAGGACAGAAATTTCCAAAGAAGATGGCAAAACAATTATATGTTAGTTAATGTTATTCCCTAAACTGTAGCTCTCTAGACATGAGTTCTCACTTTGTCTGCTGCTGTGAATTTGAGACAGTTGCTTCTCCAGCTATAGAGCACTGACTCAGCATCTCTCTGTTACCTACTCTTTCCTAGTAACCTTATGCTGGTTTAGACAGTACTTCTGTTATTCACTGCACTGCACTTTAAATTTAGTGCACTACTACTACATGCACTTTTAAGTTATTTACTATGCCATTGTAACTTTCAGAAACCATGGCCTCAGCTACGTTGCCCTCCTAGGTCTGTCATCAGTTACCTGCTAGTCAGTACATAGCAGTATTTTACAACACTATCCCATCACTATAGCTTGTTTCAATGTACTTTATAACTTTTGCAAACTGTAACTCAGGGCTGACTGCAATTCTGGTGTGGATGGGAGGGAGAGGACAGAAGGAGCCATGTGGTTAGTTTACCAGCATGTAATTAGGAGCAGTTTCTCCCTGGGCAACATTAGCTGAACCACTGCTGCCTTCTCGGTGTTGCTCTCCAGTTTCTTAATTGAAGCAGAAATTACTGATCCAAATCACCAATGCATTATCTTAGGAGAGGTTGTTTACAAAAATACTTACAGATCCTGTTTCTTTAGTCAGAAATGGCAGGAAACTGTATCAAGGTAATCTCAAAATAAACAAAGACTGCAGATAAATTACCCCTATTTTGTCCCAAAAGTTTAGATTTGTAGATTGGTGAAGAAAACCCAACAGATCCCACTCCGTAGTACTTTATGACCCTTTATAATTTGTCAGTATTTGCACTAAAACTGAGCAAATAGTTGGTTTGGGTTATATCATTTTTAGATGTAAAAATAAGTAATTATCTTCTACACTGGGATAAAACCAAGACTTTCTCAACATTCCTGAGAAATAAAAGAAGGAGGAGAGTCCCAAACTAGCCAGTGGTTTGGGTTTGAAGGCACATACCTAAGATAGACAGAGAAGAATGTATCTTCTGAATTGCTTCATCCATGCCAGCTCTCTTGGTATCACTGTTCAGAGCTGAAACACTTTGTATAAACAACTGAATATCCGCTGGGCCAGGGACTCGATTATGGATCTGTGTCATGTGAATGCCCCAATCACTCAGCGGTAGTGCTGGGCCATCTCTCTTGATGTAGCTATTATTTGAAACACATTATGAGATCTTTGGCTGATACAAAAATATGTGTGCTGTACTGATCAAAACTTTGGTAACAGTATTTTTTGAAGAACAAGATTTCTTTGGTGGATTAATACTGACCCTTAATTCCTGTAAATGTAGTTATACCATCATTGCCTTTTATGCATACTTAAAAGACAGAGCAGGTCTAGATGTTCCCATATTTTATCTGGAATTAAAACAAGAAAGCAGATTGTTGATGTCAAGACCAGTGCTGAAACAGTTTAAAAAAACAGAATAAATATTTCAATCCAGTAAGTGTGACTTGAAAATCTTTTTTTTTTTTTTTTTTTTTTTTTTTTAAGGAGCAGCTCCCCCTGCCCTATCCTGACAGCTCCCAGCTGGGTTAAAGAGCCTGGGTGAGATAGGCACTGCCTAAAAGGCAGGAGAGAACCCTCCAGGAGCCACATGCAAAATAAGGACAAGGTGAGACTTACTCAGGGGTTTGTGTCACAGGTTACTTCATCTCTCCATATCAGAACTATTTAAACGTGTGAGAAGAGTTGTTTTTTTCTTCTTTAGATTTTATTTGTTGGCATGTGATACAATCTCAGTTCCCCTGACAGCCTGTCCTACTGCCCACAAACTATCAGAAATACACAATACCTGCTGAGGCGTTACACCCAAGCGAGGGAGGGGGAAGGACTTCTGAAGCAAAACAAGGTAAATAATTTGGCCCTGCAGGATCTGCAGTTTGCAAAATGTCAATCAAGCTTACTATTCCTCTGCTTTGGAGAGAAAAAATTTTCTCCTCCTGTTTCCCAGGAAGGAACAGCTGCAAGAACTGAAAGTGTCTGCATCTATTTTCCTCAGTAAACATGGGAATATTTAGTTTCAGCAAAACCAGATGGTTTACGCCCTGTGAATATGCTGGCATTTGACACCAGCAGTCAGTTTCACAAAGTGCATGCAGAGCATTAGAAAGAACTCCTCTAAACTGAGGGACCTGACACAAGAAATGAAAGCTCTGAAGGCAGTAATGACAAATTGACAAAACCCCCCAACCTCTATCCAGGGACCTCCAAGTGCTCTCTAAATATCATTAATCAGACTACATAAAAGCCCATGAAGTGATTAAATTTGATACACGTTTATCACAGAGGGTTACACTTAAAATGAGAAGGTAAATAAGTTCCTCAGGGTTATGTGGTGAGTCATGGTCTGGTCTCCTGTGTGCTCTGACCATCCATGTCTCTTCTTGCTAAGGCGTCTCTAGTGTGCTGTGTCCTCAGCCATATTCCCAGGACACAATTTTTAAATGTGAAACTATTACAGTTAATAGTACAGGGACAGGATTGGAGTGTGTGCAGCATTTATCACCATAGCTGGGGCATCTGAGTGCTCTGTGGGGAATTTATAATATGCTAAAGAGATTTATGAACAGCCCTCAAACCTCTTGCTAATGGCAGTTTCAATGGGTGTTAAGTGACTGAAGATGCTTAATTATTTGATGATTTTTATTGATTTGTTTTGTTATTGCTTAACATGATTCTGTAGTAACAAGGCATCTATCAATCTGAAAGTGGTTTTCAAACAATGAATTATTAAAGTATGTGATTCTGATAGGTAAAGTGTCTTGTTGGACCACTAGGAGGTTGATATAGTACTCAGCTTGGAGGGCAAGACTGCAGGGGCTTCAGGCTTTGCAGTCACTGATGTCTGCAGCACACGTTCCCGAGCCAAATCTGACCCTGCTGACTCCCTGTCACCTGCAGCATTGAAAAGTAGGCTTGGGAAAGATTTCTATTTACTTGCAATTTCAGAGTGAACCTTCCCACAGAAGCACACAAATTTTTCTGGATCACATAGTGAAACGCGTTAGTTACTGTAAATCACTAGCTATTGCTTCTTCTAAGACCTACAAACATAAGCCCTAAAGCAGCTCTAGTCCTGGCTGCAGGACACAGCAGAGGCCTGCAATGTCTCCTTCAGTTTCCCAGAGAAGAGCTGTGTCGTGCTCTGGTTTATCCCATCTGCATGACGGAGGGTGTGCCACTGAGCACACCTGACCTGCAGTTGAGGCAATGCTATAATTTAGTATACTTCATGATCAGCATTTTGAGAGTTTGAATTTGCTATTTCTTCATTATGTAATTACATAATAATAATAATTTAACTAACACAACGTACGTGGAGTTTTGCTGTTGCTTCTTATGTAAATTAGAGAGATTTAGCAACACATTGCAAAATGGATACATGTATTTCAGACTGAGATGTAAGATGTTACTTTGATTAAGAATAAAATAAAAAGAAGCTGTTGGGAAGACCTATTTTGTAAAAGAAAGAACTACTTAGTTATAACTTTTCATCTAACAGCTTATTCACTAACATGGGAACTGCAGAGCTTCAAAGTGTTTAATTTAAAAAAAAAAAAAAAAGCAAAATATCAAACAACTCTCCCCCCTAAAAATACCCAAAAGAGCAATACCAAAACACCACAGTATTTCTGCCTTTTTAGAGAAATTCAGATACTTAGATTCAGAAACTGAAATGATACACAAATGTGTAATTTGAGCTTGAATTTAGATAGAGTAGCAAGAACAACTGACTAAATGTTAAGGAAATAGCTAATCTTTAGGTAGAAGAGAACATTTATTTTAGTTGTTACTCTGCTCATAAGAAACAGAGACATTCTATATTTACAGTACACTCCAGAAGAATTAAAATGAAATTTAAAGTCAAATTTAGATATCAAAACATGTCAGACAGCTTGACTTCCACCAAATTGTAACAAGCGCTGCTCATTCCTTTTAACTTACGTGGTATTTTTATTATCTATCAAGTAATCTAATTTATCCCTCTTGTTCCAAAAATAGTTCATTTGCATACAGTATGGCTCAGAAGAGCAGCTCTCTCAGAAGAGAAACCACATCACTGTGACTAGCAGCAATGAGTCACTCTGACAGGTTTAAGTCTTGAGTCAGCAAAACCTAGACTTACTCTCAATGCCTGGTGGGCTTGGCTCAGAGAAGGCCATTAGCTGTCATTTGAGTTTGGGGGGTGTACACCGTGGCCCCGCAAAAGTGTATCACAGGTCTGTAGAAACACGTGGCCACAGCTGGCTACACAGCACATTCTTTGGTGGCAGCACTGGCTGAAGGTAGTCATTCCAAGTTCCTGCTGTCCCTCCCCTCCATGATAATGCCATCCTTGCCATCGTGCTGATGTGTTTGTGGGACTGCCCTGCAAGTCAGATGTCTGCAGTGATCCATATGCATAACAGCTCCCTCTGGCTCTCCGGAAAGCAAGAGCTTTAACCCATGTTGCTGTGAGTGATATGGTGCACAGCACATCTCCCAAAGACACGTGTCTCAGTCCACCTGAAGACTGTGGTATGAGGCTGAAACTGGCAGTGGCCACTGGTGGAGGGGGCTGTCTGAGCCTCTAAAGCCGTGGTGGGGTGTAACTGTACCCGTCAGCGGGGAGGCTGCAGCCACCCAGCTGTGGCTCTCGCATCCTACTGAGTCATCGCATGACTCCAGATAAGCCATGTGCTTTTTCATGCCTCAGCCTGCCACCTGCAAATCAGTGATAACAAAATTTAAATAATTCAGAAGAACATAGCAAGGCTTAATCGTAATTGTGAGGCTAAATTGTAATATGTTCTGGACTCCTTACATAGAGTAGTGCAGAACTTAGGGTATCACTGTTCACAGACGGTGTTACTAGTAGTGCCATCTCCCTTTAATATTCCCTGCAAACTGTCTTCCTACTTTCATTATCGGCGCTCAGCTCTGGTGTCATTGTGTTGCTTGGACACCTTCTAATTTAAATTTCATGTTTTGATTTCTGGGTGATAACTTCAAACACCAATTTTCCTCTGCTATGCTATACAGCCTTTTGCTCATTTTAATGAAACCTAGCAACCATAATGTAAATTCAAAATAACTACAGCCCATTAGACTATTGAAATCCCTGAAGATTTGAATTATTCACTATTAACAGAACTTGTATAATTATAGGTTAAGATATCACTTAAGCATTTAGCATACATCAGCTCCACAGTTAATTTTTAGCTCTTGATCTGTATTAGTAACCTCGGCTTGCTAAATTAAAGGATATGCCTCCAATTAGCCTAAATTTAACATTCAAGAACACATCTCTAGTGGGATGATGCTTATAACTTTAGAACATGCAGGCAATTTCAGCTGATCTACTAAGGCTCTATCACAAGTGATAAAAAAAACCATTTTCTTATAAACACTTCTGTGACTTTCACAGGAGCAGAAGTAAAAGGACAAGGCTGCCTTTTCTGTAGGGTCCAGAGTCAAAAGGGTGACAGGCATTGCAGTCCTCTGCCCTTATAGAGATCTCCAAAAGAGCACTTTCTGATCAGAGTAAACTGTAATTGGCTGGTTTTCAGCTACCACTGGGTAGTTTTAACTCCTTCCTGAGGGTCAGAAATATTGCTGCAGTATCATTGATAAGACTCAACATTTGTCTTTTTTCTTCAGAGAGTAGTAAGATGACTTGCTGTTTGCTAACATATAAATTAGCTCTTCTGTTCCACCAGGAAAGAAAGATTCCTGGTAACCATCTGTGTATTTTTCATACCATTTGATACCTGCTTTAGTTGATTAGCTTTCACTACATAGTCCTAGGGAATCACACTTCCACTTGTGGAAAGCCCTTTTAAAATAATGAGCTGGGAAATGGTTTAGGCTTCTGTGCAGATGATGATGAATCTGTTCACACATGCTGGTGAGAAGCTGGAATGGAATCTTAAAGCTTTGGCTTGGCCAGCACTGAGAAAAGATACAGCTTTTGACAGTGTCCTCTCTTATATCCATAAACCAAATGAAACAAATTTTAGTAAACATCAGTGTGCTTGTTAACGAGGAGAAATGCAGTGTACTTGGTAGCTGTATAATTGTGTCAAAGGTGTAATTCAAAAAATGGTTGCTAATATTGATGAGTGTCTCCATAGGAAAGCTCTGGGTGGTAAGAAATCCTCTTGCTGGGAAATCTGCATATAATCTTATAATGATAACTATGACAGAGAAGGGAGGAAGTACTAAACTGGAAAATGCAATTAAAAATTGTAGTAGAATCCAAATTATTGAAGGCTTAGTCATGACTTTCATTCAGCAAAACTTGTTGTGAAGTATGGATTTTACTGGAAACAATTGGAATCAAAAGATTATACTGTTAATACCTGACTTTGTTGTACCCAGAACAAATGAAAAAGAAAAAAAGAGCATATTCAGTACACTGAGGATTTTTCCTAGGGTTTGTTTGGTTTTTGTTTGTTTTTTTGTTTGTTTGTGGTTTTGGTTTTTTGTTTGTTTGTTTGTTTTTTCTTTTTTTTTTTTTTTTTTCCTTAGGAGATTGAACTTCATCATCTAAAACCTTTTGTCATATAAAAGTCACTGTAGTGTGTACATCTTGATAGTTAGACCTCCAAAATCATGGAGGTGTCTCACTCCTAAACAGTTCCTTCTGGCAATGCCAAATTCCAATACTGTGATACCCATAATTGCCCTATCAACTTCCAAATGAAGGCTTTGGTTGGTAAATCCCAGATTTGAGATGTCCTCCCATGTGTTTGAAGTTCTGTTTCTGAGCATGTCCAGGGGTGGTCCTGCATGGTCAGTACTGATACCTCAACATTTCTGTTTCGTGAGGATCCTTGAGCTTGCCATTCCCTCGGCTGTATTGGTTGTCCCTGATGCCAGGATTATTTGTGTCCTATGTAAAGAAGATGCCACCTAATATAAAATCCATTAATAGCTCTGAGAGTAAGGACTGCCCAACTAGTTCAAGGCAGCTCCCTGGTCAGCATGTGGGATTTTTCATCACACTTTGGAGGCTGCTTATTCTGCTCTGTGGTTGTCGGGAATGTCTGTGAGCCTTACTTGAGTGCTTTGAATCACCCTACATGGGCAGGGACCGACTTCTCAGCCCTTGCAATGTCTCAGCAGAGCTGCCTAAGCAGGCAGTGTGGTCTCCTCTACCTCTCCTTTTGTGGGTTTATGCCTGAACCCTTGCAGATTTCTCTTTAAAACTGTCAGATGTTTAAGGAGCTTGGATTTCTCTCATCTACTGTGGAATTTTGCCTTTAATTACTTAGAACAAAGACTTTTCCCACTCTAATTAAACACCTTTTGCCTCAAGAACTGACTATCTGTGCCTTGCATGATCATTTACTTTCAAGATTTTGAAAGCATTTTTTGCTTCCATGTTCCAGATGGCTTGCCAGTGACAACATTCATGCATTTAGTTCTTTTCTCTCATTAAGCCTGTGGATTTCCAAAATATTTCTGGAACGGGATCTTACAGTTTTCTCTCTCTGTCTCTCTTGTTTTTTTCCCCCCTTTGCCCTTTTCAACCCAAATGCAAGAAAAAGTACAAAACAGGTGTTTCTACATCTGACTTGATGTTGAATTTTTTTGGCTGGGATACAGTGGAAAGGGTAAATGCAGAGCTTATTAAAATAGTGATGACAAAAGTCAAATAAACAAAAGGCAGGTACAGTAACATCCAGTTGCTGTAATCCTTTAAACCTGACCTCCTGTCCAGCCTTCCTGGGCACATCTGCACTGTGAATTGGAAGAATGACCCAAGCTCTCAACAACCTGTGCTGGTAAGGCTTCCTCCCACAGCATCACACAGATGCAGTCTAGCCACACCAGCCCATCCACAGACAAGAAGGAAGTCTCCTGTGGCTGGTTATGGCAGCCAGAGCTGGCAGCTCTGTAGTGTGAGGGAAAACCTGCTCTCTGCATTCCCCGTAGGGTGCACCCTGCCTGGTGTCCAGGTAACATCTCACGCATTTTCTTAAATCCCTTTTGTCCCAGGTGCACCCACACGCTGATTAGTAAAGAAGCTAGAGTTATGCAGAGTTATATAGAGAAGAGTGTAGAACAAGGACTAATTTTTTTGCATGTTTTCGTATTTCCCAGGGTGTTGCTTTTCTTGTTACACCACCGTCTGCTAGTGGGGGAATGCCAATAGTGCAGCCTTTCTCTAAAGGAGCAGGCCTGATCCTCCCTCTCAGATGGGCTGGTGTCCTCCTGCTGACTTCTGAACTGGTTAAGAGTCACACCCAGTGCACAGCTGGGGAAGGGGAGGTTTTGGAAAGCAAATTATACTCTGTTAAGTGGTTAGAAGACACAATGAATTAAATAAGCACCTAGCTCCCATTTACACTTGAAAATTTTGTCATGTAGAGCTCTGCCAGTAAACTCCTCCTACATAATTAGAGTGCTTTTTGCCTGTAAAATGCATTCCAGTTTGGCAAGCGATATAAGCCATAACATCAAAACCACTTCGCCCCTCTCCAGTGTAATTGTGTCTACTGTAGGGCTTTTGTTGAAGTAGTTATGTCATAAAAATCACCCTACACAACACAAAGCCTTCAAGTGCAAACTGAAACCTTGTCTACCCAGCTAGATGTTACTGTGCTTTAAATACAGTTATGGAAAATCAAGATAGATTTGTTAAAACGTGCTGACCACAACTGAATAGTCATCAGAGACATAGTTATATCCCATTTAGCAACATATTAGCTAACCACGTATGTGGAGTAGTACAATCTAATTTGACTTTTGCATAGTTGTGGTTGGACAAGGACCATTCAACTTGCCTATATCTAATTTTAATAGTAGCAGAGTGAAATTTGCTTTATTTCAGTTGATTTTTCACCGACTTTACAACATACTTATTCTGACACCTGCTACTTTGGTTGTCATCTCAATTAAGTGTGTTGAGTCATTATTCCTTTTAGGCTTTCATATATGTTTTCCTTTTTTTTTTTTGATACCATAAACTGTAAACATATCTGAGACACCGGTGAGAAAGAAATGTCTGTCACTTTGATGGATACTCCACTGGATCTTTAAATGCAAATTCCCTATAATTTTTTTAATTGTCTAATTTAAACTATTTTCAAACATTAACATAGTAATTATCAATACAAATATCTTTTTCAACTGAGTGTCATTTGCTAAAGGATGTCATCAGGCACACTCAGATAAATTTCTCCCAAAAGACAGTAATTCAATCTTGCATTTATAATAGTCTACCGCATTTTAATTGTCTTTCACATGAATGTTGCTAGCTTTACTCAAAAAGGAAAATGCTTCTCCTCAGAAAACAAGGTTTTATAATTGGCAAGGCTAGGACCTGAAGAAGCCACAGAAAGTTGTTTATTAGATCCCACAGAAAGACTATCTTCCACATACAATGCAAATTTCATTCACTGATACCCAACGTCCATCTGCTAATGAAGGACTGGAACTAGATTTGTCCTGGAATCAGTCCAGTTTGTTACTGAATTCAGAGGAAGTAGATTTAGGCCTATACTGAATAAAGGAGAAACCTAATTTTTCTCTGAGGTGCAATTAATTCTGCAGTGTGTGATATGAACTTGTTCAATCAGCTCTACTTATTTCACAGATATGTGAATGTCCATGATCATTCTGTGTTAGCACTAGCTAACGGTGTGACAGCTAAACAGTTTGTTAGCAACAGTCAAAGCAGTAAATGCACAATGCTACGTTCTGGTGATCACACCGGCAAATGCGACCGGACAACCTAATTAGCCAAGGTGGAATTAAATTAGGGCATTGCATCTTTATTACAGAAAATATCAGGGGATTCCCACTTGCCACAGATAGGACTTGTACTTCATCCCAGTCAGGTCTTACGGCTCGTGATGCATTTGTACCGTGTCAGGCAAAGAAGGTCTGTCGTGTTACTGTGACCTCTGTAGGACTTTTATGTAAAGATAATCCCTGGGGAGATTCCTGCCACCAGCAATGAAAGCTATGGAAATGACAAACTGAATGGCTAAACCAGGAACCAGGAGTGCAGTGGAGGCTTGGCACATGCTTTTGGTCATGGGATACTCAATAGACACAGTGGCTGACATTTTCAGAGGACCGAGAGAGAGGTCAGACAGTTTGATATATTTTAGTATTGTTTTTTGACTGCAAAACCAGAGAACTAGCAGCTGCTATTCCACTTCAAGCCAGAGCCTCACACTGAAATAATGAAATTCTTGCTTCACTACTCAAACAGACCCAAGAGCATTTTTTCTAAACACAAACAAAAGTGATACAAATGCAATATTGATGCTGGCATGCAGCCTCCATGTCTACTGCACCCTTTGCTTTTGCTTTGGTGGCAGACTGAAAACAAAATGTTTATAAGCCTACATAACTGCTTAAGGTCAATCCTGCCAAGCTAACAGTAGGGTTTCTCTGACCATCTATTTACCATCTATCAGTGTCATCAGTATCACCACAGGAGAATATCATCTCCTCTTTGCTTTAAGTGTTTGCTGTTACCTTCTGCAGCCCTAATCGATCTCCCAGTAGAGATAATAATAAATAACACCCATAGCAGTTATATAATGCACCTGCAATTTTCCAAGAGAGGGCATAAAGAATGATGCCTGTGAAAAGCAGAAACTTTTCTATTCAAAGAATACTGTGTAGTTTTGGTAAATAGCCTTAAAAAGCATAATTGAAGTGTAGAAGTGGGAACTAGGAAATCCCGGATTCATTAGTGGCAATCTATCTTTTATCTCCAGGCTACTGCATGAATCTGGACCAAGTCAGTAGTGCCTAAAAGTTGTTGCTACCTGGCAGCCAAGAGGAGAAGAGGTGGTGGTGTGTCCCACTCAGGTTTTTGACGGGCTGCTGCCCACAATATAAAGACCCTGGACCAAAGAGATTAATCATCTCTTTTGACTCCATTGTGGGCATAACCCCTTTTGATCAGACTGCTCACATGGGAAGCAGTCTTACCATTGCCCATTCTGTACCTGTTGTATGACAAATGAGCTCAGGCAGACCTGCAGCCAGTGCAAAATATCAGAGTTTGGGTCACTGATTTCAGAGTGATTACCACTGTTTATTCTGCAGAGGAGGTATCCAAACAGGTCTATATACATTAATTTTTATATCTATATATATATGTGTGTGTGTGTGTGTGTGTGTGAAGATTTTTATGAGCACTACATACATTTCTTAAATATGACTACTGTAGATTAAATCTCCCATCTTTTAAAGTTAAAAATGCACTTCTCAAATCAATTGCGCTGGATTTTCCCCAGTTTTTTACTATACCAGATTTCAAACTTCCACACTAATTTTACAGCATATTGGAGTAAAACACATGGGTTTCGATTTTTTAATAGTGCTTTATGGTGTTTTTGCTGGGAAAGTACTTTCAAAGTGGATGTGGAGTTTTTTTCTTTTTTTTTTTTTCTTCTGTGCATGCATTCATTAATCCAGTCTTAAATTCAGATATTTCTGTCCTTCTTAACCTTTGATAGATAAAAACAGGACATACCACAGTAGTCACAGAATTCCCGTTTCACTGCAAACTTCTACCTTGCCTCTATAAATCACAGAACCCATTCTCCTGCAAGTGTAAGGTATGAGTCCCCAACAAATGATATACCAGATATTAATGGTGTTAAACTGCAAGAAAAAAATCTAATAAAAACTACACCTCTCATCACATAATACAAGATGTGGACAGAATACCTTTTTTACTGTCTCAAAGCAAAAAGCACAGGTGCAGTCTCATTGCTAAGAACAGCCATTTTTATTCCTCCTCAGCTCACAAACAGCAACAGACTGTGATTAATGAAATTAATTAACTAAAACCTTCTGCAATGCAGTTTGAGTATTTAGGTGTCCAAGTAGTTTACTTCCCATATGACAAAGGAACTGTGGTTACTTATTAATAAAAAGTAATAATAAATAATTTTGAGAGTATGGACTTTATGAATGTTCAAACATTCAGTGAACAAGAGATTAAAAAAAACCAAACTCCTCCAAACGTGAATAGAGCTCCATGTTTCCCTGCCCTGAGTTTCTGGATGTGAGCCGTAATGCCCCAGTGGTTCAGGTCTGCTCCAGTGTGGGCAGGTGGAGAGGACATGAAACCCACGTGAATGAGGCTGCTGGCCAAACTCCCCAGTTGTGGCACACCTCTGAAGCACACATGCCAGCAGAGGTGTGGGTGTGTTTTCAGTGCTGTAAGACACCCAGGGACAAGCTGGGGAAAGAGCCTGGGCAAGTGGAAGATTTGCCATCTCCCCATGGAGAATGTGGGGTGACAACAGACCCAACGTGGGGGCCAAGGCTCAAGGCTGGCTTGTGGGCCATGCTGGAATCAACCTGAACAGCAGAAGCCAGTGTGGTAAACAGCACCATGTTTGACTTTTGATATTCTTAAACATGTTTTGATATTCTTAAAGATGTTCCAGTGTCCCTTTTTCATCACTGCACCTGCCCTTACTATTTCATATTAATGTGGTGCCACACATCTTCTCACCCACCTAGAGCCTTTAACATACAAAACATAAAATAAACCCACAAAGCTTCCCATCCCAGACACAGCAGTATGCAGTTCCTCACCATTTACTTGGTATTTTTTCAGCAAAGAACTGTTGATTTGGGGAAGAGGTGCAGGGACCTATTGATCTACTGACTTCAGTGTCAAATAGACTGATCACAGTTAGCCTCCCAAAAGCTTTTCTGTTGCTGAGTGCCCTACTTTTCCGGTGGCTTAGCAGCCTGGCCTCCTGATGGGGGATTTACTCAAGTAAAACACAACTTTTCCAAGTAGTGCTTTTTCTTGCAAACACCCATCTTTCCAGTGAGCAATTCCATGATCGTTAGTGACTCTGGCTTCTCAGAGGAACAAATATATATTCTGTGTACTTTAAGAAGACATGGTGCTTTTGACTGGAGCTGAGAATAAAATGGGCTGAAACACAGAACCAACTTTGGCTTCAAGGAAGAAAGTTCACTGAAGTAACAGTTTGATGATCATAACGTAATATTTCACCTGGGTTGAATTTGAGCTTGGAAGAAGAGCAACTCGAGGACATGCAAAGACTTGAACAATTCCATAAACAGAAAAGTACTTTAACAGATAAGATTCACATTAATTTTTATTCAGTCTCATTCAAAAGCAGTTCATTTCTTTGGTGCCAACATATTATGTCAAGGTTAGTTGTGAACTCCTGGAGCAAGTAAGTGGTTGTGGTTGGCTCTCTCTGTTTCTGAGCCACAACTCAATCCGCAAGATGAGGACAAAAAGCAGATTTTGCAGCACAACAGCATACTAATGAAGAGCCTAAAATCCTGGGAGGGGACTGACAGAGTAGCAGGTCCCAAGAGAAGCAAAGGCCCATCAAAGGCAGTCTGAGGTAGGGGAAAAGCAGATCTTTCTTTCAAGGTTTACTGTCAACAAAAGAACCTTACTGCCAGCTGGACAAACACTTACTTCAAGGAGCTTCTCTTCCAGAAACAAGATTCTAGCTGTGGCCTTATCATAGAGAATACATGAAGAGATAATATGAATAGTGGTGAACATACAGAGGGATTAAAGAAGAATAGCTGTGACATAATGCTGATTAGCCAATCCCTTTATTCTGGTTTTTTCCTTTGCTCTTCTTTTCCTGAAATTCTCCACTATTTTTCCTTCTCCCTCTCTCTCATTCAAGCTATGTTTGAGAAACCATTCCTCTCCATAGACCTCACTGGGCTTTGGATCAAACCCTGAAATACATTTACAGCTTGTTAAATTATTAAACATACTTGTTTCACAATCTTTGTGCTATATTTTGCTTCATCAAATGAAACAACAACAAAATTTGATCATACAGTCTAATTCCAAAGAAGGGCTAAAAGTCTACCCTTGTCAAAGCTAGCATGCCAACTCAGCTTTTTAGTCCTTTAGAAAGCTAGGTTCCTCTAAGCACAGGTTTTCACTGCTGGTAGGTAGCCAGATTTACAATACAATAAACTACTTGCTCCTGAAGAGAATTGTGATCAGAGAAATACAGTGAATTCTTTATATTATTACCTGGAGGCTGTCTCCGAAAAAAAAAAATTATAGAGCCGGATGTAACTGATTTAGTGTTATTTCATAAGAATATATGTATTCTGTATGATGACTCGCTTCTAAGAATGTTTGTGGGTTTTTTTTAATAGTGATCTTTATGTTACTATCATTCTTAATCCAGGCAAAGGAAACTTACAGCTCACAGTCCCAAGCCCATATGAGTCCTCACTCCCAGTACATTGAAAGCATGAGGTAAATCTAAATTTATGGCTCATCAAAGTCCATTAGGTATGGAAGAGATTTTTTTGTCTTATGGTTTAACTTGTATAAGGTTAAATAACCTATTTAATAAATAACCATATAGAAGCCAACAAGGAGAAAGAATAGTTCAGAATAAGTTTTTCTGCAACAAACACTCAAGACTGTGAAGAGAATATGTCGGGATTATTATCTGAAGATAAAGTTGGCATAAAGAAAAAAATATGTGGTGAACATAGAGGTTAAAAAATGATTTAAAGAACCTTGACTGTATATGCAAGACTGTGGGCTAGTCTAGACTCAAACACATAAGCGTGAAAAAAAATTGAGGTTTTAAGTGTTAATGAGTCCCTGAGCTGGTGCTTTGGACAAAGATATTTAATCAACAATTAAATTAGAAAAATCCCAAGTTCAGGGTTTTTTTATTTGTTTGTTTGGTTTTTGTTTTTTTTAAATTGCTAAAATACTGTACATGCCTTTAGACAGCAAAAACTGCCTGAATCTCAGAGAAATTAAGTGCCCACAACCATATCGTGTTGGCTGCTTCTGTAGCTCTGTAAAGGAAACCTCTCTGACAGGGTTTAGGGAAGGCTCCAGCTCAGAAGTTCTCAAGCTAGGATTATAAGTAGATGCAGTCTTTGATACGCTCTTTTTGCTTTTCTTCCTCCTTCCTTTTCTTATTAGCTTTGTTATCAAAGACCTTCACCCTATAACACTTTTTACTAGGACTGCAGAATAAATGCATCCAGCCCCCATGGAACCCAAGGGAACAGGATTCATTCCCTCCTCAACAGCAACACTCCTAAAGCAGGATTCTCTAGGATATTGCCAGAAAAACAAAACTACAGAACAGCAAATACCTCACAAAGGGCACACTGCAAGTGGGGTGAGTGAGCAGGGGAGCACATGCCAGCAACAAACAACTCTCATGCCTGTAACAATTCCTCCTAACTGCATCTGCACATCTGTTGTTCATCTCTCTCTTTATATTTGCTAGCAGCTTAATAAATATCTGGGCCACTAAGCAGATTTTCTTTTCAAAACCTGTGGCCCACATTCTTAAGAACGCACATTATGCTCCCTAAAAGGACAGAGGACGTGTTTATGTTTGTTTAAAAAGCAGAGCTGATGAGCTTAACTATTATGCATTTACATAAGAAACAGTGGAAATCTGCCTGAGTAAGAGCAACAATAGTAACAGATTTCTGGTTTTTTTTCTTATCAGTACCTGCCCTGCATTCAACACATCTTGTGTTGGTTAATTCTGTCAAAAGTATAAATAGTACAAACTAGGAGGTCGAGCCTAGAAGCCAGCAACTGTGTCCTCTGCCTCCTCAGGTCCAAAATGACTCATGTTACAGAAGACTGCATCTCAGCTACGTAATTGTTCAGTCATATAAAGAACCAAAAACAGTTAAGTGTTTCTGCACCCCAGTCTTACACTGGCTGTCAGTTTTCTGAAGAGCACCTTTTCACCTTAGAACACAGTCCAAAACAGTAAGAGATCCCACAGCAGAGCCTCACATACAGGGGCACTAATGAAACTAACACCTGATGGTCTTAGAAGGAAAAATTGTGTATTTTAATTTGATTGAGAACATCCTATGTGGATGTGGAGTGGAAGCATTTCTTATACTGACAGCATGGGCTGGGAGTGCACTCAACTGGTTCTGTTCCCTGGTCTCATCTAGCAACTTCTAGCATCACCCTGGGCAGACCACTGTGGCTACATTTAGGAAAATCCAGCAAATGGCTTGCCAAGGTTTTTTTGCAGAATTCTCCACGACGTGAAATGATTAAATCAGGATTAATGGTGTTTCTAAAAATACAAACTCATGCAGTCACAGGTTGTTTGGTCCGATGCAGGAATTACAGGGTTAGACTGTACGACATAAGCAGTTCTGTGTAGGGGCTCCTAGCAGTCCCTGTTGGACATAATATCACAGAATCACTGAATATGCTGAGTTGGAAGGGACCCACAAGGATCACTGAGTTGGACTGTTAGTCCTGCACAGAACCATCCCCAAGAGGCACACCAGGTGCCTAAGAGTATCCATGAATTAAGGCAGGAGAAGGGATAAATGCAGTGGGACAGCTCGTGTGATTACTGATTCCAGCTCCTGCCCCCTCTTGTGAAGGAACCCCCCCACCTCGAGCCATAGCAATTTGCTGCCCACATTGCATCCCTGATGAAATATACCATCAGTACATTGATGCTGGGGTACAGGCACTGAGAAGCAACAGAAGAGGCTACATGATGTTCTTATTCAAGAATATCTGCATTTTGGTCATGAATGCAGGGATAAACAAATCTTCAAGAAGGAAGCTGAAAATCAAGGAGACCAGAACAGCTGTTTTCTGTCCTTATCATTACACAAGTAACAGACATTTGGGATTTCTTGTGCTATCTTTTTTTCCCCAACCCTTTTCCTATTTTTGCTTAGAAGCCTCAGACACTGACCATTATTCAAGTCTGAATCACAGAATGGTTTGGGTTGGAAGGGACCTTAAATATCACCTAGTTCCAACTCCCCTTCTATGGGAAGGGGCATCTCCCACTAGACCAGATTGCTCAGAACCCCATCTGACCTGGCCTTGAACACTTCCAGGGATGGGACAACCACACCTTCTCTGGTCAACCTGTTCCAGTACTTCACCTCCCTCACAGTAAAACACTTCCTCCTAATATCTAATGTAAATCTACCCTGTTTCAGTTTAAAGCCATTCTCCCTTGTCCTATTGCTATAAAAATGAAAATCTTAAGTGACTAATGGCTTGATCCAGAAAGGCAAACCTTAATTTTTAAATTATGGTGCCTTAGGAGATACTTGTCAGCAACACACAGAGTAGCTGACTTTGACAAAAGAAAATTTTTTCAGTGTGAGCTTTTAGGTTCAACTGTTTATCAAAAGTAGATCACCCAAAGCTGACTTAAGGCAGTGGTAAAGCTTCCACATGACTTCAGTGACCCAACTCATTGGCATTGCTCTTATTCCATCCACCAAGCATGAGTCAACTGACTGCATTTAGGACTCTGCTGTATGCCTATAATTTATTGTGCTGTCATCTCAGAAAGAAGTATTGTTGAGGAATGACACATTCATTCCTTTAGAACTTATTACCCCAATAAAATTAATCACCCAACCTCTAGCTCCTAGAAAACTCCACGGAGGAAACTGAATTCTAAAGATGATCCATTCTTAGCAGTGGCAATGTAGTAAAAAGTGAATCACTGCACAGGCCTCAACGAGAAATACTAATGGCCTTCAAGTGGCAATCAAGCTTTGGAAGTCCATGTTTCACAGAAAACATCAAGATGGGTAGTTGGAAAAGGTTGTATTGATTTGGAAGTGCTCCCACACTTTGAAATATTTTTTGTTTTAATGTAGGTTACAGGTGTTTCAGGATGCAAGAAGGAGCCTACACCCAGGGCAACTGTGATTTAAACAAGGGTGATGCACAGCCGCATGAACTCTCAAAGACACATCAGGGCATGTAATTGCTCTGCAACTCAGGGCACCACTCCACCACCACAGCTATTGCAAAGAATCAGGTACAAATGCAAGGTTCTTAGGCTTGTAGGTAGAGCCATGAATGAATGCTAAGCTGGTTTGTCCTCCCATCCATGAAGCTCAGTGTATAGGAGTAGTTTGCCAGGCCTGAGGAGGACATACTCCCCTTCCCATGCTTTTAGCACCACTTGGCACAGCACACACACTCTGTGACTCAATGGCAAAGCAGCCACAGCACTGGGCAGCTTCCCCATGTTGCTACATCAGGAACAGTGTGCTTTACAAACACTGATGTGCAAAACCCAATAACTCCTTCTGGTATGGATTTACTACTCCATTCAAGAGTTAGCAAAGTACAACATGAAAATGCAACAGCCTTAAAAATTTTCCAGTGTCTCACAGTTGTTGTCAAAAAGTTTTGAAGAAAAAAAATCCATGCTAGAAACTTGAAATCCCACCAGCTATTGGATCCAGTTCAACACCAATTCTTTTTTTTTTTTTTTTTTTTTTTTTTTTTTAAGAGAAAGCTCAAGTTTATTCAGCTGGATGAGTAAGGAATATAATTTTCATGAGCCTTTAGAGGATATGCAGAAATCAATAGCACCATCCAAACTTTGCCAGTAATTTGCTATGGTTAGGTCAATTAAACTCTCCATTTTTGCCCATAAAGTAAAGACAATTTTAATGACTGCTCTTACTACAGAAATACTGGAAGATTTAATGAGCCAATGTTTTTCCAACACTGGAAGTATGTAAAGTACTCGGTAAATGCTGAATGTTATCACCAGTGCTGGAACAGGGGTGGATAGTAAGAGTGCCAGCACTTTTCACAAAGGGAGAGATAGGAAAAGAAATCTGTTTTATTGAGATGGAACAAAAATTGAAATAGGTTCAATCCTTAGTAGCCAGTTGTAGTTTCACAATTACATGTTCCAGAACTTGCTTAAAACCGCAGACATTGTGAAGCCACATAAGTTATTTGCTGCTTTTCACAATCAGGAAAGTGACTCCCTCATCTCCACAAACGCACTTCAATCTTGCTTCTACTGCTTCTTCACACGTAACTTGCCATTACGTATTTTAAAATATCTACGCCAGGCACAATGAATTCAAAAGTCTTACAGAGGAGAGATTTACAGACTTGTTTGATAAATACTGTTCTTCAGCCTAGGCCGGTTTTCCATTGCAGATTAACAGAGGAAAGCTACCAAAAGTTATTATAAAGCACAGGATAAGACACTCAGGTAGTATAAAAGTAACGTGTAGGTTTAGAATGACTTATACTTCGAGGATCTGGATACAAACTGGATACAAGAGGAAGCTTGCCAACAGAGCTTTTCCTCAGCAACTATCTATCATACAGAGGCTAGTGCAATCCCAAACAATTTCCTGTTTTAAACCCCTCTTACAGTTTAGGAGTTCCTTTTGCAGCAGCACTGGCAAAATGAGCCCAAGAGCATCAGACCCATCCATACAAGTAATTTAACAATACAGATCCATGATAAGTATTTCAATTTGTGCACTGTACTTGTGAAAGAAGCTTGAGACCCAGCTTTAATTCATAAGGAAACTTATTTTTCAAAGTCATGTGAGCCAACATGTTTACCAAAGAACATTATCTGACTCACAGAAATCAAGATCCTCCTCAGCAATAAAAAACATGAGAAAAAGAGGATTTGCATCTTTCCCATGATGTCAGTGGGATTTGCTCAATGCCAAAAGACGCACTGATCACCAGCAGCCTAAACCCAGCTCAGCAGGCATCATCAGCTAGTCCTGTCCTTGTAGTTATCTTAAATGTGTTCATAATTTCACTCATTTAATCAATTCCATTAAGATCAGAATGTTCACATCAGTAAACATACGCATTTGGTCAAGCAAGCTTTTATGATAAGATTACACTCAGTACTGGAGTTTGCAAAACAGTGCAGAATGTGCAGCTCTGTGCCATCAGCTGTTGTGTGTCTCTGCTCATCCACTTTATGAGATACCCTTTCCTCGCAGTGCTTGTCTCTGTGTCAGGTTTGAATTAAAGTGGTGCCTCATTAGTATCCCCATGGCTGAAATCCCTCATGTGTTTGCAGTGATGTAAAAAACATGAGCATTAGTTGGAGAAAGGTTCAGCTGACAGGTCTCAGGGGGTCTTTCCCTCCCTACACACACATCTGATGCTTTTATCCACGACACCTTGAAACATGCCATTTGTCCACCCTGACATGTATCCACTTGTACCCCAGGCCTGGACTTGCCTCACCTCGCACTTCACCTCCTGCCTGCCCCCCTCCTTCACAGGGCCCCCTACCTTCACCCCAATACAGGTGTACACAGAGGCGTTACCTGTGTTCTAAGTACCCCTATCATAACACACAGGCCCCCTCTAAGGTGGTGAGTGATGGCAACTGACATGGGAAGGTGCCCAAGACACCAATAGGAAATAGAATAATGCTCCTCTACTGCCAGAATACAGGCCACATTTATGGTTGGGTCGTGGTCACTAACAACAGACTAATATTTTTTTCTTATTTATCCCTTCATTGTAGCATTCAATTTTGTTAGGTGTATAGCTTTCACAGAAAAATGTAGTGCTAAACACAAATGAGAAAAATACATAGCACATGCAGAAAACACATCATGTAGGGACCTTTCAGTGTCATTTCCAGATACCATATTTTCCTGATTATTGAACAACCCCTACATATCCCTAGCTGCGCAGGGTGCCATGACATAAACCCAACATCGAAACATCAAGGAATTGATTTGCTCCCATCTTTCCTGCCATCAGCTGTATATCATTTACTTTAAAGCAACTTTAGAATACAAGTATTTTGACCTCAAGTACTTTGAACCACCTCCAGGCAACCTCCATGCAGGATCAGCTGATACAGCCCCATTTCCACCATGACACGAGGAATAATGTTATTTGATCTGTCTTTTTATCTTTCTTAATGCTTTTGTCTCTTTTGCCTACTCCTCCTGTTACCTCGTGTGCAATATGCACCTTAAGAGATTCAGGGTACATTGTCTCAGAGAGATAGCAATTAATTATTAAACCTGTCTCTATAACAGCCTTCCAGGTATTGAGACAATCTGTAAGCTAAGCACTGATGTTTGTGTCTGTAACATGGCACTACTGCATGAAACATGTCAGCCACACTGCTGCATAAGCTTTTTTTTTTTTTTTTTTTAGATTTTTGTAATGGAATTGCCTCATAGTGGAAAAGTGCTTTTTTTTTTTTTTTTTTTTTTACAGAAAAATAGAATTAATCTGTGGTTAAATGCTCCCTTTTGTCCACTTCTGGGCAGGCATGTGTCACCATGCGAAACCTCACACTGATTTCAGTGCTGTACTCATCACCTTTGCTGTGTAAGCAGTTAGGGGCTGGAAACCTGGAACCAGGTTTAGATCGGTCACTTGCCATTTGCAAGCCAGCTGATTTCTTGTGGGGTTACACAGGTCTACATGTCATATGGCTACTTTTAAGGTTGCCCCCGGAAGGGGAATGGGGGGAGGGTGAGGATTTAGGATCTACTGCCAGCAAAAAACAACAAAATTGTGGGGTGAGATTCTGTGCCCTGCAGGTGTCAGATAAACCTTTGGTGACTAGAACTCCTTTATCTGCCTTTATCACTATTATTACAGTTCTTTTCTTCATGATCTGCAGTAACACTAAAAGACCCTCTCAGGGATCTAAAACTATTGTCCCAATCACAGTGCAAGCAACTTAAATGTAGTTTAACAAGCAGATTTCTTATGGGTTTGTCTCGTGGTCATCTGCAGGTACAAAATGAGGTACTTTTTTTTTTTATGTTTAACTACTGAAACTCCCTTATGAATTTTTTGGTATCTACTAAAGTACAAATTTATCTGCTACTTTTCTTTCTGTTGTGTGACTTCAGGGTTCCTGTCTGCTCCAGTTAGCTGCATACTTGCACAAAACTTGCAGAAATTCAATTAGCTTTGAGCCTGCTTTCCAGCAGCCAAATTAAATCAATCGGTGTATTCAACAGTTATTTGAGGATGTACAG
Source organism: Pyrocephalus nanus (assembly GCA_038380795.1). Lineage (NCBI taxonomy): Eukaryota > Metazoa > Chordata > Aves > Passeriformes > Tyrannidae > Pyrocephalus > Pyrocephalus nanus. The sequence continues at coordinate 87,482,512 of CM076260.1, read as the reverse complement.
AACATGATCACCTTATTTCCTGAGGAAACCAGACTAGCAATTCCTACCTCTAAGAGCTAATCACTTCCAATGGATGTATGAAATAAATGGGAAAATGAGAAGTGAAGAAGATGGCAGAAAGGCTGAAATTAGGTAATAAGATCCTGAGCATTCTATTGTTCAAGAAAATGAGCATTAGTCACAGTCCAATGCTAACAGCTGACATCAGCTTTGCAGCCTGGCAAGGCATTTAAAGGAAGGATGGGCAGTCAGGAGGGAGTAGGCAAGGTGGAGCTTTGTCCCAGATCATCTTACACATGTACGGCACCAGAGGGGGAAACTCTACTTGAGAAGTTAACTATCAGGAGGTGGCCAAGCAAAGGTGGTTATGCCAAATAATCAGGGACAAGTTTACTCCCAGCTCCAAATGCTGATCCAGTGAGAATGAACTGCCTCCAGCCTTACCCCATGGCTTGCCATTCACATGTGCCCTGGCCTGGGGGCTCATCTTTCAGCTGAGAATCTCAAGGAAACATTCCTGCTGCCTCAGCCCAAATGGAGCAAGGGGAACCTTACACTCATGAACAAGTGGAGAGCTACTCCTGTGGGAAGTCAAGAGACTCAGTAACTTTTTTCAGTCTTTGCAAAAGGACTGTCTGTCCATCTCCTTCACAGGGAAACTGTTCTTGGGGAGGGACTGTGTTTTCAGGTGCCATCTTTACAAAAGCATAATTCTTGGGTTTTATGAGGAAGGGAAAGGAAATTAATGTATGTTGAGAGACATCTCAATGTGTTTCTAGCATTTTCTGTGTTACAGGAGACATCTGGGCTCTCACCTTTCCTCACAGGTGGGTACTGGAGGTTTGGATGGAAAGAAAACCTGAATTTAAATCTGAATATAAAGAAATTCTGTAGCATATTTTGGCTGATGTGGGTCAAATGAGGAGCAGCAGAAAACAGGTGCTGGTGGCTGATTGGTGGGATAATGTAAGGCCACAATGACAATAAAAGACAGGAGAGGGTACGAGGTTCTGCGGACCTAGAACTACTCACAGGTTTGGCTGTTTCATGTATCCATAAGGTAATGTCAAGTTTTCCATTTGGTCAATTGGAGATGAGCCTGTAATAGATAAATGTGAGAATCATTAGCTGAAGTTGTGACAAATCAGACATATGCTTTTCCTCTAGAAAACCTTCTGCTGTACATCTTCTACCTGTATCAAGAGCAGGAGATGGCAGTCTTATCAGCTCTTACCCTTTTTCCAGCTCTCTGCCGTCAGAGCTACTTTATTCCAGGAGGGATTTTTTGCCCCGCTGGCTAAGCCTGATGCATTAAGGCCCGTGAAGGTTTTAAAGCTACTTACAGATTGCAAAGTGACCTTTTTTAGACTTCAGACTGAGACTGACTCATGTGAACTGAGAGTCCCTGAACATGGAGAGAAAATTCTCTTTCGTATTTCTCAACTGTCAGATAGTCATTAGTTATAAATAATAAATGTCACGTGGCTTGCAAAATATATATCCAACCTATTTAAGAATACTTAATGCTTGTGACAAGTGTTTTATTTTAAAGTATTTTTGTTTTAACTAGTGTTTTCAGCCTTTGGCCACAGAACTGCCTGTGGGAGGGAAGGAGAAAGGTAAATATCATACATTCTGCTCTTAAAAGGTGAAGACAAGAGAGGGAGTAAGCCAAAGGCAGAACCTGGATGAGATCAAGGAGGAGTGAGGATGGTCTTGTGCACACATCAGCCATCATGGTTGCAGGGCTTTGCAGAAAGGCTGTGTTTGCTGGCTGCTTGTTGCCAGACACCAGGCAGGAAGATTTTCTGCAAGCCCTATGCTCACATCTGACCTCTGGGAAAAGCAGGAGGCAGAATGGGTCCCCCCTTTTCCCAGCTGCACCCCACAGCTGACTGCCATGTCAGTCTGCAAGGCAGGCAGGGGATACGTGTGATACATGTTGGTTCTGTGTGAACATAACACGATTCCTTTTTCCTCTCTCCAGTTCACTAAACTCTCATTTCCTATGCCTCTGCTAGCACAGTTCAGGCTGGAAAATAGTCTTCGTAATGGCTGAGTTTGTTTGCTTTCTTTGGGGATGTTTATTTAATATCTCTTCACTAATGAGTCAGGCTTTTTCTATGATCCACAAAACATCAATATTGCATGTGCTCCGAGACCTGAATCCTAAGAAATACATGGATGCTAAGCACTGTGTATTTCAAACAGCAAATGTTTTGTTAACAGCAACCACTAAACAAGCCAGGGAACAGCCTGAACTTCTGGAGTCAAAGCAAGATCAAAGCACGCAAAGGTTAATTGGCAAAATGCCACAGGAGCCATTCTGCAGTGGGAATTTATGATTTACAAGCATACCAATAAAAGACTGCTTTAATCACTAGATTACGCTAAGTACTTGCCACTATTTTTTTTCTGCTTTAGCATCAAAAAACTTCCCTTCTTAAATTTAGAAACATATAATCAGATTTCTATCAAATGCTTCTCCCCCATTCCCCCAAGAAAAGCATTAATATTATAAATAACACCATCAAGATCTCTGAGAAATATGTGCAGGAGGATAGGGAGGAGGTAATAGATTTTGCCTTTTTCCTCACTCACCCTGTCCTGTTATGTGCCTCCCATGACTATTTGCTCGGGGGCACTTTCCCCATTTGCCCATGCTGCCCTCTGGGTTATTTTCTCCGCGACTTGGAATTGTCCACTGAGCACAGAAATCTCCTACCCAGTAGTCCTATGTACTTCACTTGCCCAAATGCTATTTGGACAACAATTTTGCTAAAATGAAGGGGAGAGGGGATGCTGAGGAACTCCCCAACTGTATGTCCCTGGTACCAAGGACATGCCACCCAGAGGGTCACCCTACAACCAAGGGAAGCTGCTGCAGGAGTGAGGCAGCAAGCCTGGCTCACTGCCTGCTGAAAATGGTATGTTAAAAATTCTATTGTGTGCTTAAGTGGTATTTATAGACACTACCAATCACAGAGGTCCTAAATGCATTAAATTGAGACTCATTTAAAGACCAGTGTTCTTCCAGACTCCTAAAAACAGCTCAGAAAAATGATATCATTATAGCCCTCACCTAAATCTCATGGTTTCAAATAGGTCTCTGATGCTCAGCAGGGCTTGGTTTGCACTGAGGCTCAGTGGCTGCTGCTGGTATCCTTCACAGAGAGGAACAGGGACAGCAGGAAGCAAGCTCAGACTGACCCTTTGTGTTACAGGGAGCAGGGCTTACCTTCATGAAATTCAGCGGCATAACATCAGTGTCCACAGAACTAATGTGTAGAATAACCTAGACCAGTAATAAGACAGAGCACCATAACACAGCCCTATCTCTAAGCCAAGACAAACAGCTGACCTCTTACTCTGTTTTTAAACTCCAACCTCCCCCCTCCCTGTCTCTGACCATAACTGGGCACAGCTGGGCACCCGCCACTCGCCTCCAGCCCGGGGGAAGTCTGAGGCACCAAACAGAAAACATATGTGAACCACAGACCTTCCTAAATGAGCTGTAAGCAGCATTTTTCAATCTTGATGTGGAGACATTTTAGGCCGGGTTGGAGTGCTTGCAGGGGTGCAGTTCCTTGGCTGAACGCTTGCTTTTTGGTCATCTGAACCTAATTTATGCAGCTGTAGCAGAGGCCCCATAGCCTAGGACATAGGGGTAGCAGCAGGCAGTGCCAGTATACTAACAGTGTGATAGGCACAGTATGCCAGTACTTATATTGTTATTCTGATTTTGACTCTTAAGTGTAAAATTAGTTATTTAACCTCCTGAGTTTGGGTTTCCCTGGCTACTCGTGTTTTTATTTGCATTTACCCATTCATTAGTGCTGTCTGAAAAGGTAAGACAGCACTTACAAGCTGTTCTCAAGAGAAGAGTCATTTTACATTCTGAGTTTTATTAGAGCAATGGTGCTAGAAGCAGAAATAAGGCATAAGTTACTGTGACTTATTGCAGGAATGCTGCTGCTTATTCCCTGCGTAACTAATCTACAAGGGCAGAGGAATATTAAGGACCATGTAGGCCACTGATTTTCTTATGCATGCAAAACCTCCACTGCAAGTTTAAGTACTGTCTATACCTACTGTGCTACCGGGTAAGCTGTAATGCAGTTTGCTTTTCCTTCATTAATGTAATTTGTTTCTATTTCCCCCTTACCCCCTCCTTTTTTTTGTTAACTGTTCTGCAGAAAGTCAAACCATGAGCTTTCTTCTACAAACAAATCCAATTAGTTAAGATTGTGAATGGATTTAAGACTCCACAGAGTCTTAAGACTCCACAGAGATGCATGGATGGACACCCTTTAGGTTAGCTAGTTCTTTTACTCAAAACCACAAAAACAAGGGTAGAGGACAGCAGCACATTTAACTTGGGGACTGGTGGGTGGAAACCACCAGTAAAAGATCTCTCTTTATCAACTTTGGAAAAGGGAGGGTCAGATAAGCCAGGATATGACCCATTACTGGCAAGGACAGGTATGTAGGTCACCGTGTCACATGGAATGACGCAGAGCAGAGCCTGAGCAGTAACCTGCAAGCAGTGGCCCAGATCAAAGAAGCTGGGGACACCTTCAGAAAGAGCTCTGGCCACGCATCAGGGAACAGCAAGAAGCCCCCAGTACAAAGGAGAACACCATACCCAGCTCTTTTCTCCCTCTGGATGAACAGATGGCCATCTTGGCTGCTGTCAGGAAACAGCAGATGAAAAAAACCTTTGATAAAGAATTCCTAGGATTTTTTACATCCAGAAATAGGGAGGGCAAACAGGTGTAAGAAAGATACAGACAGCTGCATCTACAGAGAGAGTGACTCTGCTTGGTCCCATTCTTCCTTGTCTTCTTTCATCCAGAAGAACAGTCAAAGTGAGGAGGAGGGAACAAAGATTTCAGTCCTATAGCATGGAACACAAGTGAGGCAAACAGCAGGGTTGATTCAAAGGTTTCAGACATTCATTTCTGGGAAGAGGTTAGGAGAGATCTGAATCCAGCTTCAGCAGGATGAGCCATCAGCTCGTCTGCAGCTCTGTCTGAATAGCTGCTATTGCCTTTGGAAATAAAAGTTGCCAGCATATAGATGCCAATAAAGTTGACATGGTCAGCTTAGAATAATTGCATGAGGTCACCCTGGAGGATCAGCTATCCAGCAGGAGTCAGGAAGGGTAGAAATGCTGACAGTCACTTCTCCACTGCTTTCTAGTGATGACTATTTAGATCCACGAGACTCCAGCAGCCACCACACTTGTCATCTGCCAGGCAGTTCTCTTGATTATATGGTGTTGCAGAGCAATAGAGTACGACTGTTTCCCTGGACCAAGAGGTGGGTATTTCAGGCACTGTTTATACAGTAACATCTTGCTGCAATGGAGTCATCAAGTGTTTCTGAGGTTACTTAGTACTGCAGAAAAACCAAACAAAAAAAATCACCTGAGGTCCCTAACCACGGCCTGGATCCCACAGGGTGCCATGAACCCCGTGGAAATGTCAAGGGCTCAGCACAGAAGCAGGAGCTGATTTGGGTGCTAGCAGCCCATATATTAGCAACCTTTGATCTAAACAGCTTGAACAGTGGGGGAGAACTGTAACACTGCTAATGTCTCTTTTGTGATGAGGGTGATTAAACACTGGAGCAGGATGCATAGAGAGATTGGTAGGTGCCCCATCACTGGACACATCCAAAGCTGGGTTGGACAGGACTCTGAGCAGCCTGGTCTGGATGAAGATATTCCTGCTCATTGCAAGGCAGTTGGACTAGGTGACCTTTAAAAGTCCCTTCCAAACATTCAATGATCTCAATTGTATCAGGTCTTCTGCCATCATCAGTGCTTCTACTGCTACCAGCTCTGAGCAAAATGGTGCTCTTTTTTCATGAATATCTGCCACCAATAGAGCTTCCTACATGGTAAGACCTCTCTTGTATGAATTGTGAGTTGGAAATGCATTTTCTTTTCACACTCCAATAAATCTGAATGTTGCAAAACCCTGAAAAATAATTGCTTAGGCTTGCTCATAATGCAGAAGCAATGTTTTTTAAGCTGCCTATGGAGTTTTTGTGTTCTTATGAAAACAAACTTTTCATGTGGAAAAAGGAAATTTATTCTAAAAAGTTCCCAAAAGTAAAAGCAAGCAACCACCACTGTTGAAAATTTGCAAAACATGAACTACTGTGGAATTGTGTTTTTTTAACTAGCCTGCAATGGCTATAATTGCTTATTGTTTTTTTGTCCAAGTCTAATAAATGTAGCAATATCCAACAGGGTGTGCTGAAAAATTATATTACATTATATCAGCAAAAATGTCCTTATAATGTATTTGTAATGGCAAAAGAATGAAGTTGATAAATGTAGTTTATTTCACCTCAGGAGGGGCTGATATGAGAGAGTGGCAAAAGGCTGGTGGGCACCAGTTGAGCCTATACTAGAAGAACTGCAGGAAGAGCTATACCATCAAATCCCTTCTAGTAAGCAGTGGACAATATCAAAATAGATTAGGGGCAGAGTGGTCATTTCAAGCAACTTTGCATTTTAAAATGGCTAAGCAAGCAGCAGGCTGAGAGAGACCAGGAAAACAAAACCAGGGTTCCAGTATTAGCAAGTCAAACTGTGAATTGACATCAGGAACATAGGGATGATTACATCATTAATTTCATAATATTTGGTGCTGTTTTCAACAGCCCTTGCTCCTGCAACCCTATAGTTGCTTTAAAATTTAACATTAACCAATCACTCCAAATGAAAAAAAAAAAAAAAAAAAAAAGGAAGACAATAAAAAGGCACATCAAACTAATTATAACTCGCCCTAAACTCTCAGGGTTTTCCAGCAGACAGCAGTGTGATGGTCTGAGTTGAGCTGATAGCTGCTGGCTGCTCAACTGGTGAAAGTTTGGTTTTCTTGAGGGAGAGTTAAGAGGGAGTATCTGTTTTTAAAGATAAGAGAGTAAAATATTGTGGATGTGTGGTTGGTAGGAAGGAATAGCCGTAGTTTTCATATTGGCTTTTTCTGTCTGTGAGAGATGGAGCTAGAAGAAAGACTAAAAGTGGATCCTAGGTAAATCCTTAATGACAATATTTACGTGCTCAATATCTCTTTGTCTGCATTTCTTACATACCACTACAGAAGTTTTCAGACACCTGGGAAATGCACCACTAACTGGGGTATATATACACATACACACGTGTGTATATATTGTATGTGTGTGTTTTTAACGTCTGCAACCCTTTAGTCACCTTGACTTGTAAGAAGCAACAGCCACAACATGCAAGAGTTACAAAATAAGAATGTAGCTGCCACAAATCCATCTTTAATCCTCTTTTAATTACACGGGCGAGTGGGGCCTTAACGCTGAGACAGCTCTGTGCTGCAGAGTGCTCCAGCAAGCATAAAGGAAACAGCAGCACCTGATGATGCAGGACAACACAGGACACAGTGTGAAGTGAAGGCTGTAATTAGGAAACCACTTCATTGTAGAGCAGGCAGTCTAATGAAAGCAGCTGATGAGACCAGCTGACTGCATCTATATTGACAATAGCCTGCTAGCATCATTAATATCTGTCTTCCTTTTTTCCCTCCCGCCCCAGTACATCTCTGAATGTATAGCGTGGAGTAATCCACCCACACCAGAATGACCAAAATCCTTAGTGAATCTCTCTGCTGAGAACTGCCCCTACTCCTGTGTTGTGATGGCCGCTATGTGTGGGGGAGTGGGGAGGGGAATTTCACCTCTGGGCCCACCTATGGCAAACAGCCAAGAAGGGGTGGCTGTATCCTACTCCTTCACATATGCTCCCTCACGTGTGAAGGACATGGAGGAAATACAGAAAATACAACTAGGCAGTAGTAGATGCAGACTATGCTCAATCCCAGCAAAAAGGTAACAACAGATGCAAGGCACTTCCATAGAGCTCTTCCTTACCAGGCTTATGATGCTTCTCACACATTTTAGTGAATTCATCTTCTGAGAAAGGGTCAAAGTCCAGTTACCTGTGGTTCACTCAGGAAGACTGGGGTAGAGGAAGAGAGCAAGTTGCTTCTTTGACGCATGACACATGAACAGAAAAAGAGTCCCCTAATTTGCAGTGCTTAATTCTGAAAAATTTAGCTTACATGCCTCAAAAAGACCTTTGGAGGTCCCTGATCCATCTGTCTCTCCTGTCTGGTGCCATATATTTTTTTCCTCCCCCACAGTATTTTGTGCAGTTTGGCTTGGAGAAGCTGACAACTTCTCTGCATGTGCTGATGGACTAGCCCCCTGCTTTTCAGCTCAGCTGTTAATGCAACTGGAAATACATCCAGGAAGAAGCTTGCCCTTTTGCTGTCCTTGATGCACCTAGCCTGAGCCTACAGGCTTTTGGGTCTCCAGGGCTCTCCATCTAGCAGCTTGTGAAAGCATTCTGAATTTACTACTCTTTTAACCAGAAAAGAAACTAAATCTTCCTTGCCATAAATGCTAATGTTGGTGCACTGAGAAATCCAAAGGGAGGCTGCAGAGAGAGACAGAAACATTCCCCATGCGATGATTAAAGTGCCAGTTCATGAAAGCTGACGTCAGCGCGTGCTTTCAGGGTGGCAGAGCACTTTGCATTTTATCCTTTCCTTGTTTGTGCTCCATCTGGATGGGCTCCAGTGGGAAAAAAAAAAAAAAAAAAAAAAAAAAAGAGGGAAAAGGAGAAGCTAATGCCTTTCTAATACACTTCTGAATTCCTTCAGTTTCATGCAGAGCGCAGGCTCTGAGACATCTAACTTCTGCTTGCCTGGTTCAGTGAGTTAAAAGAAACCAAAGGCAGCTGGTGCTCGTGGCCAAACTAAGTCATAATTAGATTGTCATAGCAAACAGTCAGCTGGGGCAGCTCCAAGGAGTACTACACAAGAATGCAAGGGTAAATCATCGTCTCAGGATTTCTAACTTCTTTCCTATCAAGAATTGCTTTCATAGAAAAATCATGATGGTTCAAAACTCAAAAAAGCTACACGAGGAAGCTACAGGTTTCTGCTAAAAATGGTCTGGGTGGGAAAACGCCCAAGAGCAGTTCCCCAACTTCATAGTGTTATTCTCAGGGAAGAGGATAAGCAGGGCCAGTACTAGGCTTCCAACCGAAGCAGATCTCCCTTCCCTGGGCTAGAGCACTACAGGAAGTGTTGCACACTCCCCTTTTCCTGAACTTCTTGTCCCCTTCCAGCAGTGGCAGTGCCAGTTAGATCAAGCAGTTTGTTGAAGGTGTCAGCTGTGAACATCCTCACTGGAGATGGTGGCTGCTACCTTTTTTTTTTTTAATTCCAGACTGCAGTTGGAGTCAGTGGGAAGGGTTTGCCCAATCACTGTGGCCACACACATGCTGCAACTGCTACAACAATTACACTGCAAGGTTTCTTACTGAAGATGGCTACCGATAACTTGTTTTTAGAGCTCGACACTGGTACAGTCAAGCAGCATGGAGGATGACGACTGTGCACAACAGTGGCTTTGCTCTATGGTCACTCTCACAGCTGGCAAAGTTACTTGGTACAGACAGCTCATATTGATCAATACAGGAGTTAGGTCCTCAGTGAAACTGCCTCACAAGCACTGAAAAAACAACTTTGAATTTTCTGGAACTATTAAAAAACCATAAATTTTCTTTCTCCTCTGACATGCTGATGATTTAGTGTTAGTTCTCATTTCAAAAGTCAGAATGGCAATACAAAAAAATCAAAAGGTTCCAAATCACTGATATTTTTCAACTATATGCTTTCAGCTAGAAAATAAGTCAAAAGTCAGACATCCTGCATTGCTAAATATCCTGAAACTAAATAGCCTTTGAAATAACATTCTGAAATGAAAAAATTCACTTTAGGTCCACTTTACCCTATAATTTGTCTTCCATTAAGTAAAAAAATGAAAGATAAACAGACCAACAATACAAGACAAAATTTCCATTTTGGCAACCTAATTTCCTCACAATAGGATCTTTTTTTCTTCTGTTCTAAAGAACATACCTTCACTATGTAAACAGATCTGAGATCAGATCCCCGTAAGTCCTGCCTCTTCCTACTCTATTCAGTGTGCAAGGATCCCTTCAGAGCTAGGTGAGGACAGGGTGCAACCTGCAGCATTGCACCTTGCAGGCTGGAGGTGGAACGTGGTGAGCTAATTACTGGGTGTGGGTAATGCAAGTGGGAGCACGATGGGGGAGCGGTGAATTTCCCTCTCCTCTCCATTCCCCACCCTGTGATAATCACGGCCTGGGCCTCCACCATAGCACTGCCAAGTGCTCCGTGCCCTGTGTGTAGATGGAACATTGGGACAGACCCCAGTGAGCTGCTCACCGCAGAGTTCACTGCTCCCCACCCCTCTCTCCCCCCTTGACACAGTGCCAGTGTTTTGCTGTATTTGCATTCAAGGTAGGGTGAAAAACAGGAGTAAAGTTGGCACAGTCACCAGTCTCTGTGTTAGCGATTGAGTGATAAGTTGAACAGTGGTTACACAACTAGGCTGTGTCTGTGGAGCCAGGGCTGCTGGGTTTAATCTCCTGCTCAGTCACTGACTCATCACATAGCCTGGAGAACATCATTTCACCCTTCTGCACATAAATTTCATCTTCTTTAGTTGGAGGGTTATAAGGCTATCTCACAGGAATGTTAGGACACACAAATAACCCTCATAAATATTTGTAAAGTACTTTAGATGATGCTTCCACAAAGGCAATAAGTGTTTTGTTGTTGAATAAGTAACAGCTAGGGAAATGATCTAATTGCCAAGCTGGCTTATTTACTTTCCTTGTACCAGAGATTTCTGGCAGCTGTACCAAAAGGGTGTCTCAGGTAGGGGAAAGGGTAAAAAGACTGTTTGACTACTGCAGTAGGAGCAGCAGCAGGAAAAGGTCAGCTCATGCCACAAAACAAGTACGTGATAGATAAATGTTGTGTCAAAGGCTGAGTGGCATTTGTGTAAGTTTCAGCCCAGATGCACAAGAAGCTTATGTAGATGACACGGTGATGCAATACGGATGTCTAATCCTGTTAACTATCTTCCACAAAGTCCCATATCATTCCTTCAGAGTACATGCTGAACTTTGGTTTTGGACTTAAAAAGCACCTGAAGTTCTGCTTTTGCCTCTTCCCAGAGGTGTTTTTTTCCTTGCCTATGGTGAGCATCTCACTGTCAGCCTTCCACCTGAGGCTGCCTGGGATTCACAGCCTTGGTATCACAGCTGGTCAGCACCTCAGACCCCAGAGGGTCTGGGACAAATACTCAGGGATACTACATGATTGATACAGTCACTCAGTTTTGCTGTGAGACGTTAGCTGCTGCCCTCCAGGTCCCTGAGGCTGTACTCGCAGACAGGCAAGCTTTCTGAGGGTCCCAAAGTCTATGCTGAAGTAATACAAGTTGGTTGCTGAGAGAGCTAAGCAGAGAGACTGTCTTGAAAACTTTCAGAAGATGCATCCATAATTTCAGTTTTCTAATCCACAACAGAAGCTGAGTCCTTCCCGCTTATTCCTAACTCCTGTGTTTTACTTTGGTCTGAAAGCTGATTCAGAGGATACCTGTGGGCAACCTGGAAAGTGCAGGTAAATCCCTTGTGGGTGGAAAGCTGCTGAACTGGTCAATTCCTGTGTCTGTAACCAGAGGTACCACCTGCAAAACTGAGTTGGTTCAAGAACACAGGAAGTACTTTTCTGCCTCATCCACACACTGCAAAGGCATTAAACATATTTTTCTGGAATGCCCAAGGCCCAGCTACCCTGCTGTTGTTAAACTGAACCACTGCTGAGTAACCCTGGCCACTGTCACCGTGGGGATTATCTCCTGTCACAAACTAAGCCCACTGGGGCCTTCAGGTGGTGTTTCCAGTCACCTAAGCAACACAAATGGTAGCAAAAGGGTTTTCCTTCACAGCTAATTTTTAACACCGAAATGAATTTTTATAAAATCCTTGATGGTTATGATGGAGACACTTTGAAGATCTCAGACCCCTTTTCTTAACAGCCATAATCATTTTTCACCAATGAGAGGACACTCTGAGAGGTTTGGAAATTGGTTTCTCCAGCTGAAATAACTCACTCCAGGATCAGCCCATGGATCAGTGGCAGAAATTTCTGACTGTCTCTCAATGAGCCATGTCCCTGCAGCACCACTAGTCCAAAGGGATTATTAAATCCTTGTAAGGAAGCAGAAAGCCTGGAAACTACAAACACTCTACCACAGAAATATATTAATAGATCCCATACTTCATCCAACAGGACATTTGCACCTTTCCATACCCAACTTCTACAAATCCTGCTGAAGGCCTGCAATAAGGGAAACCCCAGACATTTCAGCAAATGAAATTTTCTCAGTAAAATCCATGTACCTTAATGTAGTTATAAGTTTGTCATGAATGACAGTTATAGAGAAATGGAAAGACATAAGGAAATTTCCTCCAGCTTTTAGCCAGTGAGTAGTTCCAACCACCCCTTAAATAAGCTCACCTGTGTTTCATTTGATTTGTTTTCTAAAACTGCTCAAGCTCTGAGCTTTTTCTGTCTTTTCCCTTGGGCTACTGTTCTCTCCAATACAGTTAAAACCAAAAATTTTTGCTTCATGATTTCATCAAAAGCAGCTAAAGTTAATAACCTCAGTCAGGTGTGTGCTTAAAGTGTTGAGTTTCAAAATGCAAAAGGGAAATCTACTGATCTCAGAAAGATGGAGGAACTTCTGGTGTCCACCAAAGCTAAGTCATGGCAAGTAGAGTTAACAAGGAAGATACTCAGCATACTCTAAGTTAATATGTGCCAGACTTTTCCCCTTCTTCCACCAACCCCTTTTTTGATACAAACTTGTAGTGCGATAGATGCTTCTCAGGTCAAGCAAACTTGGGACAGAAATAGTTTTAACACAATGGTTCATAGGAGCATCCCTTCCTGTCATGCTCAAAGATCTATAATACCCAGAAAACTTGTTTCATTTAATTAATTTGTGAGCTGCTTTACTGATAGATTTTTGTCTTGTTTGTCCCAAAATCCAAGATATTTTCCTTCTAAAAAAGGGGAGTGGAAAGAGCAAGCATTGCAAACATATGCTCCTCCAATAGCAAATTTTTTTAAATACCTCAGGGAATATGAATCACAAAAATGCAAAATTGTAAAACCCCATAGCTTTTCCATACCCCTCTCTTCAGGTGGGGTTGTTTCTCCTTCATATTTTAGCCAAATACCTCTCAAAGTAACAAAATTCTTGTCCAGATGTCCCAGGCAATTACATACTGCCTAGCTGTTAAAATGATGTCATTAGCACATCTCACCATCTAGAAGGTAATGGGAGGAAATATTTAACAGTCTCCAAAGCCACACAAAATTCTTGCAGAATTCTGAATTTTTCCACGTTTCCCTAAGTTCTCTGGGCACCTAAACTGGATTTTGGGGTAAACTGACCCTAGACCTTACAAAACAAAACACAGACACTATAGCATGACAAAAGGAAGGTCCATCAGCAGCAACAAAAGCAGCCAGAACTTAAGCTCCAGAACTGCTGAAGCTGCAGGCAAATGTTTGCCAACACTTGTCAGGCTCCATCACTTCCCTGTTTGAAGAACAGATTATTTCTTAAGACCAGGGAACAGGGTAAAATTTACTCGCAATGTCCTTTGCGACAACCTGAGCTGGACAGCAAAGCCAGAACCCCCCATGACCACTCATGCAGGCTGAGCTGTGGCTTTTCTCCAGAGAAAACATTCACAAAGCCTGTTCTCACAGAATGTTAGGAAATCTCTTGACACAGAAGAGGTGCTTTTCAGTGATGGTAAGACCACCACTGGCCAAAGCAAAATCCTGGGCTAAGGCAGCATCTATTTCATGCATTTTTTCCTACAAACTTGAAGTTCCTTCTAAGCCTCTCTTCTTTTGTGCATCAGTAGGCAATCTGGCCTATGCAGCAGTCCACTGAGGCAAAATGCCATAAGGGCATTTGAAATCAAGGGCATGTCATTACAGAAAAAAAGGGAGAATGGACAACTGACAGATAAAATGTAGAGATTACTTCCTGATTTAATGTCATACTGAATGCAGTCAGAGATCCAGACCTAATAATTTGTCATTCACTCCAGATGAATGTTACCTCTGCTTAATAAGCATGGAGGGAATGCTCAGCAGGAACATCTTGGGGGAAATATTTTTGCTTGTGGAGCAGCTGCAAACTGCATGATTCTTGATTTTTTTTTTCTTAAATGTCAGTGCAGTTTATCACATACTTTAGTCTACAGAAGAAAGATGCCAGAAGATACTTCCATAGACTAAATCATACCCCGTCAGTTCCTGCTGCAGCTCCTAGTGCATTAAAGCTATACCACAGCTAGAGATACTAGGGGAAAAGTCTCCTGTTGCATTAGCAGAAGAGAGCCAATATAATTTAAGTTTGACAGCTTCTCAGTTCCCAAAAGCATAGTAAGAGCAGCATTCATTACAGGGCTAAATACCACGGGGACTGAGTATATACAGTCCAGAAGCAGAATCACTCAGGCTCCTGCACACGAATTATTTCCACCCTAGAATCCTTCAGAATAGTGACTAAAGTAAAAGCCATCTTTCACTTCTCAACTGACTTCACTTTTTATGTTTTAGCTTTTAGAAGCTCAGAACAAAATTCAGCTTTCTAAGTGAGAAAAGGGTATGTTTAGTTATTCTAGCAAGGGGCACCAGCATGAGAACTTGTACCCATCTCTAGGCAGGACAAACCTGATATGAGAAAATGCAGTAGCTCTAACTCATGCTCCAGGACCCCCTACCCCACTTCTTGCATGCACACATGATTTAGAAAGGTCAATCAGCACTGCACTACTGTTTTGAGTTTCTTTTGAAACACCTGGTACTAATGAAAGGTTCTGCAGAGAACTATTTTAACTTCTTCCCAAGCTAAGAGCTGTATGAGCAGTGGCTACCCAAGTTCCCAGCCGGGAAGAGGAGTTACAAGAACAACATTTAAGGATGAGAGGAGATTGTGGCCTTCTTGATCCACTGGATATTTGCTCAGGTTCCTCACTTATGAGGCTTATATTTTCCAACGTGTCTGAGGCATAGGTGCTGTGGAATGGACAGGAATACAATATATCCTTGTCTCCTGCAAGTTGGAGGTTGTGTTTGTTTTCATTTACTGAGAAAAATAAATATCATCAGTTGGGAGATCAGGGAGATTGTAATGACCCACAGTGAAGACAGGGACAGGAAGAGCAGCCTGTGCTGGACTGAAACAAGATGCAAAGTGGTTCTGTTTTGCATTTTGGACCACATGTAGATCTCCCAGACACACATCTGTGGATAAGACTTAGGTAAATAAAAGTCCTACTATTAATAGCCCAATCTTTGAAACCAGATCAAAGAAGAGGTGAATGGAGCTGCAGCTGCTGAAACTTTGTACTCTATCCATCTCTTTTTATCTTAGCAAGGACAATGACAGAAGTGAAATGGAAAAAGGAGGAGTCTAAATAACTTCTGAATGCATAGTGAGTAGATTTAGGAACCCCAGAACACCTTCTTCTTGGAAACATTTTAAATTTCTGCTCAATTGTATTTTTGGAGTAGAAATGTAGTGCACTTCACAAAAAAATTGCACCAGTGCAAACCTCACTTTGGCTTCAATAAAATCAAAATGTAAGGTATTTGACACAGAAAATAAGAAAGGTATTGGAAAACAAGATCACATGGAACTTGTGAAGTATCTTCTGTACTAACAGACTGTATTAATTGGCTTGCAGGTATAAAACAAAGAAAATCCAATTTCCAGGAAAGATGATCTCTTAACTCCTGATTGGAATTAAAAACAAAACAAAAAAAACACAACCAACCACCACCACCAACAACAAAAAACCCCCAACAACAACAAACCAACAAAACAACAACAACACCAAACACAAAAAAAAATCCACAAACCAAACCAAACAAACAAACAAACAAACCCACCAAAAAGCCCAACAAAACCAACTTTGAAAGTTTTTCCCTGAACTCTCCTGCCTGGGGGACATGAGCAGAACACAAATCCTGCAAGAAGGACTAAGCTTACAGGTATCTCATTTTTGTTTAGACCCTGTACTGCATGCTAGTGAAGAAATTCCTTTATCATATCCTTTATCACAGGAAGAGTCATTCTGGAACCAGCTGCCATACAGTGGTGGGCAGGAAGGTACAGGACTGCCCCTGGACTATTTACCCCTGGAGAAGAAGTGATGGGCATGGCCCAGCTCCACACCCAGTCCCAGATGGATGGAGCTTTGAGTCCAAGGCAGTAGAGAAGGTGCAGTTATTCTATCTGTGCTGCCCAGCACTGCATCAGGGATGGCATGTGGATGATCCAAGTTGCTCAGAAGCTGGCTTAAAGATGTTTCAAAGGCATTGTACTTGCTCCCGTAGAATCACCTTAACACCTTCAGCTCAGTGTTCTTGCTGGAATCTAATGTGAAATTGCAGCTGCTATTTATCTCACATCTTGCTATTAGGGAACACCAGGATACAATCATGGACTTGTATCTAACATGTTAAATATAGTTTTAAAAGAGAAAAGGACAGATGCACAATTAAGGTGAAAAGATGCATGAACAAGTTTTCTTGATTTGTGCAAGCAATTCACATCCTAAGTATTATTGACAAAACAGAGAATTGCACCCTTGAATGAAAAAGCTTTAAGACTTTGTCCTGGTTTCACCTGGGGGAGAGTTAATAATCTTCTTAGCAGCTGGTTCAGTGCTGCGTCTTGGATTTAGTATGAGAATAATGTTAATAACACACTGATATTTTAGTTGTTGCTAAATAGTGCTTACTCTAAATCAGGGACTTCCCAGTTTCCCATGCTCTGCCAGCACAAGAAGCTGGGAGGGAACCAGGCCAGGACAGCTGACCTAAACTGGCCAAATGGATATAAACTTGGGGAACAAGGGCAAGAGGAGCTGATGACTGACTGGGGATGGGATGGGTATCAGTCAGCGAGTGATGACAATGGTATTGTGCATAACTTGTTTTTCTTGGGTTTTACTCCTCTCTCTCTTTTTTGTTCTTTCCCATATCACTACAGTTATTATTATTATATATATAATTATATAATTATATTATTTCAGTTATTAAACTGTCCTTAACTCTTGTGTTTTACCTTTTTCCAGTTCTCTTCCTCATCCCACTGAGGGGGAATGGGGGGGAGTGAGCAAGCAGCTGTGTGGTACTTATTTGCCAGCTGGAGTTAAACTACAACGTACCTAGAACTTCATCCTCCACCTGACTGATCTGCAGAAGTTGACTTTAGAGTACATTTCTTACGAAGATTATTGGGCCCAAAAATCCCTGGGCAACCAAGAAGCTTCATTCATATCCAACAGGTTTTTTATTCTGCTACTTTGTGTCACACCAAAGAGCAGCCAGAGAAAGATGTTTGTTTGAGTTGTGTTACAGAGGGGTTATTTTGATGTCCTTTTCTATGTCAGTCTTATGTTGGGACTTCTTGGTTCTTCTTTGTGACACAGCACAGACGAATAAAGAACCCAGCAGGACTCCAGCTATTGCAGCCACAATGACAGCCCAGTAGGGGACTGAAGGTTCAGATTGCTCCAGGTTGAGGTCTGAATTTCCAAATCCACTATTTCTCCACGTGAAAAGAAAAGGTTTCTCCTACAAAGGGAGAGCAAAGGTTTTACTGGCCACAGATCACTCAACAGGCAGCATTCCAACAATACACCACTGCCCCTTCCCAGAGAGGAATTATTGATCTTTAGACCATCAGCTGTTGCTGCCTTCTCTCTACCTTAGACCAAACCCTTTCCCGCTTTATTGCCTGAAACTTCCTAGAACAAAAAAAAAAAAATGAGCCATCTCAGAATCAGGAGTGATAGCATCATTTCCTAATTTGCTTGTTGCAGACAATCAAATGGAAATACATAGACTCATTAGAACTGACTTAAATGAGAGTATTTCCACTGCAATGAGGATAATTTTTTTGCTCTTAAATCTTAGGTAGATTTCTCTGTCTCTAACAAAAATAGGAGTGTATTTCAGCTATTTAAAGCCTTCACAAAGATACTCTCTTAAAGAGCTTTTCTAAAGAGAAGAAAGGAGAAAAATAGAAGTAATTCACAAAGAGGACATCTTTGCCTTTACTTACTGGGTTTGGACACTTGAGTTTTGATCTGTCAAGGGTAAAATTGTTGTAAGTCTGCTTTTCACCAACTGGCTCCAGCTGAAGAAGAGAAAAGCAACAGTAAACAATGATGAATTTTTTTCCTTCTCAGACTCTCTTGATGTAGGTAGTTAAAATTTCTTATCCAATATTTTGGTGCTTGCAGTAATGAAGACGTATGGTAGAAGGTGCATGGGAACGTTCGCAAACATTTTAACCCTCATGAACTGAAGACGTTGAAAATCTGATGTACTGGCTGCAGAAAAACTTTCTTGGAAGCAAGGAATAGGAGAAGCCCTTCCTCCTTTTGCATCCCTCTGAATAGCACATACTTTAAATATTCTGCTAAAACAAAGTGGTTTACTATATATCTGGTTCTCCCCCGTGCACATCTCAAATGGCAGTATAAACCACAAAGAAAAAACCCCACATGATAGATGTTAGACATGTTACTTAGCACATTACTTAAAGAAAGATACCTAGGTGTCATGGTGAAGGGACTGACTTCAAAAATGTAGAGTTGCAGAGACAGAATGAGATGGTGCCAACCTTTGCAGTCTTCATTCAGACAAGAAATTCCCTGGGAGTTACAGCTGAGGCTGGGTTCACAAGATTGCAAGAAATAGAGCCTTTTATATTATCAGTTGTCAGCTAAATTGCAATAGCTGACCATGGGCTCACCTCAAGTCCATTTCCAACTCAAAATATGTTGAGGCTAACAGTAGAGCAGTTGTGGTTGGCTAGGAGTGCACATACCACTGGTTACCATAGTTAAGCTAACGAGTACAGGCTTGCTCAGTCACGTTAACTGAAGAGTTTACAATTGTTGTACAGGCATGCCTGAAGTAATGACTTCAAGACTGGCCCATAGGAAACTGCAGAGTTGTCATCCAGCGCTTCTGGGAATACAGCACAGAGGACTGCTTTTACTTCTGCTATTGTCCGTACAGGCATTTACTGTCCTCAAGGGATTGAAGTGTCAGCCGTGTGCTGAAAAGAAACCGCAAGAAGCCCAACACAACGTGGAAAAAACCAAAATCTAGCCATAGGATTCCCATATGGAAATACTGGGAATACCTTCTCTCTATAGTTCAGTTGAAAAAAAAAAAAAAAAAAGGTAGTAGAGACTGAAAAATAAAGAGATGAACCACAGAAAAATATGACACGGGAAGGGAAGAAGCAAAACAGAATGCCAGGTTTTGCTGATGGTTGTGAGCTCCTGCTGGACTCATGAGTCCTAATCCCTTGGCCTGCCCACCAGCTAAGGTGGTGAAGACTGAAACTGCTAGTTTTGTTGCACCTTAAAGGGAACAGCTCAGATTCTGCTATGGTTATTTGTAAGATGTGTGGCTCATGTCTTATAGCATTCTGCCTGCAGTGCGACTGGTTATTTGTAGATAATTGTAACACTTCCCTTGCCAGGGCACTTGGTAAGGATTCTGGCACGGAGCCCAGATGAAAGACGACAAAGTGCAAAATTCTGCAACCAGCCATGCTTACTTCATCTCTATGCAATCTGTTCTTCAGGAGCATTAGCTTCTGAGCTTTGAAGATGACAGTATCCCCAAGTCCATGAGTGGACAGCACAACTTCTAGAAGAAACACACAGCTCCTCTAGAGCGTGTGCCAACCATGGAGGCAGAACTAAAGCTAAACACACAGCGGCCATGTGCTCCTCACCTGGGCCAGAGGACTGAAGAGGTGGATTTGGGACCAGTGAAAGCCTCTGAGGACTAGACAGTCCTCTGACTTCAGAGAGCAGGAGCACACTTGGCTTTGCACAAAGCAAAAGGGGAAAAGGGCATGATGGTGGGGGATAGACTCCTGAAGGCATCCTGATCTCTGCATACCCACACAGTGGCCAGGCACAGTCTGGCCCTTTATGTGTACTGACAAGAATCCATGTCATTTGGCCATAAGCCTACAGCCTGCCGAGCTTTTCAGGGAACAGGGAAACAATACAGCCTTACAGTAAGCTTGCACAGCCTCGCCGTACATGGACTGCAAGTGAAAAGCAGGGATGTGTTACAAGAACCAGATTTAAATAGTAAACAGTAATATCTTCAGCTGGCATAGACCAACAGATCTCTGCGGGAGGGAATAGTTGTGCTTCACATCAGTGGAACTCTGATCCCTCCTGCAGCAGAAAGCCTTCTGCCAATATCCTTACATGCGTAGGAATTGAGTGACAGTCTGGACAGAATAAAACTCCGATGGCATAGAAAAAAAAAAAAGGACTGATGGTGATTCAGGAATGAGTAATGGCTAATAGGAATACCACATGGCAACAGAAACCCAATTTAAGGCTACCATATGTCCAGATATCATCTTTTTTCTTCTTGAAATCTTCAGCCATACTTAATTTGAATTTTCTTCTACATTTGCATGAGGTTTCTGGGCCACCATTAGCCCTGTTTAAGCTATGAAACACAGTGAAGCCTACCACCCTGCTGTCATCTGAGTACCAGGTGGGGAAGGCTGATGGAAAACAGGCAGCTTTGCTGCACATGCACAGATCAATTATTCCGAGTGCATGCGTGTATTGTATGTCCGCTGCATTCTAAAACCCTGAACTTACAGCTCTTATGCCATACTGGGCAACTGCAAGATTTCTGCCCTGCATATCCCAGTCCTTATGCTCAAGCTTATTCTGGGGTATCCTGTAAGTTTCTTATCTTGCTAACACTTTTACTTAAATGGAAAAAAAATCCCCTCCATTTATGGTTGTTTCTTGTACAAAACAGGATATGGGATTTCTGCTTGCACGATGTGTTTGGGTAGTGGTGCTTATGAGACGAGGAGGAAATGTTGCTGTGGCATGAAAATGCCGTAGTCTTCCCTCCAGCATGGGGAAACATCATGTTTCTGAAAGCAAGTGTGATCTTGGAGTTATCAAGTCTAGCACGTGCCTCTTACACCCTCTTCCAACACTGTTAAAAAGCTATAATTTTTCCCAAAATGATAGACAGAATGTGACTGCAAGCAGAGGCATCATAGTTTTGATGAGCCCCCCGTTAGTTTCAGTGACTTTACTAGAGTTGTCTCAGATACTAGAGTGGGTGGTACAACATGTCCACACTATTAACGGCAGCAAAAATTCAGTCACATATACGTTTTCCTAATAAATGTAAAAGAATTCACTGAAGAAGGGCAAGCTCATTGAACAGACATTTTCAGAAAACCTACAGGACCGAATGTTTAACTAGGCTGATTTTTTACTTTAATGCAAGTTATTTACCAAATCATAAAGGAATTTTTTCTTACCTTAAGACTCTCAGGATTTCTCATTTTGAATGAGACAAGATTTACACTGTTTCATGCAACATGATCACTTTGGATTGTGTTCCTAAGCATGCAGACTGAAAAGAGTCTTAGAACTGAGCAGGTCCCCTCTTGTTAGGATATCAGTTTTATGTCTTCCTTGCTCTTTTGTTTCAGACACCTTTATCGTGATCTTTGTAGGGACTGGTACCACAATCACAGAGGGAACTAGGTTGTAGCCTCTTACCATATTATTCCAGAGAGCCATGGCCATCTCAGCATAGCCTCTTACACTGAAATGAAAGCAGTCTGAAGCAAAGAAACTCAGATCTGGCCAGCCAATCTGCAATAAAAGCAAAAATGTATTTCTCAGCATATTTCAATCTTTGAGATCTGCCATATTATATCTCATAGTGTACTATACTTGGTATACCTGCTTCACAATTTTGGTTTTCTTCCTAAAGGCAGTATGTTCCTATTTTGACACTGCAAATCAACTTAGGTAGTCCTAACTGTGGGATGATTACTGCATTTTGAGACCTCCTGTGTAACACAGCTTGCTCAATTTCACACAGCAATTTTCATAGCAAAACTAAACTTATCATTAAACAGTAGTCATGGCTGTTACACTGCCACTGACCCACACTCCACTTTGTGCAGAACTGATAGAAAACTGCTTATTATGGCTTTTCAAACTTCCATAACTCAGACTTACAACCTTTCAGGTGTTGAAATTTCTGCTGAATTTCAGGCAACAGTAAAAATGGTGGGCTTATCCAGCTGTGGCAAATGTCTGTCTTAGGAGGATTTTGCCTCACCTCATCACTATCTGTATAGTGACCACTGTTCAAACTTGAAGGCTAACAGAAAAAATACCAGGGATGGTATAACAAGGAGATCAGTATTATGCAAAACTGGGTGTTTTGGACCAGGAGTCATGCTGAATATTTGTATCCTTAACTACATGGCATACATAATACTAAGGCTGGAGAAAAGGAGGAGAATCAGTGTTTGGTTTCAAAGGCTGTTTCCTGTTTCCAGGTTGGAATGAGTCAGGCATTCAAGTGCTGGTCTCCATTTGGAGAAATCCTGAACATATTCCATAACCTAGATGAGAAGAAAATTGTGTGCCAATCAACCCCCTCAACAGGGGAAGCAACATGCAGTTTAGAGGGAGACAGAGTGCCTAGGTTTACTGTGTACACAACTGTGAATGTTTCATAAAGCTATTTTGATTCACAGGCAGCACAGTCTTTCCTTGTCTTCTCCTCTGTCACCTCTTATCACAGGGTTCCACCCTGTGCTGCTAGACTGTGCAAAGAGAAGAAAACACAGTCCTTGTGGCTTGGATCTTACTGACTTAAAAGAAATCAAGATACTGGCCCTTACGTAACGGGAAAGAAAAACAGGACTCACGCTATCCAGAGGCAACAAGGTGTTTCGGAAAAACGGCTGCATGACAACGGCAAAGTCCTCACGGTTTTCATAGCGACCACTGTTGATCAGCTGCAAGGCTTCAGCCTGTATGGAGTGTAATTATTGGAAACGGAAAGGTTACTTGCAAGGCTCATCTAGCATTTGTCAGCTATCAAAAACATGCACATTACACTTCTTTTAGTGTAGGAAGCCGTGAATTATTAGTATAAATCCAGTTAAATGTTACAAAGCAGTCAAGAAAATGGATAAGAAAACAATTTGGTTCTTGAAGAGATTTTCATGAGGAAAATGCACAGAAGCTGGGTTAATTCAAATAAATATAAAAATTAAAAAAGAAATAAAGCTGCTTAATTAAAAAAAGAAGGAAAAAAACCATCCAGTCCTTACTCATAGAAACCAATGCTGCACAATTGCACTGAGATTAAAATTTACAAAGAATTATAAAAAAAGGAATAAGATCAAAATTTTTAGAAGTTCAGAATGCCAACCTGAGGCTGAAGTGCATTTGATTTTTAAGAAAGGTGTGCTTGAATTAAAATAAAACTTAAACATTGAAGAACTACCTGCCACTTTTAAAAACTCTGGTCACAGACACTGAGACAGATGAAAACCCCCATCTCATTATTACTTACCATCTTATGGGTATAAACTCTAATGATCCTGATCATATGTCACAAAACTCCTGATTCCACTTTCTTAGTTAAGGAAAATGACCCCTCTAGTAGGCTTCTACTAACACTATCCAAGGTGAATTTTTTGAGCTTTGTCAGGCTCATTGGACAACATCCACTGCCAGAGCCAGAATGAAGGACTGGATAACTCACTGTGATCTGATACAGTGATTCCTGTATTCATAAGAACATTCATAAGAAAAACCTTCCACTCCAATAGCTATTTATAGCCTCTGTTAATTTTGAGTGAATCTTACGCCTGAGGCCATGAACAGTTACTCTCAGATAACAAGCTGACCCATGGTTGGTTTAGCTATTTTTTTCTGCTAAGGGTAACCAGAAAGCAACTGATACAGGGTAATTTGTCACTCTTGCAATGACATGTTAATTCATGTGAGCTATTCATTAGGTTCATAACAGGCAAACATGTATCAGCAAAGCAGCCATCATCACTAACTCCTTCTCAGCTGTTGAAACAGCAGCTTGAAACAGAACTGGTCTTGATCTGCATCCAGCTCAGAACCGAGGACAAATCATTAGGAACCATGGAAAGACTTGGACTGCTACTATCTGGTTATCTGGGTAGGGTTTTGACTAGGCTGTATCTAAGCTATTTCCCGGTTGCCCCTCTCTGTTCTGCTGAGGATATGCATGAGAGGAAGGGCAGTGAGGGAAGCAATATAAAGAGATGCAAGTGAAGATGACCAGTTACAGAATTGAAGTATTACCTGAAAATCTCTGTTAACTCTCTTAATTTCTTGTAGTTCAGGAGAATTTTCCTCCGGGTTTAAGAAACATGGACAGATTTTCCTTCAAGGAAAGGAATACTAGAATTAAAAGCCGATCTTGAATAGCTTATTTGCAGTTCTTCAGCAATGTGTGCTTCACATCAAGAAGGATGGGTGCTCAAAGCTCACATGCAGAAGGAGAACCACCTCATTGGCTTAGAAATGGACAGATACTTCATAAAAAAATCCCTACTGACTGTTCAAAATTAACACCTGTCACAGCTGGTGAAAGCTGTGAGATTCACAATTCTTGAGTCCAACACATGTAGTATGCCACATATTAGCAGGAAATCATGTGTTAGAATATTTAAAAAACCCCACACCCTGCAAATAAGCTTACAGCAGATCTTCAGACATCTGGGAGTTTAAAGTTGTTCATGTAGTCCGAGTCCTTGCACCACTGTGTTTTATTTTGTTACTCCTATATCAAGAGGTAATAACTTGTGCTTCACTGAAATGCATCCTCTAAATATGTGCTTGGAATGAATATGAAGACATCAAGCAAGACAGACTATTCACTGTTTTCCCTTCTAGTGTGTTCCAGCAGTTAATCACCTGTATTATTAAAAATCTGTGCCTAACTTCATTTGAATTCATTCAGCATCAGCTTCCAACTACTGGCCTTTGTTATACCTTTGTCTGCTAGACTAAAGAGCCTTTTCATGTCCCTTCTGGCTCCTGTAAAGGCACTGCTGCTTTCCAAAACGAGACCCTCAACATTCTTTGAGGCGGAATTTTTGTGTCCTCCATTAGGTGTGAAAAGTTGTTCCCTGTTGTGCATTCCGCTGTGTGCAACCCAGCCTGTGCCATAGCTAACAGCACTGGGTACAAGGAGAGGCATCAGGGATGTCAGCCTATGCTGCTGACCAGAGAACGGCTGGGCAAAAACAGGCTTTGAAATTCAGCGGTACAACAGTTATATGTTGACTTGTGCTGTGACATGCTGCCTTAGAGCTGAGGAGGGGTAACTCCATTACCTACAGGTGCATGCCTTTTAGGTGAAAAATTGGAAGAAGTCATAGGAGGTTGATGGTGATAGTGCATCAGGTAAAGGCGGCAATGTAAGTATCTTGGAAAGTTCGGTGTGGATACCTACTGTAGAAATTGAGATTGAGCCAAAAAATTATCATTTGAAAGGCAAAGACCTGTTTTGCTCACTTACTTTGCTGTCAAAGCACACCCTGGAGAGCTTGCTGTGATCTGACGCAGTCCAGAAAACTCTAGCATCTCCACCATGTTGATAAAGACTCTTGGGAGCTGCAAGGATTATAATAACCAGACATACCAAATAACATAACATGATACCACTACAAAGAGAGCAAGAAATGCCATCCGTAGGTCAGGGAGTCAGTGCAAACTGCACTGACTGCAGCCAACGGCATGTGCAAGGATGATGTATAAAGAGAGGGGGAGGGAGACACAAGGGATGTCAGCCAAAAAAAAATCCAACAGCTAGTACAAACTAGCTGAAATGCTGCTTCACTCCCTGGGACATTTCCATTTGCTCTAGGGTAGATGAAATTGTGCAACGATTGCTTTAGTCACCAAAACTGGCAGTAGGATCATGTATGTTTGGTTCACAGAACAAATACTGCAAAACACACTTTTCCTGAAACTGCAGCCCACTTTCTCAGGGCATTAGCTAATACAGTTGTTGAAATGCAGCACTGAGGAGCAGTCTGACTCCAGCTATTTGAAAGATGACCTTGTATGAAACATAATCACTGACGGTCTACCAGAGGTGAAAAAAACGTCAGTGTGCTTGCCAGGAACATAGCTTGCTAGAGTATCTTAAAAGCTTACCTCCTCATAGAAAATATCCAGTGTGTCCTGAAGGTGCTTTACATACTTTTGCACTGAATTGGTTTCCTGTGTTACAAAGAAAGAAAAAAAAAAAATGGATCAATCTTTTTTTCAGAAACCAAGAAGGTGTTCCATACCAACTCAGTGTTCCTTTTCCTTTGGTTGGCAAATATATTTTCAGATCAAGAAATTTATTGCCATATGTACAGAGGTTATATGGTGCTTGTGTTTCTATCTTACTAATATATTCCCCTAATCCCTGCAGAAAATCCTAAGGCATCTTGGCAGAATCTTTCCCTGATTAATGACTATATGGATCACATTTTTGGATCTCATGTTGTGTTTTATGTGATCCAGAATAGATTTGGTTGTCTTATGAACAGAATGATACCTTTATTTCCCCAAACTGCCAATCTGGGGAAATTGAGATGAAGGCAGTCAGGCCCCACAAACACCCTTAAGCAAAACAACTTTGTAACTGTAGTTACAGAGGTGGAGTTGAGGGGACAAAGGCTCCAGGCAGCAGCCTGTAAAGGAAAAAGAGCAAACCAGAGAATAGTGCCTGGTCATTTCAACAAGCTGGGGTCCAGATCTCCAGTCTGTGCCTCATAAATGTTCCAGAGGGGATGACCACAGATAGCTAGAGAAAAGACATCTTTTTCTATATAAACTGATATTATTTCTTTTGGTGTCACTCTGAAGCATTCTCAGTAATTATTGTGTGGAGATGTTTTCCAGAAAACTTCGTGTCCCATAACAACATTCCTAAGACATCACACTGATTGCTCTGTCCAGTTAAACAAGGAGTTTATTCTTGGTATTTTGTTCAATATAGGGCAGGTTCCTATTTTTAAATAATGCGTTTGTCCAGAGCTGCAGTGCCCCACTATTAAAAGCTATGCACTTGTTACTGATACAATAGAGATGAAAGGAGCTGGACCTTAAGTGCTTTTTAAACAAAGAGGAACTTCGGCTCCCTGAGAGAGAGAAAGGTTCTATTTCCAGGGCCGGTCATCTGCCAAACGCCTGGATAAGCATGCCTAATTCAGAGATACAAACCTTGTCCAAGCAGTATTGGCACAGGTCGCTGCCTCCCACAAGGACAGTGATCAGCTTCCAGTCTTCCTTGAAGTTAATTTTCTAGTGGTACATAAAGCAAAGAGATTGCTTAGGCTTAAAGAGGTATATTCACAAATGGGGCTAAGTGGGGTGTAGACAGCAGGGCAAAACAAAGGAGGTATGCTGAGTTAAGTGGGCGAAAGAAAAGCATCTCTCCAGGGGGAAAGTGTGAACTGTTTGCTAGTCTACTGCAATTCACCTTGGCTTTCGTGAGGAAATTCCCTTCAGCAGACAAGATCTGTCAGGGTAACCAAGCATGGAAATGTGTCTGTAGCAGCAAGCGTCCCTAAATGAAAGTTAGCTTCAGGACAGGGATGGACAGGAGAGATTTGCCAGCTATGGCTAAACACTGCAGGCAGCGTGGGGATAAAGCAGTGTGGGAGTGGAGGCTGGAGTGACTCATGAAGCTGTGGAACTGGAGCTGCTGGGGATCCCTGCCAGCTGGGCAAGTATTACCCCATGGCCAGGAGGGGCGAGGGGTGCCCCAGGGAATAGACAGCTGGATTAAAATAGAAGAGTCCAGGAGGCTGGTGACTTCACTGAGCTCATATAAGGGCAGCTGCAGCATCCACGTCACCACAAGCTAACAATAGGCGCTGCTGAGAGCTGGATCTCATCAAAACATTTTGTAACATTCAGTACAAAGAAAGGAATCAAAGGCAACTATTTTTAGCGTGGTGCATTTACATAACAAACATCTGCGAAAGGATCCCACAAATAGAGGGAGGGCCTGGGAATCACCCACAGGTCTGAATTCTCCTCTTTAAACAAGCACTTTGCTCCGAAAGCCTTTCGTGAAGAGGCAGTGTGGCAGGGACACACCCCCTCTTTTTTTTTTTTTTTTTTTTTTTTTTTTTTAACGCATAAAAAGCTGTGAACAAAACAAAGCTCTAGATCCTCTGCTATTCTGTTGAAGATCCACGCCAGCTCCCTTCACTCTGCCAAACAATTGGTAATGCAGAGTTACTGACAGTGGGGTGAGCATGCAGCATCCATCAAGAGTGCTGGCATGGAGAAACACATGCTCTGACAAACCCTGCTTATTCAGTACCTTCCTTTCCCATTCAGTCCGAGCCAAGGAGCACCAGGCACTTCTATTCTCTTAGAGGGAATGCTCTCCCTGAACCAACAGCTCACACCCAGACAGTCATCCACTCAAATTCAGCCAACGCTTGGCACAGAGCAACCTTGGTTTTTCACAGACTTCTTCCCCCCACCCCAAACTGCAGCAGCAGCCACTGACTTGAAGCAAGTCGCTCTTTTGGTGCCCTTTGTAGCCCTCAATGGAGTTGGCACACCAGACTGGTCCACAATGCTAGATCCCCTACTCATTTTCTAAAAGACAGATTGTGGCATGACAGGCATTCCTCCAACCCTGAGGTTTCCAGTCACTGATTAATCATTTACCTACTCAAAACCAGAGTTTCAGATATCTTATTCTCTTGCAAAGACTTCAGTAGTCCCTCTTCCCAGTATTGTGAATAGTGTGATTCATATTGGTCTGCAGGTACCTGCTCCACCAGTTTTACATTCACACTTTATGACCTCCACTTTGAATACTGCTGCTCAGCTAAGCAGTCCTGTGATCTTACCAGAGCCTTCAGACTACTCCTCTTCCTCACTACCGTCCCTACATCTTCTGGCTGCACTGTGCCCTACATTAGTCTCTGCCTTGTGTGTTTGCATCTTACCTGCATGGATTTGTACAGGTGAATTATAATCTACTAAAGGCTAATTCATCTGGCACATTCATCTTGGAAAGCACAGCAGAGATAAGGACACTGACTTTTCTTTCATCAATAAAGCACTCTTCATGGCTCAAGCATCCCATCAATTAAAATCATTTCCCAGAGAACATGGAACCACTGAGGGTTTGCCCAAATTCCACTTACCGAGCTGTTTCTCATTAGCTCCACTAATTTACGCGCTTGGGCTGGCATATTGCTAGAGAGAGAGGACAAAAGATTTTATATGTTTGCTCCAAAAACACATCATCTTCTTGATCTTCCACTCCTCATTTCAGGGGATTTCAGGATCAGCAGAAATCAGTATAAGGAAAGTGATGCCCCAAAAGGATGAGCAAACTTTGAAGGACCAAGTTGCATGAGTGAATAATCTGATCTGAAAGGACTTCAGCTGGGATGGCTGCCAAGTGGCAGGCAACTGGTATGAGTTCTACCCATCTCAGAGTTGGCTTAAGTGCATTTTGTTTGGAGAAAAGCACTAACACCCAGATGCACAGAGACATTTAGTTTAGTCCCTTTAAAACCTAGCGGGGGAGACTGGTGCTTACACAGGATCTGGGCACCTAACCAGCCTTTCTGATCCAGCCTTAAATTCCTATGGCTTATCTTATGGCTGGAAGATACTGCTTATATTGTGGAACTGCCAGGCTGGAGAGTCCCAGTCCAGCTCTGGGCGGGATGCAATGCCCACGGGCCAAAGCCCAAACCACGCTAAGACACCAGCTGGAAACGAGCTCCTGATATACCAGAATAAGATTGTGCTTGAGCTAATAAGCCCTGCCTCTCTCCAGCACCCACACAAATGCAGTTACATTATTTGGATTCCCAGAACCATATCGATCACGCTGAGTCAGCTTTGCTCCGGGCACCCGTGAAACATTTAGTAGCTACACAGGCTTTGCTAGCTATCCTAAAACTCTCTTGCAGCAAATCTAAGGGCTGCTAAAGGTGTCACAAAAAGTCCTGGAAACAAACTGCATGAGTTTCCATGGAGCAGGCACATATGTGTATGCCATACAAACTCTTACACATTTTGGTTCTTAACAGACTAGTAGATTTTTAGTTCAGGAAGAGAAAGGAATTAATTCTCAGATGCTCATTCTGTTATTTTCCTTTGCACTGAAAACAGGGATAGTTTTTAATGCCATTAGTGTAGCAGTGACCTTCTATTTGTTAGTTTGAGCTGCATTTCCCAGAAATAAAGGAATAAATGAGAGGTGCCCGTGATTTTTTTTCTCATTGCAGATATTCCCCGGCAGTGAATCAGGGACTTGCAAACTGAAGTCTGGGCAGAAAAAGGTACTGGTAGAATTAGAAGCATAAGTAAGGCATTGGCTCAGAAATTATGGGCAGAAATCAAATAAAGAAAGGAAGTTTGTCTCTGATTTAGAAAAGAAGGCATATAATCCCTCAAATATTGAAATGAATTTAAAAAAAAAAATCAAATTCACAATTAAAAACATCAGATCACAGAAATACGCTCAGTACAAGCAGGTCACCAGTATTAACTCGACCTTGACATGTGTTTCAAAGGTAACCTGCCAGTACACCACTTCTCACTCCTTTGCCCTTTCCTGTTGGTGATTGTGCTTACCGCGCCGCGGCATTTCTCTCTGCAACGTTGAATCCAGCAGTTCCCTTAGAAATACCAGTGGAGAAGCCAAAGAGGTTCGGATTGAATTTCTTCAAGATATCTTAAAAAGAAAAAACACAGTGTTTAATCATTCCCAGCACAAACAACAGCCTTGCCTCCTGCAGGAGAACAGGCCAGTTGAATGGTGAGAATACGGACATGAGTTTTCTCCTTATTCACTGTGGCTTTATAGAAGCTATAGGCACATCTGCTTTGGAGAGTCTAGTTATTGCCTTAACTTCATCACTGCAACTATTTCTCTCCGTGCACTTGAGGAACTGGGGTCTGGTGGCCCAGGAGATGCAGAGGTCCCAGGCAACTCACCAGTCTTGAATTAAAGTGTATTTGTAATAAAGAGTATTTGTAGTTACTTTCTTTCACATATCAGAAGCAAATGCTCTGAAAATGGTCATCTACCTCCCAGTCATCCAAGATAATAAGATTTATGGCAGAGAATGAATTTCATTCACTTTTCTAGATTTCACTGAAACCCTCAGTGGGGAAGCATGATGCCTGAGCATTGTTTTTGTTTCTGCACCTGAAGTGCTGTCCGAAACCTCATTATAGAGTTTAATTTATAATGCATAAATGAATTGCACCTTCTATTTTTCTTTGAACACAGTGCATGGTACAAGACAAAGCATATCAGATTTTATTACCAACAGTGTCAGGTATTGTCAAACTGCTTCACAGCATGGATCACATACAAATAGATCAACCATTGTAAATCAAGTCCCTTCCAATTTGTTGTCACACTGACCACTTACTGGTTTCTATGGCAACTACCAATTACATAGAACACTAGGGCAATGAATTTATAGTATTTTTAGAATTTTTTTTCAGTGCTACCTAGAAACTTGAAATCATCAGAAAGAAGTATAGCCTTGTCACCAACCCTACCTAGATGAACTGCTAATTGTTTCGTAACCCTTCATTTGCACACAGCCAGTGCAGTCAATCACTGGAAAGTACAAAATAAGGGAGGAGCAGGTCTGCCATGAACTTCTGCCACCTTCAGCACATTTACTCCCAATCATTTTGGTCAAAAGGACAATACAATCACATGCATTCCTGTGATGTGGAGGGGCTGAATCAACTTTATAGCTAATCAGGTCAGTCTGGGTTTCAGCTGTGACTCACATGAACTGTTCACATCCACAAAAGATGGGCATCCCCACTGTTTGCAAGGAAAGAATGACCATTTCCAAGTGTTTCCTAGCATCCACTTAAAAGGCTTGCAGTGTAATACCCAGCTTCTGCTTTTGTCACGATTATTTTCTATGATACTCACTAGGTAAAGTAGCCTGGATCTCCAGGGTCTCATCACCTCCAATGCTACAAAGGGAAAGAACAAAATCACCAAGGAGGGTTAATCCTGCAACCATCTGTCTTATTCTCACCATATGTTGTTGCAGCAGCCTAAGAAGGAAGAAACAATCCCCACCAAAAATACTAATTTCAAATAGTAAGGAGATGAACAACAAGAATTCAAGGAAAGTAGTGAAAGGATATTTCACATTAAATAAAGCAGGGCATCAGCTAAGACAGGAGCTATGCCTTCCGGCTGGGAACAAAGCATATTTGGAGAACTGATTTTTCACATGAAAATTCTGGGATGCCCACCATACAAAAGCATATTTCCTCACTGAAGTTGCCCCACAGTACCTTGATGAAACTACATTCATGTGCAGTTAGGTATAGAAAAGACGGCATGAAATGCTCATTAACCATCTATCTGCAGTTCTGCAATGTTGATTATGAAAAGATCCTCTGCCTCTACCATTTAAAACTTGTCTGTGTGTGTAGCCAATACATCTGGCAGCCCTTCCTGAAAATAATCTATGCCTGCAGATACATACAAAGGGGGAAAGAAAGAGCACAGAAAAGGACTTATACACCTGCAAAGGCTTATAAACCACATGCCTGCCCATATGAAGCAGGCAGTTTCCTTCCACTCTAGCATGGATATTGAGATTCATGACTCCTCCAACCCTTACCAAGCAATACTTGCTGTCAGCATCCTATCCCTACATTTCACCAGGTGACCCACACACTTTTAAGTGTGTGGACAAAAATAGAGAAAGACAAAAATGAGCATTCTCACCTCCAGGAAAGTCCCCTCCAGTCTGTTTCTAGGTCAGGTACTTTGGCTCCTACTGCAGTCTGGAAAAGACGGAAAGAATAATTATAAAACGTTAATAGGAAAATGTCCTACAAATTTAGTTAAGACACACATCACATTTTGAAACACTAGTACATTGGAAACATTACCCTGCAAACAGCCAAGTTTTAGCAATAAAAAATAGTTTTAGAATAAATGCTCTGTGTCCTTATTAATCGTCACACACTGGCCTCCGGGCAGCCCTGCATCTCTCATGCTTCAGTCTCACAGGCTTCCCCTCATATGCAAAAGCAGCTCATCCAGATGGTAGACCACAGAGTATGAGAGGACATCATAGTCCAGCCAGAGGACATTAGAGTGTAAGGTCAAGGACAAAAAGTTTTAAAACTATTTTAGCAACTCAGTGGGACTCAGATTAACATCCACCACGTTGTATTCATTTGGAGTTTTCTGATGGAAAATGCTTTATCCTGGCATTTCCCAAAAAAAGATGATTCTGAGAGACTTAATAATCCAGGAAAAAAAGGCCTAAACACTGATGAAAAATTTCCAGCCAGTTTTAGCTGCACATAAATGAGAGGAGATGCTTTTTAATCTGCCAAGAAAACAAATCTTTAGTGTAAAATCCACTTTTTCTCTCCTGGATCCACTCTGCTAGTCTAACATATAGACTTGATGAGGACTTGATGACAGGACTTTTTTTGCCAGTATAGATAAGCGTGTTGGCGTTTCTGTTGCTTTCACTGTGCATGGGTGCTAAGAAGTCAGACAGATGCATTCTAGCCAGTGGCATGACTAAATTGCTCAATGTTTCATTAATCTCCACGTGCATCTAGACTGAGAACAGCCTTCCTTCCTGCACTGTGGACTTCATTATCTTTCAAAATTAAATAAATAAATACATAAAGCCATAAGAACAAAGACCTTTGTGATGAACTTGAGTAGCTCACAGGACTGGAACAGATGTCCATTAAGGGATTCTTCTATAGCTTTACGCTTTCTTAGTGATTTCACTTAATTTTGTACCCTTCAAAAAGCCATGGTACCAACTCAGGCATAGACATTGACTGCATTCAGGGATCTTGTGGGAAATACCAGGAGGAAAATGAATCCCTTAGTGGGCTTTGCTGCTGCAGTCCCTCTGTGCCAGGGATGGTAATGCACTAAAAAGCACACACTGCTGCTGGTGTACTTTATGTGCAGGAAGTGTGTGCATGTGTACACGTGTGGGAAATGCTCTGTCATTTCTTCTGGCCCCCCAAATAAATCACTTAATAAGACCCCCAATCACACCTTGCTGTGGCAATGGCAAATAATAGGAATTGCATGAATAATGGCAATATGAGAACCTGCCTTGCTCAGCTCGAGACAGAGACCTCAAGCATTATAGTGTGGTCCTTACTAAAAGAATTAAAATTCTTAAAATAAGAGGTGTCTGCTAGTGCACAAGTCTAGCACTAGATGTGGGGGAGGAAATAAAGCAATTAATTTTAAGAGTCATCTCAATGGATAGGAGGGAGAGTTGGTAGGTCTTTACTGAGGTCTTCTAAGAAAAGCTCAAACATCAGCAGCAGGGGGCAAAGCCAGGATTACATCAGGTCAAGCAAAATCAGTTTCAAAGCTAATGAGAAGGTGCATGATGCATAATGAAGACATGGACACCAGCCTGTAAAATAAGCCTGATCATTTAAGGGCTTCAGTCCCTTCAACTCCCTTTGAGCTCAACAGGAGCTGAAGCTGCTAGAATGAGCATCAGTTTAGCTCAGGAGTTAAAATTCATGGGAACTGTTGACACAAATGTTTGCTTTCATCCCATGCCAGAACAATTCTGTAGTGCTGTGTAATTCTGGAACTTTTTCTCAGAAAACTTCAGTGTTCCCTGCTATCCTTTTCTGGGGCCTCTTTTTTTTTTTTCTTTTTTTTTCCTTTTTTTTTTTTTTTTTTTTTTTTTTGGTGCCTAATTTTTTCTTTTCAGCTTGCATTCCTTGGCACTTGAAATACATCAGAGCTTTAACTGTCTAATCCAGGAAGCAACACCTGAAAGCAAAATTCTGAAATATAGAAGTTTTACAATTATCTCAAGTGAGAAGCACTTCATTCTGTAATCAATTATTTCCATGGGAATTTACAGCAAAATCTCTCATTGCACAAAAAATTCCAATTGCTTCCACCTTTTTTTTATGTCAGAAAAGACTATTCCTATAAGGCAGTCATTTCCCTTTTCAAAAACACTTGAATAAACTGTGTGCAATAGAGAATAGTATCCCATTTCTGTCCTGGCCTGAATTATTCATTACTGGATTACACAATTCCAATGTCACTCATATCCCTTCAGGCTATTTCTTTGCAAAGGGAACCAGGTAGATTAGTTTTGCTTTGCCAAGCCAAAGCAATTTGCTTTCTATCTGACGATGCCTGATGTGACAACATCTAGGTAGAAGTTGACAATTGCTCTTTTCATTCTAAACGTGGGAATACTGTAGTACTCACAGTCAGGGAATCTCCCAGTGCTCCTACGACTCTGATGTCAGCAGGTCGTAGCTTATGTACTAAAAAATAGGAGAATAAAAGCAGGATTACTGACAACTGACAGGATACTGTTTGACAGAATAAAGATGCAAGTCTTAGGTTCCAATCTGATGGCATTTTTAGGAAGAACGAGGTTCAAGTTCTCTGTGTCAGCTAGGCAAAAGGCTTCTGCCTTCTTGTCTTTGCTTGCATCAGTGTACTCAACTAACGTAGAAAGCTGGAACTTAAAAGAGCTTAGGAAAAAATGGAAACGGATTAGATATGTTTGCAGATGCATACATTTAATCTCTTTTAATTTACTTACAAGTTTGGGTCATAGATAAATATATTTTAATTAAAAATCTCCCTGTAAAGCCTTCCAAATGCATACAGCACTTGTATAGGTTCCACCTTGCTGAGCCACTAGCCTTCCTAGGTAATTTTAATCTGCCATGTTGCTGTATGATAAATGATGTATATGATACATGAGTATGATAAATGTGGTCACATTTATCCACAGAGAGCACACCTGCTCTCTGTCATGCAGAACTTACTGTGTATGGCAAGACAAACTTTCTTCCTTTGGTGCTAAATATACCAGCTTTTATTGTTTACTTTCCACCTACGATGTGCCACTTCAATATCTTACTGTTTTTAAAAACAAAAGATTAATACTTCCTATTTTTTATTTTAGCTTAAGAATTCTTTCTCACCTGATGTTGGCACACGACTAGATGGAGACCGTTCAGGACACGATAGCTCACTGCCCCAATTCTGAAATGGCAAGTTACAAAATTGTTTCACCTTGTGGTTAAAACATAATACAGAATTCATATGTGATTTAATTGTACAGTGAAGGACAAAACCAAGTTAAGACACAGATCCTAGTTTGGTGCCTATATAGCTCAACAGTCTTTTCCTCCTCTTTGTGGAATACTATCCAAACAATAATTACTTTTGGTGACGTTTTCTAGCCAAAACATATAATTTTTCCAAAGGCAGAACACTTTATCACCAAATATTGCTATGACAAAGTTCCATAAGCAGGATTATTTTTTTCTCCTCTCTACAGCCTGGAGATTTTGTCCATGACCTAGAAGGTAGGGTCTCCAGGTTTGAAGTTTTGCTTTGTCTTGAAAGATATCATATGCAAAACAAAAAACAACAAAACACAAAAAACCAAACAATAAAATCATCTGCAAAGTTATAATGTTATATTAATGTATTGTATTATTAATGTATTATTATATTAGCCAGTGAAGGGACTGAAACTTAAGTCCTATGAGGTGTGGCTGAGAGAACTGGGATTATTTAGTCTGGAGAAAAGGAGGCTCAGGGGAGACCTTAATGCTCTCTACAACTACCTGAAGGAAAATTTTGATGAGGTGGGAGTTGGCCTGTTCTCCCAGCTAACATGAGAAAGGACAAGGGGAAACTGCCTTAAATTGCACCAGGTTTAGGTTGGATATTAGGAAAAATTTCTTCACTGAAAGAGTACTCAAGCATTGGAACAGTCTCCTTAGGGAAGTGGTGGAGTCACCATCCCTGGAAGTGTTCAAAAAACAAAGTAGACCTGGAACTTTGCAATAGTGTTTAGTGGACATGGTTAAAGGTTGAACTTGATGATCTTGGATGTCTTTTCCAACCTTAATGATTCTGTTACTATATTATTGTTACTTTGCTAGGAACCTATTTCTTTTCCCAGTAACTTTCAAAAAGGGCTTGCTTTCCCTAAAAAAACTTTGAAGTTTTAAAAGTCTGAGTAAAGAAAACTGTCAGGCTCTAAATAATTGTACTTTACCATACATTTATATAGGTGATACAATAGTTATTATGTGTATTCCACCAACTAAAGAAATTGAATCAACCATACATGGCAGAACATCTTGGATCACCAGCAGAGAAATGTGCCACCCGTGCTTTTTGGTAATGAGAACAATACTAGCTAAGGTGATAGCGAGGGAGAAAATACGGTTGTTATAATGGCCAGTCCCTGCAAGAGCAAAGTCAGCTGCTTACACTGATCTAAGGGCCAGCCCTGCTTGAAGCAGGAGGTCAGACAGGGGATGTCCTGAGGTCCCTTCCAACCTCAGTCATTCCGTGATTGCACAATTCTGTCATTCAGAGTAAAACTACATGGACCAGTGGTCTTCAGAAAGCATGGTTAGGGTTAAAAAGCATCACAACAAATTTGTCTATTCTTGCAAAAAAACGGTGTAATAGGCTCCTCTATCAGCCATTGAAGTCTGGTTGCAGAGGCTAGAAAGGACAGCTGGGATTATTTTTAGATCAGAGAGGAAACTGTTCCTTTACTCCT
Organism: Pyrocephalus nanus; assembly: GCA_038380795.1. Classification (NCBI taxonomy): domain Eukaryota; kingdom Metazoa; phylum Chordata; class Aves; order Passeriformes; family Tyrannidae; genus Pyrocephalus; species Pyrocephalus nanus. Next base: position 87,445,000 of record CM076260.1, on the reverse strand, counting down.
CTGCTGTTCCTTTCCTTTATCACATCTAAAGCTGTTGCTGCTGAGATTCAGTGGAAATGCAAGAATTACCCACTAAAAGCATAACTCTAGCTCTACAGATAAAAATCCCATTGCAATCCTGCAAACTCTAGATTGCTAAAACAATAACTGTTGCTCTTCGTAACCCTCAAGGCACACAGAGAATTTGATAATTGGGCTAGTCATGAGGACCCCCAGTAAACCAAACTATCCCAGACCATTTTGACTGCCAAGAAATAACAGCTCCATTTATCCAAGTCCTGCACACAACATTTGTTTCTGCAGCTTTTTTAATCTACCTTGTCATAGTTGCTCAGTCATGGTGGAAACTGAGTCCCTTTGAAAATAGGATTCCTATCACCTTTGTATCCGGCCGCATTTTCAATATGTAAAAGTGGTTGCCCTCTACAGGTTAAGCTTACTTGAGTATTTGAAAGTACAGTGGCTCAAGAACAGAATAACTAAACCTTCCTCAGATCATAGAGTCACAGAATCACAGAATATGCCAGGTTGGAAGGGAACCACAAGGATCATTGAGTCCAACTCCTGGCCCTGCACAGGACCATCCCTTAGAGTTAGTTACACCACATGCCTGAGAGTATGATCCACATACCTCCTGAACTCCATTTGGGGTTTAGGATTCTAGGCTACCTTCTCCATACTGTGATATCTGAATTAATGATTCATCCTAGGTTACTTACCTATACAATTGCACCAATAATATGATTAATTTTTTTTTTTGCTTTAGGAAAACTTTCGTTTACACAGCAAAGAGTAGAATGCAAGTTAGACTCCCCTTTGTGAAAACTGGTAATAGTTTATGTAATCTATAAATTCAGTATGATAACACCCACCAGATGCAGCTTTGCACAGTTTGCCTAAAACGCAGCAAAAGATGCAACAATTACCTCTATTGGCTCACGAGTGGGCTCCACAGGTGTGTAGTTGCTATTCTTGTATGTTCCCAGGAACGGCTTGTTCTGGAGAGGGAGGGAAAAAAATAAGAGAAATAAGAGAAATTAGGCAATAAGCACATGGCACAAACCATAGAAAGTGATATCAAGGCATCATATCACGAAGAAAGTAAATTGCCTGAGTTGCAAAAGTGGAATCTGGATTTTGAAACCATGCTCTTTCCTTAGAACTCGCAAAATTTGCGTTTAGAACCTTACAGCAAAAATTACATATGCCAGAGGCGAACTGCAGTTTAACATTTTCCTCTCCTAACCTTCCTCAATTAGACTTTAATGGATGTTTAGTCCTTTCAAGAGACACTGATGTAAAGTCTAGACAAACCTGGGCTGATCTTCTGTGTCAGCAGAAGGGAGATGAAAGATTGCTTACTGAAAGGATCATTCTTTCCTCTAAGAGAGGCTGTAGAGATTGCAGTTATTTTTGTCCCTTACCAATGCAGCGTGCATTGAGGAAGATATGCACATTGTACAGGCTAAAAAATCTCAGCTGGATACCCACTTATCTCAATTAAGAAAAATTACAATATCTGTATAAGGAGGTCTTAAAAAAAAAATCACTAAAACTGGAAGGCAAGCTTTTGTTGTACATGAAATTGCCTCCAACAAATAACTTTCCATAGCTACTGGCATTTCTATCAACAACTTTTTTAAAGCACTGTGGGCCTACCATTTCTCCAAACAATGGTCACACAGCTTTTCAAGGGATATAAAACTTTTCTTTGCCTACTTCTGAACAGCAACATCTTTGAATAAGAATGGATGAAGGGAAAGAAGTATAAAATCCACACTATTTGGCACTGAAGAAGTTGCTGACAATTTAAGCTACCTGGAAAGATTACTGGGTAAAGGAAGTGTGATCAATTTGAGTGAATATGAGGACTTCTGAAACATAACTCAGCAAAATTTCCTTTTCTGACAGGATGGACAAAATATGGACAAAATTCTCCCATACAACTTGAACACCTGTCTCCAGAACTGAGAGAGCAACTCAGCTCCCTGATCTATTCAGTTCTTCAGCCTCCTTGTTGAAACTGCTGAAGAAAGGGAGCCAATTATTGCTGCCTGCAGTGGTCATTTCCATGTGCCGATACCTAGCAACTGTACTGCAACTTCAGCAGCTTGTTTTGTAACTATAGAAGCAGCTTCCAAAGAGTCTGAAGTATCCCTGCTATGGATCAGACCAGGAAAAACAACCTGCTACTAATTCAAGAGATAACAAAATCTGGATTTTTCAAAGCTGCTGTTGTGCCCAAACCCCGTTGATTCAGATAGGAAAGTTAATGCAGCATATTCTCATTTTTGCTGCTTGAGCTGCCTCTGTACTTCAAAAAAAACAAAATACAACCTCTGCTACAGCTGCAAACACACAAATCAGCATGTTGTCAATCAGTATTCATGGCTCAGCAAAAGGGCAACGGGACACCAAACAGGTACATGAGAGCGCCTGCCACTTAGAGGTAAGCAGAGAACAAAGCTTTAAGTAAACTTGTTCCAGATGTACTAACTGCTGCTCTCTACAGCAAGTACAAGCATGCACAGCCTCCTGATAGCCAGCTTCCACCATGTGGGTATATTTACCTGAGCTGGACAGCCAAGGACGATGTCATCCGTGAAATCAAATGAGTCAGCCTTCTGGCCTACAGGCTGTAACTGGAAACAAAGACAAAAGAACCTATTCTGTAACCATGTCAGCTCATCTTCAATCTGTATAACAATTCCAATCCAAAACAAACTAAATATACCTTTCACATCTATATAAAGCTGCCTGTATTTACAGACCTTGATTTACCCAAGGCTGAAATGCATCTACTTCTCAGAAAGAACATGGCAACTGCATAACAAAAGAGCAACTCTACAAAGAAACTTAAAATGGGAAGTGGAAAGCTACAGTGGGATCAGTTTAAACTCCTGGAGGATTTTGGCAGGCACATGAAGTACCTTGGAATTTCGCCAGAAGGCAAGGTCGTAAACTCTCTTCTCTTGCATAAAAGATGGTTAAGAGTGCCTCATTTTTTTTATAGTTAAGCTGCATGATGGCATCTCCAACAAAAGGCTGTTTATGTGTAGAAGATAAAACCAAATCTAATTAGAGATACTGCTTGATGATTGCAAGCAATCATGTTAGTTGTTAAGATATTACCCCAAAGTATATAGAAGTTATATTCAGGATCCAAGATACTGCCTCCAACTGCGTGTGTCCTCCTCCTGCACTGCAATGCTAAGTAAAATGGGTTTGCTTAAGCAACCTCTAATGACTTATTTTTACTGAGCTTTACTCATTTCCAAAAGTAGTAAAACTGAACTGAATTAAAGCCACTTTAATTCCTAATGAGATATTCCCGACACACAGATTTAAAACAAACTTCTAAGTAACTGGTTTTAAACTGACGTATGCAGTTACAATTCTTTATTTGGTGATTTCCCATCCCAGCCCATAGAAACATCATTCTTATTAAGTGCTTCCTTGCCTTGCATGACAGTGGGTGAAGAAGACTTGAAGTTGCTCTGCTGAAGTCACAAATGACTCTGATCATGCACTTACAGCACCCCTCTCCCCCCCACACCCTTTAAGAACCAGAAGATTCTAGGCTGAGAGCAGTGTCAAAACCAGAGGGTATTTGACTAGCTAAGAAGATACAAACACCAGGTCCAGTGCTATCCAGGCCTTAATTGTAATGCTTATTACAGAGATCATTTTAATGGTACTCAGGTCCAGGTAAAGGTGTTATTATATGCAGAGCCTGTCACCTTACCATGGCATTCCAGAGAGCCTTGGCAAGCTGAGAATGGCCCTTCTGGCTGGGATGGAAGCAGTCAGGTGAAAAGTAGGAGACATCTGGTTGCCCATCCTACAAATGAAAACATAAAGGACATCAGAGTGTAGAAGAAGCCACACAGTTTCAGCTTGGGATTGCTGAGACTGAATGAGAGTCAGTAACGAGACATTAATGCTACTTGTTCTCCTTGCTCCATTGCAGAAAGGCCCATGATTATCTGGTGATACAAACTGTACTTCAGCAGATCCATAAGCTATAGAAACACTTTGCTTGAGGTAATTATGAGCCTCCATGGGCAGATCCACCCAGAAGCAGCAAACCCACCGTTTTCAGTTATGTGTGCAGTTCTTCAGGTTCTAAAATAAAGATGGGTTCCTCTCCTCTACATGTCATCAGAACTGGCACCACAGGCACCATTATGCTCTGCAGTACCTTTACATGGTAACAAGCATGTTATGAGGCTTTAGCAGAAGGAATAGAGCCCAATTGCCTTTGCACAGTTGTGACTTTTAAAAGGAGCAAGAAGCAAGTAATTATTCAATAGAAGGCAGCCAGGCTGATCAAGCATACCAGTGCAGTCTCCATTCTGAGCGAAGTTTTACTTTACTACAGATACTTGAGGATTTGAAGGAAATGGAATTTGGAAATTTAAATATCTTGGTTTTTGCACAAGTACTGAGATTAGGGCCACAGATGACTGACATAACTTTTTTGGTCAGAGCAGTCCTTCCTCAGAACTTGAGCAGGTCTTGATTTGTGGTGGTTGGACTTGCCTTTTAGAGCCCTACTGCCAAATTTTGCATCTATATCATATCTTTTACCAAGTTTAGAGGCAGAGTTTTCAGTTCGGGAACATCTGAATGTTGTGAGAGATAAAAAGGAAAAACAGGATCTTGAACTTTCCTAAAATCTGAACTTGTGAGACTGTAAAAAAGTTCAGAAATGTTTTCCTTCTTCTGTTTTTATTTCTGTGTTCCCTATGCTCAGTACCAAATCCCAAGGGATGATTTTTTGCACAGGCACCGGCTTCACACACACACACACAAAAAAAAAAGGGCCTGTTTTTTCTGTGAAGCTTTCAGTCAGTTTTCCAAATTTGTCTGTAGCAGCATCTGGACTTATCAAACTTTTACTAGATATTGTGAACATTTTCAGGATTAGTCCAGTTCAATTATACCAGAGTAATCTCTGCTCAATATTATGTCCCTCCTGCTCTTAGTTCCAGGTGAGATGAGGAAGTGCCGATGGATATGAAACTTAGCAAATGCAGTTTCAGTTTTAGAGAAGGTTTGGGTGCTTTACTAGATTTATAGTTTACTGGAACTTGCCATTCAAGGAACTGAAACACACATAAACATATACACAGGAACTACATAAAACTACTTCCACCAGATCATAGTTAACTTCTTTCTGTCAGACACAGAAGAATGAGTTAAGGGACATGAAGCGGAGCTGATGCTGTAGTCTCCACTGAGCAATTCAGCTATGTTGCTATAAGTACTGTAACTTTATAACTCTGTTTTTTTATAAAACGTATTTTCAGGAAGAAAAATATTTATGTACCCTTAAGAACATATACAAACAAACCTCTTAAATCGGGTTTTGATTCATTTTACAAAACAGTAATTGATATAAACAGCATAATGTGTAAAACTAAGAACTGATACAAAGAAATCTGTTGTACTATACCAAAAAGCAACAAGTTCTAATAAGAAAAGCACTATTTTGCATATAGTCTCTACAGGTTAGATACCCACACTTAGTCCTTTGAATGGAGAAGTCACTTTATACCATACCTGACCAAGAGGAATCTTTATATTCTGGAGGAAAGGTTGGATGACCACTGTGAAATTTTCATGAGTGTCATATCTGCCAGACTCTATTAGTCTCTGAATGCCAAGCTGCAAGAAACCAAAAAAACACAATCAATGCTCCAGCAACATCTCTGCATCATAACCTGTTTGTTTGGCTTGGTTTTTTGAAAGACTGAGAATCAAAAGGATTTTACTTGTAAACCGAAATAGCCACAGACATTGGCAATAGGTGTGCCTTGCAAAGTAGCTGAGAAGGCTGGAACACAATACTGCAACAGTTTGTCAGGGACAGGATTTTGGTGATGAAACTCCCACCTATTCATTTCTCTTCTAGGAAGCAGAATTTTTCTGAAGAGCTCTGCTGCTAGTTTTGGTCACATGGTGTTTTGGGTAGCTTCAAATAACCTCCAGTTTAGTTCATAGGGCTCATTTGTGTAAAATACTGATATCATAATGTTGCTTGGTAATCAAGATCTCACCTCAAATGGAAATAAAGTAACTGTATCACTCTTGATAAACATACCCTGTAAGCTCTGGTGGCTTCCCTCACCATCGTTAAATTTTCTGAATTTTCTTCTCCTGTGAAAATACAGCTACACAGATAACTGTGGGAGAGAAAACAGGAATAGAGAGTTAGACATCTGCTAACGCAGATGTCATCCTTTGCCACCCAATGCCCTCATGTCATGGGAGTAATAAGGAAATCTGTACAGATATGTTTCTGCGAAAACATCTTATTATTCTTGCTACTTGTAATTTCAATCTTTAGTCTCATTTTCTGCATCACATCAATGATACTACTCTAATTTTTGTTCACACCCAGTTATATCAAAGTAATGCACAGGGCACAGAGGATAGTTTGTTGCATTAATTACATCCTGGCATCCAAAGGCCCTCCAGACTGACAGAGGTTCTGACCAGTCCATGGAACTACAAAACACATCTTTGAAATGTACTGTCTGTGTTACCTCTGAGCTGATACCTTTCCAATCAACAATTTCTTTTGCATTCCCAAGCCAGAGAATTTGCCCCTGTCTGAAAGGTCAGCAAATAATGCAAATTACCCATTGTACTAAGCCTCTGAAACAGGAGAAACCTGTCTATCTGCAAATACTTCAGGTTCCCACAAAAGGCATGCAAATCCAAATGCTTGTGGACTTCAACCCCATCCTGAAGAACCCTGTATCAGAAACTTTAACCCTAGCTCAGTGAGGTATACATTGTGGACAGTTCTAGATATGAAAAATGCACAGGTCTTCTGACAACACTTGGGGCAAAGCCAAGAGAAGGAAACGCCATCAGGCAGGGTCATGATTTCAGCACTGCATGGGAAGTCCATAGGACTGTGTTGCTACCTTTAAACATTAACTCAAATAATGAGAGAAGCATAGAACAAGAACATGTTTTATCATCACAAGCAGTAAGTTCAGGAACAAAAGGAAGTTAAGCCTTACTCTGCCAAGTAAGTGGGGCACTGAACTTGAGTATCCACAAAGAGCTGTCTCAGAGGGTAGACATCCGCCACGTCAACCAGATTCACTAGAGCTTTTGGAACCTGAAAGGTAAGTCAGGCTTTAGCTTAGAAGAAACTGGTTACAAAGCCCACAGTGCATTTATTCTACTCTGAAGTCCAACCATTTGACATCCCTTCCCTTTCTCCACTGTTGGAAGGAAAAAAATTAATTAAAAAAAAATGAAAAATCAACACCACCCCCCCCCCACCACACTCCCACAACTCAGCTTGTGATCCTTTTCCTACACCATGGTTCAGTGTTACTATCTGTCATTTCAGATTGCATCTCACTACTTGCAGATAGACGAGACAAAAGAAAATGTTTTAGTAGAAGTCAACGGCATATGTTTGGTACCAGAATGGAAAAAAACATCCCACAAAATCAAGCAAACAGAAGAGCTAGCATCAGTCAGTCAGCACTTGCCTCCTTGTGCAGAATATCAAGAGCTTCTTGGATCCTTTTGATGTAATTCCCAGCTGAGTAGTGTTCCTGATAGAAATAGAAGAGATTACTGCTAAGGCATTTAGGTTGGGAGGCTGCAGAATCACAGTAATTCACTTCCTTCTGCCATACAACACCGTGGTTAGTAGAATGTTCTTGCTTCTTTATAGAGACCAGAGATTTTAAGCATATCAATTAAACTAAAATGTAGAAAGGTTTGGTGAAATTTTGGATTTAAAAATAAACCTTCTTGAGTAGCAGTATATTTAACCCAACTCCACTGGGCCCTTCTTGTAAAAACGCAGGAAGGAACCCAGTCTGAATGCATGCTGAACAGCATAAACCAAGCCCCCATAAGTGTGCTCACAGCCACTGATAAGCTCTCATAAAATTAGGTGAAATCATTGCTAGGCAAGGTCATAGCTATAAATAAAGCTATAAAACTTGGCGGCAGCAGCAAAGATGCCTGGCAAGGCTTCTGCAGAAGCAGCAAATTTTGCATGCAGAAGGGGTCGTAAGAAAAACCGAAAATGCTCATAAGAAGTTAACATATTAAAGGCAAGAAAGTGAGAGCTGGCAGTGAAAGGTGGCCTCTCCCTGCCACCTGCCCACTCAACTCCCATAATCTCCTTATGGCAGCCCTAAAGGCTTCTCCACAATCCAGAGAAGCATAAACTTCAAGTAAGACTGAGCACTGCAGCAAGTCCTCTCATACATACCCGCACCTGTTCCTTGCATGTCCCTAACTGTGAGTTATGGGGTAAGGACAATTGTAGGATTGTACTGCTTTGAACTACCGCTACCATTCTTGGATGTCTAAAGAGGCCATGCTAGCAGCAGAGCAGCTTCCACATCAGAGGAGTGAAGCTTTTCTTCCCTTCCATTTTTTGCTCACGTCAAAAGACAGTAGCAAAGATAATGGTTCTGACTCTGGAGTAACCTATTCTTTTGCTGGTAACAATTTTATATCAGGGTACTGTCAGCAACAACCCCCATCAAAACATACAGCAGCCCGTATATAGCTCACGTTATCTCTGTGAAGGCCTCTAAGGATCCACAGATTTCCCTTGACGTGTTTCTACATTACACCACAGTCCCACTACAGTTTCAGTTAACCAGTTCTACTACTCACAGGGTCTTTGCAATAGTTGCACAGATCATTGTTTCCAATAAACACAGTTATGAGCTTCCAGTCAGCACTGAAGTCAGTTCTCTGTGCAATAAAGAAGAAAATAATGAGCCTGAATTTTTTCACTTTATGATATGCACGAGGTGTCATTGCAGGTGGATCTATCATGTAATCAACACCTTTTTCTATACATGCTGTAAGATTAAAGGAGTCCCAAACAACTTACATTATCACTTTTCATAAGTCTCACAAGTTTTCTTGCTTGGGCTGGTAAGTGCCTGTAAAGAAGGACAACTAGTGAGTGAAAGAAACAACCATACTGAGAGACTGTAATTAACATTCTTCAGTCACCTTAAATCAAGTTGCAGATATCAGAAATGGTGAGTAACGAGACTACAATATTTAAGTTTCTGTGATCAAATTACATTTTGGTGAGAAAATCAACACCAAATTGAACTTGAATACTGATTTTACTCAAGTTCAGTCATTAGTCTGGAACCATAAGTTTAGCTCCTATTACAGTGCTTAGCACCTAAACCAGCTGCAAACCCAGACATGGTAATGTCTGTAAGCAGATGGCCTGTTTAGAATTAGGCTTCTATCAACCTATTCCTTGTGGACAAACTCAAGGGAATCCCCAGTCCCAGTATTTAGCTGACCTCTTGAGCAACATCTCCCTGCAAAGCTTAGGTGTTTCAGAGTTCACTGTGCACCCCTCCCTCATTTCTCTAGCCTGCATCCAGAGTCAGTACTTAATTTTCCATTATGTGTAACAGCTCTGAGCACACAACTTTTCTAGAGTAATTAAAAATCCAAGAAACTTTCAAGATTACTCAGGCAAGCTGACAGGCTCACTGTTTTTCAATAGTCCAGTAAGTGCTCTCTCTTTTTTTTATATATATATACACACATATATATCTCAAGTGCAATGAATTTTGGGTTGCCTAGGCTGAATGCTTCAACTTTGTTTGACTGCCCTTACACGTTGATCCACAAATGTGCATAAAGGGAATGTGGTCAGAAAGCTTTGGCCTTCCAGGCAGCTCTGTAGCATGGAATGAGCTGCATCTCCCTCCAGGCTCTCACTGACAATCTATCGTTTCTGGGAGCACATCAGCTGACATTAATAAGCATGGCACTTGTTTTGTATGGCAACCAGTTTAGCTCTCCTTTGCAATACTTTGTTTACTGTAGGAAAAAGAGATACCTCTCACCACCCTCCTCTGGCTGAACACTGATCTGACACTGACATAAGGGTATCTGCTGGGGAATGAGCCCTGTCATACATCTACTTGTGACACACACACTGTACCCATGTAATAGTTCTGATCACAGTTACCCTTGTCCAAGGTCATAACCAACTTATTTATATTCCAAACCTATCACAAGCCACAAGTGGTCACAATTTCCTTCTGTTCTCACTGTGGAAACCCCTAATCTAGGGCATTGACTTAAAAATTGATCCAGAGGAAAACACCATTTATTGATCTGACAGTCCACAAGATATTTGATTTCTCATGCAGTCAGTGAGGTGCTGATGCATCCTGGGCCAATGTAGTCAGTAAGATCTAACAATATCTTGAATGAAATAGTGCCAGCAATCACCCATCTTTGAACTGCAGTTTCAATCAAATTTAGATCTTGATCAATGGAAACAGTTTTCTAATGGGAAATACAGATATTCACAGTTTCTGTCACTGGTTTTCTCCTTAACCTGCTTTTTTTTTTTTTTTCCTATGAAATCAGTGGTCTCAGCCAGGATTTGTTTCAGCAACATTCTTTAGATCTATCCTTAACTCCACCATGTACTAAAACCCTTTAGCAATGAATGCAGATAGACTTTGGAATATTTTGCTGAATGGGACCTGCCTTACTATGTTACCATCAAGTTCACTAAAGAGCTCTTCAGAGCAGCCATGGATTTCATTTTAAAAAACCCTTATACCAAAAGGGTTTCCAAAAGCTGGTAAGGCTGCAAAATTATCTGATTTCATAAAGGTGCCAGCACCTCTGGAAAGCACTTTCCAGATTAGCACAATGAAGCAAGACAGGCCAGCTAGCAATTCTTAAATACCACGATTAGCTGGTGGACTTTTTTGCCCTATGAATCACTGGAAAATGGATATTTTTGGCTGATGAAGAATAAATGCTGGACTGCATTGTCATCATTCCAGGACCAAATACCTAAAGCAGGAGAAACATTTCTGTATGTTGCAATACATTTTAATAGTCAGTGATAGTCAATAGTCATTCTTCTTCTTAGGTACATCAAGAGTCAAAACACAACAGAACAGAATTCTCAAAAGAAGCATCTCAGACCTCAGGGATATTAATTTTGCACGCATTTCTACAGAGAGTTATGAGACAAAGAAACAATCGAAGACAAGCAGAAATCTGGCACAATTGTTGTCTATATCTCCTTACTGAATGTTTACAAAATATGGTTACAGAACAAGGATAACTCCAGTTCATCAAGTTTATCCAGTCCAGTTGCTTGCACAGGACGAGAGAAGACTAACTGTTTTAGATGAAGTAGACAATTCTTCATTAGACTAACATCCACTGACTCATTTCATACAGCTAACAAATAACTATTTAATACTAATACCTTGGCTGCCGCTGATGCAAGTTGCTTGAAGTCATAATGGTGACTTAAGAGGTTGTGTGTCCTGTTTCAAGTCCTCCCACCACTCCAAAAAGCCTGTTCAGGATTTAACTGATACAGAATACAAGACAGGCACCTATCTCATTCTTTCAAGGTAATCTGGATATATGCTGCATACAGAAGTATGTTAATAAATTCTCATAATTGGCTGAATGCACATTTCACTGACATACAGATACATTCAGTCATCACCAGGAAACAAAATGCCTTCCCTCAATTATGAGGGGCTGTAGGATATAGCAGGGCACCCAGTACACTATTTCTGACAGGAAATCCAAGCATTTATTGAAATTGCTAGAATGAGTCAGAAGATGCTCAAGGCCTACAAGAGAGCAATAAAAGTCCCTGATAAATCCTAACAATCTTTGCTTAGCTACAGCAAACTCAAACACCTCGCTAGGCTTCTGAACTTCAACTCCAAGACTCTTTCAGGAAGCAAGATGAATTTTTCTTTAAACAAACAAATTAAGGTCTGGGTAATATCAATTCACAATGTCAAATCTGGGCATGGTCTGCCAAAATCCGTGCCCAAACTATGACTGAATTAAAGCAGCCATCTGTTTTGTTAATTAAACAGCACTGACTTTCAGTAAGTATCCAGGGATTTCTAGGATAAGCAGTATAGCAAAACAACTATCCAGCCTCCCAGGTGTGACTAAAAGCAAAGAGCCAAAGTCAAAGGACTGAAAGACATTACAATTTCTTCTATACTGGCAGAACCGGCTGCAAATGCACCAGGTCTGCAATGCACCAAAACCCATGTATGACCATTAGCAATTCTCTTCATATTCTAGACTGTGGCTGTTTTTTCCTCGCCTCTCTGTTGTTCACTGTTGCTTCCTTATCCAGAACCCTGAGGTCAGAATTACGGAAGATTTAATCTACTTTTACTCCTTATTTCTCATTTTCAATTCACTACATTTCTGGAAATATTCACATTCTCAGAGATTTATTGACAGATAAATGGATAAATGAATAGATGTTGAAGAGGAAGAGTAGAAACCACCAAACAGTTTCTGCCAGTTTCTTGTTTGTGGATTTCATAATCAGGACTGTTGGTTTCATTTGAGAGTTCTGTTATGAAATAAATCCATACATTTAACAGGTTTTGAGCCAATTTTCAACTAGACTGGTTTTGCTTGCTCTTCAGAGCAAGTTGTGACAGCACATGAGACAGTTGAAAGGCAATTAGATGAAGCATCCATCACCTACAAATGTGAAACAAAAAGCTACATACTCAGCTTCTGCTCCAGGAACTGCCTGGTTAAGGAATGCGTTGGAATCATTCTCACTCCCGGTGCCAGTTGAATAGCCCATGATTGTAACATTGAACTCTCGAAAGATGTCTGAAAAACAAAGATGGCAATGAAGGGAAAATGACTACATCTGCTCTCTGCCTACAGGGACTAGCACACACCAGCACTGCCACAGTTTTGCTCTCTGACAGCACAGCACAGCACAGCTGCTGCAGCTGCCAGTCAGCTAGATGGATTCACCAAGCAGTGGGGAGAGGGATCACCAGCTGGCAGTGACTCAGGCAGCGGCATGCTTGCAGTGCCCTGCACTGTCACCAGCAGATAAGATGACCAGAATTGAAGACTACTATGTGCAGTTATCTCTCATGCTGTAGTGGTTAAAGCCTAAAATACAATGTTGACGACTTTGTGAAGCAAGCCTGAAGGGCCCAGCAGGAGCTTGTTTTCAGCTAAAGGATCTGGGTCTGCTTCACAGCTGTGCAAAATCTTATACTACTGACAAATGTGAAGAACAAAGCCTCAGATGCATGATTCTGATGAACTTCTACCACATTCTCCATAGTAGTTTCCAAAAGAAAGTTGGCAGGATAATTCACAGCTGAGAGTGAACTTGGCCATGTTCTACACTATAAATCTATCTTAATCCCAAAGACCGAATTTAACCATATCTTAATGAAGGCTTTGTCAACTGTAATAAGACCTAGTGAATCAATTGCTTACTCTAATTATATTCTTGTTACATTCTCCTTAAAATATGGTCAACACATAAAAGGAGAGTTTACTGGTCCTTTTCAAATGGGATTTTATTATTACAGCTGATCCAAAATGAAGCTCAAGTGGCTTTACATTAACAATAGACTGAGCTATGAAAAGTTGCATGTATCAATGAAGAGAAAGTTAAAATTATTCCCTTCAGGTTACATGTATGAGTAGGCAGCTTTATTTACCAAAGAGGCCTACTCTATGCAAACTTTTGGAAAAAAACTGTGATTAAATATTTATTAAAAGCAAATGTTAAGTGTATCATAAGCATGGACATAGCAAGCTTATTTAGAAATTCAAATAACACTCACCAAGCAGTTGAAAAGGGAAAGGGAAAAGAAAGTAAGGACATTTCTAGCTGCTTCTCTCAGCTTCACTGATGAAGGCAACGTTTTATTCCTTAGTCCTAGGATGTTGTTTCTTTTAAAAGGAGTTCTTGTGAATTACACTAAACCAGCTTTGAGATACTTAAGAGGTCTCTGTAAACGTCAGAAATCAGTTCATTGTGTTTCTTCAATTTTGCCAATTATATTGAGCAAAGCATTTACTTACTAGGTAGAGTTGTCACATTCTTTAACGACTCATCTCCTCCAATACTAAAATGAGAAAGAGAAATCCCAGTCATTCATCTCTTATCTGGACACAGACAACAAGCAAAGTGAAAACCTAACTCACATCATGGAAAGAAGCAAAGAGTGATTAATTTGGTAACTATCAATACATCAGAATACATGGAGAGGACAAAAGTAGAAATGCTACTGGGGAGAATGGCTGCAGTTTCAGTGGTGAAGATGCTTGTCAGAAGGATTTCATGATCTAGCAGATGTAGAAGGGTGTGGTCAATCACTCACCAAGTGGCAGAAAAATATCTAAGTACATACTCAAATGATCAAGCCCTTAAATACTGCAAATTAGTAGGCCAGCTTTGAGACCAACTCCAGCCTCATCAAGCCATTTTAAGGCAACACCAAAAACAGACAGCTCCTGGGTGACAAGAGAGCTTCAACAGCAGCTCCCCGCTCTCTTTTCCTTCTTTCTGCAGATGGACATGTCTTACAGAGAGGTATTAGTACAGCACAGAACTGCTTCAGTCAACGTCAACCGAGCTACATCACTACAGTGAAACAAATCTTATACAACTATGTGCTGCATGTAGTAAAAGTCCTCTGGTTTAACAGTTTTCCGTGGTATTGCAAAAGGTTCAGAAATAGAAAACTTTGAGAAGTTCCAAAACCAACTAGATCCAGTGATTTTTGAGCAGTTTTGTAGATTCCCAAATTGAAATCCCGACACAGAAATACAAACTTTTGCAAACAGCCACAAATGAAAGCATGAGAGAAAACCAAAAGGCTAGCTTAAAATCCACCACTGGAAACATTTTCTCTGAAGCCACCTTTTTTATGATAAATCCTGGATCTTGATGCATGTTATCAAGAAACTCTAGCCTGAGAAGCAACCTTTTTTTTTTGAACTTCCTGACAGCTGAAAGACCGAAAATGTGTTCAAGAGAACAGTATTATTTACCGGAAAGAATACACATCTCTTTATCACCTTGGCTGAAGACTTACCTCCAAGACAGTCCCCGGTATTGAGTGGCCAAATCCTCTAGACCATCTGAGGCAATTCCTGTACCAGCCTGGGCATCATTTTTCATTAACCAAATGAAACGAAAACACAATTATTAATGCAATAGTAATTTGTAATACAAACATGTAACAAATACAATTTACTAATTTATATAGAATTGCATAGTTTTTTTGTTTACTTTTGAAGCTTTAGAAGGCATCCAGCTTTTCCCCAACCTTTCTCCTGAAGAACACAATAACTTTTGTAATTATTTAAAGGCATCATATTTTATGTATGACACACAAAATGTACAATGGAGCTGTGGAACAAAGACTTTCTTCTCATGGGTCTAGATGAGCTAAATAACTCTCTTATGGTTGCATTACTCAACAATGATGAAGACATCTTAAACATGAAGATGAAACTTTCCAGCTAAAGATAAGAAACACCATATGAACTCGCAAGAGAGCAAACATACATCAGAAAGGAGCACCATAACACATACATACCAATTTGAAAAGTATTGTGCTAAATGGAAAGACTTATAGCAGTACTAGAAGAAGAAGGAAGCACTCTCTACACTCACCCTGAAGAAAGGGGCAAGCTAGCAGCTACATCCCTCCTAAAACACCTCCAGAATTCAGAAGCGGAGTGTTTCCTGCCAGCTGTGATTGTGTAGTTTCATTCTAAATTTGGGTACAGGTTAGTACTTCAGTACAGCACAAAATCAGGCAGATTATTTGCTACTACCTCGGATTAAACCATAATACTACATTTTCTTACATATATAAGCTTTATTGAATTAACAGAATATTGGCGATCAGAATAACTACACGCAGGCCAAATGCAGCTCTTAGACAGCAGTACATCACTGCACACTCTATGAAAGCAGATTTTATTCCCAGTTCCTACAGACTATACTTAGAAGCAGAAACACCTGCAGGGTTCTGGGTATTACAGTACAGCAACCACAATCATATATGGAATATCTTCCATTTGTTAATACTGCAGGTTTGCATTCAAGTGCTTATATTTATTTCAGTAGCCTCCTGTGCGTAGGAGTTGTAGCAACATGTCTGCCAGATTGTTGTAAAGGCTTCATGGTTTGTACACATAATGTCATCGTTGTTCAGGCTCAAATTCAGAGAAACCCATGTTCCACTTATATCTTTCTGTCCAGTGTTTACTTTAACCTGGCTGTAGAATTTCAGTCCTTGACCAGTATAAAAACATTAGACAGAAAGACATAACTAGAATATAGAACATCTGGATTTTGAGACATATTCCTTCCTGGCTATCAACAATAATCATAATCAGTAAGAACTACTTATGATGATAAAGAAAATCAGACTTGAGTATCTTCTGAAATGCACCAAGTCAGAGGATTCTCCCTCCATACATCCTGAACTCATTAATGCTCAAATAAATAAAATGCTATTATTCAACATCCCTTAGCTGCATTCTGTTCCTGAAAGAACAGAGGGAGAAGAGCAGGTTCATCAGTCCATTCCTATTTCGAAAAGTCTTTGAAAAGCACAGTAATCTAAGCCTTGTGTTATGTCCTATTAGTTTCGACAGCATCTGATCTGTCTCCAGTTTAGCAAATCACACAGGCACATCTTCAAAGGATTTGTGTGTGTGTGTTAGCCTAAGTTCAAAAGCACATGAATATGTGGGGGGGGAATAGAGTGCTAGAAGACTGACACCTCCTTTCTTGTTCTAGCTGCTAGATTTATTGTCATCCATGAGTGAACAGATCTTTGCTTATAGATATAATAGCTATTTCCCCTCCACCAGAGCAGGCACGTGTGTGTAATTTTACCAAGAGAACAGTAAAACCACTATCTTCTTACCGTCAAAGAATCCCCAAGGGCAGCTATAATCTTCACATCAGCTGGCTTTAGGGAATGCACTGCAAAGGAAAGAGATGCAGTTGAATCTGGATAGGAAATAGCTATTCTTTTTCGCTACTTTGGGTTGTGAAATATGCCACTGTGCCTTGTGATGCTCTGTCATGTTGTTTTTGCAATATCCAAGTGATAAATCAGGAGCTCTTTCCAGCTCAAGTCACGTGATTGTAGCAGCAACATATGCATATTATTCAATATGTCAGTGGTTGACATTTCTACTGAAAAGACAGAAGAGCAAGGAGCAAATAACAATAAGTGGCAAACAATATCCAGCACCAAGGTGACAGTAAAGTAACGCAGAATTACACAAAGCAGGAGTACTATACTAAAGTTATAAGAAGACATAAGAGGACTAAAGAGAAGACAATATGAAGTTATTTGAAAAACTGAATGCTGCACTAACACGCATGAAGCTGGATTTTCAGTTTCTTGCCATGAGATTTAAGTGGTATCACTTATAGGGTATGTCAGCACTCAGATTTGGGGTTTACCACAAGATACTTTGAAGTTCTCTACTGGCAGTGAGTTCAGCAGAGCTAATTATTCAGACAGCATGGCATTGTACCTATTAAGTAGCTGCTGAAAAACATCATATCCTTTCTGAGCAGTGTTTTTCCCAGTCCAGCAGTCATTTCAGCAAAAATTAACACTCGTCTTGAAGGACAATTGGTAGTAATTTAACCTCTTAACATAAAACAGGCAAGATTACCTGAAGTTGCAGGAGGGGAGGATGGGGACCTGTCCTCACATGGCAGTTGGCTTCCATAATTCTAAAGAGAAGAAGAAAGCTGAATAGCATTTGGCTAGCAAATACAGTCAGTACTAACTAGGATCTTCCCAGCAGAGGCCAGGTGGATAAACCAGAGCCTCTTTAGCACGTAATTAACTAGACAGGTCTAGGTTGCTCAGTTCAACAGTCATATGCAGCGTTGCTCAGAAAAGCATAGCATCCTGGACTGATAACTGATAACTGCTGTGTGAGCATGGGTTCCTACAGGAGTTTCTGGATGCATTTTGTCTCACTCAGGGAGGGCAGCCCTGTTATGCACCATGCACTCAGCCTCCCAAGCCCCTTTGGCCAAAGACTGATTTCGCCTGTGGTGCAGAACATGACTCATTTGGTTACCATACAGGAACAGGTACAGCAGAGTAACAGTGGGATGGTGATGTCGGCACTTACTGGAGTTTGGTTGGGGTATGTGTAATTACTGTTCTTATACGTCCTCAGGAATGGCACCGCCTACAAAACAAGGCAGTCTGAGTCAATGCAAAGCATAAGAGATGCATGGAGGTTTCCATTCTCCAAACTTCAATTCTCAGATGTCTGTATATGATTAGTAGCTTGGTGCAAATAAATCTCAGGGATTTAAAAAAAAAAAAAAAAGAAAAAAAAAAAGGGGAGAAAGAAAATAAATGGCCTTTTAAAAAGCCTTGTAACAACAGTGTAGACCTAAGGCTGTATTTTTATACAGTCAGAAATTAGAGAATTCACTCAGGACCCTTCTGTGTGTGGTTAATAGGAAGCTTGTGGCCCCACTGCAAGGCAGCCCCAGCAACATCTACAGAGCTGTGCTGACTGGTGTCATTGTTGCTCTATTCCACCTGCTGAAGCTCTGTCAGTCAGAGTGGATACTTAACAATCTTAACTAGATAGACCAAATACCATTCCCTTGTGTTTGGGCTGGCTGTGACATATGACTGGAGGAAGCTTACCCCTGGGAGGAGCTTGCTCTCCAGCTCATGGGGGAGTGCTCATACTGCTCTTGGTGGCAGTGGCTCAAACTATACAGGGAAGAGCAGAGCCCACTCACAGAGACAGCACTCCAGGCAGTTGGCAAAGGCCCACACAGATTCCCAGCCACCCCTAGAACTCCCACATAAGCACAGACACCCGTGTAACTTACCGCATTTGGACATTGGAGAACAATCTCCTCCTCTATGCTCTGATTATGTGTCTTCTCCCCTAAGGGCTCCAGCTATGGGAAAAAACAGGGTGCACAAAAGAAAAGCAGATGAGTATCAGAGAGTAACGGGTAATGCTGTGTTGCCAACCACTGGAAACCACCTCTGCAGCACAGCAAGACCATTGCAGTGCACTGCACCAATGCTGGCAGCTGCCTCCACACACTGCTTCTTTGAGTGCTGAAGGGGCTAATTCCTGTACACCATGAATGTGGCCTGCTGGTCAGGCATCATCTCCCTGAGGGAAGTCCCAACACCCCCAGCCTCAACATACCCCAAGATTTACTGGTTTGATATGACTGGTTTAACAATTCCGGTGACCTTTCTTCATCTGATCACTCTTTGCCTTTGTAAACACAATCAGAAGAGAAATGGCTAGTTACCTAGTAGCTCCCTGGGGGTTGTTTTGCTGCCAAGGGCAGGATGGAGTGAACAAGGTGAGATCAACACAACCTTTAAAAATCTTACCATGTTGTTCCACAAACCACGTGCAGCCTGGGAATGAGCCTTCTGGCCAAAGTGGAAACAATCTGGGGCAAAATAGGAAACATCCGGCAACCCCTCCTAGAGAATAAGATGGGTGCTGTCACAGAGACAGTAAATATGCAACAAGCTGTGCATTATGCCTTCTCTCTTTCAGTGAGATATCCCAGCTGACTTCTAATCAAAGGAGCTGCAAAGGCCTCCGAGGCCAAGAGAATGAAACCAGGCCTAAGAACATTAGTAACTCAGAACTAAGATGCCTTTTAAAGCTTTTCAATATAGGATTTCCAAAGTAATAACGAATACAGATCACTGTGGCTCCCAGTACAGAATACCAGGGCATAGATATTGATCATGTTCTTTACTTTCCTTGGGAGTCAAACACTATAGTGTTTTGGAACATGTGTGTTTTCCCACCAAAAGTCATTTATCAAAGTACTGGAAAGGACTTGTTGATGCATAGGGAATAGAGAGCAAGCACTCCCCGATGAAAACTTTGAAATAAATTGCAGTGCCCCAAATCGTGTCTGCAAGGTCTGTATTCCTGTTGGCCATTATCTCCATTATTGCATAAACATTTTCTGCAATTTTGGATGTTAACTGAATGTAATAATTACTATTAGGTAAGAAACTTGCTAAGACAATTTTGACAAGTCAGGGGAATTGCACCAGGATTTAATTGCACGTGTATTTTTGGTTGGTTTTACCTGTGTTTTTGGCATGTCCATATTAGTCAGAAATGGCTGCATAACCACTGTGAAATCATCCTTAGTGTCATACCTTCCACTCTCCACTAACTGGCGGGTTCTTTCCTAAAGAGTTAAAGAAAAGTTGTCATCATTCCTTTTTCTTTGTTCATCTCATCAAGTCATTCCATCCGTTTACATCTCACCCAGGAGTTCCCAGTCCCAGATGTGGCCACAGTTTCTGGCTTGCACGAGGCAGTCAATGCAGCTGCCTTTTTTTTGATATGCACCCTGGGCTTCTTTGCAGAGAGACGGCCCAGGAATGGCTGACTGACTGACAAGGACTGGCAGCCTGCTCAGTAATTAGGTTTTCTGTCAAAAAGATCTTCCAGAACCACCAAAGCGTTTTTGGTTTGCTTGACATGCCATGTCTGAAAGCTTGTTCCTGAGTTACCATGTTGTTTGACTTCATCTGATCTCCAATAACATAAATGATAAAAAAACTGCTCCCTCTCTGACATACTCTACTTTCTATGGCTCTGTAAAGGCTTTCTATGGCTTTCTTTTCATCTGTTTTGTTGGCTTAGTGCAATAGAGTTGCAAAGATTTTGAGCCTACTCCTATCTCCCCCTCATTTTTTTTTTTAAATCACAACTACAAATATGTCATTAAAATGAGAGGCAACTGTCCTTCACTTCCAAATATTAGCCCATCTGTGGTCCCTTGGTCAACGGGAGGATGACACTGAACTTGTAACAAATGCCATGTGCCTTACCTGATACCTTCTGTTAAAGTAGATCAACTTCTTCAGGTCATTGGAGTTGTCCTTAGGGGCTATGACACAAGGGCACAGGATCCTGTGGGATAAGAGCATGGTGCTGAGATCTGCTCTTCTTTTTCCGTCCCCTCTTCCCAAACTGACAAACTACAGGATTAAAAGCTCTGAGAGGGATTTCTCTGAAAGGCCACTCAATGACAATATTAGCTCTCATTAGAGTTTCTGCACAGTCTCAGTTCTTGAGCAGAAACACATTTATTCAGGATAAATTAATGAAGATAAAGAAAGGAAAAGTCTCCACAGCAAAAACTGTACTGGGTACCCATGGCAAGGTTTCAACATGAGGAGTGACCTCTGTGAGGAGGGGCCAGCAGTGACTGCTGGACACAGCTTCAACAAACCAACCACAGGGCATGGCTGAGCCTCTCAGCCAAGATGCTGGTGCCTCTGTAAAAACCTACTTAAGAAAGGGCAGAAAACATCAGAGAGGGGGAGGAGGAGAGAACAGTGGGGGTGAGGAGGAGGTGCCCCATGGCAGAATAGGTGCTCCTGGAAGGAACACACACTTGTGGACACACGCTTCTGAAGGACTCATGCCAGAGCACCAGCAGTTTGAGTTTCAAAACTAATTTTCCACAGACAGCCATGAGAGAGCCCTTAAATCACAGCAAGAGGGTTGCATATACGTTCCTCCTGCAAAACCACCTTCAATGGCTGTCTACATGCACAGGGCAAAGTTATTCTCCCTGTCTGTCCAGAGAAGTAGATATTTGCTTTTCTGAAACCAAGCAAGTCCTGCCAGAAGCAAGTCTGTGGGAACATGCTGGACTCTACCTGAGTGACCTCAAGTCCACTGAGGGTGCAGACCTGTCACTTCAGGGGTGGACTCACCCTGACCTGGGAGGACTGCTGAGCCATAATGCAACGTGTGGCATGATGAAGCATCCCTGACATCTACTTGAGAGACTAATTAGCAATAAAAGTAATAATCAGCAACGAGATTACAGAGATTGAAAACTACAGAAGCAAGAGGGAGAGTTTTAAGACCGCAAAAAGGTAAATCTGTAAATAAAACAAAAAACCCTTGTGTCTTAGTGTCTTCTCTATCTTTGCCAAAGAGTGCACAGTTGAGCTCTTTCTGCTCTGGCTTGAACTCACTTGCAGGGTAAGTGGTGAGTCATTAAAATGGCACCTTTATTAAAAATGGTAGTAGCAGGGCTCAGATACAGAGACACTGACAGACAGACAGGTATTTCTAAATGCTGCGATGAAATAAAAATGTAGGTACATGCACAGAGGAAGGTGTTTGGTGGTCTGAAATACTAGAACCTTTTCCCTCTAAGAAAAAATTTTCCCAAGAAGACCTTGCAGTCTTCTGTGAGCAAAAATGAGAGCTGCAACATAAATAGTCTTCAAACCTCATAAGCCATTTTGAGCATCTATTGTTTTTCACTGCGTGCAGCTCCCGGAGTCTGTCAATGGAAAGTATCGTCACCAGGTTCACATATGCCCGTGGAACCTGCCAAGGGAATAAGCAAACTCAGAGCAAACTCCTGAAGCACAGAGTGCTGCTTTTGCCCCTGCACAGCCACAGCAAACCTCAGGCAGCAGCCTGCTGATTCAAGCAGCTTACATTATTTATAACAGAGGTGTCCAAAAGTACTTTCTCAATAATTAATTCCCCGCACATACAATACTAAATTACAGCCCCTGCCGGCACTACCGAGTTCTATGTTAAATGTTGGTGGATGGTCACTTGAAAATGATCGCTTCAAAAAGGGCCAAAAGAGTTGTTGTACATCTTAGCGTGACTCAGACACCTGCAAATTCTTCAGGTACTCATCATTTTTACCCTTATGTGGAATATCAAAATCTCTCTCTTAATAACCACAAAACCGTATTTATTTGCAGCTTAATGAACAAGCAAAACATCTTCTAGTCAATGAATAACATGTTTGTTCAACTTTCTTACAATACTTTTTTTACGACACTTTTTACAGTACTTATCCACAGCACATCAGCTAGAACCAAATACTTCTCTAGCCTTTGTAAATATTTTTGGTAAAATACTTCTCCAGTCTTTTTTGCCTTTCACAAAGATTTTCCTGCAAGCAAGCACCTCTGCATACAGCAGTGCTCTGCAGATGAAAGCAACAAAACAAATTCTTAATCAATAAACAGCGACTGTTTTGCAACCAGAACACAATCCCTGCTCCCAAATACTAGAAAAGTTTTATTTACCTCTTTGTGAAGTAAGTCCAAAGCTGTTTGTAGATTGTAGGTGTAGTTTTCAGGAGAATAGCGAACCTGTTGAAGCAAGAGGGTTGAATTTTATTTCCAGTTTATGGAGGCAGGCACAACAGTGACTAGCTAGAGTCTCTCACAGCAGTGTTGATGTTTCTAACTCTTGAGTCAACAGAGTCATAGGCAAAACTGTCCTGTCTCTGCTTTTCTTCATTCCTGTGGCAGGTCTCTCACTTGGAAGAAAAGATCTAGCAGTCACTGGATACCAGTGAGGGTGAAACTTCAGGGGATATTATTGGACATCACAACATACTCAACGACCAGGCTTGCTTGGACTGGTCTTAAAAGCATGGCTAGCAACTCACTAACAGGGACCATATTTTGGAGAGAATGATTTGTGTAAAAGTAAGTTTGCTGCTGCTACATGGAATGTTAGAACATGTCTCCCATATGCTCCTTGCCTGCCACAAACAACAACTGGCAAAACTGAGGTGTTTATCTGAGAATGAAATGACTCTGTATACTTTCAGTGCCAAAATTTCCTTGTTCCGTTTTAGTGGTTTAAAGCCTCTAATTTTATCGTCTCAAGTAATCCAACATTTATTTTTTTTCATTTGAGGAACTATTCAACAGTCAAATAAACTTTCTTCTGAGAAACACTTGTCCGATTTTCAGCCTTATTTCTCTCATTTAATTTCAAGGAGAAGTTCCTTGAGAGCCCCACTTACTAACTCCACAGAACTAGACAGCTCAGATTCCTTATTCATTTTCTAAACCACAGCTCACCAAGAGCATCATAGTTGGCACAATTTGTACTTGTGCAACATGATGGTTATTGTGATTTTTGGACGGAGACATGCTATCTCCTTGCCACCCACCCCAGTTATGTGCAATTACCATTTTGTGTTTGGGTCAGGAGCAGAAGGTAGGAATGTTTAATTTCTTCCCTCCTTGTTTTACAACCATCTTACTGTGCTGCTTTGTTATTTTTCCTGATTTGAAATTAATCATGCAAAATGAAAAGTATGTGCTCAACTGCTTGTAAGTAGGTAATCTTCATTCCTAAGTGAGGAGTCTGCCACAGCCTTTAACCTCCTCTGTAATCACACATATCAAAGGCTAGATACAGTATGTATATTATATGCATATACAATATATACCATATTATATATAATTACATTAGCATGAGCTGTGGTTAGAACCTTTCCCATAGTACTGAAAATGGTAAGAAAGCATCAAGTAAGACTCAGGAGTGTGACTGTGCACAAGGCAGAGAGGAACAAAAACTCTTAATCTTTTAACCACAGGAAGTAAAGTGGCTACGCAACAAAAAATTAACCTTAGTTAACAGCAAAACAAAAAGTAGCAACAATGATATAATTTACAGGCGTTCTAAAGATATCGCTAACTTTATCAAAACATCAGGCTGGACAGTCTGAAGGTCTCAGTACAGTTACGTTCCACAGCAGCACAACTAAGACCTACATTATTTTGGTCTCACCCACTGAGCTCCTCCCTCTCACCCTATGCCTGGTTCATGCTGCAGGCAGCAGGGAACTTACTGGATTCTCGCAGAATTTGCATAGGTCATTTCCTCCTATGAAAAGTGTTATGAGCTTCCAGTCAGTCTGAAAATTTATTCTCTGCACACAGAAGGAGATGCAATGAAAGTTATTAACTAAAAAAAAGGAGGAAGAGGCAGGCAACACACTAAATAGAATTTTCCCATTTCTCAAAGTACCTGGCTATCATTCTCTAGGCATCCACAAAAAAAAAAAAGTTGGTAGTTATGACTGAAGATGTACAAAGTACTATGATCTAAACCAGGTTTGCAATATCAGCGGCATCGTGCAAAATTATTTGCTTCAGAAAACTGTTGCTCAAAATTTGTCTATATGTTTCTCTTAGTAATATCTTGTGTATACAGAGTGACTCCTCCTGCAGTTCTAGAAATATATCTTCACTGCAAAAATTATGGTATGTGGTTTACTGTGTCATAAATAATGCAGCTATCCTGCTGGAAAACCCTGGAGGGCAATATATTTCAGTCTTGCTCTGAGACAAACTGCAAAGAACAGTGGGGCAATATTAACTCCATCTAACAAGAATGGTAAAAAACTAAAACACTTTTTTCTTCTGGATGGATTTTGCAAAGGGATAGATAACTAAATCAAGGTAATGTTACTGTAAATAAACACCTTCTTAGGTTTGAGGAAAGGTTCATATATGCTTAGTACCGTTTAGTGGTGGTTGTGCTCAGTATCTTAATGCTTTAATTTCAGTGCAAAACAGTAGTAAGAAAAGCAGCAATAGAACATTGGCCTCAAGTGGTTTAAAAACATCTTTCTTCAAACTCAGGAGGCAACATATCCCAGCTAGTAAACTTGCTGTTCAGTAGTTTGGTGTCAAAACGTACTTATCCAAATTAAAAAAGGGGAATTTTTCCTCCTTTTAAAAAACAGGTGTTCTAAAAAGAGTGGAAAAAAAGGAGCTCTTAAATCAAAGGTATATGACCTCTACAAGAAAGAAGTTTATTAGTTAAATAAAAATGTTTACTACTTAAATAAAAGGTATTTGCATTGATTTCTCTTGTAAAACATTCTCAGGCTGGTAAATATGACAGAATAGTGCTTAGAGGCCTTGAATGGTTAGAATGAAAACCATCCAACCCTTCATTGTTAGTTGCTATTCCTTTTAATCTCATTTCAGATACAGCCGTCAGATCGAAATCTTGTTTACAAGAAAGTGAACCGAAAAGAAAGGTACTGCAAATATTTTTGCCAATATGTATGCACCAGAGTATTTACACTAGACATTCACACAGAGTTATCTCGAAGGCTTTTTGGCCGCTTTCCAAATGCACAATTGGAAAGCCAAACTATTAAATGTAACTTAGGTCAGTGATTGCATAGCACATTTGTCAAATTAGAAATAGCAAACATTCAAACACGAGCTGAGGTGAAAAATATGCAAGCAATCCTCAGCCTAAAATGTGTTTTACAGACCATTAATCAAATAGTTCCTAACAACAAATATGTAAGTCAAAAATCAGCTGATGACTAGATGAAAGAAGGGACTAAAATATTTTTAAAGAAAACAAGTCCCTTCCGCGCTTCACATGTTCACTCCACATGATTTGCTACTTGAAAAGCTTGCCCTCAACATCCTAGCATATATCATTATTGCTGGTATAACCATCTGCTTACAAGATAATTAATAGCACCACAGCAAACTCCTCACAGAGAAAAAGCTCTGTCATCTGACAGGGTGACATAGGTTGGGAGGGGAAGAAACAGCACTGAATTTATAGCCACTTCCAGTAAAAAAGATAAGAAGGTCATAGTTAGCCATGTTTGATAGTAGCTATCCCATGCTAATACAAATTCATTTAAGAGAAAGTTACAGATTATTTTGTGCTGACTCACATCCTGTACTGGGAAGGATTACATCATACACTGCTGTACCTACAGCTTTAATGTTTGACATTTGCTGCTGGCCTTCTAGAAATCACGATGACGTGTAACTTCATTACAAAGATATTAATGACAGGTTAAACTCACAGTATTGTTCTTCATGCGGTCCACCAGTTTTCTAACCTGTTGAGGAACATTCCTAAGAATAAAAGTAAAAATCACAAAAGTAAGAAAATGAAAATATAAAAGGAATCCTGCGTAGACAGCGAGGCAAGGAGGAAAGCTGATAAATGGACATCCCTCATGTAATGGCTAAAAACCACGTAGAAAATCAACTACTCATTGAATGGAATATATAATACCCAAAATAGGCTATATTTTGAGATAGTGATGATTAAAGAAAAAAATATATAAAATAATTAGCATCCAACAGGCACTCGACTACTCTGCAAATGCTGCGTAGTTACACTTCTACAAGCTATACAGGAAATGCATTTCTCTCCTTCACAACATCAAACAGATGCTGTCAATACACATGTCACTGAAGCATGCGTGCAGATATCAGTGTTATTATAAGGCCTCAAGCCACTGAAATTCATCTTATAAGAAACATTTCCAATGGAAAAAAAAAAAAAAGAAGGTAAAAATTGCACTGAAGAATGAGCATAGTGATCTCTAGTTAATTCCCAGCTCTGCCAGACCAGGAATTAAACAACCCACAATTTTCTCTTAGTGTCTCTACACAAACTCTTGGTCCTGCTGACAAGAACATTTGAATATACCTCCTATAAAATGGGGATATCTTTTCTCTGACTCACAACAGGACAGGGATGTGAAGCTTTATGATCAGTGCTGGTAAAGTGCTTTGGTTTTCTTGGTTGAAAATTCTGGAGAAAATATTGCTTTTGTTGTTAATTTATTTGACATAGATTAGAAACACTGCAAAGTTCTCACTGTATTTCTTGGCCTTCATGCTAACATTGGGGTAAAGTTGGGTTTGCCTATCTGACTTATTGTGCTCCGTATTGTGCCAAAGTCCAGGAATTGGGCCTTTTTTAATCACAAAAGAGTTTTTCAGAAAAAAATTCAAATTTCTAGTAAAGTTAAAAGAGTTTTCCTCTTACTCTGCACGAGCACCTGCCACAGCTTGGTTGAGTGCAGCATTTTCTGAATTCTGAGTTCCAGTGCCAGTGGAATACCCTACCAAGGTTGGGTTGAACTCACGAAGAATATCTGCAGAGAAAGACAGCACCCTGTAATGTTGCTTCCTGCAGCAGGTAGCAAATGAGACTATGAAGATTAGACCTCAGTAAAAGACCTTTAAAAAACTTTAGGAGATACCTTAAAAAACAAACAAACAAACAGATATCTTTAAGTATAACAAGCATGGAGATCCATCACCATACAACTATTTCCCAGCCTTCAAGATCTCTGAATTTCATGAATTCAGATATCTGATCACCTAACACGATCATCTTGGCTAGCAGTGCCATTTTGCCTGGTAAGTGAGGCTGGGTAACCCTACACTCAAGCAGGAGATTCTCATGCCATCATGCTCTAACTGGAAATGGTTTGGAATCAAATCCCTTAGTCCAGTCTCCCCAGATGTATTAACCCCAAAGACCCCAGATTCCCTTCTAGATCTTAGGTTACAAACCAGCCTGACAAACACCTCAGATCTAAAATGTCCTGACCTTTAAAAAGCATGTAAAATCTGATCTTGTAATGTGAGTCTGCTCCTGCCTGAAACAACTTTCCCATACAGTCAAAATAGTTTTAGGCTATGAGCTAAGATTTTTGATTCATCTACCCCAAGCATATTTTGGACAGAACTATAACCAACAGAAGAATACTGAAGCAACCAAACTCTAAGAATTACAAAAGACATGCAGAGCATATTATAGCCGGTTTGTTATGCAACCTTTACTGAGCACTGGACATTAAACACAAAGGGATTGGTTGTGTCATGCTACAAATTGTAACTCTTTCCCGTGTCTCCTCTTGTAATAGCAGGTGTTTTAATGATAAACAGCTCCGATATTTATCAAATTTAGGGAAAAAGTCACTTACTTGGTAGTGTCGTGACCGTGCTTATGTTTTCATTTCCTCCAACACTGTTAAAAAGAAAGAACAGGAAAAAAGTGTTTCAGGGTAGGATGGACTCAGTAAGGCAGCGGGCTAGGTAAGAGACCGCCCCCTTTTGGGGGTTCTGCAGATGTACACAGCACACTCTCGCGGTCGTGCTAAGCCGAAGCAGCTCCTGGTGTGCGTACCCAAGGGGTCACGACACCAGAAACATCAGAGACACTGTCATCATCATGACAGTCATATTAGAAGGCCGGTACACTACCTGTCCTTTCAACTCTTTCACATGTTTTGGCATATGTTCAAACCTAGCTGAAAGAAATTTTTTTTTTTTTTAGCTGCTGTCTTTGCTATTGTTGTACCTGTTAAAATATTTATTATTTCTACTTTCAGTTAATAAACTTTTGCATCCATAACAAGAAGTTCTAGAAGATATATTTCAGAGTAATAAGTATAATCAATGCCTTTGCCTCCCCTTGCTTCCATTTGACTCAAGTGGAAGAATACTACTAGACTGGTAAAATTCACTATTAGGTCTTTGTGCTCTTTCCTTCATGCTGTAGAATAGAATATACTAGTACACATTTTTTCCCCTAAAATTTCAGTAGATTATTATTAAAGATCAAAATATACAATGTTTGACTTAGAACTCATCTCCAGTATCCCTTTCATCTGAAATAGAATATTTTGAAGTGCACTAGAACAATCCTTGGAAGTGTTAAAGGCCAGATTGAATGGGGCTCTGAGCAATCTGGTCCAGTGAAAACTGTCCTTGCCCATGGCATGGGGCTTGGAACAAGATGATCTTTAAGGTCCCTTCCAACCCAGGCCTTTCTGTGATTCTATGAACGTGTTTAAACCTCTAGAGCTGCAGTGGTTTAGGTTGGTAAGAAATGATGAACAGAAAACAGCCTGACAGGTTTGATGTTAGATCTTACAGATGTAGAATAACAAACAAACATGGTTGCCTTTCTTCAGAGTGTCTTTTTGACACGTCTAACAACATGCTGCTTATGTAAAAGTCTTTGACTTATAAAGATATTGACTCATAATTAAACTGTCCCGCATAATGTAAGCAATACTGGAAAAGGGTCAAGGAAATAAATACTGTATACAAAGCAGCAGCAGCAAAAAAGATCCCATTTGGCTTTTTGTAAACCACTAATTTTAAATGAGACAAATGGGTGCTGTGGGCCACACCGAGCAAGAGCAGACAGGATGTACAAAAAGAGCAGGGACAAGAACACAGAATGAGCAAGCGGTGCAATGGCACTGGGGTTAAAAAGTCCCCTTTGCAGTGGCTACAACCCTGAAAGAAGAAAAGACTGTCTTAACAAAGATCTCAGGTCTACTCCAGCCGTGCTACATTGTACTCTAGATAGCCACTAGTTTGAATATTTTATTTATCATGAGTAATAGCACAGCCATGTATCTCCACACAAAATGTGAAGTCAAATTCACTCTCTCCAAGCCTCCATTTGGTACAAAAACCAACTATACAAATCAAACCATAAGAAAATGGATTCCCTCCCACTTGGGGGAAATTCCTGTAACTCACCTCCAAGAAAGACCTCGGTACTGAACCAGGACATCCACAAGATCATGGGGTTTGGACCCTGCCCCGTTACCTGCCTGGAAGCAGAAAAGGAGTTCACCTTCAGAAAATAAACTTTGCTATAGTAACTAGTTCTCTGACTGATTGTAGTGAGAAGAATTAAAAAGCATATTAACCAAGCAAGCTTCATCATCCTCCCATCCTTGTTTTCAAGAGGATCAAGGGCTAAGGGTATTTTATTCACTCTATTTCAGTGAATTACCCTCTTCTATCAACTTTGTGATTAGATCAAGTGGGGAAAAATTGGTTGAGAATGTTCGAAATATTAATATAATTCTGAACTTAGATAAGGAAGAAATAAGATAGCAATGGTTCTGAATAATTTATTAAATGTTCCTCACAATAAAAAGTGGTACAGTGATTTTATGCCTTCCCTCTCTCAGTTTCTCCAAGGAAGACTACAAAGATTTAATAATTAGCACAGAACACATAAGAAACATGAATTATAATATGAGCAGAGAAGCAGTCATCACTAATTGGAGTATCACATCCAGTCTAGGGGTAAAAGTTTATATAGTTCCAGGAATAATCTTGAAAAAAATATCTAAAGGTAAGTTACACCTGACACACCTGATGTTCTAATGCAATTTTACTCGAATATTTAGTTAGTATAAATTAATGTAGCTTTATAGGCTTTGGTATTACCACATAAATATTTATCATATAGATATACATATATACACAAGTAGCTGCAGAACTTCTTCTTTCGATTCATGCTGCTTACTAACAGGTTTCAAGGCCAATACCTTGGGAGCTGCCTAGAATCAATAAACGAGAGCAATCGTTTTAAGTCCACTCTAGCAGGTTGGTTTTGCCACTGCACAATCTAATCTCTCATCTCTTCCTTGTGTGGCACTTTTGTGGACTTTAAATGGGAACTGTGCACTCAGATTAGACTCATAATCTGACTGCCAATCAGCCAGCCAAGGTGAGCATGGAAAAGATGATGGGAAAAATGTGTTTGCCTCAATAGAGTGTAACAGAATGTATTCTGTTTCCTGTGCTAAAAATTCAGAAATGTTTTTTTCACAACTAGTTTTATTGATGGTTATCCAGTGATCTTTACTTACTGTGATTGAGTCTCCTACTGCAGCAATCACCCGAATATCTGCCGGTTTCAAATTATGAACTAACAAATAAAAAATAAAGGTGGTGTAAGGGAAAGAGGAAAGAAAGAAAGCTTCAAATTGTGATGGTTATCAGAAGTTTTCCTGAGGATAGGCATAATAAAGCATTGCAAAGACAGTATTTTTAATCTTAATGACTGCATTAGCTCAGAATCAAAGACACTGATAGGCATCAAACCAGAAATGATTCTTGGTACCACAACTGGGCCATAGCTACAATGGCAAAGGAGACAGAAAGGTTTCAGTCTTGCATCTGTTGTTACTCAGATTCCTTTTAGCTGGTGAAAACAACTGAAAAGCAGGTACAGCTCTGGTGCCAGCACAGAATGGATATTTGGGAACCATTACAGCTTCTAAGGTAAGACAAAACTGACTCAAGGACAGAACTCCTCATGGCTTTTTGCATCTCAGAGTGCACTAACAAGAGCCCCTACAGTTCTACCACTCTGCAAATGAAGGACTTGACTGCCTCCTGCCTTTTCCACTGTCACTTCTTCCTTTGTACATGGAAGGTGGAGTTGCCTAAGCTTTCACCACCCTTGAGGGAGAACTTGCATCTTGCTATACAACTACTGACATTGTTCTGAAAAGGATCTTTAAAGCCACAGTCAACAGAGAGCACTACTCCAAAGAAAAGAGTACCTCTCCTTACTGGACAGGAACCCAGTTCCTGTTGTCCCTCTATCATCAAAGGAAGTAGCTCTATGATAAAAATGCATAGGACTTTACCTGAAACCGGAATTGTATTAGACGGATCTCGGTCAGTACAGGGAATATTTGTTCCATAACTTCTCTCCTGCAAAGGCAGATAGGGCAAGATTTCACATCAGTCTCACTATACTCCGGTTGTAATAAACCATTTATGTGTCAGAGCATTAGATTAATGACATTCCCACATACTTTGTATACAACTACCCAGCTCATCCTGTCCTCAGTCTGTGCTTTTTGAAGGCAGACATAAGCTCAGCCTGCTCAGAACTCGTATGGCCTTACTAGCACAATTGTTTCAAATTCTGTGCTATTCTGCGCTCAGCTATGCAACATTTTGTGTGCCCATACTCTGAATATCTTGTTGCAAGAAACTGTTTGAATATCCCAGCACAAAACTGTTCCTTAGCCAGCAGGTCACGAGCCTGCCTTCTCCGTATGCAGCCCTGTATGTGCGGCCAGGGATTTGCCCTCTGGGCTCTTGGGTTGCAGCCCACTGTCAGAAACATCCCCAAGGTCTACTGTTAGTGAAGGTTGAACATCAGTATACCAGAGGAGACCATCACATAAGACCCAAAAATATGCTTTTACTCCAAATCTCTCAGCAGAACGTCTTATATAGGCTAAATTGCCTAAGGAAAAGATACTCGTGTGTCTTGTCCCAGTGTTCTGGTTTGAGGTTTTAATTTTTTATTAACTACCCCTAACCAAATGACCACAAACATCACAGTGTTGCTGCTTGCCTCCTTAACGCCTCCTACACTACAGCTGCTTCCAAAAATCAAAGTGGTAGGTACCATTGCCCCATGGAGAGGTCTATACACCCCAAGCAACTAACAAAGCAGATGGCATTATGTTAAAATGAGAGGAGAAATGTTTGTTACAATTCCAATGACGAACAGGCCATTTTGAGTGCAGATATGGTCTAGACACCGTGTTCTGTGGCATTAAAATGAACATTATCACCTCCCTCTGTAGCTGCTTGGGAACACAAACTTCTGCTCAGAAGAAGAATCAGAGTACAATGACTTAAAAAATACAATCATGGCTGTTTTTCTCCACACATCTAATCTGAAACTATCTCAGGGAAAAAAAAAAAAAAACAACCAACCAACATTAGTCTTCAGTTTTACTAGAGTGTAAATGAGGTGAAATCAGACCCACAAAGTGGTCAGATTTGATCTAGTTTCCTCCATGGTAGGACTAAACAGTCCCATTTTCACTATCTTCTTATCTCAGGGAAAATAACGTTATTATCCAGGTGTTTAACATAGATTCTTAACAGTAAAGGCAAGACTTACTTTAGAGTGGCTGAACACATCTACTTTAAATCTACTAAAACCTACTCTTTAAAACCCATCAAGGAGAAAATGTGCAATTAAGCATCTGACTATTTAGTCAAGCATGGAAACAAAGAGACAGAACTTTGTGTTTAGTTTTCCCAGGTAGCACTGTTAACTTAGGCTACAACACACTCTCACCACCTGCCCCATTCCCTGGAATACACTCGGTCCATCTGATGCAAACAGTCCTACTGTACCTGAGATGTTTCTTTGGTGTTTGATGTCTTCAGGGAAGATGAATAATTACTATTTCTATATGTAAACAAATATGGATTTTCCTGCAGAGTGAAGAGAGCATGTTTACCAACACTAGCAAAAAGAGAGTCAGCTGATGTTAAAGTATTCTGGTTACATTTTCAAAGAGAAAAAAATAATCTTTACAGTATTAATTTTTGAATGAACATTGCATTAGTGAAGTAAACCAGGTTAGACCTGAAAGTTAAGCCCTGGTCGGAAGCTTTGCCCTAGGTACGCTCTAGGCACAGCACCACCTCTTGCCTTAAACCTAATATCAAACAAAACACATAATTCAATTTCCTTGATGTTTTAATTACTGTTTAGAAGCTTTTGGATGCCAGTAGTATTTTATCATTATCAAATTATTAAAGTCAGAGCTTAAATGCAAAAACATTCGAGAATATGTTCTTTGAACCTGAGATATTACTGGACTATTGACAGCTCCAGGATGTAGAACAGGTAAACCTGGCAGCAGAGTCAAATCACAGAAAGTCTAGCTTATATAAAATACATGGAATCAATTTTATTTGTGAGACGTTTTAATACTTATAATGCACCTCATACCTGCAATTAATAAATTCAGATTAGCTAGATATGTTTTGAATCAAAAAAATCTGACACAGATGATTTAATTGATTTTTTTCACAAGTTCTTGTTTTCAGTTTCATCTGTAGAAAATAAAGAGTCTGTGTCAACGAACTTTAAGAACACTCAGTTTTTAGCAGCACAATATCTTGGGCACATGCATATTTCCAAGAACTTCAGAAAACAACAATAATATTTGGAAACTTGGAAATTCTGCAGAGTGAATAAAATCTCAAAATGATAAGGAAGCCCTTTTACCTGAGATGGACATTGGATCTCAACAATTTTTGTGACACCATAAGGCTGCTTCTGTCCAACTGGCTGCATCTGGAAAGGGAGAGAACAGGGGAATTGTACACATGCTGTGTATGGGAGGGAAGGGAGAGCAGCAGCAATGAGAAGGCTCTAATGCCTGGAGTCTTCTGTCAGGCTCATTTGTATATATATATATTTTTAAACATATATATTTAAAAATTTCTTTTGCTTATGATAAACATTTATCTATGCATTACATATCACATGTATACCCACGAAAGCAAGGAGCTGAAAACAAGGCATCTCACATGTGCAGACTGTCCTCCCATTGTCATTAAGACTTCCATCCACACATAACTCTGCTTTTGGGCATGCTGACTCTATGAGTGTTGCTCATTTATCCTACCTTCCAGAACTGTTTCATTATCTACATTTTCATACATGTTAGGCAACATCAAAAGGTGCACTCCAGCTCCACGTAGAGGCTTAATAGCATTTACATTTGTTGGTCTTCTTGTAACAAGATGGAAAAGGGATTATTGTAATGAAAAATTATGGAATGATTCAAAACTCAATACTGACGTCACAAAGGGGCAAATACCACAAAGAATCACTTCACCTGTTCAGGCAGCTTGCTGGGTGCTAATTAAATTGCAATCACACACAGAGGAATTGGCTGACAGTTTAGATCCCTCAGTGTGTGCCTGTTCAGTTTGGCACTACAGCAGCTGCTAGAAGCTTCAGACTACGTAACAAACAGGATGGAAAGGACTGGAAAATACAACAGTAACAGGCTTGATGTTACCAATACACTCTGGGCAGGAACGCTATATTCTATTTGGGTTGCTCCATCAGTGAAAATAACTCGAAAGTTCAGAGTTTATATTCTTCTAGAGAAGCATTAAAGAAACAGTCTGTGCTTTACTGTGTATGTGTGCGAGAGAGAGAGAAATAAAGGAATAAGAGGGATAAAAGCTATTTAAATACATTCTTGAAAGAAAATATATACTTCCAGCACATAATCATCCCACAGAACATGGGACAACGGGGTATTTCTTGGCTGGAAATCAATTTCAAATGAGTATTATATACGTGTATGTTGTTGGGATTTGGGTGATGAGAACAAATTTCTCCAGAAGGCAGTAAGTTCCAGATGGCTCAGACACACTGTTCTTCCAGCCAAGACCCACAGGCTCCTGTGCAGCACAGCTGCAGGATTCTGGTTGGGAAGTGGGGCACCAAGTCTGTACTGTGGCCAGACAAAACCTCCCCTGGATTCCAGCACATCTGTCATGCAGGCATGACAGGTTGGTGTGCCAGTCTGCTCTGGTACTGCAGCAGGTTCTAAGTCAGTGTAAACCCCTGAACACAGCAGGGAGGCAGAGGCAGCCTCCTGATGTTGTTCCCTCCCATTCAGGTCCTTGCCTGGTTTCATTTTCTCTCTTGCTTGCAGGATAGGATTGTTTTGCCCTTTTTTTTTTTTTTTTTTTGAACAAAAGAATGGCAAAAGAAAGGAAGCTTTTAACACACATAAAAGGAGTTTTGCCCCAGATATACATCCAGGGGTAAAATTGTAGGCATTTACCAAAATCAATCAATCAGCCTCTCTGTGGTAAATATAAAAGCTGTCCAAGTAAACAGCCAACCTCTCTCAGCTTTTCCAAGCTGCCCAATGTCATTTAGCTGACTGTTCTCTGGTGTGCTTAGCATATGAATTTCACTGTTCCTGGAGAGCTCAAACTGTTTTGGCAAAATATCCAGCCCTGCCTAGAACAAGCCCTTAGCCCCTGCTAGCTCAGCTTCTTTTCAGACAGGCTGAATTGCAGCCCTGTGGCCAATTGCCACTAGATTTTCAAGGTTTTGCCCTTTGGACAATAAGCAGATATTTATTCCAGGAGGCTGATATCAAGCTGCAAACCAAGGTAAAGGCAGCCTGGCAGAGAGCAGGAGGAGTCTCACTCTGCTATCTTTCCTGCTTTACAAGTTACAATCTTAACTTCCTATCAGCTCCTAAGACTGCATTATGGTTTGTTTGTTCTTTAAAGAAGTCAGCATAAACTGTTAGCTGGACTTCCCAGTAGAACTTGAGTCACCTTTGTCAGGTGAGGACGCCTGCCAGTGCTTTTTATGCTGAAAGCATCTTTCATATCTGTCTTTACATCACAGCAGAATACCATCACAAGCAAGCAAGAAATCAACACACAGACATTCTTTTCTGATGACTGCCAGCTGTACTATGAAAATTCCACTAAATCAAAGAGGAGTCAGAAAAACAGATGGGAAAATGAGTTGAAGGGAATGCTGCCATTCCTATTGTCTTCCTTCACACCTGTGGCAAGATATGGTTTTGCCCCATTTTGCTCTTCCTTCAGATCACCTAGGCTGTCTCCTCACTAGAAGAATCACCTCACATTGAAGAAAAACTCTGAAATAAAGCAAATTTGTTATTTGTCTCCTTTATGACAGTGTTTTGGTGGCTCCACAGCAGGCTTACTAGCTGAGTCTGGTTTACTGGCCCTAATGCAACCATCCTTAAAAGCACCACTTCATTTTGCTTATGGTTTTTCATCTCTGCTGTTTCCACAAAATGCTCCTAGCAATTTAAGTGACAAGAATAGACTAACATGCCAAAGAATGGCTTGCTCAAGGACAGAGCACAGTTGGACAAATAAAGCCTGTGCAGAGAAGGTTTAGAGACAAAAAAATGAAGCAGAAGGAAAGAGGAAGGCTCTTCTGCTGGAAGAAGCTGCAAATAAAAAAATGTCACCTGAAGGGACAGAAAGAATTTGTTGCAATCTTGCTGTAAGAATTTGAGAGGGCAGAAAAGAGAAATCAGGACTGAGTTGACTGACTATGTCTGCACAAGTCATTGAACTTCAGAAGATAAATTCTGGCCCTCTCCCCTTCTACAGAGCCTGGATTTGGAGGAGCTAACACACTTGTTTCAGAAGGGGATGATACTTTCACAACTCCTTATAAGGAATATTCAAGATGCCTAGTATTGGATTCTGCATGAATTGGAATCTAAAAGCTGGACAGAAAGAGGTCATGAGGAGAAAAAGAAAAAAACAATGTGCTATAGTCTAGACTCGGAAAAAAATGAAAGCAAAGCCCATCAGAAGCACATGAACTCTGCTAATTGCAGAGTCTGGTAACAGAAAGGGACATGACTCAAAGTTGGAGGTCAGCTTACCACTGATAAGCCCAGGAAAACATATTAGTTTATGCTGATCTATTTGCCATAGTTACATGGATCTTGGAATCCAACACATTTGGTTCAACTGGTCCCAAACAATTCCTGCTGGAGAGACACAAAATGGGCTGGCAAACTGGTGGCACTGTGGTTCCTTTCCAGTCAGAATCACTGCTTTTCTGGTCTGGCTAAAAAAATATTCAGTGTTTCATTTCAAAAATTTGCTGATGGAAAAACTGTGCTAAGCAGACATAAAGGGCCACTTTTTACAGCAAAGTGAATGTTCATACTTAGAGTGGATTGCTCCCAACTAGCAATGGTTAGTATCTGAGGATATGCCATTGCTTTCTAGTGTCCTATAGGTCACGTTTGGGTGACTGTAATTGTGTGATCCAGATAAATATCTCCAACGCTGATGAGGACAGACATAGGCAAGTAAAGTAACTCAGTTTCTTTACAGAGCACTGCCAGAAACAGAGAAAATGTTTAATTGGCATTTCAGGAATCTCACCTTCAGCATTTGCTTTGCTCATTCAACTAGTGAAACTAATTGCCTAGTAGGACTAAGGCAATAAAAGGTGCCAATATGCATCTATCATGAATCTATTTTATGATAGAAGAACTGGGGTAAGAACCTTGACATTATCACAAGGAACATCACAGATAACAGCAAAGGAGATAACTGGAGTCAGCATGGCTGTTTCAGGGTCCCCTACTAACTAACTGAAGTCGTATTAACTTTAACTAAAAGATAAGATCTTTTATTAAAGTGACGGTACCAGTTTTCTAGATATATCATCTGGTTGAACAGAAGCCTCTTCCTGCAAATCCTGATTCTTCAACTGATCAGGGCTACAACAGCACTATTACTGCTAGAATTAGCATAAAAGGAAACAAGAACTTGCCAAACTGCATTAATTTATTTTTAAATGTGGTTTACTAAAAGGCAGTTTCAATACAGTCTTTTTCCTTCATGCTTAGGATAATTTAGACAGACACAGGAAAAATCAACATCCAAAACAACTGACATCAGGGCATATGCAAATATAATATACACTAAGCAGTAATATCATCCTTGGGTCTGCTAAGTTCAAATCCACATGCCTGCCTTTTTGTCTCATTCACATTGAAAAGCAATGCACGTTTCTTTGCTTGCCCCTACCACTAATTTTAAGATGAAACACCTCTAGCTGTACATGCATCCATGCAGTCACACACACAAATGCAGGTCAAGCCTGCAGTGGGAAACAGCCTCCTACAGAACTGGTCATTGCGTTCAAGGTCGAGTGGGTCAGAACGTCCACGTCTCTTTCAAACTCTCTCTCCCCTAGTAGAAGGCACCATTTGTTGGCTTTCCTCGGCTGGACAGGACATCCAACCCCTGAGGAAGCCAAAACAGCTCCTCGAGGCTATCTATCACATTTTTACTATGAGCATCATCAGCAGAAAGATGATGGCTAAGGAGGAGACAACGGTATGAGACTCATTAGTAAAGGGTGCCAGGATAGAGAGAGGACACAGTAGACAGGAGTATAATTGCTATAATCCTAGTTAGGACGAGCCTCAGTTGTCCTGTGCTGTCACAGAGGTTAGATTAGCAAAAGAAGAGTCTGTCACAGCTCATTTACTCCATGAGTCTTCCCAAAGGGCTACTTTGAAAACCTTTCTAAAAAGTTCTTGGTAGTAAGTAGCAGGCACTGAAGAGAGAGAGATTAGTCTTGGGAGTGTAGGGCATTTAGCTTTATTCAAGAGTAGTCTCTCTGCACAGCTGGGGACAGAAGTCATGGGATATTCTTACATTCTTTCTTCCCCTGCCTCCTTGCTACTCAAAGTCTGGCTGGTATGGAGTTGCTACCAGGCATCCCTACTAAGTCCAGTAAGAAATAGTGTCTGTGGTATTGCTTACCATATTGTTCCAGAGGCCCACAGCCATGAAAATATAGTCTTCCAGAGTTTTCCTTTGTGTCTTTGATGTTGCAGTCAAACTGTCCTTGCCCTGAAGTATTTTGAGCATGAGAAAAGAATTAATAGTATGGAAAGATGAACTATTCAGCCACAAAAGTTTTCAATCTACAAAATAATATTCATATCCACAATGAAGTCAATCTCTTGTATTCTCTTTAAGCCACTTATTACTGATCTCAGTTACTACTAGTGTGTCAAGACAGAAAGATGCTGTTTTTATAAATGATTGTTGCACGTCAACAGGACAAGAACACCAGAGCAACAACACAGCATGATCACAATAATGACATACAGCAGAGGAGAAAGGCATATAGATGTGATCACTTGAATGATTTGGAATAAGCAACACTTCTTCTAGCTAAAACATGCATTTGAAGAGTGCAAATATGCAGAATTTGCCTCAAGAGAACATGCTTAATTTTAAATTAAATGTAACTGTTGGAAGAGTTTGGAAGGTTACACATGGTGGCCTGCAGCCCTATCACAAATCAGAAGAAATAAAGAATCCTCCTATGACATATAATGGCATTTAAAGAAATAACAGAACAATTTATTAAGAGAAAAAAATAATGCCATGAAAGTTAGAAGTCTGCCATTTGCATATGGATCAGCCATCAACAAAACAAGCCCGTTGAAAGATGACCCAGCAGCAAGAAGACAGACTG
This sequence comes from Pyrocephalus nanus, assembly GCA_038380795.1. Taxonomy (NCBI): domain Eukaryota; kingdom Metazoa; phylum Chordata; class Aves; order Passeriformes; family Tyrannidae; genus Pyrocephalus; species Pyrocephalus nanus. Next base: position 87,404,830 of record CM076260.1, on the reverse strand, counting down.
TACACTTCCTGGAGGACAAATTTCTTCTTCCAGTTCACTTTGTTCTGATACTGAGCTGACGGGAAGCAATGGAATTACCTCAAATTCAAGGAGCTATTACGATGCCCAGAAACCAGATCATTAACCTGTTTTATAAATAACCACCTCATGTGTTGGATTTTGACACCTCACTCTAAGTGAACTGTTACATAGAAAGTAGTATTTTCCCTCTTCATTGCCAGATCTTAAAGAGGCCTGACCTTTGCACTTCCCTTTAAAGATCACTCATGATAAAATCATGCCTGACATCCCAGGCAGCACTAGCTATATTCATTCCCCATTGGTTATACCAGAGAAAAATCAATTCCCAAGTTCCCAAACTGCATTAATCTCACCGCAGGGAAATAAAAGTACTTTCAAACACAGTTTACTTTTACCTTTGTCTTTTATCCCTTTAACCCCTTTTAAATAGTTCATATTATCCACTTTTTGCCTTCATTACCAAACACATGAGCATGATCAGTGATCAGCAGCACTGACAATTTCCAGACACTTGTGACCTAGGCTACAGAGGCCCATAACTTGATTTCTCCAGGAACATAGCATTCAAAAAACACAGGATCTCTGGCTGGAGCTGTTTGAAGCAAGTTCCACTCTCAGGACCTCTGTATTTGATCCTGATGTGTGTTCTTCCTGTGCCTGATTACCCTTGTCCTCTAGCATTACACACAGTGTAGTCAGGAAAGTCAGCTAAATATTGCACTCAGTCTGAGCAGATTCAAAGCAGAAAGAAAGAAACAACTTGAGTTTACTCACCTGTCTGAGCAGTAGATTTCTTTCTTGGAGAGAAGGCTGAAGAACAACAGTGAAGTCATCCCTCTGATCAAACTTCTCAGATTCCAGTAGTTTTTCCCAAGCATCCTAAATATACAAACATTCAATCAGATGAGTACTATCAGATAGAGTCTAATATATGTGCAATTTATCAGGGCTTAAAGTAAATGGAAATTATCCCCATCTCTAATAAAAAACAAAAATAAAATTGTGTAATCGGGAACAAAGACAGTAATTTAATGAAATCTACTTACACAACAACTAGAAAATCCTTGTAACAGTGAGAAAGACACATTGGTTTACCATAATTTTCTTTGAAAGGGTAGCAAGCTAAGTAAGGCAATAAAATGTCATGTTTATTACTTCCCTGACATGTTTAAAAGGAACTCCAGCAGAACTAACTTTGTCTTAACAGAAAGTTTGTCTCTTCTAAATCATGAGGCAGGTTACTGGAAAAGATGGATCATTTCTCTGATGAGATATGACAAATTGTAGGTTGCCAAAAGCTATAATAGCCATTTAAAACTTTAAGAGATTCTAAGATCACGCAGGTATAGAGAGAACTTATCATCAATATTCCTGATGTAAGAAAAGGGGTCAGAACTGTTAGGGATATGTGGTAAAAAAGCTGCTACTCAACTTCCTCACTGCTATTCCTCCCTTAACTCCTCATTTTAGTCCAATCTGGAAAATGAACAGATGTGTCTAGCAATATGAGAGCAGAACAACATGGAAGATGCCATACCTGATAGGACCACCTCAGTATGTTATCATCTAATGTGAAGCGTTCACTCACACATCTGCACTGATTCCTGTCTGGACTGCTGCAGAAAAGAACGAAAAACATTAAAGACATTATGAACTTTTGATAAACGAGACAGATAACATGAACTCCTTTAAGCCACTAACACCCACATATTGAAGACTAAATTGTTGCATATGTAGAGAAAGTTATATGGAATACGCTGATTGTTTGATATAAACATAGAATGATACATATTTCCATGTCCAGAGCTTTGAATCACTTCTTGATTTGAAAGCCTAGTCCAATGGCAAGTATGCCGGACTTGGATTAGCCCAGGGTCTCACAAGCTAGCAGCATGCCCAAACTTAAAATAGCAGCTACACTAGTTTTCAAACATTTCCCTCTCTATAGTCACACAGTAAAAATGAAAAAAAATTCAAAATACTCCCACAGGAACTTTTTCCTTAGTGTTTGGCATCAAGTTTCCTTAGTATTCTGGCTTTCAAAATTCAAAAGAATTTTCAACTCAGGACCAGAATCTTACCCAAGCCTAACAGAAGACTCTCCTAAAATACATGAAGAGAGTTACATGACTAAAAATAGGGTTCACGCATTACTTCCAGTGCAAATATTCCTAGTTAGTAAGAAACTAATCAGGGAAGGAACTGGAATTCATTATTATGTCCCAAACTTCAATGCCTAAAGTTCAGTACTGACATGGGACTGAGAGTGTCAACCACTATTATTCTCTTAGACTCCTGAAATTTGATATTTTTGTATGGGCTTATGTTTTTCTCTCAAAGCACCATTCAAAATGAGGACTTAGTGGCCAAAAGCTCAGGCTCTTATCCGGGAGAAGCTTTGTGCTTGAGGCTAAGTTTACCAAACAATAAAGTACAAGATTTGCAAACCGGTGGAACTGCTCAACCTGATAAACACAGCTATGAACACAGCATGCTGACAATGAGAAAGAAAATTGCCTTAAATAAAAAAGGAAATATAAAAATTTCTCAGAGGAAAAAAACAGATCTATTTAATTTTATTTTTAAGACCTTCAATACATGGCAAGGCTGTATTCCTAAATCCATCTTTTCCACGTTTCTCACATTTTTCCCTTTAATGCCTGTGCAGGAGAAATAAGCAGAGTGTTCCACGCAGTCACTTTTGACAAGGAAAGCTTCTCCTCTGCTTGTAATTCTTGTTAAGTACATGATTACATAGCAGCCAGAACCTCTTTCCCCACTTCACCAGAACGTGTCTGAGATTGTACACATGCAAAGCTTGTGAAACACTTCAGGATGACTATATTTGTACATATGGTGTCTTATGCCACGAGCACAGGAAAAAAAATTACTGTGGAGTAAGATGGAGTGTAATCTCATCAGCTGTAAACTACTCCACCATAACAGCCCATGTGCACACTCCTACTCCATACTAAATTGGGACAAACTACTCACACACTTGTTACAAAGTACTGAGAAAAGGAGAGAGATGGATGCAATTATCATAAGGAACTGACAAGTTGGACGTTATCCATCCTACCGTACCCTAAGCTCAAGAAGTAGCTTTCCAATAGCCTAACAATGTCCTGTAAGATCAGTTACTCATTTTGTGAACACTGATACCTAGGAATTTAAACCCTCGAAGTGCCTACAGTGTTTTTGACTTGAGAGTTGCAAAACACAAATAGTATATATATACATAGTGAATATATAGGGAATAAAAAAATGAGGATAGCTAGATTGTGCAACCTCCTGACCATAATCTCAGTACTGGGTCTGGCTGGGATGGAGTTAACTTTCTTCATAGCAGACCATACCTTGTTTGGGATTTGTGGCTAAAACTGTTGATAACACACCAATGTGAACAGAGCTTGTACAGAGTCGAGGCTTTCTCTTTTTCCCCTCACTCTGACCTACTATTTAAATATGCTATCCATCTTGACAGGATAAAAAGTACCTACTCTCCCTATTAAAAAAAAAAAATCTTTCTGAAAGAGTTTATCGGAAACAAAGTGAAGATTTAAAATCTTTTACATACTTTTGTAGTAAGGGCAGAAAAACTGTTCGCAGGACTCTGGCTCAGTTACAAAATCAATACATATACATAGCTATGTGTTGAACACCAGCAGGAGACACAACTTAAAGAAACCTGCTACCTGGCATTACTGTAATCTTGGCATGCAGGAGAGGCAGTTGCGAGCTCAGTTGAATCCACTAGATTTATGAAGGCCTTGGGAACCTGCGGTAATAAAGTAAAAATTAATCATGGTAATTTTGCAATTAAAGATCAGCAAGTAGCAAGAACAGTAGATCATGTCTACAGCTTCCCAAGCCTGGGATTCTCCCTGAATAAAATCAGTGATCTTTGCCAATTCTGCCCTGAATCCTGTTCCTGTGCCTGCCATCTAGGTTGATCATTTATGAAGTACTTGTGACCATGATTTCTTGACTGAGACACACTAATTAATTTTACATAACCAAGATGGCCACCAGCCAACCAAATTGAACTCAAATGAACTAGGAACTACCATTTTTGTGGCAACACACCAATGCAAAGCCAGGGATGAAACATGCTGTATAATAGCACAAGCACTCATGCAACCCACCTCACCCCTCCCCCAAGCAGAAAGCAGCCTTTCGTTTACATAATGATATTTCACTTTTAAAAGTGCACATAAACAGATTCTGGAAATAATAATGGAGATAATCTGAAGAGAATACGTGGGTGGAACTTCACCCATGCGCAGCATTTGTTGCAGTCAGTCGGAGAAAAACAAGTACTTGTGGCCTGATGCAATCAAACTGTAACAGGTTTAGAATACACTGAAGGCCTTTGATGCAGCATAACAAAATTATTTGAAAATACTATTGAAATAATTCAGATAAACAGTTTATAGTCTGCTTTAGTAGTGATCTATCCTTGTCTACTCTACTACTTGTTAGCAGACCAAGACACACCACAGAACACTTCCCAGAAACCATCCTAGATAAGCAGATAATTCTTCTCTGAGCCAGTTAGAAAACCTTGAGAAAGGCCGAGATCTTAAAATGAACACATAGTGTGAAAAAAAGATCCATTACGCTTACTTTAATGTGTGTTTTCTCTGGTCTGTAAAAGTCATCACTAGGTAATTAGCAGCCTGTACACTGCTTACGTGTTCCACACATTCAGTAATCAGATTATCAGTTATTTTCACCAACAGTCCCTTTAAGCACGACTTTCAGGCCTAGACAGTTGTACTCGGTTTTTCATAGAAATCACTTTAAAATTACTTTAAAAATTACCTAAAAATGTAAGTACTTAAAAATTACTTAAAGAAAGATTGAGTGGTACATCAACTTGTGTTGCAAAATAGAGCAGTTACCCATCCCTTCTTTCTGCTTGCGTGCATCAGCTTTTTAAAACCACGAGTAACACACTTGGTGAAAACAAATGAGGCCAGTGGGTTGGAGTCAATGAGACTGGTGTTCTAAGCCACATGAAGAGTGGTACCAGCCCCAACCTAGTCAGGGAGACTGGAAAAATAGACAAAAGATTCAGCTATTCGGGATTGATGAATACATCTTACCTTCTTATACAAGAAATCCAAGACAGCTCTAAGTTTTTCCAAGTTTTCCGATGCGCAGTTCTTCTGTAAATGAGATGAGAAATGCCATCAAAACTACTAGAAAAAACAAAGTTATCCATTTCCTGTAAGTCACAAACCCCTTGTGTTGAGCTGTGTACTGAAGGGTTATTAAGAACCACTATAGTCAGAATTCAGCCTAAGACAACAATAACATGGAACTAATTTAACTGCCTATAAATAGACAACTTGACATATATATATAAAAAATACAGGGATGCAAAAAAAAAAAAAATTTTTTATACTTGAAAGTGGAAAACAGTTGTTCCACTAGGGCATCTTAGACTTGAGATGACAAATGCACATAAATACAAAACACAGTGTGCCAGGAGCTTACATCACATGGATAGAACCATTCCAACATCCCAGACCTATCTACTCCTTTGGTTCACTGTGGCAGAGAGCACAGTATGGAAAAGTATCTTAACCATCTGCCTTGACTGCTAAACCACCCCACTGAACACTTACCAGTTGTGTGGAAGCACAGGAGGAACATGGGTTTTTAGCACTAAAAAACACTGTGATTAGTTTCCAGTCATTTTGGAAGTCCATCAACTGGGAGAAAAAAAAATAAAGGAATAGGATGATAGCAGATCTATTTGTCATTTTCCTTTCTCACACATGATTTGCTATAGCTTTAAATCAGCAAGGCCAAGCAGTAGTCCACGGCCCATCCCTGGCCATCTCAATCCCTTCCATTTGACAATCCATGCAGCTTTTCCCTAGAAGAGACACTAAATGGATGGTTAGACAGCAAGTGCTGCAATTATCAGATGCTGCTGAATGCACATATACAAAAAGCTCAGGATAGAGCCTGAAATTGCTGTTGCCAGTGGAGACTCTATTGGAAAAGATGTGCATGAAGAAGTTAGCACAAAGCTTGACACTGCTTCTTTCCATCACTGTTGCAGCTTACCAGCAAGGTTAAGGTTCCTGAACTGCTGAGAATGGATCACATCAGTGGGATGTGGATGGTTTTAACTGGAGTTAAAAATCTGAGAGGTAGAGCCCTGCTTGCTTGTGCTGTGTTTATTAGTCAATTCTCAATACTCTTGAAGAGCATTGGTTAGAACCACACAGTTCCACAAAAATGTATGCCAAATCCACATACAAACAGTCTGATGGGCTCCCTGTAGAGGGAAGAGGCAGCAGCAGAATTGCCTTGGCAATTACATTTTCCCATTATTTCAAGACCATTTTACAAAATAACACGGCTTGTGGTTACGAATAAAAGACAAATGAATGCTTAAAACTCCAGGACGGGATTTACAAAGCACTCAGCCAGGATCAGCCAAAGCACATCTAGGCCTTTACTGTCCTTTTAGAAAATATGTTCTTAAAAGACCAAAAAAGAACTGAAGAGACAAATACTAAGAATTATTATTTTGGGTTGGCTTCTCAGAAACACTGGCACAGTTACAGAGTGTAGCTAGCAGAAGTCTCACATCCTTAGCCAATAGAAAATAAATATTGGCTTCCCTACCAAGCTCTTCAGCCACTCTGATAAATGTAAACAGGGTAGGGTACTTTCAAGAACAAAATTCTTTACTTGAAAGGTACAGGAAGACCAAAGTCTGTTAACCTCAAGAAACAGCATTTTCTGCCTTTTTCTGCTTCAAAATCATGCTTTCTAAATTGTCCTGTGCTTTAAACAAACCTGATTCTCTTTCATGAGCTCCACTATTTCTTCAGCTTGATGCAGGAGGTCTCTGAAAAGCAGAAAGGAAGAGAGAAACTATGAAAGCATCAGTAAGGGTAAAGCTTAGGCTGATTTTTTTACCATTAAATTGAACAACATTTAAGGCTTCGGGTTGGATTAATCTTTGCTCCCCTAAATGTGTTAAGATTAGACATCTGTGCTACACAGAAGGCCTGGGGTGATTAGCTCATATTCAGGTATCTCACTTTTAGACATGTGCACTTAGGTGAAAACAGCAGATACAGCTTGGTAGGCACACCTCTAATTCCATTTGAGCCAAAAATTTATTTTTCAGCGGTAAAGAGGAGACCTGATGTTAAGTCAGGTGATCCAGACCCCAAAGCACACACTGGGCTTTGTTTGTCCCGATTTTGAGAGGTAGAAATTGAGCAATGTGGCAGGGTCCGTCCCTGGACTGTTTTTGCTGCCTCTGCTGGCACTGAACATATTCTGTGTCCAGTGAAGTGCTCCAGCATAAAAGGCTTCCATTCACCTTTTCAGCTGTAAATTTGTAAATCAGCTGTAAAACCACCCAGCGAAAAGCCCCTCAGACTTACATGGCTTGGCTCTCTGATGTTGTTCCCACTGTGTCAGGCAGAGGGGACAGCTGTAGGACCGTGGGATTAAAAGTGCTAATGAGACCTGAATGACACAACACAGGTTAGGTGATTTCTGCGTCCAACGGATTACTACTCTGCTATTTCATTATAAATCCAACTAAAACAGCCAGACATGTAAAATCTGATGATGTTTAGGCAGACGTGGGAGGTATGACCAAGGGCCTCTGCAGCTGTTCTTCCTGGTCTTGCTCTTCACCTTCCAAAGTGAAGGCTTCATGTCCGAATTTGTCTCCAGACTCAGGGTAGAAACCTCCATTCCCATCTCTCAAGTAGTGTAAGTAGTCTTAAATACTGGCAGCTGTAGAAATGAAGCTACTGGGAAGGGCTACCCAGAGACAGCCTCCTGAAGAACTGATGAGTTGATAGGTTTTAAACCTCTTTCACAGGAAAATAGAGGTGATTTCAAGGCGTTAAGGTACTAGGAAGATGATTTGGAGGGGAGGACCATGGAACTAGACGTTACTCAGCATTTCAGTGGACCTGAAGGTTTTACTTGCACTGCCCTTCAAACAGGTAAAGGCTGCCTTCAGAGCCAGCTGGAACCAGAGGACACATTCAGAGACGTGGCGCATCTATGCAGCCCCAATGTAAATCCTAAACACATAGCAGCTCTGGACAGGCAAATCCACACAAGATTTCACCTGCAGAGACTGTATCATGGGTAGGAACAGCAGCCCAAAACCCCCAGTTGGGCATTTAAGACTCCTGCAGCTGCCTGTGGCACACCTTCTCCACGGCTATTAGCCTACCCAGGCGGTCTCTCTGAAGCCAGCACAGGTAACCCAGGTTGATTGCACTCTGATTGCACACAGATGTCCCCCAGCTACACCATCCCTCAGGTGTCCCTTACTCCCCTGCAGTGTGCTTGTGCTGCACCTGCTCTGCAGCCCAGCAGAGCCCTGGCGCTCCTGCCAGCGAGCTGTTAAATCAATTTGCTCAAGTTTTAAGTGTGACAGCAAGACGCACCTGCTAAAGTTTCCACGCTTACTTCAAGGAAGCTCTTTCCTGTGCTATAGAAAGGGAAGAGAAAACAGGAAGTTCCTGTTATTCCATTTCTCAAAGAAAAATTCTATTACAGCACAACCGCAATTTCTTATTAGTTATGCTCCATCTCGGAGCGTGTATTCATGGCAGCTGCTCAAAGTAAGAATGGGGCCTTTCTTTCCCCAAAACTGTCATGTCATCAGCTACTGCTGAGTAAGAACAGTCTCAGATCTCATTTTTTGTGTCTCTGTAAGCTCTGCATGTTGCAGTACTTGTACTTAAGCATAAGTACAAGTGATGCAGGGACCTCTCTGTGTACACCCAGATACAAGTGGACACAGATGTTTATGCAATCATAGGAAAAATTAGTCTTTTAAAGTTTATCTGTGCAGGGCTAAATCCTCATCTGGAATTCTGTGACTCAGGAGCTACACAGACTTTCAACTACAAGGTTTAGCCACATGTTCATTCATTGATTCAGATCTGCTAAAGGGGCATGGAAGAAGAAAATGTGGTAATGCTTGTCCATGAAGCACTGGGAACCAGTCAAACAGAGGTCAGAGTATCAGGACTTCTTCTTTGCTTTGATAAATCCCTATTTTCTGGTCTCTAACTAGTGAAGTATGATATTTACTACCTAAGATTCATCATGTACTAATGATTCTTAATCAAGGCTATTGCAGCCCTGAGGTAGTTCTATATTTTGCATAAGTACAAAGAATTTGTTACCTAAGGACAGAGAAAGTTACAGCGTCTCAAAATCCTTCATATTTTAAATAGACTTTCTCCTCCTCTCTAGAAAACAATAATAATTTCTTGGGCCTAATTCCTGCACTGTGATACTGTATAGATTAGTATAGTGACACTTGTAAATACTAATAGTTTATTGTTACCTTTGGAGTAAATCCTCAACAGATCCTGGTGTCTGTGAACAAAGAAGCCATAAGAATAACATTAAGCAACGAAGTGTAAACTAGACCTACATATGCTGTTCCCCTACTGTATTTCACTCCTGTTATAGATAGTATTGTTTTCTACATATTCTTATCCACTGTATTGTAATCAGTCACAGATTTAAATTATTTTCCAAAGCTTCCTTATTACAGTGTATTTTCATAGTCTTGTAATCCTTTCTTAGTTTCTGCTTTCATTAATGTTTTTTTCTTTACATACAGCTTCAAATAAATTTAAAATAGTTGAAATCAAATGCCATCAAATGAAATGCTGTTCTAAACCAAATTTCTCTGTACCCACTACTACTCTTTTTCAACAAGGAACATGACTTGAAGTAATTTAAATAATTTACATAGATGGCACTCAGCCAGAATGGTGTCTGTTAAAAAAAAAAAAAAACAAACACCCAAAAAAACACCCTTAAGGTCAACAGAGGAACTTCACTGATTTCAGAGAATTTGAAGAGGAGACAATGACACATGTTTGCTCTAGGAAAGCAGACATTCCTGAAAAGAAGATTATTTATGATTTGCTATAGCACCATCCACTAGCAACAAAGACACTGGCCCTTGCTCTACAGGGCCACGCATCTGATATAGATGAAGTGCCTTTGCATTCAGAACAATTATTTTCCTCAAAAGAAAGAGGTACTCACAAGCAGACCAGGAGTGCTGATTTTCTAACAGAAAAGTATGATGTCTTTATGAATACCATCTCAAAGCTGAAAGTTGTTTAGGGATAAGGAAGAATCTCCCCTATTTTTCATAGCTGCAGCCCTGGCAATGGCTATAAATTTTTGCTCCACAGGCATTTTTACACTTCCTCAAAGCCTGGGAATTGTGGTTAAATGTTTTTAATTTGGCTTTCAATTAAAACAAGTAATGATCATTCAGTTCTGGCTGCAGATTAGATGAGAAGAGCAGGAGACTTTACCCAGTGATCTATACATCAGAAGCAAATCTTTGTGATCCTTGTAGACCTTCTGCCTTCTAGATAGGAAACCAGTCTCTATAGAAAGCACTCAGTGAGATGGAAAATCTACTGCATTTCTCAACAATTTGTACTTGTTCCAGTTTGAATTTTCCCAGTTTTTTCTTCCAGTTATCCAATCTGTTACACTCTTTGTTAGGAACATCCAAGCACTCTAATCAAATATCATGGTTCTCTGCAAGAGCACTGTGATCACATTTCCTCCTGCACGAAGTCAGCTGGCTATTTTTAGACTCAGGGTATACTGGAACACTGAACAGCAGGTATTTCCAGTCATTTTTTCCACCAGAAGTCTTTGATGCTCGTGGAAAAATTCAAGTCCTGAATGTTCTAACTGGGACCCCAAACTACATCAGCTAGCTTCAACATCACAACGGAGGAAATGGGTCACGTTCAGCACATTTCCCGCTTGTACTTACTCTTTGAAAACTTCCTATTGCAGTGACTGCTTTAATGTCAGCTGGCCTTAGAGCATGAACTGAGGAAAAGAAAAAGATTTCAGGTAAAAAAAAAAAAATAACACCAAAAATTAGCAGTAATCTTGAGAGAAAGTTACATTCACCAGTATACTAAAACATAACAAAATTGGCTAAAACGTAAGAAGTCTAAAATCATCTTGATCATTTTGCAGGCTTTAAATTCATCACAGAGAATGAGAAGTTTTACTTGGGTATTCAGTAAATACCTTGGGTGTTTAGAGGCACTGAAATGTTCAACCATCAAGGAAGAAAAAAATAAAACAAACACTACTGTGAATGATTTCAGTAAGAGTGGCATCCCCAATTAGCAGCTGAAGAAAGTGAGGCAAAAAAGAAATAATGAATAGAACAAAAAGGTAAAAGAGTTTATAGAGCTTATCTCTACTTTAGTCATGTCTCACACATATGTATACCCTGAAACAGCTGATTTCTGCCCCAGCCCATTCACAAATAATTTTGGGAGGGAAAGCCTCTACGAGGACAATATCAAACACAAACCTGAAGATGAGGGGGTCTCGGGGAATGTCGCCTGCTCACATGAAAACTGCAAGCCTTTGAGCCTTAGAGCCTTTGAAATAAACAAACAAATATAGTTAACTTCTTTGATCTAACCATGAAATTTGTGGAAAAAGGGGTCCCATGGGCTCCATTCTCACACAGAACCAAGCTTTTGCTCATGTAAACAACTTTAAAGAACAATTACACCTCTGTTAGAAATATATGGGAACGGAGATCCAGACACCTGTGTTTTCGATCCACTGTTCCAAAACAACACTTTCTGCTCAGTTTTCTTACCAACTGCCACAGAACTGGGCCTGAGCAAACAATGAAATGTGCTGAACACATGCTGTTACATCCACTGCTGCAAACAGTGAGTGCTTAATCTGGTCTTAAGGACAGCTATTGCACACATCTTCAAGTGCCAAAGGTCACCTAACTGTTGGAAAAAGTTACAGCTTCAATATGCAATAGGAAAAGCAGAATGAACCAATTCTGGCTCCCTAATAACTGGCAACACCTGACCAAGTGATCAGAGAAGGCAAGGATGCAAGTGATACTATTCACTGAGCAGGAGACACTCAGCAGGAGCTCAGTACCACTAGGAACATTATTCAATGCCGTTCTATATCCTTACTGTAGGTACAGCCCAAAATCTAGTGTTTTAAAGAGACATGAAAGACAACCCCTCACCCCTAGGTTAGTATGGCCATGTCTGGCTAGCTGACCATCAGCACCACATAAAGGTGAAATCTGTATTGTGACAGGGGCCATCACAGTCCCCACACCCTCTCTACTGACCAGCTGGTGGACTTTACAGTGCACACACTTTTCACCATTATAGAGCAAGGAAGAGTTTAGTCTTGTTGTTTGTAGAAGAGCACCAGAGCATCTAGGAAGAAGTGCTAACCACAATCGACCAACATCCAGGATGTACAACCTAATAACAAACGTTGCTCGGAGAAAACCTTATTTCCTGACTAGGAACTGTAATCTTGCAGCTGCACTATCACATTGCCAGCTCGTCCACTTTGCATTTACTCTTTGCGGAAGCAGTTTAGGGCACCAAGCTGTATTTTTAAATTCTTCTGCCTGACTCAGAGGAAGCAACAGCCTGAGAGGTAATGATAGGTATTGAAAATAGGGAAAAAAGAAAGCTGTACTCATACTTTACCTCTAGTTTCCCATAGTCTTTCAGATCGTCTGCATTACCTTAAAAACATTAAAATAATGAATTATATTTTTTTAACTTAGGAAAAAGTTTCAGAAGACTTAATACACCTAAAACCACAGAATCCTGAGAGGAGGCATCTTTCTCATCTGCCCTGCTTTCCCAAGGCAAGGCTCATCCCAACAGTCAAACAAATTTTGTTTGTTTTTGCTATACTAGAATAACCTTTTAGTTATTATAAGCAGATTAATAGAATGCAATGAATTCATAGGCACAGGTGATGAACTGCTTGTGGATCTCCTCAACCAACTCTGTCTTGCACAGGCCTTCTCGAACTGTTTTTCTCTTCAGCACATTTCATATATTGCTGTAGTCTTATTCTGTCAAAATTTAGGGTAATTTGAACACGTGCAAGGTGAAACTCCTTAGAAAGGAGCAATTCACATTCATCTACATCTTCCACAGTCAGGGAGCATCGCACCTTTGTGAGCTTGCCATAGTGATACAGAAACAGCTGCGATTTCTTCACTTAGTGGAGAGTGTTGGCAGACAAAACAGCCTGTGGTGCCAGAAGTTGGGCTTGTAGCTATTTCAGTAAATATTATTCTCTTCCCTTGAGATTACACTTGGATTTATACACATAGATTCTGGTTTATCCTAAAATTTCCACAAAGGTAGCCACAAAGCCTAGGTCAGCTAACTTCAAAGCATGCTCACAGCTGTCCCTGCTTGCCACACTGAAGCCATCAGCATCCAGCAAGTCTCATGAAGGGTCTTGCTGTGCTTAGAATAATTGTCCTTTAACATTCAGGAGCTATTTCTGGAATATTTAGCCCTGCTGAGTACTTCTGCCTTGTACACCTTTCTTTCCACGTCAGTGACAGAGCAGATGCAGAGCCAGCTCAGCCCAGCAGGAGAGACATCCTTGGGTGTAGGGGAGTGAGCAGGGATCCCACTGCAAGGAGGTGACGTGCCTGGCACAAGCAGAGGGTTCTGGACAGCCTCTGTGGGCATGAGTAGCTGTGCATACAGAGGTCAGTGTGGTGACAGAAGCCATCCTGCTCCCCATGACCACCTCAGCCTGTCTCTCCTGTGCCACGCTATGTGACCACTTTCAATAACTGTCAGCAACTTCCATATGTAGGCTATTTTTCCCACCTGAGTTTCAACCATGAGCTATTTGCAAATTTATATTATTTTTATTTTGGTTGGTAGAAGGTTGAGAGAGTTGCTGCCTGAGTGTTGTGTGACATTTTATTTAACATTTCTGTCTGTTCAATCCATGTTTTTTGATGATGCTTTACTCAGGACTATAACCAGAACCCAACTCTGTTTGAGATACTGGAGGCACGAGCAATGAGGGACTCACCTGCATCACACAAATCTATTGCAGAAACTAAGTATCTTTGAGAATTTTAACAGTAATTCCAACTGTATTTCAAAATAAATCCACAGGCTACATCGAGAGAGAAAGAGGATACAATCCCAGCTTCCCGGATTCAGGGAGTCAGGGGAACAGTTCTACTAAGTCAGACTGAAAGTCCATCTAATCTAGAATTCTGCCTCTGACAACATTCAAATGTATATACTTAAGCAGAGAATAAGGAAAACCGATATACTTCCATATAACAACAGTTATATTCTATAACTATCCTCCTAACTATCTGTGCTATTGTGCTCCCTGAGAAAGGAACTACTTCATGCTGAAGAACTCCCTGAGACCTTTCTTCCATGGATCTGCCAATTTGTTTTTCTAACACTCTCACACTTTTGGCAAAGGTGCTTTATCATTTAATTATTGAAAAAAGTACTTCTCATTTGTTAATAATATGACCTGTTTTCTTTTTGTTCTTGTAAAGAGTAGTAATTTCCCTATTTCTGCAAAACTTCCCATTTTACACGTGCCTGTATGTCTTTATCATATACCTGTCCATTCTTCCAGGTTGAAGAGTCAGTCTCTTTGATCTCATGTCGAAGCTGTTTCATAAGTCTGACCACTCTTCCCCTTTATCCTCCTCCTAGGTTTTTCCACATCTTTTTTGAGATGAAAAATCTAGACAACTGTCAAGATGCAGGTGAACCCTGTACACAGCAGCAGCAACATGGGTTTTATGCTGTTCTTTCCCTGACTTATGAAATTATTTGTCTCTCTGACCATGTCTAGCACTGATTTTTTTCAGACAGCTATGTTCTGGGGTCAAGCATCATCTATCTTTTGGGCCTACTCAGAAGACTGGTTCAGAGGGTGCCTTGGGAAACAGCCCTTGGAAACAAAGGGGTCCAGGAGGGATGGACATGCTTCAAGAAGCAAGTCTTGAATGCACAGGAGCAGGCTGTCCCAGTCTGCTGAAAGGTAAGCCAACGGGAAAGACAGCCAGCCTGGCTGAACAGGGAGATTTTGAAGGAAATTAAGGGAAAAAAGAGATCTTACCAACTATAGAAAAAAGGGCTGGCTACTCATGAAGGATTAAGGAATATAGTTAGGTCATGTAGAAAGAAAATTAGAGAGACAAAGGCACACTCTGAACTCAATCTAGCCACTTGTGTTAGGGATAACAGGAAGTGCCTCTACAAATACATCAATAACAAAAGGAGGGGCAAAGAAAACCTCCATTCTTTGTCGGACATGGGTGAGAACATAATCACCAAAGATGAGGAAAAGGCTGAGGTATTTAACACCTTCTTTGCCTCAGTTTTCAACAGTAAGACAGGTTGTCCTCAGGACAACTGGCCTTTGGAACTGGATGACAGGGACAGGAAGCCAAATAGCCCCCTGTAGCCCAGGAGGGAACAGTTAGCATTTGGATCCTCACAAGTCTACGGGACCAGATGGGATCTGTTCTAGGGTGATGAGGGATCTGGTCTCAGTCTTAAGCTCTGCCAGGGGAAGATTAGGTTGGATATTGGGAAGAAATTTTTTACAGGGAGACTAATCAGATCTTGGAATGGGCTGCCCAGGGAGGTGGATTCACCACCACTGGAGATTTTTAAGATGAGACTGGATGTGGCACTGAGTGCCACTTAGTGCTGTCTAGTAACCATGGTGGTGTTGGATCAAGGGTTGGATTTGATGATCTCAGAGGTCTTTTCCAACTTGGTTGATTCTATGATTCTATTTAGAATTCATCATTGAGTACACATAGATAAAAGTAATATATAAGGGAAAAACTTAGTCTAAGTTCTCATTCTGAGCACCCTGAGTAGTTTTGCATCAGCAAACTAGAATACTCCCTTATCCAGATCACTTCTGAATATGTGGGGAGCCCACATTCCAACCCAGGTCAATATGAGCATCACAGTTACTAAAATGGACATGTTCATATTCCTGCTTGACTCACTCCCTTGTGTGGATACCATCTAACCCTGACAGTTCTTTTACTATGTGCCATCAGTTTGTTCAAGGATTTAACTGCTACTCCTCTTGCCCCCTGTGCTGAAGTGGCTCAGAGTGCAAGATCTTTCTTAAGCTGTTATGCAGAGGACACCAAAGAAAAAAGAAATTGTCAGCTTTCACCTATCTTTTAGATGACAGTCAGCCCTACAGACTCCATGTTTCAGATTAATTTGGAAAAGGATTTATTGGTTTTTACTCCTTCAACAATGATTAATTTTCCCCCCTCAGAATAATTTTTGGCCTGGGTAATTAAATTCTAACCTATTCAGTTTTCTTTGTTTGTTTTGGATTTATGCTTTCCATTGGATGACTTTTTAAACTCCTGCAGCTCCCAGTATTATAGTTACTCCCTTACTCTACCACTGAATATTTCTAGCTTGTATTTTCAACTGCCTCAAAATAAAAAAAAAAAATTGTTTTTCTGACAATTTCCCCAAAGTTTGGGAGAAATATTCTACTTCCTTCCTCCCTTGCTCTTATAATTAATCTGTTTCAACAAATAATTCCTACAGGTTGCTATCAATCCCCATTTTTTCCTGAATCAAATTGTCAGAGGAACTTCAGCCATCATGCATCTTTTTCCATAAATTAAAAAGCTCAGATTTGATAATTTCTTCTGATTACTTAAGGAACCAAAGCATCCTAACAGTTGGTTATCAGAAGATATTTATCATCACAGCCTACTGCTAAGGCAAAGCACTGTTACTATTTATCATTACTTTCTTACAGGCAGAGAGCTGAAGCATGGATTTGGAGATCCACTTTAAGGAAAAAAGTCTCCCCCTACCCTGAAACTTGCAGAAATCTGAACAACAATGCTTTGAATGACAGGATGCTGCCTAAGCATTCAGATAATCTTCTACCACTAAAGAGAAGGTGATCATCATTATGAATTCAGAGAAAACCTCTGTCACTTGCTTAGATTTCTGCATCATTTTGGCACAGATCTCACTGTTTGATGATGTTTTTCTCCCCAGAAAGTTTTAGTGCCTGCCTAAGACACAGTCCATCCCCAGAACAGCGTAAACCCATGCATGCATCTTTGTCAAAAAATGATCAAATGTACGCAAATTACATGCAAAATCACAATTTTACTCACAGATTTTCTTCATTATGCTTCTAAAACTCCTGCTATACACCCACCTTGCAACAATTAAAAACAGAGGTTCCCAAATACCGCGCAACTCAAATTTTCAAAGAGCTTTTCAAAACTTACCTTCTGAGGAGAGCAACCAAAGGAACAATACACTTAACAATAGCTTCATGGTAAGCACCTGTATGAACTGATAATCACAAAGCCTTGGCTGTTAGATCTTAAGACTGTGAAGAAAGAAATAGTCTTCTTTTTTCTCCTTTATATCTTAGAAATTGATAACTCAGCAGCCATAAAAACTATTAGCCTTTACCTTTGGAAAGCAAAGCGACAATGATATTTCATTGCCCAGCCAAGGGTCAAAGAAGTGGCACGGCTTCTCTCACTTGTTCAGAGGCAGCTGGCCATTTTGCAGGGCAACTCTCAGCAAATCTAAGGACCAAGATCACATGAGTCAGCTTTCAGCAGGGTCAAGGCTCTTCCAGGCAATACATAACACATTAATTTGGCATTAGGCTGCCTCTATCAGGCAGGGAAGGAGCCTCTGCTCCTGAGGCAAAAAGGGCAGTTAAACCCTATGTAGCAGTCCACACCCACCCAAAGAGGAAGGTTGTGTTCTTAGTTTCGTTTCCTTCCCTACCTCTGCTCCTTCCTTGCCTTCTGCTGGACTCATGCTATGCCTGTCTCTCTTCTGCTAACTCCAGAGCTGCCAAGTCACTGAAACTCCAAAAGCCTAAATGTGACTGCCAAAGGAGCACCCCTACAGCTTCAGCCCATGGGATGTAGGCAGTTCCCCTTCTGGTGGATTTTCCTTCACTGGGTTATGCCTCACTGGTATTTGCCACGATGGAGCACTGGCTGACAAGCAGGATCAGTAAGTCTGCCCTCATTCTGCACAGGTCTACAAACCCCTTGCTACAAGGCTATCACAGTAGCCCAGTCACTACTGCAGAGTCAAAGAGTGTGCAGAAATGCCGGCTAGACTGGGATACAACACTCAGTGAGACTCCAGTATGCCTCAATTAAAGTGTCAGGATCAAACCTCTAAAGAGCAGCCTGCTGTCCTCACACAAAACAGAAGACTGACCTCTGGTCTCTTCTGAGCCCATTGACACCTAGATAGAGCTCCTGCATGAATAATGGGAGTCTGCTTAAGTAAATAGCTTTAAATGCTTAAATAAGCCACTAACACACCCAACTCAAGCAGTCTAACTCATCCCTCAAAGGGGATTTTGTTTATTTTGGCTTTCTGTTGTTTCACGACAGAAATTTTACATTCTTTAAAGGTATATATTCGAGGTATATCTTATGCTTGCTTCACTTATCAAAAATGAGGGACATTACATTAATTCTGAACACGAACAATTATTGTGCAGGGCAACATGCAAGGAGGAATCTTCATAGGGGAAAGCATTCCTCCACCCTCTGAGGCTTTAACCTCAACACAGCAAAAACATACCATAGGCCTCACCAGCACATGGGGCTGCTCACCTCAGACACATCAGCATGTTCAAATCCGAGAAGGATGAGCTCATTCTGCTTGGGGGTCTCACAACCTGAAACAATCTGACACCCAGGCTCTTTTTACGGTAAGGTAATGAAAATTTAAAAGCTTACTCACTGTCAGGGAAGGGCACCACACCACCCAGCAGCTCCCCTGCCTGGGCTGAGCTGCAGTGGAGCTCCCAGGCACATGGGCAGGATGAGAAAGGTCACAGGTGAGGCTGGTCAGGGCCATTATCACCTCTCAGTCAAGGTGGCATTGCACAGTCTCAGCATAGATGGGAGTTACCTTTGGTGGGTTTTGTCATTCCAAGACCTGGAAGTTTAAAATCTGAGAAAGTCTCCTCCTCATTGTACGCAAAGAAAAACAAGGAAAAGAAGGTAACATTAATTCATACATTTGCCAGAAAACACAGCTCCAAAGTAAGAGTTTAGCCTTTAAACACTGTGACATGCTCCAGAAGCAAAATAGCATTAACTTTGAGGCTTGTAAATCTCCTGTAAACACTCCTTCCCACCACCCAAGCATCATCATAGCTCCTAGAGTGAATAGCAAATAGCAAGCGGTAGAAAAGATCAAAGAAGTTTGCAAACGGAATTTTCTATTAGATGTAGAAGGTATCAGAGAAAAATGAAAGCCTTTGCATCACTGCAAGAGTAAGGCTAGCTGCAGCTAAGAAGGCATAAAGAGCTCCTGGCCACCAGCCAACCCCCAGTTGATGGTATTTAGGAATAACATAGGGAACTGCAGCCATGTAGCTGATTACCTAATGATCAACAGAGAACACCTTTTGTCTTCCCCAAAGTGCCTGCTGCTGCTTAAGTGGGACAAGGAGCTAGCTGGATCTCATAGTAAACCCTGCCTGAATTATGTGAGTCTTCTTGTCACCTGCCCTGGGTGAAGAGGACTCCTAACACAACTGGCATAGAAATGCTTTGGGTGGAGTTGGAGGTGAGGAGCAGAAGTTTTCTGCCTTGGCGTGTTCTCGGGCAAAGGACCTGTTACACAGGTTTACACCCAACAGTGCAAAACACAACAAAAACAAAAGTAAAGTCCCAGTCAGAGTTTTAAGGTAAACAACCCCCAAACAGATACTCAAACATGTGCTAAAACATATTAGCCAAACTCCTCGGGCCCTTGCTAAATTTTTAGGTGGCTTATAATATACCTAAGTCTTCACCTTTCATCCCTGGTATGGGAGCTGTAGCTTGGAAAGCAACGGAATTCTTCTGTCTTGTCCTTAAGGTTTTTCTTATCTGCTCAGTTAAACAGAGCTGTTTCATGCACCCTTTTTACTTACACAGAATACTGAAAACCAG
Organism: Pyrocephalus nanus; assembly: GCA_038380795.1. Lineage (NCBI taxonomy): Eukaryota > Metazoa > Chordata > Aves > Passeriformes > Tyrannidae > Pyrocephalus > Pyrocephalus nanus. The sequence continues at coordinate 87,384,939 of CM076260.1, read as the reverse complement.
AAACAACCACTCTAGATCCTCACCTGTAGGACCAGCATTTTAAAATACAAATAATGAAGGTATGGCTGCATATTAAAACAAAAAAAAACACAAACAAGCAGACAAAAAAGTCTCATAGCACTCAACCACTCCCAATTAAACCCAAGATGTTTGTTACCATAAGCACAACCTCTTACTGAATAAGTAGGAAAGTAGCTCACTCAGCTGCTAACAAGCAGAGGCCATACATATCAGAGGATAATGCAATTGCACCCACAAATCTATCACATTACCCTGGCATAGCAGAGGAGTTCTTGTGGAAATACAAAGTAAACTGATTTTCTATTTCCTTTGAAGATACCACCTGTCTGTGACCTGTCACTGCTAATCTTATTGCCTAGACAAGGCCTTAGATGTTGAATTTTGTATTTGGGAAGGACATTCCTGAATTGTTCCATCTATGAGATGACCCTCCATAACGGGTAGAACATGATAATGCTGTGAAAATGGTAGAAGTAAATCATATACAACAGTGAGACATTTCATGTGTCCTTGTGATGTTGTGCCATCGCCTCCTGTTGTTGTGATTCACGCTGCTGGTAAATTTAGTGCAGACTCTGGATCCAAACAGCAAAGCTTTCTCCACGGGAAAGTTCAGGCCTGCAGTGGAGGGTGAGGAGATGAAGTGAGGCCAAGGGCAGCCAGGGACATGAATCACCAGGCAGCAATTCTGCGGCAGCAAGCAGAGCTGCACAGCTTGAAGGAGGCTGCTACCACCTGCTGGAGATACTGCAAATCCTCCAAGGAGAAGAAGAACCCAGGCTTTCATATGGAACTGGAAAGCAGTGCTGTATGTCAGCAGTGTATGTGTATGTGTGCAGTGACTGTGTCAGGTTACTGAAAGTGGGGGAAATGGCCTTGCAATACTTGGTGCCCTCCTGAAAAAACCCCAAGCTTCTGGAGCTGCAGGTGAAGAGAATCTACATTGTTTCTAAAATGGCTTTAAAAAAGGCCTGTAGAAACAAATGCAAACACAAAGTCTCAAAAACACATTTTTCTGAGCTCAGCAAATGACTGGAGCCTTCACCTTGATATTTGGGATGGGCAAAGGTGTTATAGAGACCTGAGCTGTGGCAATAAGTAAATAAGCAAGGTCACTGCTGCAGTTATACCCGTGTCCTGTATGAGCTATGAAGCAGCAGTCTCTTGCAAACACCTCTGTGCAAACACCCCAATCCAGTGTTAATAAGTGAATAAAACTCCCAAGTTCTTCCTTGGGCCTGCAGGAGGGCACAACCTCCCACACAGATTGTTTAATTGCTTGGCAAGGGCACAAGTCCTGTAGCCACTGACCTGAGACAAAGTATAGCTCAAAGTCCATAGACAGTGTTCGGCGCTGCTGGGAGGCTGGTGGTGCTCAGCCTGCCTTTGCAGCTTGCATACCTGCCACAGATCCCTCATTCCCCATCACCTGTCACAAAAACATGGTGTATCCTTTGCAGCAAAAGCTGAAACTGCAGGGCTGAAATCCTCCCTGCTCTCTGGGGGCAGGAGCTCTGAAGCCTGATAATGGCTGCAAAGCAGCTGAGGGCTCTGAACACACGGAGAACAGAAGAAGCCATGATTTAAAGATCCTCTGCTAAAGACTTTTTTACAAACTTTTCTGTAGTGCGAGGATTAGTTTGAGTCTGTAAGCAGCAAGAAGCTGGGGACCAGATACTTCCTGCAGCCTCATCTCAAGCTGGCCCCTCGGTTATCAGATCAGGAGATAAAGCTCATTTCTAGGGAGCCCTGTTTACAGCCACAGACTTGAGAGAGTTCACCACCACTACCACAGCCTTGAGAGAGCGGGGCTGGCAGGAAGGCAGATAGCAAAGGGAAGCAGTCTGCCTGCTTCTGATAGACAGTGATGGCATCTGACTGTAGGCATCAGAAAATACATGCTCCCTTTCCGTGAGTCTCTGGGTGAGTTCACTGATGTTCACAACCGAAATACCTAATTCTCGAAGCTTTTCATGGAAATCAGGCACCTAAATAAATAAATGCCTCTGTGAATTAAAGCCCAAGTCTCAAAGCATTGTGATTCTCTGTAAAGTGAAAACACAAGTATTCCCTTTCTCCCATTCTTTTCCATTAAGCTATAAAATTCCAAAAGCAGTGCCAAAGCAGCGCCAGCTTTTTGCTGTTTGTGTTCACACCACAAAGGGGCTCTGTTTTCAGCCAGTGCTGTAATTGCAGCAGCCGTGTGGGGAGCTCCTGACGCTCCTGTGCTCTCTGAAGCTCTTCCCACATGAAGGTGCAATACACAGACTCTGTGGGGTCAGCCTGTCTAGGTGCCATGGTGTCCCAGACTTGCTAGTCCATCTATGCACACCCCAAAAATCCTCTGTTTACCCGACTCCCCCGCAGAAGTTCATTTCTCAACCTGCCTCTACATGTCAAAAAACAAATCCCTTTGACCTCAATGAGCCAGCCCCAGCTGTGCCATATTCCTTTTGTATCATTAATACTTGTGCTGCTCTTGAAAAAGAGAAGACTGTCAAGTGGTAGCATAGTGGTTGAGAAGGAGTAAGGCTGCTTTACCTCTTAAGGGGTGAGGCTGTTTGACTCTTCTGGCTGCTGTTTCACCTAACTTTTACAGACCTTTATGCTTCAAGGCCCTTGAGGTTGCCCAGGTTTTGCCCATTGCCAGCAGAAGCACCTGGAGCCAGGAACGTGTGGCTCGGCATGCTCCCTTCACATACTTTACACACCACAAACTGCCAAACATGTCCTCCCATCATAGTGTTCACCATCTATGCAGTGCTCTGAGCTGCTCTCACCTGTTCTGTGGCTAAAAGAGTCAAACACGGGCTGTCCAGGTGCTCTATGTCTTCTTGCTCATAAGCTCTGAGTGGAACCGCATTGAGGCAAGCCTGAGGGTAGCAGATTCAGTGCTAGAGGAGTGGGTTAAAAGGCCCTTTGGACACAGACACACTTATTTTACTAAGGGACCAAGCAAGGGTAAGCAGATAAAGTCTTTACTACCTGTGAATAGGTGCTTACAGAAGCCAATTTCCTTTTGTGAGGCAAAGAAATCACAGGGGAATGACAAGCAAATATCATCAAGTCTCTCTTAAACCCCAAGTCACACATAGCTCAGCACTCCAGGAAGGGAAGCAGGTAAACAGGCACAAAATAAATAGGAGTGGTGAGCATACAGAAACTACAGAAGCCAGACTGAAATAGAAATATTTATAGTGCAGGGTGGAAAGGAATATCAGTGATCTACCTGGAGTACATGGCCAGTTGGCCTGAGTGGCAAATTGCGTGTGGAGGCTCACGCCTGCTTTTGCCAGCTGTAACTCTCAGAGTTGCCACCAGAGGACACCAAATTCCTACATTTTCACTCCTGAACACGACGAGTATCCTGAACCTTTGGCTGAGAGTGGGGAAAAAATGTTATGGCAATGGAGCTATAGCACCAGTCCTTAGGAGGGGAAGTTCTTGACGTGACCTGTGGTTGTCCAGGTGTACCATCACACAACACTGGCTCTGTCTCCTCCTTTACAGTCAGAGGCCAATTTCAAGCTTGCATATTTTCAGTGACTGCATGCTTTGAAGACCAGTAATAATACAGAAAATAACAGTGATTCAAACCGATGCTAGATGGTCGGAGACCAAAAGCCACTGCCAGTTGAACAGATGTTCTTATTCCCATTGAAAGAGCCTTCCAAAACTCACAGCTCTGCTAGGCTTCATTCTGACATTTCAGCAGAATATTGCAAGAATCCCATCAAGTGCTAGAGGCCTTTGTTTTTAAGATGGAAAGGCTGGGCTCCAGAACCAGCTATGGGTGCAGGCATGGGCCTGTGCATAGGATTTTCTGAACAATTAATCTGCATGTTATTATTTCAAGTCATCTCAATAAATTGCAAAAGCAGCTCAGAATCAGCTGGATAAAATTCAACAAAAACACAGCAATGTAGTATGACTGGGAAGAAGAAATTATGTGCAAAAATGGACAACTTGGAATAACTGGTTAACCAACAGTACTACACAAAAGGACCTGGAGGAATTAGAGTGGATCATATAATGAGTCAACAGTATGCTGCAGTTGCAACAAAAACAAACATTTCTTTTGAGATTTGTTAATGGAGTGTCATTAAGTATGTCACAGAAGGTCATTAATATGCTTTATTCCAAAAGAGTGCTCACTGATGCTAAACGCTGTGCCAAATTCGGGGCACTAGTGCTTTCAGAAGGAGGGAGTTTAGAGCAGACCAGCTAGCTCAACAGGAAGCTTAAGAAACCCTGGGGAAAGCTGGATAGACTGGGTGAGCTTTTTCCAGGAGGGAAAGAGGAGAGTGAGGATGGCCACTCTGAATGCAGGAGGTTGTTCTAGCCAGCAGCAATTACCATACATCTGTTTTCCCTGGCAGTTGAGAAGAAAGAGAGACAGAGTGGTCCCAATGTGAAACAAAGGCAGACACCAGACCTGGGACTAGTTTGGGTTTCATCTCAACAGGCAGCTCTGTTTTCTTATGTAAGAGGAAAGGTATGCAGGTGGGGGATGGGAGGAGTCATGAGTTTTGATGTGACTGCCTGTGACAACCTGGAAACTTGCTTTCAGGTGAGGAATGGTCCTCTTAACACAACAAAGCGACACACCCAAGAGTGCATACACAGACCACACCTACTGGAGCCAGCTTCCACAGGTTTGTTTGTACAGCAAGCAAAGGAGAAAATAAAGATTGGAGATGGAGCTTCCCTTTTGCCCACTCCTCCCAGGTCAACGTGACCTTATGAATAGCATAATACAGCTGTTCACGTGTTACTGCTTTCTGTGGCTCCTGGAGACCTCTGTGGTCCTGCTAATCTCACAGCAGCTGTTAGACTCCCACCTCTTAGACCTGTTTCCATCAAGTACCTGAACAAATTTGGTCATGTCCCCATTCAGCAAAGGCCTTAAGCTTATGCTTACATTTGAGCACAAGCTTCAAACCGAGTGTGTTCCGCGACTTCGGCAAACAAGGCCTTAACCTAAGAAAACATAGATGAAACAACTTTTTGTTTAGCTAAGCTCAAACACTTTCCTTAGACTCCTTGAGTCTACCACCTCTCTGACACTGAAATAGATGCCTTGCATAAGAAGACTCTCTTGCTTCCTCTGTGCTGTAACTCATCAACTCTTTCCTGCTCCGGGGCACGTACCTCTAGGGACAGATGAAATCTATTCCTGTTTGTTACTATGCAGAGCTAGATCTCAACAGCAGTGATAAAGGTCCTTGCACATCCTAGCTTGCTTTCTGATACTTCCCTTTTCTCTGGAATTCATGCTCCTCACCCGCCCTCGTTCCCTTCCCCCTTCCCTGTTTGCTCATACTTCTGGAAAGATGACTGAAGGCTAACCAGTGAGTAAGACACTGCTGCACGTCATCGCCTGTCTGCTGCAAGAAGGGGTGAACAAGTTCGTTTGTCCACAGGTTAAAGTGAGGTTGCCATCCAAACAAGGAGCATATAATTGGGAGACCAAGCAGTGGGAAACCTGCCCTCTCTTCTCTCTCTCGTCTGGAGCATTTAATTTCTCTTGTTTTCTTCATTGCGTACAGCACTTTATGCCTGCACAGCATCTTTCAAGCAAGGATCTCAAAGGGATTCACAGACCTTAATTAAACCTCATAAATCCCTAATTGATAGATGAAAATTCTGAGTCACAAAAAGGTGAACTGATGTGCTCATGGTGCAACAGTGAGTCAGTTGCAGAGCTTGGAGCAGGGTTATGGCGATCCCAATCCGGTACTCAGCATCTCCTCCACTTGACAGACTTTTCAGAAGACATGCATCTGCTTGGAGAGCAAGTTCAGCAGCTGTCTGATGCAGCTCCCAATGGCCATTCAGCCTCCAGTGGGAAACAACCATCAGTGGTGTTTGGTACTCCAGTACCCAGATCAGCTAAGGGGGTAGTCTGAGTTGCAGGAGTACTGTATTACCTGGGAAGAGCTCAAACCACCCCAATCCCCACTGACTCTGACCCCAAAGCTGCCCTGGGGCTCAGTTAATGGTTTTTTCCAAACCCCTAAGTGGCAACCAGAGGACAAGACCAGTCCCTTCACCCTCCCAAAAGGGAGGCCTGGCAGGGGAGGGCCTTCATGCCCTGATAAATGCCTGTAGGAGCAATGTTTTTATCCCCACCATGGCCCCACAGAGGCACAGAGCAGTGAACCCAGAGACCCAGACAGGCAACCAAGCCAGCTCCTCGTTGTTGGGTGGCCTCAGTCAAGTGCTTCTCTTCCTCTATTTCCCTCCTCAGACTTTGGGCAAGTCCCGTTTTAGTTCTTTTTCCCCTCCCAAGCCTTTGTTTTCATATCCACAGCATGTAGGCTCAGGAGGGCTGGGACCTTCCCGGCTGGGCGTTTGCACAGAGCGGCTCCGTTGGAGTCTGGCTGGGCTGGCAGGATGGCACAGCCCGTCCCGCCTCGATGCTGGGGAGCCGGTCCCTCTTGGTGGACATCGTCACAGTCTGCTTTCCAATTATAGCATTGCAGGGCTGCGACTGTGTTTAATTGTCTGCGTTTTATAAACACTAAACGGCCTTGGCTGACGCCCGAGTTAATGATCCCCTGCAGAAGCGACTTTGGCCAGCCGGCTCCCAGCTGGGCCCTTGCCACGCCCACCAGAAAGGGTCAATTAAAAAAAGATGGGAGAGGTTAAAAAACGCAGAAACACGATTAAAAGATGATGCTGCACCTGAGGAAATGACACACGCCCCCTCCTCTCTGCCAGTGAGCTGCGATGCCCCTGCTGAGTTGGGCTTTCCTGAAGGCACCAAACAGCGGCGCCTCAGCTCCTCAAGCCCACCTGCCTTCCGTAGGCAGTGCCTGCTGCCCACAACTGAGCACCCTTTCTCAACCATCCCAGTGACCCGCTGCACCGGGGTGCAACAACAGCAGAAGACCTGTAGCAGGATGAGCAGATCAATTCACCTACCCTGTCAAACCTACATTTCTTTCCTCCAGGTTTTCCCCTTTCTTAACATCAACAAAGGAAAAAACTCAACTCACCTCAAAAATGCAAACAGAATGAAAACCCCCACAAAAGTAAATAGCCAAGGCTTTTATGCTAATGCAAGAGTCGCTGACAGCATCAAAACAAAGGGAAAATCTCTGGGTCAAATTTGCAACTGATGTAAATAAGCCTATTGAGTTCCAGTGAAGAACACTGACTGCCATACAGTATGTATACAGGTTGACCTCATCCCCCTCTGTTACCACATGCCAACCCAGTGGCATGACAGACACTGGAAAGGGAAAAGGGAGCAGTATAATTTGTGCATGTGCACCACTAAAGCTCAGCATTTCTATTTAAAAAAAAAAAAAGAAGGCAAAAAAAATATAAAAACAACAAAAACCCAAATGGGGCGAGCACACAGCTGCAAGGCGGGCTGGGTAATTGTGCAATGCTGGGAACTCTTAGGTAGTTAATAATTATACTCAACCTTCGGTCTAGTTCCTAACAACACCCCTAGGCGTGTCGCTCTTACAGAATAAGGGCACACGCCCTGCTGTGTCTCCTTGCTTAACAGGAACACAAAGTACAGTAGTAGGAGGTGTTTCCTTGAACTCTGAACAATTGGACATTTCAGGATTAATTACTGTTAAGGAGCTTTGGACTGGCAAACACACTAACTCAGCTCTTGGCTGCGTCTCCTAGCCAAGTTCTCTCAGTCATCCTAATTAGACATTCTGATACCATCTTTAATTATATGATCTCACATGCTATTTTGTTTTCTTCTTCTTTTTTTTTTTTTTCTTCTTACACTGAACCCCTGTCTCCTGCAGCACATTGAGCGGGCAGAGCACAGAGGGGTGAACTGGTGGTGAGGAAGGCGCTTGGCTGGGAGTCGTTCCCCTCCAACTCGGTGCAGCAGCAAGACCATGCACTGTTGGGACCCGAGGCAACTGGGACCTGAGCTCCCCACACTGCTCAGAACACCCCAGGTCTTTCACAAGAGGGAGGAAAGCGTTGAGCCTGCCACAGCTCCCTCTCTGCTGTGGGCAAGACAGGACGTATACTGTATTTGTCAGTATTGACTGCAGCCCGGCTGGAATAATCCTGCGCCGCACGATATCCCACACCAGCCGCAGCCAGTGCGTGTGTGTGCACATGTATATACACACACACTCTCCTGTACACACCTTGATCTTGTTGAAACAACAGGAGGAGCATAGTGCACGTTATATTAATGCTTTTCACCTTTGTAAACATTGCACTGCTGGGGCGATGCTCCTGCGCCCCAACATGCAGCACCCAGTGGTGCTGTGGGCCTGCCACCCTCCCATCTCCCTTGAGCCAGGGCCTGGCAAAAGCTGCTGAAGCTGCTTCACATTCAAGTTGGTCCTGTTGGACTGCAACATCTGTCCTAGGAAGGGATCTGGCAACTTCCGAGAGTCAGTAACCGACATCACCTTTTTTCCTGTGTGCTGTCTTTTGCTGCCCACCCTCCTGCAGCCCCCCCTTCCCCCAGATGCAAGGAGGGAAGTTTTGGGCAGCATGCTTTCAACTGAAATGCTGCTCTGCTGAGCTGGAAACTCAGTATACCCTGAGGTCAACTGAGGTTCACTGAGCTGGGGAACTCCTTAAATGGTATAGTCTGAAAAGCTGTCGCCCTTCATCTTTGCAAGCAGCACAGGGATGGATGGGCGAGCTCTCACTGGGACCCTTTTCTAAATGCTGGACTCCCAGCCTTATGTGAACATGGGGGCAAAGAAGCAGCTGCAGCATCCCTGCTTTCCTCAGCACCACCTTGTTCTCTGGAAATGGCTCCAGGATCCACCCCTGCCTCTACCTTCCAGAAGAACTGGTTGGCCTCAGCCAGGAGGGTGCATGGCTCCTGTTCTCACCCCATAATCCTGGAGCTGGTGAACCTGACATGCATTCCAGCAGGGTCTCTGCCCTGCCTGTATTCCTGTAGGGTCTGGGCTAGACTGTGGGCCTAAGCACCACTGAGCACTTCACCACCGCTTCCAAAGTCGGGTGAGGAAAGGAGGACCTGAGTGTCCCACAGGCAGGCAGCAGTACCCCACACAGGGAGGAGCCCTCTCCTCCCAGCTCCTTGGCGTTCCTTGCTGATTCAGAGTCAACATAATGGGGCCGAGATGGCGCCATTGATCCTGCTGGGCAGGCGGAGCCGCTGTATGGTACGGTAGGGATTAGTAATGACTTTCTTCCCCATGGCACCAGGTCACGGGATTCAGTCATTTGTACAGCCCCATAGTGGAAACCGTCTGCCTCCCTCCCTGCCACCAGAAACCTGCCTGTGGAGTAGCTGCTGGTTCTGGGGAAGAGAGGAATGGTAGCAGCTGCACAGGAAAATTAAGAGTTGGGGCCACGTGAGAAAAGAAAAACAAAACTGGAACCAGTCACCAGGGGTGGAGGATAGACCTACCCTACCAAGGCAGCCAACCACACTTACAGGAGCAATTCCCCAGGAGGATCCTCTAGGACAGGCAGGTCCATGCAGTCTGAGACCTCCTATAGTCAGATGTGTCTTGGAGGACTTCAAGTTGCCAAGACCTTCACTGTACTGTACTTCCTGCTCTGTGTCACCACAGGACAACTTTGCTCCTTGAAACTGCCTGGGAACAGCCTGGCCACAGGCAACTGCAGCTTCTGCAAATCCCCCACCTCCACCAGGACAAAAAGAGCAGGGGGAGGAAGATCAACCCAGGATGAATACCCATCCCAGCTGCAGGTGCTGACAGAAGAGGACACCCAAGGTCAAGGGAAGCACCTGAAGCTGATGTTTTGAAGGCATCACTCTGCTTTCCTATTCCCTCCCTTTTACCACAGGCAGTGTCACAGGCAGTTCTTCACTTCCCCAGCTGCCAGAAGTGAAGAATGTAATTAGATACCAGTATGGCCTCAGAACACTGCTCAGAGTAGAGATTTAATCACAGTCCTTGTGGCTCCCAAACACAATATTCAGTTGGAGGCTACAAAAGGCAGCCAACATCTCCCATCACTCCCGTGACCTGCAGCAGCCAGGGAGGAGCAGAGAGTTGCAGCCTTCTAAGTCATCATTGGCCTGGAACAAAGGCTACAGCTACTGACTGCTCCTGCACACGGCTGTGGTGCTGTTCCCTGCTGGTGCTGATGTCCTGCCGCAGGCCCCGGCTTTGAGGTGTCAGAGCAGGGCTGTGCCTGGCTAGACCACAGGGTGATCTTAGATGTGGAGGGGTCATGAGCTCACCTTTCCCCTGTGATCAACAGAGATATTCATGGGCTCTGGCATGTAACTTTTCTTTTAAGCTCACGGGCTGGTGTCTGCTGCCATGTCCTCATTAACATGAGACAAACAGTTTCAAAACGAAATGAAGTACATTTCAGAGTGAAGTACAGTTCAGAGTGGTATTTTGACGTAAGCAATTGAAACAGGATTTAGCGAATTAGAGCATCCAGTGCTTGAATAACTTGATCTACCCAAAGGAAAAGAACTGACCTATTTCTTCTCCTTGCCCAAACCCAGCATCTCCTGCTGTGGCTGCTCACATCACGAATCACCAGAAGGAGTGTATGTCATCATGGGGAGCCACTGATGAATTTGCCTGAGTCTGGGAGCCCAGTCAGGGTTACAGAAAGGCAGTGGGGAGCCAGGGGGAGGTCTTTGCTCAGTTGATGGATTGTGCCTGACCCACGAGCTCACCTGGGATCATCAGCTGTAGATCCTTGCTTACCTTTCCAAGGAACTTGAAAAACAACTTCTGTCTGAGAGAGGAAAAATGGTAGGAAAGCCTGCAAAAGACAAGTAGGCAACAGTTCCTGGCACTGCCTGTGAACTTGCAGAGTCATTTGGGGGATGCAGGATCTAGATTACAGCCATGTAAGGCCTGTCTCACTCTCTTCCCTCATGCTAGTCTGTGGAATGGAACGTAAGAAGGGAAATCTGAGACTCACACTGCAGCAGGATGAACAGTTTACATTCTTGTCTGCCATGGCATCCTCCTCCCAGCTTAATCCTTATCTGTTTGACCTTGCATAGCCAGAATCAGAAAGGCTGATATTTAGTACAAAGGAATTCTAGAGTTCAAATGAGATAGCAAAGCAAGGGGGAAAGAAACATGCTCGCAATATGCTCCTTCAGGACTCTGTGTAATCAAAAGCAGAAACGCAGAATGGTTGAGGTTGGAAGGTACCATGGGAGAGTGTCTAGTCCACCCCTCTGCTCAAGCAGGGTCAGTTAGAGCAGATTGCTGAAAGAAGTGTCTGGTCATGTTTTGAATGCCTTCAAGAATGGACACTCCACAAACTTCCCTGGTCAACCTATGTCAGTGTTTAAACACCTTCACAGTGAAAAAGTTATTTTCATGTCCCCTATTGTAAATTGTGACCATTGCCTCTTGTCCTGTCACTTGGTACTACTGGGAAGAGTCTGATGGCATCTCCTTTGCTCCCTACTCCTGTCAGGTATTCACACACTTCAGTAAGATTCTTCCTGAGTCTTCTTTTCTCAAAGCCAAATGATCCCAGCTCTCTCAGCCGCTCTTCCCAGCCTTGTCCTGTCTTCATCCGGGCAAACCTTCCTGCAGTGTCATGGATCTCACTCACTGGAACATGCATGAAAAGCTTTTGCTTAAACCTCAGCTTTATGAGAGGGTGCCAGCAGCTTCCACCCAGGCTGATAATCCATCTGCGTTGTCCACTGTGCTGACACTGGCCAAGCACTGCCTCACTAGGGCCACGTGAGACAGAGCAGAAAACACTTGTTATGACGACATAAAATTTCAGGAGACACAGACATCAGTAGGAGTAGGACCATATAGTGTGGGTTTGTTGGTTTGTTTTTTTTTTTTTTCTTCAATGCATCATTTTTTCCACTTTGGAGTATCTGATGCAATAACCATGTCACTGTTTTCCTCCCCACATGACAGTGGAAACATCACTTTGAACCAGCATTCTGGATGCTCTCCTTTCCCCCACACTCCCACTCCAGCTCTGCTTGCCATTAAGCTTTCTTCAGGTTTAACACATGCTTATTCTTTCCATTGGCTGCAGAATTTCTACAGTGTTCCTGCAGGTTCTAGACCAAATTTAAAAAGTGAAAAAAACCAACCAACCAAACAAACAACAAAACATCAAAAGCCTTCATTGGACAACTTCACATCTCTAGCATGATATATTCATACTCCTCTGGGCTTTTTCTTGCTTTTTCTGTCCCAAGTTGGGGACAGAAAAGCAAGCAAAACAGACCAAGTTGGGTCTCCCCTCCATGTAAAAAGACCAGGCTAGCCACACATGCTGCCTGGAGAGGGTAGCCAGTTCTTCAATCACCAAGAAATATGACCATGAGGAAAGTCCAGAGATCAGTCTCACACCCTAGGAAGGGGACAGGCAAAAAAGAATGGGGAGCTCTCTTAATTCTTGTACACACTAGAAACATCATTGGGATGTATTCTGATCCTGATGGAAGAGGGTTTGGTGCAGATGACCCTCACAACCTTTCTTGCAAAAGGAATGGGAGATCTCTCTTCCAACAGGACTCTGCATGCTCTGTGGTAACACACAGATCCCTCACTCACATCACAAGGTCAAGGCATTGTAGGGTGGAGGGAGGGTAAGCCTGTTTCAGAAGGAGGGGAAATTCCCTCTGTGAAGTTATCTAAAACAAGATGAGGATGTTGGGAAAAACATAATTTCCATGTCAATGTGGTAGAATTTGACCTCCCACATCTACAAGAATGGTAGAAAAGTTTGCTCTGCTGTGCAATATTATCCTTCAAAACCAAGTTACAGTAACTGCTGTGGACATTCCAGGGTCTGGGAGCTAATGATGATAAAAGGCAGTTGCAACCAGACAGTGCTGGGAGAAAATCAAGTGGGAGGCCTGGCCTCTCCACCAGCATTTGCAGACAAGCAACACTAAGCCTTTCCGAAGGGCGCTGTCAGCAAACAGGAGCTTAGAGGAGCACTTCAGGTTGGCAGGAGGCAAGCAAGAACATATCCTCCTGTTAGCCTTTTTTTGGGAGGGGGTGGAGGAGGTATACGCTGCCAAAGGAGCTGGTTTGACAAAATCAAGGCTGGATGCCTCTGTGCACCAGTGTAATGGGAAAGCCCTTCTAGAGGCAGGAAATCCTGGAGGCACTCCCCTTAGAGAAGACTTGTGTGCAGGAGATCAGATGGGGGACTCCTCCATGCCCGAGGCCCAGTGGAGATAGATATTAAGAGATGATGCTCCTGTGTCCTTTGGTACATTTGCTTGTAGTTGCCATGTCCCCCACAATAAATGCTTTTTCCTTTAGCCATTTCAAGGCGAATGCATTTAGCAGAAGCCTCCCATAGGCTCTCCCTCACCTCCTCTGTCATCCTTGACCCTTCGGGGAACCCTGAGTCTGGCTTCAGCTCTACAGCCCAGAACCTCCTATGTTGACTTGGTGTCAACTTTCCTACAATACGGATTCCTGGCAGCTGAGCTCATTTCACACAGGCATGTGCATGTGTTCCCAGTTCTGGTGACTGATACCTTCAGTATTCCCCATGACTTCACAAATAGTTTCATACTCCAGCCCTATAACTTACTCCAGCATCTCTCATCTCCTTCCCCGTGGTGTTGTGAGAACATAGGAATTAAAAAAAAAAAAAAAAAAAAAAAAAAAAAAAAAAAAGGTAAAAAAGAAAGGAAAAAAAAAGATTAAAAAAGAAAAAAAAAAAAAGAAGATGGAAAGGGACCAGCAGGAAACCAGAGCAGACATTACTCCTAAGGAAGTCCATGAGTAAGGAGCAGTTTGGTCTGGTGCCAGCTTGCCTAGCCATGACTCACCTATCTCCTCCCCACCACCGTTTCTTTTTTAATTTGAATATGACATCCTCCACTCCCAACCTGATGTATCTGAGTTCCTTCCACTCCAGAGGCTGGAGCTTTCCCCAGGTGAGCAAGGGAATTCCTTCTTAACCTCCTCCTTACTGACAGCGAAGCAACCCTGCTCTCCATCCCACATTTTCAGAGCAGCTTTTGAATTCTTCTGGCTGAGGAGATGGATTAAAAAAAAAAAAAAAAAAAAAAGGCCATCTCAGCACGAATTTTCTACCTCTATCCCTTTCCTTTTTGAAACCAAGATGAAAGGATTAGCGCTTTATTTGCCTTTTCGCCCAGGTGGGCTGCTCCGCTAGCCTCTGCCCCATTTACCATTCTTGCAGCTAACAGCTGTCTGGATTGCAGCTGCTTTTATGAAAGAAGCCCTGAAATGTGCTACAACCGGGCACCTGGCAATGCTGTACCCATTTGTTCATATTGAAGGAACATGCGAGCTTTTCATTTTTCACGGCAAAGGGAGCTTTTTAATGACTTCAATTAACAGAGAGAAGAACTCCAGTTAGCTCTTGCTATACAAAAGTGTCCACAATGTCATTAAAACGAGATTTACAAGTGTCATAACTCTCAGCAGCATAGTCAACAATATAGCCAATCATTACAACTGAGCACCAAAAGAGAAGAGGGGAATATCATACCAACCGAGGAACTGGATGAAAAGAAAGAAGTATGGGGGAAAGAAGGTGCAGAGGAAAAAAGAAAAGTCTTTTTTTCTTTTCAGTCTAAATTGATTTTATTCTACAAAATGCTATTCAGTTAAAATTGTAAAAGCAAAACCATTGTAATATGTTCTTTCTTTCATAGCAGCAAGCTTTCTCTAACAAGCTTTTTGTTTTAGTGCAAATAGTGTAGGCCTGTAATTCAGTAAAATAACATGAACAGAAAAGAGACAACACCAGAGAGAATGCCTCAGAGCTGAGATTCTTCAGGACTGAAAGAACTATATCAAGATCACCAGGAGCAAAGTAAGGTCCCACTTCAGCAGTCATCTTTAAGAACCTCCTTGGCAGAAACTATTTCATTGCAGACAAACAGTAAAAAAGAAAAACCATGATCTAAAACTTTTGAGGAAAAAAAAAAAAAAGATAATGGTGCCCCCAAACCTTCAGTAATCCTCATGGTCACCTATTAATCACTGAGGCTTAATTCCACCTCTGACTCCCGCTTCACAGCAGCAAAATGCTGCTGATGCTTTCAATTTGGCCCCAGGAAGAGTGGGATCAGAATCAGGCCCTTTCTGTATCTGAGGATCTTAAAGCAGACTTTAGTGACACGAGTAACATCGCTCTAATAAAGATGCACTATTCCTTACTGATGTTACTTTTGAACTACACAGTATATCAAGATATATACAACAGTTTATCCTCTCACTGAGCAAAAACAATTGGATACCTATTTTCTACACATTTTAATATGGTTTTAACATCAAGTAACCACAAACAAGAAAGTGGAATAACCCTTTAATCATACAGGATAGGAGGGGAACAATTAAGTAAAACAGGATGGGATTTTATTATTATCTTGTATTCTGAGATTTGTCCTGAACTCCACCTACTGTTCACAGAGGAATGATAATGCATCTTTAGAAACATATCTCTTTTTACATTTTATACAGACAACAACAAACCCCAGAATCTTTTATTTAAGGAATCAAAAAAAAATATTATTAGCCTAAAAAAAGAAGATTGAAGTATTTTTAATGCTTTCTTTATTATATCCAAGTCTTAAACAGAAAAAAAGATGTAAACATGATAAATAAATAAGAAATAAAATTTAGATTGTTCCCCCCACCTCTTAAAATGTTCAACTTGGCCTTCCTAATGAAAATGAACTTGTGTCATAACAGTAAGATTTCTTACATTTCAGAAGTTTGTTTTAGAATGAAAAAAAAAAGGCAACACCAAAAAAAAAAAAAAAAAAAAACAGGCAACAACCAAACACCAAGAATGTGAGTTGGGAGGATGTTAAATTAGTGGCGGGCAGATCTGCTGGAGCAGGCACAAGACGGCTGCCTGCCAATAAATAGTAAGAGACCAGGGAGAAGGGAGGTGTCTTAGGTTTGTTTTCATTTTGTTTTTTTCTTTTCATTTAGGATGAAGGCCAGGTGGATCCTACATACAGTAAGCAGCAAAATTAAAGGTTCAGATGAACAGATAATTTAAATAATAATTATAAAAAATGCAACAGAGAGCTACTGTCCCCAGCATGTTGGTCCCAAATCCCATCATCACACCACAAGTAGTTTGAGACTTACCCAGTCTCCACACCTACGAGAAAGGAATATATGAAGGCAATGCCACAACTGGGAGGGGGGAAGGAGGAATGAGGGCAAAACTGGAATGGCAAACATCACCTGGAAGCTGAATGTTTCCTTCAATGCAGCTGCTACTGCTCCTCCCAGTTTGGCACTGATTAATTTACGATGTTATGAGAGGCTCTGTTGAGCCAGTCACTAGGGGGTTGACCCAATACCAGCTGAAATTCCCTGGGTCCTTTTCTATTGACTTCAACAACTTTTGGTCAGCACTAGTTATAACAGCTCCCACACTCTGATAACATGCAGAACATGGAGACACTAAATTTAGGAATTGGCAGGGGATTTTGGGGACAGGGAAGACAATCAATTCCCAAAGAGAACACAAGAAAAAAAGAATGCAGGGCCAGACCAAAACAGCAGCAGAGCTCAAGTTGTACCTGGCTGCCAGAAACCAAACAAAAGTAAGGCGGATCCACAAAATACAAAATTCCAGAAACCAATGATCCCATCACAGACATCCTCTGAGAGATTTGAGGGACAAAATGGGCAGGCACAAGGTATTTGGGGCTTTTTCCAAACAGTAGAAAATAATCCTCTTTTTAAGCAGTTTCACATAGCTCCCATCAGTATTGCAGGGCAGGAAAGGGGAGAATCCCATCCTGTCTCTGAGAAGGTCAATGACCAGGCAGGAGGCAGTGGGCAAGGACCAGCTGCAGCTCCTTTTGGCAATGATTCAGTGACCAAAAGCAAAGGAGGTTTTTGTTATTCCACCAGTTAGGTCTGAGGAGGCACCTGACTTCCTGAAACCCCTAGGAGGGATAGATGTTCCTGATGTCCCAGGAGACAGAAATACTGGTCAGCTAGCCTCAAAGTAGCTGTATCACTTTAGGATTCACCACTTGTCGGTGCTGCATTCTGCTAAAAAATGGGTGGAAATGGCATGCAGAGATATTTTATTGAACAGCTTTAGATTCTCAGCCCAGACTGGCCCAAAGTCATTTGGCAAAATGGAGACAGAGAAGCAGTAGTTTCACCTAAAGTGATATCATCTACATAAAACCTGAAGAAAAAGTGGATCCTCTGTGCTAACTATGGGAAATTTAAGGTCTACTTTATTAAAAAGGAAGTTTGGATGTACATGTAAGGACAGTAGAACTCCTTTACCAATTTTACCTGTTGTATAAGCTCAGTTTGAAACCTCTAGCACCACTATAAGGATGGAAGTGTTTAAGCAATAAAGAAAAGAATCCCAATCAGCTTTATGAAGCAAAAATATCACTCGTTTTTATTTCTGGCAGGTTTGGTAAATACTTGGGTTTAAAAATAATAGTATTAATAAAAAAGCAAAGTCTATCTTTAGAGCCAAAAGTAGTGTCCCTTTGAAATGACTCAAGGAATGGGCAGTGGCCAGGGTTTGAGGGAAGCCAGCTCTGAGTAAAAGTCTGGTTCCACAAGACTGAACCCTATTAATTTCCAGTGGAGTTGGTGGCAACTGCAGCAGTTTTGCATCTCATAGGACTGGCTCTATAACTGTATATTGCATTTCTCCAGGTCCAGCCTGACCAAGAAATACTCTCGTTTCAGTTGACTTAAAAAAAAAAAAAAGAAAAGAAAAAAGTATATAAAAGAACAAGAAAACATCACACCAAAATAAATAGCTGCCACCACAGCTTCAACAGGCAGGACCAAAGAGTCATCCCCTAAATGGCTTAGCTGGGCAATCCTAGTGTGCACAGGGTCACGGTTTGTCAGTGCCTTGACATCAATAGGGATGGAGCTTGGCTCCAGGTAGGAAAAGGTTACACACATTATTGTTCTCAGTAGTGAACATCAGCACTGAGAGCTTGGGCCCTCTGTGAGCACTTAGTAGTAGCAGCCAAGCCCACAGGCTGGAGAAGACAAGGACCTAGGGCTAGGGGAAGAGCCCTCTGGTTTGGTTTTTCGTCTTCAGGCCAATCAAGACCAAAAAACCCATATCAATTACAAGGCAAAAAAAAAAAAAAAAAAGGCCAAAGACCGAGGTGCAAATAATGCTAATCAATTTTCCTCTGCTGTCAATTTATCATTTGCCAGAGTTTATGGCTAATACAGCTCTCCTCTAGTTCAAAGAAGTCAACACTTCAAACATGCCATTCTTGCCTGGTCAGGAGTGCCATGTGGCCTGTGCTGTGCTGGAGGTTGGACCCCTACCTTCCCCTCAACCTCAGAACTGGGAATCTCTGAGCAAACAGCACCCACCAGTAAGAGGTGGTGGATGCATGCTGCTTTGTTTCCCAACAAGGACAGAAGTCAGCAAGGGTACAATCAGCTAGTTTCACCCCCTTAGCTGCTGCCTGTCTCCATTGTAGATTTATAGACATCTGGTGCCACCTCCTTTTCGTTAGCATGTTCTGCAAATATGCCCAAGGGGAGGGGAGAATTCACTACACAGAAAGAGATCAGCCTCTGAGTCAGGAGCTCTGATGGGAAGGAAGATGCAATACTCCCTAGACACTCGGTAGCCCAAGAAAAGTAAACAACAAGCAGCAGACGTGATATCCAGCAAACCAGGGTAAAACCCTGCCAAAGACACTGGAAAGTGCCAGACCAGCAGCTTCTGAGGCTACTTTGGCCCTGAGATGCTAACTTGTTTTTTTCTGAGGAGCCCAAGGGGATAAATATATCTACATTTTAAAAGAGAAAGGCTTCCATATGAGCCTCCTGCTACCTCTGTGCCCCAGGCTAGAGATTACAAGCTCTGCCCTTGCTGCTGAGCTCTTGGGCTCCTCTTGGTCCCCCTCTCTCCTGGTCCTCCCAGCTGTCCCCCTCCTGTCTGGGCAACCTACATGTTTCTCGCAGCCGCTCCCAAGAGGAAAGGTCCTAACAAGCCTTTAGAGTTCAGAGCAACTGGATGAAATGTAATGGGATCGACAACATTGAAAATGATAAGCGCAGAGAGAGAGAGGGCAAGAGAGAAGCTGCAAGATCAACTAACCAGAATGATTTAGGCACAGAGCACAACTGATCAGATCAATCCAAAAAGGAAAAGGATGACTAGCAACTGTCTGCAGCTCGCCTTCAGTCCCAGCCAGGAGTGCTCCCCAAGTCCACTATGGCCACAAAGAGGTTTTCACAGGCAGTCCTTACAGAGGGGACAGCACCCTCTCCAAACAGTCCTGGCATGTCAGTCCCACCCTTGCCGTTGCCTGCCTCCAGGGAGCTGGCGTTGGTCCTCACTCTCTTTCCTGGAGCTGTAGCACTTCCCCATCTTTGTTCTTGCTGCCCTTGTGCTTGAACGATCCTGTGCCTGTCTCTAATCCCATGGAAGGGGGCTCCCCCCATGGTGCTGTGGGTGGATGTAACACACTGGCAAAATGGGGGACTGCAGGGGGATTACAACGCCAGCAAGGTGGGAGAGTTCAAGGAATCCGAGGACTGGTCCCCACTGCTGCTGCTCCTCCGGTGAGCTTTGGAGCAGGACTCAGAAGGGGAGAGAGGAGACTCCTGATCTAACACGTTGGGGTAGGTGAACACCAAGTTGGAAGAGCCAGGAGTGATGGCTGGTGTTGAGGTCACCACGATGGGAGTGTTGAGTGCCTCCTCCCCATAAAAGCCTCCAGCAATGCTGATGGGCTTAATGACAGACCTCTGGGCTTTGTCAAGGACCAAAGAAGAAGATGGGATCTCTTCTTCCACAGGCTCCTGCTTCACCACCACTGCTCCACTTGTTCCAGTCCGAACGCTCTGGAGGCTGCTCGATGGTGGGCTCCGACGGTCCTCGGGGCTGATTTTGCACACAGGGCTGTGAGCCACCAGCATAAACTCCAGCTTCTCCTTCTCCTTCTGGAGCTCAGCAATCTCCTTTTGCAGCACTGACTTCTCCTCCTCCAGCACTTCAGTTTCCTGCAGACAAAAGGGGAATAAATAAATACCAAAGGCTCTGAAACTACTCCTCACCTGGACCATGGCCATCAAGTCCAGGTCGCATCTGGCATAGACAAATACACCCCAGACTCTTCACGAGCTGAGCAGGCACCAGGTCATTGCCAATTGAGCATCTTGTGTTTCATGTGTCTACTAGTGGGCTATTTCCAAACTTCACCAATCTAAGGGTTATAAATAATCTTCTCATGAACTCACCCTAATTTTATGATGGCCAGCTTCTGCCACTCTGTCTTGGCCCGTGACTTCAGTCTTCTCCCTTGCTTTCTGCCTGACAGACACCTTAGCAGAGAGGACTCTCCTCTCACTGTTTTTTGTGTTAGGCTAGTCATATTCTTTTCACTTAGACAAGAGTTAGTTGCGTATTCCAGATTAGGTCTGACACTTGCCTGACTCTTGCCCAAAGGACTAACACATCCCTTCATGCATCCTACGATTAATACATTTACCTTTCCCATGGTCACATAACACTGATGGCTCATATTCAATCTGTGAGCAATTAGCACCTTCCCATATGAGGAACTCATAATTTCACAAAGAACTCGCCCTCAGTCCTTCAGGATATGACTTCCCACTTTGCACTCCTCTCACTTCTATTACTTTAGTCATGGCATTTCTGTAGGATGTCTTGCCTCCCTTACACTGAGAACACCTCCTGAATTCTAGTCAGAAGCACATTTCACTGGTGTGCTTTCACTGCTGCTGCTGTGCTTGTTAACAAGATCACTGGATAAAACCAGCCCCAGGCTGGTCCTTGAGCAGAAGCACTGGAGCTTTCCCTTCAGCCTCTTTCAACACAACCCATCCCTGCCGCCTCTTCAACCAGTCCCTTACCCACCCCTCGGTTCCTACGCTCAGCCCTACCTTCTCTATCTTAGCTAATTATTACCCCTGTGGCACCAGGGCACACATCTCTGCAGTGCTTCCTTTTTGAAGGCAGGCAGTTACCCCCGCCCCATGCACAAAGAAAGGCTGTAGCTTTGATAGGTACAAATAACATCTGCCTTGTTTTCTACTGCTTTCAGATGATCCTTCCTCTTCAGTGCTTTTGTCCTTGGAGCCTGCCTTTGAAGCACACAGCACCTTTATTTTCATTTATGGAAGGAGACCAGAGTCAAGGAGACTCATGCTAGTCAGGAAGCCAGAACAGAAGAGAGCTCCTAGGATACTCAGCAAGGAGAATTTAGGGTCCTGAGCTCCAGGCCCAAGTCCTCCTCATCCTCCAACCACTGTTGATGTGGGAGCAAAGCTACTGGGCAGCCTTGGAAGGGGAGGGCAGAGTGTGTTTTGAAGCATCTTCCTCGAACATGCTAGTGGAGGAAGAACAATGCCCTTCGAACCGGTCCGAAGGGCAGGAGACAAGGAAGGAGAAACCTATGCAGAGCACGTACCGCCTGGAGTTTCTCTGTTAGCTCTCGACGCCTGTTACGACACTTAGCAGCTGCCAATTTGTTCCTCTCTCTCCGGATCCTTCGCTTCTCTTCTTCCTCGGGCGACAGCTGTGGGCAAATGCCAAGAAAATCCACAATCAGATCTGATGAAGGCATTCCTTTAAGTTTGTGAGGATTTAACCGCAACACAAAGGAAAAAGGCCTGATCCAGCGGGATGCTGAGCACTCCCCCTCTTCACTGGTGTCAGCAGAAGATGAAAGCACACGGTATCTCTGCCTGCACCAGGTCTTAGCAGAAGGGTGAGGAGAAGATGGAGCAGGGTGCAGGGAGAAGATTGTGTAAGAGGACAGTGAATCTGCACCAAGGCCAAACAGATAAAAGATGCTCTGATTGTTTCACAACTTGGGTGGTACGTTAAGCAAAACCAGAGCATGATGTTGTAAGTGCCTCTTTCTTGAAAGAAAATATCTGCCATTTCCCACACAATAATAGCTGCTCACTTAAAGGCCGGGGATGGGATAGAGGGGGAGACAGGGAAAACAGCAGAGCTCCCATGGAGTCTGTGAAGCAACAATGATTTATACCACCCAAAAATCTGACCTCAAATTTTTGAGCACTCAGCTAGATAACATACTGCTTCTTGCATCAGCAGGCAAGGCTCCAGTGATATCAAGGGCTTCCTGAGGCCAGCTGACATCCTCACTGATGTAAATCAGGAGCAATTCCATAGGAATCCATCCAGCTACACTCTTGCGAAACCAGCGGAAGCGAGCAGGAGCCCACAAGACCTGGTCAAGTTATGCCTAGCTTTTGGGGTTTCGGACAAGGTTTTACAAATCCCAGCAGCAGCAGATAGATTTGTGCTGCTGCCAAGGCCAGGGAGCCGGTATAGCAGCACGTGGACAGGGCGAGCGTGGCCCAGCTCTCCACTGTGACACACGGCACGTGGGAGCCACTGCAAACAGACCACCACGGGGATTCAGGGCACACACTCAGCTGGGCATCCTCCTCCTCTTGTGCCCTGAACTTCAGCCTCTCCGAGCTGGTGTGTGCTACAGGGGCTCTAGGCTGGCGACTGCAGACCAAAGTGAAACCTCGGCACCCTGCAAAGCACGTGTCAGGTCTCACACAGTGCCAGCAGAGAATGGAAAGAACCACCCTTTCACAGAAGCTTTCGGTTTTAACATCTTCATGGACTCTCAGTGTTGCAAATGAGACATTCACCCTTTTACTATCTTTTCATTGTTAGTTTTACTCTAACCTCGTTCTGGTTTGTTTTGGCTTCCTCTGTCTTCTTAATTTTGATGTTTGAAGTTTCAGTGAATTTACTTCAGCCTCTGGGCATTCAGCTTGCTCACTTCTGCTCTTTTTCAGGATCTGATCTGTGCCTGTGATTTCACCTGCATGTAATGCGAGCCCCTAGATGCTCACTGAGCAACGCAAGCACTTCTAGGACTGCAAGACACAAGATTTAGGCCCAAAAACTTTCCCGTCAGCAGATCACAGTGCTCCATTTGAGGGTGAAGAGTACCTCCATTCTGCTGGGCAGCATATTTCCCCCAGTAAGGAGCCCCTGCAGGCAACACTTTCCCCTCTACAGCTCTGCCCACTCCCTTTCCAGCCCAGATGTGTTCAGGGTAAAAATGTATTTGTACCCAAGTATCTACAGTATTGCAAAGCACTAAGCATGCACACAGAAGCTATGCTGACTTGGGGCCTCTGTGCACAGTTTTCAAGAGCGCTTTCATGCTTTAGAAGCACAGATCTCATTCAAATATGTTGGGAGCAAAATTTCTCCTCCAGGGCCTTCAGTCATTTTAAAATTATCTGTTTCGAAAGCTCTGCCTTGTAAAAAAATAAAAAAAAGTAAAAAGAAACCCTCACAGACAGGGCTGAAACCCCTAATCTAAACGCTCTTAATATTTTACCAGGTCTAAAAAGGAATATTCCATCAGTGGTTGCTGGACTAGTTTGAAAGCAGTTGGATTTGGCACTCTTCGTGCCCCTGCTGTATGCGTTATCCATAGCTTGTCCAAGCCCAATACGTGCACTCACTGTCAGGAACATTCATCAAAACAGGCTCTTTTCATAAAGTGTTACACAATGTTTTCCAAAAAGGCACTCCGATGTGGTGTTCAAAGCACCAACAGTGGAAACCTGAGCCAAAGAGCCACGGTAAAGTGCCCGGGTACTGCCTTAGCACGTGTCTAATCAAAAGGACTTGGCTTTGAATGACCCACAATGAACGCCTTGCAAACAAGCCACAGGCCAGGAATTGCTTGGCAGGCATCCTTCAGCAAATAACTCTGAACAACAAATAAAGCGGAGAATATGGTGATCTCTTCACGGCCAATTTGTGAACACAGAGGCAGCATTTGTCAAACAAATTAGTTGTTGCTAATTATTCCTCCAGTTCTCGTGAGACCTTCCTTGCCTTTGGACACCAGCCCTGCACGCAGGAAACTACGAAGTAGCTCCAGCTGATGGAAGGGGCTGGCACGTACCCGAACCACCACGGCTGCCCCATTCTTTCTCCCAAAAAGGGGTCCTAAGTGCACCCATACCAGCTCCCTGCACAGAGGTACTGCTAAACTCTGGCTTTAACCTCTTAGGTCTAAACCAGACAGCAACTCCACATAAAATAATCGGACAGTGAATCAAAACAGATGACGTGGAAGTAAAAGTAGGGCTGGTGAGACTTATTAGAAACAGCCCTCACGCAATAGTGTGTGCTCTTGTATGGAGGGTGTGCAGTGCGTCTCATTACACTGCTCAGCAGCAACCCACACAACTGCTGCTTGGGAACAATTTGGGGAGATCTCATTTATTCAGATATATTTTTTAAAAAAAAAGAAGTCAGCCTAGCAGTGTGAATAGCTGTTCACCAGACAGCCCTGGGGAAGGCTGTTTCTTACTAAGAAAAAGATCAACTAAGAAGAGATCAGCAGGGCTTAAAAGGATCTCCAGAAGAAGATGAGGTGCCTGTATCTAGTCTACCGCCCTGCAGATCCAGGGTGCTGGCTTGATAATCTCATCAGGAGGCTGAGCACAGGGCAGCAGTGTTAAAAGCCACTCCATCTCAGTTATGAAAATGCCACCAGCTTTGGAGCAGAAAAATCTCTTACAGGATCACCACCTCACTGCTGCAAAGAGATCAAGCAATTGTGTATTTGTAGTGGGAATGTGGATTTGGACCCCAGATATTCAGGAGGCTCTTGCTACTAGAGCTGAGGTGCTCTAGAGAGGCTGTTCCTCCCTGCATGATGCTGGCTGCTACTGGGGGTATCATACAAATTGAGACTGGAGCAATGCTAGCTGCCACAGAGCAGATAGAAAACCCTAGGTGATGTAATTTCGGGTGTCAGATTTGTAAAGGACCTACATGAAAGCTCCTCTGCTTGCTTGGAGGTTTCCTTCTGCCTGGAGCAGCAGAGACAGTCAAATTGAAACCCAGGGCTCGACTTCAGAGTTTCACCTGCTTTTGAAACCGAGCCACAGTGTGGCCCAGTGGTGCGAAGCATTTGATGAAGATTAGGTAAATCTCGCCACACGATGAGGAAGCAGCATTAAGAGTCAGCCTCCAGCTTACACCCTACGGCACCCAAAGAAACCCCGGCAGCTGTACAGTGCTGGGGATGGACCTCAGTGCTCCCTTCTGGGACTGGGAAATCCCAAGAGGGGGCAGGGGGGAATCCCTGTACATTCAAGGCACTCTCAGTGGGCTCTCCCCACTGCGGTTACCTGCTCGTCTCTTCGTCTCCGTCCCACGGTGGTCCCGATGGTTTTGATGACACCAGGGCGCTGAAGGGCTGTGTGTCCAGCCACTGAGGACAGCGGGGGCAGCGGGTGGCTGTAGGGGTGCGAACGAGAGTAAGGGCTTGACATGGAGGTGATGACGGTGGGCTGGACCATCCACTGCAGGTCTTGGCTGGTTGTGATGGCGTTGATCGTAGGGATAAAAGCACTGCCTGATCCTGGCATATCTACTCGAAATTTCTAGGAGGAAAGGCAGAGGAGAAGAGAGACAGAGAAGAAAAGAAACTGTCAATGAAAGCAGAACATAAGTGGTTACTCCAAAACCAGCTAGGCCCTCAGGAGTGGCACCAGTGAGGATCAAAGCAGCACCTGAAGCAAAAACACCAGCAGCTGGTGCCTCTGCAGCATCCCAGGCTGCCCCTGCCTGCCACAGCCCCCCGAGGAATCACTGGGCTCAGGCACTTTCCCTCTGGAGCAGCTCTGCCCCTCTCCCAGCCTCCTTCCTCTTCCCCCACAAACCTCCCCAGCCTCCCCTCCCAGGCAGGGTCCCCACCGCTGCCACCTCCTGCCTGTGCCCACCGCTCCTTCCGGTGGGGAGCAAAAGGGGAATTCAGGAGTTTCTAGAGAAACATTTCTCAGTGAGCCCAAAGAAAAGGAAGAGAAACTTCAGTTTTGAAATGCCCCTACCAAGAAGGGCAAAGTTGCCTTCTGCCAAAGGACTGCCCTGAAATTTGGGCTTGGTCCACAGAGGGTTTGGTATGGCAAGAACAGCAGCTTGCCTCTTCTTTAGTGGTTCTGCACTTGCCACACACACAGGGCGAGAAACCCGGCCCCAGGATGGTTACGTGCAAGGATATGTATTTTAATAGCAGCCTATAAAATAGGTCTTAGGATTCAGATCGGACAAGTTCCCTGCAGCTCTCTGCACTGTCTAGACAAAACAAGGCAGCAGTAAAACCAAGGCAGCAGGTAATGATCGCCTCCAAAATACATGTACACCTTGTTTCAGACAGAGGTAAATCCATCTGGATAATATGCTGGCACTAAATTGCAAGGAAAACAATCGCCTGTCCCCGGAGGGGGAAGAAGGGGAGAAAGAATGCTTTTGTCTATGCTGAGCTCCTTCAGGAGGCTTTCAATGGTTAGACTGGGATTAACAGACAGGCATGCCTTGCTCCAGCAATCAGTGTGCAAGGGACAGGGCTTGTAGGACCTGCAGCCATCACCACCACTGATTTGTAAGCCTTGAAATGATTCTGTGAAAAACACGCGTTCTTGGGTCGACAAACTGGCTTCCCAGAGAAGGGAGAGCCCTTGAATCAGCCTGACCTCAGCTCAGGTAAGCGTCCCAGATAAGGGACAGCACTTCAACACAGATTTCCTTTTCAGGGTGTGCCCAGTCGAGCACCCTAAGTGCTTTGTTAAACCAAGGCTACTGCAAATAGTATTTCACATTCTGATAGCTACAGCACTTTGGGCCAGCATTAGCCAGCTGCCAACGCCTGGAGAGCAGGAGATCCAGTCTGAATACTGACAACTGCCGACTTACAGCTTTGGACAGCTGAACATCTAGCAAGAAAGGACGAGAGAAGGAGTGAGTCAAGTTAAGCAGGTGGGGGAATTACACAGAGAAGATGACGCTGGCACCAAGACCTTGGCAAAACCCCCGAACAGAACCTCAGAAATTCACTTGGAGCTTGAGTCCAACACAGCCTCAGCTCACCCCGCATTTCAGAGTGCATGCCACCTCTCCCAGTTAATTACAGAGGCCCAGAGCTGCAAACTGTCAAAAATACATCAGAATTCAGGGGTGAAAAAACCCCTCCTTTGCTCTGCCTGGTGTAGCCTGTGACCACATGGCACAGGAGAGCATGCCCTGGTGCTTCCATGACCAGAACACAAAGGGACCTTACCCCCACAGAAGGAACTAAGTGAAAGACTAGTTGAACCATAAGCTCAACTCAAGGGATGTGAACCCTGTTTCCAGCTCCACGAGCGGCTTCTACCAAAACCTTTACACCTACCTGTGCCACCATCCCTTCTGTATCAAAAAAAAAAACAGAGAGGAAAAGCGCCGTCTTCTTCGTGGGGACACTAGAAAGCTATGGCTGCAAAACATTCAGAGATCTTCTGGTGCTTTGCCATGCAGACACCATTTGCATTCCAGAGCAAACCTTTGCCTCCAGCACCCAACAACATGCTAAAAATTCCCAACAGAGGTTGGGAGAGTCAGATCCACCACCAAATCAGCCACATATAATACAAGCATCTGACAAAGATCAGGCTCCAAGTTATCGATAAAGTGAGTACTCTACTTCCAATCACTCCTGTATTCAACCTAGGACCCTACCCTAACACTAGTAGAATCTCCTGGACAGCAAAGGGGAGCTGCTCAGTTCAGCCACATCCCTCTGCAGCTCCACGGTGCTTGCTTGCAGACCTGGGGAAGAGACCAGTTCCTCTCGGTGCCATGTCCCATCTGTCACCAACTTCCTTTCTAATAACACAAAATATCTTAGAAAGAAAAAATACCCCCAAATCTGTATTCTGAAATACTTTCCAAAGGCAGTATTTTTCCTGGATAACTAATTAAGGGACACACTGCTGTGGCAGGTTGAGTCTTCAGATACAGGGTGCTCAGTCTACCGCCAGGTTTTACAAGCATTACTTCCTGACTGGTCAGGCTTTCCCCGCATACCTCGCTTTCCCTGCTAGAACACTGCACTGGATCAGCCTTCCTGTGCCAAAATGCTGCTGGCCCCCCACACTCTGCCCAGTGGCCATCATTTCTGACTCCTGGGATGTTGCTGGTTGCAGTGGCGGGTCCTGAATTCCCTGCCACCTCCCCTACACAGCCCCTTGGAGCACTGGCCTCCTCATATTGGAGTGACAGACCTTTCCCCAAACTGCAGCACCAGCTTTACTTTCCTCATCTTGGAGAGCTTCAGTCCCCCTGCCAGCCTTGCAGCACTTCCTGCCCTCACCAACCTCCCCATTTCTCCTCTTTCCAGAATCCCTCCTGCCTTTTCCTCTCCCAGGACATGCACAGCTCTCATTTTCTTATGACCCACGAGAGGCTCCTGGAGGCATCTCTCTGCCTGCACTCGGTTCTTCTTATCTACAAGGAATTCGCAGCACTGCAGAGAAGATGTGGCGATAGCCAGATTGCAGGGCTACACACGCAGCACACGCTCAGCCGCCAAGCCACCACTCGCCTCCTGACCCAAGCAACACGCAGATGAAGGTATCATTAAAAAACCCCAACAACTAAACAGCAAACAGAAAGAGTCCTGTTATTAAGAGTGCCAAGAACTGAGGTCAGTCTCTGCTCTGCCTTAAAAATATGGGGTTGGACGGGAGCCTCCTCAGATCCACAGTCGGGGGAGGCTCCAGCAAGTCCTACCATGGGTAGGGACAAACTACATTAGCAGCTCACAAAGCAGCACAGACAACACCGGAACATTTCAAGCTTTGGCTTCATGGTTCCCTTCTCCATCTTAGGGAGGAGTTTCTATACCACACCCTGTTGTGTCTTCGTTCCTCTCCAGACCTTCACTTACATCTCTAAGTGCTGAGCAGCACCAGAAACCAGTTGAGAAATGGGTAAAATGGTTGGGGGTGGAGGGGGAAAAGAATCAAAGCCAACAACAAAGCAACCAAGAAAATACCCAAAGCATCTTTAACAACTACTCAGTTATCAAGTATAGGGTATATGTGATATATTTTATAATAAAGACCAAGCCCCTGATGGTTCTCCCATGTTGAACATCTCCTTGAAGGAAAACTGGACACAGTGCTATGATATCTCAGGGGAAAGTTGACTGGTCTGAAAGAGTACACAAACTCTTCCCATTAAAGTCTATGTTTACCACATGGCAAGTCAGTGATTAGGAAAATAGCATGACACGCAACTTAAAAGAAAAATGTTCCAGTGCTGTGCAGTATGGGAAAAAATAATTAAAAAGCATCAAAGTTTTGGCTCAGAGACACAGTTTCCATTTAAACATGTGACTGATGCATCTTTTCTTGCTTTTGGGAAAAAAAAAAGCAAGCACACACTAAAGAAAAAATTTCTGTAATGCATATTTTCTGTAGCGATAAAACTCTACAGATCTCCCTAGACCAGAATCAGCATAACAGCCCGACTGCTGGGGTAAAGGCAACGCTTGCATTTGATCCTAATCTACAACATCTGTAAGGATCAAGGGAAAGACGACCCACAAGGCCTTGAGAAATCTCCCGGATTCTTAAAGAAAACATTTATGTTCTTGCTAAGCCGAGGTCCTGCTCAAAGCCCCGTTTCAGATAGTTACCCTAGAAACTGGGCTCTGGTCCCCGTATCAAACGCCGCGCACACGAGCTGCCTGGGGAAGATGCACAGCCCCAGAAAAAGGGGAAAACCCAGTTATTGCTCGGACTGACACAGCTCAAATATTAAGTAGTGACAGAGTTTCACGACCTCCCACAGCAAGTGCTCGAATCCAGCGCAGCTCTTGAATCACAGGAGGAAAGGGAGAGTGAGAACTTCCAGCTTGCCGGGCGTTTCCAGCTTCTCGGCCCCCCTTCCCGCTCCCCCACCTTGTCCCGGCATTTACTGTAAACCGGGGAATAAGCTTTAGCTGAGCTAGAATCCCGGGAAACCTCAGTCCGCAACCCGCAGAGGGCACCAGCGAGATGCATTTGGAGCAGGCGGGGAGCGGCAGCGAGTCATTTCTGGTAAAACTTCTTTAATGTGAGGAATGTCACGGGCTGGTACGGCTGGCAGAGTTTAAGACTGGACTTTTTTCCTTTCTTTTTTTTTTTAGTTTTTTTTTAATGATCCTATGACTTCTTGATGCGAAGGCTACAACTCTGCTTATGCTGCCAGTTCTCTCATACAAGCCACACAAGAAATAATAATATTGTGAGGAAGGAGGGGGGGGGAAGCCCAACTCTGAAAAGGCAAAAAAAGACTGAGGCTGGGCCAGCTGATGTAAACAAGTTATGAAATAACCCAGGTTTGTATAACTGGCCCGATTGTGTAATGCCTTCCCCAGAAGTGGTGGATTTAGCCGATCTAGGCATATAAGTCATTCCGAGGTGATTTCTTAGGAAAATGAAAGGGAAAAAACCCAAACCACCCGACTGGGCTTTTAGGTCTGTGAATTCACGCCGCTTCCACAGGAAATATCTCCCATTCTCCAAGCGCCGCCCGGCAGCGGAGCTTGCCGGGGGAGCGGGGCCGGACGGCGCGGGGAGCGCTCCTGCGGGCCCCAGGAAACTCCCGCTCGGGAAAAGCCATCGCCGGCCGCTCTGCGGCCAGCGGCTCCCGGCAGAACCAGGGAGCGGGCGGGCAACGGGCTGAGCGAGAGAGGCACTCCGCTGGCCCCGAGGTCCCACCGTGGGAAAGGCAAAGATAGTGTCAGTGCCCCGAAGCCAAAGTTTAGCGGGGTGAGAAGCGCTTGAAAGACCCAGAGCCCACTTTCAGCTACCCCTGCGTGTTCCACGGCGGCTGCAGAAGCACCGTGAATAACTCGAGCGGCACCTCCCAAAGTCCCAGGGAAGCCGCCCAAAGTGCTGCGGGCGAGCCGCGGGCAATGCCCGGGCAAGGGCGGTGTGCTGGGACACCGAGAAGCTCCTGACGAGAACAAAAGCAGGAAGAAGGAAGAGTTCGGTGCGTCCCTGTATTCGCGCTACCGACCTCGGAGCGGAGTCGACCGGAGGAGCCCTGTGACTTCTGAGCTAGTCCCGGCCCGCCGCTACGGCGGGTCCCCGGGCGACAGGCGGGGGCTCGGCACCGACCCCCGCTGACCCCGCTGCACCTGGAGCCGGGGAGGCGGGGGCTGCCCGCCAGGCTCTCCTCACCGCACGTCCCCGCTCGGGGCAGGCCGTGCCTCCCACGGCACACCCGGCCCGACCGGCCGGGAACTCCGGCCAGCGTCCCGCCGGACGCGTCACTGCACCCGCTCCCAGGCGGGCGGGCAGGCAGGCAGGCAGGGGAGAGAGAGAGGGAAGAAAAGCGGCGGCGCCCCGCTGGGGGAGACAGGACGAGCCGCGGCTGCGGGCAGCCCCGCGCCCCCCGGCACCGCCTGCGCCCCGCGGCCGGCGCCTCTCCGCCGGGCGCCCGCGCCTCCACCGCCGAGGAAGCGCCGGCCGCTCCCCGGGCGTGGCGGTGAACTCCCGTGCCGGGAGCGCTCGGAGCAGTCTCCGCAGGGACCGCGGGAGAGGGGGAGCGCCCGGCCCTACCTGCTGGGCTGCGCCGCTCGAGTAGGTCTCGGGGTGTCCCGGGGAGCCGCTGCTGCCTCTGGAGGAGGTGTCGAAGTTCCCGGGGTAGTCCTGATACATGGTCCGAGGTCGGGCCGGGGGAGCCGCGTCCCCGCCTTCCCACACCGACACCCGCCGCTCCCTCGCCGTCTCCCCGCCCCCTTCTCCCTCCCGACCTCTTCGGCTCTTGCCTTTCGCCTCCCAACGCTCGCCGCGAAGAGGGAGAAAAAATAATAAAAAAAAGGCTTTGGGAGGGAAAATGGGAGGGGGGGAAAGGTAAAAAAAAAAAAAGTAAAATAAAAAATAAAAAAAGAGATAAAATTTAAATTAATAATAACGATGTGTAAGTGGCTCAGTTGGCAGCCGAGCGCCGGCAGGACGGGACAGAACGGGACGGGAGGTCCCGGCGGCGCGGCGGGAGAAGAGCCGTGCGCGCAGGCAGGCGCTCGCCGATGTCCTCTCTCTCCGCGCTGCCCGGCGAGACTCGCCCCGCCGGCGGAGCGGCCGCGGCCCCGGGGGCTTCAGGCGGAGCGGTTCTTCTCCGCCCCCCCAACCTCCTCCTCCACCACCACCACCACACACCGGCCGCCCCTTTTCCCGGCACGGGGGTGACTCAGCCGGGTCCTGCGCCCCGCGGCTCGGCAAGCGGGAGCTCCGCGCGCCCGCGGTGACTCAGAGCAATGGCATCGCCCCGGCCCCGCTCGCTTATTATCCGCCCGCCGCCGCCGCCGCCGCACCATGTGCACTCGCACACGTCAAACCCGCGGCGCACCGGCCCCACCTTGCCAGCGCAGAACCTCCCACCTGCCGCCCTGCCGGGGGAGGCGGGACGGGTACGGGGGACGACGCCCGCCTTCGGCGCGCCAGCCGCGCCGCCCCCACCGCCCCGCCCGCCCCGCCGGGGCCCGCGGAGAGCGGCAGAGCGGGCGGTGCGGGCGGAGCGGCGGGGGCGGTGCGGCGCCCTGTTCCCGGCAGGCCCCGCCCCCCCCGCCCCGCTTGGTGCCGTCCGCTGTCGCACGTTGCCAAAAATGGTCATTTGCGTCGCACGACGCGAGCGCGGGTTTCCTTGCCGCGGATGACGCGCTCGAGAGGGATTCCCTGGCCCGGCCGCCGGGATTTAAAGGGACAGGCACACGGCCGGGAGCGGGGAGAGCGGGGGTGGCTTCTGCGCAACGGGGCGCAAGTCTGGCCCCATAGAGCGGCTTTCCCCGCAATGGTGTCCCGGGGGGCGTTTGATCCGGCCCTTCTCCCTGCAGAAGGGTGGCTGGCAGTTCTTGACCCATTCCTTCACTGCATCAATAAATCAAACTTTAAACTAGTCTAGTTTTTATAAGTGTTAAAATGTTTTTATTTCATTTTTATTTCCACTTTTATTTTTATATTTTTATTATTTTATGGGTTTATTATTTTGTTAATTTTGTATTTTCGTGGTTATTACTTTTGTTTTTATAATATTAATTTGTTTGATTAACCATATTTTTATTTTGTTTATTAATATTGTGCATTATTTATTTTTGTGTTTTTTTCTGTTTATTTTTATCTTTTTTATTTTTACTTTATTTTTAATTGTTTTATTATTTTTATTCTTATTTTCATTTTATATCTATTCTTTTATTTTCTTTTTTTCCATAATTATTAGTTTCTTTATTTCATTTTTACACTTCTTTTAATTTTTTTAAGTTCACTCCTCCATCCTCCTAGGAGCTGGCTGCAGAGCCACTCTAGACCTGCAAAACCAGAGCCTGTCACAGGAACACCAGGTAACAACCCTGGACTTTCCTGTGGTAGAAATTCCTGGAGCAAGGACCATAACAACCTGTCTCGGGTGGCTCTGGTACTGCCAGGTCACTGACTGGCACAGGCTGGAAGATGTCAGAAGCAGATAGAGCAGAGCCACCTATGCAGAGAACATGGGCTGGCTCTTTGGTGATCTGCAACTTTACAGATTAATTTAATACTGCTCTTAGATCCCAAATATCTTGTTTTCACCCTCCCTGGAGGATTTGCCCAGCCCTGAGTATGTCCTTTTTGCTGGTAGAGAAGGAGAAGTCATCTAAGTTCAAGCTATAAAATCCCATTTAAGCTGTCTCATGGACAAAGTATTTTCCCACAGGAGCCTATCTGAGTGCAATGGGCTTTCCTTCACTCACACTGTCCTCCTTGGGAAGGGAGAGGCAGGACCCAGCTCAATCCCAGAGTCTTCAGGGAACTTTGAAATGAAGCAGCCCAGTGGTGCTAAGTCTTCAGAGCTCGATTATTTTTCAGCACTGAGCCAGGAATTTGGGAGTAAAACTCCTGGTGATGCAGTTTGTTTTTCAGCACCTTAATTTTTCAGGCAATTGAAATTCTAATTCCAAATTAGCCAGCCTATTTCAGGCAGCACCTGACTTTGGGGGAGGTGGGGACAGGGCTGTAAAAATAACACCACGCTTCCAACACGCACTGCATTAGGAGCGAAGGGCTGGGGAGGGGGAGAGGTACTCTAGCAGGCACAGTGAGGCTGTGACGTGGGTTTTCCCTTGGGTGGCATATCAGGCAGGTGATCTGCACATGCTGCTTTCTGCTGGGAAGAGAATTAGTTCAAGATGTGAGAGGAATCAAGCTGCAGTTGTCAAGAGATGAAGAGAGACAGTGTAAAATAGGCATCATAATAAATAAGCTTAACAGAAAAGCAGAGGCTCAGTTTGGGCTGGTCACGCCTCCCTTGGCTCTGCCTCCAGCTTTCCTCAGGTAGAGGATGCTGCTGGTCCCAGGGCTTACTAAACATTGGGAACAACTGCTGTCACCTGAGGTCACCAGCCCTGGCTCTGGTCAAGTGCCTCATAACGCTAGTGGGCTTGTAGAATCCATGCTTCTGTGCAGCAAGGAATGCAAAAGTATTTGGTGCAGGGAGGAAGAGATGGCCAGAAATGGGGAGCAAGATGGGGGTGCTGGAATGTTTGTGTTGAGGCATTTTGCTAGAGGAAAAGAGATGGAGTTTCTCATCCTTCCTCTTAGATTCATTTCTATGCTTTTCCTTGAGCATCAGATCATTAAACCTGAACTACCTGCTCTCCTCATGTTGCAGCTCAAGCTCGTTTTGAGCATTGTTTTCAGACATTATTCCAACGTGATTTTGTCACATCTATCCTGTCCTGCCAAATTTGCATGAGTCCTAGTCTGGGAACAGCTCATTTGAAATGACATTTAAGTGCTGTTTTGATATTTGGCTGCAGTTAACGTGGATGCAATTAGTTGACACTTGTAAATCCCCACTTTAAAAACCCTGTAAGAACTGCAGGAAGCTGAACACATACCTGAGGCCAAACCCTCCGCTCCTGTTGGGTGATGAACAGCTGGATTGGCACCACCTTGCCCTCCACAAGTGCCTGACCCACAGCCACCAGATGTGATGGTGAAATATTACTGTGCATTTGCATTGACTTCGCTGGAGTTCCTTCTGTCCTGAGACACAAAACCCCTCTGGCTAAGACAGGCTCACACATACAGAAGTGATGGGTATGTCCCATGGGAAAAAATATTCAGTCCTGTTTAGTTTCTTCATACCCGTATCAGCCCTTTGTAATACTTCTTGTTTTTTTGGATCGAAGTAACTCAGACTAGCCTGGCTCTCAGTGCCCCAGACACATGCATTTTTAATCCACATCCAGACCAAGCTTCATTGTGCAATAGGCTCCCTGCTTCCAAAAAAACAAGAGATAACATGTAAGTCTGCCTAGTCCATTCTTGCCCAAACCAAAGACAAATTAAGACCAGCCCAGGTTCCAGGGCAGGAGGGGATCATTGTAAGGCAAATGAGACCTTGGCTCCCTGCTTCTCAATTTCAGCAGCAATTAGGAGACTGAAAACCAGACCTGGGAATGCTTTTCACAGTGTTTTTACAGGAGCAGAGGATAAGGGCACCCGCAGCAGCTTTGACTTGGCCCTTGGCAAGCACGTGGCAGAGCCTGCAGTGAGCACCTCGTTCTCCAGCCTCCCCGGCAGTGCCAGGCTGAACCAGGCATACCGTGCCATCTGCCTGAGGGCAAGATCATTGATTTTCTATTTAAAAAAAAAAAAAAATTGCATCCACAATTCTCTTTCTTCTTGCTCTTCTTATAACCCTTGAGACATTTCCTGTGAAGAAGCCTGCATTAATCACTTCACCTTAAATGTGCACTCCCACCAGTGGCAGAGAGCCCAGATGTGCTGTGGCTGTCCCTGCTGTGGTGCAAGGAAGACCCTGAACTGAGGGGTGGCTTCAGAGGAGGTGGGACATCAGCTGCTCCACACCAGTGGGGTAAGGAGAGCTGCCGGACAACCTAAGAAAGAACACACACCTCTTCTTCCTCACTGGCCTGTTTTAGAACTCACTCCCACCTCCCCCCCTATTGGTGCTATCTTGGTCACTGTTCATTATTACAGAAGTGACTCTGTTGCTTCCTTTTCCTCGAGCTCTCTGAAGAAGCTGTGTACACATATCCAGGGCTCTCTAGCCTTTTCTGAGAACTGAACTCTACTTTCATCTGTGCATAGAGTCTGCTTTCATATTGTCTCTTGAAGTGCTAAGAGCAAGTGTTTTGATGTTAACTTCTGGGAACAAGCTCTTAAGCTACCACCTCATGCTTAATTACAGTTATTTATTAAGTACTTCAGCATATCCAAGGGAGAACGGAGGTTTTCTCCTTCAAAGGGCTCCT
This sequence comes from Pyrocephalus nanus, assembly GCA_038380795.1. Lineage (NCBI taxonomy): Eukaryota > Metazoa > Chordata > Aves > Passeriformes > Tyrannidae > Pyrocephalus > Pyrocephalus nanus. Next base: position 87,348,866 of record CM076260.1, on the reverse strand, counting down.
GGACGTGGTTTGTCAAACACCTTTTGCCAAGCAGAGAGCTTTTGCTACCCACATACCACTGGCCCATGGAGTTCTCTCCCCTGCTAACCCTGCTGTTTTCTGAAGGACATGTGGCAGCCATGGGGCCTCCCTCCAGCAACACAGCATATCTTTAGGGCAGGGAGTCACTCCCCTCAGTTGATCTCAGGTGACTCCAGTGACACTGTTCCTTGTGCTCAAGCATGCAGCTGGCTCTTCCCCACATTCCCAGCAGGATGAGTGCTGCCATATATCCAGTTCAGGGTGGTGACACTAATGCTGCCACTGTTACTGCTGCTGGATGATGCGGTTGGCATCATTTAACTCTCTCCCAGTCCTGCTGCAAATAAACCACGGGATAAAGCCAGATGCTGTGATGCTCTTCCCTCTTCTGAACCAGGGCTGGGCGATGCTGAGGGCCTGGGATGCAGGCAGTGCCGCAGCAGGGCAGTCCTGCAGCAGCATGGGCGCCGACAAAGCTAAACACTACTTCAAAGCAGAAACAGCTTCAGCCCTCTTAAAATGTTCCAGAACAAAGGTCCTACCAACCCACTGAGTAGCAGGTGCAAGACATGGATTCAGAACAAGGGTTTATTAGGAGTGACCATGACGCACAGTTTACAGCATTTTGCTGGTGTAAGGAAGCAGAAAACAGCTTCAGGAGATAGCACCTGGGGACAAATGAGCTCCCTTCTAGCCCCAGAGTAGATGGGATGTGCGAGATGGGAACAGAGATCCCACGAGTCGAGCTCTAGACAGCTCTTGGCAAAAGATGAACAGTCTTATCTTGATACTTGTGTTTGTTTGCCCAGCTCCAAACCTGTCTCAGCAGCGTGAAAGCCTGCCTTGCCCTGCTCTTGTCTCCTGCAGAGACACCACCTAGGGTCCCAAAAGCCAAGGCACCCAACAAGGCTCATCCATGCTGCAGCCCAGGGGCTTCCCCATGAGATCCCAGGCAGCGCTGCCAAGAGCAGCCCCAGCAGGAGGTGTTTTAGGGGATGAGAGACCTGCCCTACAGAGCTTGGGCCTGGATCTTTCCCCATTTCCCTGTCTGGCAAGGGCTTGAATATTTTCTTGTTGTGTTTTGTAAGCAGCGCCTCAACAAACACATTTTCTCATGTCAGAGCAGTGGAAAAGACTGAAAACCTACCTCAGGAGCAGAAAAACCCACCCCCAGCAGTGCCTGCATAGCTCAGGTGAACAGATGATGAGGAAAGCATCTTGCCTGAAGTGCCCATGCTCAGGTATAAACAGGATCAGCCTACAGCCATACTAATGAGATGCATCGAGCCCTGTGCCGTTTCAGCCTGGGACGGCAGGATGGGGTCCAGCCTGTATCCATGTACCAAGTTTCTGAGGTTATTCCCTGAAACACGTGGTGCAGGCCAAGTGGATCACCCAGCTGAGCTTATCAGGCAACTCATTGTTCCTGCCTGAGTGATTCAGCCCCACCAAAGTATTCTCTGGCAGCACACCACCAAGGAGGATGAGGAGTGCACACAGATGGTTCTCCTGATAGCAGGAGGCAGATAAGCACACAGGAGTTAATGGCTGAGCTCAGATCTAGCTGAAGCAGTTTGACCTTTCTGCTGGTAAGCCTGCCTTCAGCTGACATGACTGAGTTTGACACAAGCACTCAGGGGAATGTGTGGCCAATAAGTGAGACTTACTTTCTCCAGCAAGTAATATTGATTATCGCAGCGCCTGCAGACACGGCTTGAGGCAGTGGTGGGGTTTCAGCACAGCTCACTCAGAGAGTGAGCAGAAGAGACAGCTGAGACGCATAGGTACAATAATTTGTTGACTGAACCTGTAAAGGGTCCTTTCCATCTCCTTCCCCAGCGATCTGTGCACTGCTGAAAGCCTTGGAAGGAGGGAGAGGCTCTACAGTCTGGGCAGCGGCACTGGAGCTGGCTGCTGTCCTCACGCGGCCTGGCTCCTCTCCACCCCATGGGTGTCCTTGTGATCCAGTGCCTCTTCTGATGGACTGCTTTGTCCTTCGGCATCTCTGGTAAAGTAACATCCAATAGGGCCACTGATGCTCTCTGAGAATTTGGGCACTTGGGACTGAAAATGGACAAAGGATCTACCTGAGCATCTAGGAGGGTCTTCTTCCTTGCTTCATGGCAGCACGTTTTGAACATCTTGCTCCTGGCCTTTTGCACTCAGGGAGACCCCAATCCAGGCATAAGGCAGTTTGCCTGAACCCATGGGAAGCCCACAAGGGTTGCAGCAGGAAACTGTGAACTACTCCAGTTTGTTCTGGTTCTGTATTTATCCTGATGATACTTAAGTACCTGCAATACTAGCTAAATTCTATGGGACGTGAGGTGGAAACTGCTATTATGCAGTATTTCTTTAAAGCCCTAGTGTAAACACCTCCCATAATCAACTCCTGGCTTGCTCAGGAATATAGAATGGGGTTTTTGAAAGCAGCAGAATGACCCAGAAGCTTGAGTTACATAAAGTCTATATGCAAATGGCACTTTAAGTTCTTTTAAAGCAATGCATGGTATTACGCCAACACTAACACTGAGTCCAGGAAAATGTACCAAGTATTTTTAATGCTAGGCTAGCTTTTGGAGGATTACAAGGATGCTCTCACCCAGGATATTACTGAGTCTTTCCACTATGGCCTGCACTTTTCTTTCCTCTGCATTCTTCCTCTTGCTGCTGTGTACAGAAAGGCAAGGAAAAAGCAGAGTTTTTCTGCCTGGGATCTCAGGGAAGGTCTCCAGGTGCTTGCTCTGGAGAAGTGCCTGGCAACTACCCCTCTGGCTAAGATGTCGTCCCGGACTTTGATCAGCGAGGTCATGAGACAAATTCAGGAGCTCCCCAGGAGCTGGGACGTGGGAGCACTGCCCCTGGCTGCAGGGGAAGGGGGTTTAGACAGGGCTGAGATGCATAGGATGCCCAAAGGAGGGCAAAGTTGAAGCAAGCACAGCAGGGGCGCCCTCGAGCGCTGGCAGAGGTGTTGGGGTCAGCACTGGGAGCACTCAGTGGGCTCAGTTTTGGTGCATCCGTGCCCGCGTGGCTGCAGGCAAATGCATCCCACCCCTCAGTAATCCTGCTTCCACAGCGGGTTTCACGACACGCATTAAAATACCAGGAGGTCCAGAATAAGAGATGCTGCTGGCAGACGGCGTCAGTGTAAAGAGAAATAATACGTGTTATCCTGCATCAGGCTGCAAGTGGGGACAGGCCCTTGGCTGCCGACGGGCACCTGCTGGCTTGCCCCCGGCCGGGGTGCGACGCGGGAGGGCCGATCTGGTGCGGGCAGCTACGATCTGGCAGCCCCTCTGCCAGCAAGAGTGAGCCCTGCACCGCTCAGGCACGGGTAGAAGCTCTGGGCCTCCTCAAAGTCCCACGCTGTCTGGGCGCAGCCTGGTCCCCGTGGGCGTCCCCAGCCCTCGGGGCTGCAGATCCCCGGAGGCGGAGGTGTCCCGCGCTCTGCTATTGTGCCGTCCTCTGTCAGATCATGCTGTGCTGGCGGTTTGCAAAGCTGTCTATTATCGGCACGTTAATAACCTTTCACAACGTTTAATTACTTGGAAAGGTAATCGGTCTTGTGGTAGTTCTTTAAAAAGCATGCCCATTTCACTTGCTCTTGGCAGAGACCTCTGCTATTTTGTCTTTCATTCTCGCAATAAATATGTTACAACTGATCCTACTCCCATAGGCAATACCTATTTGTAAAACAAAGAAGAGTGCTCCCTGGCTTTCTGGGTACCAGCCCTGCAGCCCAATGCCATGGCACAGATCTCTCCTACCAAGAACATCGTGCATACATTCAGGGAGACTACCTATGCTTGTTTTTTTAATGGCTTCTCATTTTAAAAAGTGCCTCCGTTGACATTCACAGCCAGGTACTCGGGGCCAAACTCTTTATTTCACTGCCAGAGCTGGCCCCAGTGTTGGCTGCACATAAATAAACAGCTAAGATGTAAGCAGCCCAGTCCCTTCTGCTCAGTCACTGCTGCCCTTTGGCCGCCAACAGCAGTGAGGGCACAGGCTGTGACAAGCTGTGCTGCCCAAGGCTGGGGCTGGGAGGAGGAAGCAGGAGGACCCAGAAGCTGCAGGAAAAGGATAGGCAGACCATCCAGGTGGGTGAGAGGGCCAACAGACTGTCTCCAAGGACACTTAACCATGACATTGCGAGGGTCAGGGCCTCAAGACTGCCACCAGCCACATCTCTGCTGCATCCAGCAGCCCAAGGAAGTGGCAGGTTGCTCTCCTTCCATGCAAGGATGTCACGGCTCATGACATGTGGCAATTTGTTCGTATTGCCTTTGGGCTTGTGACCCTGTGCTGGAAACTGCAGCAGCCACAGAGGTTTGGCCCTCTCCTGGAGCCCATCAGCTGATGGTTCCATTCCCCTGAGGTAGCTTGGGGACCATTGCTTAGGCACCATCAGTTTTCCAATGACTGCCCTTTGCCAGTCTGGTGCAGCCTTGGGACCCCAAAGCAAGATTGACAGAGGATCTGCCTTGGCACAAACACCCCGTGGAATTTCTATGGAGGGCACACACGTGCACACGCACACACATGTGCACACATGCACTCTCACATGCTTACTTGCGAGCCCATGAGGACCTGGCATGTGAGAACCTGCTCTGTCCATGCCAGGGGCCAGGTCTGGGGAAGACGCACAGCCAGTCAGGCTCAGGTTCCTACCAGCCACAGGAGTGGAAAGTATTACATGAGATTGATTAAATGTGCCCTTTTCCACTGATGAAAACTGTCCTATGAGCCAATGTTTTCCACTTCAGCTGTGGGGGTACCCACTTTTGGGGAGAAAAGCAGTAAACGTTACCAGAAAGAAATATTATTCATGAGAGCAGCAGAAACCTCTGGCATTTTCTTCTTTTCTCCTTAAGGACAAACTTGTTAAAGGACTGAATGAAAAGCCGCTGGGAGTTTTTGAAGGCTCTCAGCCTGCAAGTACCACTATGTGGAGGCACAGTTGGAAGCCTGGTCCCAGTCCTGCAGCCCATCCAGGCTGGTGTTTTTCTAGTTTTCTTGGAAGTCTTGACAGGTTTGTTTTCTTTTTTTTTTCTTTTTTTTTCCTCCCCTTTAAAAAAAAAAAAAAAAAGGCATCTTTTAACAGCCCCAGGGCAGAAGGCTCTCACTTGCTAAATCACAAGGTTTGCCACACTGAAATGTAGGGACGTGCCCACAAACGGGAACTGGCTGTCTTAGCTTTTGTTCTTGACTGTTTGCCAGAATCCTTAAAACAACAGGAGGAGGTTCAGCCACCTAAACAGCCCTGTGCTCACTCGCTCAGGGGAGCCTGTAAACACAGGCATTAGCATATCGGACACCATCCATGTGTTTGCCAGCAGCTCAGGCAATTCTGTTGCCAGGTGGCCGTGGGACAAGAAGGAGCAGGAATGGTTGGTAGTGCCAATGGTGTGTCCCTCCTGGCATGGGCACTGGCTTGTGCTGACCTGGGATCCCGTGTCCTTGCGGTGCTCGGTGATTGCAGGTGGGAGAAAAGTGCAAACGTCAGGAAACACCTCCATAAATACAGTTATGCTAGATTTTAGAGCCAAATAAGGGATGATCCCCACGCTACCCCACCAGAGACATGCTGACAAGAATTGGATTTGTATCAATGTGATGAATGGTCACATTTTTCCCCTCCCAACTTGTTTGAAGAACAGTCATAGGAAGGGACAGCAAGGAACCAAAACTAGCAGTATAGAAAAGATAATTAGCAAAATGCTGCCCTTAAAGAAACAAAAAGTAACCTCTAGTGTAGCCAGTCGTGGTAAATGCTTCCTCAGCAAAGACCTAAACCCGTAGCTCTCCATGCCATTCCAGAGCTGTATATCCTTATTTAACTTGGACAGCACACAGTCAGTCCTCAACTACAGATATACTGAGACTTCTATTTCACTCAAAGACTTGGAGAGAGACCAGGTGTACACCTCAGACCTTGCCTACAGTCATTCCTTGGCCACTTCACTGTTATGCTAATGTTTACTTAAACTGATGAGGGGTGGAGCGTGACCTAGCAAGGGGTTGAGAAGCTCTCCTGAGGTCTGGCCCTCAGCTGGGTTCTCTCAGCCAGCTAGCTCTGACATTTGAACCTGGGAGGTCTGGGGTGGTACTGCATCTGCCTCCAGGTTTGCTCACAAGGTGCTCAGGGTCCTTCAAGTCCATTCTATTGGCTCCAGTTTCCTTCCTGTGAGTCCCAACCAGGTCACCTCAGAGAGATTTAGGATTTCAACAAACTGCACTGTTCACCCCAAATTCTGCAGGGTACAAACTACAGCAGGAATCCTCCAGTCTTCACCTGCAGCTCTTGGCATCAACTTTTCCTTACACTCTCCTCCATAAATTCCTGCACACCTTTGAATCACTGAGGAGAACACGAGCTCCAAATTTTCCTTTCCCTGGGCTTTCCACCCTTCCAGGATTTCTTTTGGTAAAGTAAATGGGGTGCAGTTTAACTCCCACAGCACCTAGACTTTTTCTCTGCCCTCTCTGACCATCTGCTCCCAAATTTTCACCATCGCCTGGCTAACCCAACCAGGAGGCAGCACCCTCACTCCCAGCACTGCCTCAACCCCATCACTTGGAGGAAAGCTAATGAACGTGTGCAGGTGGGTGCCCACCCCTGAACCATCTCCTTGAGTTTGCAGGTCCCTCAAGGTGGGTGGACCAAACCTTTTTCCCTCACAACGTCACGGCATTAGGTTATAAAGTTCAGCTTGTCAGTAAGCCGGTCCCACCCACGACTTCTTTCCACATAATTATGGTTCACGGATATACCAGGAAAAAAAGGAGAGCCCCTGCCGGAGATGCTGACGTCTTTTTCCTTTCAGGTTCAATGGCTGCTTTATTGCGGTTGGGTTTTCTTCCTCCCCACCACCCGGTCTTTCTCTGACTGGAACTGTTCCCCTCTGAAAAACGTGGTGACTTTTGCTGAAAAGCAATTCTGCCACTTCTGTAGCGAGGCAGTGCTCACGAATGGCACAGTGGTAGTTACGGGATGTGTGGTTTACCTCAAGACGTCACATCTCCTCCCCCCGGAGACATCAGAAGGGTTATTGCTCAAATTCGGCTTCGATTTTATAAAGGAAAAAGGCCCCGTGACTTTCACTACTACTTTTAATGTTCTAAGAAACCTCCACGTTCCCTTCCCCAGACTGCTTCAAAGGACAAATAGCTGGGGCACAAGATGCTGCCTCTTGGTAAACATATGCATACAAAGTGCGGTCTAAAATCCCATGAGTCAAACTGCAGTGTTTCCCACTCAGGGAAAAGAATGATTGATTATGTTTGGGGATTTTTTTTCCAGGTGAAGGCTCGTCAGAAAACAGGGCTTCAGGTATCAGATAACAGGGCTTCAGGTATCAGATTTGCACTTTCTTTCCTCAAGTACTTTTGGAGAGCAACAGGAGTGAAATATCTGGTGTGCCACTTTCAATGCCAGAGCTGTGATGCTCAGCTGGAAGACAGTCCCTAAGGAGCCATTTCCAGGGACATCTGTGGTCTGTGCAGGGAAGGAGTGAGCCAAGGCAAACACCAGCCCAGCAGAAGCCGGGCATCTTCTCTGTGAAACGAGAGGTGTGCAGGCTTGGTTGTGCAGGACACAGGCAGCACAACGCTGTGTTAGTGCAGAGAGAGATGAGAAGGGAAACCAACAACCAGGCTAAAAAAAAAAAAAAACAAACCCAAAAAACTACGCAGAAGGTAAACTACCCTTTCTGGTGGAAACCCAGCCACTCTCATCACCTCCACAGAAGAAGTGGGGAAGGGTACAGGAGTGCCCAGCTGGGCTGCTGGCACTGCAGTGAAGGGTGCCAGTGCTGACATGGAGATGCACTGCAACTCAGGAAGCCCAGCTGCCACTGTCCACCCCAGATTTGGTCCTCTCTGTGGTTTTCCTGGCAAGGGCCATTTCTCTTTTCTCACAAACCACCTTGAGGTTTTAACAACTTTCCCCTCTCCAGACCTGCATTGAGCTAACTAGTATAAGCATGATGCTGTGACTCCTCAGGGCATGAGGTTTTGCCCCTAGAGCATCTGATGTGCTTTTTGTAAACTGTTTCAGCCTTGTGTGAGCCACAGTAAAAGGGTCTGCAGGCACCACTCCCGAGTGCCACCCACCCATGATATTGAGGGAAAGGGCAAAAGGGGGCTATGGCAAACTATGCCATGGCCTTTTGCTCATCTCAGCTTTGAGAGTACAACTGTGGTGTCTGACCAAATCCATGACTGAGTTCCTCTGCTAAAATCATAGTTTCTGACTTCCCATGTGGTGCTCAAGGATGGCGTCCCCAGGGGAAGAACAGGGTTCCCTTATCTTTATATAGAGACCCTGCACTATGCTTAATGAATGCAGGGTTTACTCATGAGTGCCTTCCTCTGGTGTGCCTTACCACGCTGTGACCTGCCCAGGAAACGCAGCTGGTTTCCTGCTGGCAAGCTGGGTAGCACTTCCTTCACTGAAGAGCTTGTTCACCTGCCCATCACTCCAGCGTCAGCCTCTCGGGCTCCTCTAGGAAGGTTCTCATCTGTGGATGAAAAGTGCTTGCCAAGGGCATGAGCTGTGCTCACAACCCTCAAGCAGAGGGAAAGTGAACTTGCTTGGCTCTGGCAGCGGGAGCTTGACACCAGCCTCCCAATCAGCTGGGATGTGGGATGCACATCAGGAAGAGGGAAATGGTTATGACACAGCCAGGTGGAAGATGTGTGTGAGCATTGCAAGGACATTATCTCCTGAGAGTTATGAATAGGGAAAGAGTTCCCTCCAACAAAGCTGCCCCAGTGAGGAGAGGCCAGGGATGGGCACCTTCATACGCATCACTTTGTCTCTGCTGGGACTGGCAGCTTCCTGGCATGAGCTGATTAACTCTTCAGTTGCTGAGGAGGCTCAGAGGACCTTAATTTGACAGTCACCATAGAGGCATTTTGTCCGTCAACAGACTCTTTCATCTAAGGATCTTAAAGTGCTTTACAAGTATTAATTAAGCTCACTGAAGTAAGTATGAATAATTATTATCATTGAACAGCATGGAGAACTGAGGCCAAACTTGCCCAAGAGCAACTGCCAGGACCCAGGTACTGGCACGGAAGGAGCAATTCCCAGCTGTGGCTGTCAGACTGCAAACCCTCCTGCAGAGAACAGCCTCAGTCTGCACACTGACCGAGCCTGCCGGGCTCTGCTCAAGGGTGTTCTCACCTACGAGATCACATTTGAGGAATAGGGGGAAAAAATTGTTATTTTCATTTTGGAATAAAATGCAATTGGTGTCACCATAAAAAATTTATGCAAAAATGACATGAATGTATAAACTCCCCATATCAGTATGTAAGCTTTCTGAGTAACCAAAAAGGAATGCTGTTTCATTTATCCCGTGCCCTGTAGTAGTACTGTTTTATGCAAAATTAGTAGTTTCTGAAAGAAATGCATAGTAAAATCAGGTGTTGAGGAATTAGGGACAGAATTTAAGCAACATTTTAAACTCCAAATGATCAAACTTCCATTTATACAAACTTGCTTATTATTTCCCCTTACTGTTATGAATCTCAGGGTTTGGAGCACTTTAATTTTCCTATGCCTCCAACCATCCTGTATCAAGGCGTCTCAGATCAGGATTGCTTTGGTTGCAAGTTCAGGTATATTTTTAAAGTTTTAAAGGCTCACTGTCATCATCTAGTCTGAACCCTTGCACAGCCCAGCCCAGAGGAACTTAGCTGTTTACCCTGTAGATAGCCCAACTACTTACATCACATTATTTTGTTAATTTTCATGGATATATCTGTAACTGCCTTTTTCCCCACCTTCCAAACTCTGCTCCATGTTGCACAGAGGCTCCAATATTTGGCTTATTGTTTGCAAATTCCTTACCTACAGGAATGTTGTGGGAATGAATATACAAATATTGTGAGATTTGAAGATATCAGAGCAATGGGGAGGGGAGTCATAAATATACCTTACGTAGATAATAGCAGCTATAAATTCTATTGCCTTGATCTGGCTTGGCACCAGCGTTCTGCAGAACTCCTTGCTGTGCTCGTTCCTCTCTCCATGGCAAGAGTTTCACTGTTTATTACTGATATAACTATGACGTCTTCTGGATGGTTCTGGATAAAAACAGCCTTTTCAGTTTGAAATAAGCACTGTACAGATCAGTGGCAGTTAAACTGAAGAACATCTGTATGAGGTGTGTTATGGGGGTAAGCTGATGACTTTGTCTTATGCCAGCACAACCTTCCTGTGCAATTGCCTTTTAGACAGCTACTTGGCCTGAGTTCAAACCATGCTCGACATCTCAGACACCAAACTGGGGCTCTGTGTGATGACTACTCAGAGCAAAGAAATCGAGTAGGTGACTCTTCATCACAGAGGATCCTCCAGCATCATGGCTGCACTGGAGGTGAGGAGAACTACCCCTGTGGAGCAAAGCCAGCAGTGGTCTCCCAGAAGGGGAGCTGACGTGGGTGTGCTGCGCGTGGTGAGCAAACACCATTTGTATGGTGGTGGCACCGTGAAGCCCCTATTCCAGGCATGTGTTGCAAGGAGTCCTTCCTCTTCCTCCCCACACAGAGGGCCATCTGCCCCGTGGCTCTGCTAGCCCAGGTGCCCCGGCCCTATGCCTCATCCTGCCTGTCCAGCATGCAGCTGGTGGCGGACCCACAGGGACCTGCTCGCCCACACGACTTGGGGACATGTTTCATTCCTGCTGAATCCCTGGGCAGCCTCAGATAAAATGGGCAGGCAGGGCAGTGGCACAGGTACTGACCAGTTAATTAGGAAGGGGGAGCCTCTTCTTGAGGAGTGCTGGAAACCTCCTCACTCAAGCCATCATCGCAAACTGAACTTAACAGAGTGTTTCAGATCGGTGCTGCCTGCTTCCAATTACATCTGAGAGTATTTCTGCAGAGAAGAGCCAAGGTCTTGATTTATAGGCTTTTGGGCAAGGGAATGCAGTGTTTTTCATTATCTTTATCTCTAAATCTGCTCTTGTTACTTGTTGCTTACAACAAATTTTGCAGAGTCTAATGCAAAGGTCTTTTGTTAAGGTTTCCTACGCTCAGATGCTAAAATCGTTCATTAAAGCCCAGGCTAATTGCTTCTGCATCAGATAGACAGGCCCATCCATTTCACCCTGCTCAGTGTGCCCTTGGGAGGAGAACAGTGTTTTGGGATGCATTCCTTCAGAGGTGGGTGACCTGGAGGCAAACCTCAGGCTGAGCCTGAGCAGCCACGCTGCCATCCCACTCTGATCCGGCCACGGCCAGAGCTTGAGAGCTCGCTCGCACCTCGCAGGCGCCGTGGATGGTGGGAGAGGCAGTCAGCCTGCTCCTGCACCACTCGCTCTGCACCAGACATTCCTCTGGCTGGATTTTCTGCTGCATTGGCTTCCCACATATTTATCCTGACATCACATGGGCTGGGGCCCTTCCCGCCTCTGCCCAGCAGGAGTTTGCTGTGTGAAAAAAAAAAATCACTTCTAGAAAATGATGTCTTCTGTGGAAGGAAAAGGCTCAGATGCAGCGAGGAAGAGTTTTATGAGCTAAGCTTCAATACTTGTTGTGCAACATCCTTATGGGATTTCATTATTTATGATTTTATCTAACTACAGTCTATGCCCAATAGCTCGGAGGTGCTGTTGATTAATTTTTTCCATCTCTTTGATGTACCGGCAATAACTTGTCCATGTTGTCCTGTGTCAGTAAAGTGGAAGTTGCCATGGCATAGTCAAGGTGTGGTATCATGAAGTGGCCAAGGAAGAACAGCCAGTGTCCACAATAGGACCAAGGTTTCCCCCAGCCACCCTCTTCCCACTTGCATTGGCTGATGGCGCTGTAATAAGTCAACTCACTAAAACAGGAAAAAATGAACCCAATCAAAAAATGCCTTCTTTTTTTTTCTGGGTTAGTGAGTTGAACCAACTCCATGTGACCAGGTATGTACTGGAGCAGGCATGGAGCATGAAGGGAGCTATCAGGCAGCAAGGAGCAGCAGGAGGAGGAAGAGGAGGGAGAAGGGCAAGTGGGGGCAAGCTGTAAGATCATCTTTTGATACCACACCCTACGTATGGACACTGTCAGTCTAATTCCTACCATACTGGTTCCATCCTTGATGTTGTAATCTGTTTCTGTGAATCTTTTCAATTAGGTAGTGATTTATTGGTTAGTGGGGTGGGTTTGGACAACCTCCAGCAACAGACACGAAATCCATTACTATGCTGAGCTCTGTCCTACTGCCTGCAATGCAAAGGCATAAAGTTTTTTCTCCAGGAAATGATTCTTTTTCAAAGTGATTATAAGATTATATGACTAGACTATCGCGTGATGTAAACCCATCCATTTCCAAAAGCTTTGGTGTAGTTGCACCACTTACAAAAGGATTTGCTTCAACATTTTTAGCTGTCCCAGCACATTAGTTGCTGGTTAACTGGAGGCCTTCCTGAAAAGAGTGCATTTATCAGCATAAACGGACCTGTTTCTTCCCTTACGTAGAGGTTTTCAGTCTGCCCAAGTTAAAGTGTTTGCCAGTTCAAAATTTATTATTTCTTGTCATCGCTTCTCTTATAGTCATCACCTCTCTGGTACTAGTCCAATTCTGTGAATTTGTCAATCACCACCACAAAGAAACCCAGAGCCAAAATAAACCTGGCAACACTTTATTTCTGTATTACAAATGTACTGGCACAAGTGTTGTCCACAAAATCTCCCATTTCAGCAAAGTGCTTGAAATCCCATTGACTTCAATTAGTAAGTTAAGCAAGTGCTTAAATGCTGTGTTTGAACTGGGGCCTGAAGACAGGACCTTGGCCAACTGGATTTGTTGTCTTTTTTTTTTTTAATAGTTTTGCAGCTTTTAGAGAAATTTCCACATTTCAGTTCAGTCAAGACAGCAGAAACTTGGATGAGATCAAGGAGAACTGAAAGCTGATACTACGTTGCCTTCTGGCTTTTAGTTCATTTACAAACTGTAAATTGGTTAAGCATTAAGGATTCAAGAAGAGTGAATGAAAAAGTGAGATGGTCTTCTAGGATACTTCTCTCCTCAAATCTTGAGTTAAAAAGTAAGAAGTCTTACTCAGCAAAATGACACCAAAGGGAATTACCATGGATCACTGTGGATAGGTTTTACTTCATGGTAGTTGATAGTGTCTGGCAATTTTATACTACACACTACTCCTGTTCTCCCTGCATGCAATTACATGGGCATATCACTGTAATGCATGGTTATTACAAAATAACCACAACGTGCTGGGAAGAATATTTTATGCTTCTTAGTTGGACAAGGCTCATATGGTCTTAATTTTTTTTTTTTCTCTTCTTAAGGAACATCTTCTATTTTAAGATTTTTCCCATTTGGCCAATGGAATCTATGTTAATGTGACCCCTATTAAATCAAATTTTTTCCATTATTCTCTCTGCCGATCAAAGAGCTCTGGGGCAGTTTCCTGAGGGGCAAGGCACACCTTGCTGCTGGAGCAGGACGTCTGAGCAGCGGCATGCAAGTGCTCCCCCACCTTCCTTCTGTTGGGAAAGAGGCTTCCAGTCCAGAGGTTACCTCTGCAGCCGGCTGCCTGCCCTCAGCCCCAGACCCACGCACTTCCCTTGCCCAAACCTGTCTCTCCCAGGCATACTTGTGCTGCCCAACGGGAGGTTTTGTGACCATAGGAGGTAGAGCTATTTGGCACCATCCCTTTTCCCACTGGGTTTGGGCACCTTGATTGGAGATGAGGGGGAATCCTCAGGAGCTCTGCCTGCATGGTAGCTCCTCTCAGCCACCTGGCTGCTGAAGGAGAGAGTGGTGGCATCTTTTTCTTTGCTTCTTTGTTTTTTACAAGACTGGCGTAGATTGCTGCCCTACACAGGGCTCATTCCTGCAGGTGACTGGGAGACGGGTGCTGAGCACAACTGGCATCTGATGGAATCTCTGAAGAGGCTGGTGAAGGAGTGTCCTGGCCCTGGGCTCTGGCACGAGCCAAAGCAAGTGATACCTGCATGGTTGGCAGCCAGCTCCTAGAAAAACCCTCTCTGTTCCCAACCACTGTCAAGAGACTTCCAGCTTCCAGCAATAGTCTAAAGGGCTGAAATCTCGTACCCCACCAGGGCATGGCTATGCTGCGTGATGGAGTGGAGCACGACCTTCAGCCTTGTGCTCTTCCTGTGCTGCCCTGCCAGGTCTGTCCTGCTGCTTTGCAGCAGTATGGCACGTGTCAGCTCAGGCACAGGCCGGGAGGCTGTGGGGACAGAGGGCAGCAGGAGCCTCTGCACCACCCTTCCTGGCACATCTGCTCCAGGCAATGCTTGGGAAAGACCAAGGTTGAAGATGGAGCCATTTCCCAGTCTCACAGCAGGACTGGACATGGCTTCCTCACACCCCAGAAAGGGTGGGAGCAGTGCTGCTGGCTGCAGCATGGCACGACTCGGCTCCTGTCCCACCACAGAGTGGCCATGCCGCCCTGGGCGAGTCATGTCCTTGTTTTTTGTCTCAGTTCCTTGTTTGTAAAATGGACACAAATACTTCACAAGGGTGTTGTGAAACCTAATTAATTAATTAATACCTGTGATGCACTTTGATGTCCTCACATGAAAAGTCCTATATAACTACAAAGCATTTTTAATGTTATAAAGCAAGAACTTCTTGCTGTCTTGCCTTGGCAAAGAGGCTGATTAGATGTTATCAGTTCTGCTGCTTGCATGCACAGAAACTGCTGCAGTGGGGTTTGGATCTTGGTTTGTTTTTAAAGAGTTTCACAGTAAAATGACGGGAAGCATTAATTTGGGGGTCTGTTCCCTCTGACTTGAGGGAGTGCCCCAAAGTGACTTTGTGTTTTCTGTAGCTGTAGAAGGAAAAAAAAAAAAGCCACACAAAGCCCAAACGAAACTCTGACATATCTGCAGTAAATGTACTGAAAGGCTTTCTAGCCTGAGCCTGAGGAAGAAGCCATACAACAGGAGCACTTAATCCTATGTTTAAATGATTGCATATTGCTCACATTTTGTAGAAGGCAACTGGCTTCTAAATTAAGAGCCTGTTTGGGCCAAATCTCATTGATTATTTTTGTCTATTCTGCTGTTAAGACTGTCCCCTTTCTAGTTTTGCTACCTAGGGGGTTGGGCCTGAGGAGCCCTAATTCTGCCTTCTGAAATGCATGGTACCGTGATGCCAAAAGGCACCATTGCAGAGCCTGTGCTTTAACTTGCACTCATTTAATAACTAATGTTAAAGCAAGAGGAAGCCGTGCTGAATGGCCTGTCCCTTAGAGAGCTCAGTGATGTCTGTGTGCAGTGGAGGGATGAAAGGGCAACCTTAAATGTAAAATTCTCAACAGACCTGCATCTAACTACTAATAAGTTAATGACAAAATACAAATGCTTTGACTCCTGCAATTTAGAAAACTGGAGCCAAAGGAGTCTTAATAATCCTGTTTTTCTTTCCCAATTAACACTGTTTACTTTCTGCATTTCCTTGACCTTGAACAATCCTGCACAATTCTACTTGCCTCCACCTTCAACCCTTACAGTACAAACGCAGCAGGCAGACTGTGCGTGGCTCAAGGAGCATCACACTTGGTTTAAACTGGATTATAAAACTAGAATAAAACTCCATATAAACATTTACTCCACCTTTACAAGAAGTACTCTGCAGCCAGTCCTCCCAGAACAGGACAATTTCCCTGCACTCAGCAGTGCCATTCCAGACCGACAGCAGCCCAGCACCGATAAGCCTCCTCCACCCCACCTCTCTGACTGTCAGCAACCACTTTCTCTCCCTTCCCTGAAATCTAAAACTGGTTCTACACTTGGACATTATCATTTTGTTAACACAAATAGGTAAATACACACATCAAGCACACTGCAAAGGGCTTGGGCTCTGTAGGCTGTCATTTCCAGCAGTCACCTCAAAGCTTGGAGTTGCCCAGAGCTGCCTGCAAGCAATTGCTCACAAGCCCTTTTTTTTGTCTTTTATTTTTTGTTTTGATTGTAATGACGAATTCTCCCTGTGCTCATCTGGACAGCATTTGGAGGACAGCAGGATCCTGTGCATGCCACAGCAGCTGGCAGCACTGCAGCTGAGCTGGGCGCTCTCAGTCTGTCCTGCCCAGCACAGTGAGAGGGGAAGGAGCAAAAGTCCAGCTCAGGTGTGAGCAGCTGGAGGCAGGAATATGCACAATGACAGGAAACTGGGTACATCACCTTTGCAAAACCAAATAAACAACACATTTAGAAATACAAAAAAGCCTCCCCAAAACCAGCTTGGACAAAATCCTTTCCTTCCCTCAGCAACAGAGGGATGCAGAGGCTGAAGTGTTTTCACACTGAAAGCATGGCAGCGTTTGTGAGCTTTCTCCACAGTCTGCAAATAAACAAAACCCAGGGAGTGTTTTGCATTCAATAGTTAATCACAGTTGGCTGAGTGTTTTTATTTTTCTTCACTGTAAAGGCATTCTTGGTCAGCCTCCCAAACAGCTTGTTTTGTCTGCGAGATTTAATCTTGAGTGGCAGGACTAGGTGCAAAGACAAACCTCAAAACAATTCTTATTTTTCTGTAGCAAGATGTCAGGATGTGAAAGCTAACTGCCCTGCAAACAGGCCCCTCAGGCTGGCATGCACAGGGCTTCTTGCCACAATTGCCAGTCTGCCCGGATACCCTGGCCCACGAAGCAGCTCATTTCACTCAGTTCTAATGCTTTCCTGTTTGCTCTTTAAATGGTCTAAACAAGTAGAATTCAATGCGTGTTGGACCAGTTTCTAGCCCTAGCTCCTCCCTGAAGAAGCATCTTGTTTGTATACAGGGAGCACTGGCTCCAGATGCCCAGCCTACTTTCAAATCCAAACATGGTTTTTCTTCAAGGCAACATCAAGGCACCTTTCATAAAAATGAAGGGATGATGCAATACCTATATAGTGCATCAACAAGTACTTGAGCTGCTTTGCTGAGAATTAGCTTAGGCAGTTATTTAAGAGCACTATGCTGTACAAACATCAGACGCATTTTTGAAGCCGTCCCTACTAACAAAAGTGAATGACTGAAAAAGTAGTGAGTTTATTTAATTTTTATGTTTTTGTACTTTTTAAGATCTGAAAATGGCTAGAAATGGTTAACTTATGAAATCTCCCCACTTACACTCTTAATTTTGTTTTTATGTGCTATTGCCTCTGAACAATCTTTGAAGGAGATAGATAATACCAGGTTGTGCTTAGATCTCAGGTATCACAGGTATTAAAAAGTTGATAAAACCACGTCCAAGTTGCCTGGGAGGTATGTCTGCAGGTCATTTATTCCAACATTTTGCTTGAAGCAGGACTATCTCCAGTTGCTAGATAGAACCATCATGGCTTTGACTACTCATGTCTAACAAAACTCCAGGGAGATGCCCCAGCCTTCGGAGACATTTCTTTCACTTCCACTGCTGGACTGTTTCCTCTTCATGGAAATGCTTTCTGTGGGCTTGGTATCCTGGAGATTTGTGCATTTGATGGTGTTGAGTCTGGAGGCAGAATTTTTGGTAAGTCTTCCCTATAAACATAATCCAACAGAGCCTGCAGGAAGGAGTCATGAAACTCCCCGCAAATTCATCTCAACAGCTTCTTGCAGCTCCCCTAGTCCTGTGTGACATTAGACATAGGAAGATACTTTTGATGTTTCTCTCATGCATATGCTTTAAAATCAGTAAAAGTCCTTAGCAAAGATGGGGCTGATATGCACAATGTGTTAAGTGATGCTGGTAACCTCCAGCAACTTTTAAGAGTTTTCTCTGAACTGACTTCAAGAATACAACTCAGTTTCTCTTGCAATCACAGAATCATAGAATTCAACCTGCTTCTTGAGCCTGCTCCAAGGTATCTCTAGAGCAGAGAAAATAAGTAACACTTCACACAGTATAGCTAAAGCGGGTGCCCTTTTGACAGAGCATATCACAGTGCTGAATGCATAGTTCAGGTTTGAAATGGGCCACGATCCATTTCTAAAGCACCACAATAAGAAATACTCTCACCATCCATAAAAAGTGTGACAAACCAAGTGATGAGATTATTTTTAAATCTCTCTTATGAAGTACCCCAGCACAGGCTAATGTCAAAGACAGGGAATTGGATATGCCTGAACAATGTCCTGACAGACGCCACCCCCTCTTCAAACCACGCACCTCCGAGTGTTGTTTGCAGCCTTGCTTTGAAAAGCCTTTTCCTCATGAGCAGGTATTCACCCAGCTTTGCATGAGCAATCCAGGTCAGTGCTGAACACCCATGCACTGGAAGAGAGGAAGGCAGGATCAGGTTGTGGGGGTTTTTCATGCAACCTGCCCATAATTAGCCTCAAGCAGCAGCTGAGTCACCCACAAGAGTCCCGGGTGCTATTAGGACCAGACATGCCAGGGCCCAGTGTATAATTATACAGCCACTGCCATGCGGAACTGCTCCATTTAGCTATCTGACCCCATTAGACAGTAGCTGTTATTTCTTCTTGGCTACAAGTGCTGTGGGTGATCAGAAGAAGACGAGCCCAATTCTCACAGCACAAACCCATTCAGCCAAACTCACCTCTTTCTTGCTGAAACCAGCAGATGCCATCCTCTTTTCTGGTCCATCCGTGGGCTGCCTGAGAGCTCCCCTGTGCTCCAAAGGCAGACACTGGATACAAGGGAGTGGGAGATGAGTGCAGAAAGTCTAGCAAACACAACATGCCAACAGTGTCATTTCATCAGAAGGTGATGATAAAACAAGCACTGAAACAGGCCATGGAACTGAAGAAATGTAAGAAAAAAGCTATTTCTATAATACGGATTTTTATTTGGACATTTTGCTCCCCCTCCTCGTAACAAGGATAGAAAAGTTCAGATAGGAAGCTGGTTACTGATAGCCACCGAACTTTTTACGTGCCTCTAGGGCGATGCAAGGAGAAAGCTCTCTGCAGAGTCTGCTCTCTGGTAGAACAGTGGCAGAAGAACAGAGAGCAGGCTCAACTGGCCAAAACACACAAGAAATCATTCCTAGCTGGCAGGGCTGTACTTGAGTTGCAGCTGGATTTTGCAGCTGCCTTTTCCTATGAAGGCATTAAGAGGAAACTCCTGGCTTTAGCAGCAGCAGCAGCAGGGTGGCATTCCCCTCTGGCACAGCTCCTGTGCTGGGCACAAAAATAAACCTCATCCCAGCTGATGAGCAACCAAAGCCTGTTACCTCCTGCAGCCGCGATCTCACAGGCTACACACAGTGCCTGAGCCAGCGGGGGCCCTTTCACCGGTCCTCCGAGGAAAAGCAAAAAACAGTCTGAGTTTTTGTCACCCCTGGTTGTCAGCCTGTCAGACCGAGTTCAAGTGAGGTTTGCTGGGAGGGGTGTGCGACACTGGGGCTGCTGCTGACTCTGCAGTTCAGGGAAGAAACACACGGCTCCAACCTTGAGCTGCTACTCTCACACCAGTGCTATATCCCCTTCGAAAGACGCAAATAACCCCACTGGCTCTGATTTTTAAACAAGTATTGAAAAAATTTTGCTGAAAGGGACAGCGGAATAAAGAAAAAAGGATTCAAATTTGAATCAGCTTGAATAATTTCAAATAAACACCAAGTAAATAAAATGTACCCTGTTTGCTGGCAGGCTTGATGGCTTACAATGTACTCGCCCCACCCAAATCAAGGACTTGAAATGGAGCAGCAGTGGAACAGAAACCCCTGACAGCATAAGATTTGCTGTTCCTTGGCACTGCATTGTCATCCTCAGGGATAGAAAAAGCATCATTAGGGTTTAACTGGAGTTCGATGAAAACACGGAGCACCTCAAGGGTCAATTTTCACCACAGGCAGCTGCAGCACGAGGCATTAATGCTTCACCCTCGCTGGTGACAGGAGAAACGCAGGGAGCTGTAGGCACGAATAACATTAGATTTCTAGTGTGTATTTTGCTTCTCATGCCTGCAATTAAACGCTTGCTTTACTTCCTGTTGTTTATAACTGCATTTATTCTTTAGCACTGCAAGAAAAACCTCCTGTATTTTTTTTAATTTGTACTGGGGACACATTTGAAGGCCCATATTGTAGACTCAGCAAGTGGCAGGGCAGCCGCCAAACCTTGCTTCCTTTGTTGATTTCTTGATGATTTAAGACCTATTTTCAGCAGCCGATACTGGTTTCCCCCCCTGCCTTTTTGCTTGGTAACTATCACTTTAACAAAATGGTGTTTGTGCAGTGCCTTGGAATCAAGAACTGAGGTTTTAAATGTAAGACAGGGAACAGAAAAAGAAAAGCAGGTCTAAAATCACCTGTACACCATGTTTTTTTTCAAGGCATTTGCTTAGAAATATACAGCAGAAGCCTTGAGTTCTTGCAGAATAAGACTTAAAATTGCTAGATTTTTATTTCCTATATAGCTATAAGTTACTTGCAAGTTTCCGATATTTGTGTTACTCACCTTCCCCCAGCACAGTTCTAAATTATTCTCTGTATCTACAGAAATCAGTAGATTAAAATGTTAAAAAAACCCTGCGCTGTTGATAGATATTATTCAGATTTTTACTGACTTTCCCTATAGGGGCAAACCCTATTGATGCAAAGCCTAAACAGGAAAAGATAGTGCCTGATCAACGGTTTAGTTAGGTGCAGACTTCCTTCAGAAAAGGACTATACACTTTGCCCCTCCTAATTTACTAACATGCAAATTAAATGAAGATTTGGTGCAAAAAAATGCATCCAGTGCCCTTAGCATGATTATCCTCTCTGCTCTGGTAACAACTGAGCTTTTCCTCAGAATCCTTCTGTTGTGGAAAATACACCACTTGGCTTACTATGTAAAAAAGAGTTTCTACTTATTTTTACAGCAAATAATTCTACATTTAATGTAGGCCCATAAGATGTCGGCATACACCTTGTTGCCTAGTTAAAATAAAAACCTCAATCTTGCTAAAAATAGCAGTAACTAGAAAGGATAAATCCAGAACAGTATGGACACCTGGAAATAAAAGTGAAAAGGAGATGACTTAAGGGATTTTCAGTAACATTCAAAAAGCAAGTGTAACTTTTAGGCTTAATGAGTGTTACAATACATCAATTACAGAGACATAAGTAATTTAAAGGGAAGAGGGTTCGCTGGCAGTCAGTTTGGTCACAGATTTCATTTGCTTCACAGGGCAGGAACAGCACCCTGTAATTAACAGTCATGGTCAGAAGCTGTCATGGTCAGAAGTTGTGTCCAAAGCTTGTTACCTCCTTGCAGCACCCTTCTCACAAAGCTGGAAAGGTGAGAAACTCCCTTTCTCCACTGTCAGAGGACTCAACCCTTCATCTCCATGCACAGACATGGTATCAGAAATGTATTTCAGATCTGCAGTGATCCTCATGGGCTACTACAGGTTTCTACTGCCTGCTGCTTCTCTGATTAAGGGTACTGACATAGAAGAATGTCTAAGTAGCACTCTCTACTCACTGCTCAAACAGGTTTTTGACCTCTGCTAAACCCTCAGCTTTGAATTAGGGGGCACTGCTCAAAGGAGAGTACTAAAGATTGAATCCTCTCTTTCCTAGGTAAGAAGTCTCTATGTAAAACCACCTGAAGTAAGACCTAAAGTGCTGCACTTCATTGCTAAATCTCATCCACTGACTGATTCACCAAAGATGCTTATTGCCACAGGCACCAGACAGGATGAGAGCAAGGAAACATACAGAGAAACATCCCTAGGGATGGTTTAACAATATACAGGAGATCTATGTTAACTCTAGTAATGACTTCTTCTCAAAACTGACTCAGGTCTATTCTCTGTACAAAGGGAGGATGTTCAAGCACAGTGACGATACCAAAACCTGTTGATTCAGCAAATGAAACGTGCTGACCAACAAAGCAGTGGCCAGCACAAAGGAAAGATCAATGAAGGCTAAACGACATACGATAAAGTTACTTTTATTTATTCTTCCAGCTGTTTGTCCAGTCTTTCCAGCAAGTTCACAAGAAGTCTGACTTTAAATCCATAAGATTTGGTATTACTTCTAGCACAGTGGAATATGTGAGCAGATGAATAAAAGCTTGACAGTACATTTGCAATTAAAGGACTTCTGGAAAATCGTGCATTAATAGGGCTTAGTAACTACAGCTTTACTGCATTTCAGTTAGAACTATGACAAGAGTTGAGCTTAGGCTTTCTGATATGTTTGTAACACTGCTATTTTTCGCCTTTATGTTTTGTGATTCTCATAAACCAAGGAAAATAGCCTAGATCTGACTGCTCCTTTCAACTGCATATATTACGTAATAGGGAAGGAAGCGCCGAAAGTCTCTGTGCCATTAAACTGGCCACAATGGATATTATAATAAAACAGGAGATAACAGAAGTAACTCTGACTTACTAGATCCAAACTTTTGTGGCTAACTCAAATGCCTTCAATGAATACTTGATTTGATATAAAATTGGTCAAACTAAATCTCTTTTCTGGTGTGGAATTTATATGCTAATCCTTCTTCTGGAGAGAAGTTTTCACTCATTTCAGTGTCTTGCCTTCCAATACCCCATTTGCAGTGCTAACACTTCCAATACTTCTGAGAACTATAAGGAAGGGATCCATAAAATTCTGTGCAGGTTAAAGAAAATGTTTATTAAGTGTAACGAAAACGCCTTTTCTTTAATCTAAGAATTGATGGGCTTGCAAACTTTATCTTAAACACAAACAGTACAGTTTCGTATGTTTTCTACCTTTTTATTTTACTTTTTTTTTCCTAAATACTACCAATTGTAGCATGACATAAAATGAGACTGAAACTACTGGTTTGTTCCCATGTACGTTACTGGAGAGCTGATGAAACTACTGAATTCAACATAAGGAACTGCTGGTTTAGACTTTATGTACCTTCAAAGTATTTTCTTACCTGGCTTCTAAAACTCTTAGTCTTTTAATAATAAAACAGTTCTTTGTCCAAAATTACTGGGACTGAGGTGAAGGATGCATTTTTGGTTGAAAATAAATCTTAATTATGAAGAGTGGATCTCTTTCCGAAACGTTTTGCGACTGCTAGCCTTTGAATCATGGCAATTTCTGAAAAGATAAAAAAAATAAATAGTGCTGCCACCTGGACAATCAGGTATGTAAGCACACACTGTGTTCATGGGGCAATCACTACAATGCTGAATCAAACACAAGGTCATAAAATGTAAGATTACAGGAATGTACTGATGCAACTTGAGGGCTTGGTTTTTACCTTCTGAAGATGGCTGGAGATTGTTCCTATCAGATTTTGAACACTATGAGAACATATGTTTTTCATTAGCCATCCTCCTTCTCCCATCCCATTCACAAGGTTGGCTTATTCTTAAATACGTGGCTTTGGCTTTTACCTGAAGAAATGCAAATGTGAGATCATCCCAGTGCACTGAACAATGCTTGTTCCCAGTCACTTAAAGTTGTTCAGTTATGGTTTTGCCATTCACATAAAGCCATTACCTTCCACATCTGCTCTAAGTTTTGGTTTGCATGCAAAAGCCTCATGCAATGTCTCCACAGAGGGAATTCAGGCTCAGACCCTTGGAGCTGTTGTCAGTCCTCGAATAATGCACTGAAAATCACAAAGGGATGAGTCACAGGACAGAATATGCCCCCTCCTCTGTAGAGTTACAATAAGGCTTCTGATTTTTTTAGTTGTTTGCAGCTAATTTTCCAGCCAAGAACTTCAGTATTAAGCATAAATTAAAATTTGCCCATAAACTAGCTAAAAATACCTGTACTTTCTAGAGGCGAATTATTTGCATAATTCTTAATTATTAAGCTTCACTGCTCAAAACCCATCTGCATTTCCTAGGTG
Organism: Pyrocephalus nanus; assembly: GCA_038380795.1. Classification (NCBI taxonomy): domain Eukaryota; kingdom Metazoa; phylum Chordata; class Aves; order Passeriformes; family Tyrannidae; genus Pyrocephalus; species Pyrocephalus nanus. Next base: position 87,325,087 of record CM076260.1, on the reverse strand, counting down.
GACATAAACCCTCAAAAGCACTATTTTTCATGTAAAATAACAAGTTGAAGAAAGGGTAGGAGAATACTGCCAATCAAGTAATTCCATAGGATTTCATTGCACGTGGTGCTATAGTGAATAATTTAAAATTAAATGTTTTCCAGTTCCACTGTATCATCTGCATACTATTCATTTAGTTCCTTATATTTTGCAGAAGTAGGGCACATTTTCCAGATGCCATTTATAAGCAACATACACTGTTCATTTTATTCCTTACTGGAAAGTACCCTGGTCTATTCACAAATTAATTTGGGAAGTGACATTGTGACAGTTAGCCCCAAATGGTGCACCTGACACAAGCAGGAAAGAAGGGATGAGTAGATGGGATTTTGTGTTTGGCATTTCAGAATTAGGGGAGGTAATGTTTCCAGTTATATACACGCAAAATTATTTCTGAGAAGACATGCTGAACTTAAGCATTAAGCTAAATACCTATAGCCCTACATTATTTCATGTTATTTTCCAAGACATCATTCACTCCCTTGATGAAAGTTTGCTTCTTAGCAGTATTTATCTTATTTGGAAAAATTACAGATCTATGAAAGAGCTTTATTTTGTTATACTGCTTCTAGTTCCTTGCACATTCGTACTACAGAACTTTTCTGCAATGGCAAGGGGAGTTCATTAGAAAAACGAACCAAAATGAACCAAAACTCTACAACTGGAAATAAAAACAAAGCATAAAAGCACAGCATTTCACATAAGATGAGCTTTGAACAGAAATGTTAAAAAAACCCACGCCAACCCTCAAACACCCTGCCATATTAACTTCAACTGGAAAGGCACTAAGAATTGAGTTTGTGCAACTCATGTCCATACCTGTGAGAGTAACAACCACAGTGAGAAGCAAACCTCCAAGGCAGAATATGGCACTGTACAGTCCATTAGGCATTCCTGGTACATACGGCAGTTTTATGTTTTCTTAGGATAAGCTGAAAATGTTAACTAAATATACAAACTACATCATATTTCCATGGGGGAAGAAGCCCCCAATTTAGACCATCTGAAGACAAGGAAACAAGGCATAACATACAGGACACTGTTGGCACAAGAAAGTGTTATCACATCAAAACACGCCCTTTTTAAACTTAATTCAGAAGATATATAAAGGAATGGTGGTGGCAGAGGCAAAGGGACAGGAAGAATTTCAAATATTCAGTTCTAAGCATGCTACTGAGGTCTTTGTTTCAAAAAAGTGAAGCTACCCAAATCACTTGAGAGGCAAGAAAGCACATATCGACAGTCTGTCCCATTTCCAGGCATTCTTCTTGTGGGCTGACATGCGCAAACTCAAGGATCTGTTCAGTATCGTTTCCATGCCTGAGGCTGCCTAAAGCTTCCCATTAGCAAACGCTGCCTCCTGGAACTGAGGGACAAATGTCTTGAAATATGCCCTAGTGAAAAAAAACACAACAGAAAATACATGATTAGGAAGCAGTAAACTTAGAGCATGAATTGATGCAGTTGATGTGTGCCACGTTTCTGGGATAAAAAGGTTTTTGTCCCCCCCTCGCTGTGGAAAAAACTTCACGCATGGTACCAAAAGCCCAAATACAGACAAGTCAATGGAGCAGGAAAATGATGAAGAGAAAATGTGCAGGAAATAAGCTCTTTATCTGTCTCCTTACAGAAACCTTGACACAATACCATCACTCTTCATGGGAGTGGTTTACATAAGATGTTGCGAATAAATATTAACAACTTTGGACAAACTGTAATTCCTTTTATTAAACTTCAAAATTTATAGAATAATGTTCTTACTTAAGGTGTGCTTTGTATATTTTGGATCTTAGTCTACCTTCTTTACAAAGGATTGAGTGACTCATAAATCCGTAAAATGAGCTGATCGTAAGTATCCAAAATTGAGTTTGAACTGTATCTTTGAGTTTATTGTGCTGAGGTACTCAACCATGTAATAAACATATTTTGTATGTCCCAATGATACCCTTTATTTGCCAGTCACATTAAAAGCCGCTTCGCTGTTCTGCATTTGGTTTCTGTCTGCAGCCTTCTGCACCAAACTTTCCCTTTTTTGTTTATTTCCTTTTAAACATTTTATTTTCTGTTCACATCACTGGCCTGCATAAATTTCTGTTCTCCCTGCCAAAAAAAAAAAAATCTAAAGTGAGAATAGCTGCAATGACACTCATTACATTCCTGATCTCTCTGCTGGTTTACCTCCTGAAGCAAACATACACTGATCAGCTTCACAATCATGACACGTTTCTAACTGGGGTAGAAGCTTTGGTGATCACTGAACACCAATCACAGCTCCTCACATCTCAAAATGTTTCAAGATCACAAAGAGAATGCTCCTCTCTCTTTGTGAGGCTGTGCCTGGCAAATTAATTAAGAGATAGCTGCAGTCAGCTTTTGTGCAGAAGCTGTAAACACACACGAGATGCTGTCCAAAGGTTAAAAGAGCAATGAAAAGTAAAAGCATTTCTGGACTGAGGAGATGATCCCAGAAATGCAAATCAGAAAGAGGACATTTTATGACATACATAGATTGTGCTGTGTATTTACAAAATACACTTTGGTTTATTGAATCAAAGTTCAGAAAACAACCCTCATAATCACACCCACAAAAGTGACTGTTCATGTTGGCACAAACTCATACGTAAACCATCTGAGAAGGTATGCCTGTCATCTGATCTTAACAGTTGAATGGCATTTCTATATTTGTGCTTTTTATAGCATACCTTTCAAATTGTAGCCTCTCTATGTCCTGGTCAGTTGTATGTATTCTGCTAGCTCAAGGAATATCACCTGCATGTTGTCAATGCCAGGAATCTACCATCCGTTTACTCTTCCTTGCATTATCTGTCCTAACATTTAATTACACATCTCTGCTTGCTTATTTTAAGTAGCTTCTCCTTGCCTTTTAGATAGCTTCTCTGCACATGATCTTCTTATTGACTTGATAAATGCTACTTAAAACTTCCCTCTGCCAAAACTATAAAAATTCTTAATCATTAAATGGTATATAAGCAGAATTATTTTCCGACATTTTATTTCTTTTCCTTTATAGCATTTCTGTGCTTTGTATTAAAACCACACTTACTGCATTATATGCAGTAATTATATATGACTTTTCTGTTAGGTAAATTCCAGAACGAATGCTTCTGATACCACAAACACCCTCCCACACCATCTTTATCTACACTCGCATCCTTTCTTTTCACTGACTCCTGCAGTAGAGCTTGTATCCTCTGATGCAAAACTAAATCTAACACCTCCCTACATTCTGATCAGATGTACTATTTCAAAGAGGATGTTACTTCACTGGTAGTTCATACAAATATCTTGGCGAAGTTCCATACACTACAAAAATTCCTTTAATAGTTCATAATTTTTAAATGTCTACTTTTTTCCTTCCGTACCTTAAAGTGCATGCTTAAGTTTGCCCTTATCATTTGTGGTCTTGTCCAGATTGAAACAAATGCAGTACCACATGTTTACTTGGGATGTGTTCCTCCATTTCTGCCCCTCTCCCATACACCCTAGGTATCTCAGATTAGGCAAAATCTGAGATAATTAGGGTTCATCACATACACACACAAAAATAAATTAACACACCCACCCCCCTCACCAAAACAAAACAAGAAAGACCTGGCAAAGAGATCCAAAAACAAGATATACTTGATAGGACTGTACCAGGTACAGCATATTTAACAGACTGAGCAGAAAAGATGGGGAAGTAAGAGAAGGGTGGTTAAACTGCTCAATGAACACTGCACATAGGGAGGAAATGGCAAGTGTTAGTACATGAAAGTAACATTTCTTATTTTGAATGTGTATGAAGGAGTAGAATGGGCAGTAAAGACATTACTTGTTATTAGAGGTTGCTGGATTTTTTTTTTTAATTACATGGCTTTTTCAGAGGAAAATTACATTTTTACCCACTTGTGTGCATTTCTGTGGAAATGCTACTGAGATTCCATCAAGAAAAGAATGAGATATTTCAGTTTGGCTGGATCTGAAAAGATATTCTGGATTGTAGAACTAAACCCAAACAATTGGCTTGATATTAACCTTCATATCTGTGGTCCAGCATCTCAGAGATGATGTATGTTGGCCCACAGACAAGGCCCTGGTGCACCACAGGAGTCCTAAGCATAAAAACAACAGCAGAAGAAGTCCCTTCAAAGAACCCAGTCCACGAAGTATGATGGGATATATCATTAAAATTTCATCTTTCAGGAGGCATTGTGCTACTGTTAACACGTGCATTATACTGTCACATTAACTGCAATTTTCTTTTTACATGTTCCAAGCAAAGTTTTTCCCAAACTTTTTCTTATAATCTAAAGTTTGGGAAAAAGCCATATTTAAAATGCCTGAATTGCCTGTGAAATGAAAATTCCAACATTTTTTTTCTCCTCTGCATACATTACCAAAAAGGAGGAAGAGAAGCACCAGTCACCTTCTGAGTAAGTTTCATTTATTCAGCTGGCATTGAAGTCAATGTATACATGTTTCTGCATAAATAGGACCATGACATGGATTATTTATGTGACAACAGATTACATGAAATAACTTCGAGAGAAATACAAAATTTTTTGAAGGACAATACTCTGCTGTAGACTGCATGGTAAGGGCCTCCTTCACATGGAATGCTATTCCTTTTAGAAAGACTTTAAATTAAGAGAAAACACTCATATCCCAGCATCCTGTACATACAGACACAGAGGAACAGTGAATATAAACATGAACTTTGGAAAAAGATTAGTTTCTCATACCCTATTCACATAAACGCATTCACATGAATTTACACCCTCAACAACTTTGATCTGTGCTACACCCCAGGAATTCACATAAAAATATCTGAAATTTTTTTCAGACAGTTTGCCACATGATACTTTCAAGTATCTCCAAACAATTTTGAAATTATTATTTTTACATCCACTAGATATGCTTTTCAGCTCTGGAGAACTGTTATTAAAAAAAAAAAAAGAATGAGTAACTTGGATACCTGTTGAATTACACTAAAGATGAAGGAAGCTAACTTGACCTATGGTCTCTCAAAGCTGTGTCAAATGGCAGAAATAGCTTTTGATCAATGTTTTTTCTCCTTTCTGGGAAACACAGAGTTCCTTCTTTCTCCTGCTTTCTTCTACCATGTTCTTGGTGGGTCTGTATCACACTGACCTTACACCAAGCTCAGAAGAACTGCATAAAATGCTCCTTCAAGTACAGAGAAACTCATTTGTACGAACTCCACAAACATTCTTTACCTGAGTGTCGAGTACAATCAACACTATGTAAAGTAAAACACATGTTGAGTGTTGCATCCTTCTCACAATGGTTTAGATCTCAGCTTAAACAGTGTTTAAAGAGTTGTTTTCAATCTAGAGTGGGTGCCTATCTTCATACGCTTACAGGCACATGTCTAAGTCTTTGTTGAGTATCTTACTCTAAGACTCCATCGTTTTTTGTCTATTTGTTTTTGTTCCCTCAAATGGTCATTTTCCAAGTTCAAGGTTGCAAGTTATGAGGTTTCTATGGAAATTTTTCTTCATCACTCCAGAAAACAACACATTTTGCTGTAGCTAACCACTATATATACTTGACAGAGTTCACTGAATTTCAGGTGCTACGCTCAAGGACATCTGCTGAGAGTAAAGCACTTCTCTTTCCTTCACCTTATTATCCAGTGGAAAGAAAGTCTTGCTATTATTGCAAGTGGTAAGCATCTAAAAGAAGGTAGAATTGGCTCACCCGCTGTTTATGTATTTTCTAGTGATATGAAACACTGACTGTGGTACAAGGTCTCTGGAAGCCCATACATGTCTAAATCCCAAGGTGTCGGTTTGTAGCACTTAAAACATACTTGACTCAGAATTCACATGCTTTTGTGAAATTTCATTCTAATTGTAATGTTTTTTTTTCCAAGATAATGTAGTGCTGGGTTTTTTAAATGCAGCTGGCAGAAAATCTGCATTGACCGTTTGATAATACCTTTAGCCTTCAGATACCTGAAGGTACTCTTTTTGCTGAAAATCTGTAAAGATTTTAAATTATACAGCTGCGATCTCCCATCAAACAACACTTCATGTATATTTACGGTGAAAGCATTCTAACACTAACACACTTGGTTTCTGCTGTTGCTTTTGCTGGACTATAGTCAATGGTTACTGCTCCTGGGGTAATAAAGTTCAAAGAGCTGGCTAGGTGTTTTTATTTCTCTTAAAATCTTCATGTGGAAAATTTGGAGCAGAACATCAAGATTCAAACTCTGAGAGGAAAAAACATACAAAATGCTATATCAGTTGGATTTCTGCTTTTTGTGTCTGGGACAAGGATAATCATCATGGGGTGATGAATCATCTTCCCAAGTCATTCATGAAACAGATTCCCCTTAAACTCCTCAGTTCATGAGTGCCAAGCTTTTCAGCCTGCTAGCCCTATTTGCACTCATTTGCTTAATTAGTTTCAGCTCAAGATGCGGGAGTTCCAAGTGCCTTTTCCATCGAGAGATGATTTGAGGAAAAGGAAGGGGATGAAGTTATCACGATGGTCCACATCAAGAACAGACTTAGATGTACAGCAACGTCTATTACCAGCACAGTGTACTCTGTCCTTGCACATTTTTTACTGGCAAATTAAAGCCTTTGAGCCAAAATCTTCATCTTTTCATAAAGACACTGAGGCTGTCATTGCCTTCTCTTGTTGTTTCAGCCATATACACTGTGTTCCTTCTCATCTGAAGGCAGATTCAGGTTATCATACTTGGATTTTTTTTCCTACTATTGGCTTTGAGAGCAACCTTTATTCTTAAATATTACCCCTTATTTCAATATTCTAATTCATTCTCATAAAATGTTTTAGTGACCACTGTGACTGTGGTTTAATTCTGCAAATTTTTGTTTCTAACTATTATAGAACAACTTTTGTGTATTCAAAATCATAGTAGCCTATATATTTGAAAAATACCTCCCTTTTCTACTACTTTAGGCAAGGCATACGGGAAAATGTAAGGGTTTTTTCCTTCAACCTTCTCAAGTTAATAGATCTGACCTGGGCAGGCACTCCTGTAGTCATGAGCATCTCTGAATTCTTACTTATTCCTTCTGAGTCTTCTGGAGTAAGATCTGTAGCTGGGCCCCCCTTCCCCTCAGTTGTTCCCCATTGTCTGAATCGTCCAGCAGGCAAATTGAGTTTGTTTGCATATTCCTGGGATTGAGGTAAGGACTGAACTGTATCCCTACCAGCTGTATTAGATACAGCCAAGAAACCCAGGCATTTGCCCTAGCTGCTATCCATTTCTTTTACAGGAGTTGTAACTCCAGGATTTACATCATTTTGCATCCCATATTTTCTTCCTCTTGTACCCTTAAGGAACTGCTGCAAGACAAGTTTCTTCAAATACACTGAATCCTGACAGAAAAACATCAACTCCACAGATGACTGATCTTCATAAATTAGCTAGAATATCAACGTTCTCCCCTCTTCCAATTAAATTAGGTGAAAACAGGAATTAAGAAGGGTACAGGTCAGAGTGAAGGACAGCCTGAGGCTTCTTGAGGTTCTTGACCTATTCCTCCCAGACTAGTATTATTATGCTGACACTTTGCAATAAAATCTTGTTATATAAATTATTTCAGCAGCATAGCCATATTAGAATTATAAAAGAGCTTCTCCAGGCTTTATCAACATTGCCTGATTATCTACTTTCTGAAGTACAAAGTATTTTTGCACGGATCATACATACATACATAGCATACCTTTGTATTTTTATGTTCCTGTTGCAACTTGTTTTGACACAATGAAAACTTGTTTTGAAAATACTGCACACCTACAACAATCCCTTCTGGATGCCAGACGAGAGGATTTGTCCTCCTGTGACTACACAGGCACATCCAACTGGTTTGGTTCATGTAACCCCTAATAATTCATCTCCTGTGTAGATAATATTTACCATAACTTTACAAACTCTCTAAGATTTGCTGTTTGTTTATGACAGAACAAAATCAAAGACGCCAACTTTTTTTTTTTTATACAATTGTTTTCTTTCCAAATTCCTTTTGTCAGGAGCTATCTAATTTAACATGATTAGTGCTAATTAACAAAAGGAACTTAAATTAATAAATTGTTGCATTAATTCCAATAGTGGGTATGTATTTAGGTCATATTCCATATGACTGCTCATTAGGTCCATACCCCATGGTTATGCCCTCCTCCTGCATCTCTATGCCTTGCACTGAACAAGGGCTGAATGCAAACGTGTGGAAATCTACTGGAAGCCCATTTTTTCAACAGGCCTTCATGCCAATGTTTGAGGTGTAGTTTTTTCCTTGTAAACTCAGACGTGAGACATTTGAACCTCCTTGCTATTCTTACTATATATAATGCATTAAAAACATATTTCCATTGGGCGAACCACTTTGTTTACTCATAGGCACTCCCAGAGCATTCCTCACCAGGCTAAAGATACGTGGGCACTCACAGCAGGGCAGAATAACTCAGTCTCCTGCTTTGGGATGACTATGGGGTAACAGATTAATTCTACACTAGACATTTTATGACAGCTCTATTAGGACAAAAATGATTGTTATATCATTCTCTCCACATCTAAGATGTTACAGTAATTGAAGTGACAAATAGTTCCCAGCACTCTAACTTTTGGTTGCCTAGCTGAAAATGGGCTGTAGCAGGCAGTCCCACAATAGCACCGGGTGCCAAGTGCTAACGAAAATCAGGACTGTTATGGAATGCACAAGGCACTCAGGAGGCAGCATCATTCCTAAACCACCGTTCAAATCTGAACATCACTAAAACTTACCCAAGCACAGCACAGAACGATAAAGGTACCTTCCAGGATTTCTTTCTCGCTACAAATATACGTAACGATACTTGGCATGAATTCATGTTTCTAAACTAAGCTTCTTGATGGTATGCTCTTCGGGATGTGGTTTGTAATTTCCATACTAGGCAGCTTTATCTATAGCAAATATTTTGCTTTTATGTGAAACACAATGTCTACACAGTTCTCCATTTTATACATCTCCAAAACTGGTGATGCCAAGCAAACATCTCAAGTGTTTACACAACAGCAAGACAATAGTTCTTAAATTACTGCTACTGTAACTGGCTAAACACACAAATGTACAAAGGAAGCGGAGTCCAATGCCATTATGCTGCTGGCAATTTTTTTACTGTGTGCCAAAAAATATGCATCACAATCTCTCTTCCTCTTCTAATATTTTGTCTCGCTACCCTCTTTTCCTGTGAATTACTTACAAGGAGTTCAGTAAACTTCTTATGCTCATTTCCACCTGCCAGTCTATGCAAGGCACTGACTCTGCAGCCAGGCTGATGGACAGAATAGTAATCAAGCACCAAGAGAACCGAAGGACTGCAGCAAGTAGCAATCAAAATGCAAGTTTTTAAGAAATACTGTTGTTGCCAGCTCAGTTCATAATATTACACCATAGAAAATTGTCTCCAAAATTACAAACAAACCAAAACCTGTGCTACCAAAACCATAACAGGAAATAGAAGTGGCAGAACTAGTGAAACCAAGTACACATCAGAAGTTTAAACGTTAAAATTCGCTCATGGCCAAAAGCTGTTTTCTATATTTTACGAATAACATCTTTTTTCTCCACAAACTCTTGTGGAGTTATTACCATTTCTGATTCAAATCACACAGAAAGGTACAAGAAATGGTTATATTTAGATATGTTTTTCAGTAGTTTGCTGACTGCAGAATTAACAGGTGGCTTTACTCCATATGAAGCAAACAGAAACAAAAATTAAATTTTCATTTGGTTATACATTTGCATCTGTTCCGAAAACCTATGATATCAATTGATTTTATAAATAAAGTTGTGAAGAAGTCAATATTGGTCTGCTGTAAAACTTAAGACGACTTTGCTGCCCAACTTACCATAAAGCAAAACAAATCTTGACAATCTGTTCAAATCACGAAACAACCATAAATATAACAACCTGACTAAAGGCAAAATATAAAGGAAGGGAGTTCTAGGGAACTGCTGTGGAGCCAGGATTGTAGATCACTATGTAGGCTGGCAATTAATGTTTATTTTAAAGCAGCAGCATAAGTAGGGTCATCACTTTGCAAAAGATACTAACTTTGGTTCCGAGAGTATATGTGCTCACGAATGCATGGACCTTTACTGACAATTACAGATAAAAATACAGCTCCTGGACATAATCAGTCATGTAGACCAAGGCCAGTAACTATGCAAGCAACTTTTTTGAATCATCTAGCAATCAAGATTCCAGGATTTAATCTCTCACAGGTTTATCATACAGATATTTAGGAATTTACAAAGGTGTATTGCACAGACACAGTGGCTCTAAGTGCCCCAAAGCACACATGGCAAAATGAACCTCTCATTTTGAAAGATTTTTTATCAATGTTTGCCAGTCAGTTCAAGAGATAAACACTTCCTTCACCTTCTCCACAACGTACATAAATAGATTTGCTTCAGTCAGATGAAGGCTTGTGGTCTTAGATCATAGCGGATTTTGTTTCTGCATTCTTAACTTCCATTTTCCCCAGGGTGTAGTGGGTGCACTGGAATATCTCTGTCATAGCACGGTCAGTCCACTTCCTTATCAGTGGATCATGAGAATGATATTCCAAGACCATCATGGAAAAACTCAATCTTCATATAGTCTTTTTAAATATAGTGTTAATTTGCAGGAAATTTCCAGTCCTATGAGCTACAGCATGACAAGTCTGCTCTATTTTTCCTAGATGCTTAAGTGCCATAGCCATATTTTTCCACTCCAGATAAAGGTTAACTTCTTAAAGAAATACTGTTTATGCAAGACACATATTATTTCCTCCTATCTAGGCTACATAAATACACATTGAGCTTTACTGTTGGAGAGTAATTATTTAGCAAACTATTTAGTAGATTTGAAGGATAGAATCAATGCGAAACAAGATGCTACTAGGAACCTCTTCAAATTATAAAGAGCAGGGCGAAGAATACAATGAAATAAGGAGGGGGGGAAGTAGGGATGATATAAGTAGTAGGAGAAAGCAGAAAAGACTGAACAAAAATACATTCAGGAGGAAAGCTTGTAAGGAAAGACAAGTGTAGAGATCCAAGAAGAGAGAAGCTCACAGCAGTAATAATAGAACTTGAAAAATCTTAAAGAAATTACTGAATCCCTTAATTGTACTTCAGAGGCAGAAATGAAGGGTTACACCACAGATGCATCCATAATGAGTCTGACAACCAGCATCCCCAAAAACAAAGTTTGCTTGCAGGTGAAAGTACTGATTTCATCATGCCATCCGCTTTGCTTTGCCAGATTGCTTATCAACTACTGGGGCCGAAGGCAACATACCAAACCATAAAAGAAAAACCTCCGTGGATATTCATTAGGACAAACCACTCAGAAGGAAACGGATGAGACGCCACACATCTGTGATTATATAAAACATATTAAAGAAGTTGTTCCTCTTTGCTATTCAAAAGATATATATTTGCTATCAGAAATAAAAGGAAATTCTTAAAAGGTTGGAGACCTATCCAAAGCGGAAAGGAGACAGAAATAAACCTTAACACTAATAGGTAAAAGCACAGTGAAGCAAATAAAAGACGAATTTGATGAACAAATTAGCTGTGGCCCTTGAAATAAACACTTGTCAAACAGTAAAAAATCTGGTCAAAAAGTAAAAAGAATACTTAGAAGACATAAAAGTCACAAAGAATAAATGAAATGGAGATGCTTAAAGAGACTGCCATACCAGAATTCTGCTTTCCAAGAGAGGTACCAAAAGATCTGACTCATGCAGAAATGTCAGCCAAAAAGGTAATGAACAAATCAACAAAAGCAAATCAGCAGCCCCAGATTACATTCACACTCAAGTTACAGAGAAACTCAAGTGTGAGAAAGTTAAACTCTTAAATAGCTTGTAACCTTGTGCTTAAAACAGCTTGGCACTAGAGAAGTGTCATGTCAATTGAAAAAATGTCTGGATGGCTGGGAGGATACAAGGAACTATGGGCCAGTAAATCTCATGTCCATACTTTAGAGAGAGAGAGTTAACAGTAGAGAGATTGTTAATAGAAACCATAAACTTATAAGAAGTCCAAAATTAGTGGACTTGAGCATATATGATATATTGGTTAGGAGGCAAACTTGTGCTTCACAGGTCTCTTATTTTCTCAAGGTATCAAAACCACATGGACAACAAAAATTCAAGTGACACAAACTGCTCAACTTTCCTACAGCTATTTGGGAAGGCTTTTCAAAGGCTTTTCTTTCAGCAGGAGAAAAGATCCATGAGTGGATAAATAGCAGGTCAAGATAAGAAGAAAAAGACAGGAATGAATGATGAGTACTATTAGGATGGAGTCACCTGAGAACTACTGTTCTGACCTGTGTTGTTCATATTCCTACATGATATACAAAAGTAAAAGCAAAGAAGATTGAAAGGTTTGTTAATGCTAACAATTTAGTCAGGGAAGGGAAAATGAGGCACAGTTACAAGGAACTGCAGATGGTTCTGACAGCACTGAGAGACTGGGAGATAACATACCAGGTGAAAAGTCAATATTGACAAACATGAAAGGGAAATATGCAAGGAAAAAGACTTTATTTTACATACACAAAAAACATAGGCTCTGAAAAACAGATAGAAAGGGGATCTTGATGCTAAAATGACAGTGTAACTAACCTTCTGTTGTATGCAAAAAATCCAAATCAAATGTTTATTAGAACTGGAATAAAGAGCAAACCAGACAGTATCACTACTTCACCATATAAATGCTATAAATGCATGGTGAATGCATTGATGAGCAACATGCAGCTTCCTGTCTCAGAAAGAATATGACAGAAATAGTAAAGGGAGAAAGAAGTGGAACAAGGACAATCAGAAACATGGAAAGGTTCTGGAGAAGGAAGGAGTGAGAAGAGCAAGAGAAAAGGTGACAGAAAAGACACGAAGAGGTACATAAACAAAGGTTTTGGAGGGGATCAGTGAATTAATTATTTGTTGCCTCTTTTCATACAAAAGCTAGAGAATAACAACTGGAGTCAGGAGGAAGCAGGAATGCAAAAATCCAACAAAGCCTGTTCGTTACACTACTTGTTACCTGTGCAATTCCTTGCCAAGGAATTTTGTGATGTTACGATGTGGGTTCAAAAAGCAATCAAACAGAATGAAAGCTACATAGGGTTACTGAACAGAAATGTACCAATTCTGGATAAAGAAACCCTTGAGGATGGTAGAACATGCAATGAAAATATGGCTACATGCTCTGCCATGCTCTTCCACAGGCACTGGCTACTGCCTATTGATACAGACGTGACAGTGGGCTAAATGAATGTTTTATCTAGTATGATTGTTCTTTGTGTTTTAATGGAGCAATTACAAATATTACTCAAAGGACAAGACTACAGAGCTCATCTACTACTTTTACTGAGCTGTTTATTTTATAACTGATCAAGCAACACTACTAATCTGGGCTATTGAATGTCAAGCTTCTGCCAGACCCATGTCTTTATCTCTATCCTTTTCTTAAGAAAGGGGGGACATTTTTTTCATCCGTTCCTAACTATTCTTCCATGCTCTAATATAGATTTAGCAGCTTTGATAAATGTATAATGGAGTCCTCTAATAAAGCTGAATCAGACAGCGTTTCATAGTATTTCTAGAATGCCACTTAACCCTTGTTATCCAAGAACCACCTACATTAAATCCTAACCTTTAATTCCTACAAAGCAGTTGTCTTCCAGCTAAGTGCTATTATATTCCACTTTTACCAAACCAACTTCTTCAATCTCTTCTGTGCATTTCTCTAGTCAATATATGAGAGAATACTTTTTTGCAGAAAGAATATTTACTATATATTGAAATGCACATATGTACAGTTCACACATATACATAGTATCTACACAAAACCACAGAAAAACTAATTGCCTAACAGATTTTATTTCTGTGCACTTCCTATAGCACCTATACTCCTTATCTTTAAATAGTTGTTTTTCTTTTCCCACAGTCAAAGCTTTAATGAGAAGTGACCAGAAACAAATACCCAGGCCCTTCTGTCTTGGCTGAAATCCACATAATGCATGACAGCACTGAAGATCCCTGGCAGGCACCTGTCAGAAACTAACATACCATAACTTAAGAGTCAGGCTTAATTATCCAAAGAGACATTTAAAGAAAAGTACATGAAAAATATGACTCAATAAGTGCAAGTATCATGTATAGGCACTGTACTCTGTAGCATATGCAGACAATGTAAAAATAAAGCAATATCCTTCGGAAAATTCTAATTAAAAGCTCTATCTACTTTGCCTATTATATCTTAAAATCAGAATAATTTTGTTTTTAAGTTTTGAGGGTAAATCAACTGCACAACACAATACAAGCACAAATGCAATCACTAATTATTTTAACCAAACATAATTTTTTCCATTTTTCTTTCTACTGTTCTCATGTAATTCTTATCAGCTGACACTTCCATGGAAAATCTGAGTTTTGATTTAATGGTCTATAAAATCAAATTAATATCTTCATAAGCTTCACACGTCTGGGTCGCCACATCTCTTCTTGTTATGGCTGTCACAGCATATTGCCCCTTTTGTGTTCTGAAGAGCAGCCCATCGGCGGCAACAAATGTCAGCCTGACTCGATTTCAGGCAAGGAAATCACTTCTGTTCAGTTTCTGATGCAACACTATCAAAAATCAGAGTTAAACCAGTGACCCAGCTCAGCACTTCAGCCCTTAGTTTGTACCTATTCCGCTGCTTTTCTCCAGAAAGAGTCCTCTGAGCCTCGCAAAGGTTCAAACACATGCACATGCGGTTAGAGAAGGATGATGACCTGGTGTTTTATGCTTCTGTTCCCTACTCTCATTTTTCTAAATTTCTATCTAGTTTAAGGTAACGCACAACAGAGACAGTCATGAAGAAAGCTTTGTGAGGTGAGTATATGTGAATGCAAATAAGGTAGTTTTTGGAAAACTACTCTTTAAAGATGACTAACGTGCATGCAAATAACATAATATATGCAAATACAATTTGTTACTTTTATGAATAAGCAGAAAAGAATACTTAAATACAACCCAAATAATAACAAATGATTTATTACCTTAATTATACCTGTCAAGGAGAGAAGATTATAAAAAAGGTGCAATGTTTACATGTAAACTTTACAGTGAGATTCAAGGTAACAGAGGTGGAAATCACAAGTTTGATGGAAATAGTGAAACTTGCTATTTTAAAAGAATCTGAAATATAGTACAAGATATTCTGCGTAAAATGAAAAAGAAATTTGACTTAACAAAAAATGGATGAGTTGAAACTGGTTAATGTCAAAATAATAAAAAAAATAAATCATTAGGGCACTCAAAATTTACTGAATACAACAGCAAGTCTTTGACATATAACAACTGAGTTTGTCTAAATAGCAACACAACAGCTGTCCCTTTTTCTTTTCAAATACCCTTTTATTAGACTAAGAAATGCAGTTTTTTATTCTGTAAATGTAATCATAGAATAACAGAATTGTTTAGTTTGGAGAAAACCTCTAAGTTCATTGAGTCCAACCATTAGCCCAGCACTGCCAAGTCAAGCACTAAAACATGTCCCTAAGGGCCACATACATACGCTTTGGAAATACTTCTGGGGTGGGGACTTCATCACTTCCTTGGGCAGCCTTGCTTGACAACCTTTTTGGGGAAGAATTTTTCCCTAATATCCAATCTAAACCTCCCCTGGAACAACTTGGGGCCATTTCCTCTTGTCCTATCACTTATCTGGGGGAGGAAACTGACCCCCACCTGGCTCCAGTCTCCCTTCAGGTAGTTGTAGAGAGAGAGAAGGTCCCCCTGAAGCCTCCTCTTCTCCAGGCTAAACAAGCTCCCTCAGCCCCTCCTCATAAGACTTGTGCTCCAGACCCCTCACCAGCTCTGTTGTCCTTCTCTGGACACATTCCATCACCTCAGTGTCTTTCATGTAAGGGGGGCCCAATGATACACATGATCATGTAATTTGATGAGACTCAAGGAAAAGGTACCAATGAGGCTGAAAATGCTACGGCCCAGTTCACCAGCCTGACACTTTCTAACCATATCATGCTTCCGCTGGGCACAGACCACAGCGGCAGTGCTGGGGATACATATGTAGCTCACACAAGATGCGTCTGCATATAATCTTAAAATGCACTTGACCTTATGGCACAGCAACAGCCAATATACAGCTGAGAGCACTTGAGCCCTTTTAAGCTTTCACCCTCAGAGTGCCCTAAGGGATATATAAAATTAACACCACAGTCAGCAAACACTGGTGAATGGCCAGGGACAATAGTGTTATTCAAAACTAGTTTTATCAGCAAACCAAAGAAATAGAAAATGAATACAAACCTTTGGAGGAACTTTTCATTCTGACACCAGTTTTCCATCCTCCTGCTATTTTTAATGACGAGTAGGTGGATTTATGTAGGATAAAAGAGTAAACTGAGTCCTGACTTGTTATCCCTGAAGTATAACCTAAGTCTACAGAGCAGCAGTGGATCGGACAGAAACTGGGCCAGAGTGCATCTAAGAACTGTACTTCATTTGTATAAACAAACAAGCTTTATTTACAGTATTCCTTCATAAAATCCCAGGCTTCAAGTCTGCATGTTCTTTAAAGACTCCATTTATGTACACTTGAATGCCTATTTAAGCAAAAAAACAAGAAAGCTTTCCCATGGAAACCGCACAGAGATGTTTTACTTCACACGTACACCACAAACAAGGCTGCTAACTTTCCATAATTTACTGTATTTTCCTAGACTTGCCATTGTATTTTAGGACCAATCTTTTGGAGAAGCTGCTTACACAGGAGGCCACAGACATATAAATAAATGACCTAAAAGAGGCAAACCCTGAGATATGAACTGAGAGGAAATAGCATCTTGGCAGCTTGTAAGAAAATTTTAATATTTTTGGTTTCCCTGTTTCTATCTGGAGGAACAGGTTAAAATTTTGTGTTTAGTTGAGAAACAAGCAATCTGGAGGCAATTGGAATCGTATTATTAAATCAGGACTTGATTCATCCCTTAGAATTAAATCAAGCCAGAGGGCAATCCCTGGGCTAAGACAATAGCAAGCTTCAGTTACCAGATGCTATCTCTCAGCAAGGAATCTAAGTCAGAGGACCTCAAAGGAGCCCAGTTTTTAAAATCAGCTTAAGAGGACAGAGACAGAGAGAGAGAGAGAGATTGACTTCTTGGACCTTATCAGACAGACATAAATTGGTTCAATTACTTCAGCAAGAACATGAGCAGTTTTTCTCTGTGAATGAAATATAGGCAGCTAAAATGATACTCTGTTTTGAGAATTTGCCTTTTAGATTCAGGTGATATGTCTCTAAGCATGAATGCACACAATCTACATTTATATGTATGTGTTTTAGGGGACAAATTTTGCTCCTACTTATAGTTACTACTGATTGTCTCAAGGCTACCGCAAAGGGTTAAATCCTAACTTCAAAAGAGATGGTTTTTCTGCTGGGGGCCACAAGATAAGCAAGGATACCAAGACTTTCAAGTTTAGTCCCTGCACTGAAAGAATTGGATGGGCTCACCTGTTTGGAAAAAAAAAAAACCCAAACCAAAACAACAACCCTGGGAGAAGGCTGGGCACAGAATCAAAGTCCCTTTGGCATGAACTTATGACAATTCGGCCCATGAATAAGCAGGCTGTGTTGAATTGCTGAAATCAGAGGCAGGGCTTGCCAAAATTAAGGATGTGGAAATCTCTGACTGATACTATTTCAAACCTGATGATGCTTATACAGTTGGTGTGAGAGCAAGCAAAAGCTGTCCTTGATGGTGTCTTTAGCTCCAGTGAGGAAGATGGTGTACACTGACCCCTGAAGTGTCTGAGAAGAAGGGTGGAGAATGTGGTCAGATACTGGAAAGTCAAGTGGGAGATCCTGTGGCCCTAGAGCAGTGGCCAGGAAGATAAACAAGAGATGTTTTGTCCCAAAGAATGTGAAGCACTTTGGAAACCATTTGGATAAGAGGGAAAAAGACTATATATAAGCAAAACCTAATTGACAGTATTTAGAAACATAAACTAGCTGTCTCTAATTTAACCAAGGCTAAATTAACTTCAGCTGAGCAGAATGACATAGTTTCTAGAGGGTCAATAATGAATCCTTCTTTCTGCTTTTACTGGGAAGGTTTTGATGTGGTGTTTGAACTAATATATTTAATTAGAAAGCTTTCCAATATATCACCATATATTCCCATATACTTAGTTCATAACTTTTCTACAGTAAAAATAAACCAGAATGAAGTTATTTCATTGTGTTGAAACACACTAACCTATTCTAAGAAGCCCCAGCAAATATTTTAAACACTGTTTACATAAGATGCTCAATTCTGATAAAAATCTTTCTTAAAATATGCTCACATGTATCATAACATCATACTTTTCTTGATACAGATTTATTTATGGTACCTACTCAGGAATCACTAGTTGTTCCTGCAAGCGAAGCGCTTTTAACTAGAACAGCTTCTCTGTCTCTTTGCAGCTCAATGGTAGCTATTTCAGACATCTCAGCGCACTGTCTTCCCCCGCTTCTCATCATCTTTCTCCTATTACGTACCCAGTGTAAAACTTAAATGCAGAGACTCAAACGTAAGAGTGAATAACCTCACAAACATGCATGTGATAGTAAGTGTACACATTTAGTGCTTTTCAAGAGAACTGCTATAATATTTTCGAATTTCAAGTGCAGGGCAGAGAAGTCCATTTGTATACACCCACTCATAAGTGAATGCACTTAGCAGATGACACATAGGTACTTGTAAGCATTCAGCTGCAAAAGAAATGCATTTGTAGTACGGTTATAAAAAAACCCCACCATGGTAATACTTCGAATTATTGTTTAATCTTCTTTTTTTTTTTTTTTTTTGATAATCAAAATACTCATAATATTCTGCTAGAGAAAAGAAGAAAGTCTACACCAAAAGAAAATTTAAAAATCACATTTGATCAAGAAATGCTGCTCCTATAAACTGTATGGTAGCAAAACCAAATTTCTATTAAATTTCTTTTCTATTTCTACGGTGGCAAAAAAATTTCTATTACAGTGCATCAAAATCAAAAATCAAATGTTATTTGATGTTGTCCATAAAATTTAAATTAATATAAAAATCTACAAATGCATAAGTCAATTGTTGTTTGCTTCTATCATTTCCTAATTACAGTCTCTGACCATACCATTCATTTGATTTACTCAGCTTGAACTATTTTTGTTTCAATTCTTATTTATGTATATTTGCAGATTTAATTTAATCTTCTGACTGTCACTCAAAATGTTCATCCCAATATGCCTTGTTATTTATGCAGTTTGATGCTTCTATATGCTGAACAACTGATAATCAGCCTACTTAAATCTCTTGCTGTTCTACCCTTTTTACACTTTGCAAAACTGAAATACTGCAGCAAGGCTGCTGCCCATATTGCTCCATTCAGGTAAAATCTATTCTGCTTCATAAGAAGACAGGGATAATATCCAGCTTTGGGGGCACTGCTGCCCACGGCAGCTTGCCCTTGCAACAGAACCACTCTGGGAGGCTGCCTTATCATCTGCAACGAGAGAGGGTACTCAGGCTGAAGTGGTGTCTCCCCAGCCTGAAACAAGGGCTTGCAGAAAAAATGTGGAGGAAAAGAGTCAGAGATTCTCTCTTTCCAACCAACAAAAAGCAGTGAAGCAAGAGATATTCAGACTTTTAGGTAACTTTCTGAAATCTGAGAGGACCGTCTCCTATGCTGGATTGGTGGTTTGCTCTACCTCCTCCTGTTCTTCCATGTCTTTTTATTACAGTTGAATTCCATTTCTTTCAGGTTTTTCTTCCTTGCTCTCTCCATCTCACATGCTTCCCTTCAGGGTCCCCTCAACACCCACACAAAACCAGGGAGTTACCTTGACTGACTGCTACCATGCAGATTACTCCTGCTGGGGGCTATCCCATCCACTTAGATTGGAAGTTCTTTGGAGCAGAGACTGACACCACTCTGTGCCCATACAGTGCCTAGCAGAAAGAGCCTTCTTTTGATCAGTCCTCTGGCACTAATGTAATAAGCATGATTAGTAAAGTATCTGTCTACACTCACCTACGGGAATGCTAGGACTGTGTGAGAACAAAACCGGGCTCAGCTTTTGTAACGCTGGAAATGGACAGTTAAATCCATGAAACTTCTGTCCACATGTAAAAAATGCAATATTTACTAGGAAAAGGCAATCTGACTTACTTTGCTCTCTTGGCCATTTCGTTGCCGTCCCAGCGCGGGCTGTAAGGGTAGTTCTTTTGGGCCTGGGAGTACAGCTGGCCACTGTTGGTGAAGTGGTAGACGGACTGAAACGTTAGGGTTGGTTGGTCTCGTGGGAAGTACAGGGGTAGGTCAACTGTAATTCAAAAAGGAAAAAAAAAATTCATAAAAAGACACCATTGTATTTTCTCTCCTTTTTACTGGGAAAATATCTGTCCTTCCTATGGGTTTATAGGTGACAGAAAAGGAGAAATTGATGATTAGTTCTAAAATATAGTTTTGTATTTCTCACAAGTAATGATTCCAACCTATTACTCTATGAGATGCTTTGCTTTATCAAAACACTTTTGTAAAGCACATAATTAAAAAAACTTTAGTGTATTTCTAGGTTAATCATAAAATTTACATCATGATTATTTTGTTATAAAAAATAAGTAATTTTCCTGTTATAGTGAAAATTTCCCTATAAAAAAATCACAAAATACATTCTACATACCATTCAATAATCAATTTCCTCTTTATCTGCTTTAGCCAATTCATTTTAATGACCCCTTGGATATAAAAAGCATTATCATTCTCATTTTACAGCTGCCTGGGTCCTAAAGTGGTTAAATGATTTGATAAAGAATGTAGAAAGATTCAGTCACATGAGTTGGAAAAGATTTCAACTTGCTGTCATCTGCTAGACAAAAAAACCACCCACAAACCCAAAAACACCCTGCAAAGTCATTAATACCCAAAATATCTCACTAAAAATAAAAATCAGAACCTCTTAGTTCCCTTTGCTTATCACTGTCTCATGATCCACTAGGTCTGGCAGAACAATAAAATGGTCTACAACAGTTAGAAACTGGTATCTATTTTCATGGTCAGAAACTGTGTTTTTTTCACTTTTTCATTGTTAGAATTATAGTTTATATTTTCTTGGTCTACTTTCAATTTCAGAAATTTGGAGTTAAATTGGGTTATGACAACAGACTAGAATTACTAATATGTTTAATATAACACCAACATTAACAGAATAAAGGGCATTTCTTTTAAAGGTGTACACTTCATTTATAAAGCACCAATGACTGTACTTTTTGTTATCCTCCAAAGCCCAGTTCTTTAATTCTGCACAGTGAAAGACTGCTGCAGTAGAATTGTATTTTAAATACTTCCTGGAGCAGAGATTCCAGCACTTCCTATGCAATCTCTGTTTACAAACTGAGAGATCAGTGTAAGACAGGTTTTACTTTCCAAACTCCATGCTATTACGCCGCTAGTTCCTTCATTTTTCAGGTTTTCTAATCACATCTAAATATTCTGATGTGCATCAGCCACACTGTATCTTCCTTTTCCCTAAATTACCCCCCAGGCTCTAGAAGTAAAGCATTTGTAGCCATGAAGTACACAAAAACAAATGTGCTATTCCAGCTGCAGTCTCAAAATACAAAAAATCACTGTGGATGACAGCGCTTGCTCAGTTCATGACCCAGTGTCTGAGCAACACGTGACAACTCCCAGAGTACTGGTGAATCAGCCCACACACCAGCTTCCAGCAGATACTTAAGTGGTAATGACATGGGCAGAGTTCTGCTAATTTGAGGGCAGATCACTGCTTTAACAAAGGTTAGATTCAAAGATTGCTCTGTCAAATTCCTCTTTATAACATGATTACTAAATAACAACCCTGAAAAACACTGGTGTAACGTGGCCATTTATCAGCAAGCAAGCTGTCTCCTCCCCTCACAAACAGTGTGTGCGCCTCAGCCTCTGAAGGACTTCACCTTGGAAAGGAATAAAGAAACAAGGAGACTGGGTCTCCATTTTAATATTATAAATATACTACTTCAGCTCTGAGTGCTTAAACTCTGTTCCTCTAGTGCATCTTTTTCCTTCTTAAGTACCAACTCTTTACACTTCTGCATTTCAGCACCATGTGAGAGGAATAACAAACTTTAGCAAAGCATTCAAGTAATAGTTTTATTATACTTTTTAGTTGAGAATTTCCAACTTTCACTAACACTCCTTTGAAAACTCTGTCTACATAATGGGTCAAGCAGCAACACTTTTCCTCCTGTTACCCAAAACTAAAGGTTTGCTCTTAACACAAAATATCTAGCACTGGAAATGCTGTTTAAATGGATAATCGAGACAGTGCTCTCATTACAGAGATACTTTAATTTGTTATAAGAAGGTACCACCAAAATATAACAGAAAAAAAATTTCTTGTTCTATTACCAAAACCTGTATACGAATTTTTCAGGAATTTCTTATGTTGACCACATAAATCAGTAATCAAATTAGATTCAAAATTGTGCATCCCACAACTGGCCAACAGTAATATTACCCTGAACTGCAAGCAGTTTCGAAAAATTTGACCTGCTTCTGATTTCTAACACTACCCTTCACCTAAAATCCTCCAGTTTTCTAATCCAAGTGTTTCCTTAATACAAGGTGTGGATGAGTCCAGACGAAGTAAAATAACCTGTCCCTAATTCTGGAACACAACCACACCTAAAAGACCAGTAAACAGGAAATAGCCTTGAGTTGTAAAGTGTTATACATATCTCAAGGTAGCCAGCTATTATTTCAGCAGTAGGAAAGGAAGGCAAGAATTTGCTTCCGTCGCAGTGGATGCCCGTCCATTGACACTGTTAGTGCACAGAACGCAAAAAATAAGCAAATATCATTGGTAATTCTTGCTGGCAAAGTGCACTGGATATAAAAGGTCAAATTCTGATCACAGTCACACAGGTTGCTAAAGAAAATTCTTCTTTTCACCTGGTAGTGTATAGACAGTCTGCCTCTTAATCTGTGCATTAATAAAAAAAATCAGTTCTGTCTGCAAGCAATACATAAGGTGGCAAAGGTGTTATTGTAATTACATTCAAGACAACATTTATACTTTGCCATGAAAAACGCACCACGGTTAACAACACACCAGTTCTGTAAATCAACACCTGAACTAGGCAAACTGTTGGTTTGGCATGCTAGTTACCTAAGAACTACAAAAACGTATCACGTTGAATACAAGTACTATTTTCAAATAACAGCTGACTCAGAAGTACCCTGGTGATATGTCTGCAGAAAATAAGCAGATGACTCATGTCTGTAAATTCCTGAAAGTACCAATAGACCCCTTGCTTAGTCATCTTTTGCTTGGATGCTGGGTTCATGAGCTCTGTAAACTATAATGAGGGATCTAGCTCTTAGTAGGACTCTCTCTCCCTTTTTTCCTCTCTTCTAAACAGTGCAAATTATCTCCCTAAAAATAACTTCATCTGCGTAAGTGAGTCACTTCAACTAGCAAGCTTATACAAGTCATGCAGTTAAGCTGTAATATTTGGTTATGAAGGTAAAAATGTTGCTCTCAAACTCAGATTTAAAATGAAAATTATGTCAGAGGAAGTCCCATTTACCCCTTCTCTCACAGAAATAGAAACATTTCCTTTGGAAAATTTAAACAATTAGCTCATTCAGGAAAGTAAAGCTTTCTAATTTAGTTCCATGCTCAAAGTAATTTAATACCGATGATTTCTTACTTTGACTTTCCTAAGCATCACGCTGTTAATATATGATGAACTCAAACAGCAGACGGGAGAAAGAAGCCAAAACCATAGTAAAACACTGCTTTCTCCTATGTTACAATTTACAGACCAATTTTTAAAAGTCAATTTTTAGACAGCCATAAGGGGAAAATCATGTCTTTATGCAAGCTCTACATGAGCAGAACTTGGAGGGCTGTTTATGGGTAATTAAGCATTGAGTAAATTCTTCAGTGATTGAACCCTAATTTTCCCACACAGTTCATAAGAAAGCAAAAGAAAAACGACTTGCTTGTTGAGAATGAGTCATGTTGTAAAGAAACTTAATTACAGTTTATAAATAGTTGAAGTTGCTCTCTTTTTGAAACACAAGAAACTATCTAGAAGGAATACAGCTTTGCTTCTCTTGACTTAGTTAGCATTTAATGCATACATATATTCAAAACATAGTTATCTTAAAGTCAAAATCCTGGTTCATTAATAAGTAAGAAACTGTGCAATGAATCTGTAAGGTTGAATTGTTCACTTTCTTAAAAAATAACAATCTGAGACTTGGAACAGGTTACCTAGTTTGTTAAGCTTATGTCAACAAATACAGAGTTGATTTTGACTGCCTTAGTAACTTTAAAATAGTATCCTTAGCATCTAATTTTACAACTTTTTAAACAGGATATGAAATGTGGAAGGAATGTGTCGGCAAAAGCATGTACCAGTGCCGTTACAGAATTTCTAAAGGAAAAATGCTCAGAAGAGAAGGGCAGGTTTACCACTGTGCCCTCCTCCCTGCCTTTAGGTACTGGAGAGAAGAGATGGGAAAACAAAACCGTGCTTGAAATGCATGCTGACCATTAAAATATTTCTAAGCACTTAGATGGTAATATTTAGAAATTTTTCCATACACTGTTCCCCTTTTCTGCGGAAAAGATTTGCTCATCCTTTGTATGGCACTGGATAAATCTAGGTATTTGTTTTCACAGAAGTCAACATTTATTCACTGCATGTTGCACACCATTTTAATGCTTGGGTGCTACTATACTGGTTATCTTATTAACCTTTGGGATGCTTGAATCTGCTGCAGTTTGTTGCACCTGAAATTTGTTTTGCACTCATAAACACTGGCTGCTCTGGATCTTTTACGGCTGAGATTTCTACTTCTACAAGGTTTCATGGCATGCACAACCTTAATTCAATCTATATTTGCTCTATAGAGCAGCCTTCAAACACAAGATAACCCAGTACTGTTTCCAGTTCAGTTCGTGGGTTGGACAGAGCTGACCAAAGGACACAGTGTTCTGCACTGCCCCATCTGACAGACTCTACCCATCCACATTTATTTACTCCACAAAACTGAAGCCTTGCACATTAAATATGTGTTTATTTCTGCATGAGCTTTTCAATGTGATGATTTTAATTATCATAAGAATTAATTATCATAATTATCATATTAGCTATATAAAACATTAAAAAATCGTTTCACAGCACCTTCATGAGTTAAGAGGTTCTTTAGCAATTCCAGATGAGGAATGAAGGAAACAAGGAAAGCACAGTCAACTTGCCTACTGATGCTGAGTGCCAGCCTGTGGGGCCCAATTGTTCTGTGAGTCTTAATAGTAGATAATACTTTATATAGCCAAACAGAAGTTCATCTGATGCTGACAGCAATAGTAGGTACTTCAGAATCAATGATTACTGGACATATGAAAGTTTTGTTTAAATTATTTCACCAGAAAAACAAGAAGGGTACAGGAAAGATCTGCGAAACTCAAATCTCCAGAGAGCACTGAACAATCTTAGCCTGATACTATCCGTTCTCTTCCCGAAATTCCCTGACTCATTCCTTACATATCATCCAACTTTGGCGAGAGACTGCCTCTGCATTCAAGTACTTCTGATGAAGTAAGTAATGGAAACAGGAAACACATATTCCAGTCCCCAGAGCTGTCTTTCTGTCTCTTATTAGTACATATTCATAATCTTTCTGCTTGTTCTTTTTCGATTCACTGAATTTCACATTCTCTCTGTCTGTACTTACAATTGAGCTCACATTGCTGGGAAAAACAACTTGTGGATTTGAATACACTGTCTTAAACTGAAAAGTTCCTTGAACTCAGAGCTCTCTAGTTTTCATGTGTTTATGTGGATGAGACCCACGTAAATTTACAACGCAATTTGGTGACAGTACATATACCATATTATATAATACCACTTACATATCTATCAAACTCTCTTTTAAAAGAAAATGTCCACTAGATTTTCTGACATGACTGCATCTATGAGAAAGCTGTTTCAGACAGCCTGTATGATGGGAGAGAAATCTTCACCCAACTTCAAGGGAAAAGAGCTATCCTTCAGTTTTTACATAAATATTCCAGTACAGAAGGCCTTTCAGGAATCACATTGATGACTGTACCTAGAGAGAAACCTAAATAGATTCAGTCACAAGCATTTTGGGGACTATAGTGGCTAGCACAAAGCTCCACAGGGCAGGATGTCAGGCTATTTTGCTAGTGAATCTTTCCTTGACTCTTGTGTGCTGAAGGCCTTTAGCCTACATTCTACTGGCAAAAAATGAAAGGTGGAATTTGGCTCGAAACGCAAAAAGAATTACTAAATGCCACAGCTATCCTGCTTTGGTGTGTGATGATTTATTCTTGCAAGAATGAGAGAGCAAGGATGACAAATAACATATCAATGGTATTAGTGTTGGACTTTAGGTTAATAGAGCACAGTCACAGGAATTGGAATTTGTTAAATATTTTTAGGGCTGACATCCCTTCTGGAGAAAAACAGGATCTTCTTTACAGAACGATGCTATTTTGAAATCAACATTTCAAAATTTCAAATCTGAAATGAAAAGCCGTTTATGGAATTTTAGCTGAAACACTTATGGCATTTTGGGCGTGTTGGTAATCACAGCTGGTTTTGAAATAATTAGGTCTGCCCTTGCTACAGGAAATATCCACCCCATCAGCAAAGTCAACACTTGTATAGTAAATGAGTAAGATGACTTACGTACAAAATACTTCCAAATAAATGCTATGAAAATGCAAGTAAATACTCTGAAAAAAGAAACAACTGTTTTTTTCTCAACTAAATCAGTTATGTATGAACAGAACATACAATACTAAACAATAAAAGGAAAACTGCTGTAGGCAGAATGGAAACTATGAGTTGTGATGGATGAAACTATTCCGACACATTACAAAATAGATTTGTTTAATTAGCTTTCTTTGTTTCTTAGTTGGTTTTGTCTGATTGTTGTTTGGGGTTTTTTTTAATATAAAGTAACCCATTTTTATTTGAAGAGGACTGCATGACACTGCTGTATCTACCTTGTGGTTCTCATTCCACTGATAATGGCAACTACAGTCTAGGCACCAATGGCAACTAGGTTTATTATTACATTTGTTTTGATTTTTTTTTCAACATAGGCATATTATATAGTTGTAAAAATATCCCATGTCTTTATTATAACCTGTATCTTTTTTTTAAGTATTTTGTCCTTCATACAAACCAGTATTTTATAAAAATGTGACAAAAAGAGTTTAAATAGTTTAAGTTACAGTCATGTGCTGCAGACAGAGTATTTAATTCTTTGTTTAGTTTTATGGAGGAATGAAATAACAGATCAAATTAACATATTCTTTATGCAGTTTCCAGCTGTGTGGTCAAAGGCCATGAAAAAGTGATGTAACTTAACCTGAAAACACCTTTATAGTGTCTTCTTGCTTTGGAGTGTCATCACCCTATTAAACTTTGTCATACCCTTTTGGACTTCTACAGCATGACTGGACTACCTCCTAAAAATGTCCCACGGAATCCTCAAAATTTTATATTGAGCCCAAAAAAATGGCATAATGGCCTTACAGGTCTTTTCCTTCTCTAACTTCTGTACTCGTGATTATCTTCATTAAGAGAAAGGCTTTTTATTTTTACCTCACCAGCTACAGCTACGTACTTATATTTTGCTTTATTTTTACTTCAAATTCTCAAAGATCTTCATTCCCTTCTCCTTCCGTTTTTATTTCCTTTGATTGTCTCTGCTGTAACAGTTTCTATAGTAACTTCTCTAAGTGCCGATGAGATTGATGCTACTAAAAGCTGTCTCTTCTCCATCTGAATTGTTTGACGCTTGAAACTTAAATACAGTTGCAGTTGTTATGGGTGTAAAAAGCAAGCTACAAAAAAATATTCCTCTGCTTTCCCAATAGAGATGCACTACTGATTTCTGGGTTTTACATTACTTTCCAACTGGACAGAAAGACTTCTAAAACAGGTTTTTACCTGAAAAGTAGCTGTGCAAAAACACTGTCTTTTCTCATCGACATTTTATTAAGATTATGAGGCTTGTAAATAAGTTTTTTTTCCTGTTTTAAATGCTGCCTGGGATTTGAGAGGAAACTGATTTACTTCATTCCCATCTGTGATCAGCGTGACATTACCCTGCAGGTCAAGAGGACCCTTTGCTGACACATGTGCTATCCTGTTTTTTCAACCTCTGCTCCACGCAGGCTTACGACTTTCAAATCACAATGCAGTGCAATTCTGTCTGATCCAATCAGCCAACTAAGCCACTCCAGATATTTTTAAAGCTAAACTGAAAACTTCTTTACTGCAACACAGGCCCCCACTCCTGAACATTACACTGTATCACTTTTACTCTTGAAGCCACCTTACACTAGTGCCTTTTAAGAACCTAAAAAACTACTTTGTGGTACATATTCTTTCAAGACATGCTTTCTAGACCACCAGCCATTTTTGGTGCTCTTTTGTGAATGCTCCATTTGAGGATGATGCAAGACAAATAGCAGGATCACACCCCTAAGCTCCTGGGAGCAGACTTTGGGCTGTTCAGGGATCTTGCTCCTCCCATGGAAGAATCCTATGGGATAATGGTCCTGGTGAGAAGAGGATTCCATGATGACCTCCTCCAAGCTCAAGAATAGTCCATCCTGATGAGCAGAAAAGGCAAGCAATTACAGCAGGAGACCTACACAGATGAACAAGAAACTCCTGACAAAAGTCAAAAATAAAAAGGAAGCACATGAGATGTGGACACTCCCTGAGCATGCACAGACAGCACTGGGAATGTCAAAGCTCACCTGGAGTTGAATCTGGCGAGGGAAGTTAAGGACTCAAGGTGGGCTTCTACAGGGACAGCAAGAGTGAAAGGAAGACTAAGGAAAATATGGGACTGTGCTGCTGAACGGGGCAATGGAACTGCTGACGAAGGAGACAGAAAAGCAGCTTAAGCTCTCCCTCTTTCCCCCATATAAGCATTTATGCCCATTTGTTACCAGGTCCACCTCTAAACCAAGGTGTATTTCTTATTAATCCAAAGTAAATTATATTTATCCATTTCATAAAAGGCATCCAGCAGTCGCCTTCGTGTGCCACTGCTTTGGCACATATGGATTCTTAGAAAAAATTTACTTAGGTGACAAAGTAATTGTCATTGTGTAGAAAGAGGAAAGAGATAGGAAAGAAGGATTCAGAAAATCTTTCTTATCTTGATACAGCTCTTATTTCTAGAAATTTCAAATTTCTAATAATACTGTGATGTTCTGTATCATCCTAATTTTTTTTTTTTTCTGAAAACATTGCCTGATATTGAACCCAGGACTCATCCATGAAACCCCTGCACATCATCTCCTTTCCAGACTGAAAGAAGATATATTTTCTTTCTACTTGGTACAATGAGCAATCTTCTACTTGGTACAATGAGCAATCTTCTACTTGTGGTATCTCACACCTTTAATGCAGTTCTCACCTTAGAGAATGCCATGTGAGTTGCCAAAATGTGTAGACACAAGAACATAAGACATGGAGTAAGAATAATAAACACCACAATCTGTACTCAAGTCCCACCCCATCAATGACTTTTGTACCTAATTACTTCTTTTCAAAAACTGAGCGGATAAAATAGGATTATATCTCTTCTCCATGTCAGGCATCTTTTCTGAGAATTTTAGTTATCTGTCATATACTTGGGCACATAGTAGTCATACTCTGGATATATCTATTAAATAAGAAAAATCAACAGTTCCCTTTTCTGAAA
Source organism: Pyrocephalus nanus (assembly GCA_038380795.1). Lineage (NCBI taxonomy): Eukaryota > Metazoa > Chordata > Aves > Passeriformes > Tyrannidae > Pyrocephalus > Pyrocephalus nanus. The sequence continues at coordinate 87,295,193 of CM076260.1, read as the reverse complement.
AGTGCAATTTTGTAAGAAGTTATTACAAAACCTTTCAGTCCATTTGTTAAAGTGCTTGTAGTTACTGGAAGAATGTCAAATAATGTCTATAGCAATATACTACAGTTTTAAAAGTATGGCAAATATATGCATTTCTCAGAAATTAAAAAAGTAATATCCACAGAAAAGTGACACTTTAAAATACTTTTCCAGTTCACCCACATCAGGCCATCAGAAAGATACTTGTAGAGCCTAATTCCTATCACAGCACTTGTTTCCTGTTTGTTGCTGTCTGTACCAAGTTTTATTAACTGCCTAGCGCCCGTTCTCCCTTTTTTGGCAATTACAAATAGGAACCTAAAATTATTTTGTGAATACCTATATACAATAAAATCTGCGTAGGTATTCACAACGGATGCAAGTGAAACCTGAAAATGGAGGTTTTCTTTTCCTCTTTTTCTCTTTTTCTGTGTTCATTTTGTTTTCATGTCACTCCGTACAAACAAGTATCTTGTGATGGCCTCATACTAGTATGAGAAGTTCGATGTTGATCACAAATGTCAGCAAACATTGTATCAGGTTGTCTTTTCATTCTTAAATGAGAAACTGGAGATCAAGAAAGCTCCTGTGATGTAGAACTGGCTGGAGAAAGCCAAAAGTGATTTGGATCTTATGCTTGGGAGTAAGCAGAGAAGTGTCCTTCACGTGGCAGTCTTCTCCTCTGATTGTCTCAGTACTTTTAGTTGGTTCAACGTATTTCATTGAATCTAGGCTTCAGTGTTCCTGAGGGCATGTCATTCTGCCTACAGCAAAATATACCCCAAGCAGTGGGGGTATCTTCAAAACTCTGTACGTTGTTTTAATCACTCAAAACAAAGCATTCTCTGTGACATTTTCCATGTAGTGAAGAGCATATTGCTTAACTGCAGTCAGTGAAAGCTGCAGTTACACTGGATCTTTGGATCACGCAGTGGTGGAAAAGTGGCGAGAGTCACAGGCACATGGTTTTTGCACTAAACTAGGCATAGGCATAGAAAGGGGCTAATCACAGGGCTGAATTATAGCATTTGGAAAATTAATGAGTCTTTTGCTGATCATTTTTCTCTGTGGCATATTTTTCTCCTTTATTTCTAAGGGACTCTGCCAACTAGATTTAGTTTGAAATTGTTATTGAAAGCTGATAATTTTATTTTTGACATTAAGAGTACTTTAAACATTGTGTTCCTCTGATTCCATCCTGAGTATTTAATTGTGCGTGAGCCAAACGAGATTTTTTAGCAATAGTAAACACAAAGTGATCAGACACATGTTCATCTAAGAAAAACCTTCATATTTAAGACTTTACCAAACCTCCAGGATAGCCATTTACTACGTCGAAGTATAACTTGCTATTTAAACAGCTGCCGGAGGAATAGATGAAGGGGCTGACAAATGCTCATTAGCTCTGTTCTGTTGACTTTCCAGAGGTGGGGCAATCTCCTTTCAAGGGCAGGTATAACATCCTAAACTACACTAGGTGCCTGAAAACTTAACACTCACCTACATTATAAGGATTATTGATGCTCTACTGAATGATTAAACAATAACTGAGGCCTAATGAGTTAGTTCTGTTTGGAAAGGGAACAGAATGAAGGAGTTAATTCTTCAACACAATTTTGTTCATTTGCAGCAAGTGGGCATACGTTCCTTTTTCTCCGAACACTTCTGGAATAAACCACACTTCCTTTACATAGTAGCATAAACTTGTCTTCCCAGCTACTAATGCTCTTTCCCAAAATGTCATATTTGTTTGCCCTCTTCCTAAGCCTCATCGAACAAACACGGCTACCAAAAATTGTTTTTGTCTTTATTTTCCAAGCTGCTTTCTGAGGCTGTGGACAGATGTGCCAAAAGATGACCCAAAAGAGGTTTATGTGAACCCCAATTGTTTAGCTAAGGCCATCAATTCAAACCACGTAACCTGACTGCACTGGCACAAACTGCTCTTCTGAAAAACGTGTGCAGATAGCAACATTCAAACAGGAATGCCTCAAAAGCTGGCATTGATGACTCCTACCAAAAAAACCCTGAATCTAGAAGCAGGTGTGCATCCAAAGCCTGATACTCACAGGTATAGCCTCCTATAACCCAATTAATGCTCTGGGTCCCTTGTTTTTGGACCTCCTGGTCAGTGGCATTACACACACACAGAACCCAAAATCCCTTCCAAGTAGTCAAAGTCAGTTCCAGCAAATGTTCCTACCAACTCTACCTCGGCTGAGATCCCCTCCAAACAACTTGAAATACAAATGCTGGAAGCTTAAAGCATTCTCCATCCCCTGAAATACTGTTCAGTGAAACAAATCTTTCTTAATTTAATGTCTGTCTTTTCCAAGATGTCTTAAATCTTAAAAATCACTACTACAAGCAGTGTTTCATTTGCTGTTGCAACCAGTCCAACTTCTGTCAGTTTCCTTTGTGCTGATAACCTAAAAATCTTGCAAGATAAAAATTAATCTTTGAAAAGCCCACATAAAGGTTGCTTTGGAGTCCTATTCTCATGTTTATACCAATAAGGCTACTTAATTCTTAATTATGTATGGATAATGTAACGTGTTTTTATCTAATATTGTTCTGGCTATAGCATCAATGGCTGGACTGGATCTTAAATGTATCTTCCACCTAAATAATACTATGATTTATATATGCTATAAATACACAGACTGTATGGAGGAACAAGAATATGAAGAAATACCTGCAAAAAATAATCATAGCTGATTCATGAACGAGAAAGAAATTGGTAGTCTATTGAAGTTTACTTACAAAGCCTCATACTGAGACTTACTCATAAACAGTATCAATATCAAAAGCAGTACGACTGATTAACGATTTCCTTTCCTGTGTGGATGCATGAACTTCTCTACATGTTTATTTCTTCTGTCTTATATTTGAAAGCACTTGATTAATTCTTAAGACTAAACCAATAAAGCAACAGTTCCTTTGACTGGTCTTTGATCTAATATAATAACTGCAGCAGCTTCATTAATCTAATAAGTTTGCAACAAGGTAGCTCTTTGGTGTTTTAAGGTAGAGAGAGTACACTCTGTTCTTCATTCTGTGACTACAGCACAAATCAATTTTTTTAGCAAGTGACATTGTTCTAAGGTTATTGGGTTTTGGCAATTCAGAACTATTTTCCTGTTTCTCTCTCCTTTAACTCAGTTGACTCAATAAAACTATTCTGAATAATTTCACCTTACTTCTAATTTTTTTTTGCTTTCTACTGCCCAAATAAGTTTCTAACTTGGAATGCAAATAGCTGCAAAACAATGCCAAAGTTATTTTTGAAATCTCTGAATGCATCTTTTAAAGGAAATACAACTCATGTCAAGGTTTATAAATCTTACCATCTCAATTAAACACAGAATTTTAACCGAAATTTAGATGCCAGTAAAATTTACCATAGTACCTTTCATTTGATTTGCCATGGTGCCTGTTGTATACTGACCTATTTAGTCTCCTCTGAATACTTTATCTACATACTATACTAAATATATGAAGCAGAGCAGTTTTCAACTTATTGCTATCTCTCCCAGACATTTTATTAGACGCTTGCTAAATATTCAACCATAATATACATAGTTATGTCAGTGGTTAAGAGATGAAAGCCTACATTACTTCACTCAGGAAATGAAGTGCAGGTTTCGGTCCTTTCATTGCAATATCCTTCAGTGCATGGAACATAAATGCTTTTGCAGTGGATTGTTCACCAAGCGGGTGATGCAATGGCTTACACAGCTAAGGCACTGCATGATTTTTAAGGCCACAGGGTTAATACATAGTGATAAACTATTCAGTTATAATTGTACCTTTCATGCCAGTTTAATTGAATACTATGAATATTACACAGTTAAAACCTACTCTGTTATTTGGCAGAAATTTGAATTTTGATTCCCCTGAAATCTAACTGATTCAACATGTATTAAGTTATATAATCCTGCAGCACAAATCAAATCTACACCAATTTTAACAGATTACATTAATCTAAACATGTTGGGGAGTAAGGAAGATAGGAAATCTTCAAGAAGGCTGCACATAAAGAAGTGCCATCTCATAGAAGACAAATGTCCAGTGACCAATTCTTAACTGCAGTTGAAATGTAAGTAAAGATTTAAGAAGGATAATTTTCCCAAAAATATCAGCTTTAATTCTTTTTTTTCCCCCAACGTAAATCATAACAATATGATGGAAGTGTTTTAATTTCAGGTTTGAATTTTCTAGGCCTCTTAAGGTCATTGCTGTATGGTAATCTTAGGTGATAAAAAGAAAGGAATTAGCGAGACCCTTTTTTATGATCTCCAATACAACACACGGTAAAGAACTTCTCTGAACAATGGCAATCCTCATTTCCCGCATTAAAAACTCTGGGACAAATTTCTATGATGCCATCAAGACAGTGTTAGTCATTCACATGGAAAGCTAGCCCACAATCAAAAATGAAGTAATCTCAAAGATACCAGTGCTAGAATGTTAACAAACACCAATGCTGCAGCTGCTCAGAATTGCAATGCAATTCTCTTAAACGTAAATAAGAAGTGTAACAAACAAAACTAAAGAGCAACGAATTTCCCCAGACAAAAATACCTTTGATATCTGTGAATTTCTCCTTAACACAGGGAAAAATAATAATTACTACTTAAAATAATGTAAAAGGTAGCATGTAACAAAGCCATGTTTACTAATTTCCACATGGACTAATTCCTATATATTTATTTAATTAAGAATGTCTTTTTGAAAGCAATACAATCCTTATTTAAAAATTTCAAATGACAGCAAATCTAGCTACGTTGTTAAGACTGTTTTGCCTACACAGTTTCAGTCTAGGATTATCTTTTGGATCCTAGTGACAGTATAGTGCATTTCTCACGCAATACATTTTCCCTACATTAAACAGAGAGTCTACAGTTACTATCAATGCCTTAACTCCCAACAATTACAGAAGATTTTAGGTATTCCCAGGTTGAGTATAATAGTGGTTCTCGTTATTGACACTTCTAAAAGGCCAAGTTACAATCACGAACTTAAAACTTGCAGAAAAACTCCTCAGGATGCTTTTGGTGTTCTGTAAAACTGGCATTTCACTACTGATGTAGATCCTTCTCCCCTTCTCCAGTTCCCCCCATCTCCAAATACATTTGGGATTTTGTGTTTTCTAAGTGTCACAGTCACATAAAAAATAGATTAAGCACTGGATTAAAACAGCTAAAACTTTTAAATTGTTTCCTGTAATTGTATTTTTTCCCTTTTGAACTTGTATCTTCAAGAGGATAGACATTTATGCCTGAGGCGAAGTGTTACTCACTATGAACAAGGAAGCAAAAATCTTTCCACATCAGCAACAGAGTGAGCTTCGTGAAGCCTTCTGCATCATATTCCACCACACCGCTGTCAACAGAAAAACAACAAAAAATTAATATAAATTTTACCTTCTAATACTGAATGATTAATATGTAAATTTTGTATTACAGGAATTGTTATTTTTGTTTGTTGGATCAGAAACTTCCAGTATTTGCTTCATTTATTAACAGTTATAATTGTCTAGCTAAATGTAAATTAAATGTTTAATCTTAATAATCTTCTTAATTATGCTGTGTTACTGGAGTTTCTTACCCAAAGAAAGTTCCATGTTCAGTTTACATAAACACACTTTAGAATGAAAGGAGATCAGCTAATACATCTGCAGTCCTAAACTGGCAAAACTGTGGACACACAAATTCCCTGTATCTTACTCAGATTAAGATAATTTATGAACTCTGTAGTAAGTGAGAGGGTAAAACTGAAAATATACAGGCTGAGTAGAATTTAAATTTGAAAACTGAAAAGCGCATATATAAAAACAAAACACAAGAGCATACAAAAAATTCAATATAGAAGACTTGTTCAATAGATGGATTAGAAGTTTCAGTTATCAGAAGTTGGTATTCTCTAAAAAACTCAAGCAGTATCAGCACTCATGAACCACACTGTAGATGTAATAAAATCGTAGGCACACGTGTCCATTTCTATACGGTAGTTTTCTCAGAAGAAAAGGAAATACCTTGTCTTGACAAAGATTGAGCTTGCATTGACTGTCCACTCGTATATCCAGTTCAAGTCATTGTTACCTACTTACTGTTGTATTAAATCTGGGCTCATGCTAGAAGCCACTTGTTTTCCTAAGCTCACTTGAGAGACACGAGATCTGAAGGGCGTCTGAATATCTATGTCATTTGGCATCACTCCTCGGAAGCAGAAACCACTCATCACAACCAGGTAAAGACTTGGACTTACTCTCTAGTCAGAACTGAGGTGGGAAACCAAAGTGCTGACCCAGGGTAGCCCTGGTTAATTGATTTGTGAAGGTCATGTGTCATCATGCCTGGCCATGGCCATTGCCTAATCTGCAGGAATCTAACATGACCCAACAGCCTCTTCTCTTGAGAGACAAAATATTGCTTGGTGGTGGGAGCAGCTGGTCTCACAGTCCCATTTTTATGCCCAGCAGTGTTTTCTGGCTCCTTCAAGGCTTAGACCTGATTCCCCATTCTCCCACCTCAGTTACGGTAAGACTCCTCAAGTCGTTTATTCAGAAATGAGCACATTTCTTCTGAACAAGGAGAGAATTCCTACCGGCCTTTTCCCATCATCAGCTGTTTTCTACTAAAATCAGATGGGCAACTGGCACAGAAGTGAAATAATACTGACCTTCATTACAGTACTGCTACAGACAGACAATCTATACACATCATTCTATGAAAAATGACTAGATTTCATCTTATCCAGCGGACAGCAGCCACACAGCCACAAACCACGTGCAGAAAACTACCTTCCCCCAATGCTACAGAAAATAATGCTGCGCAAGAAAACTTACGTTCCAAAGTGACTCAGGAAAGCTGCAATGTACTCTCTTCTCTTATGGTATCCCTGAATAACATACTGTACCTGAAAAAAGAAAGAAGAAAACAAATCCAGAGCTATAAAAAGATAAAAAAAGCCAAATCCCAGTTTGTCATATAGCTCTTGTTAAGGAAGATTTATGTTTGACATGGCAGTAGTTCTGAATTCTACATTTAGCTTGTGTGTTATCCCCAAAGAATCCTAAAATGCCTTTAAAACAAGCCCTGGATCTTGCACACAGAGCATCTTGCAGAGAAATCTCTTCACTCACTTTTGAGTGAAACTTAAGTTTGTCAGAGTAGATTGAAGTGCTGTTTAACTGCACAAGATAAAGAGCAAAGGAAAGAAATGCTCAGCCTTGCCTTACTGAAGTTTGAGTAGAAAGCTGTGATAGACAAATCACAGCTACCTGAACTGACAGTAGTTTAAGTGTTGAAATAACATTCTGGTTATAAAAGAAAAGACAAAAATAAGTATCTTTCACAGTCAATGTTGGGTGCTTTCTGAAGACTGCACCTCCAACAAAATCTGAACACTAAGCTCTGTCACCGGTTTCATGCTGACTCAGGGATCCACCTACTCAACTGCGAGCATCAACTTCTGAGGCATTCTGGGTTTTGAAAGACTTCCATCCTGGCACAGACAAAATCCAACAACGCTAAATTTGGAAGACTTAAGGCAAAATTCTCCTTGCACCATGTATGTTTTCTTATTGATTTGAATGGCATTACTTAGGAGAACAGTGTGAACAGGGCTTGACCTGTAACAGAAACAATGCATGTGTTGTGTGGCTGCAAGAGCATCTGCTTTACAACTGGTGACTTGAAGTACTCATGGTGTGGTTCCATATGTGATACCCTACATAAATTCCTTTGCTTCCCAGAAAGAAAAGCAGCATTTTAGAAACCATTTTTTCCCTCGCACTGAAAGGAACAGGAAGAGTATTTTCTTGGCTATGTCAATACTTGAATTTCTTGGCTGGCAAATGCTTTCTTAAAATTACTGAAAAAGCCTTGATACATTCATTGCTGAGAGCTATCTTGTATACCTTAAAGCTGAATTCTATTTATACATTGAAAAATATTCATTTTATAAAAAACTACAATTATTTTGAAGGCTTTGTGTAGGGATCTGAAATGTTATTTTGGGAAAAGGAAAACATGTGATAAGTTTGCTCAAGTGACTTTGTTTAAGAAAGGATAAAAACAGTCCTGTATGCTTACAGATTTTAAAAACAGAAAGTAATTTTAACAGAAAACCACAACAAAAACAACTCTAAGGATAGATGCCAATATAATTATGGAAACACATTTTGAAGAACTTTTTCTAAAAGATAAAATTATTTTCTTCATTTAGATAATTGAAAGTAAAAATAATAAACAAATGTGAAGTCTGTAATAGGTACATTTCTAGATATTGACTCCTAAGCTTTCTTTTGAAAAGTACACTTAAATAATGGAGAAATTTTCAAAATACTGTAATTGTTCTTTTTTGTTTGAACAGTAAGCTAACAGGAACACAACCTTTTCAGCAACCCTAAGTAGCTATTACTGTACAAACATCCAAATAGACTGCTGATTCAGTTCATTTGAATGAAACATCTGAGAAAAAAAATCACTGAAAGTATTCAAAACTTACAGTGATGACTATGGTATGAGAACTCCCAACTGGAAAAATAATATGCAAACCACACATTTGTATTTACTAACAAAATAATATGCTACAAAATGCAGTGTTATACAACACAATAACATTTTATCCTAAATTGGAACATGTCACATGAAGAAAAAAACCGCTCCAGGACCTGACCCCAACCTCACTTGTTTACCTAAAAGAGTAATTATATTCAGTGTTCTGCCCAGGTGCTCAGCTCCCTGTGTAGTTCAGGTTAAGTATGCCTCGCCTGGACGACCTGGCAGAAGGATAACGATGTCTATGGAAATGCAGTACAGAGCATAAGGGAAAGGAATACTGAGTTGTCTTTACTAACTTACCTTGTTTGTTAGCAGCTGGCATACTTGGGGTACATAGTCAATAAGACAACCTCCACCAGGAAAGGCTGGGATGTGAAGGGCGGATGATCCTCCAAGCGCACTAGAAATAGAAATTAATTTAACAGTACATTATACATACGGTCCCTGGGATTAGAAAATGATTTCTACACAGTCCTCTTTCCCTATGCTTAAAGTCAGTGGGCTATGAGGAAGTGTATTTTATGCTGTGGTGATAATAAGAAATTATTGAGTGATACCATCTACAAAAACAGGTTATAACATGACCCACTGTAAATAAACCACTTAAATCAAGAGTATCATTTAATGCAAAGCATTCTTTCAGGAAACAGCTTTTTCACTGTGAACAGTTCTGTTCCTTAGGCCTCATCAGTAAGATGTGGAGAACTATAGTTCAGGTATCTTGTCAGTTGTGTGAGACTTGAAGTCTTCAATTACTCCAAAAGCCACCTTCAGTCAAAACAGCTACGCATAATCAAAATAATTCAGACTGAGGAGTAATAGATGGCCAGATGCAAACACTGATGACATCATCTACTCCAGTTTTGGACCTCCCAATACAACACAGATGTGAATCTGCTAGATTAAGAGGCCAGTGGGTCAGAAAGATTATTAGGTACGTGATGACGTAAAGGGGGATGCTGAAAGAAATGGGTTTGTTCAGTCTTCAGAGAACACTGGGGAGGTGGGGCTGTTGAGGAGGAGAGTTTAGGGTGTATTGTTATTGAAGGCATATTGATGCCTTCAATTATCTAACGAAAAATTATAGGGATTATGGAGCCAGTGGCCCCTCCAAAGTGGTGCTCAGTGGTCTTCAAAGCTCAGCTGAACGACTGCCATGAGCACACTGATCTAAGCTGGCCCTGCTCTGAGGAGTGGCCAGATAACCTCCAGATGCTCTCTCCAGTCTACATTGTTTCATAATTATATTCCCTGATTCTATGATTTTGTTCATTCCCAGAAGGAAATAAAAACAAGGATATTAACTCTGTCCATGCACAGACTGGAAATCTGAGTGGTAGGAATCCACAGAAATAAGATAACTTCAGAGGAGTATTTAGGTACCCTAATCATTTGCCTTTATCACAGGATAGAAGACTCAAGCACACCTGCTATTACTGAGGATAATTGCTTCTTTGGTGTGGAAAGATCTAACACTTATTTAAATCAGGCTGCATAAGGCAACAATGAGGTAAAGTCCATGCTACTTTCTTTTAGCAGTACTGACCTAAATCTTTCTTATAGTCCCTTACCAATCAAAAAGGATATGAATTTGCATTACACACTGTGGATTACATCATTCACTAACCATCCAAAACCTCACTGACTACCATTAAAAACTTCAAAAGCTAACTAACTTTGTGGCCTCCTGTTTACATGTTGTTTCCATGACAAATTAAACTGGCTAGAAAGAAAGTTCTCTGCAAAAAAATGCTCATGTTCTCCAACTGGACCTGTCCTGGTCTTTTCCTCAGTACTTGATAAGAAATCACATTGGTAGGTATAAAGGTCTACAGTCATACATCTCTTTGAAGGAACAGAGTCTACATAAATCAAAAAAATCCCAAACTCATAATGAGGTATATGGAAATCTGCTACTCAGGCAAAACAGTCTGGGTTTAGCAGACTGTTCACCACATGGAACAGTTCTGCAGGTCTGGATTTTGCATATGCAATGATGAAAAAAAAAAGCTTTGAGTACACCACAGCTACATAAAAAAACAAACAAACTTTTCCAGCAGAAGTAAGACTTGAATTGGATTCTTTTTTTTAAAACTGAATTCACTTTCCTTGCTGCTACCTTCTTACTAAAATTACTCAGATGGAAACATAATTTTGCAAATTGCAGATGTTTAGAAAGAGTGGAGTGTGACGATCAGAAAGTTGGAACATTTCTGAAACAGTAGTTTGCTCTTAGGAAATTGAAAATATATGGGGTCCATCAGTCTCTAATGTTGGAAAATGTTTTGCTACTTGTCCCTCTTGGTATGTCAAAAGTGGGTTGTGAACCTTACTTTGAGACCCTGCCTTTCTGTTTATTAAACTCCTTAAATGCTCATGTAAATATATCCATAAAAGCTTCCAATTTCATGGACAGAGCAACTGGTAGAGTCCGTTTTGCATCCTGCCTTGCCTCATTTGACACCAAGTCCAAGCTCCCTCTCAGCACAGGGATACCACTGGAGATGCTCAGATGACTACAACAGGAATTACAGGCTTCTCTCTGTTACAGTAGCAGGCATGAAATTAAGAGTAATCTCTAACAGATTACATATGCAAAAAAAAGCTTCCACTCCTATATCATCAGCTTCCAATACATCTTCCAGACTGAATTATTACGACTTGCAAGGGCTTCTCATTTTACCTGTATCCATCTCTTGAAAGGCGCCAACCCATAAAAACTTGTGGACATAAATGGAAATTCAGCCCTTCTTAAATGAAAAACAGACTGCTACAAGGTGTGGTTTCTGAGAAAAAGATCCCTCCACAGAAAGAAGGCTGGAATTTCTAGTGTAATTATCCTCTGAAAACAGAATAAAGCTGTACAATATTTAATTTATATTCTATAGAAATAATTACAGGTAGGGACAATTAAGAGTGGACAGGCATCTTTGTTCCCTCTATTGGGTCAGAGAATCTGCCAATTAAATATTTTAATAAAATACTGCATTTGCACAGGACCTTGCCTCTGAAAATCTCAAAACTTTCTATAAACATTTAGCAATTAAGGTTCATCTGTCTTATTTAACTGATATTTACCTTTTATTTTTAAACATGTAAGGACATTAGTACTCAGAGTTTGATTTTACTGTGCTGTACTATGATGTCTCTGTCACGCCAGTAGCTCCCAATCAAGCGACTGGGCAAGAGGCTGAAATAATTCATTTGACTTATAATAAACGTGCAGCTGAAGAAAAAAGTGATTTACACCATATCAAAGAAGGACCTGTAAATGGTGCAAGTAAATATGTAAAATGGAGATAATTAGGCAAGGGAATTTCAGCATGCAGCTCAGTATCTAATGCTACTTTTTGCAGTACCTCACAGTCCAATCAAAAGAAAAAGTGAAGAAACCTTTCATAATCAAGGACATTCTGTTTGCCAAGATATTTCACCAGCACAAGCTAAAAATTGCTGCATGTCAGACCCGCTTTCTAGATAGTTAGGCCTCTTGGAGCACAGATCTCACACCCCTCTGTTTGCAATGAAGCTTTTCCTTCTTGGTATCACCGTTAAACACCCCTCACAACCCCCCCCACATTCCTTTTGTCAAGACAACAAAAAAAAAATTAAACAAAAAACATCAAGAGATATGATAAGGGAGTTCTTTTGTTTATAAATACAGACAATTAATATTGCTCCTCTACAGTCAGAGTAAGACTAGTTTCAATACGACCAATTGAATTGTGCTTGATTTTTACACAGTTTTTTCCAGTAACCAGCTACTTTTTAAAGGCTAAGGTTCTAACAGTCTGAGAGTGGCTTTCTATAATCATCACAATTCAGAAAGCAACAGTCTTAGTGGATGTTATTTCGTTAGGACTAGTACCAGATGAAGATTAATACATGGTAGATTTACCCGTCCATGAGACAAGGTTGTACAAACACACTGGAACACAAAGATCTGTTGGCCTCAGCATTTTATTGGCTTGCTCCAAACCTAGTCAGTTCTGCAATCCAACTTCACACACCTCAGTCTAAGACAGAGCAGAGGCTCCTCTGCAACAAGTTTTTGTCCTCCTGGGTTTTCAGAGTGGCAGACACAATGTGGTTCTGATCCATGATCTGTGAATTAACTGGATTTCGTGAGAGACTCACTACTGAATTCAACAAGTACAGCAGTCAGCCTGCATTAATAGAAGTTTTGTTCTGCTACATGCTGAAATACAAGTGCAGAGAGCGTAGCTGGAGTATGTTTACATTTCTGTTGACTGGTACATTCCAAGTGACTTGCTCTGTCTGTCTCTCAATGGATCTATTTATTCAGGCCCACATGCAAATGCAAAATTCTTTCCCATTTCTTGATAGCTTATAATTACATTAAAGTGTCTCTCAAGAAATGTTCCTTTTTTAAAAAAAGGCATAGCATTAATTCACAGGTTTACAGAAGTGACTGCTTTTGTTCTTGAGTATTTGTGTGTAAACCAGTTATTTCCCCTTCCTAAAAACCATCTCTTCATTAGAGAAAAAGGGTGTTTCCAAGTCTCAAGCTCAGATGACAGGATGCTTTACCAAGGTAGACTTACAGGCATCTAGAGAGATGCTCTTACTTCCATCCCTACCCCCTTCCCTATAACTCTCCTCATACTAACTTGGGCTTGCCTAATTCCCCTAAACTACTTTCATTCACACCACCGCTTCCCTGCAATTTATTTGGCTTCCCCCTTTCTGTGAGCAGAAAAAATGCAGATTTCTCTGGATTGTTGGGAAACTTTTGAGCTGAGTTTGAAAAATGAGTGTTATTTCAGACTATCTGCATCGGTTTATAAAGTTATGTGCTAACACAGGTTAAGCACCTCTGCACACATAATACAGTCTGTGTTTTGCACTTCATCCCCACCTGTTCCCTTTCCTCACCTCCAAAAATTGTGTATGCTTTTCTGTGAAATAAGTATCACAAAGAAAAGAATATTTACAGAAAAGTTTCATGCTGTTAAAAGGAGGTACCTTACCCAATAGTACTTATTTTTTTTCTCCAAGGAAGTAAGAGTGAAAAATGTGTATCTGGGCAAGGAGGTACAACACTGAGCACAGCATGAACATGGCATTACAGAGCTTTATACCAAAAAAAAGTGGTACATAATATTGATTGCACTCAACAATCAATTTCTAATCCAATAAATTCTTTCTGCAAAACACATATAAAACAGGGAAATGACAATATCAATGATTGTGAATGATACAGTTGAAGATTTGCCTAGCTTTGAAAATGCAAACAAATAAAAACTTTGCCTCTGCATGGAAAGACATTTTACACCAATTTAAAGTAACTAAGAGCTTTTCTCTTGTGTGGCCAATGTTAAAACATGTTCAAATTTATGCACTATTGATGGAAAGTAGACTTCAGACTTTATAGACTATAGCCCTTTCTTTAACCAAGATACACCCTTTTTAACTCTCTGTAATACTTGGTGTATTTTGAAACTAAAGCATACTGCAGACCTACATAAGCATTTTGAAGAGTTTATTACTTATGATGGCTATAGGCAAGAATAGCCTCAAGCATGTGGAAAGAAATTCCCTTCTTTTTGCTCTTTTTTCTTATTTTGAGAGGCACGTTAAGGGCTTTGATCTCTTTTCCCATTCTCTTTCTCCCTTGTTGCTGAAGTAAATACTTGACTTTTTTTCTTTTGCAGTTTCATCACTTTACTACATTACACCATTTGGCACAGGAGACACAAGGAACCACATCAAATAAAAGCACGTGACCACAAAAGCTGCCTTACCAACCATGATCCCAGATTTGCTGTCAGTTTACCATTTTTCAGACTTGCTCGACTGTAACCAAATCCCTCCTATCACACAGACAACTCAGTGCTTGGCAGAAGCCTTGGGATACTGCTTCGATCAGCAATACAAAGCTTAACAGTAAAAAAAAGAACATTATTCTTGTACTGAAAAATCAGTCAGTCTAGGTTTGTGACAGTATTTTCTTCCCTTTTTTATAATACTTCATTTAAACCAAACATAATTAACATACTGCTTGTCCAGTCAAATCTATCAAAAAGGAAAGTCTGTCAAGAAAAAGTTTCTATTCTAATTTTAAAGAAAAATTTTTTACTTAGAATTACTTCAACACTGGTGAAAAAGAAATGTATGTTTTCAGCTAACAGATACAATCTGAGTATTTACATTGTTGAACACACAGGAAAAAACCCAAAACAATTACAAATAGATCTAGAGAGAAAAGTATGCCAAATCTACTTATTTTGAGAAAGAATCCCGGTCAAACTTACACTAAGCATCTGGCCATTAAAGCTGAAATGATAATACCATCTTTTTTCCTTGACCTACTAGAGGTTCAGAGTAAATACCTCTGAGCTCCTCCTGACTAGTGACTGGAAAAAATATGAAATAATCACTTTAAAGAGCAAATAGTAAAACCAGAACATATTTTAGTTTCATAGAATGTGCAGAAAACTGGAAGTCAGACTTACTGAGCTTTATTGCAGCATGTTATTGCAACCAGTCTGCTTCTCTGCTTGCCCACCTATAATGTCCAGATGCTTATATTGAAGTACAATGAAGTTTAATAGCATTCAGAGAATAATATAAAAGCGGTGGATTGAAGTAATCTGTAAGTGCTAATAAATACTTTGTTTAGGTTATCCCAACTTCTGTATTCTGCTGCAGGTAAAATTATAAGAAGCAGCTGTCTGTCATATATTACCTATTTTAGATGAAGTTGTTATACCAAGGAAATATTTACATTAACTGTACAGATTCTAGGTTCTAGCAGACTTTAATCTATCAGATTTACATGCTACATAGCTACAGTGATTCAGTATTGAAAGATGTGTGGGGATAGGAGCTCTGTCCCCAGGATTTTACTCCTCCTTGAAGAAAAAAACCCAAGAATCATGAAAATAATAGATCATTAGCCCTATAATCAAATTAGAATATGTTTCTTTTCATCCCTTCCCTGACAGTACTCAGAGCTAGAGGGAGAAAGAACAGATACTTTTGCAGTATAAAGTTTTTCTTACTGTTACTTGATAGCATAGAAGTCTGAAAATTTCTTCTGTATTGGATAAATCAGGACTGAAGAGATTTTTCCCTTTTTTAATGAGTCTTTATATGCAGAAAGGTTCTGCATGAAGAGGACTGATAGATTTCTACTGACATGTTGAGTGAGTGAAAACCTGGCCTGCCAGTGCTGGAAAAGAGAACCCTCCACCATCCTCAGACCTTGCATTCTGTAAAGAGAATGAAAACAAAACCACGAGAGGATAACATTTATTACCCAGCTGATGAGACATTGATGTTACACAGCAGCACCACAAGGTACGAGCTCTCTGCCTACAACAGTCATCATGATGCTTTCTCTTCTGGATGAGGGGGCCCACTTTTATAAACTGCTCTGGAGTTTACAGCAGACAGCCTGGGCAGGCAGGCAGCCCAGCCCAGCAAAACTGGTTGCCCTCTGGGATCTCCACTATCCCTCAATGTACAAACTTGAGGAAAAGTCCAAGCTAGTGCAACACAAATTAGCAGTGAGGCTTCAACGTGTGCAGCAGCTTAAAATATGGGTTAACCTAATTGGTGTCAACAGCATCACTCCACAAAAATTTTGGTCACTTATTCATTCTGACAACATAAAATGAAAGTGAAAAGTAATATATTTCAAACTGATTCAAAGTACTAATGTAGAATTATTTTTCATAATACACTACAAACAGATTCAAAATAAAAACACAAAAAGGTCCACAGGCTATAAGTGTGATTCACTCATAAGGCTTAAAAATTCTGACAAATAATGCTTTTGTGTTGTAACTTACCAAATGATGCCCCCCTTAGTTGTTCTGCAAAAAACACCAATAGCAAGGTTTATTGCAGATGTACTATACTCAATCAATTGGGGCAAAGAATAATGAGAATCCGTAACAAATGACAGAAGAACTGAAATTAGAGACACTTCAAATGATATCAGAAATGTAGCTTTGGTGTGTCCCCCCTGCCAAAGGTACTGCTTCCTAATATTAATTCTAACTACTAACAATATTTAAGGGAAACAGACATAAGAAGACCTGAATCAGTTGCTAGATGCCTCACAGTTTAAACAGAAGGGAATGGGTCCTGTCCTAAAGAACTTTCACAGTCCAGTATTTCACACTACAATGCAGAGAGAGGAACTGAGTGAGAGGGTAGGAACAGCATGCACTGCAGCAAAGAGAATTAAACCTTGAACAATGGAGAAATACATATTTCCAAAGCATTTTGCTTGTTTCTTAAAGAAGTCTTGGCAGCAAATTATGAGAAACCAGAGTGAGAAGCAAGTCAAAGAAGATTTTTACAGAGAATTCAATGCAATAAGGAAACTACAGTGAGTAAACCCCTTAAACAACCAGGAAAAGTTGTAGGAAAGAAACCCAGACAAACAGAGCAGCAGCAAATTTCACTGAACAGAAAAAGCAGATAAGATAAGCAGCAGGGGCAGATAAGTTAATAAAGAGAGCACTGTGCAGTCCTGGTTTGTTTTTATTTCAAGAGAAGTTAAAAAACCTGTAAGTGTAGATTAAAGAAATTAATTAAGATGCCAAGAGAAAGACCATGTAGCCTAACCTACTTCAATTTTCTTCTGTATGGATCTCAGGAAGAAAAGAAATATGAAAGAGGCTAGAGAATTGTCAAAACTGAGGCAAAACAAGATTTTGACTGGAGAAAAGTACACTGTAGCTGAATTGCAAAACTTTTCTATCTTGCACCCATTTGAGATGCCAACATAAAATGAAGAATTTATTTAAAATTAAGCACTATCCCCATTTCTCCTTCACACGTACTGTGAAGGAGAAAAGTTGACTCAGCTATCTGAAATTTACTTTTCATATTGCCATTGTTCAGAAAGGTACTTTTAATGGCATTATCTGTTTAGCAGATATATTTATATCCACCTTAACTGTGAGTATATTGACGGCCTTCTAATTAGCAACTAAAATAATACTGGGCATTGGCTCTTTTGCTTCAAGGGAAAAATGTAATGACTCAAAGAGCTGTCTCAAAGGAACTAAAAATGGCTTAGCATGAAGACAGGAACGAGGACTTACAAACTTTTGCATAAAAAATAAAAAGAAGACTGAAGTGCAGGTATGCTGTGAGCAGCATTCTCCTCTGAAACTAGCACTCGAATTAATGGAACAATCCAGGATTTATTGTTGTGAGGATCACTGGTAAGCCCTCTCTGCACTGAAGCTGGGTGATATGTTACACAGTGCTTGACAACATTTAAGATATTGATCTGCTCTTTTATAATCCACTCTGCTTTAGTGATGATCTCCCAAACAATTTTATTGAACAGAATATTTTCACAAATCCATGTAAATCTATTATCCATCAATGAAGTGGATAACATAACTGCTTTAAGATGGCATCAGTTATGTTTACAAAACATATGCCCTATATACCTGTAATTTCTTATCACTCTTCCAACATGCAGTCAATAACATCCAGTCTACTATATTATGACTGTTCACATGGCAGGTAATTTTCCAGTCCTTGTATTAAACCCAGCTAACCAGCACTGTCTTTATCACAAAGCAGGAAAATGAGTCTCAAAAACCCTCAGGACTCTATTGCCTTCCTTGCCTACTGTTCTTGCCTTTTTCTGAAGAATAACAGTCATTTCCTATAACTTGCAGCCTTTTATGTTTTGTGATTGCACTTGCTCATATTGTTCCTTATTTTATTTATGTTCCCTAATCTACTTGTCAAATTACAGTAATTATCTCTTATTGTTAATCTTTTCCTGATATTGCTTAATGCCTAACACTTCCAGTGACATAGTCATTTTGGTAAGTATGCTATTTTTTGCCTCTGTGCTAAAATAGCGCTGTGTTATAAACTTCTCCCACATAATAAATTTTTTTCCTTTCTCCTTAGGCCAGACAGTAATCCTCAATTGTGAATCTCATCTATCTGGAGAAACATTTTGTGTGAAACATCCTGTCCTCTGCATCATCAGCATCACATTTAATTAGCTTACATGAAGAACAAGAAATACATACTGAAAGGGTAAGAAAACTTGTTGAAAAAATTCAGAAATTAAATGAGAGCAACATGCTGGAAAACTTGTGGATATGAAGTTGAGCATTTGGGTCATTGATAAGAATGCCTGAGGGAGACAGAAAGTTAGAGGAGGAAAATGTTTTTCTTTCATACATCTGGCTTCTGACACTGATTTCCATGTGTATGCAGCATGATTAAGGGGCATTCTTGCTCAGATCTTCAAATTAGCTTTATCTTATGTTCACAAACGATGTGGAATGCTACAAGTCTGGTCTGGTGCTCCTGCTAAATGCTCCAGGAGGCCGAGTAAGCTCAGGTTTTATGTAAGCCAAACACACATGTGGACGCAAGGCAAGAGAACATCAGTTTTTCATGTAAACACAGCCACTGTGGCTTGACAAGCTAATACGAACCATGTTAAACCCTTACTCATTTAACAAGGTGATATCAATCTGCTTGGATGGTTTTTACAGCCCCTTTCAGAGTTTTTACCACAGGAATTTGTGTAAGCCTGTTTTGTTCCTATGAACACACATAATTCAAAATTCATCCTAATACATTCTCTTCAAAGCAGAGGGATGCAGACCTATGTACCCTACTGCACAAAGGCAGCCTTTAGTAGGTGGAAAAAATTCTCAGAACACTGGCACTTTGAAACTCTGACCTTACAACAGAAGCTAAAAAGGTTCCTTCTGTAAAAAGGCAGACACAGGTCTACTTTTAAAACAAAAAAGGCAGAAAATAAACTCACAGGTCTTCATTGTGTTCAAGTGAAGCAGGGCCCCCACACACATACAAGAAACTGGAAATCTCATAATTTGTAACTTAGAGCAGTGCTTAGTTGGTCAAAAAGTGAATACAGGTATTCCCAGGATTTTGTTCATACTGATGCCTGGAGCAGTTTCATTACAGCACACGCAAGGCAAAGACTGGAGTAAAAAATGGTTTCCACAAAGATTCAGCTTTTTCCTTAGAGATAATGAACATGCATAGTGCACATACAGACATCAGTCTGGGCATGAGTCAAACATACACACTTGCATCCCCTAAACCTTCTTTATGGCTGTCCCTTTTTCCTTTAGAATCTGTAAATACTTATATGGCCATTGAAAGACAAAACTTCCAACTTTACCTTAATAAATCTTATCACCTTTTAAGCATTTGATTAATATTACTTAACATTTAAGGGGTTTAGTGGTAGGATACTGGGGTGGCCCAAACTGTATCTGCAAGTAGATGAACTTACAAATACTGGATGCTTTGATAAACTAGTCTCTTTAGTTGAAGAATGACATTTTCAGATTGTCAGCTTTTAAATAATTTACACTCTGTCTTTTTGCAAGAATGAAATATTAGGACTCGGCAGACAGAATAGCTTAGTCTTTTTGGAAATTATATTAAGGCTCTTGAGTCATGTAGATATGTAAAAATGATCAGAAGACTACTTAAAAATAAAAGCATTGGAGCAGTATTACATCTTGTTAAAATACCTTTCACTCTAAAAATGCAAGTGTTTTAAGAACACATAATACAATTTGTGCATAGTGTGTCTACAGATTTCTTCAAATACATTTATATACAATCCTTGATACAATTTACACCAGGGAATGAATACTATTGTATGCTAATAAAAGCGAAGTAGAACTCACAACTACTTTCAGCAGCTGAGTAGGACCAGAATTTCTCAAGCAGGTCCTCAGCGTCTTTCAAAGGTGAAGCTTACTATTGAGTCATTTCAGTGCATCCAAAATTCTGCCTTCTGTGAGCTAAAAACGTCACAGTGTCAACAAAATCCCTTGGGTACCAGCTACCCAGGCAGGTAAACCCCTTTCTCATTTCACAAAATTTACAGAAGGCGTTGCACTCTGTCTACGCTCTCTGTAACCACAGAAGCACAGGATTGCACATTGAGACAACTTTGCAAGCTTTTTTTATTGTGAAGATCTGTCATTCACAAAAGTTATTTTTGCATTGACTAAAGAATGTAAAAAATGAAACCTTCCATATTATTTAAATCTATAAATAGTATTTTAGAATTCTTGTTTGCCTGCTAACCCCGGGGCAGGAATAGCTGATTTGGGGCTTCTACATGCTTAGGTTATTATTTTGTTGTGAAGACAGAAGTTCTCAGAAATCATATGCTCTTTGCTTTTTCTTCTATTTCCTGTCTTCAACATACAGGCCATCATTGGATGTTTTAAAGTGAATTATAATGAATGTGTTAGCTTATGGAGATTTTAGGTCTGCTGAAGTTGGAGTAAAAAAGAAAGTAACAAACTGACTCTACAAGAACAAAAAAATACAGTTCTGAATTTAAATCTAAACTTTTCTGTATAAAGTCTCTGTTCATAGGGCTTCTTTCTTCCAAATGACTGAAGGTCTCGCATTTAATAACTACTACTATAGTTAGTGCTTCTTCAACTACTGGTAAATTTTAATTTCTTTAAAACTTGCAGGGGTTACTGATATCAGAGAAATCATCCCCCTCTTTCAGATTTTCCATCTTCTGCTAAGAGCTCAGGCTGATGATGCAATTCCAGGGTACTATACATGCCCATTTTCACTTCAGATTAAGAATCAGACATAGGGTTTAAAAAAAAAAAAATCAGCTGTTTCATGATGCAAATGAGGGAATGATCTACATCCTCTTTTATTGATCCACCTTGGTTTAAATTCTTATCCACCTTGTTTAAAAAAAATATTAGGGTTTTTTTCCCTCCAAAATCCCCAGAAGAATCACAAAGTTTTTGTTCACACATCTATAGTAACTTGATCCTCTTCCTCACACGTGCTGTAACAACACAATGTTACCAATGTTAATGCCATACCAATATATGGACATGACCTAATAAAGGTTGATGAATTACTTCTTTATGAGTTTTAAGTACGTAACATCAGCTATAATATTCCACGGGTGTAATCTCTAATTTATTCCTGAATACCTGCCCGTCAATGTTTACCTATCTGTATTTGCATGAATCAGGACTATTGACAGGATAAGCAAGAAGGAAGTTCACGAGTGGCACAGTGACAAAGTCTGGTTTCCAGTGGACTTATACAGTGCATTGGATTGACTTTTTAATCGAGGTGTGTTAAAGCCACAGCACAGCATGAGTTCAGTCTTTATTAAACATCAGAGAAACCACACCGGAAAGATGTCCTAAAATGCCTTTGCCAAGTGAAAAGCTTCAAATGGTGTTCATGCCTTGCAAGACATCAGAGAATGCATTCAGGATATGAATATTGACTGAAGAGAGGCTTTTTTCACCTGATGTTTAATAAGGCACAAATTCTGATTAAAGCACTTCCTAGGATTATAGAATATTCATCATTTATTTCTCTCATATTGACTCTGTTCACTGCATACAGTTATAGAGGGGCTTCAGCCTTTCCTTCAGGTGGCAGTAACAGAATCTTCTTAGCCTCTTCTTAGCAGTTATTTTCATGAAACAATAGGAACTTCGTATTTTGAAGACTTCTACCCTCCTGTCAAATTCTTTTGAAACTGGCCAGCAGGCTCAAGAAAGTTTGTAGGACAAAAATAACAGATACGTGTATGTACAGACTACATGATCATGCTAATTTTATTGGGAACAAACTTAATTTTCTTAGGAAGCCAGATTAAAAAATAACTCTGGTTTCCCACCACACAACATATCTAGGGAGGAACTGAAGTCCTTGGCAGAGCTTACCAGTGGGAATGGAGCCAAGACCTCACTCTGCCTATGCAGAAAACCACAGCAGTTCCAAAAAAACCCACCTCTCAAACCAACCCCACTGATCAACCTGAAAGCTTAAATAAAAAAGTAAAAATCAACTGATTTAACTCACACTGAACATGCAATTCAGAGAGAGGAACAGTTTTTCCTCAGACATTTCCTGAATAAGAAGCACAGGAAAGTTCATCCCATTAGGTAAATCATTTGTCAAAACCACTGTTGTGAGAGCTTCTACAAATGCCTTCTTAACCACAACTCCGAGACTGCTAATATAAAACTAGTAATATACTGTCTTTACCATTAGTGCACACAGGTGCATGCACAAAAGATTAAGTTCATATAAAGTTCTGTAAACCTGAGGTGCTGGAGGAGGTTATGTCAACTTATGACACTGCCACAGAAAAAAAAATTGATGCCTCTGAGGGATAGAAATCTGAATTGGTAAGACAAATATGTTAGTCCTAAGGAAGTTTCAAAACAGTACTCATTTGAAGCAGTTATCTCATATGGAAAACCTCAGTCCACAACCAAAAAATTTCAAAATAAAAGAAACAAAAGAAAAATATTTATAATGGAAAACACGAGGCAATTTCCAATTGCAGCAAATTTCAAAGGCTGTTCGCTCTCCCAGCTTCCAGTTTTACTGGAAAGCAGGAGTTGCTTAATACCACTGAAAATATCTGACAAACTTATTTTGGTCTAAGTTTAGAGATATGACCTTTTTTTTCCCCAGAGCTCCAGACGAGGACTTTATTAGTCTTTATAGTCTTAGACATGTGTATTTATGAATTTCTTTTTGGGCAGTAACCACAGTGTAAAATTTAAAAATTTAAAAATTTCCATCAGTCAGTAGGGTTTGTTTCTTTTTAAGCTGGGAGTTGGTATCAGGAAAAAGCTGTGGGAATTTCTGGTAGTTTCACAGTAAGTTTACTATCTTGCCTAGTGGGTGGGAAAAGAAGGTGAATGAATCAACCCAAGCAAAATAATGGTCAAAACATCAGAAGGTGATGGAAACTTGCCTATGTTCACTGGATATGGAAGCTTTACCACCATTTCATAAGTCAAAAAATGTTTTTGTACTCTGCTCATCTCCTCCAGTAAGAATTTTAAAAACTAATGCAAAATGCATATGTCAGGGAAGGTCCTGTTTTTCCATAAACCAGTTCTTCTCATTTATTATCCAACCTCAATGCTACCTAAAAACATTGTATAAACAAAGATCTATTGGTACATGACCTTGTTGTTCTTGTTTCTTCCACCACCTGACTTTTCAGAAAACTCTGAGCAGATTTTTCTGTTCCTATTAAGAAGTGGAAAAAAAAAAAAATCAACCAGGAACCTGCTCTCAGGGAATTCTGTTTAGCAAGATTTTCTAGCGAAAGCTACTCAGCATTTGATTTGCTACTGATTTACTGTAAAACAATTGCCTGTTACGCAAGGATAGTCAGCTCTTGCAGGGCAAAATCCCTCCAGCACAAAGAAGAAATGCTGCTGTTCACACATATTTGAACTGTTACAACTCGCCGCAGTTTAAACTGTTTCCATTTAGGTGAGTGTGCAGGATACACCTGAATGTAGTTCTACTTACGCTCAAAGACTTGTTGGAGTCAATGCAGGTCATCTCAAGCACTGTCCTCTCTGTTGAACTGATGATGGGCACCACAAGCGAAAACTCAATGGCAATCTAACACTAACAAACAGTAGCCCAAGAGCCACCTGTACCTGGAGAATCGCCACCAGTGGTTTAAGCACAGCAAAACTAAGTTTTTTTTTTTCCACTCAGATAAAACCAAAATAAAGGAGGTGGTCATGGAGATGATAAATACATGATAAAAACTGGATTCTTTTTTTCTGTGAGGGTTTCCCTAGGTTTTAGGCAAATGGGTAATGTCCTCATTTCAGAACCTCCTCCCAGCATATATCCGTGCATAGGCACTACATAAAAGCCACCGTGATTCCTTCCCAGTTAGGGATAGTCCTCTCTCCCACACCTACTGCAGCTCTTTGAAAGAGTCACTAAGAAGCATTAGTGAGTTATGAGCTCTAAGAGCAGGGTTAAGTCAGCAGAGGGGTTCAGTAGTGACTTGTGTTGTTTAAAATGTTCATAAATGACCTGACAAACAGGTGAGCTGCCAAGTGGCAGTCCCGGGACGGTATGTTACTGAGGGTAGTCAAAACAAGCTCCAACCACGAAGAGTAATGAAGGGGTTTTGAAGCAGAAGAACTGGATGACAGGAAATAGGAGAAGATTTAACACAAATGAGTACGAAGTGATGCACGTGGAAAAAACAATCCTAATCAAAAACATAAAATGGACACCAAGCTGAACATGCAGGTGGTCTCAGGGTTATGATCAGAGTTCAGCTGAAATGTCAGCTCAGCACAAAATAAAAAGACAAAAAATAAGGAGCATGGGATTATGAGGAAAGAAGTAGAAAGTTGTCTGCAGGACAACTCAGTCTGGAAAACAGAAAATGAGGATAGCAGATCGAGAACCATACTATGATGAGTGAATAAGCACTGACTTGTTGCTGTATCTTCCAATACAATAGTGGTCAGCATTACACCAAGCTAAGAGGAGAAGCTAGTTTCAAAACTAAAAGGAGGCAGATCTTCGTGCAAGATGTAGTGGAGCTATAAAAATCTCTATTGCAATATGTATGCAAACGGTAGGCTGGACAAATCCATGAAAGAAAAATTCATTCAGGATTACTGAATACACATGAATCAAATTCCCTCAGCCACCAAGAGTTTAGGGCTGGAGAATTCTTAGGGCAAAATATCATATGTGGTAGCCCTGTTTCTATAAACTTCACTATCATTTTGTGCATGCATGTGATTTTCTATATGTGATGGGCGGTATATTTAGATGATACTGCAAGGTAGATTACAGTGCTGAATTTTAATCACAAACACACATCTCTCTATTAACATAAAAAAAATTAAAAGGATTGTCACAGTATTATGTGATTAAAATAGATACTAATCATTCAAATGATGGTGTTTGTTTAAAATTGCAATGAAAACAGTTGTAAGTGTAACCTGAGCTAATGGGGGCAAAAGGCAAAACTTAAAAAATCGTTATATTTTCTTTTCCTCCTCAGAGGATTTTAAAGCCAAGTGAAGATTTTTAATTTTATGATCAGCACAGTGAAAGGTGGTACACCTTCAAAGAGTTTTAGATTTAATGACAAGAATGAAACATTCAAATAAATAAAGATCCTCCTTTGAATACTTCAATATCCGTGCAGCAACGACCTGACTTGTCTGACATGAACTCGGGCTGGGTGGAACATCTGGAAAAGCACTGAAGATATAGGACCCTGCCCTCTTCTGCAAGTACAGGTGATATGCCAGGGATCACAATGATTTTAAAAATGCACAGCTCTGCAAAACACACTGTACTAGCTTCCCCACCCCAGCTTAACATACAATCCCTCTGACAATATCAACAGTTGCCTAACATGACATTTCACATACCACCACGATTTGGATGGCATGTGC
This sequence comes from Pyrocephalus nanus, assembly GCA_038380795.1. NCBI lineage: Eukaryota > Metazoa > Chordata > Aves > Passeriformes > Tyrannidae > Pyrocephalus > Pyrocephalus nanus. The sequence goes on along the minus strand of CM076260.1, from coordinate 87,269,341 downwards.
TTGAAAGAGAACTTGAAACATTAGCACTTACTGTGATGGGGTTTAAGAAAAGAGTGAAGGAAGTAAACTGAGAATTAAAATTACAAAATGGCTCTGTTCATTCCTCTGTGGGGATGAAACAGTATGAACAAAACAACCAAACCCCAAACACTATTTACTTTGGGAAGCAGGGTATCTCAAACTTCTCAGAGTAGGTGGAGTCAAGTAAGGACACAATTAGCCTAAAGACACCACCAGCAAATTGCCACACACGATATCCCTGTGTACAGGTATGGCTCGCTGCAAGATGCTGAGAGAGGAGGGCAAGCAAATCCCACCCCCCAAACATGGCTGTGATTTAGGGATCCACTTATACTCTAGTGAGGATCCACTTACAGCAATGCTGGAGTTTTGATTAAAGGTCCCCAAGCAATCACAAACAAAGCTGCTACCCCTTACCAAAACAAATTTTGTAATTAGCCCGTGCTGCTGCCCAATTCTATTTGTGTGCTCTTTGTTTTCAAGCCACTACAGTATAGAGATGAAATGTGGGTGACAAGATACAACCAACTCTGTTTAGTCTTTTTTTTTGAGGCAGGGGGAGAGGGAGGGAAGATAACTACAAACATTATAATTGATGCAACTTTCCCTTTTTTGTTGTTTGGGAGAGTTATAATGCAAAACTATGTTGATAGTTGAGATAATTTTATTAAAGGGAAGTGAAGTAAAAACATTAGGAAGTGTAACTAGGTAGTCCAACTTACCTAAAATCTTGCAAATTAGCGCACCTCAGTATTGAAATCCACAGTCCATGAAACAGAATTCCATAGGACAGCAATAACAAAAGCATCTCCATATGAGCCCTGCGAACTTGGGATTAAAGTCCATAGGAAGTCCCTCAAAGCATGTGAGATAAATTCAGTAGCTATGGTCAAAGTCAGCCCTGGGCTATTTCACTGGGAGTTCCAACAAGATTTGTCAGAATACTAGCATGGAAGAGTCTATCAAACCAAAGGTCTGTTGATGAGGAATTAAAAGACAACTAACTCACTTCCAAATTACCATTCAGTTTCTTTGCTATATCCAAATCAGGTAAAAATCAATCATTAATAGATTTTGCAGCCTTCCCTTTCTAACTCGTTGCCATCCCTGATCACCGTAAAAGGTCACGGAACTGATGCTATCTTGTTAAGATACAGCCAATGCCCCAGCGTTAAGTTATCAGAAATTTCCTATTCTGAAAGAATGTAAGTTGTAGTTTTAAGCACAAACAAGGTCAGAAAAAGAAAGAATACCAAAAGGAAAAAAAAAAGAGAACCTTTAAGTTTACCATAAAGAAAGATCTGAAGGTTGATATTATTCTTGAATTGTGTAAGTTAGAGGCAAGGGAGGGGCGGTCACCATGTTAGATTTGTACTTAACATTGAAATTATGTGCTGAAAAGGTTCAAAAAAGGCAGAAGCAGTCAAGAAGAATGGAATTATTCTTTTATGAAGCAAGTTTCCTGAAAAATTGCGTTGCCTGTTTTAAGCACCTGAGCTACACAAAGGCACACTTCTCAAAAATAAAGGAAATAGAAATCATTTGCATCTCTATTCTGACTGACCTGACAGAGGAGTTTTAGAAATTAGCAGCTGTAATAGTATTACTGAAGAGACTGGAGATCACGGTGACATGCATCACAAACTTTTTAAGTACTGCATATTAATATCTAGACTGTTCCCTGTGACTAACTCACCACTTTCTAGTTTTCAAGTCTGCCAAACCTGTGACATGCAATTGCTACCATGTGTATCCGTGCTATTTAGCACATCCTAATATGATTGGTATCCTACAGAGTTTCAGAGCATGAACGACAAAATTGGTTGTGAAACACCTAATCGTCATCTTTCAACTTGGCAATATGTGCAAAATAGACTTTGAAATGCACAAATTTATTGCCTAGTAAGTGACTTCAAAATCCATGTATTAGTTGGGGTAAAAAAAAAAAAAAAGAAGACATCCAGGTCTTTACATGTCAAACTTACACTCCTACGGCCTGTGTAACACCTGCTCCAAATTGCTTTCTCTTTGGAGACCTACTGTGAAAAGTGACCTATCTAAAGCTGTGGCCAGTGTTTGGAAAAGGCTATCTACCCTTCAAGGGAACATGTATTTATTCGGTATCTAATTAGTGTCAACCTGAAGAACATTTATGCAAACTTGGTCAGGACTAAAAATATCTAATTGTAGCTCCTCTAACCAAATGCTGGGAATGGTTGGAACTTATGTCCACAGTCTGATTTTTTTAACTTTGCAATAAGAAATAATAATGCAGTACATGCAAAAGGGAGGGAAGCCTGGAGAACAGCTGACTATTATTTATCAAGTCTCAGGGTAGACAATTCATACCCAAAGATACAGAAATTCTTCTCCTTTAAAATTTCATACTTTGCCTTCAAAATCCAGCACTCCATCATCTGTCTACCAGGGAATCACCAGAATTGCTCAATTTGATTGAATGATCTTCAGGACCAGCAAAGTACCATTTTTCATATGGTACCAAAGCTCCATTCCAGGTGTGAATGAACTGGAAGACTTACACTTCCTCACACTAATTATTTCTTATTTCCAAGCAAAGGCAGTTTGAGAGACTGAAAATGCCATACAAGCAAAAATTATGCAGCATTTAAAAAGAAATCCCTCCCAGTCAATATACTGGAAGTCATCTCTGAATCATCACTGCCCTTCAGGTTTCCACGTACTCTTTCTGACCTCTTTTAGGAGAATTTGGATCTGCCAAGCCTGAAAACGGGAAACAAATTCTCCTTTTGTCTTTAGGATTCAAGAGTTACTCACCTATCTATCTGTTGGTATAATAAAATCAAAATCTGTGTTGAGAAACTTACCACAAGATCAACTGTAAAATATTACTATGGTGGCTAACAACAGTTTCTATGTTATTAATCCAATCAGACAGGTCTATGCCTGTCATCCTTGCCCAGATCTGAACTCCTGTTGCCCAAGAGAATAGAAATTGGTGATGCAGGAAGAAATGCTTAACTGTACAGTATTATTTGCTTGTGGCTCAGCAAGCACTTAACCACATATGTGAAGCTCTGCCAAGATGTCCTCCTACAACAAAAGAACTTAAAAAAAATAAAGAGAACACAATCAGTAATTGGCAGATTTTGGGTGGAACACTATTTACCTACTATTTGTTCTTAAAATAGAACCCAGTATTTTTACAGGTTTTAAGGACTGAAGTAAATTAAAGGTCTTTTTTGCTTGCCTTAAGATACAATTATAATCAGCTTGCCAATTGCAATATCTACTTATCTCTATGTTACTGAGATATTCTGTCAGGGTTAAAACTCAAAATCATACTGGATTATTAAAAAGATCTTTTACATGGTGGAAAAAAAATGTATTTCTGCACGTACTCAATTTTTTAATTTCAATTTCTTTGGAGCACACAGCTCAAACGACCCCAGTGGAGATGCTAGAGGATCTAGCATGTATCACATGTATCACACGTCCATGCACCTAAGTGTGTACAGCCTCAAGACAGCCTACACAGCTAAGGAAGGGTAGTGACTCAGGAGAGTAACTAAGCAAAAAGACATTTTACCTAAAAAAAAATCTGACTCTGAAAGAAACAGGCCATTTCTAAGCCTACCAGCATTTATCTGGTACAGACTGAGATTATCAAGGATTCTCTATGTGGTTCTCTTTCCCAATCACGAAATCTTTCTGACACACATGGATACACTCACATAGCCTAAAAATGTGTGGTACTACCTTATTCTAGAAGGGCACCAAGAAATAAACACATTAAAAAAAAGGTTTGCAAAACCAGATATTCAGATTACATGACAATAAAACACTTTATCAGTGGAATAGCACTAAGAAAGTTGTGTATACTGTATTCCTTGCATCATTTCAAATCAAGCCTGGACAAAATCCCTAAACATTTAACAAAAAGAGTCCTTGCTGGTACTGTTGTAATTGAGATATTTGAGAGATGGATTGTTGTCAAAATTAAGAAAAACATAATGCATTTTAGGCACGAGCCACTATTGTTAATTTGACCACCTCAGAAATGTGAGTTCTCCTTTAGTCCCCAAAAGAATGGTGAGAGAATATTGTAGAAGACTTTCCCACAAATCTTCTCAGTTTCATTCCGATGCTAAAGAAAATAACTTCATGGCACAAAGTATTAAAGGACTATGCACATGAAGAAGACACATTGCCTGTCCAAGATAACTAAGGAAGAATAAAAGAATATACACACATATAAAAATGAATAGAGCCACCCCAAACCATCTCCTTTAACAGGCCACCTGTACAAAAGACGCTGCTGCTATCACAGCGTGCCTATAAATCTTGAACACCCCTACATTCTTGACTTTAAAGGGAGTCAGCCATCGGACCTTGTTAGATACTAATTAATAAAACACAGGGAGTTGCCTTGGTGAAAAGTAAACAACATTCCAGTTGCAGAGTCTGATGTAACATGGGTGGTTGCATATAGACTCTACCATTAAACTATTAAACAAAATATGCTGAACAGATTGCTGGATTAACAAAAATAGAATGCTAGACTTTTGCAGCATTAGTATAACAAACAAAATCAGGATAAATGTATCCTTTTTCTAATATTTTAAGTGTACTCAGTTGTGTGTGGAAAGTACTCAGCAGTGCCAGTTGCATTGCCAAGATCATTCACTGCTAGCAACTAGTGTTCTATTTCAGGGTATTTATTTTATTTTTTTTTTTAAATTCTTCTACAGTATATGAAATTTAGGAAAGGAAAATACAAATTACTATCTGTGTATTGAGAAAGTAACTAGAAGCTTTCAGTATTCAGAGTTATAAAAATAAAGTAAAAGAGATTTCCTTGTATTATGTGCCTTGGTGTTGCAAGGCATAACTCAACCATAGTACAGACAGAAATTCTGTAATATTTGGTTACTGTTCTAAGTTATGTCATGTACCAGCTAGTCCCAAAGGACTACGCATTAGTGAACCCTGTCAGAATGCAGCAAACTCATGCCCTCTTTCCCCTTTACTGTGACAGCAAGGAGATAGGAACTTAATTTAACTTTATACCGGCTCATCACGACTTCCAGCCAGAAGAAATCCTATATAGCAATATATCCTTAAGACCTCACTCTTCCATGTTGCTGGGGAAGCAGGATGAGACTAACTAAAAAAGCCTTTTAGGGGGAGGCAAGCGGTTTTACCCCAGCTTTTGTGATTCAGAGTTGAAATGGAAGAGTGGCGGCTCAAGGGTGAAGAGTACCTTCCTTCCATACTGCCACAGCAAATGCTTCATGATCTCAAGGACTGGGACAATTGAGGTCTTGGGATGTTCAGACTGGACTTTTAGAGGAGGTCCTTCCCTATGGAGAAGCAGACTAGTTCTTCAGGGATTCTGTAGGATCTCCACTGACAACTGTTCAAGATGCAGCCTAGACCTTGCTACACAAAACCTCAGCTAGTGCTGCTGGTAGTCCCATGTCAAGCAGGAAGCTGGGCTAGATGACTGAGAGCTCCTTTCCAACAAAGAGCTCTATCACTGATGTGAAATCTACCACTTGCTGCAAAGGAATTTTTTATAAAGCCACAGCAGCTATCCTAGGTTAAGGAACTTGATGTATTTTATGAATTGATGTGATCTCCAAAATTTTAACATAATGCTAGAGAAACAAAGCAAAGCAATTCACAGTAGTGAGAAATATTATCTTTGTTACTGCTGAGACATATACTCTAAATAGAATATTATCATGGAGGGGAAAAAGTTTGTTCAGTTATATGTAATCCAGGCTTTGACAAATGGAATGTTTTTGGTTTCACTGTTGTATAAAAATTCTGAAGGTTTCACTCCTTTCATAAATGGAAGTAACTAACTGTAAAGAGAAATAATGTTAAAAGAAATGTAAAATAAACATTTTAAAGTGTTTAAAAAAAATAATGTTATAATGCTTTAAAGTAAAGACAACAAAGGCACTGCAATCATAGACAACTATTCTGGACATGGACCGATTCTCTGTATCAGACGATTAAATGACCATTAGGTTTTCACTGATAAAAGATTGCCTTAATTTTAAACACGACTTTCCTTGTCAGGATGTACATTCATCATTCAACTCTCTTCAGAGTTTCTATGTCAACTGCAAGAAAAACTGCTACCTGTCGTGCAAAAAACCAGAACTTCACTTCTTGAAAATGAAACATATTTTCAGAAAGGTGTGCAGAGCTAAAAACAAACATCCAAAACAGAAACCAGAAAATAGAGACAGAACCTAAAGAAATAATAAAAAAACCACCAACAATGGAAGACAGTATGAGAAACCTAAGTGGTAGACAAATGGACAAAACTAAGAGTACCAATTGAAAACAACAGGATTTGAGGAGGTAGGAAGCAAGTTACACAGTCTTTATTACAGCTACAAAAGAAACAGAGTTTTTGGGCAATGGAACAAATTAAGAGGATCACTGTGTAATTACACATACACGCCATCTAACCATCTTCCCATTACAGAGCAAAAGAAAAAATAAATGTGGGACGTCGACCAAAAACATGACCTGAAGGAACTACCTCCACAGAATGTCCCAGAAAGTCCTGCCTGCCCTGGAGAGGAGGACTAGAGAAAAGCAGTGGGCTGCTGCTGCAGAGGTACAAGCAATCTTCCCAGGACAGACAGAGGTTGTACAGCTGTTTGGGTTAATATCAAAGGCAACTTAGAAGAAAGGAAAAGGAGAGGAAAGCAAGCAGCAGCCAAGCTGAAGAGCAGAACTGCTTTGCACGCAGTACTTAACATATGGAATAAACAGTACTGAGGCAACACAAGGGAACAATTAGTCTAAACGGTTTTGTAAATATCTTGGACAAATACCAGAAGAGAAGAATACTGAGGAAGACACTGACTAATTCAGGGGAGGGAAGGGGCCTCGATGGCTTTTCTGGCCTCCTTCTGTCCTTACGTGCCCTGTATTTATATTTGAACACTTGCATTACCCAGCATATAGGCTATTTAAGGTCAGGAAAGCATTGCAGTAGCACAGCTGCCTCCAGCAAGTAGTGCTTGACATCACCAAACCACACAGAAGAGCACAGCCCTTTCATTGGCTTCAACAGCAAATATCTGCAAGCAGAATTGTTTCGCTCTATTTGTACAGGTTTTTCCACTGCACTGTGGTGTCTGCAACTTCGGTACTAACAGAGTTTTGTCCACTGAAATCGTTAAACAGCTTAAGTTTCCTCCTCATGTATTTTAAGTGACCCCTGACCAGAAACCAGTTCAAGGAATTTAGTTTTAAAAGCCAACTAAAAAGAATCTACACTTTCATCTTCTGAAGTTTCAGTTCTTGCCAAATTTAACTTGTCTTCCTCCGTAGGATGTTTGACACATACTGCATGCACATATTAAATATCACACTTGAGATCTCTCATTTAAATTCTGTAATATTCTTTGTTGACACACAAGAATGTTTTTCAAAATATACAGAAAGAGTCCATTTTTTTCCCCATTAACACAATGGCTACATGATTTGTAGAAATCATGAAAGACAGGAATGGTTTATAAACCCACTGAATTGGAAGGATTTCAAAACACTGCTACTCAATGTCATGTTTGATAAATGGCTTAAATAAGCATTTTCAAATTTTCTTAGCTAAATACATCAATGATGAACAAAAAAAAATAAATCCCACAAACCCCAAAAACTGAAACAACTCAAGGCAGGTGTGCCTCACAGTGTACACCAGAGTTCTGGCTCTTAATCATCCAGATCAAGACCTGCTGGAACACAAGTTCCTCCCTATCTGAGTGCTCGGGATTTCTTCCAACAAAAGTCAGGGTGGGAAGTGGTACATTGAACATCCAGATCTTCTCCTAACACCGGTTTTGAATGTGACCATGGTGCAAACCTCAGAGGTGGGTCCCACGGTTTAGCTGTTGCCTGTGACAACTCAAAGACAGCAGAGGAATTCAATGATTTGCAATGAAAGAAAGTAGGAAGTGTAACACTCATTTGAAGTACAAAAGAGGACTACAGGTATAAGAATATTTCTCCTTGATTAAAAAAAAAAAAAGCTTCTTTAAACATAAAATGAATATGAAACTCCTTGGATGTAAGGCAGCCCACAGGCCAACTGTAACTACCTCTGTGTGCTTTTTTCAGGTTACAGATTAATCAGGTCCTGCTAGTCCTTTGGAAGTGCTGGCTGCAGAGAAACGAAAGATGCAAAACATACAGGACTCACAAGAATCCTTGCTCTGCATGATAATGTTTTTGGCCATTTCTGCTCTCTACACGGATCAGTTTACATGTTTTCCTAAAAGCAAATCTACAAAATAAAGCATATCCATTCCATTTAAAGAATGTCTTTCTAAGTTGCCTATAATCTGCACTTTCACTTAAAGAAAGCTGAAGTTTAGTATAGTTAGAGGATGTTTGTGGTGGGTTTACAATTCAACAAATCCTTGTGATTTGTTAAGGGAATTCTTCAGAGGAAAGCTCCTAGGAAAGAAGTTCTCAATATTCCTGAAGGGAATCTGTTATCTAGGAGAAAATTACTCAACAAGAAGTCCCACACTTGATATTCTTTTAAATTTTTTCTCCAGGTAAGTGCAATGTGCAAGTGCTGAAGGGGATTTCAGCTGACATTTGCATGAGCCAGGTAGCTCGTGTAGTTAAGTAGTGGGATGGACTGTGACAGCCTCATATGCCTTAAATGAAATAAGCAATACAATGAATCACATTTTTGACAATACCTTATTCCTACAATGGAATACTTCCTACAGTTAAGGAAGCATAAAAGTTCCTTTCAAGAATGCATTACATTTAAAATGCCACTGATTATTGGAAAGATGGAGGCAGAAAGCAAAGGAAAATGAGAGATATTACCTAGTACTACTGTGGGATTGGGAAACTTCTGGGAAAAAGGTAGGTCGGCAGGGAGCTAGCCCTTCTGGTAATCTCAAAGGATGTACTACAGTCCTTCCCTTTATCACACAAACAACAGGGCCAAGATCCCCCCACTTATATTCTCCCTCCTGCCCATCCGATTCCCTGCAGGGCTGCTCCTCTGCCATACTCCTCAATTCATGCTCCCTGTGCCACCGCATTCCCTGCCAAAACATCAGCAACAGGAATGTGGTTCCTAGAGGCTACTGCCAGCTCTCTCCAATTGGGGGAGGGCCAACAGAGCAAGAAGAAAACAGAGACAATCAAAACTGATGTCTTTCACATACAACTTAATTCTGTGTTTCACAGTTTTCAGAGATTTTATTTGAAAATCTTCAACTTTTCACTTTCCAGTGGTCAGAGATTAGTACCTATTGCATGTGGCCATCTGGAAGCAAGCATTAAACAGTAGCTGACTTTTTGTTAATGGTTTTAAATAGTAAAAATAGGAAAAGTCTGAAGACAGAACACTATAATGTGCAGATCACAATCAGAGTGAAATTCTCTGAAAACAAATGATTTAGTCACCATATTCAGAAAGCAAACCACATATCCCAAATATGCAAAAATCAACTTCAAGAAAGTGTACTTTGTTAAGATACCACGTTCTGTAGTGGTGGGTTTGCATTTACATCAAGAACTGGGAAAAATACCCACGCAGCAACAAAAGCAGGTTCAAAGTGTACTCCAGGAAATCTGAGTTTTCATAACTGTTGAGTAAATGTGCCTTTGTATACCCACTGCATGTGCTGCCAAGATTCTAATTAACTCATTTAACTACTCTTTGACAGTTTTGGTAATTAATATCCAGTTAGAATGAATACAGCAGAACAACTAAATCTCAACTTTGATCTGAAGGGAATAGCTTCCATGACCTGCTCATGCCACTTTCCATTCTTTAGCAGCAGTCCCGGCTAACTGTGGAGGTCCCAGCTAACTGGAAATTAGCAAATGTAATTCCCACCTATAAGAAGGAACATAAGGAGGATCTGGACAACTACAGGCCTGACCTTGGTGCCAGGGAAGGTCATATAGCAGATTATTTTGAGTGCCATCACATGGCACGTGCAGGACAATCAGGGAATCAGGAACAACCAGCATGGGTTTGTGAAAGGTGGTTCTGCTTGTCCAGCTTGGCCTCCTTCTGTGATAGGGTGACCTGCTTAGTGGATGAGGAAAAGGCTCAAAGGATGAGGATGTTGTCATTGACAAGCCTTTGACACTGTTTCTCACAAAATTCTTCTGGAGGAAGAACCATGGCTGCCCATGGGTTGGACAGGTGCAATGTTCACTGGGCAAAAATCTGGCTGGCTGGCTGGCTGGGCCCAGGGAGTGGTGGTGAAGTTACATCCAGTGGTGTTCCCCAGGGCTCACTACTGGGGCCAGTCTCTATTGATGATCTGCATGAGGGGATCAAGTGCCCCCTCTATGAGTTTACAACTGACAAAGTTAGGTAGGAATGTGGATTTGCTGGAGGGCAGGATGGCTCTACAGTGGGATCTGGACAGGCTGGATTGATGAGCTGAGGCCAAATGTATGAGATTTAAACAAGGCAAAGTGCTGGGTCCTTCCCTTGGATCACAACAACCCCACGCAATGCTACAGACTTTGGTAACTGTAGCTGAAAAGGACCTGGAGGTGCTGGTCAACAGCTGAACATGAGCCAGCAGTGTGCCCAGGTGGCCAAGAAGGCCAATGGCATCCTGGCCTGTATCAGAAATAGTGTGGTCAGCTGACCAGGGAAGTGATTGTCCCCCTGTATTCGGCACTGGTGAGGCCACAGCTTGAGTACTGTGCTTAGTTTTGGGTCCCTCAGTTCAGGAAGGACATTGAGGTGCTGTAGTGTGTTCAAAGAAGGGCAATGGCGCTGGTGAAGGGTCTTACTAAGAGCTGAAGGAACTGGGGTGGTTTAGCTTAGCGAGAAGGAGGTTCAGGGAGGACCCTATCTCTACAACTACCTTAAAGAAGGGTGTAGCCAGGGGAAGTCGGGCTCTTCTCTGAGGTAACAAATGATAGGACAAGAGGAAACAGCCTCAAGTTGTGCCAGGGGAGGTTTAGATTGGATAGTACGAAAAATTTCTTCACCTAAAGGTTTTTCAAGCACTGAAGAGGCTGCTCAGAGAAGTGGTGGAGTCACCACCCCTGAAGGTATTTAAAACGTGTACATGTGGCAGTTAGGGACACAGTTTAGTGGTGGACTTGGCAGTGTTAAGTTCATGGTTGGCTTTGATAATCTTAAGGGTATTTTATAACCTAAACGATTCTATGATTACATTTATGGATCAAGTAGCACAAGCCTCACACTCGTCAGGTAATTTTTTAATTTGATGCCATCAGTAACTTTGAAGCACATTTCTTCTGCAAGAGCTATTTAACTGCAAAGAGACAGTCTGTGGAATTAAGCATGTTTAACTAAAGAAAAACTAGTGCTTCAATTGTGATTTCCCAGGAACTCTGTATCTAACTGTTGTGTTTTGTTTTTTTTTTAAAGTAGAATTGAACAACAGTACAATATCCATGAAAGAACAAATAACTTGGCCCTAGAGAAACTCCAAGTTCCTCTATGTATAAATTTTACAATTTAAGTAGGACTTGATGTTTTCATTTCATTTTCAAGAAAAACTGAGTCAGTTATTTTTAGGTTAACATTTGACCCCAGTTACCAGACCTTCCTGCTTGCTCTATTACTGCCATACCACAGACCATAGAATAAAATAGATGACACCTGTTTCAAACTTCTCTGGTCAGCCTAACTAACTTTATGGAAAACAATTCAAGGAGTGCAAGCTGGCTCTACTGCTGGTTCACACAGTTCTTTAGAACAAAAGGTTCTGCATAAAAACCCCCAAAGATTCCTGTTAGTTCTTGGGAATGAAAAAAATCCTGCCACCTGTGACAGACACAGTTCACTATTAATATGGATTGATTCTGTTTAGCAGGCTTCCTTTCTCCTACAAAAACACTTCAGGAAAGGAAGATGAAATCTGCTGTGTGTGTTCTAATGTATTAGGGACACATCTGAGAAAGGCACTTCAGTACTGCACCAGGAATGTCAGAATGGCAATAAAAATATTCTCCAACCCTCTAAACTCTAAGAGCAACACAGGCAGTAGAACAGACAAAAACACTTGGATATATCAAAAGAAAAGTAAGACTTTTTTACAAAACTTTTTTACAAAATGAATTTTAGCGGCAAAGTAAATACTATCTAAAAAATAAATTAAAAAATAATCCCTACGACAAATAAAGAGGAAGATTTTAAAAGTACTAAGTATGGCCTAATCAGCATTAAAAATGACAGCAATTTTCATTATTGTTGCCACAATTAATTTTGACTAATTAAAAGTGCTGTTGACAACCTCACTGTACAAAGTTTAAATATATCGCCAACAGTAAAGAACCCAGAATACCTTTATAATAATAATAATAATGTCTGACATCCTAAAGAAAAATTACTTTGTTCCCTTTTTCCTTCATGATCACTCTTTGTAGGAGGGTAAACATGTCTAGAAGCAGTGATACCACAGTAAAATTGCTGAGGAGGATATTTTAGTAGAGTACAGCTTAACATTTAAGAATGCCTCTGTTGAAACAGGGATTATTACAATGAAAGGTGGTATACTCATAGTACATGACAAATAACATGATACAGAATCGTTTGCTTAATTAGGGTGCCCTGAAATAAAGTGTATTTGCCCAGGTGAAAAAATGCAACATCTTAATGGAGGGATTTGATCTGAAGGCAACAAATATGCTTAAAACTTCTGAAATTCCTGTAGACTATTCTACCCTACTCAGAAGTATGTAGAGGAAGGGAGTTGAAGAGGGCTGTGTTGAATCACCTTTCCATTTTCTTTTGTGATTTCTTACTAATTCATTTATCTACATGTGTTTTTCAATCATACAGGGAAATAAGTGGTAAAGTACTTGATATATCATGTAAAAACATTCCCTCTACCATCACGTTAGAGAAACTTATGCATACAGGCTGACACTCACAGAAAAAACTTCCATGAAGACGTAAATCCTTCCCAACATTTAGCTCTAAGTTTTGCTCAAGGAAATACTGAGTTCTGGATTGCCACAAGATGTGCATGGGACCAAAAACTGCCCCTTGTCTCCTATATGAGAAACTGGTAGGTCATTACCTAGCAACAAAATCAGCCCCACTGAACTGCCTCAAGTATTTCATACCTCGACAAATAGGTCTAATTGCTTAGTCTCTTAACTGAAAAAAGCCACCTTAAAAATCTCACTATCTGAACCATTTAAAGACAGCATTAACATATCCTCCATTAAAGCACCATTTAGATGATGGACACATAATCTTAGCTCTTCAACAACTATTTTCACTAATTGCTCTATAGCAGTTTCAGGGAAAAAAAAAAAAAAGGAACAATCAGTACAGTGGAACACCTGGAATAGAAGTACAAGTGGATCTGTTTTGACTGCCAGTCCCTGTCTGCCCTGATCTCTTCTGAAGCTGTCAAGAGGCCATCAGAAGTTGGCTGCAGCAAAACACATGATTTTCAGAACAAAGGAAGAGTTGCAAAGCAGAGCTAGATTGGCAATCAGGTTATGGTACTGGCTAGTGTTTCAGAAGACTTGACTGATGGGGACATGGCACACAGAGCAGGTAGTAGGTATGTCTGACTCACTGGCCAGACAGTGCACAGAGGCATGACCAACCAAGGATTAATGGAACAGAAAGTGCTACAAAGCAACAGTCTTTCCTCCTTCTTCCCAAGGCTGCAAAGATGTTCCAGGATTTGAAGAAGACATGGACTGTCTTGGCTGCCTACTAACAATTCTCCTGAACTCATCAACTCAGATGCACAGACACATTTTAATACAGCAAACAGAAGATCTTCTGACTTCTAAAAAGACAGTCATATAGAAAGGCCTAAGCATGACCACTCATTCAGTGACTGTGTATTCATAATCATTCTGAAACAGGAGGCTTCAGTGGCGGCAATATGGCACGCCAGCTTCAAAGGTGAAGTCCCTCACAGCACCCCTGCACCTCAAACACAGCAAGAGGCGGTACTTGGCAGTAAATGGGTAATATTCCATGGTTTTCCTCCTCCAATTCCCAGCAGAAAGCACAGGTAAAAGACAGGAAACACCTTAAAGAAAACACAAATGCTTAATTTTCCCTTCATTTTTTTTTCCATCAGTGAAAAAACATACAGAAACATTCAAAGCCTAAGAGTTCAGACCAGGTTCTTGTTATTCTCCCCTGCCCGTATGAGAAGGTTAAATGCAGTCACCGAACTCTGCATACCACCCTCAGTCACGAAGAACCCTCTGGCACAGCTCCCAGACCAGTAAAAAACGACCATTTCAGTCCCCAAAGCATGGAGCCTGATCCATTTAAGCAAAACAAGTTCTACTGACAGCTGGTTTTCTTAGCATATTCACGTCTGCGTATTTATCAGAGAAAAGCCCTCCAGGACAACAGTGTTTATTGCAGGATTATTTCTGTGAACACAAGGAAGATAGAACTCACTGAGTAACAGTGTTTCTACCCTTATATATTTTTTTCTTAAAACGTGAACCAAGATGAACCCAGTTTTATTTTCTTTAGCATGGATGACTCATGAAGGGAAAAAAATTACATATATTAAATTTTTTCTTTTAAGAAAAAACCCCAGAATCTTCTGATCCACATTCATGTGTAGTATGCTGACACACATTTTAAGCACTAATATAGAAATTAGCTGTTCAATCCTGCACTGACTGCATAGATTTAGAGTCTAATGACTTTTAATAAACAGAAACCAAAGATGTAATGGACAGTTTTATTACAAATTTCATTCACATATGAATATCTAATATACTTCCACAAAAAAAGGTAATTTTGAACAAGCAAGATGCTTTCTACTGACAGGTTTTGAAATGTTATGAATAACATGTGAGATGTAACAGAGACATAAAGGGTAAATATCCCAGCAGCATCTTGATGTGCCAAAGAGTGCAGAAGCAGCCTTAGAATACATCTGTGCCCACCCAGCTCAGCTGTATGACCCTCTACCCAAAGCACAGCAGCTATCAGTGAAGGATGGAGGAGTATCCTGCAATAAGTCCCACACTCTGAGGTGGGAGGAGGTGAAGGATGAGCTGCAGACACACACTCATAGATGCTGATGAGCACCAACCTCTCAAGTTGTGTGGTCAGTCTGCGCGGTTTCTCATCTTACCACTTCCTCCAGAAGTGTGCAAAAACTGTTTTCTATGATACTACAGTAAAAATGGTAGGGTTTTTTCAAATAAATATGTATCATAAATATCCCATGTTTCATTTTAACTTGATCTAATTTTTGAAATAACTGAAAGCAATTGTTATTTGTGTCTATATGCTTATTGATGCAGTGCAACAAAGAAGAAGAAAAATTCTTCAAATTATAAAATTAAAGGTTTTTTAAGTGACTGATTTCAAGTTAAGGAACCATTAACTAAATGTTGCTGCTAATGTGTTTTGAACAACTAGTACTGAAATGAATATTTTCAAATTAGCAAGTTTTAATGAAAGAATTAAACCAGGTATAGTTACAAACAGTCATTGCTGAGATTTTTATAAATTAACAAAAATGCTTCCTGTCCCAAAGTGTGGGGTTGGTTGTTTTACTGTAAGAACTGGACTTGACACTCTGCAGCCAGATATCACACCACAATACTTCTCTACTGCACTTCTACTCCCTGCTCAATATGTGAGCTTTTTCAAGCCAACCCATGTACTAATGTCTTCACCCCAAACCATAAATGGTGGACATTTCCCTCATTTTGGAGATTTCTTCCAGAGTCTATGCCAAAGTACAGTCAAAGTCTTGCTAGTATTATGTTTGCTATACATCTAAAAACAGAGCAATCATCTTTACAAAAACCTTCCAAAGCAAAAAACCTATATTCATATTGCTAGGACTCAAATTTGCTGACAAGATCTGTGGGTATGTATCATTTTTAGAAAATGCAATGTGGGAATGCATTTTTATATGGCAAAGTACAAAAGCAATGAAATCTCTTGGGAAAGCAGAAGATAACTCACGTTACACAAACAGGTCCTTTGCTCTTATTTATCTACAAAGCTGAAATGTTATTTCATATGTCAGGAAAATGCTATTCCTGTTTGCTTGTTCTTCCTAAGGTGAACAGATTTTAGTATTAGCAAAATAATTGTGGGAATTCAGTATTTTTCCTTTTGTTGAGCACTTGGGAATGTTATGTTGGGAACTATCAACTACTACTATCAGTTACTACTACTTAGTTCACTTCAAAATCTGCTGCATAAAAAAAATACAGTGGTAATTTGCTTACATGGCTTTTGTAGATGCAATTACTGCTAGCAGCAGGAAAGAACTTTTATAAGCAGAACACAATTCAAATGTAACATGCCAGGGACTCAAGTCATTAAACTAATCCTCAGGGCTTCTTGAGGCTTTTTGTACTTTTGGCAAAAAGTATAAAGAAGTATGCACTGTTGCTTCAGTTCCCAAACATTGGAAAGTTAAATATCTAGACTGTCAGCCCTTGCTAAACAGAGCAAAGATTGGTTTTGGGAAAAGAACAAGAGACAACCACATCTTCTGTTATTAAAGTGCAATTGAACAAACATTAGAAAAATACCCATACATTTTTTCATGGCACATAAAAAAACAGCCAGTAGAACTAAGGGAGGTGCAACAGCTCACAAACAGCTCTGGTATTACAGGTTACCAGTGCCTAGATACTGTGATGAAATTGAGTTAGATGAGTGAAGTATCTTGACTTTGATACATCAATAATGTGCCACGGTGTGGCATAGAACTCAAGGGTTTACTGGCATGATTTTAACATGACTACATAAATGACAAAGCCATAAATACATCAGACATGTCAGATATGTACCAACACCCCTCAAATATTTTTCTGCTGTATCGCTCTACATCACACATCTAAATTCAAATATTCTTTAGGGCTCTGAGAGAAAATGCAATACCTTTAGGAAGAAAAAGTATTTGTATTGCTATTCTGCTTGGCATCAAGAGGTTAACATCTTTTTAAACATACTATTGAAAGTGGGAAAATAAGCAATGTATTCATTAGCTCATGGATCATTTAGACAGACATACCTGAGTGTCCTGAAATACACTTAACCATCAACATGTGACTACAACTGAAAATACATCGGAGACTAATGGCAGCCCATTTGCTTTTAGAAGAGCTCAGAAGAAGAATCCTTTGAAAGCATGGAAGGATAATTACATGTTGGACTACAATTATTCCCTAAACTAATGCTGACCAAAAGTAGTGAATTGATATAAAATATGAAAATGTAAAAGCTACTATGTATCATGGAGTCATGGAATCTCCTGAGTTGGAAGTGACCCACAAGGATCATCGAGTCCAACTCCTGGCCCTGCACAAGACATCCCAACAATCCCATCATGTGCCTGAGACTGTTGTCTAAAAGCTCCCTGAGCTCTGTCAGCCTTGGGGCCATGACCACTTCCCTGAGGAGCCTATTCCATTGCCTGACCACCCTCTAGGGGAAGAACCGTTTCCTAATATCCAACCTAAACCTCTCCTGACACAGCTCCAGCCGTTCCCTCAGGTCCTGTCACTGGTCACACAGATCAGTGCTGACCCTCATGAGGAATTACTGAATATTTTGATCTGTGTTCTGTGAAACTATATAAGCTCAGAGCATGAGGCCGAGGACTCTTTGTGCACCCTGACAGTCACAGCCCAGCCTTGGGCTTCTTGAGCTTATTAGAAACATTGTCTGTTCCCAGGGACTAACAGGTGTCTAGCACACACCAGCACCTGCTTTTTAATGAGCAGCCTTGGAAACTTGTTCTTCTTGCCTGAATTACAACCCAAGTAGGATAATATTTTTGCTACTGAATCTTCAAAGACAGTTCCCCAATTCGAACTGTGGCCAGGACAGAAAATTGCTGTGACTAAAGCCCACGCTCTAACAACCCTATAAACAGCAGCCCAAAGTGAGACCCTTGGAGCTCTCGATTCCCAGAAGGTCAGAGAATGTGTATGTCTCAAACACTGGTACCGGATGGCTGTGGAGCCAACCAAAGACTGCTGGTAACAACTAAGGACTGTTGGCATTAATTGGCCTGTGACAGCAGGAAGCGCCTCTGTGTCCCAGGGCCCTGAGGCTGCTGCCCTGATCCCACCTACCTGGGCCCAGTCCTTGCTCCATGCCCAGGGCCCCACTCCGATCCCAGTCTCATCCTGGTCACGGCTGCCTGGTCCCAGTCCTATGACAAATGTCGAGGCCCCCGCTCCGGCATTTGCTCTTGATCCCAATCCCAGTCCTGGTCCTACAACCCACATTCAAGGCCCTGCTCTGATCTCTATCCTGATCTTGCTCCTGCTACCAATATATGCTGTGTTTACACATATGTTCTTAAATAAAGCATCCTAACGTCTTCTGCCTTTATCTAAATCAAATCCTGGTTTTTCTTTTCTAAACTGCATCCAAGAGTTTATCCAGATCAGTGTTTCTTCACTCACACAAACTTCATCCCCAAGTTATCACCTTAAAACTGTGGTAGTCAGTATTTCCTATATTTTCTTCTCTACACAGAAGAATTATCACTAGTTCAGAGGAAAGTCACTGCAGTATTAACCAAAAAAAATAACACAACACTCAAACAATGCTGGATCAGTTTGATTGTGGTATACTTGAAATATCTAACATAGTTACTTTTTTGACACATTACAAGACTGAGTGAAGGGAAGGAGAAGTCTTAAAACAATTCTAATTCCAGAAAAGGAATAAGAGAATTTTAATGAAAACAGATTGATTTCTAATCCTCACCCTTCCATTTTAGGCATAGAAATTTGTTTTTCAGCAAATCTCTTTGCCAACCGGTAAACAAATCAGTAAGGTTCAACACCCTTAAAATGAAATATTCAGATATTCTCCTGAAAAAAGTAACCTATAAACCTGCAAATTCCTAAAACACAGATAACAAAGCCCTTTAACTGCTACAACATTTTATTCAAATGTATGATCTTTATACAGAGAATTTACCTTCTGAAGAAAAAAAAAAAAAGAAATTCCCCATCCCTTCCCCCACAAAAGCTATCAGCTGTACACAGGAGCCATTCAAAATATATTGCTACAGGAAAACATAGTTTAGTTTTCAGAGATTATGATGCTGTGAGAATATCAGGTATATAAAGGACTAGCTGAAAGAAGACCTGTCATTTCTCCACCACACATACACTTGCAGTAATCACTATAACTTTCAGCAATTTAAAGCAATAGCACGTTATCACCTAGTCAACATTTCTGACATGTATAAGGAAAAAATTGTAAAGTTCAGAATAAACATTCCAGAAAAAAACTTTTGTCACTTACTGTTCAATACGTGGGGAGAGGTACAGCTTCGGAAAAACCTGAGTAGCTTCTGCATCCTCAAAACTAACAGAGAGAAGTGCAACATCTTCTCCAGGATCTTCATTCACATCCTGTACATTTAAAAAAGAAAAAAAAAAAAAAAAAAAAAAAAAAAGGTAAATAACAAAATGAGTACTTACAAGCTTACAGATAACAACTATCAACTAAATCAAATACCAATTTATTTAGGAGATGCCTAAGTGAGGAATCTAAAGTGTAACCATTGTAAAACAGGTTGCAAGCTTATTCTTTCTTACTATATTAGTACTTAAAAGTACTAATTACTTTCGTGATTTCTTTAAAACAAAAATAAAATTACTGGGTTACCAAGTATGCAGTAGTGCAGTAGCTCTTCTTCAACAAGGTGAACTATAAATTTCAGTAAAGACAGAGATTTCATTTTTAAGAATTCCTGGTTTAACACTAACATCAGATGCCAAAGAACTTTTTAAAATGTTATAATATCGCAAAGTTATGACCACAAATTTTATATTTGTTATTTTTCCAAGTAGTATATGGTCAAAATTTTGTGTTGTATCAAACTCCTCCTTACCATTTGGACAAAAAACATTTTTGCAATCAGAAATTGATATCTAAAAGTCACTGTCCCCAAGTTTCCTGCAAATTAAACCCATGCATTACTTCCAGCAAAGGCTGCATACTCTATAAAAGTACTGTAAGAAAAAAAAATCCACGCTAAATACAAGTCAGTGCATTCACAGTTGAGGCTTTCTTTTTATCAGAACAATTGGCTGCAGCTTTGGGATCATCTAGAACAAATTGTTTCTAGTTAGGACCTGACAGCCCTCCAATTCGTAAATCACATACAGTACAAATCAGTGTATTTCTGCTACACACAACTTCATTTAAGCTCTTGACCTGTAGTTAGAAAGTAATGTTAGCAGTGCAGTCACCTTCATTGAAAGCAAATAACATGGTGCCACTTGCTGCTCACAAATAAATCCTTTCACATGTTTGTGCATATGTACATAGCAACTTGCCAAGATGCATTTGTTTTCATCCGTTTTGGAAAAATACGAGAGGAAACAGATAACCTAGCAAATATGTGCTCAAAGCAGGATCAACATGGTGCAGAGTGCCCTGCTATGTTCTGTCCTACAGACAGCTGTGAGGAAGGAACATGCAAACCACATAAATATTATTAGGAGATCCTGCCCTATCTGGGGAGAAAAAAAATAAAGTGGCTGCTGAGTGGTTTCAGGAAGGCAATCTCGTGGCATTTGAAGCTTTGGCAGGACTGAAACTGTTAAAGTCCAGAGAGATTTGCCGCATACCAGCTATTATGTGCAGAATACAACATGCCAAGAAACTTAGTGATAAGCTTCAGGGAAGAATGGGTCTTAAAAAAGCCTAATTGTCTTAGATGAAAAATGAGACAGAGCTGACAGTGTTTTCTTAAATTCTGCCTTGGTGTGCAGCTCACTTCTGACAGCTGAAAGAAAACTGTACTCTTAGAACTGCCTGTGAAACGGTCACGAGCTGGAAATCAGAACAGTTTTAACCCGAATTTGCAGGACAACACTCCATATGAGTAGTGAGGACAAACAATAGTTGTTGTCCTGTTGGGGTACAATCAGTTATGGTTGGGATTATATGACATGGATGTTTGTAACTGCAATGGACAGGATCTCGTGACCCCAATATTCCCTTAAGTGTTAAGTTTTTAAGTAGTACTATCTTCTACACTAGAAGAACCAGAACAGATTACAAAACCCTTATCAACAAGACAAACAACAATAAAATATACCCAAGAGTGCAACTCACCCTGACCTCTTCCCCAGCATTTTATATATTTCCATCATCAAGGAAAAAAATTAAATAAGGAACAGCTTTCAATCCTGAAGCTGAGTATGGCATTAACTGGCTTTTCCCTATTAATTTGCTAATTGTCAATCAAATGAAAAGAACTATTAAGACAGATTAAACAGTAATGCTAATGATTTAAAAGATTTTATTTAAATAGGTATTCTTCAAGAGATGACAAGTACATATAATGGTTAGGTTGATGAGAAGCTGAATGTGACCCAGTGATGTGCAGTTATGACTTGCAGCCCAGCAAGCCAATTGTATCCTGGGCTGGATCAAAAGCAGTGTGACCAGCAGGTCGAGGGAGGTGATTCTTTCCCTCCACTCTGCTC
Source organism: Pyrocephalus nanus (assembly GCA_038380795.1). Lineage (NCBI taxonomy): Eukaryota > Metazoa > Chordata > Aves > Passeriformes > Tyrannidae > Pyrocephalus > Pyrocephalus nanus. Next base: position 87,247,846 of record CM076260.1, on the reverse strand, counting down.
TGGTGACACCCCACCTGGACTACTGTGTCCAGTTCTGGGATCCCCAAGAAAATAAGGACCTGTCTCTTTTGGAGTAAGTTGAAAGGAGGACCATGAAGATGCTCAGAGGGTTGGAGAACCTCTCCTATGAAGACAGGCTGAGAGAGTTGGGGCTGCTTAGCCTGGAGAAGCGAAGGCTCTGAGGAGACCTTATAGCACCTTTTAGAAGCTTAAGGGGGTTATGAGAGAGCTGGGGAGGAGCTTTTCACAAAGGTATGCAGTGATAGGACAAGGGAGAATGGCCTTGCACTGAAAGAGGGCAGGTTTAGATTAGATTTAAAGAAGAAATTCTTCACTATGAAGGTGGTGAGGCACTGGAACAGGTTGCCCAGAGAAGCTGTGGATGCCCCATCCCTGGAAGTGTCCACGACCAGACTGAATGGGACTTTGAGCAACCTGGTCCTGTGGAAGATGCCCCCGCCCATGGCAGGGGATTGGAACTACATGATCTTTAAGGTCCCTTCCAACCCAAACCATTCCATAATTCTGAGATAAAATACATCCACTTCTGTGTGTATAACAGCTCTTCCAAGACCATATTCTTTTGTTTGCAATTATTTTCAAATACTTTGTTTTTACAGAATAGAATCTACATGCATTTTACAAGCTACATGGACAATAAACACCCTATTTAGACTTGCATTTATAATTAGTGCTTAAGCAGATGTGCACACACAATTTGACATCATGGATAAGACCAGTTTCTAGAATACTGTCAGGTACTGATCAAAGAAAGTCAAAACAAGGCCAAAACAGACTAGGTTAACACTGCTACAGCATCCCTTACCATGTACAGTAATATTACATTCTATTTTCTACACTCACTAGTGGCTTCATTAATATGAAGATTCATGCCAGTGGAAAAAAAACACACAACCACATAAATCATCACTGTATGTGATTTGCATGTTAAGCTGCAGTAAAATTAAATGTGCAGTAAGAGCAATAAATTGAGACGTGATCTTTTTCCATTTACAAAAATAACACACAACAAACACTACTGCAACTCTTGATGCCAGCAGAGCGCTACATTATGTTCATACAGCTACTGTCCAGTGCAAATCCACGTAAAGAAAATGGCATTCTATAACTGTCACTTGTCAAATGGATGCATATTTGCAGTTCTGAGAAATCAAAACTGTAACTTAAAAAAGACTCAACCCCCAGCACTCCTGAAGGTTTTAAAAGATGCAGTGCAGCAACACCATGAAGCTGCTTAACCTTACTGCTCAGGTGGCTGCAGATTTACAACAAACTCCCTCCTATCTGACACCATACCATTTATTCCTTTCAGACTTTGTTACTTTTATTTATGCTTGGTAGAAATGCATGCAACTCTAGTATGTCTGTTAAAACTGCCATTTATTATTATTTAAACCAAAACCACATGTCCTACAGATAAACTGTGGAAATTTTTCAACTAAGACTTTTTTGATGTTGTCTGTGCCAGTTATAACTTAACTCCTTGAGCGATCTCTCTCCTGGTCATCTCCCCACAATCTTGTCAGTCTTTAGGTGAGAAGAAGATGCCTTCTATTACCAGGCAATGACATTTGCCCAGAACAGGGGCTGAGATTCTTCCATTACATCAAGGGGCCCAAAGGCAAAGGTTGTTTTAAATACTTTTTATCAAGCTCCGCACAGGCAGCATCTTCCCTTTTCCCATTTCTAAATGCATATTTATATAAAAGAATAGGCCAGATTTAAATAGAGCAGCAAAGTGATAATCGCCTCGATTCTTGTTTTTCAGTTGGCTTCATAAGACAGAGTGACATCCAATTGCTTTGCCAATATTATCCTCTTTTAGGAAAAAAAAAAAAAAAAGAGGCTGTTGAACTAAAGTCACATCTCATTTTTTAATATTTAAATAGTCATGCTTCTTCTCCTCATAATTTGTATTTAACTCACAACACTTATTGCTAGATGATTTTATCAAACAAATTAATTTTATTTTCAAGAAAAATTGATTTTGTCAAAATTAAGAATGGCAATTTTCTATAAATATTAGATGCCAAAGTTAAAACTGCCATAACACAGTGTCATTTTATACTCACAGAACTTTTTCCACACAGGACTCTACAGAAGGTATCAGTAAAATGACTTCTAACTGAACAGAGAACACATCCTGGGCCACAGAAATGTTGAGGTTTAAAAACTGAATGTAAAAATGCTTGAGATCATTAGTTAAGTACATGATAATGCACACCTTTTAATTTTTCCACAACAATCTCATGCCTGATAGTAAGAATACCCAACTTCTACTGTTGGATCTTTTACACCACAGTGCTCTAGATTTTCAGGGTGCCTTTCTGCCACCTCATTTCTATTTATTTATTTTTAAAAAAACTAATCTTTTCCTCATTTCAGAAAATGTCCTTTCAAATCAAACAGGAAAAAAATGGATATACTACTTAACACTGAAAATAAATAGTTTTCTTTCTCAAGAACTGCAAGGGGTTTCCTATGTTTACAGAGTACTTTGTGCAGTGGGGACTGATCCTTGATTAAACCTCCAAAGCAATGTGGTGAGAAAAGAACAACAATAAAAAATCTGGAAATTTTCAACCAACAGGCTTTTTTTCTATTGCAGAAATCTAGCGACAATTTACAAGAATAAATAAAACTTTTCATAAACAGAAAGCTCATGGTATTTGATTCTAATTTACCCTCTGTCTGCTTAGCCAGTGCAGATAAAATGTTCATCAAGTATGTATTTTCAAAACTCAAGAATGAGAGGCCATGTGAAAATAAAAAGGCAGCACAGAACACATAAAAATGGAACCTTTAATGCATTTAGAATTTCCCCCCTCACAAATACTTAATGAAAAGACTTTGGGTATTACAAAACCACAAAGAAAAACCTAAAATCCTTCTTCCAATGGTATCAGCACTGTCTAAACAATCATTTATTAGTTTTCCATTCGTATTAATCTCAACTTACATTCAATTGCATCCTTCAATGTTTACAGCTGCTCCCTTTGCAAGATATTTAATCTTTTTACAAAGTTAGTATGAGTTGTTTATGAAAATTATCATCAAGCCCACTTTACATACACCATCCAAACGGCATTGTTTTCTTGTATCCTACCTACTGTAATTGAAAACTGGGAATTTACTGGAAATGACAATTTATTATGAGTCAGATGGCTGATAGCCAGTCCAACCAAAACATCTGCTCCACACAGTCACAACTGCTATAACCCATTTCCTCTTGTGCCTGGAGTCCAACCAAGTTGTACATTACAGTTCCTTTTCCTTAAAGATGCAGACTCTGGAAAATCAGTCATTACCTTTTCTTAGTTATCAACAAAGAATTGCCTTGCAGCCTCTGATTAGAGTATACTTCTGAGAGGAGGCATTTCTGTATTTGGCACACAAGTGCAACTCCCTGCACCAAAGAGCAATACATAAAGCGGTAAATGACCCTAGTCGTATCCTGGGCAGTAGCAGGACCTGCCTTTCCATGGAAGCGAAAGACTTGAGAGGCAGAGGGGATGAGATTGGAAGGAGAGCGTGCAGTGGACTGCTGCATAAATCAAGGACAAGGCATTAGGAACTTGGTTTAGTATGAGTAACAATGAGGAGAAAAGAAACTTAGAATTTGGTGGAAAGGATGGGAAGGTATGTGCAGGAAGAGTACTGGCATGCTTTGGGAAGGACAAGCTGCTTCTGGCATGGGGGATTGTAGGAAATGAGACAAAGGAGCTGGGCTTCTGGTAGGGCTCTTAAGTTGGTACTGCAAGTACACACAGCAATTGGTTTGGGGATAAAAGTGAGGGAAGAAACAGAACACAAACTGTTCAACTTACTGGATGTTGCTTTGAGAAATGAGATGTCTCACAGATGCCTCATATTGCAGATGCCTCCCAGCAATACAGTCAGGTGAAATCTGCTTCAGGTTACCAGCCCCAGCTGTCTGCTCCTACCTCTTCTTGGAGGTTTCTGACATCTCACCTCTCACTACTCAATAATTGCTTTTGTGATATGACTAATTGAAGGAATGGAAAACTCCAACAAATGGGAAGGGATTGCTTAAAATAAGCAATGAATAAACTCAATTTACAAATCAATGATGTGATGCAGCTTGTGTGGGAATGTAGAATAGAAAGGCAATACATGGAGGAGAACACTGGACTGAGGAAACATTGGTCTTAGCACAAGCTGGCTGCAGATGCCAAGTGAATATTTTAACAGACACTTACTGGACTAGGGTACCACTGAGCCCTACCAAGTTAGTCAGCTTCAATGAAGTTGAGTGTGAAACTCCTATTTCAGGATCCTTTCTGCAGAAAAAAGGTCTGAAGAAGAGACACACATGAAAATAGCATGCATACGGAAAGGTAATTTATGTTAAGGCAAAACTTCTCCCATGTAATTCCACATGATACATACCTGTAACATATTTATGAAAACCTGATCAGAGAAATGAACAATAGAATGTTTTTGAAGCTGAAATGTGAATTGCATCAGAGAAGAGTACATAACACTTTTATGTTATGTTTGTTTCATTAATAATAACAGGCTTCTTGCATCACAAGAGTTTGCAAAGTTTGGCCTTTTTCCTCCAAATGTCTGAGTGCAATAAAGTGAAAAACAAACGTCAAATAAAGAACAAGAAACTGTTGCAGTTTCACTGGCCAGCTTCGATACAAGCAGTTACATGTTCTCCCAACCTTTTCCTTTGTCTAATGTTTGTTTTTTTAAAAAAATAACAAAACATAGTAGGGGAAAGCAGGCTAAAGAATGTGGAGTGGCAAATGAGGCTGAGAAATCTGCTTCACTCTAGGGAGAATATATAATTATTCCAGGAAATTCTTTCTCCTGTCTTCCAGGAAACCCACCAGGTCTGATCAAGGAGTGCTGATTCTTTAAATAGGATCTTTAATGAAAACAAAGGCACTTGCATGCGCTGCCCATGGCATCAAAGCATTCCAAACACAGCCCCTCTCCTAAGGTAATGCAGCAAAACACTCACCTCAGTCTGGGCAAAGTGCACGTTTGAGCTTATCATCATTCCTAATTCAAAAGTTACTTTGCAAAATCTGAAAAGTAAGCTTCTAGGACAATATCCTGAGTTTTCTTCATTAAGCAAAATAAAATAATAAATATCTACTGAGCACTAAAATTATCAGCAAGATCTCCAAGTATACTGTTGAGTACTGCTAACTGAACACAAAAACAATGGATGTTACACAAACAGTGCAACACCCAAGGGTCTTTTAACTGTCATTGTTCAGTTGTTTTTTTTCAACTTTAACATAAGAACCTGTTTTACCTATACTACTTTTTTTTATTATGATTGTGGTAATCTACCACCACTTTCACAATATGATCGACTGTCAAGAGTTAGGTAAAGAATGCTGTTAGGAAAAAAAAACTACAAATGGTTAAAAAGAAAGAATAACATTCTTGTCTGTGAAAATACATTCTAGATTCACAACTTTCAAGATGATAAAAATTAGTGTGGTCTGACAGCATACAAAGTTGCAGTGACACTTTCAGCACAACAATACCTGTTTGCTTAGGTCTGAAAAACAATCTCAGAAAACAAGGCAGATTTCTTCAGAGGTCAAAACCATGTTTTGGCAAGTTGGGACTCAAATTAGAAATAAATAATCTAGATGTGGCATAGTATAAAATTAATACTGGGTGCAGTATAAAATTAATATTTTTGAACTGATTTCAAGCAAGCTAAAATTTTCTGTACATTCATTTTTATATGCAAGAGATACAAAATACACTAGAAAGCGAGAATCATTCTATCATACTGACTGAATCTAAGTCCTAACTGAAGAACTGTATTTATTACTTATGTTTTGATGACAGTACAGTAGGGAATATTTGATATTTTTAAAAGAGACTGATAAGTAGGATACTCATGATCTGAGATTTCAACTCATCCAACAAAACTTGAGTAAAAGTATATTTGCTCCATATACTCCAATATCAGGTAAAACAAATAAGATTAAAACCCAGCATTTACACAGTTTGGTATGTATCTGCAAGTGAATTAAAATTTAAATTTAAACCCCCTCACAGAACAGGAAGAAAGGTTAAAAATCTAGATTGCTTAGTGGTAACCCCTGACCTGATTTTTCTGTGCATTCGTGGAAAAGCACTTTTCTTTCCTCAATTTATTGAACACTACAGAGGAGTGCTGCTTAATTTTTGTTCTGTTTGCTTCTAACCTGTTTTCTAAGCAGAATGCTTAGTTGTTAAGTTATAATAAACCCCTAGAGTTTTACCATTGCAAAAGTTAACCTGAAAGACACACTCGTCACCCCTCTCCCCCCCAGTTACATTAGTGAAGTTTTTTTTGTAGGCAGGAAAGAGATTCCAACACCAGCATGTCTCTCCCGGAACCTCATGCACAGCACCTCGAGGTTGACAGGAGCACCTGCCTCTGCCAGCACCAGCTGATTAAAGGGACGAACAGTTTTCAGAGATTGCAAATTTAGTTTTTAACTGTTCTTCAGGAGTGAGCAGCAGTTGCATCGACTCAAATCAAGCTCATGTTGCCATATCTTGACAAACAGCTTTTTGTCTGTAAACCAAGAGCACTACAAAAATGGTTCTTGATGATCAAGCTCTTATTTCTTTTTACCAGCAAACACTCCAGTAAGCTACTGGCTTACAGTAAGCTAATGGCTACTGGCAGAACGAAGGACAGCACAAATTGAGCAACTGCATGAGAATTTGGCTGTAAGGATAGAAGTGAAAGTTTATGTTTACTTATATGCATGTATCCTATACAAATGACTCTTCAAAGTTTGATTGTAAACAAAAATTGACTTTTTAACAAAATGATTCTATGTATGGTCAACATGCTCGGAGCTCCTTAAAAAGTCATGTTAGAAAGTTATGGGTAAACAAAGCAAGCAAAGGACAAGTGGTATTAAAATTAATACCAAGACTAATAACACCAGCATCCTAAATCAGGAATCATCCGGGTATCTGGGTGAGGCAGAGAGAGTGCAGAAAGAAGCACTTTACCCTGTTCATCTGGGCTTTGCATATTAGTGACAGATACATCAATTCTGGGAAGGCTACATACATATATGTACTTCATACATATCTCTGCATTGCTATCTGCTTTTTACACTTTGAATATGAGAAGAATTGTATTAACAACTACAAAAGCAGATCAGCATCCACCTTTGAAGGATGCTCATGTTCAAAGAGCATGAGACAGGACACTTTTTGTGTATCTATCTATTTAGTCTGAATTACCTGAAACACTATAAAGTGCATGTATAATATTTCCAAATGCAAAACCACCTTTCGATGCTCTCAGAAATGAGGAAATACAAAGAAAAAACATAAACTACTTTCCATTTATATGACTGCTTCCTAAACGTGGTTATGATACCTCTATTAAGGTAAGCCCTGTTTTTAAACTTGCTTTTCCAGATAAAGATTTTGAAACTTGGAATTCAAATCCTTCATTAGACTTTCACCAAGACTCGAATTTCTCCAGCCACCTCTTCAGATGACTGGACTATAATTTACTTTAGAAAGTAATATTTGCATTCTTTTCTCCTATTTTACTGATTTCCTATCTCTTTAAAAACAGTATTGTCATAGCAGAGGCCAAAGAACAGTCAACTCATATCCACTGGAAACCAACATCTCCTAATAAATGTCCAAATACTTAACTAAAGGACAAAGAGATCATTAATACAGTTCTAAATAAAATAATTTTCCTGCCAAGCCAACTTTCGAATTGCCAAGTAGAGCTCTTCTACACATGCAAATTTGTATTTTACATATGCAGATTGACCAAAAAAAACCAGAACAGATTAGTATACAGGGAACATGACTGAAAGAAGATTCAGAGGTAACAATTACATTTGGGAAGACCGTAATGTACTTGTGTAAGTAAGGATCTGATGAACAACAGTCTTAGACAACAGTCTCTTGACTCTAACAAGAGTATTAATTTAAAGATAATGAAATAGCTCATTGATACAATTAATAAGTCTCAACCAAAAAAGAGTTAAACTTAGAATACTGTGAAAAAGACATCAATCACAGGTATTTCCATTACCATGCTGTGGTTGGAAGTCAGCATAAGCATTTATTTCTTAAATCAATCCAACTTTTTATTAAAAGCTTTTTCCCCTGCTCTCTACATATTCTTACATGCTTCTGGTTCAGTGAATACCTCTGCAGAATCAGAAATACTATAGATTACATGGGTCACAACAAGAACGCCAGAGTAAAGCCATATTCTGAGCTACAGCTTCAGTGACCCAGGAAGTACCGACAAGATTTCACAGATGAAAAAGTGAATAATCAATGTGTAAGGTAAAAACAAGCAAAGTTAAACTTGCTCAGTGGCCTAAGTTAAACTTGCTCAGTGGTCTTTCACCAGTGTAGCTTAGCTCTGCTGACCTAATTTAAAAATATGAAGCATTTTGTTTTAAAAGAAAGTATCAGTATTAGAAGTATTAACTATATGAGATGCTTTGTCAATTGCTGCTTCCTGAAAATAAAGAATGTTTCTTATAAAAGTCAACAGGACCTTTGATGCACAAACTGTTGTTCTGCACTCCCATGTCAAGGGTATAATATTTGTATTTCTTTTCCAAAGAATTCTATTATCCTCTTGCCTCATTATTACATTTGCATCTACAGTCTCTTAAAATAAGAGTGTGTGTCTGTGTGGGGCATTCTCTTCTTTGGACAAGGAGTATGGAAGTCAGAGCATCCTGTTCCCTTGAGCCCTATTTACAAACATTCATCTTTCCAAAAAACAAAGTTCTTGGTGTGCACCCAAGTTAAATGTATACAAATGTCTCAAAGAGCAATAGCACAGTAGTGTAGTAAAAATAAAACTTCTGCAGTAAGAAGAGAAACACAGCTTTTCTCTTGCATTTGTGTGAAGGTGGATCCTGATACAGGTTATAAGCAGGACACTGTAATGAGGGATAAAAGCTTTAATAGGTAGAAATGGTTGTGGCAGTGGTCTTTTCAGGATTCACATCTGTACTGGTATGTAAATCAGGTGCATAACATGAGGAGGAATTCACAGGCGTAGTCTCTGTTCTGTATATAATAAAAAAGTGAAGTTCAGTGCCAAGAGAGGTCTTAGTGTGTGAGACAGTAACCCTTGTACTTCAGCACACTGCTCGGGTTAAGGCTGACTCATCTGTTGTTGTTTACCTTGCCCAAGACAGTGCCTGAAACACAGGATGTCCAGCTCAGATGTGGTCCCACTGAATTAAAGTTGTGGTTGCTAGAATAATACATCATGTATTTCCAGATGAAAGACTGGCTCTACCACTGACATTTCCCTGATTACTGACTCAGAAAAGATCACCAGATCTTTCCCCCTATCTGTTCCATCAGTGCATCCATCACCAACTTAGGATAAAGAATTTGGAGAAGTATAGTTAAACTTTTTTACAGTGTTTGGAGCTGTGTTTCATTGCAAAAGATTAAGGTTCAAAGGTCACTAATATTACCACCCTTGAATTTTCAAAGTCTTTCCTCACACTGTCTCATATTACCTGTTCCAAGCTTCAGGGATAATTCTCTGTAAAGGTAATACTACTTCCAATGCTGCCACAAGGCTCCAAAACCCTTGCATATGCTCAACAGCTTCAGTACAGCATCCCAGAGTGCCCAAATCAACAGGGAAGAATATCCTCTGTTCTTGGCCACATATTCAGCTTTCTGACCATAAAACTGAGCAGTGTATTCTTTGGTAAGGTGGATGATCTCATCACACACAACCAAGACTTGGATCATGACAACAGAGTTTGAACTGGAAGTTTTTTACCCTGCTCTGTAGGAGAGAGCATTTAATTGTTGAATTTTGCTTTTTTTTTTTCTTTTTTTCTTATCTTTAAAACACTGAATTTAAGAAATTTATTACATTATTTTCAGAAGTTTTTTGAAATAATGCAAATTTTATGTTCAAACTTCACAACTGGTGGGATTTGCTGGATAGTTATTCACTGAGTTTCACCCTGCAATTATGAACAGTTAAGGTTTCATAGGGAACTGATAGACAAGAGTAACTCTTCTACTCGTCCCACTTCTTCATGAACCTCAGTTCCCCTACAGGCATCAGTTTCAAAATAATGTAGTCTTTTATTTGTGTTGTGTATGTACACCTATAGCGTGGCCCACTATGACACTTATTTGGGGGCAAAATATTAAGAATTTTACGAAGAGCTTAATAAAGTGCAAAATTGGAAGTAATTTCAAAATAGTGTAAGAAAACCAAAGTAATTTCCAGCCAAAAAACAGAGAAGCCAATACTTAGGATGACATTGTAAAAAAAGAGATTAAACAGATAATTTTAAATAATAATATTTAAATTCCTATGTACATTATTAAACTGTAAGACTGAAACCATCAAGCCTTTTCTATGAAGAAGCCACTTGGAAAACAGTTGTGTTTATCAGTGACAAAACTGCAGTCAACAGCATTTTAAGGATCAAGGGAGAGGGAAGATACAAGTCACACACATTCTGGGAATTCTCTAAAATTGCCAAATTCAGGTCAGTTTTTCTAATTAATCCTGCTACCATCAGCAACTTGATTTTTGCAAGTCTATGTAAAATTCTACCATATTGATATCTTGTGCAAAATTCCTCTTTTTTTTAATGTTATGGCATTTATGAGGAAATATCATCTTTTACTTTTAGAAGTAAAAGCTAGAAGCCTCTTCTATCTCGCTGTGTTCTGAATATTAAGACATTTTGGCACACTCTTTTCACTTTGTATGCTGCACCTTCACAGCAATCATAAAAGAAAACCATCTACATGGACATTCTGCCCCAACTCTCACAATCACCCAGTACATCAATTTTTACATCTTTGAAAATAGAAAAATACACTACAGAATGCATGGAAAATATTTTAAGCTAGATATCACCTCTATCTTCAAATAAACAGGTTGAGAAACACTGTGTGAACAATAAATATAGTTCCAAGTTTTAGCCATGAGATAAAGCAGTGTAAAAGTCTACTCCAATTAAGACTGAATACATGAAACAAAACCACTACCTAGTAGAAATATGTTCCTTCTAGGATCTACAACAAGTCAGTCACCCGGTAGAGTCATAACTGAAATAGCATACAAATCACATACAGAATCCCAGAACGAGCTCTAATGTAAGATCTTGTAAAATATTAGGGAACAAGAAAACTTAAGAACTGTGAGTTCAGTAACAGAAATAGACTGTATATTTAAAATAAAATAAAATAGGAGGTATCCATGAAGCATGAGAATACTTTGTCATCACAATAAAAGGAACCATTAGGCATCAATACAGAAATTTAACACCATCTTACTTTTATTTTACAGCTAGGCAAAGAATGGACCTTCCTTTGCATTAACTCTATAGTTCCGCAGCCTATATATCCACAGGATTAATCAAAAAATTCTGCTGGCAAAGTGATAGCCATATTTTTCTGTTATGTGCAGTTCATTAGCAATATAACAACCCATGCTTCAGTGAAAATTTTAATAGACTTCTTCAAATAAATGTATCTGCATTTTCATTTATACTTGCAAAAGCAAGGACAAATAATCAATTTAGTGATTTGCTTCAAAAATTGTTCTAAATTTTCAGTTACACCCAATACTTACCTAGACTTTAAAGCCAGTAAAAGACACTGTAATCCTAGCATCTCTGAAAACAGTAAATCCTGGAAAACAAATCAGTATATCTAGAAATACAACCTCTACTGCCACTAGTTTAATTCTACAATCTAAATACAGCTTCACAGTTACACACACTGGAAATGCACCCTCATTTTTAGTTCTGCTGTGTACTTCTTTCAAAGGTGTAGCTGTTTGCTACAGTAAAATTCACAGTATTTTGCTTACACTGTTTTCAAACAATTCAAGAAATAGCACTGACTGAAACTGATGGTAAAGTGTCCCCCAGCTGAGAATGTTCAAGCATGGTATTTCAAGAGAAGATATAACAATTCACTAATCTTCACCTTCCTTTGCACAACGTTATCTTTGCAATGATAAGCTCTTCAGACATAGCCATGGCTGGCATACACAGGTGCACCTACGCGTATGTACAAGTACAGGTTCTTTTAAGAGAACTTATGCTCTAGTTACCAGATGGCCACTGCAGTAATTAGCTCAAATGAAACAGAAGTGAAGATCCTTCCATTCTCTCAGTTTTTTTGCTGCTTCATTTGGGATTCACACTACAGTCTTGCCAAGTTCTGACCTTTCAGCCCAGACAGTTACTCACGTCATGAATACAAACTTCCCATTAACTATGAAGCTCAAGACTTTTCCCTCTCCAGGCAGCATTGTTAACTGCTCGGTCCGCAACAGAACCCACTCCTTCTACTTATACTTGGCACTACAGCAATCTCCAGAAAGCTCTATCTTGACCAAGCCTTCATTTCTCTTGAGTGGTCCCCAGACTCTGTGAGCAACGGTAAATAGAAATTGTTAAATATTCTTCAGAAGTAACGACTTTCCCAGCTTCCTGTGAACACCTGCTTTTTAGCCCCTACAATCTATGTCAACCAATATGAAAACTATTCTAGAGTATTCAGAGTTTTCCAGCAGGTCTGCTTCTGAAAGTACTTTGCTAGGCTTTAACACTCTCCCAATGTTATCAATGGCAATATGTATACACACATAAAAAGAAACTTTCAACATTTTCCTTCTCCTCCCTAATCAAATTGTGCCATTTCCTTTTGTCTTCCTCCACATTCAATTCTTCACTATCCTAAACTAACTGAAGGACTTCTTAAAGGCTTGGCTTGGCAGTTGCTTTTTTAATATAACTTTATATTTTATTTCCATGGCATATGCCACATTTCTGGAAACAGACGTTTCAAATGTTTGAGCCCTTTCAGCCCAAAATACAAGCTGGTTACTCAAACATATCCATCTTGGTTTTCATTCAGGACAACTGCACTTACTTGACACTAGTTCCTGTTCAGGGTACCCTGCATCCAAGCATATATGGTTATAATAAGAGGTTGGTTGGTTGTTTTTAATAAACATAGAAGAGATACCCTTTTCCATTAGGATGAGTCAACACCTGCAGATTTGTATCTCTTTTCTTCCCCTAAACCTTTAATTTCATTCATTCTGAGATGAGTTTAAACCCCACTGCATTAATCAAGGATAGAGTGTTCCCATATTAAGAGATACTCACTCTCTGCAGGTATTTTTGTATCTATGAAATTGTTTCCAAGATGCTTTACATTAAAACTTTAATCTTCACAAGATTACTATAATTATTAGTTTCACTCTAATAACTGGGTTTGTGGCAACCACATGTTTGATGCTCTATTGTTAAAAGAGGAACAGTCCCTTTTATAAGTCTTAACTATCTGGAAGGCAGACGTATAAAGATACCAGGAAAGTCCAGAAACAAAATTAAACACCCCAGTTTTTTTTTCCCAGTGTTGTTTGCTTTGTATTCTAATTGACTCATTTTTTTAATAGGTCTCACAAAAAATTATCTTAGAACAAGAAAAGGAACTAACTGAAGGGCATTTTTTGTCATAGCCAGTTTCACTGTGGAACACACTGAGGTACAGTTATTTGAAAAGAGGGGAGAACAGAACAGACACACTCAGGCAATATAATCACTGATGCCACATTTCCTTAGGAAGCTGAGCTAAAACTACAGCAAAATGAACAAAGGTTTTTTTCTATTTTTTTCTTAAATACGGTAGAAAAGCCCCTGACACAAAAATGTATAAAGAATTCCTTCATGGAAATGCATTCAGAGGATGTCAGCAGTACTCCATTCTTTCTAGAGGTTATTTCCAATTGAAAAGCATGGAAGTCTATGCTGCTGAACAGCCAGATAGATGGCTGAGATGTCTGTGATGGATATTTGCAGCAAGTTCATGATATGCTGTACTTGAAATTCAATTAGCCTAAAAAGTGGAGGCTCAAGACCGATGGTGAAAGGACTGTTGTTTGTGCAGCTCCTCAGACAAAGTCATCCTTCCACTTTATGAGAAAACAGTTTAAGACAAAATGTTGTGTTGATTAATAGAAAGATGAAAAACAAAACAGGAGGTAAGTCTGTAAAAACTCCTCATGTGAGAGAGATCAGAATTTAGATTACTCTTCCTTGATTGAAATTACTTTTGAAAACAGAAAAACTGGACATCTGTTAGGGAAGGAGAAATGAGAAATGCAGAGTGGGCACAGACACTTCTAGTGCTCATCAGTTCATAATGTACTCCTTGAACAAAGCAGATGAGCTCTTACTTCTTGATGAATAAAATGAAGATGATACTTTGGAAGACTTCATTCAAAACCTACTTATGCTGGTGATGATCCACACACTTAGAACATTCACTACCCGACCACAGCAAAGGTGCTACACCTCATATAATACTTTACAGAGTCAACAACTGTCCCTTTGTTTCAGTTCAAGTAAAATGTTTTGGTGCACTGTTTTTTAACATGAACAATACAATCCCTTCTTCAGTTCTGAGAAACACTTTGTTTCACAATGCTTACATGAAGGGACCATTCTCTTCCACTGGAATAGGCTCCCCATGGAAGTGGTCACAGCACCAAGCCAGACACAGCGTTCAAGAAGCATTTGGACAATACTCTCAGGCGCAGGGTGTGATTCCTGGGGATGGTCCTGTGCAGGGCCAGGAGTTGAACTTGATGATCCTTGTGGGTCCCTTCCAAGTCAGCATATTCTGTGATTCTCTAAATCCCCATACTTTGTGACCTGCTAACTTGATTATACAAAAAGCCCTGGTGGACTAATTGGCAAGAATATAGAAATGTGTTTCCTTTGAAGATCAGAGATGCTGTATCAGATTAGATTTTGAAACAGGCAAAATAAGAGAAAATACTCTGCTGAGTCTTCATGGTACAGAGGTTAACTTCTAATTATATTCCATGAAAATTCCATGAATTGACTGAAGTGATGCCACTCTTCTCTCTTTTCAAAGGCAAAACGCATTATCCAGGACAATAAATGGAACCACAACTTACTGTCACAACATGGTAGAGCAGTCATATAGCGCACTGACTTTTCAAGCACTTTTCAACATTTCAGTATTTCAACTGTTTTTAATTTATTCTGTGATGCTCGTGATCAACTACACCAGCTAGGAAAAGGTTTATTCTTAGAAGAATATGTACATTCCCAGTGACTTAAACACTGTTCTTTAATCTAACATAGGGAAATTATTGCCAAGTCCAATAGGAGATCCTTTTTCTTGGCTGTGATTCTACAGGGAACTTAGGTAATGGAATGAAAAACTTGAGCTTCGAACAAGTGCTGGCACAAACCTAGTTGCAGTAACCAGAGCAACCTTAAGCAGTGTTGTAGTTACCTGATGTCTGCTCACCCAACTACCTTTTTATGAGCCTTAGGCAGTTTGTGAATATATATCTTTGCACTAATTCCCACTTAAAGTTGGATTTAATTAGATAAACTTAGGGCATTACAGTCCTCACCACAAGTGATGTGCAACATTATTCTAATGAAGAAGTTTAGTAGATATTTGCCAACTTTGACAAAATTTTTGTTAGTGGATATTGGACATACAGTAAATAATGATCTTTGATTTCACTTTATATTATAAATTATGTCACTTCATATATTTTGAATTGGTGAAAAACTTCTGTCTCCCTTCATATTTTCTCAAGATCTAACCTTTTTTTTTTTTTTTAAACAACAGAAGTTAAGTATCTTCTGTATTTCAGCACCTGAAAAAGTAATGAAATGTGGTCTGAAGGTACCCAGCTGTGATACGTAGAAACCTAAGTTACCCTCATTACTTATTAAAGAAAACAAAACTTAACAAGAAAGGTAACAAACTTCTGACACCACTGCCAACAGTAAGTTAGCCATGAGTAAGACTGATGTGCTCTGGGACCTATGGTGTTTTCTGTCTGAAGGCAGCACTGCATCTTTAATCAGAAGATGAACAGGTCTTAGACAACATAGAGCTTCTCCAGGCCTACAGAAAATTCCAAGGACTTTGCAAAGAATACTGTAGACATGATTAAGATACCTTCCAATACTACTTCTGAAAGTCAAGATACCTCATATATTGTGCTTTTCACTCAGATTAAATTAGTAAAGTTTACTAATTAAATAAATTTCATATAAGGAAGGTTTTGTTCTCATTGATGTATTGGGGGTTTAGCAGGTTCCAGCACAGTTCAGAGCAGGTAAGGAAGAAGATAAAAGCCACTGTGTTTAGAACAGGAAGAAACACTTGGCACTAACCAACCAGACCTCTAGTGCTAAGGGTTGAGCCCTGTGATGAGAAAACTTGGCTAAATAATGACAGGTTTTGCTGAAGTTATCACTAATCAGTGATACTGAAGACATCAGCAATCCAGACACCAGCAACAGGCAACTCAGCACTGGGACTACCAATGCTTGGGTATTGAATCATGTCGGTATCAAATAAAATGTCATCAATAAGTTTCCTTCATAGAGCGCTGGATTATGCACAGGGTAGCCAGAGGAAGTCAGAAAGAACTGAGCCTGTTCCTCTACTCAGGATTGGTTTGATTAACCTGACACCACAACAGCCTGAGCTGCCGTTTACATCTAAAGACCTGAATGCTCACTTGCCAATGAAGGCAGGAAGAGAATGACACCTGAGTCTCACCACTGAAAGCCTCCTTCATGTTAAATGGATTTGATGCATGCCATTGTTCACATGGAGAGACCAGAACAAAATTTCCACTGTCTTCTGCTTCCTTTTGACATATTAAACTGACTTCAAATAGTTTAAATAAAGCAGCACAAAAGCATTTGCAAAGTACTTATCATTAAAAATCAATCTTAAATTCATAAATACATAATAAATAATAAATTCATAATAGCCCCCTTAAGCTAATAGTAGCAATTGCAACTATTATTTAAAATGGATTAAAACAGTATTTAAAAGATAACCTATGACTAAAGTAAAAAAACCCCACGTTTAAAACAATCATTTATAACCTTTTCAGTTTGTTTGAAATTAATAAAATTGCTCATTTCCTCTCTACCTCCAACACTGCTGTATCAAAGGATATTACATGAAGACTTAAAAACATCTACTGAATGACAGCTCCCTAAATTGCATAAAGTTCAACCATGATAAACAAATACTCAAATGGACAAAGATTAGCACATGGAACAGCTTGTACTCACCTATTAATAAATATCATACTAAATTTAGGTTGACAGCCACAACTAAATTAGCAGATGAAGCAATTATTGTATTTGATACTCCATGGTTTAAAAATCACAACTACTGGAATCTATTTCTGGTCTGTCACTACATGACTCTAGCAAAACACCATACACCCATTTCCCAGTTTTAAAATGTGGAGATTAATACACCTTATCAGCGATGTTACAGGGCTTAAGTCCATATTTCTAAACTGCTAGATTCTGATTGCAAAGTTCTCCATCAACGCCACAGAAAGGAAACCCATTAATCTCAGTTCCTTTAACTACCACCACCTTTCTGAACAAGAAAAAAATTCAACTTGCAGAAGCATTTCCAGTATCAGACAGCTATCACTGACAGCATAAAATTCTTTTAATAGTAAAAGAATGAAAGAGTAATTCATCTGATGAGCCAAATTTCAGCCTGATGCTTTTATAGGAATTATAAATCTCTGAAAACAGGATTCATAATATTGATGCAGAAATACTGAGACAAACTCAAAACTATTAATGGTGCAAAAGACACCACTTCAAATGCTTTTACCTGTCTGAACCAGTTTTGCTGCTTTGACACACCTACAATTCTTGTATATATTTATCCTTCTGAAACACAGAACAAGCACATAACACAAAGAGGCCTTTATATATAATGCCATATAATTACCCTTCACATTTGGTTTGAAAATCTATGTTTACGAATGTAGTTCTGTGATCATGATCCTGTTGACCTCAATGAGGGCAGAGTCCACCACTTGGAATAAAAACCATTCATCTCTTAACTGGCCCAAACTGCACCAACTGGGCCAATTAGACCAGCCTTTCTATAAAGGTATCTGAAATATTTGTTTTAAAAAAATTGAACACAACTAGTTTAACAACAGGAGACATAACACTTCTTGCCTTGATCACTTTCCAGCATCATAAACCTCTTCTTTTTTCTAACACAAGCACAGGGAAGTGAAACTACTAGCTAGTCCTTTCCCACAACAGGAAGTGTAATGAATATTTCTTTGCAAAACAGGGAAGAAAACCCACCAAGCATGAGGTACACACTTGGTCTTCACTCCAGCCCAAACTTTGGTTTAAAGCTAGAAATCAATTCTTTTTTTATGGTAGTTGTATATATTAGTGATTCCTTGTTTCCAAATGACTTCATTCTCATTACTGAATAATCAGCTACTCTGGTTAACTGTACTATTATTTTCAGTATTTGTGTAAAAAACCTGAAAAGCAAGATTTAGTAAAGCCACATCATCATTCCAGAAAGTTACATGGCAATATACATTTCAAACTGTGTAATTCTCTATCAATCTATTGTTTTGTAGGTGTTGTTTATTAAAATCTATGTTATACATCTCATATTTGCAACACATCTAACTTTCTACAAAACACACCGTAGGAGAAACACAACAGAAAGAAGTAAACTTTACTCTCATTGCCCTAACCTTTTACAGAAAATAATAATAAAAAAAGACACACAAGGAAAATTAATCCTTTTACTGCTCTGAAATTAAAAGAGCACATTAAGCACAAGCACACTTATTGAAAAGTTGTCTACCTGCTTTTCAGTATGTAAATGCCTTCAAACCTCTGGAACAGCTGTACAATCAATAATTTATTAAAGAAAGAAACTTAAAACTGCATTAAAAATCAAAACATTGTATCAATTTGGAACTGTATGCCACTAATAAGTTTTAAATATTTCCCCCTCATTTTACGTATGAAAACCCAAGAGACTGTGTGACTTCTCTCCGCATCACATTGAATCTATTTAAGAATCTCAGTGGAAACCAAAACAGAATATAAAATTTGTGTTTTTCAATCCATCATGATGGTATCTCACCATGAGATAAAGAAAGAGAAGACTCTGATGCTCACTCTGCATTGTTTTGTCTTCACAGTGAATGACATGTGTTGCACACTTATGTGTAATATACCAATCTCTGCATCACCCATGGAAACAAAAGAGCAAAAAAGGACACATACCGTCCTCTTATTATGCTCAACAGTTTTGGTCACTTAAAGGTGAGGCTGAGATTAGGAATTCCGGTATTACTGCTAAACTTGAAAAGGTAACGTACTGTTAAAAATGAAATGCAAATTGAAAAACAGTGGCTGTTCACTTTTGAATTTCTTTTATGATTTCACAATCATATAATACAATGTAATATTTTCCCACCATAAATATCAATGCCCAGGAATTTGCCATTTTTCTCAAAAGAAATACAAAGCATATTGAAGAGCAATAAATAAACATTTTGCTAACAATTACATTTGTACACTACCAGGATGGAACTGCTCTGAAAAACCTCTCTTCTCTTCATATGCTAATTCCTGGAATAGAAAAGTTCATTTACTTTTTCTTTATTTTACAGGCAGGCTTCTAAAAAACTACAAGCGATAACAGTCTCTACGTATGGTGGGTCAATCAGGCCCAGTATGCAGAGAAAGATTTGCACAAATAGATGAAAAATAAGTAGGTGTCTAAAAATTAACTTTTTATGCTTCTGTTCTTAGAAAAATTTGAATTTTAAATCCAATATTCATCAAAGCATTCATCATTAACAATATGTAGTTCAGACTACTTCTTCCTCTGCCAACAATATCTTTTTTTCAGACACAATATTCCTTCATGTGCTGTTTGGAGGGAATTAGGGAAATATTTCTCTGTAATAAAAATTCCTTCTGTATTTTTTTTCACTCTCTTCCAACTTATACCAAACAAGAAAGCATAACACACATCCTTTTATGGTTAAAAAGATCCTGACCGAGGTACTTAATGTTCTTGGACAAGCAATGTCCACATTACCACAACATTTTCTTGACTTAACACAGTTTGAAGATGAGGATGATGCCTTGCATGCTCCAGGCTGAATAGATTTGTTAGGAAGACGTGTCCTGACAGATATGCTTAAGAGAATAAGGTCATTGATTAATCAAGAAAGGAGTCCATTAAAATAATGGAATTAATATATTTGCAGATGGTTACTTAACAGGACACTGCCAAGGTATTTTTGTCAATTTTCGAATATTCCCTTCTCTATCAGCATTAGTAAATGATTTGTTCTATATCTGTCTAGCTTTCATAGTGTTAGAAGCTGGCTTGCAATTAATGGTTGCATTAAAAAAAAAAAAAAAAAAAAGTGAATAGTCCTAAACTAATAGTTTACTTAAAAATAGTAAATCGAGCGTTTCCAAATACTTTGTTTTCCACTTAATAGATTTGAAGGACCTGAGTGCACTCACGCTCAGGGGGAACAGGTAAATATCTGGAGACAATACTGTCAGAGTTTCAAACTAGTGTTTTTAAAAGTTTACATGCAGTAAGCTTCCAAAGTATTAATCTCAAGAAGAATCTTTTTCATTGTATTTTTCAAAGAATACAAAATTAGAACACAAAGATGAAGAGATAAGACTTGTTTCCACTCTTTCTCTGTGATTCAAAAAGCACACTAATGCATTTTGTACAGCTGTAGATATCTTAATTGGAAGTACCTTCCAAAATTGACTTAATATGGTAATGCAGAGATTATTCATCTTTCTCTACAAATTCTGACTCTTGTTTTTTCTGTCCAATCTCAAAATAACTTTTGCATATTAAATGAGCAGTTAACAGTCTTCATATTGAAAACTTACTACTGATCCTCGTAGCTTACATTAAGGAAGAGATTTCCTTCACAGTAACCATGATAATCATCTCAGTGGAGGAAAAAGAAAACCAGCTGCACTGTGACCTAGCACAAATGTTCCTGCACTGATCACTTGACTCAAGATTTATTTTTAAACTGTATAATCCCTTAGATGGGCATTCCCAAATCGATTTAAACTTACAACACTGATAGAAGATTAGGCTGCAGGAAGGGGTTTACAAACAAATTCAACCAAATGTCTTGGTGCTAATCAAGTGTAAATGTTCTACTTGGGCATTCATGCCACTTGAGCAGAATTGTTCTAAAACTTTTTGGATGATTAAAAGGTTTTGAATGTCAGCAAGCCTTTCATTCTAATGCACACACTGTAATAATTTTTCTCCCTTTTAATTTGGTTTCACATTCAGTGCATACGTAAGCACCCTTTTCAAATGCTTCCCCACTTTCTTCCCTCCTTTCCCTGTCCTGTTTTTGTTCTTAAAAAATAATTAAGTTCACAGAAGCCTATGATCAGCAGACGTCCAGTAGAGACACAACTGATTACTCCACCAAATACTGTGACAAGATAAATTCAGTTTGCTATGAACAGCAGCAACTGAGGTGCCAACTAGTGAAAACACGTCCCATCTTCTCATCTGATAAATTCCTATGCAGAACACATGGGAGAAAAAAAGGGAATAGCATAGAGATTCAAGGAGATTAGAGATTAAACCTGTACAAAATGAAGCTTCACTATTTCTACTGCTCACAGATCTGGTTGTTTTACTTAGGACCTACATCTGTGCATGCCAGAAAACTCCTCCAGAAGAGGAGTCCTTCTAAGCAGACAGTCATTTTCTGTCTTGATGAACTGCTTAGTAAAATTAATCATTTTCTTTCTTTAAATCCCATTTATACAGATCACTACTATAGTTTTCCAAGTTCCCCAGGAATGCACCCTTCCAAAACTAATAGACTACAATTTTTTCAACGGTACATGGATCTTCTCTTCTCACTAGACTTCCAGTGGCTCTCAGTTCTTTTTTATTAAATCATCTTTTTTGTGCTATATGTTCTTTTATATTTAGTATTGAAGCACTATATTAATATACTGTTTATTCATCCACAGTTACCAGAGTTACTTACCTTCTGATAACAGTAATAACATTTTAACATCACTTGCATATAAATTTCTATGCCATTTTTCCAGGACAGATAAATTTATCCAGCTATATTCAAAAAATTCATAAATAAAGAAGCCAAGAAAAAATAATTCTGCATACGGCAATGCTGCCACAGATGAGTCAGAGAAATTATGTATGCCTCCAAGTTGATTTAACAGGTATAGTCTCCTAAATCTGATACTATCGCTGCTGGAAGGCCTGCAAATGAGACTGCAGTTTGATCACACATCTTTTCAAGAAGGAACTGGCAACATGTGGTAAACAACAAAAAAAAGAGAACATTCTAGCTATTAAGTTGCTGCCATACAGTAAAACTGATGCTGCAAGAACACGATCGTAAAATGTGAGTCTTGTTCATTACAAATTCAGTTGCACAGCTTCTCATGAAACATTTGCTATTGCAATCAAGATAATCACTCTGGTAATTTCATTCCAATATTTCTTTTGTTTTAGGAAAGCTCATAAAGCATGCAGTCCAAAAGCATCATGTTATTAACACCACAATCCTTTATTTCTACCAAAAAAGTAATATCCACCTATTAATTTCTTTATCTTGAAATACACTTGCAACAATAATTTCTGATTTCATATTAAAAAAACAAACAAACTTGAAAAAGCAGTTTGAGTTGCCATGTTAAAATGGATATTTAATACAAAATAAACTGCTCTTCTGTTCAGTAGCTCTTGTGCAGTTTAGGTTAATTATATGGAATAAAGTCTAGGAATTACTGCCATTTCAACAGTCTTTTACAGACATTGTCAAAATACAGGATATGTATGAAATTATTAAATACACAAAGAACTCCATTCTACCTAGAAAGTAAGTGTTCCATGTGTAAACAAAGTTGAAACACAGCCTTAAGAATATAAAATTGAAATTGTATTTTAGTTTAAATATTTCTCACAAAGACAGTCCGCAAGCCAGATTACATGCACTCTACTCTTCGCTCTGCCATTTATTTGCTTTCTGACCTTTTAATTTTTTTAAAAATAAATTAAAAAGTTACAGTGCTTTTCTTTCATACAGAATACAGCCTGGTTGAGTGAACTTTAAAAGAAGGTATAACAGAAGTTCCAAATATCATCAGAGATACACTCAATTTCATTAAGTTCTATAACAACTTAACAAGAGCCCGATCCTGAGAAATATTATTTACTTGCAGTGAGTTTACTGCCAATGAAGCCAGCAGTGTGCAGGGTGCATCTCATTCTTTTTGGAAATGGAAACCAAATACTTTTTATTGCTTGGACCAATTGCCGGAACTCTGAGCCCTGCTCTTTTTAATGCAAGGGGGAGTTTTGTTGTTGTTATTGAACTACTTAGTTTGGTGGGGGAAAAAAAAAGCAGCATACAGTTTTCCACTTGAAAAGTGACTTACATGAGTCAATATAACATTTTATATAAGTTTTTGTCCAAATGTTAAGAGGTGTCCAAAATCACCTTAAAACACTCAAGAACAGTAAAGAACGTTATGGAGGCACAACATAAAAATCTACACCAGTAGAAAAATGGCCTAGGAGAAAAATCTCAAGCAACTCTGAAGTCATCCAACTCTCCCTGCTGACAGACATAGCTGGTTTTCCTTCAAGAAAAATGTGTCAAAGTGAACTGGACCTAAATGTCTGCTCTTTGCAGTCGTGATGAATTGTGAAGGTTCTAGAGAGAGAGGGGAGAGAAGAACACCATTCTGGTTAAAGCCTTGGACAAGCTCTCTATTCACAGCTCAGGATTCCACTGCGACTTTGTATACATCTAGCTTGTATACACTTGAAGCATGCTTCAAGTCTTGTCCAAAAGAGGTGTTTTATCATATGTTACAACTTCTGTGAACAATATATTAAACAAGAAGTTGTGAGATGATGACTTACTGTTTTTGTCTAGCCCATGCAGAAAAAAAGAGACAATACCTAGATCTATGTCAAAATGTTAACCTGTGTCTAATTTGACGTACATTTCAAGAGCTTATCTAATCACTTAACAATAATAAAAGGAAAGTTAAATAAGATTTATTACTTAAAAAATGTTATGAGTCTAGGTGAAATGAGATAGAATTAATGATTTTATCTAGGACACACATTATAAATGCTAAACAATGAGAATAATAATTTGGAATGAGCGTGTTTATTCTTTGTTAACCAACACATTGTCCTCAGGGTTTTGCAAATGAGTAGCTGATTATTTACATACCATCAGTCAGTCATCAGTTTTAGTCAAGACATCAGTCATATTTGTCTAATATTTTTCTAGCCCAGAAAAGATGTTACAGTAAAACACTATCACTGAATATCTGATATCTCCAAATATATAAAGACATTCAGATACATTTAAAAAAAATATATTTCAGCAGTTTATTAATATAACTACAATAAGCAAATCATTAAAATTACAAAAACAGCAAAAGCTGGAGGAGCATTATTTGTTTAACTCTATTATATTTTCCTAAGCTATTTTCCTTTAGCAGAATATCTTCCTATTGGTATTACGTGGGTATACCTAAAAATTGTATGTGCACTCCAGACAGTTCATTATTCAATTCAAAACCAACACTTATTTCACGGACATCTTTTTGCCCAAATTTTGATGCACTGGTAAGCTGTTAAGGCCTAAGGAGTGCACCTAATTGCACCCAGTGAAGCCAAATTAATGCTCCTCCCCACTGCCCCTTCTCTCCCATGGACATGATGTTTGCAATGATTACAGGTCCCAGCACATGAAAGACGTACAAGTTCTAGCATGAACACTTAAATCATTAAAACAGAAATAGAGAGTCAACAGGTCTAAGTTTTATTTATTGTTCTTTCACCGTCTCACTGAGACGCTGCTGGACAAGGCAGTCTTTCCTTTAGCCTTCTGCATCTAAAGTCTCTTTCCAAACCAGAAAATACCAATATACACCTTACATAGACAAGCAACTACTTTACTAAACAGAAGTTACTAAAGAAATTAAATGCTTGACAGAAACATGGCACATTATTTGTCAGCAATTGGTGGACAAAATGCTGTGCATGGAAGCAAAATGGCAGACCACCCTAGATACCTTACAGTATTCTTTATGTTTCGTGGTATTATGATTAATGGCATTGTCAGTATCAATTAGACAAACATAAAAAATTCAACCTCAGAGAGTTGAGACTAACTGATTCAGCATTAATTTTTTTTTTTTAATTTTATTTTTTATTTTTGGCTTAAACCTCTAAACCTATGAAACCAAATAAAAGTAAGCAGTGTTAGACACTCCACAGGTACATCTTTAAAAAAAAAAAAACCAAACCAAACCTCTTTTTTTGACCGACAGCCATCAAAGCATTTTGTGTATTTAAAAGAAAAAAGTTACCAGTGCAAAGCACAGAATCCAAACTCAGAATGACTAAGAATCATATGAAATCATTCACAGACATACATTCCTGTTAGTACTATTCTTTCCTAACAAAGCAGACGTAGTCTAGTAACCTGTAAGCCAGAACAAAAGAACCCCAAAACACTAAACCAACCCAGCCATTGTAAAAGTAAGTAACTGGCATTTTTTGTAAACAAAATTTACTTTAAAACCTCAAAATATGAGCTGCTGTAGGACTTAAGCCCTGATGTGAAGCCTAAGGAAGTACCTTGAGAGTAGAAGGGGGCTGTGGGCTCAGCACTGAAATATCCTTAAAATCCCACCATGGTGCTTTCTGTACTTCTGTATTTGCAAATACAGATTTGCTGGTTCATGATTTTTACAGGTTATTGCTACACTCAAATTCTTTGTGCAAGAACTTCTCACGTTTTTCCTTCTAGAAGAAATGGGAATGGAGAATTAATTAAAAAGTTTTAAAAAATATAGATCCAAGATCCACGTCCCAGTTTAGGACCCCTGTGCAGTGCTTGTTCTACACACTCTGGGTGGACCACGACAAATAAAACAAGCACCATCATTATGTAATAACCTGCAATTATTTTTATGGCTATTGAATTCCATTCTTCCTATGCAATACATAAAATGCAAATGTAAAGCAATAGTACAAATTACAAGCCCTAACAAGGCAGTAAATCTGAACCAAGTCACGCAACATAACGTGTCTATAAACTTTCCCACCAGATGCAAAAAAGGCTTTTAAATTTCAGAAGTCGTTCTTTAAGAATTATTTTTCTTTTTTTAAAGGAAATTAATGAAAAATCCTCCTTTTTTCTAGTCATCACTGAACAGAAAATTAGTAGTTCTATCAAATTAGAGAAAAATTCACAGAAATTGAGATGAATATATAAGCTTTATCATTAGATGTGGTGGTCATTTCCTTTACTATTGCATTATAAAAATAAAATGCTTAAATATAAAATAACTTATCAGAAATACAGTTGATTGGAGATTATGATTCACATTAAGATCATAACCTATAAAAATCATCAGCTGTGCAGAATGAGCTGTTCCAGTTGACAGATCTTATTAACAAAATCTTCTAATAAATTACAGAAAAAGCTGATTTAAAAAAATTGCTTTTGGTTTTCAGCATATGGAGTTTAAGGTGCTCCTGACACTAACATGTCTTATGTGGTTTTAATGACTAGCTGCTACAAACAAATCATGTTGTTGTGGAAAAGTTATACTAATAAAATTTAGTGAGAATGAAGGAAACTGATCAGTTTACAGAATTCAAATATAACACGTTCTGATTATAAAATACACTTTTTTATAGAGCTTTGCTTCCCTGGGCTTGTGGGCAGAAGATATTAAGAATAAAATCATGAAAGGATGACTAATTAAACCATAGTATCTATAAGCATCTCTGAAGCTTCACTGTACTACAGCAGTTATCACTTTACTCTTAACTCTCCAATGTCAGAATCAGTAGACAAAGCAAGAGGGTTGATCAGTTCCACAAAACTCTGTAAGGTTAATAACACAACTGCAGTGGTAAGACTAGCAAGGAGCACAATACATGGAATACGAAAGATCTTACACTTTTACCTACAGCAACAACTGAAACATCTTGCAAAAAAAAAAAAAAAAAAAAGCCAAACCAAAGCCCCTTTACAGCTGACAAATCTTATGGTTTTCCAAGCTATAACAAAAAAACTAGACATTTAAAATATTCAAACATCAAATCAAGTCATTACTTTCTGATTCCACAAGTGCCAGAAACATTTCATGACATGAAGACCTTTTTTTTTTTTCCGCCTATTTTATTTTTGGCCTCAGCCAATATGTAAGCTCCACTGCTTGGAGTTTTGCATGCTTCTGGCTCCCAGCTGCTACTCTGACACTGGCCAGCGTATCGAAGTAAAGGA
This sequence comes from Pyrocephalus nanus, assembly GCA_038380795.1. Classification (NCBI taxonomy): domain Eukaryota; kingdom Metazoa; phylum Chordata; class Aves; order Passeriformes; family Tyrannidae; genus Pyrocephalus; species Pyrocephalus nanus. The sequence continues at coordinate 87,220,569 of CM076260.1, read as the reverse complement.
ACTCTTCTCACTGGTACTTCATTAGTACTTTTCAATGAAAAAAGTGGACAGCAGAAGTAAACTGCAGATTGCTGGGCGCAGGCTGGACATCTCTTATTGATCAATGGCTTCCGTGCACACAGCTTACATTTATTTTCACAGCCTCTAAATCATGCAATTTACTGGCTTCAGCTACTACAAACTATACTGCTTCAAATATTGCCAGTACTAACTTGCACAGACCCACTTCTAATCTATAATCTCAATGGCTCATTATAATTGCGTGTAATAAAGTTTGCCTTTAAACTAAGAAACCCAGGCAATTTTTGATGATCCAATATTCTGTTTAGGTAATTTAATGCTGGTACAATACACAATCAAATGAATATCATACTGTCATCCACTTTTAAAATTTAAACTATTTGATCCGAATGCTTGCATACATCTCAAGATAAGGAATACATTACGGAATACAATTCAGGAAGTTAACTTTGTGCCTTTGTCACCAAGTCTTAAGTATAATGTTAATGGCAATCTGTATATTAGCTTAAAGGATCTCTGTGAGAAGCACGGTCCAAGTATTGTGAATTACAATAACTATGTATTATTTCAGGATTATCGATCAGCCTTATATACTTCCAGGTTTTCCTGTTGGTAAAAGAGGTAAAATGACACCCAGCATCACAAGCTCCATTTGGTATACAAGTTCATCATTCTAGCCAATAAAGAAGATATAAATAGGTTATGGAAAAACAGTGAAATAGTATATACTGCACAATGCTCTAGGCTTCTTTGAGAGGTAGTTACCCAGCATGGAACAAAATACAGAACATAGGACAAATTCCTGCAATTGAATTTGTGACCTTAAGACAGTATACAGCAGATTTTAGTTAGCCAGCTACAAACAAAATCAAATGAAGTTTAAAAGCAAAAGAAACTATTATTCTTTTTCAGAATAGTTAGCTCATTTTTTAAACAGCATTAGTATGACTTTTTATACAAGCATCTATTTTTGTTTTGGTACTTGCAGCAATTTAACACAAACCTTCAATGCTGTCAAATAAATCAAAATGCTAAATCATAACAGTAAAGAAACTGGCATGGAAAAAAAAATCTAATTCGATCCTTCATACTACACTTTTGTTTGTTCTCTACTATAGTTGATTATTCAAAAATACACAAGCATTGCAGTCTTTTCACAGTACTTGGAACTTGGTCTACACTGTAAACAAAAGTTGCATTGAAGTCTTTTAAGAGACTTCCAAATGATGAAATCACAGTAAGGAAAAAAACACAAATATGTTCTTATCTTTCAATTTGAACTTGAGGATAAACCTTTTCCATTGACAGTCTTAACACAACTGTTTGGCCCCTGGCAATGTGTCTAGACAATGTCTGTTATTTGTTTCATTTCTAAAAGATATGCACTAAATACAGTGGTCATCACACAAAAAAAAAAAGCTTCCCAGAAGAAACAGGTCTGCATTGCATATCGCCTTTACACTTGAATAGAAAAAATTACTGGAAGGCTGCTGGTCACAGAATCATAGCTAAATTGGTCCTGATATTAGCCAATCACCAGGGCATGACAAACAGGTACATACAAGTAGGAAATGAGTATTTCAACAGATACATACAAGAAGGTTGTGTTAATTAGGGAGCATCTTACTTAGTCAAAAACCTGACTCCCTCCATATAAATAAGAAGAAAAATACCTAAACATCTTGTTTTCAACAGCATCACTGGCGACATACTCTCAAGTTCACTCATACTGTGCAATTATACTACAGTCACATAATCCAGTACAGTTTGTAAATTACTGGGTTGGAGATTTTTAATGATTTGTCATTATGAGTACACACATGCCCTTAGCTGACAAAAACTACCGAGAATGAATGTACTTTAAAGAAAACTACAAAGAATGAATGAAGGTCTGGAGCACAAGTCCTGTGAGGAGGGGATGAGGGAGCTGGGGTTGTTTAGTCTGGAGAAACCGAGGCTCAAGGAGGACCCTTATCACTCTCTACAAGTACCTGAAAGGAAGCTGCAGACAGGTGGAGTTTTGCCTCTTCTCCCAAGCAACATGTAACAGGACCAAAGGAAATCAACTCAGGTTGTACCAGAACAGGTTTAAATTGGACATTAGGAAAAATTTCTTCACTGAAGCAGTGATTAGGCATTGGAACAGGCTGCCCAGGGAAGTGGAGAAGTCATCACCCCTGGAAGTTTTCAACTGATGTGTAGATGGGGCACTTAGGGACATGGTTTAGTGGTGAACTTGGCCGTGCTGGGTTAACAGCTGGACTCCATATTAGAAGTCTTTTCCAACCTAAACAATTTTATGATTACATGAAAATTTGGAAGAGGCATTGTAGATGCTAAGCCTATTACTCTCATTATTACTGTGGTGTACACAGTATCTGTATCGAGGCAGAAATGTGAACTAGAGAGTGGCTCTCAAAACCAGTACGTAAATACTTCCATTTACAAAATATTGTGACAAAAATTAAAAATGTTGCAATCGACAGAAAAGAATTTAAGTCAAAACATACGTATTGATTAAAAATCCAATGGCAAAAAGAGGGAAAGGGAAAGTATAACAGCAAACAAGTACAGATGTAAGGATTTTCCTTAGCCAAAGCCAAATTCTTTTCAAACAGGAGAACCTTAATGAAAGACATATCATAATGAACTTTGCATCAGTTTGAGCCACCAGTTTGATTCTGCAAGTTGTTTCAACATTCAAAATTTTCACTTATGTCAAATGGATTTGGGTAAGAAAATCTAAAAGTGGACACAAAGGTCCACATTCAGTTTAAAATCTTTGCAATAAAGTGTAACTTTCCAAAGGAAAAATAATGAAAGGGTATCTTTACCTGAATGTGCTTTTTAAGTGAAAACCAACAGGTTTTTTTTAAAGAGTTCTTTAAGGTGAAATACGAAGAATGATACTTTTGCTTTCAAATGTGAAGAAATATGCCAAAGTTATGGAAAAAGATTTATCTGCTGCAAATATTCCAAGTTATTATTTAGTTTTCAACTGAAGAACTTTTACTGGAGTTTGAGGTTTCAAAAGAAGAGACAGTGTACTCTGCATCGCTCTTATAATCATTCTCACTCTTAATACACTCAGCTATTTCCCTTAAAATGCACATACACTTGAACTTACTTTTAAATTCAGTGCAGTGAATACCTAGTAAATTCACCTCTCCAGTCCACAAAAATCCAACTTATGCCACACCTTAAAAACTTTTATTTTTTATAGGGAGAGTACTCTCACCACCAGTGGTACAAAGTTGATGGCGTAAGATCTTATGATTCCAGAGTGTATTCTGAACGACCCCAAAGATTTTGTAACACTGCTCTGATCTCAGAGCTTACATCCTCAAACCAGAGTATTCGCTTATGATACAAAGCTCTACAGTCACACTTGTAGTTTAATTACCTACTGACATCAATAAAGATTTCAGAAGAGCATTACAAATTACTGGGATACTAGGAGTGATTGATTAGGTAAAAAAAAAGGTCTTTAAATATTTCACCAGGTTTCATCATAAGTAGTATTAATAAAACATAAAAAAATATATTGGAGAAAGCATAACACAGGTTTGAACTTTGGAAATCATTATAGAGAAGCTGTTGCATGCTATAAGGTTGGCTACAGACTAGAACATAATTCAAACACATTAAATTCTGCAGTAAAACATTAAGCTGTTAATACACTAACATCTTCAATTACTGATTGCTCTTCCACCTTTCAGAGTGATATATTAACAATTACTTCCACTGCATCGATAGGTGCTCTATCAATTATGTACCATAATTCAGCAGGTGGTATTGAAACCAGCATAACCAGCAGGTATGACTTTATTGCAATACAATAAAGATCTATTTATGTCAAAAGTCTCATGCAAAAAAAAAAGGAAGATATGGACAGCTTAAAAAAAATTTGATTTTTTTTCTAAATAGCTTTATGAATTTGGAATAGTCAGAGCATAATTATTTCAACCACATCTGAGTAGTTCTGATTCTGCCTGCTTTTATGTTGTTTATGTTGTTGTCATATGAGAAGACATTCATAAAGCTGATACTATCAGAATAGAGGAAACTAAAGGCAGCAAGGGTTTAAGATCCACTGCCTGCTGCAGAGCACACTCTGTCATAATCCATGCTGGATCCTGAGTCAAACCATTCTTCCGCTGTCAACAAACACTGGTGGAATAAGACAGTATTTCTTCTCCTGTTGCTACTCACTCAGACTACATATCACCTTCCTACTACAGACAGTTAGCCTGTCAGTATGCATAGCAGAAGCCTGACTAAGAAAGCTAAGGATTTAATCAGTCCATCAAGAAGGATCTGCTGTTGCAAAAATCTAGGCTATTACATACAAAAACCCCCATTATTTTAAAACCCCAAAGCTAAGAAATTAGGATTTTAGAAATGTCAAAATAAAGGTAGACTGGAAAACTTTGATTCTGTTAACTGCTGTGCATATCCCTTCACATCACACTACATATGCATGCCAAATAAATACATGTTTTCCTTCAGACTAATGAATCACTCAGTACTCAGGATGAACAAACCTCCAGGAAGCAGTTGTGGAGCACAAATGATTTATCCACAGTGTATCAACCTTGTTTAAAGAAGGTGGAAGCTGTTTAGTGAACATGATAGGGAATTACAGTAAGGAGGAGTATGCTGTCATGCATTAAAACATTACTCTTTCGGAACAACAGTAGAATCTGTTTCTATCACAGGGTTTCTACACGATGACTGTTACTTACGTAAGTCATACACCACCTTCCAACCCCCAAGTTTCCCCAGAGGCTGAACAGAGGTAAAAGACCCATGACTGAAGGTAATCAACATAATGTTTGTGCACTTGTCCTGAAATTCTTGACCCACTTAAAATTGTTCCTGGAAAATACAGCACTCGCGGGTTCTGGCAGGGGCAGACAGAGTTCACATTATACGTTCTCAGTCTCCTTTTTTTCAACAGTGTCTTTCAGAAGCAAATCACAGACATCCTTCAGTCCAAGTGAACTGTTGCAGCATCCTGCTCCTTAACAGCAACCTTCCCAAAAAGGCCTTGGCCAGTCAGACCCTCTTATGTCTGAGTGGAAACATTTCCATCAAGTCAGAAGAAAAGGCCCTGATGAAAGACAGCAGCTGGGAGAAGAGATGCTGCTATGAATACAGGAACAAACTGAAAATACCTGGATGCTTTTGAGAAAGTTAGGAGTGGCTCATTACTCAAATAGAAAACAGCCTACAGAAGGTAGAGAGATCATAGGATATCTGTCTCAGATTGCAACCAAAAATTTAAGTCAAATTATAGTCGTGCCTACCTTTATTTTCATGGTTTGTAGCTCAAGACATCTGATTTGGAAAAACACTGAAGACACGCAATTGTGATTTAACAATAGTTGAAAACAGCTCTAACAATGAGATGAAGAGGAGGTAATGGGATCCACACTGACATATTCATCTCAATACAGTGGTTGCTAAAGAATAAGTTGTTGTTACTCTTTGCAAATATTTAAAAGTAAAAAGCTGAGTAAGAAGGCAGACACACAGTTTAAAGGAAAGATGGATGTTGGCAAAATCAGCTGTGGTTGTCTGCAGTGGAAGTTCTGGCCCTTCATTCTGACAGTTGTGATAGATAGAAAAGAAACAGATCTCTTACTACGTTCTCTTAACATAGTAATATTGACCTTATGAGGGGCTTCCACTGTAGCTGCTTGAAAGAGAGACTGTCCCTGTGCTGTGAAAACCACTCATTCCAAATTATTGCATGTTGGTAGTTTGTCAAAAGTTGGTTGTTTTTTTTTCCTTTCTTTCTCCTCTTAGCAAAGGAATAAATACCTTTTTTCCTGACTCACAAACATACTCTGTAGTCCTACTTTTGAAAGTACCTGGTCAAATTTGTGTTCATTGTAAACAGTGAAGCAAAGTAATCATTGAAGCTTTCAGTTCTAGTCACCAGTATTTGCTTTCACTCCCTGTTAAGAAATTGTATATTTAGTTTGCTTTTCTGCTTCTACTTTCAAGATTACTGGTACAATTGAGACTGTTCATTAAAAAACCACAGCATTTACACGTCATGAAATTCCACAGACTTATATAAAAGATTTTATTTGGAAATACTTAAGTTTATTCCCCAAGATAATAATATCTTGGATAGGGTCAAGAGTTTAATACGTATCATAGTGTGTAAAAACCCAGAACATCTGCATTGCAGTCCATCTGCTACAACAACCTAAATCCTGCAAGATCCTTTAGATTGATAGGTGTATATCGACTAATTGGAAAGTGGCACATAAAACAACAGTATGTCCAACATCACCTTACCAAAACATAATCCAAGCAGACGTAGAAATGGTAGACTTACAAACTCTAGGAAAGCAGGAAGGCAGGAAAGTCAAAATAGTTATTAAGATTTCAATAATTCGTACTCTCACAAATACTGTCAACTTGGAGTTTCATTTTACCTTGAGAAGGTATGTAGGAATATTGCTGAAATCGACAGGCAACTTCAAGAGGAAGCGAGCTGAGAATTCTCCAGTCTGTGGAAGAAAGGTAACACTGATGAGATCTGGTAGCTAAAACAGAACCACAAATGTTCTGATGAAAAATGAGTAAGAGCTCATAGCAAACAGAAGGTCTGAGATTTAGAACAAAACTGCTGAATAGAATTACGGAAGAGGGAAGAAAATATTACAGATTTCATAGGTGTTATATGACAAAACACCTTAAAAACCATAAAACATCACTGCCAGTAAGTCAACAGCAAAAAGTAGTTAGAACAAAACAATGTGCACAACAAAAATCAGACCACACTTTGTTACACCCTAAATATAGATGTATCTTGGCTGTACTCATTTCCGGACAAAGGTCTGGCAGGACCTGCAAATAGTCTGAAAGCAAAGCTAAAAACCTGACACATTTATTAGAGTTTATAGATATAACAGAGGCACCTTTACAAACACTGCAGATATGCATAAAAGAATTTGGGTTGAGAAATGTGATAATGTATCAAGTGTCCTCTGAGTACAGAGTAAAGAATGAATTAGAGGGTTATAAACAATTTTTTTTCAGAATTATGTAACTCAACACCTAGACAACTGCTTACTGAAAATTTGCCAAGTGTCCCCTATACATTGCTCTTTTTTTACGTGTAAAGTGTATGCAAAGGAAATGGAAAGGATTTCCTTTCTGTTTCATATACTTAAAACCAGACTTTGACCACCTGGTCATGAAGCAACCAAGTTGACTGTTTTTTAAAAACAAATGCCTGCCTGATTTCTTCCATATTAGTTTTTTGTTATCTCTATTTTTTGTTCAATAAAGTAGGCACACAGCAGCTATATTTGTTCGGTAGGCTGAACTGGCAGTAAAGAAAGTGTTAAAACATTGATCTTATGCAGTTAAGTACAAAGAATTGTGAAAACTTCAGACAAGTTAGCAAAACCTTTAACACTACCCTATTTTTGATATACATATGCTACTTAGTTACATTTTGACATACAATTTTTTAAAAAACAGCACTCCATTTTAACAAGCAAAGGGACAAATCAAAGGTGTATGAAAATTCAGCATTTGCTCTCCCACAGTAACATATATACACTGCTTCGCTATTTCCTGAACATAGCTGTCTGCACCTAATTTTCATTTTAATATTTTAAATATTTTGCATAGTGAGAAGAAAAATACAGATGTCAAACAGATACCTTTTGGGCCACTGCCTTACTACAAGTAGTAGATGCCATCACAAGAACACTACACAGCTATGAGGACAGTTTGGCAAAGGCTACAACTCCTTAAGAGGAAAGCATTCAAAGTGTCTTGTACTGGTACCAAAAACTTGTCACACGCCTTTGCAAAACAGTCAGTACTTTTGCCTCCCCTGTCAAGTAGCTGTGCTCATCCATAAACTGCTTTGAGCTCAGCAAAACAGACAACATGAAGGTTGTCACTGACCACATACTACCAAACCACAAGCCTCTGTAATGACGGACCACATCAAATGCTATTCATACTGATTCAGAAAGGAATTGGCTGAATAAAACCCTGAAGGAAACCAGCTTGCCAATGCAGAACCCTTTCTGAGAAAGCACTGGAGGTCAAAGCCAGTGGAAACTGCCTTTCCACAATGAATAGTAAGCTGCTAAGCAGGGCAGTTGAGGAATATAAGTGATCGTTTGCGCAGCACATTATTTTCTGTGGTACTGACACAAAACAAAACCGAGAAGCGACAAAATTCCTTCATTTATTTTTTGACTAAATTAAGCAAAGATTTCACCCCAAGCAATTAAGCACACACGGACAAAGATGCTGTATTAGGCAGATATAGAATAAACAATGCTAATGTCAGTGCCAATTTATTTCTAGGTCTATCTACCAGGCATGAACTAGAGATAAAGGTAAAATGAGTTAAGTCACTAAACAAGAAAAAACAAGAGTTGGAACGCAATCGAAATCTTTCCAATGGCACCCTTTCAAGTTATATCATTTGTCATAAGGGTTTGTGTGATGTTGGACTGTAATCCACCCTGCTGCCAGCCAGTTCAGAACTGCCCTTAATATTTGTCCCTGGTAGCCACATGAGACAGGCAAAGAAATCACTCACAGAAACACTATGCAACAAAAAGTGAGTGTACATTAAATTCCAACTCTGAAACCTTTCCTGATGATATTACTTGTGAGGATAGATGCTAACTTTCTGATGTTATATTACTTATTTATAAATATCATGGAAAAATTACCACCTTCTTATGCATGTAAAACCTGAGGATTGCTGTGGTGACAGTCAAGGTGCTAGCTTTTTGTTCAGAGTGAAATGGGTATTATATGCAGTGCTTCTCTTCTGGACTTACAAAAAAATGCCACACAACATTTCCCATAAAATCCAGAAATTTCTTCTGGTAAAATACAGAGTCTGATGAAGTGGGATAGCCACTGAACAGATGAATGGCCTCTAATAAAAGCATCAGCTGCTCCATAAAGTGGGCTTTCAGTCTAGGTCTTTTATCTCATTCAATCAAGATTATTATGCTAAATATTACTTCCAAAAGTGTTCTGGCCAAGCAGGGAGCAGGCCCTGTCCATGGTGCTCGCCTACCCAGCCCCAACCAGCTGGATACAGTCATCAGTCAAGAATGATGAATTTGTGGCCACAGCACAGAGAGATTAGATATTTAATGTACTCCTGCACCAGCTGGTACTTTGCCAACATGAAGCTACTAGGCTAAATAATAGTTTATGTATTTGTCATGGATCTAGAAGATCACTTCAGGAAATTGGAGACAGTGGAACAAAGGTATAAAAGCAGATTTATGTTCTATTTTGAGACACAGTGCTAAATTCAGGCCTCCTCTTCAAAGTTGTTTTAACTCACACACATTATGATTGCTTTCATAATACTTTTATTTCAGAAATCTGCTGAGTTACTATTGATTCCTGATAGACAGCAACAACCTGAATTTCAGGACTTCTAGGCACAGGGGATAATGGGCAGTTTACCTCCTGCTTTGGAAAAACACTCCTCATTTGCTGATCCTCAAGGCTAACAAAACAGTTACCAAGGACAGGAAGGAGAACTAGACAAGTTAGTTTCCTAGTTTTGTTTTAGGACACTAATAAATAAGCCTCTGTCATGCAGATACCAGGTTCATAGCATCTCCAAACAGGACTCACAAGAATCTTCTTGACAGAGAATGCAAACTTGGAAAACAAAGCTATGAAAACCTCAAAAATAGCTCTGCAATGATGAAAAGGATTTGACTCAAAAAGTATTTAAGATTTATTTTATTGGAATACTTTTAACTAAGACAGCATTTTAAATTAAAAAAAAAAAAACAAAGTTCTTTGTTCAGTCACCAAAGACTCAAAAGGCTTGAGTAGATATGTCTTTCCTATGGAAAAAGGAGAAAAGTCCTAGTTTTCTATCATCCTGAGTAGAATTTTAGCAGCTGGCAAAAACTATGATAAAATCTCAGTACAGTTCAGAAAGCCTTCTGTACTGCAATAAACCACTCTGATAAAATTTAGAGATGTAACAAGTTGTTTGTGGAGCAAGCTATGAAGAATAACATTTATGAACAAATTAATTTTAATGAAATATTCTGATACAAAAACATAAAAAAAAAGAGATCTGAATATCTCTGATGAAGAAAATTTTACTTGGGTTAAAATAAAAAAAGCCTAGATGACTTGTCATCTAGAAATGAAAAGAAACACGAGTGAATGTAAGTAGTGAGTTGTAAAGAAAACATCCTTCCATCACCTGTAACTTAAGGATGATTAAAGTGACACAAAGCTGAATTCTAGGCCCTGCTAACAGGAGTGCTGAATTTTCATCAATTTTCAGACTGCATCTATTTCAGAAGATACTGCTCCTGAAGGCCAGTTTATCTTAAGAGTATGCTATTTCTGAAAGCAAGAGGGAAACATGTTTCATCATAAACACCATTAGATATTTCCTGACATATCTTACTCCAAACTTCCCATAATAAATATATTACCAGTGGAAAAAAACCCTGATTTTTGCAAAGCTTCCTCTTTTGCAGAGATAGATGATTTAAAAAAAAAAAAATCAATTCACACACAAACCAAAATGTCTCCATTGCCCATGGCCTCATTTTAGAAGACTGAGATGGCATACACAGAGTGTTTCTATACAGCACAGCACATTTCCCATGCAAGGGATATAACTTCAGGAAACAGATGAGCCATTTTATTGTCTGACTGTCCTATGAAGGCATGGCTCTACAAACTCACTGCTCTAGCCCATCTTGCCTCCTTTTGCAAAAAATTAGTTGGGTTAGTTTTTCCTCTCCAGTTTTCCAAAACTCCTCAGCTTAGACAGGTGCAGGAGAGATAGTGTCAACTGCAGCTACCAATTAAATCAACTCAATCATAATGTATCATAACCACACCCTGATACATCCTCCCCCTAAGCAGGCTGGTTGGCTGGCAGGATGTCATACCAACACTCTTATTCTACCTTACAAATCTTCAGAGCTAACTCAAACTTCCACCTAACACTGTACAGGCTTTTCAACAGTTTCAAAGTTTTCATCTATAAATCAGATGAACGAACAGCACGTTCAAAAACAGTGGCTTACCTGGAAATCTGGTTCAACCAAGGTAATGGAATCACAGCAACGTACAAAACAGGAAGTATAGAAAATGAGCAGGAGTCAAATAGAAGTTTTCTCCATTGGAAACAGAAAGCATGACAATCCACAATAAGAACTCCAGTTTTCCAAGGCAAGAGCTGTATTTGTTAAAAGCATTTTAGCTGAAGTAATAGCTTACCCAGTTGTTTTTTTTGCCAGCATAGATTTCCATGTTTTCTCCATACTGGGGCTCTTCTAGTAAAGTCTGATATTCAAACATGAGACGAGAGCTCTCACGTAATCGGCCACACTGGAATTGGTGATACTGCTGCACAAGCTCTTTAACAACAAGCAGGAGGCATTCAGGGTTTGAAGGATTCCAAGAAGCTAAATTCTGTTTAATTGGAAAAGAACAGAGATCAAAACTGTTTACAGCAATAGAAAGACAAGCAATCCCCCTTCCATACTGATTTCAGAGGCACATATGCACGTGGGAGCTCTGTGACAAAGCTAAACCATAATATTAAAAGCAAAGGTTCTATTATGCTTTAGAAGAAAACCCAGTGAAACAGCAAAAACTTTATGTCAAATAGGAGACCTACTATAAACAAGGCTACTACTAGGCATATATAGGTCTGAATTACCATTCTATTCTTTCCTAAAAATTATACTATTGCATCTGAGAACTTGAAAAGTTTGAATTATGACTGATACGAAACACACAAGGATTAGGTAAGTACACCGTGCACAGTAACTCTTTCAAAAAGTAGTCAACCAAGTGAATATGCCAAATTGACACCAACTATAGAAACTGCTCTGCTTCACTATTCAAATAGTGGCTGTAGTATTCACAGTGATGGAGCAAAAGGGTTCTCTTCCCTTGCCTCGACACAGTGATTTATTTCACCTTAAATGCCTCTTCACCAGAGTTACCTTGACTCATCTCCTAAACACAAATGCAGACACAACTCTCTTCAGTGTGCCTGTTGGAAATTTTTATTACAAGTTGACTGTATTTCAAGAAACACAACTAACAGAAATAAAAATGATAATACAATTAAGATAACTGTCAGTAGCACAGTAGCAATGTTATCACTCAGTTGAACTACCCTTAACATTGGCTTGGACCAGTCTTCTGTGCACAGTAAGTTTTTTTCAGAAAGGTATTTGATGTTACAAACCATGCCTAACGTGACCCATGTTGCATGTCTGCACCTAGTTGACCTACAACAGACTTATGTGAAAGGCAGATGAGGACTCACCCTGTACTCTGTGATCTTAGAGCATGAGACAGTACTGATGCAAAAGTACTTAGGTCCTCATATGGTTCATACATGGGTGGGCCCTCAAAAGGGTCTTCTCGAGACAAGCTCAGAGCACATTAATGTCGTCATGTGGTCATCTTTGAGTATAAGCAAAATTAATCCGTATTTCATAGAACACAGAATGGTTTGGGTTGGTAGGGAATGTAAGGATCATGTAGTTCAGGGGAGGGACACAATCCACCAGACCATGTTTGCTCAGTGCCCAACTTGGCCTTCAACACTTCCAGGGATGGGGCATCCACAACTTCTCTGGGCAACCTGCCCCAGTGTCTCACCACACTCACGGTAAAGAATTTCTTCCTTATATCTCATCTTAACTTAATCTATTTCAATTTAAAGCCATTACTCCTTCTTCCACCACTCCATGCCCTTGTAAAAAGTCCCTCTCCAGCTCTCTTAAAGGCCCCTTTAGGTACTGGAAGGCTGTATATCACACAGACATTTGACAACAAACTCGCTACAACAGGATTTTAAAGTGCATGGATCGTACAGTGGACATTATGAAACTCAGAACTGGCAAAGATGTCTGCATTTTACAGTTAAGTGAAGATATAATACAGTAGCTTCACGTACAATTCCTTATCTGTATCTGTACTCAGTGTAGTTACAGACAGCATGTTACTTTTGTCCTGTAAGTTGCAGACATTTCATAAACAAATTATATGCATAATTTACATTCTTCAGCAAGAACAAAAAAAAAAATCAATGGCCATGTTTTGCCTCTTCAGTGAAAAAATTGCTTTGGCATGCAGCATTTTCTACAATGAAAGGGCAGAAAACACTTCTGTACTTTGAAATAGATATCTGAAGTCTGCCTTGTATTCAAACATACAAAAAATGGTATTTCTTAAGCAAGGTTACATAAATGAATGAAGACGGATAAAACCACGTCCCCCACAATACACAAGCTATTCATATTTTGTGTGACACCAAAAGCAGTAAATACAAGGGAATGGGTTGCACAGAGAAGTCATAGAGTCTCTGTACTTGCTATCCTTGAACCTCTGCCTTTAGAAGCTACCACAGTGCCACAGACCGGACATTTGACCATGGCTTGACATAAAAGTACTCTGCTTTTCCCCCTCCTAGACAGTGGGAACACCTACAAAACTGGAATATTATCAGTGTCGTATCTTAAAAGGTAAACTACATTCCAGAGTAACTGGTGAATGGGGGAGAAACTAATTGTGTTTCATGTAAGTTCCTCAAATACATTCTACAGAGGGACTGAAAGCCTTGTCTTGCCTTGTCTGCTGTCTACAGCTGGTAAAAATTTATTCTCAACTTGAAACCATTTAAGCTTATCTGATTCTATAAAATACTAAAGAAAATCTGCCAGGTAGACAGCATCTTCTAGGAAACACATTTTCTGTCATGCAGTCTGAAACCAGACTGAGTATAACCTTAAATTTCCTGTTCCCAAGCTGCTGTTCAAATAAAGCATTTCCAGAAAGCCAGAGGATGTAATATGCCAGTATGTATTGATATCAGTCAGACAAGTGGGAATAACCTTTCCTCCTAATGACATTGGTATAACACAATAGAAATGTTCTGTCAAAGGAAATGACCAACAATATTTTAATGGCTGACCTAAATGCAACTGAACCTTTTGTTTTTTAAATAACGTTATACTACCTAACAAAAAAAGAGCAAGAGGAAATCCATTGTCAGTTTTGCAGCACAGAGCTAGAGTAGTGCTCTCTTCAAAGAATTCAAGAACACTGCTTATTCTGTATTGCCTTAAAGCTACAGGAATTTAAATGAATGATTCAACTGTAGGATCCTTACTATACAGCTTTCATTCAGTAACTAAAGTTTCAAAGTATAGCGTGGTTATAAAAATAAATCACCTGGGGAAAAATTCAACTACACCTATATATATGAATTACAACATATTCTCACTGGTGAAAGAGTAAACATACAATGGCTACACAAATTTGCTGTAACAGGAGTTCTGATTTATATAAACAATTTTTAGCTTTAGAATTTATTATTGTATTGCTTGTTATTTGGCAATGGCCATTATATCTCTATTCATTTTGTTAACTTTGCAGAAGGGCTGTTCTTTACAGAAGACCTAAACTCATAAATTTTAACACAAACACTACTGAATACAGTGCCATGTTTATGTACGAAATTTCTTTTTACATATCTTAGTGTACCTTATTTGCCCTAAGCATTACGTTCATTCACTTGAAAATACTTTTAAACAATTTTACTGTGATCCAATTTCATCAGTATGTCAAAACATGTGCTACACTGTTCTCAGTTTCAAACAGCACTTTCTTTAATCTTCCTTCTATTTTTGAAATCAAAGTAAGCAACTACCTGTAACAGATACGTTGAAACCTAAGGTAGAATTTTGATGTTTGTCAAGTTTTAGAGTGTCTTCACTGCTACAATTTCAGCATTATAAAGATTACTCTGAGAACACATAAGTATTTGTAACTTCAGTTGATGAGAGCAGTGTTCCTGCAACAGGAAGCTGACCTCCTTCTTTAAAGGTAAAGGATCTTCTAAATAAGATTTTATTTAGCGATGCACTATTGTATTCACTATTAGACTTGGGAAATCGTTTTAATCAGCAAAATCTTAAACTAAAGGCTTTGGAGCAAATAAAGTAGTAGCCTGTGTGCTTCAATTTCTGATTGTTTGCCTGAAGGCTGCATTCCAGCCCCAGCCAATCCAGCTTTTTAAGAGACTGTATTCAAAAATATTTAAAAGATAAGAACAGAGTGAGCTACTGCTCTTTGTGTTCCACAGCTTCAAGTTCTGCTACAAAACTCCGATCTTGTATGAGAAATAAGCCCTGTATGCAATTTCAAAATTTAGTTGTTAGAACTTTAGAAAAACCTGGAAATACAACCACAGACAGACTGTTGAAGCCAAGAAGGTATGAGAAACACAGTTAAAGAAATAACCAGAAAATATGTATAGAGAAAAAGACTTGTTGCTTTCTCTGGCTTCTATCGAAATCTCCTTCTGCCTTGCTTACAAATTCATACTTTCACATCATTTTACCAAAATCACGTGCATGCTGAAAAGAGGTTTTTATGTGAATATGCCATAAAACTGTGGTTTAAATAAATTTTATGTTGAAGATAATGAGCACAGTGAGTGGGGTACTGACAGACTAAGTTACATATTTTACTCAATAAATCCTGTCTAATTTGAAATGAGATTTCTACAGACTTTCCAGAGAGTTAATCAAATAGAACAATCACTAATGCATTTAAAATAAAGAAATCCAGACTTGGATGCAATTCCTTGTCTTGTTTGACAATAGGTGTCTTTAAGTGAACTCTGCAGTGCAAACTCACTAAGTTACTCAATATTTAGCCAGCCAGACCGAAAATGGCCCACTGCACAACAATACAGTACAAATCAATCCAAACTGTGCATCTGCAACTAGTTATGCATGTGTGCTCATCTCACATGAAGGCTTACATGCACATCTCAGCTTGGTTACGACCATCTTTAATGTTATAATTTTTTCAGTGTATCATTGAAGAACTTACCTGTCATTTCTGAAGACACAGATGGAGGCTCAATTAAACAATTCTCTTCTGTCTAGACACTGCTTGCATGTATCTGCATGATCTCCACTAAAACTAGGAGCAACTTCATGTTTCAGATCTTATTTTCAACACTTTAGTTTTTAATTACAATCTTTATTTATGGCTTTTGGCTTGGCCATACTGCAACTTGTATAACCTTTATTTTCCAAAGAGATAAACTGTCACTTCATCTCAGGAGATACTGTGGACACAAGAGCCTGGTAAATGTCATCTGTGACAAGTGGCTAATCCTCATTGTTCCAATTAGGGAATGAATTCAAAATGATCACAGAATATGCTGAATTGGAAGAGACCAAAAAAGGATCATTGAGTTCAACTCCTGGCCCTGCACAGAACCATCCCCAAGAGTCACACCATGTGCCTGACAGTATCATCCAAACACTTCTTGAACTCTGGCAGGCTTGGTGCTGTGCCACTTCCCTGGGGAGCCTGTTCCAGTGCCCAACCATCCTCTGGGTGAAGAACCTTTTTCTAATATCTAACCTAAACATGAATGAATTCAAAATGGTCTACAGAAAAATGGAATGAAAAATGGTCTACAGAAAAAGGTCTCTATATGATAGAGACCAGACTCCAGAAGCATCACTGCCCATACAGATGGGCAATAACTACCTATCTGTGAGTAAGCAACTTAACATAAGTAAGTTAAATATTCTTTTGTGGCAGAAGTGTCCTGGAGAATAGTTGAATTTTTCCCTTATTGGACTAAGTTTCAAGAAAAGGTCTTTGAAAAAAACAGTAATCTAGACCTTAAAGTAATCAACCAACACCATGTACATCCACTTAGTTTGCTCTCCAGCTCATGCTATGTGGCAGATGAATGGAAATATAATATTCAGTTATTATACAGAGATTAATAGACCACAGGCATCCATTAAATTGTGTCTGCATTGGAGAAATCCAAGTGATTCAGGAGTTCTGATGAACTGCCAGATATTAAGTTAAACAGTCTCACCAAAGAGCATTGATTTTCATGAAGAAGTGTAACCTCACAGATGTTTTCAGGCTGCAAATCAATCTGAGAATTCCCTGGCTCTTGATACTGCCTCCTGACAGAGGCTGGCTGCATAGTAAGCAAACAGCTTCATAGGGAAAGCTTTATAGAAAATCAGACATGACCAAAGAGTTGAGAAAATTAATTCACGGTATAAAGAGGCAGAGTAAAGCTGTTATAAGGCCACCCACAGAGTGCAATTTAAGACATTTCAACAGTAACTCATTTAAATGAGTAGCAGTGACACCAACTGGATTTCCAAAAAAGACAAGGAGAATTTGCAGCCAGACAGCATCAGTTCTAGTGAAATCTTCTTACAGGTGAGGCAAGTGAAAACCCCCCCAACAAAGGAGCTTCTCAGCTCTACTAGCAAAGACATGCAGAGTTTAACTTTCCGAAGTAGCCATACTATTCAACTTTTGGCAAAGAAACCACATTTAAATTTTGCTCTGGAACATTTTGTGCTTTGTAGTCTTTCTTTCATCCTTCCAAAAAAGCTAATGAAGAGCCTATGCAAGCTACTCAGTGTCTGTGATTACCTATTCCACCCTTCTTTTGGAATACAATGTACCTCATGTTTCATAAAGCTGATAATTCATAGTCTCCTTCACAGGTTATTGCTTATTTCACAACTCCAGGCAATGTCTGCAGCAAACTATAATTCTATGCTATCAGAAAAAAAATACGGTAACAATTTCTAATTGATCTGAAGTTGTTTTTCTTTGAAATGTGTTTAAATATCCAGGTTGCCAGAATATCTTCCAGGAATGTGATTTTAAAGAAGACAGATTGTAACTGTTTTTCCTGGCTATACTACAGGAAATAACAGCAAGATCTTATTTTAAGTTAGTGTACTTTTATATTTCTAAGCATGAAATTAACTTTCATGAGAAAATGTCAGTAAACAAAACCTCCCAAGCCCGTAACAGTGGTAATGCATTTCTATAGAATCTTTCAGCCAGAATTATCATAAAGAATAATGTTAAGTACAGATTTGCATTTTGTTTATATCTCTGCATACCACATGCACACAACTTTCATCCTACTGTGGCTAAAAATCAGTACCAATGTGAGTTTTTACCTGAAATGAGGAAGATCACACTTAGATATCAGCACTTATCCTCCACATAAATACAGAGGAGATGCGGGTCCAGTGGTTACAACATAAGTCTAGAAACTGGCATATCTGGTTTCAGTCCCTGCTTTGCTGTAATCTTCATAGGCCACCACAGGGAAATTGCTCACAGAAAAAGACACAGGATAATTATCTACCATATGCTCACATCTTTCTATCAACAGATATTTTTCACAGTATTTGCAGGGCTGGAGTGTTATAACAACTTCAGAGGCTTCAGTTTCTTAGCAGCCAGCACTTAAACATCCTACAGGCTGCAGCTTCATATCAATCACTGTAAACCTACATGCCATCTACTTGTCATCTTATTTTCACAGGTTCTTCATATCCCTCTCCCCCAGAGCACCACTGGAACAACTTTCTGGAGTGATCTGCTTGAAATGATCATTTTTGGGCCCAAGCAAACATGAAAACTTAACATTTCATAGAAACAGTTCAACTTAGGAGCACTTCTGTCATTGCAAACACCATCGAAGAACTTACAGACCTTGCACGCTCTAGTAGCTACTGTGTATAACAGACAAAAAGTTTGCCACAAACTGAAGCTTGGGATTGTCAGCACCTAATTTTAATTTTTATTTTTAGCAAGAGGCTGAGAAAACTGGATGTAAAATTACAATATCTTATAAATGGTTAGTCAAAATCCTGAACACCTGAAGGCCTTGAATTAGCATGAAAATCCAGTGCAGGAAAACAACATACTGAGAAATTAGTTCTGCTTTCAGAAAAGCACTTTACATCTTATTTAAATTTTTTTTCCCTTTTTTTTTTTTCCACTGGCCACACAATGTGATCCCTGATTAACGATCCAATACCTAAAGCAACTCTAAAATAAATCCCAGCAAATCTGACACATGGAGAATACTCAGTTCTGCATTCAGCTAGAATAAATGAACTAGTACCAATTCTCTCAAGTACCATTCACCTGCAAAAGGAATTATCTCAACTTGCAAAAGTTACTATAAATTATTCCTATTCCCTGCCGTAGGAGCAGTTGAGGCAGCTGATCTTGGTATGTTAAGGGTGCTCTCAAGGTGAAGAATCTGTGAAGCTGAGCCCAGGAGAACATTTTTAAGTTGTGCACTCCTCCTGATAAAGTCTGCCTGCTTCTCCCACAGAGCGCTCTTACAAGATAATCAGACCGTTAAAAGCTACAACTGCCTACAATCTAATTAATCTCCAAAAAACTTGGCACGTACATGTTTCTTGTCCTACTTTGCTGAGGGATTAGAGCAAGTTTTGTTCCTTTCCAGACGTCTCAGCATACCTCTCTCAGAAAGCAGGTGGTACCTTACCTGTTCTGAGAAGGAATTTCTTAAATCCCTCAGCACGTATAAACTCTGGCATAGGGAATCCAACACACTAATCATTAGTTAATCCATTTAAGTTCACTGCATTTCTTTCCCTTGGGAGTCAGTTACCAGGGGAGTACATACTTAACTAAGACATGGCAAATAAAAGGAACAATGCATGAAGACAAGATTAATTTCCACACAAGGCATTACACACATGCATCTTTTACAAAAGACTTACTAAAGACATGCTGTGATGGTAGTGTGAACAACTCCTCAGACCCTCAGTGGACCAGAGAATAGACCACTGTTAATGCTTTACCTCAGGAGTCCCTTTTAAATAGCAAGTCTTTCACTCTTATCAGCTCTTGTGGTTTTTCCCTTCCTGTCAACACAAGTAATTTTAGCTACAGCAAAAAGGCAGATCCTTCACAGCTAATGTTTTGGACAGCATCCACTAACATCCCTTGAGCATTTACTGTTGGGTAGCACATGCAGAACTGTTTTCTTCTACCATTTTTTCTTCTCCCAAAATCCTATAAATTAAAATAAATATATAACATGGTGGATCTCCCTGGCCAAGCAGTATTGCCATCTTTATTTTCACATTTGTACTACAAGAGAATTTATAGGGCCTTGCAAATACAGTCCCTAAAGAAGACATTTACAAAATACCATTGTGTAAATCAGAAGACATTGAAAATAAAAATTATTTCTCTACCATACAGAGCAAATTATTGCAAAAGAGTAATCTCTTCTCAAAAAAGCAGCATAAGGATACTCATTTGGTTCCCTTCTACAGATAAAAGCTGTATCTCTGGGAAGACAGGTATACAAAAAAATTCATGTAAAGCTGTATAAACACTTACGGCAAACGAAAGATTCAAGATGCTGACTAAATTTGAACTATATTTCTGTAGTGATCTCTAAAATAGAGCAGATATGCCTGAGGATCTGAAATGGAAGATAACAAGGAAACACAGACATAAAAGCATGTAAAGAATGAATAACACAAAAAGAGGTTTTGAAACAAACATGGGTTGAAACTTAGACCAGTAAAAAGGAAAGAAAACATAACTTGAGCCCTCTTCCATTTGGGAAATGAACAGATCTTTTAAAAATTACTCTGAGTGCAAAGACATTTATTTGCCCCAACGGTATCTTCTGAAGGAAAGATCCTGCAGGGCACCAAACTTAAACTAATTCCGTTGCAGAAAAGTACAAATTATAATAGAATACACAGTATAGAATGTAATCAAATATGAAACTGCATTATCAGACAGAATGACTATTTCTAACTGACCTTCTGTAATCAGTTAATTTAAAAGTCTGTTCTGCTTGCATATTCATGAGCAATGACCAACTTTCCCTAGAGAAAAATGAATTATAATGGCACAAAAATGTGAACTCAATGGGCATACTACATAGAACTTAAAAGTATTCTCAATTCAGGAAGACTACGGTAGAGTCAATCTCTTCCCTCAAAAAAAACCCACCCAAAACCAAACAAATAAAAACCCTTGCAAGGGTGTATAGAAAGCTAAAAAGTTGTTGCCTTTAAGACATGCCATTTCTTACTGTTCTAGAGTTCTTGTAAGGAAGAGGACTGTATTGTGCCAGTAATGTCACATCTAAGGGCCAGAATCCTTTAATTTTCTGCAAGTTTCTCTAATACTATTTTTTTCCCAATTTTTAAGAAAAAAATTATCATAAAATACTTTACTTGAGCAACTGAAGCAAAAAAAAATAGTCAAAACTACATTATCAGTTTTTTGGTTTACATTAAAGAATTATGAATATCAACACATTACCATTGCACTCCGACACTTTGACATAAAAGATGTTCTACTTCCACAGTCTGGCTTGGGATATCCAACTTAACATTTTTGGTATAAACTAACTATGACTTGAAAGTGAATAAGATGCTTGAATTCACTACGCCACCCTTACAACTAGCAAGGACTGTATTTCCTGCAAAGCACCTATATTATGTATCATAGAATCACAGGATGGTTTGGGTTGGAAGGGACATTAAAGATGATATAGTTCCAGCTCCCTGCTATGGGCAAGGACAGCTCCTACTAGACCTGGTTGCTCAATGCCCCACCCTGCCAGGGATGGGGCAACTACAACTCCTCTGGGCAACCTGTTCCAGAACCTCACCGCCCTCACAGTAAAGAATTATTTATATACACATACAAATAAATGGACACATTTAGCCATTAGTGTCTGCTAAGTGGCAATCTGAAGTTATGCTGCAGCACAAATTTTTTCTCTAACACAACACCTGAGAAGTCCTCAGCTTGCTTAGATTGTAACAGGTAGCAGAAGAGTTGCGAGACAAAGCTTCTTAAACGATAAATGGTGAAAGTGGTCAGAGTCTCTGAAAACTATTAGACGAGTTAAAGGAGCAGCTCTTGTCTTCATGGACTATTAGTTGCCCTCGTGAAAACATCCAGCAACATGAACAACTGATGTTGGGAGGGAGCAAGTCACAGACCCAACAGAGTCACTGCCTACAAGAACAATTGCAGATTGAGTGCCACCTCCTCAAAGAATATTCAAAGGTCTTCGTCATCCCAGTTTGTTATTTAAGCATACAGTTCAAAATTTAGATTTTTCTCTTGGTCATTTTGGTGGACTTCACTTATCCCTAAGGCAGGATACATTAGTACAAGGTACTAATATAGACTGACTGTATCTCTGATGGGATGTTCTCAGAGCCCACAAAATAAGGGGACCAGAGGACCACAAGATGTTAAATGGACTTCCAAAGGAAATCTTGAAACACTGTGCCCATAAAGAGATTGACTGACTAGCACTACTGCAGTTATGAGTTCACACAAACTGTGACAAACAACCTGAAGAATTGGAAGGAAGACCAGGAAGACTGAAATAGAGAGTACCTAAGTGGACCAATAAATTGAATTAAACCTCAAATTAAATTAAGGGTATTAAGAAACAAAACTACTAAGTTTGAAATATATTCAGATTTCATTTGTGCAAAAGTCCCTTGCTGAACTGCATAAAAATTAAGTATATTGGCAGTTACCTAACAGAGTTTTGACTATATACAGACTGCAATTTTAGGCACAGGGTAAGCTTTGGTTTGTGTACTGACTCGCTAACAGCCTGCTCAGTTCTTTCTCACATCCAGGATTGGTTACAAGCTTTTCCCACCTCTAGCCTTTCCACTGACCTCAGGGTCAGAGAACAGTGAGGCTGTGAAGGTAAGCCAGTGATCCTTCATGCCATGCAGGAACTCCAGCAACTAAATGTTGCTATGTTCATACCGCAGAGCTCAGCTAAGACTAACACCTAGCTATATAAGCACTCCTTCTCCACTTACCAGAATTTCAGGATATGCTCCTAGGGGAGCAAAAGAAAGAATACTCATTCAAACATGCAGCTTGGCTCTAGCAGAGAGGCAGCCCTCTTCCTCAAGCCTGATAGCAACCCACCTAAGAAATTAGTGAATTCATTACAAAGTCAAGATTAATTGAACATGAATTCAAGAGAAGATCCAGACACTCAGGAGGCCAGTGCTCTGGAATCAGATATAAACCAAACAGACATAGCTTGAAGGAAATGTAAGCCTAAACATCTTTTTCAACCTTAATTACATTAGGATTTAAGCATCCTGTTATTCTGGTCCAACCTTCTGGCCCATCTAACTGTGTAGCCATGAAAAAGATGGCCAAACTCACATGACAAATGAAAGTTATCTTTATTTTTATCTAATACAATGCTATAAATGGAAAGCCATAAAATGTTTTCTCTCCCTATTTTACTACTGCACAATGATTAAGTTCCTCATCACAAAACATTTTCTCCCATCCTGCCATCCTTCAGTCAAGTGATCCATTCACATTCCTAATGTTCTCCAAAAGCTAGTCTTTCCTGGACTGAAATACTATATTTTAAAAGCTAATATCCTAGATTTTTCATATTCTAGGGAGAAATTGCATTATCAGATAAGCTTGTGCCAAAAAAATGAAAGGAAATGTTTCCCCATGGAGCCCTTTAAAGAACTAATGGAATTAATTTTGCCTTTTACACTAGCAAGATTTAAGCAAGAAAGGCAAAACTACCTTGCTTAACAGATATTTTCTTCCCTCAAATGAAATAAGTAGTTTCAAATTGTAGATTTATTTATTTTTTTTTTAAATTTCTAGATTCACTAGGTGAAAAGTCCAGCCAAAATGTTGCAACTAAGTAAAGCAGAACTTGTGACCTCAGCATATTCTTTTCTGCTTACACTTTGAGATAGAAAGTCACGTTTTATAAACTGTGATAAGAAATGCTGAAGTTCTGGAAAAATAAAGTAAGTTAAATATACATAATGACTTCACATTAATAGAAACTTACAAATTAATACAAGGCAGCTAACTCCCCTTCCCTATAAATAAATTTATTAGCAATACTGGACAGAAAGGACAAACAAAAATGAAAGACTGAAAGTGAAATTAAGAACTAAAACAAGGAGAAAAAGAAATAGTTTCCCAGTGTAGAAAGGCCCTGAAGGAAGTAAAGATGGAAAGATTACAGGATAAAACTTATTTTCTGCCATCCTCTTCAGTTCTTTCTGCTGAACTGTATAGCCATCATCTTTACCCCATGGCTACACAGACAATACAAACACTCGCTGTTCTGAGCACCGTATGACTTCTCAGAAGGGCCTTTTGAATGCTGCCTGCACTCAAGCTGGCCAGGCTACGCCAATCCTCTTTTGGAGATTTCTCCTTTTAAACCCAGTACTTATTCAACTTGGCAGGGGGGTTGACGATGATCTGCAGAAGGCCCTTCCAACTCTAACTGTTCTGTGATTTTGTGAATCCCTGAGGAACTGTGTGCAGCTCAGACACCAAAACCAGATCAAAATACATTCCAAATTAGATTCTTTCAGATCTGGCTTACAAAGGAACATTGCACTGGTATATCTCTATTATTTGAAAAATTGGACAAAAATTTATACAATAAATGCCAACAATACCAGTCATAAGGTCCTTCTTCTGGGAAAGTTCCTGAATTAAATTACTTGTCTGGTGGTATGTGATTTTGTTACCACTCCCTATCCAAACCAGACCAATCTCAGCAAGGCCACAGTGACTATATGCATGTATACATCAATACATGTGCACACATACAAACAACCCTCATATATACAAATGGGTAGGGATCAATAGAAAGAAAAAGGAATAAACAGTTTTAAGAATTCATGTTTGTTTTATAGTATTAAACGATAAATAGCACTGGATTATAAATAATCAAAACACACCTTGACATATAGTCAGGATATGACTGAAAAATAAACATAAAAAATGGGAATAGAAAGAAGTTCAAAATAAGAAAAGAAACCTCTTCTAATAACATGAAGGCTCCAATTCTGCATTCCATTTTTCTTAAATTCCCCAAGTTCAACTGAAGCCAAAGTAATTTAAGGCTTTCACTACAAGAGCAGCAGGCTACTTGTCCAAGAATGAAATCTTATGCTGCCATCAGAAATTAGAGCAAGCAGAAGAGATAGCAATGCTAAACCAGTTCGAACCTATCCACACATTTCCCAGACAAAGAGAACCCATTACTGTGGCTTTTAATTTTAAAATTATACACTGAAAACCATGGTGGTCATAGCCTTACGTGGGGCTTTCATACTAGAACATATAATACCTGCATCTTTGCTAACAATACAACTGACAAGACTTTTCAGAACAAAAGAGTTCAAACAGCACTAGTTAATATAAAGGGTGTTTGGGCTCTTTTGTAGTTACTGTGAGCAGAAGAACAATTGACACTGTTAATCATCTCCCTCATGCACCTGACAGTAAATGAAGAACACTTAATAGAAGAGGGAGATACTTAAAGGATCTCTTCACTACCCATTAAAAGCTACCTCAGCAAGCAAGAGAAATAATGATTAAGACTTTGAACAAAGACACAGAAAACAATATAACCTTCATGACAGTATTGTATACCCAAATGATAAATATGGAGTCTAACAAAGCACAAATAGAAAAACTTAAAACAAACATTGGTCTATGAAAGATATTAGAGCATGACATACATCTGAGTAGCAAAATTAGGTCAATCAATTCCACAATGACTGCAATCTGTACTCAGTATTAGCAGTTAGAAAAGGGGAAGCAATCTTTCCAACGCTAGGTACTGGCATGAGAACTGCAGCGGCCCATTCTCTGAAATTCTGTGATGACAATGTCTTCCTCCCACGCAAACGCAGCACAAAGTATTCCCACAAGGAATATACCATACCCTAGCCCACAAGGACATGTTCAACACTTAGTAGGTTTCAGGAAATGCTCATGTCCTCTTGTCTCCATTCCCACTAAGGCTAATGAAGCCTTTGCAATAGCGATGGGTGGGCAGAATAATTCTAGGAAGACTAGCTGGAAACCCAAATCCTTGAACTGACACTCAGCTTGCACACACTGCTACTGTCACCTCTTTGCCAAACAGAAGATATTTCAAAATCATTGGAAAAATGGGGTTAACATTTTGCATAAGCACTTCAGTTATTAACTGGCTCACATTAACAATCAACTAGGCTAACATAACAAACAATTCTTGTTACTCAAACTGGCGTCATTGTAATGAGCTCCAAATTAATCTCATCCGTACACAATCACTAATCTTGTTGTGTGCCAACTGAATTTTTAATCAGAACTGAGTGAATCATAGGTTGTTTTTAAAATACATTTCTAATACTTGTCATCCAAGATGAATAAACACTAGAGCAGGGAAGAACTTTCCTATTTACATTCTGAGAAGCTGATTTTATTTATGCCTATGAGACGCACAGGTATCAAACACATTCAATAGGAAAACATTTTTAACGAGAATAAAAAATAAACCTGTTTATTTCTAATAATGCTTTGAGCATGAATAGCATCACCAGCCTAAAGCAGCTAGCCCTCAGACTGTAATTAATACTATATGACAAACCAAAATAAACGGACCACTTGCCTCTCTGTTGAGTTACTCCATAATGCCTACATCATTCCAGAAGATCAGCACGCACACAATCAGACCCTGCAACCAGCAGAGTAACTACTTCTGGTAAAACATGTAATGAAGCATATATTTTGTGGTGCTGAACCTGAGACTCCAGCAGAGTTTCAAATGCAAGTGTTTAATATTTGTGCAAGGAACAAAAGCAAAGATGAGTTTCAACGAGCATTTTCAGCTTGATTCTGCAATTGCATTGTCAAGGAAAGAACACAGTTGATTATCTCTGCTTATAATAAGAGTGCTCAATGCATCACCCCACTGCTGAAATGCCGGCCCAACCATTTAGGAATTCTCTGGGGGTAAAAAAAAAAAAGATACCATGAACTCTTCATCTACAGCATCTAACTTTTAAAATGCAGTATTTCTGGAATCTTGCTTTAGCTGTCTGGCTAACAGCTGCTTAACTGAACACCTGTTACCACGCTCAAATGAAAACCTAACTCGAAGGTCTGCCCACGGCCATGGAAACTGAAGAGTGACTGAAGTGATCTGCAACACAGCCATCCAAATGTCTTCAGGGAAGTCTACTGACAGCTTCTATTAGAGCCACACGAGCTGGTGGAATCTGGAGTACCTGGTTCTTGTTTCAAGCTAAGCATAATGTCTGACTCAAGCCATGTAACAGCATGTGATGACTTCTTGGAAAACAAGACGCTCAGGCAGACGAGAGCAGCACATAAAGGCTCAGTGTCAGAATTCCCACAGATCTGACGGCACATATTACTTACTTGGAGACTGTACTCCTCATTTAATAAAATCTACATGCTTTTGTGCATGGTAGATTCTGTTTTGATTGCCAGGAATTGTTGCATCAGAAGTATCTGAAGATTGCTCAAGATTAAGAGCATTAAATTACGGTCAACATGCTAATCTGTATTTTACTTCTACTCAGTAGAAAGATATGTTAAAGCATTAAAGAATTCTGCTAACATCTTAGAATTTGATTAAAATTATCTTCATTAAACAGCTCTCACATTTGTGGAAAAAAAGGGAGCTATTCAAAGATTTAGCACAATAACCAAGTTATTGTTAATGTAACATTCTGAAGAAAAGCTCTACAAACCATAGGGAACATTAAACAGCAAATGCAAAAGCAAAGGTACGCTACACAGACCAAAGCTGTAAGGTGGAGATAACACACTCCATACCATCTGATGGACTGCAGGAGAATGACCAAGGACCTTATCAAAAGTGATTACATTTACATAGTGAATGCTATAGCCAGGTATAATGACCAAAGTAAAACAAAAACTGTTGGTTTTCAGATTTCTTCTTTGGTTTGTTATCTCATTATGTATCAAGAAGCAAATGGCTCTTCAAGTTGCTTTCCAACAAAGAGAACAGGAATTTTGTTCTGTGCTTAGGCAGAAAAGCAACAGTCCCCGAAGAAGCATCATTAATGAAGAATGTAAAAAAGAAAGAAAGAAAAATAAGGATGTTTTTATTCTTGCAGGTTTGCCTGCGGATCACTACTGCTAGTGACTCCTTTTCACATGAGAAATGCAGCACCGTACCACTCTCAGCAAGCTTCTCCATCTGAACAGCATTTCTACAAGATGCCCAAAATTGTCTTTATTTCATATCTCATTTGCTACTTATTTCAGTTTTCCAGTACATTAAGAAGTCTTCCTTTTCCTTTAACGTCAACTGCAGACAGTGGTTGCTAATATGACCATTTTCTCAGGAGGTTGTAAGAATGTGAAACAAAAGAGGAAAATAGAACTGGTAAATTAAGGAGTGTGAAAACAATTTTAGAATTGTCATAGGAAGTAAAACCTTTACTATAAATGAGTCTAATGAAATAGATGTTCGTCGGCACCATACCTCCTTCCCAAAGGAGTTTGTGAGCTTAACAGGAAAACGATCAGGGAAAGAAAAGAAATATGACATTCACCTTTTAAAAGTTCTATTAGGTATGCTCAAAATAATTATTCAAATTAATACTTTAAAGATTTTTATATTTAACTTACTACGAAATGAATAAAAGTAACACCAAAAACCAGCATTTGCCATGTCTCACATCAAAGGACATGTTCAACTCTGAGGCCACTGCCTCGCACTCCTCCACCATGACATCTGTAACACGGCACGACAGCCCCTGACTTACTCTGGGGAGCTCTGGAGACATGATCATAAAGCATAAAAGGGGCTGCGTGAGAGAGGACTGTGCAAAGAGCCCCTCCCCTTGGCAAAGAGAGGTTCAATTAAAAGAGGCTTCCCAGGTTCATGTTTCTATCAGTGACTCCTATATATCGCTACACACAGCCTATAAAATTAAAGATCTCATATATATATATACATATATATTATAAATATATATAATTTATATACATATATGCAGTGGCTGCCATAACATACTACCTGGTTCTGTGCTTCCTCATAAGAAAACTAAAATCGACATCGTTACACAAAATTATGCTGCTTTTTTTTTTTTAGAAATAAATGCTTTTTAAAGACACAATTTATCAATCATTTTTTTCCGAGACAGAACATTTAAGATGGTCAGATAGTAAACAGACATATTTTAACAGATACTCTGAATAGTTACTGTAAAGGCAATATTGTCTTGATTAAAATGCTTTAACACACACCACACCACCATTTATGGATTCAACTTTAAATCACATTAGAAAACAAAGTGTTTATACTCACATAAAAGTGAGATAAAAGGTAGCTTTCCTCTTTATTTCTGTTGCTGAAGCTATTCTAAAAAAGTCAAGTTTGCATGCTGTAAAATTCTCAAACAGTAAAGTACTTACATGCAAGGCAGAGGGATCGGGCAAAAATTCAGCATCCTCTCCAAAGATAAAATCTGGTGGCAGGTCAGGATAGTGAGCATTGAAAATTATATCCCCTGAAAAGTAATAAATGAAAACACTGTTTGCACTTTTACATATGTGCTTATAAATAAAAAATAATCACATGACACGTTTTTAACACAGAATTTAATAGGTACATTAAAAATATTTCATGTATATATCCATGTAATTTTCACAAAATTTCACATGCAAGATAAGCATCAGATGTTTTGGGGGATGAAGTCAAATTCCTGAGGCACAGCTTCCTCCTCCTCTGCAAGCAATGAAACATGAAATACATTTTTGCTTTGTATCCCAAAAGGCATTGCAAACGTTATTGAGGGTTGCCTCAAAACACCAAGTTTGAAAAGAGATCTTGTTTTAATAAAAGTACCATATTTAGATGGCTGTGTTTTGTTTATTAAGTTAAAGTCAATCCCAAACTACTAAGGCCCACGATTTTCAAAATACCAGAGGTTTTAAAACTTAGTAGCACTTACTCCCTCTTTTCCTTGCCACCCCCAACTCTTTGCAGGAAGAATACACAGTTCAACACGAACCATTCCAGTTATCCAAATTCTGGCCAAGAGAAATGCAGTATTACACATTTAAATGGAGAGACTAAAATTAACTAAAAATATAAAACTTCATCACAGCTTGACACTGAGTTGTCATCCTGCCAGTGTCACAAGATATCCAATTAATCACTGATGCGATAGCTTAAAGAAATTTGGGTTGCATTATTTCACTGGTAAATATACTTCAGAGTTCATATAGATCGAGAGGCGGTCATATGGATCTGAGCTTTTAAAAAAGCCTTTCATAGTTCAAGAAAAAAGTTTTTAAAAAATAAAAATAAATGTTTCTTGCCTTACTTGTCTAGCTTCCAATCATTCTTTCTTCTTTATGATGATACAAAAGAGTAACTGAGCTTTTGCAGATTTGTGAGGTAGCAGACATTAGAAAAAAAAATAAGACAGTACCTACTATGTGTTGCCACTTGTTTGAAATCCTCACAGCAAAGTAAAGCCAGTGTGGTAAGACTTATAAACAATTCTGTTCAGAAAAAAGTTAAACCACTTTTTATTTCTTAAAAAATTATGAATGCAGATCTGGAATAAAGCATTAGATGAAGAAATCTTGTAAAGCCACATGGCTGGCTCAGTGATATCACCCTGTCAAGACATTTAACATGATAGTTTTAAATGCTGATATTCTGTAAACTTATCTTGGCTTTAGTTGGAAGCAAGGATGTTGTACAGATTAATTGCAGAAGATGAAGGTTCATGACCAAGAAGTCAATGGCCAGTCTGGGGTAGGTATGCTCCAGAGTATCGCTCCAAATCACGAACTCACTGATCATGCGACTCAGTAGAGCGCAGTGTGGGTTTCTCCTGTCCACACTCCTACTTTCCTTTCACAGCTGTCAGGAGCACGTGCAAGTACAGGGTGCAGAAAATAGCAGAGGTCTGCCAGTTGAAATTCTCAACACACTCAACATAAAAATCAACCTTTCATTTAATTTTAAAAAAGAACGAAACAGGCATCAATCCCAGAGAAAATGGCATAAAATTGCAACATGAAATGCATCTTTATTAAGCAAGAGAAAAAATTACTAGATTGCCTAAACTGTAATACAGCAATGAAGAATTCAGAAAAGTTGATATTTACTAGACTGGGTAGTTCCTATATCACCAAAGTGCAACCCTTTTCTTACTTTTGCTGCAATTAAAAGGTCATGTATGGCTCTTTGCAACAACCTCACCAATTTCTACCAGTGAATTTGACGTTATTTGTTGAAGGAGATGCACCTTAATACATTCTTTAACTGAGCTTTGAAAGAGGCTTGTTATGAATAACTCAGAACACAGCACAGTGAAAACGCTTGCCCTGTGACTTAGATAGCCCAATGGTGCTCTGAAGGAAAGAACTGTTATCTCTGTTTTTGCCATGTTCCTATGTGATGATAAGTAACTCATTTAACACACACTTTCCATACTGCAGTTGCTGGTTGCATGCTTTTCATTCTCTGCATTCCTGCTCTAAAAGTTGATGAAATAGAGTGCATATACCAGCAGCTCAGCTCACTAGGAGCTGCACTCCAACTACAACACACTACAAAAGGCTGCTTAGAATAAAAGAATCAGAATAACTGCATATTTTTAGGTTATACCTCCATATTTGACTAGCATAAAACTATTACAGAACGTTACATCACGAGATGGCTTCAAGACTCTGCTCAAGTAGTGAGACTGCCAATAAACTGTTTTCACCTTTGCAAGCTCCACAGTCAGGGGGCAACCTCAGGAAAGCTGTGGCAGTAGGTGCAACGTGGAGGTTCAAGCAGGTACAAACTCTTTCCCCTCCCAGTGTTTTCAGTTCTACCGCAACATGAAGTGAACATTGCTCACAGCAAGACCCAGAACATCATCATATGCAGTGCTCAGTGTAACAGTAAATTAAAATTGGCATTATTAGTTCAACACACGAGGCAGTAAGCTTTTACAATTTGGGGTTCAGGTCAGCTGCATATTCCATGCAGTGATTCCTGCTGTTGGATAAGAGACATCTGAAGAAGGTACGCTCTCTGTGGTCACACTGAGGTTGGGCACATCATGTTGCAGCTGGCCAAACCAACCTATTACCTACCTCACGTGATCATATTTCTTCTTTACCACCTTCTGCCACATCCCTTCTTCCATTAAATATCAGTGGCATATCAGTCCTTATCCACAGTGAGTGATCAACTACGCAGATATTTTGGTTTAAAAAAGTTTTCATGACCTACTGATCCCAAAGAATTATTCAGTACAAGGGAAAGAATCCAGAGTAAAAAGTAACACTGATTTTTGATTTTCTGTTATTATTACTTATAATTGATAAAATTGCTTCTACTTGTTCAGGGTAAATATGCCTCAAATCCAAACTCCCAAATCCCTTCAATAAAAGTCATTTTGAGACCAAAAATATCAACATTAAAGCCAATGTACACATCAAGATTATTTTTCCCTATAGGGTAGTCATTTTCCAAAAGGCCATATGTTACATAGCTACATAGGTTCTCTAGGCTTCACAACAAATAAAATTAATATTTCAATGCCTGTTAATCATACAATCACAAAACACTACTGCTGAGACCATACTCAAAACATTTTACAACCCCATGGAACATAAAAATGATGCTATTGTCCTTATATTCTAACTAAATCAGAAATGCATCATTTACACTCTCCTTCCTACAGTACTACAGGTTTTTATCCAAATGCAAACACTAATTTATTTTGCTACAATCAAGTCTCACATACGCTGAGTGAAATTTTAATAAAGACAAAGAAGTTCAGAACAAAATTCCACTTCAGTAGTAACAGAAAAGAGCAATGATTATCTATCATCAGTGGCTTTCATTCTGGAAGTCAAATACAGCATCTTACTATCAAAGATCCTAAGATCTGAGTTTAGAACAAACATTTCACATATTTAAAAAGGAATGAAGTGTCCCCTCAGTCAAATCTTATTCTACTAAGTCTTTCTTCTGCCATGAATCCAAACACATTCAGCTAGTTCCTAAACCAAAAGAAAAAAGAACCTTTTTTTGAACCATATCAGACATCCATCCATCCTCATCATCCCTGGCCTCTCTAACCTTTCTGCTCTGTGATTTCCCCTTCCAAATAGTTTCACTTATGTCTTGCTTAATTACTGTCTTAGGACAGAAAAAGCAGCACCTTTGACTCTAAAAGGCTGAAGCCTAAGGAAGGAGTTTGCCCTATTCTCAACTATGAGCATGAGCTATTTTCATAAGTTACACGTTCTCAACAAAAATACACCGTAACAAATGAGGCTACAGATTAGTGGAAATATCCTAAATCTGAGTTTGTTAAATACCACAATCCAGAGAAATTAAAACTGCAGCTAACAGTTTGCTTGGCAGGGTTATGACGCATAAATAAAAAATGCTCCATTACACTCAAATAAAAGGCATTTAAACAATCACAACAGCCAACGCAAGTCTGGTTTCACTTCACATAAATATTAACACTAGTCTCTGCATGAGTTTACAAAATATAAGGTGCTAAATATTTTGAATCAAAAGCTAACAGTTCGTCTTGACCTAGTAGAAATATCCATTTTTGTAACAAGTACTTACATGCATACTTACAGGATACTACCTGTGGCATACCCTTTTCAAATATAAATGTGCTGGGGTAAATAAAAATAACATTTTTAATCAGTAAAGCCATTTGTAAAATTATTGTGCTTAGACTTTGAGAATGGTTACCCTTTTAACCTGGCAAGAAAAAACACTTAAAAAAAAAAAAAAAAATCAGTATAGTCCTGCATTCTCTCCTTCTCTCCCCTTCTCACTTTAATGAAACAAATACCCTTTTCCTTGCATCTTCAGCACATGAATATGTAGTTCTTCGTATGTTTCAACTGTTTGCCCTTATTCCCTTGATGGAAGGCAAACCATGTGGTGTTCCACAGCGCTATTGGGAATGACCATTCCAGTATAAGAGCAAGGCAAGCAAAACCTTCACACTCAGACCATACTTTTCTCATTTCTGTAGATACACCAGCCAATAATTACTTCAGTGGAATTATATTTCCAATTACATACTACTACAGACTTTAAAATTGCTTCAATAAAGTTAAAGCCATCAAATCAAAGATAAATTTAGAAGAAAAAGGATGTATCATACTCTGTTGCTTTTCATTATCCAAAAATATTACTTTCTTTTCCTTTTTTTCTCCTCAGGCAAACAGCATTAAATTTTGAAATATTTTACTTCACAGAATTTCAAAAGAAAAGTTAATATGCTCCCAATAGACAAAAAGATAGAAATATTAATACTTAAATCCATAATTTCTTTTAAAACACATATGGGCTGTTCTTTTCTCATCTTTTAAAATGTATAAGCAAATCTAACAAAGGAATAAGACTTAACTACAAGCAAGACAGGTAGGTCTTACTCTGAAACCGAGAATTTTCTGAAATCCTTACAGTTGCTTTCTACTGGCCTATCCTACATACATTTTTTTCTCCTCCTGGTAACTTCCTTTTGGGAGTATTTTTCTTTCTTTTTTTAACCACACTATAAGTTTGGTAATACTGAAAGATGTTATGCTAAGAGTGCCACAGCATTAACATCTCTGCTTAACTAAAGGCAGCAAAATCAGGAAGCAACACAGCAGTTAACTTCCCAAACTCTTGCTTCTGAAAGGGTATCTATCTTCTTCAGTTTCTTTTGATGCCAAGAATTTCTAAGTCAGCACTAAGTATGTAGAACAAACATGTGTGGCCACTGCAGCCTGGAGTAATACAAATCTGAATGGAATTTGTTATGAAGGAGATCAACCCATTTGGCTTTTAAGAAATCCAAATGCAACTTGATCATGAAATGCATTCACAGATATCAGGGAAAACTGCTCAATACAGAAAACGCTCTTGTTGAATATTAAAAAGAAAAAGTCAGTATAATAATATTATTCATCAATTTAGAATGCTAACCTGTCTGTTTTAGTAGCCACATAAATTGTACACAAAAACCACTGATCAGTCTCTTCTATAAACAAACTCTTACTTAAACCAGCCACTGTTAATTGTCTTTACAGATACAAAACTCAGTTTCTCACTACAACCTGCAACCAAGATACTGAGTCAGTGCACCCAGCAGTGTGAAAGGATCTAAATGAACTAAACTCAGACCTGCCCACCTCTCACTGTGTTCCACTCGAAAGATTTTTGCTGTACAGGCTTTAAGTCAAACACACTAATATAGTACCTATAGAGCCTCTTATTAATTGGCTGGCAAGAAAGATTAGTTCTTGAAGTGACAATACAACTTGTTAAATACAAAACTATTACTACTGAAGGAAGATATGGAAGTAATTCTATTTTGGTGTGGTATTTGTGTTGCCAGGCTATTCTCTCAAGCAAAGGATATTTTTGAACTTAATTTCTGACTTCACATGCAAATCAAGGTATCAGAAAACAAAAGACAAAAAAAGTCATTATTAAAGACTCAAAAACTTTTCAGAATAAAGGGACAATCTGAAAGAAAGGTATTTGATTGTATCAGAAAAAAACCCACCTTCTCTATACCTCTCTGACACTCCGGAAGAAGTCCCAGCTATTCTACTACATGCAAAGCTGTAAAAGACCCAGTTCCCATGAACTTGGATCAACTGATTAATCAAGTTGTTTAGTGTCATCTGAGATGCCTCAGGGCACATTTATGGCAGCTATGACATACTTTTTCATGGAGATCAGTGCCCTTTGCATCAGGAGCTAAAAAGACAGTCAAGGTACTCTAGGGAACCTCAGTTAGACACCTATCGTTGGGCTAGTGAATCACGTCACAGTTTTCCAGTAAAAGAAAAAATATATAGGAAGAATTTGCAAGATGTTAATTTGATTCTTGGACAAAGAATTTGATTCTTGGACAAAACACGCAGGTGTGCATGGTTTTTTTTTTCCTTAACTCACAAATGCTGCTGTAGGAGAAAAGAGCTCTAAGACTGTACAGAAAGAGAAATTATGTTTTTTTTGTAAGGTGGGCAAATCTGCAAAAGTAGAATAAAAATAAATGAGTTGGTTTCCAAGCTGAGCAAGGGCATCAGGACAATCTCAGTTACATGCAATTCTGTAGCTGAGTAACTTTTCTCAGAAGTGCTGGTACTAGAACTGAAGAGGACGAAGACAAGAACAGATAACAGAAGAAGGGATATGATAGTGGTAGAAATTAAAGCCAGGCAACCCTGGAGAAGTTAAAACAGAGACACTAGGTAGGTCAGAAAAGGAAAGCTGAAGGCATTTAACCAAATGGACTGTGGACCATCACCAGTACGTGCAGCCCCAACAGGAGAGAAAAGCCGGAAGGAGCGAAGTAGCAATGCACAATGGTAATACCATTGTGGAGGACTAATGTAAAATCTTTCAAGTCTCTGAAGGTACTTCTAAGGTCACTTCTCTTGATGCAGAAATACACTTTTAGTTTAAGAAATACACTTTAAAGTTTAAGACTTACACCTGCAAAAACTTCTGTCATTTACTTGCTCAAGAGAAACCCAGCACATAAGGAAAAGTGTCAAAAAACCCCACAAAAAACACAAGTGAGAGAAAAGTGATTATTTAAAAGAGGAAAATACTGTTGTAAACTTTGTATTCAATAAATAAATAAATATAGCAAAAAGATTAGACTGTCTTTCGACACTCCCATTAGGTCCATTCATTGGATAATGAACAAGTTACTAAAGGAAAAAGATTTATTCTTCCTGTCCTGTAAAGCAAGACTCAGACAAACTTCAGATAACGTATCGCCTGGAAAAATCTGTGACACGTTGCATGACCCAGAAAAACACACTTACCATACAGGTAAGGATATCACCTAAGTATAAAAAAGTCCTTCCTGTAAGAGCCTCAACTGAACCACAATCCCTGTAAAATAGCCAAATGGTGCACAAAACACTGACACCATGCACTGCAGCAACACGGTTTATGGGAATCTTAAATCTTACAATAACTTGCAAAATCATTTTTACAATTGCCTATTGGCACAATAAACAAGTGTTTAGCAAATAAATTTGCCAAGCAGCCTTTAAAAGGGCAACAAAGAGGTCAGGCTCTTCTTTATATTTGTCTTTTTTGTTGTTGTTTTTAACTGCTTCCTTAAAATAGAAAGCCACAGGAAGACTGGATGAACTACTGAAAGAGTTCCATCACAGCAATAAAAGCAGATGAGATTCTGTACCACATATTACGGGCAATATTCTTAGACTACTTAGGCAGCAGTACTGATTTCCTCCTTTTAAGGCCCATAACTAAAATGAGTAAGAAACTAACAAACAGAAGAAAAAAAAAAAGAAAAATTAAGCTTCAAATGAGAAAAAAAGCAATGTTCTTTGGGATCAAGGAAAACAAAGTGGTGGCAGTAGAACCCAGAGCTATAATCCACTCACATAAAAACAGTGAAAATCAGACAGAAGATGAAAATACTAGAGTTCAAGAGGCCACAGAGAACAGTAGCATCACAAGGGCAACACATTGTTTAATCACTGTGAAATTCCAGATGACAGCACTCAAGGTCAGAAGGGAAGGAGGCATCAATGCCTGAAAAAGAAAATGTGAAGAGCACAGGAAAAAAAAAAAACACACAAAAAACCAAACTCTTTTAGCAAGCAGCAACGATAGCTTGAGTGAAAAAGGAAAACCAAAACCAAGATATTCCGGGGTTTGCTAGAACAAAATTGTAATTTGATTCTAAATGGTGTATTTTAATTTTTAATATTATTCAATAGAAACTATTGCAGCTTATAACTCTGCTTATCCTGACAATTTCTAATGACATCTGCCTTGATGTTTTATCAATTAAGATCAAAATATCTGCAAGAGTTACAGAACACTTCTCCTCAAAATACACAAATACTTCTCCAGATAGAATACAGAACTTTACTAAGCAGATGCTGCTGTTCAGTTAGCAATAAAGGATAGCTCTGCATACCACACAAAATCAGTTTTTCCTAGGAACACAGATTCAACCTCTTACAGGGTATTACAGACAGTCTTCCAGAAATTATAACTCAAATTTTAAGAGCTTTGAAAAACTCAAATATAGAGAAAAGCACTGGGTTTAATGCAACAACATTGAGTTCTGGATGAATTAATAAAAACAATATGGCTGTCTCAGATTTTAATTGACAGTCTAACAAGAG
This sequence comes from Pyrocephalus nanus, assembly GCA_038380795.1. Lineage (NCBI taxonomy): Eukaryota > Metazoa > Chordata > Aves > Passeriformes > Tyrannidae > Pyrocephalus > Pyrocephalus nanus. The sequence continues at coordinate 87,182,607 of CM076260.1, read as the reverse complement.
CAGGCTCAAGTTTTCTAATCATTCTCAGCATGAAAACAACAAAAAAATGATTTCCTTTAGAGAAGAAAATATAGTAAAAGTGTCTGCCTGAAAGCATCACTTCAAAATTTCTGAAGTGTGATAGAAGGCAATTAGTAGGACAAACTAATTCATTTTGAACACTGGCGTAGTATTTTCTTTAGTATACAATTGTGGGTATCTCCAAGGTCCCTGGCTGGAGCTGAGTGACTGTTCAGTGTAACATTCCAGCAGTCCTGAATACTTGCAAGAGTAAGGTGAACGTGACATCTAAAAAACCCATTAAATAGCCACCAAGCCAATCCTAACTCACAAGATGCTTGCTGTTACCGAAGCTACCAAAGCAATTATTTTACACTACAGGTAGTCAGCCCCTGCCTTGCCTGCAAGTACACTTTCTCCTTTTTCAAGAAATTGTGAATTTTCTGGTCTTCTGCAAAACAGGACTGTAACTATGCAGTTATACTTCCCTAAAGCTGCATACCAGCAGTTTTCAACACACTAGGATTCATGCTGGGGTGTTTGTGCAGTGGCAGCGGTTATGATTGATGATATGCAAAGACCTAATCTGTTGCAAAGAGGATGTAACACAAACCACAAAGGAACTACACACTTCAGCCTGTGTTTGGTACCACATACCGAGGTCCCTACACTGGAGATCCTGAACATTTTCAGCCAATCTTTTTATTCTGGCAGATTTCACAACTTTCCTCTGCAGAAATATTCTGTCCTTGAAAGATAACATATCTAGCAACAGCCTACAACAAAGTATCTAAATATCTCCGGTTGCACACTATGGCTGTCTTCCCCTGCCATCATTACAGATCTAAACACAAAATTATTAAAGCTTTCTTGAATCTCCTCACACCACTATTTATTCCACACGCTGTGAGACTGAATGATTCACAGGATTTTCAAACATTTAACACTGAAACGCGGAGGATTATTATTACTAGAATTCACTGCTATTATTAGATACTTCTGAAAAAGATACACTTGTTTACACCGCTCTCAGTTGGTCTTGTTGAAATATAAAACATGGTAAAAATGTGTGGTTTGGGTTTTACGAGGTGGAGAGAGCAATAGCATTACCTTTTTTTTTTTTTTTTTTTTTGTTTAATTGCTTATGTGATACTAAACATATAAGAACTCAAGGGAAAAAATAAAAAGGAGATTTCTCAATACTGACATTGAATGCATAGTCCATAATCATATTTCTAGGTATCTTAACAGGACTACAGCCATTTAGAATATTAATATAGTCTGCATGCCTATAGACTTGCATATGGGCATTTTAATCTATTAATTTTCGTTATGAATTAGGAACACTTCTAGCCTCTACCTGAAATAAGAAAAGACTTAAAGCTCTCAGAATGCACAAACAGGGCCCTGTATGGTGATAAATAAGACAGTCACATAGAAAATATGACTCCATTTTCTAAAGCATGCCATCCAGTGAAGCTTCTTTTGACTGCATCTTGATCATAATCACCAAACAAGGCTCAAGTGGAATTTACTACACATTGTAGAACATATCAAGACTCAACAGGTTGAGTCTGCTACACAATATAACAATTTCAAATAAATGTTCTATCTCATAGGGTAGTTGGCTTCATATAATACAGCCGTTACTTACTAAAAATTCTGAATAAATACAGAGCCACATCCTTTTTCTTAAAATAATTGCTAGCTAGGAATTAATAGTCCGTTTTTATCTTGTGAGAAAGAACAACCAGTATTCTTGAGCCATGATCTAATATATTTAGAACAGACAAAATAGTCATAGTAGGCTGATATATTAGCCTGGCTCCTCTCTCGAACACATGAGCAAACTTCCAGATCAACTTCTGGTAAAGACAACTTCCCTTACAGGTGCTGAATGGAAGCTTTAAGAACTTCCAGTATATAAGAAGTTTAATTTTATTGATTTCTGTTCATAAAGTATAAGAGCTTCCAGTGCATGACAAAATGAACAAAAAAAAATTACTGCAGAAGGAATGCAACTACATTCTTAATATTTAAAATGTCTTGGAGAGCTACAGCATGTGTATAATGCAGTCCAAAGCAGTGTTTTAAATGCTTACCATTTCTGTTCACACCAAGCACTTGCTTCTCCAGATAGCATATTCTGACAGACCCACAGGATAGCTAAGGCTGGACAGCACCTCTGGAGACTGCCTAGTCCAGTCCTTTGGCTCAGAGCAGGGGAAACAGAGATTGCTAAGGGTCATGTCCAGCTGGTTTTGGAATATCTCAGGGATGGAGATATACAAACTGCACAAGCTCCAAGCACAACCTGTTCCACTCTTTGACCATCCTTGCAAAATAGTTTTTTAATAGCATTTGAATGGAATTTTCTGTATTTTGAGTTGTAATAATTTCTCTTTAGCGACCACCACTGAGAAGAGCCAGACTTTTTCCTTTCCCCCATCAGGTATTTATACATATTAGTAAGGCTTGCCCTGAGCCTTTTCTTCTTGAGGATCCCCATTTATCTTGGCCTCCCCTTGCACAACAGATGCTCCAGTTGCTTTGGTCATTTTTGTGGTCTCTTGCTGTACTCGTTCCAATATGTCCATGCTTTTCCAGTAACAGACAGACCAGAGCTGGACACAGTACTCCAGCTGTGGGCTTACCAGAGCTGCCCTAAATCTGCAATTGCCAAACTTTGAATTTTACTTCATCTGAAATTCTTCACGCTATCTCATATTTCAGTTGTTAGAGACAAAGAACAATACTACCATTTTTCAGCATTTCAAGTGTTCAGAAAACTTTACATTCTAAAAACATACAAAACCAAATTTTATTCTAATCCTTTGAAGCAAAGCATAAGCTAAGACAAACAAAACGCACACTAAGAGTGGGCAAATGAGCTAGGTATCTACAGATCCTCTAAGCATAAGGAGGATTTAACAATACCACTAAATCAGAAAAATCAAATTCGCATTTCGCTAATCTGGTCAATTATACCAGTTATTGTCTAAAGGTACTTAATAAAATAACAGAATGACATCTTTTATTGGAGCTTAATAAAGAATTCTTCTTAAAAGAGACAGAAAGAAACAACACAAAGCAAATACAAATTATAAGTGAGTCTAAAAATGGTCATGAGGTTGTCTTAGTTATAACATTTAGAAATACATATAGAAACATACAGAAATACTAGGGGGGTGGGTTGTGACCTTTGGCTTTTACAACTCATTTTTTCAATACTGTACTATCATGGAAGGCTGTAAACTTAAATATGAGATATTCTTCACAGTTGTGTGTTCTTGGAGCTGGAGCTTTAAGAGAAGACAACCCAGGTATCTCAAAACTCATAAAATTAGACACACTGGAAATCTTTACAAGATATGGATCAGTGAAAGAAAGGCCAAGATGCAAGAGCAGTACTTTTTAACTTACATTTGAGCGTTTCTCCGGCATAAGGGATATGTAGCTTAAACCGATCACAGCTGGGTCCAGGGGTCAGGGACGTACAGCTAAAAATGAAGACAAGAAAAGAATGTGCTAAGCAGTTACAGATGGCAGCAAACACTAACATTATTCCACAGGATACAAATGACTGATAGTAAAGATGTTGTGACTACTAAAAATACTCATCCTTTTGATTCGGGAAAAGAAGAAAAGGTGAGAAAGATGCAGGAGGCCCATCCTCTTTTGGTCAACAGTTCTCACAATAGCATAAGAAATGTAAGGATCTGTGCCAATGTCTCCCATTTTATAACGAAACATATAGGCAAAATGCTCTGGTTTGAGTGTGTTATTAGAAGGGTATCAATTAGTCAAAGTCATCACGTTCTCTACTTTGTATACAGTTTTGCAGACCACAACTCTATGTCACAGTAACACAGTTACATGCTCCCTATCCCTGCCACCCATATAACTGGAATGAATCTTAATTTTAATACACCAACATTTACTCATTTTTTACCTATGATAACAGTAAATTTTTCCCTTGTGGAAAGCATGACAGTAGCCTTCAGGTAAGCAAGCTTCATAATCAGGTAGCTGAGGCTATATAACAACTGAGCATGTATGTTCATCATCTGTGACTCTCCAGTTTATCTGGAGCACTGAAACAGCAGTTGGGCCTCATGGTGATAAGAGAGCATTTTATGAACAGAAAAGTCACTACAAAACTGTGTTTCTAGGCCAGAGATGACCAACTTTTTCACACCTTTTAAATCATACACCAAAATATTTGCATGCAAAAAAGCCCAAACAAAAAGAAACTCTCAGATGCAAACGGAGAAGCAGGGACACAAACTGTTTCACTGGCAGGAATCGTCCCTGAAGCTCTCACCATTGTGGGCTGCTGTGCATATGACAGGTCCCAGGAGCAAAAATACTGGAAGCACTTAGAAGTTCATTGTTTTATGTTTCTAGGGATCCTGCTAACTCTGAAATCTTCTTGCCAGCCCAGTATAATTGAGAATTTTTTATAGCCCCAGCACAATTGCTACAAGCCACTTAAAGCTCAAAGCCATACTGGCCAACACTAGAAAAAACAGTGAGTGATAATAAGGTAGGCAAAGGTAAAATAACTTGGCTAAAGTTATAAATCAGAACACTGGTAGAGCTCTTAATACACACCACTGAAAATATAATGAAACAAACCCCACATGTACTGGGCCATACACATACACTAAAGAAAAAAGATGGGTAGGCCAGAAAAGAAAACAATTCTGATCCTACCTTTGGATCCCCCCTTAACAGAAACAACACGGTAACTGCTGCACTCTGTCTTACTGCACGGGAGGCATCGGGGCAAACGGAGCACTGGTAATTCTCACTCACAAACTCAAAATGGTTTGGAGAGGCATTTCTCCAGGATGCTAGTTCTACAGTCTCTTTTCCTCTTTCCACTTGCAAGTTCAGGAAACCACATGCACTAACTTCAGATTGTTTTTACTCAGTGAGCTACATTCACTTTTTATTCAAATCTGTGCCCACGCGTAGCTTCACCAAAAAGAAGCAACCGCAGAAGTACAGAACAATTAACTTAAATGAAGTTTCCATAAAAATACTAGAAAACATAAGCAAACCACTTATGTGCACCTAGAATCTAAGACAGGTGCAATTAAGAGCCAGATGCAGTCAACAGCCTACACTGATTCAACAAGAATACGCATTTTTTCAGTATCATTACAGAAATTATATAACTGTCCTGTCAAATAAAAGGGAAGAACTATATCCTATCTTCACTTTAGAAAGGTTTTTGCAACGTCTTATGAGAACACCATGCAAAACAATCTACAGAAACATAATTGAGATTCTATAACTACTATCAGATACTGTAGACTTGAATAGAAAGCAAGTTTCAAAACAGGCCACATCTTGCTTCATCCAGGAAGAATGCACTGACTTGGTTTTCTTTTGCTGGAATACTACTTTGCATTTTATTGAAAGACTGATCATGGAAAAGAAACAATGTTTATGAAACCTGTCAATGATAAAAATGTGAAAGGGAACGCAGCATGCTGGACAACAGAGACAGAGCTGAAAAAAGTTGTTATTTAATGGTTGTTTTTATTTCATGGTCTGTACTGCTTATTTTTAAATTACGTCTAGGTAGGGCTTAGCAAGAACAGTAAGCATCACCAGCCTCACTGGGAGTAAAATCAGTTTGAGAATATAAAAGATTGGATTCCTAGTGCAACAGAAACAAGTGAATGTAATTTTTTTCCAAGCTGTGTTTTTTTAGTAGGTGAGAACAGCAAAATGGGAGTGCCCATTGTGAGGGTGTTTTAATGGCTGTGAATGAATTTAACAGCTATATAGATATTATTATCTACTTCCAAAGTATTTCTTTGGCTTACAACATATAAGGCCAATTCTAGGAAGCATACCAAAATCCCCCAAAAAAGTGCAGGATAATAAAAAAACCTTTTCAAGTTCTAAAATATCTCTGCAACAAGAGTTAATATCTAATGAAATTTTCTTTTGAAGTTTCACAGGTCACAGTCTGAGACACTTTTCTCAAATACTATCAAAATTACACTGTTGTCAGCTTTTCAACAGACACAAAAATTTCTGATCCTGCAAATACCCTACAATCTTTTCTTTTAGCACAATGGGCCATTTGGAAATACTTAGAGAAAGTATAATATTCTTTAACATTAAAATAAAAGCCCGATTTAATGGTAAACGTCCCTAAAAGCAATACTAAGTACTTTTCCTATATTATTATATTGCACTAGAGATGTTTTTAATTTTACTGGTCTAGAAGTGATGGAAAGTGACAGTATTCACAGTCTTCCCCCTCCCCTCCAAGATTGCTCTGGCTGGGCTGCACAAGAGACTTCAATAAATGCAACAGGCTGAGCAACCAAGCAGAAATCTTACACACATCCATTTAAAAGGAGGCAGCTTCTTTTTAGTATAAACAGTAAAAGAATGAAACTCCTATGGAAAATCAAAACTTTGGTTCACGTAGCAGTCTATGTCTGCCCCTATTTTAAAAGAAAGCCTGACTACAGACATAATCTCCTGACTGAATTTCCTTAACAGAAAGAATCTCTTATAATTATACACGTCTGACCCAGAAACATGACCCTTATCTTCTCCAAAGTGTAAGACTTTTGTCTTTTGGAAATGTGCTCCTTTTACTTAATCTGGTCCACACAAACATCACACTTGGAAAGGAATTACTTGTAACAAAGCCTTTAAAGTTATTTGTTATCCTGTCTTCTCAGGGAATGACAGAACAGTAATACCTGGTTGTTGAAAATTAACTTCAGAAGCTGACTCCTATGGACATCTTATCTCCCTCTTTAGTCATGGAAAAATATTACACTGGTTTGCATCTCTTCATCTAAATAATCAATATTTTACACAGGAAAGCCACGGAAGCAAGAATTAATGCTCTCATGCTCAGATCAGTGGTATGTCTTAGTCTTCATAAGATGATTAATGCTATACCACAAGATCTCCCACAATGGTTTCCCTACTAAAATATCAAAGAATCATCAACTTGATAAGTTTCTGGGACAAAGGATATTAAAATCGTGTTGCCCAATCCAAAGGAGCTGTGCTGAGACTTAGTTAGAAGCTGTTAGATGGAATTGCATACACAAGCAACCACAGCTGAATACAAACCTTTCTCTTTTGCAGTAGGTTTAAGCTAAGTTCCTTGAGCAAATACAGCAGATTAAACTTCAGCTGAGATACATTACATCCCTATGGAATAAGTATTCCAAGTAGGAGACAAGTTTTTGAGTGTTTGATGCATCTTACAGTTGGGATTGTCTGTGACCTATTGGGAAAAGATTTCTTTCACAGTGAATAAAACTAAACCAGTTCGTATACAAAGAAAAAGTCACTGTCAGCACCAGATGCTTACTTAAAAGTGTTCAGAATTCTTTACCACTCACAAAAGGAAAAAAAAAAGATTATTCAAGAAAAAAAAAAAAAATCAGGAAAGTCACTCAGTTTTCCTGCTTGGAATAAAGCATCAGTCTATAATGATAGGTATAGTACAAGGTTTGTTGTTTGTTTTTTTTTTCAAAATTAATTCTGCCTGATTTAGAAATGCAGTTCTACCTGAGTTTAACAGCGAGGTTTTCTCTTACACCAATGTATTTGTGATTAAATATTTTGTTGAACTGACACTTCTTCTGTTTTGTTTAAGCTAAAAAAAACAAAGCCACTTTGATATTTTACAGGTCTGAAGCCACGATGATAAAGGAAGACTCTGATAACCTTAGATTTCAACATAGTCTTTCTATCAACTAGTCTTCTAAAACCACCACTTGAAAGCATTCTCAAGACAAGCAGTTATAAATCATTTGGGCTCTGGTAAGATGTTATCCAAAATTATGTTCTGTGCCAACTGAAGGGGTCACAAAGAAACAAGAGCACAAGTGTTTACCACCTTAATCCCTAAAGTCAGGAGATGAGTGGTTATTCTACCCAAAGACTTTAAAAAACCAACCAACCAAACTCATCAACACCCCTCTCCAAATCCACATCTTTATATCCCAAAATTCCAGTAAGATTGTTTTTGATACCACTCCTAAAATCCACTGCTTACAACCACATAAAAGTATAGCAAACATCCAAAAATGCCATCAGAGGTAGCTCTACTGAAAAACGAGCAATCTCCTTTTTATTTCTTCTTATTTTAATTTGTGATATAGGTATAAGCCCCAACAGTCACGTCAGATTTATTTGATGACTCTCAAATTCCCTGATTATAAAGTATGCAATGTGTTTGGTCATTCTTCTTTCGTAGATCATAGAGAAGCTTTACTGCCTTTACTATCTGAAGACAAATCATCAATGAACTTTACTGTACAAAAGCAAAGTAAAATTAGACTAAGAAATTTAGCCTCAGGAACTTAATATTGAGACTGTCTAACCAGAATAGTCAGAGATGCAAAAGCTTCTTTAATCTTATGGTGCTTAGGCTGCTATGCTTGCCATTCTGGAGGATCAGTACTTTTTTGGATAACAGACAACTTTTATTTGCTCACCAGGCTGTTGGTATAAGAGCCAAGAAAGCTTCACACTGAGTAAGAGACACCCTGATGGAGAACACTACTAAAAACAACACACTCACAAATAAAAAGCAACACCACAAAGTCATTTGTGACCACTGGCTGTATTCCCAACCCTTCACAATACACCTAGGATCTGTTTCCAGTTGCTCCTATATATATTGTTACATATATTCTATAAAGATACCTTTAGGGAAAAAGGAGGTCAGATTCCTTTCATAATGCAAGAGGATAAAGAAGAATGAGTATTATTTTAGGAATGACAAGACACAGTTCAATCAGAGGTTTAGAGGCTGAAGGTTTTGTCAGCAAGAGTCAAATATAACTCAGAGGCAAAGATAGGTTCATCGTTTGTTACTAATAAGAGGCAGCAAACTCAAAACTCTACCCAAAACTCTGATGTGGCATTTGATAAGAAAGACACCTTAAACTCCAGCAGAACAGCCTTTGTCGATGTCTACAGATTCCTCTTTCCTCCAATTTTTGTAGATGGAAATCTGCTCCAGTGTTCTTTGAAGACACAGTATTTCATCCCATTTAATTAAGAATTAATTGCAGAATTCACAACAGATGGGTAAGTCATGTACAGAGGCATTAAGAAAAATTAAAGTGTATGGGGGATGGAGGAGAGTAGAAGGAAGGCCAGTAGGTGACAGGTTTTTTACAAGGATCAGGAAACGGAAAAATGGTGAAAATCATGTTTTAGAGAGTTGACACTGATGGTGAAAACCTGTATCATGCTGCAGCTCCCTGCAGCAGTGCACAAAGCTTAAGAGGCTCCCAGAAGCCTGTAAATACACAAGAAGAGTACTGAGCAGCTGCTGATGAAAACAAACAGATACAACCAAAATTCCGTCAAATGGGCAAAATTTGAAATGGGAGAGAGAGTCTAGTCAATCAATTTTCATCTTCAGTTCCCCTTCTTTATTTAGAGATATGTATCACACATACTAGAGAGACTTGCACTTAAACGACACACACCACTGCTTTTGGAAAATAAAAATCCAGTTACATTTTGAGTAATCACTATTTACATGCCTATTTTAATTAAGCTACTAAAATCTGAAATTCAATTGATAATTATTCAAAGAACTTTCCAATTAAATCCACTGTTTTTAAAAACTCACTTGTATCCTATCTGGTTTCTTCAAACTTAATATAAAACTAAACTACAGACAAAGACTACTTTTGGTTCTGCAAACAGATGATGTTGTTTTTGAATCCTGTTAGTACAGGTGATATTCTGTAACTGCAACAGCATTTCAATCCATAGTTATCATCTGGGAAATTCCAAGGTGTCTCCAGATATGTAAACCATATCCTCAATAAAGCCTTCATCTACTGTAAGTGCTGATTTTCCTTTACATATATTTAAGTTTTCTTATATGAAGCTCATCACACTAACTGGAATTTTTAGAAAACAGGCAGAACATATACCCTAGAAAAACAACCACTCACTTCCCTTCTGTACCCACAGACAGATTTGCATTTTTTAAAAGTAAAGTTCAAATAACTATTTAAAATCAGTGCCAGCAACCTGTTTTCAGTAGAAACACTACACAAAATCAACTAGTGACTACTACCCATAGTAAAACAAATATTGCAGCTGTATATTAACAGAAAATGTAATTTTCTTCATATGAGTGACAGTTTGCCAAAGCAGATATCACAGGTAGGGGCCTTTTCTAGAACTGCAAATCTCCTTCACAGCTTTCCCAGTCTTGTGGCAGGAGTTCTGCATCTCCCACAGTATGGCTGCCTCTGCTGGAGACAGATGTTCAGTCCAACCTCTGTGAGGGAAACACAGGATGATAAAAATACTTTTTCAAATCATCTCAGAGAACTTCTATATTAAATTAAAATACATAAACCCCACACATGACTCTGCTTTTTTTTTTTTTTTTCCAAATCAAACTCCCTGCTTATTTAGCTTACAAAGGCTGGATTTGGAAGAGCTCTTTTCCAGCCACCATAGCAGGACAGGTTGGAGAGGGCCACCACAAAAAGAAACATGTTGCACCACATCTATTGTAATTACAAGTGTATTTGAAAGAAAAGCTCTGAATAACAGACTATCTCAAAAGTTTCCATTCATAGAATTGTTACAGTTAGGGTGGGAGCTCATTATTATTGGGTCTCAGGGAGCTAATTATGATACTAATTAAGAAAAATTATTAAGAATTGACAAACGGAAGTTTTCAACAAAAGATACTTTACAAACGTACTTGAAAACATTGCTGATAATCAAACTGATTTCCTTTGTAAGCAAGATCTTTTATACTCTGATAATTGCACAGAATTCTTTTAAAAACTACATATGGTGCACACACACACTCCCCAAAAGTATAAAATAGAAATGTAAAATGGAAATTTTAGTGAATGATCAAAAAATGAACAGAAATAAAGACAACTGCAATGAGATAATGCTAATAACATACACTCCAGTTGAGTATGTTTAGGTAAATAGTGAATTCACAGTATCGTAAACTACCCTTCTGTCACACGTTCAGGCAAGGAAAAGTCACTACTTCATTATACTGTAAGACCAGCTGTACCCCAAAGCCTTGGAACTCAAGCAAATTTTTAGAGAAGAGTATGAGGGAGTGGCAGATGCATCCTTTGGATTTACTTCATTTCCCTCCCCTCCTGATAGACCCAAATCCTGTTTCATATTTTCACAACTGCCATTTGATTATCTATTACTTTGCAACCAGTTAGAACCCAATAAGTCAAATGTTCTGTTTCTACTGTTCACTAATAGGAATCGAATTTCTGAAGGAAAAAAAGAAAAATCAGACAGGGAACATTTCTACTTTAAAATTACTCTGAAAGAGAACCATTCTTCACCAAGTATAAAATTACAGTCAACCACCTGGAGTTTCATATCCTTTCAGTGCCCACAGAAAGAGCATACTCACGGAGCAAGTCACAAAAGCTGAGCTATTATAAATGTCGGCTCTAATAAGTCATTTTGCATTGCTCACAACGCTGGCTGTAGTAACCATAAGGGCTCCCAACCTATTTTCAAAGTAATTTATTTCACACCAAAGAACTGTTTGAGTTACTGGAAAATACAATGAATTGGGAAAAAACCACAAAGACTAAAGGGATAGTCCATGTTTATATATTTTTCTCCCTTTAAGAAACCAACTAAACAACAGATGGGTGGCATCCCTGCCCATGACAAGGGGTTGGAACTAGATGACATTTAAGGTGATGACCTTCCCAGCCAAATCATTCCATGATTCTATGCATATTAGGAGGGGTCTGGTGATCCTGTGTCTTTCCACGTTTCCTTTTTAAAATTTTCTTCTAATTGTTTTAGAGTTTTAGAGCTTTGTGGTCACAGATCTCTACTTATTTGATTTCCTAATCTTATACACTCTCAGAAGAAATTTATGTTAATACAACAACCATGAATTCAGTTCTTTGGATATGAAAGTTAGGTCAAGCAAGGATCACCACATTTAGAACGTAGCTCCATAGCTTGCAGTCACACACACATTCAAAAGGTCAACTTCAAATTGTGTACATTTATAAAAAATACTACAAGACTGGAGACAAAGCAAAAAGCCTATGAAAAGATAACACCTAAATACAAATATCAGTAGTTCTCCTATATCTACAATTATTTTAGATTAATTACAACATTAAAGATATGCAATAGACTAAAAAGATCAAAGGAAAAGGAAAATCAGAGCTAAAATTTCGACAGACCACTATGTGGAATTGCACCTACAGAAAACAAGCCCCACATAGTTGCATGTTACATTTGCTTAAGGAAATATGGCTCAAGAACCCCTCATCTCTCCTTGTTCTCCTCTAACTATAAACAAGAACAATCCAAACAAGCTTTTCTGATGAAAAAAGAACTGGCCATCTAAAACAGAGCAACCAATACCCTATCATATTTTTCATTTAAAAATATTATTTCAGTGATGCTTAGGAATCTGAGGATATTTTTTTAGAAAAATGTAGGTTCAGAGGGTTTTATATTTGACTTTTTTTTGTCTCTTTACCATAATGGAATCCTGCAATTTCCTTTACATAACTCAATTTCATTGGGATTCTTTTAACTTACAATATTAAAAATACTTGGTCTTAGTGGTCTAATTTTGCTCTTTCAGCCATATACCAGAGATTTCAAAGAAAAGAACCTGTGGCCTACACTGTGGAGGGGTTTGCCTCAAACACATTAATTCCCTTCTCTCAGGAAAGACAAACTAAGTATGTTCCCTTTTATCAACTTTTACTTTGCTATAGATTAGTTAAGAGGTTTACCTTATGGACAAAATTCAGTATCTTCAATAAAAACATCAACTTCAGGAGCAAACCAAACGCTGTTGGTTTATACCTACAGCTCTAAGTATTCTTTTCAGATACTCACTTTCAGCTAAAGAAAAGCTGCTTTGAGGTACATCTACACTGGGCAGTGCAGTACCAAGTAAATGCCCAAGCTACGTATCTCAAAAAACAGATTAAAGTAACTCAGGCATAGCATTGCATTGGTAGTGTAATTCTGCTTCCAACTGAATTTGAGACATTAAATGTACACTGTAAATTCAGTGATGGGCAGAGTTATCCAAACAGTCAGAAAAAATTCATTCCGCCATCAGCCAACAGAAAGAGCACCGTGACTGATGGCTCATGAGGTCCCAAAGCACTTATAAGGATTCATTTAAAAGAGCAGCAATGAAGAGGTGTCAGCCTAAGTGCCAACAAAAGATACTATTACAACAATGAAAATTCCCTTTCAATTCTTTAATCAGACTTACACAGTGATCAATGCAGTAGAAAAAAAGACCTGCACAGTTTATTTCTCACACTGTTATAGAATAACTGTGTAGCTAGAAAATAGTGTCAGATACTGTTTAAAAAAAAAATAATTATTTTCTTCTTTAATTATTATCACTGACTCAGAAGTAGTCAGAAGTAGTTTACAGAAGTATTCCCATGGATTTCTGTTGGCTGTAAAATAACGAGCAGAATCAGATCTTCAACACTATTGCATACCAGTCTGTCAAGACAAAGACTCTGATCATCTGCTATGTTTTTAAAGCCCCTAAACCCTAAAAATTGTCATATTTTGCTTCAGCTTCATCACAAGTGTGCATTAGCTACTTAATGTTGTGGCATGTACGCACATATGCATATGAAAGCCAGGCATACAAGAAGTATGATTGCATATGCAAGGCTGGAAGAATTTACCAGCCAGCTATCCAAGAATATACACTTCTCTACTAAGCAGAAGAATAAAAAATTAAAAGCTAGTTATTCTCATCTTCTGGTGAAATGTAATATGCAAACAAGATGCATGGTATGCTGGGGATCTGTCCAGATCACATTAAACAAATGCTGCATCCGTGTGATGCAACGGTTTGAAAACAAAGAGATTGGAGCAGGTATCAATTATTAGATTTTTATCTGTCTTTATGACAAAAAATTAAGTCTCAAGAATTTTTTTCTCCTGCAGTGACGCACAACACAAAGAAGCAAGACAGACATCCGCTACAACAGAAGAAAGACCTGGACAGAAACCTACAATAACATAAGTCTGGTTTTTCAACGAACTTCCAAGACACAGATAGCAAAACCACACATTTAAACACCTTGCTAAGGTACATCGTTCCAACACCATTTGGCACACTTATTAGTACTACATCATGTGATGTTTTCTTTAAATAAATTAGAAAAGAAACAGTTGCCTCATGTATAAAGTAGTTTCTTCTCATTTTTATTTAAAGCATAAAAAAACTGGTAGCCATGACATTCACTTTTTTCAAGGTCAGACGAGAGGAAGTTACTCACTGTCCCATTCCAAAAATACCAGCAAAGACATATTGTGCAGTATTCAAATTGAAAAATCTCAGGAAAATGTATGTAGGCTTTCAAACGAGAGCCCAAGTTACTTTGATATTATAATGTTAGCCTTACTTCTTAAAATCCTTTCTTTACTCATAGCACTTGAAACTGGCACATGTGTGTTTTGTTCTGAAAGACTACAAGCAGCACCTTGTTTAAAACTGGTATAAAAAGAATGCCAGACTTTGTGGAGAATATTTAGAAAAGCATTACCAAATGTATACCCTACACTTAGATCTTTTGTAAGACAGATATTTTGCCTTTGTTTTCTCAACATTCAGAAACAAATGCAGGAGAGCACAACCTTGGAGACAGTCAGTCTTTCTGGACCAGCACATTAAAATTGCTGTTTGAATTCCAAGCACTGCTCCACAGAACCAGCTCTCTCAAACTGTCCCATCAGAGCTTCAGCCTTTTAAATTTTACTTGAATGACAAGCTTCCAGTAGAAAGATTCTACGCAGTGAAAAAATTTATTTGTTATCATAAACTGGAATGAAACGACCCACTCTGAAAAAGTAATAGATTACGACTTACCCAATACAGCTGAGGACTAAAGGACTCATAAGGCCACATTTCTAGAAACCACTGTGTCCTTTCAAATACACATTTTAAGCAAAACACAATTACTTTTTAAAACAGTTTTTCACAGTAACTGTGTTCAGAAGAGTCAGATTCATTAAACTTCACACATAAACAAAATCTATGTTCAAAAAACCCTACCTACAAACACCAGTGTAAATGATAGATGTGAACCTTACTCAAGTAACTGAAGTAGAATTTTTGAATTTAAATTAAATTAAAGCAAAAGATCAAGCAAAAGCTCTAAATAACTGCTACAGTATTGTAATAGTATTTCACAGCTAAGTCCAACATTACTCACATAAAAATGCATATTTACTTTAAAAAGGGAAATGCCCAAAAGAAAGGGAAATACCAAAGCATATTGCAGTCTGCTTGATAACACAAAAAAGTAAATCATCATTGCTCACTAGGAAGCAGGGCAATAAAGTTATAAATATCTTATTACAGCTTCATAGTGATTTTGTATGCTAAAATCTACTCCAGAGAGAATTACATTCTTTTGACCACTCTTCATACAGGTTTCTTTCAGGATCATAACTAATTCTACACATAGTTCAGTATCAAGCAGAGAGACAGAAATCAATAGCGAATCAGACAGGTGCAAAGAACAGAATACCAACCTCAACACGGTTTACTACAAACCAGTTATATAAAAATTCCCCAATTAATCTCCTCATAAGTATGGAATAAGTATAATCAAATAAGTATGGAATTTAAAATTTTGTTATGAGCGGATATATTAAAAAGATGGAATCCTAATATATGCAGCCTTAAATCACTGCATTAATTTTGAAATTTTGCCTGGTGGAACACATCAAAGTAATTTAAAAAACAAAATCAAGTTTGTTGAGTAAGAATAGGCTTGCAGCATAATTTGAAGCTCAAGCATGGGCCCTGACGAACAGCTGTAGGGAAAAAAGAGTTCTCAAAGGCAATGACCACCACATCGATGTTTTTCACTCTTGAAACGTACCATAGGAAAAGCAGCAGTCCCTTAAATAACTGGATTCTACATTATACAACAATTAAACACCCTTCACATAGGAAAATGTCCTCTGTTTCTAAATCTACATAATAATCACTTTTCCCTATTCAACATCTTTCCCATGATTATATGTGTAAATGCTAGGAGAAATGCCTCAGCCACAGTTCAGTTGGTTATGAGTAGATTTAAATATCTAATTAAGATGGGTCATTATTTCAAAGAGACACCAGTGGAGATTAACTGAATGATACAATATATGGCATTGACTCAATTGGCAGCAGTATTTTCTTTGGGTCTAGAACAAAGTAATATCCTATGCAAGAGTTCAAAATGCTTTGATCCACTCTGTCATCTCAAAGAAGGTCTTTTACGAATGCAACAGAGATGCCTGCCAGGGTTTTCTTATCACTGGAATCAATGCTGCTACAGGTGCTATATTTCAGATGCAACTTAACACTACAGTTCTACTTTTGTTCACTGTGGAGCCCTTTTTACAAGGAGACTTGGCCACCTAACTTTTTATTACTATTTCTGTTGAAGAGCTTCCTTCTTCCTTCCCATGCCATATTGCTGATCTCAGTTCAGGGGCACTCACATTCCCTCACTCACTCTGCATCAGCAGTGGCCATATAAATCCTATAAATAGGACTTGGTCCTGAATGTCCTACTCATACATGTAAATGTATGTAAGTGTCTGATGAGACTGGTACTGTCTAATAAGTTTGTAAAACACACAGACATTATGGAACTGTAACATATTATTATAAAACATTTACATACTCAAAGACTGCAAAACAATAGGATTTCCTTACTATGACATATTTCCCTCCCACACTTGCAAGCAAAGCAAATTAACATATCATCATATTTCATACTCTTAATCTAACATCAGCTCTTTAATACACAACAAAACTAAGTTGTCAGTCTCAGCAATAAGTCAGAATAAGTACAAAACAAGTTCCTTACTAAAACCATCTGACATATGATTTGACTTTTGAAATAATTATAGACTTAACATGTTTGCCATTTGCAAATCAAAATCTACTGACATGATAGGCTAAAATCTGGAACTTGATCTTGTACTGGTGAAATAAAAAGGGAATTCTTTCCACTTTTCAGAATGTCAGAACCAAGGCTCTGAATGGGCAAGGCATTAGAGATACTACTGTATTCAATATGTTACCATTAATTAATCCCTGTTAACCACAGCTCCAGCTTCTAAAACCTGAGAAATGACAATGGATGGATCATCAGCCTGGACATTTTGTTTCATTATATATTGTAAAGCACTGGTTTATCAGGGAACAGTACCTCCTAATACTTTATAAGAATAACTGGTACATGACAGTGGAGCAGCCATGCAGCTGGCAGGCCCTTGACCCAAAAGCTTACAGGTACTTCTGTTCTCAAAGTTTATAGCTATTGAGATGTTGACCCTAAGTATTTTAACATTTTAAAGGTTACAGTAAGATTGTATTTATTTATTCTTAAAAATCTTCCACACAACACACCAGTTAAAGCACAAAATAGCTGCACGCTCTGTAATAGACTCAGTCTAGTACACAACCTAAACTAGGGTGTGTAGAACTCCTTTGGTGTATCAGTAAATGTACAATCAACTACTCAAAAGCAGTTTCTGAACCAACAGTACTTCTAAAATGGTCATATTCATTTGAGATTGAGAACTGCCTTTTGACTTCAAACATGTAACCTAGCACCTCTTCCTCAGCTGCCTGTTCTGCTTTTTAAGTTGAAAGTCTGATTTCAACCCATTGAAACTAAAGGGAATTTTGCAATTAATGTTCTGTACCTCATCCCCATTTCTCTAACAACAGTTGTCCTCATTTTCCTCCTGTTTAACATCTATATTTATGTCCAACTTCTATGGCCTCATACTTCTGTTTCTTCAGAATATCACCTACATTTACCCCTGCTGACTATTTCATTTGCATTGTCATTTTTTCCTTTTAAAAAAGCTTAACAAAAGTGAAAGTACACAGGGGTTTGGATCATCTCGGGATGCAAGGGCAAGGAAGGAGAGTAGACGTATGGTCTGCAAGCCATTCTGAGACCTATGAAGTTTTCCTTTAGAGGCACAAAACAAATTTAAACCTACTAACAACACAGTGGGTTGGGGACTTACCTATTTTATCAGCTGAATGGGACTCTCGGAAACAGTCTATGGAGAACCAAAGGCTCCTATATTAAAGGTTAAAGACCACTGAACTAGATCTTCAATTACGGAAAGGACTTCCCTCTAATACTGTGGTGCATTCATCTCATGTTAAGTAATTTTACACTGCCTACCTGTTCAGTGACATCATAAGACACTAAATCACAAGAACTTTGCATTTCCACCCTGATGCATAAATTCAAAATTTACTCTCATAAATAAGCTAACAATGAATTATTTGTAATAAACAACAAAAATCACTCCTAAAAACACACATGCATGAAATTTACATTTCAAAGAAATTTCAAGCAATTGCTAATTAATCCTGTTTAAAATAATGTTTTAGGTAACTTAGCTGTACCAAAAAAACACCCTTCAAAAATAATTCTCAACTAAATGCAGAATCTTGAGTATCCCAACTCCATCTCCTAATAATCTCAAGCCAAACAAAGCCCCAACACAAAATGAGGTTCATTTCTATGTTCCAGAACCAGAAAAAACATGCATACAGCTGAGCCCTGTCTTTAAACAAGGTATGAGACAATCTCTGTCAGGTGCTTTATTTGTGCGTAAACTCCACGTTCAACACAGTGACTATACAATTTGAATCACTGGGTTTGGGTGACAGATGCAGCCGGTGGCAGCTTTCAGTTTTTAAAGAATAAAGTCTTGGAAAACATTCAGGATATAACAAAAGTAAGATTTCTTGATAAGATCATCAGCCAAAAATGTTAGACACCTTTTAAAAGTACCGCTGAAAAGAGTCAGCTAGAAAATACTGCTTTTTGTTATTTCAATCTATTCATTTAAAGGCAGGCAGGCAGGCAGCATAAGCATTCAGAAGGCAGAGATCAAAACTCTTATCTACCTCCCAACAAACTGATACTGTTACCACCAACTACAGGTGTGTTTTCTCTCTACTTTCTTTGTATTCCTTCCTCTCAGATTTCAACAGCTCCCATCCCAACCTTCCTAGAAGACCAGCTCAGCAGTAAGCAAGCATGAAATGACAGCAGCAGATGCAGAACTGCTCAGCCCATCTTACATAATTTGCAAGCCTAAATGTCAAGCCAGTCAACACTAATAACAAAGTCATGGCTTCTTAGACCTCCAAGTAAATCTGTACTCTGTCACAGCACCTTACAGGCAGCGAGTGGTTGCTTTCAAACTAACCCTAGAATTCAAGCCTCCTTCCTGAAAAGGCATTATAACCACCAGAAAAGCACCTCCCAAGCTCTCCATGAAACCATAATAAAACAGCCTACAGGAGCATAATAAATAGTTTTCAGCAGAACTAAATTTTTAACAACAGGGGTTTGTGGTGGTTCTCAAGATCTGAAGATCAATGACTGCATTAGCTATCATGTGAAATGGTACACAAAGCAATTGCTTGTACAAAACAGGTGACTTAGACACCTTAAGCAAAAGTAATTTCAGGCTCTGAGCTCCAGTATCAAAATAAATACCTGAATCAATGGGTGCTGTTAGATGCTCAACTCTAAAGGAATAAAGCAATTTCTGACACGTCTTATCTCACGTTCTCTTTTATCAGCCACCTTGGGAGTCTGCCCTATGCAAAGTAAAATCTACTTTAAGCATTTTACTCTTCCAGTGTACTATTCACAGAAGTTATACACCCAAGTCTCTTCATCTTTTTTGAATCCCAAAATTTTATCACAACTTGTAAGCTAATCTAAACTCTTCTAGAATTAAAAATAAAAGAAGGAGCTTGGCCTATTTCAAACACTTGGCACTATAGCCTCTTGATATACTGAACTTGAGGGAGGTCAGATAAAAGAAAAGGGTTGGGGATTTTTTCAGTTTTGACACATTCATAGCTACAGATAAGGTCACACAAATTTATCTTCAATTTTTAATTTACAAAGAAGATCGAGCAAGCAAGTGGTAAACAACAGGGAAAAAATGTTTATAACTGTCTCCCTGCTGAAAACCAGCACTATCAAGTGGCAGCAATGAAAGTGTTTTAACAAGATTATTATTGCCAACAATATGACAAATTAAGTCTCCCAAACTACAAAATGAGAGTAAGACAAAAAGTAATGTAGCTGGCATGTCAGCTCCAGCTATATTCAAAGAGCTTAAATGCACATGAACTTAATAAAATCCAGTTCTGAAAAGACATCCCAACTGTGAGGGGCTGGGTATTCTTCTTGGACAAGGAACTCACCCAGATTTCAAGTCTGTAATCCGTAAACAATTAGTAGCATCCAATCCTACTTTTCCATTTCTGACCACACTGGAAATGAAGGGAGAGAGCGCTGGAGAAATTCTGTTCAAGGCAACTTCAGGTGACATTTTAGTATGTTCCTCCTTCCTTTTGTCTTGAGCTGCAAAGGCATGACAAAGAAAGAAAATAAAATCCAAAAATATCCCACTTATTTGATGTAAATTCACATGCATTCTGCAAACACCAAAATTTTAAAAAAAAAGCTAAGCACACAAAGGACTACAAGTAACTACTAAGTGTGCACAAAAATAAGAAGAGCTAGGGTTTTTTCCTCCTAACTCTGCAGTACTCAATGAAGCCCATTTTTTCAATATCAACATAAAACCAGAATTAGGTCCTAGGCTCCTTTAATTAAGGTCCTATCCTTATGAGAAAGAGAAAAAAACCTAAGAGCCACTCTGACAGTTTACAACCTAGATCTCCTTGTGGGCATTTCCATTAGGCCTGCAATTGACAAGTCACGTTTGCTCTGCTCCCACTGAAATCAATGGGACTTACAATAACTGCAATGGGCCCAAGGGTTTGATTATTTTTCCATATTCTCACGTGCAATTTCTAATAGCACCAGTGTACTACCCATAATCAGTATTACTTTTACACTACTTCATAAGGACTTAACGATGCCTTTTAAAGGCTAACACTGCTTCTCCTTCAGTGGTATCACCATACTCTTTGAAAAGCGCCTTCATCTTCCTTCACATAACAGATCAGGAAGCTGAAGTAGACACGGTTTAAGCACAGTTTTTTCAAAAATGCTGCACTTGCGTGACCCTATGATAATTCAGGCAGGCCACTAAGTCAGCACCCTTTAAGAACCTATTCAGGCAGGCCACTAAGTCAGCACCCTTTAAGAACCTATTGCTTTTTAGGTGAAATGTAGAAACTGAGCGTGTGCACGTTTTAACTCACGGCACCACAAAAAGACTAGGGTATGTGGACAACAACAGACTGTGCTAAGAGAAGTGGGAGAAATGAAGGGTAACCAAACTATTAAAACGTTAACATATTTTATCATATTCTTAGGCACAGTTTCATCTGAAAATTAACTGAACTCGGCAATTTTTGGAGAAAAAGGCTGTAAATGATTGATGGTAACATAAACATGCCACATCAGTGAGACAGAAGAACTCAAACTCTGACCATTAGAAGATATTTTTTAAAACATGCATTTAATTGAAAAACAGCAATACACACTGCATTCACTTTCTTACAAAATGCTGTGTTAATAAGTGTTCTATAGAGAGCATGAACAACTCATGGCAATAACCACAACTTTCTGTTGTTTCGCACACTCAGTTTACAAGTATCAGTTAAAAACTACTGGATATTCTACAAACTAATAGTCCTCTGTAACTGGGAGCAACACTAATTTCACATTCTATTTCACATTCTATTCTCATGAAAGTCATTCACACTGAAGCAATACAAAGCAATGGTCAAGAAAGAGCGTTTGTCCTGCTATTTGGAATGTATCTGAATAAAACAAAGGCCAGGCACATTAAGGCAAACAGAAAGACTAATAAAGTAGGACTTCCTAAAAACAGTAATTATCTTTAATACGCTGGCTCCAACATTTTATGGCAGCAAAGAAACTGAAGACTAAGTATCCATGCCCTGGCACATAATATGTTCCCTTCACATATATGAGTTGCTGTAATTGACAATGGCAACAACTTAACTTTGCTTAGCAAACACCTACAGCAATTTAATGCACCACCTCCCGTTTGGTACTTTTCTACCAAAAATTACTGCTTACTTACCTTTATTCTTCCCCAGAGGGACTGAGAGAACACAAGCCCACACTTGACCTATTTCAATCCAAAGTCCAATGCCTTACATTGAACTGCTAATAAAGATGGGTTTAAACTAAAACACTTTGCACAAGAGTGGCTGAAACAGGGCACATACTTCAGTCTGCCAGCCCTGCTGCAGGGAAGAGTAACTTCAAGCAGGGGGCAAGTGGACTCATGAAGATAAGAACTTAAACCATGACAAAATGCTGAAAAACAAGCTATCCTTTTCAAAATCTTATTATACACAAGGATCTCAGAACTGGTTTTAACACATTTTAAGGGGACTGTGTTATGAGGGTGAAATTGTGAGACGTAAGAGATACACGAGGTAGCCACAGCTGAACAGATGCACCTTCCAAAATGAACTGCAGAATGAGATTCTTAAACTTTTTTTTAACAAAATTTGCAGATATTGTCAAAACAAGATATAAATTACTGTTAGGCATTTTTGCTGATTTTATTGTATCAATTTTTTTTAAAGTCACAATACCTTCTATATAATTAACCGTATCAGTTAAACTCATTTATTTTGTCAACAAAGGGCTTTATAAATTAGAACACAATTTGTACCATTTTCTTAAGTTTCAGATGTCATACACTTCCCCCCGCCCCCCCTTGCTTAAGTTTCCCACAGTACTGGAAACCAAACACAAACAAACTCAAGGGAATTAACAAAAACAAAATTCACTGGACTGTTTCCCTCCCAAAACAAAACATTTGAAAGAAGAAAACAAAACTAGGAGATGAATCCTTTTAGATTCAGCTGGATGAATAACTTCAGGCTAATGTTACATATGCCTCACAGTAACCATGGGGTCCCAGGCACTGCTTCAGGCAGTGGACAGTGTCTGGATGAGAGATACTCTGTCCCTCCACCCCCCCGCAACAGCATTAGGGGCATTTAGTGAAGCTTTAAGAAGGCAAAGGCTAATACTGTGATGGAGGCCTGGGAGCACGAGGGGACCTTTCCTGTCTGACCCTCTTGGCGTGACCATCAGCAACATGGTTGTGTGGTTTTAAAACACTTTGTGGTAGCAGGAACGGGTGTCTGGGTGTGAGTGGGGAAAGGAGGGAACCCAGCACCAGCAGCACCTCCTGCTGCTGTGCTCGAACGCACGCACGGGATGTGCCCGGCAGTGTGGATGTGCGGGGCCCAGGAACAGCCCTAAGCTCCCTCAGCCCTGGGACGGGAGAACGCTCAGAATCCCAGGATGAGTCAGGCTAGAAGTGACCACAGTGCGTCACCTGGTCCAACCCCTCGGCTCAGACACGGTCATCCTAGAGTACACTGCACGGGACTGCATCCAGATGGTTCTTGAATTCCAGAGAGGGAGACCCCACACCCTATGGACAGCCCGTCCCGGTGCGCGGTCACTGGCACAGCAAAGATGCTCTTCCTCGTATTCAGGTGGAACTTCTGCACTCCAGTTTCTCTCCGGGCTGGTACCGGCCCGACCCAGCCCAGCCCCACTCCCTCCCCAGCCGGGGCCGCCCCGTGCGAAGGCGGCGGGGCCACCCCCCGCGGAGCTGCGTCCGCCCCGCCCCAGCGCCGCTGTTTACAGCGGCCCCCGCAGGCTCCGGGCCAGCTCCTCCCGGCGCCGAGTGCCCTCTCGCCCGCTGCCGCCCCGGGAGGGGCAGGAGCGCCGCTGCTCCCCCCTCCCCGAGCCCGTCCCGCTCCCGCCCGCCCCGGCCCCGCCATTACCTACGGCGGCCGGAACTCGCCGCTTGGCAACGGCGTGCGCGCCCCCGCTCCCGCCGTGCGCGCCCCCGCCCCGCCGCGCGCCCTGCGCGCCGCCGCCGCCGTCCCCGCCCGGGCCGGAGGGGTCTTCACAGGCCCCGATAGTGGTGGCTGCCGCAAGTGCCTGCGCGGGCTGTGTGGCGGCTGGGCCGGAGCGGGGCGGGGGAGAGGGGAGGAGGGAGAGCCGCCGTGGCAGCAGGCGCTCGGCAGGGCAGCACTACCGGGCGAAGGCCCCCGCGGGCAGCCCGTCGCCCCTGGCAACGGGTGAAGCGACGGCGGGGCCGGGCCGGGGTCAAGGGCCGGGTCAGAGTGCAGGGGCCGCCCGGCGCCATGGCCGCGCAGGTGGTGGTGGTGGGATCCTGCATGACCGACCTGGTCAGGTCAGTACCGCCAGGGGGTTTCCTGCGGCCCTGAGGTCGCGGAGCGCAGGACGTCGCGGTGCCCGGCGTAGAGCGAGGGGTCCCGAGCGGACCGAGCCAGGATCGTCCCTGGCCGAGCCGGGCGGGCGTCACGTTCCTCCCCAGTCCGGGATGGCAGGGGCGGAGCGCTCGGCTCCGGGTAGAGGGAACCGCGGCTGCGGCCGGGACGGGGGAGGGACCGCGAACCGGGACGGGCTGTACGGGGAGCGTGTGGAGTCCCCCTCGTGGGAGATGCACAAGAACCGTCTGCACACAATCCTTTGCCATGAGCTCTAGGATGACTCTGCCTGAGCGGGGAGGTTGGACCAGGTGACCCGCTGTGGTCGCTTCCAGCCTCACCCGTCCTGGGATTCTGTGCAGGGGGGCGGCTGGGCGCGGGTGATGTCAGCCCGCAAATTGTGCTTTGAAAGAAGAGTGTGGGAACGGGGAGAAGTTTGGACGTGTTTGTGCGCTGGAGCTTTGATCAGCTGTCTGTGACTGGAGAGAGGAGAGAGTCGGGATTGTGTTCTCAGCTGTGCCGGGTGGGTCGGCCTTGGCCTGGCCAGGAAAGCAGCGTTTTACAGTAACCTGCACGGGAAACCGTGAACTCTGAGGCTTGTTACCAGCAGAGGAGTCTGACGCGATTTTGTGGAAGTAAATAAAGCTGGTCAGCTGTAACACGTTTTCAGTTCAAAGCACTTGTCACCACTGGAAAAACGAGAAAGAAACAGTATGACAAAGAAACCGATGTTAGCTCCATGAAACAGTAGGTTGTAAGTTGATTACTTACAGGCAACATTTTGTGACACTTTGAAATGGGATTGCAGGGGGAAGAGGGATTGCCTCCCAAGTTGTTCATATCCAAACAGATCAAGAAGTGGATATAGGTAGCCCTCAGAAATTTAGCACCTCCGCACCCCAATGCTGTTTTTTTTTAAATTATTACATCAGTTTTTTAAAGGAATGCCTTGATTTACTTTTATTCATTTTCTGGGCATTTTGCTTTTCAAATTAAGTACTTGCATGTCATTGTCTTTTCTTTTTTTTTTTTTTTTTTTTTTTGGACATAGGTAAGGTCTGGAAACATCTTTTAAAAATTAAAGCACAGAAGCTCATAAAAGGTCCTGGTTCCTGTAGCCTGGGCTTTGTAGTGAATACTAAATATCGGGAAAATTCAAGCAAAATTGCAAGAGTTTGCAGCGATGCAAATCCTAACCTGAACTGACTGACCTTATCAGTCCCAGTAAACTTGCAAGTCAGTCTTTGATTTGCACTATTTTAGACACATCTGTTTCTAAACTATATATGCAGACTTCGTTAAAAGAGGATTTAAAAGTTTATGAATCTGGACTGCATCAGCTGGTCCTCCTAGGAATTCTGCAGTAAAAAAATACTCTCTATCCACAGACAATTATACCAAAGCCTGTGGGCCAAGAAAGTGCAGAATATGTGATTAGACAAATATACTGAGAAGTACCATTTAGGCATAGACTTATGTTGCAGAAATAATTAAACCCCTTAAATAATCATAGAACCTGTGTCAGAAAGATTTAATGCTTTATGTAATCTGCAGAACATGGTGGCAGCTTTCCAAGAGGAATAGTTGTCTTGTAAGTCAGAGTAAGAACTGTGGAACTGATCTTGACATTGTTATGTGTGAATGAGCTATCAGATGCTTGTGACGTTGCACTGAAATGTAAAATGTGGTGCGCTAACCTCAAGACATTCCTTTTCTTGTCTAAAGTGTGGAGAAAAAATAATCAGAAAATTCTGACAGCTGCAGATTTGGGCTTTTCTTGACACTTAAACAAACAAGAAAACTTCCCCCCCCCCCTTTTTTTTTTCTTGGCTGCAAATTTGGTATGATAGAAATACATCATTCATTTGAAGTCATATTAACCGGCCACACTGTAACCAGAGATTACAGCATAGGCTGTAGCAATAGATGCTGTTACACTGAGATTACGTGGTCAAAGAAAAGCTATTTCATTTTTCAATCAGCTGAGAGGGTTTCTTAAATTGTACAAATGATATCACAAGCATATATCTGACTCAACTGTTATTAGCCTCAACTTTAAGGAGCAGTGGAGAGCTTTTTATGTGTGATAAGCTAATTTACAAGGGACAGCTTCATTCTTTCTGTTACTAGCACAGTTCTGCAAGTACTTAATAAAATAAGAAAAAGAGTGTTTAAGTTTAGCTGGCAAGAGTTTAATCTGAAAAAAATCTCATACAGTACCAGTGTAGACATAGTTTAAATGTATCCTGGGTTACAAAAATCTGTGTAAAATTAGCAGAAAGGACTAAGCAGTAGGCTTGGTTGCACCTAGGTGGAACAGGAAACTATAAACAAGTTTTGTTAAATGTGGTAAAAACTGTTGGGTTAGGATTAGGGTTAGTGCCAGGAGCATAACTTTTGACTGTCTTTGTATCTGGGATTTAGAAGGGGCTGCATATTCTAGATTTAGAGCTAGGGTTCTTTTCAGCTGGAATGAAAGAGCATTCTGGGGGTTGTTTGTCATTTATGCTGTTGTTTCAGTTTGCGAGAGACTTGGATAGCAGTGATCATGTTAAATGCCTGTCACCCGTCTGGGGAGCCCAAATGAATTTGTGAGAGTCTCGCAGAGGAGGTCAGGCACATTTTTGGATATGTTGTGTTTCATGGGCATATTTACTGCTCAATACTGAAGACTGTCTTCTTAGAAGATAATGGTATTGATTGAGACTCTGTAAGAGCTAGACAGTGTTGTGTTGTAGCTCAAACTGGTAAGATACCATGTTGGCCTTTTAAAATACAACCTTGTCCCTCTGTCTGGAGAGCTGGAAACTCAGACTTTCTGAAGCTCTGATTTTAAATGGTAGTGTCAGATTTTAAATGTTTAGCATTCCCAGGTCTGTAGAGACAAGGTAGTGAAAAGTTTCAAACTACCTTTGAACATATGGTAGCCAGATTCAACACTGAAAAACTCAGCACATAACGTTTTTACTCAGTACAGTAAACTAATGATTTAAAGAAGCGTAACCTCTGCGTGAAATGGAAACGTACAGTTTGAAATTTTCTGTATCTTATGTAATGACTGAGACAGAAAAGGACAGAGACCTTCTGTTAAAGAGAGATATTCATATATAATTTTGAGAAATAATCAAATTCAGATAAAAGGGTAGTGTGTCTTAAAAGTCTAAAGGGAAGAGGCCCAGTGGTTTACTTTTAAAACACTGTCCTCATTGGAAATTCTTTTCTCATTGTGCTGTAGCGCTGCAGTGGCAGAATGTGGGTTTTCCAAAGTGAACTTCACATGATCAAAACAGCCTCACGTACATACATGCAGTAAACCACACTCTTTTGGCTTAGTAGGACCAGGAACAAAACATATTTGTGGTCACAATCACAATCAACACTTCATTGGCAATAGCAGGCAATAGTAATAGAAAACAAAAACAGCATTATTCTGTATGATCTAGATATCAAACCAGACGGGTACCATAGTATTATTTAAATAATTTCTCTTCTGACTCATACTTGCAGGCTGGTCGTGGCATTGGCATTTTAATTCATATTAAATCAGGACAAGACTAAACATATAAACCAATGAGAACCAGACACACTAAAACAATTATAATAGACAGGAGAAACTTTGGCATGGCAATGGAAAACAGCACAAGCACAGAACAAAATGTAAGATGGAAAAACGGTCTTTGGACAGTCACAACAACAACAGCCTTTCAGTTTAACTTAAGAGAATGACACCACAGTCCAAATACTGGAAAACTGTATTTGTTAGAATGTTCAGAATTTAAAGAATTTTCTATGGACCTCTTTCCTATCATCATGTTGCTTCACTCCTTTTAGGGAGTAGAAGTAAAACTTCTGCTTCCAGCCTACTGTTGTAACAACCAGCCTTAATAATCATGAGTATTAAACTGATTGACTGAAAGCATTCAGTGGGAGAAGAAAGGCAAGGCAGAGAAGGCACTGAGCTACACACAGAGTACTGTGTTGCTGGACTGGAGCAGACAGCAGTGACAAAACACACCCAGTATAAACATCCCAGACAAACACATCACGTCACCTTTGCTAACTGAGCGCAACCTCTGCTTGGGCCAAATGGCAAAGGTATCTCCTTCAGTGAGATCCTGCATCTTCATCTTAAGTCTGTAGTGGTGGTTACTGTCTGTTGAAGTGCTGAAGAAAATGGCTCACTGGCACATTAGAAATGTCCATGATCCAAAGCTATGTATGCACTTTCTTTTTTAGAAATGCAGTATTTGGAACAATAATTTCAGGGGGTTTTGGTGGGAATATGAAGAGGAATTTTCTTCCATTTCTTTTGAGTGAGCAGAGGAAATCTCACATATGACTTAATTTTCTTCTTTGCTTTGTTTCCAGATCTCCCACATGTTCTCATTTCCACCATTTCTCCTGCATGCACAGTCACCAACTTTTAGTGGTTTTGTCTTGTTTTAATATTTTTTTTCTGCTCTTCAGCTTCTCCTAGCAGCAAAGTGTTCTAGAATCCTTCAAATTCATTTCATTTGTGTTTTTGTTTTTATCTGTAATGCTTCCCCTGCAGCAGCCACTCCTCGTTCTAGTCAATCTGCCATTGCCAGCAGCATGGGAAAGCACAACTGTGAAAGAATACAAGCTTAGTCCAGTTGAGGAAATTAATCTTCTGGATTCAGAGAAAGGCATCAAGGCATGAGAGAATGTGTCATCTGTGAATTGTTTCATTTATGTAATGGTGAAAAATCTGGGCTTGATTTCATAGCCAGTGCTGTCTGCCCCATGTCTTCTTTTTTGACCTAGCAAAGTGTGGGTGTGTAGTAAACGCTGGATGCATGGGCTCAGCATTTTGTTGTTCTGCTGTGATTCTGGAGGACCTAAATGTGGTTTAGAGAAACTTCTCTTTGCCTTCTCTTGCATAGCAGGAAAAAAGTTGCATCTTGGGGCCCCAAAAAGAAAAATGGGATAAGAATTAAGTTGATAAAATCTTCAGTAATGGCATTCACTAAGAAAATTGTCTTCTGTGCATATACAGCTTTTGAATATCTCTAGTGGCCCAGACATTGCTGATATGGGGCCTGATCCAAGTTCATTCATGTCAAGGAAGCTTTTCACTGCTGTAAACTGAAATTAAATTGTTGTCCCTCAGCAAGATCTGAGTGATGGTTTATTTTAGGGTGAGATACCGTATAATGTTCTGGCATGTTAAAAGTCTTTGGTGTTATACTCAACACCTGAAAAGCTTCCAACAAGGTTCCTCTAACAAAAAAAGGCAAAATATTGAAAAGGGAAAAAGGAGGGAAAATGTCTGCTTGGGTGCTTTCTAAATTAACACAAAATAACTAGGGCAAGGCCACCAGGGCCTTTTTTTAACCCATTACAAGAGCTGCATTTGCAACTAAGGTTATGAACCCCAAGCGAGAGACAGTGCGCCATTGATCCCGGCTGGCACCTTCTGAAAGAAACTGTTGTTTGTGCCACAGAGGATGCTGTGGGCCCTCTCTGAGAAGGACTGATGGTACTAGAACACCTGCTCAGCCCTTGTCTTTGGCTCTTACCCATGAAAACTTTTTTTTTCCCTCTCCTTACTAAATGGAAACGGGGGAAGTTTTAAAAGTCTCGGGAAATGTGAATGTGAATCGGGTCTCACAATGTCTTTAAAGTTAAGCGCAAAAAAAGTGTTGCTTTCTGGATTCTGTTTAATTGAAATGTCCCTGCCCTTTCATTTGGTGCCTTCATTTTGTGTCCTACGCTGCTGTCTACTGTAATTAGGCACTGTCTTTTCTTCCAGAGGCAATTCCATTTCAGCAATAACTAATATGCCTCTTGGTCTTTAGACTTTTTTATCTAGTTAAATTTTAATAGTATGTACTTAGTAGTGTTTTTGAGCTAAAGAATACCCTTTGTGGTACTACAGTCAGGCCTGTACTACATGAGTGCCATAGCTGAAGTAATCTCTTTGGCTTCCCAGTCACCAAGAGTAGCACTATTTGCCCTACTGTACGTTGGAAAACACTTTGGAGTTTGAGGACAGGAAGAAGGGCAGTTTGTTTTGTAAAAATATAGGGAAAAGGTAAAGAGAATTGGAGGAAGGTGTTAAAAATGGCTAAAGGTAGAAGGAAAGACTCAAGGTTTTATTGCAGAAAGTGTGAAGAGTCTGGAGAGTTGAAGTTGGGATAAAAGGCAGGGAAACTACAGTTCTTACAGTGACAGGTCCCCTGCTGTCCAGAGCTTCACTTTCTGTCAGCTCTGCCTGCCTGTTTGCTTACCGTGATTTTCTCACACGGCTGCATGACAAGGACCAGGGAAAAGCTCTGATTTAGTCCTGCTATCTTCTCCCAGCAGCAGCATTTTGGAAGATATGCACTGAGTAAGGCCTCTGTTACCTCCTCCTTCCCATGAACGTGTTCCCAGCTGTCTGCTTCTGTTCCTACCAGCTGCAGTGTCTGGTCTGTTTGAGTTTGTAAATTGCTTTGAGATCCTTCAAGATGAAAGGTTTTACTTAAGTGAGATCATTATCGCCTTCTACATTTCTCCACTCCCTGTTCTTGGTTCAAGCTTCTTGTCTCATCTCAACTTGGGGTCCAGCAGAGTGCTCGACATTCCCAGCTCATGGCAACACAAAGCTTACACACAAATTTCAGCTTCCAGTCCTAGAGTTGTTTGACGTCTCTCAGAGTACTTCAGAGCTGACGGTTAAATATATGTATTTTCCTGAGCCAATGCCAAAATGCTTAGCACTTGCCACATGGAGATTGTACTTCTGCGTTTGTGTCTGACTTCATCTTATTTTGTGTGCTTCAAGAGACTGTGGAGTTCTCTTCCTCCCACTTCTGAAGTACTTACTCATTCTAGGAAGCATTCCAGAGACAATGTTGTTTTGAGATCCTACACTGTATTCTTATAGCCATACTTTGTTCATGTTCTTGTGGTTAAACTGTAAGCCTGTCAGGGCAGGGATTTTTCACTCCTCTCTGGTATAGTGAACTTACAAAGGGGAACCCTGACAGGAGTTCAGAGGGCTCTCTGTTCAAAGACTCATAAGCAGTAACGCAGTGTTTGGGCAGGAGAACCCTTTTTCTGTTCATCTGCAAGTCTAGTTGTCATCTTCATCTTCCATATTTTAATTGGCTAGTGAGAGAGTTTTTCACTGTATAGTATCTATGTGTGTTTATTCCCTATGTCATTCACATTCCAGTGAAATTTCCCTCTTTCCTATGAAAGTGAGGTCATCTTAAACCTGTGTTTATGATACTTCAGTCATTTCCATGGCAGTAGACTATGATATCATCAGTGGAGGATTATGCCTTTCCTATGTGTGTTAGCAATTAAAAATTATGGTTTGTGAGATAAAACTAGTGTTTACCAAGCTTTTAGGTTTAGTCCATGTGAAGCTGGGAAACTATTGCTTAATTCTCTAGAGAGTTCACTTGGGTAATGGAGTAAATGAATCCAGAAACATTTTGATCCTAGCAGGTGATATGTTTTGGGGTATATTTTCCTAATGGGAGAAGAAAATCAGCTACTCCATCTTGTGTTGTCTTGCCTGGCAAAGAACGCTTGTCTGAAACCCTGTGGTACTCCTTATGGTTTTGTTATTTAGAGCTACTTAAATGCTTGACTTACAGATTCACAAGATTGCCAATTTTCTCATTAGGCTGGCATTTTTTACCTTTGGAGGTCAGTAAGCTATTAGATGCTACCCACAGAAGGAAAATCACGTGGTCATCACTCTTTTCATCTTTTTAATGGGTGTCCTATTTGCCAGCTATCAGTAGCTGAATCTCTTTGTTGAACCTTCCTAAGGGTGTAGGTGCTTTCTAATGGGTTGGTGACAGCAGAGGCCAGTTTCAACACTGGGATGGCAGAACGAAATTCATCCGTTTAAAGTATAGTGTCCAGTGCTAGAACAGTTGCTAATGCTGCAAGATGAGAATGGTGGATTCACAACATAATTTATTTCATCCTTTCAAATACTTAAGAATTTTTAAGCCAAGGAAGTAGACTTTCCTAAACAAGAGTAAAGAGAAAAGACATCAGATGAAAATTCGTAGAGAAAGAACGTTATCAGTCTATTGTGCATTGCCACATGAGACAAAATTTATAGTAATTTTTTATTAATGCAATTTAATTTCAGAAATACACTACACCTCTGTACATTTCAGCCTGTCTGTTTTCCCACCTAACAGAACTGAACTCTCATAAAATATCTGTTCAATCAATGTGGGTAAGACCATTAGGAAAAAAATGTCAAAATAGTGTACCCTAAGTATGTATTAGGACATGTATGTGTCCAGTTTCACAGGAAGTCTAGGATGTGAAAGGGTTCTTCCTGAAATTATTACCACATTAGTGACTACAGTAGAAAGAAATTCCATTTCTCATTATCATTCATGCAACTGAAATCAGGCTGGAATAAAAAGACAGATAGACAAAATTATTATATGTAGTTTTTGGAGACTACCAATGCCATAACAGACCTGGCCCTTATTTCAGGTGAAGTTACAGCACCTCCTGAGTGTGCAGCTTCCCTGTCATTCTGCATTCAGGCTGAGGCTTCATCTGTCCTTGGAAAACCCAGAGTGATACTTCCCTTGGAAGAAAATGAAAAGTCAGGAAACAATAACGTTATGATCAGGGAAGAGGCTGTTGGGATAAAAGCTTATTTACCGATTGCCCAATATCAACATGGGGAGTGCGGGGGGGGGGGGGGGGGGGTGTTCATTTCCGCTACAGAGAGATGTCATTTTGTCTCAGGAAGGCTCTGTAATGTATGGCCACAGCTTCACGTTGTAACATCCTACTTTACACATAGAACAACTTTCGCCTTTTGCTCTCTGTAGGGTTCTTAGGCATCCGAGCAGTTCCAAGTAAATACCATGCAAAATGGCAATCCAGGGGCACTGGCGTTGTCAGTAATCCAGGGTAGTCCTTGGGCTTCTGCTGTATCCCAATGACACAGATTGAATATTATGTTATGTTATGAATGCATCTATAATTTCTAGCCCTGAGGAATACTGTTACCATAATTCCCACAGTCTTTTTATTGGTTTGGTTATTTTCTTGCTGTTGCTGGAATTTTTTTTTGACTATTTAAAATAAAACATCTCTTGCCTTTTCAATCTGGAGGTGTTTGACACACAAGAGTCTGTATAGTCAAATGGGAATTTGTCTAAAGGAACTCCTTTGAAAGTATTTGTTACAATAAGCAATTGTTAGGCACTATATTTTAACACCCAACACTGAAGATATTGTATTTTCTCCCCCCTTGTGAGCAAGAGAATGGTATGATTAATAGTTCTGTCTTGTTAATTAATTACTTACTGGCTGTACTGTTAATGGAAATAACCATTTTCCTAGATTCATTTCTAGATGTAAATATCTCTGGGTGAATTTCAGTACTCCTGACAGTAAAGAGCTGCTGGCACAAATCAAAAGCTGCAATAAAAATCGTACAGAGTCAATGGTAACAAATTTGTGTAAAAACACTCTGGGCAGGCAAATATATTATGTTGCCTCTAGGAGCTGTCTGAGCTGTTCTTTCCAAAGGAGCTTACCAGTAAGGTTTTGTTTGCTTGTTTTATATGGCTCCAGTTGTTAGCTCCTATATCAAGCTGCAGTAAGTTATTTGAACCTGACATCCTGACTCCCTTAAGGATTCTTGTATCATGTACTTTGAGCCTGGAGAAAATGCAAAATTATTTTTCACTAGTATGTTGCCTAAGTAGGTGCAGCTTTATAGAACACGTTGATCTTTGTGACAACTAATTATAAAATAAGAAGGTGGTAATGTTCCTGAATATATCAGTGTGTTCTCTTCTCTGTTTTATTCTCTCTTCTTTCCATTTCTGAATTTAGTCTATTTTTCCCTTTTTTTTGCTGTACTAGATCACTAGCATGTCATCCCTGAACCATGAAATTTCCCCTTATTTGCCTTCTCCTCTTCTTGTTGTCTTTCTACATGATGTTCTTACAGTGTACTTCTCTTCTGTATTGCTCTTTCCTGCCTCTCATCTTTCAAAAGATAACTTCTACTTTCAAAGAATCATAACTCTGTTTCATTAATTTATTCTGTCCATCGCTTACTATACTTCCCGTGTTCTTTCAGATCTCTGTTTATACAAAATACATAAACCTTGGTAGTAAAAACAGCAGAAAGAAAAAGACTTTGGTCAGCACTGAAAATAAAGGATAAGCAGATCAAGTTCACTACTCATGTGGAAAGACAGACATTTTCCATGTTCTTAGCTGCAATGAGATTGAATATACCTTCCTTTTAATTGTCTGACCCTACTAGTATTATTCATGGGGAATACCTGTTAGTATTGTTCAATCGTTTTTAAAATACAGTTTCTTTCATTTTTTTCCCCAGAAAAGGCAAAGTAAAAAAATGACCTGTTGGGAAAAAGCGACGTTTTTTCTGGAACTTGTATTACTCCTTATAGAGGCAGCAAAAAGAGCAGATTTTTCTTCAGTTTTTACTCCCTGCTGCTCATTAAATTTTTTGCTTTAATGGAGACATAGGAGTTGTCCATTGGTAGGCATCAGAAGCCAGGGTTATACAGAATTACACCATTCTTTCTGATATTTCGGGATCTCCCTTTCCCAAGAGAACTTAAATTGTGAAAAAAGTAAAGGTACTTACCTGGAGGAGATTCCAGCCTGTCACAGCAAACTTAACCTTGGCCAGCAAAGCCCAGGCACTGCCACACAGACCCTGCACATTCTCATCTTTGCCCCACAAGCCTTAATGTTACTGTAATTCAAGATTTTATTTGATGCCTCTATAATTAGATTGAACTTCAGAGAACAATTTTTATATCAGTGAATCAGCAATAAGATAGTTTCAAAGTAAAAACTTGACCAAAAATTTAGCCCTGAAGTGGTCAGGCAGTTGGACTTGTTGATAGTTTGTAGGTCCCTTCCAACCGAACTATTCCATTCTATTCTCATATAATAAATATAAATATATTTAAATATATTTATTGCATTCATTATCTATGATAAATTGAATGCGTATATGTAAACAAAGTATTGTTTTGGTTATACTTTTCATTCATGACCCATATGGATTCTGTAAGAAGCACTGTACTTACAAACTTGATGAAGGATATCATACTTGTCTAAATTCCTGTGCTTTTACAACAACACCTTATTGAAAAAGATTGTTAATATTTGGACCTCTCTGTTTTTTTGTCTTGATGACTGTGTAGTGAGAGCACATCTATGATGTTGCTCCTAATATTATAGTTTATAAAGCACAATGTGCTTGTTTGCAAAATGCCAGTACTTAAAGGTATAGGGAGATTAATTTTATTTTTTACCTGGACAAGATGGACAGCAAGATTTTACATGGTAGGTGCCTTGTTTTCTGTATGAGAGCAAAACACAGATCACTTTGTGATTTACCAGTATATAAAAAAATCGTGATGACAAGAACAAGGACCCTGTGGCCTATCCAACCAACCACGTTATTTCCACTTTGTTCCTTGTTGTCTGATAAGTCCTTTTTTTAAGAGGTATAGAGAAGATTAATGTTCACATGTCTTGTTGTTCTTGATCTATCTTTGGGCATATAAAGATCACTCTTTGCTTGGGTTGCAAAGGTTGTTTTGTTTTGTGTTGGGTTTCCTTTCTACTCTAGCCCTAGTATTTCATCATGATATAATGTTCTGTTCAGCATAGGAACTGTAGGCAGCCTGCTTCTGTCCTGGGTGAGCACAGCGTGTTTCAGAGACAGTGTATTCTAACATTACCATCAGATTGCATTGAAAATAATTATGTAACTGCCATTCCAAAAATAATGTAATCGAGAGACATCAATGAAGAACAACGTGGGAGGCAAATAAAGCTAGAGAGTAGCAATTCTGAAAATTTCCACAATCTCTCTTAAATACAAAACAGATGTTTGGTAAGAATGATGGAATGTTTGCTGAGACGGAAATATCTGAAGATAGCTTTGTTTTTGTTTGAGTTTTTAGATCTCTAGACCTTCTACTTCAGAATTAAACATTCCACACACTGTCATCGATGTTGTGCCTATCTTTTCCCCAGAGTTAACTGCTGATGGTGTGAGGAATTATTACAGGTTTGTTGTTCCACAAGAAAGCTTTTTACTTTTGGTAATTAGTCAAATAAATAATTTAGCTGAGTTGAATATTTCATATTTGTAATATAATTCAGGAATTTTGGTGTCTTGGTGATATCATGACTTCACTGAAATGCAGAACAGTGCACTACCATAAATGCTTCAGGGCATTCATCTGGATGCCTTTATATTTTTTTTGTCTTCTAACATCTAGGTGGGTAAGATTTGATTCTGCACAAAGGGTCAACAAAAATGTTTGTTGAAGTTCTTACAGTGCTGTGGGCATCTGTTCTCATTCTATGTGCTACAAGTTTTGGTCTTTTTAAATTGAGGCTGTGATTGCACATATAAGAAGATATGACCCCTATGGCCCTTCTATGTCTAGTTACAGCAATTAATTAATTTTTTCCCTTGCTAGAGATTTTCTACAGTTGTTTCAGTTCAACTGTTTATCCACTCAGTAATGTGATCTATAAAACCATTTGTCTGTTAAAACATATATATATTTGTGTTTCATAAAATACATATTTTCTCTATGACAAAACTAATCGAACACATTCCTGCTGTTTTGCACCAATTTGTTTGTGTTGTGGTGACAAACTGTATTTGATGGAAAATCAAACAGGTTTTAAAAAAAAACTCTGAATGGGTGATGGGATAAAGCTTTTGCATCTCACTGTGCTTCAGCACTGTCCTGCAAAAAAAGCTTCTCTTTAAGCATCAATTATTGTGCCTGATACCAGCTTGGGTAGTGTTTCTACAGTGTTCATGACTGTGGGCTAGAGAGAGAACCCAGATTATCAAACATGCAAGCAGTAAGCAAGTATTTTAATTGTCTGAAAAGGTCTTTTTTGCTTTGTTTTGTGTTTTGTTTGTTTGTTTTTGTTTACAGGAAACCTTGTCATGTTCAGGGACATAGGAGGAAGAAAAAAATAGAGATCTACTATGATTTTTAGTCGGTTTTCAGTCATAAAGATCTGAAGGGAGGCTTCAAACCTAGAACGAGATTGCTCCACTCGTAAACCAAGCTGTAGTTAACTAAATTCCTGAGGTAATCTCTTTAGAAATCTTGGAAATTTTCTACTTTCCAATAAGAGGTTTTAGTGGATGATTAAAAGGGGTGAAAACATAAGTGAGTCAAGAACATCAGATTTTGAAAAGATTGTGGTCTTTTTGTCTCTGTGTTATGGATACTTTCCCATAGCACATGTTCACATCTTCAAAATGAAGCTAGACAAAACAGACCAAGGCTAAACCAAAAGGTTAAGCCAGATCCGAAAGAGGTCTGAGACTTTTTCACCACAATGTTGTATTAATATTAGAGACAAGAACTATTCTCTCCTTTGTATTTATTCAGTTCTGAGAATCATGAAAGGCCAGTAAATTGTATGTACTAGACAGTGGCTAGTTCCACCTACTCTAATCTCACTGGGATTTTCCCCATTCTAGGGAATTCCCGGGAGGGGAGAAAGAGCGAGTTTTGTTCAGTGATGCAAGGAGAACAGAATCAAAGCTAAATTCTAGACCTTTATATTATATTCCTTTTTATTAAGTAAGTTTTTAATTCAGTATTTCTGCTGCTATTTTCATACCTCTGATCATCTTCACCTTTCTTGAGGAATTTAAAAAAAAATCTGAATGTTTCTTTTGATACTATTTAAATGACAGTCATCTTAGGTAATGTGATATCTAATCTAATGCACAAATTCTCTTCTCCTTTGAGTTGCCTGATGAGAATAGTATTGGGGCTTTTTCTAGGGAAAAATATTCATGGGCTTTTCTATTTTCCTTTCTCATACGTATAATTTCTCAGAAAAATACTGATACTTTATGCTTTTCTTCAATATATCTAATATACTTTACTACTTAAGTAAACCTTAGCTACATGGCATTCACTGTTTTCAACACACAAAGTAGTATCAAATATAAGTTCCAACTTTGTCTCGGGGCAGTCTGGCTGTACTGCTGCCAGCAGAGGCTCTCCTGCTCCTCCCCTCACTTTTTCAGGCCTCCAGGTTCTGGCTCACCCTGGCTGCTGTACAATAAGTTGGACGAATTTGCTGATCCAAATAAAAATTACCTTCTGAACAAAACCATTTTGAATTAGGAAGCTCCATAAGCAATAAAAGCAGTGGAAGAGAAACAGTGGGAAAATACTGCCAAGGAGAGGGCACAGTTTCACATCAGCTTAAGCTAACAGCAGTAATACATGTCTGTAGTACTTTCGTGTGTTGAAAACAATGAACAGACACTGGGTAGGTGTCAACAATCGGAAGCAAACCATGATTAATTTAAGGATTTCATTTATGCAAATGCTGCTTCATAGACATCTCTCCCTTTCCCTTTCTTCCTTCTTCATACTTTCTATCTCCCAATATGATCTAGTCACTGCTTAGATGGGAACTTTTCAAGAAAACCCAGATTACCAGGGAAAGGGTCATTAATGACTCAGTATGTTCTGCTTTCACCTCTGATTCAGTGCTTCAACACAGTAGTAAAGGGTGTCTGTATGGGATGTCTGTATGAAAATACAAATGCTAATGAGCTCTAGCCTCTAAGGGAACTTGTGGCACACACTTACTGGAAGAGAGGGGTGAAGTTACTGCAGTGGTGAAACTCTTACGTGTGTACCTTTTTTCATCCCAAACCTCTGAAACATAAGTGGATATACAATCCTTCATTTGTCACGAACAAATGTGGGCAGCATTGCTCTGTGCTTTACATTTAAATATTGTTTTGTAAAAACTCAGTTGAAATTCTGAGGGATTGTATTCCTTCTTTGTGATGTCCAAAGTAATCCAGGATGTTTCAGTCTGAACTTTCCTCTATAAATATGATGCAGTAATACAATGGACAATTCGTAAAACATACAGTAATTTTATTATACACCTACTAAGTGTTGGGGATTTTCAAGTTTAGTTTCTGGCTGTTCATAAGACATGATAGCTCAGTATCCTTTGCACCATTTATCCCCTCAAAGCTGAGCAGAAGTTGTCACATAAGCAAAGGGAAGTATGTTGAATAGTAGCTTATATGGGGTTTTTCAGGTCAGTGTTTTCAGATTATGTCAAAGTTGTAAATGGCTTTACAAAACATTTTATGTAACAACTCTGAAAGCCCGTGTGACAGTTTTTCTAATTAACTTATTTAGCCTAGTTTTGGAGTAACATTAGCTGTTTCATCACTTTTAGGCTATTTTGAGTATTCTTTGTGGTACCATCAATAAGCCAAGAATTTATAGGGTTTCTTAATCATACAGATTACTCATCACTGCCTGCTTCTAACAGAAGCCTGAAATACTCATTAAAATTGTCTGAAGTGAATCAGAAGTTAGTATAGTTGCAGAATTAAATGATGAGAGAATAGCACTATATTAGAAAAAAAAAATTCTTGAATACTGGTTTCAGTGAAAGTGAAACCTCCAGGCTTATATATAGATCATTTCTCTGAATTTGTTTAATAAGGAGAATAAAAATAGGCTTCTGGAGTGGAGAATTGGTCTGGAATGATTGGCAATCATGCCTAAAATGAAAGAAGGTGAAGGGTTTGTTTCCAGTGAACTACAGGAACCTGCTGCTTGTTCTTGCTTAGTCTGTTTTAGCCTATTTTTAGAACTGGCTAATTAGAAATCACTATTCCAACTCGATCCTTTGCCCTTTGCCTTGTGCCTTTTATCAACAGAATAAAAAAGGTCATATCCCCATCTTCCGCAAGCTGTTTGATTCCCACAGGCAGTTGTTTTGCCATGTTGCTTGAAACAGCGAGGCCCAGATTCTCTTCTCACCAAGCCTCGTTTTTCACTAGTGAAATTATGATGCTTCCACTGGAGTTGCACGTTGATGCCAACATAAAAGAGAAGAATCAAGTCATAGTCTGGCCACTGTTAAAAGAACAGTATTTATGGTTGAACGTACTTCTTGAAAATGCATATGACCCCTGAGTAGTGCTATTAGCAGAAATGTGCTGGGATGTCACACTTGTTAATCTTTGTCTAAAAATGTATTAGCTTTTTGTGGAAGAAAATTCTGTTTAGAAAAAGCTATAGTCTTTAAAAAAAAGCAGCCTAAGGAATGAAAATGAATTGAAACTTGATACCATTTTCATACTGCATAATTTAAATGAGAAGACAGTATGAGCTGGTGGATTGGGCTGATCTCTATTTTTGGTTTTGCCACTGGCTTCTTGACTGACCTAAGGCATGAAAAGGCAAAATGCCTTGACTAAGTTCCGTACCCACAAAACAGGAATAATGATGTTGTGCTTTTTAAGGTGTAATGGG
Source organism: Pyrocephalus nanus (assembly GCA_038380795.1). Classification (NCBI taxonomy): domain Eukaryota; kingdom Metazoa; phylum Chordata; class Aves; order Passeriformes; family Tyrannidae; genus Pyrocephalus; species Pyrocephalus nanus. The sequence continues at coordinate 87,141,939 of CM076260.1, read as the reverse complement.
ATCTGTGGATGAGAGGAATGATACAAGAACTGCTGTTACTATTTCTTACCAAGGCTGGGTGAAACATCCCTTCCTTACTGAATGGCACATCATTTTAGATGTGTGTGTGCAGTACCTGGGCACTGGCTGAAGAGGAGCTTCCTCAGCTAAGTTTTGTGGCCTTCACTCTCTGGTACACAACCATCTCTACTAGGCTTCCAGTGGTGAAAATGGTGCTAAATTACATGTGTTACCATTAATGAACATTATTTATCTACTACTATTTATCAATACTATTTATTGTCCCTGAAACTGTACAGCTACTCAGTGTTGTAAACAACGTGCCAGATGCTGGCTGTGGGCAAATAGTTTTAACTTAGGAACTTTTTCCATATATATGTATATATATATATATATGTGTGTGTGTGTGTATGTATGTATGTATATGAGGTATGTACAAGTGTATTTCTAAAAATCTGTTGATTTTTATTTAAAATTGTTTAAACATTTTTCCACAAAATATTCCCAACTCTGCCTCTCTGGAAACCAGTGCTATTAGCTGAATGTGTGACTCTTCTGGGGTTTATCTGTGGTCACCCCCAGAAAATAAACCTGCTGGCTGTATAAGGTACCCTCACAGTAAAATCTGGGGTGCTTTGCTAGTGGATGTCCCTACTTAGAGTCTGCATCCCTACCTGGGTCTCTCTAAAGACGGTAACTACTGATGAAGCACAGATGTGTAACAACTCCTTCAAAGCCAAAATCTTAATTTTTGAGACTTTGGGACTTACTTGACTTTGCTAGTTTCAGTTGGGGTTTTCTTGATTTTCTAATGATTCTAAACCTTTGGACTGATGAATGCTGGAATTGAAAATTAGAGGGAGAAAAAAATGTTTGCTTCTTCCTGAGAATTTACAGTGAATTAGGCTCTGCTCTATCATTAAATCCATGAGATTCTGCACACACCCTTATGCCCCAGAAGTTACAGCATAAGCTCAGATGTATTCTTCATATCATTCAAAAAACAATCTGTAGTGATTGCCTAGTGCAGAAGCATAGAATCATAGAATGTTCAGGGTTGGAAGGAACCTTAAAGATCACTTAGTCCCAACCTCCTCTGACATGGGCAGGGACATCTCCCAGTAGACCAGTTGCTCAAGGCCTTCTCCACCCTGCTCTTGAACACTGCCCGGTTTGGGGCATCCACAACCTTTCTGGATCTGTTCCAGTGCTTGGTCACCTGCACAATAAAGAAATTCTTCATTCTAGGTAGAACCTTCTGTGCATCAATTTCTGCCCATTGCCTCTTGTCCTATTACTTGGCACCACCAAGAAGAGCCTGGCTCCATCCTCTTGATACCCTCCCTTCAGATACTTAAAGACTTTGATGAGGTCCCCTCTCAGATGCCTCTTCTCAAGTCTGAACAAGCCCAGCTTCCTCAGCCTTTCCTCATAAGAGAGATGCTTCAGTCCCTTGGTCCTCTTTGTTGCCCTCCTCTGGATCTGCTCCAGGAGCTCCATGTCTCTCTTGTACTGAGAAGCCCAGAGCTCAGTTTTTGAATTTTAAAGCTGTTATAGGGCTTATTGGTAAAAAGATGTTATAAGACAAGCAGAGCTGACGTTAATCTCTTCATCATTAGAGCAGATTCTTTTGCATTCTTTTCCTTCCCCATGTTCCCCTTCTATCCTGCAGACTTCTGGAAATTTGTCTGAGGTAACTGTCATTGACTGAACAGGTTGCTAGTACATCATAGGATACCTTCTGTCCCCATGTGTTGTGAACTTGTTTGGAGCTTAAGAGATTTAAAAATCACATTTTTAAGCCTTATAACAGGAATGTGTGGCTCATGGAGGTGGATATTTTGGTTGAGCGTTGCAAATGCATCTTTGAGTTATGTACTTTATTAGAAGTGACAAAAGTCAGGTAGTCTTTTGCATTCAGAGAAATTCTTCCACGTAGTCTCAGTAGTGTCTTTTTTTCCTTTCAAATGTTACTGGATCTAGTAGCGTTAACGAAATTACAGTTTTGTTTTCTTTTTTTCCAAAATGGAAATGAAACCAGAATACACTCCTGATGGCTTTCAGCTTGTATTAGTGCATCTGGTTCTGGGCACCCATCCCCAGAAGGATGCAAATGTAATTGGACTGCATTCAAGAAACAACAAAATGCTGAGAAGTTGTAAAGCTTGATTTGTAAGAGAAAAACTTAAAAAAGAAAAATTTTAAATATGTACAGTGTGCTTGAGTGACAGCAGAGGGGAGGACGATTTTGGTAACAATTACAATTCTGAGGGGTGTGAACACCAACAGAGTGAAAAATTACTCAAGGATGGTTCAGGAAGGTATAATTAGATGTAATGGAATTAAAAGAACTATATGTAAACTTGAGCTGAATGTTACAGTAGAAAAGCCATGAGCAGTGAGACCTATAGATTTATATAGATCTGTATTGACTTAGCACTGGGGAATCCTAGTCAGAGGGATCAAGTGCTTCTTTTCTTGTAGAAACATGAAACATGAATGAAAGAAATGCAATCCCTTTATCGAGTAATAAACAAGAAACTTGTCTGGGTGGCATATAAGGGATAAACTTAAACTGGTGGGATGTGGAGTAGAGACCCTAAAAGGTCTTTTGTGTATTTTTTAGTCTTATTGGCTAACTGTTGAGCCATTTAGGATTATTAGAATGTAGTTCTTAATTTGAAGATGCTTGTTATTTTCAGTTGCTAATATATGTCAGTATTGCTTTAATTGGAATAGCCTTACTACACGATTGCCAAGAGCTGGAGAAACTATCCTTGGACATAAGTTTTTCATTGGTTTTGGTGGGAAAGGAGCCAACCAGTGTGTCCAGTCTGCTCGACTTGGGGCCAACACATCACTGATCTGCAAGGTAAGCACTGACTTGCTCCTGGATTACAGCTGAACTAAATGTTCATGCGAGTTCCAGTAAAACTTTTGGTCACTTAAAAGAAAAGGTTTTAGGGTCTTTTTAGATTTATTTAATCCCTCTCTAATTCTCTTTCCTTTTACTTATTTCAGCTATAAATTTAAGCATGGAGGAGGCTGTTGTAAGAACACTGCCAGAACCAAAGACTAGTTGGCTAGAGATCTGGCAGGAATTGCGTGTAGAGAAGGATTGCAAAACTTAGATCGATGTATCATGGAGAAGAGAATTGGAGAGACTTAAAGATGTTCAAAATTCAAGTAATCTTGATTAGCCCCTCCTCTTTATGTTTCCCACTGTTACAGCAATCAACACTTCAAATTTGAGGAGGAATGTAAAACTTTGTTCTTTGAGGGTTAAATCGTTATCTCATTACCTGAGATTAAGATGAAATGTTCATGTCCAAATTCTAGCATCTTTGTGTGCTATGGGATATTTTTGCCTACTTTTCTGAAACATCTGATATACAGCAGTTCTAAAGAATGGCTCACAGAGCATGGGGCTGATTCAACTTGGCAGATGCTATATTCTTGCAATGCTTTTCTTTGATTTTTGTCATTAAACATTATAAGTTTTGAGTGATCATTACTACGGTTAAGATCAAATTTTCTCTCTCTGTAACTTTATTGTCTATCCTGTGCTAACTGTGGATGAAACCTCAAATTGACTGGACATACTTTGTTTTCTGCCATAGCTGGGGAAGATGCTAAATTTGTTGGATCATTGTCTGTCAGGGATTTTTTGAGAAGTACTGGAAACATCTCAAGGAAGCCTTTCTCACTGGTTTTCCAATTCAATATTTAGACTAAAGAATGTTAGCTTTAAATCTAGATTACACCTGCAAGCATTTCTGTGGGTTGTTATCACTAGTTGTTCTAGTGTGGGGTTTTTTTATATTGGCAATGTTTGCGCTTCTGTGATATTGTGTATATTTGATCATCTTTGCATTCAGGAATGATCAGATTCAAGTACAAGATGAACTGGCAATGAATTCCCTGCTAACATTTTCTGCTAAATGTTAAAGGGTTTTTTTTCCACTGCAAGTGTGAATTTTGCTTTATTTTTTAATGGTCTAGCTTTTGCTCAGAGCAATGGAAATATATGCATTCATAATAATCCTATTTTCTTCAATTTGCTCCCTACAGTAAAACAATGACCTGGTGGAATAGTTACAGAGAAATGTGAAGAATTCCTGTCAGGGTACTAAAGGATCTAAGCAAATAAATTAATCACTCATGTTCATAAAAGAACACCATTGCAGTACTGAAAAATCAACGGTGTTCTTGAGAGAATCCAAACTCCCCAAACTATTTGTTTTCTTTTTTCTTTTTGTCATGACCGTTTAAAAAGAAAAATTTATTAAACATCCTAGATGAAGATGGTAGAGAGTTGTTGGTCTGAAAGACATTCTATGTGCTGAAAAAGGTCCTGGTTTACTTCTGACAAACAATTTGGAATGATCTTCACTGTACACCAGCCTGATACTGCATACTAAATTCTGTTTAAGCCCAAGCTGCATTTGATTCTTACTTAGAAACAGCAAGTGCTGCATTACAATGCTATGTAGTCTTCTCTGTTTAGATGATCCATAAGCCAAATATAAGTTAAAGTGCTGTAAACCTGAATTCTCACTTCATTGTAAGAATTTAGATGTACCTCAGATGGAGCCCAGAACATGATGGATTATTTTCAGTGGTTTTTTTTCTTCTATATTACTGTCTTTAGTACCTGTTTAATTCCTTGATGACAAAAACCCCTAAATATTTTCAATAAAAAAGAGCATATAGAATAAACAAAAATGTCAAGAGATACATGTTTTTTGTTGTAATAAATTTTCAGATACAGATAAGTTTGATTCTCTGAGCTGCTAGAATTCTAGTTGCTGTGATGCCGGCTAGCTCCCTAGCTCCACATGGAAAACATGGTCGTAAGCAGAGAGAACCCAGACTGAAAAATACTGATGTAACTCCACTCATTCTGACATGCAAACTGTGTGACCATAATGCTTGTGCAAATGGCTGTGGTTGTTAAGAACTCTAGAAAGAAGAAATGCTATTTCAGCACATACAATATTCTGTGGTCAGCAGAATAAGACATTTATTTTTCAATAGTCCATCTAGCAGGGTCTGTGCAATAGCAGAAAATATTTAAAACAATGTTATATAATTTGACATGGTCAGTACATATGCCCTTAATCTAAAATGAGTCTGATGCCTAATCTTCTGTCTTCCTTGGGGGTAAAGCCTGAATGGAAAAATAAAGCCCTTCAAATGCACTCGGATTAACTGGGTTAGATGCTGATGAACTAACAGGGAAAAAAGCTTCCAGAGGAAAAGGACCTCCATGGATACCCCTCCAAGGGCTTCCCTCTGGCACTGAGATGTCTCACTGCAGGCAAAAGTACTACGACTGATCTCAGCTGTTATGACAGTTGAGCAATAAGGGATGCCTGTCTGTCAGTCATGTAGGACCCAGAGCTGAAGGAAGGAAGTTTCAGTTGAGATTTTGGAAAAGGGTTGTGAAATATTTTGTTGCTGAAATAACTGAGCAAATCTTGAGATTTGTTGTAGAAGCTTCATAGTAGCGAGGAAGGGAGAAGGTGGTGCCATCAGGTGGAACAGTAGTACAGCTTTTAGGCTGCAGAGGTTGGCACAGCCTGGGTTTAAACTGCTGTCATCCAGCCTAGAGCAGTCAGAAGATGCAGCTTCTGATGACCCCCCGTCTGGGAAGCTGGGAGCAGTCAGAGATACAAAAATATTCTAATATGCAAACAATAAGTAACACAGTGACCCAAGTAAATGTTGTTGGGTTGAGGGTTTTTTTTGTTGTCGGTTGGTTGGTTTTGAGGGTTTTTCTTATATATTAGAGGAATGTTCCATCTGGTTAGACTATTCTGACCTAAATTGCTGTCTTCTTTTGGTGAAAGACTGGGACTATCCTTAATAATGCTTAAGAAAAACCCCTTATAGAAATTGTAAGAAATGAAAGTATGTATCAGATCATGGTTGTACAGTAAAATATGTGGGGGGAAGGATCATCCATCCGTGACACTTTAAGTTTTAGAAATCTGAATCATAGGGCTTGATTCTTGTGATCAGTACCTAGTACTCAGGCCTTCTCCAAGCTTTCTGAAGGATTGAGCTCATAAATAGACAAATTTCTGACAACTGCCAATAGAGGCAGTTGCTTTGTGCTTCTAGTAAGTCAAGTACACCATCAGCTGTGTAGTGCTATTTTATGAGAAGATGGATCATTAGTTAGGGCTCCTCATGTAATTCCTTCATTGTCTAGACCCATGACCAGGATCTTGATTTGGCTCCTAATCTGAAGAATGTTTTTTTCTCACTCTTGGACTTGGGAGCTGTGCATGCTGAAGACAGGCTAAAAGTGGTGAATCAAAAGCTTTGTTGGCTTTATAAATATATTTAAAACGCTACTGTGACATTAAGCAAGTTGTGCTATTTTTTTTCTCCATATACCTCATCTCCTTTGTTCAGCTTGTTGTAATGTAACAAAAAGAAATTTGTATTACTCTGAATAAATAGCAAGCAGAATTCTGTTCAGCTAAAAGGATTAGTGGAGCTGAAATTACAAGCCTTTTAACTTGCTGTTAGAAAAACAATACCCCATAGCTTGACTCCCTAACTCAACTTGATCTGCTGTTGCTGGATAAAGCAAACAAAGAATGTTGAATTTGTAAACAGTACAAAGTACTGAGAATTATAGAAATTGTTAATGCCATATTTATCATCACTTTCTATCCCATAGCCACAGTTTGATATTTTTCCAGCAAGGAAACTTGAGGTAGAAAATTCAAAATATGAAATGTAGTTAGGAAGGACACTCGAATTGCTGTCAGTGTTTTCAATTCAAAGCTGAATAACTCAGTACACATCCAGATTTTACAATCCCCAGGAAGTTTCAGTTTGAAAGGAGCACAGTGGTTGTACAACAAAACTTGAATATAGTGACATGGGTGTAGGGGGGAATTTTGTAAGGGGGAGGAGAAAACTTCAGAACGCTATTCTTATTGTTTGTTAATACTATTAATACATTTTTACTATTATTTCTTAGTTCATTATTTGTTGATTAATAAGGCAAAGGGATTCAACACAGAAAGTGTTGCATTCAAATTACATTAGAGAATTCGGTTGTCTAAAGATCTATCTATCCTCTCATCTTTCTGTAAAGAAAACCCATTCTTTTATCTTTTGTATAGGTTGGGAAGGATTCCTTTGGCAATGATTATGTTGAAAATTTGAAGAAAAATGGTATTTCTACAGGTAAAATTTTACTGTAAAGAAACCTTTTGTGCTATTTTTTTTAACTTTAAAAACCAATAGTGGAGGATTTATTATTTTACTGCCTTATTGGATATGTTTCTCCATTCGGAACTATGCATAACTGGTTTGATGCAGCAGGCAGGAATGAATGAATACAGGTGAAAATATGGGACTTCTGAAAGCAGCTGTACCACTAACAATAAAATGTAATGTTTTTACCTCCAAACCTCAGATGATTGCATCAGTGCAAGTCACCTGAAGATAACTTGCTGATATGAAATTGTTTAGTCTGGCATTAATGATGATAATGCCTGGTGAGAAACGGAAAAATTCGGTCTGATTATTCATTCTCAATTTCATGTTGTGAAGGGAGGGATAGAGAGGAAATGCACTGGTGAACTCAGTACATCTCACCTTTGCTTTGTGAAATGACACATGCGTCATTTTAGAGATGGCAGCTGGTGTTAGCACACATACACACAAAAATCAATGTTAAAAGGCTTTCAGAAAAAGGAAAAATTGAGCAGCCACAATATTCTAGTATCTTTGCACCTTTGTAACCCTAATTTTCTCTCTATTGCATGCTGCTAAACTACATGATCACATTTTTGTCTGCACAACTTGTCTCCTTCAGCATGGACAAGGATGGACAGATGCAATCATTAAGCAGCTATTCAATATTCTGTTTATCTCTTCTGTTTAATGTGCAGCCACCAGCTTCATTTACTGCATTATTCCAATCTTGCTTTACAGACAGAACTATCAGTATTTTGTGGGCTTTTTTATTATGCTTATCAGTGTAACATCTAAATATTTCACAAATATATGCACAAGTGTATTCTTTGTGCAGCTTTCAACTAAGGTAAGAAAACAATTCAAGGATACCATAAAACCAGTGCCTGTTAGTGTACGGTTTTAAATCTCTCCGAAGCATGCCTGCTTCGTGAATAAAGTCTTTGATCGTGTAAATAAAGCAATTATAATGCATAGCACTTAATGAAAATGCATATGCCGCAAGGAACGTTAATTTTTTTTATTTAAATGATTGCTCTTACAATCTTGACATGAATTTTTAAATAGTCTTTATAGCAGCAAAAGAAAAGTATAGGGAAAAAATTCAGGAATTCCATCAAATCACACTTCATGGATACTTAGGTAGATCAGTAGAAGGTTTGGAACATTTAGGTCCAAGGTACCAATTTCTGCTGATAATATCTCAGAATGGTGTTTACTTGCCACCTCCTGCATGTCTCCTCCTCAGCCCTGGAGAAAGACAGGATGTGCTGCTGGTGAGGCTGATCCAAGATCCCAACTTGCATTCCAAGATCTGGAGGCAAGGGTGATTCAGTGTGCACAGACTTTTTGCTTAGGATGGTCTTATTTCAGTCCTGGGCTTTCCATCTCAGTTTAATCCCTGTCTAGCCTATCTCTGTTGTTGTACATAAGGATACAGGTTTCTGAATGAAAATCCTTGCCAGTTCTGCTGGCTGTCAGACCTTGGGTCCTTGTTGTTTGTCTTCTTTGTTTATGTTGCTCTTATGTTTCCTAGCATATCACCATACCCCTTTCCTTTTCAATTCCAGTCTGGTTTGTAATTTTCCCCTTTCCCTGTCTTCCTGTCTTCCACAACAGATCAGCTACCAGTGTTGCTCAGACCATTTAGATCTTTACTGATTTGTTGCTCCCTCTCCCACATTCGAACCAGGCAACTTGCTGCTTAGGTTGCAAGAGCATTGAAAGTACAAAAGACACAAGTCCTCTGCTTTCAATTCCAGTGTGGAGACTGAGCTCATGGTGAAAAGAAGCTGTAATTGCAAGGGAAGGTCTGCTCTTGACCCTTGTAACTGAGCTAGATGAGGGTACCTCCAGGGCAAGTACCTACAAGACTTCAGTAAAACCCAATGAGCAGGTTGTTAGGTGTTTTTCAGCCTTGTTCAAATTTGAGCAATTGTTAAATTGGCCACATCTTGAGAAAGAAGCCCACTTTTGCCCAGCATCAAGAACCTCTTCTAAAATGGTGGAATACCCAGAGCTTCTTAAACAAAAAGTCACTAGAATTTGTCTCAAATGAAATAGTAAATTTTTTCAAATACAGTTCTTGGGGAAGAAAAAAAAATAACCCTCAACTTTTTGGACAGTTTTCTACTACAGTTCTGCTGGTTTCTACTACCGGTTTTGGACCACTGGTTAATATTTCACAACTTTGATGTAATCTGAAAACAGGTTCTTATAGTGGTAAACATGGAACAATCTTTCTGCCAGCCTCACTTCTAGTTAATTTATCTGAATAATAATTCAAAGAGGAAGAATATAGCCCCACCACTGCCTTCACAGCACATGTTAATATTACTGCTGAAATGCAAACCTACTCAGAATTAAACACTGTTTTGTTTTAATATTTTCATTTTTCTCCAGCCTTGACTCTATTGTTTCATTGGATAAAAGAAATGCTTCCAAGTGGGAGTAGAGTGCCTGAGAAGGCTGTATAAATAACATGCTTTCTCTAAAGCAGCAATGTAGCCAAATTAAAGAATGTTGGACTCGCATTTCTGTTTTGTGGGTGTAAATTAACACTTTTTGTTGTTGTTAGCTTCTCTGGCATTGTTGCACATGAAAGAGTAATTAGCATTTTTAAATTGCTGGAGGTTATGGGTTCATTTCAGATTTAATTCAATTAAACTGCATCACATGCCATTGGTTGAAAGTAATGTATTGAACTAATGCATGCTCTAACTTTTCCCTTTCTTAGCATTTGTAGGTCAGACTACAGATGCTGCTACTGGAACTGCTTCAATCATTGTCAACAGTGAAGGTACATATTTCTGCTCTGAATTGTACTCTTTGTTCTGCCTCTGCAGCCATAGAAGAAACATTTGCTTTGTCACTGTTAGTTGTGGAATTACTTTTTCTACATTTTTAAATTTTTTCGTGATCTTATTCACATTTCATTGCATTTATGTTTATTACGGGCAATGTTGTAGAATGAGGTGCCTAGAAGCAGCAGAAGCAGATGCTTACATTAGCAGTGTGATAACCATAATTCAATCAGCCAGCTGATCTGTCTAGTTTACATTGTCCTGAACACACAGTGTATCAAAGTTAAAGGTCTCCTTTTCCACTACAACTTACTATAGAATCATTTTGGCTGAGAAAGACCTTTAAATCATTGAGTCCAACCATTAACCCAACACTGCCAAGTCCACCACTAAACTATGGACCTAAGTGCCACATCTACATGTCTTTTCAATAACTTGAGTTGGGACTCAACCATTTCTCAGTGCAGCTTGTTCCAGTGCTTGACAACCCTTTCAGTGAAGACATTTTTCCTAATATCCAATCTTAACCTCCCCTGGCACAGCTTGAGGCCATTTCCTCTGGCCCTATAAGGGAAGGGTTTGCCTCCTTAGGACACTAAGTCATTATGCTCTCATCCAGGAGAAGGAATTGTCCTTAGTATAAGTAGAAATATTTATGTTGATATTGTAATTTTAACACAAATCTTGATCCCAAGTTGCATATGCAGTGATGAATGCACAGTGAAATGGCATATTTGTTTTTTCCGTGTTAGTTTTCCTTAGCCTGTGCCTTTGCTCTCACATTACAGGGGAAGAAATAAAGATTTGGCTTGTTTTCATACTCTTTTTCAAGATTGCTAAATTATTCTCAGAAAACTTTCTATCTTTTCCTCAAGCAAGTTGTGTTATTGAGAACCCTTAAAAGAAGTATGTCTGGATGAAAATGTAAGAGCTCAGGACTGACAATGTTTATGCAAACATAACAATTTAAGTGTGGTTGAATTAGTTCACTTCTGGTGCTGCTAAGAGCCTTCATTTGAGCAGTTACCACAGCTTAGCTGACACAACAACTTAACAACCTTCTATGTGACCTGATGGTAGTACATTGGGCTACAGCTCAAAATGGGAAAGGAAACATGACTATTTACTCCAGCAGCAAATCTGGGAAGGAACTGTGACTGAAAGCAAGTCTACACAGGAACATTCAGGAAAATTAGGCAAATTAGTTGGAGATGTGAGTTTAATTTTCCCTAAGTAAGATTGATCAAAGCCTTGCATGACAGCTCTAATTCAGAAATAAGGTAGCACTAATACATTGGATAACCTGGATACCTGCCTCTCAACTTCCACCTCCTTCTCTTGGTTTGGATCAGCAGGTAAATTACCACAGCAATGATTAACACTTCTTTCTTATGCCACATGCAGTCACAATGGCCACTGTGATCCAGTGGGAATCCAGTATTGCTCCCAGGCTTCACTGTTTTGTTTGTGTTTTGTACTACACTTGCTGTCCAGAAGAGTTGAATAAGAACCAGTTTTATTACTTCCCAAATCATATGCATGACCAACTAAGATAAACATAGTCTAAACTTGAATGAGCAGAGGAGGACCTGTTATAATTTTAACACCATGAATTTTTCTGAAGGATAAGGACAAAACAATCTTGTGGATATAAAACCTTTATAAGCACAGGAAAGGGAAATTAATTGTTCAGGGCCATGAGGTTCACAGTGGGATATCTTACATGTTAGTGACAATGTGAAGGGTCTCTGATAGTCTTATGATTCACATAGTAACATGAATGATGCATAAAGTCATGTAGTTTGTGTCTTTGAGAAACTGAAAAATCCTGTGTTAACACTGGCCTCAGATTTCATTTAAAATCTAGTAGAAGAGCAAACCTGGTCAGAACTATGCTCTAAAGCAAACAGATGTACAGAATTGTTAATGGTTCTTCTTGTTACATCTCCCAAAAACCATCTGGTGCCTGATCTGAGTAAATTGCAATAAAATAGCAGCACTTATGTGCTTTGCTGTTGCAAGAGACACTATTTTTTTCCTGTAGAAACCTGGCTGATTTGACCTAAACAAGTTTTACAGCACTTTTCAATGGGCTTGTCTGCACATGCATGTTTTACTGCAGTGGCTGTGCTGGCATAGCTGAAACACCACAGCATTGAATGGACTGAGGTAATTTCTGCTGGTTCAAATTATACCTAAAAGGGAAGCATTTGAAGTTGGGGTTGATGATGCTGTTTTGTGTTAAGACTATGAGGGACAAATAAGAAACATAGCTATCATCTCTTTGAATTGCCAAGTTTTTAATTGCTGTATTTTCACACACCTAATCTGCTCTTTTTCTTACCAATTCTTTACAAATACAGATACTTGGGAAACCTAAATAATCTGAGTAAAATGACAGGCAGAAGTAGGAGAGATACTCAAGGAGAGAATGTATGAGACTGTGACGTATGAGTGAAGGCAGAGGAAAAGAAAGCTGTTGAGAGCAGAGGAGGCTCTGAAGTAAACTTTCCCTATCGTTACCTCAGTGTGTCTAGCTGGTGCTGCAGAATTTGTGGGAAGTTTTTTACTGGTTAATGAATTGCACAACTGTAATGCACACACTGTTGTAATTGATGAAGTATTTAAAATTTGAAAACTATTGGGCACATTTGATACTCTCAAAATTACATGATATTCTAGGGCAATACTGTATAGTTTCAATAAAAGATAGGTTAAATCTCTGCTTTAATGCAAAATGGTGAAGAGGTGTTTAACGAGTTTATAGTGCTGCACTGGAAAGCATGCAGCCCAGAGGTGCTGCAAGGTGCCCTCTGGGTGGTCTCAGAAATCTGTGTGGAAATCTTGCTGGGACCTTGTCTTCCTTTCAGTTTTCTCTTTCATGTAACTGCCTTTTCAGATAAGTTTTGACTGAACACAAGCTTCAGTTTAACAGGACCCTGTACAATTCAAATCTGTACTTTCTCTCTTAAGGATGAAAGCTGGTACATCCACCTGCTTTTCTTAACACATTTTCTTCGAGGTGCATCACACCACTTTGAACCCCAGGTTTTGTTTCCCCTTTCAGCCTTCCTCTTGCCACGAGCTCTGTCACTTAGCACACCTTCTGCCAACAGTGTGCTGTTGGGTGGTGAGAACTCCATGACATGATGATGTGTGTTGTGCTTTTACACACACATGTAGGGAGGAAAAAACTCTCTTTATGGATAATTTTTTCCATGATTACCTCTGAAGTTTCTTGCAGCTTTGTCCATGTCTGCTGCTGACTGTTGATGGTGCCATTATGCTTGCCTGGCTGGACTAGAGGTTTGAACAAGTCCGATAACTTCCACATTCGTAACAAAAATTTAGTGGAGGGACAACAGAGGTTGGCAGGTCATGATTAAAGTTCTCTTGATTATTGCAAGTTAGGACTTAAGGCTCACCAAGATAACCCTCAGTTGAGACAGGCATTGTGCTGACTTTATGATAAGGTTATTAATCATTCATGAAGAGTGAATAGACATTATTTTGTAAGTAAGTGTTCCTTCAGCACTACTAGTATAAAAACATTCAAAATATATATTTAGATAAGGCTAAATAAACAAGGCAAACTTAGCATACATATGCTAGCTTGTTTGAATTATGCTTTCCAAAGAGGAAAACCTTTGGTTTGAATCTTCAGGTTTCTGAAGAAATGTCACCTGCATTTTAGAGACTTTCTATTGACATTCGTCATGAACTTGAATGTTTTGTGTAAAAGACTGTTCAATACTTCTACCAAGTGGTTGCATAGAAATTATGAACTGTAACACACCCAAAACTTGCCCTCATATTCATGAACTGTGTGATTTGGCAGCAAATCCTTTTCTTATAGCATTCTTTTCTGGTCACAAATATAATCTTTTTTCTGTATGAATTATTATGCACAAGCTCTGCAGCTATTGTTACAGTTTCACTGTTTGAGATTTTGGTGAATTCTTAGCACTACTGATGGTTTTTGGGCTCATCATCCAGTTTTAAAGAGTGATGGTTATTGCACTGTGGTGTTTACTGGTTTGACACTGATTTTTCCACTGGCACTTCTCATCTGGTGGCATCCATAAAATGACCTTTGTAAAAGAAGTCTAGCTTGAGTTACCTATCTTTCTAAGAAGTGACATATCAGGTTTAGAAGCCCAGCTGAGAACATGAGTATTTACATATGCAGCATTCACGCTGATTGTACCCAATCCCCATCTGGTGTAAGCTTGTGCAAGTTATCAGCTTCATTTAGCTCTTAAAGCTTATAGCAACTGGGAATATGGCCCTTAATATTCTAGCCGACGTCTGCAAAACTTAAAATTATGTAGATGCTCCCATCAAAACTGAGAATTTTTAGTCTAAGCAAAGATATTTTAGAATTAATGGTAGTGCAGTCCTATATTGTTCTCCTTCTTAGTGTAGGTAATGTTTTACTTCACTGGAGTGGTTTTATAAGCTAGGTGTACGGCTTAAGGCTTTGCCTAGAGGTAACAGAGATACACAGACACTTCTGGACAATAGTTTTTCTCTTCCTCAGAAAGATATCTAAGTCTAAAAAAGCTCTGAAAATATTTATGTCTTCTCCTTGTTGAAGGAACCTAGAAAAATAATTTTTAGAGATTTAAGTTTTCTTAGACTTTTCTAGTATGTAGGATTTTTTTAAAAACTTAAAAAAATTAGTTCATGTTGGACAAGATGAATCCCACCCCTCTTTGCCATCTGTCTTTAACTCTGTTGTCCCTGGTGCTGATTTCCCATCTGATTTCCCTGGCAAGAAATAATTGCTGTCAACAAAATGGTTGCTGTTAATACGAAATTTTGGTATTAATTGTGAATACATGGGTCCAGATTCTGCCTTCATGCACCCTGGTGTAAGTTTGTGCGGACTGCTGACATTCAGTTAGTGTGGTATACACAGCTAAGGAGAGAGTGTGGGGGCTTGCCTCCAGATTGGGGTAATTGTCCGGATTGTTGCACCATAGTAGGTACTGCACTTCCCTGGCAGGTTTGAAAGCACACTTTATGTCTCTGACCTTTTGTAGGTACAAAGAAAAGCTTCAGACTGTGATCCAGTGCAGCATGGTCTACCTTGAATTTGCACATATGGGTTTAAGCAAACAGCCCTCCTTATCGCCTTGGGCCATTAGCTCTAAAGTCTAATAATAATATACATGTCAGTACAGCTAAATAGTTCAGCAAGATAATGCAGCAAGACATGTGGATAGAGTCTGAGATTCGAGGAAGCACATAGTCCAGGCAGAAAATAAATAGATTTTTGTTCCACTGATTCCCTGCCTTTTACTGTTTGCACTGCTGCACCCTATAAGCTTTCAAAATACATGCTTGTTAAAATAGGTGCAATTTGCCTTTGAATATTTTCTCAACAGGATTCAGATATCTTTGGTAACATTTACTTGTTGCAGAAGGTTTTTTGTTTTCTTTTCTTTTGTTTTTTATCCAAGATGCCCATCATTGTCTGTTGAAAAGCAGGGCGTTGGCTTTAAGTGCTGAGGTTTTGCTTTTCATATGCAGCTGTTCTGTACCAAACCATTGACAGCAGAATTGCTTTGGAAAGCTTGGGTCCCTCCCTCTGAGCTCACTATATTATTCTTTCCATTGTCCTGCTTTCTTTACGGAACATATTTAGGGAGAGAAGCTTTGCACGTTTCTTATTCAAAGGACTTTGAAGTCACATTCAACAAAAATAATGTATTTAAAAACATAAATATTTATTTGCAGAGTAATTCAGTTCATTACAGAATTGGTAGCCTTTAATGATTGGCAGTCCTTAAAGGAATCTTCAGCGGGGGCGGGCTGAGCCTGTAAATCAAGGAACAACTGACTTATTGAATTTAATACCTGAGTGATTAATAATAAATTTTAATTTGAAGGCACCCATGCCTGAAGGTCTCTAAGTGTTGTAATAGAGATTAAAAAGAGAAAGAAGCTGCAATAAAGGGTGATTTGTGTGTCTGAAGAAAAACAAAAGAATATTTAGAACCTCACCTAACTGTTACACAAACAAATAGAAGGGATCTTAGAGGTGCTTTGAGACACTGCTGTGCTTCCTCACGCATAGCTTTGTTTAGACCATCTACTGGGCAGCTTTAGGTGCAGAACAAGCTGTCGCCGACCTTCTTCACTCACTCCTGATAAAGCTTTCCTTAGACACAGTCATCACCAGTCTGGTTTTGGTGACAAGCTGGTTCTGGGTTTCATGATGGTTAGGAGCCCTAAGCTGAAATGTCTCAGGTAAATGGTGCACGCCTGCTTCTCTGAAATCTAAAGAACGTGCATAATTTTCATAGCTGTGTGAAATACTCTTTGTTCCCAGCTGATGGGAAAAATTTGGCATATGAGTTCGGTAATCACATCGATGCTTTTCTCTTCCAAATGCTACTGGAATATTTTAGGAAAATGGAAATATCGGCCTTAGCATGTGTCCTCCATCTCCACTGTGACTAGTACAGTGCTTCATTAGAGTTCACAGAAAACACCAAAATAAGACCGGGGAATGCCCATACACAATTTTTCCCAAAGAAATATATAATGCATTTGTTGTGCAGTGTAGCATTCATTGGTCCATTGATCTTTTTAATTGTCCTTATTTCAAATTATATTTGAAAATGTCAGCACTGCATACATTTTTAGTGGGGATTTTTTTTTAAAGTGAATTGAAATACTCATCTTAAATGTATTGTAAAAAAAATCAAGGAATTGTTTTACATACGTCATTGCGAAAACTATTGTAACAAACACTATATCTTCTCTTTAGGACAGAATGTTATTGTCATAGTCCCAGGAGCCAACCTGCTTTTAAATTTTGAAGACCTGAAGAAGGCTTCTGATGTCATCTGTAAAGCCAAAGTGCTTGTTTGCCAGCTAGAAATAACTCCTGCTGTTTCTCTTGAAGCTCTGAAAATGGCACGTGCCAGTGGAGGTAATTTGACATAAGCCATTCTGTCTCTTTCATTTGTGCTGCATGAAAAATATTCTTTATCATGCTTTCCAAATAAAGATCCTGTGGTCTATTCTGGTTTCTGTCATACTAGTTTTATTTAGAATTGAAACAATAGCCAACAAATTCATGCTATGCTAATGAAAACTAGATTTTGCAGTATTTACCTTGAATTGCAAATCAACTCATACCCTTATAATCTCCTTGCATATGTCTGATGCTGCCTTTCCACCTGCTTTCATGCAGTGACTAAGTACAGTATAATGTTGCAAGGTCAGGAGCTATAGGCCTGACTCTGGTATTATTCCAGAGCAGAACAAGGATAATGAGTGGCAAGTCCGTAAAGTTCCACACATAGTAAAGTAAATCAAATTACCTCAAAACCAGGCTTATGTCTGTGTTCTCCCAGCATAGCAGTAGGTATGGCTGTGGTTTTCTATACAGTAGTTGACATCCTTAAAATAAAATAAAAATGTTTTTTCTTCTTAACCGTTCTTAGAGTGTGTCTGGGCATGATGCCATTGAAGAGACACAGTCATGGTCTGTGAAATTATTAGTAAATTGTTACTGTACTGTACGTTTAAATGTAGGGCATCATTCCTTCAGTGTAGCATTTACATAGATGAAAGCTGACATTTTGCCTGAATACGATGGGGTTTTGTTACCAACATAATGTTTTTGTTTTTTAAAATGCCTGTAATGCTTTCAGCTACTCAAGCACAATTACCACAGTATTTGAAGACTAAGTAAATAATTATGCAAGTGAGGCATGTATATGAGATTTTAGAAATATTTTTCCCATCTATCCAGAACATAAGACTGGGAGGGGACAGCTCATACACAGCGTGATCAGTCACGCAGTGGATCAGGGATGGAACTGGGATCAGAACTAGCTACTACCTTGCAGCTTGCTCCAATAGATCACAGCGTGCAGAGATTGTTGGCTCTTCAGTTCTCCTTCTGCAGCATGATCTGTTGTGCTCCTGTTGTGTTCACTGGTGTTCATGCACTAGTGCAGATGTCAGATGTAGCAGAGCTTTATGCATGTGTTTGTGTGTTCCATGCCGATTTAAGCAACATTTAGATGAGAGGCTGGGAGAGAGGGCCCTGAAATTGTGATGGTAATAGTCATAAACTCTATGAACAGAACCTTGCATGGGGAAAAATTATTTGATTTCTGTTTGAAATGTCAAAATTGGGTGCGTGCAAATCTACATAAAAATTGAAAACTTTAAAAACTGAATAGCACCTGAAATGCTTAAAATTCCGGGCACAGGGGAGTGGGAGGGGCAGGAGGAGGGAGGGCATGGAATAGAACATATATTTTCATTATGTTTTGTGAAAATGGATAAAAGCATTCTTAATCTAGTGGTTAATGGACTATAGTCGAGGCCTGAGTCAATATCCATGACTTATTTTGTCTACTTCTAACTCTATGCACACATTTGGCAAGATGCTTCACACTTCTGTCGCCCTCCTATGGCAAGGTGCCAGCCTGTGACAGGAGAAAAGATAAGATTTTTTTAAACGCAATTGAAAAGATTCAAACCTGATACACTGAACAGGCAAGCAACCATTTGGCAACTGTAGACAGCACAATATATCGAGAAAAGATAGTAGTCAGCTGTGGGCCAGCTATAGTTCTGTGCTGTCAGCATGCTATCGTTGTGCAGCTCTTCTATCAGGAAAGTTTGGTTGCTTCTACTTGAAAGCAATAGGCTACACATGTTCAAATGTCATGTGCCATCAAATCTAAGTAAACAGCTGAGCTTGTGGCATTGTAAAAATCTATCCATAGCCAACAGTAAATTTTTAATGCAGTTTCCCTTCTTTTAGCCTGCAATAGCTTCATGTATAATGTAGTACTGCATGTTGAAATGTGCACTTGACTATTTTTGTTTAAAACAGATGCATACCCAGATGCCTCAAACCTCTGTTTCAATGGGTTTTTTGCTTGTTTTTCTTCATTCTTACTGAAAGAGATAAACAAAAGCGAGAAAGAATATGGTCACACAAGCAAGAACTCTTTGCTTCTTTTCAGTGAACATCATCTGGATCTGTAAGCTAGAGAGAGACATCTCATGTCTCAAGGATGAAAGGAAGGAAGGAAGGATTGTGAAGTAGGTATAAATTGTAGTGGAAATTTGACTGGACTAATATAGGGTTTTAGTGTCTGATGGTGAGAAGCTGCTGCTGCTTCCAAGGGCGGGATCACTTCATTGATGGGCAAAACTGTATATCAAAGTCTGTAAAGCAGTTTTTGGGCTTCTGTAAAGACAGACTCCTTTCAAGATGGCTGATAATGCCATACAAGTGGCATATTCCTACAGCATATTAATACTGTAGTGAAGAATGAGCTGGAAGCAGCCTCAGTTATTAAGATTCCATGTTACTTGCAGGGGAGCTTTCTTTTAAAGCTAAGCCTTTACAATGGTATGTAAACCTGCCTGATTTTCACTGTATTATCTGCCTTTGGAAAATAAGTTCCTCTCACATAGGCTTCAGAAAATTCTTAAGGGCTTCACAGCTAGCTTCCCACAAGAGTCTGTCCACACAGGTAGGTGTCCCTTTGGGCAACATGAGTTGCAGTGTAATTCCTGAATCTGGTTTTAGGCAACTTCGTTTATATTCTTAAAGATCAGTTGTAGGCCCAGGAAGCACAGAGCAAGAGCTTGCTTAATTTAAATACAGAAAAGACAAAGCTGAACGGGAATGCTAGGGAGGGAGAGTAGATTTCAGACAAGGGAAATGTAGGAGGGATTTGCTTGATTTTTGGGGGTGGCAGAGGAAGAAGGAAGGGAGAAATTGAAAGGAGAACAAAATTGGAACAGAGATTAGGATTTGTTGAATAGAGATTGGAATATGGGTATAGAGGCAGGGAATAGGCTGTGGGCACTGGGAGTGGGAATAAGAAAGTGGAGAGGGGGCGTAAAGAGATATGATGTCGTGAAAGTTGAGTGGAAAAGGTTACAATTGCATAGTTCCTATGCAAGGAGGCATAAAGAATAAAAGGTATGTGAGGAGAATGAGTCTTGGAAAAGGGAGAGAAGTGAATGAGCTCGAGAAGTAGACCCATGGGAATCGCATGTGATTTAACAAGACCAAGTGCAAGGTGCTGCACCTGGGTCAGGGCAACCCCAGTATCAGCACAGGCTGGGGGATAAACAGACCAAGAGCAGCCCTGCCAAGGAGTTGGGGGTGCTGGTGGATGAGAGACTGGACATGACACATCAGTGTGTGCTTGCAGGCCAGAAAGCCAATCATGTCCTGGTCTGCATCCAAAGCAGCATGGCCAGCAGGGCAAGGGGTGTGATTCTGCCCTTCTGCTCTGCTGTGGTGAGACCTCACATGGAGTAATGTGTCCATCACTGGGGTCCTTGGAACAGGAAGGACATTGACCTGTTGGAGCGAGTCCAAAGAAGGGCCTCCAAGAGTATTAGAGGAATGGAGCACTATGAGGAAAGGCTAAGAGAATTGAGATTGGTCAGCCTGGAAAAGAGAAATCTTGGGGGTGACCTAATTGCGGCCTTCCAGTATCTGAAGGGAGCCTACAAGAAAGATGGAGAGAAACTTTTTACAAGAGCATATAATGACAGGACAACGGGGAATGGCCATCAAACACACACCCAGGCCATTCTATGATTCTATAATTCTGTGAAAGATTTTGGACAGAAAATTTGGTGGTCCTTGGGAGAACCGAAGAGTGCACCCTCTTCTTCACAGCCTGAAAGAGGATTTTAAGGTTCCTCTATCTTCCCTTCTGCTCAGGAGATATTAAATATGGGATAAAACTAGTAGTAGTATATTATACCCTGTTCATGATGAGTATTACTTAAAACCCAAGTTGGAACACTTCCAGTGCTGCTCCTAACCCGTGTATATGTTGGTATGATACCACATGACAGAGTTTGTTTTCCAGTATATACTGTTTGGGTTTTTTACCTAGGAAAGTATGACTTAAAGATTTGTGTTTAAGAAAACTTCATTAGGGTTGCAGTTCAGAAAATAGGAAATGCAAGAGTTAAGGTTGCCTGTGAAACCTTAATTTGTCTCCTTTCTGCATATGTATTATGTTGCAGTCTTTAATTATGTGATCACATGCTGTTTTTCAGTGGTATGTGATCATATAATTAAAGAGTTTATTATAATACATACTGTATTGTAATAATAAAAGGGAGCCAAATTAAGATTTCATTGGAGTTTCTAATCCTGGCACTTTCTAACTTCTGAGTACAAGTCTTTGTCACTTCAATACTCTTTTTAATGAGGCAGGTAGAGGGGCATGATAAAGTTGTACAGTCAAGGGCTAAAATTTGCAGAGTATTGATCACCTAACTTCTAAACTTCTTGGTACTCAGATTTCAGAAGTCTCTGTGCATCTTTGTCTTTTAGGGCATTAATTGGGATTCAAAAGCATTCAGGGTGTCTAACAATTATGTTTATAGCTTACAGTCTAAATACGTGTTCAGGACTGAAAATTTATGCATCCAAATTGGAAGATTTGATCAATTACTATAAGGAAGATTTCTGAAGTAGGTGTGTGCTTTATGTAAAAATGATGGCCTTGTGGTTAAGTCACAAGTATTAATCATAAAATTGGCAAAGTAAGAATCCAAGGTTGCAGACTTCCTGTGTTAACAATGAGTAAGTCACTTACACTGTCCTCATGACAAACCTTTTCTGCTGTTACAAGGGGCCTTAGGCTACTACTCTTTAAAGTTAGGTTAACTAACATATTCTACCAGTGTTAAGTTTAGGTCTAGCTCTGCCAGATAGTATATTAAAAATATACAGTGCCTTGTCTACGCTACAGTTTTATAATGTGGCAGTTTGAACAAGTTAGGTAACACATTCAGAAGCACGTTTAACTCCTTGTCTGGACATGCCCTTCATTACTCCATAACCCATGATTCTTCACGTACAGAGCTCAGATAACCGCACTGAAAAAATTCTAGAACTAAATCAGTTCTTGTAAAACTTATTAATATCCTGGAAGAAGCATCATCAGTAAACAAATTGCATTACTGTTTAAGGCTTTTTTTCCTCTTTTTTTAATTTAATAATTCCTTGGCTGATTTTTCTGTTACTCTTCTGTTATGTTCCCATCATGACAGGTGCCTGCACATGAATTAGAACGGAACTTTAATATAAATAAAGTTTTTAGCGGTTGTATAAAATGAGGACATGGAAACTGAGAATCATTTTTGTGTTAATAATAAACACTGGGGGCCATGAATTAAACACAATGGTGTTTCAAGTGATGATTTACGAATCTAAAACACTACAGATTTAGACTTTCTTTTTCTTTTCTTTTTTTTTTTCTTTTTCCAGTAAAGACTTTATTTAATCCAGCTCCGGCCCTTGCTGACCTAGATCCACAGTTTTATATCTATTCTGATATCTTCTGCTGCAATGAAACTGAGGTAATGGTCAAATGTCATATTAAAGGAGTCTTAAGCAGTAAACTTTCAGAGGTATACTCTTCTTAGAAATGCAGCATAGGAAGCAGGAAAATTAAGCCATGCTCCTCTTATGTAGGACTTTTGCAGGTGACAGATTGGATTCCTGATATAAACAACAAAGAGGAGTATTTAGAATACCTTTAGGTTGCACTCAAAATTATATTAGTTGTTTGCAGCAGGAAAGTTGGGTCCAACCCCTCTTACAAGTAGATCGGCAAAACAAATCCATGAAAACACTTTTAAAATGTTATCAATGAGGGGTAAATGTTAAAATAGTCCCTTGATATGATTACCAGAAATGCTCTAGCCATAGTGTTCCGACAGTTTTAAACTGTCTTGCCAGGAGGTGATGCACTCATGCTGCACTTGATGGTAAATAGTAGCTTCATATGCCTCTTCCTGTCTGATCTGTTTCCAGTGAATCTGTTTTCTGGCTTTCAGCTGTATGTTTTCTGTTTTGGGAGGGGGAGGTTTCCCTCCTTTCCCTCTCTTTTCTAATTCAAGTGTGTTATTTCTCCCAAAGGAAATTATTTTTGTCACAAGAGACAAATTAAGCTCGTCTCATAAGCCCTTTGTTTAAATTTCCTATTTACTAGCATTTGGCATGCTGTGTTCCTTCCCCTCACCCTCTCTTTATATAAACAGGAATGTAGGAAAAGTAACCTAGTGGATAGAAGACATGCCTTGGTCATAGTTTAAGTTACCTCCAAAAAACATGATTTCTGCAATGAACATGATAACTTTGGGTGGAAAGTAGGGCGAAGAGCTAAGAGAAAAGCACAGTCCTTCTTACTTACAGCACTTTTTGTCTAATGACAATGTCTGCCAGAGTAAGTTCTTCAAGACTCAATTACCCTATTTTGAAATTTCTGTTAAATCCCATGACAAACCATATCAGAAGTTCTCAGTGTACGAGTCTTCTAACACTTAAGAGTCAGTCTAAGTAACTCAAAAGGACATCTGAATTTTATTCTGGGATGTTTTATTATGTGTCTGCCATGTTCAGATACTACAGAGAATTCAGGAATTAACAGAACAGCAAGGTGAGAGATGCCATGGCTCTTGAGGTCTCTGGAAGCCAAAGTTTCCAGGATTACTGGCAGTGATACAATTTGCAGCTCAGACACTCCAACAGCTATCAGAACTCAATTCTATTGATGAAGAGGACACCTACTCTCCCAGTATTTAGTAAATGTTGTTTGTAGTTTGATTTTTTCATAATGCCACTAGTTAATTTCTTTTCTCCGCGAAAACTTATCCCCCATATGTTAGAAACAAAACTTTGTTTTTCATTACTTGTCTATTCCTGACTTTTCTCTCATTGCTCTTTGCAACACACATGTTAAAGTTTTCCCTTTGTAGTACTTTATTGCTAGAGGACAGTCTTGAAAGAGACATTCTTTGAGAAGTGTAGTTTGCTGGAGCCAGGGTGCATTATTATTATTACCACCACGTGGAGAAAAGAAAATTACTTCTATTTGGAGAACAAGAAATACAGGTGTATAATTATGATAGATCCCTGCTCACTCATCTACCTTTCCTGCAGAGCTGGGGGTACAGTTTGCATTCTTTTCTGCTATTTTCTTTTAAAAAATAATTACCATGTGAAGATAGCTGGGATCACTTTAAGCAAGTCAGGCACAGAAATATGCTCTCTACTGCTGATGTTCATCTCTTCTGAATTTATGGAAATGCTAGACCTATGGAAGTTCCTGCCAACTGTATCATGGCAGCACAGATCCAAGTGTAGGATTCCTACAGCATATTCTGAGAACAAGAATGGCACATAAGTACCTCTGCTTTTAACAATAACCTTTTCAAACTTTGCATTGAAATCAATTACATTAGCATGAATGTAATAATCAGTTTTGTTTGATTTTATGCTCTCTGTGTGTCTGACTTGTATTGAACTGGTTTTCAGGGATGAACTATTGCCACTGTCCCTTTCTTTTTGCAGAGAAAAGAGGAAAATGAAGCATTTGGTTTTCTTATGTCACAAGTTGGAAAGTTGTTTTTTTAGTAATTGTTTTATGTTCATATGCCATCTGTTTTCTGTTTTCTTTCATGACTTGCTTTAATTTCAGATCTTTGTAATGCATACACTCGAGAAGTTTGATATGGAGATAAATGTTTACATACCCAAATAAAGGTTACCAGTCACATCGCTGTATGGCAATTAAAAGCAAGAAGTTGATTCTACAAATCCTAAAGATAATTCTGATTTTTTTTCAGCTCTATCCATTCAACTAACTATATATGCATTTCCTTCATCTTCTTAAATCAGGGAGTACTGAATACTTTGATGATCCCAAACATATACAGGGAAAAGATCTTTTTACTTTTTTTTTTAATTTCCCTCAGTATCTACTGGCAGTCACAGTTATAAAAGAGCATTTGCATAAGATGTGCCTTTGCTCTGAGCAAATGGTTATTCTTCTGGATTTTTTAAAATTAGTATTCTCTTTGGCCGAATTATTGAATGCCTTGCTTACAACTGCTTTCCTGAGATGTTCTGTTCCAGCTCCATTGCCCCTCCTGCTTGGAATTTCCAAGTCTCAAATAGCTAGTCAAAATACTATTTATGTTCCTGCCTTACACCTTTTGGGATATTTTATTTTTTATTTGGGATTTGGGATTTTGAGGTACTACCAGAAAAAAAAAATGTGTATTTCCTCTTTATCTTCAGAAAGTATTTTAAATAGTTAATAAATCATCCTGGGTTTAAAGATGAACTCTAGAGCTACCCAGTTCAACTGCTTCTAAGACATTCTTTTTAGCACTTGTGTGTGCTAAGACAAGATTAAATTTACACAGACTTTTTTTTATTGATTGGTTTGCATTTCTTAGTAATTTACATTTACCAGTATTTATCACAATTTTACCAAAATGTCCCTATCTTTGTTGTTCACCAAGAACTACTTTTAAATTATAAAATCCTGTGGTTTGCAGAAAATATATGAACAGTATGTGTGAAACAGAAATTGTGCTGGCTGTAGAACAGAACACCAGCCATTTAGCTTAAGACATCTCATACACTGTGAGGAGTGTTTGTATTATTAAAGATGAGAAAAAGGTGATAGTCTTTGTGATGAGCTGAATTGTTACTGAGTCAGAAGTTTATGTTATTTACAGCCATGAAGGTCAGGGGGTTTTATCTGCAATGCCCTTTGTCAGGGAATAAAAGTTTAAATATGTCAGCCGTAGTGTCAGCCATTGGGTGTCGGCTGCCAAACATGCAAATATCAAATACAACATCAACACTTTATACTCCATCCTTCATTAAATGCTTTAGGATTTAATGAAATCACATGTGGTATCTGGTATAACAGCACAGCTTGTTCTTATGGATTTATGTGCTGGAGAGAAGCAAACAGAATTACTCTATCAGTGAATTATCTACCATTAGTTTGTCTAGAAGGCTCTTCACAAGCTGTTCTTTTCACTCTTGCTTGTTGCAATAACAATTTTCTTTATGTCTGACATTACTTTCTTTTTATGTGGTTCCTGAAAAAAAAAAGAAGTCAGAACAAATCTTGCAAGGTTATCAGCTCTTTCTTTGCTTAGCCTGTAGTTCAGTTTTATCTTTTCCCAGAAAGATCAAACTTGTTGAGACTGGTTTGTTAATTCCCAGATGTAGCACAGCCTAATCCCTGAGGTTTGTGCAGGAATGTGCTAGTTCTCCATTCCCTTAGTTCTTCTAATGAAAAATAAATGTATCCAATGTCATCTTGGTGAAAACTAATGGTTGTTCTTTCCAGTCATATATAAATATTGAAAACAAGACAACCCTGTACAAGATGAGCTCTTCGGAATGCTAACCATTTTTTTCCCACGTATTTGTGTGATTCCTTGCTGCAGATGGCTCTAGGCATAACCACAATGTCAATACAGTTCATGTGTTGTTTTTCTTATTTTTAGTGTGTGCATGCAGTTACACAGCCTTGCAGGTTAGGAACCAAAATACATTGCACATCAGCGATTTCAATTTGATCCTAAATGTTTAGAGGAACAGCTGCTTCTTCATTCAAAGAATACTGAGGAGCCCTTCAGGAGAAGGAAAACTCCTAAACGGTTGCAGTAAATGACTAAGTTTGTCAAGCTGTTTTTAATGCAAAACTGGGAACTGCTTTCTCCCTAATGTAAAGTGGGTATCAGACTTGTAACCTAAATAAGGCCTAGCAAAGATTTAATTAAATGCAAAGCAGAATAGTTTGGGGCTTCAACGGTAGAAAGCAGCATAACTAAATATAAGTTAATTGCTAAATTTGTTAAATAATGCTGCAAGATATACAAAAATAATAAAGAAAAATAGATACTTTCCCACTGTTTCTTTTTAAGTATTACCAGAAGCTAGATAATTTTTTGGAAGAAATATTAATAAGGTAAATTTTTGTTAGTATGTCCAAAATCAAGAGACAATATTGACTTTTGCGAGATTCAGAGAATATCAGCTTTGTAAAACTATATCTGTAGTCTGGGATAAGGACATTTAAGGTACTGCTTATTAAAAAAGATAGATTAATATTGACAATAATCTTTTTAAAGCAAATATAATTGATATCTCTAGTAGTCAAAACAAAACCAGGTTCTTTTATAAAATATTATAAATAAAGTATTTCATAATATCTCTTGAATTAGGCTTTTTCTCTTTTAAGTAATAGAGAACAACTATTCTGCCATTACATTGAAATTGTTAGCAATTCACTGTATATTTTAATTCCAACTTTGTTCTAAACCCGATTTTATCAGTCACTGGAAACTATGAAATTTCCCATATTTAGTCTAAAATGAAAGATGTTACTTTTGGGAGGGAAAGGAATAGCTTCAGGCCAATTCATTTCAATCAGCTTTTAATTATTCTAGGACGATAAGTATTTCTGCCTGTATATACGTAAAAATTTTATAATTTGAAACAACTGGAACTAGCTTGGCTTGTGGCCTGATCTTGCAATTGGTTATATACCAAATCTGTTGCACTACTTCTCTGGAACTGTCCACATGTTAGAATTAATGAGATTGAGTTCTTATTTTGTCATTCTCAAAGAAATCTCCTACGGTACAAGCCAAGTTTGTAGCCAACTGGCTTACTGTGTTTAAATATTTGAAATTAAAAACATTTTAAATTATCATATGTAGTTTTAGATGGATTAGCCTTAAAACTGGAACAGTTTTCCAGTTATTATTTATTATTTCTCTTCCAGCAGTTCCTGGCAACACTTGCAAAGTTGTTATTGT
This sequence comes from Pyrocephalus nanus, assembly GCA_038380795.1. NCBI lineage: Eukaryota > Metazoa > Chordata > Aves > Passeriformes > Tyrannidae > Pyrocephalus > Pyrocephalus nanus. The sequence goes on along the minus strand of CM076260.1, from coordinate 87,114,256 downwards.
GTTAGGTCTACAAAAACCAGGCCAAATGGTAGACTGCTCTCCAAAGAATTAACACTTCTTGTTATTTCACCACTTTAGATTTGCTGAGAATCATAGGATTGTAGAGGTTACGAACAGACCTCTGGATGTCTCTAGTCCAACACCGTGGTGAAGCATGGCCAGTTGAGGTCAGATTGCTCAGGACTTTGTCCAGTCAAGTTCTGAATCTCCAGGGTTGAAGACTGCATGACCTCTGGGCACCTGTTCCACTGCTTCATCACCCTTGTGGTGAAAAAGCTTGTCCTAATACTGGAATTTCCCATATTCCAGTTTGTGCTTGTTGTCTCTAGCCCTATCCTTGTGCCTCTTCAAGAAGGCTCTGGCTTCCTTTTCTCTATACCCACCTACTAAATTCCTGCAAACAGCAATAACATCTCCCCTGAGCCAGGAGTTCTTAAGGCTGAACAAGCCTGCTTCTCCCAGCCTCCTCTTGTCTCTGGTCACCTGACTGTCTTGATGAACTTCCATTGCAGCATGCTGTGGTATGACAGTGTCTTACTTGTGCCAAAGATCCCCAAACTAGATATGATGCTGCAGAGTTGGTCTTGCAAATGCCTAGCAGAGGATCCAGAACATCTTCATGAAAGTGTCTGTGTACTTTTTTGTAAGCCATAGGATGTTTTTGTAAGCCATAGGATGCCCCAAATGCACCACAGTTAGGAACAATTGGCAAGTGTTCATATGCTAGGATCATTCTCACTTTTAGCAAGTGTAAACTAGTATTGCTGTTGAAAGAAGTAAATTGTTTTGGATTGACTTTTGGGGGTGGTGTGGAACTGGGGGTGGTGTTAATTTTAACACAGATGTGCCCTGAAATCCAGTTTGTTTCCAGGGCACATAAATGGTTTTGCTGGCACAAGAGAATGGGCCATGAGGACAGGAGTGGAAGGGAAAAATTGGGGCGATTTTTTTTCTGTAGCACTTCTGGTTTGTGTCAACTTACCATGACTAGACTCTGCAGTCTAAAGAGAGATGGAGTGTTAACTAAGATTAGTGAGGTCTATGGTCAAGAATCTTCATATCAATGAAATCAAAAGCTTTAGTTAAATTTTTCTACCACTCTTGTAAACAAAATTCTGAAAATTCTTTGTAGATTAATTATATCCATCATAGGTTAATTCTGACAGCAGTTGTGTGGAATGTTGTCTTGCTTTATGAGGTCCATTTAACTGAATAGTTTTATGAGACTAGTTGCAGAAAAATAATATTCCTAATTTGCTGCTCTTTTGTACAGCATATGGCAAATGTCCACATTGGGCTTTTAGTATTGTTATTTAATTTTTTCTTTACATAACCATTAGTTATTTCCTTCAATTGTACCACAGTTTGTTTTTTAAATAAGATTCTACTGAAGGGAGGAACTTAAAAACTCACTATAGTATTTAACATCAGTTGACATTTACCGCAATCTCTAATTATTGGCACAGAATCTGTCTGGCTTCTGCTACTTTTATGGTTCTTACAGCTTGTTCCAGTGTTTTTTAGTTTTACCATCCTGCTGTAGATGAGTTAGATGATAGTGGTTTCAAGCAGCTGAAGATCTACTTTTATACTGACTCTGTCTGTTAAAAAAAAATTTGTTTATTGGTGTAAGCAATGTAAAGATGAAAAGAAAGATTTCTGAAAAACCTTTCACATATCAGTCCCAGAACAATTCTTTCCCTACTCAACCAAAAAATCCTGTTGACTTGGGATATAGGAGGCACAAAGAGGAGTACAGTCTTTATGCTAAGCATACAGGATGTGCATTTCATGACGAACAATATTGTATTTAAATACTTCATTTACCTTACTCATGAGCTTACAGAAGTATACTAGGTAAGTAAACCCATATTAGATTTACTATTTCTCTACCAAAACCAAATCCACTTTCATCCTGGAGACTTTGCAGTATAGGTAGAATATTTGGAATTATTGCCCCTCATAAAGTACACTGGAAATTCAGCTTCCCAGTTTCATTCAAGGATTTGTGTTAATCCATTTTTATTCTTGTAACATGATGTACTAGGTGTTCTGAATACAGGAATGCATAGTTCCTGCTCCAGAGATCTTAAAATTTTTGAAGAGAAATGGACTCTGTAGATGCCTGAATAGATTATGTGTATATTTTAATACTATTTATCATCGATCCTTAGTTACTCCAAAAATATTATTAGTGCATTAACTCCTTTCAAAACTTGCAAGAAGATACATTCAAAACATTTTGTGAGATACATTTTGAAACTAGTCAGTATTTTTAAATACTCCTATAAAAACTGAAATATGTTTAATTTGCTTAAATAGTTCATACTGCAAGAGAAGTTTGAGTTACATGGTGACATGCCAAAGAGAAAATTGGGTAGGTTTAGTTGCCTTCTTATAATTTAAAGCTTAGTATATTATTGCCTGGGATCAGTGTGGTTAAAAAAAGTAGTTTTAAGTTCTGTGTACATGTTAACCACACCTTGCCCTTGCAGCCCACAAGTTTACCCATCACCTCCTGCCACACCAGCCTCCCTCTCGTAGTGATCAGATCAACAGTGCTTGAAATCATTGTGCATTTGTCTAAGTAGGGACGGCAGAACTTGGTCATAGAAGAAAATTAAACCCAGTAAGTCCTCTGCTAGTGATACTATAAACTCTAGGGAGTGTGTTGGCATAATCTGGCCCTTCAGAGCCTAAGGGTGGCTGCTCTCGCCTGGGTCAGGCTGAAACTCAGGAAATGACAGTGGTGAGCAGGCGCTGACTCACAGCTGGGGGCGGTTTGCTTGTAGATGGCTGTAGTAGTTCCTGTCCCCAGCTGTCTGCCCTCCCTCTCTTTACTACAGGCATGGTCTGTGCTCCATGGAGCAGTTGTTTAATCACTATAGTTTACAGTTTGTTACATGACGAAGTATGTGCACTTCACAATTCAAATTTCAGTCAGGCAGAGGAAGGTAGTTTGAAATATTTCAGCAGCTGTTTCCCAAGAAGTTGAGCTGCCCCTGTAGCAGAGGTCAGGAGATTAGCTGCTGAAGAGGTTCCAAAGTAAGTTTTCCACTGAAAATAAGCCCTAAGAGTGTGGAAGTTATGTTCAGCTACAAGGCAGCTATCTGGAAATACTTCAGACTGCATTCTTCAGGTTACAGCAGCAACCTTGTAGTCTTTACTCAGGCAAGCAGGACAAAATTAAGTATGGATGGCAAAACAGTATGTTTGTTTACTTACAGTTGAAGGCATACTGTGTTATGCAGGAGAACTGCCTGCTTCAGAGAAAACACAGTTTTTATTTCCCTTTTGTCCTGTTTCATTCTCGTTCTCTTCCCTGCCAAAAAAAAAGTGGAAAAGCACATGACGCTTGACAGTGCTATGCCATCAAGAAAATGTATGAAGAGGTGAAAATGTTGTTTGATTCTGGAGTCTTCAATGCAGATTTGGGGGAAATTTTGCTCTTAGTTGGGTGGAGCTACAAGAGAATAATTTTAAGACCCAACTGGAAGAAGTAGACTTAAGGTCACCATCTGTTAGAATAAGAGTTTATCTACATTTGTACAGAGCCAACACAGTTGACAGAAGTTTATGAACATGGCCATGGCCATGGCCATAACACAAATACATAATAGTCTTGTAATTTGCCTTTCCCCAAAGACAGCTTCAGATAAATGTTAGGTATTCTCATCAAAAAATGTATATAAAACTAAACAAAGTGGCCAAAGTTGAGCAATTTTTTTTTCCTTGAAGACAATTTTCCCTTCTAATGTAACACTAAGAATTTTTTAAAGTATTCAAAAAGTTTCTCACTTAGAGATAAATATCCCTCAACAATAGTGACCAAGTTGCCTTGTAACATTTTTCACGCTAAACCACAAAGTGTTTTTGCCAAGACCGTGTCATTGTGTCCATTTCACAGATGAAAAAACTGAGGCATGTGGGAGAAATGTGATTTTACTAAGGGTTGTGTGCCAGGTAAGTTGTAGAAGCTGAAATAGAACCCAATGCCTCCTGCATCCCTCTCTGCCTAGGCTTCTTTGCATTAGTCTGCTGCACCTGAAAGGCATGTTGGTTTCCAACGAGGAGCAAGGCATATCTCAATATCAGTGTAGAAAGTGGTTTTGTGATCATCCTATAATACACATTTTAAAAAGATATTAAATACTGTTTTCAAGTGCAACTGCTGTCCAAAAATGAATGCTGTCAGATTATGATTTTCATTTGCGTGGGTTGTTTTCCAGGCAGAGATTTTAACGGGCATCCCAGTTGGCAACCTTGAAGATGCTGAAAAGGTGGGACGCTTGCTGTTAGAAAGAGGGTGTAAGCTTGTAATTGTTACTCTTGGAGCAGAAGGCTGCATGATGATATCAGTAGAAGAACCCATTCCAAAGCACGTTCCTGCTGGGAAGGTCAGGGCTGTGGACACTACGGTACGTTTTTGTGGTTTAACTGTCTTGCTTTGGAAAAGACTGCTTAAGCACTAAGGGAAAGCAATGAGTAATCAGCCAAATCTTTGGGCTCTAGCACAAAGGCTAATTTATGATGTGAAATTGATATCTTGCTTCCAGCCTCTCATGTATTAAATGTCAGTTCACTTGAGTTTTATAGTCTGTATTTTAGATGAGCTAGAGTTATACATACTCATGGTGTCTTCATGTTCGTCCTTTACTGAAGTAAGAACCTGCCTCTGACTGTAATGTCTGATGCCAGTGGCTTGAGCTGCAGTCTTTTTTTTTCACCTTTGCCCAGTCAAATACTTGGTCAGAGGCATTTTAGTCTTTGACAGTGGGTACTTTTTTTTATTTCCTTCTCAGAACTAAATGATAGATACAGATAAAACCAGGACAGGCAATAGTTAAGATAACATTACTATGAAAACCTTACCACATTGCACATATGGGGCTATTTTGTGTTCCTAGTATTATCTGACATAAATCCAAAATAATTCCAGTGGAGTTACTGAGAGCAGCACAGGTCACGTTGTATGTACTAACTATACATTTAAATGCCTGTTATAATAACGTCATATTACATATGTTCTGTTACAATAATTCATTAAAATCCTGGAGATTTTACCATCTGGTGCATTCCATATCTGAATTGCATTAATAATGACTAGTTCTTGTAGTATGTTTTTTATCCATGGTCCTCATATTGATTCACAAAGAAGAAAGGCAACTGCTTAAAAGATGAGGAAACAGAGGCATAGGGGATCGAAATTACCTAGGTCAGTAGCATGCAGTGGCAGAGCCAAGAGGAAAGTCACTTCATCTCAACCAGAAGATCACTCATAGATTTGGACTGTGATATGCTAATGCCATGGATAGTGTTGTTTCATTGTTCAATATGATAGTTTTCAATTGAACTGTGAAACAGAGATACTATGGCTTTATTTTCCTCTTTTGCCCTTTTGTCATTTAGAAGTTTGGGTTAGGGCTGATTTTGGAATGTCTCCAAGTTCTAGTTAAGAGAGGGAGGGAGGGATCGCTGTCCGGTACTGTGCATAAGGTTCTTGGTAGGGCACTACAGATGCCAAACAGTCTCTGCTTGCTTTTAGCCTAGAATTAGAAGTGCCAAGGGAGTGAAAGGCATAGCTCCCAAAGCTGCCCAGAAGCAGGATTTAATAGCTTGGGAGCAACACCTTGAGAACCTGACAGTACGGCTTCTTGCTCTGAGTTGGTAAATTCACTACTTCTATCAAAGCTGAGCAATAGAGTTTTCTCCTGCATCACACAGAAGTGATGAAGAAGTAACATGAGTGATCTGCTTCTTCAAAAGAAGAAAATTGCTGCCAGATCAGCTATTGTTTGATATCTTAAGATATTTGCTGCTCTTGGACTAAAACAGCAATTCTGAAACCACACACTGGATGAAAAAGTGCTTTTTATCTTGCCTAGCAGTTTAGAGTTTCATGACTGAACTAATTTAATGCTCCTCGTTTTCTATTTTTTTCTTTTTCTTTTCTTTTTTTAATTTAACTTTAAATAAAAGCATTTTCTTTGAGTGTACTAAATCCTTGCCCTGCCTCCTTGTGGCCAACAGGTTATTGGCTTTCAGATAGCATAGGATTTTCACAGTTAATTTTGTTAATCTACTTAAATACCAGTGGGCTGTTTTCAGTAAAACAGCTGTGCTCAGTTTATTTTTGCAGACTGAATGAAAAAATATGTGTTGACCTTCCATTATAAAAGTCTTACATTGCTTAGCCTGATTATGACTTTGCCTGAAAGCAAGTGGTTTTAAAGCAACCCTTACAAACACTTAGCAAAATAATGTCATCCTCAACTAACCTGGATTGCTCTATTATTAAAATAAATACTAAACATTCTAGTAGGACATATAACTCTCTTCAGGGGCATCTGCAGTAGATCCTTCCCCGGGAGAAGGGTCAAGCTGTGAGGTGGCTTACCAAGCAGCCACTTAACCCCAGAGTATTCAGAGGTGTTCATGTACATGCTCTTAGCGTGGCATTTGATAATAAAAAAATAGAAGTTGCTACCTTAAAATGCCCTGACTTCGGCATCTTGAAGGACCAGCAAAATCACATCTGGTTATGTGCTGTGTCGATATTGTTTAGATCTGCAGAAAGTAAAGTTATTGCCAGACAAAGAGTTAAATGATGTGTGTACCCCATCACAGAGTTTGCAAAAGGTTACAGAAATGAAATTGAAACAGAATTTGCCATGTAGGAAATATACATGTAGGATACAAAATGAACTTCAAAGGCCTCTTTCACTGTATAAATTTTTCCATAGCTGCTACCACTGCAGCACTACCCCGAGTCCTCTCTGCAGCAGTGCAGCTTCAATAATGACTCCTGGTCATTTCTGCAATTTTAAGAATTTTTGAACAAGAAAATACTAGGGTAGATACAGCCACAAAGATTAAAAATTTGAGTTCCTTGCCCCAGCCTGTGTGGTCCCCATTCTCCATGTTCACAGGTTCATCAGAGGCACTAAGGGTTGATAGACCCTAGAGCCTGGCTCTTCTTCCTGGCCCTTGAGATGGTTAAGCTAAGAGTTTGTTGGCAGAGTGCTGGGAAAAGCTGGCTCCATCTCCCACTCTGTGGTGGAACATGAATCTTCAAGACTGAAAATCTGGCATTTTTCACCCACACTAAATCAATACTATAAAGGGGGGAAAAAAGGCCTGTTGATTCTTTTTTTTAGCACTAATTATCTTTATGTGGGCTTTAGTAATGTATGCAGTGCTTCCCATGACTGTTAGCAGAGCTCTCCGTACACAGTCCAAAACATGTAGAGCACGAATAGTCGTTCAGAGGAAAGTTTTGCAAGACATGGTATTGTAAAGCTGAAACATCTGTTTCTCCTCTTATAGCTTAATAGTGCAGCAAGCTTTTGTTAAGAAAATTAACTTTCCCTTCATTTTACTAGTTTCTGCTAGCTATTTCCTATATGCAAATTTTGAATAAACAGAAAAATAAGTGAATTATTGGAAAATCATCCTTGAGTTTTCTGGATGACAGAAAGATCTAATTAAGCCCACTGGCCATATCAATTTGTATTTGAAACAGATGATGTACATGAGACATTTGACACATAATAAAGTACTAACATAAGATAGGTATATATTATAATCTATTTTCATTACTTTAAATAGTTGCTTACAAATGTACTTCACTACATGGAGTTCAGTATATGCATTTAATTTATTTTAGGGAGAAGCTATTTCCACTCTAGGTGAAAATAGTACATGAAGCTGCATTAAAATAGCAGTGAAGGATAATTATATAATTCCATTTATATGACACTTCTTCTGTTGGTAGCAGAAGGTTTCACAAACCATTCACAAATTTGATAAGCATTTCATAGAAAACAATAATATCATGTACGCTCATTTTGCAGTTGCATGTGTGTGTGTGAAGCAGTTTGCCTGCTGCTGAAGCAGAAGCACAGCTGAGGTGGAACATGGCAGCTGCTCACAAACAGCTGTGGGACATGACATCATGTCAAAATTGTACTTGAGGTGAAGTGGATCTGTGTAATGAACCACATGATGATCCTGATGCAGAAGCCCTGAACACACTGTCTTGGCAGTGACATACACTGACGAGAGAGAGTGTCTGATGAGAGAGAAGGCCACAGCACCCATATCAGAGAACAAAGCTCTGCTCTATTTGCCCCTTCACCCTCGCTCTCCTCCTCTGCTTCTGACAATCATGCAAAGTGTAATTTACAGCACTATTTACATCTATTTACATTTGCTAATTATATTCCATTGAAACTGCCAAGGAAAATTTGTCAGAAGAATGTAATTACTCAAATCTGGAATTTGGCCAGCAGTGAGATTAGTTCCCTTCCATTTTGCTAAAAAAGCACTATGGGATCATACGGAGCTGAGCACTTCAAGTGACAGCTAGGGACCAAGTCAAGCCCTTGAGGTACTGCCAGGGGCCCACCTAGGGCTTGATGTGTGCAGGTGGGTTTTGCAGAAGTATTTGGGTAGTCTGGAGCTCTAGGTCTGGAACTTGGGATCTGGGATTAAGAGGGTCATCCATGCCAGACCTCCTTTGGAAGTGGGGCAGTCTGGCAGTTGGTGGCTATGGCAGGCTGGAATGTGTCTGTTGGCTCTGCAACTTTGCTCTGTGGTTGCTGCTTGCAGTTGAAGCTAGGGTGTCCTGTCTAGGACAGAGAGATGGCACTGGCAGAATCTCCTCTGCATTAGGGGAAAATGGGTTGCTCTCTGACTAAGCAAGCCAGAGCTGCCCTGCTGGCACTCTCCCATTTCCAGGTTACAGGATGGAGATCAGTTTGGGTAGGGAGGTAATCTAGGGTTAGTTTTTGTAACCTGTGTTTGCTCCAGAGCCCAGCTTGGATCAATATGCTGAATATATACTTGCATCAGTTAGGGTGACTTTCTAATTTTTGTTCCATCTGCATATCTGGCTTCAGCATGGATGTATTTTCTGGAAAGGCAAATGTACACACTTGGGTACGCAATATTTAAATGAAAATTTAGAACCCCTTTTCACAATGATCCCTTTAGTAATAGCAGAAGTCCATGGTTGCCTTTTAAATCTCACAGAGAACCCAGAATGTTTAATTTTACAGTATTTCTAAGCACAGCCATTAAATTTACCATATAATTTCTTATAGTACCAGCATTTTCTGGTTGTGTTTTTCAAATATAGGGAGTGCACAACCTACTGAGGCAAGCTAAGGAGGTCAAAGGTTGAGGTGCCGTGCTTATAAACAGGAAACTCATTGAGGAGACAAGATAATGTTTAAAATTTAATTTACTCAGTTGTGCCTGAAATTCGTCATGAGTGCATGATTTAGTCTATATAGTTCTTCACTGTACAATATTCTCAGAGACAGACAATATATGCTATTTGTCATAATCATAAATGTTTCCATTATTTTTTCATGTCAATTCTGCAAAAGAAAGGTTCATTGTTACAATATGAATTGCCATTTGATATTTTGTGTTCAAATCCTGTTGTTTTCCTCATAATTCTTATTATATATATATTAGATCTGTCTCTATTACTAAGGGAGAGAATTATGAAGGGTGTCTTTAAGCAGTAGACTACTCACTGAGCAGCTTTGTATTGAACTCCAAAGATGTTACACAACCTTTATTTTAATAAAGCCTCATATAAGTGTATAGCTATATAATTTTAGATATGTCACAGTATTCAGGCCTGTGCAGCAATTGTGGTCTAAAGAAGGCAGTGTGGTTTAGCAATTTGAACAAAGGACTGAGTAAGAGTTCCAGGGCTCTGCAAAAGACTTGCTGTAAATCCTTGGGAGAGCTACTTGTCTTCTTTGTATCCCAATTTATCTGTCCATAAATTGGAGCTGCTAATAATGTGTTGCATATAAGCCATGAGAAGTCTGTTAGAGATCAGAACAGAACCTGGGAGGCCTTTTTCCCAGGCTTGTCATATAACCTCAGGCCAGTTGTGCTTCTTTGGGGGCTTTGCAAACTCATTGAAGTACTTCTGCTTGAAGTTGCGAGGTCTTGTCTGTAAAAATATGGTTTACACTAAAAATTCTCTGACTTAGCTGTATCTTCTGGTTTGGAGGAAGCCTGAGCCAGAGGAGTGAAGTGGACACTGAAATAAAGCCTTAGAATATAAATAAATCCAAAACAGTCCTCCTAATAACAGCAATTCTTTGTCTCCTGACTTTGTGGCCTAACGTCTGAGGCTCAAGGGGATATAAATACAACACTCTGTGCAATGACTAATTACTCAAAATTCTGTGCATCAGCAGAAGTGGGACTTGTGGTTGACTCTAATATTATCAAATGCCTTTGCTATTTAATAATCTTGTAGCCCTACATTATTTAGCATGCCGTTTGCACAAAGAACAGTGATTTTATTTCAGCTATCTCCCAACAAAGTAAAAATGCAGCTGGTAGTAAATGAAGCATTTGGCAGACTATGTGTCTGATGTATAGTTCTCTAACTTGCTAAGAAAAGAAAAATATTGTTGATTGTTTAACCTTTTCCTACCCAAGGAGGTAGCAAGGAGTAAAAGGACAACAAAGGTTTTATTTTTTTCTTTTTTTCCCTAACCCTAAAACCTAACCTTTTCCCCTCTTTTTCTTTTTCTTTCTTTTTCTTTTTCTTTTTCTTTTTCTTTTTCTTTTTCTTTTTCTTTTTCTTTTTCTTTTTCTTTTTCCTTTTTCCTTTTTCCTTTTTCCTTTTTCCTTTTTCCTTTTCCTTTTCCTTTTCCTTTTCCTTTTTCTTTTTCTTTTTCTTTTTCTTTTTCTTTTTCTTTTTCTTTTTCTTTTTCTTTTTTCTTTTTCTCTTTTTTTTTACTACTGGGCAAACAGCTTATTTATCAGTAGAGTAATTATACCCAGAGCTCCCATTAACATCCCACAAACCGACAGCATAATAGCATCCTTTCTTTAACATGAAACCCAAATAGGTTAATAAATAAGTTTAGTACCAGTCATAGCCCACTTTCTGACTTAGCCTTCTGCATTCCCTCTTTTGCAAATATGGAATCCATTGAATCTTGGAATAGAAAAACTATGAGGAATAAGTTAATCTGCCAGGCACTCCAGTCAGTGATCTGCACTGTAAATCTATTTAAAGCTGCATTTATTATGTTCTGAAGTTCAGCTAAACTGTGAAAGAGCACATGACTGAAATCACTGCATTTGAGTTGACTCACAGTTAAGTCTAGATGAGACTTGCTTGGCTCCTCACATGTTTCTGTTTCTGATTCAGGCCTTCTCAGTTTTTGAAGGCTTGGTCAGTCGCCTAAGGGTGTACAGGTATCCAGTGAAAAGAGGGATTGCAGTAGTTGTATCCCTCTGCATTGGCAGTCAACCAAGAAAAGGTGGAGTAAGCTGGATGCACCCTTTTTGCTCCTGGAGAGCAGAAAGCTATATTACGCCCCTTTTACAAATAGGAAAAATGCAACAAAAATGTTAGTGATTGGGTGCACTGAAGCACAAGCTAAAAATGTCCTGCTCCAAGTTATACAGGGATTTGGAGTGATGCAGCCAAAAATGAAGCACAGGCTTATATTGTCCCATGCTACTCTCTTAACTTCTAGACAACATTGTCATGGAAGGAAACACTGTTTATCTGCCTAGTAACTGTCTATTTTAATCTGTAAGAACAAACAATGTAAACAAAATGAGCAAACAGAAGCAGGCTTGTACAGTACAATTTGCAGCCTTGTTTTCCAGTGGAAGATTCCATGGACCACCCAAGCTTTGCTCTAGTCCTTTTCTCAACCACGGAGCATCTAATTAAATCCCTTTCCATTCCTGACTCTAAGTAGAAGAGAGCCTACAGTCCTGTACAGTTTCTTTCCAGATGGAAATGCATAATTTAACAGAGATACAGCTGACAGGGAGAAGCAGTATTAGCATTTGCCACAAATTGCATTAAATTACAAGGGGTACTTAATGAAGACATATTATAAAAAAGAAGATTTAAGCCAAAGTTTAGTTTTCTGAGCCCCTTCTAAGATTGTAGAGTGCCAGGCAACAAAATCCTCATAGTAAAGCTGAATTTCTATGTTACTTTAGAGATAACAAGAGTTGTTTGGTTTTGCTACACAGGATCAGTAAAAGGTCATGACATTCTGTCCTACAGCTTCATTCCTATACACATATACATATACAAAAAGTTGCTAAGCACCTTACCTTATTTCCTACTTGGGTACTTACAGCATGAGGTGAAATTATGTTCATACTGCTGTTTTGTAGATGGCAAACAAAAGCACATAGAGACTGGCTTAATCAGCGGCAAGTGAACCTGCTTCCCTTGTTTAACCATAACTACTTCTCTATGCTTCTCTTAAAAAAAAAATTAGGACTGGAGGAAAATTTTTGTCAGGCTATCAGTTGTCTCATTTTTAGAACTTGACATCATTGCAAATGTCCACATAAATGAGAAAGTACATAGCAATGCAGAATTGCTTTGCATTGGATGCTTCTTGAAGAGCCTGTAAGGAGTTTATGGAAATATGCTACAAGTGCTCTGGCTCCACTACTGGCATACTAAGAACTGCCATACTAAGAAATATTCCAGTTTGGAAATTAACCCTGTTGATTGGCCTGGACATAAAAATTTAGGAATGCTGGCGGCATTTATGCAGCAATTGAAATGTTTTGTTTGGGGGCCAGAACATGTGAGGGATACAGCATCCTACATCTCCACCTGAGATTACATTCTGACGAGGTCTAGGGAAGCTGAGTTCAGAAATCTTGAAGCTATCTTTGTGCCATCTCACCTCTGGGATGTTTTAGTAAATGAAACAATGGTATAATTTATACAGGTCAAGAGCAGAGTAGGAAATGACCCTTTTATTGCTTCTCTTGGGCTAACTACGGCTTGCAATGCAATTCAGTTCAAAATCAGTGCAGCAAAACATGCTGCATCCCTTTTCTTGATTTGCTGTCATCCCCTTGACTTTATGATGAAGCCAGCACAGGCTCTCCAGAGCATGTTCAGTCCTAGTATGTAGCTCACCCTGTGTCAGAGCAGATACTGGTGTGCCAGTGCATGCACACAAGGCCAGTAATGGTACATAGCACTCAGGGATTTCTACGTTGCACAAAGGATTGAGAGGAAGGAAGACCCAACTGTGTGCAGCCATCCTTCTAATTAAATTCCTGCAGTTAAAAATAGCTAGTAGAAGCTGGCGCTTCTGGCACATCCAGAGCGTCACCTTCCCAAGTATCTTTTTCTGGCCTGAGCCGTAGGAAGTTGCAAATGTGATCCGCTGTGTAATAGTGCAGCATATTCTTGGCCAAACTCCTCATCATTTTTTCCCTCTTTATGGTTAGCTTACAAATGTAATATCTCTCCTTTTCTTCTTCAAAGCTATTCTCTGCAGAACCAGGTGTCATCCAGGCTTGGTGGAAGATAACTTACTCTTCCCAGTTTCTTCACATCACTTCTGTATATGGTGAGAGAGAAGGCAAACCTGGCTCTGGAGCCCCTCACCTACTTAGTTGCCCAGAAATGCCAATTGCAGTAATGTTGATATTGAACAATATCAGATTTCCTGATTTCCTCCAACAGAGCTTTCACTGCCAAGTAATTCTGGTCACTACAGAAACCAGAAAAGTTTGAGTTGGATCGGTGATATTGCATAATTAGGTTTTCAAAAGAACAAGAACAGAGAAATGAGAATAGTGGGGAAATCAGTCTTGCTTTTGCAAATTCTAACCACAGAAAAAGCCAGAAGTTGCATTTCTTATCAAGAATAAAGGAGTTAATCTTTAGTAGCCTGCCCCATGGACAGAGAAATGGATGGAATTCAAAGCTGTGAAGTTTTGGTGATTGATAGCAGTAATCTCTAGGGGTGTCTTTAATAGCCAAATTTTGGCTATTATATATTTGGCTCAATAGCAGTTGAGTGTGATGATTTTGTCACTTTCCTCAGGGTTTTCGTGTTTATGTTTGTAGAGGTAGACCTGCAGACATAAAACAGCTATTCTAGAACAACTCACCTGTAGAAAAACAGATTCCCAAATTCTGGCAGCAGTGTTTGTCAACTGCCCAAATAGCTATAAGGAGTATTTGTTTTATTCATTTCAAAGGACAAATAGACACAGAAATAATGGGAAAAAGGTAAGGGAAGTCTCTAGAAGCCTGTGCCTCATTGCTGTTGTCTGTGACTTTGTTACTGAAAGCATTAAGCAGGCAGTGTTTTCCTTGGAAAGATCCATTTTACAGGAAATCCCACAGAGAATACCTTGGTGCTCACCTACTGCTGAAGACCGTGAGTGAGGTATGGGAGCCCTGTTTTCTGCATTCCTGCCCCACAGTTTAAGGACAACAGAATGAGTGGGTAGCAGTGAACAATACTCTACAGCAGAGCAGCAGTTCTGGCTTGTTAAGTCACATCTAACTGAACTTTGAGAGAGGAGATACAGCTTGAGTACTCAAAGAAACGATTACACAAATTCAGTTGGAAAAAGAATGCAGGGAGCTGGCAAGAGGACAAAGCTAGGGTGAGCTCAGACAAAAAATACTCCTGAAGTTTGGTGGTTTTTTTTCCCTCCCAGGATGTGTAGTTCAGAGGTAGGCAGAAGCAGTGGCCAGCCAACAAAGGCTAGATACTGTGGTTTTGAAAGAGGCACTCGAGCATATGGAGCTTTCGTGCAAAAAAAGAATGTTTTTTTGATCAATTCCAGGCAAGATGGCAGTTGTGTCATTCTGAGTGCTCCTCGTCAGATTAGATGGGATCACTAAGAGTCTTTTGGCATTTTCAGACTGAGAGAAAAAAACCCACATGTGGCTAGTGAAATTGCCCAGCACAGAGATTTCCTTCTTCTTACTTAGCTGTTAGATTATGGGGTCCTGAAGCCATGTCAGCCTCATACATGATGCAGGGTGATCCAGTCAGTGACAATTTGCACAGTTCTTTCCTGGTTGGGGAGTTCATTGTTTGAAAGGGAAACCCTCTGCCAGAACTTGCAGTGTACTATCAAAATATCATGATGTATTCTGGGCAGAGCTTCAGCTCCAGTTTCATTTGTTCATTAAATGAAATTTGTGAATTAACCTATAAGCATGAGCTTTGTTAGGTTGAAATCACAATTTGGTGCAAGTGTGACATGAATAATGAAAGGAGTGAAGTACTCCTCGAGGAAATGAGATAAGTGAAGCTTTTGATTAGAGTAGTAGAGTAGCTGCGTGTTTTTGAGGCTTGATGAAGCAGTTTGAGAAGTACAAATCAACCTTCTGAGGAGCTACTATATTTAGTGCCAGGCTTCAACCATGACTCTTGATTCTGTGCAAGTTCAGACTCTGGGAAAGGTAGATCCAGCTCCTTTAGCATATTCAACTGAAAGTCCATCATATATCTGTTAGCAATGATGTCCATGTCCAGGAAAGAGGCAGCTATGAGGCAAAGGTTTGCTGAATCTTAAACAGGAAATTTACACAGAAGTGTATCCCAAATTGAAATATTCCTTGCTGAAATATCTACTACTCTGGTAGCATAGAAATCAGAGTAGTGATGAGTTGTTTGGTTGATGGGAGTCTCACAGGTTCAGCAACATGGATCCATTGTTTTCAGAATGGCATGTGGAATTCCTGGTTCAGTGTTCTTACTCCATTGTGTAAGAAAGAAATAAATTTGTCACCTCTCATTAATGCTATCTGGAGTTGAAAGGTGTTTATATGAGCATCATCACACTGAATTCTTTCGATGATTCAGAAAACAGAGTGCTCCCTGTGGGTGAATACTTTGTTGGCTTTCTGGGGTTAGACTAACACAGTCTGTAACACAGAATAACTTTGTTCCCTGGTGCTGAGCAGCATACTGGAATATTATTACACATTAGAACGAAGGTCTCCTGTACTCCTTCCCAGTTTTCTTTATTCTGCACTAAGAGAAAGCCATCACCTCACAGACAACTTGCAGTATTTTTCTTGTAAATAGTGAGGTGGGAGCAACTCTTTTCTGATCTTGACTGAGGGTCCAGCAGAGCTGTGGAGTCCACTTACTAATTCTGTATATCTCAGTTTTGAGGTACCCAAGCTGTGCCTCACTTTCAAAGGATGGATAGCTCATATGACTCCTGTTAGTTCACGAAAGATCTGGAGCTCTGGATTCAGCCCACAGATGTCTCAAAGTGGGTGTTCTTAACATCCTTGATCTTAATTTGGGTTCATTTCCCATCACTATTACCTGCCTTCAAAGCACATGCTGTATAGGGGCTTTGAAATGTAAAACAGATACTTTCATCTGTGCTTTTTAGATGACATACAAATTAAAAATTGCAGAGTTGTGAATGTTGTATGTTTTATTTCCAACATTCACCACAAACCAAACATTTCAGGGGAATTCATGCATCTGTAATGCTTGTCACTGTTCTTTACAGAAACAGTGCATAACTTAATATAGTAGGATGTTTCAGAAAGCAAAGAAATTGCATGCAGGAGGTCTTGTACTGAAATTAATCTCTCAGGAATGCAGGGGGTTAACGGTCAGGCTGATTAATCACTCTTAATGAACCATCAGGAAATCTGTCAGGAAGTGGGTAAAAATTCCTGATGGCTGATGTGGAGCATTGTGTGGTGTGCTTTGGCTTTGGTGTTTCCCAACTGATAGTCTACAGTGAGTGTTGTGTAGTTACCTCTAAGTTCTCAGGATGTGAAGGACCAGAGGATATGCTGCCCTTGTTCAGCTTGAGTAAGTCAGGAAGAAATTTTCCCCATTCATGGCTGTGCAGGTATGTCTCAACATAACTGCAAGAAAGTCAGGGCTTGTTCCTTCCCAGGACAGAGTTTTGTAAAGATACAGAAAGGAAGCATGGTCATTCCCTCATTCCTGGGGTCTGAGCCCAGAGGGTACAGGGGGAAGAGTGGAACAGGCAGCTTTCCCTGTGTGAACAAGGAGACAGTATTAGGACTTGGATACACAACTGAGTTAATGAATTGCCTGGTGTTGACAGAGGGTGAGGTTTCACAGTTGGCTCAAGCTGATCCAAGATCAGGCTGAAAGGAGTGTTTTTAACCTCCTTCTCCTTTGCTTTGGACTAGCTATCATGTGGTAATACAGCAACTTGCTGATCTGGGCGGAAACTATTGTTGCTTGGTCAATGTTGTCTGACTTAGAAGAATCAGAGAACTGATCTGCCTCACTGCTTGGCTGCACGGGTTCTAGATCTGATGTAGAGGAGGGTGTGGGAACATGAGGCAAGGATAAAAACATGAGTGGGGACTGAGCCTTTCAGCAGTAGCATAACCATGGATTGGCTTAAACCTATTATGAAACTGCAGTCTGAATCACTGGAATTAGCAGTGCACTGTCAACCTACAGGGAATGCAAATTAAAATGTGTTAGCTTACACCTCCCGCCGCTGTTAAACAGTGGCTGAGCACAGCCGTTCTGCACGTGGCTGGGAGGAAGGAGTATATGGTGAGGCAGCAGCATAACAGTTCTCCATGACTTGGTCTGGAGTGTGCAGACCATGTCAGACATCACTGGGAGGTGTGGGGGGGATGCAGGGCGGAAGAAGTGAGGAACAGACAAGCACCACTAGCACCATGATTCTTTCTATATATTTTCCTTTGGATTAGAGTAACATGTTCTACAAGACTGTAGAAACACTCCGTTACCAGAGCACAGATTAAGCACAGTAATGCAGCTGCAGACCCAGATCCTAAAGGTCTGGGGTACTGTGTGCTTTTCCTAGTACTTCTCCTTTATTTTCAACCCAAGTATCTTCGCAGTGTTCTTTAGTCAGCACCAAAAGCCCAACTTTGACCTAAAAAGGTTAGCCCTGCTATTTGATTGCAAAATTTGATAAGTCTGTGTTAAGGACTTCTTATCATTTTGTTCTGGCTCAAAATTCCATGCAAAGATACAGGAAGAACTGAGTTAGTGGAAAATCTCTTTGTAATTTTCAAATGTTTTGTGTTTTAGAGGTTTGTAACAAAAGGTCTGCTCCTGTAAGCACAGCCATGCAGAGCCACATTAGTATCTGTAGGGTACCCTACAAAGACAGCAATGCTTCCACACAGGATCAGCAGCCCCGGACACAGTGGGAGTAGTCACCCTTGCTAGGCCTTGAGGTTAGGAAATAGTTTGAAGATAGTCAAATTACTTTGATTTCAGGAGAGTTTCAAGATAGTCTGTCTTAATTTAAACTGCCAAAATATGTCTCCAGTGAAACATAAGGAAAAATGTGGGGAGAAAAATATTAATCTCCAAAAAAATAATTTAAAAAAGTATTCCACAGACAAATAAATGCAAATGGAAAAAAACCCAGCCTGTAACATTTCCAGAAATAAATCCTTCTCCATCATGTAGAGGATAAACATGGCTCTTTCAGGGAGAAGGAAACCATAAAGACAAAATAAAGAGCTTTATAACTGATTCAGTCACTGTGTATGGGGTTTGGTAGTGGGGGACTACAGGGGTGGCTTCTGTGAGAAGCTGCTGGAAGTTTCCCCCATGTCTGATAGAGCCAGTGCTCCAAGATGGACGCACCGTTGGCCAAGGCTGAGCCCTTCAGTGATGGTGGTAGTGCCTCTGGGAAAATGCAGTTAAGAAGGGGGGAAAATACCTCTGTGCAAAAACAGCTGTAGGAAGGAGTGAGAATATATGAGAGAAGCATCTGTGCACATACCAAGGGTACTGGGAGGAGGTGCTCCAGCTGCTGGAGCAGAGATCCAATTGACACCCATGGAGGAGACCCACACCAGAGCAGGTGGGTGGCCAAAGGAGGCTGTGACCCCATGGGAAGCCCATGCTGGAGCAGGCTCCTGGTAGAACTTGCAGAGAGAGGAGCCCATGCTAGAGCAGGTTTGCTGGGGGACCTACACTGGAGCAGTCTGTTCCTGAACAGCTGAACTATGAGGAATGGACCCAAACTAGAGCAGTTCATGAAAAACTGTAGCCCATGGAAAGGACTCACATTGGAGAAGTTCATGGAGGACTGTCTCCTGTGGCAGGGACCCCATGCTGGAGCGGGGGAACAGTGTGAGGAGTCCCCCTGAGGAGGAAGGAGTGGCAGAGGCAACATGGAATGAATGAACTGACCACAGCCCCCATTCCCTCTCCCCCTGAACTGCTGCAGGGGGAGGAGGTAGAGAAATTGGAAATCCCAAGTGTAAGCTTAGGAAGAATGGAGGGCTGGGGAAAGATGTTTTAGGTTTTGGGTTTATTTCTTATTATCCTACTCTGATGTGATCGGCAATAAATTCATTTTCCCAAGGCAAGTCTGTTTTGCCTGTGATGGTAATTGGTCCCTGCCCTTGTTTCAACCCATGAACCTTTCGTTCTCTTTTCTCTCTCCTGTCCAGCTGGGGGGGTGGAGTGACAGAGTGGCTTTAGTGAGCACCTGGCATCCAGCCAGGGTCAACGCACCACACACAGTCACCAAAGGGTATTTACTCCTTGAGCATTTCAGCTGAAATTATCTCATAGCTGAAACACAGACCCTCTCGGCACAAGACTGTCTGAATATATCTGAAGGCTGGAAATGTTTCTCCAGTTCCACTAGTAACCTTTCATCAAAGCATAGCCCAGGGATTTTTGTAGGGAGACATAGACTTTCCCCACTTATGAGGAATGGATAGCGAGCATCTTCGCTGACAGCTGGTTTTGTGTTACATAGGGCTAATTTGCAGTTTGGGTACAGAGTAGGCAGGGGTACAGCAAGGAATGCTGAGCAGATGTGACAGAGTGATAACATCCTTAGCATAATCCAGTATCACACAGTTGTGGAGTGCTATAAATACAACAGGAATTCTCCAAGGCCCAATTCCTTCGCAGAGCTGGGCATCTCTGCATTGCCATGGATTTAGACTGCGCTAAATCAGTGTAATCCTCAGGCTTCGTTCATTTGTGCACTGCTATGAATGCTCCTGGGAGACTATAAGCATCATTGAGAGCAGTGTCATTGGTTCTACATTATAAGGCAGTTTCTGACAGCTTTGGATTGATGTTCTGATTTATTCACTAAATGAAGAATTTATCATCACAGGCATAACATTTCTCTTTTACTGCTATACAACATCCTTTTAGGGTGTTCCTTTTAGGCCTTGGTAACATGCTCTTACACTGTATTTAATGGAATGAAACCCTGTAATATCCAGAGTACACATGGACTGTGACTTCTTGGAAAGATCACACAAGAAAAGTTTTCTGAGGTTCAGTAACAACGTCAGGCTTCAGAAAACAGAGCCCCCTCCTGTTCTTACATGGTTGCCATTGCCCTTGCCTAAGAGGACAAGCTGGCAGGGCAAAGGCTGAGGAGGAGATTGCCCAGGAACAAGGCAGTACAACTGCTGCCACTCTGTGAACTGTAGCTTTTGGCCTTGTGGCCTCCAATTTTTTTTTGGTAAGCAGGTCATCTTATTGTGAAATGCATCCTATTATGCTGTGCATGATGGATTGAAAAAAGCTTTATTTGCTGGAAAGGCTGTTGAACGATATAGTTTCCACTTACAAAGCACTTTCCCTAAAAAGCTTCTCAGGGCAGCATCATATAAAAATAGTTATACTAAAGTTGTAAACCAGCTTCTGACAAATCAGGAATAACAAGAGCTAAGGTATAAATAGAAGTGTTTTCTCTTCTGTAGAGGCACAGGATCTCAGTCAGTGCTGGATTGTAAGAAACAAAAATGCCCTTTTCCAGACACACAGAAAAACAAGGACCTTCCAGACTAGTGGCACAGAATATAAATAGGTTTAAAACTGCTTCAGAACCATAAAGCTTAGTCAAAACCATGACATTTGCATTTTAGAATGAGCCACACCATATCAGACAACTTTTTAAATCCAATTCTTTATTTTATTTCATACAAACTAGCATCTCCTGCTTTACAGAAAGGTTAAATAACTTGTATAATTATGGAATGAATTGTCTCCAGGCTCTCAAAAATAAAAGGATTATCTCAAAGTCTGGAATATATTAGAATTCCTGAAAAACAAATGCTGAAGAATGCAAAATATTATATACTCTGTGTTTATATTTTGTCTGTGGGCAGAAAAAATGCACCTTACTGGTTGTTTTCAAATTCAATATTTTTGTGAAGTAGGTGAGAATTATTTTTCTTATAGCAGGCTTTGAAGCAGGTAAATGTAAAGCTACTATTTGCTATTCCAGTATTTGGACAATCTTGATTTCACTCTGAGTCTGTTCCTTCTTCTGCTCTGCGCCGACCTTCTCTGATTCTACCAAACCCCACGTAGTTTAATCCACAATACCAAAGAAGGAAGGTCTGTTTCTGTAAGCCAAAAATAGTTCTTACTGGAGTTAACCTTGCAGCTGAATCAGTTCTGCTATTGCTCTTTAAGTCACGTTTGACCAGTCATGTCTGCACAGACCAGAAGCAAGGCTGAAGAGGGTATCTACATAATTGGTCTGATGCACGATGCACTTCTCTGTGCAGCAGCTCCTATATTGAAAACAGCCCCCTCACAAAACGTTTACTTACCAACATCTGAATTTATTATACCCTTGGGGTCAGTAGTAGCTGAGCTTTAGAGTTACCGACTACTTCAATTATGTATGAGAAGTAAGAATTTCAGTAAAAGTTTACGGGCATCAAATCCTTCTGTATATTCTCCAATCATCCTGTAATTTTCCATCTTGTAAAAAAATGCTAGGAGGCCTTTTTCCATTCTGCATGGAAGTTTGCTGTTCTCCTAGTTTTTTGCTTTGGGAGTTATTTATCATTATTCATTCCCACCAAAAGGGAGATCTACGGCTGTTTTCACAACCTCAGAGCATCACCCACAAGCAGAGAGGCACAGTAACACTGCAGGGAGAACTTGCATTCCATTTCACTGTCATACTAAGGCCTGGGTGACAGGCAGTTGTCTTTTTTTTTTTTTTTTCCAATAGCCAACAGTGCAGCAATTATTAAAAAAAAAAAAAAAATCAAAAAGATAGTATTCTGCTCTGTGCTGCTGCCGAGTAATAATTTATGCTATTTGACACCAGATATTCTGAGTATTCCTCATTAAAATATTTGGCCACTTCCATTTCCCAGTGATCACTGTATGAGAGATATTTGATGTAAAAATGACGAATTCTTCCTGCTAGAGCTACAGCAGAAATTCTACTTCTGTCTGTAACAACAGTACAAAAATAGCTTTAATAATTAATCATGCACTGATTAGATTACAAACTCTCAGATGGGCTGGAGATTTTTGTATTATGCATCAGACAAAAGACACTGGCAATGCTTAACTAGCGGTCACCTGCTCTTGCTCCACCTGCCATTGTGGGAGCACTCCGGAAACCAGAAGGGAGACAAAGGCCCAACAGAAATTGATAAAAACCTTCACCTGCCCCTGTTATGTTCAGGAATACAGAACTGTTGAAACAGGTGCTGCTACAGCTGCAGGCCAGGGTGCAGCTTCGCTTGTTAACTTGTCATTTGCCAGGCAATGCTCTCCGCTGTACCCCAATGGAAGAGAGTATCCAAACTCCAGGCTAAGTAAGTGTTAAGCACGGAGTTTCCTGACTGGGAACACCAATGCAAACAGCCACTGTGGAAGGGCTGGGCAAGGAGAGGCCAGGCATGGGGTAGGCACCCCTATCCTGCACTCACTTCTTTAGGGTTCCCTTGCAGTGGTTACACTGCTCTGCCCTGTCAGCTGCTTGTAATGTTACGAACACCTTTCTGTGGAAGTGGCATTGTTTTGCCAGAATATCATATGCAGCTGATTTTAGGGTAAGTAGGAGTTTAAGGCTGAGAACCACTGGTACTCAAAACTGGAAAAATACTTTGTAGCCTTAACTTCCATTAGAAATTTTGCTCAGCTGTTTTAACGAAGTTTTTGTCCAGGCCCTTTGCTCTTGCCCCGTGACTCTTGGGGCCTGTTTATTACAACTACAGAGGCAAAACCTCTCAGGGGAGATAGTCCGTATGCTGGTTCTGAAATGAAATAAGATACTTCTAGTGTGTCCAGTGTAATGCTGTTGCTGGTATAAATGTATGATTAAAAAAAAGAGAACTTAGCACTAGTTTTATGGTACTAGGAAGAATTGATATCAGCCTGGTCTTAGAAACCAAGCGAGTTTTAGGGGAGGAGGGGGGAAGGACACTGTGGACCAAAATGAGCAAATCAAGTTAAAAATGATAATCAATCAAGTTGAATTTTGCCAGTTGTTGGGGTCACTGCATAGCACTGAACATGGCAAAACAACAGTTATTGTTGAAAGGCCCTTGGGAGGCCAACAGCTGTCATTCCCTGCTGCCCAGAGCAGAACCAGTGGTATCCAGGCAAGAGGGTCAGAGCCAGGCCAGGGCTGGTTGGTGTCCATGTGGTGCAGGCATGTTCCCTACTCCCTGCCTCCCAAGGGGCAGGCAAAGCACGGCCTAGAGATGATTCTTAAGAGGGCCACAGCTGCCAGAGGTCCAAGGGAATGCCACTGTCCTCCACCCCCATGGTCAATCTCAGCACAAGTGGCAAAGCTTGCCCCAGAAATAAGGGTGGTTTATGTGACAGACACAGCACAGACCTTTTTAGTGAACAGCAGCTAAGTTCTGGAAGCATCAAAATGTATCATTCTGCAACGGACACCACAGGCCACATGGTTAATTCTTTTCCCCTTTTCTCTGCCCCTTCTACCACTGACCTTTATGAAAAACAGAAGTTAAATGAGAGAAAAATAGCTTTAATGAAACATCCAGGTTGAGAAATCAAAATCAGACACTCCAACAACAGGAAGTTTTGAAAGCAGTGTTTATAACAGCATCTTGCTGAACTGTAGTACACTTGCTTTTCTTTAAGTTTTAAGCCATATTGTAAATGCGCACTTTGACTTGGCAGCTGGGCACAAGGGTAGTGTTGTGGCATTAGTTTAATTTTGCAGAATTGCCTAGGCATAGAAAAGTGAATTGAACTCAACCACTGAACAATGTCCTGACTCCTGCAATCACTGCTGCAACTTCTGTCTTTCCGGTAAAGATATCTGAATTGTTTCCCTGTGCAAATACATTTAAGCTTGTTTGTTATTTTATTCTAGGGAGCTGGAGACAGTTTTGTGGGAGCACTGGCCTTCTACCTGGCTTACTATCCCAAGTTATCCATGGAGGAAATGATCAGGAAGTCTAACTGCGTCGCATCAGTAAGTGTCCAGGCTTCAGGGACACAATCTTCATATCCTTACAGGAAGGACTTGCCTCAGGACCTTTTCTAATTGATTGTCTAGATCACTGTGCTGATTTTATCTCATACCAGACAGCATTATTCTCCTGACGGCAAGGAGGTTCTGATCTGCTGACTGGAAACGCCAGAAAAGTCTCTTTGCTTCTTATTTCAGGAATCCTGTGTTCCTGTTCTACAGCAGTAAGATGGGGTGAGGGTGGTGGGTCTTTCAGACACAGCACAGCAGGTCTCTCTGGCCCCACACAGCCTTCGGGCCTGTGGCTGTACCACACAATGCACTGTACTGAACTACATGAAGTTTACAGCAAAACACCCGGAGGGTATTGGGCTCCTGGCAGTATTTCTGCTGATCTTATCAGAACTTCTGAGGGGCAATGGCAGCACATGAAGCAGAGTGTTAGCTTTGAGACTGCAGCTTCAGTACTCAGCTGCAGACACCAAGGCCAGCATGTGCCTCACAACAAAGCACCGTCCATCAAGCCCGGGCATGTCTATGCCCACTCACCTCAGATGCAGCACTGCACCTCCCCACACTCCGGATTGTGGAGGAAGGTCCCTCCAACTGAAGAGAGGACTAGAGTGCTACCGGAGGTAGGCTTTGAAAAACGTTTCTAGCCATAATGCTCTAAACATAGGCAAGCTAATTAAGGAAGAAAAGCTTCCAAAATGATCAGAAAAGTACTCTGTCTGCTTTCTTCCTGTCTGACAAAAACCGAGGAGTGAAAAATCCATCCTACTAACCTGGCTGAAAATAATATAGCCCTTTTAACCGTGGTCATAGCTTATCCAAAACCTCATCTTACATGACTAGGTTCCCATTGCTTTTTTCTTCAGAAGGAGCTGGTGCAAACATTACCCCTCCAATGAATGACACCAGCTTGTGGTCACTACTGTCACATCTGTGGCTGGTAGGTTAGAAAAACTTGCAATCCTGCCATTGAATTCCTGCTGTGGAAAATGTTAATTTTTATTGCTTTATAAAACAATAGTTCCTTTGAAGATTACAGTCTCTTTCACAATGGAAAACACAGACAATGGGATTTGCTATTTAATTTTTTTTAATTGAGTACTGTAAAAATAACTCAAGATAAATAAATGTTACTGTGATGATCTATGTCCAGACATTAAGAATTTTCTCTCTCTACATTGTTTTATTCACAATGGCCTTCAAATCACAGGAGACGGTGATCCCAGTTCATTTCCTCTCTTTTCAGCCCATGTTGCTGGATTTCTGAATCAGTGTTCACCCCGTCCTCCCCCCAGACCATCCTCTCCTCATGCATAAATCAAGTCCAGTCATTGTTCACATTGAGCGGATTTTTTTCCTCTCTGTGAAGAGGACACGTTGTTTTGCTATAGGGGAAGAAAAAGAATCTGTTAAGAAGCTTGAAGTGTTAAAATTCAATTCAACGAGGAGCCCACGTCCCTTTTCTCCTGGCTGCCTTCATTGCTTAAATGAGTGTGGAGCAACTGACTGGCACAGCACTGCTGTTAACCAACTCCTGAAGGAGTTTAGTGATGCTTTCACTTTACCTCATGTAATTTTTAGTTCCTAAGAGGTCCACTTCTGTGAGAATAAGTATCAGGACTGGAATCACTGAAAACATTCAACAGCTGCTCTGTGTGACTAGTCTGAGTCACAGCTGCTCCATATAGAGACAAAAATAGGTTCTTACTGCTTTTTACTACTCTTCAACTCCAGAGCCCAAACAACTACAGTTGATGAGCCGGATATAGCTGATCTCAGTCTGCCTGAGAAGTTAACCAAGTGTCCTGTGGATCTCTCCACAGGGGCACAAACTGGCCCCGCCCCTAGCACCTGATGCAGATGTTGGCAAAGTCATTTGGCACTTCAGCTACAGGTGAAGCATAGTCAATACATTACTAAAACCCCCAAATTACAAAATAAATTAAAGAAAAGCTTTATAGTGTCATTAGAAAAGCACTGTTTGATTCAACTTCATTTTATGAATTCCTTTGAAAGCTATGCAAGAGCAATCCACACAGTAACAAAATCTCTTCTTCCACATAAAAGTTTCGTTTTAAGAAATACTGCAGCTTAGTAACACATTCTGTTGCTGTAGCTAGGAGGTAGTGAAACTTGGGCACTCCTGCCACTACTTCACTAAAAAGCTTCATTCTGTGGAGGTCCCAGGCTTCTGAGAAGTACAAAACATAAGGTGAAAATGCATGCCAAGTGAAAATGCTTCCTAACATATTCCTGATGTGAGTTGTTATCCAGACTCAAATTTACTTCCCTTCACACATTCAGCACTTTCTCACATCTATTTCTCACTTGTGTTCTACTACAGGCTACAAAGATCAGAGCTTACTTCAGAAACCTACTACATGTTCTGTCTGAGCTCTTCACTTTCCTACAAGTTGCAAAGCTTCTGGAGGATCACTTTGCACAATGCTTCAATGCAGTAATTTGAATTTTTCTTATTCAAGAAAATAGTCCAAGAGATTTCTGATTTCCCTTCTGTATGGAATTCAAAAAGAAAGCCACAACCTCTGTCAGCTTTGATGAGAGCATATTGCTTCTCTGGTTGTTTCTCTCACCTGTCATAAAACTTCTGTACTATTAATTCTAAGAATGAAAATGTAGTAATCTAAGCAGCACATAAAATTATGAGAAAAAATAAGCTTGAACCACATAACTACTGGCTATGCATTATATTATCTACTTGGAGCTGCTTAATACATTTCTTTAGTTTATAGCTTTAAATAAGCCCTTTTTTTGTATTACCTCCACCATGCATGGTCTGGTTCAAATTCTAAGTTTACCCAAATTAACCTTTTTAACACTAAATTCAGCTTTTTAATGTTAACTACAGAAACTTGAACTCTTAGTCAACTTTTAAAAAGCTGGGTGAGCAAATGGCAGTTTGTCAAGTGCTATAACCCCCCCTAACAAATCAGATTCTTAAGCTGAGAAAATTTGCAAGGACCAGAGGAATATAAAGGAACCCACTAACTGTCATCTGGAGAGTGGCATTGTTTGTGGAGGAGGAAGAAATTGTGTTTACTTCTTTAAAAGAAAAAGTCCATTTTGTCAGTGATGGTTAAAATTTATTGTTCAGAGCACCCATGACAACAGAATGCTTCTGTTGATGCACACTTCGTGACTGCTTGTTGGAGGTAGCACAGTCTAGCAAACCACACAAAGAAACAGAATGAAAGAACTCCTGTGTCACTTGGCTTTGCCAGTGACATGTGGCATGGCTGTCATCAAAGTCTCTGATGTGTCAGGCAAGTCATTACTTTGTTTCCCTGCCACAATCTGTAAAATGAGGGTAATGCTTACTTCCCACTGGAATGTCATGAAGAACAGCAAGTGTACAGTCATCTGAGTATGAAACATGTTATGACATATTCTGCTTAGATGGGAAAAATCCTGTTACATTCAAATCTTTTGCCCCACACAGTCAGAGAAGCTTATAGAAAGCACAGACTTCTTTCCCAAGCTCTTACCAATGGGATCGTATCTCAGTAAGACCAGTTTTTCCTGCAGTCGGGGTCTCCTGATGTTGAAACAGTAGCCCGTCTCCGCAGTACTTCTCATCTTCACCAGAACGTATCTAAAGTCACAAGGGAGATCTCTGTGTCAATGCACAGGCACTCAGCTACAGTCTGTACCATATGTCTGCCAGGGCACAGGCAAATGGACAAGGTTTTAGCATGGACAATTTAGCACAATCACATAACTTCAATGGAAGTTGAAATCTATTTCAACTTCGGGGATGTTCTGGATGGGAACATCAATACTAAACCTACAACCCAGACAAATGGCCCACTATAAACCATAAGCTCTAGCATCAAGTTTAAGTAAACAACTCCTGAGCAGGATACAAGCCCAGAGAGAAGGAGCTCCTCCACAAAACGGTGTGGCAGGAGGAATAAAAACATGAAAG
This sequence comes from Pyrocephalus nanus, assembly GCA_038380795.1. Classification (NCBI taxonomy): domain Eukaryota; kingdom Metazoa; phylum Chordata; class Aves; order Passeriformes; family Tyrannidae; genus Pyrocephalus; species Pyrocephalus nanus. Next base: position 87,086,268 of record CM076260.1, on the reverse strand, counting down.
AAGAAAAGAAATGAGAAAAATCAGCATGCAGTTGAGTCATTATGGCTTAAAAGATAATGGCAAGAGAGGAAGGATGATGGTAGTTCAAGATGTTCAGGCTGTAGAGAACACTGTATCAAGACTATCACTTCCGCATGCAGAGAGGAAGCTGAGCAGATAGGCTGGGACAAGAGATGTGCAAAAGGAGAAGCAGGTCCCCTTGGCACTATCCATCCCACTAGATACAGAGCTCGATGTTAACCCAGCCACAGGAACCCCCTTCCCCACTGCAGGGCTCTCGGTCTGTGGGGAGGGGTGGGCTGGCAGCAACTGCAGTGTCCCAGGAGCAGGGCACGTCAGGAGACTGAAAAAGCTGCCCACACCTCCAGCCTGGAAGTATGCCGAGACCCATGCAACTTCCCAGACACAGGGCATCTTCCAAAGTCTCAAAAGAAAGGTAAAACCCTTTAACTATTCTGTAAATTACATCTTTCTCTTCCACTGCGGTAAAGAGATGGACACATCTCTGCATGTGGGCTTTCAGTTCAGTTTCCAATTCCCTGCTTTTCCATGTTTCTAATACAAAATACCCAGTCAAAATTAACCTGTTCTTCCTCACTTGTGCAACTCTGACTAGTGTACTTCCTTGAGATCTTCCTTTTCAGTTTCACAATCTAATTTGAGTTCAAAATAAACAAAAAAACACAAGATTCCTGCAGCTTAACTGACCAAGCATATACTTGGGATTATCCCTAGTTATTGTCCTCTCCTATACACTACTGCAGGTGTGCTGTGAAGCCCCAGTAACCACAAAGACTCCTTCCCTATACCTCACCAACTTCCTCAAAGCCTCTGTGCAGTTTCCTCTTTCTGGGGGAATCAGTGGTATCAGTTTGACCAGGCCTTGAAATCTTGTGCTCTACACATCTGAGGCCAAGCCCACTCTGAACACACCTTGTTCAAAAAAATCACTCCCCAATGAAGAAATGTAACTGGGAGCAGAGGCAGAAAACAATACTGGAAAGTTACTGGGGCACGGGGAGAAACCCAAAGCAAGTTCAGAAGGATAAATACATGAACATAAAATATTCCGGAAGCATATATGGAACGACAAAGAACAGCAAAAGAAACATCAGGATAAAAAAAATAAAATGGGGTGTATGGCAGAAATCCCTGTATTACCAACACCATTTAGAATAGCTACTTTTTTACCTCACAGAAACCTCCCACTTTGCTGATTGTTTTTGTGAACAGTAGAACACTCAGAAGTTGAAGTGCCCTCTGTCAGGTACATACTTGAGAAGAGCTTTCTTAATTTAAAACCCTGACAATTGTGCAAAAATTCTGTAAGAGAAGAATCTCCTCAAACCCAGCAAGTGGTTGGTACTGGCTCTGTTGGGGGCTGATTCTTAAAAAACCCAAAAATACAGAGAATGTACAAAAGATAATACACTCACACAGAATGGAACTTCTGGGAATGGGGAGACAGGAATGTGTTCATGTAAATGTATCACTCTTCTTACAAACAGCATTTTGGATGCAAGTAATTTTCTCAACATGGTCTTGTCTCCTTGTGCCCACACTGCAAGAGTACTCATATGCTTCAAGTACATACTCCTTCCTTTCAAAGCCTTAACACACCACAGGCTTTCTTTACAGGTCAGAGGACTGTGACTAATTTTCTTCCAGAGCCCACTAACATCTCTCCTGAGCTGGACTACAGAGCAAACCAAGACACCCAGAGCACTGACTGCATCCTGTCCACTCCTAGGATGTGCTCTGCCCACTATCTAGGGGAAAGCTTCACGGCACCTGCCCACAGACAACAAAGACCCACACTGTAGCTCAGTCTGCCCTCCTCAGCTAAAAAGGTATGAAAGGTAAACAAGAGCAAGAATACGCAGATAATTTACATCCTCTTTTTAATCACAGAACACACAGAGATGTGCTTCCCCCTGCACAAGGTGCAACAGCCCACAGGACAAACTTGCCTTCTCTGCAATTTCAGAACTGAGGGATGAGTTTCACACCATTCTATACCTACCTGTGAGAAGACACAGAAGGACAGAGAGGAGGCAGCTAGACTCAAGGTCTGTAATTCTCTCAGATGTATTAAAAAAAATTTAGACAAGCCTAACATTCTGTAAAGATACAGGGTGGTACCCAAAACCCAAGTGGTTAGGGAAATATCACTTACTTAGCTTTGCTCTTGGCCTCTGGTGGTTTTTTTGCAGCATGAAGAAGAGAAAAAACAGAAGAAACAGTTATCATTTTATCTTACTTCCTTTATATGTTACATATTAAGAGTTTTCCACCGCCTGACTTTGCAAAAGCTGCAGATAGATAGCAGAAAGAGATTTACTGTCACAATAAACACCGCTCATCCGTCCATGAGCTGTCAGTTGCCTGCTCCTTCTGCCATCATACCACCTTTGTAGGTGTCTGTGCAAAAGTAGTGCCCAGAATGACAGGCCGGACTTGCTGCAACCTCCACATGTTTTCAGTAAGTTTTCTGCTTCAGTGCTTAGTACGAGTTCTCTAGGTGAATGCAAAGTTAGGGCAGGTATGGACAACACTGCTGGTGGAAACTGCAGCCCCACTCTCCCCGACTAGGTCACAGTTCCTGCCGTGGTGCCAAGGCAAAGGTTTGCTTGGCCAGGGGGTGAACCAGGGCAGGGAGCTGTTCTCAGGTGAGCCTGACCTTCTCACAGGGCTGCTTTTCGGTCCCCCCGCGTTAACCCACCACACGGCATGAAACAGCCTGAATTATTTCTCTGTCAGCTCACCTCATTTAAAGTAACCATAAATCTACAGCATAAATGCAAAACCGCGCTAAATATTTTTTAGAAACGCTAATCTACATTGTGTCTGCGCAAGTCCCGTGTAGGTCACCCTGAGCCTCGCCCGGGGCTCGCCGAGGGAGGGGCAGGGCGGGGAAGGGCAGCGCAGGCCGCGCCGCAGCCGGGCCGCCCGCCCCCACGGCCGCCCCGCCCGGCGCCCGCTCCGCCCGGCACCGGCACCGGCCCCAGCCCCAGCCCCAGCCCCGGCCCCGCTCCGCCCCCCACGGGCCACTCACGGGCCGCCACCGTCAGGAACATCGCGCCGGTACCCCCCGAGCCGCCCCGGCTTCCCCCGCCCCTTCCGCCCGCCCGAACCGCGTCCGGGGCGCGGGGCCGGGGCCGGGCCGGGGCGGAGCGTTCCCGCCCGCCGGGGCGGGCCCGGCAGCGCTGCCCGTGTCCGAGACTGTGCCGGGGCTGGGCAGCCGAGCCCCGCTAAGAGAGGGACGAATTCCGGCGGCCCAGTAGTATCCTGGGGTGCATCGAGAAGAGTGTGGGCGGCAGATTGAGGGAGGTGATCCTGCCCCTCTACTCAGCCCCAGTGAGGCCACATTTGGAGCTCTGTGTCCAGTTCTGGGCTCCTCAGTACAAAAGAGACATGGAACTCCTGGACAGGGTCCAGTGGAAGGCCACAAAGGTCATTAGGGTCTGGAGCATCTCTCTTACGAGGAGAGATTGTGGGAGCTTGGCCTATTTAGTCCAGAGAAGACTGAGAGGGGATCTCATTAATACATATAAATACCTCAAAAGCTTTTCCAAGAGGATGGTGCCAAACTCTTTTCAGTGGATGTCCAGCGACAAGGCAAGGAATAATGGGCATAAACTAAAATACAATAAGTTCCACCTCAACATGAGGAAGGACTTTGCATTGAGGGTGGCAAAGGGTGGTGAGGTAGAAAAGGATGCCCAGGGAGGTAGTGGAGTATCCCTCCCTGAAGACATTCAAAACCCACGTGGATGTGTCACCTGCTCTAGGTGACCCTGCCTTGACAAGGGGGTCGAACTGGATGATCTCCAAAAGCCCCTTCCAGCAGTAACAATTCTGTGATTCTGTGATTCTGTGAGCTCCCCATGCAGATCAAGCCAGCCCTGTGCCCACAGCCTGTCCAGGTGTCTGGCGGTGGCTCACGGCAGCCAGGCCAGTGCAGAGAGGGCCGTGCCTGGCCCTGATGGCACCACAGCCTGGGCCTTCTGGCCAGCAGCACATCTGGGTCCTGCTCCACTGCATGGAATCATAGAGTAGTTTAGGTTGGAAGGGACCTTAAAAGATCACATCCTTCCAACCCTGCTGCTGTGGGCAGGGACATCTTCCTCTAGACCAGATTGCTCAGAGCCCCAACCACCTGCACATGGCCAGCTCACACTGAGCTGCTCATCAACCAGCATCCTGAAGTCCTTCTCCTCAGGGCTGCTTTCAATCCATTCTCTCATCCTTTGGTACGTTTTAGGCATTGGAGTAGATTGCCCGGGGGTGATGGAGTCACTATCCGTGGAGGTGTTTAAGAGGTGTCTAGATCTGGTGCTGGTTGATATGGTTAGTGATTTAGGGGCTACACTGGTAGTGCTGGGTTGGCGATTAGACTTGATGATCTTAAAGGTCTCTTCCAACCTTGATGATTCTATTATTCTATGATCTGCTAACCTTTGCCTGCCTGAGTTCTCTTTTCTGTAAAAAAGGGGGTGCTGCTATGGTGTCAAAGTCCTCAGGGCATTAGGCAACTATACCTATCAGTATTTACAAGATACTGTGCATAAGCCATGGGCAGGGACCAAGGCAAGTTTCCATGTTACTTGTTAGATAATGAGCTATAAGTTATTAATTATCTTCTAAAAAATTCGCAGAAGGTCTGTGACTTACTCCTCTTCCATCAAGTAGGTAAACTGGTAATGATGGAATTGAAGTCCTTGAATATTTAGGAATTACTAAGGCAATAAAAATGTCAGCTTGACATATTTAGATGGAAAACAGGACTTAAAATGTATAATAACATGCAGTTAATTTTATATTCTATGGCATGAAAACAAATGGCTGACCCTATAAAGACTGGAGCAAGACGACATCTCCAGGAAAGCATTGCTGTTTTTGTCAAATGCTTGCTTGATATGTTGTTCCTTGTTTCAATTCAATTATTTCCAAATACTTCCTCTTAATGATACAACATTTCAGTCTTTACTATTTGGCCTTCAGAAGTATAAACCTAGTACTTACATAATCTGCCCATGAATATCAGAGTGAGAACTTGAAAACATTCAGCATGATAAAATGTGAGTGCTGCAAGACTCCTTCTCTTTGATCTGTGTTATTGCCTCAGTCAGAGCACAGACTGAAATGGAATGGGATTGCCAACCTCCTGACTTCACTGCCAGGAATATAAATCAACATTAAAGATGATTTTTAAATGAAATAGCAAGTTAAACATTTGTAGAAACACATCATCAAATAGAGGTTATACTGCCTCTTTTTAAACCTCTTGCCTGTTGGCAAAAAGAAAACTGTTCCAGTGACATTTTCTCTGCTCTGCTGTGACAAGGGCTGCATAAATATAGACTGTGGATTAGAATAGACTTCAGCAATCTTCAACTTCCTTTCTAAGCAGCCTCTTTTGCAGACAATTTTCCACAGCTATGGGTAAAAAACAGGGAGTCTAAAACTGGTATGTGTGACAAGGTGGTGACAGTATAGCATGCTTCTGATGGCAGCAGTCATAGCTGCCCATGAGGAAAAGTCAGCCTGGCTGGAGCAAAGGAGGGAGAGTCAGAATTTCTGACCCCAGCTTCGATACAGATTTCCCATGTGGTCTAGGATAAGTCGTGTACTTTGAGATCTGTGATGGCATGTGCAATGTAAATGCAGATCTTTGCTTCAACTTTGCCTAGAGAAAGCAAGGAGTGCTTCTCTGGGTGCTTGCTTAAAGAGAAGTCACTCATGACACCAGAGGAGAAGTTGCTGGTGCTAAACTGATCGGTGTCACTCAGAATCAAACATAGGGTGGGTTTTAATCTTGCTAGAAAAACACCGATTTGTCATAGTAGAATCTAACAGATTCTTTACCTTTTTATGCTTTACTTTCTAGGCTGAGCCCTCTTTCACCTTCGGAAAGTGAGGGGAAGGCTGCTCCCTGCCAAGAAAGTGCAGTCAGGTTTCTGGCACACACTGGGCAGGCAGAGGGCTGTTGGCAGGAGTGATGCTTCTTCAAGTGCACATGGCGCCTCCAGTCAGTCATCGCTTGAAAAAGTCACAGAAGAGCAGAGAGGGGCACCAGATTAAATGTTTGCAAGGTAAATATCCTCTTGGCACTAGACCTTCTACATGAGTTACTGTCAATTAATGCATAAAAAAGCCAACGCTGGAAACAAGAGAATAACACTAAAGCCTGGGAAAAGCTCCACGTGTCCTTCCTGGTTTCCCACAAAAAACAAGTGAACAGTTAACTAAGCCAAAAAACGCACACAGCTCAGTGGACATAGTTTTTAAACAGACACGCTATTTTTTCCTCCCTTCTTGCTTTCCCTTTCTCAGCGTGTTACCACTTAGCAGGGTTCTGCTGTCCACAGTGTTAAACAAACACTCACGGGCACTATTGTGCAAATCACTCATCCCAGATAACAGACAGATTTTTACATTCCTTCTGCATATCTGAATCCATTATTCCAAGAAGGCCCATAAGAAAGTGGGTATTAGCTTAATGCAGCTCTGAAAGAGGAACTGTTCAGGTCAGGAGAGCGGGAGTGATGGAAAGAGCCATCTGAATTGATAAATCACTTTAAGCCGGTGACCAAATCCATTTCAGCTGCTGCTGCTGTTTGAAGTGAGCTGGTGATGGCCTTTATCCTAGATCTCAGGGGTGTCCATGGCACAGCATCAATTTATTTGCTGGTAACCTTGTTAGAAAAGGTGGAAAAGCAATGGGCTTGGATGGTTCCCTTCTTACCTCAAGAGCTTAGTCCCCCCAGATCAGATGGGGGGCACTCTGGTGTGGCAGTTTAAGGCACAGCTCTGTTTTCGGGATTTACCTGTACCCTGCAGTATTCCTTCCAGAGCACTGGTCTCTGGATCTGTTCCTGGAGCTCCTTTCCCTGTCACTGACATCATTCATATGTAAGGAGGGAAGAACAAAGACAGCACTCGCCTGTTTCTTGTGTGATTTTTTCAATACCCGTTTCCCAATCCCAACGTCCAAAGTAACAACATCCTTTCAAACCGCCCCCTCTTGAAATGCCACAGTAGTCAAACAGCTGCAAATCAGAACACCTTGTAAACAAGTGACTGAAATCCCGTGGGATGCCCGAGGGCTTGGGCACGTCTCAGAGTGATTATAGTTCCTGCTATACAAATTGGAGTCCATGTAGCACAGTTTGTGCCAACTCTGAGCTCTTGCTTTTTATTTTTAGTCCTGTTTGTCGAGGGGTTCTCATAATGAAAAGAATGACGTTTGGTATCAGTGACACACAGATAAAATTAGATAGTAGCCAGAAGTGATCCTACGACTAATCTTCCCCACTGAGGCTTTTTCCACGAGCTTTGGGATCCTGTAGACCTCAAGGACAGCTTTTCTCTGGGTGAATTTCACTTCCCATCAGCAGGCAGCTGAAAAATTGGACTCGCATGGGATGTATATGCAAAAGAAATGAATGTCATTGTCATTGCGTATGCCAACAGCTGGGACCATCTGGGACACTAAAGACAACAGTGTCTAGATGGGTACAGCTGATTGAATGTTGTTTTTAGCAAGCCTTGAAACCTCCTTCCCTTTTTGGGGCAACAAAACAAGGCTTTTGTCTTCCATGCATGGAGTTTTGTACTCAGAGCAGCTTAAGTCATTATCAGGGCTCAGTCCTGGGAGTGATTAGTCCCCCAGACATAAGACACCCGCACTGATGCTGAAGATACTATTCCTTTCTTTGGAAGAAGCTGCCTAGGGGAAAGAACAAGATAGAAGGTGCATTAGATTACATCTCTAAAGTAGATCTTCTCTCAGGAGAGCAGGATCAGTTCTCATTTGTTTCGGCTTTTGATTTTCCCTGGTCTAAACTTTGGGTTGCTTTCATTTTTACTACACTGTAAAATAGGAAAATACAAGAGGTTAACTGGTCAGCAGATGCTCTCTATTGCTCAGAAATAATGAAGGTACACTAGGCAGTGTACCTTCAAAGGAAGGTGCATAGCACAAAGGGATTTATCTGTGGTATTATGGCAAAGAAAGAGTGTATCAAAATCAAAGTGGTGAACCTGTAAGGCCAGGTACTTTTAAGCAGGTAGATAAAGGCAAACAGAGTGGATAATTATGTAATGTGAACATGGTGTGACACAGATAAGGGATGAATTTTTTTCCTCCTGTAGCTTGTTGGAGGAGAATGGATCAAGTGCTTGGACATGGTTCATTTTATTTCAAAAATCTACCGTTGGATGAATTGGTGTATCACTGCTGTCACTCCTTGGCAAGAGGGTATCTTTAGCTTTAAGCCAGAGTGATCAACTCTAAGGGAAAAGAAAACACGTGGTTCAAGAGTGCAAGTGCATGTGGTCCTTGCCATGTTTTTAATTCTGGAATAAAAAAAGTCTTCTAGAGAACCAGAGGAAGACTAGGGCTTTCTGCAACCTGTGGCCTCCCCAAAGACTTTCTCACTTGAAGGAAGGTCACAGGGTTCAAAGCTGTTTCTCAAGTGCAGCTCTGTAGCATTGCCGTGATGTCATGCATTATTACAAACAACTTATTATTTCATTCAGTGTTTTGGGAAATGATGGGACTGGAACAATACACCCATAGCAGTTCCCTCCCTCATCCCAGCAGACACTTTAGTGAGTTACTTATGAGCTGTACTTCACTGACTGATGTCTGTCTGTCTGTCTGTCTATGTCTGGTAATAGTGTGTCTCTGGGGAATTTGAAGTAGGAGTATTGGTGGATTTTATGAAGGTCAGACAGTTGGGAAGGAGGAGAGGGACATAAATTTGTGCTGTGATGTGGTTTGATAGCTGCTTGATCTACGAACTGAGAAGGCCCCAGGGCTTCATAGCTGCAAGCACTGAATGCATCATCGCTCCTTTTTCAATGTGTTTGTGCTTCTGAAGTCAGTCACTCATTTACACCTGATGGGATAGCAGAAAAACAGAGTTAAGCAGGGCAGTGTTCCATTCACTTCTGTCTGCTTAGCTCAGATTCAAGCTAGATCTAGGATGAAGTCTTAAAAAGAATTGCAATCATCATAAAGGAACAAATACTAGAAATGAGGTTCAGCAAGTGTGTATGTAAAAATCTGTTTGAATTCTTAGGCTCTTGTCTCTGGCTAGTTCCCTAAACTCTTTTCATCTGCTGTAGTCTCCCTAGACCCATTTTACTTGAAAACATACAAGCAATTTGGAAGCCCTAATGATGCACAATAAGTTCTTTGACCTTTGAACAGTCTCTGCAAAGAGACATCCCCAAATATAAAGAATTAGCCTCCCTCCTGTAGAGGGGAGGCAGTCCACTAGGTTAAGAAGACAAAAACTATAACAATGTTCACAGGTGGCCTGTTGCAAGGGTCTTGTTGATCAGTGAAGGTACATGTACACTTCAGTCACTTTTATTGTCCATGTTAAACTCTTCAGTGCTGTCAAACTGCATCAAATAATGTAAAGGTAGCTCGGGCTATCTGGCTGGAAATGAACAGCCCACAAAACAAAGCCAGACTGAATCATGTTTTCTCCAAAAGTTATTCTACCCAAAGGAGTCAGAAAAAGCATTCACCTTCCTTTTTTCCCCAGCTCTTAAACATGGGCTCTAACCTCACCGTTTGAGGACAAGGTTCTTTCCAACTGTGAAGATCAGTAAGAGATTAGGCGTTGCTCCCTGAAGGTAACTGATCCCATAACTCTAGTCCAGCTCTTTAAGGCTGCCTTGCTCTCTAGTCCAACCTCAGTACATGTCCAAGGGGCATAATTGCCTAAAAATCAGATATGTAAATGTGATGAAGACATGGCCCATAGCATCTGACCTTAGATAAATTCTGCCCGCTCACACAACCCAGTCCATACTGGAATAATACTGGTGGGTTGATATTCCCAGCCCTGCCCTGCATTATATTCTGATGATCTAGTTCTGGGTAACTGAAGATCTCACTGCTTCCTCAGCACAAAAATACTCTTGCATCATTTTGAAATCCTGATGCTGCCATTGAAGGGTGCACATAATCCAGTAGAGTCTGGAGTGACCTTGTTCTTGCATGTAAAATGGTGGTCAGGACATTTCATGCTAGCAGTAAACCAGAAGAATTTACTGGAAAAGGGATTCAATTTGTTTTCAAAGTGTCTGCAGAGCCAAATCAATTCCAAGAGTTTTCTGAGCTGCTGAACAACCAGAGGCAGTCATTGCACTTCTCTGTTGCCAGTTGCAGCCTTTTACCTCTCCTAGGCAGGAACTGTCTTCTACCCTGTATTTGTACAGCTGGCAGTGTTGTAGGGTGCTGCCTCATTGAACCTTCTGTGCCAATATGATGGCATTGTGAGCCTCCACTTGCAGAACAGTCAGCAGGACACCCCTCCAGCTGCCCTCCTGTCTGCAATACCTGTGGGTGAAATGCAGGCAAATGCGTTTGAGTTAGACGCACATCTGACGCCAACTGCATCTGGCAACCGCTCTGGTACTGCAGAGGACTGCCCCAGGATTTCCAGTTATTTTTAATTCAGCATCAGATTGGACCCAATTGCTCCTGGTTAGAGATCTTTTTGCAATAACAAACTAAGATTACATGAAGAGCTTAAAAAAGAATTTCACCCCTCCAGGGCTAAATTACTTCCACTTACATACAACTGTCGTATCTTTAAAGGGCAAACCCAGAAAGCTAACACTGAAAAATATAACTGTACAACTGAGATTATCTGCTTGCCTTCTCTAGGCAATCATGTCTCATATCTATAAGGTCTTTCATAGCAAAAACCAAAATTCAAGCTAAGTGGATGGAAGAGTAGGAAACAACAGCTTGGGAGGAGGTGTATTTGATTTCTGGAGCCAGTTACAAAGACAAACCTCAAACACCATACGACTCCTTTTACACAGCATCTCACTCATATCTGGTGAAACCACTCCATGCTCACCCAGACTTTGCAAACTACTAGTCACCAGCTGCGAAAGGCATGGTGACATGCATGTTATGGAAGCATCCAACACTGGCAAACAATTCACTTCCATGTGTAACTCAGCATTCATTCCAGACATTTTGTAACTGAGTATTTTTCGTGAAATAATAATTGTAAAGCAGGGAGAATAAAACCCCTCTGTACCAACTTACCTGTCCCACAGGAGGTCTCATGCTGTTCAACTCAGCTTTAGGGAATTTAATTAGAAAAAAAGTTACATGGGAACATGAAGAGGCCACACCTTCCCTACACTTTTTGAATATTCCCAGTCATATCACGAGTGAGCTGTCGTGTTTTACACAGTGGCTGCATTCAACCCTGATTATATGCCTGGATCAATAATTGTAGCACTTAACCCCAGGGGCAAATGGATTTCCCTGAAGAACACATAAACTATGGATGGGGGAGCTCAACATGTGAAATGTCTAGAAGTGGAACTGCTCATAGCCCTCTGTTCAAATATTTTCCTGTGAAGAACATTTTGCTCTCTTCAGAATTATTGTCTGTTTTCCTCTTACCCCCTTTTCAGTGATGGCACTGGAGAAAAGTGGAAGGGGAGAAAGGAAAGATGAGGAAAAAAGTAACCATTTTTCACTGGGGTTTGGGTGGGTTTTTTACATTAAAAAAATCAAGTAATTTTCACAGAAAAGTCTGTAGACTTCAGATTTTCATCCAAAAACAGGACAGTTTCCATATTTTTTTTTCTAGTTCTGCCTATGGAAAATATCCCCTGTAGGGTTTTTTTTTGTGGTTTCTTTTTCATTCTTTTTATGTGAAGTCAGGATCCAGCACTATATTGTCTTCAGAGAACAGCACATTGAGACCAGTGACTAACTGGTACCTTGACAAGAATCCTAGCCCATTCTCCAGCCACAATAGTATCTGCAACTCCAGCTGCTGTAAATGCTTGGGTGGCTCTTCCCCAGGGCTGGACTCTGTGTAGTCCCTCCCCGGAATGATAAGAGAACAGACTTTGACAGCAACTGAAAGGTATCCTTCATTTCAGCAACAGAGAGTTAAAACATCACTGCTTGCTCATGTCTCTCTGCAGTTTGCTTCCTTCTTCACAGTAAATCTCCTGGCATTAGGTATCGCTGACATCATGTCAAACTCTCTGTAAGAGTCCAGAGGGTCCTCTGGTGAAATACTGCTGTGGCTAAATTCTGCCCCACTGTCAAGTCCTTGAAGGTCCTGATTTTGGCCCTGCATGGCGACGCTGAGTTCAGCTTACAGGGATCTGTATGATTCCTTTGTCAAACACTCTCAGCTGTGAGTGGAAGTGCGAGTGACAGCAGGTTGATCGGTAGTCCTTCCGGAGTGCCAGCCTGTTTGGCAGCACGGCCTTATGTATCCAAGGGCTTTGGTGATACGAGTGTATGCTTAGAAATGGGGCATTTGTGTCTTCCTACTACATATGTTTGTATCAAATGAAGCTATATCCCTCCCAATAAAATCCTAAGATTTAGAGAGGCTGAATCACTTTAGGCCTCACGGGTTCATTCAGTCAGATGCAATTTATCATTTAACCTTTTTAAGAGATCTCTTAGTTGCCAATCTTGGCTTCATTTTCTCATTCTTAGAACTGCTGAGCAGAAAGGTCAAATAGTGTGAAATACAACAAAGAGCAAAGTCCATTTGCTTGATTCTGATGTTTTCCTCAAGAAAGGGAACAAGTTGCAATTGGTGATGTGGTCCAGGACATGTGGGGTGTGTAACCTTCCATAGCTCTGCTGCAGTCTCAGGTTAACAGGGAGGATGGAGTAGCTGCGCCTGCTCTGCTGTGTTCATTGCCATCGCTTCTTGTGAGGCTTTCTCTGTTCCAGAAGGAACCTGTAACCCACTGACTGATCAACAGAAATTAGGTAGGAGTGGCTGAGATTCTTCAGAAAAATTATTTTCCAGTATGACTGTGGCTATCCAGAAATCATGGATAGTTGGACAGCACACACACACACACAGACCATCCTCAAGTGCATTTGCACCCAGGATTCCAACCTCTTTGGACACGTGTGATTGCCCCATATGCATGGCTCAGAGTTGTCACTGGGGAAAAGCTGCATCTGGGGAAAAGCTGCATCTCCTCAGCCTCTGACTCTCCTACATGAAGTGATACCCATTCCCAACCAGGAGAAATGAGACAGTCCTGGCAATCGTGTGGTACGAGAAGCTGAACCATTTTGAAAATCTAGACTAAAACTCCCAAAACAAAGCTGTAACCACCCAGGCCTGGATCTTCAGTTGCATGGCTTTCTGCTGAGCTCACTGGCTCAGAGGTTTCCCACTGATTTCAATGAGTTTTGTGGAGGGAGTTTTAGCTAAAAACCAAAGCATAAAGAGGTTGGGCTGAGGTCTTAACCTTATACCATCCAACCTTAGACACTTAAAGTCCCATGCACTGCTGCAGTCAACTAGGGTAGTGTGCCACTCCAGGCAGCAGATAAAATTGTGTCTCTTTCCATTAAAAGTAGTCTGGCATGAGAACTAAAGTTTAGGTCTTTCAGTTAAGTGCCTTACATTAGGCAGTCATTATGTGTGGTCTCAAGCGGTTAATTTTTTGTGTACCTCTTGGCATCTCTGAGATAAGGACAGTTTTATCTTCCCATGCTAAAAAACAAGCTGGAAGTCTTTGCAAAGAAGAGAAGTGATTATACTTCAGCAAAACAATCCCACTGTCAAAGGAATCCACACACATGGACTTCTGTCTCTTCACCAGCCCCTCTCTTCTCTCCCAGTACAACCACATTACCACATTACCACATTACCAACTGACTTGAGTCTCCTAACCATTGTTCATTCATATTTATTTCAGCTCCAACCAATGTTCAGTCCAGAGGCTAAGAGCTCTCTGCAAGATTGGTTTCAAGTAGATACACAAAGAAAGGAGCTGAGGAGGGGGCCTGTTTCCCTTATAGCAGCTTTTTTATTATTGTAGATGTGAAATCCACTAATAGGGTGGCGGCTGAACCGATGTGCTGAACCGCCTTGTTCACTGATTTGAAAACCTCTTCTCTTAAAATGAATCAGACCAAACCCATATGACTTTATACCATGATCCAAAGGGTGACTTCACATTTGGTCACAAGAAGAGCAGCAGCATTTTTCTTTTTTTTTAGCTACATGCAACTGGGAATGTTTCAGGCAGCAACTCTATTCAACAAATGATACACAGTCATGACTAAAGGAACTTTCTATTTCCCTGCGAATTGCCAGATCAAGCAGCCTTGTCTAATCCTTGTTCTAGCCTTTAAAGTCAGGACACTTTTTTTTTTTTTTTAATTCTCTGCCAAAATCTATTTTTGAAGTTGTTATTGCAGTAGCTGCCAGATATGAGGAGGCAAGTGACTGCCTCCATTTGTCTAAGAGAATAAGTGAGTGGGATCACACAGGAATAGACTGAATCTCCCAGATGAGGCTCCTAAAGCACTGTGCAATCATTAGTGAGTTAAACCTCACAAATCCTTCCTGAGTTAGTGCTAAGTCCCTTTCACTGGTGGAAGGCAGAGAGAGGCAGGTATGGCAAGGGGCAAAAGGCATCTGAAAAGAGGATTTTTCTCCTTGAAGAACAAAGAGAGTGAAGATGTGTCTTGTAGATAGCGATTTACTCAAGGTGATGTTGTCACTGAGTCTTTCCATTGATCTCCTCAGTCCCTGCAAACATAATTAGAGCCTGCTGAATAACATTGACAAATGGTGTATGTGTATTCAGCAGCTTACCTTCTTTGAGGTCTCCTCCAACCTAAATGATGCTGTGAGTCTACAATTCTGGTATCAGTTTTGAATAACTTGCTTATTGGTTCAGAGATTGCAAAGTAGGAAGGAGCCAGTGGCATCATTAGTCTGATCTCCTGCATACCAGAGGCTGCAGGATCACAATGAATTGCTTTTTCTTGGAAATACAGATTTATTTTCAAGGGAAATTTTTTTTTTAATATTGCTAATGAGTGGGAAATTCACCAGAAGCCTTACATAAACTGCTTAATTACTCTTGCTTCTAAAAAATCATGTTTTTTTTTTTCCAGCCAGAATTCATCCAATTTCAGTTTGAACAGCCCTCATTATCAATCCTCTGTTTTCATGTCAGCACTGAGAGATTGTGATCAACTCAACCCTTCACCTGATCTTTGTTCAAGCAGATTGAGCTCCTGGAGTCTTTCACTCTAAGGCATGTTTTCAAGTCTTTTAATCAGCCTAGTATCTCTTCTCTGTACTTTTTCCAATGTGTTATCATCCTCCTGGAATTATTCACAAATAACCTTTTCATTAGTCAAGCCGTTCTTCAGATGGTTGAATAACATTTGCCTGATGAATTTACAGTAACCTTCCTATTGGTTGGTTGTATTATTTGTGAGTTGTACCTATTTGTGAGTTGAACAGCTGCAGAGGTCTCCTCTCCTAAAGCTCCACTGCCCATAGAAGACATTTTCATGTGTTGCTAGTACTTCTTCTGGACAAGTCCTTATGCCATCTGCCATCGAGCCCAGCTGTGCCACAGTGAGATATTAGCATGCTAATGTGTAAAAATGTTCCTGTGTCTCAGGATGGAAAGGGACATAAAAAACAGGTACTCTTGTGTTAGCTCAGCCCTTCTCCTGGGAGAGAATCTGGCAATTCAGATTGCCAGAATCTTTTGGTATACAGGAAATTCCAAGAGAGAGATATTTATAAATGAGCTGTACTCCTGAACTGTGGAACTCCTGAAAGAAGGGCATATTTATCACCCCAAGAAGCTTTTTAAGTGACTGCTTCAACTAATGCTAGTTACTGTATCTAGTGCTTCCTAATCTCTCAATCCCAGTGCTTTATCTCAATTACCAGGCTCCACGGTAAGTGATTGACATGCTGAGTTATTTGTGAATGAACAGAAAGCTGGTGTGACTTCTGGGCAAAATTTCAACACTCTAGAAGGCTATCCTCTCTTCAGTGTCCGTAGCCATTCTCATCCACATTTGAAACAGGCAGATGCCCATAAGAAAACTGTATCTATGTAGCAATGACACAAATTTTAGCTCAGCAGAGTATCAAGTCCCTTCTTAATTTCAAATTAACTTTATTCCCTTACCTTTGACTGCAAAGTTATGCCATCATTTGCCATCAGTGAAACTGACTGTGGAACTTCCCCTTTAGCTTTTCGTTAGAAAACCACTTGTTCAATGTCATGTTCTAGGCTTCAGCTGAACTCTCCTTTCTTGCCAGTTCATGTTTCCATGGAACACATCGCTTGGTGAAGAAATAGCCCCTTCCCTATCCCACAGACTCCACTGACCCTACTTCAAACAGATAGGCAGTTGTGGTTGTGTTTACTCTTGATCTCTGAAGCCACTGAGGTACTGCAGTCTAAACTCTCTTCCCTTGCTACATGACACTTGAATCCCACCAACCTCTTTCCCTCCAAAGGAAAGTCAGGGGGGTGGGAAAGCTTGCCTCCTTGGGTCTCCCTCTCTTTCTGCAGTTTTGGACTCTTGCAAACAGCCCTCAGTGCTATCAGTATGACAAGAAAAAAAACCTCTGTCTGCTACTTTCAGCCAGAAGTTCAGAAAGCCACAGTCACCTCCAGGCTTTGATCTTGAGCCAAAGCCAAAGCCAACCTCCTTTGTTCCCCGTGCCTTTTAGTTTTGCTTTGACAGACAGAAGTGCTCTTCTCTGTTCTTACCTTCTTCTCTTTGTTCCCCATTTTCACCCCCCCTACACTCCCCACACCTTGGCTGGGAGTCTGCAACCTTATCATCCCTGTGGGAGAAGGTGTGTATAAACTTCTGCTTCACAGGTCACCAAGACAATGCTGGACCAAGGGACCCTAGGTGATTTGGCCCCAGATGTTAAGACAATGGGCTTTCCTGCCATTGTTTTCTGTCAGTGTCTGCCTCACTGCAGGAGGCAGTGCAATGTCCTGGTGACTAAAAATGCCCAAGAGGGAAAGGGAAAGGCCATAGCAGATATCTGGGGCCAAAGAAGAAGCGATTTGTTAACCACGTGTAGCCAGAAACGAAGCTTGGAATGAGGAGGGGACTGCAAATAGCAAACTATTTCCAGATGTTCAAAGCCAATTCCAACATGCCACCTGCTGGACCTGAGCTTGGAGCCTTGGTAGAGAAGGGACAGATGGCACTGAAGAACCAGAGCTTCCACACTCTGCAAGGACATCTTCTAAAAGATGGTCCCTCCCTCATGTCTTCTGGTCTCTGGACTTTATGATCGATGTCCTCAACTCTGCTCTGCAGAAAGCATTCATATAGCCATAACCTGAAGAGAGCAAGGCAGAGGGCATGCAGAATTTCCCAGGACTCTCTGTAAGAATAGTTTTTCTTGTATTGTTTTGCAGAAGGAAAATACATAAGAGCAGCAAAAGTAAAAGCTTTTTAATGTGGAAGTCTTGAGTCTGCCCTCCTCTGCCAGAGCCTCCTTCATGTGATGTTGAGCAAGTAGGGCACATGTTTAAGTGCACCCCCTAGTCTGGGGTGCTCCAGCTTCAAACACAGTGGCCTGTGGTTAAGAGGTGCTGAGCAACCTTCCGAGTCATTAGTTTCAAATGTTGGATGGTCAGCAATTCTCAGTTTCCTGACCTCTGAGGAAATCTTGGGAGTGATGACAGAGAGTATGGTGAGCCATTTGCCCTGGGTAGGGAAGGTAGAGAAGTCTGTGACTCATTACCTTCCTACACATCTCAAGGTAGTGCAAATGACTGCTAGTGAGCTGCAAGGGCACTGTAAGCCCTTAGGACCTTTGTGTCCTCCAGATCTGATGGAACTGAACAAGGTGGAATTGAGGGGCCCATCTCAACCACTGCCATGAACCTTTCTGTGTCTCAAAGCTTTTTCATCTTGCTCACTTGAAAAATAGGCACATGAATTCAAAGGAAAAGAGAAACCAACCTAATACCAAGGCAGGTAAATATTCTTTCTTACTTCTTACGTGCCACTGAGCGCAAAGCTGTACCATTACAAAACCAGCTGCTGTTTCTCTAAACCCTGCCCTAACATTTGTGGTAGATCATTTTGGTCATTTACATTCCAGTTCTTCCCTAAAGCTTTGTCACAGGGATTTAGGCAGGAGTTCAATTACCTGGCAGCTGGAACCATGCCCCTGCTAAGCCACCTAAAGACTGACATTCCAGGCCTCCTCTCATGGAGAAGAGCCTTGGTCCTCTAACTGAGCTTCAGCATCCTGAGTACAAAGCCTGTCAGATTTCATTGTTAACGAGTGAGGAAATAAATTGGCTCTAATTATTCTATGAAAAGCTTAGATGGAATTTTACAGGAAAGAAGCTTTGTCTAGAGATTATAAGAGGAGACTCTGGGCCAGGATTCCCGGGTTTTATTTCTGGTTCTGCCCTTCATTCACTGAGTGGCCCTAAATGAATGTTATATCTTGTTTCCCCCCATCTGTAAAAAGAGGTGATGATATCAAACTTCCTGGCATAAGTGTTTCTAGGCTTAATTAATTAACAGCAGTGAAGCAATCTGAGTTTTCAGTTGGAAGATGCCATAGTAATAATCAAAGAAATATTTCTAGCTGCTTTGGTATTTGGCATTTTCATGTATAGAAGACAGCCCTCAGAGAGAAAACAGAGCTTTCAATCTACTAACTGGTGACTGGGCATTAAGGAAAACTGGTGTTTAACTGGGTCATAAATTCACTGAAATTGCATTTTTTTTTTCTCAGGCTATGAAGAACAGATAGACTTTTGCTCAACTATTTGTTACTCTAAAATTTTCAATGAATTGTTTTATGCAAACAAAGATTTTTGCAAGTGATTCACTGTCACTTTTGTTTTAGTAGTTTCTTGCAGAGTGACTGACCAATCAATTCACATGGTATTGTGTCTGCTGCATAAGTGGTTGTTCAGGCTCCCAGATACCTTGCAAACACAAAATGGCCCCAGTTGGAAGGGACTTTAGGAGATCTTTAGTTTTATCTGGGGTTTGAAGAAAGAGAAGGTCAGCTATAAGATGAGGACAGGTTGCTCAGGGCTTTCAGCAGCTGGATACTGAAAACCTTCAAGGATGGTGATTGCACAATCTCTTTGGGCAATATTTGACTGTTCTCATGGTGAAAATCCATTCTTTAAAGCCGGTCTAAATGTCTTCCATTTTAGTTTATGCCCATTATCTCTTGTCTTTCCACCATGCCCTGTGGTGAGGAGCCTGGCTCCACCTCTTTGATAACCTCCTTGTAGGAACTGTCAGGCTGTTGGTTGTCTCCTACAAAGTTATATCTTCTCCAGCTCCTTCAACCTCTCCTCATAAGGCTCTTGCCCCCAACCTCTTGCTGGTATCTGCTGAACTTGCTCCAGTGTGTCTATGTTTTTCTTCCATTGGGGATCCAAAGCTGGGTTCAGTACTTCAGTGCCATCTGAGTACCTAGGGAAGGGGGATAAACACATCTGTCACCCTCCTGGCTGTTCTGTTAATACAGCCCAGAATGCCTTTGGCTGCTTTTGCTGCCAAGGCACACTGCTGGCTCATGCCCAGAGTGCTCTCTGCCTGGATACCCAGATCCATTCCTGCAAAGCTGCTCCTCTGCCCATCAGTCCCACCCTGTACTGCTGTAGGTGCTCTTCCTTCCCAAGTGCAGGACTCTCCATTTGTCCTTGCCGAATAAGGTTCCTCCCAGTACGTTCCTCCAGCCTGTTTAGGGCCCTCTGAAGGGCAACTCTGCGCTCAAGCATATCAACTGCCCACTGATACTTTGATGTTGTTTCCAAACTTGATGAGCTAGCACTCCATTGCCTCATCCAGACAACTGCTAAAGATGATAAACAGGACAGACCCCAGAAGAGACCCCTTCAATATCCAACATGTTACCAGCTTCTGGGTAGAGTACCACATATATCCACTCCTCTCCAAGCCTGACCATCTAAATAATTTTTTTTCCCTTCTGCTAGTCCACTCATCCAGACTATAACATCCTAACTTGAAGAGAAAAATGTTGGGGTAGACAGCATCAAGCTTTATTAAAGTCTTGGTAAAATGCCTGCCAAGAAATCATACATGAATAACAGTTGCATATGTCATATTTACCTGTATGTGTGTGCATGTGCAGGCACTTTTTGGAAACAAACTTGTAAACTACTGTTCAGTCACAGTCTAGAGGCCAGTCAGCATGGCAGTGAATTGAATCTGTCTTAGAGTTCAATTTCTTAAATGTGCTCTGTTGTTTTCCACTTTATGGTTTTGCATTTTACTTTTGACGAAGAATTTTTAAAGCAACCATCCTTGTCCTTACATCCAACTCCAGACATGACTGAAACATTTGAATGATAAGCTACTTCCAGCTGTAAGTCATTCCTTCCCCTAACTTCAAAAGGAGTTCTAATCCTTTTAACCTCTGCATTCCCCAGTAATGTCAAACATATAGTCTACAGGAGATATGGACCACCAAGAAAATCATGGGAAGCTCATGGGCTCAGAGAATGGATGTGAGTGAGACACTCCAAGAGAACAGGACTGACTCCATGCCTGGCCTGTGCACACTTGTCAATATGGATCTCAGGCACTGTCCACTCTGTGTCTATGTGGGCTTTAAACTTAAACCAGGTCTCCAGCTTCAGTCACCACATCCTTGCTACTGATGTTCAGCTCTGTCCTGTGCCTGTAATCCCATCTTCTGTTGTTTGGAGATGTAGCACAAAGAGTTTTCCCCAGCAGCTGGGAAATCAAAGCTGTGTCGATTCCTCTTCTTGCTAGCAACATGATTTTCTTAATGAAGTTAAGAACATGCTCTGGGAGCTTCTGGGTGCCGAGTGAGGCCATGCAAGGAGGAACGGGAGATGTGTGGCTATTTTTGATCTGGGCTGGGGAGTTCACACCCTCTGAAAGCCTGGAGCCATCGAAGGAGAATGGTGTCTAAATGAGCTGTTCTGATGCAAAGTTGGAGCCATCCTCTGCAGTACCCCAGTGGGTGCTATTGAACTTGGGTGCAGCCATACCCAAACTGTTGTTCATAATGGGCAATGCAATACCACTTATGCTGTGCTGAGGTGTGTACTGACCTATCCCTAGCTGGAAAGGAGAATTCCTTAACCTCTGGTCCCTTATCTGTTGGAGATCTCCCATCCAGGTACTGAGTGGCTAGAAAAGTTTTACACAAAGACTGGTGGCAGAGAAGCCAGGACTGGTGCCAGAGGGCAGGCCTCCCCTCTTTTTACAGTACACATATTTCCAAAATCCCATGTTTGGGCAATTCTTCTAGCTTGTCCTCCTTGGGCAATGTTAGCTATGTAATGATACTTGGCCAGGTAACTTAAAGGGAATTGTTTTTTCAGACCAGCCTGTCAACTTGTGCCATGTTGCTCAGTGTGCTGAAAATGCAAATGTCCACAAGTCAGGCAGCACTAGAGCAATGAAATAAAGCAGGGGAAAATAACCTTGTGTGAAAAATGCAGAGGCTGGTGTTCATGTCTGACACAGCCAGTGCAGCCTAGGTGACCGGATGGCTGAGTGTTGTTTCTGGCTGAGCTCCCACCCAAAGTGCACCAAGGACCTTTGTTTGGGAGCTACCTCCTCCCAAGAATACTCATGTGAATGTTGTGATAATAATTTTTTCCATTTGCCAAGAGGTGCAGTAACTAGCCTAACTGTGGCAAAGCCTAATCTTGTGACTCCTAGACCCTTGAATTTTCTGTGCAATTAAGGACAGAAATCCTTCCTTAACCAGCTCCATGACAGCACTGGGTATCCATCAGGCAATTGCCTGAATGATGTAATGAGCCCTCTAAAACCCTGGAGAGAATAGAACTTACTGTTGGATTTTCCCACCTCTATTTGGCACACAGAAAATCCAGTCTCTTGTAAAGATCTTGATTGTGTATATAGGTACTGCAGCCTGTTTTTTATGCCAGGGTTATTTACCAAAATTGGGTCTCATTGTAGTAGGAAGGGAGGCAGTCTCTTTGTGTAGCCTTCCTACCCATGCAAGAATGTATTTGTGAGATATAATCACTACCTTGAACCAGCTAATCCTCCTCCCTTCTAGGACGGCATATGCATCCCTAGGTCAGAGATGTGTTTTGCCAACAGCTGATGACGTTTTCCCTTTTTCCTGTTTGGGGAAAGGTCCTGCTCTCCACAGGGTGGGGCCTGCAGATGCTGTTCTTGCTACTGCTGTGAAGTCAACGTTGTGTAGCTCTTGGATGTGGTGTAGTGACAGCCAGGCAGTCCTGAGAAGCCACAGGTGCTTTGATGTGCTGCAGACACCAGCAGGCTTTGCCTGAGATGTGTGGCCCACGGCAGGAGTGAGAAGAGCCCCCTGTACCCTGTCTGTCTGCAGAGTGTCTGCAACACACGGCCTGGCCGGTGTTGCCGTGGACACACTGTCCACCCTGGACTCCCAAATTCTGATCACTTCAGTGAAAATAATTTGGTGCAATCAGTGGAGAAGTGGGGTTTGCAGGTGCCACACCCACCTGCACAGATACACGTGCTCCTGCAACCATCTTCTTTGTGCCACGGTTTCAGTAAGCGAGCAGACAAGTCTGCTTGTAAGACACAGTGGTGTGTCAGCCAGCCAGGATGGTTACAAATGTGGCTTTCTCCAGCTCTGCTCAACAAGACCTCTTCCTGCTGCTTGTAACAATGTGTTGTTACCACAACATGGCATCTAGTTAAGAAAAGAAAGCCAAGCACAATCCACGCAAACTTCAAAACTTCCCCCTTCCCTTCAACAACAGATTTTTCTTGTCAGGTTCAAATTATTTGCCAATGAGCAACAGAAAAAGCCATTTCTCTGGTTTGGCCTGTGTTTATTTGCTGCACTGAATCAACAGAAGGTATTTCTGGGAAGTGAATATCAGGGGGTGCAAGAAAATTACATTGGCCTGGCCTAATTTACTAATTAAGGCTAACTTCTTTGAGAGTTGGGCCATAGTGGTGGGTATTTCATACTACTCCGTTGTGGCTCCTCTTCCTGAGCAGATGTGTCCAGGCTGAATGCTGTAATTTCTGGTTTTGGTGAACTGAGAGGAAAATCCCAGAAACCACAGGCAGCATCATCCAGCCTCGGTGGGCAGGCTGGCTGGGTCACCTCTCCCAGCCCACAGGTGAGGTACTTCTGTAGAGCAGAGAGGTAGGCACTTGGTGCTTGTGCTTGCTCTTACTGTTGTTTTTGAGGAAGTCTGCTACACGTTTGCAATGGAGCCAGGTAGTAGATGGATGTTGTACAGAACTTCAGTCTCCCAGTCTGTCAAGCTTGAAAGTTTTTCCAGCTTTCAATTTTGTCTAGAGTTTCTTTCTTAAGACTCCCCCCTTCTTCAAACAGAGCCTCAACTCTGGCTGGGTCCCAGAGATAGATACCAAATGGCGCTTTTTTCCCTTTCTTTTGCTCTTTCTTCCTTCTCGTGAAGCTGGCAGACTCTCCAAACACACATCCAACCAACGCACAGTGCATTCGAAAACAGGCCATCTGGCTGAGCACTCCTTGAGAAGACAAGAAAAACAACCCTCTTGGAGCTGGCAGCCGAAAGGCAGGCAGCCCGTACGTGGACTTGATCTCGTGGTGCAATCCAAGAGCCGTCCAATCCAAGGGCATTGCAAAAAGCTCTTTCCTAATGAGCAGAATACGGCTGTCTCCAGAAGCGGCTCCAAGTCAACAATTTGAGTGGGATGCTGTAACTCTCTTCACTGCACATGTGCTCATTAATTAAAGCCACTTTGGAAGATGCCCCGGACACCCCCGCCAGGGCTGCCAGCCTACCCTCCCCGAAATCCTGCTTGCTGCTTTGCAGCCCCCTGCTGGGCCCAGATCTGCAGAGCCCCAGGAGAAGGACAGAGCCATCAGCATCCAGCTCTTAACCGCAAAATGGACCCGTTGCGTCATCAGGGAACAGCTGCGTGGGGAGTACAGCCCTGGAAGGAAGTTGCACTCCCTTTGCTTTGCCATTATTTTTCTCCCCTGAGTTTGGTAACAGCCAGAGTGCTGCAGGCACAAAACCATTCTGGGCAGGTCAGCAAGCGTCAGGGACGGAAGTGAGCTGAGCAACCCAGTATCGCAACGCTTCGCTGTTTTTCTGGTGGCTGAAGACTGGATTCACTAAATCAGGGTGGCTGAGGTGAATGCAGAGCCATTAGTAGCCAAATCCCTCAACATCAGAACAGGGAGCACTCAGTGAAACTAGTAGGAGATGAGTTTAAAGCAGACAAGAAACTACATCTCATTAGGTAGAGGACTTCTGGAAGTTGCTGGCCCAGAAGGCTGCAGAGGCAGACAGCACCAGTGGGCTCAGAATGGCATTAGAAAAATTTGCATGTAACAGGTCCATAAAATGACACTAAAAGGAAGAGGCAAAATATAAAATATAACATCCCATTCCAACAAAGGTGAATGCTGAGGAATCAGAAGGGAGAGGGAAATGTCCAGGCCTGAGTGCACTCCCTGGACAATCTCTTACCTTGCCCTACTTGGGAGCAGAGTGCTGTGTGGGGAGAACCACTGCTCTGGCCCTGAAGGGCCATTCTTCAGTTTTTATTGTAGGATTCAGTTCCTGTACCAGCTCGATCTGAAGGTCATATGAACAGATTGTTGCCTCTTTAAATTACCAGAAGGAAGCTAGAATCCAGTTTTTCTCAGAAAGCTGAATTTGTGGAACATGTTTCTGTGAATGTTAATAGTCACAAGCCCTGGCTTAATCTGTTGGCTCTCCCAGTCGTTACATTTCACACAGTGACAGAGTGATTCATTTGCCTCTTTATCTTCTTATTTGGGATCTCCTTGTTTCTGCATCTGCCCCTTTAGTACTGATGGGAGCAAGGACAGCTCATAGCTACATCTCAGCTATGTGTGTGTGGGTTTCCATGGGATGGTTACAGCTCTGCATCTCCGGATGGCAGCTCCTCAGTTTTCTGCCGTGCCTTCTTGCATGCAGTTGTGTTTTCAAGTTGAGGGACTAAAACTCTTGATCTTTTGACTTCATTAACTCGTGAATAGGGTTCTGTAAGTGAATAATTGCTTACTTATCTTGAAAAATTATGACAAAGGACACACAGCACCAATGCAGGTCCTTGGGAACTTTGAAATTCTTGCCACTAAGTTATCAGAGACATTCTGATAAAGGAAGTGCCTCTTCCTTTTATCAACATGAAATTTACTTGTCCCCAACCAACAAAGGTGAGGTCTAAAATTGAGATTTTTAATAAATCTTCTTTATAAGCTTCCACAATTGCAATCAGATGTTCCTAAGCTGAAAAGAATAAAAAATAGGGATTTGATAAAGGCAAATATGCCCCTTCTTTGGTGCTGACTGAATTCAAACACAGGTGGTTAGTTCAGAAAAACGTTGGAGTGACAGGAGGTAGGGACCTCTACTAAATCAGAATGAAGTGTGGCACTGCAATTGCTAAATCATACCAGAGAGAATGTAAATAGTAACTGGGAAGCTTCAGTGTGGAAAAAAAGAGGGAAAGGGGCACAGCAAATTAAAAGGGTTCTCTGGGTCATTGAATCTACTCCTTTGCTGTCATGATGTCCCACAACTGATAAAGATCTATCTTCAAACAGTTAAGCTGTTTATTCCCATTGCTTGTCTTTGGAGGTTATTCTGAACTCCACTCGGCTATTTTTTTTAAAGTTTCTTCAAGGTTGCAGCCTTAGTTTATTTATGACCAGTGTGTGCCCATTTTAAGATCTTTCCTTTTATAAACTGTAACCTGCTATTAGCCACATTTAGAAAAAGTTTTAGGGCACAGTTCATCTCCTACAAGTATGTGTGTTCTGTTATGCTAACATTGTTCCTTTTCTTTCTTTTTTTTTTTTTTTTTTTTTTTTTTTTTTTTTTTTTAATTATTATTTATTTTTAACTTACAGGAAAGTGGAATAATATGCAAAACCAAGATGAAACAGATATGTCAGGTCTACATTACGATTCAGCCAGAAATGTAAATCAGCTGAAGACATCAGAACAAAATGCCTTGTAAGTGTTTCTGTGCTATCAATTACTCAAGGGATACTTACAGGTAACACGCCTTTCAGTGCATATTGCTTCCTTTCCACCCTTTGATGTGATCTTGTGAAAGGTAGGTTCCCTTCAGGAATGTGCTCTGAGGTCTGAGGCAAGTCAGCTGGAGCTCTGGGAGTGTGGTGGGAGTGTGGTGTCTCCAGAGACTGTGTTCCAAACTTGCTTGAGATGATCTTGTGAACAGCACTGTTGACAGAGAAAGAATATCAGGATATAGTCTCATGATACTGAGAACGGCAAGTATGTATCAATTGTGCTGTGGGAATGTAATTTCTGCTTTATATTCCAATAAAATGAATTACATTTTCTTCAAGTCCAATCCCAACTTAGATGTAGAGAGGGTCCAAACTATCACCAGTGAAAATTATGCCAGTTGGAACATTTTTCTAGTGAAAAATTTGATTTTGAGAGGAAAGATACTTTCAGTGAAAGTGTTCACTGACCTCCAAATGTACCCCCCCCCCATAAACCCCAAAGTCTTAAAAGCAAAGGAGGTTTGATTGTTGGCAGTGTGGAGATTATTCCCCTCCCTTTCCTCCAGCATTTTCCAATGGAAAATATTCAGGGTTTGGGTTTTCAGCCCTTTGCTGAAATGTCAACATTTTCCAAGGGGTGAAGGAAGGGAAAAGAGAAGAAAAGAAAAACATGTTCTGACCAGCTCCAGTCAGAGCCAAATGGCTCAGTCCTGGATTTGGTCAGGGAAGCATGCTGGAGGGGAGAAAATGGGAGTGTCTTGGTTCCACACATAGCCTGGCTGGGCTGAGTGCTGCGTATCACGATCCATTTGTATGAGTCATTACGGCCGACATTTCACCAGGAGAGCGTGTGTAGTAGCTTTTAAGCACTCCAGGTCAATATGTTAGTTGCAAGCAGTGCTGTGCTGCTTGCCACGGCCACTTTGGCTCCCTGTGCGTGTGTGGGATGCACACAGGTACACTCTGTTCAGCTCCTCCAATACTGCCATGACGTCTTTATCTCACAGAGACAACAGTAGCCCCCGGCACTTACCCAGCCCTGAAAATTCAGTTCTCTCCAATTCATAAAAGAGGAGAAAGGAGAAAAATGGGATGTGCCTGTAAACATAAATGACTGTCTCGGCCCTCTGCCCGCGTGACACCGTCTTGTGCTGTGCAATTCTTGGAATTTAGCCTTTGAGAGCCCAGGCCAACTATGGGCAGTCAGGCTCTAGGTAGGGAGAAATGCTAGAATAGCCAGCATTAAAGGCTGCTAACCTGCACATGCACATACATGTGCCATCCTGCTTCTTGGGGGAAAAGGAGTGGCTTTGTTTCTTAAGTATTGCTTATCCCCATCTGTGTGCTCAGCCTTCGGAAAGCTGTCCCAGCAGTTGGGCACCTTCAAACCTGAGGAAGACCAGGGCCATCTCTGCTGCTGCTTTTCCAAGGTGTCTCCCATAGCTGCAGTGGGGGAACTGGTGGATGGATGCATACGCAGGCTAGGTCTTTGTCCCCCTCTAGTGACTTAACTGCAGCAGAAGTTTTCAGAAGTCCTACTCCCTCCAAGCAAGATGGTCATTTTTCTAGGCCAGGATGCTGAATGGTTTCCTTTCTGAAGGCCAGTAGGACATCTAAACACCACTGGCAGGTCACATATTTTTAAACACTCAGGCATTATCCATTACAAATGTAAACAGTAATTTAGGAGCCTGACTTTCTGCCCTAATAGGCCACGTGTGCCTGCTTTCCTCCCATGGAAGACGGCAGTCACAGGCTTCAGATGACAGCCCATGCCTGGTCCTCCAGGAGATCCAGCTAGGGCCACTGTTACCAGTGCAAAAGCACATGCTCCCAATCTCTTGTAGCCAAACACTTGCTGAGTCACAGCCCAGTCACCCGTACTCTTAGTAAGTCGCGTCAGCCATCTGTCACCAGCACATCCTCCTCACCGTGCTGTGACTCCGTGGGGAAAACAACAGGAGGCAGATTACGTTCGGCTGAGGAGCCAGGCTCTCGTGCATCTTGGTTCTGAGTAACCTCTGGATTGCCTCCTAACCAGTGGTGAGGTCTTTGGCTCCTCTTAATTTGGCCCTTTGTCAGGGAAGAAAGTGACATTCAGGTTCAAACACTGGAAGCTTTGCCTGACTAATGAGTGACTCCAAACAAAGCCAACTCAGGCAAGACATGGATGGCATTATGCAAAATGTCCCTCCTACAGACAGATCATCTACATGGACCTCCACACTGGTGTTCTTGTCCAACCAGTATTTAAAAAACAGCACCAAAATATAGGGTGCCCTGTTTCTTAAGGCCTTGTCCCACTTACTGAGTTGGCTAAAGCTGTGAGAGCAGCCTTGCCGTGTCTCCTGTCCTAATAAACACCCGTGTTTCCCGGGGTTCAGCCATGTGCTAGAGGTGCAGCCCGGGAGGGCACAGCTAAAAAAGATGGGATTGCTTCCTGCCATATGCCTGCCTTACCCACCAGACAAGATACTGCCCAGGTACAGGAGCCAGACTGGGGGTGTGTAAGCATCTTGAGTAGAGATCCACAGGGAATTTCACAAAACTTTCCCCACACTGCTTACCACGACCTCCCCAGCAGGCGCTCGCCAGCCTCCTCTGTCATGTGCTTGAAAGTCTGTTTTCCCTATCAACTCCCTGAGGGAAAAATCACCCACACTAGTAATCTATCTTCCTTTATCCTAAGGCAATGAAAGAGTGCAGAGTGGACGTGGCCTTTTTGTTCTGGAGGAAAAAAAGTGAACTCAATGCCAGGCACAGATCCCAGGCTGTGTAGTTCGAATCACGCTCAGAGCACATAATTCCCATTTGTGTTTGTGTGCACGCAGGGCAAGGGTGGGGGCTGGCGGAGGGGGGTGAATATAAGAATGTAATTGTCATAATTTAATCCAAAACTACTTCTTGGAAGGAAAAAAAATCAGGCTGACACAAAACAGCATGTTCAGTTATAAACACCACATGAAAGAGCCGTATTATGTTCTGCTTGGTAACTGACATGGAGTGCTAGCATTCTCAGCTGCCCACTACTGGGTAAAGGACTTTCCAACTCTCCCCCTCAACCCTAAAACACAACCCCCCAGCCAAACTGCGGTGCAGATACCAATTTCTGAGGCCTCAGAGAAATTCCACACGGACA
Source organism: Pyrocephalus nanus (assembly GCA_038380795.1). NCBI lineage: Eukaryota > Metazoa > Chordata > Aves > Passeriformes > Tyrannidae > Pyrocephalus > Pyrocephalus nanus. The sequence goes on along the minus strand of CM076260.1, from coordinate 87,057,276 downwards.
GTTCATTACGGGCAGGGGAGGCTGGCTGGTAGGCAGAGTGGCATGGAGCAGATAGATAGCCATCTGGGACTTGGGGCACTCCCAGCTGTGCTGGGGAGAGTGCACGCACATCTCCTGCAAGGCCACAGAGAAGTTGGCACATGCTTCAGAGGGGCTTTTCCCCCCTAGATTTCCCATAATGGGACAGCGTATTCTTGGAGCAATGTGCTTTGCTGGCACCAAGGCTGCTCCTCTCTAATGGGCTCCGGGGGTCTGCAGATTTGAAGAAGTTGCAAAACGGTGTCAGTGCTCTCGGTGCCCTTCCTTTCTCCTCCCAGGCCTTCAGCTGGAGTGACTCATTCTGTGTGAAGGAAGCACAGTCATTCTGGCTTAGATCCTCAGGGGTGCTTACCTACTGAGGTAGGATGGCACTGCATCCCTCAGAAAGCACCCAGGAATACTGGAGATCTGATAATTTGCTCAGTATTTCTTCTGGAATTCACCAGGCAGAATTGCCCTTCCTGTCTGTGGAGCCAGGAGATAAAGTGAAAATGCCCTTTCAACCTTTGCTGTCCCCTGTGGTCCAGGTGGTTGGGGTCTTGTCTTAACTAGAGGCTCCACAAATCATCCACTGAGTTGTTGCAACAGGATATCATGAAATAAATGCCTTCTGCTGGAAGAATATGTTTTTTAGCTTGATGCTAACCTTTATTTTTTGTGGGGCTGGGTGACATTATTAGCACCCGTGCCTACTGCTGAAGTGAAGCATCTTTGCTGTGGCGTGGGTGGGAGATGGGTTATCGTCAATATGGAGCAGAGCTAGAGAATGGCTTCTGTTATTTACTTTTCTGTTCTTGTAGGATGTGTGACACCGTTTAGCAAAGATATGCTAAACAGTAAAAATCCAATTAAAATCTAGACTTGTCATCCAGGCACCCTTGAGAGATCTCTCTTTGGCTGTGTCCAGCACAGTTCAGTGCTGTAGGAGGATAAGTGGAGAGAGGGTAACCTTAACGTGTGGCTGTGGTGTCAGCTCTGCAGGACGTGGAGGGTATTGTCTTTTGCCTCGGAGGCTGGCTGAGGCCTGGCAGGGGCAAAAAATCAAGTTTGAGGGCTCCCTGCCTGTCGCCCGAAAGGTGGAATTGAACCACTCTGTCGCTAGACAGCTACAGGTTTGAAGCCTGCACCCCAGACCACTGAGGGTCATCCGGGCAACTTCCCGAGCATCTTAGACAGGTTATATAAAACTCGGGCTCTCTTTAGCGCTTAAGTAAGGGTGAGAGATACTTTGCCATCACTGTGTACCCTCCAGTGTTTCCCGGGGGTCCGCACCCCCCGCGTAGCGATGGCGCGGCGGTGGCGGGAGGGGAGCGGGAAGCGCAGCCCCTGCCGCCGTCCCAGGAGCCCCCGGGCGCGGTATGCAAATATCGGGTCGGTGATTGGCTGTCCCGGCGAGGGGCGGGCCGGGCGGCGCTCCGGGAAAGGTCCCGGGGCGGCGGGTGAGTCACGGCGCTTCCCAGAAGGAGCGGGGCCGCCTCGCGCCCTTCCCGGACCGCCGGGGTCCCTTACAACACCGGACGGGGCAGCTTGTGCAACAGCGGGGGCTGCCCCCGGCCGGACCCCCGAGGTGTGAGCAGATGCGAGCAGAGCACTGGCTCGTTTTGAGCAGTACCTCCTCTCGGGTTTTCTTCTTTTTTTTTTTTTTTTTTTTTTTTTTCCTCCAGTGGGTAATGCCAGATAAGTCTGGAGGATGTGAATCTCCCATGAGATACTTCACAGAACAATAATATCCTCTGGGAGGAAATTCCTCCCTGGCCCCCAGCTGAGGATCAACTTATGCCCCGAAGCACGAGGATTGAAAACACTTGTAATTTTATCCTAGCGAGTGTAACTATAGAGGCTATTTTCATAAACCCTTAAAAATTACTCACTTATTTGCCTCAAGAGATTCCTCTGAAGCAGAGCCATTTCTGCAAATGCATGTGGTTTCTAGTGATTTTTAATTAGATAATGTTTTTTTGGTGTAAGCAGCAAATAAAACCGTAGGCCCATTCTCCCTCTTGTTCGCCCTGGGGAAGCTGAGATTCAAAACTGCTCCTTGGTGGAGCAGCATCACGGTAAAACTGGTACGGAGCAGAACCGGAGCCACAGCCCAAAGCTGGGAGCAGTTTTGTAGGTGTCAGCACAAGAAAGCATAAGGTATATGGTGGGGCAGCGCCGCTCCCACTCGCACCCAGGAACCCTGCTGGGCACAGCTTTGCTTTCAGTGCATGGCTCCAAGTCATGACTTACCCCTTGGAGCTGAACCAGCTCTGGCCTGCTGACTCCCCAGCACGGACATGAGAGTGTTTGAGGCCTTATTGTTTGTAGTGAGAGCTTTTTTAGCAACTTAAATTTTCATTTAAGAGCACGTTTTTAATTCCAACCCAGAAGCAGGTGTATTATCAGGAGCTGTTTTGAGAGTTGTCCCAGTGCCAAAGCCAAGCAGAAATTTTTCTTCCTTTCCTTGATTTGTAGGAGTCGTGTTGCCCAGTACATTCCTATCTCTTTACCTGATAGTTATCCCAGTAGCAGGTGGCGTAATCTAGCAAGTGTCTTTTGTGCTTAAAAATGCACGGGGTGAGGAACTGGGGGTGTGTGTGGGAGGAGGTGAAGGGAAGTTAGTCATGGGGAGGAAGAGAGGAAGAGGTTAGCATGGGGGTTGAGGAAATCAGGTGGCTGCAGCTATCCCTCAGGCTTTCAACCAAGCCCATCCTGACGTGTGCTGGGAGAGGCACGTCAGCTCAGAGATATGCTCCTGTTGGCCCAGCAGCATGTGACCTTGCTGACTGATTCAGGCCAAAAAAGAATGGCTGCCAGGGGTCGGAAGAGACATTCCTATCTCCTGTACTTCACGTTCAAGGCTCAGCTTTGACACCACTTTCACTTTCTCTTTGCTTTCCTGTCTAGCATCAACCTTTTCCCGATCTCTTTCCCTGCGCCACTTCAGGGGAAGGCTTCTTAGTGTGACTATGCTGCTCTCATCTTCTCTCTTTTGCAGCCTCTAGGATTTTTAAGCAGAGATGTCTGTCTCTCATGCCTCATCATCAATCTCCATGTACTTTCCAGAAGAAGACCATGCCAAACACTCAAGTCCAAATGAAAAATAATAGCCAGGCAAAAGAACTTCTGCTGAGTAACTGAAGGATCCATCAGAAGTGCCAGATACTAAAACTTGTTTTATTCTGCAGTAAAGGGAGATGAAGAGATAATGAAGGCAGCAGTTTCTAAAGATCAAGCAGTAGAGGAAGGTGCCCGAGAGGGTCAGCAGCAACATAGGAAATGATGCCAGATCTCAGAGCTGATGGCGAAGCAGCAACAAAGAAGTTGTGAGAATTTTCTCCTTGACCGGATGCGAGTCTGTCTAGGTTCAGGTCTGCTTTTGGAGCGGAAGCTGTGCTAGCCACCGACTTCCCCAGCAGGGGTTGAAAATAACATTTCCAGGACCTCTGCATGTCTGGTTTTTAAAGGCCTTTGTCACTCCTGACCAGAGGGGACTGCAGATGACTTGGTGTGCCTGATGGAGGTGCCATTCTCCTTCTGTGGGGAATGGGGGGGCACAGGGGGCAGGTACCCAGAGGTAATACTTGGTGCAGTTACTGCAGCTGCTGCTCGGTGTGCCTGAGAGGGCCCAGGCCTGATCAGGAAGCAGTGAGTAGAGCTGGCTGCTGGCTGCAGGCAGTGGTCATCTTATAACTTCTGATGAGATTTAGAACGCTACCAAAATAAGTGTATAAGGCTACCAAAAAATGCAGATATGTAGCTCCTAGGATTTTTGAAAGCACGTAAAAATAAGTGAACAGACATGTTGATTTGAAAGGCTTCTCAGCACCTGATTTGCCTTTAAGCATTTCTTGGAAATCCTGTAAGCATTCAGCTTCATCTTTAGACCAAGTGTCTTTGAAAATCTGACCCTTTGCCATTAAAAGTATAGAACAAATCTGGTTTTTCGGCTTAATGAAGAAAAGCTTGCTCTCCTCCATAATGCTCTTAATTAAAGCATTTCTCAGTGTCTTTGGACCTGATTCTCCACCTTATGCAGAGAACTACACTATGCCAAATGGGTGCAGAGCACTGCCAATTTAGGTTTGATTCAATGCCCATTCAAGTTAATAGAAATCCTCCCACGGAAATCAATGGGATTTGGTTCAGGCCCCAAAGTCAATGGGAAATTCTGATTTGGCAGTACTTTATGCCCACACTGCACCAGTGTAAGTAAATATTCAAGGTACAAAGCCTCAGAGAATTAGGAAGGGGCTTTGTTAGGGACTGCTGGGGCAGACTGTAGCCTAGGCTATTTAAGCAGTTCACAATGCCTAAGACTGTCCAACTGCTTAAAACAAATCAGTCTGAACTTTTCCCATTCATTTTTTATAGCTCTCTTAGCACTTAGCAATACACTCTTGATTTCTGTATTGTTTTTTTTTTTTTTCCTTGTCCCAGGCTGACAGAACAGAAAAGCATCTGAAATGCTTTGTTCTTACTTCTTCTTTTAACCACCAGAACCTGATTTGTGTCAGAAAAGATAAGCCTAGATCCCTACTGTATTAAAATAATTATTTGGTGTAAGATGGGGGATGAAGAGGGCTGTTATTCTTAGCAGCAGCAATGAAATTTCAGCAGCTGATGACGTCAGTGCTAAAATGTCAGTGTGAAACAGGCTGGAACAAATTAAGAGTGTAGGTCGTCACTGTGAGAGCCACGCTGCCCTCCAGAGGGACTGTGGTTGGATGCTGCAGATGCAGTTCAGGAGACTGGGGGACAGAGGTTTGTGGGAGCTTCTCAGAAACCTCAAAAGAAAAGCAACAACAAGCATCTCAGTACCAGAAAGGTCAAAGAAGATGCTGTTTGAACATTCCTGCCCATCTCATGGTGTGAGCTCACAGCAAGGGAAGGGTCATGTGTACAAGCCTTGTTCCAGGAACTAATACGGAAAAAAAAAGACAGAAACCAAAATAATATTGGCTATTTTCTAGTCACTTAACAAACTGTGCTAACTCCATCTCTGATGATAGGAGTCATAGTACTCCTATGACTCAAATTGAAGAGAAATTTGGCCTGAGATGACTTGTCATGATGTGCTGCTTAAAAGAGGGCAATGTGCTTGGAGTAGAGGTGATTGTGAGGCATTTTATTACTTAACTGTGCTGTTGCATTTGAAGAGTGCCTTCAGGCTATCCAAAAATGCTGAACTCAAGGTGCAGAGAGCTTTAATGAAAATGGGGTAAAATTCCAAATTCATTCATGCTTGTCCTCAAAAAACCTGGTCTTGCTCATTTCTTGGCTAGTCTCAGGTTGTGTTGTTAGGCCCGACCCTGTTGCAGCACAGGGCACGGATCCTGGCTTAGAGTTGGTATCTTGGGGGTCCTGATATCTTGGGGTCTTGAGCCCTGCATCATCTCGATCCAGCAGTTGAACTCCCTTGTCTGCAGGGGTCTTGTCTTGTTGGGCTGTGGGATGTGATTTGCTGGGGGGGGCTGGTAGGAGGGGTTGGGATCATCCTGCTTTCCTTTATGGAGACCTGCAGTATTTTGTACCGAAATGTGGGAAAAGTCAATGTTCCCTGGATTAGTGTTTCTAGAAAACTAGTACTGGTAACAAAACGGCTCTGTGTTGTTTCACTCCTTTCTAGAACTGCCTGTCTCGTGGCTGCAGGGATGGATGTGGTTACAGCAGACAGAGGAAAATCCATTGAGACGTGTGCTTATCTATCAATTGTACCAGCTGCTTCTGGTATGCAGCAACTGACTGACCACAGTAAGGAAACGCGGATGTAATCAGTTAGAAAACCGCTCCTTTCTCAGCAAGGACGATAAGGATTGTTGGCAAACCCACAGAGAGTTACGGGAATAGAGGAATTGGTGTGCTGAAGTCACTTCCTATCACCCGGGAGTCCCTGTGCTCAGCGCATTGTTTGCTTTCCTAGTATGGTGGTTGTCTGCACTAGTTCAGATCTATAAGTGCGCTCACCCTGTCCCGGCACACAGAAGCCCACTCAGAGAGATTGGCAACACAACCTTCTGTCTACCTCTGTGGGAAGGATTCAGGCTGGCTGTGAGTGGAGAGAGTGATTCTTTACCACATCTTTACACCAGCAAAACACCTTTCTGCAGAGGTATTTGCAAAACCAGGCATGACTTAATCAATTCCGGGAAGAGGCATATGCCAACAGAAACACTCTTTTGCCAACACAAACTGTGCTGCCACTAGAGGAGTATTGGCAATCCCACTCTTGTTAACGTGGGGCCTCCACTGATTAGGTGCTGTACGGGTGGACAGTGCAGGAGGTTCCCAGCCAGTGAGGTCAGTGCTGAGGTGAGCCCCTGCTCCCTCATCTCAAGAGGAAGTCCTGGCTATTTCAGCTGCACCTGCATCAACAGAGAATTTACAGAAACTGGAGGTGAGCTCCTGAATGTGCAGCCGGTTGCTGTTGCAGTCTGTAGATGGGAAAATGGTCTGCTGCACTGTATGTGGTCAACACAGATCTGATGATACTTTGTGAGTATCTGGTGTCTTCTCTGAGGACCTGACAGCCAATTCGGAGAGGGCTTCTGCTGCAGCCCTGCACGCAACTAATTGCAGCCTAGCACTGAGGTTAGTAGAATGCCACTAGATCAAAGCTTCCTTACTGGGAAGGCTGGAGAGCCTGGACAAGAATGAGGCAGATCCGGTGCCAAAAAGCATTGTGTCACCTTGATGTCAGCATTTTAGGTCTAAAAATGTGACTCATAAAAGCAGGGGGAGCAAAAGGTTGAATGCTACCTGCACTGCATCCTGCTTAGCCAGACTTTGGGGATATAGGAATTAGATGGCTACAGAAGGAATAAAAAGACTTCTACTTTTCCTAGATTTATTGGGTGGCGTATGTATGTGAAATTGAGCTCTAACACAAATCCCCAGTAGACAGTATTGTAGACAGAGTGGCTTTGTTCTGAATGTGTTTGTAAATATGTCTATATTTTTAAGACCTACCACTGTAAGAGACCCAAGATGATCTGTGATTTCTGCAATCTCATCAAAGAGAACAAGTGAGTGATTCCATGCGGTGGAGACATACAGCCCATGACTCACAGCCCTGAGTCACAGCATTGGGACACTTCAGCATTCAGAAACACTAGTAGTGACAGAAATCAGGATGATGAGCAAGCAGCTGTTACTCATTCTCAGCTGGACACCATAAGCATGTTTGTACCAGTCAGTGTGGCTCTGGCTCTTCTTTGTTTCCTCCTGCAGACCTGCAGTCATCTGGATAGCATGGTGACATAGCTCACTTAACATTTTGCCTCTGGGCAAGGGATGATCAGGTCTGGTCTTCGGCTCCTTAAGTGTCCTGCTTGACTCTATTAGGCTCAGCATAGAGTTTTCATGGCGGTTTTCACTTTAGATTACTTCCTTCATCTCTGGAGATCAGCTCACTGTTACAAACACGAATGCATTGATCATCACACGGGGTGAGAAAGCATATCCCTATTTACTACCGACAGGGGGAGGGGGGGTTTGTAGCAAAGCCAGGACAAAAACAGAGGACCTTTAAACTACCTCTCCTAAATCTCCAACAGCTGAACTGTATGCTCCATTGCATTCATCACTTCCTCGTGAGGTGGCAGTTTGGATGAGAACAAGTGCCCAGGAAGTCACCCTGTTTATTCTGTCTCAGCCTCTTAATGCCTGTGGAACTTTTTTCTTGAATTCTTTTCATGGCCATCAGCTTTGGTGCGGGAAATGATTCCAAGAGACAAAGACTCGGCTGTGTGTGTGCACGTGCGTGTGTGGCTGGGAGAGGGGAAGAATAAAAAATCCATTTCCAGATGGTTGAAAGGATGCATATCACTTTGCTATTGGCAAAAACAACCTCTTTCATTTTCAGGATGTGAAAGTCACAGAATTGCAGCTGGAAAAAAACAGGTAGGAAGGGAGGCAGTGGGGTAAAAATAAGAATTACTAATGAAAAATAACCCAGCTGATATTTGAAAATCTAAGCACTTCATTTTTATGTAAACAGGGGGGAAATGTGCTTGCTGAGGAGGATCTGTGTAGAGCAGGTCCAAATATGTATCATCTCATTTTCTTGTTAGATTCTTCGCTTTGCATTCCCAACTGTAGCCTCACAGGAAATTCAGTCCCTGGCAAGCTTCAGCTCCAGACAGGAAACGTTCTGAAGAATTTCTTCCATACAGGTACTATATTTGCTTGGAGGGATAACACGGTGGAGATATTTACCACGGCTGGATTTAACTAGCAGGATATTAAGCATGTTGATGGAGTTGCTGGGAGTGATTTCTGTCTGCAGCCACCAACATGCCATGTTTAAACAAATCGTGCTGCTCTGCCTGCCTGTGTGAAGATTTGCATGAGATCTAGGCCAGATTCTCCCTACTCTGACAGCAGCACAGCCCAACTTATGTCAAAGATATTTGCTGATGTCAGGGAATATCAGGATCAGGCCTGTGCAGCAGGTTTTTATCACACGACAAACCTGGTCTTATGCTATTTGCATGTACAGATACTTGCAAGCATTATTTTGGTAGGGCTGACTGGAGCAGGGGCAGACTTATGCTGGGTGTGAGGGTAGGTGATGGAAGGTCTTTGCTCTTGCCTTTGCTCTCTGAGGGGACCAAACATGGAGAGGGGGAGACTGTGGCAGCACACCGCCTTTCAGAGGAGTGGTTGGTGCTGAGTGTGGCCGACTGAGACGCAAGTTTCCTGCACCTCTTGGGATGCTTTCCTACCTTTCACTGCAAGTTCAGAGCAGGCCTGTTCTGCTTATTAGTTCAGAGGAGATCACAACAGTCTAAAAAAACAAGTGTCGTAGGTCCGCCAAGGCCACTTTGCTGGGTAACTTCAGCATCGTCGGTGAACAGCGATTTGGTGGGTTAAATAGTTCTGGATGCACCCAAGAACAATGTCCCTTTCTTATCAAAACACATGAGTGCTTTTGAGTCTTTAATGCAGTTCTCAGAATACAAGGTGTGAAGAGAAAAGTGTGATCAGTCTGAATCACTGTTTTGCAAGAGAAACGTGAGGGTTTAAGTACACGGCTGGGAACAATCCTGTGCTGGCAAGGAAATGGACTGCATGACCCATCTCAGAGATCTATGATTCACTGCAAATACAGAGAACGAGCATGAAAATGTGTAGGAACATGTAGTGGTACCTTGCCTGCTATTACAGCGCAGCCTCCAGCTAGAGACAACCCAACCATGTTTACAGGTGTGCTCTGGGAACAGCTTTTTCTGTGGGGAGCCACGAAAGGCGGCAGAATGCCTTCAAAGCCTTAAAGGTCTCTGTGCCACCATGCCAAGCTGTGGAAATGTAACTCTGTGCAGGGATGAAGCATGGATTTTTTTAAGATTTTTTTGTTGTTGTTTCTGAGGCAGGAAGCGCAAGTGCAGATCCTCCCATTTAATGCTATGGGGGGAAGAAAAGATTCACAGACTCCCCTGCAGTGTTAGTGAAAATGCAGCTTTGGCCTTTAGTGCCCTTTGTTACATAAATACAAGTAGCGTAGACATATTAATCACCCTGCCACTGAGGGAGGAACAGAGCAGCAACCTCAAATGCCACCCACTCCCCATTCCCGCTCCCATTTGATGTTGCTATTTTAAGCCACACATTATTTCCTGCTGTGATTTTATTTTTTTTACCCAGCTTCTAATTCTGGCTCTGAGGTAAGCTGTGACATACGTATCCCTCCTCTCCCCCTCCCCGCCTTCCTCCTCCCCCTGCACCCACGTCCTCTTTATTGCTGTCTTTTAGAAATTTTCTCTCTCGTAAGCAGCTGGGTCCCAGAGGTTAGATACTGAATGCCCACAAAAAATACAAAGAGACTGATCTTCTTCCTGCTTTTGGACTTCAGTGCAAACAATATTGAGGTCATGGTTTGCAAGGCAGACTGTTTTAAAAGTGCTATTCCCCTGCTCCACCCTCCTCAGAGAGGTTAGTGTTGTACAGAGGATACTCTGGCTGGCAAGGAAGGCTGCTGCTCAGCAGCTGATGATGGGCCATGACCACTGTACTCATCTGCCAAGAAGGGTATTACACCAGTGGCATGTGCTTTGTGGTGCACAGGAGTTAGGACAGAGCTCAACTGCTTGACAAGGGTTTTCTCTCCTAAGTCTGCTTCTCCGTAAAGGCAATCAGCAGATTTCTAGCCCCCAAGTAGTTTCCCCCACCAGCAACTACCTCATCCTGCCTGTGCCAGAGCACAACTTCTGTGTGTCTTGTTCTGCTGCATCCACATGTCTCCTGTGGCTTTCAGCTGCCACTGGGTCAGCCCTGAGGAAGGCTGTAACTGCGTCAGTCTAGGGCAGAAAAAGAATGGAGCCTGCAGTTCCAGGAAGGGCCAGGTGCACCAGGCAGCTGTGGCTCATGCCCTGCGTGAGAGCGTGGCTGAGCACTGATAAGAGCTTTGCCAAGGTAAGTTTGAGCCCTAGGAGGAAATCTGAGGCCTGCTTCTGCGCCGCAATTGAGGAACATTACAGGTTTATCCTCTTCCACACCCACTTGCCCCTTCCCTCCCTGCCAAGCAACCCATCCTGAAAATCTCCTCTGACTGGATGTTTGCCGCTGCAGACGAATCCCTGCTAGCGTAAGAGAGCAGGCTGGGTGGCAGCAGGCTGCTGGCAAAACCCCGGGCCTTGCTTCTACATCCAGGGAAACAGAGGCCTGGTGTATATATTTCACACAAACAATCTCACACCTTTCCCTTCCTGTGAGTTACTTTTGGAGCTGCTGCACGTGGCTCTTGTCTGTGTGGTACGAGCAATAGCTGTAGGAAATTCCAGGCTGGGTGTTTATGTGTTCCTTATCCTCCCCTTCCCCAGATGGGGATTCCAGTTATGTCCTTTCTGAGATTCCTGGAGAGTGGGAGAGGCAGAGAGGTTGAGAGCAAGAAGCCCTTTCCAAGGGGTTTAATGTTAGTTACAGCCGCTGGAAGTCTTTGCTTTGCTTTCACCAGGATTGTTACCTTTTTTCCCCAGAGAAGGCTGGGGAGTCACATCCCTTCCCCAGAGCAGGCTACACGCTAGCGTTGCATGCTCTGCTGCTTGTTCGAAGCAGTGAGGAGAGCTGGGCAGCTGTCCTATCACAGGCCAAACCATGGTCCTCTCATCCTTGCCTGCCATGAGCTGGCAGCTGAATTGAGCAAACTAATTTCCAGTGGATGGGAGAGAGGGGAAAGAGGGGGGCTCATAAATAGGCGTGATCACACCAGAATGAAATGACTGTTTTTTCAGCATACTTTGTCCCCATGGGCAGTTATTTTAAAAGTTCTTGCAGAATAACTTCTCCCACAACAGCAATGCTGGAGAGTTTCCCCTTCAAGAGGTAAAAAAAAAAAAGCCCCTCAAAAAGGATTTCAGTAAATTGCCTTCACAGAAAATAACCCTGCTCTCAAGTGTCACACCCAGTGCCGTGCAGCAAGAGCCAGCCAGCAGCTGACAGAAGTCTGGTATCCTGCGCTGGATGAGGACAGCTCTCCAAGGACTTGATGTCCACATGATAGCCAGTACTGCCACCCTTGCTGGTAAAGACTTGCAGCATCTTGATGGGGGTCTGTGCAGTGGAAGGAAGAGCTGACTGGGCATGGGGGCTCACAGAGGGAGAAGAATTCAGTTGATGCTGCGTGCATATGTTCAGCTCATGCTGAGTCCCTGCCTGCTTGCCAGGACCATCCAGCAGAGACCAATGCTGTATAGACTCTGGTGGTTACTGGAACAATAGGAGCACTGGGAAAGAGCCTCTTGTTTACAGATAAAATGGCTGTGGGGTAGGGTTGGCTTAGAGACACTGGTGCAATAGGCCATATGTGTCATGGCATCTGAGGTATGTGATAAATAACCCATTTTTGAGTTTGGTCAGGCTGAGTATTGCAGAAACAGCAACAACAAGGATGTTAAAAAGCCCAAAAAATCCTGAATACTCACAGTTTGGCATCTGGGAATGACACAAGATGACAGAGATTCCATTGCCTGTGGACTGGCTGATACCATCCATGCAACCCCAAATTCTTTCTTTTCTTGAGGAACTGGCCTTTATGATCAGCCTTGCTGCCTGGCTCCCTGGCACGGTGGCAACCAGAGAGGCCCAGCTCACGCGATATGGATCTGGCAGGAGCCCTGACTGCCTGGAGAGCCCCCTTGCTGCTGACCTGCCATATTGTTCCCTGTCCTGGTAGCTCAGACAGAGCTCATCTAGGTCAAGAAAGGCAGCTCAGGAAGACATTCCGTGCGAGCTCTGATGAGATCTGCTCCTCCCAGGGCCCTTCAGCTCGGCTTGCTCCTTTTTCTCATTCCACACACGGTTTAAAAGACTGTGTTTGTAAACACCGGTCTCCAACTCTCTGCCTCTGGGGCTCTGGGAGGAAGGCCAGGGAGGGATCTAAGAGACAGCAGACAGTTTTAAGAGGCAGTGGCGTCCGATTGCTGCGGTGGAGAGGGCACGCCTTGCAGTTAATAGCCATGGTGTCGGGAGTCACCTACAGTACCAGCAGGTCTCTGCATTATTTCATGGTTCCCTGAGGCTGAGCTTGGGTTTTACTGAAATGACCTCTTCACATGCCAAAGTAAATTCTGTGCCTCTCAAGCCAGCTCTGCCAGAATCAGCGAGGAGTTAGGCTGTGCTGCCTCAAGTGTATGTACAAGATTAGTGCCCTGCAATGACAAATGCCGTAGTGGACATGTGTTTGCATTTGACACAGCACTGGTTAAATATTCACTCTGTTCACCCTCTTCTTCCCATAGATCGTTGCAGAGAGCTTGGCCACGTACATGGACCTGGGCACTCCCATCTTACTGGGCAGACAGGGGCTTGCTGTGGCATAGCACCTGGTCATTGAACACAAGCCAGATCATCTACAGCCCAAGACTTGCAGTCTCCCTTTGCTTTATTCCTTTTCAAAAATTGGTTAACAAGTGCCATTGTTTAGCATTGTGATATTGTGGAGCAGTGACAAAACTCAGCTGTTGAGAGGTAGAGCTGGTGAGAGGTAGAGCTGGGCCCACCTCTTTCCCACCAGCTGCAGCGCTTGGTGGGCAAGGAAGGCAGGGAGAGATCTTCACCCAAGCACAAGTCTGAGCTTGTCTATATGTCCAGAATTGCTTCTGTCCACATGCTTTACCAGCAGGCATGTTCATACATAGATTTATCTAGAGCTGCAAAGCTCACAGGAAGGTGAGAGCCAGTTCCAGGCAGAGCATGGAGCATTAGCAGCCTGAGTACACATGGATATCTAGTACAGAACTAAAGCTGGGAAGCAGCCAGAGGTCCAGACAGGCTGTACATTGGCTGTAGGGTTGCCCTCACACCTCACTGCACAGATGCAACCTCTGTGCCCCGCATCCTGAGGGCCTATAGCTGGGTAGGCTCTTGTTTTCCCTATGCAGGTCCTCTGGGCTCTCAAGGCTTCACACTGTGTGTGATGGCTTGCACTTGGGTCATGTGTTACACCTGTGCAAAGGGCTCCGTGGCTCCCGTGGGAACAGTGTGGGAGTTCAGGCCTGGCTGGTGAGGCTGAGAGAGGAAGAGAAAAGCTGGTGGCTCCTTTAAGGGAGGAAGCCGACAGGACTGCAGGGAAGGAGCTCTGGAAGCTGTGTTTTTCTCTCAGCGCCTCAGGGGCTGGTTACTAAATTTGGTTACTGGGCTTAAATAATGCAGCGTGGCAGAGCCCAGTGGGTTTGAACATTGTCATATCCACATAATCCTCTCCTAGGTGGCAGAGATCTCTTGTTCTCTGCCGCTACTATCTGCGCAGGAGCTTGAATGTGATGTGAAACATCATCTTAAATAATTATAACTAGTAGAGAAGAGCCAAAGCTGCAAAGTCCCATCTATTTCCACTGTGCTCTATCTATCTATGTAATTTCTAAGATGCCAATCACCAAAGCATCCAAGCACTGTCTAATCTGGATCTGAATTCCCTTGGTGCTCATGGAGGCTTGAATCTTAGCATTTTGTGTGAGCCCATCTCTAGCAAGCATAGGGACAGAGCTGCATACTGTGAGCTGCATACTCAAGCATCCTATTGCTTCATGATTAACTGACCAAATGCCCAGTGGGTTGGAGAAGTCAGGACATCATGGTCACCCCTAACCCAGGAAGCATTAAATCCTCTTTCCATTATTTTGGCAGAAGGCAGGGAAGGTTTACCAAGGGAGGGCAGGGAGTCATGGTTCCCTGCCCAGTGTGTTGTCTATCCTCCAGGTCACACAGTGTGGAAGGAGGGGCAGATCAGTACAGCCGGCATAGTCTGTGCACCAAGGCTGCATCCAGCTCGGGGGCAAGAAGGTCCTCTGCCACCCCTTGCTGTAGATAAAAGCCTCTCCATGCAGAGACAAGGGAGAAGCATGGGATGGGAGCCAGTGACCTGGCTTTGCACCACGCAGAAGGAGGAAGAAAATGATGCACCCAGCTGCCCTCTCAGCTGACCTGTTGCCCCACACTTCCTGCAGACTTTGTGAAACAGATTGAAACCTGCCAGGTGACCACTCATGGCTAACAGAGGGAACGTTAACAGTGACAGAAGGGACTTGCTGTGCTGGACATACTCACCTGGAGTGAAATGAGATTAAACTTTTCTTTCATTACCAGTGAAACAGTATATGTTTTTAGTGAGAACCTGCCAGGTTCAGGCAATGCCGTAACAGTGCAATTACTTTCTGTCCATCGGCTGCACTTAGGAGAAGGGTCTCTCTTAGCATCTGTCCACAGTCTTCCCAGTTGGACATGACACTTAACAGTAGGTTTCATGGCAGAGGATTCTTATCAGTTACCTTTCCAAATCCTGTTTGTAACCATCACATTTCAGTCTTTACAAAAGTGCAGGTCCTCCCCACCCTCCCCCATGGATCAGCCCTATCCCCTTCCCCTGTAACAGCTGGAGTATTTTTAGTGACACTGAATAAATACATGTTAAATCTTTCTCCATTAGTGACATGTCAGAAATTAAAATGGCATTAGCTGTAAAGCCTGCAGCAAAGCCAGCTTCATCTAGGGCACTTGCAAGTGTTTGCCCAAGAGGCCAGGTACAACAGTACCAGCATTGCTTTTCCTTCAATCCATCCATGTTATCTGCACACCCTTTCTACCCTTTTTCCTCTAGAAATACTAATGGCACTTTCTGTTGCTGTTTACTCACAAACTATCCCCAAGCGTCCCAACACGATGGCTAGGAAAAGTCTCTGGGTTACAAGGTTTTATCCTCTCCAGTCACATGATAGATATGTCCTCTCCAGACATCATATCAGAGATTTCTCAAGTCCCATTGTAAAAAGCTGTTGAATTTTTTGGGGCCTTGCTAAGACCCCTGTATAACAACTCCAAAACTGCTGCCACAGCTAGGACTTGGCAGACAGGAATCTAAGTATATCAATAACTAGATTTTCCATCCATACCCACAAATACTTTCTTCTACAGGATCTCCACTCTTCCACATACATTGGCTCCTCAGCTAAACTTCATGTCTGACTCTAAGGCATGCCTGCTCTGCCAGTCACCCACTCCTTCATTTCAAATCTTGTTTCTTCCTAAACATCCTGCCTCTCCCCCGCTGCCTCTGTTGCTTCAGCTTTCTGCTGCCTTATGTTTTCCCTTGTCCTCCTGACTACCCTTCCTTCCCTATTCCCCTTTTCAATCTACCCAGCTTCCCACTCTAATCCATCTTCCTCAATCAGAGATGGACATCTCTGCTGCATCTGGTGGTTCAGGCAAATGGCTTGCATATTCCCTGGGCTGCCCAAAGCGAGAGCTTGCTCTCTTTGCTACTATTTCAGGTACATGGTATGGATCAGCTTGGCGTCCAGAGCTTGAGGATGTCTACACAGAGCCCACAGCATGTGTAGCTTAACAGGAGAAGATCAGTTCAGAAACTCTGCCACGAAGGAGCAATGGATGAGGTGAAGCTTGAGGTGGAAGAAACTGAAATGCTACAGCTATCAAGCCAAAATATTTATAGCTGTGATTTGCAAGGTGGCTGATTGTGCAGGGCAGGGAAAAGTCTACCATTGCCTGCCATTAAGGAAGAGGGAAATTGCAAAACAAACATCCCCTTTGGATATTTAGGAGCACGCCCAAAAAATTAACATTGATTATATCTCCCTATTAAGAAGCAAGATACTAGCTGCTTTAATTAACAAGGTGGGTTCAACTGCCTTTTTGCAAGTATCAGGTGAGATATCGGGTGGTGTTCCCAGTGACATGAAGTTAGGCTCTTCTGGTTAGCAGGGTAATCCTGAGGCCCTGCTCTTCAAAGGTATTTAGGTTTCAGGCAGCTGATGTTATTTAGATGCTTAAATCTTTTAAGGCTCTGTGCCTTAGGAGCTGGGAGATTGGCTATGAAACTCCAGATTGCCTGGTTCAAGTCTAGTCTGTGTCAGTCCTGATGGATAAATGTTACTGTAAGGTATCTGTGTGATGTCAGCTCTCTCCCTAAGGCTGGGTCATTCTGCAGTTGCCTGATGTGGCCTCTTTGTGCCTTTTGTTTCTGAAGGAGGGGGTGATAGCCAGTGTCAGACTCCTGATAATGGCTTTGAAGGACCTGTGTAGAACTCAGGTTGTTTTACAGTTATTAATTCATTCAGACAAGCAAGGCTGCTGCTTGATGGGTGCTTTGTTTCACTCGGGGGGGAGGGGTGCGAGGGGGAAGAACACAGGGAGAATTGGTGCCTTTCCCAGACTTGCACAATAGCAGGGCTGGAAATGGGCCTTGTGCAAATTCAATTACTCTGAATTGCGAGCATTAACTGCTGGGCTGCCCACTTTTTATTGTAGCCGTGGAAGGAGGTGCAGAGAGCAAACTAGCTGCCGTGGTTTGGATGTGATGCAGATGCTGTCAGATTTTAGCAGTTCAGTGACCTTTTCGTAACAGTTCCTTAAGTCACAGCTTTCTCAACACTTGGCAATAGGTAAGGGTTGTGTACAGGTAAGGACTTTTGTTACATGGTGCAAGAAGTCTAATGAGACAGGAGCAGGAGGGAGAGATTGAAGAGATTGCTTTCTTCACCAGCCTCCTGCTTAATTACCGCCTGAAGAATGACACTGAACTCAGACCCTTACTCCAGGTCAAAGGCTTCCCAGAGGGAATGGATATATCTTAATAATGGAGTAGTCTCCTTTACCAGACTTGCAACCAGCCCTTTGTTAATGGTAGGATCCTCCCCTCCCTCCCAGTTCAGCACCTTTAATCTCTCTGGAGTCAAACCAAGCTCCTTAGATCTAGGAAAGCAAAGGGACCAGGTTTCTGTTGTGAATCTTTGAGCTAGGAGAAACAACAGCCCTGATATTCAGGTTTTTCCCATCATTTTACACCAAAAGCATCCTGCCATCAAACTGGTGAGCCAAGCTTCTGGGGGAAATCAGGCCGTGTCCTTTCTGCCTCGTGCATCTCATTGAAGAATAGTGGGCAGTTTGGCCAGAGATTCTTCAAGCAGGATGAGGCCGGATCACACTCTTAACTACCTGGAGGCATCAAAAAGCCTGAAGTGCTACAAGCATTTCTCATGGTCCCTGGGTTGCTCTACTGCTCCCAGCCACCCAACTGTGGTGTCCAGGGGATCCCACCAGTCCAGTTCTCCAGAGGTCACAAATACAGTGGAGAAAAGGGCAACTACAAGACTCTCATACTGTGAGGCCTTCTTGGACAAGAAGTTTCGAGGTTCCAGCAGTGCACAGAAGATGCTGAAATGGGAGCAGAATTTACTTAGGCGTGAAGAGTGGGGCTGTGAGGATGACTTCTAGTTGAAAAGTTTTAGAAAAGGTAGGCACTTTGAAACCACCTGCATCCCACCCAGGATTTGTTGGGCTGTATTACATTGTGTGTGCTGTGGTACTGGGGCGCAGAGGACTCTGAATTGTGTGGCAAGAACTGAATATTTTAAAAGCCATTAAAAAGTATATCAGGGTGTCCCCATGTGTGTATCTTTGCTGGAGTTACAGAGAGAAGGGACATTTCCTAACTGCCTTTCCAGTTTGCACCACTGTGGTACTACACAGAGCTTGCATGCATGCCCTTCTGGCTGTGAAGATACAGTGCAGCTGGACAGCATCACTTAATAGTTCCGCATTAGGTCAGTGAGAGTTTGCCGGGTAAAGAGAGCACCTGAGATGTGACTACACTCTGTGACCTTTGTCCTCAGGATGGACAAAACCAAAGAAGTCTTTAGCAAGGTTTTGTGCCTTGTAGGTCTGGTGGGGCAGGCAGTGGTGGGGGGGGGGGTGTGTGGTGGATGTTGTCTTTTGCTGCTGTTGCGGGCAGAAGAAAGCAGAACTTGCCTTAAGGGTTCACGTAAGGCTTCTGGGGAAAGCCATCATGGGGGGAAGACTAGTTCACTGAGGAACAAGTAATAAAGGGAGCTGGCATGAACAGCAGGGCCTAAAGCGTTTTCATTATATACAGAAAACACCCAATGCCTCATTCCCTGGGGAAGAGCTCCAAGATAGCTGTCAGTCCGGCTGGCCCCTGCCCTTTAATCTGAACGTGCCCAAATGGGCCAGGGGCTTTATTTTTGTATTATTGCATTGTCTTCCTCCCACTCACTTGTGCTTTTCTCTCAGATGCCTGTGGCTGCTTTTGATGCTTCTCTCCCCTGTTTATGGCCTCTCTGTTGGGCAAACTTTGTGGTTTGCCACCTTTTCTTGCTCCTTTTTCTACGTCTTTGATGGTACAAGAAAGCTTCTGGTTGTTTCTCTGTTTGCACTTCACTCTCTGTAGGGTTGTGACTGATGTGCTAAGACAAAAACATCTGAGTTCTTCTGCGTTTTATCTAGCAGGGAATGCTCAGCAAGAGAATGCAAAGCACGGTGTAAAAAGAGGCTGTCCATTCCTTATATTTCTCAGCGTAATAGAGGCAAAGATATTTCCTACTTACTGCACGATAAAGCTATCGGCCATATTTACTTTGTTCTTGTCCAACATGCTTTATCTCGCAACTTCCAAGAACCTTGCCAGCGTTATTTTTATAAATAAATCTCACATTACTCCTGTGTGATAGGCATTTTCCCCCATTTTGCAGTTTGGGGAGCCTTGGCATTTAAAAATAAATTGGCTTTTGGAGAACTACAGAATAATCCAACCTTAAGAAAGAGAACAAGAACCTCACAATTCTGCCTTCCTTGCCTTCATTTAATAGAGTGTTCTCCACCTCTAGTTAATAGGGAGTCTGGTTTTCTTTCAGGTCATGATCATAAAAGGATCCAATTGTCACTTTAAACATATAATTAAAGTGCCTTCCTGTACAGTGACCTTCATCGAAAAACATCAGACACTGCACAGGTGGGTAGGATGGTACTATATTGAAAATTATGAGGCTCAGAGATTTAGACATTGTCTCCCTTGGTTTTTTTTGTGTGGGTTTTTGTTTGTTTGTTTGTTTGTTTGTTGTTTTTTTTTTTTTTTTGGCTAATGCCACTCCATCCTGTTGTGTGTATCCCTCAAATTTCCCAAGGTTTGCTGAGTGGAGGAGACACTCTCCAGGCAATCTGCACACCTACTGGCTGGTCACCACAAAGTGACAGATTTGGTGGTTGGATTGGATTTTATACAGACCAGGTTGGCCAGCTTGGCTATGTCCTGGAGCTTAGAGAACACAGGTCCACCAAACTTTATTTTTTTATTTATTGCCTTTCTAGTAGCTTGTGCTGTTGAAATAGGTTACCACTCCTTTTCGGCAGGGGAGAAGAAGCAGTTTCAAGTGGCAAAGAAGTCGGGAACGACTGTGATTGTGTTATGTGTCTTTCCTGGAAAAATCCCTTCATGTGATAGGTGGCCTGAAGACACTGGTACATTCGAACTGCAGCTTTTCCAGTAACCCAGTAGGATTTTGTGGGTGGAGGAAGGGGAAGGAACTCAGTGAGCTGTGACAATGGGAAAATCTTGGCAGGGACATGCACACGCAGTCTTGCAACCAGCCCCCAATGTCCCAACTGTTACCAGAAGGGATTGCACCGGGATGAGGAATGCTCAGAAAAGGGTGTGTGAAGGCAGCCGCAAACTCGAACCCTGGATCAGTGCGTTGGGATGAGGAGGCGGCCGAGGCCACACTCCCCTTGGGCTCAACGCCACCGCCCTAGTGTCGTGACAGGAAACCTGGAGATGCTCCATCCCCGCCAAGGGAGAAGGGCCGGGGATGGTTTTGGTGACGCGCCGGTGCGCGCGCCGCTGCTGCCCCCTGCCGGGAGCGTCGGGAAAGAGCGGGACGAGGGCTGCTTCACCCGGGAGCTCAGGGATGAGCCAGGCGTCCCTCGCCCTCCGTCCTGCCCCCCGGCTCCCGGAGCCCTCCCCGCCGCCCGCGCGGGGCACGGCTCGGCGGCTTCGTTCCAGAGCGCCTTGCCAAGGCCGTGCCTGCGTGTGACTCCATCCCTGCAGCACTTCCTGCAGGGATATCTAAGACTGGGTCATTTCCTTTTGACTCAGCGGCATCAATCAAGGAGTATATTGCTCTGGCTTCTGGCTCAGGTCTCCAGCTGTGAGGATATGCCCTCCCGCTCACACACGGGCTGTGGGCAGTGTGGAGACGAGCCCCGGGCTTTGGCTCCTCTGGTCCCTTGGCACTGACTGCAGCTGGCAGGGTGCTATTCCCCAGCCTGTCCATTGTATATGCCCAGCTGGTTTATAGGTGTCGGCACGGCTCGTGGGCCAGGCAAGTCAGCTCCGGAGTCCTGCTGAGGAGGCTTTCCAAACTCAGACTGCTATGCCGAAATGGAAGATCCACGGCACAGAGCAAAAGGCTTGACTATCCCAGTGTTGCACGCCCTGCAGTCAGGTGTTGAGGCAGGATGTTTTTGAGGAGTTTTTAGCTCATGTACCTCTGGTACAGTGAGACACAGCCTAAATCCAGATATTGGCCAAACTGTTCAGAGGCTGTCCTGTGCACCTAAGATGTGCACAGTATACTGTTTTATATGAACAATTTATATGATACCATTTATATGGACAAGTTGATATGAACAAAAGGTTTCCTTTTTTACAGCATAGGATTTTGACTTTGTGGCTGAAGCTCTTTCCTGTAAAAGTCAAGACCAGCTTACTGCTCATGCTGGAGCAAAATCACTGCATGGTTGTGCCATCCTTTCCATGGGTAAGCAGAAGTGGTCCAAAGGCTAAGCCTGTATAAATACCCTATGCCTCCACATGACTTGTCTGGACTAGTCTTAGGGAAAACCAGCTATTACTGCTAGGGGAAATCAAAGTGTAATTTGGGACACACTCAAGGTCCTGTATGTGCTACAGGAATAGTCCCACAATTGCTGTGCCAATCCCATCATCGCTGTGTGTCCCGTTTGTCCCTGCAAAATGACACTGTGTGAGTGACGTCAGGCAGACAGGACAGACCAATGGCTTCCAGCTCTGAAGAGCAGCAGAGTTGTTTACCATGAGGAGCAGGTAGAGCTGGTGGTTCAGGTTCCCTTCCATCAAGGTGGACATGACGTTCTCAGTCACAGGAGATTCCTGGGCATTATGCTGGGAACTGCCAGATTATGTACAGGATAGACCTGAGATAGAGTTAGAGATTCATGGCAAACCTCAAGAGCAAAGGCAATCTCCAGGCAAACACCTCAAGCACAGACAAATACACGCTCTAGTTGTGCAAATGAATGTGAAAATTGCTCCCAAATGTTTCCAGTTGTTCAGAATAAAATTGCAGTCTGAGAAGCTAGAACTTCATGTTAACCTGGAAGGGAGGTATGAAGACACCTGAAAGTAAGGAATGCTGATGGCTGGTCGGCCAGCAACATAAACATCTACCTGCCACACTTTTTGCCAAGAAATTCTTCCTATGTAGACCAAACTTGATCCTTGTAAGCATATGGCATAAGGGCAAAATAGTCTACATAAAAGTATATTATATAGATAAATATTATATATATGTATATATGAATAATATATGTGTACATAATAGGATTTTAGGGTTATGTCTGTATCAGCAAATCTGTATCTGGGGCACTACAACTCCATTGTCTAGAAATTAATAACTGATTCCTGTTAATTTATTCCTGCCATGGTTTTGGCCTGCGCCAATTAACACTTTTCCAAATAATTCCCAGGCATGACTGAGGGAGTTACCGTGGGCCAGGGGCTGTTCCCAACAACCACTTGGATCCAAATAGCCTTGCTTGTAGGATAAAAGAGTTTAATGTTACTGGTGCAAGCCATCCTGTGCCAGGGCTCTCAGTGCCAGAAAACAGTCCTGGGCACGTTTAATTTACTGGTATAGACATAGTCTATGAGCCCAAGGGATTAGGCAGGGTTTTAAGGGCTGCATGCCTGGACTTAGATACTTGATTTCTCCCAAGATCCATTTTATGGAACCTTGTTTTTTTGTGGACATGGGCTTTGAGCCTTTAAATCTTCTATCACCTTGGCTAAAAAGCCTTGCCTTCTGGTGTTAGTAACCCTTTTGTGTTTTCCCTAAATAGCAAAAATCTAGTGGAAGGTAAAGTGGGTTCTACTTACACTGTTTTATTATGCTGTCTTCATGACAGTGGAACATAACAATAGTGAGCTCTGTTTAATTAACACCTTGCAATTTTTTGGAAATTTTTAAGGAGAAACTCATCTAAAACATAAGAGGAAAAAAATTAAAACCATACAAACCAGTAATAAGCCTGGCTAATTTTCATCAGGCTTTGTAGAAAACAACTTCCTTTGTCTTCAGGTAAAACCTGGAGATCTAAAGATTACACTAATTTTGCTCTATGAAATTATGGAGGGACTGATTAGATTTTGAAGGGAACATCCCTGCAGGTGTATTCACTTATCCCGATCCTTATGGTATAACATCTCTTGGGAATGGTGCTATCGAATTTCCAGTACATGAATGTACTTGACCTTGGAGCTTTTCTATGTCCTGTGAAGAACATCACAGAAAGGTGTCTGGCTGATAGCAGCAAACCTGCAGTGATATGAAGGAACAAAACTCCTTTGGTCAGGATGCTAATTACAGCGCTTCCAGTCACATACTTTTCCTGACCCATCCGTCTGGTCTAATCATATCTCTTTCTTCTCCTAACTCTTCCTGGCTGTTACCCACTTAGCCTGACTCTTACTGTGACTTGAGCTTCATTTCTGTCAATGCAGACACCACACTAGCATCAGGACACACAGGCCAGGGCTGGAATGAACACTGACATAATGAGTGTCTCTTCTTATCTGTGTGACTCTGCTTCATCACGTGGGGTTACTGCTCTACTATGCAGTATGTGACCCGAGTATCCAACCATCCCAAATGCAGCCTGTGTTGAGACAGCTCTGATACTGTGATGATGATCCAGAACGATGATAACAGCAAGAAACTGGGCAGAAGTATACTGAAAATGCATTTTTCTGCTGGCATGATGAGTGTCTGCCACATATAAACAAATTAGTCTGGCTCTTCAGAAGTCATCCCTTGGGTTTGCAAGGCAGAAAAGATGAGGGCTGAGGAGTGATGAGATGAATGCCTGATCCTTATGACTGAATCTGTCTGTCCTGCTTTGCTTGCGGTTTGCTACACGGGTCTCGCAGAGATGGAAGCCTGCACACCTACTATATGTGCTTCTTTGTGGTGCGTGAGCATGTTTATTTGGGGGATTTCATGCTGTGTATCTGGGCCCATTACTCATCTAGCAGGGAGCTAGAATGCATTTGAGTAGATCTGGCTGAGAAAGAGAACAGTTTTTTCAAAATCAGTCTCCAGAAAATTTCTTGTTAATGCCTCTAGGAATACTGGCTGTGGTGTGGAAACTAAGACTGAGAATTTGTCTCTGCATTCCCTCCTCAGGTGTGTGGACCACAGTTTGGTTTGCCTTTGAGGGCTAGGAGACTGATGTAGGGTGTAACCTGTGTCAGGCTCTTGTGCCCACCTCGCATGCACTTGGACGAGGAGAGGTCATCCTAGGGTGGAATTCGGAGGCAGGCCTGGTCCTTTCGCTCTTGCCTGCTGCCCTGTCCTCGAGCTTAAGCACTGAGAAGGGAGCGTGCAGAGCGAGCCTGGCACTGGGAACCTGGCTGGCTGTGTGTGTGCAGAACCAGAGCCTGGGATCGGCACCCTGGCTCGCTGCGTGTGAGACACCCAGACCTTTGGCTACCGGAGCGCCATTTCCTGCTCGGACATGTGCTCGTCAACATACAGCAGCTCGCTGCTGCTCCGCGGTAATCCCGCTTGTGCCCTCAGCCCATGCGGGAGGACACACAGGCCGGCAGAGCCGGGGAAGTTCGTGCACTGCCGCCTCCCGCCGTCCCTTGTCCCGGCCGTGCGTCGGGACCGGGAGAGCCGGGAGAGGGGCAGAGCCGCGGTCTGTCGCGCCCCCTGGGGCCGGCCGGGGGTAATGCAGGCCCAGAAGGTGTCGGGCACGACACAGGTGGGGCTTCTCACGAGGCTGGAAACAGAGACGTAAGGGAGCGATGCATGATAAGATCTCCACGAAAATATCTCATCCCCGCCCTTTGTCAGCCCTTTGGAGTAGCCCATCTTCTCTTGCACTCCCCTTTCTGACCTTTTTTTTTTTTTTTTTTTTTTTAGTGCTAGCGGGCCTGCACGCAGAGCTCACAGTTACTGATGCCAAATTTATTTCCTTCCTCCCAAGGCCGTTTTCATCTTTGTTTACACAGCCATGCTGCCTGGAGAGCTGTTTCAAGTAGAATTTCTGGTGGATAGCTTGCAAACAACTAACTGTTCTTAGCTGTGAGAAACTGATAAAGATTTCATCATTTGGTCTTGGCCTCTAGAAGAGTTGGGGAGGATGTACAGGTGCAACGTGCACTCACAGAGTTTAGAAACTGAGGAGTAAATGACATGCTAATGATTTATTCTCATTACAAAATCTTCTAAGGTTACTCCTTCCTTGGCCAGTCTAGCGATCTGAGCTTTTGAGGCAGAGGTTTTTGAAGACAAGTTGTCTTATTCTGTTCCTCACAGCGCAGTTTTATTGGATGCTTGGACCCCTTCTGTTGGCTTATGGCTGGTTTGTGATCACACATCCTCAGTAATTTTCAGTTCTAAAGTTATTTTAAGGGCTGTATATTTTACCTGCAAACCTTTCTCTGAGGATTCTGTTGTGCTGTCACTCCCACAGAGACCTTAGGCACTACTCATGCTGTTCTCACAGCCTCCCGTGCTAGGAGCAGCTCAGTAGCACAGGTTCATGCACTGACTTCAGTGGACACAGAACTGTCTTCCCTCCCCAGTGATCAGTTGGAGCCTGGCAGCAGCTGGAGATGAGGTGCAGCGAGGCAGATGGGAGTGCTAACAGTTCTGTGAAACATTACCAGAGCCTGGCTGGTGTTTTGTGGTCACCTGATGTCAGTCTGAGATGTCTGGCCAAGTTCATGGTGGGGCACTGTGGCCAGGAGTCCCCCAGGCTGCTGGCCCAGCCAGGGCACAGCGTGGGTGCAGCCTGGCTGTTGCTCTCCTAATCCCTGCACTGTACTCACAGTAAGGCATCAAGTTCAAACTTGCACCACCTGGAAATTCTTCTTGGAATTTCATTCCCTGGTGATACTAGCCTGTCTTCCCCCCCCCCCCCCCCCCCCCGCCCCCCCTTCCCTTAGAAGCACTGAAACTGCTCACAAACACAGATCTAGAAGGGGTGTCCAACTAGAGGAACTGGGAAACCTCTTTGATGTTGAAAGCTGTGTTTTATTTATATACTTGGGATAAGCCCAGAGGCTGTCTGGGCAGCCAGGAAGTTCCAGAAAGGAATTTCCCCCCATCAAACCGGCAACCACAATAATATTTTCTCCCTTCCTCTGCAGACACTGAGTGTGCTCATTTCCTAGCACTTTTGCTTAAGAAATTTGTCATTTTTGCAGGATCCTGGGCCCTATCTCTCTGGTGCTCCCCTTCTAGGCATTGTAGTTTGAGGCTTTTTGTCTTTGACCTAAAGACCTCAGGTCTGAGGCAGGCTGGTAGACTGGATGGTTCTTTCATCTTTGGGCTGACTGCTTGTGGCTGGGTCTCAGAACCACTGGTGATCCCACCTGAGGACTGTTATTGAGAAGACATTTGAAAAGGAAGATAGGTGAGTGAGGTGCAGTGACTCTATTTGAAGGAAAGAAAGTCAGAGATTCTTTTAGCCCGATGAGACAATTCCTCTTCTCCAGGGATTACAAGGAAAAAGCTATCCTAAACAGAAATCATCACTTATCTTTGCCTGCATTTCTGAGGAGCCCTACTACCCCAGAGCTTCTGGCTGGCCAGGCTAAACTGCTGGCCCTGTGAGTGCTGTTCCAGCAGCCTGTTACTGGGTGGGTGTCATGGGGCCCCTTCCAGGGCCTTTTGCAGAGGAACAAATGTCTGCAATAGCAGCAGGAGAAGCACAGCGTAAATGGCCGTGGTAATCCTGCTCTCCCTGGTTCTCGCTGTATTAGCCACATGCTGACTTTCCAATTGGCCCTAACAGTTTTCAGGGAGAGAATGGCCAGCAAGGGAATTATAACAGAAATAGGGCTGCCCAGAAGTGCTGTTAAGAGGATCATCTCTTTTCCTTACGTCTGTCATGTTGCCTATGCTGTTGTGGTCATTGTTTCTCTACCAAATAACAAGGTTTTATGAACACCTCTCTTTCCAATTTTCTTTCTGCTTCTTTTCCTCTTTTCAAGGCAGTCAAAAACTGCAAAAATGTGTATCCTAGGCAGTTCATTGCTCAGATGTGCTTAAAAGAGATGTATCTAAAAGAGAACAGGTAGCTGTCAGCCTTAGCCCAGCCCTTTCTGATTCTCCCTCCATGTCCAAAGTGTTTGGGTGACAGCAGCTGGCTCAGTTCTGGGACAGTTTGTAGGCTTTAAGGTAATGCTGGGCAGTTCTCACTTGTGGTTGCTTGTAGCCTTAAGTGAAGGGCTCCTTCGTATGTGGGAGGTTTCCCCGCACCTCTGGTATAAAGACACACAGCCAGAGCCTGGAGAGCACTTGTATGCACTGCAACTTCACCCCTGCTGCTTGGGCATGGGGTGTGTTTATGGTTTGTGTGGTGGGGACTCGGCTTAGTTTGGCCTGTGTGAGGGCAGACATCGCACAGAGGCAAAGTCAGAGATGATCCCTTCAGGATGAGCTTGCAGACTCATCAGTTCACACACTGGGAGGAGAAGTGCCCTCTGGTACCTGCTAGAAATAATTGGTGGTTGGCTCAAGGACAGAGCTTGGAGTTCTTTGTCTGTTTTGTCAGTCATACAGTTCTGGAGACAATTCTCATTATTTTTGGGGACTGCCCTTCTCCTCTGCTTTTATCTACATACACTGGACTATGGTTGAATCAGTTGGTGGATGACCCTGCTCTGTGGCACCATTTGAGATATGCCTGGCTTTGGACCCACATCTGCCTCCAAGCAAGTTCCAGACTCAGCTTTCATCCTGCTCCTGCCTTGCTATCCTCTTTTAGCATTGCCCTTGGCAGATAGATGTTCCTTCCGTTCACTTCCAGCTCCAGCGTCTGACTCAGAAATCTCCCAGTTAAGGTCATAAGGGAGAGAGAATGGATGGGGTTTTCCCATCTCATCCTTCTGTCTCCCTTGGTGTAATGAGGGGAGATCCCCAATAGATGGCACTTGAACCTCTTCCCTGGCTGGTTTTTTGCCTCCAACCTCGGGATGTTCAGATCAGTGTGTGCACAGATGCAGCATGATCCTGCCATGGCACAGGGGGTGGAAAAAGGAGACCAAAGAGCAGTTCAGTGTGTAAGAAGGGCCGAGCAGATACCCAGGTGACTTCAAAGGGTGAAAACAGCATCGCTTGCCTTTTGAGAGGGCTTGGCCAGGCCTGCCTAATGAGGCCTTCTGCACCCACACACATTCCTGTTCTTGCATCTGGCAGTGTCAGTGGTACACCTTGGGCAGGATAAACTGCAAAAGGCATTAGCTTGTCCTCTAAGCACAACAGGAAACACAGCCCAGAGGGAATCTGTGCATTAAACTAATCCTCACCACATTGTCTTCACTGCCTGCCTCCCCTATTATACTGTTTGGTCGAGATTCCCACAGAGGAATGTCTCCTAGGGAAAATAACATGTGGCACACCAGACATCCAGAGATGTCTTCACCCTGGCAGCAGCAGGCAGGAATGTGGGTATTGTGGAAGTGAACCAGGATCCTGCATCAGGTCACAGCCCCCTTTCTTCTCCATGTCACCACAATGCCACGTGTTCTTGCCACTTGCCTCCTTTCTGCTCCTTGTCTGGCCATGAGGAATTTAAAGAGATCTTCAAGCAATGCTGGAGCAGGATTGTGGGCTTACCCTAAATATTATGTGATGCATTTTTCATGCTTTTCTCATGTGATCAGAGAAAACTTGGACTAGGTTTGAGACTGAGATTTGGTTTGAACCCAGTAGGCAGATCAAAACTCCATGGGTGAGAAACCCACAGGAACCAAAACCAAAGCAAAGTGATCACATGAGATGCTTGGGAAGCGAAACCACTGAATTTTGCATAGCTCCAGCAGTGTGATCTAGTAACAGGCCATATTACAGTCTGGGAGCTTGCGGCTAGGGGCCAGGAGATACCACTTCTATTCTTGGATCTTCCACAGCTTTCCTCAGTGACCTTCAGAAAGTCAAGTAACCTTACTCTGACTTAGGTTTCACCTTTGGGAGTAATACTGTTACTTACACCTGAAAAATATATTGCTATCCTTGTTACTTGGCAGTGTTCTGCAACCTGTATGTGTGTGGAGAAGGAACACCTCCAGATCCCTCAGGAAACTTTTCTTTTCAGTATGAGATGCAGCAGCCTGACTTGTCATCTACTGGGAACCCATCTAGCATGTCAAACCTTGTCCTCGGGGCACAGGTCACATAAGAGTTGTAGCAGTAGGTTGCAGCTCTGCTTTCTGCAAGGCTTCCTTTTCCTCTGAGGGTCTGCTGAATTGTTTGTCGCTGGTTTCAGCAGTGTGTCCCTGTGCCTCATTCAGAGGAGATGCTGGATGCTGTGGATCAGTGGAGAGATTGTGATCGGTCAACCAGTTGCTCCTGCATTGCAGTTGTGGCCCAAGAGAGAGGCCGTGGTACTTTACCAGTGCAAGGCACAAGGTTAGCTGGAGAGGGACTTGAGGGTGAGTGTTTCTCCTGAGCCTGCCGGAACACAGAGATGCTCATGGATACGCAGTCTGAGCAAACACTGGGAGCAGGTGTGTATAACTAGACCCCCAAAAGATCTGGGTGTACCCAAAGTTGGTGTTCCTGGCTCTTCTGGTTATATGAAATACAAAGCAAGAAAGAAAGAGCTGTAAAGTTTGTGGAAGCGGGATTTAAAGTACTAGTTCTTTCACATCACAAGTGCCATGACAAAGCATCATTGGCACTTGGTTTCGCAGGTTGCCCTGGGCAGACCTGGCCCTGCTGTGGGTTAGGAGGCCTAGCATGAACCCTCCACCAGGCTGTGACCCCTGTTGCTGTTCTGTGCCTTAGTGGGGAGCCCAGGGAGAGGCTCTGAGGTACTGCAAATGGGATGGCAGGTTCTGCTCTTCTCTGTTTCAGGGAACTTTTTCAGCTTCATCTCTTCTGAGACAAACAACTGGGCCCTGGCATGTGCCTGTCCCAGTGCTTGAACTCCAAGAACTCAAATAAGGGAAAGCAATCATATCCAGTGGTTTAAGCTGACTGTGGTTTATGGGTTGTATCTTACAGACCATTAAGAGGAAAGCCAGTGGCTTCAGTTCTGGAATAAGTAATGAATAATGGCTTGGGGAATTTGGCTTTTTATGAAAAAAATGAGAAGAAATTATAAAAGAGTCTCAGATGTTGGGCTTTGGGATATACCTTGATTATTGGTTAAGGATCAGGAGTAATTCTGATCTAACATTATATTATTGCATATCTATATGGAGGATTTCTGTTTTCATTTGGCATTTTACCCTCTCCTGGTGACACAGGATGCCAGACCAGCAATCTGCTCATGTGCACTATTCCCTGGGTTTTTGTATTCATGCAGTAAGGAAAGCAGAAGTACCTATAAAAACGTGTGGTGACTTAGAGACATAAGGTTAGATTGTGATTTCAATTTGATGTGAACTGGGAGAAAAAGAGGTAAAAAACAAGTCCACGGTGTGAATGCAAGCTCACAGAGCAAGTATGGTTTAATAGCTGAGATAATTTCCTACTGCAGACACCTTCTAAGAAGGCACCATCTTAAAAGTTGAAATATTTTTTTTCTCCCTCAGACTCTGTTGTACTCCTTCAAGAAAATATACATTGCTAACTAGAGCTGAACCGAGGCCCTTACCCCTGCAGTGAAGACGTTCCCTTCCTTTTCCACAGTCAGCATTTTATGAGTGCTCTTTCCTTATCTTGTTACAGGCCTGCTGGCTGAGAACAGGGAACCGATACGTTAACCAGCCTGTGCTCCTCTGGAATTCGTACACAGAGACCTCCACAACTGGTTCCAGGAGGAAGGTTGGGACAAAAGGCTCTGCTGGCCTCAAGGGCCTGGCAATGGGCAAAAGGGACCTTTCACCTAGACGTAAGGAATTTATCGCTGGCATGGAGTTGGCAGTGGGTGAAAGCCCTTTGTTGTTAACTGCTAGCAAACGTGTCGGCAGCTTCCTGTGGGTTCGAAGTGGCTGGGAGCCCATCAGTCAGTCCCCGATAACTTTCCTGCCTGCTTTGCCAGGGAGGTGCTGGAGGACTGGGATGGAAGTGGACCACCTTGGTTGTGCCCGAGCTGGTGCAGCAGGAGCTGGTGCTGTCCTGGCCCCGAGCTTGCCTCGGCCGTGAGGAAAGGCATCGGTTTGCTTCCCTGCGGCTGCAGGCCGCTTGCAAGCTCCCAGGGTGGCTCAGGGCACTCGAGACGGGACACACGAGCCCTCTCTACGGATCTGAACGCTCCGAATCGGAGGACAGGACAGACAGGTCACGGCATCCCGTTACCCTCCTGGCGCGGGCGGGCTGCGAGCCAGGATGCGGCAGCGCACAGGCAGCTACCAGTGTGCTACATCCCGGGCAGAGCCCGCCCAGGTCGGGGACCCAAGGAGCGCCGGCTGGGAAGGGCCGGTGACCCTTTAAGCGGAGTCCCCGCCCCGTCCCGCCCCGTCCCGCCCCGTCCCGCCCCGTCGGGCCAATGTGCGCCGTGGCGGCCGCGCCGTTTGTTACAAGTTTCCCGTCGCGGCGGTCGGGAGGGACGCGGGGCGGCGGCAGCTGGACGGGACGGGAGGGGATGGGATGCGGTGCCCGCCCGGGGCTGGCCGGGTGGGAGCGCTGCCATGAGCGGAGCCCGGCGCCTCGCCCGGGGGGCTCTGCCGTCCCGCAGTGAGCGCTCTGCGCCCCGCGAATATCTTGTCCCCTACCGCACGCTGCCAGCTGGTACCTCCCTCCTCTCTGAAGCGTAGCTGGAGGGGGGGGGGGGTGGAAGGCAGAGGAAGTTTGGTGTTTAATTTTTTTCTTTAGGCTTTGGAGAGGGATTCCCTGTGCCTCCCACCGCGCAGGGCTGTAGGACAGAGTGCGGTGCCAGAGAGGGAAGGGGCACAGCTGGGAGCGGCTGTCCGGAGCCGTGTCCCCACCCCCCCTCCCCCGGCCGCCTGTACCTGGGGTGCTGGATGCGAGCTCTGCGGAGCTCCTCCGAGCGTAGCAGCGGCTCGGCAGATGTAGATGCGCGCGTGTGTGTGTGTGCTTAACCCTTTCTTGGCTCCTCGCATTTGTACCATGCTGAAGATCCTTACCAAAAAGCTCAGGAACCAGAGTTTGAACGAAATTCAACCTTTCCAGCTAAAGGTAAGAACAGCCGGTTTTGTCTCGGTTGTTTTTTGAACCCTTCAGGTAAACTTCTAACCGGGCCTTGAGAAGCTGGAAACTTGCAGTATTTATTATGCTGGGTCAGTTTCCTCTCAGCCAGTGTGCTCAGGAGGAACTGGCCTAAGCTGTATTCCTCTTACTTAAAAGTCGTGTTCCTTTGCTCTCAGAATTAGCCTGCACAGTTCAGATAATACACAAAAGTATATAAAGACAGATATATCTCTCTGTTTTTTAGAATATTTTATTTTTGACGGGATTCATGTTTAACTACATAGGCATTTGCCTAGTTACCTTTGTATGTGTGCAATCTGTAGTCTCCCAGCCCTTGCCAGGATAGAACCCCACTGTGCTAGGTACTGTACAAACATGATTTACCTAAAATGTCTTTCAGCGAGTTATTTGCATTTCCCTCCCTTCTGGTCCTGAAGGCCAGAATCTGAGCTGAAAGGTTTTAGACTGGCTCACTGCATTGACCCATGTCTTTTCAGATTATTCTGAAGTCCTTTTTTTTTTTTAGTGTTCAAAATAAAACTAAGGATCACAGATTCGGGATAAGGACTCTGTAAGTCCTTCCTGCCAAATACAAGCAGGATTTTTTGAGCCATATACAATGGGATAAAAATGGAGCCATGATGAGAGAGTTAGGAAAAAAATACCAGATCCTGATTTGTCAAAATTATGAACCAAGGGATACCTCCTGAAATCAGCAGAATTACTCTGGATTGGCACTGGTACTGTGGGAAGTGTAGCACCTGGTCCCAAATTAAAGAGGGGATCTGGGAAAAGTAGCAGCCCTCGTTGCCTGAGTTGGGGGCTGGGGATCTGTATACCAGACTCTAGTGAAGTCTTTTGTATGTGTTACACAGAGGCAGATCGCCGTGTGGCTGCACTTCTGCGCAGCCACTCTAGACAGGCTGATGGCAACTTGGTTAGAAACAGTGTTGATGTTTCATCAAAGTTTCAGTACTTCTTCCTCTGGGGATTGCACGTTCTGTGGTTCTTGGGGAAAGACAGAGTTAGATTTTATTTTTGGAAGTAAAATAAGGGCAATGCTTTAGGTTGTAATGGATTGATTCAGTGCAGAGTATCTTTGCAGAGGCAATGGGGATTTTTTTGAACACTGTTTCTGGGCCTTGTGGCTGTGATTGCCTCCTTTAGCTTTATTGTTTGTCTCTTGGAGCCTCAGGTTGTGAAACTGTGAGAATCTTTGGAAGGAGCTCTCAGAGATAGATACAGCTTTCAGGATGCTTGGGAGCATGCAGGAAAATGTGCAGGAGTGGGTATCTGCAGCCATTTTGTTTATATTAGTGCCAAGGTTTTGTGCTGCAGGCAGGTAGTCTGCATTTTAACAGGTTTAGTGGAGAAAGTTAGGCTTGCACTGTTCCTTTGCAAGGCTAACTCATAGCCCATCAGAGGTGTCTTTGCGGCCTGCAGTGGGGAGTGAGTGGTACAGTGGCTGGTACACATGTGTATGGGCAGAAAGCCAGCCTTGCAAACTCTGGGTTTGAATATGTTTTGTAGGCCTTTGAGGACCACGTGCAGCTGCCTGATCTTGGTTGAGCCTTGTACCAGCATACTAATTGCTTAATGGGGTGTGCAGTGCTCTGTCTTAGGTGTTGGACCAGAGCTCCTTGCAGGTATGGACCCAGGGTAGGTGTCGCAGGTGGTGACGAGTGTGGAAGCTCCCTGAGGCTGGACTGTGCGTGGGCCCTGTGTCAAGGCCAAGTGTCCTTTACCCTCTCGCTTTAATGCCCTCAGGTGATGTGGGGCTGCCGGGCACAGATCAGACTTCTGCCTTGTCAGTCCTGGTCTGTGTCTGTGCAGGCCTGTATGTATTTTGGCTTGTGTGGTATGTACATTATTTAAAGGTCCAGTGTGCTGTCATTGAAACCTAGTGAAAAGTTAGGTGTGAACATACAAACAGGTCTCTAGTCCCGTAAGTGGAGAATGGGCATCAGGTTTGGTAGAGTAAGAACTGATCTGCATCCACCACCCAAAACCTAGAGCTTTCTGAGCTTTGAAACCAGTGTACTTAGCTGCTCTTCTCCTTCACTACCCACTTGCTTTTGCACTTTATGACCTTTGTGGGAAGTTTCCAAGTTCAAGGGAAAGCAAGCTGCTGTTGTGCTCCTGGCTTACAACTGTACTGCCATTAAACGAAGTCCCAGAAGACTGTCCTTGGGTGAACTGTCAAATAATTTTTACAAATGTGGAAGATTTGACCATCCTTGGATTGGCATCCAGGCTTTGGGAATCTTTTCAGGATGACATTTCTGCCCACTGTAAAGATCTCATTTTTGTACCTTGTGTGCCAAATTGGTTTACTGGGGCTGTGATAGGTCTCTTAGTCCTTCCCCGCTTAAAGAAGCTGAGAGGATGCCATTGCCTCCTGTAAGTGAAACCAGGAAATATGCAAGCTTTAGGTGTTGATGTAATGGACTTCTCTTTTTCCCTACTAAAGCTGGTCTTTAGGCTGTTAACTAGGGCTGCTCAGAGGACTTTGACTCAGAAGATGTGCTGGTGTTGCTCAGGAAGTTAGCATCCCTTTGTTACCTTTCCATCAGAAGCCATCATGTTGGGAAGTGAGGGATTGACTGACTGACATTTCACCTGCTGTTAGGTTAGCATGCTCAGCCAGCAGTTGAGGAAGACTCTACAACCTCTCTGGAAAGCCTGTTCGAGTGCGTGCTCACCTGCGTAGTCAAGTTTTTCCTTATGTTCAGGTGAAACTTCCTGTGCATCCATTTCTGCCTGTTGCCTCTTGTCCTATTTCTTGGGACCACCGAGAAGAGCCTGGCTCCATCCTCTTGACACCCCCCCTTTAGGTATTTATACACACTGATGAGGTTCCCCCTCAGTCGTCTCTTCTTGAGGCTGAACAGGCCCAGCTCCCTCAGCCTTTCCTCCTAAGAGAGATGCTCCAGTCCCTTAATCATCTTTGTTGCCCTCTACTGGACCTGCTTCAGGAGCTCCGTGTCTCTCTTGTACCAAGGAGCCCAGAACTGGACACTGGAGCACTCCAAATGTGGCGTCACTCGGGTTGAGTAGAGGGGCAGGAGCACCTCCCTTGACCTGCTGGCAGTGCTCTTCCTGATGCACCCCAGGATCCCATTGGCTTTCTTGGCTCCAGGGCACACTTCTGGCTCATGGTTACCTTGCTGTCCACCAGGACCCCCAGATCCTCCTCTGTAGAGCTGCTTTTCAGCAGATCAGTGCCCAGTCTAGTACTGGTGCAGGGGGTTATTTTCCCCCAGGTGCAGGACCCTGCATTTGCTCATGTTGAATTTCAGATACCTCTTACATGTCCATCTCTCCAACATGTCAAGGTCCTTCTGAAGGGCTGCACAGCCCTCTGGGGTATCGGCCACTCCCTCCAGCTTAGTGTCGTCAGCGAACTTGCTGAGGAGGCCTCTGCCCCTTCATCCAAGTCATCAATGAATGAGTTAAAAGATACTGGACCCAGTATTGAACCTTGGGGGGCACCACTAGTGACAGGCCTCCGACTAGACCCTGTGCCACTGATTACAACCCTCAGCCAGTTCTCAATCAAACTCACTGTCCACTCATCCAGTCCACACTTCTTGAGTTTGCTTATGAGGATATTGTAGGAGACAGTGTTGAAAGCCTTGCTGAAGTCAGCGTAGACAATAGCCACTGCTTTCCCCTCCTCCATTGCAGTACTAGTTTCATTGTAGAAGACAACCAGGTTTGTCAGATATGGTTTACTTTTAGTGAATTAATGCAGACGACTACTGATCACCACCTTATCATCCATGTGGATAGACATGGCCTCCAGAATGATCTGTTCTATCACCTTTCCAGGAATTGAGGTGAGGCTTACTGGCCAGTAGTTCCCAGAGTCCTATTCTTGCCTTTTTTGAAGACGAGGGTAACATTTGCTTTCTTCTAGTCCTCAGGCACCTCTCCTGATTTCCATGGCCTTTAAGATATGATCATGAGAGGCCTAGTTGTGGTGTCTACCAGGTCTCTCAACACTTGTGGATGCATACTGTCATGACGCAGGGACTTGTAGATGCCAAGTTTTCCTAGGTGTTTTCCCATTGGACACTTGTGTCCCTGTAGCAGGGGCAGTGTGTCCACTCCTGAGCCATTGTACTTCATAGTTCAATCTATGGGATTAACAGCTTCAGCTCTTCAACCTTCAGCTTCTGTGGCTGAATCCAAGAAAGGAGATGGTGAATTGCCTGGTGCCTCAGTAGTCTGGTGTTAATTGCCAGAGACTAGGCCACATTCAGAACCCTTCAGTTTTTGGCTGACTGTTAGATATTGAGAGCCAAAAGCAGATCTGACTGTACAGGTTAGGGATCATCTTCGATAACAGCTGGCAACTGGATCTGTTCCAGAGCAGACTTTGTGGAACAGGAGAGAAGAGCAAGAACAGGTGGTTATCCCGTATTGTAGTGAAATGCTTCAAACAAGAAAAGTGAGAGGGGCCTGTGACTCAAGGCCTGAGTTTTTATCTTGGTTGTCCAGTATTACAGCCTAGTACATTTTTTTTTTTTTTTTTTTTTTTTCATAGTTTTAGACTGGTAGGTCTGAGAAGCCCTTTCTGAACTACAAGTCAGATTGATCAAGGAGCTTTTAAAATGCATATCCTGGGCTTTCATTTGGGTTGATATCATGGAGTACTGATACTGAGCTTTTAGAAGTATTCTCTAACCAGCTCTGTGAGCCTTCTACAAATCAAATGTCTTGTTCATCCCCACAAACTTGAGTAGGGGTTTCTCACACAAATCTTTCTTCCATTCTTGTGGCCTTGCATATTTATGTAGTGGCTAAAGTGTGGGTGTCTGTTTTCTGAGCTTTGCTTGCAAGCAAGCTCTTTGGGGCAGGGAGCATCTGGCTGGAACAAGTCTGTGCATTGCCAGTCAAACTAAGCCCTTAATTAGTGGCCCTAGGTGTTATCAGAATGAAACAGTTGGATTGTGGTGTGTTAAAAAATTAACTGGCTGGAACATGCTGCTGAAGAAAACTGAGCACTTTAAAGGTGGCAATTTCATTCCAACTTTGCTGTTGACATGAACAACTTTGGAGGTGATATAATTGATTTTCTAATCCACAAAAGTTGTTAAATTACTTATGTGCTTGGCATATTCATTTTCATACTGGCCAGAGATAATTCAGACATGTTGGTCGCTTCCTTCATGTTGATCAACGATATGAAGTCATACGTGAGTGTTCTGATGACAGAGAACTGCATTTCTCTGCGAGGTAACTTTAGCCTTACACTTGCTTACAAGAGAGTTGTGGACTAGGACCTAACAAAGCTCTGGTCGTGTACCCTTGCAGTTTGTGTGTGTGCATGGACAGTGCTGGGGACCCGCAACTCATGTCAGTTATTTTCCCCTGGCATCTGTATCCGGAATCAGCTATGAGATTGTGGTCTGTCTGAGCAACTGACAGGGCAACTGGGAATCATCCTGATCCTTCCTATATGAAGGGGGTTGCTTTAGTTGCCTCTGCAAAGTGAAAGCCTCAAGCTTTCAGGGAGTGATTCCGGAGTCACTGTCCCAGTAGTTGCCAGTTATTCTGTAGAGCCAGGAGTGTTATTTTTTTCCTCCTTAGACCGAAAAAGAGTGTAGTAGCATTGTTACTGATGCACAGTGGGTGTGCTTTCAAAGATCTGTGTAGGGGCTCATGCCTAGTATGAATGAGGACAGACTAATTTCCGTCTTTCTTTGCGCTGACTGCTTGTCATGTGTCACAGGTCTTCAGGCTGGCTGAAGACATCTTAGCACAGCGAAAACATAGCTTTTGTCTGTCTGCTGTGATGTATGCAGGTTTTTTCTCCTTCCTGGGTTTTTCAGCAGATCCCACCAAAAAGGTTCATTGCTATGGGGCTGGAGGACTCTGTTTTACATTGAAACTTTGCTTTTTCTTCCTATTATCATTAGATACGTCTGGCTTGTCTTAATCTCACTCAAGAAAGGCACAAGCACCTGCATGAATGTAAGTGTGTAAGTACAGTTGTGACTTTTGGAGTGTCTTTGAATATGCCTAAAGTTAGGCTTGTGATAATTTGGACTAAAAATATGTTAGTGGGTGAGAAATACTGTGATAGATACTTAGCCAAGGCAAAGAACAGAACAGGCAATCCCAGCTACTTTAAGCCTCAAGTTTTTGAAACTTCTTCCTGTGGCATTGTAAAATAATAGATTTGCAATTCTTTCTACTTGGCTTTGAAGGTCTGAATCTTCAAGGGTTGTCATCCTTCCCATTTAGACATCCAGCACTGATAATCTCTTGTAATGACTTAATTCCAGAGAGTGGTATTCAGACAAATTGCAGATATTGCAAATACAGCCTAATGGGGCATTCATTGACATTGGGAAAGTTCATTGAGACATCTTCTCAGATGGCCTTTATGACTGATAAGAAAATATGGACTAGATTAAAAAAAAGTCCACCTACCAGTGTCATAAAGAACTTGTATTTCCCAATTCTTGATTTTTGTTTGAATGAAAAATTGAATTCTGAAAAAGCTGTACTATGTTTTTGACTTTGGTATTACAGTAAAAACAGATTAATCTATTGTGCTTTGATGGATAGTGCAGTTCTTCATTTCCTGCTGTCATGCACTGGCCTAGAAGTCCTGAATTTGTTGCACTGTTTGGGATGTTAAATGTTTTCCTGAGCAGGAAAAGAGCTCATATTTGAGGTGAAATTAGAAAGCAGAACCAGGTCATGGTTTATTTTAATTATGGCTTTTGCAAAAAAGTGGGTTCACCTCTCTTTAAAGTAAAAAGCAAGGTTTGCATCTGCTTAGGACACCTCTGTGGAGTGGTGGGTGGCAGCACTCTGCTGTAATGTGCCAGTTTGGCCAGCTTCCTTGGCTGTTCCTGGAGCATGCCTGAGGTCACAGAAGTGTTGTTGGAATGCCTCAGTACGGGAACCAAGGGCTGTATTCCCTTTTCAGTGGGAAATACACTCCCACCCACATTGTAGGCAGCGCCAACCCCTCCTACCCCACATGCCTTTATCTGTAACCCCTGTTCTCCTGTTCAGAGGGATTCAGGTTGCCGGGTGACCCAACTCTTCCTAGCAACCAGCATCACAGGTATGTGTGCACTCAGGGCTGTTTTCTGCTGCAGTAACTGCTGTACGTGGCCGTGGGCAGAGCCTGTTTGTCCTCTTGCCACCACTGACCAGCAGTCAGCCAGCTAAGCTGTTTTTGAATAGGCACCAGCACCACCCACAACTACTCAGCATGAACACCCAGGCAAGGATTTAGAAGAAAGCCAATTAGTTGTGACCTTTATCTGCACTGAAAGCATTCTCTGTGCAGCACGAACTCTGCTGTGACCCGGGCCTAAAAGTCGATGTAAAGGAGATATGGCCCAATGTGACCTATGCAGAGCTGTCTCCATGCTAGTCTGGGCACAGCCCAAGCTCTGGGGATGCAGCACACAGGTGGAGCACAGTTCAAGGAAGGTTTTGTCTGAACCAGTGTGTTCACTCCTTGAGGGTGGAGAGCTCAGGGTGCCTCTAGGCACTTTTCCCCTCTTGCTATCTTGTTCTTGCTTTTTGTGCCCGTTATAACCTCCTCTGTGCTATGGGTTGGTCTGTTTGGACATTGACCTGGCCTCCATATGTACCTCAGTCTGTCAGACTGAACTATCCTTTTTTGAAGGACAAGCATTTTGAGGATGGGGCATCTTGGGAGCTGGCTGAGGCAGAGGGAAATCTTACATGGTGACTAGTCCTTTCCCCATCACCACCACCACCGTAAAAAGTGCAGCACACAAAATGCTCAGCCAGGTGAACTTCTGCTGTTCTCCCATTGAGACAGCCCTAGGAGAACGGGAGTGCCATGACAGAGTACCCTTGTGAGGGTACATCATATGAAGAGCTCACGTGGTTGCCTCTCTCGTCCAGCCTTGACAGCTTCATGGAGGGTGAAACACTGTGGATGCCTATGGAAGCTTCCTGTTGGACTTGGATGTAAGAAAGTATCTTGCTTGGAAGATTTGCATGGAAGCTGCCACACAGCTGTATGTGCAGTTATCCAGAACCTGATTCTTTCTAGTTGTTATTTCTAGTGTTTGCATGGCAGAATGTCACCTAGGGGTGGCAGGAGCTAAGAGCCCAGAGAAGGTTCTGTGAGTGAATATGAACTTTGCAAGCAGCTGTTATGGATCACTCTTTGTTTCCAGCCCTCTCTCCCCCCGGCACCCTTAGCCAGGCAGCTCAGCATCCAGGCTCAGTCCTGCTGCAGAGCCACTTCAGCTTGCCAAGGCTTGAGTTGTGGTGCTGGGAACAGATCGATGCCTGTGCCCTACTGGCATGTGCCTTTTTGGTGAGTGTTGTCAGTGAGGAGTTGTGGTGAAACCTGGGGAGGTGTCTCCTGGGCAAGGTAAACACTGAGGCTATGGATTGCCTTCCTCTGTTGCCATGACTGGGTTAGTTGGACTGGGTTTGCTGATTGTTGTACACAGCAAACACATCTGAGAAAAGCCCTTTGCAGCTTGCCTGGAATTGCCTCCCAATGCTTGTTCCAGCCTCAGCCCATATGAGAAAACCTAAGAGCTCAGGGCTTGAAACACCTCCTGAGGGGTTAAAAAAGGAAACCAGTGCCTGAGGAGAGCTTAGGTGTCCTGAGGAGGTTTTTATTAGTCATGTTTCCCGTTTATTGGATGGGTTCACCTGAGGTTTTTTGCCTGACTGCAAGACAGATGTATAAAAAGGTGGGAGATGCCTGGATTAAGAATTCACAAATACCTCAATATTCATAAATATTGACAATGAGAATAGGTGAACCTTGGTTTCTGGTATTTCTAGGGACCAAACTATTGATTGACCTTGGGCAGCTGATTAATTGATTTGTCTGGGCTACAAACCTGGTTTTGAGCCACAGATTTCAAGGAGATGACACAATTCAATTTTCTGATAGCATAAAGATCACATTTACTTTGTTCAGAGATCTGTCTCATTTTACTCCTTCCTCATGGGGTCACATTGTTTCCATGATGTATGCTGGTTTTTATTTAACTGATGATGTCCTTGCTTCTTGGCATGAGAGCCCACAATCTGCCAAGCTCTATATGGGCATAAGATGAGAATAAAATTTCCTTTGGTTGAACAGGGAATTTCCCATCCTGAGGAAAGGTGCCAGACATGCAGCTACGTTCTCCAGTTTGCTGAGAGTGTGTCTGGATGTAAGCTGGAAAAATATAAAATAATCCTTCCATATCCTGTCACCCAGTTATTACACACAAAGCCAAGAGGCTGTTCCAGACAGTTGTCTGCAGCCAGATTGTTTTTGTATGTGTGTTTCTTTTTTCCTTTATAATTTTTTTCTTTATTCCTAAGAGTTGGTTATTCCAAAGAAATAAAAGTTCTTTGGCCGATGGCTAATTAACAGGAGAGAATAGTGCTATTCGGTGTGGAGCATATGAAGTGAAATAATTTAGAGACTTGAAAAATCAGCAGCTTCCCTGTATATGGTTTTTTTCTCAGAAAACTCTTTTTTCTGGCTTGGACAGAACAAATCATTCTTGGGAACCCCCTCAGTGGTATTTTGCAGAGGGCAACAGTGCAGTGCAACTTCTCCCATCTTGCTCCTGAAATGGTATGTGCATGTGCTGTGTCCTGCTTCCATGAATGGGGCTTAGGAGCACCCATCCTGTGGTAGATGTACAGTTTCCCCCGGTATCCTGTCTCCTGCAGGCGCTAGAGGTGGGCACCTACAGGAGACCAAGAATCCTGGGTTCTTCTTGAGACAGAACTGCTGTCTGCGCATTAGTAGCCCAGTAGACTTCTTTTACCTAAACCTATTAATTTTACCCCACCAAATCTATGTAGGGTCTTTGCATCCAGAACATCCAGTGGCAGAATGTTTTATATTTTAACTGCATGTTGCCGAAGGATCTCATGTTGTTTGTTTAGGACCAGCCTCGCTAATTTAATTTTGTACCTTCTGTGTCATATATTGCTGAAGAGAGAAAATATATATATTGGAGAAGAAAGAAAATGTTCAAATTCTGTCTTTGGGCCACTCTTCTTTAGCCCATCCCTCCATATTCGGGTGATATGATAGCCCCTTTGTCAGATTTTCCCAGCTAGGAACCACTTAGGATCACACAAAGCTTACCAGGAAAGAATCTGGTGCAGTGAGAGCAGTTGCAAGTTTTTGCAACCCTTACTTTAAAGTTGCCTGACCAGCTGGATCAAAGATCTGGTCTGAAAGGATTATCCTATATTACTGGCTTGCTCCCTGATAAAACAGAAGTTTGGTGTAAATCCAAATGCTGCTTACACTCAGAAGGGTTAACGTGGGATTTTGAGGAGAAGCCTGAAATGTTTCATGTGCTCCAAATGCGTTTTCCAGCCTGACTGTCATTGTTTCTTGTGTTTGCAAATCTGGCTAATGTAGTTCTTTATGGCTGAGCAGAGGTGAGTGTCGAGTGAGGTCTCCCAACACAAGCAGCTTCTCCTAAGCTAAGGAAGTATCTCAGGGTAAAGGCAGCTGCCCTCTTTGGGCCTTTTGAATAGGGAATGGAAAAACTGTTACCAGATGTGTTGTTTATGCCAGCTGCTGTCAGCCATACTTCCCTGGTTGAGGGGACTTGTGGAATGCCGAGGAGTTGTTGTAAACTGTCAGAAAAGCTGGCCTGTGCAAAGAGACCTTTTCTCATCACAGCAGTGTAATAACTGAGCTAGGCCAGTGGGGCTGGGGTATGAGTCAGGAGAAGTGTGTTTAAATTAAATCCCTGTGGCCAAGGCAGCAATGGTTGGCATTGGTGTGAGCAGTCATCTCCCATCCTCCCTGCTCTCAGTAAATGCATTACAGATAAGATTAACTATTATAGGTGTCTCTCCAGTTCTAGGTGTCCCTTCACTGTCTTCCTCTTATGTCTGAAAGGATTGTCAGCCTGTGATGAATAGTACTGCTTTTAATCTGAGTGTTTGGAGCTGAGTTTCGGCAGCAAATAGGCTGTAAATTACAGATGGAGCTAAGTCACTGTATCTTAATGCAGAGTGGATGAGGCCATGTAATGAAGGTCTTTAATCCTTCAGGCTCCTTTTTGTCTTTCTGAACTGCTGTGCTTTGTGGTGTCAACACTGCTGAATAACACTGATCCTGCCGGGTTTGAGCCAGGGCAATGCCAGGGCTCCAAGCTGTGAGCTCTCAGGGGAGTTGACCTCCTTTGCAAAGGGATCTCTTTACACCCCAGCTGTTTTGTTGGTTGCTGCTTCTTTCTGATGGGTGCTTCCCAACACTTTACCACCTTTTTTTTTTGTTAATTATCTTCTAAAATATGCTATATCCCCACACAGAATGAGAAGGTTTAACATGTGAATGCTAGCCTTTGTGAGAATCCTTGAAACTCTGATAGAAATTAGCCACTCTTGCAGGTGACTGCCAGCTGAGGCCGAGCTGTGCTGCCTATCTGCACTGAGTAGAAGCTGGGTGGTGGGAGGAAGGTAGGAGACTTGTGGGAGACCTACTGGAAAGTGCCATATCTGTGAGCTTTACTTGCAGCTAGAAGTGGAGTTGAAGGAGTATATGGTTTTTGTCGCTACAGTAAGAGCTATAAACCAACCTCTCAGGCTAATAACATAGGCATACTTTGAGAATTTTGTAAAAGTTCTTGGTGCCAGGGAGAATGATACATATCACACCATGGAGCTGCACCATTCCCCAGGCTTCTGTACTGCAGAAGCAGTCTTCTTTTGTGACACAGTGGTCTGGGAAGTCAAGGAGGAAATTGAAGGATTAAAGACTCTACTTCCGTGGCCACGCCTTTGTTACCAGCCCCCATCCACCTGTTGAGTGCAGGCTGTAGTGACTTTGGTCTGTCTGTAATTTTAACATGTGAAATTTATAACCTGTGAAATCATGGCCCCAAACATGACTCCAGCTATGTTTAATCAAAGAGTTTCTTGTTCTCATAGTGTCTTTGATGATAAATAAACCTAATGGGGTTCTCTCAGGTTGGAAGTGTTTTGGGTGCTCAGGACTAGAGTCTGGGTGTGTTCTGCCTGGAAGGCCTTTTAAAGACTGATTTTTTTTAGTTGATATAATTCCTTTTATGTCTTCAGTTGTCACCCAAGTTTGATCGCTGATGGGAGGAGTGTGTGGGTGCCTGTACCACTGGTAGAACTGAGTCTGGTCTAGTCTCTTTGCAAGTACCCCTTCCCAGTGTTGAAGTCAGTCCCACTGTACTTGTCCCTGCATAGAGTCCTCTAATTTATTCCACTTGCAGATGAGGGTGCCCAAGACTAGGGCAGTGCCCTCTGTCTTTGCTTTAGTTCTAGTCAGGTTTGGCCACAGGTGTAAATTCCTCTCAGAAGCTGTAGACAGTAGATAAACATAATCTCCCCATGTAAACAGTGCAGTCAAAACACACACATGTATGTGTTTGTGAAATTACAGAGGGATGAGGGAGAGGACTTAAAACACTAAGAGGACCATGCATGTGCCTCCTCACACCCACTTACCACTCAGTGTTCTGTGTAAGCCTAGTGCTTTCCTCTCAAGATCCAGGTAACCCATCTTAAACCTATGCTTCCGGAAATGAAGTTCAGTCATCGTTCCTCAGAGGAAGAGCTCAGTTTCCATGTTCTTGAATTAGTGACTCCCACCACTTGCACCCTGAGAGTTGCCAGTCACCATGTTTGCCTGTGTCTGTGTACAGTAAACACTGAACAAAATTGCAGATTTGGCTACCTGGAGTGACTCTTTGCTTCCCTCAACCACTGATGAAACCACTGATGGCTAAGTAGACTCCAGGGCCACGAAGAAGCTGATACGTCTGACTAAATGTGCAGCATTCCTACAACAATGGGGATTTTGCTATCTTTGGCACGCAGCTGGCATAGAAAACAAGGACCCTGAGGAGTGCTGTGTCCCCCTGGCCCATCCCTGCTTTTACTGACCCAGACAGCTGCTCTGTCAAGCAAGACCATGTTCAAGGGTTATGAACCCCAGTTTTGAATTGTAGCCATTTGCAAGGAAATGGGAAAGGAGTTTG
The DNA here is from genome assembly GCA_038380795.1 of Pyrocephalus nanus. NCBI lineage: Eukaryota > Metazoa > Chordata > Aves > Passeriformes > Tyrannidae > Pyrocephalus > Pyrocephalus nanus. The sequence goes on along the minus strand of CM076260.1, from coordinate 87,012,578 downwards.
AAGGCAGACCTATTATGAAAATTAAAAAAAGGAAAAGGAAAGTAATAACAATGTGGGGAGAAAAAAGACTTCAGAAAAGCTTTTCCAAACCATGATTGCTCTGGCTCTAAGTTTAGCTGTGGAAGGACCCCAGCTGTAAACCCCAGATCTAGTCTGGGCAGTCATTTCTCACTTGTAGATGTTTGATTCTGCTACTTTTCTGGAGGAGAGAGCAAGCCTGTTCTACTAGCATAAATTTTCCCTGTAATGCTGAATATCTCTCAAATAAAATTAAAGAACCTCTTGGGAAAGGAGCTATGTGTTAATTTGAAGGTCTCTTTGACTCATTCCTTCCTTCTTTGTGTTGTTCCATGGCTCAAAACTGCCTTTCAGTGTCTCATCTCCCTTGTTTTCCAGCTCTCTCTAATTCAGAGTTTCTTGTAATTGGGAGGATGGCACCTCCCTCATTCAAGATCAGGCAGTGTCCCATGGCAACTGCACCAATTGTTGTTCTGGAAAACTAACGCTGGGGAGATTCAGCAAAATGTTTTTGCTAAAGCCAAGTAGTGGGGATGGAGAAGAGCCAGCAGCAGAGCCCTGTGCTGCAGGTTGCCCATGTCTGTAGCAGCTGCTACTGTAGGCAGTGTGTCAGGGAGAAGGCGAGTGAGCATTGGTTTCGTTTCTCCAATCTGAAATCTGAAGAAATGGAAATCAGTTCCCCATAGCAGAGATATCAGTAGTCATTGGTGAGCTCATCATCCCTTTCTGGTTTTGTGCCAGTAACCATTGTGTGAGACCAATTTCAGCAAAGTCTCTTTCCAGGCCTCTTGGAAGGGACTCTACTTAGTTGTAGAGATTCCCTGGAGTGGTCAGGCTCTAATGAATGAGCCTGTATCATAAACAGCCCTATATGTGGCAGCACTGGTAGTGTGTGCCTCTGCTGGGGAAACCACCACCCTGGAGGTAAACTCCTTCCCTCTTCCCCTCCTAGAGGGAGATTGGGAATTATGCCCTCCAGACTGTGTGTGTTCTTGATTCAAGCTGGAAACGAGGCGTTGCCTGTGGTCAGTTGTGTCTTTGTATTCTCTGTTCCTCACATGTACATCCTCCACTGCACCAAACCATACTGTTGGTGTTACAGGACAATGGTTTTTAGGACAATGCAGCCTTTAGGTGAAGCCTGTAGTGAGGGTTTTATTCTGTCTTAGAACTGAGCTTCCTTCTCCTTTGTAAGCTCATGGATGATTCTTAATGTCATTACTTTTGACTGTATGATAGCAGCTTACTTTCTCTTCTGTAAGCAAAGCCCAGAGGAACTGCACTTTAACAGGGTGGGGCTTTCTTATTGTCTGTTGTATTTCAGGGCTTTAGACTTCAAGGGTCATGGGACCCTTTAGGATGTAGGCAATTCCAGCTGCAGCTAGTTACCATTACCCAGTTAACAAGCAGCAGTGTGGTGAGACAGATTTTTTCTCAAGTTTTTTCTTATATCTGCTAGTTTGCCTTTCACATTGAAACTCCCTCAAAGGTATAAGCTTTGCCCTCAGTTTTCCTTGAATACCATCTGTTTATTTTACACAAACCCATCTTTCCTTAATGAACATGTATGTAAAGTCAAATGCATGGGAAAGTTTGTTCATGTTTCTATCTAGCACAGAAGGAGTCCTTAGTGTGACAGAAGGCATGTCAGGTGCTAAAGCTGAAGGACTCAGGTGTAAGACTGAAATCCTCATCAGCAGGAGAGTGCTCTTTGATGCAGTTCCTGGAAAAAAAAAAAAAAAAAAAAAAAAGATGGGTGGATGAGCCCCTGTCCTTTGTTTTCAGGAATGTTTTGTGCCATGGTTTGTAAACATTCAAGTATATGAATTGAAAGTTTTCTTTTATTCTCGCTAATTTTTCATGTTTCAGGTACAGAGTGTATTGGGAACAGTCGTGGCAACCTGTTCTGGTTGTCCTGGTTTGAGCAAAGGCTTGGACTATATGATACTAAGAGGTGTTTTTCAGTCTAAACAGTTCTGCAATTTATATGCTGTAAATGAAGCTGTGGTCTGGTGGGATCTTTGACATGGAGGTCAAGTTTTCTGCTATAGCAGTGCCACAGTTCTGAATTTGTGAGGAAATGGAGGCTGTATTACCTTGGACAAAAGTAATCGGTAGCTAATATAAGACAGGGACTGTGCCAGGGAGGCTGGAGGCCTGGACATAATACTGCTGTGATTAGTGGAATGGCTTTTGAAGACAGAAAAGTGTTACTCTTAAAGCCTGGGAAGAGTCAAGGGAGAGAGCATTTTATTTCCATCTAGTCAGAGCATTAGTCTTTGATTCCATACATCTTTATAGTTTTTGGAAAGTCTTATTATCCATACAGACAATCTTTTTTTTTAATCTTCCATTAATCTTTGCCTATGTGGTGTATTGTGGCAAGGAGTTTCATGTGTATAATTAAAACACTGCAAGATTAATGGTTAGCCTACTGTGAATGATGGTTTTCTCTTAGGGAACATGGAAACTAGAGTCTCCTAGAGCTATAGGAGCTTGGGAGACTTCAGCTACCACAGCCAGGATATAATTTGCATAAGAATTTGCCAATAAAAAGAGAAAGTAACAATACTAAAATAGAAGACTTTGCTAAAAGACAAATGGGAGGAAAATGATGATGTCTGAGTCAAAAATGTGAAGGCCAAGCAGGAGGATATTTACATGTATGTAACCAACACAAAACCAGAGACGAGAGGACTTCTGAAAGACAGCGCAGGTCATGGAACGTTGGAGGCAGTGTAGAATCTGTGTACTTCCCTAATGCACAAAGTGCACATTTACTGGACTTCAAGGCTTTTTTTTACAGTTTGCCTTTGTTGTATTTTAAGTAACTATTCTAATTTCTCAGAGTATTGTCTAGAAAGAGGGTATATTGACACCAGTAGAAATAACGGGAGAAACCAAGTTTCAGTGTTGGGAGAAATGTGCTACCAATAGGATGATCCTCCAAAAGAAATGGTGGGTGTCAGGAAGAGTGGTTCAGTAGGTGACTCTTATTGCTGGGATTCTGAAAAGTGTTTGATGTGTTGCTCATAAAAATTATAGTCAGTTAAAAGGAGAGTGCTTGCTTTTCCGTGACTGGCATTAGGAAGATGATTAGCAAGACTCTGTCAGCCCATTTTTCCATGAAGCCTTTCATTTTGTCCTACCGCTTTAATTTCTTTGAGATATACTATGGTACCAAATCCATACACTCAGTGTCTTCTTGTTTGAAACAGATTTCCTTGTCTTGTGGGTGCTCTGAAGAAAGCCTCTAATTAAGTAGAGGCAACTCACAGGGGATTAGTCTTGGCTTCCCTGTGGGCCTGGGAAGGACTTAGCAGAAGAGATTTACCTATATGAGACTAGGGGCTAGCAAAATTGCACTTGTACAAGAAGTGAGTATTTTAGAAGCCCAGGACCGATAGACACAGACCTTCAAAATGCCAGTCATTGACTCATCTAACTCCTATTTTAAGCATCTCAAGCCAGTGGCATTGTGCAGTAGCTGTTTGACCTGCATGTGCTAGATGTAATTGCCTCTTTTTTGGAAGCAGCACCATGCCACATATTGATATTTATGTACTACAAAAACTGAAGTTGATAGAATTCCCACGCAGAGCTGCTAAACCTCACTGAAAACCTTGCTGTGTCCAAATGAAAGGTTTTTATGTGGGAATGAGCCACAGACTAAGGTCAGTACCTCTCGGGTTAGAATGGGAGCCTTAGCTTTTGTAACGGAGACAGGACCTCTGTCTGTAGAGCAGCTTGCACAATGGCACCTCAGTGTCAGCTGTCCCCTCTGTGAACTGCCATGGTACAAACAAGGTATTATACCTGCTCTGGAGACAACTAGAAGTCTCTCTGTATTTGGCAGTGTTCCTCAGTGCCAGCTGCCTTTATTAAATGATGCGTGTGTGAATACGTACAAGAAAATTGTAGTTGTGGTGGGAAACCCCCCCCCTGCATTTATTTCAAGAATATAGGCAGTGGGGATAAAACTGTGTCACTTGCCCAATTCATCGTTTGACAGTTGAGAAAGTAGTTTAAAAACTAGGAAGGAAAATATGTGATTTCTTGGAGGGCATTGTAGATACAGAAGGGCAAAAGGTAGTTTTAAAAAAGGAGGAAAAGAGAAGTGTCAATATGCTTTTGGGGGAACAAAACCTTCAAACAGAATCCTGGAGGATGGTCACAAAAACAGGTGTGTTGGCTTAATAGCTGTCAAATTCAGTATCAACAAGAATTTTTCCACTATTATTGTTTCTCTGCAACAACTGTACGTGTCTTTCATAGGCACCTAGTTAAGGGTAGATGCTCTTTTGGGCCTCTGGGAGGCTGAAACACTCAAAAAAATGTTCCCTTAGGGTGGTGAAAGTGAAATGGGTCCATATCAGTGTAATGGTTGCATGCTGCCTCGTTTTCTGTAAAGGTCAAGCACAGCACATCAAACACACTTAAAATAGAAACACAGCATGAACCTATTGCCAGTGAATTCTGTAGCTTGTGAGACAGCTAAGAATGATGGACAATGCTTATTGTTATTCTGAATAAAAAGGTGTAAGGAATAGTGAAGTTCATCTTGTAGTGATGATGTTATTCCAGAACTGTTTCTTATAAAGGCTTCTTTAAGTATTGCATTTTCCTTTGACTCATTTGGATTTGGCCGTTGCCAGACACACAGACTAAGCTGTGTAGCTCAGAGGTTTGATCTAGTAACTTCCAAGTATACGCTGTGCAGCCAAACAAAAGTCACTTTGGGTACAAGGTAGATAAGGATTTCCTCTGCTTAGGAAGCTCAGTAGCAGTGCAGTCTGTCTGACAAAAGCTTGGTTCCAGATCTCTCAAGCCTCTTAAAAGGCAAATACCAAGTTTGTTCAGTGTTAGAACATGGTTTGAGTGAGTAATTGTATTTGTGTATACAGCAGGTGGTTTGAAGTCCACTGGCTGATAGCAAATGTTCCTGAAAAGTTGTGATAGACAAATTATGTGAATTGTCAGTTCTCTTGGACCATTTTAAGGGTGTTCAGTGGTACTGTAAGATTCTGTCCTGGAGAGGCCAGCATAATGGTATTGTTTGCATTTTTGTGAAATCCTGTTTGTTTAATTTCTGTTGCATTCTTCAGGGTTGTCTTGTAGGAAAGCAAGATGAGTTTGTTTTGTGGTGGCTTTTGTGTGAACCTTCAAGGGGGAAGTGTTGGTACATACACAGGATGGCTAAAGTTAACGTGCCGCTTTCATTTGTGGGTGCCATGCAAGATGATAGTGCTGTTGACAGGATGTGTCTTTATTTCGGAAGTGGAGATTTTGGAGATTCAGTTATCCACGTGATGTGGATGTGGTAAGCCATGATGGTTACAAGCTTCGTGTCTGGGAAGCAAAGGGCAGGATATGTTCATTGTGCTTGGGAAAGAGCTGGTGGTGCATTAAGGTGGAAATAGCGGCAGGTCGTGTGTTTTGTGTTGCTGCAAATAAGAGGATACGATGGAGTTTGAGGTTGGGAGATGAGGATGTGTATATGGGGAGGTGCCACGGCTGGGTGTGTGTGGTTTGGTGGTATGAATGCCTGCAGGATATGAGAGTGGGAGGGAGGGGGAAGTGGCTTGGGCAGCAGCAGGGCAACGTTCAGTGTTCACGATGAAGCCTTTTCTTCTTGTCCCCTAGATCTCCTATCCCCCAAGTGATGAGGACAGCGATGACTCTGAGGGAGAGAACCAGGAACTTGCTCAGATCGACAGAGGTAAAGGGATGAGATAGGAGGATGCTGGGATACCACAGCTGAAGTCCATTTTGCTTTTCACTTGTGCTTTTGCAAGTGCCTCCTTCTCAGTCCCCAGTGCACCACAACGAGATGCATTAAATAAGTCACCCTGAAGCCTTTGAGACATCACAAGGAGAAGCTAGTGTTATCAGATGCTGCAGTCACATTTTTATTACCAAAGATAGACATTGTTAACCATGTGTTAAGGTCTCAGTGCTGCAGATATGGGGCAGATGTGGTCCACAGTTGTGCCAGCAGCAGAGCTGGGACTAAAAATTTATCTACTATTCCACGCTTTTGCACCTGTGTCATCTTCATTCTTGGTTTCCTCATCCTTGCCATTTTGAGTTTTGACCTTCAGGTTCCTCATTCCCGTGTACTCTTTATCTGATGAGCTCTCTCCATTCCTCCTCTGCTGCTGGTATTGGGCAGCCCTATTCTTGCAACTAGCCAAGGGTGTTTGATAGAGAAGAAACAGAGGCTCTGATATTGTTTTTGGACTTGGTATGAAGTAGCTTAGAGCTGCAAGTGAAATCTATAGTAAATGCATGTCTTGAGCTGTGTTAAGTCCCTGCCATTTTTGCATGCCCTGTGCCCACCTTCAAGTGGATTCTTATGCAAAGGCAGAAGAAGTTAAATTCCTGACCAATGTCAAATCAAATTCAAATTCCTGCTCCATGTGCTTAACAGAGAAAGAGCTCAGCAGAAGAGGTAAAGCGTGCCCAGCTTATGGCTGAAGGCAGGCTCTCTTGTGTGACAAGTCTCGTAACAGAGGACTTGTATCTCCAGAAACCAGATCTCTTATTTGAGCCACAAAGGTGAAAGAGTAATGTAACTTACTTGCCTCTTCTGCCCTGAGAACTGGTCACTAGAACTGAATGTTTTTAGCTAGAGGCAAGTGCTGAGCAACACATTCATAGGATTGTGTTTTCTCCATCTTGAGGAGGTGAGGTGTGTGACAGGTCCATGTTCCTGCTCTGGAACTAGACTTCCAGGTGACAGCTTGAAAGGGGATGTATAGCTGTCTGATCTAAAAAAATGTCTGGAGACTTCCAAAGGGTAGCATTCAGCTGGGGGTGTTTCATTTGGGGAAGAAAAGGTGGGAAAACAGCTCAGAAGTTTACTTGGGAGGAGATAAAAACAACAGGTCGGGAGAAAATAGGCCAAATTTCTTAGGGCACGGGACACAGATCTGCTCTGCCATTCCTGTATCTCCTCCTCCCACTAGAGAGAAGACGGAATTGTACCTTGACCCCTCTGGCCACCAACCAGCTCCAGAACCAGGACAACCAGTGCTGCAAGGTTCGGGCCCTCTTCCATGCCAACCTCGACCGCCACAGCTCAGAAGAGGAGCTGGAGCGCATCAACCGTGAGTTTTCCGCGGAGAAGCGGAAGTGGTCCCAGGTGAGCAGGCTCGCCTGCTGCAGCGACGGCAACAACACCTCCTCCAGCGACGAAGAAGTGAAGAACTTGTGCGCCATGTCCTTCCGGCCTGCGGCAGAGCAGGCCGATGGCCTGCACGCCAGCCCGAGCCCCGTGCTGTTCAGTGCCTCCCCTCCCAAGAGACTCCAGCCCCTGGTGCGGAGCCCAGCCTCCAGACCTTTAATCTTCACAAGCGTCGGGGCGGGCCTTGAGCAAGTCATGCCTTGTAAGAGACACCGACAAGGATATGGGGATAAGGTCAGCAGGCCCAGCCTCGACCTGGAAAAAATGCAGCAGGTAAGGCAGAACTTCACGTGAGGAAAGCAGCATCGCTTGAAAAAAGAGGTGTTATAAGCAAAGACAGAAAAGTGTTATTGAGGCAGGGCTCAGTAAATTCACAGGGTTGCTTCTTGTGGTGGTGTCTCCAGGGGCATAGCTGGTACTTCTGCTCTCTGTCTAAGATAAACTAGGACTAAGTGTGGATACCTGTCTGGAGAGCTAAAGCCGCTGCTCCTTGAGTGGCTCCTGCTACAGTTGGGAAGACAGCACTTACACTGTCTGGTTCATTGCATGGCACAGGAACAAAATAACTGGAGTTTGGTTTTGAGTTATCCCTGCTCCCATGATCTGACCTATATCACTCCAAAATAAATGAATTGCTTAGGGATGTATAAAAAAAAGCATTTGATGAAAGTGATTGTAGACTTCATGATGATAGCTATTTCCACACTGTTGACCTCTTTGGGCCCAGGTCTCTTTATGCCTCCTAGGAGTGTTACAGCAATGTAAAACAGTGCTTTTTACCTTTTTAACACTTTAAAACCACAAACTGTTTACAGTTTGCTCTAGATGCAGTTACTCTTGATTTTGCAGGACTTTTGTTGGGGCCCGGGATTGAGGTGTGGAGTTTGTTTCGTCTCTACAGAGCCTGAGAAATGGGGCATGTGTGGTACTGATGGGACAGGCTGCCCTGTGCAGTTCCCATCTGGTGCCCCTCTTTCAAAAGGCATTGCTGTAGAGTTAGTATTTCAGCTCTCTTCATTATTTGTTTTCCTTTTTGCATTGGTGTAGTGTCAGTTTGAAAGAGTATCTGCAGACATCTGCTGGCCCTGCTAAATTGCAGCTAGTTAAAAACAATTATTTTTAGTTCTGTATTTCCTCTCATTAGGGAAGAATTTCACTGTCTCTGATTGGTTGGGTGTACTAGTTTTAACCTTGCTAACAACACCCCCTTTAAGCCTACAAGGTGGACCCACTAAAAGAAAGGACTGTGTATTTATTTTCTAAGATCTGTAAAAGTTAGACTTCTCCATTTCCCCATTACATTGCTGCTTGTTCTCAGTCCTGCTGGCAGCATACATCCCATGAATACATAATACAGAGACTTGTTTTTTCAGTACAGTTTTCCTCACCCCCTCTTCACCCTTCTAGCCAAGTTTCTGCTCACAGAACATTCAAAAGGCCCAGTCTTGCATTTCACATCACCCAAATCTTCTACTGATACTGACAGACTTTAATTAGTCTCACATCCTTATGAGAGTAGAAGAAAGCTGGTAAGCCTGTACCCAGTCTTCTTTTTTTTTTTTTTTTTTTTTTTCTTCAGAGTGCACATGAGTAAATGGGGAAATGTTCTTTTTGGCCCAAGTGATTTCTCTGATTTGGACCCCAAATGTAGCATCTGCCTGCTCAGCCTTAAGTTCCTTTCAACACTGTGTTTGGGAGTGTTTTGGTGACGGTGAGGGGCTGATTTTGCTCTCTATACTTCTGAATTGATTATTGCACAAATTTTTGCAAAAGAAGTTGAAATCTGGAGTGGAGGTGGTGGTATATTTTTTAAATAACATTTTTACTGTAGATGTCATTAAGATTTCAGGTTATGGAAATCATGTTATGAAGAAAGGATAGTCAGTTGGTGTTTTTAATTTGAAAGAAAGTGTACTGGCAGGGATGACAAGACACATACATGCAAAGTGAGATGTAGCCTGAATATTTGAAGTGTTTGGTCGTTTGTATTATTTTTGTAATGTTAATTGGCTATCTTTGAGACAGTAACATCCTGAAGCTTTATGATGAATTTTTGCTCATTACCTGTACTTATTTTTCCTGTGAAAACGATTCAGGACCTCCATTCTCCCCTTACAAAATGGGAGCAGGATGTTTATTTTTTTGGTCTGTTTTCATTTTCCAACAAAAGTGGTTCTTATTAACTGCCTGGGCAGCACTTGGCATCATGTGTTTTTTAGTCAGGTAAACACTGCTAATGAGGAATGGTTTGAGTCTTCATCTGGGCTCTGAAATCAAGCTATTCTTGCTTTGTGATTCTTTTCCTTGCCATCATGTGCTTGCCCATGAGAATGCAGCTGAAAAATTTTTTATCAGGTAGACATTTTTTTGAGCAACAGATATGTCTTTCATGCTTATCCCTGAACCTTATTCCCATTCCTGCAGCTCCATGCAGCTGACAGTTGACAAAGAGTATCAGGCAAGATTAATTTGTGCCAGAAGCAAATGTGTTCGGAGATAAGGCGGCACTCTGAGGGTGTGATGTGGTATGGGTAACTCAGGGGTGGATGAAGAGATGCTGAGTGCTTTGCATCAAATTCTGCTTATGCTGGATAGTGATGGAACATGGGTCCCAAGGGTTGTGGTGTGGAGTGGCTCTGTGTTGGGATGCTTTAGCTATCCTTAGGGTTTGACAGACCAAGACAGCTTTTGCAGGAAGGCCATTTGGTCAGTGGCATGTGATGTCCAAATGTTTCCCTGTGTTCCAGTGAATTTGATGCCATTCGGGAAGAAAGAGGATCAAATTTGGGAGAGATTAGTGGGTTGAGGGCAATGTGAGTGCTTTTAAGGAGTTAGGGAATGCTATGCTTTCATGGCCTGTGAATAAATGAAAATCTCCATCATCCATGCCTTTCAGTTCAGCCTCCTGCAGCAGGGAAGGCTGCACAGGAGCAGGTTTAAAAAGTCCTGTTTCACTTAGGTGTCCAGCCATGCCTTTATAGCTTCACAAGGCAAAATATTCTGCCTTTTTGTGCCCCAGACATGAGCTTGGACAGTCAGAAGGTGTTTCCCACCCTGGCTGGCTGGTCAGCTGTCTCCCAGTCTCTCCTTGCTGAGGCTGAGGGAGGGCATTTCAATGCACGCTTTTCTTCACTTCTCCAAAGGGCCAGAAAATTACCTCAGAAGGCTTCTATTCTTTCCCTTAATTGGGCAGAAATACCTTGGCTTGTGCAGACACCCATATTGCTGCAGCAAATGCCCTCTTCCCAGCACTGCCTTGATCATGGTCTATGGGCAGACATGTCCTTGCATTGAGGCTCTGCTGCCAACCACTTGCTATTTAATGAAGGCTGTGCATGGCCTAGAAAGACTGTAGCTGCTGCCACTTCAGCATATCTGTCTTTTTTGGCAATGTTGAGAGCATAAGGTTAGGGGGAGTAGGGCCTTCCTTTGGCTCAGCATAAAGGCACCAGCGGATGCAAGGATCAGCTGAGGTGTAAGGAAGTCCAAGGTGTCACAAAGACTTCTTGGAGCTGCTGAGCTCATTCCCAGGAGACTAATTGGTCTTGGCATGTTGTGTAAACCGATAGAGAGGAAGTAATAGATCCATCCTCCTGTGTTGTTCAGTGGGACTGCCTGGATCACCTTTGAAATCTCCTTACAGAAGCTTGGGAAGTCAGCCTGTAGCATTTGCAGGGAGAGCCATCTCTTGGAGGAGAGCAGCTTTGGGGTGATACAATGAGCAATCCAAATTGTCCTCATTTATAAGTGGGTAGGTGGCTGGTATGAAAGCATTGTTTTAAAGTAAATGACAGAGGATTTGGGTACATGAGTGTATTTCCAGTTACACTATAAAGTCACTAGATAGGTTTCACAACTTGCTCTGAACTTTCTGCCATGGTTTGCTTGCTTGTATGAGTAGATAGAATCATATATTCATAGAGTACCCTGAGTTGGAAGGGACTCACAAATCTCATTCCTGGCCCTGCAAAGGACAGCCCCAAGAGTACATGGACCTGGGCATTGGCCAAATGCTTGAACCTTGTCAGGCTTGATGCTGTGACCAGTTCCCTGGAGAGCCTGTTCCGATGCTCAACCACCCTCTGGGTGAAGAAGAACCTTTTCCTAATGTCCATCCGAAACCTCCCCTTGACGCAGCTTCGTGGGATGCCCTCAGAACCTGTCACTGGTCACCTGAGAGAAGAGATTAGTGGCTGCCCCTCTGCTTCCCTTCATGAGAAAGTTACAAACTGCAATGAGGTCTCCCCTCACTCTCCTCTTCTCTGAACAAGCCAAGTGATTTCAGCTGCTCATCATTTGGCTTCCCCTCTAGGGTATCAATAACATTTTCTTACGGAGGCTTAGTGCATTATTTAAAATGCATTGAGATGCTGGGATGAAAAAGGCCAGCACAGAAGAGAAAAATACATCCTGTGCTAACATTTGGATTGTTCACTGCACCCCTTTGGTAGGTGACTAGTTTCAGTGCTTGACAGGCGAGTGGTACTTCATTATGACTTGACACTGAAAGTGGCCTGGTTATAGTGTGAGCTCTGGTTTGGGCTAAGCTGTATAATATAAAGACCATCTTTCCTTCTGCTGTGTATTTGAGTACTAGCATTTTGGTTGCACTGGCCATTGGTGGGGTGACCAGCACTAAAACCTTTCTTTGGGCTGATAGTGGTTGCACAGAGGCTGCAGAACAGCACTTGCCACATGTGACCAAGGACCAGTGTGTGACCCCTGGTATGCTGGGGTCTGGGCTTTGGACTGTTAATGGCTCCAGGGTGAGATTTCTGTATCCTTAGCACAGCTGGGTTTTGCCCTTGCCTGTCTCTCTAGGACTTGAAAAATAGCTTCCAGATAGCTTCCACGTGTGAGCTCGTGAGTCCTTTTCACCTCTTGGCCTCCCCTTTGAATCCAGGCCTTCTCAGTTCCTGAGAATTGTTACCATCTGTTTGCCCATCTGAGCTTCTCTCTGTGACGAGAGGGTGCCGGAAAATCTACTGCTGGTGCTGGTAGTAGTTTCATCACAGTCTCTGCCCTGGGCCTCGCTCTCCAGAGTAACTGAGCAGAGTTCAGAGGCCTCTGCTGAGTGTAATGGCTTACACCATTTCCTAAGGGGCCCAGTGCCAGAACTTGTCTCTCAAGTGTGGGAAGTTGGGCCATAGCAGTTCTTTGTCCCTGGGTGCAGTAAAGCACTTGTTGAAGCAATATAATAAAGAAACTGTTGCAGAAACTGATTGTGCCAATACAGAATGAGAAATTCTGCTTCTGGTAACCTCCTGCAAATTTGCTTTTATTTTTCATCCCCAGAAATATGCTACAGCAGCTGTTCTTCCAGCATAGAAGCCCCTGTCTATCTCACCCTTGCCAGTGTTTGGCACTGAAGTAGCCAGCAAACAAATGCTATGCCTGGCTGCTGCAAGGGAGTCTGAGCATGAGAAAGTTTGGGGCTGAACATGATCGATGAGGTTGTCTGGTCAATTTGCCTGCAAGGCTATAGTTCTGTGGCAAGAGTCTCTGGTATCCTAGAGATGTACCATATGAGTGGGAGATAGGGCATGGTAGAGTTGTCTTGTTCTTTGTGTCTTTGGAGGAGCCGACATGTTCCCTTCTGGTTTGATCTCTGTTATAAAGACTCTCTGGCTCAGTGCCACCCAGCTGATGTCTGGTTTGCTGATGAAGGCATTGGTAGTCTGATAGTGGTGGGGAGGGGGAGGGTGGGAAGAAATTGTGCAGTGCAGGAGGTAGAGACTCAATAGCAGGGGAAGGCACGAGGAACCCCACCCAGCCCCAGGGAAGTGATTATGACTCTGCCAGACAGCAGATACCTCTGTATCTGTGTCTCTTAAGTGTTCCCTGTATGGCTCTCTAATTAATGCCAAAACATTAGGAGCAGCCTGTGTGCTGCTGCAGCTGGATGAATGGGAACATGAGAGCAGTAACCCATGTAGAACTTGGCCTGGCTGCTTCTAGAAAGCATCACAATTTCCTCTTCTTTCCTGAAAGAGGCAACTAAGTTTTCACTGATGGTAAGGTTTATCTTTTGCCACCCTGTAAATGCCAAAGGCAAGGCAGGCAGGATAATCTAGTCCTATTCCCAAACCCTCAGCATCAATCGGTGTTCTAGAGGTTAGAGCATTTTCACAGAATGGTTGAGATTGGAAAGGACCTCTAGAAGTTATCTTGTGGAACCTCTCTGCTCAAGCAAGTTCATCTGGAGTTCAGATAGCCTGTACATCAACAGCTTCTCCGTGAGGATCTGTGTTCTCTGTACAGTGTTGAAATTAATTGTACAGAAGTAATTTCTATGCAAGTCTGTTCCAGTTCTGCCCTGCCCCGTGATATCTCCTGATACTATTCCACCTTTCAGGTGTGCTGCGAGCAGACTTTCATTCTGATCACACATCTCTCCTTGGACCTCTTCCACTGTTGTGCCAGCCCTGGCACAGAATGTGTTGCCTTGTCCATTCCTAGTGCCAAACTTCTGTTCTTTTCCCTTAATGTTTTCCTCCCTTGTTTTGCCTGAGTGCATCTTTGATTTGTATTACATGGCTTTGTAACATGTGCAGAGGCAACATTTCAAGGAGGAGATGGACAAGTGAGCTTCTGTCTAGAAATACTTACTCTTTTTTCCTGAGTGCAACTTTGCCTTTTCCTGGAAGCTTGCATGTTGGTGAATGTAGCCATTTGGACTACCATGACAGTGTGAGCCGGTAGCTATCTGCTGAGACATCTGAAACTGAAGTTCCTTGAGGTGGTGCTGTGAATCATGTAAGAGTAGGGATTAGGTTGCTCAGGGTGATTTTTGAGCCCACAAGAGAGATGTCTGGAGTAAAAGGAAGATGAGGGAAGGAAATAAGGTGTGGCTGAAGTTAGGAGAGTATATATTGAAGATAGTAGAGACTAGAGACCTGTAGAATAGGAAGGTTAAGAATCGTGGAGACAGAGCAAGAGAGAGTAACTTTGTTGTATTAGGATTTGCAAAGGGACAGTATTAGCACCTGGCACCAGAGGCAGTAAATGATGAGCCTGAGGTTAAAGCCAAGAGCTTATCATTTAGATTGGCAGGCTTGCTGGCTACCTTCCCAACCCTGCTGTCTTTCTCTTTTTCTCAAAGCTCTTAAGCCTGGTAAGAAGGTATTAAACTGGAGCTGATTCTTTGGCTGCAGACCAGAGAGAGGAGATCAAATGGGCATATGGGCAACACTGGTATGTGGCCTTGGGATGTGACTTAGAAGTCCTGAGTGGTGCTGGTGATGCTGTGTAGGTCTTGAACTCTTGGTCTGACTCTGGGGGCTAGGTAGGCATGGGAGGAGCAAATCTGGGGGGTAAATCACATGAAACTCTGCATGTGAATGGACAAAGTTGTGGTTTTGACCACAGAGAATAATTCCTACTGGACTAGTAGAAGGAAAAGCCCAGTCTCCCATATCTACTGGCAGAGTTTTACAGTGGGCTGCCAGCTGGCCACAGAAAACATCACTCAGCAAAACAAGAGCTCCTAACTGCAGCAAACTGGTTAAAATGTGATTGGAGGTGGAATGAATGAGAGTCACAGAGTAGGTGCTGGGTTGGATCCTCAAGGGTGGCCATTCCTGCAGCATATCCCTATTCTGTCTCTTGTGTGTTGACTATTGCAGGTCCTTTTCCAAGAAGGTTTTCCGAAGGATATTTTGTTTCTTGGTTTGACACAGTACAGTGCAGAAGGATAATGCTGGCATGTTCTCTTTCCCACTTCCTGAGTTCAGCCTAAGTAACTTCAAGGGCCTGGCAGATTTAAGAGTTTTGCTGCAACCTGTTTATATTTTCTAGCAACACCAGTTTGGAGATGTTGCTTGGAAGGGAAGGTCAGGAACTTCTCTACAGTGCTCTTTTCCCCTGCAGTAGGGCTGGATTGTCCTCACCTCCCCCAGCCTTGGTGTGCCTGGACTAGAAAGGCTGCTTGGTTCCAGTCCCAATGTACTGTTGTGCTGGCCAGATACCTTTCCCTGCCCACTCCTCCCTCAGCACGTGGCTCATTGTGATACAAATATCTCACCCTTGCCTGGGGAGAAAAGGAGTTTGCAGGCAGCTCCACCATATGCTGTCTCTGCCCAAGTTGTATTTGGTGTACAGATGAATGGATCTCTTTTCAGGCATGATAAGTTGTGACTTTTGCTTATGATATCAAGCTCTCAAAAGGAGAAAGCCTTGCACTTTAGTTCTTTGGAGTATTAGTAAAGTGGCTTGAGGAGACTGGGGAGGGTGAACAGCTGTTTAGAACCAATCTGGTTATTCCTTATGTAGTCCAGAGAGCATCTGATGGTTGTGGCACTTTTCTGCTTGCTTTTCTGACTTTATTATCTAGGTTAAGAAACTGCAATGAACAGTAGAGATAGATTAGGCTTTTTTACCCCCTTTGTCCCTACCCTGCCACCACTAAGCGTTGAATTTCCTTAGAATTCAGCAGCCACAATATAATGGGGACTGCTGTGGCTTAAAAATCAGATGATAAGAGACTTGTTTCAGAGCACCACAAAGGAGATGGTTGCAACCAAGAGCTTGTTTTCCCTTTGCTTTTCACTGGCATTGCTTAGCCTTGTATCTGTGAAGTAGGACATCTTCCTTGCCCAGCATGGCTTGGCACTGGGGCACTGGTGTCTGAAAGGTGACACGGCACCCTGTGGTCTCCCCATGGGACACTGCCTTGAGTGAGAAGGAAGGAGAGAGGTGGTAGTGTGGGTTTGGAAACAGCAGAAACAGGGCAGTCATGTGATGGTGCAGATTAACTATTAATGCCGGGCGTTTGTGCTCCAATTTTGACACCACAGACAGAAAGCAAGCAGCTCGTCCCGGGTGTGTCTGAGACTTGAAAGTGCAGCAGCCATTACTGTTCAATAGGCAGAAGCTGGCTGAGCTTTTAAAGCCAAGCCTGTGACTAGAGTAAACACTCTAGGAAATGCTGTTTTTGAGACAAGCTTTGGCATGGTAGAATAGCCAGCCTGGCTGTCAACAACACAGCTGTCCTTGGCGTGGGCTGGGGTTTAGCTCTGATTTTCTGCCTTAGCTCTGAATAGCCTCTCCATTGTTGGCTCACATGAGAACCACACTGCTGGGCTCTGCTCGCGCTTTCTTTCAGCCTGTTGATGTCAATGGGAGTTTTGGGCATTGGTCCACAGCTCATCTCGCAGGAGGAGGCACTCAATAGAGGCATCTACTTCCCGTGTAGATGGAGACTGAGTTAAACCAGAGCAGATTCACTTGTGAAACTCCCTGCCCTTTTCCAGGGCTGTGATCCCAGATACACACTTCTTGCTGAGCTGCAGTTGGTTTTGAGGAAATGATGTCTGATAAGTCAGAGCTGAATCCTCCTCCTTGAAGACAAAAACCCATGTAATTACACTTTTTCTAAATTCAAGGTTTCAAACACATAGGTGTCCTGGGGGCCACAGGTAAATTTAGAAAGGCACAAATGAAGGTACTTAAGAGAAACCCTATGAAGTTTACTGGTTTTCATCACTGAAAATAGTGGTTTTGGTCTCCTGTTGGACTTTGCTCAGGCAAAGCAATTTCCATAGGGATAAATTTACAAAACTAAGGATCCTCTGGAGTGTTAGGAACCTAATGCAAATAAAGTCTGTGGTCATGTCTATACTAGGGTAAACTATATTTTTAATTAAAAAATGTTCTTGTGTTTTAAAATCTTAGCATAACCTTGCAAGCTGTAATTTCATCTGTGGTTACGGAAAAAATAGGTTGATCAGCTGGACAAAGGATAAAACCCTGAAATGCTTTGCAAGTCACTTTGCAGTCTTATTGTAAGCATGCTCTTGTGTACAGCATAAACAAAATCTTTTGTCTACCTGTGGAGGCTTTAGAAACTGTGTATCTTGCATATCACTTTAGAGGCTTGTCAGACAGTCCTATGGGCTCTGCCATGATGGAATATGGGCATATTATGTTTAGGGAAAAAGGGACAGCTTAAAAAATCATTTTCCAAATTGCAGAGCTGGAGGATCTGTGTAGTTCCTAGTATAAGTAGAAATATCCTTAAAATAGAGGTAGTCAGATACCTGGTTTTCTCACTTCTGTAAACCTGTTTCTCGTTTCATTAGAGGTGATACAGTTTGCAGTTGGGGGAACCACTGCAGGGCAGGGAACGCCATCAGTTTTTTCAGGAAAGTTTTTTATTGCTACTATTTGCTGTATGTGCAGGAAAGACAGACAAACCTCACAAAAGAACATAGTGCACCTGACTAGATGGTAAGACTGTATATTGAGCATACCTTAATGTAAATCTTAATCTAAGCTGTGGTGCTTTGTTCAGAGCTCTGATGGAAATAGCGCAGTGAGTTCATGATATTTTCATAGTAGTACTGAATTTGGTGTGCTATCAAATCAAGCTCTTAAGTAATTTTTAACTTAATATATTGTCAGCCTCTGAAATAATACAACCAGCTCTATTAGTTTCTAACTATTGTTAGCACAATGAGTGTAATTTTGAGCACTGGAAGTGGCGATCTTAGAAAATATTTTCTGAGCAGAAAGATTTATAATACAACTATTTTAGTATTCTTTTTCATAATACACCAGTATTCTGTTCAAGCCTGACTGCTGCAAGAAGTGGGAAAGGCTAATTCTTCCCATTTGCATTTTGCAGACTCTTATTATGGACAGTTAGTCTAAACAGGCTATGGACTCTCTCTAGAGCTGAGTGAAACGGTAAACCACAAGAAGCTGAAAAAAATCAGATTGCTATCTCATGATGTCGCTGCTGGTAGGGCTAGAGGTAGAAAGCAGCTGTAACTAATGCTGCAACTGTGAGACTTAGCCTGTGTTGCTCAGTCCACTGTATAAAACTGTACTGAGCTGAGACACTGCTTTCCAGATGCAAACATTCAAATCACTTAAACAGCCTCAAAACTGTTCATATAAATGTGGTATAAGCTTCTGCTTTATTATCAACCTTTCTCTGCACAGAGGATATTAACGTACTTGGCCTTGGGATATTTAGGTGTCTCTTCTTTAAAAAAGTTAATCTGAACTTTTGCCCTTCTGCAGTGTGGTGGGTGAATGGGCCCTCTTGGTGCTGGGACTTGACCATTTCATAAGCGTGAGATGATGGGCCAAGATCCTGAACGGAAAGAAGGAAACCACTGAAATTATTTGTCTTAAAATTGATACATGTGTTGTGAGCACTGCACGTGTTGTAGGGGCTCTGATATAGATCTTGCAAGCTATTGAGTTGAAGGTTTATTTCCATCTACTTGGTAAATGAATCTTGATGCAGACAATGGAGTGGCATGCATGAGGTCAGCAATTCTCCGAATGGTTCTTCATGCACAGCTCTTAAGGGTTGCTGTGCCCTGCTGGCACATGTTTAGAAGGGCAGTGGCCTGCTTCTGGCTCTAAGCGGGTACATCACCTCCCTCACACAGAGGAGTTCCAAAAAGTTAGTGGGAGTAATGTGTATCCAGTGGTGCCCATGGGCAAGTAGAGATTCTGAAGCTCAATCAGCACTGAAGTGTCCAGGGAAAAGCACTGTTTGCTGAATTGGTTGTATTGTTCCTGGCACTGGGGAGAGTTCCCTGGACCATCTTTGTGCCATCTCGAGCTGTGTGCAACTGTGAGGGTATGAACAAAGGGATGTAACATGGTATCAGGATCTTCAGGTGCTGATCACCAGCTCTGAGGGGGAACATATAGTTACTTAAAAGGAAGGACAATGCACCAGGCAGGGCATACTCGCTCCTCACAAATATTTGCAAGCTGTTCACATGGGTACAGGCCTAGGCCAGCCCTTTCAAAGTTGATAAGTCAAACCCCATCACAAGCTCTGAGTCCCAACTCTCAAACACCACCCGAGGCCCTGTGTGCTGTGCAGTGTTGTGCTGTGAGGCAGGTGTGGGCAGGCACTGCTGCGTGTGGGCATGGGAGAGTGTTCTCCAAGTGCAGTCATTAGTTATGTTCTGCCTAAATGGATTAGCTCCCTGGAGTAAGAGGCCTTTATCCTGTTAGCTAGCTAGCTGCTTCAGCATGTTCCCTTGTCACTGACATGTAAGTGAGGTTCAGTGGTGCAGGGGAGCAGGGGAACAAGTAAGTGGTGGGTGGGGAATGTGGGAACAGTTGGGTTACATCATCATTTTTCTCTGTGTTTCTCTGTAGTGTTCTGCTACTCCCCATTCATGGATGTCTATTTAAAGACAAAAAAGGGTCTCTCTGATTTGTTAATTATCTTCTGCCCTGTAATTTCTGATATGGTATTTGTTTATTTTCATGTGCTCACAAGAACACGTGAGATTTCACAAAGAGGTATAGTCATGTGAAAAGAGAAGATGCTCAGAAATGCTGCAGGGCTGTGCAGATGTGATATATACACGTGTGTGTCTTGAGAAGAGAAGGAGAAGCGACTCTGTGCCCTGTGTTCAGACTCTGTGGAGCCCAAGTAAGTCCCATGGTTTGGGATGTTTGCTTGTTTGTTTTTGGCTTTCCAGAGCTGCTGATGCAGTCAGCCTGCCTCTGGCATTTTCAAAGTTTCCTTACAGTCCACTAATCCAGGTTCTTGTCTGGAGATGCGACCTTACGTCTTTTCTACTTAAAATTCCATCTGTGGAGTGCTCCCAGCTGCGCCAGTGGGAGCTGAGTGCTCCCACCCAGCACCATCCAAGGCAAGGGTTCCCACAGGGTAATTTCCTTTGCACTCAGCTGGAGATCGTGAGAGGCAATTCAGAGCCACCTTTTGAGGTTTCTGTTGTGAAGATCCAGGCCACTGACAAATCCTTTCCTCATTTAGTGCAGTGAGTGTACCCTATGTTGTCCTATATTTGAGAAGCTCCACTAAGATCAACCCTCTGGTTGAAAATCTTATGAAAAGGTGCATATTGCAGGTTCTCCTCAGAGAAACCCACTGATTTCCAAAGGATGTTTTCCATGATGGATCAGATAGAAGTGGTATGGATTTTATACCTCCTGAAAAGTCCTTTATGCTATCTATACTTCATGGCAGGTTTTTGGTCTGACAAACAGGCACTGAGGTCCAAGAATTTTTAGTTTTAAACATAAACATCTTAAACATTCAGGTTGTCTAAAAAGCTTGTAAAAATTGCCTTAAGAACCTAGACTTGAAGCCATTTTGAGCTGGTTGTTTTGGCTTTCTTTTCGTTTTACCTTCTACATGTACACCCATCCTTTTCTGGGGCAAACCTGTGTGAGCATGCAGTCTCTTCTGGAAACGTGGTGTTCCAGGTGCTTGGCTGTTCACTCTGTGGCTGGTGTGCATGAGGCCCTGTGGCTTTCACAGAGCATTTGGAATGTCCTGTAGTTTTGTCAGTTAACTGAGGATGGTGTAAAGGCACATGCTCTTGCCCCCGTGTCCTCTGGGTTTGGAGCAGTTATCTGTGGATTCTCTTCCTCTTGTATCCCTGTAATGTCACAGCTGACAAGAGTCTGTACCTTTCACTGATTTTAGTTTTGGTTTTTTTTTTTTCTTTCTCAGGGTATACAGCTCTGTGACTTTCAGAGCCTTCTCTGTATCTCCCTGCTTAAAGGGAACTCTGCTTACTCTATTGCCTGACTTGGGCTAATGTCTTAACTCCTTCTTGGTGCTTGTGGGGACAACATTTAAACAGCAAATGGTGGAAGAGTCTGAGGCTGCTTGTTTCAAGCCCCCAGCACTGCCATCTCCCATGTGGTGCAGCAGCAGTGCTGAGGGGAATGGGATAAAGCCGCAGGAGGCAGCGTGCCTTCTGCCCTAGCTCTGCCTATGGCAAAAGTCCACGGGGAGGGAGGGCTTTGGCCTCATGTCCGAGCCAAGACTTCAGTTAGAAGTGAGACAAACTACAGAGACATCAGATGATATGTTAGACTAGACTGGACATTCCCTGTGGACAGCTTTGGAGCCAAGGCCGGGAGTGAGGGGAAGGAACAGTCACGTTGGCAGTCCTGACATAAAAGCCTTGTAAGCTTTCTCTCAGGAGTTGTTGCCATGCTGCCAGCTGTGAAACTAGACCTCCCTGTCCCTTTGCACCCCTCCTCCCTTCACAGGCTCTAGCGAGCAGGAGGGGCAAGCCCAGCATTTGAACTTTGGTAACTTTGGCATGTGCAGATGAGCGATAGGGAATTAATGAATCCTGCCTGTTCTTTGCATTTTTGTTACTCCACAGGTGCTGGAGTTTTTGGTCAGGTCTGTTTCCTGCACAAATGGAGCTTTGCATTTTTTCCAGGCCTCAAAGAAAACTCAGTGAGGGATTTGGGATTGGCATGGAGTGAATAGATGAACCATCTGATGTACCCTGCAGATCAGCAGACTCAGACTCTGCCAGACCAGCAGGAGAATCAGCTGCTGAGCCAGAGATGCTCCATAGAGAGTGTTCACTTCCTCCATCCTGAAATTCAAATCAAAGGGCTAGTGGTAAAAGTGCCAGGGCAAATCTGGCCTGTTTTATCTGTTCTATGAGGACAGGGCTTCTGTACAGATCCAGAGCATATATGGAGACTGTATCCCACAAAGAAGACAGAGGGGCAGTAGAAAACCAGAGTTACCTACAGACAGGCAGAGAGTCTGTTTGCTTAGACCATAACTGTGTGAGTAGGTAGCTGTGTTTGCATTAACTGTGGCTCTAGGATATGGAGGCAAAACTTCCAAAAGCAGCCTGTAATTTGAATAATGTTATCTGCTTTCTGGGCCTTGGGAGCAGTGGGAATTTGGATGCTCTGCCAGGTGGCAGACCTTGCTGGCTGGACTTCAGCTCCCTCTCTTCTGTAGCGGGTGCTGACCAGGTCTAGCAGCCTGATGCCACTCTGCAGTGACTAATTCAACTGAATGTGAAGTAGAAATAACTTTCTAAAGAGTTCAGAGGCTTTTCAGGATGTTCCACAGTATCATTGCAGCTTACAGGGTTTGGATGCCAGGGATTGTTTTTGTAGGAGGGGACCACTGGCCAAACCATTTGAATTGGCTTGTATTTTAAAGTGCTGTGGGGCTGTTAACTTCTGATGGAGAAGTCTGGAGGCTGTGATAGATGATAATCGTAATTTAAGGCTGTGGCTGAACTGTAGCCTTCTGGATGCTATACTGTTCCAGGGGCTGGGCAGGGAGCTTCTGTCTGCCTCTGGCACGTGGATGCACTGGATAGCAGCCTCGCATCCCTGGCCCCAGACAATGGGTGCTTTCCTGGCACAGGGCATCCCTGGTGACGCAAATGCAGAGCACACTCAGGTGGCTGGTGGGAAGGCCTGGCCCTCTGGTTTCTCTGCTGATTTAAGTCATGTATGCCTGAGAGCCTGAGCCTGGATGGGGGATGGTGTTAGCTGGAGTTTCTTCAGCTTAAAAGCAGTAAGGAGGAGCCGGTGATCCACTCTTTTTCTGTACAGTTTTTGTACTGCAGGGCTAAGAGTGATGCCAGTGTCCTAGCAACACTGCTCAGAGCCAAGGAATTAAAAAACTCAGTTCAAAATCAACCTACAAAATAACTTTTTTTAATTTTTTTTTTTCTTGTTATCCTCCTAAATCAATTGGAAGGGCAGACCTGCCCATCACCATGTTGGCAAAAGAGCAGGAGCTATGGCTTTGCTGCCTCATGTCCTGCCACATAGCCCAGTGCCCTCTACTTTGGAGAAATCTTCCACCTAGGAGAGCAGTGCATGCCTGTGATATTTAAGCCTGGAGATGCCTGAAGCTGTTGAAATGAAAAGGTGAAGGCACTGAAAGCTTCAGCCTCGCTGCTGAGCTCTGGCTGGGGCCTTGCTGGGATTTCACGTCTGGCTTGTGGAAACACTGCCTTTGGGGGTAGCCAGTCCTCTTCCTTTAGTTCAGCCTGTGCTGTTAAAAGGGCCCTGATGAAATCCTCTGCTCCATTAGTAGCATGAGGCTTCTGCTGATTTGCCTGGGTGCATCTCCCCACTCCAGTGGCTCGCAGCTGTGGGCCCCTGTGCCCCCTGGGCTGTCTGTCAGTGCCCCACAGTGGGGCAGAGGTGGGACTTGGTGAAGCAGAAGCTGCAGCTGCAGTGTGCTGCACAATGGCTCTTTGTGTAGCACCCTGACCTCATCTGCCCACTGTGCTGCAGCTGCACCCCTGCCCTGTGCCTTAACCCTCTGCACAACCCCCCCTGCCCCAGCAGTGGTGGGGCAGGGGGCAGGCTCTGTTTGGTGGGGAAAGCTGTTCCTCCTGGCCCAAACCCATCTCTGAAGGCTGTTAGGAAAGGAGATCAGGCAGGCTCCTTGCTCTCAAATGCTTTCCCTGGAGAGAAGGGCCACAGGGCTGTGTTTCCCCAGCCAGCTTACCATGTGCAATGGGAGTGGCGTTGATTTCTCCTCACACTGTAATGTTTCTTCTTTCAGTTCTTTTTTTTTCTTTTCTTTGGAATAAAGCAAGCAACATCATCAGTCTGTTTCTCTATTTTCTGTGCTAGACATTCAAGCTTGGTCTGCCTTCTTGTACCTGGAAGACTCTGAACAACTGGGAAACTGGCTGGTAGGGTTAACAGCATGGAAGTAAAACAAGAGTTATGGATCTGAGGCTTTTTCTGAAAACTTGGACTGCTTAAAACTTTGTGTCCTGTCAAGAGCTTTAAGATGTTAACAATAGAAAGACATGTCCATACCTCCAAAGTGCACCAGCCCTTCTGTGGAAGTTTCCCAGCAACCAAAGAAAGGCAGACTTCTGGCCTGCCTGATGTTCTTCTGCAGGTCTGATCTTTGAGTCAATTACAGCACAATTTTTTTTTTTTTTTACACTTTGAAATCTCTCATTAAGCAATTGAAAATCCCTGCAAAATTCTTAAGTTGTAACAAGCTGATGGTTTACCAGCATGAAGCATTTGATGAAGTGTGTCATTATATGATGAGTTGTGTTGAACTGAGAGTTCCTGTGCTCTTTTTCATGAAATAGACTAAACTGATCTGAAAAAAAAACAGTAGTAGTTAAACTGCATCCAACTCTGGACAGGCCCTTAGGTTTAAAACTATGACCAGATAATAAAATTAAACAATAACAATTAAAAAAAAATCCCAAAACACTAATGGACAAAAGAGTTGTTGCTTTGTCCTGTGGAGGTAGTGAAAATGAAACTATTCTAAAACCAGAAATGTGTGTATAAAAATCAGTTCTGTCGAAGACCATCAGGAGAGACTTTTTAATTGAAATAGGGATGCTGCATCTTTTTCTTCCACCTGCATAAAAGGGAATGGAAGTATGGGTTTTGGAAACCATACCCTATGGTTTAATCTCAGCTCTGCTACTAATATTCTCCATGACCTTTGATTTATCTCTGCTCTTTCTTTGTCATAACTCCCAGAAAATAACTTGAGGAAATAAAACTGCACTTTCACATTGGTCTATAGTTAGGAATGATCCCAGAGTTACTGAACTGAACATGTCACCTTTCTTATAGGCCATTCCCCCTGCTTTAGGCTACTGCAGGTCATGTAGCCAAATAAATGTTATTTCAGCTCTGCCTTGTATCTATGTAAATAGGAGTTAATGAGTTGCTGCATCTCATGGCTGGCTTGTGACGTGGAGGTCTCCGGAGAGAGGATGAGGAGAGGCTTGCTGTGGAAAGTCCCTGGCTGTTGCTAAGCAGCACTGCATTTTAACTTCCCTGTCCAAAAGTCTGCCCTCAGGTTTGGCAAGGAAAGGGAAAACTGAGGGATGGAAAACCATTCAAAGGCGCTTGACTTACTTTTTGTGAAGTGTGGCTTTACTGTGCTGGGTGCAGAAGGTGTGTGGCTGCAACTGAGGTGGAAGCAATTTGATTAAATAGAATAACATTTGATAACTGGCCTTCTATGTATTCATTCTCAGCTGCAGGATCATGTGGCTAGCTTACTCTTTCTCTCCCTCCCTCTGTTTTGTATCTTATTATGATCTTGGACCTGGAAGCTGCAAGAGTACAGCACAGGGGGTCTTGCTTTTCTTTCAGCCTGAGTGGAAATAGGAGAACCCAGCAGTTCCAGGGAGTTTCCTAATGCTGAGGTTTATGCTCCAGTTTAGCAGCCTGTGGGTGAGGGGATGTCCTGTTTTCATTTTACTACGAAGTCCATCAAGAGGAACATAAGGATCAAAGAGGAAACAGAAATTGTTATGTAGGGCATCCTGCTCTTGCTGCACAATGCAACCTCTGCAAACTGCAGCAGTAGTGCAAATAGTGGTAAGATCCTCATGTAATTAAAACTTATCACAACAGCATCGCTAAAGGAGCACTTCTGTTTTCTACCAGAAGTGTAGGACTTGTGATACAGCTGGGCACTTGAATTCCTCTTGGAAGAGTCTGGCTGGTTGTCCATCTGCCTACAGGCTAGTTCATTACTTGTTTGCTCAGTCAGTCTTTGTCATTATCCTTTAATTTCTGTCTCTTTTGGTCTTCCCTATACATTTTAATAGAAGGCCAGGATAGGTAAATATCTTGCTGCATCTGCTGATTTATAGTTGGGAAATAATGTCTTTTATTGCTCCCTGATGGAATCATTGCAGGACGTGTGGGTGTGACTGTGCCAGGCATTTCACCGTACTGGAAGGTCTTGTATTTGCTCCCTGGCCAACAGAGTTCTGTTTTTCCCTTTTCAGCAGAGGATCCAGTGGTGCTACTGAGGCACTGAGGAATTTGATGTCACAGCCTCTTTTCATCCTTGGGAGTTCAGCCAATTACTACTCTAAAGCTCAGCTTTACAGCAGCTTAGAGAAGCTGAAGGTCTCACCCAAAGTCATGCAGCTTGTAGTCAAATGTGTTGCAGCAGGGTATGTTCTGCTGTAGTGGCGTTCTTCCCCTGAAGGATGGGGCTCAGAATCAGGAGTTCTGATTCTCCTTTTCATTGCTCAACCCAACTGTATCTTGCACGTTTTATCCCACCAGTGGGCTCGTGGCTTTGAGCTATCTAGTCTGTCCTTCTCATCCCCACCAGCCAACATTTCACAGCAGTTGGAGGAAAACCTTAGGGAGAAACCAAAACTTTTCAAGACCTCACAACTCCTCACTTTTCCTTTCCCTAAACCCTGGGGTTTGTCAGCCCTACTACACTCTCCTTGCTCCTCGGTCTTTTTCACTGTGTTGTTGTGGGGGCCTTAAGAAGGGCAGTGACCTCACAGTAAATACAGTAGCTGCCTTGCAGGGAACCGAGCCTGGCAATGTTTTATAGGAATTCCCTGGGAATTACTTGTTTACTCCACCAGCCAAGGCTGAGGTTAGTTTAGCTCAGCCATTCCCGATGCCTCCTTCTACCTGTTTTGTGCAAAGACCTGTCGGGTCCTATTAGGTTAGAAAACTTGGTGCTGTGGTGCCAGGTCGGACCTGGAGGCAGAGCTATCAGGCACAGCTACTATTGAGCCCTTTGAGTAATTGAGACAGCATTAGGATTCACCTGCTAAAGGATTAAGAGAAAAAGCTCAAAATCCTTGCAGCACCTCCCTTCTTCCCCTTGCATGCTTGGACAGTGAGATACGCTGTTCTTGAGCCCCAAACTGTGCATACAAAAGTTTCAAAGTGGGCTGTGAGTGTGCTGAGTTCTGGATTTTAGATCGAAGAGGCTGATGTGTGTAGAAATGCTGGGTGGGTCTCCAGCTCCTTCTCTGAGTTTTGGGCAATTATGCAGGCCGGGGTTGCAGTGATGTGCTTATGGGATGTAGAGTGGCAGATGGTGGTGGAAGAATGGGACTTCTTACCACCTCCCAGTAGTAGTTTCTGCTGGAAAAATAATGAATACTTTCACCCAAGCACTGTCTTCAGTTTTGGGATGATGGTTTTTCTTCTGAATTTTTAAAGTTTTTTTTTTTTTTGTGTACTTTGTATTTTTTAAGCTTTCTGAGTTTCCAAGGCTCACTCTACTGTGTTTTTATATCTTGTCTTGTACTGGAGAAAGTAAGAAGACAACAAACAAAAAGAGAAAATAGAAAGGTCTTGCTATTTGTAATGGAAGTATTTTTTTAATGGAAAAACTGTTCTCTCTTGAAGCATTGTTTTTCCACTTGGGAGGGGTTTTTTGACTTTTTTTTTGGAAAGAATAACTTTATTCACTTGCCACCTTTCAAAGCACTGTCTCAGAACTGGGATAGAACTGAAACTCAGGTATTTTTTCTCTAGTTACACAGAACAATTGCTGCTTCACATATATCCTATTTGCTAAGTTGTGCAGTTCTTAAGACAACTTTAATGGCTCTTATAATATATAGCAAAGGGATTTAGGACTGCAGGCAGGTGCTTTTAGCTTGGATTTCTAAATTCTAAATAAATAACTATAATGAAAATAACTCTTAAAGAATGGGAACGTCCACATTTACATGAAAGAGATTATATTTTTCCTTCATAAAGGAAGATAAATTCACCTGCTTCATGGCAAAGTCTAACCACTAATTGACAGAAATTAGGAAGAAACTTCCTTTTAGGCAGTTGTTGCATCCCTTTCTTTGTGAAATTTCTTGCATGTTCTTTCAAAACCCAGGGTATTGGCCACTGCCAAAGGACTCCGTGCAGGCTGCTTGAGACAGTCTCAGATTAGGAGATGGCCAGATTACTTGATGGCCACCTTAGGTAAATCATAATCTTTCATACCTCACCTGACCATTCATCCATCTTGTTTTAATTAAATGTTGATGAAAAGAGACTCCCTACAACCTCACTCTTTCTGTTCCCTCATGCTACTTCTACTAATCCCTGGATTCTATTTCTCTTTCAGAAGATGCTGCTCAAGAAGAATTGTGGAGCGAAGACTAGAGTAATTAAAATTCATGTAAGTTGCCCTTTTCTGCTGCAGTTCCCTCATCTTTCCACATATGTCTAAATGTGGTGATCCTTGTTGAACACTGGGGTCCAAAGGGTGATTCCTGGAGATTTCCTGTGGATTGATAACAAAAGCTGCATAAAAAAAAATTGCTAGTTCGGAGTACAGGATGTAGTTGAAATTTAGGTTAGGTGCTGGCAAGGCTAATAATACACTGTCTTTTTCATTTTGGAGACTTGGGGTTTGAAAGCTTCCTTTGAGTGAAAGCCTACATGCCATGCTATAAACTCATACAGCATAGCTGTCCCGTAGGGTGTCATTTGGATCCTTCTTAACCAAGAGCTGATCTGAAGTGCAAGTGGTGTTTGGTAGGGTGAGAGGTACTGGTGGATAGCTGTGGAAAAGGAACTATACCTGCATGGTGCGCTGGTGTTTGCAGAACTGTATGGGATGTGGGACAGGGTGATGGCAGATGAGAGCTACGTTGCTTGGATGGCTTTGTAGCTGGGATGACACTCCAGTGTCCGAGCATTTCATGCTTGAGAGCACACCTCTGTCAGGTCTAGGTTTCCTCAGATCTTCTCCTTTTAGTTTTTTTTGCCTGTACTTCTGAGTCTTTCGTCTTTAGCAGCCCATTACCTGACTCTTCAGCCAACTCCTGCCTCCTTTGTGGGTATCTTGGTTTTCTGTGGTCAGTGCTGTATGGTGCTGTGGGAGAGGTATCCTGGGCTGGATAAAAAGCAGCATGATGAGCAGGTCAAGGGAGGTGATTTTCCCCCTCTGCTCTGTTCTTGTGAGACCCCATCAGGAATGCTGCATCCAGCCTTTTAGCCCTCAACACAAGAAATACATGGACCTTTTGAAATGAGTCCAGAGGAGGACTACCAAGATGATCGGAAGGCTGGAGCACCTCTCCCGTAAAAACAGGCCGAGAGAGTTGAGGTTGCTCAGCCCAGAGAAAAGAAGGCTTTGGGGAAATCTTATAGCAGCCTTCCAGTACCTAAAGGGGGGCTACAAAAGAGCTGGAAAGGGACTTTTTACGAGGGTGTGGAGTGATAGGACAAGGGGGTATGGCTTTAAACTGAAAGAGAGTAGGTTTAGTTTAGAATTTCTTCCTAATATCTAGAGTGAGAGTGGTGAGGCACTGGAACAGATTGCCCCAGAGAAGGTGTGGATGCCCCATCCCTGGAAGTGTTCTGGGCCAGGTCAGATGACTGCTCTAAGCAACCTGGTCCTGTGGAAGGTGTCCCTGTCCTTGGCAGGGTGGTTGGAACTACATGATCTTTAAGGTTCCTTCGAACACAAACCATTCTCTGATTCTGCCAAAGCAGATATACTTCAGTCCACTGAGCCCCATATGATCCTCCACGTTTGCGATACACAGGTCAAGGTGAAGAAAACAAATATCCTTTGTGATGAAGATGCTACTTTCACTGCAGTGATTTATAACCTTGCAAGAGGGATGAATGACAGACCAGGATCCTTCAGGGTTTACACCTCGCCCGGCAGGAAATAGGGCTGATGCCTTTGTGTACCAGAAGTACTGCAGTTTATAAAGCATGCTGTTGGGTGCCCTTGCCCATCAACTGTTCTGGGAGTGTCTGAGGGGAGAAGAAGAAGGTAGGACTGGCTAAAGCCTTGTGCAGAGCTGGGTAGGATTTCTCTGACTCTTCATATGCTTTCTGCCAGGGCACTTTAGTCCTGTCTTCCAGTAGCCCCACAGCACCAGTACCACAGTGACCCAATACTTCTGATTGCACCATTAATCCTGATCTGTTAGCTCTCATGTGCTCCTGTTTGAATTGTTTTCAGTGTAGGTGTGTCCTCCTGTGTTCCACGAGCTCTCCCCAGACTGTGCCTGTCCTTCAGACCTACTGGCTGTCTAATCCTGCTGTAATGTTTTAGCTCAACTTGTTTATCACCTTCCTTTATGCCTGCCCTGTGTGCTTTCGCTGCTTTTTTTCCTGAATGCCCCTGGACTCCCAGAAATTTCCAGTGGTTCTTGAGGTTTCAGTGATGCCTCAGTTGGGTGGCTTCCTCTGACACTTTAAGCTCATTATTGGGGCTTACTCTTGTGTCCCTGGAGAATCTGAGAGGACAATTAGCCCTTTGCTCCCTAAGCCCATGTCAGCTTGCACTATAATAAACAGCAGAGACAGAGAGCACACTATTCTGATAGATGGTACAAAATGCACTCCTTTCTGGCCACCCTCTCCACTGGGAGACTGCATCTCTACCTAAGGCACTTGTGGTTTCCCTGACAATAGCATGACACTTCACAGTCTCTTACTGCTGTGTTATGGTGGCAGAGCTGTTAGATAAAGGTGCATTTTTGCTTCCATTTTTCAAGTGATTGAGAATGCCCACTTTTTTTGTACCCAGCTGAGAGAGGAGGCAGCAGGTCCCTGACAGAATACCTTGCTGAGGTACCTCAGCTCTGGAAGCAGCTGAGAGAGGTCAGTACCTCTGGGGGACAATGCTGTACTCTCATCATATAAAGGGTAACCTTAATCCAGCCAGCAAAACATGTTTGGCACAGTATTCCTTCTCAGTGTTGCCCAGCAGCAGAACAAGAGGTAACCGGCACAAATTGAAATGCAGGATGTTCAGGCTGCCCAGAGAAATTGTGGAGTCTCTGTCCATGGAGATAGTCAAAGTGTGCCAGGATGCATTCTTGGGCAACAGGCTCCTGCTAAGCCTGCTCAGAGGAGGGGGGTTGAACTCAGCTATCTCTAGAGGTGCCTGCCAACCTCAACCATTCTGTGATTTCTGGCTCTGGCCCACCGTTCAGTGATGGAGTCAGAGCACACTAGGGACATAAGTTCACTTGGAAGGGCTATTCTGAGGCCCTGGTGAATGTGGCCTTTTGCAAAGAGTGATAGCAGGAAGCCAGGTGAGAGGCTTGGCTCTCTTGCTGAGGGTCTGGTGTCACAGGTTCAGTGTTGGAACTTGGCCACTGTGGTGACAGTAGAAGAAATGAAGGCAAATCTCTCTTAGTGAATGGGTTGATGAGCTGTTACAGGAAGAACCAGGCAACTGTCTGCATGTCTGAGCAGGAAACATCACCATGTGAACCAGTTTGCTTGTGTCACTGTAGCCCTGAGGAGACCTAATGCACAAGTGCTCCTGTTTCAACACAGGTAAAGAGCCTCTTTCTGAACTGTGGTGGGCAGTGACATTCAGTGTACAGCTGGATGGAGATTGAGTGAGTGAGCTGATCTGAGGAGCAGGCAGGTTACATAATGGTCTATGCCAGTGGTTTGGAGCAACGATTCTTGCTTTCTCTCTCCAATTCTCCTGCTGTTGACAGAGAAAGGCTTGTGTGAGGACCATGATGACAGTGACCTTCTAGTAACACTGGTGAAACATTTGCATCCTGTTCTTGCTGAGATCAGTGTCTCATGTGGTTGTGAGACACTGTGTGCTTATAAAAATGCCCTCCTCCTGGTGATACTTTGGTTCCCTTGGCATCTTGGGGCTTTGCTGGCATGTCAGGATGAAAAAGATGTTGTGCTTTTATGCCTCATCACAGCTATGCTCTTCCTCCCTTTTCTGCTGGAAGTCTCCCATGGGAAGGTGAGATGGAGGGCCAGTGTCTTTGCTCTCTGGCATGGAAACACAGCCCTTGGAAATGTTCGTGGTCCTTGGGAGTCTTTCTTAAGCAGGTGACCTAGGTTTGGTTTTGCTGCTGTTTTAACACTAAGGTGTCACTTTGCTGTTGTTTTCTGTAAATAAGTTTCCCGTGGGCCAGCTCAGGTGGTGATCAGCTACAGCTTTTCCACTCACTCAGCGGTTCTTAAGCAGGATAATAGGACAGTGATGTGACAAGTCTAAGAACCTAGACAGATTAAGGCAGAGAAATCAATAACCTTTTCTAATGTGCAGCAGCTCAGTTATGTTTTCAGGAATAATAGCAGCTGTGAGAGGTGAAAAGCAAATGATATTAAAAACAAAAAAAAGTCTTGCCTTCTGTTCCCACCCGTAAAGGATAATGGAGCAGAGAATCAGCCTCTGCAGGCAGGTGAGGAGAGATAAATTAAAGGTGACCGTGTGTATATGAAGTATGGATTTGTACATAATAGATATGTGTAGCATACACACACACCAGGGCAAGGTGAGGAGTAGGTGTTGCACAGTGAGGTGGGCAGTGTGTGTGTGCAGACCTGCTCAGTGGTGCCCCAAAGTGTCAGCCAGTCTGTAACTGGAAGCTAGGCACTGGGAGTGGGTGAGGGGTACACGTGTGTGGGGGTACTTCAGCATCCAGAGCATGTTTGTGTGGTGAGTTGGGTGTTGCATAGAGACACTTAGCACTGGAAGGAGGATGACTGTGTGCACCTCTGCCCTGGACCAGGCTTGGTCGGCCCTGAGTGCTTAGACCTGTTTTCCAGAGTGTCTATAATGTCACAAGTCTTCAGTTCTCCAGGCCCTCTCGAGATGAGGCTTACAAGTCTTTCATTTATTCCTGTTCTTGTTCTTCCTTCATAAGCTCCTACATGCAGTCTCTGAATGGGATTAGTGGAGCTGAGCTTATCTGAACAGCAGTAGGTGGGTAGAAGACACAACTGGTAAGCCTCTGGGTATCTCAAGAGATCTTGTTGGGGCTGGCAGAGAGGAAGTAAGGATTTCAAGGCCAATCTGATAACCTGGCTGATGAGAGAGATGTTTTCTGCTATGTAAAAATAAGAATTTTAAATCAGAACATAAACCTCTTGTGCTCTTGCCTTGATCTTATCAATGTTGAGAACGCCCTCTGCTTGGACAGGGGCCAGATCCCTTGAATGACTTCCCTGTCTCTTATCTCTTACATCTGCATCCTAAAAGGCCACTGAGAAACATGCTGGCTTTTCTTCTCCTAAAACAAGGGACCTTTTCAGCTTGGAGCTAAGCAGGAGATATGCTGGCCTGAGCCTTCTAGGCAGATGCCTGAGCTACACACAAATGCAAGGCATACGAGGTGACAGAGCAGTATTGGTGCAAACCTGTGGTCCTGGCTGCCCAGCATGAAGTAATGATTTCTAAAAATCAGAAGAGAGTGTATGTATCCATATATATATATATACACACATATATATACATACACACAAATGTTGCCCCTTCTATTACAGGTTCCCAAGTGTTTAGCTCTGGATGCATACCAGAGGCAGATAGATACCACGATTGCAATTTTAGAGTTACACTGAGAAATCAGCGGAAAGTGTCACTCACCTGGAGAGAGGCAGGGTGAGGAGAACTTCAAGCCATGTTCCTAGAGCTGTGTCCTTAGTCATACCATACCATACCATGGATATAAACAGCTCTGACATCTCAGGCAGCAGAAATCCCAAACTGCAGGGTTTGTCAAACCCTCCTGACTGTTTTTAGTGTGTCCCTGAGTGCCTAAACCTGAACCTGCCTTTTAGAATCAACAAGAGAGACTCACCTCCTTGGCCAGTTGCATCCTTGGATTACTTGCTGGGCAGAAGCCCCTTATGGAGTTTTTTGGCATTCTAGTTCCCTAGGTGGGCGCTTGTCTCCAGTGATAGGCACTCTGCTGC
The DNA here is from genome assembly GCA_038380795.1 of Pyrocephalus nanus. Taxonomy (NCBI): domain Eukaryota; kingdom Metazoa; phylum Chordata; class Aves; order Passeriformes; family Tyrannidae; genus Pyrocephalus; species Pyrocephalus nanus. The sequence continues at coordinate 86,979,166 of CM076260.1, read as the reverse complement.
TGAGCAAAATGGAGAAGGTTCTCTACCAAGTAAAAGCATGAATATCACTTTGCTTATCCAATGCTCCTCCCAAGCCAGCCAGTGAGCTGCTTACTGAAGATCTCTGCAGTGATAGTTGTCCTGGAGAAGGCCAGCCCTTGTTCTGAATAATTCCTGACAAAAGACTTTGTCCAGAGTTTCCTCAGTGTGGGGAAGGATCCAGTGTAGTCAAGGGGAGAATGCCTCTGTCTGTTAAAGACTATTCCAAAGATATGACTCCAGACATTATTTAGTGTTGATTTTACAGGCTTTCATGGGAAAGGCTGCTTCTGGCACAGCCCTGTGTGTCAGTGGTAGCTATGGCTAGTGGCACCGTAGTTCAAGGAGCTGGAAAGTGGCAAGGCATGTTTCACAGAGAAGCAGTCAGATTTTTAGTGCCTTTTGGGTCACACCTGAGTGTGACACACCTGAGCAGAGAGAGAGATGTAGGGGATGACACAAGGTCACCGAGAGCCACTGTTTTCTGCCAGTGCTTCAAAACCAAGATGACAGATTAGGCAGTTCTTTTACCACTGTATCCAGGCCTGCTGCAGTTACTCCCTTCTCCGTTTTGTTCACGTGGCTGTGGGAACCTGGCACCCGTTGCCTCTCCCAGTCCCCAGAGCTGTAATCCTCTTTTCCCACACACCTCTCCCATAATACACCCACTTCCTGCGTTCAGCTTTCACAGCTGAGGCGGTTTGTCCAGAGGCAAGCACACTATGTCAGCATGTGTTCGCAGCCTGCTCATGCCAGGCTAATTAATACTCACTTTGCAGTTTTAATTTGGGTACCCTTTAAGTTGAAAGAGGCGTGCTGTTCTATGCCAGCCTGCCTTGCTGGAGGGAATCTGCTTACCCTGGCCTTATGCAACCTGTAAGGTGCACACGCCCAAGAAGACACCACGTGCAGGCTCTGGGAGAAGCATGGTACCTGGGGTTCCTGGCCCCAAGGGAGAAGGACTGTGAGGCAGCTGGCTGCCATCTGTCTGAAGGAAGGATGTTCCTGCTACAGAGCAGGGGTTGGAAAGGGGAAGGTGGGGAGGAAGGAGAGCGCAAGGTAGTATCACTTGAGTGCAGACCAAAACTGCTAAGGGTTCCGATGCAGATGCAGTTGATTTAGGGCCAGATCATGCCTTGCCTGTGTTTGTTTGGAGCTACTCTTGTGCCTGCCTTTCCTCCTGATCAGGCACATGCAGACCCTGTGGTATGGGCAGGAACTGCTGCAGGTACGCAGGAAGCATAGGCCATTTCTTAATAGAAGGAGAAAAAGTGGGGGCAAGGCACAGCTCACTAGTAGGTAAATGTGGGTTCATTCACTTGTGCCTAAGAGATTTGTGTTGCCTTCAGAGCGTGATCTTCACTGGGACCCTGGAGCTTTGAGTTCCCCAATTTGGCCAGGGAGCACCAACAGCCTGCCCCTCTGAATGACCCATCTGTCCCTTTTATTTGTGCAGCCTGTTTCCTTCAGGTTGTCGGGCAGGCAAAATCAAAGCGTGCAGTCAGCTTTCTCAAAAAGGTACCTAAAGACGTGTGAGAGAGAGGAGAAGAAAGGCTTATCACACTGGTGCCAGCAAGGACCCATAGCTGAAGCTGGCCTGTTTCTGCTTTTGGGCAAGTGACCAGCCAAGCATCTGGTAGGCCCTTTGAAGTACGTTCCAAAAAGGTTCAGTGTTGTCTGTCTGGTGGCACCTCTCTAAGTCTGGCAGTTGCCATCTGACAACCCTGCACACACATTTGCAAATGTTTGATTTTTAAAAATTTTTTAAAGCTTTCTTAGAGGAACAGTGATGTATTTGTAAACTGTTGAACTGCTCTTTGCAGTGCAGTGGTGTAGAAGGAAGTAGGTGTTAGGCAGCCTTATGTTGGTGGTGTAAGGCAGGTCTTTCAGTCTTTTAGGGGAGGGTATTCAAAAATATAAGAAAACAGCGCTAACTGTAAAGTTTTGGGTTCCTTGTCAGAACAGCATTTGAAAGTGACCTTTTCTTTTCTTGGAAGAGAAGGGAAAAGAGTAGTCTTAAAATGAAGTTCTGCCGTGGTCTATCTTTAAATTATTCCCTGAAATAAAATTCCATATGAACCTGGGGGTGAAGGAGAGACTTTCAGGAGAAAGGAGTTTGCCTTTGACAAGTTACTCTTTGAGCTGTGACTAGTGACAAGTCACTCCAGGTCTATGACTAGAATACATTTTCAGAGGCCCTATTGGAGTTAATGAAGAAGCGATTAAATATGAATTGTTGCTCCACTGGAGGAGCTGGTCCTGTTTGCCAGGGACTATTTCTTGAAAATTGCCTGAAGCAAGACTGTAATTGAAAGGAAATCACCCCTTGTCAGAAGGTCAAAACACCTAGATGTTAATTAGTCTGTCCCAGCTGCCTGACAGTGGTGTACTGTCATGGCTTAACCCCAGCTGGTAACCAAGCACCATGAAGCTGCTCACTTGCTACCCCCTTGGGATGGGGGAGAGAATTGGAAGGCTTAAAGTGAGATAGCTTGTGGGTTGAGATAAAGACAGTTTAATAGAGAAAGCAAAAACTGTGCACAAACGCAAAGCAAAACAAGGAATTCATTCACTACTCCCCATGAGCAGGCAGGTGTTCAGCCATCTCCAGAGAAGCAGGGCTCCATCATGTGTAACAGTGACTTGGGAAGACAAAACACCAGTTCATGCCATCATATGGTATGGAATAGCCCTTTGTCCAGTTTGGGTCAGCTGTCCTGGCTGTCTCTCTTCCCAGCCTCTCACGTGCCTGCAGCCTTTTCACTGTTAGGGCATGAAGAGCTGAGAAGTCCTTGACTTAGTGCAAACACTGCTTAACATACTGATGCTTTTAGTTGTTGCTGTCACCATTATTCTCATCCTAAATCTAAAGCACAGGATACACCAACTCGTAGGAAGAAAATTATTTGTATTCCTGCAGAAGCCATGTGTGTATTATGACTGGAGAAACTGAGGCAAAGCATAGGAAGTGGCCTGGTCAGAACCATGTTTGGAATTACAGCTGTAGCTAGGAGCAGGTGTGTGGGTGCCCTTCTCTTGCTCACAGCTGATGGTTTCACACATTGAAGGTGAAGTGTGGAGGAGTTTATTTTCTAACCACCTGGCAGGGGTGAAGGGAAGGAGGACAAAGTGGAACTAAAAGCAGTGTACCTGTAAATGTTTCACTGTGGAGTCTGACAGCCTTTACTCTCTCTGTGCCCTGCCTGGATATTGGTGCTACCTCTGGCTCTGTCCATTCCTGACCAAGGCAACTGTCTCACAGAGAGGCAGCATCTCAGGCAGGGATTTGTCTTTGCCAAGGCTATTCTGGGGATTTATTCCTTTCCACACAGGGTGGTGGTGGGAATCGGATGCGCCTTTACAGCTTGCAATTATATGGTGCCTTTCATCCCAAAGGACTTTTAATAAGTGAGTCTACAGACTGCAAAGGGATCATTCACCCACCACTGGAAGGCAGCATCCTTTAAACGGAGCTCAGCAGCATTTCCCAACCACTGGGGCCCAAGAGTAGGAAAGAAGGGACTGCTGTGCTGGATTGGCCTTGAGTAGGAATGGGTTGGCAGAGTGCACAAGTTGATCTGATTTTGAATCCCGCCAGGATACTAGAGCTCTTATGAAAGAAGACCAAATAGTTTTAAGCAGGGCTTAATTTTCACCCCTAGCACACCACTCCCTTCGAAGACATTGTGTTGGGTAACTGCATTTCCCCCCTTCTCTGGGGATTGTCATTCTCACAGCTGAAAGCACACTTGGAGCTGTGCTTGCTTTTGCATTGTCCAGAGAGAACCACTGTTCTTTGGAATCAGGGGCCCAAATTATGTTATAATCTGCTTTTGAGATATTTTCCCAGACTTCATAGAGGTAAAGGACTTGTTTCTAGGAGGAGTGTGGGTTCATAGTAGTAGATTCATGTTTTCATGTTTATCTTCTTCTTATGTACTTTTTCCTTGCCAAAACGTATAGTTATGTTACAGGTGGATTTATAGAACAGTTGATCATTTCTCTGTTTTCTGAGAGCTGCTAATAGGATCAAAATTGTACATTTCTTCTGTGGTTTTGCATCTTACTAGTCTTCTTTGAGGCATCTCCATCCAGTCACTATCTTTAGGTGTGCATCTTCCTTGTTGTGCTTCAGATGTGCTTCAAACCTGGTTGCTCATTTTCCACCTGTATTTAAAGGTGATGACACTATCGGTGATGACAATACAGGTTTGCAAGAGTGTACATGTAAGCACACGTACATAGGTGAAGATGTGTCCTTGACCGAGGTGTTCTGCCCATAGCTGCTTGAAATGTGTGTAAGATGAGCTTATCTCCCTTAGGAGCTCATCTAACTCAAATAAGGCGTGCAATGAGCCATCATGGGTATTTGCAGGTACTGGAACTACCTTGTGTTCTGAGGACTTGTCCAAACAAGTGATGACCATCCCCTGGATGCTATGATGTTTCTGCCTGCTTGTCTTGAGTTACTATATGAGCAGACAAGATTTGTATGAGTGGGACAGCTCTCCTTGTGATTTCCAAGTTGGGAGGAGGTCTGTGTGTACCCAGAGGGATGTGAAGAAGTGACCAGGAAGCGCCTGTGTACTGTGGGGAGAACCTGAGGCGTGCGAGAGCAGGTGAGTGTGTGCAAGTGAGCATGTGTGTGTGACAGAGCGTGTGCCCTCCTGTCGGCAGCCAAGTGCTTCTGACTCGGGCCATTCCCCAGCTGTGTAAATACATTGCTTAACAAATTGAAGGCTCTGGTTAATGATTTCCATTAGCACAGGGCCCATATTAGGCTCCGTTTTGTGCGCGTTACCCAGCTGCCCGAATGCCATTAGAGTGAACACACGAGCCTTTAATGTCAAGCACATATTGTTTGCACTCTGAGGAGCCTCTGCAGGAGCTGGCCTGGGGTTGCTCACCAGGGGCTGTCATGCAGGTTTATGGCAGACTCACTGGGGACTTGCTGCAGCAGCAACTACTCTTAACATCCTTCCATAGTCAAAGCAATGTCCCAAGAATCAGAGTATGGGGCTGGGTGCCCAAGGGGAAGGGCAGGCTGGCTAGAACACTTGACCAGACTGTGGGGAGGCAGCTGGCCCAGCGATGGGATGGGAGGAACGTGTTCCCCTCCCTGGCAGCCGGCTCTATCCATCTTCTTTCTGAAAATACATCTATAGAGCTTTGCCTTGTGCTACTCATCAGAGCCAGACCACCACATGCTGTGATCCCAAATGGTGTCTTGGACTAAGCCAGATCAGGTCTGGTCATCCTGAGAGCAGGATATGAGCCCCAATCAAAAAACGCCCCTCTTCAAGAGAGAAGTCAAGGGATTTGGAGGTTTCCTGTTTCCAACAAGATCCGTAGCAGAGGTGCTGCCTTGTCAGGCATGGAGTAGGTGCAAGACAGTCCTGTACTGCTCAGGGTTATAAAGGAGTGCAGATTGGTCAGGGTGTTGCCACGAATGAGGGCAGTTGCGTTACTGCCTCTCCTGGTACTGCCTGCAGTCGGGCACAGGCCCCTTCTCATTCTGTTGAAAGGCAGCCATCATCTTGTGGCTGCTTGAGAGGTGCCACGATAGAGGCAGGATTGGGTGCAGTTTGAGTCTTACTTGCAGCTGCATGGCCACTTGTGAATCTTGGCATTTGGATGTGTCTTCTCACATCCCTGTCCTTCACCTCAACCCTTGCTCTGTGCCCGTCTTCCCCACAGTGCCCTGGGAAGGCTTTCTGCCCCACACAGTGGCCTCAGAAGGAGACCCAGAGAGAAACTGCAGAGCACCTGTCCACCCAAAGCCTGGTGAATTTTGTAGATGACTTTCGTCTGTCCTTTGGACCCATCTTTCCCCAGCCTCTTCATTTGCCGTCTGCCAGAAACGAACTGATTCAGCTGCCTTCCCTAATCCTGTCTGGCATTTCAAAATGGAGGGGACTGCCAGGTTCTTTGTTCCCATTCCCTCTTGGCACTGGCAGGGGACCTTCTCTGCTCTGGAGAAGGACAAATGTGCTGATTTATTCTGCCCCTTAGCTTTGAATAGGGGTTGCTATGTTACCCTCCAGCTCTGAGGCCTGCCAGAGCACACACCATATATAACCCCACAGCAGGTGGCTATTGAGTAAAGGCCCTTAAATCTGCCTCTCTTGTTTCTTATGCTGCTGGCCAAGGTGTCAGGGGAATGTAGCAGGGCATGATTTGCTGGCTGAAACTCCAGGCATAACTGATGCCAAGCACCATGTTGGCATTTTCCATTTTCAAGTGCCCGTCTTAATTTGCAGAGGAGATACCAACTAGGCAGGAACATGCTGCCCACACTGGCTTTTAAAGATGTCCTTTTTGACATGAAGGGTGCCCCATGGGGCTGAACTGTGACCAACAGCCTGGAGGTAGAGGCTTCCAGATCCTGCTGCAGTTACTGCAGCATCCGGGGCCTGGCTTTTGGACACTTCCCTAGCTCACTCTGATTTGCTGTGACTGTTTGGGTGAGACCAACCATGTGAACAGCTATTTGGGAAAATTTGTGTGTGCTTGTCCTGTAATGAGAAGTTAAAACACAGTCAGGGTAGAGGTGGGGCATCAAAACATCACCTTTCTATGCTATTATGTGGTTGCAGCTGTCTGATAGACCTGATCTTGAAGTGCCAGAATGAACCTCCGTCTTAGATGAGACAATAAAGTTTGTAGCTGTTCCTAGAAAGCCTAATTCTTTGAGGAACAGTCATAGTGCAGGCTGAGCAAAGGAAACTGTGGTTCTAGTTAGGAAAGGCAACAGGCAGTCACGTTAACACCAGAGCCCAGTCCAAATTACACAGAATGTTAAGGGTTGGAAGGGACCTTAAAGATCACTTAGTCCCAACCCTGCCTGCCATGGGCAGGGACACCTCCCACTACACCAGGTTTCTCAAGGCCTTATCTGCCCTGGCCTTGAACACTGACAGGGTTGGGGCATCCACAAACTCCCTGGGCAACCTGTTCCAGTACTGTATCACCCTCACAGTAAATAACTTCTTCCTAATATCCAGCCTAAATTTCCCCTCTTTCAATTTGTACCCATTATTCCTTGTCCTATCCCTACAGTTCCTGACAAAGAGTCCCTCTCTGGGTTCCCTGTAGGCTGCCTTCAGATACCGGAAGTCTGCTATGAGGTCTCCGCACAACCTTTTCTTCTCCAGGCTGAACATCTCCAACTTTCTCAACCCAATCTTTGTAGGGAAGGTGCTCCAGTCCTCCTATGAACTTTGTGGCCTTCCTCTGGACTTGCTTCAACAGTTCCATGTCCTTCTTATAATGGGGGCACCAGACCTGGATGTGGGGTCTCACCAGAGCAGAGTAGAGGAGGAGAATCACATCCCTTGACCCGCTGGGCAGGCTCCTTTTGGTGCAGATGGGGATAGCTTGGCTTTCTGGGCTGCAAGCGCACGTTGCCAGCTCATGTTGAGTATTTCATCAACCATCACCCCCAAGTCCTTCTCAGCAGGGCTGCTCTCAATCACTTGTCTGCCCAGCCTGTGGTGTTTGTGTTTGTTCTAATGCATTTCTCATTGTTTTTTTTTCCTAACTTCCATGAATACAATGGTAAAGCCCTTCTCAACAGTGATGGAAGAGAGATGACAGTAAGGGACATTTGCATGAGTTTCCCAGCCTGTGGCACTCAGTAGCTTGTGCCTTTCCTGGGGAATGAACTCTGCAGGATCATGAGTAAACACTCTACTGGCTCACAGAGCAGTGAGACCTCCTCTCCTGACCAAAAAGTGTCTGTGAAGTAGCTGCCCCTCTAGGGCTTCTGCTTGCATAAGAAAGAAAAAAAAAACCAACAAAGTTCCTGAAAAGCAAAAAGAAAACTCTTCACATTTAACAGACAGGAATCACTTCTTCAGCACTGTAATTCCTCTGGGATCCATAGGTCACCACAAAGCCCTGTGGGGAACAGCATTTCTGTCTTGTCACACAGTGCAGGGAGTGCATGGGTATTTCTGGCCTCCTTACTCTGAAATTGCTTTGACCATGCCCTGAGCATTGGGAGCAAAGGGGGAGAGATTGGTTTTCAGTGGCCATGGTACAAACCAGGCTGTAAGGGCTTCAGGTGGGATCTTTTCCTAGGGGCATCGCTCAGCCGTTCCTCATTAAACTGTGGAGTCTGGAACCAAAACTCTTGAGAGTTTTAGTGTGCCTGGGACTTGAGAGATTAAGAAAGGCTCACCTGTAAATCTTTACTGGAGAGTTGTTATAAAATGGGCCTGAAGAATGAGTCTTCAGAGATGACTTGGTTTGTGTCTGTGCTCCAAAATCGTAATAGATCCTATTCAATGCTAAGTGAATCTGAATTTAGCTTTTCCATGTGATACCTTTGGTAGTGTTCTAACTCTGGGTCTCTAAATGCATCATGGCTAACCTGTTTCATTTAGTGGCTACAAGTCCAATGGCTCCTAGTCACGTGAATCCTAGGGACCTCAGTCCTGGAGGAGGGAGGCGTGCATGCCTCTTTATTGAAGGGTAGGATGAGAGCACTGCTTATGTTAGTGCCCTTTGCTGCAAGTACTATTAGCATGACCACCCATTCAGGGAGGTGTAATTGTACCAGAGAGGGGTATGACAAAGCACTGGAGACAAGAACTTCACTGTTTGCAGCTTATATGAGCACTGACTTCATCCCTCTTTTTATTCCCCTGCAGAGCATCAATGGAGGCTGCCCGCCACCCCATTTTATGTATGATCCATCCACCTTTGCCTTCCGTTCCCTCAGCACCTTGAAGCCGCTGAGCCCAATAGCTCCAGTGGAAGAACCGTCATGTGCCTACTGAAGGAGTTTCTCCAGAAAAACCTCAGGAACTATCAACCAACCTCCTGCCTGGCAGGGAGAAGGAGGTGGTGGCGCCCAAGGGGAGGGGTGGGAGAAGAAAGGGCCAATGACACATCTTTGCAATGCACCCGCTCTGGCAGGAGGAAGCTTTGCATCAGCACCTGTTTTCTTACCGTTGCCACATGAGAACAGTGGCAAAGGGAGTAAGTTTTGTCCTTCAGGGCAGAACAAACCAGTCAGATCCGCAAACTATAAGGAGAGCCACCAAGGCAGAGTTAAATATGAGAATGGTAGTAATTGAAGATATCCATGAGGGGTTAAGGGCTTAATATGTCCTGCATGGCCGCAGGGATGAGCAATCAAAGTGTGAAACCAAGTCCAGTCAGTTTTCCAAAGATACTCGAGTCTCCAGTGCTTTGCTATAGACCTGACACTTCTCCTACTCAGAAGTGAGCTCAGGAGTGGAGAAAGAGGCTATACAGGGCTGCTTGCAAAACAAGATCTCTCTCTGATCTGATTATTACTGCATTCACATGAAGCTCTCTTAATTGGAAAATCGTAGGACAGGGAAATGTGTGGAGAGGTAATGGGCACATTTAACTGCATTCCAGGTGGTCTGCTGTAATTCAGTGATATTGTCAAAAAAGGGATTGGAATGGGAGGCAGGAGCCTCCCACTTGTAGATCAGGGGTTAGAATAAAATTCTAGAATGAGAGGTCTGAGTTCAGCCATCCAGGAAAACACAGTGCCCACCCTCAGTCCTCTCAGCAGAAGAGAGTAACTTTGGGGTGACTGTGTGCTCTTGGGTCTTCTCTTTGCTGAGGCTGGCTGTGTTCTGGGATAAGCAGCACTTCTCAGTAGCATTGTCCCAATACCCTGCTGCCCTAACATGTTTCTGGAGGTAGCTGGTACCATCAAACCCAACCCAATTTAATGTCTCCAGCAAGCTTTCCACTCCCATTGTTCCTACTAGCTATTTAAATTCATATGGATTCTTCTGGTATCAGTGGAACTAGTATTCCCAGATGTAGCAAGGAGTGGGAAAAAGAGGTTTGTTTTGTGGCCGTCTGCTGGTGGAAGAAACAGGAGGGGAGTTTGGGTGAAGCTGTGGGTTGTTTCTCCATAGACAGTTCTGATGCAGTTAGGACCATGCCAGGCCTTGCTACTGCTGGTGTTTGACTGGGATGTGTCTTGAGGCATGCATGTGTTTTGTGCCACAAGGCAAGAGTTAATGGAACAAACTCTCGCCTCTCCTGTTGAGGCAGAGGTACAAGGCATTTCCCTTTCCTGCACCTGGTAGAGAGAGTAACCTCTTTGTCTAGGCATTCCCCACCATGGACCTGTATCTGAGTAGAAGGGGGAGCAAGCAGTTTACTACTTGTCTGGATCAAGAGAAGCAACTGTGAATAATACAAAATAATTTTTGTTTTTAAATCTGCTCCAGTGTGGAGGTCTTTGATGCTGCTCTTTGGATGAGACCAATGGTCAGTCCAGCTGCCAGTGGGAAGCCACACAGTGAACCAGCTTTCACTGGTGCTGTCTGGGCCCTTCACTGAGATCCTTGGGAAAGCCCAAAGGCTGTAGGTTAGGGGACCTGAATCCCCCACCCCACCCTCCTGTCTACCTAACCACCTCTCATTCACGCAGGCAGAGCAGCTGGGCAAAGTGGTGAGGGGATGTCAGTCCTGATGCTGCCCCAGCTCAGCCTGCTTCTTGGCTCCAGACTCCTATAGCTGGGCCACCCCTGCACCAGCACCACCTCCAAGAGGTCGCTTGTGTTTACTAGTGAGGAACCTCTGGCAGAGCATTGTGGTTCCCTGCAAGTCCCTTTTTCCAAGAGAGGCTGATTCCTCTGCTGATTCCTCCTGCCCTGTAGAAACTCTGCTTATCTTGTTTTGATGGCACAGCTCAGCTTTTTAACTGCTGCCAGATCAAGCTGACCGGTCCAGGACAGGAAGCATTGCCCCTTTGGACCAAATTCCCGCGCTCAGGAGCTGGGACAGCCGTAGCCTGGTACCTGTCTAAAGAGGTACATTATCCATGCAGATGGCTGGGGCAGCAGCCCCTGCATGGCCCTGCAGCCCCAGGCTTTGCTCAGCGAGAGCTGCCGACGTGCGGGGGCCCAGAGGTGTGTTTCTGCCAGCCCGCAGGTATGGCAGGCTGCCTTGCCCCGGGTGGGAGTGGGAAACAGGGATGTCCTGCCAATATTGTTGCCTTTTAGTACTTTTGTAACTTTTCTCTGTCTCTTCTTTTTCAAGCAGAAGGAAAAAAAAATAAAAAAAATACCCCAAACCACAAAACAATGGAATAAAGTGTGACAGCTGCTATATTCACACCTCTGCTGGGTCTCATGTGTTTGCCATTTCTGTATATTTGTGGATAGAGGTGTTAGGAGGGGGTGGAACAGGGTAAGCTGTGACACAGTGCAGCCAGTCCCAAGCGCTCCCCAGTGCAAGGAGTCCACGTCTGCAAGAGAATGGCTTTGAAGAGGAAGAGTTTTTCTAAAATGAGTGCCAGGTTCTTTGCATGTAAGAGGAGCTCTGTGTGCAGCTGCTCCCTGTGTATGGTATATCGTCCCTCACCAAGAAAGTGCTTTGGCTTCTGAGTGACTTGCCTGTTGCTTGGGTGTAAAATGTAACCTGACTGGAGGTCTCCATCCCCACAAAACAGAAGGGGGTTTGGGTAACCAACTGGTCTTTGGCTTGTAGTTTTGTCTTCAGGAAGGCTTACGTCTCTATCCCAAGATTCTCAGCAGCCCTTTTGTTTACATATAGAGCACTTGTGCTACTCTATAATTGAACTATAGTTCACCCCTTCTTCTGGATCTTGCTCTAAAAACTCCATCTTGGATACTTATAATGTGCATTCCCCACCCCTTGCTATCTACTTAAGCTAGTTCTTGTCTCTCCCCTGCACTCCTAAGTCTGTATCTTCACCAACATCTCACAAGGCTATTACCTATGTTCCCTTTTCCAAGGCCTCCTGAGAGGTATTAGCATAAATTCCCTTAGCAGTCCTACTTAGGCTCATTCCCAGGAGGCCTTTTCCACTCTTCCCTCCAAGCTCTGATCTCCTCTAGGCTTCCTGCCATCTCTCTTATCATGAAATCCTCCCCTCTCTGTCAGCTGCAGCTTGTTAATTGGCCTTGGCCAATTTTGCAAGGGTTGTAAGGTGGACTTGCTGGCTCCCCTGAGCTCTTCACTATTGTACCTTCTGTGGTGTTTCTTCCAGCACAACCCGATTGCTCAGTGCACCCACCTTTGGGGCCCCAGATGCTGTTCAAAACCATGGTGGTGGCTGTTGTCTGGGCCCCTGGCATGTGTTTGGGGTGCCCACCCATCATCTCTCCCTGCAAGCTGGGCCTCCAGGTTAACAACCAAACAGGGCAGTTTTTATGGTAAAACGTGAAGATAAGCCTTGATATGGCAACAACTCTGAAGCTCAAAGAAAGCAGGTTAGTGGTATTCGTGAAGGTCTTAAAAGAGTGCTTTTCAGCTGTAGATACCAGTGTTACTGACAAAGGAGAGTGAGGATGTTGGCCTTCTTTGGATGCCAGACCCTGGCATGGGGGAACAGTTTCCCAAAGACCACTGCAGGAAACCAGGGAAACGAGAGCTGAGCTGTGGTCGTCGGAATGTTGTTCCTTGCTGTGCCCTGTTGCTGCCTCTGGCATACACCAGTGAGGGCCTGTTCACCTCTGTGGCTTCCAAACCACCTCGTGAAAACGTTCCCTCCTCTGCTGGAGCATGCAGGGGCAGTGGCTGGAATGTGAGGAAAGCATTTTGTGAGCACGGTCAGCTTGGCATGGGTCCCTCAGAACCTCTGCTTTGCTGCAACTCCTGGCTCCACTGTCAGTCCTCCCACCAGGTTTGGGCTGTGGCTTGGTGGGGGAGCCCTTAACTTCTAAGCTGAGGTCTCTCTGCTCTGAGCCATCTTGCTTGGAGATGTGCAGGTGTTTCCCTTCAGAGCAAAAAACAAACCCTGCGAGGAGAGCAGGGCCGTTGTGCCAAGGTGCAGCCCAGGCTCAGCTGTGTTAACCATCTGCAGGAGGGTGAATGGGGACAGGCGGCTCTTTGAAGAGCTTGGCTACGGCTGCTCTGTGATTTAAGTGGGGCCATTTGGGCTAATACTGTTCTCCAGTTAAAGTAAATTAATTAGATTAATGCTATGGCCTTATAAAAATAACAGAGAGGAACCAAGCTTACAGCACTGGTGAAGTGGGTTGTTGTATGTGTACCCTGAGACTCAGTGAGCCAGCACACAGTTATCTCTTCTTGTGTTGTCCAAATATTTTCTTGCACATACCTGTGTACATGCATGAACACACATTTTATATATATATATATATATATTTAGCTCTGTGTGTTTCATTTATGCAGAAATCTCTGCCCTCTTACACTCACCCACAAGCAGTTGCCCTGTGCTCACCTGGATCTGTCTTTGACAGGGCTCCATGTGAAGCCCATATGTGGCACACTCATCACCTCTATGCTTACAAAGCGTGGTGGTGCTTGGAAAGCACACCCACCACTCCTTTTCCAGCTGTGTGCTGATTGTAGACCTATCAGCCCACCTACTGGATTGACTAGGAGAATGGGCAAAATTGGCAGTGCTGCTAGGGCCAGGATTCTCACCCTGGGCTAGATGGAGGCCACTGAAACGTGGCTTGGCACAGGAACAACCGAGAAGTAGAATTTCCAGCTGGACAGACTGTCTCCTTCAAACAACTTTGGGCTTTCCCTTGCTCTTCCTGAAGCTGCATAGCATGTTGTGGCAAGGTGTGGGGTAGAAGAATGCATTCAAGGGTGTGTATAAAGTTAGGGTTGAATGGAGTATCTGCTGATACACACATAGAGTGCATTTACAGTGGCATTTATATGCTTGAGGCATTTGTATTTATGGCGTTAATTATATTTTAAGCAGAAGGAAGTCTTGGAGGAATAAAGGTAAGGGGCATACATGCAAGCAAGCATGGACCTGTGAGAATGGGTGCTGGTGGATGTGCATCTGGGGCATGGGCAGAAGAGCTTGTGCTGGAGAGGGGCATGAATGAGGCTGTGTGTTTGCAAGTGGCTGCAGGTAGTGATGCACAGAGGAGGTTATATGTGCCAAGGCAAGGATGGTGAGTATTTCTTTGCTGTTTCTACAGTCTCAGCCATTTGTGGTAATAACTGGCAGACTTTTGCAATGCATCACGTGAGAAGTTATTGGAAAAGGTACGAAAAAATTACAGATGCATGATCTGTGCCCTTGGGGCACTTGGGAGCTTTCACCACTGAATTAAAAAAGCAGGCACCTGGAGAGCAGTGACTCAAAACAAAGTGACCTCAATACAAATTAGAGTGTGATTGTACACTGTTCCTTCTCAGACAAGAACTTCAGGGACATCAAATAAAAGTAGCAGGTGGCAGGTTCAAAGCAAACAACTGCAGGCAGATCTGCACAGAGTGCAGGGTTGCACTGGCAAACGCTGTGCCACAGGACACTGCAGCTGCTCAGTATTTACATGGCTCCAGACTGGAAAAGAAAGAAAGAAGAAAAAAGAAAAATACTCTCCAGGAAACTGAATGCACAAATGCTGTCTCTGGTTGAGGAGGGTGGTGAGGCAGGGGCATTTTCTGGACTAGGTTACTGTATGCCAGCCCACCTCCTATCTCTCCTCTGTGGCAGAGTTCGCTCCTGCCAGAGTTCAAGGTGGGCCAGTAGCTCCAAACAGGCACATACATGCAGCTGCAACCAACCCTGGCATGCCGGTGCTGTCTTATTTGCATGCTCATTGCCCTTACTCTTCCAAGAATTCCTCCATGTCATGAGGCCTCAGTGGTGACTTGGCCCTCATGTATTTGATGGTGAAGCCAGGGATGACCCAGTTCATCTACTGAGCTGCCAGTATCAGGGAGGAGCTTGAGCCCTGGGCCACAAATGGGCAGCAAATGGGCATCCTACAGATCCTCTCTGCCCTCAGCGTGTGGGTTCTGGGGCCCTGCTAGGAAAACCCCAGGTCATCAGGGCTGCCTGGCATCCATCATGTCCCTCGACACAGCCAAGCTGAGCCTGAATCATCTGTGGTCACTTCGTGCAGAGGTTGCTCACAAGGGCATAGCTCAGGCCCAGGTTTCTGAAGTGTGGCAGGTCAGTGTCCATGTGTTACAGGATCAAAGTGAGTCTGAGCACTGCTGCAGGCTTACAATGGGTATATTATACATGTAATTGTCTTTTGGAATTTAGGAACACATTAGGAAAGCAGGGACAAGCATCCTCCAGTGATTGGTAACCCTCATATAAGAATGAGCAAGCCAAAGAAGGTGCAGCTGAAACAGCAAAGCTCTGGAGAAGTAACATCAGTGATGAGGAGGACACTTAAGCATATTGGTCTCACCACTTCCCTGCACTAGATTTCAGTAGCTTACTCAAGTAAAGGGGTGAGGAAACAGAAGTTGTAGATGCTTTGAGAGCTCACTGGGGCTGTAGCTGCACGACAGCCTGGCAGGGCCTGACCACATGTTTTCAGTTAACGCAGGGCAGGATGTGCAGACAGCTCCGGACACATGAGGAGCCCAAAGGTCTGTTTTCCTCTTTGTGGCTGCTCACATCAGTGCCTGCTGTAATAATAGCTTGGTCTGTTAGTGGGTTGGCCAGCACTGACTGCGTGTTCCCATCTGACACGTTCACAGCATAGTAGGTCTGAGGTCAGATGAGTGGAGGAACCGAAACTGCCATGGGACCTGGGTGCCAGTGGGGAGGAAAATGGAGGCAACAAAGTCCCTTTGACAAGGAAAGTGGTTGCCATCTGCAATGGGAGGAAAGTTGCTTTCTACCAAAGGGTCCCCTGGGAGCTCCTGTTCTGCAGACACCCCAAGGTGGGCTAGTCAGCACCTGTACTTGGTCTAGAGTGGCCTAGAGTGGAGCGTGCTGGAGGCTGCAGCAGTGGGTCTCACAGGCATTTGCTCCCCACAGAGGGACAGTGAGTATTGCTAGTGTGAGACCTGTCCTTGTGCGCTTACAGCTCTCCTGTTTGTGCCACTCCTGGAAGTGCTTGAAGCATCTTTGCCAAGTTTTTCCAAAATGGGTAGCCAGAGTGTTCTCCCGTGGGTGGTTTCATTGCCAGTGGGTGACTTTTGGCACTGTGTTGGCGAGGGTCTTGCCCAATGGTGGACTGCTTGGCAAACCTGGCCTTGGCACTGCAACCAAGCCAAATACATCAGGGCCAAACCTCGATCTCGAGAATGAGAATCCTAAAAGCCTTTTTCAGATCTTCACCACAGAGCCTCCATGGGCCCTGTTTTGAAGAGAAATGCTTTGTCCTTTCCTGGCTTTAAACAGTTCCCCAAAATAAACCCTCTGCTATTTACTGGCATTGTTTTCTTTCTGGTGTTGAATGCTGATAAATAATCAGACCCATTATATTGTATTCATGTCTTCTCTGGTAGCAAATAATTACTACAATTACTACCAAATCAAAATGCTTCTGTTTCTCCTGATGTCATTAGCATGTCCCAAACATTTTGTTCTTGTGGTTTAAAGTGCAGTAATAACATAGTCCAAGTGCAACACCCAGTTGAGTGGAGCTTCCCAGCACAGCAAGCTTCCCAGCCATGATTGCCTCTGAGTTGCTGCTAATTTTCAATCACAGTGTCAGATCCTCTTCTACCGCAGGGAGAGCAACTGCTTAGCCTGTGATTTACCCAATTTATTCTGGTAATAACCGGGCTGGCTGTGTAGCCATCTGTCTGCTTTACGTGCTCCTCCTGCCCCATATCCTCCACCCCCACCGAGCTGTGTCTCTGTCCTTGCGGCAGCAGAGAGAAGGCGTCGCCTTGCCCAGGCCATGAAGAAGCTCTCTGTGCACCCAGAGAAGGGAACAAATGTTCTTCCCTCGGTTCTGCCCAGAAGCAGCCAGAGGTGCCACTCCTCTCTGCTGACCTCCCGATGCCAGGCCTGCCAGCAGTGGGACCTGCTGCAGATGTTTCCACCAGGCAGGGCAGGAAAAGTGCCTTTTCAGAGAGGGCAGGGTGGGTTTTCAAGGTTTTGATGGCACCATGGCCTAAGTGAAGGGAGCTAAGGCCAATTTGTGAGGGGGAAGCTGACACAGAGAGCAGCTAAGGCAAGGACCCGACACAGAGACCTGACACAAAAATAGTGGTAAGATAGCATGAAACTGAGTCCACAGATATGAAAACTGTTGTGGTCACATGGCTCTGCCTGTGAAGAAAAACACTGATTGACAGGACCATTACAAAGCCTCTAATTGAAGAGCCAAGTCCTCTCTGCCCTGTGTAATGTTACTCAAACAGACCTGCACACAAATCCTTCAAAGCAGATGTTATCCAGGGTACAGCCCTAGATCAACAGTCATTCAGGATCAGTATTGCTTGCAACCACTGGGTAAAATCAAATATAAATAGAGCAGAGAGCATTTGAAGCAATTAAAGTCTCGGGGGAGATTCATTCCCCATAACAAAGCCAAGAAAAGGGGAGACGATGCATCATTTCTGTAATGCAGTGAGGACATGCAGAAGCTGGATTACTCAGAAAACTCAGAGCAGCACGTATGGTTCCTATTAAATCACCTAACCTTTCCATCTCCAGTGGTATTTCTGGGGCTTTCATTACTCTGGTGCTCTACAAACTGTAGCCTTGTGATTGCCCCTGGGAGACAGTGCAATATTTGAGGTAAATAGGATTTTACTTCTTATGCACACCAAAATACAGAATTTTGTGGCTACTTTTGAACCATCTGGTAGTGCACAGAGGAAAGATCCTCCCTTCAGAGCTGAAATGCAGAGCAGAGTAAGCAAATTGTTGAGGTCCTTAGAGAAATTGTTGGTTGCATGAAGACTTTCAGCTGTGGCTGAAATGGAAAGGGAAGCAGGTGGCAGAAATGTCCACACTAACCAGGGTGCTTGAAGTAGACACTGCAGAGTGGTTAACCACCCAAACTGATTCCAGGTGATGGGGATCATCTGAAGCACCAGTTAAAAGAAGAACATGTCCTGTAATTTGTGGGCTGTGGGAATCTAATTTCTTTGTGCCTTGGCCCACAGGCAGTGCTGTCTCAGAACATCACCATGAACAAGGTATTTAGACAGGCTTCACACTTCCCACTGCTCTTCAGTGAGCTTTGTCCATGTGCCGAAGAGTGTTATAGCTGTTCTTCAGCAGAGTGGGGAGCTGGGGCAGTTGAAGGGCTTTGCCCATTCCTGGGTTGAGCTATAGGAGCCTGGACTGCAGCCCCATCCAGGGTATGCAGAATGAGGTGTGAGAGTCCCTCCACACCTCTCCAGTCCCTCTCATGAGGGAACACAGGCCAGGAAAGGACAAGAGCTGCTCCTATGTTCTGGGTTAATCAGGGGGACCCAGGACTTCATGGCAGCCCACCAAAGGCACCTGCTGGTGCTGAGCTGGGGATGCTGCCAAGGACTTTCTGCACAACCAGGCCTTTGCTCCTTGAGTGATGCTGCTGCTCTGTGGAGGTGAGGCTGATGAAGGCTCTTGGCTCAGTATGCCAGGAAATGCTCTGGACATGTGCCACAGACTTTGGTCTTCTCATCTGGGGCCACCTGCTGCATGGTTGCTTGCTGCTGCAAGAGGATGGGTACCATAGACTGGGTGACTCCTCATCCCACCTTGCCATAGTATCTTGCACTGCCTGGCCCTTTCCTTACCATAGCCACTCAGAAATTCATCTTCTAAGACTTGTACAGGCTGGAAGCCCCCATCATGTTTTGGAGATGCCAGCACTGCCTCTGACTGATGGCTGTGCCACCTCTGCAGAGCCCATTGGAGGCCTGGCCTTGACACTCCTACGTAAACCAGAAGAACAACACATTTTGTCTTGGTGCTGGCACAACCAAACAGTTTACGTGCTGTAAAGGAGCAGGGATGTATTTCTTCCCTTTGAAAAAGGAAAAGTCTCTTGATCTCTGAATCACTCCATTGCTTTCCTCTGTGTCAGGTAGATAGTCTGGGCCTCCTGGGCTTGTGACGGGAAGAGCAAGGATGGAAATGCACAGGGTGTACTCAAGTCATCCTTTCTTGTCATGAGTTTGGCTGGGACAGGTTGTTGGGGATGTGTGGCTGTGGGGGGACTCCCCTCATGATGAGGATTCCCCTCTTGGTGGGTACAGAGGGAAGATCCCATTTCTCTTCCATGCTGTCTGTGTCCAGGTGTCTCACCACAGCTGCCAGCATAGACTTGCCCCTGTGTCTGCAAAGGGCAGGAAGACCCTGAGACCAATGCCAGGCTGATGAGGATGTGTCTGATCTGAGCTGATGTGACCTTGAACGCAAGATGTCCCTTGAAGATGGTGGAACAAGTGGAGCTGCCTTCAGGTCAGCAGATCCCCAGGGTGCCTGCAGGTGACATGAGCCTCCTGCTCCTCGGGGACTCATGTGGAGCAGCCACTTTGCTGAGTCTGGGGCAAAATATGGTGGGGGGCAGGAGGGTGGCACTGGCCAGGGTAACAATCTGCTGTTCTCACTGTGTAATCAGTTCCTGAAGAGGAAAAGCAAACATCCGCTTGATTTCTCTTTCCTTTTTTTTTCTTGGATAAGACGAAAAGAGAGAGTGAGCAGCAGAGATTCATTTTGCAGCTCAGAGCATGCAGCAAAGAATGCTTGTGGCCAAAAGCAGAACTGGTGGCGCCTGGGAGGAAGAGGAGGCACTTCTCCCTGTACATTTATAAACTCTTGGCTCACAGAACAGGAGGGCAAAGTGCATCTCCAAAACCTCATCATGCTTGATGTCCAGGTCAGAGAAGCTCCAGCTGGATCTGGGCAGCCCCTTCCACCTCCCCACCCCTTGAAAGCTGGCCAGCAGCTGGAGGCCAGACTGGCACCTCCACCCCGGCACTGATGGGAAGGGGAAGGGATCGTGGGAAAATCCCTCTCTGGCTGGCTGCTGTCAGCTTGGCGGCAGTTGCCGCATAAAAACTGTTTCTGCCCCCGCATGCCCTCCCCATCCCTGCTGTGGTCTGCCTCAGCAGCATGAAGGCAGCAGTAACTGGGTGCCCCAAAGGACCAGGGACTGATGGATGAGCCAGCTACCCCAAGTGGACATGAGGACCAGCTACAGAGCAGATAATGGGAATTACAGCTGGGTAAACTTAATACCACATTAACCCCATGGGGTGCAAGCAGGTCCCAGTCCCATGGGCACACAGAGCACCAGCTCTGCTCTGTCTTCCTCCCATAGGTGTTTGCCTGGCACTGCTGGGGCTGTCCCCATTGCGCTGGGGGGGGTGGTAATGCAAAGCCACCCCTCATCTTCACCGTGGCTTATCCGGAGCACCAGGCACTCTGCCATAAAAACAGCCTTTCCCCACATGCCCCTGTGCATTGCCATTTATTACATTTAAAGAAGGTGGGCCTGGCACTTTAAGGGATTTTGGGGTGTGATGCTGGGTAGTCACCGCGGGGGGAGGGGGGACTCAGAAGATGGCAGCATTAGGAGGAGTGGGAATCACTCAAAGTACAGTGCCCTACATGTAATAAAAAAGCAGAGCCTATTTTGGTCAAAGCAAACAGAGCCTTTTGGAAAAGCCTGCCCTAAGAGGAGATGCTGTTCCCAGGGCGTCCTACAGCCCCCAGGTAGCACTGCAGTTGGTGTCAGTGCACACAGTTAACTGCTACAGTATTAGCAGCCCCAGAGGTTCCAAAATCTCAAAGAAGGCCTCAAATCTCACAGCACTGGCTTAAAAAATAGATTAAAAATTGTGAGGTTTGGAGTCTGGTTATTCTGGGTTTGAAAACTTTTGTATTTAGCTGGGCTGCATTTTCAGGTACCCTTTGCATTGCAATAATTACAAGATTCTAATAATTACAGCAGAGAAGGCAGTTTATTTTTTATGGAAGCTGAGATTCTCATTTATTTATATTTACAGGGAGGGGGCCTTAACAGTTCTCTTGGCTCTGGGAATACGTTAAAAATTGCAATGGCCCCTGAGAGGATAATAGATTAACCTCAGACCAATATATTTGTGTGGTTACTCATCTAAATGAGCAAAAAATGGACTTGCCTTTTCAAGGAACTCTGCATGTTTGTAGATGTGCCGACAAAGCATCATGTCCACTGGAAAGACTGGCAAGGAGGGAGAAAGTGAAGTGAATCTCAATGCCCAGGAAGGCATAAAGGCAGGCTGATAAATAATCAGGTGGTAAAACAGCTACTCGGCAATAAGTGGTGAGGCAATTGCAGTGCAATAAAGGCCAGTAAGAAAATATGACATCATGCATGGCTCTCCTTGGCCAAAGTGTGCCACTCCCTGCAGAAAATAGCAAAGAACTGTAAAAACAAAATACGTTCGTGTTTCAGCTGGAGAAACTGAACAATAATCAGCATGGTGAAGTAAGAACTGAGCTTTTGGTTGGTCACTCTGCTACACATCGGCTGGGGAGACTGGAAACTGTGACAGAAAGTGAACACTGCTGCCACTTTATGTGCTCCAGCCTCTGAGTGACTGAGAGGCTGGAGCAAACCTAGGGGGAGGCCCTGAGGGCATGTTCCACAGGGGCCATAGCTTTGTGTATTAGGGTCCTGTCCTGCCTTTTTCCTCAGCCAGATGCTTCATATCAAAGTGGAGAGTGAGCCATGAGGAGAGGTTCAGCACAATGTCTCCTTTGAGGGAAGACAACAATTGCATTTTGCTGGGTATTTATGGGCCCTAGATACTGCTCTGGATTCAAATGAAGGGGCACGAAGAAGTTGAAAGGAAAAAAGGAGGAATAATTTGGTTGGAATGAAATAGGAGCAGCCTGCACATCATGCTGGTGCTGGCGGAAGGCAGTGATCCATACCCTGTGTTGGCACCTCCAGGTACCACTAGCCAGAGAGGTCCAGCTGGTCTTTCAGCTTGAAAAGCCCAGCTGAGCTAATCTCTGTCTTCCCTGGAGCTGCACTGCACTGTCCAGGAGTGCAAAGTGTTTGTTGAGAGGAAGCCGATTGTTTTTTCTCCCTTTTAACACAAAATATGTTCCCTTAACCACAACCAAAGGAGGAAGCAGCTGCTCTTGGCCAACAGAGCCATGCTAAGTGCACTTGCTGGAAGTGTTTTGACTTTGTTTCTGAACATGACCCTAAGTGTAGTAATCCTCAGCTTTGGCTACTGGCAGTGCGGTGTAGTGAGGATGTGAGGGGCTGGGGGAAAACGGGATTTATCTAGGGAACAACCAGAAAGGAAATTCCTGCAGCTGTCCATTGACATGGCAGGAACAAATGTAAACAGCAGTATGGAAAAATATAAATATACAGCATTTAGAGCCCTAAGTAATGGTTGGCTGTGTGCAGCGAGGGATGGTGCAACTGAAGATGGGGAATTCTTCCCAATACTCTTGCAGGGAGATCAGTCAGAAGGCCAGGCTCACTGCGTAAGTGAAAACCAGAGAGTGAGGCTTGCAAGTCCCTGGACCCATGGGTTTTGCTTCTGATTTTGCAGATACTTATTGCTAGGCAGGAATGCCTGGGCCAATGGTTTTTCTTTCTGGGCATCCTCAAAAGCAAAGCCCTGACAATCGTCAGCCTCCAGCAGTGCTTCCACTTATCCCAGATTTCTGCTGAGTGCTCCATAGAAGATGCCAAGGCTCCACCTAGAGACAGTAATGCTTGCCAAGGGAGATGGGGTCTCATCAACACTTGTAAAACAGTTTGGGATGAATTACAGAAATATGATTCCTTTGATTCTGGGGAAGATTTCCCAAAGCTCCTCACTGATCCAGTTCAACTTCAACTCCACTTCTGCCTGGCAATCAGCATCAGGATGCTGATGGTGGGATGACAGGACTTGTCTTCTTTCCCATTCTAGGGCTAAGAAAGAAATTCAAACTCTTCAGAAAGAAAAAAAATCCTAAAAAGAAGACAAACAAAGCACCCAGCAGCCCATGTTGGAGGCGTTATGAATTGCTTTTGAAGGTACCTGCATAAGGACAGAAGTGCCTTCCTCTAACAACGCTGCAGAAAAACCCCCACTGTCCCCCCAGGTTTGGGGTGCTCTGGAGGGCAGCCACGCTGGAATTGTGATTAAGTGTTTTGGGCCATGCCTTTCACTGCAGCCTGCCAGATAAATATTTACAGCTGACCACGGAGAAGCAGGGGGAGAAGGAGAGGAGAGACATCTGTGAATTCTTTGGAGCCTTGCTGTGTTTTAATTTTAAGTTAGTTCTTTTTTTTGTTGTTTTTCCATCCACACATCATTGTCTCTCTTTCTCAACCCACAAATAGCTAAAGAAGAGAGTTTTGAGAGAATGAGGTTATTTCTAAAACCTCAGGGGACAGATCCTGCTTGCAGTGACCGTGGCGTGAAATCTGGAGCTGTGATAAACCAGTACTGCAAAAGCAGACTGCAACCTTTGGTTTACTAACTGGCATAAATCTGATGTAATGTTATTGATCTCTGTGGATTTACTCTAAGTCTCATTGCCTCCTCCCCTTGTTTTTGTCACAGTTTTCCTTATCCATTCAAAATCACTGCCTATGTGGCTGTAATATGCCAGTGAATTGCAGTGTTGCACCCACTTCTCAGTGGTGTAAATGATTCCCTCCACCTAGCTTCTGTTCTCAAAAGAAAGCAATTCTCCATGCCCAGTGAGAGGGCATCAGCCAAAGCACCAGCCAGAGCATCTCCTTCCACTGACCCCAACCTGCCAAGGTGTCCGTAGCTGAGCCCTCCAAAGAGAGGGCGACGTAGAATGGCTCACATAAATGAGGGCCCTCAACGCTGGGGGCTCTCTGCATTTTGATGTATGAGCATACATGTCTTGCTCAGAAACATATGCAGGAATCTGTAGCTATAAAAGCCACTGCACCACCCTGTAATCCAGCCCAGATGTGTCTCTCCTTTCATGGCGCACTCAAGGGACTCCTCCGAGCTGAGGCAGGCAGGGATGGAAAGCATTGTTCAAATTTATTCACCCCAGTGAAAAGTGACCCTTGCAGAGGTCCAGAGCAGGAAGGCTGGTGGGAATGATTGATTTCAGGATGGGGACAAAGGATGAGCCAACTGATGCTGGCCCCTGCTGTCCTCAGATGCCTTGTGAAGCCACCAGCACAAACCAGGAGGCTGGTGAGCTCCAGGACTCTGAGAGACAAGCATCAGCACATGCAGTGCAAACCCTGGTCTCACGTGAGCTCACAAAGTTTGGTGAAGAGATTGTGCAGGCAGCTGAGCCTCTGGTGATAATACGGTGGGGCTACTCACCTCCTTGCAGGCTTTAAACTTGGGAAACAGAGGCCAAGTATTAAGACTCTGGGGTGGAATTTCATGCTGATCCGTTTGGGAGAACAGCAGAAAGACCTTATGGCTTGTTGTAGGCCGTAGTTGCAAGCGAGCTACCAGGATCCCCTCGTCTCCATGTGGTAGCAGCTCAGGCCTGAGATTTATCCCTGCTCTTGTCGGTGACCTTCTAAGTAGCTGAAAAGTAGCATTTCAAAAAAACTTCTGCGCTGGCTACAAAGTCATCTGGGAAATTACTCTTTCTGTTCGTGTCATAAAGCTGCATGGCCCTAAATAGAAAGTGTGGAGGCAAAGGTCTCATCCCCAGGGCTTTGCAGTCTCAGCACAAAGACTGTGGTTATAAAGCAAGTCGTGGAGTCCAGGAAGGAAATTTATGGCTGGGAAGATGGATAAATAATACGCCAAGATCAACAGTAGTGGTAATGTCAAAGTGTACCAAGTGGAGTTGCTCTGCTATTACAGGGCTGTAACAGGCAGGAAGCCTTGGGCTGAAACGAGCCAACTGCTGGAGAGCTGCTGCAGTGTTGAGGCCCTGGCACAGGCACCACCAACACCTGACAACCTGAAAAGGCTGTTTGGATGGAAGAGAGCGGAGTAGCAGTGATGTGTCTTCCCCAGCATGACCTTACTCCTTGGATCAGGGCCAGGTTGTGACAAAGAAAGATGGGGGTTTTACAGTCATGGTCTCATGTATCACCTCCCTGCAGTGATGTGATCTCATGGGGTGCTGACGTGGCTCTGACTCTTCTTTCTTCTTTTGTAGACCATCTGGAGGCCTTTTGGGCCTCCAGATGTGGTGAGAGGAGGATTCAACTTTGTGCAGCTCTTGCGGGCTGGAAGAAAAAGAAATTCAAAATCTTTGCAGCTTTTTAAGGCTCTTCTCATCTTTCCTGTCTTTCTCTTTACTTCTGTTTGACTTTCTTCTCTTCTCTCATCCTGGAAAGTAAAGTCACGCCAGTGTTTACTTTCACTGCTATCTGCCCAAGTTATTAAGTATCTCCTAGGTCATCCCTGCTAATGAATCACATAAAAGACGGGTGGAAATCCATTGGTGGATAGGTCTTAAAGAAGAGGATGGAAAACCAAATCAAGAACAGTGGAGGGATAGCTGATATGATCTTGGGACTAACGTTGGACTAAACAGCCTCCTGTGTTCTTTTGATTTCTAAACTCCTCTGACCCTCAACAGAGAGCATGAAAACTAGGACCTGGGAATGTTCTGGTGTTTCCAGTGGCAACAGACCACCATACTTAAACATCTGCTTTCTGCTCATGGGCTTTATACACTTGCTGTGTGACGTCCAGTCACTGCTGTACAACGGCTTTGGGTGCTGCGAGGTCATTTTGGGCAGGGATGCATTGCAAAAGTATGAGTGGAGAGGGTCAAAAGGGATATCCCCCTTAATTCTATGCTCTACAGAGCGTGTAGCCAGTGTTTAATCCCATACTTATTCCCCATGTGAACTGTCTGAAGGCAGAATTAATTGTTTGGGGGAATACACAGGCCACCCCCAATCGCTTCCAGGCACTGTACAACCAGCCCCCATATGTGACCTGAGACACCAGATACAAACTTATCCCTTATCCCTTCTAGCTCTTGGTGTTTGCTCTTTGAATACTCTTGAAGCTTCAAGCTCTTGGAGTGCTGTGATTACACGTGGCTCTCATCTCTCCCATCCTCAAAGCAATGACAACAGGGCTCCTGAAGGGAAAGGAAAGCTTGCATGTAGCCTTCACAACAAGAAAGCAAACCCAAGAATTCAGCTCTTTAAAAAGAAATCTCACATTTTAGAACAATCTTCTGATTTTGGTTGGTAGAGTTGCCTGAAGCCTGGCTTTGACAAGCTTCATGGTTAAAAGACCTAGATTACAGTCTGGACTTCCTCTGCAGCTTCTCGAGGTGATTTGCTACTGGGGTACACCAGGGATGCAAAATTCAGTGTTTGGGCCCTAGAAACTTCTCTGAACCCTGAAAACAAGACAGAAAAGCCTGAAATTTATTTCTTTCAAACTTTGCTGTCTGTATCTCCTTTTCAAAAGATCAGAGGCCAATCCAGAATCTGAAACTCTTTTTGCTAATTCCCTGGCACATCAAGGTTGTCCTTGCTGACATCTGCTGTGTCACACCAGGGCAGGGCTAGTGTGAGGGGAACCGAAGAATCAGCTGGAGAGCAAGCCCTTCTGAGCCTGGAAATTATTGTGGAGGGACCCATAGTGGGCAGCAGGGGATCAGGGTTTTGCTCAGTCCTTCTGCCTATGTCACAGACCTGCATCTGTCCAAACACTGGCACTTTCCTCCTCTTACTGGCTCAAACCAGCGAGGGGCAGCACAGTTTGCATTCAACTCCCGCAGGGATGCAGAGCTTTCCGGATTCCCCCCGTGTCAGGCTTGTTTGTTGCAGCTTGCACCGGGTCAGATTTCAGGGTCTGGACTCTGTGTGTGTGCACTCGTGTGTGCTTTTAACTCACTCTGAAGTCTTTGCAGGAAATTAATTTGTGTCAAACGATTGGGTTTTGTCCTCCCTTTGGTTTTGGGAGCACAGGGGTTGGAGGATGCTGTTGATTCAATATGCTGCAGCTATTGCCCTGCTTTTCTGGCTCCACAGCTGTGTGCCTGGTGCAGCCCTTCCCCAGGAAGCAACTAAGTGAGGAGAAACCTCCTAGAGACTATCCAACTGTTTTGGGCATAGGTGTCAGGAATGAGACCAAAGAGCAGTAGAAGTTGGTATTCTGGAGTTTGAATTGTTGGTGGCACAATGGTAAGGTAGCAAGAGATTGGATTGTCCAGAAAGTAAGTAAGAATGACAGACCTTCTGTCTGTTCTATCTCCAACATGCACATCACACAGCAAGGGCTGTAGCTGATCTATTTGTGGCAGAGACAATATGCTCATGGACCTCCTCGCTCCTACTGTGATCCTGTCAGTTCATGTAAGTCAAAGAGGTTTGATCCAGGTCAGACCTTGGTTGACAGTCCTCAGAGGAGAGGCCTGAATGTCTCAAGATATGACAACCTCTTTTCTCGTTCATTAAGATCGAGTACCCTAGACTACTGTGGCACTCTCTCCCGGAGACTGATCTGATGAAACAGAGACTTCACATCGCTGTGTCCAGGAAATACAAGCATAGGCCACGTGTTTCTCTCAGGCCAGATTTCACTTTCTTTCTTTGATTCTGTGGATTTTTTTATTTCATGTCCCAAATTTCTGTGCTTAAGAGATCATGTTTGCTTGCTAATCTACAGCAATATTGCTGGCCCAGGGGAGCTGTATTTGGAAAGTGGGTGATGCACTGGTGAGTAATCTGCACTTCATAAATGCTTTACATCCTTTCAGCTTGATGGCTGTGGGAGGCACGTGGACACAGCTATACAGCTACTAGAGTGGTGGAGTGATCAGTGCCTCATTTTTTTCCCACTGTCAACAATTGTCTATGAAACCCACAGGCAAAGTGTCCAGAGCAGGCTTACACAAAGGATGACAAATAGCTACTGCCCTCACTTACTCTGCTAGTTCAGGGGCTGAAGGCTGCACAGTAGATCTCATGGATGTGACCCTGCTGAGGGTCCCTGTGGGTACAAGGAAGATATCATGCAATAAAATTCCTTTCTCTCACTGTGCTTTAAAAACAAACTCTATTGCTGACAACCGCTTCGTGCCCCTACCACTGAACAATTAATTCTTCCCCTGTGACCTTAAATTCTACTGTTTACCAGTATTGGAGTGGTCACATCTCCTACGGTGTTCTTTTACCAAGAAGGTTTTTCTCACATGTGCATCTCTGTGTGGGTGTATATTGCAAATTATGGCCATCCACGGCCTCTCTGATGTCCCTTGCCATTGGTGGGGGCACAACCGACCGCAGCACGGCGTGTTCAGCAGGATGTGCATGTGTGTCGGGGTGTGCATACGCATGCAGTGGGGGTACCATGCTGCAGATCAAAGGGAAAATGAATCTCTAAAATATTTAGTTTGTAAAGTGTATTGTTGTTGCACTGCCGCCCAAGGCCTTCAAAGGGCTCCAGATTTATTGTCTCAGCACAGTTGAGAGATATTTGTTGTAGATTAAAAATGGAAGAAATAGGAAGGTGGCCAGGCGTGTAGATTACTGAGTAAAAATAGAAACTCTTTCATTTATTTGCTGTATGAATTTGGGTTTTGTTGCTTTCTTTCCCCCTGCTGGTCCTTTCCCCCACCCCCCCCTCCCCCTTACATTTGTTCCTAAGAGTCAAGGGGTCACGTCTGTGTTTTCTTGTGTGGCCACATGCAGTATGTCCTGACAGCTCTGCTATCTCTTAGGTAGAAACTGAGATTATCCAGGCATGGCTCTTGGAAAGGAAAAATCACTACAGGCAAATCTGCTTCACTTTTATTACTGAAGGTACCGTTTAATCTCAGCCCCTGACTGTTTCTCTACCCACAGCTCCTCTGCTTGGAGGAAAGTCATTGACTCAACACATGACAAAGAAATTAACTCTCCTTTGTGGGCACAGATTTTAAAGAGAGGAGCAGTGATTTGGATCCTGCTCAGCTGGTTGTGCAGTGCAGCCCAGAGAGCCTGAGCTGTGGTGTCCAGTTTACTGGCATGCTGACGTTGATGTGTCCCTGGCAGGATGTGACTGGGCTGTGATGGTGCCTGTGCAGGCACAGCACACACCTACACTGCCTGGGCCATGCAGGGGGTTTGCCCAGAGCTTCAGCCTTCCCTCCTTGTATACTGGAATCCCACCAAACCCCTGGCTGAGGCTGGAGGAAGACACCCCAACAAAGTAGTCTCCAGTCACCCCTTTCTGCAGCGTGGCTGGGGTGATGCTGGGGGTGGCAGGGAAAAGCAGGGGCTATGAGAGATGTAAAGCATGAAAACACAACTTCTTTACCCCTTTACTTGCCTGCACTGAGCTTTTTCTCCCACTTCCAGTGGGCAGATGGAGGTTTGTTCACACCATCATGATCTGACTTTGCTGTGGAATCAGGCAGCGTTGTCCACATTCACAACTGAGGGCAAATACAATATCTCAAGTACTATTCCTTGCCACCTTTTACTGATTATCTCCTAGGCTAAACATACTGGCTGTGTCCTCACTGGAGCACTGTCTATGACTTGTTAGGCAAAATCTCTGGGTCAAGCATTCAGAATCAACAGTGTCTTTCTTCAAAAGCTTACACTGCAGGTTGAGAGGACAGTCAAAGAGGGAGATGCAAATCCAGAGAGGGAAAGTGAGGTGCTGAAGGCTTTGGAAACAGAAAAGGTGTCGAGCCACTTATGTTTGATTTATGGCTCTAGTTCTCCAAAAAGCTTTCCTCCTCAAGGCAAATTCCCCTTTGCAACTCAGAACTTTCTGACAGGCCAGGACAATTTTAAAGGACTAAGTTTTGGTATTCTACATTCTGTCACTAGAAGGGAGCATCATGTTTGTGCTAAGTGTGAGCCCTAGCTGTGTGAATCTTACAGCCATAGCGATGAGAATAAAGGCTTCATCCATACTGTGACCCTGATGGGAGACAGAGCATCCCAAACAAGTCTCCGCCTTGTACCAGTCTTTCAGGGATTTCAGCTAGCCATCTAGTAGCTTTCAGCTGAAGAGCTGGAAGCTGAGCCCATCTTACTGGATACCAGGGACGCCACTCAGCTGTGTTTTGGTGTTGGGTAGTCTTAGGGGTGCTCACCCCACATCCATTCTTGTCACCTTTTACCTCTGCATCCTGCTGTTCATTCCAAAGACTGCCATACATTAAAATATCGTTGTCTACAGTGAGTTTTATGGGTAGATTTTAATACCATAATTACAGCATGTAAACAAAATACCACTTGATTATTGAAACCATATTCAGTGAAGCTGAGCTCCCATGCAAGAAATACATATGCATTTAATTGCTGTTAAACCTCTGCAAATGTACTTTTAGTAAGACACTGGTATTATTTAACACACAGATCAAAACAACTACTGAAATCTAGAGCTGATGCTGGAGATTAATCAATGTGGGCTTTGGCTATTTCACTGTGCAACTGATATTTGTGGGATGCTTCCTGCATTTTGGCAGCTGAGCGGACTGTGTCGTGCCTGTGACATCCATCGCTCAGACCTATCCAATGGTTTCAGTTGAGCTGTCCTTCTCATTGGAGATCAGATGAGACATATATGCTCTTAACAGCCAATGGCCAGGTTGTCTTTCATACCAAAAGGGTCAGCGCTGGGAATAGCCTTGCAAATGCCAGTGAGGCTGGGTGCTGCCATGGGGGCAGTGCGGGCGATGCCACCTTTGTGCAGGGTGCCCACCGGCTGGTCAGAGTGCCCCTGACAGCCCTTACCAGCTCTCCTCTGGCTGCTCCGGCGCCTGCAGCTTGACTGCTCTGTTCTGCTGCTGACATCTGGAGCAAAAACGTATACAAAAGACTTTCCAAAGCAAAAACATACACAGAAGAACAAGATTAGGTTCTTTTGAGCCTCTTCCAGGGCCAGCCTCCCCCAGAGCTCTTTGCTGTGTTTTGCTTTGTACGCTGGGAGAAGAAGAGCTTGGGCTGAGAAAAAAGGACATTTTACAGATTAATTAAGCCTAGATCTGATCCAGGTGTTGCTTCCCGGGTCTTTTCAAGTGCTGGTGACAACTGAAGATGTTTTGCAGAGCCCGGAGGGTGGTGAGGAAGCTTGGGACAGCTTACAGATGTGTGATTTCCCTGGCCTTTCCAGTCTGACAGCCTAATGATGGCTATCTTTGGCTCATTGCAGCAGGACCTCTACAAAAGCAGTGAACTACCCAAGTCAGAAGCCTTGCAGCTTGTGAGTACTGACAGGCAGTGCTCTGGATGGCAGAACAGCAGCAGTGTGGTGGCACAGAGCCTCCTGTGCTGGTCCTGGCTGGTCTCCCAGTGAAGGAGAGCAGCACTCCTCAGGCATACCTTTCTGTGTCTGCTAGTGCTGCCCGCCTCACCAGGTGGAGTTTCTGTCTCCTCAAAAATACCTTTTGTAAAAATTTGAGGTGCTGTTACTCTCATTTTACATATAGATCCTCAAAAGTGTTCAGACATCCAATTTCCAGTTGAATCCAGGGAATTCAGTACCTAAATGCCTAGCTGGATCTAAGTGATTTGCTGACATAATGTTGTAAATGAAATGTTGACCTTCCAAACCTTTTGCTGGTGCCCAAGCCCCAAGGCATCTTTTTCTGCCAGCGTACAGTTCCCTGCTCCCACACCAGGCAGTCAAGCAGTTTGTGGCTTCTTGGTGGTGGTTGCCTCTGCCTTCAGCCCAGATGGTGCTCTTGTGTGGCACTGGGAGGGCCTGGGAGGCTGTGGGGATAGGCTGTGCTCCGAGGAGATGGGACATCAAAGTCCTGTCCCCACAGAGCAGGAGATGTTCTACAGCACGTGTTTTTTGGTTTTTTTTGCCTTCACAGCAATGGAGTGACACCCTTGTTGGTTTTGGCAGTTCCCAGTGGGAATAATTACATTGTGCATGCCTTAAATTCCCCCTTTTGCAATGACAACTGGATGCAATTTCCTTAGGAGTCTCACAAATGAAGCTCTCACATTGTTGGAAGCCTTTCAGTGAGTGCTGCAATATGTTCAGAGGTGGCTGCTTCTCAGCAGGACCCCAAGTGGTTTCTAGAAACCTTTCCATAGCCAGTCATGCACCTTGGGACCCACTCAGTGTGTTTCGTGGGAGACCTGGACAGAATCTTTCAGCTAAATGCAAGTTTGTTATTCCTACACTGCAGAATACCAAAATAGCCTGGTCGGAGGCACACACTTACATGAGACTGAGTGTGAAATGCAAACCTGAAGGCTTAAAGATTTCATATGTTGTTGGGATTTTGCTCAGGAAATGCCAAACTAGAACTGAAACCTGCACTTGATGTTTGATTCTCATTCATGCTTAACATAAATATTCCTCTTGCTAACCACACATTCCCCAGAATAGTTCCATGGAGCTAAGGGTGAGTCTCTGCAGAGGAGATTGTGAGCTAGTTTCTGTGACAGCAAAGGACTAGGTACAGGCCATCGCATCCCTTCCATTCATGTTGCCTGTTGTTAAAGAGGGAGACCCCCCAGAGCAGGCTGCTCAGGGGAGTGAGCTTGTGAGAGCACATGCACGTGCATTAAGATGGTCTGTTTGGCCTTTTGATCTGGAGACGTGGAGGAAAGAATAAATATTTCCACTGGCAAAAGTCTGGAGGACATGGAGGAAAATGCATCTTCTGACAACATCCTACCTCCCTCCTACCTGCATGCTGTGCTGGAGATGGCCAGCATCATCCCTTCAGGCTCAGCATCAGATTAGGCTCTGAGCAACCTGATCTAGTTGAAGATGCCCCTGCTCACTGCAGAGTGTTGGACTAGGTAACCTTTAAAGGTGTCTGACAACCCAAACATTCTATGATTCAGTGCTACTTATATTTTGGACTTCTCCTGCTGACTTGACTTCATGCCAACACCCCACCAAAGTCCTTGACCATGAAAGGGTGTCCTGCAATGTGCTTCCAGAATGTCTCCAGGCAGGTCATAGAAAAGGGTAACTCTAGAGAGCTAGTGAAGTCTGGCTCCTGCCAAGAGTGGGGTCAAATGATCTGTGCAATGTACGTCAGAAGAGCTGAGGAGGGAGGATCCGGAGAAAAGAATGACACTAGGACATGAAAAGCAAGGGCCAGGGGAGGTAGATGACAGATAAAGGAGGAACAACTTGTGGTTGGAGGGATGGGGTGAAAGAAGGAGCATGCTTGTGTAATTTGTAATCTGGGACAAGCCTTGCTCAGACATTTTATTCCAAATGCCTGATCTTTTCCCTATCTGGGGAACATAGGAATTAACTTAGATGTTAAGCAAAGGCTTTGCTCTTGCTGGAAAGAACCATGCAGTTATCTGTAGCAAGTGAGGCAGGAGCAGCAGACTCCCCTTCCCTGCTGCAGTGGGAGGTGGGCCAGCCACAGGCCTGACATAAGTATTTTTTGCCAGTTGTCTAATTCACAGGTACCAGGGGACATTGCTGTCTGGCTTCCCTGAATCCCCAGAGGCACCACAGAGGCCAGAGAGGAGCAGGAGCAGGGACCTCCTAGGCCTTAGGCAAAAGCCTTTGTGAAACACCACCTTGGGGAAACTTTGCAAATGGTTCTGGATAAAGAAGTGCCATCCCAGTCCTCGAGTATGGCTGGAAAGGAGCTGCCTGGAGGGTTGAGTATGGAGGGGCCAGCACAGCCCAGTGTAGCAGTGAGGACATTTCGGGAGCTGCTGACCCAAGAGGATCTACTCTCCTGTAGAGCTTGATAAGCAGGGCTGCCATTCAGGACTCTACAGGACCTAAGGACTGATGTTGGCCTTTGAGGAGTTCATCAAGGCCATACTGCATTTCTGCAGGCACCACAGGGTTGTGTTCTACACAGCATTCCCTGGGACACTGCTGGGTAAGGATTTATGGAGCACTGGGGACAAGGAAGAATGTCTCAATAGATTCACCTTTCTGTATACAGAGTAGAAGATGAAAGGTGCTGGCCACAGTCAAACCAAAGAGCAACTACAGGTTACAATGGCTTTCCAATATCTGCCCAAATTTCTTTCTGGTTTGCTTAGTTGCTGTGGAAAGAGGGAACTTTCCCCAAAAGGAAGGAATCAGGGGTTTCTCTCTAGTTCTATTTTGTATCCCTCAGTGATTATTTATTCTGGGGGAGCATCACTACTCATCCAATCATCAAAGCATCAGGCACTCATAGTCAAAATCCTGGTCAGGGCCCATCACAACCAAAAATAGAAGAGTTCACTTTGCTGTGGACCTTTTGGGCACTGGCAATATTTGGAGATGCAGTCTCATGTTGACGGTGCCTGTGTGGTCTAATCACCCTTTATTGCTACCCTCGCCTGGCTGCTTACTTGCACGTTAATTTATTTGTCCCAAGATGGGCTTGCGCATCTGTTCCTTATTTCCTGGGTATGCATTTGTTTTCTTGATAAATACTGAAAGGGAAGGAGATGAAATGCATTGAAGATCTTGATTTACAGCTTCAGTCTTTCCCTAAATCTGTTAAGAACTGTGTTCTCATCTCCCCCTCCTCTCTTACCCCTGTGATGGCAGGGGGTATCCAGTAACAGCATAGAAAGCTGGTGTCCAGAAAACAGCATGGATGCCAAAGCAGAGACAGACCCCTGTCACTCCACTGGCCACAGCAGGTAACAGGCACTGTCTGCCCTGCACCCAATCCTGTGTTTATTTCTTGTGATATCTTGACCTCCTAGTGCAGCATCGTGCACTAACCATTTTGTTCTCCCAGCAACTCTCCTATGTCATTTTGGAGTCGATAACTTAACTGATGGTGATGATGCAAAGGAGCCAGCCCAGAATGCAGCTTGTCTAAGGCAAGGAAGAGAAGACGGGAGCAGGTCAGAGTAGCTTCCTGAGCGGTCAGATCAAACAGCCACCAGTTTGCCTGCCCCCATGGCTGCCTAGACGCCTTCTCCTTGCGATGCTTTGCTTACAAGTGAGCAACTTCTGCAAGTGAAAGAAACCTTGACTGACTCCACAACAAATTTCAGCACATTTCTTCTCCTTCACTTGCTGTGCTCTGGCCCATGATGCCTCTTATGTGCACGTGTCAAAGCAAGCCTGTGCCACCAGAAGGGAGGGGACAAGTCATAAGCAAAAGTCAGGAGAGGATGATTCTCTGAACAGACATGACACCCAGACTTCTCCAGGACATCATATCCTGGACTGGACTCTCCTCTTCAGTAAACCTTTGTCTTTGGTTTATTCAACTCATTCAGTATCATAAGGAAAAGGAGAGATCAATAGCTGGTGGTTGATCTAGAAGGTTTCTGTGTCAGTGGTTGGCGAGGAAAAGCTCTATCAGCATCTAACTATCTCCCTATCCCTTGAAAAGGGACTTCTTTTGATGATGGGAAATGTCCTTCCTGGTTCCCTAGCACCACATTCTTGCCAGTCCACGCTGCTGTGATGATAGGGATTTGAGTCAGCTGGAAAAGCACATCCAAAAGAGGACACTGAGATAGGTCACACCTTCCCACTGCTGCTGAGGACCTGTATGAGGAGTAGCAAGCTTTCCCTAACAGAAATTATACTACTCTAGAGTTTACTGAGCCATTTCTCCTGTACTTCCCCAGGCCTTTTCTCTCAATAACACTTAAACTGCCAAACTGTCATTGCAATAGTATTTCTCAGCTTCTGGGAAGACTCTTATTTAGGTTTACGAAGCAGCTTGTTTGAACAGGTTGTGCCCAGCCACTCACCTCACTTCAACTTTGTCTGGCCTTGGACAGGGAAAAGAAAAACAGAGATCAGCTTGTGCCCTTGGCTGCTTTGGGTCATCCTGCCACTGCATGGGTGAAACCCGTGTGCTTGGATCTCTGGGGACCAGCAGAGGCAGGAGAGTTCTGCAGATCCTCTGGAAGACCTCTGGAGAAGGCAGCAGAACTGGCATCCCTGGCCAAGATAATTCCTGTCAGGGAACTGAAGAGCAAATACCTCCTACCTTTCATTTTACTGGGAAAAAAAGGTGACGGGTATCTTGGAGAATCTTCTACCTCACCTGTGGCACATGAAAATTGCCCACCAGGCTGGCAGCCACAGCTGGGTTGGAGGAGGGACCCCGTGCACCCCTGTTGTCCCTCCTGGCAAAGCTGGCATGAGCCATTCTGATGGTACACAAGCTAAGGACCTCTGCAAAGTAACTGGTGGCATCCCTTTGCCCTGGCTGGCCCAAGGAGACTGTGCCAGCTGAACCCAGCCTGCTGCCCGGAAAACCCTCGGCTGTGCCATGGGACTAAGTGAAATATTGTTTCCCAGCTTAACAGACTGATTGTTAAGTATACAATGATTTACCGGCTCTTTCACTGCAATAACTGTTCACACATTGTTTCTTTCCCTCTTTCCCTGTTTTTTATGATCCATGCCGTTTGGTTTTCCAGTTGACATTTCCAAAATGAGGTTTTTAAGCCCCAGCCTGTCTCCCTTCCTCTCTCTCCTTTTTCTTTGCCTGGTTTATGGGCCTTAGAGAAGTGTTTCCAATCATGATAATATCTTCATGTTTTGTTGACAAAAGGTCAACCTAGAAATAAGCCAAACTGGTTTTAGGAAAAATATTTGCTTATTTAGTAAGGGGATGTGTGTAGGAGATCAAATTTATGAGGGTGAAATTGAATCTTGTTATTTGAAGGATTCTGAAATAAAAGCTTCCCACCCACTTACAAGGGGAAGAAGACGACTTATAAATTGCTTTAGGCTGAAGGGAACGTAGAAATAAATGAAGTTTCCGTGCAAAAGGTAATAGGATCCAAATGAAGAACTAAAACCATAGCTTAAGAGACAATAGCCTGTTCAGTCCCTTATGCACAGAGCTCATTTCATACTATCATTTCTTACAGAAGAAAGGTCATCATTTTTCCCAGTGTCTGATCTTCCAGTTCCACAACAACCATCCTTATCCATTGGTCAAACACTTGCTCAGACTCACAAAAGAAAGGTCCAGCAGCTTAGCTGGTTACGGGAATCTGTTCTGTAGCATGATTTCTCTAGTTTGACTTTAAATTATAGTTCTAAATTGGGTCTTGTACACCCTTTCATGAGAATGGCCCATGCCAGGAACACTACTCAGTTTGGGAGGAAATTTGCATGGATAACACTGCTGAACACGTGTGTCTGGAAGGTCCTGTCCAAAAGGTCTTCTCTCTTTTTTCACTGAAAAGACTAGCCAACAGTGCAACAGGTTAAGTCACCCTTTTCCATATGGAATATGAAGAGGGAGTGTATCACATACATGCATATATACATGCATATATGCATGTTCATATATTTTAGAAGTGTATGTGCATGTGTATGTATATACCCATATATGAATTAGAATCATTCAGGCTGGAAAACACCTCTGGAGGTGATCATGTTTAACCCAAAAGCCAGCCCAGCCTGGGTCAGATCGTTCAGGCCCTTGTCCAGTTAAGTGCTGAGCCCCTCCAGGTGTGAAAAATTTTTCCTAATATCTAATCGGAATTTTCTCTCCTGCACCTTGTGACTATTGCCTTTGCCCTACCACTGTGCACCCCTGAGGACAGTCTGACATATAGATGTGTGACTGTACGTCTGCAAACACACATATATGCACATAAAAACATACACACAGACGCACACAGAGTTTCTTATCCTTCCTCTGTGCATCCAAGAGATAACAAGCAAGTGGAGCCTTGGTCTGGCCCAGTGCAGCTATTTCTATTTCTAGTAAACTCCAAGTGGCTGTGAGGAGGATCTGGCATTTTCTTCCTTCTCCTGCTGTTGCACAGCTCTAGTTCCTTTGTATTATTTAGACACATGCCCCCCTCGTGGCTTGAGACATGGCATTTCTTTCCTCTTTAAACATGATTATTACAAAATACAAATTGGATCAAGAACTACAGTTAAAACCCCCTCTTTAATAAAGTCCCATTGACAGTGGATGCTTGCTAAAAAACACAACAGAACATTAAACAAGGCTTTGCAGTTATTAGAGACAAAGACGAGTCATGATTAAAAAGAGTTTTACTGGTTTGGGTTAACCCTACTGTCATGTGTGACACATTGCAGCAATTCCCAGATAAAAAGGAGGCAGGATACAACAATGAAATCCAATTTCTGTAGATTTTATATAATTTTTAAACAAGATAACAATGTTGTTTTTAGATACTCAATATTGTTTGCAGATTCACTTAAGAGTTGGAGTTGATGATCCCTTGTGGGTGCCTTCCAACTCAGAATATTCTATGGAGTCAAATTCTGCATCTCACCACCACAGATCAGCTCTACAGGACTGGAGATGAGTTATCATAAAATGCTGCTGGACACAGGACTTGCTTGGGCATAGTTGCATATGTCTTGGGCTTAGAGCCATAAGAAGAATGAAGCCAAGCTATCCCCCAGCACAGAGGCAAAAATGATAAAGCTGGTTGATTGTGAAACAATCCTCTTGCTAGGGAAGCTGCTCCAGGTTTCATAGTTTTTCTGTCCCCATAGCTGGTGTGACCTAGCCTGTGAAAGGAAGATTAG
Source organism: Pyrocephalus nanus (assembly GCA_038380795.1). Classification (NCBI taxonomy): domain Eukaryota; kingdom Metazoa; phylum Chordata; class Aves; order Passeriformes; family Tyrannidae; genus Pyrocephalus; species Pyrocephalus nanus. The sequence goes on along the minus strand of CM076260.1, from coordinate 86,941,129 downwards.
AGAGAAATGCATGGGCAGTGTTCACAGGCATGGAATCTATTTCTGATAGAGTAAAATAGACATTAATCTATCTGTACCTGTATTGGCTGTGGACCACAGCCAATTTTCTCTCTAATGGATGTTAGAGGTTTTTTCATTCACACTTTTCTCATTTTATAAGATGAAAGCAATCATACAGTCAGAGCTGTAACCTCTAACCATTAAGTTGTACTCTGAGAAAAGTGCATCTTCACATTTGTCCTTGGGGAACAAGGCCCTGTTCTGAGAGGATTTAACTTACCATGGTTCCACAACAGCCAACCAGGGTAATTTTTTTTGTGAAATAAAATTGTATGTTTGCTCTCAGCAGCCCATCCAAGTATGTAGAAAGCTTTTCTGTAAGTAATTTCAAACATCATAACTTGAAATCTGCCACTTCCTACACAAGAGAGATCCCATCAGTCTCCCCTCTCTCCCTCCCACCCCAAACACCAACCCCATCTCCAGGGGCAGGAGACACTTGATTGAACCTTTCAATCCTGGCTAACAGAGCTCTTCACAAAAGTCCTACGTGTACAGCCAGTGTCTTTCAGAGAGATCAAGGTTTTACTCACTGAGTACAGCTTCATTTCTGTGAAATTAGCCACATTTTACTGCTGGGCAGCAAGAGGTAAATGCCATAGGAAAGTCAGTGGGTCAGGGTGCAATCTCAGAGGTTGATTCTGCTTGTGCTGGAGCCTAGACTGTTCAGTACTTGTCTGTGTGTTTTGAGCAGCAGAGGAGAATGTGCAGAGCATCCATACTTCTCAACACATCTCTTTGTCTGACTGCTTCACAAGAGCAGATGACAGTTCTCGGGCAAATCTGCTAATTTGGAGAGAGAAAATGGTTTCATCTGTCTTGTGGCGAGACACCTGAGAAGCTAAGGGAGCTGTTTCAGGAGAAAGCATAGAGAAGGTCTGTGTACTTACAGCTGTGCTTTCAACACTGGAAAATAAATCATCTTTCCACCGCAGACCCCATTATAGTTACCCTCACGTGTAAGAGCAATTAGGGTGTTACTGCCTTGCTGTCATGGAGCAGCCTAAATTGCTGTTTCTTGAAGAGGTGAAATGGGAGTGGGGTGATTATTTGTGGTTGGGGAATAATGATATGAATGAGTAAGTAATGAGATTTCAGATCGATATTCCTCTGGCTTTTTGCAAAGAAGTGTCATCCCACCCCATCATGAGCTGATGACTCTGCCATTTCCCACCTGAAATTTATAAGAGCAAATCTCAGACCTTCTCTGAATCCTCTCTGATTAGAGAGAACAAGAAGGGTTTGGAACTGGCTGCCCAGTGTTGTGCCACTTCATACTGCCAGCTCCTAACCCAGCAGCCTGCTCAGTTCTGCTTGAGCGACACACCTGACTCCTGCCCAGGACAGATGTCACTTTGGGAGCTGACCCTTTTGGCTGACTCCTGGCAGAGCTAAGGGCACAGCCTACAGACTCAGACTGTGGATGGAGCTAGCCTGGGCTAGCCAAAAATACTGCCCACTTTGTTCTGCCCTGGATGGGCCCCCTCAGAGAGAAAGATGAGATGGATCCCAATGAAAAGGAGCAGCTAGGGACAGGTACCTAACCAAAAAATATATATTTGGTTCAGGTTCCACTGGGACTGGAAACTCCACTCAAAACTTTGAAATACAAATTCAGATTCAGTTTCTGCTTGGGGCGTGGGAAAAAATCATGGTTCAGGCTGGTTTCAGTTTAACTCCCAGCAGAACCACTTGAGTAACTCAGGAGCAGGACATAAGTATGAAAGGGATGTTTTGCCATATGGATAAGTGGAGTTGTCCCGAGGATGAATATGAGTAAAGGAAGAGGCTCAGCACAACGATGTTCTGTCCCATGGGGAACAATGAAACTTGAACAGGATTCAGTGTACAGGACAAGCAGCAGCAGAACAGAGGAACAGCAGCAGCAGCAGCAAAACAGATGCAACCAACTGTGAGAAAAGATAAAAGATCAAATTAAATCAGGAAAAACTGTTGTCAAGAGGTGGCTTCTAAAGGTGTCTGCTAGTTCAAGGCTTCTGCATGAGAAGAAAATAATCGCTTGCCAAACAAAAGAAAGTGCAAGGAACCACTGGATAAATCTTTCCCTTCTGGAGCAAACTCTGCTCCGTTTGTATTACACATGACAGCACTTAAAAACTTCCTTATGTATAAAGATTTTTGCAGTTCACATGAACATCAGTTTTTGTCAGAGTCCATGTGTTGAATTTAAACCGAAGTACTGCACACACTGCCTACTGACCATATGGTCAAAGGCTTCAGCAAGTGCATCTTGATATACACGGTATAAACTTCTCCATACAAAAAAGAGAAGCTCTTTTCCTTGAGTCTGGCAGAACTGATGAGCCTTCTAATGTGAATCCAAGTACCCCCATCGCTTGGGCCGGCACAGACGAGTTTTGATCTGCTGTTTCATGAGCCTAATCTCCACTAAACTTCCCTTGAGCAATCACCTGCAGGCGGATTGATATCATATGCTATTCTTAGCCTACATATCTCATTTCTAGGTGTTACAAGAAACTGGGCTTGAAACAGGTACTCAGCATAAACAGGCGAGCCACTCGAAATGCCCAGACTGCAGTTTCAGCAGGCTGCGTCCAGCCAAAGAATAAACTTGAGTTTCAAGTGGTTTAACAGGTCAAAGCAGAGGAACAAAGTAATATATTCATGGTTGAAAGTGTGCATACACCTGCATATACATCCACACAGCTGCACAATCAACAAAACACTTCCCTACAATTTAAAAGCATAATTAAGCAAATCAAGCTGATATATAGATCTTTCCTTTAACTTAAAGAACATTTTTCACATCTTACCTCATATTCCCTTTGAAAATGAAACTGAGAGCTCCTAAGACAGCATTTCAGTTTCAGAATATAAAAAAATAAACTTAGAAATGCCCCCTCCAATCATGTCTACAGCTATGCTGAGTGTGGATGCACAATTCTGTGCCCCAGAACAGCAGAATGTGATGCTATGCAGGTATTAAAATATGTATTCTTTATGCATAGATGGCAAAGCAAAATATCTTGCAGCTGCCCAAATATTAGGTGCTCAAGGGCCTTAGGGCATTGATGCCTCATAAATTTAAGAGTATTTATTAGGTGAATACAGAACTGGAAGTTTTGTAGCAGTGGAAAGTAAGTATGATAATGAGGTAAACACATGTTCCAAAGAAAATATGAACTAATCGTGCACTCTGTGCAGGAAACAGCAGCTTTAAACAATCACTTTGTGAATGCTGGAGCGAGGCCTGTGAGCTGCTGCAGGATGGGCTGCTCGTTTATGACATCTCTGTGTCCTCTAGCTTTTTAGCACCGTAAACCCAGTTTGACAAGCAGGTATAACCAAATAGATGTTCTGTTCCTTTGAGTGCTTCGAAGGACCTTATGAATGCTCCTTTCCATTCCCAAAAGTGGAGTGTTACATGTAGCTTCACTTAGGTAAGTAAGAGGAAGTATCCTTCAGGGAACCATAACCACAGGAACAGCCAGGATTCCCTCCTTGGGTTGGAGGAAACCTCAGATGTGGTGAGGTCTGTGCATTGTGAGCTCCATCTGGAGGCTGTTTGCTCTAATCTGTGGTTTTGGAAGAAATGGAGAGAAAATGCAGCAGTGCTGTGTCAGTCACCAAGACCCAGGGTCATCTGGAAAAAAATGACCTTGCAAACCAGAAGAGCTGGCTGATGTGGAGGTGTCACGCAGAGAATGGTGGGTGGTGGGATGAGCTCCATTTGCCCGTGGTAAGGGGGATCTTACAGCTATGCCTGAGATGCAGCTTTGCTGTTTCCTTACCCATTGGTCAGTGCAGCAGACATGAGGCAGAAATTTCAGCACACAGTCAAGATTTTCCTGCTAGACTGTTTATGGTGGAAGTGTTTATGGCCCTCCCAAGTCCCCAGGGTGCATATTTGAAAGTCTGCCTTCACCCTCACACTCAAAGGTAAAGGGGGTTGGGGAAGAGACATCAGCCCAATCTGTGGTTTCCACAGAGCACACACAGCAGTGGAAATGGTAATTCCAGAGGTTCAGGAGTAGGCAGCATGCAGAAGGGTAGAATTTGGTAATTTGGATGAGGTATATTGCAGTATGAAGCTCACAAAACATTTGTAGGGCAAATTTCTGATGAGTCATACCAGGTATCCAGTCTCATTAGTTTTGCTCAACTCTGTCCCAAAGATGTCTGCATGCACAGCTTCAACTGCAATCTTCCAAGGTTAACTTAAATACCATGAATTCAGAAGAAAGTTTCATGCTTGTTCGAAGTCAGAGAGAGCTGAGAGATGTGATCAGACTTTCTGACCAAGTACAGTAAAAGCCATTGGGAGTGGGGTACACAGAACCCTGCAGCCTATCTCCACTCTAATGTTACAGACAAAAATCAGTGCTGCGTGGATAAGCTAAAACCCACCCGTGATTGTTATTTTTGTTTTGCCAGAGGCCTCACAGTGCTTGCAGCAGCGAGGGGTCGGACTGATGTGGAACTGTGGAGCAGAGCAAGAGAGCTCCGTGAAAAAACAGTGTTCTGTCCATAGGAATGGCATCTTGAGTGGGGTTTCTTTGTTTGAGGACCTGCTGCATGTTAATATTCTCACTGTCCTGAACGGAAAAAAATGCTGGGGGATTCTTAAGCCAAGGAACAGTCCTAGGTATCCCAAGAGCCCTTTCCAGCCCTTTCCAGCCCAACACAGTGAACGTTGTAATGTTAGGGAGGTCAGGAAAAGTATTTGAGGTGAGAAATATCTGTGAGATTTGCCATATCCCTATAATCACACCCATAGTTGTAAATATTATTGCCAGCTCTTGCTTGCTGTGTGACGGTGCACTAAACACCGCTGCGATAAGTGGGTGCTCCAGCTGCAGACTGCTGCCTCATCACGGGGATGGGGAACCCAGATTGTTTGGCTCCGATTTTATGTGGGAAAGTGCAAGATCTGTGTGGAAAAGCATCTCAAACACAGAGGCTGGAGTGCAGTCTGTGCCACGAACAAGCCCATAATATAAGCCAGCAGCAGCTCTCCGTGCTTGTCACCAAAAGCCCAGGTGCAGGACAGGGCACTCCCCTAGAGATGGGACACATGCAGGAAGCTGGGCACAAAGGCCAAACTACATTTTAGCCACAGATGCCCTGTGGGATAAAGAAGTGGAAAAGAAAACTGAAGGATGAGAGCTTAAGGGGACCCGAGTACTTTAGTCAGCTGCTTAATGACACAAAGTTTCAGGGCTACACTTCTGTAACGTCAGAGGCTACGAGGGCTGCTCAGTTGTCAGCTAGCTTCTGAACATTTCTGAAAAGAGAAAAACATTTAATTAATTACTCAGGGTGCTATACTGATGTACAAGCAGAGTTTTCATTTTAATAGACTCTTTATATTTTTTACCCATGAAACTAAGCAGTCTTCCCTAAGTGCTGGGTATCAGGGGTTGCAAAAGGTATTTCCTCCATTTTTTTAACACTGCTGAAAAATCAAAGTTATATCGGCCCTCTTTCACAAGAGGATTATGACAGGGTGCACAGCATGGCGCTTAAGGAAAAAAAAGCAATTCTTGACATGTACAGACCATTAGGTCTTTAACTTGCAATAAAAACTGAGTTACTATTGACAGCAAGATATAAAAAGGCCTGCGGATCATACAGAGGGAAGATTATGGTGACAGCCTGTCACACAGTGGATGAGAAAGAAAGCGGTGAAAAGGTGAAGGTTTATTGCTGTGCAGATCCCTTTCTGTGTAATATGTTGACCTCAGCTTCCATGTCCACAAACTGGTTTATAGCTACTATGGGAGGAAAAAGACATGTTTGATCAGTGACATATATACATGGCCAAAAATGAAAATATTCACACCTGTCATGTGTTAGACATTGGGTATCAAGTGGGAACCTGCTTCTGGGATGGCACAGTGATCACCAATGGGAAGACAACAACTTTCAAATATAATGGGTGTTTTTTCTATGGTTTTATTGAATGCTACTGTGAAAATGACTGGAACCATCCAGTGGGGACCACCTTTCAGTGTTCCTGTTTCACAGTGAAACGAAAGATGAACTGCCTAAAGAAAGCAGGTTTTGCCATCACGTCCATATGGGAGCACAAGAGAACTGCTATGAAAACAAAACAGATGGGGAGCTCACAGTCTCAGCCAGGACCAAACTGCCCAGTCCCTGATCCCCAGAGATGTGCTTTTTGGCAGCAGGTCAATACCATTTGTCTGTACTACAAAGCAGCCCCTGATGAAAAGATACACTGACCACCTACTTTAGGATGGTAAAAATAAAGGTGCACTTAACCTCACAGGCTCTTTTTCCCATTGCTTCTCATGAGTCTAAGTGGCAACTTACTGCTTTCCCTATCTGAAACCTGCCAGGCCTGCTGCTTCTGAAGAGAAGTCCCTTGCAGTTGCCTGGTGCACCCTGGAACTAGACAAGGCTCTGGGGAAGGGCTACAGCTGTGAAACCCATGAGGTCTGGCATTTTGAATAGAGGCAACAGCCTTTCCTTGCATTACATAAAGATAGACCTCTGCCAGAAGCAGGAAGCTTTAGACTGCCCAGCCTGGTGTGCAGATGCAAACAAAAACCCGCTAAATATGGTGAAGATTACAGGCAGAAAGAAGATGCTGTTTTGCAGCTTGAGCCTATTAAGTGAAACTCTACAAAATGCCAAGCTGCCAAAGCTTGTTTAGCATTGTCTGTGGGGTAAAAGTGGAATGGGCTCCATGGCTCCAACACTGTGAGAATTCTATGGTTATCCCTTCACCCCAGCTTCTGACACACCCTCCTCTGATTTATCCATATGGATGCAGCCACTGTCCAGTGGAACCACACCAAAGGATGTGACTCAGGAGTGCAAGATTACCATTTCTACAGCTTTCCTTGCCCTAGTATGGTTGTGCCTAGAGCTACACAAACCCTCAGAAACCCTGCATGACCTTGCCTTCACCACAACACAGGCTCTGGGGCAACTGTGAGTCATCCAGGGGATCCCCCCTGTCAGGCACTATTTAGATGGGTGATGACCATGTAACCAACTTGGGGGTTTCAGGTCCCAAGTGCTTCTTAAAAGTTCAAGGCTGCACTCCAAGTGCAACAAACAGAAAAGATTCATCTTTCTGTGAGACCCCGAAGGGGCTGGGCAGGGACAGGCAGGTCCTGGCAGTCCCCTGGAGGACTCTGTAGCCCTGAGGCACATTCTTGCTCACACCCCCCTGCCCTCTTTAGCTCCCCACCACCACACCAGAGGACTTGGTCTGCAGCCTCTGCAAGTCAGGGGACACGTACTTGCCCTTTGCTTTTATTTAATTACTTGCTTTCTCATTAACATGAGGAGGTAGCCCTTCCTGAAGCAGGAGGGGACTGCTTGCTCTGATGGATCCTGGGGTACGGGGCAAAGATTAGGTCCTTCCAAGAAACACTTGCAGCACTGTCACCTCTCTATAATGATGCCTGTTTGCTCTTTGAACCTGACTTTATTTGTAGTTCTAACAACTTTTGATGGCAAAGAATTTCACAGCCTAATCACATAAATATTCAAAACTGATTTTAGTGATAAATTAAGAGCAGGCATGCCTTAAACTGCATTAGGATGGAACTTTGTTCATGTTGTGACACAAGCTTCATTATAAGCTCTTCCAGGATATCCTTCCATGGTTTTATCAGTTAACCCCTGATTGAAGATAAGCAGTGCCAGCCTCTTCGGTTCTCCAGCATTTCTGCACCTTTGTAACATTGTACACTCAACATTTCCTGTCCCCTCCATACTAAGTATTTCAGCAACTGCATGAGGGAGAAGTGAAAACAACAGGAAAGGAAAATAAAAGAACACTTGAGTTTTAGATTGTGTTTACCATGACAGTATTTTCAAACATCAACCACAGAAGCAAACCAGTAGTGTTTCTTATTTTAATTGCATAAACTCAACATAAACGAATTTTATCAAGCCTGTAAGTATACTGAGGTGTATTCTTTTAATATTTTTGTATACTTTTATTTACAAAAGAAAAAAATGATCCTACAGTTTCAAGCCAAATAAAAAATACAAGGCTAAAAAGTGGAAAAAGAGGCAGAACAACATGTGGGATTTTTCTTTAAGGAAGTATCTGAAAGACAAATGGAGGACACACGGGGAGAGCTAGGAGCCAGAGCAGCTGCTGATACCCTTGAATTTGAAACAGCAGCTGAGAAACCAACTCTCTTATCCCTCACACTTCACATGTAGTGAAAGAGTCCAAAGCAGTCTTTCAAACCTCAGATGTCCTCTGGCGCAGTTGAAGCTCAGTAGCCGTACTTCTCGTTGAGATGAGTCTTGCCATCACCGCTTTGACCTAAGGGACAAAGAGGAAGAGGTGCATTATCCTTTTTCCCTTCTCACCTAAGAGAAATGTGTATCCAAGTACAAAAGTCTCTAGGTAACATCAGCCATGCAAGCACAAAGAGGATAAAAAGTCAGACTGCATATTGCAATTCAATGTGTCTTTTGATTTATATTTATAATTCATTTTAACCTTACTGATAGTGCTAAGATTACATCATGTATCCCTGTTTTTGTGGCTGGGGGTTTCTTGGGGTTTTTTGGTGTCCTCAATATGCCATCTTAGAAGGTAAGTTCTGCTACTAGCAGGCAGAGCCAGAAAATAGAGCTCCCTCTTATGGACACAGTTCACTTGGCTATCCCAGACAGACCTCTGAGTTACTGAATCCAGTATTTTGTTCCAGTGGATTCATATGCCAGAGATGTGCAGTCTTTTCATTGAAGGGTGATCTACCAGATTATAGCTTTCTTCAGTGAAATTTATTCTAATTTTTCTTATTCCCTTTGGAGCCTGCCTATATTATAAATCTACAACAGCCTTACAAAAATTATAGTAATGAATCTACCAAGTGAAGACTCAACTTTGAACTTACTATAAAAATCTCAATGCATGAAAATGAATTTTCTATTTTTGAAAGACTGAAAATTCATTACACTGTTTAAGAATAACCTCACTAAGATAAAAACACCCTGAAACTAAAGTAAAAAAAAATCGTTCAACTTTAACATGTTGAATGCATGCATTCATTATTCAGTGCCTTTACCAAAGCATTATCAAGACTTCTCTGCAAAAACTTGACCCAATGTTTGCGTTCCAACTATTTTTGCAAAAATCTGCAAAGAAGATTTTTGGATGTCACTGACTTTTATGAAAACTGAGAATACTAACATTGCTGGAGCATTTAGCCCTAGTGAAGGCTTGAGCATGTCTTTCAACTAGATTATCATACCACCATGTGTGAATGGAGTTAGTGCTCTCAGGTGTTACAAATCTGAAAAACAAACTTCAGGTGTATCTGTCCACTGAGATGAAAATACTACAGATATGGTCTGTATTTCACTGCAAGGCCTGCATGGCCATAGAACAAACACAGAGCATAACATGGCAGAGAACATCAAGTTCTGAGTAAAGTATTCCTGAATTAGCTTTTTCTTGAAGACTTAAAAAACCACCCTGACTATGTACTAGGTATATTCCTGAGTTACAAGACTAAAACCGGTAAGGAAATGGTTGATACCTGCAGGAGGAATCCATATGCAGTAGTCTGGGTCATCATCTGGGTACTGTGAGGAAAAAAAAGGTTGTTGGACCTGCAAAAGGTGAAAAGATTTTTAAGGTGCTGCACCCTTCCACCAGTGTGTCACAGCCACTAAATCCTCACTCATTCAGAGATAAATACTGAAAGGTAAGGTTTATTTCCACAAGAGTCAGGGATAAAAACAATAACATAGAAAAAAGATCAAACCCTCAAGTAGATCCAGTTTATTCCCAGTAGAGTCACAGACTAATAGAAATGCTAGTTAAAGGGGAACTCTGGAGGTCATCCAGGCCAATTTCCCCCTCAAAAGAAGAACCTGTTCACTTCTGGACAGTTTAATCTTATCATCTTTGTGTTTGGCAGTGCTGTTTGAAACAGGATTTCTTTATGCGGGGAAAAGCTTTAGAGTAGGATTTTCAAGATGTGCTTTCCTGATTTCAATGCACAATCCCACTGAAAACTTTGGGCTTAAGGTGACTTTCAAACTGCAGTATGTAAAAGTTCATTTGTTACATAAGGACAACTTAATTTTTCAGAAAGAATACTCATTTTTTTTCAGGTCTCACTGGTATACTGAAATGTTTAAAGCAAACCCAAACAGGTTACTTCCAATGCAGTTGTTGACAGAGCAGTATCTCTTAGTTCCTAGATTTTTAAGTTTTGCCACATCAGCATCATTTTCTCAACAACTTCTGTTTTCAACAACTGCAAGTAGCCATTTAAAAAAAATCATACAAGTGTAGAATGCAAGACTTAAGAGCTCAAAATATATCCAAGTTACTCAGCACTGATTTGCATTACTTTGTATTATCATGACACAGTCTTAAGTCATGCAGTTGAAGTTTTTCATTCCCTCAAAAACTTTCCTTCCCCAAAGTAACCTCTAAAACAGTTATTTTGGAAGACTAATGTTTTCCAAAACGTTAGACTGCAGGGTTGAACAGTTTTTAAATATGGCTTGTGAACAATGACTTGAAAATTGTTTTTCCAGTTTTACATGATTCGAAGTTACTGAAATATTAAAAGAAAAAAAGAAAAAGCTGACTTCTGGTTGATATTTTCCATGCAAGATCTGAGCCCAAAGGCAGAGACAGCATGTGGAAAAAGTGATTTGTGATGGGAGAAAGAATACATTTAAGCCATCTGGCATCTGGAGAATGCTCAGTGTTAGAGTGAACTCTCTGCTGATGAGAAATGCTGACTTGACTGTCTCAGCATGAAAAACTGCCTTGTCCTCCCATATTCTTAAAAGTGGTATAACTTGGCCTTTAACAGTATAAATATACTCTTGATTTCTTTAGCATCTTTAGCAAGGCCAGTAACAAAGGACAATTCTGAAGACTGTGCCCACCCAAGCCCTGGGTCCTCTGCCAGGACTAACAAGGCAGCAGTTATCACATGCAGTTTGCTGGGAGTTCAGTTTCTTTCAGTGCAGTGAGTTAAGGGCTGCAGGGCTAAAATCAGATGGTCACCACAAAGAAACTGTCATAATGGTCAGAACTCATGGCCCACCAAGTACAGTCATCTCTTCTGACTGCAGCCAGTACAAGAGTGGCATTCACTCTGAAGGGAAGAACCTCACAATGATTATTAGGCTGACGGCATGCTATCAGAGAAGATCCTTCCCAGCTCTAGGAAGGCAACAATTGCCTGAGTCCCAAAATGTGCAAAGCGCATATACTTTGCATGTTAATACAGATCTTATGCACAGGAGAAACGTTGTCTGGTACATCCACCCAAATTTAGTGACAATTTGGTTGCAACAAACACTCATCTCTTCGACGCATCTCTTCCCACATCTTACAGAGAAGGATGAGGTTTGATATAGACTAGTTACAACTTTAATACAGCATGTTCTGAGCCACCCAATACACGTTTCCCAGGCTATTCTCCAAGGGAAATTTTGTAATGATATTCCAAAGCATCTAAGTTCTACAACACTTGTGATACAGGAGAAGTAGCTGACTTAGTAACTGCCAAGAGAAAAGGTGAAAAAAAAATTTTGTGATTGAACAGAGAGCCTCCAGCATGCTTGAAATGCCGTGCTTTACCTTTTCATTGGAGACTCCAAAGTCTGTGTCAAATGGCAGTGCATAGTTCTGCATTTGGGTCTTATCAGTAGAAAAGCACTACTATCACTGAGCAGTACTCCATCAATTTGTTAGTATTTCAGTAAAAAAAGGCCCTACTACATGATTTCCTGAAAGTCTTAACCTGCAGGAGTCATGGTGTGGTAACTTACCTTCCTTGAGCTATTGGTTTTCTTAACTTTCTCAGACGCCTCTTCAGGTTCATTATTTACTGCCTTGGATACTGGGAAGAAAGCACATTTGTTTTATGACACATCACAAATGATCAGTTCTACCAGAAATAAATTTACAGGAAGTTCACATAAAAATTAATACATCTGTAAGGAAATCCAAGACAGCTCACTGCAACAAAATTCATACTTAAGAATAATACTGCTGAACATCTTACTGTTTTTCAAACATTTAAATTATGTTAAACAGTGTCAGTGACCCACCTGACTGCAGTTTAATAAGATCCTCTTTCGTGTGATTCTTTAGTTAATGGCAGATGTTTCTTTTCTAAAAGACACTTACTATCTGTAATCACTGCAGTGATAATTTAGAAAGGAAAGAGTAGGAAATGTGCAGGACCAATATGCTTTTTTTTAAAAAAAACCCTCACCCAAACATTAAAATAACATGGCTGATAAGAATTCCTTGGTTTTCTACCACTTAGTCTGTGAAATATTGAGACTCTTATCGTTTAAGTCTATGGGTGAGATGAGGAGGACAGGACAACATTCTTAGGAGCCTAGAGTTATGAAAACATGGAAGAGTCATACAGATCTCCTCCATGTTCAGTACACCTAGTAGTCTTCGTTTTGAGGATCTGACTTTTTGGATGTACATGCAGAAGGGTAATCTAGGTCATTAACAGATTATTACCTAATGTTATGTAGTACTTGACACTTTATAAAAGAAAGCTCTATAAGAGCTACTGCAAAAGAATAAGGGAAGCAAAAGCATTATCTTATTCTCCTAAATTAAAATAGTTTTTATTCTCATGCTATTTTTTTAAAACAAAGGATCTCAAAGCAGTTACTGACTATGAAAAGCAAGGAGAACTGAAATACAGTGGAAGTGACCTGTCTCCACATTTATCACTTCCCAAGCAAAACACTATCCTTTATTTCAAGTCTAGATTCTTTGGGCTCTGCATTAGGCTTAGTTTCCTTTGACCCACATAAGACAGTAAACCCTTTAGTCAGTCTCTAAACCCACATGCTCCTATACAATAGAGTCTAAATTATACTCCTCACCTTGAGATTTCTCTTGTGAAGGTCCCATCTGAGATTCATTCCTCAGTACCTTTGGCTCAGGCTGAAAATCAACCCCTGTAGAAGAAAAAAGGAAGAGGTAGGTGGGCACTCTGCAGTAGCTCATGACCAGAGCACTAACATCTCAGACAAAGTACAACAGGGAACTCTTAGCTACATTTGTCTTGGGAAGAACCCTTCTCTCAAAAGTCCCCCAAATTATTTCATCCACCAAGTCCATTGCAATACATTTAAGAAAAACCTGTGACCAGTTAAAACACTTTTCAAGAGCAACCTGTCCAGCATTAAGCTAAGAAGTTAGAATTTGCTTTGTTATCAAACATACTGTTTACTGAGAAATATCACTACTGAGCTTTCAAAGGCATCAAGCTGATCTAGAAAAAGAACAATACACAAAGACACAGGAATTTATCTCTCCATTACCACTTTTAAAATTATTTTTCCTCCTTACAAATGGATCTGAAGCTTTGCACACACATTTGTTTTTTATTGAGTCACTTCCATTGCCAACAACACAATGTAGTAGTTTTCATATGGACAATCAACCTAATGGAAATGGGGCTTATCAAAATAGGACCTTTTTGCATCCAGGAGATTTATTCTATTTCACCAAAATGCAAGAAAGCAGAGTTTCATGCCAACTGCCGAGCAGAGTTTCAACTGGAATCATATGAGACTTAGCTGCTGCCACACAGACTCTGAACTCATAGCAAAAAAAATTATGGAAAAGAAATGGAACATTAGGAGAAAAAAAAATCAGCAGTAACAGACTCAACTTCATTACTGGAAAAAAATAAAAACCAGTGGTTTACCATCCTGAAGGGATTCTAGATTCTTATTATTGCAAGGAGAACTATCAGGGGCATTAGTTTCTTTTCCTGTTTCTTCCTCTGTTTTCATTTTCATTTCCAGGTTTGATGCTCTGCTATTTACTGCATCTCCTTCTTGCTGCACTTCCATTTCTTCCTCTTCCTCCTCCTCCTCCTCCTCTTCTGGTCCCTCATCTTTCATTTTTAACAAGCTTTCAGGGATGTCTGGACGCTTAACAGGCAACTTCTGCAAGACAAAGACTAGAGGTAAATGTCACAGATACTCATTACAGGAGAAAGCACACATACTATCGTCAGAGATAGCTGATAAGGAAACACTCTCAGAATGAAAAATAGTTAGGTTTTAAGACAAAGTTATTAGTAGAGATGGAATATGAAAAAATATGTCCAGTCCATAAACAAGGAGTGCAGTCTTTTCATAAGAGGGACACTGGAAACTGAATCAGTCCTGGATATGACCTTGACCGTAAGATCAAGCGAAACAAAAGGAAGTAAAGGACCAGCTGCTGAGATATAGCAGTGGTTCAGCCTCATGTCCCCAGACTGCCTCCACTTGATCCATTCATTGCCTTTTGCCCACAGCTGTGCTACTGCAGGACAAGGGCACAGAACGGCCACTGCTGGCAGCAAACAACATCCAACAGCCACTGCTTGCTGCCCATGCACCTCTCACTGCTACTGCACCTCCAGGCTGTTTCCATGCATGTGAGAAGACATGGTTGCCTCCTACAGTTGCCACAGCCTGAGGAGGTGTCTTAGAAACAGCCACTGACTTGCAGCACTTGAGTCCAACTCACCCCTAGGCTTCCAGTTTTCAGTTTGAATTTGCTCCCTCCTTTCATTGCACCGAAGAGAGGCAGGTTCATCTTTTTAGGCTTGTTCTCTGTGTTCTGACTGTAACTTCCACCCCTAATAAAAATTAGATACAAAGAAAAACAGTGTACAAAGTATCAAACAAGTTTTCTATATAAAAAAAAAAATATAAAATCTGCATATTAGAAGTGGATATATAAAAATCCTTTTATTTCTCTCCCACTTGCAGCATCCAAGGAGGAAGCTGCAGGAGATGACTCCTCCTCAAGTTCAACTGCATACATACTTACATATGTATGTAATATATATGAATATATAAAAACATACTTGGAGGGTAAACCTCAATTTAAGTCAATTAATTAATTCTCTAATCAAGCTGCCACTAGTAAATGATGAACCCAGCAAACACCCTCTTGAATTGCAGTAGTGCTGCTGGGCAGTAGTTGGACAGCCACTACATTTGACTTCCAGACACATTTCAGAGAGTGAAAGTGTGCTTCATATTGTACATAGAATCTGTAAAATTCTTCAGTTCCTTTTAGATGCAGGTTGGGAAAAAATTAAAGAAGCTGACACTATGCTTCCAATCCCTTTCCCACCTCATCCTGCCAGCTTGGGCTCATCTTATTCCAGTTTTGTGCATCTGCCTGAACCACAGGTGCTGCAATATCCTGAAGGCACAGCGACTCTTTAAAGAGATGAGCCAGGTAGTTTGGAAAGCTGTCCTGCTTTTGTGTTTGGAAAGCTGTCCATTTACTGGGCATGCGCAGCTGTCCATGGATAACAATAAGAGGAAAATTTTATGGTTTTTATATATGGTTTATATTTTAGCTGACTTACTGGGGCTTCAGCTCAGGTAGTTCTGCGGGCTTGACAAGCTTTATTAACCCTTTCAGTCTCTGTTGCTCTTTCTTCAGTTCAAATGACCTCAAGTGAAGCTTTTTTCGTGCCACACTGTCTAAGGTGCATCCTGATTTTATTTCAGTCATGAATTCATCCAAGGAATCTTGAGCTGCTGGCTGGGACTGGACTAGGCAAGATAAAGGGAAGATACACATTGTTATGGTGGGGAGATGAGAGCTGTACTCGTGAGGTCCAGCCTTTAGAGAATAAGGCACAGTAGGAACAACTACCCTTTCTGCAGAGTTTCTGTTGGAACACTGGCGATTGTTAGCCCTGGAAACGTGAAAGCATTTATCCTAACAGAAGCCTGAAAGTAAACTTTAATCCACTTACATAAGAAAGCCTCTCCTAAAACTGCATGTTTTTCCCTGTGAGAAAGTGTCTCTGTTCTAGATTGTTCATCCCTCTCCAAGATCTGCTGTCCCTCAAAAAGTGGCTTAGGGTTCTTTTTGAAGCCACAGACTAAAATAATCCCAGCTACAAGGAAACCTACACCACTGCATGGGAAATACCATTTTGGTTTTCCTGGAATATTTAAGTAGTAACATTTGCAAAGCTCAAAATGAATCAACGCATGATGCTGCCTCCTATCCCTGAAGGAATGCATAAAAAACCAGTATCATACATCTACAAAAATGCACATGAAGGTTTCATACATCACAAAATCTACCTTTGCTTTGATTGGATTTTCTAACAAGAAAACACTGCTCTGTACTAAATCTCTAAATGACTAAGAAAGATAAATACAGAATTCTAGTGCATGAATTTCAAATAACCAAACAAAAGACCCAGGAAAAGTCCTTTCTTGGGCTTGAACAATGCTTCAGAAGTTTTTATATGGTGTTCAAAAATAAGTTGGAGGCAAACAAAGAAAAACGTTTCTGCCGGAATCTTAACAAGTCTTTTGACAGTCAGTTTTCTGTCTTTTAATATTATATGAAAAGTGGCAAATCCAGTATGTATTTGCTGCCTTACAAGTGTTTTTCTACATATGCACAAGCATAATTATGTGATAAATGAGTTATTTTCAGTTCATCTTGAGCTAATTAAGTAGCACTTGAAATTTTAAATGCATACAAATAAAATAGTCCAAGTAATGCTAAAGAGCACATATTTGAGCAGTTTTTACATGACTTAGATATTTAGAGGAAAGTCTAAGACGACTCATGCTTAAAAATGAACTCGATTGAAAAGAGTATTTCTGATCTAAATCAGAACAAACTTTACCATTTGAAAATATAATAAAGCCATAACAGTAACTGTTCAAAGATACACAGAATTAAGAGGCTCATAAAGATAAGAAA
Source organism: Pyrocephalus nanus (assembly GCA_038380795.1). Classification (NCBI taxonomy): domain Eukaryota; kingdom Metazoa; phylum Chordata; class Aves; order Passeriformes; family Tyrannidae; genus Pyrocephalus; species Pyrocephalus nanus. The sequence continues at coordinate 86,924,328 of CM076260.1, read as the reverse complement.
GAGTTGTAGCATTGACCTCCACACAAGCACAAATGATGACAAAATGTCATAAATGACATTCTGATAGAAATACTCTTCTTTTGCCTTGTAACTGTTTATTTGAACCAAGACAAAAAGCAGCAACGGAAAAGTATTTGTTAACAATCAGTCTGAAACTCGTAGCAGGCAGGAGCTGAGCAGAATGATTGATTCAAACATCAAATTCACACATCAAATTACAAAAATACGGCTTAGTGACTAGTCATGTAATTAAGAACAATTAAAGCTCCACAGTTAAAGCCACAGCTCGCTGCTTTAGCCGCAGAACAGTGTAAGTGCTTCAGCCAGTGAGTGATCTTCAGGGGGCCAGATCACCCCCTCCTGCAAATCGGATTCTTTGCCTGATTCCACCAACAGTACAGGCTCACAGTTAGCATTCACTATCTGTTGCAGCAGTTTTCTACACTACTGAAGTAAAACTTAACATTAATAGGAGGTGAATCAACCATGTCTACTATACTATATATCCCAGTGAAAAAAAGCTATAGGGCTATTTACTGCACCATCAACTTATCGATTATTTTCTTCTGAACAGGCAACCAAAGATGAGACTGAAGAACTCTGTGTACTTGATCTGCATTCAGCTGCATCAGTGAATGAGAGATACCAAGTCAGTCCCTCAGTAACTAGTTCTGAAGAACCACAGGAAACAATTTTTGAACTTATACTGAGATTTTTTTAGACAACTACTTCATTTCTCCAAGTGCTTGGTAAAAGCTGTTGCAGTTAAGCAAATGAAATTCCCATCCAATACTGAATTATACTGTACTGCAATACAAAGACTGCATTTTTTTTTTCAAGGTTCCAAAGTAGTTGTGCAACCACTTGCATCTTACAAAAACATGATAACATAAATCAGCATTATATACTGTTAGTAGAAGTGTAAAAATGAACTGACTCTTCCTTCTCCCAGCCTCTACTACAATATGATTTAACAGTCTTGTTGAGAAACAGCATCAGCAGAAACAAAGGCATCAGAACATATAAAAGCTTGGAATTACACGTCTCGGACAATATAAGCATCAGTTCCTTTTGCTAGTCAATCACTAACTATTTATCAAAACAGTCATGCTGAAAACAATTCCTTCAAACACACTGAACATGAGTTAGAATGCTTGGTGGAATGGTACTGCTTTTTGAACAGGGACCTGGTATAATCAATCACCAACAAAAATGTTGATTCAAGTGAGTTTTCATGTGGAGCTGAATTACCAGAAAGAAACATGGCAATGTAATGCACAAAACACAGCCCAGCTGCCACACTGCTGTTAGGCTCCTTGGAGAGAAACTCTTCTGACTAATGTTGCAACCTTTATTAATGCCAACTCTGTTAAAAAGCTTTTTCTATGAAGAGCCAGCCTAAACACATTTTCTTTCTGCCTTCCTTTTACTCCACAAGACATCATCAGTAACAGAAAGCAAAATGCAGTTATTTGTATAGTATGCTTTTAAATCTAACTCACTAACAGACACAATCACTAGCCTGGAAAGGCTCTGCCTTTGTACACAAAGGCATAATCCTAGAACCTGACTGGCACCCTCATTAGCTAGCAAATTCACTGAGCATATGGGTTAAGTGTCAACTGCTTTGACTCTACATTTCTCTTTCCCCACCTTTCCTCTTTAAGGTGCATCTACAATGAAAGAAGTGAAATAAAAGATACTATCCTTTCTGTCAGTTTTTTCCTCTTCCCTTGTAAATGCTTTTGAAGGGAGTGGAAAAGACACTGCTCCTCACTTTGAAAATTGGGTCAGTTCCACCAATACCGGCAGATAAACAGTAATAATACTCACCCTCTTAAAATCCAGAAGCTTCTACACTTGCCACCCTACTTAAACTTAGATGCTGCTTGCTTTGGAAAAAGTTGCTTTCATTAGCAAGTGACCATATACAGAATACATAAATCACTGGATGAAGGGCTTAAGTATCCTCTCCAACCAACTCAGTGACCTGCAAAACTTCCAATCCCATTGTAAGAAGTAGACACTAAAAAAAGAAAGCACTGAAGCAAGAAATTTGTAAGATAATTTTAACCTCTTTTCTTTATGGAGAGTACTACAATCAAACAAACTTCATGCCTTACCTTTACCTGAAGCCTTCAGCTTCTCTGTTATCTCAGAAAGCTCATTTTCAGCTTCCTTTAGCTTTGTGACCTATGAGAGAACAATACACTTAGACTTTTCTATCATCTTAAAATCCTCTTTTAAGAGCTACTCGAATATCCTACCAAATTACTTTTACTACTTCTGATCTTTTACCAGGACTCCCTGGGCTGAAAAAAAATATAGTCTAGAGTGCTCCTAAAAATTTATCCTTCCTTTGACACATGGTTTAAATAATTTTCTTTCTGAAACACAAAATTATGTATAATTCTTCTGCAGCAGTGTTATACTACCACTGTGACACTCCAACACACCCTACCCCTCACACCCTATTGTCTGTGTAGGATTTTTAGTGGTCATATGCCTGTCAATCCAGGGTGCTTGTTCTTCGAAGTGGAATAAGATTCTTCTCTGGGATGTGTCCTGCACAAACTTGAAACCTTGCAATTATTTTCTGATGATTCAAAGCTATTTCAAAAGTATCCTGTTCTGGCATTTCATTCACCCACTGCTGTGATCTACTAAGATTCCTTCTTAGTCATAATACAGGCATGGAAAGGTAACCCTGACATGTCATAAAAATTCTTCTTACCAAGGAGTCGTAAGTCTCTGGTTTTTCCTCTATTTTACCAGCTTTTCTCATTCTGTTCAGTCGTTTCTTTTCCACAGCACCAGTTCGATCGAGGAAGGTGTCATCATCACTGTCATAAAAATCCTCATCTTCCCAGTTCTTTGATTTCCTTTTTCGGGATACTGGGAAAGGTAAGGGAGAAGGCAAGAAACAAAATGATTTGCATACCAGTCAGCAATAAACCAACTTCAAGACAGTTATCTCAAATACCTAGTTTAGGGCTTTTAGAATGATCACAGAATTTGACTAGTTATTTACCTGCTTCTTGCCTCAGTACTCCCCGGGCATCAAGTAGCCTGCAAGCTTCCAGTGCACACTGTATCATTGCTTCTTTCTTCTTTCCTGAGTGGAGAACCTCTGCCACCAGCTGTTTCCCTGATGCATCATCCACAGGCAACCTATTCAGTTTGAAGGATCAGAGAACAGCTCAGACACAAACAGCTTTTCAGCGATGCTACTCAGATATTTTATTTATCATGCTAGCAGTGTTCTTCCCATTTCATTCTAATCTTTTTCTGTGGATTAAATATTTCCACTTTTCATTTCATACAGAACCCATCAAAACATAAGCATGGATTTCTTAAAGCATGGATTAAATTTTTATTTCGCTAGTCCAAACAATAATTCTTTATTCCACTGGGAATACAAGAAGTTAAAAGACTAAGTGCCAATCCCTGATCATTTTAAACACCAGTATCTTGCATCCATTTCAACACCAGTAACAAATATTTTCCATGCTGAAGCAAAGGATTTTTAAGAAGTACACTCATTGCAATGTTGTACCATATCCACTTGAGACTTATTTTGTTGACTTAATTTCCACCTCATCTTCCCCTGTCTTATAAGAGAATTACATTAGTGGCCTCTAGAAGGAACCCATCAAGAACTGCCTTATACCATAAAAGAACTGAAATTGGGCACACAGTAGAATTAATGTTTTGGTTTTTTTTTCTCTGTCCCATTAGGAATTGAAAGAGGTTCTTTCTCTTGTATTTCACTTTCACGTATTTCTCAAAACAAGGAGAGCTGAAAGAACCTTTCAGCTTTCCCGATTTTTATCTCTAAGGAAAACTAAATTCTGTAAGAATAGAAAGGAAAGGAAACCCTGAACTAGGCACTGATCCTTGACCTTCTGTTTCAGTATCAGGGGTTAGGTCTAATTCTAGCTTGTATGTGACATGAGAGTGACATGAGAAGTAATTCCTTCAGCTTTTGTTCATTAATTCAACAAATTCAATTTGAAGACATAACATACTTGATCCTGCATAGCCAGCTATTGTGCCCACGATCATCATATTCATATTCTAGCTCTTCTCCTAGAAAGGAAAAGAAAGTTGATATAGCAATCAAAATTGAAATAAGCAGGAATAAACTACAGCAGAGAAGAATGTCATTGTCACATATCAATGCCCTTGTCACATATCAAAGGGCTGATTTTGCCTTACTTTTTTGTTTTTAAAGCCATAGGATCTTCAGTTGGTATTATGTTCATTTTTTTTTTCTGAAAATCAAGGCTTTCTCATATGAAAAATAAATCTCCAGTGGCCTGTTTAGGAACATGTAGTTCAAATTAAAAACAATCTTGTCTCTGTATGTATTAAAGTAAATGACACTGAAGTAATGACTGCAATCTGAATTCGCAGATATTGTTCATCAGATTGATTTTTCATTTGAGCAAATAAGAGAATAATCGTTACATTTCACTAGCAACCACTGAAACTTTAGACCACTTTAATTATTGCCTTTTGTCTTTCTTATACTTTCCAATTCTATCTCACAATTATAGCTATCTCCAAATCGAAAAATCTCGGATTTGATGGGTTTCAATTTTTCAGCACAGCTTCAAAGCATGGGTGAGGCCTGAGTGTCACTCAAGAGGAAGACAAGGTGCTCAGTGCAACTCCCCGCTTAGGAATTAGTACCTAAATCGCAGATATACAGCAGTGAGCCAAATTTTAATACAAAAACTCCAAACCGAACCACTATCAACCCCCACTAAAACCCGACCAAAAAAAAGTCACCCAGAATTACCCCATTAGCAGAAAAGTTGAGCTCCTGCACCACACCTTAAATCCCACACCCTCAAAATAAGCACAAATGTAAAATTTTATTAAATTGAAAAAAATCCCGTTGAATAAAATGAAGGTACCTTCTCTGTCAAAAAAGCCCTGTAAGGCCTTCCTAGGATCTTTCATATAGAAAGCATCTTGAACATCCTGAAAATCAACAGCAATAGGATTTTCTTCAACCTCATCCTCCTCAGCGTCCTCACCTAGATGACATACGAAGTGCAAAAAAAAAAAAAAAAAGTGAAACATTAGAAAGAGAGCACCAGTATATTCCAACTTTCATTAGTTTGAAAAAAATAGCAGCTACGTCACCCTAAAAATACTTCCCTTAAATTTATTTCTGCACGCAATCTGAAAAAAAAAATCCCACTTCTTTTTTTGCTATTAGTTATTCCAACATAAGATACAGTTTTGCAGATGAGTGACCCTGCGGTTTTGGTACTTTCAAAGGTTTATGTGTTTATACATTTCTGTTCAAAAAAACCCAACTCACTTTGTTCCAAGAAGCAGACTAATTTAGCAATCTATCTAGCTTTAAGATGTGGACTTTCTGTTTAAAGGTACAGACAGCTATGTGGCATAGAAGCCTCAAGCAATTAAATTTCACCTCTTGAGCAAAAGTGTGGACATCATCAACACATCCTTAATTAGGAGCATTAACTAAATAGCATTAACTAAACTTTCAGTTTCGTGGCCTATCACAGGCATAGGTGAACTGCCTTCTGTTTAAAAGGAGGTCTTGCATACTTCTCACCAAATATAAGCTTAATTTGTCACATACCCTTCTTTTTAAAAGGAAAAGGGTTAATTTGTACTTAAAAACTTTGACGGGATTGTATCTCTTGGCAGCCAGCTGGAAATTCACTGAAAACTGACTTAAAGACCTTCTAATGCATATCAGTCAATTTATACATCTTCACTTACCCATTCCCCATGAGCAGCTCATATCACTGTTCTGACTCCTTTCACTTTTCTCCTCTTTTTCATCTTCCTCATCAGAGTCCTCTCCCAGCATTGTCTTTTCTAGTTTTGCTTGCTGCTGCTTACGCAGTGCCTTCAGTTCAGTCACAGTTAGTTCTGACTCAGACTCCTGGTCTTCTTTGGGTCCCTACACCACAAATAGTAACTTAGCAGAAGTGTTTAAAAAAAAAACAAAAAACAAACAAAACAAACCAAGAATTTTCAACACACATGCAGATTATGTACTATAACACGAACAAATTATTACAGTGTTCTTCAGAAAGTGGAATTATTAGACCATTTGTTCTGGTTTGCATTCCAAAATATATTAGTTTTATGTTTTTAAAGGGGGAAGGGGGGAACTAGCATTATCGTGTACTTGTCAGATATGTCAATGCCAACCAAACATTGTCGATGTCAAATAAGACTATTTTAAAGGCTGAAGGCAAAAATTCCTGTCAGTGCTACATGGGTGAATTTAAAGAATGAACAGCTTCTGAGGTGCGTGTAGAGCACGTGAAGTGCTGTCAAAGTTCCTACTAATAAAAGCTCTCCTTTTAGACGTGTTAGTTCTCTACTATACTGGAGCATCATACCGTCGGAAAGACACTGCTAACACACCTCGCTGTTGGAGAGGAATGCCTTTTGCGCTCACTGCACATCAGGGAAGCCGCCCAGCCTGGGGGGCGCTGGCCCGTGCCCGGTGCCCCAGGGCGGCAGCGGATACCCACAGCCGGCTACTATTCTCCCAGTAAAACCACCAAGGAAGCACTGGGCTGTCCCCAAATCTCCTCACACCTCAGAAGAAGCTCTTACCCCGATAGGCACGGGGAGCCGGGTAAATTTCTGAGCCTGACCCGGCCGAGCCTCCATCACCCCAGACATACTGCCCCATCGGGCCCTGGAGCCCCGACGCACCTGCAGGAGGAAGAGGCGGGAGCTGCCGCCGAAGCGCAGCCCGTGGCCCACTCGCACCCGGCAATAGGTGCGGGGCGGCACCCGCGCCTTGTTGAGGAAGGTGCCGTGGGTGCTGCCCAGGTCGTACACGTAGAACCCGGCGGCATCGGGGTCGGCGGCGGCGCCGCGGTACTGCAGCACGGCGTGGTGCCGCGACACCGAGGGGTGCTCCAGGGACAGCGCGCAGCCGGGCAGCCGCCCCACCAGGAACCAGCTGCCGTCCTCCAGCCGCACCGAGCCCAGCGCCACGCCGCCCTTCAGCACCTCCAGCCCGTACCCGGAGCCGGCCGGCGGGCGGCTTCCCCACGCCGGCTCCTCGTAGCGCGGCGCGGGCGGCGCGGCGGCGGGGCGGGCGGGCCCCGGCGGGCTGGGCCCCGGGTCGGCGGGCCCGGGGGCGGCGGGCAGCGGGCGACTCGGCCGCTTGAAGGCGTCAGGCTCGGTGGGCTCCGCGGGCTCCGCCACCGTCTCCATCTCCGCGGCCTCCGCCATGTTCCCGGGTCCGCTCCCGAATGGAGTCCTCCGGGAACGAGCTCCGCGGCGCTGCAGTGCCGGGGGTAGGCGCAGCCCTAGGGGTTGCGCCGCGGCCTCAGCGCGGGCCAGGGCAGAGTAGGGGGAGAATCAGGGGAGGCGGCGGAGGAGGCGGCGGGCGAGGCGGGGACGGCGGTGGGCGCTGCCCTCCGCCCGGCGCGGAGGAGCGCTGGGGACGGGGGAGCCGCTCCCGGTGCCGGACCGGGACGCAGTTCCGGCGGGACGGCCGGGAGCCGAGCGGAGCTGAGGGGTGCGGAGGGAGCGCGGGAGGCGGCGAGACACGGGCTGGGGGTGCGGGGGAGCTGAGCCCGGGGAACGGGGCGGGCGGGCAGGCGAGCCGAGTGCGACTCCCGGAGTTTCTCCACGCAAACCAGCGCACCTTGCGGGTCCCGCTCGGCGAGGCCCAGGTGTTAAAGATAGAAATAATTCCTGCCTCACGGGTGCGTTTGTTTGTTTGTTTGTTTCCCCCCTCAGGACAAGCGATAGTGCGATCTGTTAAATGCCAGAGTGGTGACCTGATGATGGCGAGGCACTGAGCGACAGCCTGCCTGACAGCCGTAATCTGTTCAGGAGTGCCATCCCAATTCCAGTTCCTGTTGCTGCCCAAAGTGCTTTTGCCTGCAACAAGGCTCCTTTATACAACAGTGTCTGAGGACGACGCGTGACCTGTGCAGAAATGCTGCGATACTGGGGTGAGATCCCGGTTTCCTCCAACCAGGCCAACCGCAGCTCCTTTGACCTGCTGCAGCGCGAGTTCCGTACGGTGGAAGTCCAGGATCCTCCACTGCACCAGCCGTCTGCGAACAAGCCCCGGCCCACCACCATGCTGGACATCCCCTCTGAGCCCTGCAGCCTCACCATCCACACCATCCAGCTCATCCAGCACAACCGGCGGCTGCGCAGCCTCATCGCCACCGCTCAGGCTCAGAACCAGCAGCAGGCAGAGGGCATAAAAACTGAGGAGAACGAACCTCTGCCATCCTGTCCAGCCTCTCCACCTCTCCCGGATGACCTGCTTCCTCTGGATAGCAAAACCCCCAGAATGCCATTTCAGCTGAGGCACAGTGACCCAGAGAGTGATTTCTACAGGTGTGTTGGTGTTTCTTTGGGTTAGTTTTTGGCTGAAGGAAAGCTGAGTGTTTTTGAATATATATGTAGTTATGTTGATTCCTCTAGGCTGGAGAGTCAAACAGTTGTATGTAAAGTATAAAACAGGCTTCAGAAAGGAAATATTTAGCGTTTTGCTGTGTGAGTAAAACATACGTTATTTAAAACAAATGTGCTTTTGTTTCCTGTCAACAAAATGTGGATGTGTAGTGCTGATTTCTGTCCTGTTAGTGCTACATTAAATGTTTGTGAATAGTTTTGCTATCTTCAGTGGTATTTTGACAAGTTTAGTTACAGGATGTGAAGTCTCTTCTACTTGGGTTGCTTTCAACTAAGTTGTGTTAGTGTAATTGAAAACCCAGAAGACACATGAGGAGGTTTTGGCTCTGTAGGCTCTGCAAAAATGACCTGGTAGCATATTTGTAAGATTTCAGTGGCTAAGGACCTGTGACATAGTAACTATAACATTTCACCTTGCTTGTTGGTGGTCTTCCAGTCGGAGGTGGAAATGAGAATGGGTGAAGGGAATTCTTGCCTCTTGTACTTGCTCTGCCAGCCAAGGGCTGGAGAAAATGTTATGGACAGTTGTGTTGCTTCTTTCTCTGCAGCAAGTCTTTGATTAAATAGTGTTGCTACCATCTCCCTGTCTACCCCTCTGACAAGCACTAAATTCACAAGGAGGTGTTGCATTTCTTGCAGGGTCTCACAATACTTTGTGGGTTAGGTGCATTTAAATTACAGGATTAATCCTCACAACTATAACTTTCTGTTCTTAAATGAAAGACTGTGCACTAATGAACATGATGTGGGAGAGGATTTTAGAGTATATTAGTTTTTGGGATGGGTAAATGTGCATCAACAAAATATAATTTATCAGTTAAATGCCACTGAGATATTTAATGGCCTGAGGTTGTAAAAAATGTGTTTTACTGAAAGATGTTCCATTTGGTAACATAGTCCCTCTGGACAGTAGATTATTAATAGTGTTTGTGGAGGAATACCATCATCTGTGTGGGAAGATACAAAGTAATTAGCTGAGAGGGGTGAAGGGAAATACAGTCCTGTGGGAATGACGTTAGGGCCCTGTGACTCCTGCTCAATGGTCCCATGGTTGGTAAAACTGAACAGTTCTCTGTTCTGTCCCCCCCGGTGCCTTCAGCTTGAAGTTCAGTTTTCTGTGGCTCTCGCCCTGTTTTGGAGGTTGCTTTGTCTTTTTGTTGTTCCTTTCTAGTCTCTCGAGTCTGGGTAAAGAAATGTTATTTAGTGGTCAGCCACGTGGGGGAGTTTAAGGACTACGTTGTGAAAACTGGAGGGAGAAATGTTTTGTGGCTGATAGAGAGTGAATTTATAATGAGCTGCAGTCTATTGTAGATTTTAATTGTGTGCTTGCTTAACCGAACACATTTGTGCTTTTCCAGAAGGAAAGCTTTGAGTTTGTCGTTGCATGATTGTTCTTAACTGTTTTAAGACACATGAATTAAGAACAGCAGGTGCTGTTCTAGAAACAAAAATGAAGTTCTGTGATTTGCTGATGCTTTTTAGTGTGTAAAATCAAATTAAAGGAAGAACATTCTTCCCCCAATAAAACATGGTAGCACTTAATTTTATGCTGCTTTCTGAAGTACAATTGTCAGAATTACTGTATTCAGCTAAATCCATATTTTAATTTCATTTTTTTGGCACCTGGGACTGAGAAGCAATGTATAGGTACATTTAGACACAGGAAGAAAGGAAGATAAGAGTAGCCAGCCTGAATCAGAGTGCAAGTTTCTTTAGTTTAGATGTGTCCTCTTCTATTTCCTTGTTATTTATCGCTTAAGGGGTTTGGGGGATCCCCTGGCGAATGGACCCTGGGGGCACACTTTGCATTGGGGGACGAGTCACACACACACGAGATATGTGACTCACAAAATGGCCGTTTATTACAACAAGAAGTTAGCTTTTATACAGTGGGATACAGAGAATTCGGGAACAGGGGAGGGTCTTTGCTTGGAGCATCAAATCCAGAGTTTTAGTGATAAGGGGGTTTGAAAGGATAGGCCAGGGGGGTATATTTGGCCATATATGGTAAAGGGAATGCAAGGGAAGAAGTGGTAAGGGGCACAGACAGGGGGGTCTGTGGGGGTCTTGCAGGCTGCTCTTATCGCTGGACTCCGTGTACATCCTGCAGCTGCATCTGTCAAGGTCCTTCTAGATGGATTTCTTCCTCGTGAGGCCCCTCTTTGCAGCCTTCCTGCATTCTTCTCCATTGTCTGTACGCCTCTGTGGGTACACCTCCCACAGTTATTCATTTTCATCCTTTGACATGCTGCCCCCTTGTCTTTTATTTTGTTGTGCCCGGGGTTAATTTTGGTTTTCCTCTGCCCCACCCCATATGTGTAACTCCTACCTCCTTCTATCATGAGGAAGAGGCAGAACCTAATTTACTGCTATTTTTCAGTTGGTTTGGTCTTTTCAACCCTCCAAAATCTGTACTACCAGCATTTTTATAATCACAATGCTATTCCTCTTCTATGGTTTTCCAGCCTGTTTATAAATATGTTGAAACAAACTTTGATTCTGGCACAGATCTTGAAGGGAAGATCTGGACTCCACAGTGGAGAGGACTTAATTGCTTATTGATTGATTTGGAGGACTCTGGGTTTGTGAATCAGGTTTTCCAGCTACAAAAGCTCTCTGAGTTCTTTCTAAGCATAACATATTTACCTGTGTGTCCTCTGATTCTTTGAATTTTCCTGATGCACCAAAAATATTTGGCTTCCGAGCCTGCAGTTCTTCACATCTCCTCTGAGGCTATTAAAAGAAAATGTTTTCACATTTCCTGTCTTCTGGTCCTCATGGACCAACGCAGTTTGAAGCAAGAGGTGACTCACCACAGCTATTCATCTATTTCATCCTTGGAATTCCTTTAGTATTCCTGGATGAATTACCATCTGGTCCTGGTGATTTGCAAGTGTTGATGTTACAGTTCTTGGAATGCACAATAAGGGATTGATGTTTGGTTTTGGTTGGTGTAGAAACAGAAGGTAAGCTTAAAGCATAATTGATGAAGAGTGAGTAAGGAACTGTAGACTTGAAACTGTCATTTCAATAGGAGACTCTTACCATAATACAGCTGCTAGCTTTTCCTTCTTCTCTGTTCAGCTTCCTCAGATTAGCACGGATCCATCTTTAAAAGAAACCTAACCTACTCGTGTGCCTCTTCAGATGCTTTTTCTTGTGTGTGCATGGTTGATTTTGTAACAGATTTCTCAGTCAATCTGTCGTTTGCACTCCTGACCACATTGGATGTGTGCTTTGCATTGAAAGGTAATCTGTAAACAACACTGGCAATTTGCAGTGTGGAGGCAGTTCATGACCGAAGGACTTGCAGTTAAGAAATATCTGTACAGAAGTAGAGGAGCATGTGTGTGGGAAATAGCAGGTTTAATGTTGGGAAGGATTTGAGGCAGTGGAAATTAAAGCAGGCAGAACACACTTCCCCTGATGAACTAAGCACTTTGGCTTAGCCTGTTTCTAAACCAACTGGTGTTCTGGTTATGCCACTGGGACACAATTTATTTTTGACATTATCTATTGAGCAGTTTCTTTTCATACCTGTGCAGCTTCTTGTAGATGCAGCATAGGTATTTAAAAAGAGACTTAGTCAGGATGAGGTGTAACGAGGCTCTTTTCCAAAAGGAAGCAGCTTTTCCAAAAGGAAACAGCTTTCTCATTTGAGTTAGCGTGCTGTGTTCTTTGATGCACTCCCTGCCTAGTATAATCTTGTTTTTCCAAAGTTCCCCTTCGTTTTACTGCTTTAAAGAGAATGGCTCTGAAGTGGCCTTGTTGCACCTCATTTGGTATAAATCCAACCCCACAGGGTAATGTTTCATGAAATTGTCGTGTTCATAGGAAAAACAGTCCCTCCCTCCATCTGCTGCTGGCGTATGCTCACCTAGGAGGGAGCAGAGCACTTCAATTCATTACTGCAGTTGAGTGAACCTCGGCTGGCAATCCTTGCCTTAGCCCAAACACTGTCCCCTGAAGATAGTTGCATGGGAAATGAACCATGAGCTCCCCTTCCCTCTAAGAAAAACAGCCTTACAGGAGAAGGGCTTGGGTGAATGGATTCTGCTGTCTTTGTGGGGTGGCTTGTTGTCATTTAACTGCCTGACACAGAAAATGGGCCTTTTATGAGTTTTTGAAACTTACGAATTCTGAAAATAAGTCTGGTTGGTATAAATGGACACTATTTTCCTGTCTTCTGTTGTGATTTTCTGCATGTTGCTGCTAGAAGTGGGAGAAGGCTGGGCTTTGGGTCTAATGAATTCATGGAGATTTTTGTCTGGAACATTATCTAGTGTTGGTGATCCATATATAAAAATATAGAACTATTAGAAATGTAAAATTGAAGAGTGGGAAGTTGGCCAGTATTTGTGAGGAGTTTCATACTATACATTCTATAGAGATCATCTCCAAGTCATCGCCCTAATTTCCTGTCCTATTAATCTATGGTGATGAAGCTTGAGGTATTAAAGCACTTTTGTTTACTTGTAGCTATATGACCTTGCTGATTTGCTAAGTAGGATGGCCTTGGATGTCTGCTGAATGGAGAGCCTTTTAGAAAAGAACTAAGTGCTGCTGAGGGTGGCATTCTGCATAATGATAGTACCTGGAAGGGTGCTGAGTTTATGGATGAGATCTAAAACCAAGGCTCTTTAGCTATGATCATCAGGGAAAAGAAGAAGTTTGCTTGTCCTTTTTGGGAAGACTTGACATTAGATAGCTGTTCTCAACATAAATGTGTCTATATGGTTGTTTTTGTTCATGTGCATTCTTACTCAAGAGTACCTGGAAGTTAAAGGAGATGAAGAAAAATTATTTTCTCATTTGTTGGTTTCTGTTATGATCTACATTTCAATCATTACTCTCTGTTCTGGCCTTTAATCATATACCTCTATTGTTTATTGTGGGAAAGAGGAAAACAAGAGAAGAAAAAATAAGTAAAGCAAACCAAAATTGATTGACCTTTCCAAAAGCAAGAGGTGGAGATTTGAATTTGAGTACAGTTCCTGAAATTTCTTTTCTCTGTGTCTTTAATTGATTGGATTTCAGGTTGATTATATGCCCTTCAGCATAGTGACCTTGTTGCATTTTAATGCTCACAATTGGTTTCTTTTCCTCCAGGAGTTTAAAAGAGATACCATATCCTCTGCTGCTTCTGAGCAGGGATATGCACTGCCAAATGGTTGTAGTATTCTACTGTGCAAGTAGCTAAGCATCCTGCCTGTGCTTGCCGAAATCTCTGTCTGATTTTTTTTTTGCCCATGGTGTTTTGAGTGAATGCATCTGTATTAACAGTTGCCTGTTTGTTCAGTGGGTTTGGTAGCGTAAGGTGCTCTCAGCTGATGGCTGACGTATAGCTGGGTATGTCCTTTATACGCACTAAAGAAAGAGATTCTTTTTTATAAGCATAAATTTTGAGCATTGTTTTCTTCGATACTTGTTTATTTCTGTTGTAACCTCCCAGCCCCAGTGTTGTGTGAGACATATGGCTGCTTCTGAACTTCAGAAATCTGTCGCTCAGGTGGAAGGAGGAGTGAGGGAAATGTGAAAACAGTATGGGTGACAGTTGATTTATAAAGGAACTGATATCTTCTAATTCATCTTGTCAGGGTGCCTGCTGTATTCTTAGCAAAGTAGTTCCATAATTGAGAAGGAATTGGGATGTGAGTCATTTTCCATCAATTAATAGCTGGGATGAATCCATGACCTGAGATCCACATGCTGTTCTTAATATCTACTTAGAAATATTATTATATGCAGCTTTTAATATAGTGTGGTTCCTCCCTTTATTTGAATAATCAGAAAGTGCTGAGCTGGTGTTCTTGAAAATGAATGATTTTGTTCCTGATAGCTCTCTAAGTGCCACCTTCCATTTTCACTCCTCTGAAATGTTATCTTTTTTACTGCTGTGTTGCAGTGGTTTTCTATGGGTCAGTTCTGAGGGTCAGGGGAACCTGAGGCTCTGTGGCCCAGCTTCTCAGTGAGAGTGAAGGGTAGGTGGTGCAGTTGTTGGAGAGTCAGAGTAGTGCAACTTTTATCAAGGCATCAGTACCACCTGTGTACCGTTTGATCAGGTCCTGTTCCTGGAAAGAGTGATGCAGGGTGAGAACGAGGAGAATCTCAAGGTGGGCAAATTGATCAGAAGCAAACGAAGAGTGAAACTCTTAGCTTAATTATGCCTTTGGTGGTGAATGAAGTGTAAAAAAACCCTATATAAATACCATACTTGGCAGAAAGAGAATTTGATTTTTTGATGTCAGCATTTAAGTCCATGTTACTGATATGGCAATTACATGCACTCAGTTATGAGTTGAGAAATCTAGTAGATACATGCTTCCCTATCAGAGGCCTTGTCTTGACTCCTCTTTTTCCTGTGTAAAACTTCTGTCTGTTAACTCATGTTGATGAATAATTTGGGTGGGTGACTGTAAATGTTGGTTGAAGTGGTCATGTCACTTGTTCTCCATGTCCTCCATCCTTCATGGTCACTCCTTCCCATTTAGCAACACAGAGGGGAGAAGAGAGGTCTCAAACCCAAGGCCAGGGAATGCTGCTTTATGGCAGAACCTCTCCAGGCCTCCTCCCAGGGTCTTGTGTTTGCATCTTCGGTTACATATGGGGTTACTTCTTTCAGCGTTGTTCTAAGTGACTGCTGGGAATGAGGACAGGGAAACAGTCTCTTTGGCTACAGTGTATCTGTATAAAATATATGTGTGTCCCATTTCCTGCTTTTTTATGTGTGTCTTTTGCATTAGAAATTCCAATCTTATCTACCCCAGAAGCCTTTGTATCTGAGTATTAGGCCTGTGACATCAGAGGTAATAAGAAAAAGAAATGTAATTAACTGAGAGGGGAAGCGATTTGCATTCAAGTTATTTACAAAGCCTTTTTTGTTTGTGTCCAGGACTCATTTAATTCACTTCTCCAGGAAAAAAGCTCTTGGGTGGGAAGGGAGTTACTTAAGGTTTCAGAAGATTTGCATCCCACATTCATCATCACCCAAGGAATCTCGCAGCATTAAAAGGGGAAACGAAAATTGCAAATGCTGATTTGAAGGGGGGGAGGAAAGAAGGAAAAGCAGATAAATCTTTTCTAGGTAGTGTTCATGTGCAATGGAGAAGCTGTGGAGAACCCCAAACCCTCTGCTTTCCCTTTGTCCATCACTTGTATCTTTTCAAGAGAGTATCTTTTCAACTTATCTACTCCTTTCAATTTTTGAAAGTGTGCCATTTTTGTCTTTTCTGGTTTTCAGAGGAAAAGGGGAGCCCGTGACTGAACTGAGTTGGTCCTCCTGCCGGCAACTTCTCTACCAGTCAATGGCCACCATCCTGGCTCACACAGGCTTTGAGTGTGCCAATGAGAGTGTTCTGGAGACCCTGACAGACATTGCCCACGAGTACTGCTTGAAGTTCACCAAACTGCTGCGCTTCGCTGTGGATCGAGAAGCTCGACTTGGGCACACCCCTTTCCCTGATGTCATGGAGCAGGTCTTCCATGAAGTGGGCATTGGCAGCGTGCTCTCTCTGCAGAAATTCTGGCAGCACCGCATTAAGGATTATCACAGCTACATGCTTCAGGTGAGAGGAGTGTTAGGGACCTGACAGCACCAAGAAATGTACCCCCAGTACAATTGTTTATTCCTGTGGCAAGTCCTAAGTCTTACTGAGGTGAAATCCAATTAGAAAACCTCCTGGATGTGGAAGGGAGTCATCAAAGGAAGAAACAAGATTTTTTTGACTGGAAGACAGAGGCCCTTATTTGTTTCCCTACTGAGGCTAAGGATGCTCTACTGATGACTTGCCTGAGTTTAAGAAGAGTCACCCAGCTCTTGAATGGCCCAGACAAAAATATCAGGTAGAGGTAAAATCAGAACTGACTGGCAAACTGAATTTTCTGCTTTAATGGGATGTTTGGCTGGTTAATATTTCAGAAAACAAGTAAGGAGACAAAAATTACTAAGCTGTGCAAAGGTTTGTGTTCGCTTAAGCAAGGGGTGACTTCCTTAAGCTTTAGTAGGAGTATAAGGTAGTATTGTGCTGATCTGACTTCTCACACAGGTGCTACCTTCCACTCTGGAGGGGACTGTGCTTCTGTGGAGAAAGAAGAAGAATTGTTAAATAAGAGGCATCAGTAAATGTAGGTTGTAAGAATAAGGCTATGGTTTCTCTCTCGATCCAGATATTCTAAGAAATTAAACATGCATTTTATTTGAATGATATAAGGCTGCCTGCTGTGGACTTAGAGAAATGCAAGGATTTGAATTGGGAATCTTGCTCCTACTTATCAAAAACAAGACCAAAACCTGCCATTCCTTCTTTCTTATGAGTGCCAGTTGACTCATTTTGGAGCAGCTGCCTTGTGCTCTGCTTTTCCCAGGGCTGACACCTTGTGGCTTACAGAGGCAGTGTAAGTCAGAGACACATGTAAGTACGGGTAGTAAGTAAGATGTGATGGATTCTGAGGTTTGTGCTTAAAAATAACATCATCAAGATCTGTCTTCATTAAAACATTCCTGTTCAGAAAACCAGTTGTGTTCATTTTTGTTCAGATGTTTTTGTTCAGATATTGTATCTTTTTGGAATTATTGTTCTGCTGATGCAGTTTTCTCTCATCCTGCAGCAGGTCATTGTCATACAGGTTTTGTTCTTTATACAGAGCTGAGGTCCACAGTAGCCTTGGTATTTGGAACTATATCTAGAAGGGGGAAATAGGCTTTGCTATTCTTTTTCCTGCTAGGTTCTGCTATTTAAAGCTTTGGGATTTTCCTGAGCACAGTTCACTGACTGTTGGGATTCAGTTGTATAAACAAGTGTTTGTTAGAAGCAGATGAAATCTGAAATTTTTAAGTTTAATTGCCTACTCTTGTTAACTTTCTGGAAGTACGGGGTAATTCTAAATCTCATTCCTGTATTTGTTCCACTTCTTTAACTGGAGAAAACTTCTGTGATTTTTGCTGTGAATTTGACAGAAGGTACTCAGGCTTTGCCCAGTGGTGATTACAGAGCTATTGAAGATCTGAGGTGCTTGGTTTTTAATGCTGGGGTAAATGTGTTACTGGAGGATGGGGGACAATGTTATAGGTAAAAACCAAAGAGTAAGACAGACACTTTGCTTTTGTTCCCTGCTCTGTTTAAATTTCTGGGCCTCATCATCTCATCGTCCCTGTCTGGGAAATCTTTATCAATCAGATGTTAATGAATTAAACCTCTTATTAAAACCCCTTGTTACAGGATTACAGGACAGAAGGTGCACTTAAAGGGGAAAAAAAAAAATCTTTCCTGTGTAGCTGGTAAGCTGTTTACTTGTTCGTTCGGGTCAGATGTTAATAACGTTCTGGGAACAGAGTGCACTGCAATGTAATTGCCATCAGAGTCTCTGAAGTCACTCTCACCTTTCTGGCCTCTTCTTTACTCACTAATCTTGGACAGGTTAGCAAGCAGCTCTCTGAAGAATACGAAAAGATTGTGAACCCTGAAAAGGCAGCAGAGGACACAAAGCCTGTGAAGATTAAGGAGGAACCTGTGAGTGATATTACTTTCCCCATAAGTGAGGAGCTGGAAGGAGATCTGGCTTCTGGTGACCAGTCTTTGCCTGTTGGAGTCCTTGGAGCTCAAAGTGAGCGCTTCTCAGCCAACTTGGAAGTAGAAGCTTCCCCGCAGACTTCAGGTAGGAATTTCCTGCTGCTCCTGGAAGCAGTCCATCAGCAATTCCTTGTGATCTTGTTTCCTCTGGGTCGTTTTAGATTCATATTCAGAGAAAGGTTGAAGGTTGTGTTCCTTAGGTAGTGTAGGCACCAAATGAGTTCTGGAAATACAAATGATACTTGCTGCTGTTCTCCATGTTCAGAAGTCACCCTGGTAGTGACAGTCACTGTGTTATGAAAGCTCATCAGTGACTTACGTGAAATAGGCTCATGGGAGTCCCTCCCAGCATCTCTGCCCCAAAGCCTGCCATAGCTAGCTGAGGCCGTGGAAAGTGAAATGGTGTGTGACATAGTGGGGTTATGGAGACTGCACTCTTCCCCAAAGTGCAATTCCTTGATGTTGGCATTGAAGCATACTGGTGCTGCTGTGCTTTTTGTATATCTGTATACAAGTTTCATTCTGTTCTCTGTTTAGTAAAGCTAAGCTTCCTGGGAAATGAAGAAGACATTCATCTTCCAAAGAAAGGCAGTTTTAATTTTGTATAGAACCTTCTGAACTCTGGAAATCCCTGCAATAATAACTGTTTCACTTAAAAATCTGCTTAAAAAACAATTAAGCCTGTCCTATTAACCCTAAACTAAATAGCATATATAGTGAGGGTAGAGTATACCTCTGAGTCCATTAGTTTTTTTACATTGTGCTGAGCTTTAAAAAAGCACAAATCCATCTGATGTTTTTCTGAAAGCTCCTGCTGTTTTCCATAGCACCTCTGATATGTGAATTGTTTGCATTTTTGTGGGAGAGGGAACAGCAGACTCCTCTGGCCCATCCGGGATTGTGAGTGATTCATCTGGAAAGTTTTGTATTAGCATTTACCACTTGAGACCCAGAGGTTAGCATGCTAGCTGTATATTAAATGCCTCTTGCCTCTCTGATACCGAATTGATGTTTTCTAATTAAGAATACAAGTGCTCTGTTCCTTCCTGAAAATCCCTCTTCACTTCATAAGAGCCTTTGTAAATCTCATCACTGTAAGAAGTCCCAGTCTAGGGCTAGGCAGGCTGGAGAGTGTAATACCATAAGGAGCGAGAAAAAGCTGTTGCAATTAGGACCCCACCCTCTCAAAAACACAGGTGTGAGGCCCAGAGGGAGGGCAGTAAGGCTTCAGTGTCAGAGGGCAAAGCTCTCATTACAACCTTCCCTATTCTATTTGTGTTTCTGCTTATGCCTGATGTTGCAGTTGTGGGCTAGTTGCTTAATTTCACTGCAGTTGGAGAATGGGTGCAATATTGGGGACCTCATTCCTCCACCTCTCAGGATAACATGAGGATTAGCTTATTTGTAAAGTACTTTGAAGTTAAAGTGCTTTGAAGATGAAACATCCTGTGTTGATGCTTAAGTATTTTAGTCATTAGTGACACTCTTGGTGACAGGTAACAGAGCTGAATGGAGTAAGAGCAATTGATGATGGAAAGACACAGTTTAGTTCAGTGAGCGTCTCTGATTATTGTCTAGACTGGAGCTGTAACTGTGGAACTGATAGCATTTTAATGATGTGTCCATTGTTGTTGAGAGGGATGCATTTACTTATGATTAACATAAAAAGGACTTTTCATTAAAGCAACTGAGCTAATGTGGGCTGTGTTGCCACAGAGGTCTCATAAACCCTGCTTTGGGTTAGCTGCTCTGGAAAAGATTCCTGACTTCTTCATAAGGAGAGTTGTCAGTACAGACGTGCTGGGAGATTTGTTCTCTCTGTAATTGCTACTAATAAGGGACTATTGTTACTAGTGTATTGATAATAGGGAATAATAGTAGGTTTGGCTGAGTACAAGAGGTTAGGTTGTGCTTTCAAACTGTAGCCATGCTCCTTGAGACACAAGTTTTGGAAAACTCATTAAAACTGGTTTCCTGTTTTGCTTGGTGGGTTTGGGTGATTTGTTTTTTCCTTTTTAATTATTTTATTTTCCATATGAATTTAATGCCACACAAGAGGGACCAGATTTAAAAGTGAGAAGATTTCATGGTTTGGTTTTGGGCTGTTTATGCCCATCTCAGCAAGGAGCCCAATTAGTGTATTTTTAATAGGATTTTAAAACAGTAAATAAAGAGAAATAATGCAATCTGTAATTACTGCTCTTGGGGAGAAAACATTTGCTGTTATCAAGCAATATGGTTTTGTTATCTTGTACAGAAAATCCTCAATCTGTTCAGATTGCACACTAGTCCGAAAGAGTTTTTTATAAAAAAAGGGGGATGGAGGAGAGCTATTTCCCATCACGGTGTCTGTAAGGTTGAGCCAAGAGGATTTCTTTCTGTTGTGCTGAAGCGTGGGATGAGACCTGTGGGTGTTAAATACGAGGAGGCAGGCAGGTGGCTGACTGCAGCTCTGATGTCCCCGCATTTCAGTACTGAAAGTGGTATTTGAGACTGTTCATCCAAATACTCCTCTGCCCTCTCACTTCACCTGCCCTGCAGAAGTCCAGTATGTCTGACAGTTGCAAGGACCTCATAATGACTTCTGAACTGCCTCAAAGCACTGCTTATGCAGGGTCTAGTCCATGTGCTTTTAGTATACTCACTGCCGCTTAGGTACTCTTGTAGAGTCATATGAAGTTGCTTCTCGTGGATAAAATCACATGGAGGCTTGCACTGAAAGGACAGCATGTTTTTTAGAGTGGCAGTTGCTGGGCTGTTAAAACAAAAAAGCTAACAGGGTGGTTTGTTTTTTTTTTTTTTAATTAATCACAGTGCTTGTTGCATTTTGTTCCCCCCCCAGCCTAGTTCACCTGTGGCTTTGCTTTTGCTCCATCTTTATCAGTGCTGCTGTCCCTTGTATCTGCATGCTGTTTATGATTTATCTTTTTACTTAGTTATTAGTCTGTGCTTTTTCTTTCTCTAGGAGCTGAGGTGAATGCTTCCCCACTCTGGAACTTGGCACAGGTGAAAATGGAGCCACAGGAAAACGAGGAGGGTAATGTACATGGCCATGGGGTCCTAGGCAGCGATGTCTTTGAGGAACCAATGTCAGGCATGAGCGAAGCTGGGATGCCACAAAGCCCCAATGGCTCTGAGAGCAGCTACGGTTCTCATTCTGCTGACAGTCTGATGGGATCCTCACCTGTCTTCAACCAGCGCTGCAAGAAAAAGATGAAGAAGATGTGAAGAGGAACAGCCTTTTTATTTAGTCCCGATGGTATTTAATAGACTGGAAATGAACTAGGAGAGTACTGTGATGGCTATGATCCTAACACAGGGCTGGCCCTGGTGTATGAGGGACCTGCATAAAGTTACCGTGAGAGGTTTGATGTGCAGTGCACTTCATCTCCCCTCTTTGCTGGCTTCTGTACTCCATCCTGACTCATGAGATTGAAGATCACCCATTACATCTGACAGTGGCATGGCTTGCTTTGGCAGAATTGTGAGGAGTATACCGGTGAAAAGTAGTTGTGAGGTGGTTTGCTAAGTCACAGAATAATTGAATAGTTTTGATTGAAGGTACCTTGTGACATTTCTACTCCAGCCCCCTGCTCAGAGCACAGCCATTTAGAGCAGGTTGCTAAGGGCTTTGTCCATTTGAGTTTTGAGTACCTACAGGGACAGTGATGCCAAACTTCGTTGAGCAAGATTTTCCCACATTTGACAACCCTCATAGTAAGGAAAAATCTTGCATCTAGTTGGAATTTCCCATGTTCCGGTTTGTCTTCATTGTCTCTTGTTCTGTCACTGTTCATCTCTGAGAAGAGTTATGCTTCTCCAACCTGGCTATTAAGTGACTATATACAATGAGATCTCTCTTTAGCCTTTTCTCCTTTTAAGTGTGAAGAAACCATGTTCCCTGAGCCCTCCTCACTCGTCCTGTGCCCCAACTCCCTAACCAGTTCTGTGGCCTTCCACTGAAATTGCTGCAGTGCCCTTGTAAAGGGGAGCACAAAAGTGGATGCAGCCCACCAGGTACAGTCTCATAAGCACTGAATAAAGAGGAATAATAATTTCCCTCAATGTGCTTGCTGACTGTTGGGAGCAGCAAGAGAGTCTTAAGGTAGGGTATTTTAAGTTGGAGAGGAATCGCTGATGATTATGATGACCTAGCAAATATGCTGTAGCATGGTCTCACAGTGCCAGCTCACTCAGTGCCTTCAGATTAATCCTGTTGGTTCCAACTGGCTTAAGTTCTTGCTAACTCAGTCTTCCTTGCCATAGGTAATGCTTTATTCCCACACACTGCTTGAAGGCTCGGGGACCTGACAGGCCTTAAGGCAGAACTTGTCAGTAAAAACAGGCAAAAAAGGTGTTGTGTACATCAGCCTCAAAGTACAAAGAACATCCTTTGTCACCATATTTTCTGCATTGTTGAACAGTTAACTCATATTTTCTTATAGTTTCTTTTGCTTCCAGTGTACTTGTAGAAGCCTTTCTTCACATCACTTACCAGTTTCAACTCCAACTGAGCTTTGGCTTTCCTAATTGTTCCTGCATACTTGGGCTGTGTCTCCATATCCCTGCTGGCCAGCCCATTCTCACTTCCACTTCTGTGTACCTTTTTGTTTGTGTTTGAACTCAGTAAGGAGTTCCCTGGTTGTTGTTGATGGCCTTCTGTCATGCCTGCTTTAATTTCCGTTTGTCAGATAGGACTGTTTTTCTACTTTCAGAAAGCTGCCTTTGAAGATAAGGTAGCACACTTGGGTTCCTTTGGGCAACCAGGGCAGTCCCTCATGAAATCCTGCCAAGGCATTCCTTGAATAAACCAAAATTTGTTGACCTGAAGGTAGAACTCTGTCTTGGAAACATTTCTCAGGATTTTAGATGCCACAATTCCATGTCTTCTGCAGCCAAGACCTTCACATTCTCCACTAATTCTTCCTTGTTAGAAACAAGTCAAGCAGAGCTTATTCCCTAATTGATTTCATGATCATGTAGTCAGGGAAGTTGATGCTTTTTTTTTTTTTTTTGAGAGAATGAAGCAGCTTTTAGTATTGGTGTGAGCCAGTACTTGCAATGCAAACTTTTCCTTTGCTGTCATTGGATTGGGTGCAGCAACTTCAGACGGGGTGAGGCTTCATAGTCAAAGTTGTTTTCTTGACAACTTAGTCTGAAACAGAATCTATTTTGCTGCTTGCTTTTATGGCTCAGCTGACTGATGGCATTTTTTTTGTTCTGCACAATCCTCAGTTGATCAACTCGGTCTTTAACTTGATTCAGTGTGTCTCTCTCTCAAAAAAGCTGGAATGAACGTGAATCAAGAATGAACAGCCACTTAAACTGGCTTTATACCTGTAACCCCTTGGGATGTTTGAGGGAAATTTACCAAACCTCCCATTTATCCTTACAATTGCAGGTTTATCTTTTGAAAGAATGAGCTTCAGGCGTAGTATTTTTGTTTCTGTATAACATGTCTGGCCTTAATTCTTTTTTCCTAACTGTATTTCTCTTCCACTTTATAGAAGTGGAAGCCAAACATAAAATTCCTCGATGTCTAATAAGAATGTGTGACCACAGGCTTTTATGGACAATGGAGTTAAAATTGTCCATCACAGTTTTAAAGTTTTTCTCCTGGGAGGTAAATTCTCACTCCTTTAAGCCTAGTCAGTAGTAGAAGAGCATACCAGGAAATCTTTATTTTGATTCCCCCTGAGTCACCATTAGGCAAGCTGCAATGTCCCTGTTTTCTCAGCTGTAAAAAAAGAATAGTAATATTTGCCTCTCAGAAGCATGTTTGAGATTTAGTTACTATGCAAAAAAAGGCACCGTGATCGTACAGAGAGTTTTGAGAGAGTCTTGAGCTTTTATTCCATTTTGGTAGGACTGTTGCTGGCTGGAGGATGTTTAGATGGTCACTGAAATGTTTCAGTCCAATATGATACAGGTTTTAAGCAAAACTGCTGATCACAAAGAAGTACAGCACAACTCTGCTGTTCAGCTTCCCAGGTACAAGGAAGGCATTTGAGGTGGTGTCTTCTCAGCTTTAGATGTCTGCATCTAAATTTTTTCCTCTGGGCTCCATTTGCAGCTGAAGAGAAATATTCATTCCTAAGTCACTGTTCTTTTGGCCTTGAAATAGAAGTATAAAGCGGGTCAAATGAACGGCATTTTTAGAAATGTCTATTTTTCCTTTGTGTGCTCAAAAAGTGAGTTCAGCTTTACTACCTCAGCTGAAGACATCCACACCGTCAATATCTGACATAAGTGATCTGGCTTTAGCCCTTCCTGTGTGGGAATCAGAGGAGGCTTCCTCCTGCTCTGCCAGTGCTTTTCTTTTCTGCACATTTAGCAGAGTTTGCCATTCAAATGGTCGTCCTGGGCTAAGAGCAGGCTGCCCATCTCAGCTAAGCCAGTAGACCCTGTGTTCTCCACAACACACAGAATGTAGAATGTGCTAGGCTGGGGCCTCGAGGCTCAGCCTGATTTGGCCCTTGTGTCTGATACTGTGTGAGAACACCTGTATTGGGGCTTTTCTCTGTAGATGCTTTGCAAACAGGTGTATTAAAGTATTCTTGAGGCCGAGGTGCTTATGCAAAGTCTGTTGCGCTATTTTCAGGAGCTGGATGTCAAGAGTGACTGCTGCCAGCATCGCTTGCTCATTTGCAAGATTTCAAGTGGGCTAAAAATGAAAATCTAGTGTTCTCCAGGGCTTTGGTTAAACCTCTTAAGTGTTAATCTTAAGTGCTTTCTCTGTATTTCTCATGTGCAGATGTTCTTTCTTACTTTTGTGATTTTTCATTTCATGTCCCTTTTCCACACCCGTTTCACCCTATAACACACACTGCAACAAGCCAAGCCTGAGTGCTTCAAGAGTATTTAAATACAGTGGAAATTCACCCTCCTTTGATTCAGCTGTGTCATTGCGGTGTAAGGAAGAAGCGTCATTGATTCTCTTTGGGGTGCATGTTTATGCAGAGGTGAGAAATCCATCAGCATCACTCACATACCTAAAAAATGAAGGCAGAGTAATAGCTGTACCTCCTGTTCCCACACTACGCTAAGGTTTGCTGCTGATATTTGTGTGCTTGAAGTTTCCTCTTATGCATGTGGAATCTTCACCTTCTGGGTGAGCCCTTCCCCTCTGAACATTAATGGTTTTTAGGTTTACAGTAGTGTTCATCATGCATGAAATAGTGAAATTCAAAATCTAGCTCACAAAGTCAGATACAGACAATATGCTCTTTTGATGAATCAAATAAGATTTTGCTAGGTGTTAATGCAGCCTTGGGCAACTAGTGAGGTGTTCATTGACCGTGTGATCCCCACATTTTAAGCCACTCTGAGAATATGCAGTGAGTTGGAATGAAGCTCTGCTCTTGCAGTTGTTTTTTGCTGATCGCTGGTAAAGCACTCTGCTGATCCACCTGCTTCAGCAGGCGGCAGTTTTGATAGTTCTTTCATCTTTTCTCCCTTCCCTTTCCAAAGGTGGGTGGATGAAAAATTGCAATATTGAGTATTGACCATGTCCATATCCAGTAGCATTGATGTCTTTTAGTGATTTAGTTTGCCATGATTGAAATTGCTGGGAACTTTGATATCAATTTGGAGACCAAGATCTGTGAATTACTTGGCTTTTGAAGTGTTTTGCATAGGAATCATACAGAATTGTAGTTGAGAGAGCACTGTGCATCATATTCCTTTTTCCCTCTAGCAATACCTTTCTATTCCTTTTGAAGAGTTTTGCCTGGTATCCAGAAAAGTTCTCTGTATAAATGGCAGTGTAACAACTGTAGTATACAGCTCTGTGTCAGACTCTGCTACCTAGTGATTTAATTCTGAGGCCATCCATGCTAATTTAAATATTCATAATGATGTGCAGAAAAAGAGATGTTTGCTGCATAGAAATTTACAATTTAAAAAGAAAACAGGAAAATAAGATTAGGTAGGGGAGGTGAGGCCAATCTGATTATGTGCTCAGTTCTGAGACTAATGTAGGTGTTATGTGTGAAGGATGTTTTACTTAAAATGTTTTTGTACATGCATGTGAACAAAATATGTGTTTGTATGGAACAAAATTGCTTCATAATATTTCAGGGTTGTTTTTTTTCCTTTCTCTCCAGGAGAGCATTTCTTTTTAATTTCTAATAAAATAAAATAAATAAAACTACTCAGAAATAAAAATCCTGAAATTGTTGTGTGGATTTTCTTTTTTTTTTGTTTTGAAGAATGGTGCTGTGAGTGCAAAGGCTGCTCTTGGGGTTCTGTCTACCCTGACGTGGGATCTGAGTAGACCTTTTGCAGGCCTAAATAAAGGGCTGAGATGATATATCAGTGTTAGTGTCACAACCAGGAAGACAAGAGATATTATTCCAGGAAGTGGCCAGAGAAAATGAAAGTCTTATTTTTCACAGGTGCCAGTGTTAGTGAGCCCCTGAAGTGATATTAGAACCACAGTGCAAGCATTGGTATTCATCTAACATAAGCAAGTGCTGTTTCTGGAGCAACTGCTTATATATACTTCCACTCCTTATATTAACAGACTGCCTAGGAGCCCTGCTCCAAGCCGTGTGCTTTGCTCTTTTATGTGCCGGTCTACTTATTTTACATTCTGCTCTTTTTTTCTGGGGGACTGCGTTAGACTGCAGTGAATGAAGCACCGTGTATTTTTCCCTCTGCTCTGTCCGTCATGGCAGGGCTGAGGACGGAATGTGTGGTGCCTGACAGCCCTGCTAAGCAATTGCAAATAGCACGCCATGAATTAGGATATTGGCTTGTGCTGCTTGCCAGAAGAGAGGGAATAATAAACATTGTGCTTCCCATCACCCTTGTACCTGAGAGCATTCCTCCCGCACGGTGCTGCCCTCCCAAGCCTATACTGCTGAATTCGTTTCCCGGTCCGCAAGTGCGTCTTGTGCTGTGCTTTCCACTTGGGACAGAGGCCAGCGGTCCCCCCTTCCCATTGCGTCCCACCGGGTTAAAGCCTGATCCCGCTCGCATCCCACTTCTGCCTTCCTGTGCTCTTAACAACCTCTGTTGTCCGCGCTGCGGCAGCCTGGGTGCTGCGGCAGCCGGGTGCCTTGTCGGCAGATGATCTGGGGGTTGGGGCCGACACCCCGGTTCCTGGGCTCGCCGTGCCCCGTCTCTCGCCCCCTGCCCGGTGCGGGTGCGGCTGGGGCCGCGTGGTGGTGCTGGACACACGCCGCTGCCGGGGCTGCCGGCCGGGGGATGCTGCAGCCCGGGGAGGGCCGCTTGCGGCTGTAGTGACACCCTTGCCTCCTTCCCCCCCCCAAAAAAAAAAAAACCAACCCCCAAACTCCAAACCATGTCATTTTCGCTGCGTCTTTTATGTCGGAGATTAGAATCGCCTCTTTGTTGCTATGGAAACGCTGCGTGAGAGAAGTCGACCTCGTTATGAGTTGTGAAGAAACGTCCTTTGGGGTGGGCTCAGCACCCGGCACCCTTGTAGTGGGGAGAATGGGGCTGTGGGATCTGTGGCTGGGTGGGATCTCCCCTTTTGCAGTGATGCTCAGTGGTTTGCAGAGCTCGTGGGTCTTTCTTTCCAGGCTCAGCAGGCTAGAAACAGTCCTTGCTCCCGAAGCTTCCTTCCCTTTGGGAATCAGCTCAGGAGTCGTGCCTGCACCTGGACAGCACGTGCAGGTGTGTCAGGTGTCCTCACAATAGGCAGTGGAACCTGACAGTGAGCTGGATAAAAGGCTTGGGTGTTGTAAGGGTTCTTTTTTGTTTCTGGTGCCTGTCAGGGCCCCGGCATCCACCCTGTGTGCTTTTCCCTCAAATCTGGGCTGCCACCTCTGAGCCCAAACTGCCCTTCTAGGTGTGCCTCACTCTCAGCTTTGTGCCCATCCAAACATGCTGCTGCCTCTGCTCATCCTGTGCTGCTCCTGGCTCTTCATGTAGGTTTGCCCCATCCCTTCCATGACCAGCATCACTCATTCGCTTCTCGAGCTCCTGACATCGTTTCTGTGCCCTCACCGCCCAGCTTCTTGTGGCACATTGTTGCTGTCTGCTTTAAGCTGCAAAGCAGATTTAGGAAGCAACCTTTTTTTCTCAGAGGAAAAAAAAAAATCGGATAAGGTTAAATATCTTAGTTTAGCCAAAGTTTTCCTTTTTTTTTTTTTTTTTTTTTTTTTGGTGGAGGAAAGGAATTGCTGTAAATATAATAGTTGAAAATGCTGATTGCTCTTCCCAGTTGTTCCATCTTGTTGCTGCTGGACAAACTGCCCAGGATGGAAGGTGTGCTGAATTCCAGCTCTGGCATAACGCTTCTGCATCCCTGATGCCTTCAGGCTCAAGAATGGGGACAGGCAGGACTTGTACAACAGGAGAAGATGAGGCAGGGGATCACTGCAGCATCCTGGGCTGGTCATGGCACATGCTCTGGGGTCTGTGTTGCCCTGCTTTGCCAAAGCTGGCATTTGTTAAAAGGTAATCCCTTGAGAGACTTTGTGAACTACAGTTCCTTTCCTTTTCTGATTATCAATTTCAGAGTGTTGTAAGAAAGGCTGGGAAAATGATAGTATTTGCCAATAGTAATACAAAAAACCAAGAAAAGCAGGCTTTTTTCTTTTTTTTTTTCCTTTTCATTACTTTTTCTAAGCATGAAGCAGCCACAATGTTGGTTTCGGTGTTCCTGATTTTGCTGTAGGAAATTTAATGTGCTTGGTGAACGTGACACGTCTGCTGCTGCAGCAGCTCCTTTGAAGACAGCAATGCTGAATGTTCAGCAAAACCATTCTTTTTCATCTGCAATGCCCAATAGTGAATAAACTTAATATAACCAGACCAGTTTGACACTCTCCATCTTCCCCCATTGTCAGTCTCTTGACTCTTGTAATACCATAATTTTGCTATTATTTGAGTCAATACAAAGTCTTCTGTTGTACTGCAGTCCTGGATTTCCCTAGTAAAGAAAGGAAACAAGGAAGCCAATTGCTGGTAACTCTGAATGCCTAAAGAAAATGACATGAAACAATTCTAATCTAAAAAGCTGTAGTATATAAAACCCTTCTAAGAATTCCTCATACCCTCTAAAGAAACAAAACCACACCTCCATCCCCAGCTTCTTTGATGGTCACATTTAAAGCAAAGTAGTTGCATTTATATTGTGATGTCTGAATTAAATTTTTCTGATATGGCTGAGATGTCACAGCCCTATTAACTACAGATGCTCTATAATAGAGTGTCTTTAAATAGGCAGGTAGGATAAAATATGATTCATTGTCTACTGAATGGATTTTTCTCTGGGAAACATTGAGCAAACCAGTTACATCTCAGTATATCCAAATCTTTCACAATGACTTCAAAGAAACCAGGGAAATTAAAAGAATAAAGAGATACGGTCCTTCATGTATTCAGCTTCTCTAGCTCAAAGCTCAGAGACTTTCCTGACTCATTTCTAGTTTTTAAAAAAAATTAGCGTTTCACAACAGATTGGGGGAGCTCTACAGCTCTCAGCTATGATTTCTGTTGTTCTTCTCTCTGTGTCTAGCCATTCTGTTTGTATGCTCAGTTCTGATAAATTGTGCTCTTCTTGGGTTGGGTACAAAATGTACTTCCATAATGAATGAATATAATTCTCCTTATTTATTAAGGACTTCTAAGGGGATACCCTAAAAGATACCTATCTTATAAGGTGTTTAATCAGGCAGAATCACCTCTTGAAAATGTACTGAGTACTCCTGAAGCAAGTGTGAATTAAAGATATCTGGTCTTGCAATTGTGGGCTAGAAAGGGGATTGTTGGCCAGACCCTTATGCATAGACTCTGATTTATTCTATTTCATAAATTCTTCATGATTCTGGCATCTTCTGGAGTCTTAAGCAGGTTCAGAACCTACAGTCTCAGACTCCAGTGCTGTTTTTTGGGAATTTCTAGGGTGTTTTAATGAGGCATACAGGTAATTTTGCAGAGTCATGCTGCAAGTAGATGTGTACCTGTGAGCGCCAGTGTGGGACTGCAAAAGAACTGACGTTTCTTTTTGGAATCGCAGATAGAAGAGACAGTCTGTGCAGAAAATCTGTGAGCAGCCTCACAAGGAGAGAAAACATGAGCTCTTGGAGCATCTACTGGAAATTCATACAGGGATGAAGGATTTAAAAGTGAAAGGAAAGGCAGAGAGAAAGATGAGACAAATTGTTCTAGAAACTGCAAAAGTTAAAAATTGGAAGTCTTTATTCTTTCCTTTTCCCCTGCCCAGAATCCTTCTGCATCTGTAAGATATCAGTGATTCAAACTGACATAGGACAAGCTGAAGAGATGGAGAGGGCAATCTGTGTAGGCATGTATTTGGGAATTACTGAAGTATTTAATAATTGTATATGCATTTATCTGTGCAGATGGCTATGAAGTTGCCATCATATCATTTACAGTCCCCAAAGGACTATGAATGGTTCCAATGTTACTTCTATCAATGTCTTGTGGGATGTGTGACCAGAAGAGTTTTGGGTGCTTGAGATAACCATATAATGCTCCTGGTCTTTCCTGTAGCAATTCAGATAAGCACATCTGTGATTTCAAGTGTATGAAGAACAGAGTGTGGATGTGCTTTGAATTATGTGTATACCTCAATGCTTGGCAGGATAAGGGCAGTACAGCAGAGTAATGAGCAAAATTAAAAAATAAAAAAGAAAGCTCATCATTCTAAATTTAGGTCAGGATCTGCAATTCATCTCTCTGGACATCCAATGCCTCTAGCTAACTGGCATGACTGGGCTGCTCCAGGAATGATATTTTATTCCACTGGTCTGACGACACCCGTCATTTTCTTATACACAAGTGTCTATATCACTAAATCACCTCTGCCATTGTTAGTGCTAATTGGCTCCCTTGCTGTATCCTCAGAGGAGCATGGAGTCTGAATGGAAACTGAAGGCCCATCTCCCCACAGAATGGCACTGCAGCAATCTGTGAATATATAACAGCCTCTGCTTTCGCTTTTATGCTCCAAGGTCTCTCCTACAGAGAAGTTTCAAGAACCAGGGCTATCACTCTCAACATTTTCTGTCAAGATTGAATTTTCCCACACAGAAGTTCAAGCATGCTGGCCACTGGTAAATGTTTGTTTTCCATCATATTTTTCTGCCAGTGGAGGCCTGTGTGTGCAGTTCAGTGAACTGGGCAGGCTCCAGCCCCTGGTAAACAAGAAAGGCAAAACAGGGATGTGAACAGAGAGGGAATGCAGATGGGTGTTGGCACGAGGTCAGGTGCTTTACAGAATACCACCCTTCATTTAAGCTGCATCATGCTTTCTGATGTGTCATATTGTATGATGGATTAGACAAAGCTAGCAATTTTTTGGCAGACTGAACAAAGCTCATGCAAGAGTAGGTCTTTTTACAAAAATTTCTCTTTCAGAACCCTTCTGAGAAATCCCTAATTGTTCCTGAACTTCTGTTTTTACATGTAGATGTTCAGCATGCAATCCTGAACAGATCTTAATATTTGAGCGGTAATTCTTGGAGGACTAAGTAAAAATACATTCTTTGTCCTGCAAAGAAATTTTGCTATCCTATTCCAAAAGGAGTGATGAGCTTCTCCCATTAATAAGGACAAGGGAGAGGGAGAAAGGGAGAGGGAGAGCTGACATCTGTAGTTCCTGCATCTGAATTGGGTTCTGTTATTTATTTTATATAACAAGAAAGCCTTGAAATATTCTTTTGAGAAAGGAGAAATGGAGCGAGCTGTGGAGAATAGAAGAATCATGATTTCATGTCGAGGAAAATGAGGGAGGAAAAACAGAGTCTGCCAACAGAATACAGCGTTGTTTGTCCTCTCTCACTTCCACTGCCATCCCACCTACTATGATGGAGTCCCTAAGGGAAACAGAAGTAACCAGAAGGTACAGAAGTAATTTCATATGTTTTCAAAGTGTATTCTCAGTCAAAGCTATTTACATTCTCTCTTTGTCTTCTCAGTCGTAGGCCCTGAGGGTCTTCCTGTCCTTCTTCTTTCAATGAGTGTGATTGAATTGTGGCATCCTTTCTGCTCCCCTCCATCTTCAAGGTCCCCGCTTGGTTTCCCAGTGAGATGCTCATAGATTTGCTATTTGGTGAAATGCAGCATTGCTATTCCATACTCCACTCTAAATCTTATGTGTCAGTCTCCTTCCAGCTTTGCAGGTTTTGTTTGCTTAAATGAGCGGATTGCAACCAAAAAAATCTGGATTGGCAGCTCTGAAGACTTTAATCCTCTTTTCATCCACAGAGCAAAAATAATGCAGCAGCAATGTGGCAGGGATGGCTGCTATGCTGGCTAACACCAGGGACTGAATTAGGGAACATCCAGGACTTAAAACCATGACCCCTTTTATAACTGAGCTGAGGTAGGAGGCCTGTATGAGACCTGTAAGCACTAGGGACTGGAAATGCAGAGAGAGAGGTAGGACACAGACTGGCTTTTCAGTTCCATGTGTTTGCTCTGGAAATGAAGTCTTTCCAAGTGTCTGGGCTTTACTTGCAATTCCTGTGCAAGTCACTACCTAAGTGATGACAGTATCTTACTGCCCATAACAGAAACTGTGATTCAGTCCTTATGCCAAGGAAAAGTAATCCTCAGGTCAAGTTAGTCTTAGATTCTCTGCAGAAATTCTACTGGCAAATTCACTGGGCTTATGCTACAGTAAAGATTCTACAGTAAAGATTCTGTTACCAGGTTGATGGCACTCCTGGCTGTTCCAGATTTCAAGCCTCTGGCCATCTCCAGGTCTTGGATGGACTGTGTAGTCCTCCTTCTCCTGTGCCCCAGCTGGAATCCCCTGTGCAGCAACGGACCTGTCCTGCAATGGGTTTACCTCATAGTTTCTTAGAAATATAAAAGAATATAGTGGGAAACATGCTACTGTGTAAACTTTGGCAGGGCTCAGCCTCAGCATATCAAAGCTGGTCTGGGTAGGAGATTCTACTTTGAGGGGCTCTGACACATAAGTTTCACAGACACAGCTGAAACCTAAATGATATCTAAATGCTCTAAATGAGCATTTAGAGAATAAATAACCATTAGTATTTTTTTTTTTTCTGGAGGCTGATGTCATTCAATCAGGCCTTAAGAAAGGTATCTGAAAAAATTACTTGTAGAAAACTACAGGTAGGTACGCAGATTCCTGCTTTGTCCATCTCTTCCTACTCCCAACCTGAAGGGGAGAAAATATGCAGCTGGGGAACCTTGTGGGAGCAGCCACAAAGCAGGGATCAGACCTTTTGTTTCTGTTCTGCCTGGGTCATTTATTCACTCTGTGACTTTAAGCAAATGCCTCAGGAGTCCTGAGCCACAATAATAGAATAGGGGTAAAGATCCATCCAGCCCACAATAAATTACTTGAGAGACTGGGGGACCTTCAGTAGCTTGGCTGATCTTATAGTCTCCTGAGCGGTTCAGGACCATCCCACAAGATCAACAGCTCAGGGAATCACAAAGCTTGTGCCCAGCCAGTGGCCAAGGGTTCTGGCGGTCCTAAAAGCAGCACTGGGAACTGGGCTCTTCTTTAGCTGGTAGGAAGAAAAAGATGCCAGTGACGCACATCTCAGCCCAGACATGTGTGAGTTGTCATGCTTATCATTACCATTGTTCATTTGCTGCAAAGCAGGTGTTAGCTCAGAAAAAAACATAAAAGCTGCATTCTGGATTGTTTGTTCCTCGTTAAAATGATCTGGGCCCCTGTGGGCATGTGTTGTCTTAATATTCTGGTGCTGAGAAGTGCCGCATTTTCATAATGAAAGCTGTTGCAGAAAAGCAATTCCAGCCTCAGATAAAAGGAGAAGATTACACTTGCCACTCGAGTTATGGTATTAGAACAACTGATTTTATTTGTTTTCATTTCATTTTCTCTGTCAGCTGCTGCTGAACCTCTGTGCAACGTTCTTCAGAGATGTTAATTGTATTTTGTGTGTCTGGATCCCCCTAAGAAATGACAAACATTTTCAGTCACAAATTGGATGTCTCTTTTCATTTAAACATCAACAAGGAAAGCTAATTTAAGAATGGTGGAGCCGTTGTTTCAGCAAGGGCCCTAATGTGTGATAGAAGCTGACAGATAGATTTAGGGACATAAAGCAACAAACTCTGTGTTCAGAATATAGAATCTATAACACACTCATTTAATTTTTCCCTCAGCTGGTTCATGAGTGAGAGAAAATAGCCATATCTGTGCAGCAGAGCACAGTAATAATTTCATTCAGTTTTCAGGGATACAGTCACATAATTTATGTCCAGTGTTGAGGTGGACACAGCAAACTTTGGACAAAGATCCGTGGGACATGTATAGACACTTTGCCTGAAGAAAGACTGGAATGTTTTTTTCTAAGTCTGGAATTAAAAGGAGGAACAGATAAACAATATGAACGAAATAAGGAGAACATTAAGAACACAGATCTGTGCAAAGTGGGATGTAGGGAATATATTGCTGGTACTCCAAACAGCTCAGCTGCTGAATGGAAAGGGAAGATGACCAGGACAGACCCTGTGTTTCTGACCAGGATGCCTAGGGAAATTCACCCAGTGTGACTGAAGTCATGCTACAGTTGTACCTGAGTATAGTACAGTCACTTAGATGTGGGAACTAAGCCCAAACTTGAGTCTGACAGCAACACAACTAGGTATTTTAAGAACAGCTGCCCTTCCCATGTTAAATTCTAGGACTTCACAGTGGTTGAGCAGGGATGAAGTGGAAGTGCTCTGCAGGTGTTAATTATTCTCTCAATCACCCTGAAGAAAAAAGACACTTGCACAGCACACATCCCTCTTTCAGACATCTCTCCCTTCCTTTCTTCTGATTCTACATGGCTATGTGGAAAAAGAGCATGTGGACACCGGGGAGGCAATGGAATATCTTCCCTTCCTTTGCAAGTCAGGGTCTAACATGGGTTTCAGAGCTGGAGTTCTCTTTCTATGAGTTCAGGGTATGTTGCTCATGGTTCTCAGTTGTTCCAAGCTAGTTTGAGCGTGCTCCAAGCAGAGGGAGCTTTGCAGCATTTAGGCAGAAGAGATTTTCTGACAGGCTTTGTGTTCTCCTGTGAAATGTGCAACAATCCTTGACCAGAGTCAGTCACTGTGTTCATCAGTAAATGCTTGAAGGTGACTCCAAATGCAAGTTCTAGTCACATTTCTCTTCTCTTGATGCTCAAGAGAAAAGAAGCCATCTTGTAGTTACTGGAGCAGGACTGTCAGCTGCTGTGGATCCTGTCAGACCATGGCTTCAACTTATCCATTGTGGA
Organism: Pyrocephalus nanus; assembly: GCA_038380795.1. Taxonomy (NCBI): domain Eukaryota; kingdom Metazoa; phylum Chordata; class Aves; order Passeriformes; family Tyrannidae; genus Pyrocephalus; species Pyrocephalus nanus. The sequence continues at coordinate 86,889,095 of CM076260.1, read as the reverse complement.
ATGGGCTTTCTTATCATTAGGTTGGACAAAGCAAGTTTCCAGCTTTCTATTCCTTTGTCTTTCCCTGTGGGTCCGAAGACTTGTAAAATAAGAAGTCCAAATGAATTGAAAGCAACCTTGGTCCCTCTTTTTGATTTGTGCCACACACAGCATAGACCCTTGTGGAGAACAATTCCCTGTTAACATGGAAATTATTGCCCTAGTGGGCAGCCAGGAGGCCGAGGGGACAGGGACTGCCACACTGTAAAGTCGTTCTGTAGCAGCTGCCTGTTCTGCCCAATACATGAAAGAGTTGCTGGGAGCTCCCCTATTTATTTTCTAATGCCACTGGGCAATAGGCAGAGCTGCAAGAAAGCTAATTCCAAAGGGAGATGGCTCTGCCTGCCTGCATCCCTGAGGGCATAGCTCCTCAGGCACTGAAAGCACACAGCAACTCCCAGCACATCCCAGGGACTGTAAGCAAGGTGCTGGAAATTTTACCTGTGTAAAGCAGCATCTTCTTCCACAAGTGGTCCTACTGCAATCAATGAAGTAGGTTCCTACCTGAGTGAGGAAGTCAGACAACAGCTGGTCCTCAAGAGCTGTGAGTTTAAAGCAAGCTGATTTCCATAAAAATGGAAATGAGTCAGAGAGGGGAGAACCATATTTGAGCACAAATGCAAGCAATTAGCTCAAAGCCATTACTGTAATGGCTAGAAAGACTTTTTTTTTTTTTTTTTTATTATCATTACTGAAATGCATTAGCAATATCTTTTTTAAAAATGTAAATATACACAGTACAATCCTATCTATCCACCAGAGCATGAAGTAACCCATTTTAGTGGTATGTGCAGAGGAGTCTGTAGAGGCTCTTAACCACAGACGGAACAGTACTGAGGAATATGAATGAAGGCAATACCAGAGAGCACTTGAGAAAGGCAGCTGTGATTAGTGCCAACAGAAATAATTGCTCAAACTGAGAGCTGGACTTTCAGAACAATTTCTAGGAATATCTGCCTGGCACTGCCTATGTTCCTGGCCTTGACCTGTGCTGATGCCTCTCTCCCCAAGAGTACTGCTTTTCTCCTCCTTCCCCAGCAGGCACTTTGGAGGATTTCTGGCTCAGGTACAGGACTCACAGGTCCCATCATAGGATATGACAGCATTGGGGACTTCCAGGGTCCTTGTGGTATGGGGATTGTGTGTTAAACGCAGTCGAAGTCCTCATTCAGTCTCAAGGTACTCTTAGGCAGCCTTGGATTTTTGTTCAAAGAGAGTTTTAAGTCCTGTCTCACCACTTCATCTAATCTCTGTAGTTGCATTTGGCTAAATTAGATGGACAGTGAATTTGAGCTATTTTCTATGAAAATGTGATGAAAGTGAAAAGCTTTGGTTTCATTCAAGCTGGGAGTATGCAGAGGACTTCTACCTGATCGTGAGTGGAAGTGGGTTGATTCTTAGGTTGCTTTTCTGTCTCTCTTCTTCTTGCCTTTGAAATAAGGAAACAAAGGAAAAAGAAAGAGAAAACCCTCAATTACGTATTACAACAGTTGTTTGGGCCAGATTCAAAGAGTTCAGCTCAAGATTTTGGAGCCCTATTACCCACCTACAAGGTGAGCAGTGCAACCTAGTCCCCCACAAACCGCTTTCACATCTCCATTGTACTTTTTGAGGGCAACTCTAGCATCAGGCTGAGATAACAAAATGATGCATTACTTGTATGAAACCAACTTTAGACATGTAGAGGAAGTTCTCAAGCATAATTCAGAGGTGATCTGAGGGAGACATATTGCCCCGATGTAAAGAAGCCATGCAACTCCATCCAGTAAGCATGACTGCAGCCATTCCCAGTGCTGACAGAGTCCAGGACATCCAGAAGAGGTGTTCTTCTAGTAAACTGGGGAAAGTATGTCTGCTTTCTAGGCTCTGAGCATCACTGATGATTTTAGGACCTTAACTGTGCTTTCATTGACAAGTATTTGCATTTGTAGGGTTTTTCTTGTGTGGTCGCAGTGGTTGGTGGTGTAGAGGTATTGAGCTCTTGTGGCTCTGCAGTCCCCCTGTAGTTCTGGAAGAACTGCCATATTACTCACATAATTTGGTACAAAAATACCTGGAAAAAAACATGGTATTATCAACAGGTGCAAGTTCCCTGGTAGTACCTTGTTCACGCACAAAACAGTGAATGGCTCTTCTGGCAGAGTGACTGTGTACAAATATAGTTTTATTCACATCAGTAGCTCTGCAAGTATCTGAGCTGTTAGTGTGATGAGAAGGCAATGTCGCATGACAGCCGACTTGTTTGAAACTATAGGGTTTTTTTGCTTCATCAGGCAGGTGAGTTGAAGATTTACAGGCTGACCTCTGCCTTTGAGTACACCTTCTTGGTTCTCACTGAAGGCAATTGAAAGAAATAGGCAGAAGAGGTGGGACAGGCTATTTAATCCTGTGTGCAGGAGTTTCCTCTACAGGCAAGTAGACAATTCACATATGTTCAATGCTCATTGAAGTCCCCCTGTGCATACATGTGTGTGTAATCCCCACCTTCCTTTAGGGGACTCCGTGGGTCTGCACCTGGCCAGCAGATGATATGGAAGATGTTGTCTGCTGGAGACAGATGTATCATATTTTATACCTGGATTCAATGAGGTGACAAATGTAAGCCTGTTTTATATTACAGTGTGGCTGCTGTATTTCTCACAACTGCCTATCGAGGGTTGTCTGACAGAGACAGAAAATCCTGGGCTGTGCATTTCAGTTATTTATATGCAAGGTTGCTCTCTTCAGTCCTTTCAGAGAGATGACTGATGCCCTCGGCCTGACAGCTTAGCCTGGTGCTCATTTCTCTGCACAAGGTTCTTCCATCCCCCAAAACAGCTTGGGGTGTGGGTGCTTTCAGCTATTCCCTGTCTTACAGACCTTTGATTCAATGGTGCTTTGAATCAAGTGCCAAATTTTAGATGTGCAAACAGCCCCACCAGTTGATAGTTCAGTTAAAAGACATGGCTAATTCCACCAAACTTGCATCATGGACCAACAGAAGACCTTTTTGGGCAGCTGCGGTGCACGGTCCTGTGAAAAGCCAATCCAACAACCAATGCTGCTGCTGTTCTAGCACTGCTCAGATGCTCTGGCTGTAAGTGTGGAGGGCACCCTGTGGCCTGCCATAAGCCTGTCAGCTGCTACCCACAAAGTGGCCTTGAAGTCATGGCACTGTGATGCTTTGGTGATGGAAACGTGGGGATCCAACAGCAGGAAGGGGAGTGCCACTCCCCCTTGCTTGTTGGAGCTTTGCTAGGACATTCTCAATCTATTTAGTCTCATCTCTGGGCTCATGAAACTGGCTGTTTTCTGGGATGGGCCCCAGAGAGGCAGCAGATAGGACTAGATGTGCTCAGTCATCCTCTTTCCAATTTAACTTTGTGAGTGGCATCTCCCACTCCTGTCATGTTTTCTGTGTGGGAGCAGGAGAGGTAACAGTATGAGGGATGTCACCTTCCTATGCTTCCCTAGCAGAAAGATTCCAAAAGTGCATGAAGCTCTCCCTAGAGCCTCTGGCTGAGACTGGCCACCCTGTGCTTTTTTAATAGGATAAAGAGTCAGTGACAGATGAAAGAGCTGCATCTGCTCATTTCATGCACCATGGCCCCTCAGAAACAAAATGATGACACTTACTTTGGGAGGACAGTCCTGTGAGGTGGGTCTGGAAGGATTTAATGAATCAGTATGTGGACCACTGCTGGAGCTAGGAACACTGGGGTAAAAAAAGTAGAGAAGGATGCAGTTAACTTCAGCTCAAGATGGACATCAGTTACTGACACAGTCCATTAGTGGAGCTGTTTGTTATACCAACTTAATCCTGTATTCAGAAAGAAAAGGGGAAAATAATCAATATGCCCAGTTCATTTTTAAACAATAAATAACCTACCACAAGTCTCTCTCTTGTCTCATATATAGTATTGCTCTTAGCTGGAAGAGGGAAAGGTGCTGTGTTAGGCTGTTTGGCCAGTAGAATCAGGCACTATGGATCTCTCTGAACTATTTTCCTGCCTCCTAGCACTGAAAAGAGATCCTGCTTCTCCAAGGTGGTGCATGGAGCAGCTGCAATACCATTCTTTGACTTGAACTTTCACATTTATCATTTACTTCTTGCTTCAAAGCTGCCTTTTCTGCTCCAGCCCTTTTAGCACAGCAGATCCCAGTACTCACTGTCCCAGTCCATGGCCACGCAATTGATTTCCTCTATTCCAGACTGACCAGCAGGTCAAGGGAGATAGATGTGAGGAAAAAATTCTTTACTGTGAGGATAGTAAGACACTGGACCAAGTTGCCCAGAGAAGCAATAGTGGAATAGTGGAATAGTGGAATCTTGAATCATAGAATCAGCCCGGGTTGGAAGAGACCTCTGAGATCATCAAGAAGCTGTGAATATCCCATCCCTGGAAGTGTTCAAGGCCAGGATGGATGGGGCTTTGGCAGCATGATTGTCGTGGTTTAGGAATGGCACTCCCTAATTTAGCATTCCCCTATCTCCCCCTCCTTCCCCCCAGGCAGCACTGCTCACCTCCAACAGGAGACAAAAAAGGCAGAAATTATGGGTTGAGATAAGAACAATTTACTGGAAGCAGCAAAGAGATAAGGAAATGAACAGTAACAGCAACAATGCTAATAACAAGACTGTACAAAAGAGAGGGTGATTAACATGCAGAAATGCTCACCAAGCCCAGGACAATGAAAAACAATGGTGGACAGACTTTCCACATTCCCTGACCACCGAAAGCCACACTCACCTTTCTCCAGGAAACGAGAATCCCTTCCTTCCACTCCCCACTTCCTGTGATGACATGAGGTGTTGTAGAATAAAAACCTAGAAATGCCCACATGGCTCCAGGCTGCACCCTCTCATGGCTACTGCAAAAATATTAACTGCCCCAGCCAAAAACCAGGATGCTGGTCTAGTGGAAGGGTTCCCTGCCCACGGGAGTGGAGTTAGAATTAGATGATCTTTAAGCTCCCTTTCAACACAAACTGTTCTTTGATTCTGTTCATTATAACTGAAAGAGTCTGAATCAGAAGCTTCAGTGCTTGGTGCAAGAACTGTGAAGCAATAAATAAAACCGTCTCCTAGAGAGCACCTTGCCTCAAAGCCTGAATTGTTTTTGGCTTTGTAGTGCACAGGGACAACTCATGCCCTGGGAAACTGTGGTCAGATGGAGAGTGTGGGCAGGAACCATGTCCAGCCCAGACCCCCAGGTCAGTGACAATCCTGTGCATGCATGAACCAAACACATAGTCCAGGAGGCATCAGAGCTCATTTTTCTGTATACCCTCACATAGCATAACCTGTGGTATAGGAAATATGATAATGAGTATAAAACGTGGTGTGTTTCTTTTTGCTATGCTCTAAGAGTGTAATTTTACCACTATTTGCTTTCACACTGTTTTCTCATGAGTCTTCTGTACTTCTTGAAAATTCATGGTATTGGCTGGGAAATCATATGATTAATAAGAAAACACTACAGGCATTTTTTTAAGATGTTAGATTTTTAAGTCTGTTTCATCTCATTGCAAACAGAAGGAGAAGAAATGTCCACAAAAATAAAAAGGAAGCTGAAGATGTAGGTGGTAGACCTTTAAGGCACACTGTATATATTGCAGAAATTATGACAAGCTCATATCAGTCTGTGAGAAAAATGTGTCTACTGAAAATACAGTTCTCAAAGATTGGGACCATGATTTAGTCATGTGTGTGGAGAAATACGTTGTAAGTGCTTAACAAATTGTAAAAAATAACAGTAACAATTAATAATAGATGAAACCTGAACAAAAAAAGAAAAGAAACAAAAAAAGATGAATCACTGCATTAAGAGAACCCGGTAAAAATCTTTTGTTTCTTGTCAAGGATCGTGTGCTGACAACTGCATCTGCTACGGCAGCATATGCTGGAGAAATGCTCCAAGAGAGGGCTTGGTTACACAGATTTATAAACTGGGAGATGGGAATCTGGCCTGGAGCATGACAGTCTCATAAATCAGTGATAAACTTCGCTCTGCACAGCTTGCTAAGACATGAAGCAAGTGCCACCTTTGTGGGGGTAGAGGATGACTTGGCTGTATGGCGATGGTGTGTCTGGTCCTGGGATGGATGGTGCAAAGTATGAGGGAAGACTTTTGGAAAGACTGTTTTACTAAGGGGCAGGATCAGTCATGGAGAAGACTGACCTCTGATCACCAGGTCTGTACAGGTAATCGAACAGAGAAGTGTTTTTATAGTGTTTTCTGTGTGAAAAAGAACAGGCTCCCTGTGGACTTGCCAGCAGGCATGGATAAGACTCTGCACTTCTGCATCCTCTGGGCTGCCCAGAGTCAACTGCTTGTCTCCCAGGGTGTTCAAGCAGACACCACCCTGTGTGCTCAGGTTAGAGTGCATTTGTCCTCAGAGTGAGTTTATCATTCACATGGGAGCCCACAGCAAGCTGCATGCATGATGCAGATCACTCCCCTGCCTGGGGCTTGAATTCTCAGTGCGCTGATCCCAGAGGGAGTAAAATATATTGCACCTGCCAAGCAGAGAGGGCATGTCTTGCCTTTGCCAGCAAAGCACAAATCCCAGCTAAATGGCTAGAAGGTCTGCCCTGGGCATGCTTGAAGGCAGAAAAAGCCAAAGGTGTGTGGAAACATTAGATGTATGGTAACACTTTCCTTCCTATTTTTAGCATTCATTTAGAGACATATTTCCACTGGGTTGTTTACTCTGAGCTGAACAGATCTGTACACTGGAGATTGATTTTTAGTTATAGAAAGGTTCTTTTTCCTATCTTTAAAATTTAAAGGACCCATAAAATAATAATAAATTGCCTTTTTTACTGTGTGGAGTCCTCTTTACATTGCCAAAGTGATGAAAATTGGCCTGTAAAATGAGCTCTAAACCTAAATTGCAAATTGTTGTTCTTCACTTAGCCTTTGTCATCTTCTCTCAGAGTATGAGATCTTGAGATCTGGCTACATCCTTCTTCAGTGTTTGGAAACTGCTCAGCACATATGACAGGCTACTGTAAACATGTGATAAATAAATGCAGCACAACAGGTTACAGCTTCAGCTTCAAACAGTTTTGCAGAGACAGTGGACACAATGACCAGCTCAAGGCTCCTTATATTTTAAATAGACAGAGCTTTTAATAAGAAGTTATCTCTATAAAAGATACTGGGGAAGATTTCTAACCTGACTAGTGACACAGGGAGATTTTCTCACTTCTCCTTTTATTTCTTGCTGAAATTCTCTTTTTTTTTCCCCCTGTTAGAAAATTCTCCATTATTACAGAACATTTTCCTCTTTTCTTCAAGTCAGTCCTTATGCTTACCTTTCAACTATATAGAGAAAAAGGTCTTTAAGTATTTCTGCTGCTTTAACACCACAGGTAGACAGAAAGCTCTTTTGCCTCAGTTTTTGATGGTGTTGTCATACAACAAGTTGATTATGCTCAAATTTAATCTTTCTTTTCATAGAAGTGAAATATCATTCTCTCTACTTCATCTTTCCCTTCTTTTTATCCAGGAAAATTTCCTTGCCATCCCTCTCCTTGGGCTGACCTCTCCAGTAGGATCCACTCCAGGTTCCACTCTTGCTCTTTTTTTTTTGTGCCCACAGGCTCAGGGCATGTTAACATAAGATGGTGAAACCAGTAATAGAAGGAATATCAAATATTTATCACTATTGTGAATGCTTACTGCAGTTTCTCAGGAAGAGGAAATAAGCTGTTGGCAGAGCAAGAGCATTTAGGAGACCCTATCTCTGGCCAATATCACTTTGGTCAAGCTTTGCACAGACGCAGGACAAAATGGCAATTAGTGTTCTCAGTTGCAAAAAAAATCTCAGTTTATACTGGGTGGTCCAACACAGAGAGGGGTGGCACGATGAAACAGACATAGTCAGTGTGCTGGCAGCATGGCAGGAAGGAAAGAACCCCCTATGGAAGGACATTTCTCCTTGTGACTTGAATCTTGGAGCAGAATCAACCTATAATGGACTGGAAGAGAAAATCAGCAGCATATAAAAGTAGTCTGGACTTAAAATTGCATTGCACTTGATGAGAGCATCTGTGCCTACCTACTGTCATTGTGCTTGCACTGGTCCCAGTTACTCGAGGCTTCTTATGCAACCTCTTTATCAGGTTTTAGCTTTACTCAAAGGAGGAAAGAAAAAAGAAAAAAATTCTTGGTCGTTTCCATAGCTATATCTCCTTTCCCATAATCTGAATGACAATCTGACACCCAAGTTTCTATTGTCAGCTGTTCCTCGGAGTGGATGAGGGAAGAAAAATTTCTTGAGGTTTCCAATTACAGATGTAATGATCTCCACAGAACAGAAAGCAATATCTGTCTATAATGCAGACAGGTTGAAACAGAAGATGTAGAAGAAGAATAATAGAAACTAGAGTGTGACACATGCATACAGAAAGGCTTCTGACATCTATCCCCCAACGGTCCTCTGTCATTATTTGCTGAAAAACTCAATTTACTTGTTTGGAGACGAAAAAAGAAAAAAACTTCCAAAAACCAGAAGCAAAGAACTGTGTGGCTGAAAAAGGGGAATGTTCTTCTTCCCTCCCACCATCCCGAAGATTTTTGGAAAGCTAATTCCTTTCATATGAGACATCAGCTGGACATCCTTGTGGGTATCTGACAGCATCTAACCCCTACTGTCAGGTAGCAGTTGACATTTTTTCCATTTTATGAGAATGTTGATAATACTGGTTTAGTTAGCTCTTGGACATAATTCCTGTCTCAGCTCAGTTACACTAGCAAAGTTGGGTCTTTGCAGCTTCTCTGGGGCTGCCAAGGACAGACTGTGGTTCATTTTGGGCAGCCAGGTTATGTGTCATCTTTACCAGTTTCTGCAATTGCAGGGAATATTTGCCCATATCTGTAGGGAATATGATCAGTAAGGCAAAATTGGCGCTGTGCAGAAAAGGATGGGGGTTCCTTATTTGGTCACTGGCAACATTTTTTGACTCCTGTTTTAAGAACAAATAAAATCATCAACCTTTTCCTCTCCACTAATTTGTTTTTTATCCTATTTGTTTTCCTGCTTCCTAGAGGGCTTTTGTAACCAGGCCTTACAGGCTGTTTGACTTATCTGATGCAGTTGTAGGTGATAACCTGATGACTTATAAGGCAATTAGTGCAACCAGAAGAGACAGCAGGCACAACACGGTAGTACCAGAGTCATTTAAGGAGAAAGGTTTTCTACTTAGAAACTGGTCTTTTCTTAGCTTGTTTTAACATTTCTTTTGAATCTATTTTTTTTTTCTTTCCTAAACCCCATAATTCTGATGTCGTTCTGTGGGAGGGGTTGTCTCCATCTGTGATGAGACTGTCCATGCTGTAGAGCTGTAGCTGTGCTCAGGTACGAGGGCAACAGGAAACAGCAGCCTTTCATTTGACCCCTTAAAGCACTTCCTGCTCAACTTCTCAGATGAGAAACCTGAGAAGAGCTGAACACAGCGTCACGTGTCTCAAAGCTGAGTGTCAGGCTCTTCTCAGAGCTGCTGGCTATGTTGCTGTGCACTGGCAGCCTGAATACAGCCTTGAGGCTTCACAAACAAGGGGTGATGTCTTGAGGGCTGGCTCTGAGAAGTGAACCACAAATGCACAAATATGTCCAGCCCTGAGGAAGGGAGGCTAGAGTGACCATCAACTGTCTTGATATCTTATATGTTTTGGACTTCTTGGGGTAGATAGAGGCTCTGGCACAAAGCAAATAAATTCCCTTTCCTCTGCTTGATTCAATTCTACTTGTTTTTTCTCCCTGCCTCCCTAAAAACTCTTCATTGCACTGTAAAGTAGCAGGATTCACATCCCAGTAGGTGTCCACTTTCAGTAGCAGTCTTGCAAAGTGGCCTGTCCTGCAGTGGCTGGAACTAAAATGGAAGAATACTGCTTATCTTACTTCTCCTTCAAGTTTATTAATGCTTTGAAGACTTTTTCCTGAAATGTTGGGAATTCCAGGTATTTTCATCCTTTTTCATTATCTCACAGAGACTTGCTCTTTGCCTTTTTTTTCTGTCCTTGCAGACAGGTGGGATGGGCAAATCAAGCCAATGACACTGTTCTACCAGTTAAGTTGTTTTGTGGACTTTGATGCTTATTTCAGTTTGGAAAATGCTCTGAACCTGATTGACAAAAGCAAAGAATAGCTGTATTACTGTCAGAAAAACTTGCTGGAATAATTACAGCTCTATGCATATACAACCAGCCCCTTTCACTGCACCTGCAGTTTCCAAGTGTGTGGAGTGACAGCTGCTTTGGGCTCTAGCCAAAGGACTGGGATGCACTTTTCCCCACGTTTTAGTTAAGTGGAAAAGAACAGCCTTCTCAGCACATAGTATAGCTTGAAGGTTGTCTTGCAGGATCTGTAAAAGCCAGGGTCTCGGGTCTATCTCTGCTGGAGTGTTTAAGATGCTGACCTGGAATGTACATCACACCGCCATCCTAACAGTGACTATTAGATTGTATTCAAGCAGGTTGTGGTTCCCAGGGGCCAGGAGTGTTGCACAGAGATGGACAAGGGGGTTCAGCAGCCAGGAAGAGGCAGGTCTGCCACAGGGTTCACAGGAGGGACTGATCTGTTTTTTTCTTGCTTAGCCAAGGTGAAGAACATACTAAATTGGTTAAAAACCTGTTTATGGTTACCAAGGCAAGTGCAGCCTAAATGCTCTGATCCCTGAGGATGGCACTTTGGCTTCAGCATATAGCCTTGGTTAAAATGCATAGACTTCTGGGCTGGTAGGCTGCTGCTGTGAACAAATTTGTTTCAGACTTTGTCCTCTACTGCTGTGAGCTCAATCCAGCCACATTTTGCAGTGCTGGAAAACCAGGGAGGATTAATGGAAAGGGAAAGTGATTCAACCCTAGGGCCAAAGAAATTCTCCTCTAATGCCGGTTTTCCAGCTGAGAAGTACCTTGACTTTAGTGGAATTACCCCTGATTCATACCAGTGCACATAAAGGTCCTGGAAACAGACCAGACCAGCGTAGATTTTGCATCTGACTTAGCTTGCTGTTCACGTTTTAATTTTCTGATATTAAAGGTATCCTGGATGCCTGTTCTATTTTCCATCAAATCCTAGTGGAAATGTGGTTTGGATTTGAGCCCCATCTCTGACAGGCAGTCTAACTTCAGCATCTTAAAGAAAGTGTAAGCCTGAACAGCCAGTGTTGCTGAGAAAAACAAATGAAATTTGAAGAATGTGTCAGGTTTGAGATAAGAGATGGAGACTGGAATGATGAGAGGTTTACAATGTATTGCCCATGCATTGCTTTGCTAATAGCACTAGAGAGGAGACATCAATTCTATTAACTTGATTTCTGCCCTGGTAATGTTCCTTTAAGAAAAGCAAAGGCATAGCGAGATACTGTAAGGTTTCATTCCTGCTGATAGGGTCTTTGCTGTGGGTGTTGTTATTCTGATCAGCTTTGACATCGTATAAAATAGCACTTATTCTCTGAGTAATCCGAGAAGCTTTTCAGAATTCATGAGGTTTAAGTCCAAATAATTACATTTATTGATCTCTACTATGTGAAGAAAATTTCCAATTTATTGCAGACCTGTTTGGTGTTAGACCTCAAACTAGGCCATGTCAGGAATTAATTTTTTTCTGTCTCTATTTTTTTTAAATGCTTTTGTTGGGCAGGAGATTCTTCACCTGATAATAAATGCTGTCAAAACTGTTGCTGCTGAGCAGGTAAACTAGGACGCCTGGTGCCAGCAGCAAGCCTCAGGGTCAGGTGAAACCTGTGTAGGTCGAAGGAGAGGAGGGAGGGGTTCAGGTCTGCAGCCCACATCTCTGATGCTCTGCTCTCCACCCTGCCATGGCCTCATGGCAGGAACCAGGGTGTTAATTGCTCTGATCTCTGGAGAATAAAACAGGGAATAAAACTGCTTCCTCCAGTTCAGTGAGGTTAAAGTCCAAGTGCTTGGAGATCCTCAAACACATCTTGTACCCAGAGGCACCTTCTCCAGGAAAAGGAGGTTGGTATTCCTGCTGGATGTGCTAAAGGGGAATCACCAGTATACCTTTGTGGTGACTAGAAGATCCACACATGCTACATATACATCTAGATAAATTCCCAGAGGTACTACCTTTGCTGGCCTGAGATTCTGTGAAGCACAAGTGGATTAAAGGTGTTCACACGTGTTCCTCATCCCCATTTGCCCACTGCTAAAGCCCCTCGCAACAACAGTGAGAGAGAGGAAGACTCTAGACCTGAAAAGCAGAGATAATTGCATATCAGGGCTGAAGTGCACAGACAGAGCTTCAGGTGTACATACATATATCCTGCAAGAGATGAAGTCAGGCACCAGCAAACTCATCTGAGGAGCACAATGCTGCCAGGACGTAGGGATAGGTGCAATTGGGCAAGAATTTGTGACTGAAAGCTAGAACTTGTTTTGCTTAGGAAGACTGCAAAATGTCTTCTCAAACGGGTTAGATTTTTTTTTCCTTCCTTCTGCATTTCAGAGAAAGTTGCAGGGAGAAGCTGAGAGCAAGCTATCTGTCTCCTTGGTATGCAGAGAGATAACATGTTAGCAGACGAATACAAGACCTCCTTGTGCCAGAGAGGGTGGGGAAGGAGAGAAAGAAGATACAAAAAGCCTTGGAGAAGGCTGGGCATTGCCTTTTTTCCCCTGGGGGCCTGGTGTGTGCAGCATCCTTAAGAAGTGAACCTTGCATCTGAAAAAAAACCTTTTTTAAAATCTTTCCACTGCCTTGGCATTCTTGGGAAGAATACCTGCGTATGTTTTACCTTACACAGGACCAAGCTTTGGAGTTAACTATAAGAGACCAGCCTAACACCTTCATGGGGCCCAGGATGGATGGTAGGTTCTGTCTGGAGAACTCTGCTTCTGGATATACATGTTTCTCCTGAAGGTGGGTCAACATCTCTCTGGTGGAGCAGAACACTTACTGTGAGATTTGCCTTAAGCATGGAAATGGTCCAGGTGCTTAAAACAAGCATATACAGAATTTACTGGCTCAGAAATTCAGAAACCAAAGTTGATGTGTTAGGAAGCCATGGCAAAAGTCACAGAGATGTCTTAATATACACTAATATGTGCTGCACCATGTATTGGCTTTCAGTGGGGGAAAACAAGACCTTTAGAGGTTACTGCTTGCTGCCTCTCTTGCTGCTGGGCTCTGCACCAAGCCCTTGGGCAGGGACACTCGGCAGGGGCTCCCTGTGCTTCTGGCCCAGCTCTTGTCTGTCACTGGCCATGGGAAAAGCATCCTAGTGCCCTGGGGCCACACAGCTCCCTGCTTTCTGCTTCATCAGGGTACAGTGAGCTTTGCCAGGGCTGGGGAGTGACCCAGCAGGGCAGGAAGGGGACATTTGCGCTGCAGGCTTTCTGCGAGACTGGAAGGTGCAGCCAACAGTTTAATAAATTATACTTTTCTCCAAATATACCTTTAAATTTAGATCTCAGTTTAATAAGGCAGTCCTTACATGTTCTTTCAGGGGCACATGTATTATTAAAAAAACATTTATAAAGGATTAATGTACTGTGGAGCCCCACTGACAAAAATCTCTGTCATTTCCAGTGCCAAAAGCCAAAATAGTCCAGCTTATTCTAAGAAACCCTTTTTATCTGTGTATTTAAATCTGGCAGTGGGAAAAATGCTAGATTTACAATATTTGCTTATCTACAGGAGTCCTTTGTTTATGCAGTAAACAGGGATGGCACAAGCAGTGGTACTGTCCTCTCTTCCTGTGCTCAGCCTAACCTTTCTGTTCTGCATATGGTTAGTGTATTTGCACAGAGGATCTCAAAGCTCCTGATCAATTTATATTGACTTCTGCCACCTTTGACTGTGCAGGCTGGTTACCTGTACCTGCGGTGTCCTGAGTAATGATTTGTAAATTGTGAAATGTGTCTGTCTGTCTTTTGCAAAGGGTTTGTGTATCTGCAGGTGTCAGTGCCAACAGCTAGAGAGATCTTGCAGATGGAGCGCTTATTATTTTTACATGGCAGATAGCTGTGCAGTGGGAAGCAATAGAGCTGTCTCTCTCTGTGACCCCCCCAGTGGGCCTCCAGTAGCTGCCCCTCTGTCCTGACAGCTGCAAACTGTTGGGCGGTGTTGTCCTTCATTTAGCTGGAACATTTCCAAGTGCAGCTCAGTTTTCTCTTCATTAAATCCCTGGGAGCAATGACTGAAGTCACTGATACTGGATTTAAGCTTTTGTGGGGAGCAGCAACTCCTACCAGGAGAGGAGCAGAAGGTTTGAATGAGGCTTTAAACATTGCTGCTCTTCTGACACTCTTACGGAGGATGGACTTGCATCAGAACCAGCTGTTTTGATCTCCAGCTGTTCAGGGCCAGCAGAACCTTTCTGGGTAGTGGGAGGGTGATGGAGACTAACTACCCTCCCTGATCCCATCTGAGCAGCCCCTGTGCAGTCCCATTTGTGCTGCTGTGGGCATGTGGCTGGTGTTGAGGTGCACAAAGGCTTCCTCCCCTTTGTCTGACGTTTCTCCCTCTCACCAGTAGAGCTGCTTTAGGTAGAGCGGGGGACATGGCAGGAGAAGCAAGGGATCAGTAGTTTTCCCACACAGCTGAGTAGAGAGGTGGGATGAAAGAGAGGTGAGCTCACCCCGCAGAGAAGGTGGTGGTGGGATAGCCAGTAGCCCAGCCTTGCCAAGCCTAGGGGGAATCACCATCCCAGAGGGGTGTCTGTATCCGCACATGGGAAGGGTGACAGCTCTTGAGTGCTGGCTGGGCTCTGTCTCAGCTCTCTGCCTGATTCCATGTGTCAGGGGAAGTTGTGGGGCCAGGAGGCTGAAGAGATTTCTCCTTACCATCATCATTGCAGAAAGCAACCAGTCATTAACAATCAATGCTTTGTCGACACCTAAGATCTTTGCAAATTATTGTTGTGCACTACTCTTCTCCTGCCCTTTTCTTTCTCTGTGCTCCTTCTCCCTGGCCTTTGATTCAATAAATCAAAGCTTAGTGCCAAATCTTGTTATATTCCAGCTTCCCTGTTATTTCCTCTCTGCCCTTTGGGAGATGAAAGCTTGGAAATGTGTATAATAATGAGGGTTGTGAGATGTGAATAAAAGACATGAGAAATGTAAACTAGGGGGATGATCAAAGATGATGCATTAGCTCTGACGAGGATCTATATTGCTGCTAACAGGGTGGCCAAACCAATATAGAATGACAGAAGAAAATCCCTACAGAATGACAGAAAGTCTCAGCCTGCACTGGGTAGAAGGCTAGAGAAGAGTGGCATAGAGAGGGATCTGAACTTGTCTTCAGTGGCAGAGAGGCATAATCTCAATTCTTGAGGCAGCTGAAGGACTAAAACATCCAGAGCTGGTGAAAAATATCTAGTTAGGCTTTAATAGAAAACAATAGGAGTATCCCTATTTATTTAATTTTTTTAAAATATAATTAAGAAGAAGTAACATTAATTATTCTGATTTTATCTTTTATTATTTAACTGCCATCTTTGAAAATATATAAAATAACAAGTTTGTAGTTCTGACTTTTTGAATTTTTTTCTCTCCTGTTCCCTTGATTTTTTTGCATTTTCATTATCCTATTTTTTTCCTCAGTAAAGGGAAAATAACAGAGTGAATCCAACACTCTATTAAGATCCAAACCCACATATGATTTAAGAATGTAAATTTTTAAACTGCTTATGTTTTAAACAACAAAACTCCCAAAAGACAAAAAAAGGTCAGTTTCTGTGGGAAACTTTTTTCTAAAAAATTTTTCTAAAAAATACCTTTCCTGTTTTCCAGGACACAACAAATCTGTGTCATTCCCGATCTCTTCTCATGCATGCTCCTTTAATTTCTGTCTTTTTTGCACCTGTCTTCTACATATTCTCCTGCTTCAGTCTTCAAGTCTGGTGCACAGCTCTGGATCCCAGACATCAGCCTAGTCTTCACTGTGGTGGGACAGCACAGGGAGACTTCCTCATGATTTTAGCAGATAACACAGAGCAAAAGTCACCAAAATGAGACCAAATTCCTCTTGAGTTTGTATTTCCCTGTGTCCTGAAATACATGCTTCTAACTTGTCAGTTATTTCCTGTCTGATGTCTCAACACTTGCATTTTTTTTTCCTAGTTAATATTTTGTTGAAGACTCTATTGAGTTGTGGCTTGTTGATTTCAGACCATTTTCTCCAATTTATTGAGACTTTTGAATTCAGGTCCTGTTCTACAAATGTGCTCCTAAGCTGGAGTAATCATCAGATTTTATAATGCTTGCTCTCTTCTGTTGTTCTAGTTCCTGATGAAGAACTGGAACAGATCCAGGACTGGGCCAGATTATTTTGGGATCCAGATGAGATTTCAGACTGGTAGTTAATCACTGACACTTTATCTGTTTGGGTGTTCTTTTGTCTGCCTGGTTGCACTGACAGGCAATTTCATGCAGTGTAGTGGCTCCATACCATCACCTGTGAAATGCTGATGAGCTGCAAAGCCATAGCGTGTGGTCTGCAGGTGATGCAAGGATGCATTCTTCCTTATGAATGTTTGCCTATTAAAAGTTTAATGGTAAGGCCAGATAGGGTTTGCTGGTTATGCTCAAGGGTCCAAAAAGCTACTACTGCTAAGATGGATTGTACTTCCTATGGCCATGTGGGACAATACTGAGAGCTTTGTTAAAACATGTATTTCAACTGCTTCCTCCTTACCTACAAAGCTAGTTACCTTGTCAAAGACGGAATTAGTTTTCTCTGGAATAAACAACTGATTTGCCATCCTTTTTGTTGAAATGAAGAACTGAAATGATTTTTTCTTGATAAATACATTATGCTGAGCTGGTTTTTTGTCAACTGGTTTTCCCTTGGGATTTTTTACATATTGATCAGGCAGTAGTCTCTGCTAATGTTTTTACAGGAAGATTGAGTAGTCCACATTTTTCCATATTTGCTTTTTCTCTTATTTTAAATAAAGATATTGTATTTGCTCTTCCTGTATCTCCAGGGATCTTTCCCAAGGCATGAATTTCAGGGATGATCTTTGAACAGATCAGATATTTCTGCAACTGGTACCTTCAGTGCTTGAGGGTGGATTTCAGCAGGCACTGATAATTTGACCAGATCTCATTTATCTCAAGATTTTTTCTTTCTGGCTTGCATTTCTGTCCCCTTGTTCAAATTAATTTTTGAAGTATGTTATGGAGCCTGAAGCATAGATGAATTAGGCTACTTCACCCTTCTCTGTATCAGCCACTGTCTCCTCTTTTCCCATTGAATAATAGCCTGTGTGTGCTCTTTTTCTGCCTCTGCTGATAACCTAGTACTTGTACTTTTGACTTTATACCCATTACTAATTGTAATTAAATTTGTGCTTTAGCGTTTCTGATTTTTATGCTGGTTCTTATCTTTGTGGTCTAGTTTTCACTTTTCTTCTAATTTATTTTTGATTTTCAGGTCCCTAAAGAACTCTGGACACAGTTATAATGGTCTTTTCTTCAGCTTCCTGTCTTTCTATCACAGTAGGATAGGTTGCCATTGTGCTTTAACATGGTCTATCTCTGTAATGGCCAATTGTTTTGCTTTCCTCTATGCTTAAATTCTGTTCTCAGGAGACTCTATGTGACATGCTGCTGAATCTGTTGGAGTCTGGGAGGGAGAGTCTGCATTTTCCTGGGGCTCCTGCTGATTCTACCTCACTTTCAAAGAACATAGGGTGCCAGCATGCCAGAATGACTGCACCCAAATGACTTCCCAGCTGAGATTTTTAACTAGTAGCTAACTACTGATTGCAATCAAGCCTAGAAAAGTGGCTTGCTCTGCCAGCATCTTCTTTCCCTGTTTGAAACAAATCCCCCGAGCACTTGAACAGTCTGGCATACTGTCTGTTTCTTCTCTACTCCTTTTCTAATGTTTCTAATACCAGACGAATATTGTTGCTTGCTGTCAGCCACAGTTCTGCCCCTTTGCTGCCTCTGTTAATTTATAAACACAAAAAAGGCAAGCTTCAGCTTCTCCATAGTGATATGGGGTGCAGTAACATTTTCTCTTGATCTCAGCCTTAGTCTTGTCTTTGCTTCACTTTAGGAAATTTTTTTTCTTCAGAGTCAGGTTATGTGCAATTCTCCATCTCTTCTGTCTGTTTTTATTCTGCCTACTAGGGGCTCCCACTCTTTCTCACTGTCTCTTACACTCCCTGAGCGTGTACAGGCCACTCACTTGCTCCACAGGCTGCGCTCATGCCTCCCTCATCTGACATTTTACATATTCCATGCAGCAACTTCTCCTTTTCCTCACCAGTAGGTTTTCTTACCTTACCAGTTGATTGTCTTACCAACTCAGTGAAAGGCACCATCACCCAGAGTTGAGCAGGTGAGTGCTCAGGAGTGTGCTTTTGCTCCTTATCCAGTGGATGCACCTTTCTGGCTCTATCCATACGGTCCTGGGAGCAAAAGTGGGTCCTATAGGTAGCTAAAGGACAATATATGAGTCAAAGCTGTTAACTATTTTTCACACACGGTATTAAAAATCCCCAGAATTTTAGTGCCTGTCATGAAATGTATTGATTTCTAATAAACTGAAAACGCTTGGGTCACCTCCCCATCGAGCAGCCCACAGAGAGCTTTGTGCTTCCTCAGTCTGAAAATTAAACTGTTGGATACTGGTAACTGTTCCGCTGGCAGTTTTTGATAATGATGAAGAATTACCTATTATGCCAGCATTGTGTGGCTTTGACAATTCCATTACATATTACTAATAGTGTTATTAGTGTATGGCAGCTTATCCTTGGCTTTTGAGCATGTGTGCTCACATGTGTGTATGAGCGCACGTGGATGCCAAGTGGGAGGCAGGGTTGGAGACGACACATCTGCATTCAGAACGCAGCAGCCACTGCTGTCACCTCTCCCTTCCTGCCATGGGGAGACCACGCCAAAAGCGGCAGTGAGTATGGCAGGGGAAGGCCTGGCTCTGCCTCTCTTGGGAGCAAAAGTGTGAGTGAAGTCGACTAATGGGAAAGATGCTGATCTCTGGTGCTGTGGCATCCTCCTCTGCTGCATAGTCTACCTGTGACTTGGGAAACTGATCTCTGGTTCCTCCTGTTGTTCATCCATCCTTCAGCTCTGCTCCCCTTTCTTCTCTCCTGGTCTTTACACTTTAGTCTGCAGCCAAATAATTCAGTTTCTGGAATGTGCTTATGTGTTAGACCTCTTTCCAGGCACAGTCTAAAGCAGTGGTATGAGGCTGACCAAATAATGGAGGGTGGAACTGCCTTGCTCTCTCAGCAGCAGTTTAGCTCATAGAATAAAAAAAAAAAAAGAAAAACCAAATTCTTGTGGTGCTATTATAATGTAAAAGACATTGATATGACATGCATGCAGCTAGTGCAAAATTGATCCCCGTTTCAGGGCTCTGTGGAGATCATATGCATGCAGCCTTGAGGGGAATAGGGACATGGGATTATCAGGAGTGCGAGCCAGAACAATTTGGAATATAGTGATGTAGCTAATCTCCTCTGAGGCACTGCACTGGCAGGGACAGAGGCAGGGCTGCCCAGCTCACCTCCTGCAGTTCTGTACCATGGGGCAGCTCCTGCTCAGCAGGCCAGTAAGGTATCAGCAGTGCTGAAAAAAGGGGGAGTGGCTGTTTTGCTTTTGTTCATCTAAGGTAGGGAGAGAGTTTGCAGCAGCCCTGCCTTTAAGCGGACTAGAGTCTTTAAACACTTGTTGAGGCAAGCATCAGAGTGTGTGTCTCCACCCTTCTTGTCCCTTTAGTACATGGACAGAATATGTAGAATATATTAATATGTAGAATATGTAGAATATATTAAAGCTGATGTATTTAGATTTAACCTAGTAAGAGGGAGAAAAGGTAGAATGTGTCTGCTGTACCCAGAGCACTTTAATTATACAAACCCCCTTCTTTTCCTCTACCTGCCGAATTTTCAAGATGTTTAGAGGCTGACCTCTCCCATACAGTGCTTCAAAAGAGCAGTACCAGGGTATTTCAGTCCTGGCCAGCCCCTCAGGGGTTTTGATCCTTCAATATGAATCTCGATGTCAGTACTTTGCCTTGTTGTCTGCTGATCTGAGAGCAGGACTCCTCTGCAGTGCAGTATCAGCATCTTTGTGTACAACGCAGCTGCAGTCTAGGGGTGCCTGCGGGGCTCCAGCACTTGCTGGGGTCACTGCAGTCCTACAGAGACCAAGGACATGGCCCTTGCTTGAACTCATGGTCTTTCTTCACATCCCTCTTACAAGGAATTGTTCTCTGTTGTCTTGTGCAGTGGTGGGAGTAGGTGTAAATACGTCGGATCCCTTAGCTCTAGGCTGGCCTCTTCTCTTCATGCCAAAGAGCCAGAATAGGATGAGAATTTCACTCCGTTTTCCCCCGAAATTTGTCACATCATGAAATACATGGGAAGAAGTTTATGAAACTTCTGGAAAAAAATGTCTCCCTCTCTTGTTTTTTTTCCCCTTTTTTTCCTTCCCAATGTTTTGAAGTTAAGCCATCTGCAGAAGAAATATGTTTAGAAATAGCTTGTGCATCAGTGCAGGTGAATTTTTCTGTGTCTTGAAAAATGGAACAATTCTTTCCTACAGCTATTGATTGTCATTCCACATCTATGCTGTCCTCCTAACTTCAAATCAATTTGTGCTTTACCAAGCTCTTTGATGTCATCTTATGACAGAATGCTAACTTTTCCCCTTAAAGGCTATTTGTCTCTGTCTCTTTGTAAGGTCAGTGAAAATCACTGTACTCTGGCCCCCTAAAAGTAATCCATCTAGTGGAGGAAATGATGAGGTAGTATTATGTCGGGCAGTCTTTTTAAACAAGTCCTCAGAAACATAAAGAAAAACATGATAGGCATGGTTAGGGAAGAGGGAATTGAGGATGCTGCAAGAGTCAAGTTTAAAAGCAATCAAGGGAAAGCTCAGAGTTTATATTCTGGAAATGTCCTCTCTTCTGGAATTTGTTTACAGATATTTTCTGCTGCTACTGAGGTGGGAGGAAATGAATAGTAATCCAAGCAGGCTCCCAGGTGGTGGATGGCCATGAGTCTGAATTGTAAGGATCATTTATCTCTTCTGCCACTTTGAAACCTTTTAGCCTGGGGAGATCCCTTGCCTAATGAAATTAATTGAATGCATCTGCAATCTGTGTACTTCATGTGATTTAAAGTTTTTGCCTCTTAGCAGTTTCCAGGTGTCCACTCATCTCCAAAATGCCCAATGCCAGCATAGCATGCATCACGCACTGCTCAGGCTCACACAGAATAAAATCTCCAGTACAGAAACCACCTCCTGCTGTCTCTACCTTTGCTTGTCTGTGCTGCCACCGAACTGCATGCACTGCATTACAGTCAAAAGATCAAATGCAGTTAGAAAAGTTATAGAAGAAATAGTCACAGGCTATTTTTAATCGCAGAGCAATAATGTCACAGAAAACTTCTGAACAGCAGGTTGCCAGAAAGTAGGAGGGTGCTACTGTGAAAGGGTCACTCTATTTTCATCCTCCTCTTATGCTGTTCACCTCAGTGTTAGTTATTGGCAGTTATTAGAGACAAGCCACTGGAGCAGTTCAATCTTTGGCCCAACTAGGAATAGCCATTTCAGCACCTGCTGCTGGCTCAGGAGAGTCCAAAGCTCTCGGTGGAAATGATATATCAAAAATAAATCTCTGATGCCAAATTAAAATATCCCCCAGCTTGCATATCAATCAGGCACTGAGAAAATGAGAAACTGAGCTGTAGCTGTAGGCATCCACATGATTGTGGCTGTTTGTGTCAAAGCAAAGCACTGGATCACCGCAGAAATCCCCTTGCCAAGGTGGGAGCACAGTAGGCAGGGTAACTAGGAGTCCCCAGAAGCAAGCTAGTCAAAACGTTGAAAAAATCAGTACAGAGCGCAGTCCCACTTTAATGTAGGTCTGATGGGGATTGATTTAGCATTTAATTGACCAAGAGAAGATGGGGAAAATTGGTGACAGGCAGTGTGAGTTACCACAGATGGCAAGACACTGTAAATGAGATGTGTTATTTCTTCTTTTTTCTCCTGCTACAAGGCCACAAGAATGTCACAGTCATTTGAATATGCTTATGTTTGTTTTCTGTTCATTTTTTTCTGCAACCTTCTTTTCCCTTCACCCACCAAGCTGCATTCAATTTCTATGCTTTTCCTTTGGAGCAGATCATCTGATTTTATACAGTTTTAGACATGGCTCTGAGATCACGTAAAAGTGCCAGCAATGTGACAGAGGTTTGCGTAGGCATAAATGCTGTATTATGTGGATAGTCAGCAGCCTGGCTTTATCTTGAATAGATGCAGATTTGTTGTGTATAGATGTGTGCTTATTTGCTGAATACTTACGTCCTCTCGGCTTTGGTAGCTTCCAGGAGGCAGTTGTGTTTGCGTGACAATCTTGTTCCCAGGGAAGAATAAAAGGCTTGTGCAGAAGCACTGGCCCTTAGGCTGTTGGATGCTCATGTAGGTTGCACTGAAATCAGTACTGAGCAAGCCAAACTCTGAGTAGCACAACCCTGATTTTTTTTTTTTAATGATATTTTATTTATTTCTTTTCTAAAGGGATTTCTAGTTAGTATGCTCCTCTCCTGCAGTGAAAAACAATATTATGTTGATAGCAGGCTTCTGAGCTTGCATATGTCCTCCTTCTGAGGGTTGAGGACACAGTCTTCCCTTGCTTACTGAGGAGGTACTATACTGTTCTGTGCCTCAGCTATTCTGTAAAGATATGTATCCCCTTTCATGCACAGGAACTTAGAAATCCTTGTTGCCTCCTTCAGTCTTCTGCCTTGATGTTGCAGAGCGAGCTGTGTCTTGGATATGTGCTGCAGAGAAGACTGTGACCCAGAGAAACTCTCAGGATCCTTTTAAAGGGGTGGTACAGGGAGCATGGCCACAGCTTGGCAAGGAAGAGGTGGCCTTGAATACAATTTATGTAAAGAAATCTCCCTGATGGGAAGGTTATAAACAGATCAAGAGATAGTTTCTGTGGGCTTGAATTTAAGTTCTATTGCTTCCAGCTTAAGCCCAAAGTTTGTGAGCCTTATCCAGGCACCACTATTAAAGGCAATTAAACAGCAGCCCCATTTTCTGTTTCTGTATTCTGTCATGCTCAACTACTTAATCACAGAGCAGATCAATTCAGATGCCTGTTCTGCCTGCCCTGCTCTCCCTGGGTGAAGAGGCCAACAGCAGCAAGGGGTGGTAGAGTGGATTTAAAAAAAATCTTACAAAGATTAATCTTGACATTTGATAACGGTCCAATAAAATGTATCGCACCCCAAACCCACCTATTTTACTTTTTTCCCTGTGAAATAATATAAACAAGAGAAAATGATGCAACACTTTTCCATTTTTTGCACCCCTGTTTGAAGCAAACGTGTTCTTCCCCAGACAATGTATAAGCAAAACAAAAAGGCCACAGAGAACTGGCTTTTATAGCAGACATAAAAAGTGCACCAGTGCCCTCTATAAATACAAATGGTGTTTGATCTGTCTGATCTACCGTGCAGTGAGTGAGACAGCTTAATGACAAAAGACTACACCATCCTGGAGAGCTTCCAGCTCCTAATCCCTATGAGGAAAAAGCAAGTCCACTTCAGCTCTCCCAGAGAAGTTTTGATGTCCTCTTACAAAGCTGCATGGAGGGATATGGTGCTGACTGAGAGGCTGCTGCAGGGACAAGGGAGAAAATGTCCCTGTGGGGTAAGTTTCAGGAAAAGCAATGTAGGAGCCCTTGGGGACTCTTTTGCACCATGTCAGAGGAAGCGGTGGGACATATTCAGCAGCAAGAAGCCCACTGCCAGAGAGACTGAAAGATGTGGCATGTGAGTTGCCTTAGTCACATGGAAAAGGAATACAATCTGCCACAGCAGGAAATCCAGCTCATGAGTTGAGGAGGGTGCTGAGTTAACACAGACTGCTATGGTCACTGGACAACATGGACTGAAGAGCATCAGCAGAACTGAAAGGAAGTTTGCTTCCATAAGCAAAAAAAAATAAAAATAATTACAGAAGAATTATATTTCTTTTTGATAAGTGAGATGAAGGCTGACTTAGCATGGAAGGTCTGATTGACACAGATCTGGCAGCAGAGTTCAATACCTGCAATCAAAAGTGATGTATCAGGAAAAAAAAACCCCAACAAACACTTTGAAAAGAGGCTTCTGAGACTTCCTTTAGGAGAGGTGATGTTTGACCAAACATTTCTCCAACTGCTGTTGTGGCTGTTGGTGCTGCTGCCGGCCCAGGTATATCTCAGGCTTCTACTGCTTTGTTTCACATCCCTATGTTAGAAGCTTGAGCTGAATATGGAAGACCCAGCTCTTCAACTGCTATAAATGATGCAGTGTCTTTTAGTCAGACCTAATGCTGCTGATCAATGCCGCTGAGAGGGCCAACATCCCAAATGATTTTTATATAATTTCTCTCTGATCCTAATTTCGAATAAATTTGGACTTGAATGCAAACCTGGCAGCTTCTCTGAGGGCAGGTGCACAACATGAGATCACTGGACTCAGAGGCAAAGGAGTCTATAAATATATTTTATTTGATGATAATGAGGCTTGACATTAAATCTCTGATCGTTCAGAGATCCAAGACATACCAAGAACCCCAAAGGAGTTTACTTCTCTCTTCCATGAAACAGTATCAATAACAACATATCCTGACACTGAATTAATTATGTTTATATTAGAATCAGAGATCACAGTTCAGATCCCAATCCCTTTGTACCACCTGCTTCCTCTACACATAGGAAGAAGCTTTTTGCTTTACAAAACTGATCTACATCAGCTAGGAAAGACTGAGAAAGGGAGATGGTGATGACATGTCTGGAAGTGAAACCAGATATCTGAACTGTAGTCTAGTTTTGTTATCCCCTAAATGCAACTATTGGAAAAAAATGTAAATATTTCTTTGTGGCAGACCAGAAGACGGAAAGGCTAAGTTCATTATGTGCCAGATATGTGTTAAGTTAAAATGAACACTGGCGTCTTCTACTGTTTGAGGCATCTGGAGTATTCTCTTGAGGAAGATCTGTGACTGCTGTAGAAAACTCGTGACAAGTGCTAGTGTAGGTTCTTGACTTCCCAGAAGCTCAGTAAAAGTTGTATTTATGCATCTGTTGTTGTCTTAAGTAATATTAAGTAGGCAGAAGAAATGCAGGGAGGGAAATTTTGTTGTAATGAAGATAGAATGCTGTGATTTCCAAAGATGGAACAAATAAACCCTATGCATCTTTCGTGGGAAGATAGAACAAAAAGTTGACCTTGGTCAAACTGACTTTGCTTCATTCTTTTTTCCTTAAATCTTATTTGTTAGGTGAAATTTTAATATGACTGTTCTTATACAATCCTTTGCATGCTGATAGGGAACACAAGATCGGGGATGATGGTGGCAACTGAGTTAGGAGAGAGTCTCTTCTTTACAGAAACATTCCAGCATGAAGATCTCATAGATGGATAATGAAGTGGTTGGACCATCCTGAGAATGGTGGTCAACAGCTGAATCCCAATGCACTTCAATGATGAGTGATGTCCCTCAGGGGTCTGTACTGGAACAAGTGTTATTTAATATGTTCATCAGTGACACAGACAAAGAGATCAAGTGCACCCTCAGCAGATTTGCAGATGACACTAAGATGAGTTGTGCAGTTGCCACACCTGAAGGATAGGATGCCATCCAGAGGGATTTAGACAAGCTCGGGAAGTGGGCCCATGGGAATCTCATGAGGTTTAATAAGACCAAGTGTGAGGTGCTGCACCTGGGTCATGGCAATCCCTACTCTAATGGATGGAGGGATGAACAGATCGAGAGCAGCCCCGCTGAGAAGGACTTGGGGGTGCTGTTGGATGAGAGGTGGGATATGAGCTGGCACTGTGTGCTGGCAGCTCAGAAAGCCAATGGTATCTTGAGATGCATTAAAAGCAACATGGGCAGCAGGTGTTTCTGTCACTCTACTCCACTTTGGTGAGATCCCCACATAGAGTACTGCATCCAGGTTTGGGGTTCCCAGCAGAAAAAGGACACTGAACTCTTAGACCATGCCCAGAGGAGGACCACTGATATGGTTAGAGGGATGAAATCTCTCTCTTACAAGGGAAGGCTGAGAGAATTTTATTTGTTAAGCCCAAAAAAGAGAAGTCTTAGGGGTGACCTAATTGCAGCCTTCCAGTGCCTGAATGGAGCCTGGAAGAAAGATTGAGAGGGACTTTTTACAAAAGAACCTAGTGACAGGACAATGGGAAACATATTCAAACTGAGAGTAGGTTTAGATTCCATATTAGGAAAAAATTCTTTATTGTGGGGGTGGTGAGACTCTGGAATAGGTTGTCCAGGTTGCTGAGTAACAGCAGTGAATGTACTTCCAGCTCTCTGGAAACAGAAGAAATGTTTGTCTAGCTGTTTCCTCAGATAGTGACAGCCCTCTGAACTCCCTAGACTTCACTGATGGTCAGTTCAGCTCAATGCAATGATTTTTGTCTACATGTATTCGAATGCTTTGGCTTCTAGGTACCTGAAGATTTCAGTAGTGAAAGTGATAGGGCTTCAGAGGCTGTTCTCTAGACTGTGCATTCCCCTGGATCTCGAACTGTCTGAACTTGATCATCTGCAAAGATATGTGTGACCTGAATGGGTATCTAGCTTGATGTTACAGAAATTTCTCTTGGAAACTGAAATTTGTTTCCTGTGGCTATTATTTCTGCTCCAAATGTCTCTAAACTGCCATTTAGAAGTGATGTTTCACTGTTTATATCTGTAAATGTGCCCAGAGTTTGAAGAAAAGTTGCATTAGCTGAACAGCAGGGAAACAGCAGAGATCTGTTGCTGCCTGCAGTCCCCCTGCTCCTTGCTCTCTTGTGAGAAGGCCCAACAGAAGCAGCCCCCACCAAATGTCATGTCCTTAGTCACCATATGGAGCCAGCAGGAGCTGTGCCACAGCTGCTGGCAGCCACAGCCTTCAGGAGAAAGCCGTCTCGCAGCAAATGATGATGAGACAGGGTTAGGGCATGCATCATTTTTGTAATGTCTCTTGGTACTTTCCAGCTTCCCAGCAGCCAGGAAAACAAATTGCCTGTGGGCACTGCAAAGGTCAGGGTTGCCATCAGCTAAGCGAAATCGCTGGAGGTAATAGTCCCATCGACATTTCCTGCTGCAGCACTGGCTGTCAGCATAAGGTGCCTTCATTATTTGTGGGCTGGGCTTTCATGGGATCATTTTGTGTTTCATTTCAGTGAGAGTCACTTCTCACCTGTCATGTTGCTGGTAAGCTGCTCCCCACAGTGCCTCAAGGACAGGGGAAGAGAAGCTCAGAGAGATAACTTGTATTCCAGTGAGGTGTTGTAAGTGGCCAGATGTGCCACTGCTTGCAGAGTGGCTGGAGTGAAACCCAGCTGGTCCAAACAACCCTTTAGCTCTATAGGTGTCTCTTGCACAGGTGTAACCCAGAAGAATTAACTTCTCGGAGTAGGTGTTCACATTGCAACTCCTCTGATGAGAAAGCTGACTTAGTAGGTACCCCCGACTCTTCTTCCTTGGCGCTGATTCCTATTTCTCTTTTCCCTGTTGCCTTTTATTGCCATTATGGTTTTGATTTTAAACCTTGTTTTTAAATATGCCTCATTCCTAGGGCTCATTACTGGTGCATGCCATATACATCAAAATGTCAATAAGCAGTGCTACAGAACTGCTGGGTGCTGCTACCTTCTCTGGTCTTACCATCTTAGGTTGGTAAATATCAGTCAGGACCTAATTCGTGGGTCAAACCATAGTTTGTCTACAAGGGCAACCTCTATTCAGTACTAGGTATTTGACTTGTAACACTGTCATTTCTCCGGAGAACCAGAACAGATAGGCAGGAATGTGGATGGTGGTATGAGGGCCTTGAAAAATGGGATGTGAGAGGGACCTTTTCTTCAATTCATGGCAGCAACAGCAGCAGCAGAAGCTGTGCAGGGGAAGAGGAGGGCTCCAGGGCAGGCAAACCAGCTGCCAAAGTCCATTTTTTCTCTCACCTGCTTTGTCACCAACATATTGGCTTTGATATCTGTGAACATAGACTGTGCTCTCACCAAGGGAAACTCGAAATCTTTCTTTGGCTGTGAAGTGTAGAGTCAAGAGATATGAGATCCCTCTCATTTTCCTGTGGACTTGATAGTTATGTTTTGAGAAATGACTTACCTTATGGCTTAGTTGTGCAGCAACTTGCAATAGGACATAGGGTGAGTCAGGTGCTGATACTCTGAGCTGGTAATTTCCTGCCTGACTTTAAATGGCTGCACAAAGTACAGGCCTGTCCTTAGGCCCCCCAGTTCTTACCACTAGTACTGTGAGTATAAGCTGGATAACTGCAAACCTGTGATACTCTGTGCAGTGAGATTTACAATTTACCTGCTACTTGAGAACTTACTTTTCCCTACAATCAAAGTTTGGGGCTCCTTTAATGTCAAATAAGAATTCCCTACCTAATAAAACAGCACAATGCCTTGCAATTGAGTATTTAGCAACTAACTGAAGCCTGGCATCCAAAACCCCTTATTTGCATTTCTTCCTGCATCGTCTTCCCTCCTTTCCTGACATACTCCCTTACCTGCCCTCTCTGCTGTGCTCTCTTTCAAGTTATTTCTTCTGATCTCTCCACCAACTAATTAGAGAAACAACCCTGAGAGGCATCATGGGTCCAGCTATATGTTACAGCTGTGTAAATTTGCTTTGACGTTCAGACAGCTTTCATGTCTCCATCCCTGCGATGGGAGTCAGTGAGTTGGAGAAGAAGAAATTGTGTGGATTGTGCAGATGGGACAGGGAACCTTATGGTGCAGTGGGAAGTGCTTTATGATGTAAGTTAATGTCTGTAGGAATGGTAGTCTAGTTAGGTAGCAGCAGGCAGGGAAGCTAAATTTTGTCTTCGGAAAAGGCAATCCTGGAGTTTCTGTGTGAAGAGTTTGAAGCCTAAGCCTGTGGCTTCCATTCTCGTGAGACTCTTCTACTTCCTTTTGAAAGGGACCAAGCAGAGTATGAACTGGTTAAACTAGTAGCCATCTGAAAACTCAAAGCCCCTAGTCCAATATAATAGGGGTTGACCTTAAATGCACAAAATCCCATTAATTTAAGTAAAACTCTTTGATCTGTTTTATTTGAACAAGATCTCTTGTTCAATTATAATTGCCCCATTTGGAGTTAGAGGTTATGAAATTGCTTCTTAGTTATTTTCATAATTCACCTGCCATTAGGAGCCTCTTGAAGACAGCACTACCACTACTGGTGGATAAAAGCCACACACACATATGTGTGCCTGCATGTAATCATACGTGTGGTTGGAGACTATTAATGGGGTCAAAAAAGCAGGAGTTCAGAATGGAATCAATGCCCAACCTAACACTGCCCAGGCAAATTATGGTTTGTGCACCTGTGCTCTGATAGTCATTAATTACATTATCTTGTATGTTTTATGCCTCTTTTCAGGGCTCAGGATACACAGAGTCCATTTAATGAGCAGCTGTTCAATGTTTTGTTTTACCATCACTGATGAAGTCACATCCCCTTTCCTTATGACTGGGAGCTAATCAAACTCTGCTCTGAGGACAGCAGTAATCATTTCCACTTGTTTTTTTTCTGTGGTGCTTGCCACTGATGTATCTGAACACTTCCCCCTTTAAATTGTCTTCAGAAGGCATGGTGAATTGAACCAGGGTGCTGTTTTCCACTCACTGGAGCAAAGGAGCTGAGGAAATAAGAAGGTTGAAAGAGGCTGTGAGTTTCAGAGGCCATTGTGTGATACTGAGAACATCCTGTAATGCGAGAGAAGTGCTGCTCACAGTGCACCACTGCTGTTGTCTGCAGCTGCTTTTTGTGTGTTTCTGCCAAACACACCTTGAGATAATGTATCAGGGAGCCACAAAATAACCACATGAATAAAGATTACTGTAAGTTGCTTGTGCAATGTTCAATGCCCTTTTGTGTTTGCTATCACTGTTTTCATCCTCTGCAAATCTTTCAACTTAAAAAAAAAATGAAAGAGAAGACTCTAGGATAAAAAGCAGGAATAAAGAAGCATAAGAGATCTTGTACAAATCCGTAGGGAGTTGAAAATAATCAAATCAAATTTGCCTGCTAGGGACAGTATTATAATTGCACAAGCACGTTTCACAGACATCTTCAATTCTAAAATTTCTGTCCCTTGCATGCTTTTGCTGAATTTGAAACCACAAGAGCGCTCTTTGCAAGTGCGTGTGCATGTATGTGTACAATTTCCTGAATTTAAAAACAAAGTACTTGAAAACAAGATTTCCATCATAGATGGCTATGGATGACATCACAAGGTTTGGAACATTTCAGTTGCACGGCACAGACCTCTGCCCCTGAGTTAAAGGAGTGTCTGACAGCAGCAGAAGGTTGTCATCATCAGCTTTAATCCTCTGTAGGGGGAGAAGAGACACCCACTTTGCCAACATCTTTTCACAGATACTTCCCTTCAGCAGAAGCCTAGTGACAGTTGGGAACATGGGTTCTCAGTTGAGGTTCTCAGGGCTGGGTGTTCTGCTGGGTGCAAATTCTTCTGCCAGCGAAGGACTGAATTTGTTAGGTCTGTTTCGTCTGCCATGGTAGGAAAAAGGAAAGAAGGCCAAAGAAACCCAACAGGAAAGATAGAAAATTCATGAGTGTTCAACGGGAATTTTCTAAGTGCAGCTGAATGCAGCCAGGGATCTGACTTTTCAGCTTCTTTATTCTCCATGTGGTACTCGCTGAATATTTGTCAGAAATATACTGCGTTAGTTTTATAGAGAAGAGCCTCATTAAACTGCACTAATGACCTTGATATATTCATAAACTAGTTAAACAATTGTACACAGGAAAACATACAGTGACCCTTAAGGAAAACTGTACCTGAAGCTGATGTATTCTATTATGAATTGACTTGAAAAGTTTTTTTGTTTAACTTATTTTTGAGACTACTTGACAGTGAATTGGTGAATCCACTAAGGCCCATGTTATAATGCAAGGGGAGTCTGAAAACTTGTGATCTCAGCTCTGCTTTTCAGTCTTTGCTAGAGAATAGGGAAGGGGTCCTTCATCTTCATGGAAAAATCCAGGCATATTCAACAATGAAATGTTTGTGAGTGAGCTTTTCAAATCATCTAATCTGATCATCAACTAAAACAGAAGTTGCTGGACTTTGTCTGGCCTATGTTATGATTAGTGTACTAAATGGTTTTCATGGGTCCTAGATGTTTCCAAGGGAAGAGGAGATGTCTCGCAGAGGACAATTCTGGAATAACTCCGCTTCCTTTAGCCTCTCCTCTTTGCATGTCTCAGTTATTATTTGTTATTATTATCAGAGGCTGGAGACTACTCTTATTTCTGTACAGAAGTAATAACAACTGGAGTGAAGTTCTAGTTATGGAGATGGGGAGATGGAGAGATGGAAGGAAGCACAAAAAACCTGAAGGAGGATAATGGCACAAGCAGTAGGACCTTCTGGTCACATAGTCTTTCAGAGGACGATCCTGCTGGCTCCTGTAGGAGCGCTGACTATCTTCCACATGGCATGTCTGAAGGACCATGGTTGTCCTAGAAGACAGCTGCTGCTTAAAGGACATAATACATAGAGGTGGGGAAACAAGGACAAGGGGCAGCTGCAAGAGATGTGTGTGACCAAATCTCAAAGATGGCATCGCAAGTAAGAGAAGTGTGGTAGATGTGGATGGAGATAGTACATGGAAGGAAGCTTGAGTGGAATGCAATCAGGGACTCATTATCTGATTTCATAATGAAAAACTGTTGTTTATGGAAATGAGGACAGCATGATTTGATGCTAACAATTTTGCTACATGGTATTAAATAAATCATCTTCCTGTTGTATGATAGTTTCTTTAGTGTTTTTTTTTCCCTGACTTCATGGAAGCACACTAAGCTTTGTCTTCCTGTTTACTCCATTTTTACTCTGTCTCAGCTGTTTCAGATTTAAATAATTCCCTGGTTTGTGAATCTCATTATGTACCTTTTGTTTTTTGGAAACATGTTCACTGTGGAAAGCAAAGCTGCAAAGA
The DNA here is from genome assembly GCA_038380795.1 of Pyrocephalus nanus. Taxonomy (NCBI): domain Eukaryota; kingdom Metazoa; phylum Chordata; class Aves; order Passeriformes; family Tyrannidae; genus Pyrocephalus; species Pyrocephalus nanus. The sequence continues at coordinate 86,857,051 of CM076260.1, read as the reverse complement.
AAGTTTTTTTCAATGGAGCCACCACAAACCCTAGGAACCATGTAGTGTTTTGCACAGTGACTTTGAATATTATAAAGTGTTGCCTCTCTTGGCTGCTCTACAGGCATTCTGGTCAAGTAGGAAGAAGAGAATCTCTGTGCCATCAGTAATGAATAGGACGCCATAGAACAGAAGACCTTGAACCTCTATGGGATTGTCAGGTTTGCTCATTTCCGGCTATAATGTTTTGAAATTTGGTTGGATAGAGCATCCAAGGCCTCCTTTGTGCTTTATGACAAGACTGAAACCACAGCTGACTACTGAGCTTACTCTGGCTTCAAGCACTTGGTGAAGGAAATTGTGGCTTTCCATACGTCTATCCGAGTTTCTCCGATTACCACTGTAATACTGTGATGGGTTCAGACCACCAATTTTTGAACCTCTAGCATAAATGAAGTTTCATCTGCTTGTACTGCATTGAAACTGACTCATGAACCAGTGGGTTTTGCAGAAGCTGCCTGCAGTATCCTAAATCTGACAAAGCTGGTGAGCCGTGGAGAAAGAATAGTTTGCTTTACAAATTACAGCAAGCTGTTCTGGATGTGTCTAAAGTAAAGGTGGAAAATACTGCATTTTCATACACATATTTCAGTCAACTTCCACTTCTTTAAAATACTAGTACTTGAAATAAACCCTCAGGGTACACTTATCTGCTGATAAATTGCACTTCTTGAAAACAGGAACAATAAAACAGTCTGAGACGAAGAAAACAGAGAAAAGGGAGGAGGCTATGGATGAACTTCGAGGTAAATTTCCCTAGTTTCCCTCACACATACTTAATCCACAGTGATGTTGAATCCTGTGGAGAAGAATCGTCTTTCTTTGATTTTAATGATAATCACTGGATATGCATATGAAAAAACAGGTGCACATTTTGTCCAATTTTGCTTTTGGTGTGAGTTGAGATTTTTTGCCCTTTTTTTCTGTTAGCTGTTTCTCTTCAGCCTAGCTCTGAAATGTAAATTTTGAAAGGTTTTGTATGGGATGCCTATCTCAGCCTGAGCAGAACTCAATAATCTTCTGTAGTACTGAACTAAAAGGATTAATGAAAACACCTCTTCTGGATTTGTAGTTTTTCTGACCCTTCATTTTTATTTCTAATTTCTGGTTTAAATTCGTTAACCCCTTCAAACTCACCACCTGCTTTCTAATTAATTAGTGATAATTGTCCAGTGTATTGGGTCTGGCTGAGATAGAGTTAATTTTCCCCATGGCAGCACTCATAGAGCTGTGCTCTCTATTGATAGCTAGAAAGGTGTTTTCTACAAAACCAGTGTTTAGGCTACTGCTGAGCAGTGTTCACATAGCACCAGTGCTGTCTCTGCAGCATTCCCCCACCTCACCCAGTAAGCAGGGGGTGGACAAGATCCTGGGAGGGCACAGAGCCCAGACAGTTGACCCAAACTGACCAGAGGGATATTCCATACCATAATGACATTGCTCAGCAATAAATGCTAAGAGAAAGGAGAAGGAGTGGGGGCATTTTTATTATTATTTTTTCCAGAGAAACTGGGAAGTGTTAGTATATTGCCTGCTGATGGGATATAAAGAATAAATCTTTTATTTTCCTTTGCTTCCAAGTGTGACCTTTGCTTTTGCTTTATTAAAGTGCCTTTATCTTGGCCCATGAGGTTTTCTTCATATTATTTTCTCACCCATGTTCTCCAGAGGAGGGGACTGATGGAGTGGCTTTGTGGGCACCTGGTGTCCAGCCAAGGTCAACTCATCACATCCAGGAACTGGACTGCTCCCTGGTGAGCTCACTGGTGAGCTTATTGGGACTCTTGTGATCAGTGAAGTGCCTTTCCAAGCCACAGCTCCATAGCCCCTGGAGAAAAGCCATTACATGAGAGTGTTCTCCTTAAAGATAACCTAAAACAAAGATTGAGGTCTGAAATTCTCAGGTTGTAACAGTAAGCTTGAAAGTCTGATACAACCACGTGCTAATTCTCGCAGTTGAGAAGGGAGACAAAAGGAGACCAGCATCAATTTGTAAGTCAATTAGTTCATCAATCCAACTCATCAATTAATTATTTTTACAATTGCCATTCTTGGATATTTGATTTCTGATTTTTTGAGTTCCTCAATCTGGCACCCTAAAGATTTATTCAACCCTTTAGTCATGGTGCTTGTCCAAGCCAGGCTGCTAATGTCCTGTGCAAAAGCACGTTAGACAAAGCAAAAAGGAATAGGAGATCTCAGTCCAAGTCTTAACTGCAAGGTATCCGTTTTCACTTTTTAACCCAGGAGACCCAAAAAGGTTGTTTTTGTGTTGCAAAGGCAGGAAGTTCTACCTACTTACGGGAGGGAGAAAAAAAAACCCAAAAAAACCAAAAATCCACCACCACCACCACCGAAAAAGCAAACAATATCCTCCCCACAAAGAACACCTCAGGTGTTAGCTCATCTCCAAACCCAGCTCAGGAGTGATAATTTGATTTGTGCCAGGCGAGAAACCTACTCTTGGCCCTTGCTGCAGTCCGTCTCTTTTCCCTTGCAATGAGCAAGGAAACTTTATTACAAGCAGTGGTTATTAAACCTGATATTTCAAGAAAGCTGGCTTTTCCACCTAATAATATCACCTATATATTTTCAAAAGAAGCACACTTCAAGGTTAAACACTGACTGTGATTTTACAAAAGCTTGTATTAGGTGGCAGCTTTGTGTGCAAACATTTGCAGTTAATTGCAGTAAATCCGAGTGTGGCATCAAGGCTAAAGAAACAGGTACAAGTGATTTACACTTCAAAGATTTCCCAATAAACATCAATTCAAGCATTTTACACTTGATTCCACTATAGGTTATATAGGTGTAAACCAGAAGTAATTTTATCGAGGGCATGAACTGTGCAAGGCTAAAATGGCACAAAACAAGCTCCATAAAGATGTCTTTGTTTTAGCTGAAGCCTTACTAGCATTCTTTATGACTGGAAATAAACCATTTCACTTAATGGCTGAGACTGAAATCTGTGCCAATGTGTTTGTATTTATTTGATGATGTCCCTTCACACACCAGTGGCTTGTGGAGAGAATCTGACCGTATGTATGATTGGGATAAAGATTTTTGAAATAGGCATGATAATAGAAATTGTTTCTGTAGAGGAAGACCTGGAAGGGAAGAATATCAAGTGACCACTTAGTATTCATGTTATTAAATTAAGCAAAGATACTTGTCAGTAGAAGCGAAAACAGAATTGAATGGAAAACTTAAAATAAATTGTAAAACATTCTTTTAAAATGAAAACAACTCCAGTCAACGGTTGTTCATGTCTTAGGGCTGTCATGTCAAGATCCACAAGCAGTAAAGCATTAACTTCAATATATGAATTTTGATTTACTAATTTCAATTAGTTGCAGTGATTTCAATAGCGAGGCAGATCCAAACCTTGTTGAAAGGGGTACTCCAGCTGTTCAAACGGTTCAGAGCTCCCAGCATGGGACAATTCTGCTTTCCCTTCTTCCAAGAATTTGAATGGATTACCAGCAAGCAATTCATCTGCAAGCTGAGGGTCTTTATTGTCTAAAAAGTTGCCTTTCCCAGTGTTGAGTGTATAGCATGTTTGTGGAGCAAGTGAGGAGTTCTCTGCAGTGGCATTGATATTTCAGAGTAGGATATTATTATCTGACCTTGTCATTCAAGATTCAGGGAAGACATCTGAGTGTGAGGTTTTCTTCTTAAGATTAGAAATACAGTCCTGAACAATGTTTGCTTGAGTTAATATTTCACTGGTAAACACTGCACATGCAATAATTGAATGAGCCTGACATTTCTTTTAGAACATTTCTTGAGACAATATTTGCAGGTGCCTCAGAAAACGATGTTGTGTGGGGAGAGATTTTGAATGGAATTTAAAACTTAACACAATAAAAAAATTTAACACATACGCAGAGATATGCTAATTACATCTCACTACTATTTGTGATATTTCCTAGATTACAACTGTGTTTGAACAAAGGAGACAAAGAAATTCTGATTTCTCTCTTCTTAATAGTACCCATGCAACAAAATAGGTGTCTGGAGGGCAGGGATAAATCCAGTTCTTTTTTACATTTTGACCAATTTAAACTGATGGATAGTTCAGTTGATGAGCCTTTTGCTAGTTACCACAGGCAATTAGTGCTGTATAAGTCCAAAACATTTTGGGAGGATGTGAGCCCAGTATTTTTATTCAGAATTACAGAAAAAATGACCATCAGTCATTCTGATGTGTGCTTCAGAGCCAGCACTGCCTCGTATGTCAGTGAAATATCACTTGTTCTCTTTGAGGTACAACCCCATTGCTCACAATTCAGGCAAAGGGGGTTCAGCTAAGAGGACAGTCCTGGCTCTGGAAACATCATGATGATAGTGCAGCTTCTTTTACCCCACTAATTGCCTGTGACATTTCATTTAAAAACTAATGTTTAATGAAAGAAAGAGTCCCTAGCTTCATCAGTAGCGACAAATACACAGAAAAAAACCCCTCGATTTTAAAAGTTAAACTTGGGAACAAGAGACCTGTGGGCATGATGTTCCTCTCAGAGGAGCAAGGGAAAGAGGGAGAAAGGTCCAGAACCTCTGGTCCTTACAGTGTTGGGTCTCACACCCTTATTTGTGTTCTTGCATGAAGGCAGAGCCCTCCTGAGACACTGCTGCAATTACAGCTGTCCCTGCTGCTCATGCACAGCTATCAGAGTGCGGATCCCAGTAGTGCCATGAACTGAAGGAGGCATAGGGTGAGTTCACAAATAAAAGCCTTCCAAGGGTGGTTGTGGAGTTGAGCGCTAGTTACAAGTGATGACAGTCTTCTCAGGAACGAAAAGATTCCTGAGGAGATGACCAGAGACTGCTTTGGCACTGGCACTGCCATCTGACAGGTGTGATAGCAAAATGAAGCTGTGACTAGCTGAGTATAAGTACAAAATTTCACATTTTTTTAAATATTTTACATAATTCATGATAATTTTCAAGTTGTAAGCAGATTAATGAATTTCTCCTCTTACTTAAATTTCCCTTCATAGTTTCAACTAAAAATATTGTCCTAAGTTCTTCCTCTTAAAATGAGCAAGTGGATAATGGTATTTGTGTAAACTGGATGAGAAACTGCATTTTAATGCAGATGTCATCATCATCATCATCATCATCATAATCATAGGACTCTTACATATACACATAGACAGATTGTCAGTTAATGTGAGCTCCTGCAATCTGATTTAGCTTCCCAGAGACTCTTGTCTCCAGCCATTAAATTGCGTCCAAAGACTTTAGGCCAGCAGATTTTCTTCTCAAGTCCCAAGTTCTCCTCTTTCCAGCTTCCTGAGAGGTCCTGTTCCCTCCCCAGAGATATACTTACTGGTGAATCACACTCCTCTGTTACTGCTGAGTAAAATATAAAGAAAACAGATACTCTGAGTGCCCCCAACCAGGGCACTCAGAGAGCTCTTACTCTGAGAAGCAGGCCAAGTCCTCCAGCCACCCGTCGGTAACCCCAATCTGTGATGCTGCTTGTAAATGCTTTCAGAACATGAGGTTTTTTTCCTCTTACTTTTCTGTGAAGAAAGTGGCACTATTTCTGCTTTGTTAACTGAAAGAATATATGCTACAGCACATGCAGGTTTGTTGATGTTGCTGTGTTTGTAGTGCAAAGTCAGACTCGGGATAACCACTATGTTTTCTGTACTGTTGAGGCAGCAGAGCAAAACCTGCCAGTCCCTTTTATTGCAGAATGTAGTGTCGAAGGGACTTTTTAAACATGAGCAAGTGCGGGACTGGAGCAAACACATGCCCTGTTACTGACTCCTCAGAAGGTCTTGAGAAAGTCATCTAATCTACAGCTTCTCCTCCCCTCTGTACATATGGAGACAGAACCAGTTCTGTCCCTAAAGGGGAAGAAGTGTGGGCTAATTAATGAATATTTGTAAAGTGCTTTGTAGAGAAAACCTGCTACATCTTATAATTACCTGATACAAGCCAGATCCCAGGGGAGTGCTCCAGATGGCTTGTGCTCCATCCTTCACCCTGGCTGCTGAGGCCAGTGCTCTTCCTGTGCTCTTCCACTGAAACAGATGAAGGGGCCTCTGGGGGATGCTGTTTTCTGTGACATGAGATTTTACTTTTTTAAATGAAAGAATAATTTTGTTATCTCTGCAAAACTAGATATTTGAAGTATGTCTGTTTCTCTTTGATCTTCACTGCCTTGATTTTCATTTGTAGCCAGACCACAAGGCTGAAAGGAACAAGAGGAGGGGGTAGTTGGAAAGAAAGCTGAACAGGGGCCTATCCCTACCCTGCCGTTATGCATATCTTATGGACGTATGATCTCCTTAGCTGCCTTGTTTCAAAAAGACAGAAGGAATTTGCCTTTCTAACCTTAACAGGATTGTTTACTTTTGGTGTGTTTTTTTGTTTTGTTTTGTTTGTTTTTTTTAATTGAATAAAAATCTGCTAAAGCAGAATATATCATGTACAACACAATAGTAAGTTGCCTTGAGCACATGGAGCCTGTTTCAGGTTCCTTTCTGGCTTCCACGTTTTTTCTTCAGCTATGCCAAGACCTCTCGCCGCAATTGCCTTTGCTACAGCAATATTATTTTTTGTTTGCCTTAACTTTAAAAGCTGTCTCTTAGTGAACTGTCTATGTTGCCCAGAAGGAAAGGAACCAGGTTGCATAAAATTTGAGAGACTGCATTCTGTGATCAATGTGTTATGTAAGAACGACATTAATATAACCCAGGGATAAAAGTTGGGAAAGTTTTCTGAGAAGAGCTGATTGAATGACTAGAGACAAGAGACCCTTCAGGAGTTTAAAAGATTTTGTTTTTAAATAGAGGTGAAAGTTTGGCTTTAGCAGTCTGATCATGAAATTTATTTCATTTACAATCTCTGCAGTTCAAGATGTCCCCAAAGGTATCTATCTCTGAATATAGCTCAACAACAGTGAAGAAGGCCCTATTTCTCATCCTGACCATAAAGGTGACTCCAAGAGATGAAGACCTGTGGTCTGATCCACCTTCAGTTGAATGTTCAGTCCTTAAAACAAAAAGAGTCAAGGACTGGGAATAAAAGCTAGTCTGGTTTATGCTGGAAATATAAAGTATTTTTATTACAATGAAAGTAATTAAAAAACCAGAATGTTGTAAAAGGTGTGTGATAAATTCTGCTCCATTGTAGATTGGAAAATTGAACATTTATTTTTCAGTGGTAACTCTATGAAAAGAGCAGTGAATCTGAAGAAATCCTCTGGTTGATGGTAAATCAGAGACAAACTTAGATAATTTGGGTGGAGTTTTCAGTCCAAATTAATCCTTGTGCTGTCATTTCCTATGAAAAGATGCCAAACCTCAAAGTGAAATTCAGTAACCACCCAAATTCACATGGCTTCCCAGCAAAACTATGTCGATCAGTGAACAGCATCCTACTACTTAAAAATGATGTAGGAATCTGAACATATTTACAGAGAAAAGTGGATGAGGCTAGGAAAATGTTTTTTTTTCAATATTTTGGGACCTGACATGAATTAGATTCTCGTGCATGCTGGAGAGATGACAAATTCAGGCCGGAGGGAATGCACTGCTTTTTATTGTCTCTCTGTGCTTTTCTTCATCATGGCATCATGTATGCATGCAGGCTAAAACCCAGAGTCTCACCTGGGAAAATGTGCAGTACTAATTAGAATCATCAGAACTTGTTCTTGTTCACAGATCGGAACCCTGACAAATAGCCAGAGCAAAGATCAAACCTGAAAAAGTGTCACTTGAGGTGTGAAACAAGAGAAAAGAGCAGGGTCCAGACACAAGAAATCACCAGAGAATGACAGGACATCAGTGGTACTCCCATTCCCTCTTCCATCAAACATGAGCTTGTCTCCTCTTCCAAGGTGAGAATTTATATCTTGCCTCTGATCAGCCCTCAAGGACAGTCTCTTCTGCTGCTGGCAAAGGTATTCAGTAAGCTCTTTTTTCCATGTTATTCTTCACATCTGGGAGGACTTCATGTAAACATGCATAAATATCTCACTATCCTGTTCTAGGGCTATCATTATAACCTCCCTTTCTGCAGCCTACAGAAATGTTGTGCTGCCTGATTTGCAGAGGTCTGCTTGACCTGTTGTTTGTTTGCTGTGTTGGAGAGCTTGGAAAATGTCTGCCCTCTACATAACAACGTTTCAGAAGGTCATACTGAATTATTTATTACATACTATGTGTGTATATATATATCTAAATATATATGTATTCATCGATGCATATATAGAATCCCTTTTGCTTTTTTGCTTGTGTAGTTGTGCAAATGGCCTTATCCTTGAAGGTGTGACAAGCTTGCCGTTACTGTGAGTCCCTTTGTGCATGTGCTATTACAGCATATCATCTCAGCCTTCTCCTCCCAGATCAAATCTTTCCTCTTGAACCCTCTCCTCCTTTTCTGGGGTAAGTATGCATCCAAATCAGAATATTAATTTGCACAATTCTTTTTGCACAGAAACTGCCCACCTGCCAAACATTACAACCAATATTTTAGGTTCTTTGGCTTTTTATTATTCTGTGTGACATCATCTGCTGTAGACAATTAACTTGTCTACTTCAGTGTGTGTTGTGGGTTTGCTCTGAGCCAATTTTCTCTCACTCTTCACATAATTGCTAGAAGTTGAAAGAAGGTTTATGCAGACAAAAGAGATCTGATTGAGGAGAATAACATTAGGATTTATTACTAGCAAGATAAAAACTAAAGAACTATATCTATAACAATTCTAATTAGGCAAAAATACTATGTATTTACAGAAATACCCCTCCTCCCTTGGATTAGTTCAGGAGGAGAAGCAGTGTCTTTTCCATTTCTGGAGCTCCAGGTCTTTTAAATAATTTTGCAGTACTTGAAAGTTCTTCTTCTATTATCTCTAGGATGACAGCTCCAATTCTTTGCAGCTGGAACTGTTTCTCTTTCTCTCTCTCTTCTATGTCGGCCTCAGGGCTGGGCTTACCCCCCTCCTGGGCTAAGACCAGAGGCTGGGGGGTTACCCAGGCCCTGTGGGGTCTTTCATGGACTGCAAGGAGGCACTTGCCTGCCACGAATCTTCACCACAGGATCACAAGGGATAATGGCTTTTGAGTCCACCCCTGTATCCTGTGGGGTCCCTCCTCACGAGAGACAGTCTTTGGTGGACCTCTCTAGCTTGGGTCTACCTTCCAGGCAGCAGTTCTTCCATTCTCTGCTGTCCCTCAGGGTCACAAATTCAGCTGCACCAGCATGGATCCCTCACTGAGATCACAACATCCTACCCAGGCCGTCTTGCTCCAGCATAGGTCTCTCTCTCTATTGGCTACAGGTCTCCAGCAGGACTCTGTTTTATTTTAGGCCTCCCATGGAGTCACATGTACTTCATGCACTCCTCTGCTTCAGCGTGGACTCCTTCATGAGCTGCAGAGGGGGTTTTTCTGCTCCCCGACAATCTTCCACAGAAGGCAGGGATTTTTAGTTTTCTTCCCTGCTGAAGGGAGAGAGAGAGAGAGAGGGGGAGAGAAGGAGTTCTCACCTTTGTGGCTTTTCTCTTCTCCGGCTGCTAGCTTTGACCTTGGAAGTTCCGTTATCTCTCTTCCTGCCTAGAATTCCTTCTGCAGTATTTCTTGTCCAGGCAATCCTTCATCCTTCTATAAAGTTTTTTTTTTTTTTTTTTTTCTCCTCTACTTTATTACAGGAGAGAAGGGGGGCCTGGACCCCCTCGTCCAGGCCAGACATGGCCTGAGGTGGGGGGCATGGGCTCAGGCCCAACAGGGTCGGCTGCTACGCTGGCTCTTCCATTTTTCTTCTGCACCAAAAACTTCTCTTCCATTTTCTTAAATATGTAATTGGCAGAGGTGTTACTAAAACTTTTGATTGGATTTTTCTCCTGAAATCCACCTGGAATAAACTACTTTCAGCCCCAGGGGGTCTGGGGGCAAACCCCCGACAGTAATGAGAAAGGATGGAGAGATCCAGTGTGTGCCTCAAGGAAATTTAACCTTGGGGAAAGAATAATCATGTGCTTTGAGTTGTTTTGCAGGAGGCCAGTCATCAGATTAGAAAGACCTGAACAAGCTGAAGCCAGGATCCAATGATAAGACAGCCCAGATCAGTGAACCAGCCCTAAAACAAGAACTGTGATTGTGACCAAAGGGCTGAGGATCTGAACTGAGCTAATGCTGATGCTGATGCCAATCTTCTACGACAAGACAATTGCTCCAAAGGACAAACAAGGACTACATATATATATATATATATATATATATATATATATATATATATACACACATACACACATGTATATATGCCTGGGATGTAAGCGAATGGGAAATATATGTGTTATGTAAAAATAGTATGAAATAAGGCGTGGAGAATGTAATGGTTTTGGTCTAGGCCTTCCTGGTAACCAGCTCGTAATGAAGGAAGTGGCCATGTACCCAGTGTTCCATATGATTTTTACTTAAACCAGAGTATAAATAAGTTGGAGATTGGAGACCTCACTCTCTTCTCCTCTGGCAAGGTTCAGGAGCAGTGGGTCCTTGCATTGGTCTCGCTCATCTAAGGCTGAGGCCTGCAGTGACCACTGGTCTGCCATGTGGGAGGTTGGAGAGCGCTGGCCGTGTCTGGCTTTTCTGAGGGATGTGGTGAGATTTGTCTTGCTAGTTATTTTGCTAGTTCCTGGGTTTGATTGTGTATATCTGTTCTGTGTCCCTTTTTGTCCCTTTTTCCCCTTTCCCTTTCCTTTCAGGGGGTGTTTGGATTCCCTTCGCTGTGTACATAGCATTTTAATTGCATATAACTGTAATATATGTAAAATAGATACTTTTATATAATTAGATTGATTTCAGGTTCTTCAGTTTTTATAGTTTTTTTTTTTCCTTTGCCCTAAGGGGAGAAGGGAGAGGGAAGGGGTTGCTACTGTGAGTTAGGGCACTTGGCAGGGAGCCAGGTCCAAATCATCACAGTGTGCTTTCTGTGGGCCTGTCTCTCTTAATTTTATATTCACAGACCCCAATACTGCAAGTGATACTGGATTGTAGCTATGCTAATGCAACCTCTTGTGGCTCTATCTTCTTCCCTGTCCATCCAAGTACTCTTGGCAGAACAATATTCATGTGTCAGTTGAGAAGCATGGAATAAAGAACCTCCACCGAGAGCAGGAATTGAAGCATTACTGAGTAGTAAACCTGTCCTTGAGGTTGCACATAGTAATGAAGCTCCTGTGGCCTCTTCATGAAGGGCCTAAGCCTATTGTCTTTCTTACTGCCTGCCACCAGCACTCTGTAGCAGGGACACATATTTCCATTTCCAAAAGCAAAGGAAAATATTTTCTGCAGTTGTCTGCTCTCATTACAGCTTTAAAGTTGTCAGAGAAAGAGATTAGGGCTGTGTCGTTTTTGTTTTTTGTTGCTGTCTTTTCCATGAAAATGAGTTGTCACAAAGTCTCAAGACCCAATCTCTTCTCATTAGATGCTCCTCTCAGCCTGAGACTTAGGGGAGTTTTAATGAGAATGGACACTGATGCAGAATGAGCACGTTCCTGCTGGTGGGCTACTCCAGTGGTACTATGAGTGCTTACAATTCTTGACCCTGCTGGAACTTAGAGATGTGTTTCTACTGAATGGGAAAAGTGAGGTGTCCAGTCTAGGTTCAGTAGCCTCATTCATTAGGGAAAAATACAAATGGATGACATAAAAGCTACCACAAAAAAGAAAATATCATAAATGAATGTCCACCTCATTTACATATAGACAATAATGTCTGCCTGAATCTTTGAGTGCACAGAGAAGACACATCGTTAAACAATTACTTTGAAAATGCAGTGGCCAGATAAGACTAGGCTTTGATCATAACTAACTGTAGATGGGAGTGGTGACTTCACTGTCAAGAGCTCCTGGTACAAAAAATAATTCTTAAAACTCTGAAGTCTACCTCTATTGGGAAAAAAACAGGTATCTCTCCAACAGGGGTTGTGTCTGGGAGATATTGTCAAAGTGCAGTGCCTAGAAATGTCTACTGTAAGCTTTTGTAAGCATATGAGCTTATGTAAGCATAAGAGTTTATACTCATTCTTTTTGAACTGTAAATTAATTCTTTGTAACTTTTCCTAAGACTAAAAAACAGTGGCGTGGTACTGCCTTGGAAATCTGTAAGTACAAAGTTGCTTCTGAGATGTGTTCAGCTCTCAGCTGCCTTCATAGTAGGCCAGGGATCCTTGCAGACAGAGGAATAATACATCTTCAGTCATTCATTTGCAGTACTCTGCAGTCCTAGTTGCAGCAGTAACCTGATTGTGTCATAAAAAAGCTTTTTTAACTCAAGGTGGCTAAAGTCTTAATCTGCTTGCATGCTGTAGCCTCACAGACCTCAATAATGACAGCTGGCATGATAGGAGTACACTTGCTCCTTTGAGGTGGTAACACTGCTTTAAGACATTAGCTCAAAACTATATCCCTTGGATCAACAGAAAGCGATACAATTTCTTGCTCTTTTCCTAAAGTGATCAGAGAAAATTATGTTGTTTAGAAAAATTAGTACCACCTTCTGTATGCAGCTCCAATCATTCCGCATCTCGGTGTTTTACCTTCCTTCTGATTTGGGTGTTGAAACTCCTTTTTTTTGTACCATTAGGACATTTAAGCTGGTATCAACAGTTCATCTATTGTTTAAGCTTCTCCAAGGCCTATAGTGTTTAATGCCTTAACAAAGCCTTTATCAGAGCTGTATAGGAACTGATCAATGCTCCAGAAAGACCAGCAACATGTTAGCAGATAGGAAGAGACCTACATTGATTTTCATTTTGCTAATGCTCTTTTGGCAATGCGATTTCTTGTTAAAGTTTTGAAAATGAAAGGTGAAAAAATGTTAATTTTTTTGCTGGATCTATAAGTCCAGCAACCTGAAGTTTAGGACATTTCATGCCTCAAGGGATTTTTTTTCAGATTGTCCATATTTAATGTGTGACCTTTATTTTTTTTTACCTATGGGCAGAGAAAAACGGAAAAATTCTTTTAATCTTTTAGCCTTTGCAAACATCATCCCTTACTCTTGGTGCATATCCTAAGGAAGATGCAATATGAAACTGGACTCCTTATTTTGGTCTAGGTCCTTAGCCTAGAAAATTTCACCTAAAAAATTGCAAATTGTTGCTTAGGCCCTTCAGATACAAGTGTTCATCCTAGTCCAATGGAATCATGAAGCCATCAATAAGCATCAATAAGCCAGCTGAGTTGTCCTTTCATGTTCAAACTATAGACTTAACTCCTACAGAAACCACAGCCTTGGATATAACATCACCATCAATACAGTCAGTTTAAATTCACCAGTCCTTAAGCTCTTGCTCACAACGGTCATATGCACCACAGGCTAACAAGAGAAATCTGGAATCCCATTAAACCTTATTTTGCTATTTCTTTATGTAAGGAATCACACCATTTTGAGCTGAAAGTGTGATTCAGGTGATACCAGCTGCTCTACAGTGTCTCACAACACATTAAATGTGTAATTAATCATATTTGGAGTTCATCATGTAGGCACCACAGAAAATATGACAATAAACCTATGTTTTTGAGTTTATTTGTCCTTATCTCTTCCCCTCCAAATCATCGTCCTTAATTAAACCTAGAAATCTTACCTTGGGGGCTGATACCTTCACTGAATAGATTCAATATATTGAGCAGATACACTGATCTTCTTGGCATTAATTTTGAACTGAGAGAAATAAAATAAATTTTATTCCTCAAAACAAACACTCCAAAAAAGTGATAGACCTTTAGTCAAAAAAGTTAGCTGTGGAAATTCAGCAAGTAAATAAAAATTTGCTATAGAAACATATTTTATTACAGGCTATTGCATGTATAGATATGGTCCAAGATGTCAAAAAGCACTGAGAGGTGACCTGCCTAGCAGGAAGAAACATTGCCCAGATTTCAAAATGGTCTCTGAACTATGGCTGGAAAGAAATGACTGGTGCCTTCACTAAGTGTAAATTGCTGGTCCTTGCTGACAGAAATCCCCACTGCAGGTAAGTAGGTTCTGGAAGTGCAAGGTGAGGCCTGAGCTACTCAGGTTTTCTTTTTGAGCACCTACCACAAAGCTCATTCTTTGCTTGTGCTGTAACTACAGGTGGGTTACCTGTGCCCATGCCAAAGGTAAACATGGTGAACACCAATTAGCCATCATTTGATCTTTTCTAAAACATTTTTTATAAGTCCAAACTACTACAGCATAGCCTAAAAAAGTGAAAGAGCTATTAGATGCACCAAAATAAAGTTTTTTTTTATTATTATTATTTTTTTTAATTTGCACACACACACACATCTCTATTTTCAGCCTGAATGAAATTTTGTAATCTATTAATTTTGCAGAAGTATATTTTTGCACTTTTGCTGACTCCCAGCTTCAAAGACCAGGGAGCAGTCCAGGCACTTAACATCCTTCCCTGTGTAGAGAAACACCCCTTCGACTGAAGGATAACAGGTCCTTCCTATCATTTGAAAGGGTCTGGTGATCCCAGAAGGGTGTTCTGTTTCTGTTAGTGCAGTTTTGGCATGAGCAGGAGAGCAGTTATGTATGAACGCAAAGAAGGGAAGAAACATTTCAAAGAGAAAGCCAGGAGTACATCAGAGCCTGAGACTTCTTTTAATTCCCTTTGATGAACATTTTCATTGCACTGAAGAAATCAATATGTCACTTTATGGGGAAAAGAAGGACATTTTTCCCTTCAAAAAGACTTAGGAATGAATGATAAGTTCAGACTGATTGGTCCAACAGCAGAAATGGCCATATTTCTCTGAATGTTTTGCTTCATTGAGAACCAAATGATATGCATGCGCATAATTAATAAAGTTAATAGAATCTAGTGCCATTCTTAATATTAGAAACAACTTATTTATAGAGGTGACATTCCATTCCTCATGTTCCTTCTGATACACACAACTAATATATATATATAATTTTATAATGTTAACAAACAATTAATAGCCAGTGCAGTCATGAAGTAATGTGATTATAAACATTTATGTGGAATGTTTTAGATGTAAATTGCCATGAAGAGGATGTGAGCCAATAGCTGAAGCTTTAATTGCACACATAGACACAGAGACAAAATGAAAAAGAAAAGATTTGGGAATGATGCTTTTCTAAATGGAGTTAATGTTGGTGTGCACATGCTACTTATAAAATGTGAATCATGGTGCTGACAATGTAAAGCTCCAGCCCTAGAACTATATGTGTTTTTCTTGAATTTAAAAAAATCCACAGAGCACCAGCAGCTCATATAGAGCCACTTGTAAAGGACTGCACTCTCTCCAGCCTTGCTAATTACACTGGCACGTGGCCACAGAGATAATCCTCCTGAAGAGCCCCACTCTAGCCTCAGCCAACTTTTTTGGCCAACTCCCACTGGAAAATTGGAGTCCTCCAAAAAAACAAGGACGGTAACAGATCCAAGCTGTGGATTAACTCAGCTGGGACTAGAAGCCCATTTGAGAGACAGAGATGGTTTCACCAAGTGTCTTAATAACTGCTCAATTTCCCTTGGGGTGAAATTGCTTAAATTTCATTACTTCTGCTGAAAATTACCCTTGATAGAGTGATCTTCAGAGAGATC
The DNA here is from genome assembly GCA_038380795.1 of Pyrocephalus nanus. Taxonomy (NCBI): domain Eukaryota; kingdom Metazoa; phylum Chordata; class Aves; order Passeriformes; family Tyrannidae; genus Pyrocephalus; species Pyrocephalus nanus. The sequence goes on along the minus strand of CM076260.1, from coordinate 86,841,429 downwards.
TCCCAGGAAACTGCAGCCCAAACTACTGAGAGATTTAAGAATTGAAAAAGGAGCATCATAAATTCCCCCAGACCCAAGAAGGGCTTGAACAGCTCCTGGCCAGTGGCAGAACACCCAAAGCCCTTAGGAAAAGCACCCAACCCCCAGAGGAACATTAGTCCCTCCTGAGCAGAGATCATGGAGTGCTCCATCATGTAGCACCAAATCCAAGGGATTTTGCTCTAAGCTCTCTGCATCACAGGATGTGACCTACTTAAAGCCATCTCTCAAGAGGAGAAGAACTGATGCCAGCCGTGCAAATCAGACTGATTTATATTCTGATGCAATCAGCCACAATCATGAGATCCACTTAGCTGGGTGAGGACTCCAGCTACTTTGTTCAATTACGCAATTATCATATTCCATTTAATCCCCAAATCAATTCCTGTATTTAGAATTATTTAAGATGCTTCAGCAATTATACCTAATTAGGTTCTATCAGTAAAGTAAATAAATGATGTGTTGTGCCAATCAGACCGCTGAAATGGCAGCTGAAGGAAAAGGAGCTCGTAAGTCCTCTGCTTCAGCCAAGGATGCAAATGATTATTAGGGTGTTATAAAGCCATTTGCTATTGTGTTGGTGGGATGAGAACCACACAACTGTTTATTAACTATTATTAACCATTCAGTCATTTGAGCTCTGTGCCACGTTGAACACCTGCAAAGGTAATGGCCACTGTTTTTTTTGGATTGTTTGGTCACATCATGTCCCAGCTTAATGTTTATAAAAGGTTCTGAAGAGATGAAACAGTGGAGCGATCTTACAATAGTCAGGATCCTCTGTCCTGCATGTAGAGGAGGGTTTTCAGGTCAGTTTCAGAGGAAGAGGGGCAAGCAAGAGTAGATTAACTTAGTACTGGAGAAGAAACCCCCAGAGCACTCCCTATCCTCAAAGGAACCCTGTGCAGGCTCAGTGGCTGGAGCTGTACAAGAGTATCCCCTCCAACCTCATGCAATCTTCTTTTTATGCAGCCAGACTGGGCTGTTTTAGGTCCTCTGAGGCACTCCAGACTTCACTGAACCTTCAGTTGTGTGCTGTCTGTCACCTTCATGAGCATGCTTTTCTATAGGAAGAGCCACCAATTTTGAAAATATCACCTCTGCTTTTTACCCATTTTATTTAATTCTTGTAGTTTTTACTGCATGTCAGCTTGGATATCTGGCTTTCAGAAACAGAAAATTATTTATGTAATGCCATCCCATGCCATCTTGCAGAGGAAAAAGTTTTAAAGAAGGGACCTCTAGTGCCAGAGCACAACATTCTACAGCTTGAGCTGAAGATCAATTCCTTCAGCTGGTAGCATGAACAGACTATTATCTCCCAAGCAACTTAAAAGAAACATGACATGGCATACAAAGCTATGACATTTCCATTAAAAAGAAGCTTTATTTAAAACAAAGGCTATTTTATCATGTCCCACACACATGGCACTGAGAGAGGTACACCTAAACAACCAGTCAACATCTTTTTCAGCTGCTGAGCACAAATACCATGCAAACATTCTTTGCTACAGAATGGCTGTGAGAGGATTACTGTAGAACACCATGTAATTACCAGCTGCAGTTACATGTTATATTTGGCAGAGCCATTACAGCAGGTGAGTTTAAAAGTCACCACTTTAAAGTAAAAAGAGAGACTTTGCTCCCGGGCAGAGATTGTAAATTGTCAGCCTTGGAACCAGGGCCTGGGTTGTTAAACCCACAGCACCCACATGCAACGTGCTTGGCTAAGGATAGGTGTTGGGAGAAGAGGCTGCCTGGAGCCCTTTCTGATCAAGCCCATGTCCACAAAAATGCGTGTGTTCATTTTTGGTGCCTGTACTTTTCCTGTGGGGAAAAAAAAAAAAAAAAGCAGAAGAAGCCCGAAACACTTTTCATTTTGGCTGGTGTAGGTCAGGAATAACTCACTGGGCTTAGTGGGGTAAGTGATATCACCAATTTGTACACTGCCCAGAGCATGTAATTAAATAGCTAATGGTTACCAGGCAATTGCATTTAATCTGTGTTCCCATAATTTGCAGTGTTATTGTGGGGAGGATTCTCTTTTGCCTTCAACCTTTCAGTTTATCTTCTCGTGTGACATTGAGAAATGTCCTTTAGCAAAAGCTTTTTGCAGCAGAGTGGACTTCCTCGCCATGCTGTTCACCAGCTCCCACCACAGCTCCTGCAGATCCCATGATGCACAGTCTCGGGCACAGCTGGCTCCTTGCCAGCAGCTAGGTACAAAGATGAGCCTGAGGTCAGTAGCTGCAGTAAGCAGGCCCTTGCTTTATTTGGATGGGGCTTTGAGCAAACTGGTCTAGCCAAAGGTATCCCTCCTCATGGCAGAGGGGTTGGAACTAGATGATCTTTAAGGTCCTTTCCGACCCAAACCATTTTATGATTCTGTGATTCACTCCTGAAAGTTCAAACGTAGGTGGAGATTCCTTAAGCTCCTGCATTTAGTGGGGGATTTACAGGCAAGTGTATTTTCTCTCAGGCCTTTGAGCAATCTCCAAATACACTCTGACTAAGCGGGCAAATAGTGGGGATGAAGCCAGGAAAATAAAGGGTTGGACCACTTAAGGACAGGAAGGTGTCTTGTCCTTAGAAACTGATCTTCTGCAATCTGACTTGTGACAGGACAGGAGCAAAATATGTTGCCAGTCCACCTTTTTGACTTTTGTTTAGCATTATAGCAACAACATGGGGCAAACCACAGATATGCTAAACAAGGGATTTTTCAAAAGAAAATGTGAACTCATCAAAACACCAACAGGAAAGAGCAGTCAAGAAAAAAATCAATGAAACTTTTCAGAGGTGACTGAGAGAGTAAGAATATTGCAACCAAGATACCCTTGGACAAATTGTGAACTCCCACCTTGTTCCCATGCCATACTGAAAAACCCTCTGTACCATGGCACCCTGTCAAGCCATTCAGCTAGTTCCTGCATACATGTGACTGTGGTGCAGCAGACCACCAAGCCACTGAACAGGAGTAATCTACATTTGGATTTTGGCATCCTGGATTTTGGGAAACAAACAGATGAGTTTTGGGGTAGGGCATTTATCTACATATTTCCATGTCTCCTAAAACAAACAGCTGGAGTTGGAAGAACTTTGAACATGGAGGATGCTGAACATGTGCTGAAAAATACATTATGTATTAATTTATGTCTGCAGATGATGTTGCAGTTACTCTGGTATAGTTATTAAGAACCAGCCCAAATGATATTAATAGAAGTAAAACATCACTGCTAAATGATACTGTGCCATTAAAAAAGCATCAATAATGGCAGGATGGCATTGCATATATAGATAAGCCATTGAGTGTCAACAAACTAATGAGTTATATTTATATCCCTGTACAATAATGTTTATCGATATGGTTGTGGAAAGCAAGGGACAGTGTATGTTTTATGGGCAGGTCTAATAATAGAACTAATTGAAGTCTGTGAGCCAGAACATCTCCCTCCATTTAACGTCTGTTGCAGAAATTGCATACTTTTGGTGGTTTTGCTCTGAGGCTGTGTGTGGGAAAGTGCTTTAAACAAAAAAATGTAGAAATGACTGATAAGTCAAAATTTAACCCATTTTCCCCATGCATATTCTTCTTCTGTTTTGCATTATTTTGTCCTTCTGAAAAAATGATTCATTTAGATGCTTCTCATTTTTTATGTGTCCTCAGTCCTACCCCTCATCTTTCTTCTTTCCTCTCTGCAAACTGTTATGAAGACCAGTCCTGAAATGAATATATTACACAGACATATGAATATCAGAAGTTTATGAAAGCAGTCAGCCAAGAAGACCGGCAGTGCAGCACAATGCAGAAAGTCTTCTCAGATACCCAGCAGCATCCTGAGCTGGGCACACCATTTCCTTCCAGAAATCCTTTCCCTGATTGTTAGGCCTTAATGCCTCAGTGGAAAGAGGATTGTTGGCACCATGAAGGCTTTTGGGTGATACATGAATGTGAATCATTTAAAAATGCCTCAGATATGTGTGTGGGTGACCAGTGCTTGAAAAAAAGCTAGGCAGTTCGTAAATAACCACTGTTGAACTTTTAACGCCGTCACCTTAGACCCACTCACTTTTAAATAAAAAACTGTTTGGATTAATGCTTGAACAGTGCTGGGGAAGGGTTTGGCACTTGTGATGCCCATCTAGGTAGGGAAGTGTCTCTGAAACAGACTGTGGACTTTGTATTTCTCTCCTCTCTCTGAATGTGGGAGAGATTGGGTCCCTTGGGGGGTGTAAACAGATATTTGGTACCTGTTACCCTTGGACATGGCACGTCAGGGAACCCAGACAGTTCAGCCACTAGGAATGTCTGGTGATGCAAAATGAGCATGCTGATTGATTTTAAGTGTTGGAAAGAATGTTGCTTACATTGCTCACTGAGCCTTGAATGCCAAATATCAACCCAACCAAACTGGGTTGTAGTCCAGATGGTCTCGCCCTGAGGTAATCTGTCATAATCTGAAGTCACTCAATGGCTGTAATCTATATGAAATGATAGCTTCACTCCATCCAAAAGCATGTGTTTCCATGATGAGAAGTGACCCTGTGTCTTTTTCTCAATAGACGGGTATAATATAAATGGTTAGGCAAATCTCTGCTGTTTGCAATGCCTGCTGCCTCTGGATGGAAAAGCACTGAAACAAACATGTTTCCCATCATAGTGCGCTACCTCTGCAGGAGCTGGTGGGGCATCCACATGCTGTTCTTGCTGTGCTGTTTGCAGGTCAGATGGTAATACTGGTTAGGCTTATTAGAGGCTGCTAGCTTTACAGCAGTAGATTGACTGACTTCAAAAAGGAAACCCAGCCCTTCTCACTCTTAGTATCTCCAAGCCCATGCTCAACTGATTTTTGTAATGTAAAATTTAAAGTCACCTGCAGTTTCAGTCATATTTCATGAAAAGCCTGGGAGAACCTATCTGTAAAAAGTTCCTCATGGCAACATCTGAACTGCTTACCTGCCCAGCTTACTGATCCCCTGTCATGCTGGAGCAGCATCACCCTCTGAGGGGAGATAGAAACCCCTGATCTGTTTCCCTGCATTGGTCTCCAGGCAGCTCATATTGTTCTCCTGTCACTAGCATAGAAGGCTGCAGCTGGCAGGTGTGTGCTCCCTATGAAAGACTTAAGATATATGAATACTGTGGGGGTGTCTGACCTTTATCACTGTGTAATGATGGGGACATTTATTACAGTATCTTTTGCCCTCCACACATTTCTATAAGAAATAACGGGGCCCCACATGGGTGCCACTAGTTCTTCCTTGTATCTGAGAAGTGATAAATGCAACAAAGTAGCTAATTAAACATTTTGTCAGTGTGACATTCACAAATAATTGAGATTTCTAATGATAGTGCTGTGATAAATTAAGGAGTTAATGTATTCTGATGGCACCCAGACAATGCGGATAAAACGATCAACCTGCATCTCAGTTTCTCTCCTGAGCATCTCCTTTTCCCATCCCTGCATTCCTCTTGCTCATCCAGGCAAAGCAGATCAAGGAGATGAAGAAGCTGAGATATATCCCAGCTGGGTATCTCACTAGAGGAAACATAAAAATATTAGATGTCTGGTCATGGTTCTCCTGGCTCCCAGTGGATTCTGCCCCTGGAAAGAGGATTGGACATATTGTACCTACAGCCTCCAAAAAAACACCATTCAAAACCATTTGTCTGTATTAAGAGTGTGTAGGGTATGCAGAGGCATGGTAGAAGCTAGAGGAGAAGAGAGACAGATACAGACACATGCATTCATGCACAAGGATAGCTCACCACGCAGCCAGCTAGACAGGAGGAAGTGCAATTGCCATCTGGCTAGAGCAATGTGACTTTTATTGTTTTACTCTGTTGCTGACAAGCTAAAAATAAAAACCTAGCTATAGAAGGGTAAGAGTATCTGGTGAACTTTAGGAGGAAAGAGTCTGCTCTGCTTTGCACCATTGTGAATACTGGCTTGTCCTGAATGAGGCACTCTGAAGATGCACCTGAGTGCAACCTACTGCAAAATTTTGCCCTAGAAGCCAGTAGAAAAGCAGATTTTTCTGCAGCTATGGGGTGATTTAAAAAAAAAAAAAAGTTAATTGAACCCTGAGTGCCATTTTTATTAAGAGTATGAGTAAACATCCTACTTTATCTCCCTCCTGGTGTGTGCATGAATTTAATGCTCACAGAGTGTGCTGGCAGAGCTGGAGGCTAAATTCTGTTTATTCATGATGTTCTAATACCACCATCACCACTGCTACTGTCCCCCTAATGAGTTCCTAGCAGCATCCGTGGGCAAAGACATCTACCCACAGAATGGACTTGGCCTCATGAAGTCAATAGGATGATAACTGTGTCTTCTCCATCCTTTCTTGCCTTAATCTCCCAGACTCCTTAATCCTACATTTCAAAAACATTTCCAGCCCAGTACTTTGCTGAATTCAAGCATATCCCAAGAAGAATAGTGGTTTTAACAAACCAGTGCTTTCTAATGAAAAGCTGATTGAACTGAAACCTTTCCAGACCAGCTGTAGTGAGGACAAATTCATGCTTTTGGGCCTGTTTTGCTTTAGTTGTCACAGGAACTCAAATGCTCTAAAGTTTCTCCTGCTTCAGGTGATGTGCTTAGTTGCTATTCCAGCAGAGCCGCACTGGAATTGAGGCAAAATGGGATTGCGGAGATCCAGGCAGGAGCTCAGTAGCTGATGGCTAATAGTCACTGCTACTCTTGGTCAAATCCAGGCTGAAATTGCTGCTGCTTTCAGAGGCAGCAGGTGCAGGGACTGTAGGCTGTGAAGGGGTAGTGAGTCCTGCTTTAAGCCAGGGTGTTTCTGTCTCTCCATGCCTTTATCTGCCAGAGGTGAATGCAGCTGCTGCTGTGAAAGCTGGCAGCTGCTGTGACCAGCATGATGTTGCAGGTTGACACTTATTTCTGCAGGCTTTCCTGTTAAAGATGGAGGAGCGGGCTCTTCCTTTGGTCTTCAGGAATCTCCAGCTGAGCATGAGCTGAGAACAGATGCTTGTAACAGGCAGTTCTTCAGGATTTCACTAGGATTTCATTGCAAGTAAAGGCAAAACCAGGGTGAGAAGGGAGCATGAGAGTTGAAACCTGATGCTATACCCTGGTCTAGAAACTCCACGCTTTTACTGGTTGTACATTAATTTTAGACATCAAGAGATTTTGCCCACATGAACCCTTGCAAAGTCTTTGATTCTTTGATACGCTGAGTTCACATTCAGAGAAAAACCATACATATTTCTCCAAGAGATTTCTTTTAATTTGTGAGAAAACAGGCGTTTTGGCAAAAAAAGAGTTTACAGAAATAACATGCAACTTCCCCAAAGCATTACAACAGATTATTGAGCAAGTACTGGTATAGTAAGGGAACCTTTGTTACACCCAGCAAACACAAACTTAAGTGAAATGCAGAACAACAGGTGTTAAAGTTGCCCAGAGGAGTAAAGAAAGAGACATAAAGAGAAGAAAGAATAAAGAGAGAAAGAGAGCAGAGAGACATATTTTCCGCTTGGAGGTTATATGTTGATAGGTCAGGAGGGCAGGGGCCAAGATGGGATGGAGATAAGTGTGTGTCTGTTCATAGACTCTGGCTATTGTGGCCACTCCCTCCAGGTGGGATCTGTCTCACTGCCACTCACTGTCCCTCTAACCAAAGTGAGGGGTGCCACAGCCACTCAGAGGCTCCAGGGAACATTGTGTGGGCAGGCCACCAGGTGGACTTGACTGGCAGCTCAGCCACATGGCTTTCCCTGCCCTGTGCTCTGTGTGGGTGAAGCCGTGTTGGCTGCAGGGCTTACATGTGCCTTCCTGCCATGGGCCTGCAGATCATGTGTCTGCAAGCCTAGCCCAGCCCTTCCCCCTCACTCCACAGACAACATGGTTTGTTTGACCCATCAATCAAACAATCCGGTGAAGTATGAATCCGGTTCTGACACCTGAGGAAGGAGCAGAGGGCAGCTGAGGCAACTCATCTGTGCCTGGGACAGAAACAAGTACCCAGCATTGACATCTGACTGCTGCTTGCCATCCACTTGAGCATCCTGGCAGACAGTTGGATTTTCCTCTCATAGGAAGGTGGTATCAGCAGAAAAGTGCCAGATGCCGAGATAATTTGAAGAAATGGGAAGAAGTTGGCTCTTTACTGGCCTGGAAATGCTTTTATTTTCAACTGCTATAATTTTCAGCTGTCTCAATGAATTTAGGTCAAAGAGCCTGCTATACACCTTCGTCCAAACAACACCAGGCTGCAGAAAACATTTGTTGGGGATTGTCAAGGAAAGGGTGATGGCATTTGCTGTAGTTCTGCTGCCCCACATCCAGTGTCCCTCTCTAAGGCAGGATGAAATGTGACAAAGCATGGCCAAATGTGACTGGACGCAGTCCAGAATCTGTGCTCTGGCTGTTAGTGAGCTGCTGATGTACCCATCACTGCTTCATTTGCTCCTAGTGAACATGGGGAGAAAGAATTTACCTCATCCTGCATTACTGAGCTATCACAGAAGGAGCTAAACAGCAGTGGAAATACCAGAGAGAGGAAGATTTCGGTGATCTTATGAATGGAGACATCATGATTAGTTTTAGAGCTTGAATATAGAGGTATTTAGAAGTTGGCATTAAGACTGGGAGGAGGCTTGTCAGTAGAGATAGAGTTACTGGCTGCTGACACACCTGCTAGACAGTCAGACCTGTCTTCCTCTTGTCTGGGTAAACCCTCAGCTGGAAGCTCTTCCTTCCCTTAGAGGAAGATCTAATGTCAGATTCCTCTCACCTTCTAAGGGGATGATTCATGTGAACAAACACATGTGAATCCAGTAGTTGCCCTTTCATTGATCAGAGCTGCTCTGCTACCACTTTTTCTTTGCTGGGGTCCCAATCTGTATCTCTGCCTTGATATTCCCATGTGGCAAAAACTGATCCTTATCCTGTCTCAAGTTACACCAAGGCTCTTAAGACTGATACATTCCTCAGGTTATGGTCTGATCTGATCTCAGTTGGCATTGAAAACCTCTCCATAAGGACCATGCACAAGGGATCTGAATTGGGGCAGCATGGACTTAAATATGAACCTTGAAGACACAGGTTAGCTTGGCAAAAAGACACCCTACACGTGGATACATATGTGTGGGCACACATGTCCAACTGCATACATTTTTCTTCTCATAACAAATATTTTAATCTGTTGATGTGGATAAAAAACCCCTTAAATATATATGTGGATAACCTCTCCCTGAAAAAGCAAAAAAAAACCCCAAACCTCACCTCCCTCCCAAAAAATCTGGATATTTTTCATACAGAAAAGTTACTGCACCAGAAACCTAACATCTATCAGAAGACAAAACCAGTGGAATCTTTTGTAGCTCAGAGAAGCTTCCCATCTTTTACTGATTCTTTGAATGAGTACATCCCTACCTCTAATGCTTTCTTTAAGCTATTTTTGGCTGTTACATATTGTAATTTAGGCACAATAGATATAGACGATTAGCTTCTTGTGTCTGTAGTTTAGACTTCAGGTAGAGCCTTTCTCTTTCATTCAGATGTAATTATGAATATTTACGATTGTGTCAAATACTATCCAGGTGTTTGTCCATAAATATTCACAAATCATTGTTGTGTGTGAGCATAAATCTGCATTATCTAAGTATGAATGTGAAATTGTCCAGCTACATCATGAATATTCATTGTTCAAATAGACTCTGAATTGCCCATAAAGTGTCTCACATTTTAGCAGCTTGATCTAGGTTTCTTTCACAATGAGTCCACAGCTTTACAAATGACTGGTCAGAGTGGAGACAATAAAATTTATCATGCACAGTGGTTACTCATGGTGAAAGCACAAAGTCATTCTGCATTTCTTTCTCAGTGTATAAAATGAGCCGGGACATGGCCCATCAACCTCCATTCCATATTCTATACTGTGTTTTTTCACCCTCAATTTTCTAGGCTAAACTTCTTTCCTTTGTAAGTCAGGGCAAGACTATCTCTCTCTCAGAACCACAGATATGGGCTGTCTTACTTTGCACTTCTGTAAAAGATCTGCTGTGATGTTAAGCAATGACAAATTAACCCCAGAATATCTAGAAGAAGTGTAAGATCCTGCTTGTTTCTGCGGTTGTGGTAAACCTGTTGTGGTGTGGAAACCAGGAGGAACTGTCTTGCTCCCAGACTACTTGAAGGCAATTTGGTGCTATTGGAAATTCACCAGGGGCTATGATTTTCTTCTTCACAGAGCATTCCTGTCTTGCCTGGTAAAGATCTCCAACCAAATACCTACACATTGAGGCAGGATTTAAAGGAAAAAGATAATATCCTGTATTTGACTATTTAATAGATTTGGAAAAAAAAAATAAAACTTTTTTGCTTCTAGAAATCTAAGTGCCCTAAAAGTACTCGTGAGTTGTTTTGTTTTCTTTCAGAAAAGAAGATAAGAATGTCTGGATCATGGGCAAGTATCCGTCTTCTTTAATCTGTAGATATCTAACTTTAAAGGAAATGCTTCTACTCTTTGTGCCTTTGATGTTTTTTGGTGAAATAGGTAGTGTTCATTGTCATTTCCCATGAGCTGAGAAGGAATTTGCTATAGAGTGGAGCATTCAGAGATGGAGAAGAAGAGGCTATGGATACTGTAAATAAATTGATAGAACAACCAAAACTTCCAGGGACTCTGAATCAGGGGTTTTCATAATAAAATGAATGTGAATTTGACTCACTGACACAAAATCCTGGTCAGGTTTGGATCTACATGCGTCCTCTGAATGGGCCTCTCTACCAAGGTGATTGATGTTAGGTGTAAAACAGTATGAAAGCCTGGTGCAATGAAAGTAGTACTCCATTTACAGTATGGGAGAAAAATACTTCTTTGTTCTTTGAGATTTTTGTACTTGTACTCAGTGCCCAGCAGTGAGTACTTGTCACTTCATTGATGAAATAAGGTGGGAAATTCTTGTCCATTGCAGTTTAATTGAAACTCAGAATATTATGGTTCTCTCCATTGCAGATATATTCAGACTAGCCAATCCTTGTATTTCCTTCATTGCTCCTGCTTTATTTCCTCTGTGAAATGCTCTCTAGGTAGTGCAGGGCAGGAATCACACAATCATGGAATGGTCAGGGTTGGAAGGGACACACAGTGGTCACACTGGATGCGCTTGATCCAAATTCTTCTAGTACCCTTTTATGGCATGAGTGAAAGGACACTAGTGCCATACCAATCAGGATCCTGTAAAAGCTAGCAGTTGCTACCTTAAACTACAAAGATGTTAGAAAATAAGGTGACTGACTGCTTTTATAGTATGATTTTTGAACATACTTTTTTCCTTGATGGAGGGTTTTTTTTTGCAGAGGAATAGCATGCAGTGAAAATTGTCTGAGACTGATCATCAGCTGCAGTGTTGATATCAGTAATAAAACCGACATGGTAGACTTCAGAGTAGCACCATCCTGCTTCTGGAGGAGATACAATTTACATAAGAAATGAAATTCCTTGACCTAGAGATCCATTTAATGTAATTGCTAATGCCATTTGTTCTATTTGCCATGGCAGAAAGTCAGGATGCTGTGTTTTTCTAGTTCACCTTTTGGTTTTTAACAAAGTGCAACTAGGCTCTGACAGAAAGCGGGATGCAATGCAGTTAGAATCCCTAGATGTTGGGTCAGATGCTTGTTTTCAAGATCTGTATCCTTTGCTACAACCCAAATGACTTGTTCAAATTCTTTCCAGCTTTCATTTACAGTGATGCCTGTGCTTTGTGCTAGTCATTTGTCAAAGACAGAAAAACCATAAAAGCTTGGACAGACAAGAGACAGGGGCCTCATCAAACAGAGGGAAGATATTGCTTTACAGTAAACAGCACCACACTGAACAGCACCTTTGGCTCATGAGAGAATGGAGAGTAGCCTAAATTCTCTCTAGGGGAAGCTGAGGGTCAGGGCAAAAAAGAAAGAATGGTCTTAAGAGCTTTCCAGAGCCAAAGAAGAGATAAACTGTTTACCAGCTGATGCCTGCAGGATGGTGACGTGCTAAATCACCATTTTAAAGAGGGAACTGTAAAAACAGTAAATTAAAAATGTAAGACAAAAGGTCATGCTTCTTCTTCATGAAAAAGCTGGTAAACTAAACCCCACAGGAACAGGGCTGATTCATACAGGATTCTGCCTGTGCCCCTGGGGGGCATTAGATGTGCTGGCTTGGGTGTACAGCAGCAGGATGGAAAAGACTACATTTGTGTTAGGAATAATAATCTGCTTTCAAGAGCCATATGAGATTTGGCTTAGCTGTGAAGAAGGTCATGATAACACCTCTCTGAGATGCACAGGATCTGAACAGCGTAGATACTAAGAAAAATATTATTACTTTGAATAATGTTTCATATCTAAAGCTGCTACCTAACAGGTCACATCAACCATCTTGGGTATTCATGACTGCGCTGTAGCTGGCAATTCAGGAATTCTGTATGTCCCTAAAAAAGGAGTGGAGCTTTCTGACAGCTGGGTTGGAGGCTACTGGGAATAGCAGCATTGGCTGCAAAACCTGCTCTGGGGCGTAAACTGAACACAGAAAACATGGCAGCATCACAACTTTGCAAAGCCAGGACTCATTAAAAGGACCATTTTATTTCCTGACTGCCAACACAGAAGCAACTGTTCAGCATAGCCTGAAAAAGAGAAGTATCTAGATGACTGAGCCAGAATGCATAATGGTTGAGCTGTACATTTTCTACCTTACTGTGCAAAAACTGCACAGAAAATGTTCTCCTCAGCTATGCTTAAATCAGATAGCTATGCCTGAACTGGCATGCTACTTGAGAATAATCAAAGATTCAGTAGTACTATTGCCACAATCTTGTAGTGATGACAGCAATTGCTATCAAGAGGGAAAGGGGGATGCTGCTTCTGACCATGTTTATAGAAGCCTTCTTAGGATGAGATGCTGTTGTTTTAGGAGAATGCATGCACACCTCCTTTGGCCATTGTTTCATTTGCTGCATTCATTTCTTTTCTTTTTCCTTTTGAGGGGCATGACCTGGGCAGTAATGTCATGGCCCTAACATAAGTCTCTGCACCTGGGACAAAATCTAAGCCTTTGAGTGTACAGGTTGCTACAGAATCAGAGTCTGCCACATAAGAGATGTGTTTCCAGAGCATTACACTGAATATGGCTTTTGACCCTCTTTTTATGAGTAAGTATTTTCCTCTCCATGTGTCCAAGTCTATGAAGGTGTGAAAATGTATGTGGATGGTCTTATTGCAAAACATGACAGGCTACAATGGAAATGACACATTTAACCATTAATGTTAAAAAAGAAACCTCAAAGATTGTTGAATTACATGTTCAGGGATGGGGATTACTCGGCTACTTTTGCTTGGAACAAATAATTACAGCTTCAGAAGGTGCCATATACCTTTGCTACCATGCTAGCAAACATTTCCACTGAAAAAGTTGTTGAGAAGTTGAACACTGATTTAACTGGGAGCAAGATGTGGCCTTCTATTGGACGAGGATGCTCAGGAGGGCAATTTTACAAAGATAAACTGTCATGAGAAATCTTTAAATAGTTTGTATTCTCTGATGTTTTCAGACAAAAAACAACAGCTGGAGTTTTTTTCAGGCTTCTGTGTGCTGGGGCAGACCTTGTGTTCTTACCTTGCAAATAGTGGGACTGTAATTTCAACATTGTTTCTGTGTTCAAACTGAGGGAGTGCTGAGTATGAATCGTGACATTGACAATGTCCTTTTAACATCTTGATTGGCAGGTCTCTACCTCCTGCCACTCACAATACCCAGAGAGAGAGCTATCTCATTAATAACAAAGAAAGAAAAAAAAATAAAAGCCATTGCCTTGTGTTGTCTGAGTGCAAGTTGTAAGACTTGCTGACATCTGCAAAGCAGAATAAACACCATGTATGCAGAATTCAAATGGTCTGTGTAGGCAGTCCCTATTTACAAGTTAACAGGTCATCCTTCAGTCAGAAAATCCAGATGTGCCCTCCCCTAGGATGAGAGTGATCGATGATGTGTGCTATGGCCTACCAGGTTCCAAAGACTATCGAAGAACAGGGAGCATCAGGCAGAACATCCTGCGATTGGTGGATAGTAAAGGGTAGGTTTACATTGCTATAGAGTGCATGCAAATAAATGGCTTGAAGTAGACAGTATGGGTACCTAAAAGGAGCTGAGCCCAGCCTGGTGCTGCCACTGTCTCAGGACTTGCTCAGAAGAGGAGATGCATCTCTGCTTGCCCCAGGTACCATGAGCATCAGAGGCATTGCACCCTGTGGGGCACATTGCTGGGGCACTGTCTGAAAACAGAAGGGCCAGGGTGCGCTGGGGATGCACCGTGGAGAAACTACCTCAGGAAACAAACTAATTCAGATGCAGAAGCAGTACAGAACTTTCTGCCTGCCTGCCAAAGGTGATGGCAAACCCAGCTGCCCCTTCACAACCTCCGAAGCAGCACACAACACATAACAATAGAGAGGGAAATGAAAGCCCCCTCAAAGTAAAACTGAGGAGCACGGAAATTAAAACTGAAGGGAGAAGCAAGGAAGAGTTGCTGAATAACCTTTTAGAGCTGATATGTTATGATGTATATGACAGTTCTGGGTGGTGAGCTGCAGGCATGGATACCTGTAGCAGTCCGAGCAATGCTTTAATTAAGTTACCTGTTTTTATTACGGTGCCCCAGATAATATCCTCCTTGCTCAAGTTTGCAGTGACACTTCTTTGTTCTTCAGACTAAAGGAGATTCATCTTGTGGGTTGGTTTTGTGAGGTGTTGTTTTTTTTTTTTGTTTTTGTTTTTTTTTTTTTTTTTTGAATCATCAAGTCACATTTTTCCTTTAGGGAAAAATAAAATGAAAAGCCTTACCTACTCTGTGATTATAATTCAGGTAAATCTTCCTTGGACTGCAGTTTTCCTCACTCTGTTTATATATATAAGAATGAGTAAGAGAGAAGCTAGAAGGCAGAGGGGGTTTGTTACTGCTTTTTTGTAGTGCTGCTTTGCTCAATGGACCTTAGCCAAAATTTTTTTTAGTCACCATTCTGTCCCTCAGTATTCCCTTCTTTAAGACGCCTAATGCTTAAGACAAATTCAGAAAGATTTTCAGAACGGAAGACAACAATATGAAAACCTTGGAAAATTAGCACCATTCTCTGCAGTATGAGCAATAGCAGTTCAAACTGCCTCCTCCCCACCTTGCTGATGGACCCTGTCCTGACACAGACAAATCACCTCTTACAAAAAACTGTATGTTTTGCCCATTCACTTCTTGTTCTGTGCACAGTTTCTGAAAGGCTGTCAACATCTTTTTAGTGGTTTTGTCTACACCATGTTCACACTAGAGGGGTCAAAGTGTGTTGCTGTCCATTTCAGGCAGATCCTGTTAAATGGAGGATCTCAGTGCAAAGCTAGATTTGAGCCTCTGTGGAGATTTTGCGTAGGTGTAGTGTCCAGCAAGTGAACACCAGAGCTGGACACCTCTGCTGTTTTTCCAGGCCCTTTGCAATCCTGTATCTGTGCGTCTTTGCTTCCAGTTGGTTTAGGTGTTGTCCTTTGGGAAGGAATTAATTGTTTTTTGAAGTGTGGTAGGATTCTCAGAGTTTGGGGCTGTTGACATGGCTGTGATATCCATCACTAACTACATTGTGGCCCAAAACCTTGTGGTCCACCACATTGGCATGAACTTGTTTCAAGCCAGATCAGCTCCTTTCCATGTGCTGTTCCCAGCCTTTTAAAGCTGTTTTCTCTCTTTTTTTTTTTTTCTTTTTTTTTTTTCTTTTTCCTGTGGTTGCAAAACCATAATGAGTTCTCAGGGTCATCTACTTTTATACTGCTTTGTCTTCCATCATACATGTCCTGTTCTCTCCACAGTCCCTGCTTTTCTTTCTGAACCACAGGAGGAAGCTGCAGGCAGTGCCACAGAATAGGGGTAAATAATAACTTGTAAATTAATCCCAAAGCAAGACGACTTCAGTTACAACAATCTTTTTCACGCTCTTTTGCTGCTTTAACGCAAAATGAAAGAGATCCACACCCCCCTGGAAATGCAGGCTACTTTTTGAAGGCACTAATACCATTTTACGGTAGCATCCTTATCTTGACAGCTTAAAGGGAAGATCTGAAAAGGTAGCTGTTGTATTACCTAATATGCTTTGCACAACAGCATGCATTCTTTGTCTATTTCCCCTGGTTTTCCTTGTAAAAGAATTTGTCTTCCTTTAAATAAATGCCAAAGATTATGCTAAAAAATTGCCACTTTCTGACCCTGCTCTTTGCAAGCTCTGTGGTTCAAGTGGGTGGATCTATCCCATTTCTTAAAGCCATCCATGTACTACATGGTATATGGACTATATGATCCCCTGGGCTTGAATACATTTGGGTGTTTATACAAAATCTACTGTCTACAGGTCAGCTTTATGGCAGGAGAACAGGCTGGAAACACAACCATCTAATGACCAGCTGGCTACCAAGGACAGTCTTTATTGATTAGAGAGAATGGCTCCATCTTGGAGGTGAAAAGAGTTACTTGGGTAAAAGCAGGAAGACTAAGAGTTCCCTCAGGGAAATGAATAGCACCTGGAGGTGCTACCACTGTCACTGATGGGCTCAGACTTGGCCAGCAGTGGGTCTTCTTTGTAGCCAGATGGCATTGGCTCTGTCAGACATGGCAGAAGCTTTAGCAGCTTCTCACAGAAGTCACAAGTGTATCCCCCCTGCTACCAAACTTCGCCACAGAAAGCCATTACAAACTGATAAGGTTGCATCCCCACCTGGTGTAAACTGGGGAGTGCCACTGGTTAAAAAACTTCCTGCCAACTCAGGAAGTAGCCAGGTATCTGCCCTAAAGCTGCGGCTGCTGTGTCAGGTACTATGTCCAGGTACTATGGCTAAACCTGAGAGAGGGCAAGCACCCCTTGAACTTGCAGATCACAGTTACTGAGCACTGGAGGGACCTTAGACATTTGCAATAAAGGTGAAACAAAAAATTCACAGGCACTTTTTGAAACCTTTGGCTTGGAAAAGATGCATATGTGTCTGAATGTACTGGGGTATCTCCTACTTCTCCACTTAGATAGATGAACCCGTAGGGAGGGCTGTGTTTGCTGGTGGTGATGGGAACACTAAAAAGCCTGGAGTATTTTCAAGATCATATCTGTGCTCCCACAAGGGCAGCTTTGTGGAGAGATTTCAGCAAATGGAGAATTATGCAGTGTACTGGGAAAAGTGTGGGCACACTGAAGACTAACTCAGCTGCTGTAAGCTATCTTGTGGGCTTTCTTGCTTCTACCTTCACCTGCAGAGACCCCACATGCCGTCTATTTTATCTTCCTAACATAAATGGCTTTCAGCATCCTATCTGCTTTCCTGTGCCATTTTTACAGCAGCGCTGTGCTGGAATACTTGGGGGATCAAGCTACTTTCTCTACCCCATTGCTATCTTCAGTGCCCAAAAGACGTCATGGGGATGTTAGTCCACTCACCTGCTCCTCTTGCTTTAGGAGAGTGACTTTTGATGTACCAGGTAATAAAGACACAGACACTTTTTTTTTTCTACATTTGTTAGCTCTAACTCTTATCTTGGCACTTCCCAGGGTCCCATGGAGAACACTACAGCTACAGCATCACATTCTCCCATGAATCCACCTTCCCCCTTGTGTCTGCAGTGGTTTCTGTGCTAATTACCCTGCCTAGCTCAGCTGGTTGATTGCTTCTGTTAATAAACACTGCTGTTGTGTCAGCCTCTTGTGAATTTCTAGAAGCACTACCTGAATACTTGGAGCATCCTGCTGCCTCTACCTCTTGTGGGATAGTTGTAGGAGTATGATTTGTTGCATGTATGTTTTTATACTAACATACTCATATTTTTACAATCACTTTTTTAAGCGAAGGCTTTTTTTATTTTTTTCGTTTTCATTTCTGTTGGACATCTGTTTTTTATTGCTGTTCAGACTTTCTTATTTCCTAAGGGTCTGTATTTTCTCTGTAGTGTTGCTCAGGAGGATAGTGTATTAGGGATCTTTTCCACTATGTAGGAGGGCTAAAATGCAAACTATATATTCTGTGTCTCTATAAGATAAAAAAAGATCTCTGAGAAATGATGGGCTTCTATAATCTTTAAGTGGAGATGTATGCAGAAGAAGACTTCCAAACCCAACTCCTAGTGGTTTCTATACCAGTTTGTGGAGGATGAACTCAAAGGGTCTTGCTATCTCCTTTTCTCATGTGAGTGTGAAATGTGCTTGGCTTTTTCTAGCAGTGTTTTATTTTGGCTTTGCTAGTTAATTTTCCAAACACATAGAACTGAGCTCAACCTTTGTGAATTGAACCAGTATCTGATAATTTAACCCAGACTGTTTTACACATTGTTGCCAGAGATGATCATCCTGCCTCTGGAATTTAGTGGGTTGCTCCAGAGTTATTGTGTGCTGTGGCTTGTTGAATAATGAGAAAATCTGTAGGACTCTGTCCTCTTGAACGAGATTCATGGCAATTTGCAAAGGCACCACAAGTCATTATTCACCAATATCCCAGTGGCTGCTGGAAATTTATGAAAATGTTTGCAAATTGTAAATGGTTCAAGAATACATACTAGAAATGAGTTATTTGCTATTTGTCATTCACTGATCTCCTGTTTGGAGGCATATCTCACATACAAGTTTCAGTCATCAAGTCCAAGAACAAAATTATGCCATATGACTATTCACACTTCATGAGTGACTGGGAACAAAAGTGAGCCATTTGTGAACAAATTGCATTTCAGAAATTATTTATCTGTGCTAACTGGCAAAGATTTATAAACATGAGTTAAATTGTGCATGTTTGGAGAAGTCAGTACTTTTCCCTGATGCTTTCTTCTTCTGTCCAGGAATCTCATTTTCGATTAGGAGACATGATCTATAAGCACATAGAATTTTAGTCTCTTGCCTGTGCCACTGGGAAAAAAAAATCTTCAAAATATGAGCAGGATACAACCAATATAGTAATGTTTTCCTAAACCCACAAATAAGCTTCAAGACACAGCCTCATTCATCTCAGATGAATCTGGTATTTGAAATTTAATGAGCTTTAGAATGATGATGGCTGAAATGTTGACATTTGTATTTCAGTGTTTACCAAAGCCTGCAGAAAAGGTGTGCATGGGAGATGGCCACATTTGAAAGACTAAGAAAACCTGGAGCAAGGAGCAATTTATAAGTAAGATGAACCTGCAAGATGAGTGAAGCTTGGGAATACTTCCTTTGCTTGATTTTCCCATCTTCAGTCCCTGCTTATGAATATTGAATCCTTTGACTAGATGATGAATGAGTCATCAACACAGGCACACACACAGCAAAATAAGGAAAATGTTTGCTTTCATGAGTTTTGTTTAACCACTGTTTTGCTCCAGACAGAACAGAACTCAAGGTGCATGGGGGGATTCACAATTAGGTGCAGCTGCTGCAAGTCCCTTGGCAAGTTTAATTTTGAATGTTACTTCTTCCGTGGGTGGCTAGTAGTGACTTTTGTGCTTTGTTGGGCAGATCATGCAAGGAGATTGGTTTCACGCAGCATGACTCTGAATCTGTTGTCCTCCTAGAGACCTTTGCAGAGCAGCACTACAAGGGGATGCCATTTTGATCATGCATTTTCTTTGCAATGCAATTGTATTATATCTGTTTTCATAATCTCACTCATTATTTGCAGAAAAAGGTGGAGTTGTCCTACGAACTCTGGGGTGGGATAAAACAAGCCCTTTAAGCCTGGTGTATTCATTCAGTCAGCTCTTACAGAAACTGCATCAAGCCTGAAAGATCGAAAACTTCTCCATAGAGTCCAACTCTAGGCCACAGCAGCGCTCCAGAAGAACTGGAGATAAGGTGGGGATAAATGGGGTCAAGGACATGTTCTACATTTACAGCTGAGCAGAGGTGTATTTAAAAATATACTTATCTTTCTTCATTTTTCTTTTATTCATCTTCTAAGTTGTGAGATGGAGTCCAGTGCTGGAAATGCATCTGCCAGAAGGGGTCATGCAAAATGGAGTTCTCCTCTTGCACAAAAGGGGTGTGTGAGAGAGATCATGACATAGGAGAATGGCCACTGACTTGAGGCAGAGGGCAAAACATAGCCCTTGCTGCTGGGGAAAGTGAGGCAGGAGCCTACTGTTAGAGGGCTATGGGTTGTGTATGCCACTTTACTACTGCTAGCTTAAGGTCTCTTCCTTCCCCAACCCATCTGTATGATTAGGGAAATGATAGTTACCCACCACTTGGGAAGAGAGACAAACCAAACTGTGGAAAGAGTAAGAAAAAGAGTAGTCAATCCAAATAGCAGGGAGCATCTCATGAGGACATTTGTTAGTGCAGGAGTGAAGTAAAGAAGATAAGGAAATCAGATACTTGGAGAATATAAGGTCAGGCAGAAGAAAACTGGGAAATGTTGTAACAGGTAATGTAGAGAAAAGAGGTCTCCTTTCCAGAGACAAAACAAAGAAGTGAATAAAAATTGTTAAGTCTTTTCTGTCTTTAAAGTCCTTGATTGTATAGATGGGTGTCAACTTACCCTGTGTTGCCGGCTTGGTTTCAGTGATGGCCACAACACTTGGTGTATAGCTGGGAAAAAAAAAAATTAATAATAGAACCATCTGGAAGTAATGAGTCAAGGATAATATAAGATGACAGTAATTGATTCTTTGAGATAAAATTCCACAGGAGGAGAAAAGAAAACAAACAGAAGGAGGGTTGGGAACGATGCCAGCTGGGAACCCCGGGGGACAATTCCATGAGAGTACAAACTTGAAATCCCTTGGAAATCCATGCACGCACTTAGGAGAGGACCAAAGCTGGTCTGAAAGTTCTCAGTAGGATGTTTGGGCTTGTAGGTTAAGTTGTCTGTTTTGCCTAGGAAGCATCACTTTAGTATAGCTATCTGCCATGTTTATTGCCTTCTAAGAAGAACATTTATTTGTTTAGTTGGTTTATAAAAAAGGGTTTTGGGGATACAGAAACAGAGCATATTCTGGAAAATATTACACTGATAAATAGCCTAGCTCCCTGGTCCTGATATCCTTATTGTTCACATTGTGTGTATCTATGTTATCATGTTTGTCCCTAAATGAGTCTGATATCCAGCCTATTTAGACAGCTTAAACTTAAACTGATTTGAAAAATTGTAGCAAATCTTTTTAATACAATGTTTTTTGGTGACTGTCTTTTTGAGGACAGTCTAACAAAGGCTCTCTAACACTGGGTATAGAGGCAGGGAATAAATTCAATGAATCATGCTCTCAAACTTTCCAGGATTTTGAGTTTTTGCAGGACCACCTTATGTGTTCTGATGAACTTGAAGTTAAAAGCTTTCTTCTATGGCCTGAGAATGCATAAAGGATTCAGGGATTTCCATCCTTTTTAGTGATGCTTTAATTTACCATACCTGAATGGGAACTTTCCTGGAGGCTCAGGGTTTACCATCCATGGACATGGTCTGTGTTGCAAGTGTAATAATCTAAGTCAGTCCTTGTTTATGGCTTTGGGGTCCTTGTTGCTCTGAGATTACGTCTCATTTCTTCATGGAAGAGGACAATGTGTTGGATGAATTCCGTGTATACAGGTGCAGTTTCAGACTTCACCTATGTACACTGAGGTTCAAACTCCTTCTGAATCTGGAAGAGCTGAAGGCAGTAACAACTCTTGCTCTAAATTGTCAGGGAGGCTTGATACAAGCTTCTATCAGCTTCAGTATGCAGACCCCTGTAATCTGGACTAAAGGAGCCTCTCTGAGGGCTAGCACCAGCAGTATGCTATGATTTGCAATGCAGATCAGTTGCCAGAGGCTGAAATAGCATACACTTTACAAGTTATTTATTTCTAGCCCTCTGAAATCAAGGCGCAGAGCTGACCTGTTATTGTTTTAGAAAAAAAACAAGAGATTGCAGCAAAGAAGCTGGATGTTAGAAACAGAAGGAAAGATGCCTTGGCTATGTGTGCACTGTGCAGTATGGGGAAGCTGCCCCCAAAACCCACTGATGGATGCAACTCATTTTCTCCCCAGTAGCTTGATACACACTAGAGACATTCACATGGGACTGGCAAGTATATACTGTGGATATTTCAGGGACCAAAGTCCAGGGGACTATACTTAGGCTACTAAACTGCTCCTGGCACATTTAGCTGCACAGTGCTGTGCTGCACAGAGGTCTAAGCTATTTCCACACCCTGAATGGTGGCTAGTGTGCATTGGTCTTAAAATGGTGCTGTGTTCCACCAGCCCAGCCCCAGGGGAGCTGACAGGTGCTGGAGCAGCTGTGGTGCTCTCAGGTCAACTGCTTCAGGTCAACCTGGCATCAGATCCATCTCTGGCAGCCCTTTTTCCTGCACTCTCACCTGCCGAAGGTTAATTTTCTGTGTGCAGCAGTAAACAGGGTTGTGCTGTGCTGCTTCCCCAGGATGGGTATGTTCAAGGTGGATGGTGGTGTGTGCTGGATGGCCAAATGACCTTAACTTCAGCAAGGTCTGCAGAGGTTTTAAGGAATGTGTCCAAGATTCGATGGGAACATGAGCTCCATAAGTTGTTCTCAAGGTCATGCTCACTCAACAATTAACTCCAAATGCTGGAGGCATGAAGATGACTTCTGGCCTTCTTTGTCCCCCACTATTCTCTGGATTTCATCTTTTCAGGCAGAGCATGGCTTACTGTATCCCTCCTCATCCCACCTTCTTGTTTCTGTCTCCCCAACACTACTCACACACTTTTTCCCTCTCTTTCCCAGGCTATTTCAACACCAAGTTTTTAATGTTAGTCTAGAGATAGAAGACCCCTTACGCCTTATTCCACAAAAATGGTGGGAAATGTAGCCTAACCCTATAGAATACCTTCTCTCAAAATCATCAAAGCTGATAGCAGTATCACTCTGCTGCATCCTGCCTGCAGGTTTTGGTTCCCCACAGATGGAGTTTTCATTTAATCAAGCTCAGACTGAATGAAAGCAGCACTATTAATTAAACAATGGCCCATCTGGTGCACTGCAAATATCTACAACACTGGGAGATTAATATCAATTATATCAGAAGCTGGAGGAATGCAAAAACCTGCAGAGACACACTGTTTGGGTTGTGTTAGAAATCAGGCAGAGAAAAAATATAGTCCTGTGGAGAGATCTCTGGGCAGGGAGAGGGAAGTGTCTGATCCTGTTGCCAGCTGTGATGCTAGTATTCTTTGTGCAGTGGACAAGCTGCACCTGAGAAGATTTCTTCTCATGAAAGTTGGGCAGAATTTAGTGTGTCATTCTGAGCTGTACAATTGAAAACACATCCTGTTTTCCTTTATCTCAGAATCCCTCCACTGTAAAATCCTTTCTTCAAAACACGCTTTAGGAGCTACAGAGAAAAGTGTCTATAAGGACCAGGGATAAAACCTGCAATATCTGATTTCAAAACCCTATTTGTTGTGTCTCAGTTCAGTGTGGTGCTTCATGGCCGCAGTGCAGAAACTCTCCTCTTATCTGTTGGATAGCTCACTCTCTGAGCTTTATTTTGGAGCATGCTGATTTGGAAAACAGATTACTTTTTCTACAAATCATGCCTCAGACTACTGGCACAACCAGAGATATCCCAGATTTCTTATGTGCATCATTCTGTAGCAGCAGCTATCCAGAAATCCGGAAAAGTTGATTGCTGTGGTGGCACAGAGCTGATTTCTGTCACGTGTGTGGCAAGTCTGGCACATCTGGTGCTGGAGCTGTGCAGATGGAAAGAAATCATTGTTGGACACGCTGAGCCTCCACTTTTGACTGTGGTGGCAGCAGTGGGCGTATGTGCAATTTAATCATGGCAGAACATGTCATTGGATTTTCTTATGAGAGCACAAAGAGGAAATAAAAGAAACAAGCTCTATCATGTTATTTTTAGAGCAGCTGGCTTTATCAAGGTGAGGAGTTGTATGCAGTAAACACTGACTGGCTGTGATGAATAGCTATTCAATCAGAGATGGAGAAGTGTCACTTCATGGTAAAAAAAGGAAAACCTATGTCTGTGCTAGAAACAGTGATGGTAGATTTTTTATCAGATGTATGAGTTTTGCTATCTTCTACATTTAGCGTTCAGGGACAATTAAAGGTCACAAATGTGGCTTCTCAAGCAAAAATTCCCTATCTAAGACCCCAGCTGACAACTCACATAGAGCCTTGTTTCCCTGAAAAGGCAAAACTGATTTTCAATTATGGGTCAGCAGACTTTTTGCTTGAACGGGAATTAAGTCAATCAGATGCCAATACTTTTTTCTCCCCCTTAATAGGTTTCAAAATCATTTTGGCTTTAGGCTGAGTAAATCCAGTGTCAGGCACATTGGTCTGCTCAGATTTAAAGCTGCTTTGGCCAGATGGAATCAAGCAAGAGTGGGAGAACTGAGTTGGAACAGATAGAAATTGTCCCAATCCTCAGACTTAATAATCAGCTTGGCTTGACAGGGTTTGGAGGCTAGAGAAATGCTTAGATGAATAAATGCTCTTTTGCATTTCTTGACTCTGAAAAGGCTCCTTGGAAGTTTCTTGTCCCAGATAAGGCTATAGGATATATCTGAGCTTCTAATGGGAATGCTGCTCCACTCACTAAACAGCTTCAAGAGCTGATCACACAACTTCGTGCTGTGCTCAGTGCAAGGATGGGGTCCAGGTGCAGCCTCACATACACTTGTAAATGGTTTGAAAAGAAAGTGGCTTTGAGCTTGCTTCTACCATCTGCAGCTTATACTGCATTCTCCTGCATGGGGAAATAACTCGTTTTAGGATGCAACTACACCCCAGGGGAAACTTCCTCTGGGAAACGGGTTAAGGGAAAAGATTTTCATGAAGCTGTCCATATTAACCTGCAAACAACCTACCTAATTTCCTTTACTTTTTGGGAATTAGGGACATAGGGACCACTATTCTGCAACACAGACAGCTTTTTCCTTCTCCTCTTGTTGCAAATAATGGGGATTTGTAGAAAAGGATGTTTGCAGGATGTTTTCATGTTTACAAGCTACAGAGCTGCTAGCCCTGTTTTGACACCTGTACACATGAGAGAGGAGTTGTCCTTGGCTTGACACAGAGGGACTTGAATGTGGTCGGTTTGTTCCTGTGGAAGTCAGGCTCCCTGCTCCCCAGCCTGTAGTGGAAAAATCTCACTTTTTGGTACATTTTTTTTCTCATCTGTAGAATATATTTTCAAATTTTTATTTAATTTGTTAGTTCTATCAGAAAGATGAAAAAGAATACTTGAATAAGAAAGGCCTAGAAAAAAGGAAGGGAACAAAACATTAAATGCTGCTTAGCTGTAATGCTTTCTTTTCTGTGCTATAGAGAGTTCCTGTAACTAAAAGCTGGGCAGGCAGTTGTAGCTGAGGAAATTTACAGAGAAATTATGTTTTCATAAGCTTTCTAGATCTTGGAAAATAAGGAACAAAGAAATAAACTTGACCTTGTAGATGCTCATCACACCTAGGCAGGATTCTGTGAGATTTCCAGGTGAAATCTCATGTAGATCTCATGCAAGGCAGGAAAAAGGTCTCATGTTTGCTCTAGACTGTTGTAGATCTGAGTAGGTTAATTATTTTCTGCTGACCTCATCAACCTCAGGTCAAATTGATGTTCTCATCTAATTGAGGGTAAGGTTTCTTTGGCAGAGATGGGATTGTAGCCACATCTGAAATAAGACTTAGGTGTGGTATGAGCCATTTAGATCTTGTTTGCATGTCTATCCCCTTGTAATTTTTACATTTTTATTTTTATTGATGCTTTTACAGCTTGACAAATATTTTCTATGAAGAGAAACATAATTAACTTAAGTTGTTATATTAATCAGAAGGGTGAAGACTCATGCAAAATGAGTAATTTTGCACTGAACAAGTCGAGTAACCTAATGAATATAGATGATGCTGATTTATGTGTTTACAGAAAAGTAACACTGGGCTGGGGGGGTGGAGAAAGAAAACAGGCCAGGAAAATGCACTTTTGAGTGATGTTCTATGATTTCTGTGGATTCCTGCTCAAGGAGTGTTTCAAATGTAAATGCAACTTTTCAGTGTGCTTACTGAGACTAAATTACTCAGAACAACAAAGCAAGACATTATTACATTCACTGTTTCTAAATGATGGGCTGACCCTTAGTACCATAAATGAGCCACTTTGTTAAGTGTTTCCACTCATTTATTTGAGTGGGATTTGTAGGGCAAGGATGTATTTCTACCAGAGGGAGGTGTATTCTACAAGCAAGCAAAAGCTAACATGAAGCTCGCTACCTTCGCTCCAGGACTCACATCAAATACTAGTGGGAAAAAACATAGTGTTGAAATGTCAGCCCCATGGAATTAGTGACAAAATAGCCATGGAATTCAAAGATGACAAACTCACCTGTAACTGGTGATAGCTGTACAACTATACACTGGATAGCTGTACAACCAGATGCTATACGGATGGAGAGGAATTATCCCTAATCCCATTTGGTGCCTCAAAATGTGCAAATTGAAGTCATTGTAGGTATGTTTGTACTGGAAAACATCTTGGGCTTTTAAAAAACTGCTAAAGCTAGTACAACAAATGATTTACCTTCAAAGACTTACCTAGCTTAGTAGCTCAGACCTGGCACAAGCATTTTAAACCCCAGGAGAAAGCTGAGTAAGTCCTAATGTACCCCAGCAGTTACACAATGGACTCTCTCATGTTTCTTCTTTCCTGAATGAAATGGGTAAATTCGGGCACAAGGCTCTTCTTAGTTTCACATCTCAAAGAGAAGTCATTACCTCCAATATTCAATGCCCTCTATCAGAACCTGTTGCAGCAGTGAACATGGCAGTCAGATTCACAGCTTTGTTTGCTCAGGTTGCCTAACACAACTAGACTTTGGAGTTATATTTTATTAATCTTTTAAACAATCAATAATGAAGAGGAATTATCTTTGTTGGAAAGCTCCTTTTATCCCAGAGGCTTTTGGAGAGGTTTGCAGACTGCCTGCAGGGAGCATGAGGTGGCTGTTTAACAGTGCGCAGCTTAATATGTGCTGGAAAGTAAATGAAAAATATCACTTGCTACTTCATCTTCAGCAGAAAATGTGGGGAGATGAAATATAATGATTCTGTAATGTTTCTGCAGGCATTTGTCCAAGACTGCAAAACACTGATACTGCTGTAGTGAAAGATGGGCTTGAGTAGTATTGAAAGTAAATTCAGCTTTTGCAAAACCAACCCATTTGTAGCTTGTAGTTTGTTGCCTGCACTTGCTCGTGTGGGAGTACTGCAGGTTATGGTGCATTTCCTTCAGCAGCAGGCATCTGGCAGCACTGAGGTAGGGACCTCCAAAGATTTGACCTGAAAACAGAGCAGACATTTCTACCTATAGTGGCTATTAAGCACAGGCACCATGTACTATGGGAAAGGCTTCCATCCCTGTCAGCAAAATGCTGCAATCCAGACTGGATGTTTTCTAAAAATCAGGCCAAAGAGAAATGAATTGGTAAAGCCCTAATGTCTCTGTGATGAGGAAGGCTGGACTAGGTGATCAGGTTGTGTTTTCTTTCTGGCTCTGCTGTTTGCCAAATGCTTCACAGTTGAGGCTCACAATCCTTTTGGATTACAAATTGTTTTGTTCCCGAAGGGAGGGATCTATGCCATTGGTTAATTTTCAATACAATTTGCTTTAATGTTGCAGTTCAGGCTCTTCTGCAAATACATACTAAGGACTGTCTATTTTTATTTTAGTCTCAAAAGCTGCTGAACAGTTTATTCAAAGAATTTTAATGAACAATAAAATAAAAATACCACACACAGGCAGAGAGCAGGCCTGGAAATCTTAACTGGAAAGCTTCTTAAAATTATAAATGACTGAAAGACCTCATGGCTTGCTGGGATCTGAGCCACCAGGACATCTTCACTGTCCCAAACCTAGTATTGCTATGGGGAGTTGTAAGAGATAACCCTCTCTGTCTGCTAAGATCTCTTATGTCTGTTGTGTTGAACATGGGAGGTACCTTGAAAGAATGGGCAAAACTAGCATACAGTGGGGAGTAAACACTGGCAACTTGGACTATTAAATTACTGCGTGAGCCACAGTCAATGTAAGCCTCTTTCTGCACCTCCGCAGGGTGTGTGTATGGAAGCATTATTTGGATCCAGGCAGATCTCTTCAATTTGTACCTGTGAAAACCTTCTGAATCTAGACAAAGCCTGAACCACTGCTCTGGTACAAGTCATGCCACATCAGGTATGTTATTGTTGTTGCTATTATTAATACTAAATCTGTTTCCACAGACTGATCAGTGGTTTGGAGTGTGTAGTTATCCATGGGAATCTCGGTACCACCAGATGCTCAGAACAAAAATGAATGAAAGCTGCTCAACACTATATAAAATGCTTTGTGATTTATGCACATTTGCAGAAATCACAGAGAATTGCCATTCTTTCTTTCAGTGTTTACCATCTTCAGACAAAGCATACAAGAGCCAATGAAAATAGCCCCTGTTGAATGTTTTAGAATAGCAATTGTTTTTTTCCACAACATTTGGCTTTGTGGTCCTCTCTTTCTCCCTTTCAGTGAACACGTCAGTGGTGTTGAGCTGCAGATAAGTGGTGTTGTCTGGGAGAAGCTCTAACAATGCCTCCTACGCGCAGCTGAGGTGGCACAGTTTGAAGTGTGTTTTTCTACACAGAAGTGGGGGTAAGGCCAGCTAGTGGGAGATAAAAAACCCAACTCTTGGTTTGTTTGTCAGAATAAGTTTTGATCTGATAATTACTCCTGTAGAGACTCAGCTGCATTTGGCTGAATTCAGTTTCATTTCTCTTTAAATACTGCCACCTATTTCTGTTTCTCCCTCCTCCTTATGATATGATCCTGGCCATGTCTTTACCTCTTCTGTACCTGAGTTTCTCTACAGCTGAGCTGTTCTCTGCATCTCACTGACTCCTGGTGTTTTCTGTCCTCCTCATTACAGATGAGAAGAGCTCAGAGTGATAATCAGAGTACAGCAGAGCTTTTGAATTCCGAAGCGCTTTGCCTAGATTCATACTGCAGATGACAGGTGACAGTTTTTATTTTCTAACCTGAGGAAAAACTGCCCACCTGTACTGAAAGAAACATTCCAGCCATTGCTTGAGGGTGGAGTGCTATGCCAGGGGCCATGCTGTGCACAGGAGAAATGGTGTTATTTCTGTAGACATGCTTCTTCATTCTTTAACCAAACTAAACAGTCAGATGTGATCCCACAAGACACATGAAAGCCTTGGCTGCTAGGAAAAGTTCAGGGCTGCAAACAACCTTTTTGTTGACTTTCTTTTGTATGTGGTATATAGTTTTACCTATTATGGAAAAGACTTGTGAAATAAGGGCCATTCCTGAAGATCTGTGATAATGAACTCTCTGCTGGAAATGTGTCTATCTTGCTAGATGGGCTATCTCAGTCAAATTTCTATTTAGAAAGAGGTGGCAAATATAAGCAAAAAAAGTTTGCCCTGAGCCAATGTTTCCACTTACAAGGGGTTCATATACCTTCTAAAATACATCTGGTAAAAAAGTGCAAACAATTTCACTGTCATTATTTTAGCTGATTTTGATCTTACTAAGACTTTACACTTACTGTCACATTTTAGGTCTCACATTATTGTGCAAATATTGCCAAATAATACTATCACTTCAGTTTCCAGATAAAATATGTGATACTAAATAAGGAAAATGGTAAAATCAAGGTTAACTTTAGACTGGAGTTCACATATTTTGTTATATATCTTTGCTCCCCTAAAAAGTGCCCTTATTTTCTCTCTCTCCTTCCTGCCTGAATTTTCACTTCCTGTCTTATATTCTTGTACACTGTTCTGATGAACTGTTAAACAGCTAACACATTCCTTCCCTGAGGGGTTTCACTCACGTGGTTAAATTGTCCCTATTTCTCAAAGTTTATAGAGCATTTTGAAGCTTTTCCTGGAAAGATAAATTTGTTCCAGAAATTATTTCTGGATATAACAGCATGCCAAAGTGACCTTCGCTTTGAAGACACTTCTGAGTCCAAATGTTACTGTAGTTATAATGCACTAGAATAAAAAAGCAGCTGGATCTTTGGTCCGGAAATCCGAAACTTTGTTTTTTGGTTACATTATCTACATTTGGAGTACCTTTCTAGCTGGTTTTAGTGTTGAGGATCCTGCTGTTACACAGTGGTTGTCCACAGAACGTGCACCAGTTAACTCTCCTTTTTTTGGGACCATTTAATATCTAGTACAGCTAATAAATACGATGAACATTTCCAAAGAGTTAGTTTTCCATGAAAATAATTGCTGTAGCTGGCACAGTGGTTGTTGGCATTGCTGTAAGGCTCTGTGTGATTTGGACAGGACAAGAGCCATCAGTGTCATTCAGAAGATCATGTGCAAGGACCTACAACAAAACTAGAGAAAAAGCTGGAGAATTTTTTTGCCCCCCCTCCTTTTTTTTTTTTTTTTGTCTTTTTTAATGGAAACTGACTGCTGAAACAGTCTCTTTGTGATCAAATGGAGAACATACAATTTTTGTTGTTTTTGGTTCTAATAAGGGTCTCATGACTACTATGAGGTGAGCACAATTTCTGTGGTTATCAGATGCCCTTATTCATTTGTTTCTCCTGTGCTGTTTTAAACCTATATGTGCATCTTGCACTTCACCTAAAAAGTGAGTTTTAACACTGCATGATGGCAAACCAGAAGCAATAAAATCCTTATAATTCCTGTCAGACACCTGTGAGCAGCTGTAAACTGGAAGTGGGTTGGCGATGGGTGAGGGGCTTTTGCCACCAAAAAAGACTTGCTCATTCAGGACTGAACAAGCAATGCATTCATATTGCCATACCATCACTCAGATATTCTTAGACAATTAGGCAGGGAAAATGAATTTAAAATTGAATACTTTTTGATACAGCTTCTTGAAATTACTTTTATTAATCAACATTGATTTTTAAAACATTTTTTGCATAATAGTGTCATAATTTTCCCTGTTAAAGAGAGTAGCAGGGAACCTGGCAAAGGCTTGAGAACTAATGAATCTGATTTTGTATTCCACATGTCATGGCCCAGAAGCCAAGCTGTGACAGATTTCTTTATTGAACCTTCAGTCAGACTCTTTGTGAGAGTCATTTTGTAAATGAGGGTTTGTAAGCCGTGACCATGGAAAAGGTTCATTGTCCATAACAGTGGATGGTTCAAGGGACTGATTAATAGCAGTGAACAAAGATTTTCACCTTGAAGGTCGCCAATTCAGATCTAGCCCAGTCTGGCAGTGACAGCAACTTCTTTTCTTCTCAGAACTGCAAGGGACAAGAATGATGGACAGAAACCCAGGTGGAAAATTGTACCATGCAATTATACACTGGGGACAAGAGGGAGAACTCTCACTAGGGACATCTAGTGTAACGATTTAACTTGTCTTCTCATCTTCCCAGAGATAAGTTTTTTTGGAAGGCTCTGCAATGCCTGTAGGAGAAGCCTCTCTCACTATGTGATCTCCCTGGGGAGCCTAAACGGACCAATTAACTTAACTGGGTCATGTAAGTACTGTCCCAAACATGAGTCTTAGTGACAGGTTTGCTAGGAAGACTGAGAAGCCTTTGGGTGATGCTGAGAAGTGCTTCTGCCATGCTGCATATGCTGTGGCACATGAAGTTGTGTGCACAGAGAATCTGTGAGCTTTTATCACTTCCTTGGCATGGGTATTTCCTATTTCCCTCTATTGATGTGTCTCTTCCTGGCTTTGGAATCCATCTGTAAGCTTTCCAGGACAGAAAATGTTTCCTGCAATCATGCAGAGCTTGGATCACTGAAGAGAGCTGAACCTCTTACTGCCTCTGATTGCTATTAAAAAAGGAACATGTTGTGTGGTGAATGAGGAGATAATTTCACTGATGCTGCTAATGCAGATTCTATTTTGTTGAAAGATTTCAGGGCCTACATTATGACTGCCAAGAAAACGTAACTGCAATAAACATGTTCCAGCTCTGATTTCTTATGAACATGCAGAACCTGTGAAGATTTGTTCATGAAATGAGAGATTGGCCCTGAAGAAATAAAAAGATTCCATCTCTAAACCGATTCCAACCTACCTCCTGGGCTGATTGACCAGTCAAGGATCCATTGAAGATTAGGAGAAAAAACTACATGCTTGTATCCTGTCTTGAATTAGTGATGTGGTCAGATGTCATTTGAGGGGGAAAGACCAAATAAAGATCACACAATGAATTGGATCTGTAGGAACAGGGAGAAAAGTGTGATAAGGCAGCTTATTGCTGATTAAGCATCAGCTAATCATGCCATTAATCAGAAAATCAAAATCAGACTTCTGGTTGAGCAGGTCAATTCATTAGTTCCTATTAGCAGCAAAGGGAAAAACGGTAGGGGTGTCTGGTGTGCCTTCCTCCTACTGTTTTCCAAGTTACTTGGGAAAAAAGAAGGTGCCAACAGAGTATGAATGTGAAATAAAATGTGAAGGATGGTGTAGTTGTAACTCCTAGGACAACGGGGTTGAGGGTTTTGGCATAGAAATGAATGAAGTAGTTAGTAAACACATCTTGTTACCATGAAACATGTTTGCAGTTAAGCTTAAGCACTACTGGGGCCATTCCTGGAGATGGACTTACCTTGGCCACGTATGTTGTCACCTTCGGAGTCAGGAAAAAAGTGTGACAAGTGCTATATTAATAACAGTGGGATAAATCCATTATTTGAAAAGATCAGGGCTCTTGGATTAGTGTTGAAGGCCCCAGCACCAGACACTAAGATTGCACCTCCATGGAGATCAATGCAACTATGCAGGCAAAATGGAATTTTAGTTTGCAAAAATTATTCCTCACAATGATATTTTCTTATGTTTTCCAAACACTTTTTACTGAGTACCTTCAAAGTAAATTGAGCTTCAAAACATGCTTTACCCTTCTCAGCATCTCCTTGTGTTTACTGTTGCCCCACTTGTATTATGTCATAATGGAATTTAGGGCATGAATGGCAAAATGTGATTTTAACAGTTCACCACTCACAACTGGAATGGCAACTGCTAATTATTCACTAGAAAAGTTCATGAATGTGAATAACAGATACATCTGAGAGTTTTCCAATTTCATAAGTACAGGAATGGTGACATTCATTGTATGATTTATTTGTTGTGAAGTGTTTACTTGGTTCTGCTTCTGTGTCTATAATAACAAGCCAACAATAGTAGGACCCTAACAGACTTTCTCATGAGATAGCCAGAGTTTCCTTTTTCAAATCTGTCTAGAAAATACCAGAACAACTTTTCTTTTGACGTTTTAGTATTTTCAGCCTCTGTTTGATCCCAGGACCCCAAAATTATCAGAAAAAATAAAACCAAATGAGCAAGATTCCTCAAAAGAGATCTTTATCAAACAGAAATCACTGGTAACCAGTGATTCCTTCATCAAATCCAGTCAGTGCCTGTGTCCTAGTTTCCAAGAAATCACATTGAACAGCTGTAACACTACCTTTGGGATCCTGCCAATTTTAAAGCCTCCAGCGAAAGATCAGGTGAACATCAAAGGGTGAATTGTAATCAGTAATGACTGATTTTTCCTGAACCATTTCTTCCGTATGGCTGGAAACAAGGGAAATGTATGCTGTATCCTGTAGCAACCTGATGAGAAACCTTTATTTAAAGAGACCTGTGGACACCCAACACTGTGCTGTAAAAACTTAATTTGACCTTGTGTAGCCTAGCTGTCAACTTGGACCTTCTCTTGCCTCTTCAGTTCCTAAATACTGTGTGACTCTCAGCTCAGGTTCTCTGGAGTGGCTCTCAGAGTTGTTGGCTCTAAAGTTTTAAAGCAGCTGCAAAAGTTTTATAGTAGACTTCCAGTACCTAAAGGTATCTTGTAGGAAATCTGAGGAGGGACTTTTTACAGCGGTGGAGTGATAGGACAAGGGGTAACAGCTTCAAACTGAATGAGGGTAGGTTTAAATTAGAAACTAAGAAGAAATTCTTCTCTCAGAGGGTGGTGAGTCACTGGAGCATTTTGCCCAGAGAGGCTGTGTATGCCTAATCCCTGGAAGTGTTCATGGCCAGGTTGCATGGAGCTTTGAGTAACTTGGTCTAGTGGAAGGTGCCCCTGCCTATGGCAGGGGACTTGGAACTATATGATTTTTAAGGTCTATTCCAACCAAAAGCATTCTATGATCTAAAAAAGGAAAACAGCCCTAAAATCCTGATTTTGGTTTACTTTCATAAATCCTGAAGCTTCTGGGGATATTTGATATTGTTGACTCTGGTTATTGAGCATTTTGAGTACTACAGTGGTCATCTTTTCACAACTAGCAATTCCAAAAGCTGGAGAGACTAGAAGTAGAAGAGGAACATCTCTGAGCTCCACGAGCTGAAACATTAAGTAAAACACTTGTTTTATGAGAACTGGATATACTATTTTGGCTAGAATGGAGCTAATTTTCTTCATAGTAGCTAGTATGAGGCTGTGTTTTGGATTGCTGCTGGAAACAGTGCTGGTAATACAGGGATGTTTTTGTTATCCTTAAGCAGAGCTCACACAGAGCCACGGCCTTTTCTGCCTCTCACCGCACCTCCCCAGCAATGGGGCTGGAGGTGCACAAGGAGCTCAGAGGGGGTATAGTCAGGACAGATGACCCGAACTGATCAATGTGATATTTCATACCATATGGTGTCATGGTCAATTTATAAAGTAGGGGGCCAGAGGGAAGTGGGGAGATGGTGATGTTTGTAATGATGATGTTTTGTCTTCCCAAGTCACCATTATGTGTGATGGAGCCCTGCTTTCCTGGCAATGGACAAACACTTACCTGCCCAGGGAAAGCAGTGAATGAATTCCTTGTTTTGCTTTGTTTGAGTGTGTGGTTTTTGCTCTACCTATTAAACTGTCCTTATCTTAATCCATGAGTTTTCTCACTTTTCCGGTTCTCACTGCCATACCACTGGGACGTGAGTGAATGGCTGCTTGGCGTTTAGTTGCTGGCTGGGGTTAAAAACCATGACACTAGCAAAAAATCTTTTGTGGAGACTGGCCTCACATAATGTTTGCTTCTTTGTTTCCAGTATGTGCTTGTCAAAACATCTCACTCTTCCTTTCCAACTTATGTGATGACTGCAGATGATTGCAGCTCCTCCCTGCCCCCCTGCCTTGTTTTGACTTGAAAAGCATAACTCATCGAGGTAACAGATGCTTCTCTGCCTAAAGATGCCTTCTGTAATGGGGGAATAATCTTTTGAAATGGAAAGGGAACATTAGCCTGGGCTTTGACATGTCAGATCTGAGAGAAGAGTGGAACTGTGCTGGCAGTGACCTTGGGCAGAGCCAAGCTGGTAGTGTTGTCATGGCAATCAACTTGTTTATCACATCAAGGTCTCCATAATCAAACAGCAGAAGATATAATTCAGAGAGCATTGAAAGTAAAATATACATATCAGTATGTACTAAGTTGCACAAAAAGTGAACAAAGAGATCAAACTGTTTCTGCAGTTTAATCATAGGTGGAAACACTGGATCTCTTTTCAGTTTAAATGAAATAAGGGACAGATTTTTCAGCAACTTCAGTGTCAAGAGGTGATACTGATTAAAATACAGATTTTATTCTGCCCATTTTCATTGAAAGAACTGGTCAGGCAATCAGAAAGTAGTGTAAGTCTCGGCCTTGGTTTGAGCAAAGTGAAATAATCCATAAAAGCTGTGAAGGCTTATTGCATAAGACAGTGTTTGCCTAAAAATATATATCACATTGTGGGAGGATCCAATTTTATGTATAGGAAGATTGGAACTATGGGATGGTAACAGATGGATGCTTAAAAGTTTGTTAATTCTTACTCTGTTATTGATATAAGGGCAACTCTGTGCTATGCAAGCTACTATACAGATTTACCTGATTACAAAGGTAGCAGTAATCAACCACTTAGTTTAATTTGGAAGAAAAGCAACAGCTTTGGTTGAAAGACATAGGCAGCTCCAGAGACCAGTTTGTATAAGATGTCTGCTGTAAGTGCTAACCTGCTTGGCCTGACTTGGAGGGCCAGGCCATATATTATTGAAAAAATCTTTCCCCTTGGATTCACAAAAAATTTCTGCACTTTGCCCATGACTGCAGATTCCGTAGATGCAAATGAGCAAAACACGAATATTACACAATATTCCCCAAGTGTGGGAGCTCTTGAGCAGGGAAATTCAGGCAGATACCCTCACCCTTCTGACAGGCACTGGGACCCCAGTTCTCTGCAGACTCTCTGCCTTCCCATGCAACTGGCCTTCATGCAGCTTATGGAGCGGGCGTTTGCACAAATTGCTGCATTAGATTGGCCTGGAAAGCTCCAGAAACAGAGAAATGAGCATACATGAGAGAAACTGGAAGCCTGAAATCAGGTTCTGCTTTGGCACTCTCTTCATATGGGAAGACAGAGAGATCTGAAGGGGTTAACAGTACACATAGCTAAATAAGTCTAAAACATGCATCAAAATATAATGTTATAACTGAGTAAATTATATGCTTCAAAAGATCCCTGCTTAAATATTTAGCGAGTGCTGGCTATGCATCTACTTACACCATACAGTGTATATTTGAATGACTAGAACAATTCCTGGGGTTAATTACTAAACTAACCGAAGGCCTTGACTCATTTGGAGCTGATGGAGAATGCTGCAGTTATTGCCCAAATTTATCAAGCAAACACAATTATACTGGTCATGACACATGACTTGACTAATAGCACAGAAAAATTGGACTAAAACACCCTGCTTTGGCATGAGTCTCTCAGTCTCAGAAACTGCCACATGCCATAAGATGGGAGCTGATGCAGGAGGGAAAGCAATGCCCACCCACTGGGTATTCTCCCTGATACCTTGATTTTAAATTACATTTGCTCAACTGGACACTACAGAAATATATGACACTATCTTCCCTGGAAACTTGGGATACACCTGTAGATCTCGCTAAGTGGTTTTCTGTTTGTAGGATACAAAGCAGTCTCACTGGCTATGACAAGAGGGTCAATAAGCAAAATGAATGCACATCGTTGAGATCTGAGATGATGTCTGAATCAGCTGCCAGTGAACTTTCACCAGAATTTTTGGTGGGAACAAGCGTTGAGAATATCCGGAGCAGAATGGCTCCCAGCTGTCAGAGAAGCCTGATGCAAACTGCTGATCCAATGTCTGCTCATCTGCCTTTGCTAAGATTGGAAGATACACTGACGGTGCAACTGCATGTCAACGAGCCATTGCCACATGAATCAAAAGATCCCCTCACCAGCTGACTTACTCTGGAAGCCAGCGATAGTGCTTTTTTCCCTCACCTTTCACTTCATGTTTCTGCACCCTGTATAGTTGTCGTTGTTCAGGAGCTTTCTCCACAAGGGATTTCCTTTACCTAAAGTGAATATCTTTTTATGTATGCCTTCTGCCAGATGCACACAGAATCACAAACCTGTAAAGAGATACACAGGCAGGGCAATAGATCTATCACTTCCAAGGTTGGTTAACTTTTAGTCTGAAAGTCTTTTCCACTTCTAAGGTGATAATAATTGTTTCCTTAAAAAACGTGATGATGTTCCTGATTCAGCACTAATGTAGGCGTGCAGTTATGGACATCCCTACTTAATAAAGCCCTCAAACATATGATTAAATCCTACTAAAGCCCAGTTTTAAGAGTTTAGCTGAAGTGGCACTTAACTCATTACTGCTTTAGCAGTCCCTCTACAAATCCTATCTAAATATGAAATAAAGAAGCAGAAAGTCTCAGCCATGGCACCAGAATGATGACCTTTATTAACAGAGGTAGTCCTGAGCATTATCTACTTTTAGAATTCTTTTCAGTTTTTGGTTAATCAAGTCTGCATCCTTCCTACTCTGTAGGAATGATGAACTGTCTGCAGCACCTTTGACATTGGATTTCTCAGCCTCCTGTACCATTTTGGCTGTGAAGAAGGGGATGGCAGTATTGGTACAGTACCAGCCTTTGAGCACCCCATCAGGCGCCACAGAGGCTCCTGGCAGCAACTGCGGCACGCAAGTGCCAGCTGGGAAGATGCTCATGTGGACTTCTAACCCACAGGCAGGAATGTGGCTCATGCAGTTCTCACCAGCCTCCCTTGCTCTTCCCTAGTTGCTGTGAGATATTTGTCCTGCCCTCCACCTCCCCCTGCTAGTTCTCTGTGACTGCATTTGTGATGTTCTTGTGCTTGAGCTCTGCTTTTGGTCAAAAATTTGAATGGGACAGCCTGAGTGTCAGACAGTTGCCAAGTTTATCTGTTTGCAGTAGGAAAATGGGAAACCTGATTGCAGAACTAATGTAGGAATACTTGAGCTAAGAATCATAGAATGGTTTGGGTTGGAAGGGACCTGAAAGATCATGTAGTCCAACCCTGCTGCTGATTTAGAGTAATATGTTTCTTAAAGAAAACAAAAGGCACCACATTTGAAGCCTGGACAGGCTTTATGATGATCCTTTTTAAGTTTGAATGTGGTTGTTTCCTGTAGCAGGATTTGGCAGAGAAGACAGCTCTTCATTATGTACATTTTCTCTGTCTTTTGCTTTCACAATCAAAAAGAAAATTTAATTTTGAGAATTGCTTAAAAAAGAAAAAGGAAAGAGGGAGAAGAAAAGAAAAAGATAGAAAGTACTCCTTAGGATAATTTCAATGTGTTTTTGTGATCACACAAGCACTCTGCCAAACTTCCTCTGGTCACAGATATTACTCACCCTTTTTTTGTGTGTGAATGTGAATGAAAGTTTAGTTCTCTGCTGTAGTGAAAAGCATTTTATTCTCTTTAAGCAGGAGCCAAATTGCAGCATGTGCCAAGGAGAAAGTAAGATGAATGTAGCCCTTACACTATGCTAGTAAGAAGTCAATGCTGTCTTGGAGGACAGTTTATCTAGATGCATACAGCTTATGACATAGGCACCACAAAGCCAAAAAGCTTAAAATCAGGCATACAGACAGTCATTAAAAGAGCTGTTTCCCACGGAGCACTACAGAGGCACTGGTCTGAAGCAGCAGGTGGCAGAAGCAGAGGTTGACAAGTATCTCTACGCTTCAAGAAGTGCACCCAGTGACAGCTGATACTACTCACAGCATGTTAAGCCACCTGCTCCTCTCCCTGGACAAGGTCTGGTAGCCAGTGTGAGACACATGCAGGGAGAGAGGACATTGTTACTCAGCCTCCCCTCATTATCTACTCATTTCTGTTGGGCAAAGAGCTGCATTTTGCTGCTGATTGTAATTGCTGGGCCTGGTCTGCATGCAAAAACAACTCACATTCAAATCTTGGTAGGTGTTTCCTGACTCTAGCTCCCATATTCTCCCTAAGTCTGAGCTATTCCCCAAGATTCTATGAAGATTTGGGAATTCTTTGGCTGAAATACTCTAATGATTCAGGATTTCTATGATTTACAGTCTTAATTAGACGCCTTTGTG
Organism: Pyrocephalus nanus; assembly: GCA_038380795.1. Taxonomy (NCBI): domain Eukaryota; kingdom Metazoa; phylum Chordata; class Aves; order Passeriformes; family Tyrannidae; genus Pyrocephalus; species Pyrocephalus nanus. Next base: position 86,801,993 of record CM076260.1, on the reverse strand, counting down.
CATTATGACTGAATCTTTAATTGTGGGATGGCCTGCTACGCTTTTCAACAGGATTTCTGTCTCATTCAATGAACATGATTAGTCCTGCTCTGGGGGGTCCCTTTTGCTATATTTCCAGTCCTTAGATGGCCTCTGAGTTTGTTAGTCTGACTACAAACCTTGTGCACAGAGTGCAGGTTAAGGAGAGATTTGGATGTGTCTCAACCCCTTTTTATGCCCTGATTTCCCTAGTAAGGAAACCCTGGCACGCAACAAAGATGGAAACCACTGTATTCTCCAGCCTCGATACTTCAGGGAAGGGAAAGCACATCTTGCACACCCTTCATCTTTCACTGCTGTGAAAAATGCATCAGGGACCTGAAGAAGACAGTGGATGGTGCTGTCGTGGTTGAATCAGTCTGATGTTGCCTGGAAAAATGGATTCTGTCTGTTCTGCAGCCACAGGGCTCGTATGTGATGCTGGGCAGAGAGATTCTAAGCCTGTATGTTCCGTAACCTGCCTGTGCACAATGCAAGCTGTGGAGTCTGTAAAACAGAAGAGAGAAATCAGCAACTCAGCTCAAAGCAATTAAAGCGCCACAAAACCTAGCATCCCCTGCCAAGTCAGGGCTTTCAAATGAAACACCCAGCACTGCTGGACATTTCAGATGTAATATCGCACTGTCTCAGTTCCCCCATCTCCATGGGAAGTAGCAATACCACATAATTTCTCAAGATTTGTTGTGTATATCAATTAATTAGTTTTTGCAAACCACTCAAACACTGCAATGCTGAATGCTTTAAAGAACTTGTGATTAATGTTGTCTTCAGATTAAGTTTTCACAGTATACATAAATAAGGCCTGGGGCTGTACATAGACAAATTAAGATAAAATGAATTACTGAACAGCTGCTTCTAGGGGGAGCAGATCCATTGTACACTCCAGGTGGTGAGGGTGCTTGAAGATGGTGTATGTGGGCATGAAATTAAAGACCATAAAATGTGCTTTGCCCACATAGGACCAAGGCAAGCTTTTCATTGTTGTCTTTGATTTTGCAACTTTTCAACCTGTTTCAGTCAATGTGATAGTTTTTAATGTACTAAATGTACCAAGCCAAAGGCACAATTCAAAGAGGTAATTTATTTTTGTTGGGTACACAAAGTACATTTAAAAGAGAAAACAACCCTCTCACACAAGTAACTGTAGCAAATGCTGGAAATCACGTGGCTGGTACTGACAGGCTGGTGCAGCCTTGTCATAAACACTATGGAGGCCACAGTACCCTTTGAGGAGTACCAATATAATACTGCTTTCTGGCTCAGCTTGAATGTCTCAGGAAGCCTATGATGAGTGCTTTCCAGGCACAAAAGGTACATTCACCCTGGAGTTGGCAGCAACGCTGCATCCCTGCAGATCATCACTGAAGGGAGGACAGCAGATGAGGACCGCTATTCGAGGGGACAAGACAACTGAGCTGGTGCTGCTGGCAGAATATCTTGTAGAAGTAACTCAGGATAGCTCAGATTTCTCTGAAGTGTAATCTGGGCTAGTAATGAATTAGCACACAGGAGTTGGTGAACTTCTAGTTGTGGGGTTTAGTGATCATCCCCAAGGCTGAATGAGAAGGCTAGGTTGCACTCCATCTGAAGCTTAGGTGCCTTCCGTCCTCGCTTCCTTCACTTGGGTGCATGAAAAACATGTGGTCAAATCATCTGGTGGTGTTCTAGCCACAGAGAGCCTCCACAGGATACCAAACTGAGCAACTCACTTGCCAGGAGCTTCGGGCTTTTTTTCTGCGTGAATGCTTCTGCTATAGCTCTTCCTGGGAGACCAGACCCAGAATGAGCAATGGTGGATTTCTGCTTCTCATTTTCTTCCTTGCCATATGCACTACCTTGCTGTATAAGATCCGAGCATCCTTTTGCATATACTAGTACTTTCTTATGGATGGAATCCAGCCTATACTAAATTACAGGTAGGCCAGTCAGAGCTTGCCAGTTCACTGTAAAAACAATCTCATCTAATTTTCTGCATATATGTTTTTCCTGCAAATTCTTTAGCTTTGCCTTGGCATTTCTATAGCAGCAGGAGACTATTATCTTGTCAACAATGGTCTATTGCATTGACATTATCTCTTAATTACAGAATTGCTTTGTTATGTACTGTAGTACGAGCAATAAAACATTTGAAGTACTTCAAGCGAATATAGTTTTAAAGGTTTAAAAGAAAGAAGGCACAACCCAACTCTGATTCAAACCATCTTCTAAGTGTAAGTACTTTTTTGTTCTCTTAATAGATTAAGGAAGTAATTGTACAATTAGTGCTAGAAAGGTGTAGGTGAAAACATGTTGCTTGTTGGGATTGGTAAAATGGTGGTCTTTTGCTTCTTATTCCGATAGACAAGCCAAGAGAATGGGGCTGATTTGTTCACATCACGCCTGGTCATATCATCATGGGAAACTTCAGAAAAGAGCTGAGTCTAAACAAGATCACACCGTATGGCTAGAGGCGTCCTGACAATGATCTGCATCTGCTAACTATGCCATTAGGGAAGTGACCGCACTGCTGGGTACCTACGGGGTCACCTCTCAGCACCAGGTACAAATCTGTGATAAGCCACTGGGTTTTCACTTCAGAGAAGCTAACCTGGAATACCATGCTGGCACTGCTGTTGCCTGAAGGTGTGCTGGAAAAGCAGCTCACAGCCATGTACTCTGGTAACTCACTCCCATATCTGCCAGGTTATCACTTACTGGCAGCTGTGTCATATCCCAGACTTGCTCCCAAAGAAGTCAGTGGTACTTTGTCATTGACCTTGAATGACAGCAAATTGTAACCTAGGTAAAACTGGTGCATTTGGCAAGTATTTTATCTTAGAAAAAAATCTCCTTAACCTCTTAGAAGTCTAACATTGCTGACTTTTAGACTTCATACTTTTTCCTACAACCCTTGCTTTGCCTCCTGACAAAATCAATATCCTAAAAATAAATAAATAAGCATACAGTACAAGCATCTAAATTGAAAAGCAGCAGTTGGCAGAGCCATGCATCTTTAATCTGGTTTTAGTCACCTAGACAGAGTTAAGCTTGGCAAGACCCCTCAGGTAAAACATTCAACAAACTTTCTGTACTGCCCTTAAGAATGCCATCAGTCCTTTCCCCATAAAAGACCAACAACACTGGAATGCTCCCAGTCATGTCTCCCACAGCTCCTCTCAGCCAGTTTCCTGAAATAATAGAGGAAGAGGGTGCCTTTGGCTTTGTGTCAGCACAGAGGAGGGGGAAAGCCCAAGGTTGGTGGGGAGGAGAGTTGTGATGAAGTAGGAGGAGCATGCCGCAGTTGAAAACACCCGTAACAATTTCATTGAGGTCCTTGCATTGTGCCAGCCTCTCTCTCAGAGGAAATGCATTTGCAAAGGAGGAGCCTATTTCCATGATGGATGCTTTGTTTTTTTTTTGATTTTGGAAGAACCATACAGGCAGGATTCAGGCATTATGACTTGAGCAGAACAGCTTTTCTGGTTTCATTTGTAGCATTCCTAATGTTGCCAGTCAAGAGATGGGCAAATATGTAAATGAAAGATACTCCCAGCTGCTCAGCTCCTCACCCATTCCCATCACCAGAGAATCTTAACTGGGACCCTATTATGTGAATAGCTATTTCTAGTAAACAAAAAAAGGTTTCATAACATTACATTATTGGGAGAAGGATGAGAGCTAAAAATGCAGGTCTGTTATACATCAATCAGGGAATGAAAATCAGCAGTTCTGAAATAGAGTCTGAATGCAGACATTACAGTAATGGCCAATGAAAAAGGCAGTGAGCAGAGCATGCAGGTTTTTACACCAGCCTACTTGCTTCCTTGGGATTCTCACTGAGTCTGCACACACAGTTTACCTAAAATTCAATGGCTGTTCTGCACTGAAATATTTACCAGAGGTAGAGATAAGTCTAAGCTACACTGAGATCTCAATGGAGATGTCAGCTCCCCACGATGTATTCGAAATGGGTTTGGGCCCATTCAGGCTTTGCAAGAGTGTGAATATTTTTTGGAAGGCTTTTGAGGGCAGAAAATATTAACATTTTTGGGAGCAGGAATCTTGTGCACAGAACCAGTAGGGAACAAGTGACAAAACCAAGACATGAACGCTTTTTCTTGAACAGAAATAAATGTTTCCTAGTAACTCCTGGGTAACGGGCCAGAAATTGGTTTGAGATTTGTTTGTCCTTCTGACATGTTCATGTCTGTGTGGCTGTGTGTTGCATGTACTAACTGCTCTGGCAATCTCGGTCTCAGACTCTTAAAATGTTTTCATAATAGGATTTTTGTGCATGCTGCCTTTGGCCTGATGAAGCTATAATGCCAGAGAAGTTCAAAGGCAGCAGATGCTGAACCCTGGCTCTTCTTTTTTTCACCACATGGATGCAAGTATCAGCTGTCAGCTAGAGATTACGCAAAATAATTCATTCGGAATGATAGGAATAAACACTTTTCAAACATCTTCATTAAGAAGAAAAAAAGAAGATGATGACAATCAGAAAGATCGGGGGACAAGGAAAGCATAAACAATTAACATATCTGGGTAGACCTGAAAAGAAAAGGGGAATGCTTTGCGAGCTATGTTGCCACAACTGCTGTATGATATAGACAAATGTTCTTGTTTTTCCCTTCTTTTTGGCACTCCTTCTCAGATAGGTCCTTCCCTCCTTTCCCACCTCCGAAGCTCAGTGGAAAGTGATTTACAAGTGTTTTCTGAGATGCCTTATTTTTCAATCCTCAGATTAAATTTAGTTTCCTAAAGTTCTTCATAAATTTTAATATTTCATGGTTAAAGTAATTTATTCAACTGTAAAGACCATTACTTTATTTTTTCAAAATGACTATTTGATGTGAATTTGGATTGTGGTTGTTCAGGTTTTTTTAATATTGAAAATAAAATATGAAATATTTTGACACATTTAAAGTTGATTAACTTTTTATTCTAGTTGAAGAATGCAATGAAAATACAGCTTTCTTGAGGGAAATTCCTGACCTATTCTGTTATTGTATTTTGCTTTTTCTGCACATGTGCTGTTTTCCAGCAACCAACAGCCCTGCAGGACTGTGGGAGAACTTTGGACTTTTCCTCTCCCTGCCCTATTCCCCCTCCCTTCCCCCGCCCTGGCTAGGAGCTACTCTACAGTATATCATAAACATTTCTTTGCTACTTTCCTTTTTCAGTCTTGCAGCATACCCACCTCACTGTGCTCCCACTCTTTTGAGTCTTTCTGCTTTGTCTGCATTTCTTTAAATGAATAATTTTTTTTTTGCATCTGTTTTTCTGAAAAGGAAAAAGCAAAGCAAAACAAATGAGCTCTGTGAAATGTCAAAGAGGCTGTTAAACAACAGTCTTGAGAACGGCACCTTAATTGCATCACTAATGGGAGTTTTTGTCTAATTGAAAAGCAACGAAGCAGATCATTTTTTTATTGTAGTTTCCATTAAACACTGCCTGAGAAGTGGAGAAACTAAAAGGAATCACAAAAAAAAATCTTCACAAAAAATAAAATAAAATAAGAAAAGTCTTCACAAGGGCTGGGGGTCTCGTTGCCCAGCAAGAGGGATGTGCTTACTTGGAGACATGATTGCCCACCTTCCTTGCCACCGGAAGCCTCAATGCTGCCTACAGAAGCCAGTGGGAGTTTTAAGCAGCCATGCAGAAGGGGTGGTGGGCAGTCACCAGGTATGCGTCAAAGCCATGTCCTCACAGGGCGGTGTAATACCTGCTGAGGTGGAGAGAACTGTAAGCCTCGAATTTCTGGAGTTTGCAGAGCCTGTTTTTATGAAAGTTTTGTTGCTTAACACCACCTATCTGTGAGTAGCTGATAGTTGGGCAGCTGTAGCATAAACTTTATTTTTTTATAAACTTTAATTAACCTTGGATCATAGACTGAAATGCACAAAAAAGGTACTCTGTACTTAGGATACCTAAGGGTTCTCATATCAGGCTTACTGCCCATGTGAAGATTTGCACACATACATGGGCCCTGATGTGTCTGAGAAGCACTGCGGTTACTGGCTCTAGGATGCACTGGGGGTGCTGTCCCTCTGCGAATCTGTTTCAAAATACATACACAAGCAATCAACATTTCTCATTTCTCCTGTGAGAGTGGATGAGAACGTGAAAATTGATCTGTACTTGTCCAGTAAGTCCTGCCCTCCCATCTCAAGGAAACCTTGACAAAGTCAATCAATTCCACAGCAACGAGTAAGCTGACAGTAAAACCACAGGCTGATTGGAAGCCAGCCTGGAGCAATGGCATTGTACAGCCAGAATCTAATAATGTGGCACTTCAGGAGAGAAGTGAAATGGGATTCCCACCTCACTTCTCCTTTGAGAAAAAAGCATACTATTTTGGGGACTCTCTTAGGCTATAGGGATGGAAAACAAGGGACCCCTTTAGTCAGGTAGGTTAACACCATAGCAATAAGAAGCATTAATAGCCTGGCCTCAAAAAGGATATGGGACTTTACCCATAGCTCTTCTCATTCCCTAATAGGTGTGCAAATCACCACATTTGGTCCAAGGGTGATGGGGGTTCAGTGCCAGGGCTTAAGACTTAACTGTGTTTGCTTTTACCTTATCAATTAAAAGAGAAGGTGTATGGTTTCCTTGCTGTTGTATGTAATTTCTGTTTGAAAGTAGATATCACATCAAATTGGTCTGGAGGCTTAGAGCTTCTCTGCACCTAAAATTTATGAGTGTTTGTGGTGCATGAGTGAAACAAATGGCAGCCTAAATTGTACTGGGAACATGAAGGGTCAATCCAGCAAACAAAACAGGCTCTGATTCTGTTAGCTATACAAATAAACACAAAAAACCACTCAGGGAATAATAAATATCTCCTATTTCAGCAGCTCCTTTCACCCTCTGAAGCTCCCCCTAGGAACTTCAGAGAGAGAACCCCAGACAGAGATCCCACTAGGCACCTCTGGCTGTGTGTAGTAACTGCAAGTTGTGTATACAGAGTCTTTCCTAGCAGCCTGTCCTGCAGGTGCTGCACAATTAACCCTAATCAGATATAATCACAAATTGAGTAATTGAGTAGCAATCGAGTAGCAAATGCTGCTCAATTGTCCAAGCAAAGGAGAACAGACTACCCAGTGAACTGACTGGGGAACAGAGCCTGGCAGAGCACAACTCCCTCTGTGGAGAACTGATGCAGATAATATTGTTTTTCATGGAAAAGTGCCAAGGGTCCCTTAGTCTTGTTACGTAGATAAGAAAATCTCAGAATTTGTGTCTCATCTGAAATACCTCTGAACCAACAGTGAACAGTGATCTGTAATGATACAGTGGGGTGATGGTTTGGTACAGACTCTGCTACTAACATATTATTTATTTTTTCACCTGCACCCATTCATATGCCAGCGTGTTTATTTTCCTGAGAAATATTCTCACCTCTGTTAGTAGAACAGGCTAAGCAGAATTTTGCAATAATTAATAAAACCAACTAGGCAAATAAGGTTACTTAAAAAAAAATAAAAATTCTGATTGGAATAAAAGTCTCAGCACTGACAGTCTCCTCAGGGAAATTCTGCACAATTACTTTTTGATATCCCTAGCATTTTCTAGCAGCAGAAATCCTGCAACGTTTCTGAAACAGAAGCTGCTGTGCCAGCTTCCTCCATTCAGCCTGGCTCTGTGGCAGCTGCCAGATGTGCTGCTAGGGGTCTGCAGCTCCCAAAGCTTTTCAGCACTGCAGCTGTGCATTGTATCCCACTGCTGCACCACAGGGGGGTCTCCTGGTATAAGACAGTGATCTGGGCCATGGGACTGGGATTCAGGTGTGGTTTTTCATACAAATTCCTTGAGCTGAACATTATGGATGGGGTGGTTTTGGGGCAGCCTCTGACATTTCTAGTGGCTCTGAGGTTACAGCTCAGAAAAGGCCTGGACTGGGAACACGTACATGACAGAGTGGTGGCACATTGGGATCTGCTGCTACAGGACACACACCTATGGCAGCAGGTTAGCATAGTTCCACAGATGGCAATGGGAGCACGGTGGCCCCTCTTGCTTGGCTCAGACTTTCAGAGGCTCTTGAGGCTGCTGAAGGGAATGCAGAGAGTTTTCTCATCAGTGAAAAAGGGAGTCTTGTGACCTAATGAGAACTGTTTCAGGGTTTGTGGCTAGTTATGTCCCCTCCTTAATTTTCTTTTTCCTTTTCATTTCTAGTCAGATGAAACAGTGCAAACGCAAAGAATAGTGGAGGTGTTGAAGCAAGTGATTTTTTTTTTTTTTCTTAACTATGATGTGGAGAAAATTACACATTTCAATTTAAATGAAAAATACTATTTGAGGAACAGATAATGTCCTGGAGATGTTTTCTAAAATTGAATTTCTATTCTTTCCTTCAAAAGATGTCTCCAGGAATGTGCTCTATTTCTGTCTGACTTTACTGAGGATATATACCAGTATTCTCCCCCATAAAGAGTGAAGAGAACAACAAGTCTTTTCAGGTCACTCTCCATGATTCTTCCTTCTCTCCACATCACCTTTGATGTTATCCCAGCTCTGCTGTGCTGGCGGTGCTGCCCTCCTCACTCACTAATTACATCTCCATAGAAGTACCTCCGCTCTTTTACTCTGCCTGTGAATGGGCATTGTTGCTTTCTCACCTCTGTGAGAGCACTGCTCTGAGTTACCATCATGTGCAAGGGCTGACTGTGCATGGGAGGAGCTCCTCCTGCTATAGTCCACGAAACTCTTCTTTAAAATTTCTCTGCCCTGATTTCAAGGAAAAAAAATTATTGGAGAGGGGTGAATCTTGCTTATCAGCCTGAGGTCATGTCCTCCCTGCTTTCTCAGGCACATCCATGGGCTCTCTTGCAGCTGCCCATCTCGACACAATGGTCAGTGCTCTTCTTGGGGGCTTCTGTCCTTGGTGTTCGTCCCTCTACTGTACATACAAATAACAATGTTGTTTTTAATGGGTTCTCTGGGCTGGGAAAGAATTTGGATCCTGTGTAGAAGTGTCTTCAACAGCGTCTCAAGCTGAGGGGCTGAGCCTATAGAAATGCTCACAGCAGAAACACTGTTAGAAAGAAACTGGCAAGAGCCTCTTGGAGTTTATAATAATAATAATGTTACAGAACGAAAGTAGAGGAGGTAGAAGTCATTAGGAATGAAGAGTGTTATTGAAGTAGAGTAGGAAGGTATTTTAGAGAACCTGGATAGATTAGGGGGGGGGGAATGCTGGTGAAAAAAAAAGTATCTACACAAATAAGCTTATGATCAAAAGCTGAATTAGTGAACATTCGTTAAGAGGATGAAAAAAAATTAGCTAAAAAGCTGAGAGAGGAATAGTGCACTGGCTTTGAGCAGGTTGTGGTTCATCAGCCTGCAACTTGTGCTCTGCAGACAAAGAGCGCAGAAGAGCTGTTCTAGCAGCAGCAGCACAGTAGGGACTGCTGGTGCTGGGCATCTGCTAAGGACATCTCCCACAGGCCTATTTGTTGGTGAGGCTGTAGCTGAAGCACAGGGCAACCTCTTTATGCCATGTGTGCCCCTTCAGGCTTTGTGGAATTCCCTCTTTATAGGGCCTGTTAATATCCTTCTGCTGGAAGTTGTATCTCCGTGAGTGGTATTTCAGCAGACACTAGTGACTGTATTTTCAAACCTGAGTGTTTTCAGCTATTACCATCCGTTTCTCCAGAGAGATATTTGGGCACTTATGGTACTCGAGCGTGTAATGGTGCTTGCTACTCCACCTTGTAGCTAGCAAGTGATTATTGGCACCTTTTGAAGAAAAGTACATTGCAGGAAAATTTCGGGGCAAAACTCATGACAATATAGTCAGTATGCAACTTGACTTCAATTATTGAGCAGTTTCCTTGCCCTTTTCCTACTTTGCTAGAATTGTGCTGCTGGTGTTACTAAGTGGACTTCAACAGCCCTTCAGAGCATCTAGGTCCCAGTCCTCTATCACCACTTTTTTATCGTGATTTAATGCTCTTTTTCATGTGAAAGAGAAGTGATATCCAAGTAGAGACCAGTCTGCAAAAGGCATGGTCATGACTGCAACCCTGGGACTCTGCAGTTTTGAATTGTCTAAGACTTCCTAAGAAAAGCAATGGTTCCAACAAGCAGTGCTTTAAAACCCACTTGCAGTAGGTTTTCCAAGACGTGGTGGTCTGTTATGGTGGCTGGGCTTCACTTTTAATGCTGTAAGCAGCTGGCAGCTGTGAACAAAGGCTGTCCACAAGTTATGCCCAAAATTTCAGTTTCCTGTATATTCAGTATGTTTTCTGTCTTAGGGAATTGCTATTCTTGTACATAACTACATAAGATTCTTATTCATATCATTTACTACAACTCACTTATCCTCACAGGCATTGCAATCACTGAAGGCTGGAGCTTTGCTGATACTCTGAGGCCTGTCCTAGGAATATGAGGCAATGGGTTTAAAAGATGCCTATGGACCTTTGTGTAAAGGCAGCTGGAGATGAAAAATGCTGTTCTCAGGCCACCTGCAATGCCTCAAAAATAATGTTCTTTATTTCTGAGTGAAAATAAAGCTCTGTGAATACTTTATCCACCATTACAGAACATTTCTTTTCAGATTGGAAAGCTTATAGAGTTATTTTTCTTCTAGAGCCTATTTCCTGTTCTGATGAGACAATCCCACCTGCCTCTCAGAGTTCTTCCTGGTGAAAGATACCCGTAGGTATATCTAATGTTTTCATGAAATGTTTTAACTTAGGAAAAACATTACACTTCAATAAAAATGCATAATCAAAAATATTCTGGCCATTCTGCTTATGCAGGCCTTTTCATTAGCATTACAGAAAAAAATATTTTCTGCAGAGCTACTTACATTCTTAAACTGTCATTATGCCAGCAGTGAGCATTCTCCTCCTGCTGGCTGGTGCTGCGGCCCAGATCCACCAGGGTGTAAATCACGAAACCTGCATGAGCTTCATTGATGAGCTGCAAGAAAACATTTGTCCCCTGAGTCAGCCTGCCCTAGAGGAGAGTCTGTCCAAGTGATTATTGCTGTTCACTGTCCTGCATTCCTCCTCTGTCCTATTATTTCTTTGTGCTCCTGTGCTTCCTCTCACAGAGCAGCAGGCAATAGAGAGAAGGAATTTTTTTCACTCCTTCAGCAAGCATGATTGAGACTTCAGTTTCTTGCTCTGCTTCTTGATCCAATGGAGCTAAGCTCATATATTTCATAATTCAAGGGGACGTGACAAGGCTCTCTGGGGAGTATCCCTGCACACTACATGAATGAACAGTCCTAGAAATGGTCAAATAGTTTTCCACTACTTTGACTTCTCTGTTATGTTGCTCAGTTCCCAGAAAACAAAGAGGATTACTCTGTTTCAGCCTACCTCATATTGAATTTGAAGAAATCTTTTGTCCTCTCTCCTTTTCAGTGATTGTTATAGTTGTAATAAAAGATGTTTCTCATCAAGAGATGTCCGTGTGCTCCTCCACTCTAGAAGATGCTGCTATTCCCATTTATGCATGGGGATACTGAGTTGGAGACAAGTCATGTGTGTGGGTTTTTGTAGTGCTGAGCACTGCCAAAGTTGTGAGGTGTGGAGCATCCAGACATCTCCTCCCAGGCAGAGCTGGTAATAACACTCTTTGGAGAATGCAACATATTTTCCTATGATTGCTGAGCAAGACAGTGCCACAGCAGTGAACTCCTGGACTAAGGAAAAGACTGAGAAGACACGGGAAAGACTGAGACGGTCATTGGCTGATTTTCCCTCTAATTATGCCACACAATAACACTGGCTGAGTCTGTTTGAAGATGTCTTTTCCTTTCCTTACTCCAGATCTACTCTTTCCCTTGTTTTTCCTCAATTATTTTGTCTCTAAGTGTTCTGTGGTGCTCCCTCACCCATCTGCACACACCTGCCAAAGCTGTCTTTAAAGCAGGAGATTTTGGTGTGATTAAGCATGCAGACAATGTTACCAACGTACTGTTCCCCCCAGAATCCTGAAAATCACTATATTCTCATATTTTCATGGAGTTCTCACTTCCTGCTTGGAATGCCCAACCTGCAGAGATGTTTTGGAAGAGCTCAGCACCTTTGTGTAGCTGCTGACCATTGAGTCAGAGATGAAGCTGGGATTCTGTGAGTGGAGCTTCAGCCACCAGTTCCGCTTTCTGCAGATTAGCAAGCCGGCCTGGATAAAAGGGAACAAAGACACTGCCTCCAACCCAGAGCCAAAACAAAAGGAAAGATCAAAGATAAATAAAAAAATAATAAGACTTTTTGGTGTTTGAATAAATTTAATTTTTTCTTTATTTTAGTCTCATCTTCTGAGCTTTGACTAGGACAACACATGGAAAGGATCACAGTAGATTATCCCTGAACAGGAGAACAAGAGCAGGCAGTTAGTGCAGACAAGAAGTGTCCATGTTTCCAGAGACCATAACTTATAGAATCCCCAAAACCTTTACTCTGCCCTAATGGAAATTCCCACAGAACTGAACACTCAGCTGCTGAATGCAAAGTAACTCTGCACTTGCTAATCTTCCTTTTTTTTACTGAACTTCCTTCTGCCCCATACATTTAGTATTGGCCCGTTCCTTCCACTTTGTTTTGTGATGTTGTTGCCTCTGTTTCTTGTAGTAGCCTACCTGCATTGTGATACTTTTCCCTAAGCCAGCACAGACAGCAATTAGTCTGGGATCATCCTTTCCTGTAGTGAACTTTCTGCATTTATAAGAAAGTGGATATTTAGAAGAAATTATTTGAAGGCTGGCAATACCTGAAATGTCCTGAACAGGGGAAGGATACCCAGAAAGACTCAGCCTCCATTAGCACCAGCCCCATCAGTCCCCTGTTGCATTGCTTGTTCTGCGGCAGAAATTCACACCAAAGGAGAAAGAGACTTTTTTCAACTACAGCACTGATTTCCTGTAGTGACCTACGTGTGCTCTCCATTGTCTTGACTCTTGTGTTTTACCTTCACTTCCCTCCAACTTAATCACATTCATTCCTCTTAACTGAAACCTCTCTCTTGCCACTGTGTCAAAAGATTCATTCTGCATCCTTTTGGTCTTCAGCATACCTGTCCCCTTGCTCATTAGAGCAGCAGTCACAACAGGGTTTGCTCCCACTCCCTGGATTTGTCCTATAACTTTGCTGCCTCTCTCTGTGCCTTGCAGCCATGCCTGCAGTGTGTGTCTTTGGCTGCCCTGTGTGGTGTTGCACAGCTCAGCTCCTGCTGCCTTTCCTGGGTGCTCCTTGAAGATGCTTTAACATGGTTCCAGCCAGGAAAATAATGTGCAAAGGGTTACAATAAACAAACAAATAGAAGACTTTCTATTTTTGTTCCAGAAAAGCAGAGAGAAATGGAAACCCAGGAGTGTCCTCGAGTGAATCATCCCGGAGGGTTTTTTGTGAATGAGTGGAGGGTCAAATCAACCTCTCAGTATTTATTTGACAAAACATATACAACAGTGCTGTAGCTGTAAAGGTCATAAAGGGTCAGAGGAACATGCTGTTCTTCTCATCATCCCTCTAAATTCTTCAGAAATCTCTCTATCGGATTTTATTGCTATTTTTTTGTGGCATATCGAGGTCACTCTGCTAGATATTGTGTAATATGCACATGTATGAATGCTTGTGCTGCCTGCCAACCTTTTTGCCCAGCGGTGGCACTGGACCTGCTGCTGGTGCAACCTCCCCCATGTGCAAGTTTCTTCTCAGGCTGGTTAACAAACACCCACTTCTTCCAGAAGTGAAGGGTCATGATCTCAACCTCAGCACCCAGCTGCTGCATTGTTGCTGTAACAATAGTGCTACTGTAACTAGAAGGAGGTGATGTTTTCCAGGGATTCATTGAGCAAGAAAGGCTCTGAAGTGTGTAAGATCTGAAGAGAGTAGCAAATAACAATTCAGAATAAAGGTACTCTTTTTGGGAGAGTGGGAGAGAAGAATAATATGATCTAATAAAAGGTGTTATGTTTCATCCCTACACAGCTCGCCCCTCCAATATAAGAATGCACTAGAACAATTAGTTTGGTCAAGATAGGGCTTTAGCAACTGTTGAATTATTTCCAGTTGAACAACAAGCATTTGGAAGCTCTAAAGGCATTGGAAGGGAATTGGGAAGAGTTGTTTATCCTGTCCTTGTGCTGCGAAAATCAATTAGATTTCTTCTCCTTGCCAACTGTTGCACAATACTTGCTGACATGTTTAAATGTGCAGACATGATTGCTTGAGCCAGGGTTACTCAGATATCTGTGTGTTTAATAGCAGGCACAGCTTCAGCGTTAAATATTCAGGTAAACAATTTCTGCAGCTTTTGCCTTCTTTCCAAGTTTAACCTGTGAACCCTTGCAGGCTGTCTGAACTGCATTGACAACCTTGCCAGCCAGGCACTGTATCTGCTTTAAAGGCCAAGGTGTCATGTCTTGCACACTCGATCTGCAATTCAAGTAGCCCCCTCTTCACATTCCCCAGCCTACATCTGAGACGTTCCTCCACTGCCTCGTAATTGTGCTCTCTCTTCACCATGTAGCCTGCTTGAGAGGCTGAGACCTGGCACGGGCAGAGGGTGTTGGGTCAGGCTCCATACTTTTCCCATCCTGCTACAGTATCCCAGGGAGGGTGTGACCCCCTCAGTCTGTTGTTAGCTTAGGAAGAACCTCTTGTATGATTACGGCAATAACTAGGGGCTGAGGGCTCCTGCCCTCTGGCTCTGCCTCTGACACAAATGTCCAGGTGGTGTTGGGCAGGTCACCTCATCACCACGGGAGTCTGTCCCCATCCTGTTTTCCTCCATCCTATTGCCTCCCTCATCTTTTTGCAACAATGTTCCTGTGTATCCCTCACGACAATTACTAAGATGCCTGAGCAATTAAAAGCAGCAAGTTTTCTGGCATTAGGATTGTGATGATCCACCTACCCTATATTCCACTTTCAGCAAAAAAAAAATGAAGTGTGACACAAGAGAAAACAAAACCCAACAATGTAAAACTCTGCTTGAGGTTGTCAGTTGTTGAAGCAAAGAATTATTCTGATTGTCACAGTATGTGATGCCTCATGCAGCACAGTGCTGACCCCATCCTTCTGCAACAAAAAAACAAAGAGACCTCACTTCCGAGAATAGTTTTTGTCATTAAACCCTTTTTCTGGGTTTTGGATTTGTAGTTTCAACATGAGAATGCCTTTGCCCTGCTCATCACTCTACCCCTGCCCAGACCATCATAATCTGTAGGGAAGCTTGAAGAGGATAGCGTGTCTTTCTTTTTTGTTCTGAGAATTGAAATCTGCTGGGTTTCTTTACTGTTGAAGAAAAAAAGATCACTAATATATTAGTGTTAAGTCTGTTCTCATCCCACATGTCCTTCCAGACCTCCTCTCATCCCTTTTAAAGACAGCTTGACTGCGGGTGTGAAATACAATGTGGGGAGTCCATGCATTTCTACCCCTGAAGTAAATCAAGATTTTTGTTGTTTCACAATCATTTTGCCTGAGCTATTATATAGTTTTTCCTTGGTGCAGGCCTGGGCTGTTTGTTGGGAAATCCAGGACCCAACTGAGCTGTCAGTCCTCACTTTCCTTCTCAAGGCAACTGCTTTAGTGCAGCCCTCGTCAACCTATACCTGGGTGCGAACCGAACCAAGTTTGTGCTGAATGAAAACTGTAGCCATTACAGTGCTCCTTTTCCATCCCTCCACAAGATCCTCCAAGGAGAGCTTCAGCGATCAATTATTTTAAGTCACTGGAGCCATCTGTGGGGCACAGGGAACTTTATCTTTGCATGCTGCTCATAGAAATTATACGAACTGGGAGTCCCATAGGAGAAACACTATTATTATTTAAAGAGCTATTGGCTGTCATTGCTCTGCCCTCTGCAGAGGTCTTTGCAGCTTTCTGATTGTCTGGCTGTTTGGCTTTACACTGATTTATTGTACTTACATAAATAGGATGAATAGTGTGTTTTTCAAATGGTAATTCTACACCCAACTGTAAACCCCCTCTTTTTTTCTATGTGAGCCCTTGTTTTTTTTCTTTTGTGCTTCAAGGGTGTCTCCAGTATCTTCAGGAAGCTTTGCTTGCGAAGCAGTAGCTAATCATTGCTGTGAAAAAGATTGTGGTTTCAGATCCCGTTTGGATTACTGAGCTGCTCTGCATATGTGGCTGCAGAACTACAGCCTCACCAGGACCCTTCACTAGCAGGGGCTGTGAGACTCTGTCTAGAGTGACTATGTGCAGTTTCATCCCTCCCATGCAAGACATCAGCAAAATTGGACAAGATGCTCTGGGTGGATGACCACCAAGACAGTCAGGGGGCGGGAGCACAGGACCTAAGAGAAAAGATCGAGAGATTGGATTTGCATAGCTTGGAAAAGGGAAGGCAAAGGGGGATTTTACTGTTTTTTTCCCCCCTTCTCTAGGAAAGTATATAGGCAAGATGGAACCAAGCCCTTCTCAGAAATGAAGTATCAGAACAGGAAGCAAAGGATGAATGTTGCAGCAAGAAAAGTTCTTTAGAAAAGAAAAAATTCCCCAGGAAGACGGTGTAGCACTAAGACAGGGTCTAGAGAGTCGATGGATCTCCACCACTGGAGACATGAAAAATTCAGGTGGACAAGGCCCTGAGCAGCCTGCTCTAGCTTTGAAGTTGCCCTGCTGAAAGTAGAGCTTGGAGGAGACAGCATCCTGCAGTACCTTGCAACATGAAATACTGCAATCCTGCCCTCTGTCCTGTCTCTGTCTCCCAGGAAAGCACTGGGGAGAGGAGGGAAACCTCTCCAAGCTCTTTTTTTCATGGCTTCCCACAGTAAAATACAGCTAGGAAAGGAGATCTTGACAGAAGGGAGAATGTAATTCTCTTTCCCTGTTAACATTACCTGATGTCACTGTGCTTTCCATTTGGCCAGAAATTTTTCAATAGGCAAAAATTCAAACTGGACTGTGCCTTGCATTTTCAGAAGTCTCACACAAATGGCCTGACTGCCTGTGCAACCTCTCCTGTGTTGGGCTGAGCAAGACCCAAGTAAGCTGGGAGAAAAAAGCAATAGGTCAATCAAACTTGTTTTGAGGAAGTTCTCCGAGTTATGAGTTCAGAGGGGAAGGAGGGGATTTATCAAGTAAACCTCTGTCTTGTGCTATCTCTGTGCTTGTTTGTGGCTTTATCTATTAAATTGAGCCATTAGGAGAACCAAAATGCTCCCCAGAGTCATTCAGGATGAAAACACTTTCCCTTATGTCCTAGCTACTTCTAACCACCAGAAGCAATTTCCTGTCTCTCAGAGGCTTTTGCTATACACAGCATGTAAGTGATGGCCTAGGACGGCTGTGCGATGTCATCCTAAATCCCTGCTTTGTCGCGCATGATGAGTTAGAATAAATTCAATAAACGGCAGTGTGTCGGTAATGGGAAAAGCAATGAAGCAAGGTCCAAAACAAGAGCCAGCCACTTTGCAAATAATAAGTCCACAGCTGACAGTCAACAGTGATCGGAAGGCTGTGGCAGTGTGGTGGCCAGCCTGTCCCCTCATGTGAAATCGGCTGCAATCTTTGGTCCAGCCCCTTGCCACAGTCATCTGTGGGGTATAAAAGGGCTACAGCCAGTGTGCCTGGAGGCAGATTCAGAAGCCTCTGTTTCCTACCTTTTGATACTTTATAAGAATCTGGATGAATGTGTGTTGTTGGGTGTGACATGGGGGATTTTGGCTCTGGCATGAGACTGGTAACAAGTGTAGTAAGTAAACTTGCTCATTCTTCCATACCTCATTACTAGCAAAGTTAGCAGCAGTATTTCAGAATCATAGAATCATGGAATATTCTGAGCTGGAAGGGACCCACAAGGATCATCAAGTCCAACCCTTAAGTCATTCAGTGTCAATGGGATTAACCTTCATTTCCCCCTCAGTCAAAGTTGGCATGAAAAACTTTTCCCTTAGAAGATGTTTTCCTGCTTCTCCATTCTGACAGGACCTCAAGCCAGACTGAGAGTGGATACTGATCTGTCCATGCCTATGGCTTCTAATAAGCTCCTCCAAAAAGTCAAGTTGTTAAGCTCAAAAAGCTAGTTTGTTTTAGGATGTTGACCAAAGTGATTAAATACCTAAGAGATGGAGGAAACTCAGGTAAAAAAAGAAAAAGAGTGAGTAAAGTCTTTTCAGAGCACCACAGGCAGGAGAATGAGTTTAGAAATTATTTCATTTCCTGAGAGTGCTTTGGATGAGAAAGCAGGTTTTTGACTGGATAAGGGGTGTGAGCGTGTGATCAGTAGTGATGACAGAGCATTTGTCTGTTCCTGTGCCTGTCTCCTACACCGGCCAAAATCTTCAGACAAGGGGCATATTGCCACAGCAGAAATCTGAAAACTCAGAGAGACAGACAGAGGGGGCTATATCTTTCTCTCTTTCCCACCCTTCCCTCAGCTCATATTGGCAGCTGGTCTCTCCTTATTATGACTTGTACAAAATAAACAGCCCCATGGTAAGTCAGTATTTCTTTCAATACTCACCTAGAGAACTCAGGTCTGACCTACTTCATCCCTTGTACTGCCAAAGCCTTACAGGGATCCCCTGCCTCATTTAAGATATAGGAAGCTGTCATCATGTTTATTCACCAGTAATTGTATAGGATTTATTTTTTCCTTTCCCTACCCAGAACATACATTGAAGCACACGTGTGCACACAACATACATTGCTGTCAAGCTGAAAAACAAGCAGGATACAGTAAGCATTTCATGTAATACCTTTATAGGATTAAATATTTGAACAGCTCCATTTATCTTGCAGTTAGCTATACCAAACTGCATTATCTACACCAGTGACAGCTGGAGGAACAAGTGTCTGACCACCCTCCCAACATGTTTACCCTCCCTTCCCAATTTACAGTCCCTGGTAATCTAACCCAGGGAACCTTTCACAGAGCCAGCATCCCCTCCACTGGAAACTGTTTTATCCTCAATAGCCTTTGCAAAGAGATCCCCCTTTATTATTTCTCTTCATTTGCTTCCAGTGGACAAGCAAGCAGCAAGCAGGCTGAAATCTGGTTAGCAAACGGTGCAGAGCACGGAAACGAGAGAGGAAAGGCAGGCATATGGTTCAGGCAGGTGGAGAGGATCCACCTCTTCACCTACTTCCTTCCTCATGGTTATCTCCTTCCAAATGGGATACAATTCAGTGCGGATCATCAGCTGAGATATCAGTGACAGGCCCTTTCTTGAGACCCATTTCTAATCCCATCCTGCTTCTGCTCAGTTTCCCCACAGGCTCAGGTGAGAGATGCTGAGTGCTGGTGCTGTTTTTTTGTGGGCTGAGGCTCTGGCTCAGATCCATTCAGCACACCTTGTCCTCTCCTGACTGCTCTGCAGTCCCTGTCATGTTCAAGAAAGAGCATTGAATGTGAGAGGTGGTTCCACTTCCCCAGTCATACTCTATCCTATTACAGGGCAAAGGCAAGGTATCTCTACTGAAATGAATGATATGTGAGTAGAGTAAAGCTGACACAGGTGAGAAGAGTAGAATTGGCCTTAAGGTTTGTGTGCAAAGTATAATAATCCGGCAGTTTCTGCAGGCTGCATAATGAAGCTGCTGAATGTAAAACTAGTGCAGTTTCTTGTGATTCCGAAACACCTCCTCATTAAAATTGTACATTCACTTTTCTTTAAAAAGTGACATATAAGAATGTGCATATTGCATCATATTAAACAACAGAGAAAAACTGCAAGCACCGTCTCACTTTGCAAGGTACAGCAAACACTGTTGGCATCCCTAATATGAAAGTTTTTAATTTGATAGTTTACATTCCATTAGCAGCCCTCATCTATCAAACCTGAACTGCCTAAATGTAGCATGGCATACAGTACTTTGCATTTGCAAAGACAGTGCTGTGAGGTGCATAAGAAAATATTTCTTGAGGCTCTAAAAAGCCATTTTCAACATGATCTTGGAAAACTAAAAAGGAGATAGGAAGTGAATGGGCTGTACCGATATTATGAGAAACACATTACCGAGTTGCATTTCACAACCTTCCCACAAACATCCATCTGTTTACCTACTGACCACACAATTACCTTATGTAATGGTCCATCTAGTCTTCTATTGTACAGTTCCAAAAAACATCCCTGACACTTGATTAAGAGCCAAAGAAGAAAATAGTGCCCACAAACATATTTTCCTGGAGGGAAGCTACTTCCTGATGTTTCAGACTGTGGATCAGCATATGACCGAAGATTAGTGTACTTAGCTTGTTGAATCCTCTAATCAGAATTTTCAAATACTTAGAGGTCCTTAAAGATCTTTGTTTTGGGGTCTAAAATAGACAATCCCATAATAAATAGTGATATTTTTTTATCTGTCAGGTGCTGAATACTCTCTGAAAATTATGCTTTTTTAAAAGAAGGGTGCCAAAGTCCTGCTACCTGAAACCAGCGCACATTTTGGAAAATGCTGGCTGCTCTTTTTGGAGAATACTAACAGCCTTCTGGGATGAGTGAAAAAGGCTTCTCCTTTCATCTGTGTGCAGAAGTGCATCGATTCAGACTCCCATTGTGGGTAATTCAAAGGATTACATGTAAGGTTAGTAGTCTTCCTTTATGTATTTGATTTTATTTGTAATAGTAGCCATTTTCTGACCTGTTTGACACTAGGCAACAATATAGGCACAAGATGTGGCTGAGTGGAACTAAAGGAAGACAAGACCCGTAACACAACTATTTGCCTTGACAGCATAGCACTGTCCAGAGGGATTCTGTTGCAGAAAGCCACTCAGGCAAGGTCAGATTTTGATGAAGGACAGATACTCTGTGACAACTTGAGCTGCACAAGATAAAGTAAGAGTAATCACCCATGATTCAAGATAAAAACCAGTTTTCCTGAACTCCTAAGCATTTCTTCCTCTGCTCTGTGTACAACAGGCATTGCATCAAGACTCACTTGTCATTAGACAATGCTTAAACCATTCCCTGACTTAGCTACACAATAGTTTCTTTTGGAAGGGAGACTTAATCTGTGGTGCTGTGGATAGCATGATGGTCTCTGACTCTTATATATCCTCAATAGTAAATGGAATTAATTTAACTTTGGGATGGTAGGTGCAGTATTGGTAGGGATTGCTACCTGACTACTCCAAACCATTGCTCTGTAGTCTACCCTGATATGAAGAGATATTGACTCAAATCCTCTCATGATTTGGCTCCTAGCTCACAGGGGCGGTATCTGTGGAGGTGCTCACACTGTGGTGGGCTTATGAGTTAGGACTGCTTGGTAACATTTAAGATGATGAACGAAGTGGGCAAACTCAGGCTTTCTGCCTCCTGAAACATTAGGTGACCAGACTTCTCCCAGAGACATCAGGAATCTTGAAGGTCCTGGGTTTGACTGGGAAGCAGAAGCTTCTCTGAACACTTGAAAAAGAGCCCAGCTCTAAGTCAAGATTTCAGGATGCTCCAGGAGACAGGTCTTCCACAGTGCACTTCACTGCTCTTTGTCACACAAAGCTTCAGGGATCAGCTTGTATCCAAGTCCAATGTCTAAGGGCTGTCCAAAGGTGTTGAAGGGACGAGAACAGAAAAAGCTCTGTTTCAAGTATTCATGAGATTTGCGGTCAGGTGAGGAGGCTGGGATTTGCACTTGCATTTTATGCTCTCCCCTGTCTCTTTAATTTGTTTGAAACTGAACATCACCCTGTATGTGAGAATCCTACATGGATTTGAGGCAGGCAGTTGAGCCAAAACCTGCATTCAAATACAGTCTGTGCATCAGAGTGGGGATTTCTTCGCAGCCCCAGACCACCTTGTCTGTCTTCATCCCTGCCAAGTGTAAACAAGCAAACAAAATGCACTAAGAAAAAAAAAATCCACCAAAAGAAACTTAGCTGTTGTCATTAGCAGAGATTTGCAAGAAACAATGGAAAATGACAGCACACAAATCTCAAAAGGTGTTGTTTCAGACAGTGCTACAGATGTGAGCACAGAGAACAGATGCTTCGAGACCAGCTGTGAAGGATTGAAGTCAAACAAAATCAGTTGCATTGAGCTAATTTAGAGCAACCAAGTAGAGCTGAACACCTTGGACAATGAAACTTAGAGCCCCTTCCAGCAGTCAACAGCAAATATCTACATGTAAGGGGCTGAATCCTCCACAACTGAAATTGATATCCTCACATCAAATGCACTCACAGGCCCCTAAAGGAAGCTCCTCATGAGCTAGGGATGGCAGGACATCTGACAAGTTATGTGTTCAAAGTAGATTCATTCATGGTGGCATTCATTTCAGAGTAGTATTTCAGCCCTGTGTAGGAAGTGGATTTGAAATTTGTGGGAATCATGAAATACTTAGCTCACCATTTCTTCTTCACAAGATGGCAGTCCTGGTATTCGCTTATGAATAAAGTGCTGCCACATCCTCACCTCTCCCAGACCTCTCTCCTTCTAGTCTCCAGCCCAAGAGATTTCACATATACCCTTCAGCTATGGTCAATATTACAGTTTGTTTTGGTAGTGTCAGTCTGCATCTCTACAGTGTTTGTATTTGGTGAAATACTTGCAGCATACATTATGTGCCTGGTTGCAATCTATTCTTCTGGAACTCAGCTTTCATGCAATGTGCCTCCTTGTGCTTGCTTCTTTTCCTGCAGTCTCGTGACATAGATGGAGTCAGCTTCAGATAAGAGTCCTCTTCTGGAGGAGGCAGATCCTAGACTCTTAAGTGACAGCTTCCACTCCCTTTTGTGTCTCATGTGCAGATTATCAGAGATAAATTGCCTGGGTCATTTTCTTCAAAATGCCTGTGAAAGGGCACTGGAGACCTCTAAGTACTTTCACCTGTGGAAATTCAATATTGGAAAATATGAGTTCCTCAACATAATGCACCGGGGTGCCTTTGGAGTGTGGCAGGCTATAAGTGGAGTCAGCACAATGCTTCTGTGTGAAGAGAAAATGCATTTCAGAAAGTACACAACTAGCACTTTTCAAGCCCAAATATCTCGTACAGAACTTAGTTCCTCTGCAGTTGTTACAAATGACCTTTAACTCTTCTGAGTGGGCCCTGAGCCCAGAAACTGGTCAGCAACATTATGTCCCATCTTTAAAGCAAGACATCCATCTGAGGCTGCAGAGCCAAATCAGAGCTGCAAGCACTGTAGTCCTGTGATACTCCCTGCTAGGCTTTTCCCGTGAAGAGCAATGCACACAGCATAGGGATGGTGTCAGCCCATGTCTCTCCCGAGCGGTGGTAGCAGGCAGTGTGAGATCCTGCTCCTTGTTCAGAGGACATGGTGGTTCCCACCCACGTGCTTTTGGTTCCCACCCACATGCTTTAGGGTCCTGCAGGATGGTACTGGCATCCCACACCTTTGCTGGTCACTGCTCCTGGAAAAACCAACTGCTATATTTCACCCAAAAAGGCAAGAGCAAGCTGATTCAAGATCAACCTGGGGTATGAAAAAGGAAACAAAAAGCAGAAAGAAATCACTCTCAGTTTTAAAAAAAGTTCACTGAACTGGCCCAAAATCACAGGACCTCGTCTACCTGCTGCTTTCTTAAATACCCACAAATGGAACTGTGGGCACTGCATGGCTGAAGATACAGAGGGACACACACAAATTCAAATAATTATATATCTATATGTGTGCATTGCATCCCTTTGAACTCACATACACACATATATATGTATACATTAATACTTATGAAGTGCATTTTTATATATTTCTGTTATACAGCACTGAAGTAGGTTAGCTTCTTTTATTGAAACCAGCATGTGTGAGTTTTTCAAAAGAGAAAACCCTGTAACCTCACATGGTACAAAAGTGGTTTCTGATTACAGTCACTGTTACCAATCGCCACTGCTGAGGGATGCACAGGAGAGAAGCTGAAAGCTGATGGCAGAATTCAAAGCAAGCTGTGGGCTGGTAATGCAGAGTGTGGAAAGCTCTTGTACTGAAAGCCTCAGAGCATGAGAGACAAACAGAAATAGGGAAGGGAGAAGAATGCACTGGCCTGTCACATAGTCGCTGAAAGGGCCCTAAAATGAAAAGTTTTCCCCTATTTTTAGTCATTAGCTAACAAACAAGAAAACAACCTGAAATGTAAGCTCCTAGGAGGCCTATGAATAGGATTTCTGTGAAGGGAGGAAAGTAAATAATCAGAAAATTGTATTTGATATGTATTCAATAGTTTGCTGAAGCATTCACAGTATGAACAAGAACATACTTGATCTCAACTATGCCAAAATAAAACTCAGTTTCAGGGCACACAGGGAACCTTAGGACCAGAATCCAGATCACTGAGCCTTTTTTACCACTCATTTATACTGATTTTACACTATATTTACTCTACAGAGCTATTGCAGCCCAGTGGAATGGAGAATGAGTCTTAGTAGATCAGATATTTACAGAAGAATAGCCATTGATGCTAGATAATACTTAGTAAGAACTGTAATACAGACCAGCAATACTATCCTAGACACAGACTTCTAAGAGTTGTTGCTTTCTATTGTATACTAACCTTTATCTAGCATTTATTTTCTAAAGAAAAACTTCAAGGGCTTTTCCCTAAAGTCAAGCATATTACAAAAGTGTGATAGATTTCAATCTAAAATATCTCAATAGATTTTAATAGAGATGGATATGACCTGCATAGAGGTAGGCACACTGGCTTCAGGCAGAATCCTGAGCAACACGGGACACCTCTGGCTGAAGAAGGGAAAAACAGGGGAAAAGGATATGCAGGTGATGGCAGGACCCAGAATATAGCAGAGAGAGAAGACAGTGATCAGTGGTCCCAGCAAAAGCCTGCATATTGACATCCCTGCGATGGGAAAAACGTATAGGGTCTTGGAAGTTGAACTTTAGATTTTTTTTCTGCCATCCTTTGATGGGTAGGATTCATCTTCCTTAATATCAGCCCTTCAAAAATTAGTCTGAGGTCATCATCTAGGCCTGTGTAGACAGTGAAGAGAAGGAACAACCTAGTACAGAATTGATAAATTTGCTTCTTGAAGTGCTTTTTTCTGTCTCAGCCAGATTATTTAGGGAATTGTCTAACTTTTAAATGGCTATAGTTAAGCAAGATTATTCACACCCTTAGTGGATGTAACTTCTTGATGGAGGTGTGGATAGATTCCTCCAAAGAAATTAGAATTTTGAGACATTCTGCAGGGGAGAACATGTGTAAAAGAGAGAAAAAAATCTCAAGAAGAGAAGTGAGATTAGACAGGCCACAGACCTGGCAAGAGTCAGAGGTTTAATCTGAGAGTAGGTCTTTAAGGCAGGCACTGTATCTGGTTCTATCCAGCTAACAGAGATGAAATAATGGGATGAAAACATTGCACTGAAAATGAGTCTCTACCCTGTCTGACACGGCTAGACCAAAAATGGGACCTAGAAGTTGCAGCTGATTTTTCCACACCAGTTTCTATCAGCCATGATGTGTTCAGGCTAGGACAGGGACTGGTGACTGAGAGATTTTTATTTGGCTCAAGCCTGTGTATCCGTGAGTCCACCAAATGAAGACCCAGCTCTGAAACATGATGATAAGCAGATGCAAGGGGAAAACCTTTATGCCATTAGAAGCACCTTCACTGAACTCTGCAGCACTTTTCCCAATTTAAAAGGAAGACCAGCCACTGCATTTGCTGAGATGCAAAATCAATGGCTAAAAACAGAGCACAGGCCCTATAGAAACTGTGAGAAAAAATCCTAAGGGAGTTGAAAATTATGAAACCAAGAACTGAGGTTGATACTATTAAAATGCATTTTTTCATCAGAAAATCAGATTATTAAATATTTTCCACCCTGACAGAAGTATTATCTTCCACAGAAAATCATTTGTTTCTGAAAAAAAAAAAGACTGGGCCAAAATTTTTCTACAAAGAAATCTCTGGTTGGATAAGCCACAAAGTGTCCCAAGGGAACTACATTTCAGCTGATTCCCTGTCTCATTGTCATAGATGGCATATGCTCCACAGCCAGAACTCAGCTCCTGATGGAACGTGTTTGAAGGCGGTTTGCAATATGCTCCCTACCAGGAGGAGAGTTTGAAATGCATCAGGAGAAATACAGTAACCAGACACTGTGATTGATAGGAGAGGAGGTGGTATGGTGCCTCGATTAGAGCCTTCATTAGGTTCCCTGACAGCACCAAGTTATCTAAACACCTGGGTTTTCAACCAAAACACTCCTCTTCCAATCATCTCCTCCAAATGTGAGCAACTCTCACCTGTAAAATAGAATTTGTTATTTTGAAGCTTCACGTAATTCATGTCAGGAAACCCAATGACAACATTTTTTGGGTATTATTGTGATTTTCCCTGCTTTCTCTCGTTTAACCTGATCTTACCATTCTCTCTTGTAGATGTCATTTTCTTCCATAACTGCTTGCCCTTCTGTGCCTTCACTGAAATCATCAATATTTTTCATTGTCTTGCCAGTTTCTTGTGAGTCTGCTCAACAGGCATGATTGTTTCCACACCTCCTCAGCTTCCTTCCCCTGGCAGATATTGAGTCATGGCTGTGCAAGCAGACCCTTATCCCACAGCGATGTCTTTGGAAAATCAGGTCTGTATCCAGAAGAGTTAAATCAAGTCTGGAGTTTGATATTCTTGTTTTCTAGATTATTCTGTGTCGTACGATATTATTTTGGCCCATATTCACTCTCATGATATTTCATTTAGTACGTTTTTGGTATCACCATTTCCCCATTTTTCCCCCTGTTTCCTCTTTGACAGGCATGCTGGACAGATCAAGGAACTTTTAGACTTACAAGGACATTTTTTGACAATACGGGGGAGCTGTCATTTGTGAATGGGGAAATGAAGCACAGAGAAATTCAGTGACTTGATCACAGTAAAAAAAACTACAGAAAAAAGGGTGAATTGAATTTGAGTGTCCTGAGCTCATGCCTAAGGTACAGATCCATTCTTCCAGCAGGCATTACTGATAAACTAACATGTGATTTTGACTATGTTACCTATTAGAAAGTCCTACAGATTTCACCCAGAATTGATCTGCAGTGGCATCTTTTAAATTTTCTGGGTTGTTTTGTTGTTGTTGTTGTGTGTTTCTTTTTTTCTTTTTTTTTTTTTCTCTTCATGAAGAGGGGAAGGAACTGAATTAAAAAAATGCAGTAGGGCAGAGAAGTGTTGCTTTCCATCACACCCAGTTCAAGGCTACTTCTCTTTTCAGGAGGACAAGAGGCTTATTTCAAGAAGGAGTAGCACTGGAGGGTGCTGGCTGGGGAAGATGACCCTTTGACTTCTACAGGCTGCCCTTTCAAATGCAGAAGAGGAACTTGTGTCTCACCGAAAGGAAAAGCAGACTCCAGCCCCAGCTTCTACCAGCTTGCTTTCCACTACCATTTTTAAAATTATTATGTTGCTGTGCTCTTTTCTACTTCATGTAGCTTGTCAAGGACTTTTCACGTTACCTAGAAATAACGCATAATGCCATGTTTTAATAAAACTAAACAGCTTGCTGCTGCTGGTTAAACACCATTTACTTAACTCCTTGGCATCCAGATTTTTGCAGAAAGCAGACTGTATTAAAAACCATCATGATTTTGGAAATCTTTGGTACAATTCCTATGAAACATGTTAGATATTTCAGGTGTTAATTCTTCTTTATGAAGTAGTCTTTTCTATATGTCCTCGAGAACTTCATATAGGCAAGGTGCATTTACATCTGTCTTCCTGCTCTGAGTATGCTGGTGCAGTGATCATTTAGTTGGATCCATGGGCTGAAATTTTTGCTGAATCTTTCACCGACACAGGCCAAATGAGCATGCATTACTTCAGGTAGCATCAGAGCGCTATCTGCATAGTGTCTTAGGTCTCCCCTGGATATAGGTTTCCAAGTCCTTCAGTTTTCTTGACATTCTCTCCACCTATAATACTTCTCTAAGGACAGCTTATATGTCCTTGAACTAGATACCTCCCTGGAAACCTGTCAGCCCCCAGACAGCTCCCAGTGGAAGTGTCAGTTCTTCTTGTCAAGATAATTTCACTACACTAACCAGCTGCAGTATAACTCCTTTTTAACTAGATCAGTGTTCTTTCTTTTTCACTCAGGAAGCATCCTAGATGCCGACACATTGGCTTTTGGTTCATTCTTTTCCTTCTGCAGATGGATTGAAAAACCTAAAATAACATAGTTAATTTTTTTTCAGTTTGGGTTCATTGAATCTCATGCATTAGGAAGTTCTTTGCTATTTGTACTGATATCTAGGCTCAGTTCAGTGATAGAAATAAAGACAATGTTACATCATAGATCATAGAGTCAGTTAGGCTGGAAAAGACCTCTAAGATCAGAGTCTAACCATGAGCCTAGCCCTGCCAAATCCAACACCAAACCATGGCACTAAGTGCCATATCTACATGCCTTTTATACAAGAAAAGTGCAGATACAAGCAACTTTTACACCAAGGGTCATCATCATCAAACAGCACATATTGTGCCAATATCAGTTGCACAATATCGCAAAGTGATGATTCTTTTGTGGACCAAAGAATCACTTCACTTTCTGAGTGACAAAACTCAAAGCAGACTGAATGGTGGTTCCCAAAGTCTCTCTTTATGCATAACAGTTGAGATGCATTTACTGTCTCAGGTTTGTCTTCTCAGTTGCTCATATGTGGAGCTCCTTAGATTATTAGTAAAAATTTGGAAGCCTTTGTCCCTTCCTTATTTCCTTTCAGCACAGCAGACTGCATTTACTAAAGACTGAGCTTCTTCACAGCCTTTTGTTAAGCAACTTGACACATACACACAATTTCTGCTAAAGAATATTCTGTATTTCCTGAGCTCACAGACATGGCATAAGTAAAGTTGTAAAGGTTTAGCCTCCATTACCCTTGCAGTCCTCACTGCTTATGACTCTTTTATAAGCTGTTTGAGTGAAATCTGCACTGATAAAGACTTTTTGTATGCTGCCTGTGAACGAGCTAGATATATTTATCTGAGAAACTATGATGATTTATCTAAACCTTGCCTTTTCTAGAAATCTCCAGAATTTTTGTTCTCTGCAGAGGACATGGTGAACGCGGTGGCTTCCAAGACCGAGGAGGCAGAAGGGTCCTCTGGGGGTGGATTCATGCTCTAATGAAGGAGAAACTCCTTGATCCCTGTCCACCACAGCACATGCACATCGACAGTTCTCTGTGTCCCTGTTCTTTTGGAGCACATCAGGAAGACAGGGAGTTAAGCTACAGGCTGAGAAAAGCACAAAAGCTCCTGCCCTCTGGCAGTCCTCACCAGAAGCAGGGATGTCTCCCAGTTCACCCGAGGGATACATCACAGGGGAAGGGACAGTAACAGGCATCAGAGGGATGGTGAGGGATGGTGTGAAGGAACATGAGAGGCCAGGATGGTAATGGCTTTTATTAGACCAGTCTATTTATTTGGAAAAAATGGATAAGCCATCAGGTTTTAATCAACCACAAACCAACTGCCCAAACAAATGGCTCCATAAAACATTATGCCCTGGCACTTTTCCATCTAGTATTTGCCTGAGAATTTTGCCTCATAAATCTGGAGAACTACCAGCTGTACAAAGAGGAGAAACTACCCAGGGAAAATCTCCTACTGGGATTCCTTTCAGTAAGAGGACTTGGACTGCTCAGGGTAGCTACCAACTGATTCTGCAATTTGCTGCCTCATTTCATTTTCTCAGCCTAGTACTACATAATCAATAATATCCTGCAGTCCCATAGACAAAAAGTGCAGACAGTGTACCTATCTGGGCTTGTGTTGTTTACTTTTAGCTGTGGATTTCATTAACTTGTAATTTCATTTTTTATTGCTCTACTGGGGGTAACACTAAATTAATCTGTCCCCACTTCTTATAATTTGATAAGAAAAGCTTTAACAGTAAGAAATTATTAGTTTTCTAATGCACATTGCCAGACTTAAATTTTTTTTTCTTATTCACTTCTTTTCTTATGTCTATTTATCTTGCTTTTTAGTAAGTTAGGGCTCAAGTGTGATATTCTACATGATGGTGAATTTTGAAATCCCTCTGGAAAGCAGTAATTTATGTTGTTTTCCTGACATTATTTTTCAGATTCCTAATCCTGTTTTAATACATTTAAGATATTTTAATACATTTACAATATTTTTTACAAGATTCTCCCTTGTTAAGATATGGATCAGTTAATTACATTTCATGACCTTTAGCTTTAGCAAGAGAAATAACAGTAACATCGAGGTAAAGTGAATACTAAGTAATGTAGTGAGGAGTCATGTCTGAGCTCCTCAGTACGAGAGAGACATGGAGCTCCTGGAGTGGTTCCAGCAGAGGGCAACAAAATGATGAAAGGATTGAAGCATGACCCTGTGATTGGCTCAGTTGGGTAGAGCCTGGTGCTAGTAGTGCCAAGGTTGTGGGTTCAATCTCTGTAGGGCTGCTCACTTAAGAGTTGACTTGATGATCCTTGTGGGTTCCTTCCAACTCAGAATATTCTGTAGTTCTGTGATCTCCCTTATGAGTAAAGGCTGAGGGAGATGGACTTGTTCAGTCTTGAGAAGAGGCAACTGAGAGGGAACCTCATCAATGTCTATAAGTATCTGAAGGGAAGTTGTCACGAAGATGGATCTAGGCTCTTCTCAATGATGCCGAGAAACAGGACAAGCAGCAGCGGGTGGAAACTGGTGCACAAGAAGTTCCACCTGAATATGAGGAATAACTTCATTATGCTGGTGACCACGCACTGGAACAGATTGATCAGAGAGGTTGTGGAGTATCTCTCTCTGGAGATATTCAAGAACTATCTGGACACAATCCTGAGCAGCATGATCTAGGATGATCCTGCTTGAGCAGGGAAGTTGATTCTGTGATTCGTTAATTGAATATAGCTGACCAAGCTGACATACAGTCGGGATAGTAAACGTGAGACTGACATATTATCAAGGGAAAAACCCCAAATTCATTGTAGTTCAAAATATGCAGAACCAGATGAATTATATTATTATGGAATTGGAGATCCTAATTTCCCTGTGGAATGGATATTACTATTATATAGAGTCTAAAAACTGAGATCATGTTCCCAGTACAGGGTTTTCAGACTAGGTTGGATAGATTTGCATTTTAAGAGTAAGTTATTTGAAAATGTTGATGTGAACTGCTCCCAGTGAAAGCAGCGAATAGCTGAATAAAACTGTAAAACATCTTTCCAAGGCAGGTCAGAAGCTCACTGATTTCAGAAGCTATGAGACAAAATCCAATCCAGTGTGACCTGCATTTTTGAAAAATGAAACTACTTAACGTGGATGTCTAAGTAGGGGTGTAGGTTCTGCATACAGACATCTTCATTAAGAACTTGAGTTTGAAATTCTGTTTTCCTCTTTCAGTAAAGTTTTTACTGAAGCCCTGGAGTTGTATCAAGTGTTTGCATGGCATGTAAGAAACCATGTATCCCATCTAGCCATCACTGTGACTGGTGAAAGCTATTACTCAGTTCTGAATAATACTTTGGTTTTATCCTGGTCATTAAAGGAAATATTTTGTAATGAGAATGTAAAAAATTACGCTTGACTTTCACAGACACAGCATAGAGGATGCCTGATCTAGTTCCAGTTTGAACTTTGAGCTTTTAAAACAACGCCGGTGTGAATTTTATAGTACAATTAATAGAAAGCAAAGATGTTTCTCAATATCGAAACTAGTCTGGATTTATAACTCTTGTTTGCTCTTTTCAACATAAAGTAATGAACTTAATTCTCCTCTTTCTTATCTTGGTGTAAAGACAGAGTTACCCAACAAAACTAACCCCCAAATATTGGGCAAATTCATGTATTATCAGTCATATGGTCATTGAAATCAAAAGGGTTAAGAGGCTGGGAACAACGTGCCCTTCACCAGGCAAGAGGTGAAGCTTGCCTTTATGCTTTTCGTCTGGAGCAGACTTCTGTTCTGCCACACCTGCCAAAGAAAACTTTATTTTATACTCATTTCAATATATAATATGCAAACAAGTTGTATGGCCAGTCTAGATTTATAAACGCAGTGAGTTTTAACACGGTGAAGTGAACTCTAGCTTGTTTGACTTAGAGAGGAGATATGTAAATTGCCAGTCATCTTCAATTATTTAGTCTGATATGACATTATAATGAATGCTGAATAAGCTGCCAGCAGCTGTGGTCTTGCCTTCTGCACTTATGATCTGGAATTAAGACTTTGTTTGAAGTTATTTAGTGGACTTCACTATCTGACAGAAGAAGCCTATCACATGGTATTATTAATACTCCATTAACAAGCACGTGGTGCTAGCAGAAAAGAAAAAAAGCAATTTCCCTGAGAGGAGCAAACAAGTTTAAAAGCTCCTGCCCCCTTTGCAGTGGAATAAATGTGACAAGACACAAAAGACTGAGGCATTAGCAACACTACCACCATCAAGCTATTAATCATTTTCCATTTTATTGCCAAGGGTTTTATACGACACAACACAATTCATTACATCTTGCCTGATAATCTAAAGCTGAATCCTGAAATGCTTTTTGGTGTTAAATAATACAACATGGTAGACACTATAAATTACAGGAAATGGTGGTGTGAAGGATGCTGGGTGGTGAATAATTTACAAAGATTAGAACAGAGTTAGGGGAGAACCACTGCTGGAGCAAAAATCAAAGAGGGAAAGAAGCTGAAGAGTTAATGGAAGAGGCAGACTTAAAAATCACATGGCTTAAAAAAAGAGTTTCTATACCAGAAATATTCTCATACTGAAGGACATGGTAAAACTGTTAATTTGTGACTCAGGTGGAAATGGTCTAACTAGTGGTGCAAAACAGTCCAGAAAATTTTGAAACAAAATGCTCTTTGGAACAAAATCTTCTCATGAGTGGGGGATTTGCTTCTCCACGTGTCTTCAGGGAAGGCCAGAGAGGAAAGTATCAGTCTTCTTCAGTCATTGAAAAGGTCACATTTTCCTCTGGTTCTGGTGTAGTGTCCGAGCAAACTTGTCTGACCAGCCCCTTCAGTCTTGACTGGGTGTTTCACAGCCATAGTATATGTCCTGAGGAAAAGGGTTATACCATGGGTGAGATTATCCTACCCTGGGCTCCAGAGTTGCTGCCATAATAAAGAGGCAAAGGCACACTTCTGGGTGAGTAATACTCCATCAGAGACAGCTGATGTGCTGGCCTCTGGAATGTGGAACAAAGGACTGCCATGACGTGTTTACTTACCACCACCAGAGGAGTAACCTGGGATGCCATTGTGAAGTGTAATCAGTAATAAATGATTAATTAATGGCTTTTAAATGGTCTGAGTTCAATATGCATTGGTGAGGCTGTGAATGGAGCAATTATTAAAAAATTCATGTGTTCTTGGTCATAGAACTGATAAATACTGCGAAGTGCTCTTCGATTACAGGGTGGTAGGCAGTTCATTTGCACACCACATTTCTATTTCTAATTGCCAATAAATGATAGCTGTGCCCATGTTTGTCAGACTCCCTGAAAGCACTCAGCTGCCATTTAGCAATTGTGGGCACACTGGCAGAGTATATTTTCCTGAGTGTTTGGAGACTGATTTAAATGCCTGAGATGTAGTCCAGGCTCTCTTCACCTCTCCCTCCCCTCTCTAGCCTCCCACCCCTGGCTTTTACAATGTCAATCAAGATAGCACAGACTAGGTATTAGTAGATTTCACTCTTCTGCCATTTACCTGATGCCTGGTCTTCAACAGATCAGAGACATATATTTAAGAGAGTTGCTCCATTGCTAAAATGCAGGAAATGTAATCACCCACCTGCACAGAGCACTTTGATATCTAAGAATGAAAAATGTTGTCATTAATTTCTGTTTTGGAGAGCTTTGCAGGCCTGAAGAGCCTGATTTGTGCAGTAGAGCATTAAATTCTGTTTTTCTATAAACTAAAAGGGAAGACATAGTATAGACAGCTGATTCAATTTGCCCCCCCTCTACCCTTGCGCTGCTGTAGCAGTTTTGCACCAGCAGAGAGTTATACCTACCTCACTGCAATGACAGCAGGGGTATAGATTAGCAGCTGAGGCCATGATTTCCAAGTACAGAGTAATAGTGAAGCATCTTTTAATACCAGTACTTGAAATTCACTGTGTACGCCAAAGAGCAGAGAGATAATTTCTTGGTAAAGAAATTGCTCCTGCAAGGAAGAAGGTTTGCTCCTGTAAGCTAATTTCAGCTGGTTTCATCAGAGGATGGGAATGGAGCCATTGCTTGGCCAGAATTTTGGACCTGCGCTCCCTATAGCTTGCGGTAGGCTGATGTTCAGAGCTGTCCTGCTGGAGGCAGGGAACAAATACAAACCTCCCTAGACAGAGAGGGGAACTGAATCTCTCTCTCTCCAAGACAGTAAAAAACCACTTGAGCCATCATATGCCAGGATGTTCTGGGACAGAGCTCTCTGCTCCTCTGGTGAAAGCTGTTTCACTTCTGCATGACTTGGTTAAACAGTCCCTGTCCCAACATGGCTCTACAGGGCATGTACACTCAGAGCAAGAAAGGCAGTTTCCAGTCACTGCTCAGAAAGGGGATTATGAACTAAAGCTACAAGTCTAAGAGAATTCAGGTCAGTTCAGGCTGACAAACTGCAAAAGCAGAGGTGTGCCTCAATACAGGCTTAGAACAAGTGGAGGCTCTTTGAGAGTGTGACGAAGGCTTCAGAGCTGCTTTAACCCAGTTGCTCTTGTGACACAATCCTGAGCTGCTTTGGTACTCCCTGTAGGATAGTGGGCATTTTGTTTGGAGTCCGTCTAGCACCAGGGAACATGTTACCTCCATGGGGGCTTACTCATAAGCCTGAGCGATCCTGCAGGTTTGTCACAAATTTTGACATTTGGGGTGAGAAATTTTTCCAACAAAACCTTGCTCCACTCTGCATACTTCTGTTTGCTCTGAAGAACCAGCAGTTTCTGTGCAAAGAGAAAAATCTTTACTGTAGGAAATCCTAGGCTAAAAGTAGTCATGAACACACAGAGAGCAGCTGCTGCAAGCAAAGGGCTGTGAGCAGTTGCCTGGGGCATTGAGTGAGTGTTCATGACCACTTTTCTGCTGGAGATACTTGTGTCCAGCTGAGACTTAGTACCGTGCTCCAGCAGGGTCTCTGCTGTTAAGGGCTTGTTAAATAAATACTGTGTATAACAAAGGAAACCATCCTTGTAGGATTCAGGCTTACAGATGGAGGTTATTTCTTACTCCTTCATGGACAAATGCAGGGTATTTGCTCCTCAGGTGAACCTCACTGCATGTGCTGAAGCACGAGGAGGTTCAAGAAACCTCAAAGAAGACAGCTCAACTTCTTTTTCTACCTGTGTGTGTGCACTAGGGGTGTCTCACAGTCTCTCAGCTTGTGCCTCCATATCTGGTATATGTTTTCAGAGACAGATGGACCACTGTCCCTCTTAAAGCTACGGCCCCCTAACATGGCAAGTGATTCATGGACAGAACTTTCTCCTCCCTGGAGTGCATATTCAGATGAAAGCTGTTAGGTGCGTACTGGAAATTCAGACACCTGCTGCACATAAGTGCGAAGTTCCTTACTGGGATGCTTCTCCGATAAGGAGAGAATAAAAGCTGCAGTGACAGAACAGGCTAATAACTTTATTCCAAACTACCTATTGCACAGGTCAGATTAAAAAATTGGAAGACGAATAAAATCAATCAAAACAACATCTAGCTGCAGGTACCTGACTGCCTCAGGGAGCCTGCAGCAGGCTGGTCCCCTTCAGCCATGGCCTTGGTGGGTTTCTGTCCCTGCTCCCCAAAGGGCAAAGTACCAAACGGAGTGTGGAGTGGGTACAGGGCTACCTCAAACAGGCTTTCCCAGGCACACGAAGTGAAAGCCAGAAGAGTTATAAACTCTTCATATGGCAGGCAAAGAATGAAGTGATTTTGTCTCTGACAAGAAAAGGGTGAATTTTTGGGCAGTTTGCCTTTGTGTCACCTTTTGAACTCTGGAAAATAGTATTGAAGGTAGTAGTGGGTTCAGCCCAGACCATTGGGTTGCTGGGGGTTTTTTGCTACTCTTGAAACCATACCTTTGTGACAAAGACCACTGTGTTACTTGCACAGGTAAGTAACAAGTTACAAGAATGTAGATATGGAGCCTTTAGTTCTGCAGGTTTGGACCCTCTTCACAAATTTACTGTAAGTGCAAAGAAAAGTTTGTCTTATAAAAAAGAAGCAACCTCTTTTTTTTTTTTTTCTTTTTTTTTTTTTCACAATAATATTTGATAATAAACTTAAAATCTGTGAAAACACTGAAGACAGGATTAAAACGAGACCAGATCAAACCATTTTATCATGCACAGAGTTTAAAAATGTTTACCAGGGAGTGTTTGGTGTTGGCTTATTTTTAATTCAAAGTAGGCTGCAGCTGCAGGTTGCACACACAAGGATGTGCTGAAACAGGCTTAGAGAACCTGGAAATTTTGATCAAGTTTTGATCTTGCTGCACTAAAGCTGTTTGTCCTTGAAAGAATGGCTTCTATCCTGGATTCTGGCCTTTTCCCTTGGTGACAGGAGCCTTTCCTTGCAGAAAGCCTTGAAATCCTCATACAAACAGTAATACTAAAAAAAGGAGTAGCAAAAGTATTATCTATGTGTGTGCATTGCTCATAGGAGGTGGGAGAAATATTTGAACATCTTAGATGATGGGTGAATGTCAGATCCAAGTTTTGAGAAAATAAATCTTCATAGAGTGCTCTTTTGCAGGGCCAAATCCTCCTCTCCTAAGGCTTTGGTGAAACAAAAAATTACCAGGCAGCTCCAAAGGAATAAGCTAGTTCCCTGCTGGAAACAGCAGATGCCCAAGATACCACAGTTGCTGCTCTGTGCATAAGCTGATTTCCCTAAAGGCATGGCCTGGGCTGCTCTCTTCTCTGTCTTTTTCAGAGGGAGAAAGACTCAATTATTTTCATGTCAGATGCACATGGTCTTGCATGCTCTAGCCCTCACACTGCAAAACTCTCATTCCCCTCTATTGGAGCCTCCAATCTCTTTAGAATTCCTGCAGAAAATGTGCAGTCCCTCAAGGCTCAAAGGTGTGCAGAAACGCCATAATTCCTCCAGTCCTCATTATATAATTTATTCTTATCACCTTGTCCATAACCTTCCATTCATTTTCAGCTTAGCTGCAGCCTCATCTTTCTCTTCTCCTCTCGTCTTCTCTATCTCCATCAGGCTTCAAAATGAGATATATATTTCAAGGGAAGCAAAAAAAAAAAAAAAAAATAAATAAAGGAGGAGAAGGGTAATACCTTTCCTACTCCAAAATCTTCCCTGTAATTTCCAGATGAGTCCAGTTCATGGGACCATGAAACTAGTGCAGAGGTCAGACCTTGGTCACTAAAATTTTGTTCTTAATTTACCTATGAGTGAAGTGCTGCAAGACTGGAAGATTTCTTCAGAAGGCTAGGGTAGGAATTCAAGGAGTACAGAGCAAACACAGTCTCTTTGATGCTCTGCTGATACTGCAACCTCAAAGAGCATTGGCTGCAGTTTCTCTGACTGACTGGGAAATTGCATCTTCTCTTTGCAGATGGTGTCCTTGGCTTCCTTACCTCCTAATTCAAGAAGTTAGAAAATGCCTCTAGCCTGAGCCTAAGTATTATCTTGACTTGATTTTGTTTCTCCTTCCATTCTGCAGGCTTGAATCTGTTCCTCCTGAGTATCTGGCTCCTCTGTGAAAGCGCATCTGTGTTACAAGATATTGAACAGAGAGCTAATGGGATAGGCTAGAGAAGCACACAAAAAGAAGGGTATGAGAGTTCTGACTCTCCTAAAACATTTCCCTTTATTGCTGTTGATACCGAGATGGTTGCCATGTTCCACCTGCAGAGTCTGTCCAAGTCTATTGACTGCCAAGCTGTGTGATGCCCTGCTTTGGAAAGACTGCAAGTACTTTTTTCCTGTCAGTGGCCATTGAGTATGCTGGGTACTGGATAACTGCAGGAAACCTAAAGACTTAGAAATTAGTGAAATATCATCTCTTCTGTCTATTTTCCTGCCCAGTTAGGGATGACAAATGTAATGGGTCATACCTCTTCCTGCTGTGGAAGAAGGTGATTTCTCATGCACAGGATCAGTAAAGTTGCTAAGATACATGCAGGAAGAACAAATGCAGACACTTCCTTGCTAAAGAAAGATGAACTGAAAAAGATTCCCTGCTGGGATCTGGTCTGTGTTCACCTGTGCTTCCAGGGGGGTCCAGTGGCTCATGTCATTTTTACCTTAGCTCTAATTCTTTTAGAGTAAATTGTGGCAGGCAAATGGTTCCGAATGGGCAGCCCTGGAAAATGAGGCCCTTTTGGCAATGTGCTCTTGTTCATTATTGTTTACCTTACAGAAATGAGCTGGTGAGGTCAGGGCTTCCCTCAGCTGGATATTCTCTCTCTCTCTCAGATAGCTAGAGAGAGACAGCTCTGCCTGAATGAAATTATTCTCCTAATAATGAATACAGGGGAAAACAGAAGTCTTAAGATATTGCTCTACAGAAAAAGATCTGAACATGATGGGTTTTTCCCCCCAAACTATCAGAAAAGGTTGTGGATATGCCAGCACGTGAATATAGGACTTCCGAGGATTAATGTAGCACACTTTTTGCATCTGTAGTTTTCTGTCTCTTCTTTGTCTTTCCATGTCTTTTGCAACACCTCATGAAACTAGGGTACTGTCCAGTTCTCCTGACTTCCTGGTGTAATTGTGAAGAGCCTCAAACTGCATTGATAGAACTCTTTGTGGTGTCAGCTCTTATGCAGCACAATTGGAGCTCAATTCAGTAAGTGGAGCATCCAGGACACTTTAAAGTATTTTTCATCTGGAAATACTGATGTATCAAAATCTAAACTCCATGCAGAACTGATTGTCCTTTTGAAAAATAGGCTTGTTTCTTACTTTTAAAATATTTTTTAAATTTTTTTTTTTAGTTGAAAAAAGTTGATGTGGGAGTAGAAAGATTTTTTATTTTCATCTCATTTCATTATTTTCAAAGATAAAAATTCTCATGAGGCTGAATATGATATACACTCAATACACATCCTGTGAATCACCAGATGGATGTCATCTGTGAATGATGTCACCGTTGTTTGTTATCAAAGTTAGATATCACTTAGAATTTCACAGGTAGGCATTTAGGTGCATGTTGCTGTTGAGAGGAATGCAGGTGTTAAAGATGAGACTCATTTCCCTTTTCATTCATGGTTTCTCAGTTCTCATTTAAAAATGTAAGATCATCTTCTTAGCACTGCCTTCCATGGCAGTCAAGACAGTCACAGATCCAGAACTTCTGCACTTGGCACTTCATAAGTCTGAGGATTCAACTGTCATTTCCCCATTTCTCCACATTTTTCCCTGAATCCTGGCACTCCAGCCTGCAGTTCCATCAGAAGTAAAGCCTTATTTAATGTTTTCTAGAAAAAATAAATAATCAACTCCGAAAATTCAAATTTTATCCCACATGTGCTTGAGGTTTAAAAGTAAGTTTCCTTATAAACTTCAGCTAACGAAATGAACATTGTATGGCAAGAGCTTGCTCCACTTGACAGGGGAGAAATTCTTGCTTTTTCTCTGTATTACTTCCAATATTTATGAATTCCCAGGATATTTTTTCACTGGGTTGCACCTTGCTCTTTCTTCCCCCTTTTTCCTCTGTACAGTTTGGTATTAATAGCATTAATATTAGTATTAGTAGTTTTGTGTTTGTTTTATCAGGTTTACATAATTGCAAGTGAAACATGGAATAGGTAAGAAATAAGAACCTGAGCATTTTCACTGTATTTGTTTACAATATTAGCTGATGTAGATGAGGGCCTCCAAGGAAGGACTGGAAGGTTGGAAGCTCTGCTGCTGGGTGGTTTCAGCAACTTTGTTGCTGTATGAGTTCACCCATCAGTAAATACAGATTGTAACCTCCCTCATCACTTGCAAGGACTTTACTCTATAGTGATGAAAAATTCTGTATAAGATTATCATGTAATCAAGGAGGAAAGAAGGTGAGAGTGAAAGAAAAGAAGTTACGCTAGATTATAGATGAGATAAAGCAGATTAATCCCACTCTACCTCAGGTTTAGCATGTTTCAAGGGAAACGTAAGATCTGACATCATGTGGTCTGCATCCACATGAATAAAAATAATAAAAAGAATTCTACTGCAGTATCCTTCTTTGGATTATGTACACTGACATAGTGTTAAAAAAAATCACTTTTCACTGCTTACAATGGCAGCTTGTTTGGTTCTTGTACTTGACCTGGTTTAGATCCTGATGCCAGAACACATATATTTTTCAAGGTTTGCTTTGCCTTGATTTGTACTCATCTATTTCTTTCCTCTAAATTCAGTACCATGAAGGGAAAAAAGAACCTGTAAATGCAGTTACTGGAGATGCATAAATCTTCTGAGGCACGGGCTCAGAAGAGATAATAAATAACAATAGCAACAACAACAATTACAATGAAAACAACAACAACAATAATTCTGTTAAAATCCCTTGTGGCAAATGTGGTAATCATCAAGCTTCTCCCATGCTTGACCACACAGACAGTCATTTGACCTTTAAGTCAATTAATAACACTGAATGTGAAAGGCTTGGAAAGGAAACAAACACTTCTGTGTGATTTGTAAATAATTTGCTTATTCAGTCATTCATTCCAATTGCACATATAGATAGGAGACCTGAAGTGCAGAAAAGTTCCTTTTAACTCATAGCCTGGGATTTGCTGATAATTTGCTGAAGGAAATGGTCTTGCACTGTTACATTCACTGTGCTCAAAGCACTCTTCACAGGGGAGAGACAGCTCAGGAGGTGATCTGGGAGGGAAGAGGAAAGGTGTGTGGAACCCTGCTTTGCACCTTGGCTCATGCCTTTGCCATGGGAATAGGGTACTCACAGGCTGGTTTGCATTCTAGTGTTGGGGGGAGCATAAAAAGTACATCAACTCTACCACTTCTTCGCCAGCCTGAACCATGCTGGAGAGGGTTTGCAGTGTCTTCTGACAGGTCTCCATGTCTCTCCATTGTTGGGAAGTGCTCTTCCCCAGAGACTGCATTGCCTTGCATGTGTTGCACTTGTCAGGCCCCACTGCTTGCTGGCAGGGATCCTCCAGCAGCAGTGAGAGGAGAGGTCAGCAAGAACCTGCATCATGATGATACAAAATTAGGCAGGCAGCCAAGAAAAGTGAGATTCCTGGCTACTGGTTTTTTTTTGATGTTCTCTCTCCTACCTCAGATTCCAGGGAATTGTATTCTTGAGTATCAAGACAAAATGTTTGGATCCCCTGTGCCCATGTCAACAGGTTTTCCCTCTTTCCTTTGCTTCAGTTCCCCAGCACAGCCTCTTTCACAGTCACTGCAGGGATCAGAGGGCATTTAAACCATAAGAGAACCAGACAAACAAGCTTGTTGCTCCTACTGATAGCTGCCTGCACCACCTCATTGCCACATCCCTCATCTCTTCCCTGCTCATACCCATCTGTGGCTTGTCTACCTGCAGAATAATCGGTTGGTTTCAGTGGTCCCTTGGCTACTTGGTTCACACAGGGCCTGTTTTCCCACACCCCTGCTATAATCACATGACTTTTCTCCAGTGATTTGGCCCAATATCTGAATTTAGCTTTATTCCCCACTTCAATCTTCATGCACAATCCTCCAGGTAGAGGCATGCTCTTTTATAAATCCTTCTAATTGGAGGTCAAAGGTACTGCCCCTCCTTTAGCCTCTCTATTGCTGACTTTTCTGCTTATTGATAAGTTCTCTTCCAAGGAACACCACTCCACATGTTGAACAGTTGAGTCATTAGCTTGCATTAGCAGTTGGTGAGATGGTCTTTCTGATGGTTTGAGGTCTCCCTGCAAACTTATATTCTCCTCTTTTGCCTGTATGTGGAAAGTCCAAAGGCAGGTTCAATTACTTGGAAAAGCATATGCAAGAAAGAGAAAGAAGTTATCATTCACTCCTGTTAGCTTCCTTTGGCATCTTCTCTCCTTCCTGTTGTTTGCAGCAGAAAAAGCCACACAAGTTGGTCTGGAGAGTCATTGCCCTTCACTTTTATTAAGATATTAAACCAATAATAATGTTGTCTACTGAAAATGCAGAGAGACAAATAAATGATTTATGAGGTGCTTGGCATAACAACTTGTATTGCCTGGAATGAGTCAGTCTTTCCAAACAGCCACTGAGGAATTATTTCTTCTTTCTCTCTCCAAATATGAATCTCAAAAGCCCAGACAAGTCCAGGGGCTTTATCAGTGTCTGCTGACAGGCAGAGTAAGAGTAGGAGGTCTGAGCTTGTCTGCACCAGCTTATGGAGCATGGCTCTGAGAGCCAGCTCTGGCCTTGGCTGCCTGGCAGTGCTCTACCCATGCTGCATCAAGGCTGCAGAACTCATCACCTCAACCAAAATGTTATGCAGTTACTGTGTTCTGGCATGAGCCACACCACACCATTCCCCAGAGCTAAAAACTGCCTACAACCAGCCAGGGCTTCTCATGACTTGTTTTTAACCTCTCAGGTCGTCTAAATAGCCCATGAAATACCACAATTGACCCCATTCACCAAGCTATGACTCCTTCCATTCATGACCCACTTCTTCTACCAGACTCCTATAAAGAAACTGACATAAAAACCTCCCAGCCCGATATAAACTACAGTGTCCCATATTTTATGAGACATTATATGAGACTATTCACATCACCCATTTCATCTTGGGACCAAAAGCATTCAGAGTACTTTTTGCTTAGCTTCTGGAATACATCCAAGTCCCACAGCTGTTTCTGCATTGTTGAACCTCTATGCCTGTAAACAACATTTTTTTTTTTTTTACATGACAATAGATGGTGCTCTTTCTATAATTATCTGTCTCTACAGTCCCTGCATATACCCTTTTTTTCAGTTAGAATGAACATAACTGATTATCCTTAGGTTTGGGCACTACAAGATACAAAGCAGCAACAATAATAAATAACCACCTACAAACAAACCTGTAGGACAGATAACTCTCAGTTATGGCTGATCTACAACAAGGACTTAGAATAGATCCTCAAATCTTAAGTGCTCAGGTGATGAGGGGCATGAAGATAGACAGGTAAATAGATGGAACAACTCACAAAAATAATAAGCAATGATCCAAATCTCTTCCCCAACTTGCACAAAATGAAATTCCTGCTGACTCAGAAACGATTTGTTATGGTATTTTTTCATTCTGTGTTTGAATAAAAATGAAGGAAATGCTAAACAGCGTCAAGGAAAAGTATTTTACACTTTGTTTTTCCTGTATTCCTTTTAACTCTTTGCTAAGTACATAGAAGAGTTTTGTTTTTTCCAGGACTAACTGAAGACACAATTGTAACCAAAATCCAAGAGAGTATTATTTCCCAGTCAATTTTAGAGGAGGGAGAATCTTAAAATGCCTAAAGTTTACCCCTCAAATAAAGCACAGTGAATAGCATTTAGAATAGTTTGGTGACTTTCAAAAAGATACAGCAAAGCTGTAACTTTTTGGTGTGATTTCCTCCCATTCTTGATGTTGTTTATGGTCAAATAAAAGTCTTCAACTTGACATCTACCTTCAGCCCTTTTCCATTCACACAGACTACACAATGCCTCTAATCTTTATTCTAAATTGATTTTATGCTTGAAAGTCGACTCGGAGGTCCTGTTCCTCAAGCTCTTTTGGGACTGAACAAGAGTCTTTGGAGACTGGCTGAGCAGCCTCTTAGCCCTTTTCCTCAGTGCAATTTCGCCCTTCAAATATATTCTTAAAAAATGTCCTTGGGTGCTCACAGCTTGCAGTACTGAAGCCGTCCAACTGATATTTGCCCCCCTTTGCAAGCACAGCAGAAATACACGGTTTGTAGCTTCCTGAGGGGTGCATACAGCTGCCCTACTTAAGCCAATAAGGTAAATACCAGTGCTGACTCACTGCTCTGTTTTCCTTTACCCCGTGCTTTGAGCCCTTCTGTCCTTCCTAGGGAGGTCTTGGTGGTAGCTCTATCAATGGTCTCAAGTCTAAAAGTGCTACACAGGAGGTCCTACTGCTGATGGCCACCCATGCATCTCCAGTGCGTAAATTAAGAGGAGAGCTGTGCTAAAGTGATGCC
Source organism: Pyrocephalus nanus (assembly GCA_038380795.1). Classification (NCBI taxonomy): domain Eukaryota; kingdom Metazoa; phylum Chordata; class Aves; order Passeriformes; family Tyrannidae; genus Pyrocephalus; species Pyrocephalus nanus. The sequence goes on along the minus strand of CM076260.1, from coordinate 86,757,970 downwards.
TTTGGTGAGTGAGGAAAGGTGGGCTTTTGAGGGGGAAGTTATGCAACATGAGCCAAGAGCTTTGTGCTCTTTCTTCTTCCTTCTGTTCTTCATCCTTTTGCTGGAAGGCTCTTCTTGGCTGTTAACCTTAGGGGCTTCAGTGGTGTTAGGGATCTCATGTTTCTTTTTTCCTACTGCTTTTCCCCTCACTTGGATAAATATGCCATATCCTGTTGCTTGTGCTTTCCCTCAACACTTCACCAGTATATAAAAAATAGACAAGGAAAAATTCTTTTAAAAAGGAAAATTTGTGAAAATACTAATCTATTTCATTATCTTTTAGCAAGTAACAGAAATATGACTGACTTCTAAGAAAAATCCTTAGGTTAACAATATGTAGATAAACACATTACCTATAAAATGGAGGAGAAAACCCCTGTTTCTTTCATAAAACATATTAACATTTCTGACTGTTGGTGTAAGAACTTGATAAGAAACAACCCAAAATACTGAAGTGAATTCTAGACCAATCAACGCTGGAGAAAACAAAAATGTCTTACAGCTTTGAAGCTTTTTACCCTTGTATTATTTGTGAATAAATCAATTTTAAAAAATGAAATTACAATCAGGATGAGGTACTAATCACTGTATCCTTATCGAAAGTGAATTCTAGTGAAGAGAGATTTTTGAGGGGGAGGACATTCTGCTGGCAAATGTTCACTTAACCTTTGACATCCAAGAGCATTTGGTATACTGTAAGGAAGAGAGTCTTGTGCTGATGACTTAGAAATTGTATTCCTTACTGTGTTAACAATATTTCCGTATTCCTAATACTCTGCATTTCCAGGAGAAGATAGATGTATGCCTTCGTGTAAGATCTAGACTGCAAAAGCCAAATCCTGTTTTCATTTGTGTTTCTGTAAACCATTAATGCCTCTGCTGAAGCCAGTGGAATTATTAAATTTATGCTACTGTAATCAAGAACAGATGTTGTCCTGTGATCTCTAATGCCCTATGTGTGCCTAGTGTGTCGTAATAGGTAAACACCGAGGAGTATTTCTGAAGAAGGCACACAATAACATTTCAGTGGAGGACACAGAGGTACTCAAATAAAGCAACCGTGAAATCAAATGACCTTTCAATGTGTTTATGAGAGACTTTGTCATCTCTGCTTTGAGACAGCTGGAACAATAAGTAAAAGAACTTAATCTGTATCCCAGAGAGTCTTCGCCTTAGTGAAATCCAAAAATACACACACACACTTCTCAGCTGTCATGGTCCTGTTTGTTTTCCTCTACAGGTATGAGCGCTTGAGGGGCTTATGTCTTTTGTGTGCTGAGGGTGGGCTCTCATCAGCCCTTCCCCAGAGAAGGATTCATCTGTAATATACTTAAAGCGATCCTCGAGCAAAGATATAAAATGGATAAGGATTAGCATGATAAAAAAGAAGCTGCTTTTTTTTTTTTTTTTCCCTGTTGTATTGCAAATAAAGCTCATAGCTGATTTATATGCTTGGCTGCTTGCCTTAAACAACAAAATCCCAAGAGGATCCACCATCCTGTCTTTCTACAGGAAGTAGTGGGTCATATCACTGAAAAAAAAATCACTAACTATCCTAGTCATACTTTGTCCTTGCCAAAGTAACGTATCTCTTACCTTACATCCTGAAGGATGTTAAGGGGATGGATTCATGGAATGGAAGCTTTCAGCCTTAGGAATCTCTGATGCGATAGATCCTATATAAAAGGTGCAATCCTGTAAAGACAGGTTGGTGACATAAACACGCCCATGTCTCATTAATTTTTCACCTTGGACCAGACAGGGGGAAAGCCTGAACTCTGTTTGAGCTCAAATGCAGTCAGAAGCTTCATTAAAGCAAGACCTAAGCACATGCCAGCTGATCCCTGGTCACGATATCCCTCTGTGGGTTCCTAAGCTGCGGGACATGTGACACAATGTGTGCTAGTTTGGCTGACACTGACAGAGCAGTGGCAGAGATGCTTGCTGGACATATTCAGACACCCTGCTCCCTTCCAGAATGAAAGGTGTTAAATGTTGGTGTATGCCTTAGTCTGACAGCTGGTGTAACACCACTGAAGCCAAGGGAGCCGGACTTTTGGAGAGCATAAGCTGGCAAAGATCCATTGAAACGAATGGAGCCACCATAAATTCTGGTATTGGCCTATAATTTGTCTTCTGTCAGCTTTCCCTGAGTTTGACTCAAATAACTACTGCAGAGAAGCAATGACCATTTTCCAGTCCCTACAGCTATCCAATCTTAGGTTATGGATTTCAGTTGCCCTTTGGAGGGTGCACTTCAGCTCTGTACATATTTCACAGCAGTCATGTACATTGGAAATTCTGCTTAATCCAACTAAGGGCCCTAAGGCAGAGGGGAGAGAAGAGGATCTCATTCTGAAAGGATACAATTAAAGCTTTAATGACAAATGCACTGGGTTGAAGAGGGATGGAGGAAAGGAAGCTTCTCACAGGATTTTTAGTTTAGAGAATCTTATCTACTATGAGTGTTTTCCTCCCTGTGTGAGGTGTCTCACTACTGGCATGCATGCTATGCTATACCAGGTATTTAGCACACTAGGTAAGTGGCATACTATGGAAAATGCTTCCCAACAAATAGTGGCACACTAATGTAGGAATACTAAATGTCTTGTCATGCTTCAGCATGCAAACCCTCTTGTTTCTGTTGCTGCCAACACTGCAGAAAGTTATATGCTAAAATGAGCATGAGAATTTGTAAGCAGCAGGTCTATGGCTTTGTTTGGTTCAGTCTCATAACAGTGAGGTATTTCCACTGACTTCATTGGATTAAAAAAATATTTCATTGGCTGAAGGGGCTCCCCAGTACAATTTTTAACTGAGGCTCAGTCTAGATGTTCCTCAGCTCAGATTCATAAAACCTAGATGCTTAGCAATATCAGCAGATTCAGGGAATGTAAGTCTTGTCCATGAATAGCTTTGTACCTGCTTTGCATAGGAAATAGTTAAAAGGAATGATTTCTGAAGAGAAAAGTGCTCCATGTAATAATTGATTTTTTTTTTTTAACATCAAAAACACTGGCTAAGATGATGAGTCACCACTAACAGCAGCAGGGGCTTGCATTTCAAAGAGCTGTCATAGAAAAAATCAGGAAGAGTTAACTTAGTAATAAAAGTTTCACAGCTCATACAGCTTAAATTATTCACCAGGACACAAAATCGTAACCATAAATTATAATGCTGTGAATGATTGAGGGTTTCTAACAGGCACAATGCAAAAAGAAATACTTAGCAAAGCTGAGCCATTGCTGGACTAATTAAATGCCTTTGAAAGGGTTCTAATATCTGACTCTGAATTCCTTCATCTCTGCAGGTGCCATTGCAAGTTAATGTTAGCTGCCAAAACTGGTCAGGCATGAGCTGATGTTCACCTCTGTTGATTTTTACTCAGAAAAAGCCCAGGGAAGCTCTTTTGGGCAGAAGCTGCTTTCCCTGGGCAGAAGCAGGAGACAGGAACTCAGGTCAACATAACCCCCAAATGACCTTCAATGGTGCAAAGGTCTGCCTCAAGCTGGGATGAACCTTTATGAAGACAGCTGCTTATTCTGCCTACTAATGTAGGAAAAGGACTCAAGAAAAGAGTGAATTTGCTCAATAGAACTCTCAAGGGAGTCTGACGAGACCTGAGTTTTACGCTTCATGTGGAGGTGGAAGTGGGTCTTGGAGAAGAAGTAAAGCTTCCTCCTGCTATTAAGCTGGTAATAACACTCACATGGCTGCCTGAGAGCAGAATTCTGACCTTCAGGCAACCCAGGAAAAAGCCCTTAAAAATATAAGACCTTGCAGGAAATATAAATTGTACTGTGTGTTAGAAAGTAAAAAACAAAGAAAGAATGAATAAGGCACAAATTGTGTATAATATTTTCCAATGTTTGAGACCCAGAAACTTTAGGAATATTGTAGGAAAAAAGAGCAACGGGCACTTAGCTCTGAAATAGTCCCAGAAAATGGAAAGTAATATGGAAAACTGGCCTTAAAAACACTGAGATGAAATTAACTCCTATCAGATATGTTTTTTAGCATTTTCAGTGCTGAATAACTTCTATTCTTGTGATGCTTGTTGCATTGTATTGATGTATTTTAAAGCTTTACTGCTTGCAGTCATGTGATCTTGAATGATCTCCCATTTTATTTGAAATAAAGAAGATCTGTTGCTAGCTTCCTTGTCTATGGCAAATGATTGTGACTTCAAAACCCACATAAAAACTTGGGAAAGTAATTTAAAGACCAAGGAGCTTGTTTTGTCATGAGATTTTGGGTCTTGACTGAGAACTTAGCTCTGGCAATACGGAGACGGGTTTTCCAAGGGGAATTGGTGCCTAGCAGAAGCCTTTGGCTGAGAGCTTAAGCATTACCTGTGGCCACGAATATTTGAATTTTAAGCATTTACCCATTAATGGCATTTAAACCCTGAAGTCAAATGTCTGTGTTCACTATGCAGTCCCTGGGGAGAGAGGTCATGTCAGTCCCTGGAGATGGAGCATGCCAGGGAGAGCCTGCAGCAGTAGCATCTCCAAAATATGATCTGTAAGTGGTCCAGCTGTGGTAGCTGGGTACCACACTTGAGCTAATAAACCCTGTTTCTTCAGCAGAACTGAATAACAGAGGTGCAGTGCTGTGTTAGGGGGTTTAGCACTGGCCTGTCCCACACATCAGCTTAAGCCATGAGCCTGAGAGAGTCAACGTGGGTCCCTGGAGCACAGGGAGGGTCCCAGACCTCTCAAAGGTGACTCCCTGCATGGCATGGCACTGAAAGTGAGCTGATGGGAGTCTCTAAGCTCAGAGGAGTCAGTCTGTTGCATTCAACTGTTCTGTTGCACTGGGGTGACATTCATGACCTGTCCAATCTGGAGAGTGAGGAGCTGGGACCTCAGGGACCCTCGATGAAGTCCCTACTAGGTTTTGTATCTATACTCCAGAACATTTAAAGGGTACAGCTTGTTTGAAAGTGATGACAGCATGACCAAAATTTCCAATGACCACAACTTGATCAGAGCTTTGATTTGGAGATGTTCATTTTACAAGTTCTGCAAAGCAGAGCAAAAGCTTTAACTAAAAACAAAACAAAACAAAACAAACCCAAAAAACCCTCAAAACCAAAAACCCCAAGCAAAACAAAACAAAACAAACCAAATAACCCCACACTGAAATAAAGACTACAGTCTGTTACTCTGTAAACAGAGAAAAGTGTCAAAATCAAAATAAACAGAAATAGAAGGAGCTCTCCATACTACTTTGGTTTCAGTTATTCTGTGACTTTAGCAGCTGGAGCAAAGTGTGCACAGCCCTCTTTTGGTCCCTGTTGGCCTGATGCTGTGATTTGCCAAGGAGATTTTTGTGTTCAGACAGCTACAGTTTAGGCAGGAGACATGTATCTAGCAAAAGATGAAAGAAAATCTAAAAATATTAGGCTACCTGAAGTATTGGTGCTGTTGTGACTTTTGTACATAGGTTTCAATGCACTGTCCCTTTGGAGGAGCATGAGGTCCTTTGCTGTTTCAGAGACTGGTGAATGTGCTTGTAAGTAGGTCTCTATCCTCCCAGCCAATTGAAGCTAACACACAAGATAAATTGCTGTTGTCTTACAAAGAACAATACCATAAATAAATAATCAAACAAAACCTGAGATGGGTTCTAAATCTGGCCATGCAGTGTTTTTTTGAGTATCTAAGCACTTTTATGCCACACTGGGAAAGTTTGCTCTTCAAAAGTTGCTTAGATTAAAATTTTAGTGTCTAATAAACAGCCTGACCCACAGCTCTGTTGTTTAATAAAACAGATGGAGGCTGTTTTGAGTGTCAGCACTTGGACATTTTGTGGTTTTGACATCAGGAATTATGTGTGCCTCTTGTTTGCAAGCTCAGATTTTGGTTGTGAAGGGGTTGAGCAGCTGAGCCCCACAGCTTGGGGAGCCCTGACCTGGACTAGAGCTGAGAAGTCCTCTGTCTGTGTGTGTGTGTATGTGGGAAACCTGAAATTATGCTTCTTACATGTTATAGACAGGTTATAGGCACAGTCATCTCAGATAAAGTAAAGTTAATAATTTGAGCACATGATAAAATAGTGCTGGGAAAACAGGCCTTTGGAGAAAGTAGAGATTTTTTCCTATGGCAGATGTGTGGAAGAGCCGGCTGCAGACTGATGAGCATTTGTTCGAGAGCATCATAGTGGGTGGCAGTGGTGCTGCTGAGGAGCTCAAGGAGGATGGAGATCCTGCTACAGTATACTGGGGTTGAGGACTTAGACGTGACCTAGACAACTGTTTGAGATGCAGACCCAGGGGAAAGCAGTGGACTTTATGGAGCATTAACCTTGAGTGTGCAGGAAAGATATCCTAGGGCAGTTTGTGGAGGCTGTGTGTGTGAGCATGGTGTCTGGAGGGTAACTCCTGAGGGTCACAAGCAGCCGCTGGAGCAAGGCACATGTGGCAGGACCATGGGCACTGGCTTGGGCTCTGGCAGAGAATAGGGGCTGAATTTGAGGTTGAGTGGGGTAGGTGATATGGGGTAATCATCATGGGAGGAGTGAATTGTGGTCCTGGGGTCTTACAGAAGAGAGATGCTGGATTATGGAAGCCACTTAAGCAAGATGGTGTGAGTCATGTCAGAGGGCTGGGATATTTCCCTGTCAGGAAAGTGAGGGCTGATTCTGATCTGCATGGTAAACCCTTGCATTTTCATTTGTATTATTCTTTTATTCAGGAAGAAGGAAAGCAGCAGCACCAAACTTCATTCTTGTTCATCCTGTGTCTCTGTGTTAAAGACTCTGCTGTTCTTGCTCCATAAATTCCATGATGGTCTCTAACTCCTTGCCGACAGTCAAAAAGTTATTTGCTGAATGAAGGCTTTTGCACTGAAATTTCCAGGAAAGCAAGGGAACAACATGACATCTCTCACTAAAATGGCCTGCCAATTCTGAGCAGCCAATTGAAAAGGAAACATCAAGACAGAGAGCTGCTTAGTCCAGAACTGGATAGGAGAGGCTGAGAAAGTAATTTGCCCCAAAGACTCTCTTCCCTGGTCTTGTTCTTGTGCTAGCTTTGTTCTAATATCTTCCTGTAATGTTAATACAGACAATGAAAGCAGGCAGACTAAAAAGGCTCCTTTAATGTACTAATCCAAATACTCCCAGAGTGTAGTACAGAGAGTATTAGTGTAGTTACTTGCTCTGTAGCTGATGTTGGAGATTTTGACTTCTTTAACCATAAGAAGTTCATGTCAGCTCTGCTGAACTGGATGGTTATGTGCATGGACTAATGCTGGCATCTGCTGCTCCTTCCACTTTTCAGACCCTCAACGCAAAAGGGCAAGTTCTGGGGAGTTGTGAATAAGGGCAGAACCAGGGACAGGACTGCAGGAAAACCAGAACTTTAGGAGAGAGGAAATTGGTCTCTGGATGTGTTGGTAGTTAGGGTATTGGATGAAAAAAGGGGTTGAGATGGTAAGAGTGAAAAAGAGTCCTCCACTGTGGGTAAGAGCATGAGAAAGCCCACTTCAACACTTAAATTAGTCAATCCCTTTCCCACTCCCCCTCTTTCACAGCAAGCCTTTTCCATTCTTTCAGGCTTTCTGTCACAGCCTTTCCATTCAGGTGAAACAAGAAGATTTTCCTCTTAAAATTCAGCAGAGGTGTCAAGGCTTAACTTCTGGCAGAATAAAAAGTGCCAGACAGTGGCAGGGCAAATACCTTAAAGAAATTATATTGTTTCTGGAACTGTGAAAGTTCTACAGACAGCTCTGTATTGAGAGAGCTAAGATGGATGCTCAGGAAAGGCACCAAAAACTCTACCACAGCAGTGCATGAGCATCACTGCCTGATGCTGGATGGAGACAGATGGGCCACCTACGTGGCTCAGTCATGATGTTCCCATTTTCCTGAGCTCATGAGGCTGAGGACTGAGTTTTAAGGGCTTCTGCTGGTCCTGCTGCTTCCTCTGTCACTCCTCTCCTGAGATTCAGGGGACCATAAAGATTTATATCAGGCAGCAATTGCTGTCATGGTACTGTGCTAATACCCTCTTCATTGTCCATTGGACACCCTGCAATGCCTGTTACCAACTCTTTCTTTTCTGTGGAGTGTGAAAGGAAAGCACTTCCCCAGCACTGTAACAGATGACTTTTTATCTCCTCTCAGAGGAACAAACCTGAGCTTGGTGTTTTCTGAAGGAAGAGAGATTTGTGTTGAAGTGGGCAGAGGCACAGAACCACAACAAAAAATCCACATCACCCTGTTGAGTAAAAACTGGATAAATAAAATAATAGACTCATTTCCATCTCCTCAGCATCTGTAGGGGTCTAATGAAGTCAGGAGACTTCAGATGATTTATCCTAGTTGTGGATCTATTCCAAACTCCCTTATACAAACAGGGAATATATAAGGGGAATATATAAGGAGAATAATAAGCTTCTCATAAAGAAAAGCATACCCTGATAAAGAAACTATATATTGCTGCTGTAGTCTCTTTTGCCTCCTCTTGCCTGTTTCATAGGACCTGATCTCTCTTTATTCTGGGGAGGTGGTGTAGGAGGTCAACTAAGGAGTGGACCTGACTCCCATTTCTACATTTTGCGTGCCAAGGATGTGCGTGATTCGGCAAGGACTCCCAGGATTTACCACTGGAAGACTTAGCCTCTTTCACAATGTTTTAAATGTTTTAAACCTTCTGCATCTTGGATGATGTTTGCAATAAAACTCCTGTCTCCTAGAACAGTTCTGCAGGGCACTTCCTACCTCCTTGCTCTGAGTGTGGGAGAACTCTGGCCTGAGCCACTTCTAGTGGTTGGTGGAGATCACACTGGCTGGGACCTGGGGCAACAGGGAGGAGGTTTAGGCTGTAGCTACACATCATGGAACTTAGCAGAATATATCTAGACATATGTGAAGTTAATGAAGAGAAAAGCTCACTGTTTCTTCAATAGATTGGCTCCTCTGTTACTGAAACCACATTTCAGTCTCCCAGACTCAGAGGCTTAAAAATGTATGTGGTGTTAAAGTGAACTGACCCTGGCACCTGCATCTAGTTGAGCCCTCCCCTTCCGAGGATTTTAGGTGGAATGAGGGAGAAGGATACAAGCCTTTTAATATTCCTCTTTATTTGAAGGATCAGTTCTCACTATTAGACTTCTATTTTACTTTTAAAAAAATTAAATAAAGTCAGTTATAATTTTTTATGGTGTTTTTCTGTGAGGAAAAGGTTTATAAGACTGGGACAGGTGCACTCAGGTTACGCGCAGTGGATACCCAGTCGGGAGAGCCTGCTTCCCTCTTACCCTCTCATTGTCTTTTGGGGAAGCTTCCGTTTAAAAGTTTGGTACTAAACACTCCCCAAATGAGCGATGCCAGTCTCACTAGTTTGAATTCATTACTTTAATTGTAGTTATTCTTCAGTAATGAACCGTGCAGTTCACTTGTCAGAGACAGCATAGCTAATTGAAGATGAGGTAAGAGGTTCTTTTAATATTATTTTTCCTCCATTTACTTTCAATACCTCTTTGCTCCTCAGTGAGATCTGATGGAAGTTTTAATTACCTTTGAGAACAATAACTACATAAAGGCCCTACCTCTTTGTCTGAAGCAGTTTGCCTAGAGATGAACGATGTTGTATGTTCAGGTCTCAGAAGGAAGCTGGGGTTGACAGGGATGGTAAATTCTTGTTACCCACTGAAACCTTGGAGTAGTAAATTTTTAAAACTATTTCCATTCTACCCAATCTGTCTTACCTTTCTGTCTATTGTTAAGTATTTCTCCCCCTGTTATCTGTCTGCCACACACAGAACAGTGTAAGTGGAAATATTAATATACCTATGAAATATTCTTTGCCTTAACTTTCTCATCACACTTTGGTTATGGATATTTCTTTCTCCATTCATTACCTCACCTTTCATGTTTCTCTCCCCTGCACAGGTTATAAGTCTTTCACAGGTTGTAAGTCTTTAGGCAGATGATGTCAAGGACAGACCACGGGGAAAAGCTGAGCCCAGACTTTTCTGTTCAGCTCAGTCTCTCCCACAGCATCAGCCTAGATGTCACGCCAGTGGGTATATTAGGAATATAGGAATGTGTGAACTGAACAAACGGCACTCAGCTGTTTCTATAATGGCAAAAATATTTATTCCACAGTATTATGAAAAACTGTTCCCAAACACACAGAAAACTTTTCTTGGGGGAGGCTGGTGGTAGAAATTAATAATTGAGAAACATATATTATGTGGAGACTTGCAAATTTCCATTTTAAAGTGGTTTGGATTTGTTTTTGTATTTTTAGAGTGCACTGCAATTTTAAAAAAAAACATGTTCGAGGAATTCTTTGTGTTGCATTTACCAAAAATTAAAAATTAGTCTAGCAAGGATTATGAAAGAACCAAGAAATAAAAATCCTTGATTGTAATTCCAATTACAATTCTGAGAGTGCTCTAAGAATATCATTCCAAACTTCACAAGAAATAGACATTATAATATCATATTTACTTTTCTGTGTGCTTAAATTAAAAAAGCCATCTACCAATGAAAAAGATTTCCTTTGCAAAAATTGTAATTAGTTTTGCTGTTTGCTTGAAAACTGCCGTGGATTAAAATCAGAATGACTTGTCCTCCCACCCCAAGCTTGACAGAGCTTACATAAGTTCAAAAAAGAGTTGAAAAAGGCATTTTTTTTCATCAGTTCTTGTCCTTTTTTAGCCTTTGCATTCCTGTCTAGAAGGACACTTGGCTCTATATCTTATGATTTCCAGCTTCACCCAAGATGCCACAAATCTCAAGATGGATGTTATCCTCAGAAGACCTGCAGCCCATGCCTTCGCTTTTCAATTGCTATGACTCCTCAGCTGCCTGGAGGACTTAGGTGCTCCCTTTCCATTGAAAATTAATGGGAGCTGAGTTTTCAAGTCCCTTAAGTGGATTTGAAACTTGCAGCCAAGAGACGTAAAGAAGCATCCCAGCTTAAATATGAGGCTGAAGTTGCCTTTTCCTCACCAGCACTGTCAAAATCCCCCCAATGCAGCTGCATGAAAGTTCTGCTGATGTCCTCCCTCTTCTTCTTTTTCTGTATCCATTATGCTCAGGGATAGCTACAGAGAAATAAAGCTATTTGCTGGCCTCTTGCAGACAACAGGGAGGTTTCTATGGAAATGCAGATGGATGCAGCATATTTATGCTGCCAGCAGCTGGGGAGGACCAGGCTCGCTGACAGGTCTCACCTCTTACCTGTTGTCACATTTATGGATGGCAAGCAGCAACACTGTGTGGTCAAATGCCCGGCTCCAGGTCATGACCTTCTGAATGAACTCGCCCTTGCGTTGTCCCCTCTGCTATAATTTCGGAGTCAAGTGGAATGACCCTGGGAGCTCGGAGTTGCTATTAACATGCAGGGGTCACAGCAAATCCAAACTCCATCATCAAAAGGGGCAAAGTCTGAAGTTCAGAGGTGAGAAACAGCACACCAAAGAGCTCATACTTATCTCCAGGGATACAGGGAGATGGTTCAGTCATGAACATATATTTGGGTAATTCAAAAGCTTTGCCACAGAACATTTTCCTCTGTGACAAGGATTGTTGCTCTAATGGGGCTGTGGCAGACAGACAGCCATGGCTGTTTAGTTTTTGTCGAGGTGGGATCTGGCCTCCAGGCACACAAGGGAGCTGGCAAGGGATATTTTTGTAGAACTGTGATTGGTTTATCTCCAAATGTACTTTTTCACAAAAATGCTCCTCTTACGAAGCATGCTGTGCTGTTGAATTTTCATGTTGCATGATTTTGGTGTAGTGCTTTTGGGGGAAAATAGAGAAATAAATAGCTTGTTGAGCAAGAGAAAAAGGACAAGTTTTTTTTTCCTGGGAAAAGGGAAACTGCAAACTTTTAATTCCTTCCCAGAATCACATCAAAGTCCTTCTATCCCCTTGTGCTGATGCCAGCCCCTAATAGGTATGCTGAGAATCTGCACAGGAACCATGCACAGACAAAAGGGTCATTTCCAGGACATCCTCCTGGCTATGAGTTGTTCTGAGCTTCCTGAGCCAGGAGCACTGTGTTTTGAGCCTTCCTACTTTTCCACTGCTAGTTGTGACTGGCTCTGACAGTAATGCAGCAAATGACTGTAACACTGTGCTGGATTTCAGAGCAGGAATCAAAGGGTGACATTTTATCAGAGCTGTGGATGGGAGTAAGCAGGTAGTCAAAGAGTGTAGTAGACAAAATTCTGAATAAGGCCCAAAGGAAGGCTATATGAACCCTTCTGCAGTGATAAAGCATCATGAACAATCTGTGATGGGAACTGCAAGTTGACCCCTCAGCCAAAATAAGGTTTTTTGCAGAAGCTAAAGGGCAGTCATTTTGTGCAAAGACTCCAGTTTACTGAGGTATAAATATGAGGTTTTCCACCACTACTTGATATTTTGAGAATGACCCCTAAAATAGTTGAAAAACCATTTGCCAAGTCTCTGCTTTCCACTTCTCTGCAGTAACAGGGTGTGACCAAGGATCAAAGCAAGTTGTATGGGTTCCTGTGCTTGAGCCATCACTGCTAGGAATCAGGAAAGCTTTTCCTTAAAAGTATTCTGCTGTGTGGGACAAATAACAGTCACTTGATTAATTCAGTGTGACGTGTCTGCTCCCTTCGCAATTATCATGTCACATTGGGGCAAGTTTATGAGCCAAAGCAGTCTGTCAGTATCTAGGGTCTTGTAGAGCCAGTAGGCTTGCGATGATGTCTTATCTCTGAGCCTCACTGCTTGAAGGTGCTGAACTTTGACATGTACTTTGACTTAATGTAGGAACACCCCTAGAGCTGTCACCATCTCTTTTCTTCCCAGTCCTTTTCTGTGTGGGACACATGACACTGTTACCTTAAATGACATGAAATACAGTAGTGAGGTTATTCTGAGGACCAACAACTCATCCTTCCGAGACATGTTTGCTTCCTTCCAGTCTGATCCAAAGAGGGGGTAGACTGGGAGACAGGAAAAGTTAGAAGGTGGAGGGGGTGATAGCACTTAATAGACACATAGAGGAGCATGCTGTGGAGAAGGGTATGATTGACAGGGCAAGCAGTGCAATGGTAAACACAAGGGCAGGGAGGGGGCTTCAGAGAAGCAGAATGGTTGTAAACGGTGTCTGAGTCAGTGTGGGAGATGTGGGGTGTAGGTGGTTGCAAGGCTTGAAAAAAGCAGGGAAAAGTTAATTGTGCAACTTACCCTAGAAAGGCAACAGCAAGGAGTTACGTGCTGTAAAGAAGGGAAGATCCCATGGCTGGATGCTTTCAACGATCTGCTGATCTTTTGACACAGAACATGAGTTGAAAGAAAGTAATTTCACTCTAAAGATGTGAGTTAGCCCATGAAGATGGTTGTGGTGGTAGAAAATATTCATAGGATGGCTCTTAAGGTGCTCCCTTGCCCATTGCACAGTGGCAAGGCAGCACTTGCTCCAAGTCCCTCTTTGTGTTTGTGTATGTTCATATTTCTGGTAAGCTTTTTTACTTTGCAACAAAAAGACAATTAATTCCTTTTATTTAGGTGTTGTAAGAAAAATATTAAACAACAACAACAACAAAAAAACAAACTCAAAAAAACCCAAAACCAAACCAGTCACAGATTCACAGAATATGCCAAGCTGGAAGGGACACATAAGGGTCATTGAGTTCAACTCTTAGCCTTGCACAGGACCATTCCCAAGAGTCATCATGTGCCCAAGAGTATCATCCAGACCCTTCTTGAACTCTGTCAGGATTGGTCACGTGACCACTTCCCCGAGAAGCCTGTTCCAGCACCCAAACACCCTCTGGGTGAATAATCTATCTTTATTACAGCCTAAACCTTCCCTGACACAACTTCAGGCCATTTCCTTGGGTCCTGTCACTGGTCACCACAGACAAGAGATCAGTGTATGCCCCTCCTCTTCCCCTCACAAGGAAGTTGTAACTGCAAAGAAGTCTCCCCTCAGTCTCCTCTTCTCCAGACTGAACAGACCAAGTGACCTCAGCCGCTCCCCATACTACTTCCCCTCAAGGCCCTTCACCATCTTTATTGCCCTCCTTTGGACACTCTCTAACAGCTTAATATCTTTCTTATATTTTGGTGCCCAAAACCTCCCAAAGGGTGAGGCCATCCCAGTGCAGAGCAGAGCAGGACAATCCCCTCCCTGGACTGACTGGCGATGCTTTGCCTGATGCCTCCCAGGACGATTGACCTTCCTGGCTGCCAGGGCACTGCTGACTCATATCCAACTTGCCACTGACCAGGACCCACTCCTTTCCAGCATCTCATTCCCCAGTCTGTCTGTACATCCAGAGTTGCCCCATCTCAGGTGCATAACCCTGCACTTTCCATTGTTGAACTTCATATGGTTGATGATTGCCCAGCCCTCTAATTCGTCAGTCATATATATCTGTTCTAATTCCAGCAGTCTATGAAGAAATGCCTTCACTGAGACAAGCTTGATGTGATTCTCCACTTGGTAAGAGATGACAGGGTCAGCCAGTGGAACAAACTGCACACCTCATGGAAATACATGGGAAACAGAATAGGTTTTGTAAGTTTTTATACATAGGATGGACACAACTTTATGAGTCACACCTTGCAGGATGTTTGGCTGAGTCTTCAATGGTGAAATATGGCTAGTTTGAGTGGGTCTGCACTGATTTATGACTACTAGTTTACATCCAATTTGTCCATCTCCATCTTGTGATCAACTCTCTTCCTCAGAGCTTAAGCAAGTGGAGTCATGACAATGCCTCTTTTCCTCACCTTTCATTTGAAGAAAATTTGCAAACTATGCAGTGCTGGTAACAGCTTGGAATGTCAAATCCTAGAATATGCACATGTGAAAGACAAATACAAAATACTTACTCAAATGCAGAGGGTTTGTATTGTCTTTTTTTTTTTTTTCTTTCTGAATGTGATTTAGCTTACACTCATGATTTCTAGTTAAATCTGTTTCTTTACTCAGAAGTGTATGTCAGTAGTGTGAACCTTGAAGCTGGAAGCTTGTAACTAATTTATTTCACTCAGGTCTGTGTTGCAAGACTTTTTTGGTTAATCCTCATTTCTGAGAGGAGCTGCATGACTGTTTAGGGAAGACTGAGAAACAGTCTATGAAATTTAGCTGAGATTGCAGACAATCTGATGAAGTATCCTGAAATTTGGCTGGGAAACCCTGTCTAAAATGGGTCTCACAGTTTCTGTGTAGACATCTGCCATCTATCACTGTCTAACGCAGTAAGCCTTCCATCTAAAATAAACGACTGGAGTGATGTTCCTGACGAGAAGCCAAGTCTGGCACTTTTTGCCCTTATGGAGTCAAAAGTGTGCTTGGGGCCAGACCCTTGTCATGTATTCATAAAGGGGTAGGAAACACATTCAGAAGCAAGCTCTACTTCACTGTGTATTCAGCAGTTAGTGTATTTCCACATACGCTCAGACATGGGAGCTGGGTTGTTTAAAGGTACAATTGTAACTAAAGAAGAATTTTGGGTTTGCATTGCCACAGAAGATGTCATCCTCAGCAAGGCAGAAGATCCATCTAAGGCCAGATCAATGCCTCTTCTCTGTGACTAAGCTGGTTTTCAGGGAGACATTGTTCATGTGAGATTCCATAAGACTGTCAAGTATGTTTCAGACGAAAGTGAGGACAGAAGATGATGCATCTTCTCCCTTTTTTGGCTTCCTTTTAGTTTTTATTTCTCTTATATTTTTGCAGATATTATATGTTCTCTAAGCCAGCAGCTAATTACTACTCATGTTGTATGTGACTTTCAAACTTTTAGTAGTTCATTGATGGCTCCTTATAGCCATCAAAATCCCACGAGGGTAAATCAATATTTGCTGTTATATCTTTTGTTGCAAGAAAAGATATTCCAAAACAACATACTAACTATGTCTTCTCATTGATTTGTTTGGCTTTCTCCTTCAAACTGCCAAGGCCTTAAAGCATTCTTTTATTTTAAAGGTACTCTTTCCTAAATTCAATAAAACCAGAATATTTTCCCAGTGGGATATCCTATTAAAATCTATGCTTTTGGTACCACTGGCCTGTGGTTTTCCTGTTGAACTAATTTAATTTTAAAGTGAAGAAGAGAGAAACTAAATGATTATAATTGCTCAGGATGCTATGAAAACTTTAGGAGAGATAGCTTTTAATTGAGTTACTAGGGCAAAATAAGCAATTTTGCTCATAGAATGATAGAAACAAGAAATGGAAAAGGTCAGTTAGGATATCTTCTCCCTTTACCGTCACAATCAAGGCCCAGCAACTACCGAAAAACATTTCTGGCAGATTTTCAACAGTCTAATGATATCTGTGTGGTAATGACTGAAAATTGGCCTTAGGCAGGGATTCAGTATAAAGCCTGTGACCTAGCCTATGACCTACTGCTTACATCATTTCAGCTCAGAGGGATTAGATCTCCATTCTGTAAACCTAATGTTTTCTCCAGTTTTTCATGGTATATCCAGGAGCATTAATTTTGATGATACTGGAAATACTCCGATGTGGAAATATTTGCTTAGGAATGCCCTGCCTCAGGCAAACCACAGAGCCTGAAAAACAAATAATCATCTCATCCCTGCATCATTAGTTTATAAGGTGAAGGCCATAGTGGGTCACCCTAACTCAAGCAGTAAATCCAGAACTCCCCCAGGTGTTTGTCTCAGTGACTACGCTCCATTGACTAGAAAGGCAAGTGTCTGTTGATGAGCTTATCCTTGAGTGGGTTAAACTGTCCACAAAATTAATACATACATAAATCTAAATTCTCTTTTCATTGATCTACAGTTATAACTAAACTCATCTATTCAACTTATAGACTGGGAAAAAACAATTTTCCAATGGCTTATGGGATCCATGCTGATTTTGAATAGCAACCCCTATATGCATTCAGCATGGGTCAGAAAAATAAACCAAATTACTTTCAGTTTCCATTTTGTAATGAAGTTTGCATTCAAGCAATTCATGATAGAGCCAAACACCTTAATTAATTCTATCTCAGTTCTTTGAAAATTTAATGCATATTTCCTAAGTGTGAAGAAGCACATGTACCGCTCATTGATAAACACTTTCTTCTTTGCTCCCAGGAGTTTAAAAAACAGTCAATGACCTTATCTTGGACTTGATTTGTTTACACTTATAAAGCATTAAATTTGCAGAAACTGTACTTTCTCAGAAGTCTCACAATGATGCTTGTTACCTGAAACTGCATAAAGAAATAACTCAATATTCTTTTCAATGTAGCATCAAGGAAGAAGGCTTTTTCCCCGTGAATATAGAGTGACCTTTCCTAAAGGTCTGCCCATGCTACATCTGCCTCTGTAACTATTTTTGTGTAGCCCTATCACCTCTTTAAATATATTAATTGAGCTGACAGTTCTGCTCTGCTGGCACAGACAGAAGTACAGACCATAAGAATATCTGTCTTAACAGTGATCAAAGGACCACTGAGAGCCACATTCTTTCTCTGGCAGAAATCAGCAATGTGAGTGCTCAAAAAAAAAAAAAAAAAGGAAGAAAAGAAGAAGAAGAAAAGGGCAAGAATAAATTCTTTAGTCTAGACCTTCATCTCCTGTCCTGTGGATGCAGAGCAAGTGAAACATTAAATTTAATTGCTTTTTTGGGTATCAACCTTCTGAGTATTTGTCTATCCTTTTTCCAGTCCTTTCACAGTTTTAACCTCCACAAGCATTCCATGGCAACGAGTTCCACACTTGAACCACACACTTTCAGAAAAACATTCTTTTGCTTATTTTAAACCTGTCTTAAGGCATCTGCTGGTCATCACTGTATTAGTAAGGAACATCAGGTTTTCTCAGGTTTCTACAGCCTCAAGCGATGTAGTCATATCTTCCAAACTGATTTGGTAGCTCAACATAGTTTTGATTTCTACTGTTCAGATTCTATCTTACCTCATAAATTAAACAAAAAACAAACAAAACCCCAAAACAAACAAAACCCCAAGCAGGCCTGTAGTAGTAATCTGGCAGGGGGTTAATGGAAAGACTTCTTTTCCCTAGGAATTAGAGTAGTATTAGGCTGACTGGACTAAATCTTCTGTATAACATATGGAAGCTCAAAGATGCATGGTTAAAACCTAGTTTTGTGTAAGCCTAGAAGACTTTTGTCCTTTCTAGGTTAGTATTTCTTTTCCTGATGAAAAAAGAGCAAAAGTTACCAAAAGCAGTGGCTTGTATGTGTTAAAGTCGGGCCCTGATTCTCTGAGAACATAACTGTAAGAATTAGTACTACTGTGATTTGTTTCCCAAGGAAAGCATCAGAGGCTGGTGTTGTTTTGTGTGTATTTTAAAACTGTTCCATCCCCCACAATGGTACCTTCTTCATTAGGGCTGCATGAACAGTTTAAAAAAAATGCAAGAATTTTCCTGGATACCCCCAAAGGCTGAGTTCAAGTTCACCCCGTGCAACAAGAAAAGATCAGTCATTTCTGATTTCACTTATTGCCATTCTCTGCCAGCAGAGACCTAAATATAGTGACTTGTTAATGAAGAAGCAGCAGCAGAAGCCCAGGATTGCTCACTTTAGGTTTAACCAGCCGCCCAAGGCTACTCGTGTTCTGGGATACATTTGAAAAACATCCCCTTGTCTTTCTGAAGGCCCTACTTTCTCTTGGCTGTTGTTTCACCTGTGAGAAGTCTTTTGCCAAAATATAGGAACCTATTCTTCCCCTAGAATATGAAATATCCCTCAAGTACTGTTGTACTGCATTCTCTTCTCTGTCATTTTTTGTAATTTCTTTTCCTATTTTCTTTTTGCCCCTTCCTTACCTTTCTCTCATCTTCTCGGTCTTACTCAGGTCTGTCCTCTACTCCAATTTCTCTTAGTTAAAATTTAGGAGCAATAACTAACTTCATCTGATAACAAATGGCATGTTTCAGGGAAGCAGAGCCATGGTACAGCCAGTGGCCTGTCCATTGGGGTGCTGGTGCCAAAAAGCGATGACGGGGCTAGGGCTTAGCAAGCATACCTTCTATGAAGCTCAGATTAACACCTCCTTCTGGCAAAAAATGTATGCCATTTAGGAGATCAAACACACTGAGAAACAAATATTTCCCACCTTCCTTGTGGAAACTAGTGGTCTGAGTTAGGGTTTCATCTTTCATAGCTTCGATGAGGGATCAGTCTGGGGGTCTAGAGTCCCCCAATAGTCAATGGAGAGAGATGTGCACCTTCAGAGAACAGCTCAAGCCACTTGGCCCAGCCCGGGTAAGTTTTTCTTTGGAAATACTCTGAAGCTCAGTCACAGAGCCCATCCTGGAATATCCGTCAGCTGAGATGGAGCAGTAAAGTCCTCAGGCAAGGGTGGTGGCTTTCCAGAGACAAAATGTTTTCTGCATATTTCTGCTCCCATCAACACAGTACTAGGATCAGGACAACAGTGGTAGCCCCTGGGTGCTTCCTATGTCAGGTCAGTAAATCACCTGCCTGCTTCTCACAAGTTGAATGGCATTTATTCTATAGATGAATTGATTTTTTTGGGCCCTGCTAGCTCATCTTGGCCTGTACTGTTCCACCCATCTCAGCCACGCTGTGTCACAAGAAAGTCATGGCTGTGTTCCCTACAGGAGGAGCATGTGGATCAGTTATCAGCTGGAGCTGTCAGAGGTATCTGGTGATTAGGAGGGGACCTGTTGGGAATTGGTCTCATTTGAGCTGGCAGTGGCTTAAGGGACTCTGCTCACAGGGAGGGTCAGAACAGCCTGGCTGCGTCCCCAAAGCCACCTCTTTCGTCACAGAAAAACTGAGTTGTGGTGAAGAGCTTGAGCAGCCTTCAGAGGAGCTACCCCACCACACACGCACACACTCTTCCAAACCTGGGTTATCACTGAGTGCAAGATGTTCATCCTGACCTGGCATAATTCTGATAAGTTTCTGGACCAGTTTGCTTCAGGTATTTTGCTTTGTTGGAGAGATGCTTACAGGTAGGTCTGCCTGCAACTTGGCAGCAGGCAGGTCTGTGCCAGTTCCGCACTCACAGCATGCCTGAACACACAAGAACAGCATCCACTTCCTAAGTAAGATGCCTGTATGTAATTTGTAATTCCTTCAACAGCTTATTTATCTAGGAAAAAGGAGGTAATTTTGAGGAGGCTTAGACTGGTATAGAACTCAGTCCATGTACCCTTGTACGCTACCCCTCTGGATAGCCAGCAGTGCCCACGTAAGGTGTTACAAGAAAGCCCAAAGTAATTCTTCCCTCCAGTACCTGCTCAGCTTCTGGCACTTTTAATAGCAGTGGAGTAGAGTAACCATTGGCAAGCTTCACCCTGTTTGCAAGATCATCTGTGAAAGGAATAAATAAACTGAAAATTTTTGCCGATTTCTCAGACTCAGTGACACAGTGCTCACTTTATCCTGCCACTGGAGGTGACCATGCACCTCCTCAGCTGTCTGTCAGTAGTTCAGTTCATAATCTGCATCTCAGTGAGAAGCCCCTCTGGAAGTTAATTAAAAGACAAACTGCAGCACAGATCATTAGTTTGCACATGGACTAGGAATGAAGGACCACTGTGGCCCTGTGAAATTAGTGACAGATGCCCAAACAAATCTCTAAGCAGTGCTAACTAGCCTGCCCTGGCAACAGATCTTGTCTGTTGGAGTGCACTACTGTACCACAACTTAGGCAACAGCAACACTGCTGGCTCTCCCTGATTTCTCATCCTATAATCCTAGCAGTTCAAATAAAGTAAATACAATTGCAAAGAACATACAGCAGGTAGAAAAATGTCATTCCAGACCTTTAATCTGAAGTGACATTTTCACCTGCTTTCTAGATCAAAGGAAAAGGCATACAACTGGCAGAAGAGATGGGGAAAAGTGACCATCAGCCTCCCGCTAGTAGAAGTTACCACATGCAGCAGAAGTACAACATAAAGTCCCATAAATCCAGCTGGCCCGAAATATCAGCTCTCAGTGTTTGTCTTTTAACTAGTCCACTGAATACCTTCAGGTTTTTGCCCTCTGCTCCCCACATGTGAGAGAAGTGATAACCCTTCCCAGCTATTCTTTTTTTTTTTTCCTCCTCTCCATCACAGCATTCCTGCATGCTTCCCTTGGCTCTGAAACCTAGAAAAAATTTCAAATCCAGAGAGGTTTTCCAAGACTTACTGCTACCTGTAGCAATTTTGGCTCTGGTCCACTTCTCTCTGTTCTTGTCTTTCATTTCTCTTACTTGTGTTAATTTTGGAAGCTCTTTAGATAAGGGACTGTATTTTTTGTCTATGTGTATAGCAGTTACACATCTTAGGGCTGGAATCTGGTCTGGGAAGATGCATGGAGTTTAGAGTGGTCTGAAAAATACAGGGGTCAGCCTAGGGAATTCATAAGAGAAGTTATCTTCCTGTGTCTTTTCATCCAGACAGGGGACAATAAACAGGCCAGCAGGCAAGGGGTAGAAGCTGATGTTGTTATGACAAACCTAACAGAAATCCTTCGAGAGTTAGAGACATTGCCTTGCTGTGAACTCAGCTAAAATTCAGATGGGAGAGAGGGGTGGGTGAAGAAAAACAAACTCTGAATAGCTTGGATGAGTAAGTCAATAAGTGACTGCTTTCTGTTTCCCAAGAAAGAAATACCCCAAGGAAACAGCCTAGCTGAGTGTCTACTAAACAGAAAAGATGAAGAAGAAGTAGAGAACTATTTTCGTTGCCACTTCTCACAAGAAAAAAATAACAGCATATGTGTAAACAGATAATATAGAAAGATTAGGTTGAGGTGGGATGGAGAAAAAGAACTGGAACACTTTCTGTAAGTAATGTCAGAAAGGCAGATGAAAAAGTATTCAGAATTTGAATTATACAGTCATAAAGCAGTAGTAACATAGCTGTGAGTCAGAGCAGCAGGATTTTGTCTTTATGTAGTGGGCAAAGCCAAGCCAAATCTACAGCTAAGGAGGGAACTGTAGTTAAGACTGGTCAAAATTGCTTTCTTTCACCTTTCTCGTTCAGGAATTTACTGTCATTGGTCTTGGATTCAAATTTTCACTTTATCTGACCATAGACACTTCCTGGAGACAACCATGCATGTGCCCAATACAGAGATGGGACTTGGCCAAAGTGTCCCTGGAGCCAGGAGCTAAAAGGACATCTCATATTTGGAAGCAGTATAAACTAGTGACTGCAGCCCTAAGTCTTTGTGGTTCACCAGTGCACCCAGTGCTGAGATCAGACTGTCTCTGCCCCAGTGCAAACTTCATGCACACAGAGAGAAGAATGTTTTCTTGTGACAGTCAAATCCCCTGGCATTTGCACCACAGGGACATGACAAGGAGGATGAGTCCTTGGACACCTTATTTTCCATAACCTTGCAACTTGTGAGTTATACCATTGCAAAGTCAATACAAAAAGCTGTGAGACTGACATGTGAGATTATCTGACAGTGATATTTCATACTTAACTAAATGATGACATGAGGAACACAGCAGAGAAAAAAGATGATAAAGTTCTGTTTCAGGGCAATAGTAGGTCAAAATCTTCTACCATCAAGAAAGGCACAGCTAGACTGAGTTAAAATGAAAGAGCATTTGGTGGAGAAGCTACTAGGCTTGGCTCATATGCTAAATTTCCAATGAACATAATTCAGTACAGCTCTGCTAACTTCAATAATGTTGATGTACAACAGTTGATAAATGAACCAGAAATGTTTTCATTTGATTGAGAGAAAAAAGTTTATATCTCAGGCATACACTTCTGTAGCTGACCCAGATTTGTGTCTGTGTCCTATTCATACATAATCCACAGAAGGAGCAGCTTGCAAAAGTAGACCTTGGACTGAGAAAGGCTAAGAACAGAGTTATCAAGCCCAGAATGTGTAAAACAAGCAAAAAGTTCCTTCTGTCATGGCTTGTATAAAGCCATAGCAAAGCAAATGGATAAAGCAAGATGCTAGTTAATGAGATGCTAACTAGGACTACTTTTTTTCAGAGGTTTCTGGGAGGCTCACCCAGGGATAACAATTAAATAAATATTCCCTTACTAAACTTTATCTGTTTGTACAATGCAAGGCTTATTTTACCTCTCGGGATAAAACCCTCAGGCTCAAAGGCTCCAGGTGAGACATAGGAACCCAGTCAAAATTACTAGAAGTTACATATTCATCATAGGTTAATACTAGCAGTACCATGAAGACTTTTTACTTCATTTTTGCATTATGTAAATAATCAGTGTCAGGTAATGTACCAGGCACCTATAGAATTCAGTGACACTTTAGTAGGCCAATGAAATGTAACCTTTTTATTTTGTCCCGTCCCTCTGAGATCTTCTGGGGAAGCCAAGTATTTTGTTAGAACTTTTAAAAATGCCATGACAACTAGCAAGGGAGATAAGCTACCTCCACATCAGAAAATAGCATCTTTCTTGCAATCTTATCAAATGCAATTATATATAGCATAGTGTACAAAGTATATGTGGGCTGAAAAACTAATGAGGAGACATTTATTTGTAAAAAAAGGTAACTGGGAGGCCTGATTTCTATAAAAGTACAGGATTATCAAAACCAAAATACTCTCTATCCGCCATCAGAAGTGCCCCTTGTACAGGCAAAAACCACATTATGCAGAAGACTTGGCAATAATTTGTGGCTGTTGAGTAGGAAGAATAAAACCAAGTATGACCCTAAAAACCTCTAAACTCTAAGAGCTGTTTTTTGTAGAAACATTCTCCACCTTAAAAGCAGCTTCTTTCACAAGTTCTTGATGGTGTAAGAAAAATTTATCAGAGAAACTTCTTCAGAATGTTGCTTTTTGAGTAGTTTGTGCTGAACATAAAAGCAATTATGTAGCTTCTGGATGCAGACATAGACAACTTGCTCTAATATATACTGCTTGAAAACTAGATTTAAAGCAGATTAAAAAGAAGTGAAATCTGGTTTGCTGAAACAAAAGAGTCGCAACGCTATGAAAAAAATGTTGAGATCCCATCTGTCTTCTCCTGAAGAGAATAATTACAATTTTTCCTCATATGGAAGGAATCATAGCTAGCTTAAATAGCATAAAGAAAAATGTGATAAGCACAAAGTGCAGAGAATCAGTGGCAAAGCTAAACTTTAAAGTTCAGACAGGGTCCTTAGTTCCTGCCACAGTCTCTAAACTCTGTCTATGCTCCATTTCTCATGCCATTCACAGGTTACAAACAGGGTCCAGAAATGCTTAAACCAGTCAACTAAAAACAACCCTTCCAGGCACCCCCACCCCCAATGTGTTTAAGATGTGGCTTTTACATTTGTGCAAAGTCAGAAAGTGTGACATGGAGAGGGAGATGTACATCTCAGTGCACTGGCTGCTACGCTGACAGCATGTGAGAGACTTTGGAGTCACTTGAGCCGCCTCTGGTGCTCCAGGCCAGAGTCAAGGCTGGTTGTGTCAAGCCTGTTCTTTCCTATAGCTGTAAGTCCTATTGAAGGGCTCAGAACCTCCTAATCATGGACCCTGGTATTAAAACAGCTTGCCCAGCAGCAGATTATGTACATAAGACTTGACAACCCATATCAAATCTGCATACTACAGAATACTGAATTTTAAAATTAGCTAGAATGTGTCAAAGTGATCGTTCACATGCTTGGGATGGAAGAGTTTGAGAATAATCACACCAAAATTACTTTCTGCAGCAACACCTGGTCCTACTGCAGAGGAGCCCACCTCGTACACTGAACATGAAGAAAGCTGCAACTGCCCAGCTATCTATCTGCACCTGAGCCTTCAGCTGAACAGCATTAAATACATTACAGTTTCCACTTGGATGAGCCAGAAAAGAAGAGAAAGCAAAGAGGTTTCTGGGGCAATAGACAGAATGTACTGTAGCTCTGAATTAAAGTGGACAAAATATTTCATGTATACCCACTGAAATGAAAAATTTCTGCACTATCTCCTGATCTGGGGAAATATATGTAGATGACCATACAAATAAAGATGATCAGAAAATAAGCCAGTTTGGTGAAAATTGTACTTTCTGATGAAAAACTATTCCTGGAAAAATTCCTGGCTAACCCTTTGCTCAACACTTGGAAGCAAGTATTAAAAATGCATCAGATCTCCTGAGACTTGCAATTAGAGGCTCAGAGCAGGTAAGATGAAACTCCTGCAGAGGAAGAAGAGGTTGTGCTATTCCATTGAGATCAAAGCCTGTCAACGAAGAGCAAGTTCTCCAAGTCATATAGAAGCAAGTTACACAAGAAGACCAGGTGCTTGTGCAGCACTTAGAGGGGAGGTGACACCAAGAGCATCTGCTGAGCTGGTTTACATCACTGTCTCCATCTTGCACTTATATTTAAGTTTTTTTTCAGTTACCTTCTTGTGAGGCAGTAGACAGTACTTTAAGCTTCCTCCAACCATTCTTTATTGTTTTTAAAATAGCTTACTTTTTGAGCTAGGGATTTCCTTTGAATATACAGGTGCAGATACAGCCAGCTATTGATGAACAAAGCTGGCTAAGACTTCAGCAGCCGCCTCTATTTCAATATTAATTATTACGATAATACTACTATACTCTATAATAGCATTACTCTAATACTATTATAATAACTATAATAGTAACTACTATTATATTGACATTAATAATGTCTACAGCAACAGATATAATAACCATTACTGCCACAGAAAGTGGTGGCTTAGTGATTCTAATAGAGGCAATACTCCTTTGCTCTCCTCTCCCCAAGGAAGTCCTTCAAGAATAGTGTAATTTTTTAGTGGAGAAAGACTGATTGAAGTCAGTGCTCTGATCATTTCAACTCAAGTAGGAAGGTCTTGGAAGGAAGGAAAGGAAGGAAGGAAGGAAGGAAGGAAGGAAGGAAGGAAGGGAGGAAGGGAGGAAGGGAGGAAGGGAGGAAGGGAGGAAGGAAGGAATTTTTCTGCACTTGATGTGAGACAGAAACACTGTTGCACAGGAAATGTGGTTCCTGACTCAATAGGAGCTAGAAGCTGCTGCTTTGTGCAATGGTGTGACCTCCCTGGTCAGGGCTGATGGGAGGTTGTCTTAGTACCGAGCATAATTTCCCAGCTCCTGTTGGATTCCCCTGCTGAAAGAAACTGGGCAAACTGTCTCTCATTCCTGTGCATGTTCAAAACTCAATAGGGGCTAGAGGAAGGTGAGGTAAAGGGAAATCTCTGTTCCTGGAAAGGGAAAATCTCAGCTTTACTTAAAGTCAGCACCTTTGTGGAGACTAGTGGGTCCTGCTCTGTTCAGAGTCAAGAAGTTACCCACCAGCTGCTTAGCAATATGTTGCCCTTGGGCAGAGCTGGGACCTGATTTTCCCCTTAAACTTTTCCTAGTCTGATGGTAAGAATCCAGCTCATGGTGAGATGTTGGCTCACACAGTGCTTATTCTCTTGGCACTGTACTTGTGAAACACAGGCTGCCTCATACTGCAGATTACTTGAGGACTTATATTATTGTAATATAAAACTGAAATAGTGTCCTCCATACATTCTTTATGGGCTACAATTTGAGCTGGCTAGCAGGTAGCCCCATGCAGGAAGGAAGAACTGAGCATGTGTTCAGAAAGAGCTCTTTTCCCTCCACTCCAAATCCTGCTGGCCAGAAGGCACATTGCCAGAGTGGAGAGAGCTTGAGGGAGATGCTTTATTGCCCTTGTCTAGGCTACAGATAATGAGGAAGGTCTTTAGTCTCCAGGGCTGTCAATCCGTCAAGTTCTCATCTGCATTAAAATTGGTCAAAAGTTGTTTTTAAAAGAAAATATAATGAGGGGATGCACTTAGGATAATGAAATGCTTGGCTGCTTTTTTATCACTTCCCAGGCACTTTGTATCTTCCTCTGACGAGAGCTATTGTCATTCAGGGCAGCTCATCAGTTCCTTGTGCTGGGAGCAGATATGGGCTTGGCACCTTCTTCCTCTCCTGGTGACAGCCAGATATTCACTGTGTTCATTTCCTCTCTGATAAAGCTTGCCATCCTGCTTCGAAGCTTCTCATATTTCATTTGGCTTGTCAAATAGAAGTCCCTGATACAGTACACTCATGGAAATTATTTTTTGTTTTGGCGTTATATTAGCAAAGGAAATTTCTGAGTTGCCTTCTCCTCTTCCCCACACTCCTTGTTCCTGGATAAACATATGGCTGCCCTTTTCATCTAGGGCTCTTCCAAGAGCTCTTCCAAGTGCTGATGAGGTCTTATTCCTCCCTTGTGTGACCTGTAGATGTTATTAGTTGAAGGTTAAACTTGTGTCCAAAGTGCCTTATTTTCAGAAACATTGACTACTTCCATAAGGTGTTGTCCTTGACATTATGGCTGGGAGTGATGTGACTGCAAATACTAAAGGGAGACAGGAGTTCAAAGCTGGATGTCCACCGCTGGTATAATCCGTCTTTTTCTTAAGTGCTGACAATTTGCATGTAAGGAGGAAGAAATGGGGAATGTATTCCCTCGTGAAATAAGGAAGAAAGTCCTCCAGAGGGATGGTCAGTGCACATTTCAATGCCAGTGACTAAGGCCTGGCTGAAGGGTGGGTTGCTATGGGAGGAAAGGACTACTTGGAGAGTGCCATCGAGATATAAGATCCTGGCATGACAAGTAAAAGCTGTGCCATGTGGCGGGAGAGGACAAAACAAAGCCTGGAGAGTTAGCATTGTCTGTATGTGTTATAACGTCTTCAGAGAAAAATAAACAGTGCATTGGCTGACCATTCTGGATTTCCTGATAAAGTTATTTAATGGAAACCTGTTATTGCCAAACATCACTGGAACATTTCCACTCACAACAAAACTTTGCCTGGAAATGTATCTACACACTAGTAGAGGGAAGACAGGGAAGGATCTTCCCTCAGTGTTTTGCTGTACCATGTAGAGTGTGAACTCCCATGTGATGCATCTAGGTAAGTAACTCAATCTGCCTTGTATTTCAGATTCCTATGGATCTATTCGATCTTGAGTTTGACCTATCTATTTTCTAGAATGGCTGATGTTTCTCACCATGTGTTGGAGACCGTAATGTGTGGTGGCCCAGCTGCAGGCAGAGGGAGACCTTAGTCTCTTCTCTCAGGGCAAAAAAGCCCCAGTACTCTGGAGGCCTAGGTGGTGCCAGCCCTAATATAGAGAAGGATAAAACAAGGGCTATAGGTGAAGCTGGAACCTGCCTCCACCCCAGCTCAGCACTTGTATAGAACAAGATATCCTGTCCCACAACACTTTTGCTGAGAAGGTAGATTGAATCTGTGATTTTTTTTTTTTTTTTTTTTTTTTTTTTTTTTTGTAAAGAATATGTCAGTAGTGGACCCATAAGAAGAAATACATTAGCTGCATTTTAAGAATAAGCCCCTCCAGTGTTAACAAGTTCTACTTCACAATTATACAGTCAATATGCTGTCAGATTCTAAATAGAAGCTTTTCTGGGATGGTTATGGTGCCCTCACTATCACAGAGATATATTTACGTTACTGTTCTGACTTAATTTAGGCTCGTAACATGATTTATGAAAATCCTAGGTGCTCAAGGTGTTGGAGAATGTTGCAGTTGCAGAGCACCAATAATTCCCAATAAAACTAGAGTAGTTAGAGCTGAGATCAGCCTGGCTCATTATATTCAGCTTCTGTATCACCTGTCCGTTTTTCTCAACATTTATCTTGCAAACACACTCAAAGCACTTTCTGTTTGTTTTCGTGCAAAGGGCACTGTTTATAGATCTGAAAAGATGGGCATTATTTTCTTGTCTAACTTGTCCAAACTCAGTAGGACAGAAATCTTTGTCATTACTGGTATACCAATTAACTGATAGATCAAATAAAAAATAACAGAACTAGACAACTAAAAGAAAGTAACAAAACCAGATAATGGTCCCTTTTCTATGGCATCACTGTCTTTCCCTGTGTGTCAAATTTGGGACTTTTTAAAAGGGCTACTCAAAAGCCCCTTGAGGAGAACCATCTCTTGCCTCATTAAATTATATTTCCAGCCACTTTATGGAAAAGAATGGGCTGTCTGAGCTCACAGAAAGACCTGTCATAATCAAAACGGGGAAGAGTTGTAAACTGAAGTGGCAGTGACCATGCAGAATGACTTGGGAGTTCTGGCTAGGAGTAGTGCCTGTGCTGGCTCCGTTAGCCCCTGGCGGGCTGAGTTTACTTCTTTCTGGGGAGGTGCTGGGAGATGCCATGTACCATTATGGCCAGAAAAAGAATCCTTCAAGAAAGCAATCTGACAATAATCCACTTTTCATCTGCTCCTTCTAGTTACCATCTCCCTATTTTTCCTGGAAAATCAGTTGCTGATTGTAATGAGTAAATATAATAAAAAAAAACCCCTTTGCCAACTTTCTAGAAGAATGCAGGGTTTTAAGAGGTAATGCCTTTGAATGATGTAACTGTTCCAACAAAATCTGAATGTAAAAACTAGACTGTCTTTAAGAGCTGCCACTTTACATTTATCTACAGCTATAGCACAGATGCACAGTTGCACACGCTGTGTTCTTCCTACAAGATTCTTTTTTCTTTCTTATTTTTCCAGTTTCCCATGGATTGAATACCGAGGAGATTTTCAGTCTGTGTCTTTTCGTGTCCATATACTGTTGGACTCTGTTGTAGGGCTGGAGCTATAGGGATGCAGATATCTTACCACTCTTCACGGTGACTTTCCATGGTATCCTTTGTTTCATCTGTTCTTTTCCCTCAGTCCGTCTTGTTTCCCTTGCTGTGGGCACAAGGCAGTGGTGAAGTACAGAAGGCAGCAGAGCCCCAGTTCTCATAGAATAGGATACAGACATAGAAACTGCCTTGCTCTCCAGGCAGGCTGCCAGCCCAGCTCCAAGATTTCCCAGCTGCTGCCGTTTAGACTTCAGCAGTTGTCATGGATGAGTGACTTTGGAGCCTGGGTCCTGGCCAAACCACCCTAAGCAGCTCAGTGCACTAATCCAAAACTGTAATTGGGAGGTATGAGGGGGGCAGTGGGACAGCATCTTATTCCCACCACAAGCCCTGAGTTTTTGTTAACTTAGGATTATAAGAATAATGAACAGACCCAGAAGCCTGTCTCCTTTATTTAGTTAGTTTGGGAGTTGCAACTAGTAGTTCATTATTGTCTGTGCACTATATTCCCAGCCCAGCCTCTTATCAGAGGTGCTTAGCCACGCAGTGAACATAAGGATGCCCACTGGTATTGACATATAGATTTTCAGCATATCTACTGTGTTTAACATGCCTTGCAATTAGCTTTTGCTTTATCTATTGTGTGCCTACCTTGCCGTATGTGTGCCAGGAAAAAGAAAAGAGTCACACTGTGGAGAGGGGGAGAAGGTCTGAAGAATTACCGAGAGAAAGTGGAAAGCAATTTGCACTTCCATGAAGGCAATGCAGAGCCAGATCATGCCAAACGCTGTTTCTGTGGGGAGCAGCAGCAGCTCTGCACTGCCCAGGATGAGGCCTGATGTAAAAAAGCAATACTGGGAGGTAACTAAGACTTGGTGAGAAGTTGGAGTGTGTAGGATGAAGCAAGACTGTAACCCTTTAGCAACAGTGCTTGCACTCTACAGTGATCAGATGATTAGGAAGAGAGACATGAATTGATAAGAAGTATTTTTCCTGATGCTTCATAATATGTCAAATTTAGGCAGGCTGTATCCATGGAGGCAATTAGCCCAGCAGATAGGACTGATCTAGGGGATCATCATCAGCTTCTGCCTCACAGTCACTGCAGTTTTTCCCTGCAGATAATACTGCCTCCTCCAGTTGCTTGAATACCCAAGTTTGATCAAGTTGTCCCTCACATGGACTGCTCTCTGCAGCTGTGGGTTCTCAGGGACTCTACTATTTGGTCTCCAAAGTGAACCCAGGCCCTCTGACTGAGGGCAGTTTGCCATTTGCTCATTTCCATAAAGGAGAATCTGGCAGAGATGTGGGATCTGGGCACACCACGGGGATCTTTCCAGCACCAGTGTGCTCCTTGGATGTACTGCACTTCCTCAGGGGTACTTCACAAGCTGTGTTAGATACATGCCCCTTCTCCACCCATACTCTTCCTTCAGAGAAAACACATCTCGTGCCCTCCATGCTCTTTGAGGGAAACTAGACATCACTGAAAAACCCAGGCCATGCTTATATCTTAGAAGGGTCAGATTCAGTTTCGATTTTACCAGCATACTCCATTACATCACAGTTATTTAAAAGTCTATTATCCGAGCATCAATGGAGTATAAAACACACTGGTCTCCAAGGAGTTTGATTTTGGTAGGTGATCTGGCTGCTAGCCTGGGCCCTGCTGAGAAACACTCCCTGTGTGCTGTTCTGTGGTGCAAAGACTGCTCCTGTGAGCACTGCTTGCTCATTCAAATTGAGCTAAAGGCTCTGTGCTGCCCTGAAGTCCTATAAGAGAAGAAATGGGCTGCATTTTGAAGCTAATTAGGGCTTGCTCCAAAGCCTCCAGCAACATGCTTAGCAACAAACACAGCATGGATGGCAACTCCAAGTCATTTGGACATTTCTGCTCTCCTTTGTGCTGCCAAATGCATAGCACCAGAAGAAAGCCCCAAGGACATAGGAAAGATTCAGAGCAGGGTTCTGGAAGAATTCCCCTGCAGTGCAGTGGCTTGCAGTGTTGGAATCCCTCTGCTTTATGCATTCTGTGGTCATTCAGATGTGGCAAAACAAGAATATACTGCCAACAGTTCATAATGGGTGCCTCTCATCTCTACCCTTGCACTTTCTGAAACTGTGTTAGGAAGGGGAAAAACAATTGGACTGACTGTATTGCTAATTCCCCTTGGGTTCAAAACAACAGCATTCATTCTGTACTGCATTCATGCACTCTTTTTGCCCTAAGTGTACTTCTAGGATCTGCCAGACTTGCTCTCAACCGTGGTGTTGACCCTACTGAGGCCCCTCCTGTTAGCCCTACTGATAACTACCTTGTAATCGGTCACAATTGATGTTGAGGTGACAAGAAGGTGATAGTGGTCCTTCAAGATTTCCTTAAATTCAGGTATGAGCAGAGCAAGATGACTGGGTATAATGCTTTTACCTTTTACCATCACTCTGGCAGCTGACAGTTGGCAGACACAGCTGTGCTGCTTTTAGTTCCAGCTGCCAGATGCCCTCAGAAAGGAGGAGGGGAGAGGGGTCAGAGAGAGTAGGGGAAGGAGTAAGTCCGACTAAAAGGATGTCGCTGCTTCATCTGTTTTTTTCCACTGCCATAGGCTTGAGCTGTTTCTGTGCATCTTTTGATTTGTGTTGGGGTGAGGAAGAGCTATACCTGACTCTATCTGGCCCTTTACCTTTAATTACTTTACGGCCACTGTTTTTCATTTACTATTTGTTACCAGTCACAGCCTTGGACACTGATATAAGCAGTGGTTTCTCTTGTCCCCAGAAAATGGATGAACAGTAAATACAGGAGGAAGAGGTGAGTGGCCAGTGCATGAAATGTGGAGGAAAGAGCAAAGAGTACAGTTATGAAAAGGTGTTGGGAAGTCAGTGAGGATATGCAGGGCGAGATTGCCAACTGCAGCTGCAATGTCTCTGTAAATTATTCTACTAATAAAGACTCTGCTCAATTTTACAGGCATGGTGTCCTTTTATATTATTATCCAGCATGCACAACATGAAACATCCACCAAATTATCTAACAGGAAATAAATCTGTAGAAGTGCATAATAAATCCCACTGTAACATCTTCAACAGACTTCTTAACAAATGGTCTAAGTCTAAGAGCCAAGGACTTTAAGATTACACTCAACCAAAGACAGAACTGAATAAATAAATACAATATTGATCTCAACTTCCACTAAAAAAATCCACTTCCATTTCAGGAAAAAAATCAATCACTCAAGGCACTCTCAGATTTTTCTTTCTTTTTTTTCTTAAAAGTCCCCCAGATAGCTGAGACTATGAACAAAGCAGGTATATTTAAAAATGCTCGAGGAAGGGTAGGGGGGAAGTTGAGGAAAATAAGTACATCACAGAGATGATGAACTATGTATGAGATCTTCCTGTTTCTATATTAGATTGAGGACTGCAGGTTGGAGTACTTTGTTCATTCTGTTTTTTTTTTTTTCAACTGCAATCAAGAATGTACAGTCTAAAACTAGATAGCAAAATTTTCCAAAGTCCTGGTATATTCAGGCATATGATTTACATTAAAATTGATGTGAACTAGGTAAGTTCCTACCTGGCTTAGAATACTTTTGCTGTAACCTGCTACATGTGTGGTATTTGGAACCTGCTTATATATGTAGGAAAAGGCAGGTCTTGTACGTAAGGGAGGTGGTTCGTGGCTTGCACAACTCAGCTTTCAGTCTGTTCTTTTCTACAGACCTCCTTTATAACTCTGAACAAGTTCCTGAAAGTTTGAAGATGAGTAGCATTTACAAGCATAGACATCCTCTGAAGAAAGTCAGCCAGCTCCTAATCTGCTCATGGTAGTTGGAATGAAATGCTGGGCATAAGGCCGGCCTGTATTTCTTCCTCAGTGAAGATCTGTACAAGGGGTATTAATTTGGATGAGTGATCCTGAAGTCCTCCTCTGAGCAATCCCATCCTTTCCGGATTGCTACCTCTGCCCTCCAGTCTAGGCGCTTACAAAATGCAGGACATCTGGATTCAGTACCCTGATGGGATGCGATCCCACACATACTCTGCTTCCCAGGGCTTGCTCTTGTAATTAGCCTGTAGGTAGATACAGCATACAGATACAGAGAGGTGGCTGTTCTCTGCTCTGAATTTCTTTCTCAATGCATTAGACACTCTAAAGATACCTTTTGTAGTCCTGAAGGTGGATGTTGTGTGTCTCCAGGGTTAGGATGGTGGATTATGTTTTGTGTCACATATTTTAATTCCTTCCCTAAATTTATGATTTTATTTCCAGAGAAAGTTTTCCAAAGCAAGTCTCTTCACTTTCACTGACTGTATCTGGCCTTCACTGTAAGCAGCTCTTTTTTAATTCTCAGGTATGGTCATCTGCCTTTCCTCTCACATTTCACTTGGAGGAGAGACCAGCTGGCCACAAGTCCTCTTTCCACTTCTCTGTCTTCACCTGTGAAATGTAAATTCCAATGCATTCCTTACTTTCTAAGAAAATAATGCACTGAAAACCTTCAGGTGCTGAGATATTTTCACAAAATGACTGCTGGAATTGGCAGAAGTCCTTTACTGCAGCAGTTTATTGCATGAGGGTTGTTTTTTAGTCACCACAGAAGGTTTTGCATTGTCAAAGCTGCATATAAACATGACTGAAGGACATGTTTAAGGCCAAAAGAAACAGGTATCACAGTAGCACTAATTAAAGACAAATTAGTAGAAGTTAGCTCTTCCTTCAGTGGAGGTCTTTCTAACTCAGTGTCTGACAATTCTATTGATTCTTGTTGGTGGTTTCCTTGTGTTTCTTGAAATATTGATATTATTATAAAGAATATTAAAATCATAAATCTTCTCTATATTTCAGTAGGCTATCCAAATAAATCCTTTTTTTCCTAATACAACTCAAAATATTTACTTAGCTAATATGCAGGGCTATTGGGATTTTTACTCAGTTTAAACCATAATGCTCAGATCTGAATACAATTTGAAAATATTATTCTCCTGATGCTGTGGTATTTCTTATCCAGATCTTTTATGTCTATTTATTCTTTCAAATGACATTTTTAACTCATTCTGAGCTTTAACTTCGGTGTAACCCCTGGAGCTGTATAGGCATGTGCATTTACTTTACTTCACTGAGATTCAGTGCAGACTTAAACATCCAGCCATCAGAGTCTGATTACAAGACCATACACTTGTAAAATCTTTTAATTACCTGTGTGAATGCTGCCAGAGTCTCTGACTGAGGTCTCTACACAATCTTACAATGAAAATAATCTAACAGGGTCTATTTCATTTCAACTGAGAACATGCATCTTACTGCCATTAATGTCTCCTTACCCTGAAACGGGGAGAAACATCTGTGCTTTTTTGTTTATAAGAACAGAACAGAAAGGAGCCCTTCTGTAAATAAAAGTTGGTCCCTGAGTGTCTTGACTGGGAAGTGGTAGATACATGCATCTCAATAACAGTGAATTTGAGAGGAAGGACAATCTTTTTGTTGGAGATTAGGTTAGATGAGAGGACACTGACAAAATTGTTTATGAGGACAGGGAAAAGTGACTTTGAAAAGAAACATAAAAAAGACTGTTAAGTGACTTCTGTGTACAAAAATAAATTATCTTACAGAATTTCATCTGAATAGATGGTCAGTGGAGTGTCTGTGGCAGTTTGAGAGGTATCTGGTAAGCATTACTTTGGTATAAGGTCTGAGGCTGAGTTTGCTTTCTAAATGGCAGAACCAGAGCTTGTCTCAGTTTTGGTTACAGCTGGTCCACACTAACACAAAGAATACAGTATCTTCTAAATTTTTGTACTTCGATTATATTATTGACCTTAGAATTTTTGCCTTCTCAGAAAAATTTGCTTTTGGGAGCCAGAAGATAGAAAAATTAATATAGAAACTCCCAAGCTCCCAGTGAAGAACTTGGCCACTGTATGTCACCATGCAGGTAGCCAAACCCTGAGACTGCCAATGTTAGCAGAGCAGCTCAGTTCCTACTACGGCCAGGACAAATATTTTGACCTGTGTTTCAGAAGATCTATTGTTGTGGTACCACCTAGTCAGAGGTGGGATTGGGGAAAGACTGTGGGCTGTTTAGAGAAATTTGCTCCCAAAGGTGCTGTTCACCCTTCAGAAGAGTTCTAGTGCAGGAGCTGTGCTACCGCTGCTCAGAGTAACCTGAATTTTGAATCTTTCTCCTTTGAGCCAGCCTTTCCTCTTTGCCTAACCTTGTCTTTCTCTGATTTCACCAGCACAAAAAGTCAACAGCAGATAATCTGGCTTCTCTCCGTCAGTGGGATAAAGTTAGCAGCAACCACGCTAAAGTGTCCTTTTGCTTGGTATTCGGGAGCTAAGTCAGAAGCTACAATTTTTTTCACTAAAAATTTGTTCTTTTCCTGTTCTTTGGTAGATTAGTAAGGAGTTTTTCTGATGAGTCTTACACTTTTCTGCTTTAAATGCCAGGGCTACTGAGCTGTGACAATTTAAATGAGGGAGATTTCTGAAAACTGATGAGTCTAATTTTAAATCTCTCATTGAAATACATAACCAAATCCTCCTTAAAGCTGCCTGCAGGACAGCAATGTTCCTCTCTGTGGATGCACTAGCATTTTTCTCATTGTGAAGAATCCGATTAACTCAATGAAACTTATAATGCCAATGGGTCTCTGTTGTTTGTCATGAACTGTCTCCAGTGGACAATACCAATAGCCCTTCAGATACCTGTGCTGTGGTGTGATACTCAACTGACAAGATGTAGATCCACTTTTCAAACATTTCTGTGATAGGCAGATTTAGATGCTTATTTTGCTCCATTTCTAGAATTAATTTGTACCACAACACCAACTGACCCTGCCTGGAATTTACTCTTCTTCCTCCAGCTGTTTACCTGTATTGAGTGTATTAAAAACAATTTATTCCAAAATGTTCACTCTCTGTATGAACTGACCAAGCAATGGCAGGAAAGAAATCTTTCTCTCCAAGCTGACTAACAGGAGATCCCATAGGACTGGTGGTGTTTGTAACTGTCCCTGCTTGGGGCTTCCTCAATAGCCTGAAAAAATCCCCCAGGACCAAACTCAGGTCACTCAGTTCACCAAAGCAAGGACTTAGATGCTTCCCATGGACACATTCCTTCCCTTGTGCCTCTCCCCTCCTCTCCTCACCCACCAAGTTCAGGACACTAACAGATGTTTCATCCGTCCTCCACAGTCTCACTGAGCATCAGCTCCCCACGGATGGTGAGGGAGCAGTATCTGTAGCACCTGGTACAGCAGCCTTATGAGGATGGGTACCTGGCCCTGGTGCCATCAGAGCCTAGGGCCTGGATTTGTCTTACCGGCTCCAGATGCTTCCTGTGTAGAAACCTGCTGTCTATGTAGAGAAGAAAACACTTTCAGCCCTGCTTCACCTAACTTATACTCCTTCTTAGGCTGAGAAGAATGGCACTCCAGAAGGACACATTTCTGGTCATTGACTCAGAGACATACATGTGTTCAGGTGGACACCGTCTTCTGATCCTCTCTTCATCTGTTCACCAAGCACAAAGTAGGAGCTGGCTTATGCTCTCCAGAGTTTCAATACAGTGCCTTAAGGACTGTGGCAGCTGAGACTTCCAGCTCTGAATCTCTGTTTCCATTTCATCAATTTTCTCCTGGAATAGGCTCAATCTGTGCCCATGCCTCACTTGCACTTGTGTAATTAAGGACTTCTCACACTCTGAGCCTGTGGGTAGAAGTTAGTGATTACAAAAATTAGAAAAATGTAACATCTCTGGGGCACCTAAGGATGAGACCAAGAAAATGCTTAAGAATGAGGAGGAGTGACAGACAGTTGGGTTGGAAAACACTTTCGTGCATTCAGAAGCTGAATGAATTTTTGCTAGCTGGGAACACATGGAAGTAGAAAGAAAATTTTTTGACCCCATGAAATCACTCAAGAAAATACTGTTGTTTTAATTCAAGACCATTTATCCATTTCAATTTTCTTTTTTTTCTTTTTTTCTGAAAGCTGCTGAAAGTGAAATAACTTAGCATTAATTATATCCTCAAGGATCCATCAGATACACTCTTTCCTGGCCTTTTCTAGCTTTATCACAAATTAAAAGGACTCCTGTGGGGCTAGCATGTCACACAAGGATTTAAGAGAATGACTTTGTTATCAATTACTGTTTTGTCATCAGTAAGTCACATCCCTTTGCTCTTGCTTTGCCCCTCTTACACAATTCATTTATAAGTGCTGTTGGGCAGAGTTTGCTTTGCCTTCTGTGTTTGGGCAGACACCATGGCCACGAAGCCCAGATGGTGCTGGGCAGAACAGGTACACAGGTTCTTGCTGGCCTCAGGACGAGACAAAATCTTGCAGGAACCCAGTGTCTTGCTAGTCCCCTGGTTGTTTCCAGCCCACTACGGGCACTGCATTGACAAGCACAGTGGGATAGAGGTCAGTCACCACCTTGAAACAGTGTCAGGATCTGGTCGAAAATTCAGGGAGGCCAAACGAGAGAAATGGACCTGAGAAGCATCCTCCACCCCTCTTTGGAACTTAAAAGAAAAGGGAAAGGACACTTCTGCTTGAAATATTTTTTAACTTCCAGCTCCTTAAAAAAAGAAAAGATGTTCATGCCCTGGCATCCATCACAAAACATGGATGCTTACATAATGGCCACTCTCATCTCGCAGCTGCGTACCATGACTGCTTTGCCAAGGTGCTGGCAAGCATTGCACTGCACATTCAGGAATGAGTCTAGTGGTTGCAGAAGAATTTTTTGAGAGCAAAATCTGGGGAATAAAACTACATGATTTTTACATGAGCAAATACAATAAATGAAATGATAATTTCTTTTTCACTTTCAGAACTATGACCCACAAGTCCAGGAGCAGGGTCTCAGGATTTTTATTCCTGCCACTCCTGTGCTACCTCTGAGACCAGTAGTTTGTAGCTGAGTATTATTCACTTCAGTAATATGTACTGTTGAACCTGAACCTTTTAGCACTCACTGTCTGAGCAGTACAAGTAGTGCTGCATAGTCAGCAGCAGATGAAACTCTAATAACAGCCTACAAAGGATGCATAAACTTTGCATCAATAACTCTCCTTTGCATTTGCACTGGAGATGGGCAGAAAAGCAGTATATTGATGTAATTTTCAGAAGCGTTCATCATCCAGGCTTAAAATGAAAAATAAGAAACAATTCCAATTTTATGTGGGTCAGGTGATGCGTTTTGCTCATATCTTTAAGCTCTGATTTAATTTAAACCATCCAGCTTTTCTTTGTAGACAAAGATAATGCTTGCACATCACTTCATGTGACTAAATACTGTATAAATACAACTGGTGTTTAGTTAATTCACAGTGAATAATTCATTAGATGAACAGCATCTAGGATTTGACTTTTTTTTTCTTTTCCTGTTCCTGAACTGCCCACAGACAGCATTTTCCCCCTTCATTTGTTTGCTGGTGAATAATTTCTGTGGATAATCCTTAATTTGCATCGTTCTCTGATCAGTTTGCTAAGAATATGCAAAATTTCAGCTAAATGCTGCTTTCATATGAGCAGATGTCATACATTGCTATGCTATGCTCTTCTGACATGCATGACTGTTTCTTTGCTCCAGTGATCTTGTCTCTGAAGTTGTTTGTGAAAAACAGGTGGGAAGGAAAAGGAGGTGAATTCACGTATTCATTCTTACTATTTATATTCCAGTGCACTTTAGGACTCTAACATAATTATTGAATTCACAAAGCTAAATATTATCCATGTACAGAGTAAGAGGCAACTCCTACCCAAACACTTTACAAAGGGTGACTAATTTGTTTAAAATGGTACCACTAAATAATAGGAAAATTTTAATCCCTATTTTAAACTGCGGGACCTACAAACTGTGCCCACACTGCACTTGCTTGCTCTGTATGAAGGCATTAGCAGCTCCACAGGGCAGGGGCTGTTGGAGGCTCTGGTGCTCCAGCTGCAGAAGTTTCCCTGCAAAATGTGGAGAGGATCATGGTATTTCCATGTTAGATGTATGGTATACTCCATAGAGAGCAGGTATTTCCATACAGCCTGTTGAAAGCTGTGAGAGAGAGGCTGGTTGGGTAACTGCCTGCTGGCCAAGGTTAACTCACCACAGAGGAGCACAAAGTCTTTGGATAAGACTGAAGACAACCTCCAGCCCCAGCAAGGAGCCAAGTGAGGCTTGCAATAAAGAAACATGGAGAACAAGGCAGCATCTTTATTTCCCTCTCCTCTGTGGAGCTTATAGCCTAGTTGTCAGGATGCTTCTGACAAAGTGTTTCATCTGCACTTCAGATTAGTCCTATGGATTTGTCACAGCCAGGAACACAGAAACTGTCCTTGGAAGAGGGACTTAAACATAGGACCCTTCTTTCCCTTGAGAACCATGAGCTTGAAAGGCAGTTTCCTTGCTACTGCCTCTTCCGGCCCAGTGAACCTTTTATAAATTCATGCCACAAGGAGCAGCTTCAATAAACAGGTTGTAGAGAGCTCAGATATGTTTTTTGGGTATTGTCCCAGAGCTGGGGAGAGGTGGCTCTGACACAGCTCACAGACACTCCTCTTGCTGGGTGAGTATTTGCTGCAGAGCTTGCCCACTGGCTGTTGGAAGCAAGTGAATTGCTTTTTGTTTTGCAAAGACTGTTCTGGTAAAGATTTTGCAGCACATCAACTGCTTTGGCCAGGCATACAGAAGATAGACAAGCTTTTGAATCCCAGTAGGGTTTCAGTAAAAACCCTGTCAAGACCATGGCATCTCTGGCCAGGTCCAGTAGCAGGATAGGGAGTGAGAACGGGATTTAAATGTTGAAAACTGAGGAAACTTTAACATCAGACATTGGACAAGTGGCAGCTTTGAGCATTACAGAATCTTCCTGTGTTCCACTTTAAGTCCTTAACTTCCTTTTCAGTTCTGAGCAGAATTAATTTATCTAAAGTCAGACAAGGAAAAGCTGCAGTCCACCCAGGTGCTTACACAAGAGGCTAGTTCTGTGGAATATCTGTGGAATATTTTTGATGCTATTACTGCAGTTTATTTCCTAAGTAGCAAAAAGTAGAGACAGAGCAAACTGAAGCTAGTAGCAAGAGGAAGCACAGAGAAAGGGATTTAAATTTTTGGTAGGGAAAGGAAAAGAACATAAGGCATGAAGCTGAGATCAGTTCTCTCTTGGAGGCAGAAGAGTTGAAAAGGTAAATGTCCTCCTCAGTTTAAAGCAAGAACCATGCAGCATCAGTGCCCCTGGCACCATGATGCTGAGAAAAGACAAAGAAGTCAGAGATGGCTGAGGACCCCATCCAAAGTCAAAGATCAGCAGGCACAGACTCAGCAGCATCAGCACTGGAGATTGTCAGGAAATACCCACACATACTTGTCTGAAGAGAAATTTAAAAGCAATAATCATCATGGTTGCAGTGGGGTAGGAAGTGAGAGGGCTAGTGAGGAGTATGTTAAAAAAATCTATACAAGCAAAAATTGGGTTTTCTGTTGGAAAATTCTATCAGGATAATATTTTTCTGAGCTCTGCCAATGAGACTCTTGAATTGATAAGGATCAATTAACAGTGTGCTGGGAAGAGGTAGGTTACTGTCAGAATGAAGGAAACACCCCTATTTTCATTGAAGTTTGTGAAATGGTCAGAAGTGGCTTTTTGGAGCCTAAGAGAGCTTCTGCTGGAGCACTGCAGGTCGTAAACAAGGAATATTTTGCTTCCTATCACTGATTGACCAGTCATATCTGCATAGTTCAAATGAAGATGTTCTGAGGCATCCCTTAACAGACAGAGCAAGAGTGCAAGCCTCTGTTATTTGATCTCTTCTTTTACATTTCTATTTGATATTAATGAATAGGAGCAGCTAGTAGAGCCAGAATCAATACAGGCAAATGCTGGGCCAGCGAGGCTGGTGCAGCCCTGCCCCAGCATTTCAGCCCTGCTCTACATCAGTAAATGCTGATGTGACCCACCCTCAATGCCTGCGCAGTTGAATTGTACCCTGGGTCAGCAGCAATATTTTCAATTCAAAGCAAGCTACAATTAGTCCCATAGCAACTGTGCCATGTTATTTGGAATTACAGAAAACCAGCTGGAGAATTTGTGAATAGCAAAGTTTTTTGTCATGTTAAAGAAATATCCTGACACTGGAGCCCTGTGCTGTCTGCATCTGGTCTTCTAAAACTCAGGCCCTCTGCTACACCAAGATCCAGACACTTTTTTGTACATAATATGAAATTTGGTTTTCACCATACACATTTGTGTGAATCAGAATCTTCAAAAAAACTTGGACTTACCCACTGCCATGATGTGTTGGCTTTGACTTCCCTTCATGGGAACTGTAACCCATGCAACAGTTGCTTGAAACGTGCAATGCATATTGGTATCCAAAACTGAGCAAGAGGTAAGCACATTAGACTATAAGTCCTGCAAAGGCCCTTTCCATCCACCTTTCTAGGGAGACTCATACCCTTTCCTTATCAGCTGGCTCCTGGGAACCTTACAGTAGCAGCTTCATTATTCTCGTAACAGTACAGGCAAATATTATTTGTGGAGTGAGTCACTTTGGTTCATATGTTGATTGCTATCTTATCAGAGGCTCCAGTCAGAGCCACTTTAATGATGCTCAGACAGCTGAGTTGTGAAAACAAACCCAGAGGCAGCCAAGCATAAAAGAGCTGCAGTCAGCTGAAGAGACAGGGCTGGAGCATTGTCCTCCACTTCCCAGAGCCGGTCTGCAGCATGGCTGTGGATGCTGCTCAGGAAGAACAGAATAAAGCCTGCAGATTCTGGGAAGGGCAAAGAGGTCTTTGAAGACCAGGGAATGCTGCTTACAGTTTCAGCATTTAGGGGGTATTTAGTAGTATTTAGGGGGTCACTGGAGTATTGTCCCACAGCTTGGCCCCAATGGCTGCTGCAGTACTACAAGTGTAAGAAGTAAAAATTTGATTCTTCCACAAAGGCAAATGTTGTCCCAGCAAGTAGAGACAACACTGATGAGAACTTGTGACACAGGTGCATGATTACCTGTTGCCACTGTGTATAAAAACAACTTTCTTACAGGGAAGTTCTTACTGTAGCTAAGAACCTAAGTTCTCCTCTGGTTTACTCCACAAGGATGAATTTTAGTCTAGAAGTACTAAGTTCTTGCAAGCATGCAGGCAACTGAAGTCCATTGCAGTGCTCACATGTTCCTTGCTACCCCTGTGGCTACAGGGAGGCAGGTGAGGACATTACCAGATTTAGTGAAGTCTTCCACCACCAGAATAACTGTTGTTTGTGGAGGTGGCAAATTGATGATCCTTGCTATCCATTTGTGAGTGTCACAAATAACGTGCTTCCTGCACAAAACATCAAAGCTCTGTGTTCATGTGCCATAGAGGGACCAAGATTTTGATTTCATCTAGCAAAACCTGAAGCTTCTTCTGCTCTAGATCACAAAATTCCCCTGAGGTGGTGGCACTCCTTAATAATGAGAAAAAGAATTTTCCTTCCTATTTCAGCCCAGCTTCTGAGATCAAGCCCCTAGCAAATGCTAATAACACATCTGTCTTTGCAGTGAATCTACGTAAAGTTTATGCTTCAAGATTCACATGAAAGAGAAGAAAGAGTAGGAGTGAGGTGGCCACCTCCCACTTAATGTAAGACTTTGAAAACACAGGAGACAGAATTAAGATAAAACCTGTGGATCTAAGGGGGAAAAGTCCAGCTTTCCTCTTTTAAGAAAAGACATAGCGCTCAGCCTGCAAAATCTTCTCAGTTGTACTTCAGGGTAAAGTCCCTTTGTATATCACAGGAATTTCTTTCCCTTTATAATCTTCTTGCTGGCCTATAGGTAATTGAAGAGCAGATCTACACAGTAAGCCCTTCAAAAGGAATTACAAGGATTACATATCTCATATTCACCTCATTTCACCCTTTGCAAATGTTGAACGCGAGGCATCGGTTTCTTTCTAATCTACATAATTCAGATATGTGGAGTTTTGTGTTGAGACACCTTCCTCCTTTTCCTCTTTGCCTAGGAACTCTTTCAGGAAGTGAACCAGCTGAACTCAATAAGTTATCGAAAACTTAGCTTGAGAATCAGACGTGGCTCTTCAGGAGGGAAAATTGAGGTCTGGAAGAAAGAAGAGAGGAAAAGTGGGAAATAGAAAGGTGAGTCTTAGAGGAGTTGGTCACTGAGAGAAGATCATGGCCTGATATACAGTAGTCTAAGCATTTTCTGAAATGGGCTAAAAGACATAGAAACATTAATCTCTCCACTCATCACCAACAAACCTACACTAAAGGATAGAATGTGATCACATTCTACAGTAATTGAATGGATGCATATGTAAGGGAGAGCAAAGAATTTATTTGGTGAAGGCACTTTATGAAGGTAAAGTAATAAAGGCATTGATTTTAAAAAAGGAAAGGAGTTTCCTGAATGCACTAAGCCACCACCAATACAAAATCTGTCAATGTAATAACCTAAGGGATTAGAAAGATGGTTATGTCCTTAGAAACCGGAGATCATACAGTAGGACTAAAGTCAGGAAATCTTTACCTACATAAGAAAACAAAAAGGAACCTTTTTGTAGCTTTCCCTAAACCAGCTGCCAGGGAATACATACACATTATTTAAATGCTCAGCAAATGCAAATGAAATCTGCACTTCTCCGGAACAATGTTGCAGGCCTGCTCTACTTGAGAGTGTGCAATAGCACAGTAAGGCTTGCTGCTTTGGAAAGTTACAGTTGAGCTGAAGTCAGTGGAGATGAGACCTTTTATAGGAATAAAACATACCTGCCCATGTATAAGGGAGTTTCAAAGGCCCATTCAGTGACTACAGTGGTGGTGTAATGAAAACGGACAGAGATGCAGCAGATCTAAAGATGCAGCAGATCTCATCTCTGCTATGGAAGGACGGAGGGATTTCTGAATTGGTGGTACGTAACTCCACTGAGCTGATGAAAGCCAGTTTTGTGAGCCAATTGACAGCAGTTTCCCAGGATTCTTTCAGAATCTGACCTATCATATGCTGCATTGTGCAGCCCCTCTGATTGCCATGTTTCAGGAATTCTTTCCTCCCCTGATGGGAGAGGTTTTTGACTCGAAATTCTGCTCAAAAGGAGTATTGGAAACCCATACCTGAGCTACCATTTGGTCATTTTCACCAGCATAAGCAGAGTGGCACAGAGCTTTGCCTTTACTGATTGCTAAGTCTTTATTAATTCTGAATATTGCAGCTTATCATGAACTCAGGTCAGCTTCAGTAATGCTGAGCTAATTCCTCAGCTTTGGTCACTCTGTAGGATCTGTAAATATCAGAGTAGCTGTATATAAGTGATGTCAATATCAGTTAGAAAAATAGTGTAGAAAACCAA
The DNA here is from genome assembly GCA_038380795.1 of Pyrocephalus nanus. Lineage (NCBI taxonomy): Eukaryota > Metazoa > Chordata > Aves > Passeriformes > Tyrannidae > Pyrocephalus > Pyrocephalus nanus. The sequence continues at coordinate 86,713,059 of CM076260.1, read as the reverse complement.
CAAAGCACAGGCTTCTCAGAGCTAGATCTCTTATGGAATACAGCTTTGGACAGCACAATGTTTTACAAGCTTTTGGAATGTTCTCTGAAGAGCATTTTTACCAAGGGAAGAGCATAAGAGTATTTGTGTTGACCAATATCTCTTTCTAATTCTGTTTTGCTATCTCTACTTTACTTTTCCTTTTTTTTTATTTTTTTTTTTTTTTTTTAATGTAGTGTCAGTCTATCTCTGTATTCTGGCCAGAATATATTAATTGTGCTTTACTTCCTGTGTTTACAGGGAATAACTAAGTCTTTACTTCCATCCTGAAAAATAAAGATCATAACTTCTTTGACCTCAGTTTGCTGTGGTGCTATCAACTTCTTATTCATCCACCTGCTGTTATGCTACTACAAAGGTTGATATTTGGGTAAGAAACTGAATAATGAATAAAAACAGAGGGCCTGATCCATTTTGCTTTAAACATAATTTTTTTTTGTGGTCAAAGGGTGATCCTGCTTAGGAGTGGCTGGGTTACAAAGCTGCACTAGTGCTAAGGGCTTCATACTATGCTGTATAAAATTCTTCAACGTGAGTCAGCAAAGTTGCATCATAAAAACTCTCTGCAGGTGGAGAACAGAGGAGTGATGCTGATATGATGCCTGCTGTGTCACACAGTTTAAAGCTCTGATAAATTTAAAATTGTTCTGTAGAAATTCCTTGTCTTGTGGCACAATCCTGCCACGGGTAGCCAAGATGATACTTGAGACCACACTAATAATCGGTACGAATTCAAAAGGTAACCATTCTTTAGAGGCATTTTCTTTTCTCATTTATCCTCTTCATGTGTTTTTATGTGGATCAGAGGAACTGCAAAGCTCTAGCTGGCTGAGTGTTTTGCCTGTAGAGGAATGGATGACTAGATTAGTAAAGCAGTAGTTGGTTTTGAAAGTATAATTTCAAGATGAACAAAAGGCTGGCTTTTCATGTCCTCCTGTGATTTTAATAAAAAAAACCATACAGCATTAATGTTAAGACTTGCAATGCTGCCTGAGTTGCTCATGATCAGCAAAGTGCAAGGATATGAAGTCATCCCTTGTGCCCATCAGAGATCCTCACGGAGTTTTATTTTTCTATATTAGAGGGATTACGGGAAGCAGAGCATAACTGTGCAAAAGACAAGATATTTGGAAAACAAGGTTGCGTATGTTTCTGTCACTGTATCCTGCTCATTTTAACATCCTGAATCCTAAAGATATGACCCAGAATTTACTGTAATCAGCAATAGTCAAAAACTTGTATTTCAGCATGTGCTTGTCTATCTGGTATCTTAGTGGTGCCAGCCACTGAGCACAGAGCATCTCAGTGAAACAAGGCAAATGCAGCTGAAAGAAAACCTACACCTGTTTAAAGTGGTATTCAAACTGGGAAGCACAGCAAAGGGCTGACTTCTCTGGTGCTGTGACAATGCTGTCAGTTTGTGTCAGGCTATTTCCCTCCTTCATTCTGTTCCTAAATTCAATGGCATGACCTTTAAATGAAAGACTTGGGGTCAACACTACATTTCTCATGATGAAAGCTTAATGCAACCCAGGAATACCAGGAAAGTTACTATACATCCACAGAGGAAAAGTCTTTTTCATTCAGTGCAGGGACAGAAGTGGGGTCCATGATCTGAGACAGCTCCCTGCATCTCTCTTAAGACCATTTGGAGTGTCTTTCACCCTGACAGGAGTAGTTCCACGAGGAAATTATGTATGTTTTCTGGTCCAGAGCAGGCTTTTATCTGTAAAACCAGTCACCAGTCTCTGCTGGAAATATATCATGGAGATCTTCTCTGTGAGGAGTATCACCAATGAAAGGAAAAAGAACCGAAGAAGCACATCCACATGGTACTTTCCTTGACAGTCTCTGCACTCCGTGCTGGAGGTATCTGTCATGGAGTGAGATTAAGGGCACTTGACAGCTGACATCCTGTTTGGACTTTGCAGTCATTCATTGCCCTTTTTATATCTTCACTACTGTTATATTACTCTTTAATGTCCATCTCATTTAGTGCACTGGTCTGATATCCGTGGTGAAGCAGTTCAGTTCTGTTCTCACTTGTCTTCACAGGTACGAACTGGACTCCCAGCCTGCAAGTACAACCATCCATCTACAGAACAATAATTGCACTTTCTCTCCTTGTCTCCCTCTTTACACTTGAGCAGGGAAGGGAGAGGAGAGTTTTATGATCATGACACATGCTTATCTGTTGATATATAGAAGTAAATAGAGATCTACAGTTAAGGAACAATAAGAAAGTTGCAAAGTCAAGCACTGAGAAATTAGAAAATGTCAGCATCAGAAATGCTTATGGAATCTTAATTTGCCCTGCTTGTAAAACATACATTATAAAGTCTTTAGTTACACAGCAAGTTTTTTTCCCAAGACCCTGTATTAGTCAGTGTGCAGGCCAGTCAGCATTTTCTTCCCCTCGTGACTCAACTGGATAAGATTAACCAGTGCTGATCAAATCTGAACACAAATTGGAACATTTCTCTGTCTTCAGGGCTTCTCACCACTCTCATATTTCACTGTTTCAAAAACATATAGTGTTTACCTTGGTAAAGTGATACACTAAATTTGTGTGCAGTGACAAAATTTAACACTAACAGCCAGTGCCCATGCCCCAAATTTAAAGCACTATGTTTGACCCTTTTGGTGGTGAAAGGGATTACAAAATGCAAATTGCATAGTAACAGCACCTCCAGATTCCTACAATTTTTAGGAGGGAGACAGTGGAAAGAGGTAATAGCAGAATCAAAAAGTCTGTAGCCTAAGTGCATAGATGGATTAGAGGAATAATTTCAGTCAAGAAAACTGAAGTAACCCAGAATTATTACAAAAATCATTCCATGCACATAATGTTGTTAGAGTCTATGTTTATTGCAGTCCATGTTTGTTCTTTGATGATTTCACTGTCAAATGCACTCTGTTGATAGGTAGCAATGAAGTATTCAATAAACACACTGAAATCTCACCCAGACTGGCAAGCTGAATTCTTTCTGGCTTCAACTTAATTGTCAGTAACAGGCTCTAGGCAATAAGCTTCTGCTGACAATTAATTTAGCACACTGAAACTTGGTTCCTCTCTTATAGTTGTTTGGGCTTGGCAAGCCTGAAGTGATCAAAAATTTCTTGAGTATCACTACTTGGTGAATGGAACTCTGAGTAGGAGAGGGGAGTGGAGTATTCCAGAACAAACATGACTGGGAGCAAATTCCTAGTTCAAATAGGATTCATCTAACTTGTCTTTCCCCCTCTGCATCTTTGATAACTTGATTAAGGTGACCTTTAGGCTTCAAGAGAGGGAGAAGTTAACCAACCACAAGTCATCTTCTCTCTGTTACACATTTTATGCAGATGGACACCCATTTGGAGACATCTGTCTTAATCTTCTGACTATAGGGAAAACTTTGATATTAAATGAGATGTATAATGCTTTTATAGCTCAAATTTGGGGAGAGAAATCTGTCCTAGGGGCCTGATGGAGCCTACTTCAGTGTTATGTTTCTCATTCAAAGGACTAGTACATGCTTCATCTCAGTTTCATCACATTCTACCTTTATTTGTATAAGATCCAGCCTTCATTCAGATGGGAGGAATGAATCAGGCTTACTGGAATCTGAAACTTTCTATTACACATCAGCATAGTACAGGTCACAAACCATTTCTTATTGGATGGCTAAATGCCATTAACTGTATTGATAAGGGGGAAAGGGAAAGGTGAAAAGCTATGCACACTGATGCTGCAGCTACTTCAGTTCAATGTTAACTGCATCAGACTGTGCTATTGTCCTTTATAACTAGAAGAATTAAATATGTGTCATATGCATATGCCCGCCTGCATTCTGCTGTCAGTAACAAGAAAAGAATGAGTCCCTTTTACCCTTCACCCCTAGCTTCATTTCATACATATATACTCATGGTACAGACATTTTTTACCCTTCACACTGGCAATGAAAATACTAAAAGCTTAAGAGAAAATCACCTGGAGAATCATGCAAATCTTCACACAAAAGACAGCCTATATTCTGTCCTTTTCTCTGTTCTGACAGATGAACATGGTGTGGCATTAAAGTTGAGAACTGAGAATGAAATCAAGAAGACAGAGAGGAAAAAGAATAGTCTGAATGAAAAAACTTAGTGATTGATAAAAGAGATGTGATATTCTGGTGTTCACAGAAAAGAGCTCTTAGAAATGAAAATATTAATGACTTCAGAGCTGCATAATTTTAATATGTGAAAATAGAGCTGCCTTGAATAGGAAAGCTAAAGAAAAATAATATATCTAAAGTCTGTTTTAGGGAGAACATTTTTTTATTCCAGACTGGGTGTTCATAACTCTCAACGATTAGTGAACTCCATCGGGGCTAGAAGGCATCAACTATGATGTTAAAAAAGGCTTCTGTCAAGTGCTTTCTATAGATTTTAATTTCTTTTTCCTACCTCTGACAATCTATAACAGCTCTTTTGAGGTTCAAGAACACAATATTTCTATGCTGGGATTATTGTCAACCAGGTAGCACACATAGCTGATCCCCTTTTCCGTCATCCCCACTGTGACTCATTCATCGTATCAGAGAGCTTGAATGTCTCTCAGTTTATGTTCATTTCTTCTGAACACAGCATTATTACTGCAGATGTCATCAGAGACACAGTAAGAGGCAGAAAAAGCCCTAGAGAGCTGATCATTCTCAAAAGGAGAGCAACGAAGAGCATGGAGTCAAGTTCATTGCCCATTCAGAGAACTCTGCTGCATTATTGGTTCTCTCATAGAGTTTGTACAGTCTTGGTCACATAACCTCTTGGTGCCTCTGCTCCCCCCTATAAAATAGGGTTTTCCTTAATAAAAATTATAATTTATGACACTGCTAGTCTGAATAGAGCCATGTTTTTCTACTATTGTAAGTGGGGGCTCTCTACAGAGGGCTAACAACCTTCTGTATAGACAAGGGATGAGAATAGCAGGCACAGGAGCTGTTTTAATGCACCACCAGCAATTCTCCTTTGTTTTTTTTTTACTTTCTAAATGAATTGATACAGATTGCATGCACAGCCCTTTCAGGATTATTATTAGCTTGCAGTAACAAGCTAGAGTTTTAATTATATATTCACCCTCAGAAAAGAGGTTTGAAGCTTTTGTGCTCTTGCACCTGGGGAAAGTGAAGTATTTGTATTGGGTGACTAAAGCTTTCACTCCTGCAACTGGGGAATAGAAATACTATCACTAGTAATGGGATAACTGCACGGATCTCTTGTCAATAATGAGCTACCAATAAAAACAGTCTTGTCAAAATGTCATCAAATAATTTTGAATAACAAACTGTTTGGAAGCAATCACAGTCTGCTAGTTACTGTCTCTACAATGCACAGAGAGAAGATCATCAGGCAAATTATTTACCAGCAATTGTTCAGCAAGATTTACTGATAAATTGTTTTCTCAGAAACTGGATCTCTTCACAAGACCCTACATTTTACGATTTAATTCCTTCCTGTGTACTGCCATTTCTTGTATCTTTTCCTCACCTCTGAAATTCTTAACCAAAAAATTTTGTTAAAAGTCTTTACTTCAAAGAGTTGGTAGCAATACCTCTATGGACCTTAAAGTTTCCAAAGTAGTCTTTTTCAGAAGCAGATGAGAGATGTACTTATTTTGGGTGACAGGCCCCACTCTGATCTCCCTGATTAGTGTGGGACTAATGGGTGTACACTGCAAAAATAGGAAGGCTGTCATATTTGCTTTTCTATATCTAGTCCAAGACTCACAAACAACTAAAACATCTACAGAAGAATCCTAAAAAAGCAAGGAAAACCATTCAGATCTCCTGCAGCTGACACTGATACTGTAGTTACAGAACCGTTCATATTCCTTAGAAAAGGAAAATAAAACCAGAAGAGATGCTCCCAGATCTTCTCCCACTAACATATGGATTCTGACACTCAGTGTGAAGAGAACTGTTTGCTACAACAATACAGCTTTACAGAGCTTCATCTTATAGAACATTTCCCCACCCTGCTCAGACTCTCCTCCCTCCAAGCACTGTTAGAACTAAATGAATAAACAATATTGGAATGGAGAGAACAAAAAAGAGATTGTAGTAAAGAACAAATGGGAAGTCAGCAGCTGGGATTCGTGACAAGAGGAGGGAATCCAGGAAGTTAAGAGAAATAGCAAAACAGTTGTCTCACTGACTTCTCAGAGACATATAAACGCAGGTCTCAGGACACAGGGGGTCAAGACTAAAGCACAGGGGTCTCTCAAATCAAAGTTTTAGGCGCAGAGGATGAATCTGAATTTTTTAATCTGCACTGTGTTCCACCTGCCCCTTAATGAGCACAATGAGGCAGGATGCTCTCAGCAAACAGCTGCTGCTGCTCTGAAAGCTTCCAGGATGCTATGGCGTTTTCTTCCTCTGTTCTGGAGCTACAGGCTGCCTAGGGTACTGAGCATGAGAAGATGCAGGTCTGCATGCGATTCCCTGCTCATTAGAGACAGCCTGACAGTCTGAAGTGAGTGCCAGCTTCCTGCTGTACCGCATCCGTGTGCTTGTTAGCATTTCATTTTGGAGCCTGAGAGCACTTCAGAGGCTCCTTGTTTGAGCAGTGAGGACCATAAATGGTACACATCAAAACAAGAAATGGACAGGGATAATTGTCTGCCCCTGGTGTTTCTACATCCTTGTCATCTGGATGAGTTCTTGCAGCCTTTTAGTTCCCAAGACTAAGTTGATATTGCAGGTATTAATTGTTATAAGGAATACGCTGCTGACTAAATAAATGCTCTCCTGTAGGCACTTTGGAACTGCAGCTGATTTAAAGCTGCTGGTAGATGCTCCTGGGACAACAGGTTTCTGCTTCATTTCCAGATCACAGGAGGATGTGTGTGACTGAGCAGTTTGGCTGCTTGCAAGCTTAGCATTTGTGGTGATCCATGAAATCTCTACTCAAAGATGAAGATATTGATATCAGTGCAATTGTGATGGTGCCTAAATAAAGCCATCAGGTGGAAAAAAAAATTGTCACTGATGAGTTTGAGGTGCACTCACAAGGATTTAAAACTGCTGTGATAAGCTGGAACTGGTTTCAGAGATGTGTTAAAACTCAGGGCATCTACTGCAAATATGATTTTACTATTTAATTCAAACCATTGCAACTACTAATTTGATATATCTAGCAGAGTTACTGGAGAGAAAAAGGACTTCTTGTGGTATTTGAACTGTGATCTGTGTACAGCTTGGGAGCTCTTGCTAGCAAAGCTGTTGAAGGGTCTGCAGTCAGAAGTCTTACAACATTTGTAAAACTAACATTTGAAATAAAGAAAAAAAGTATCACTCCTCCAAGTCTCTGTGTCCCCTATACCTCAAGTTGTGCAACATCCTCTGAGACGGTAACCACAGTAAACTTTCACTGTGACAAGCTAAACCAACACATCCATGGGTACTGTAAATCATCAAAAGAAATCAAAGCCTGAATTTATGGCAGAAAAACTGACTTGTTTCTTTCTGATCTAAAATAATACTGCACACTGAAGTCATAGACTCTTGTTTCTGCAGGGACCAGCTGTGACCAGCTGGACATGTCTCCATTAGTTGTTCACTACTTGATTCTCTACTTACATGTGGAATGGGGAAGTCTCTGCACCAAGGATGTTTAGACCTGACATTGGGAAAGGCAGATGAGTCAGGGAAAGGAAAAGTTGCTATTTTGCCATTGTGGTTCTTTGAGTGACATAGGGTACAAATAGAAATTATCATTATCTGCATGCTGATATCCATTAAGTAAAGTTGCAGCATAAATACTATGCAGCACCTTTCAGTAGTGGATTATTTTGTGCCTGGCGTAGCTTTCCTATGGCTTTCCTTTCCTCTTCTTTTCCTAAGCTCTCAGCTGGGCTCTGAGTTAACCACTGAAGGCTTGCAATCGGCAGCTGTCACAATAACTTTTGCATTGTCTGCAAATACTCATCTCCTTCATATCCCTCCTGCCTGCCAACTGCCAGCTGTGTATGCTTTATGGAGATTTCCATGTTTTCCCCCTGTTTTGCTTAGCAAACATGTTTGTCCTGGTCAATACTTAGAATTGCTGTGCTGAATAGCTATGATGAAAGACACAGAAAGAAAGGTTTTAACTTCTTTGGACAACCTGTGGCTTAACTGATCATTGCAGGTATTTCTAGATCATTATTACTAACTATGAAAGTGCAGGAAGAAAACACAAAGGGCTGCCTGTGTTACAGCCTCTGGAGATCTTCCCAACAGAGGGGAGAAGCTGGGGCTTGCTGGAAAGACACAGGACACATCCTGCTATGCTGGACACCTCCACCTCACAGTGCTCCCCACAGAGAGCTGCATGCATGCAATGAACAACAAAGCTCTTGGGAAAGTGTGCTCTTGGGAAAACTTGTTTTCCTCCTGAACATCTCAGCTTCTTCTCCCTCATGCCACCAACCTCTCAAGTGAAAGGGAATCATGAAGAAAAAGTAAAAAGGAAGCATGAACAGTGTCTGGGTTGAAGAGAGTCAATGCAAAATGGACACTGGAGAATCCAGTGGGGTAGAAGAGAGAAAAAAAGGCACACCAGCAGAAGAAAGTAGGGGTGTATTACAACAAGGTTTCTCAAAGGAAAGGAGAATGCATGAAGTATATCTGAGAGTGAAGCATTCTGTTAGGAGAAAAGGAGTTGTATGTGATGGAGGAGGGTGCAAGGTGGAAGGAGGAGTGGTGACAGAAAGGAGGAGGTAGGAGGTGAGGACTGGATACAAAGGGTGAGTACTGGAGTTTCCTGCTGAACTGGGGTGGGCCAAAGCTGGGATGAGAGAATCCATGGCAAGCCGACAATTAATAGATAAGGTCTTTATGTGCATCTGTATGTCCTACCTGTAATAACATGTCCTTCAAAGTGTTGTGAAATTATCCTTACCTTCTATAAGAAAAAAAAAAGTCTGGGGAATTAAAAATAATAAAAGAACCCCCACATTTAAAAATAACCTGGCTGTGGGAGTAGGTCATACTTGTAGCTTTGATAGAGCTTGAAAGAAAGCATGGGCTCAATAATGTTATTGATCAGCCTTTGCTGAGACCTGCTGCAGATGGTGTTGCATATTAAGCTGAAAGGGCTGCTGCTCAGCTATGAGCTGCCAGCCCAGACAAAGGCCAAGCCGACCTGATTTTGCCAGTCCTGCTTCCAAAGCAGAGCCCAGCCTAGGGGCTAGACAGGCCTGTGCTGCATGGACAGTGAGAAGTCACAGGGGCATGTTGGAGCAGGCTCTGTACTTCATTTCTGCAGACTTATGGGCTTGTGCTGCTGCTCACCTGGGAGAAGTCAGGGAAAGTGACTTCTCTTTGCTGAGAGCTTTAAATGTTTTTGTTTGAGACCTCCTCTCCTGCTCATCCACAAGAGGACATCCTGTCTTCTTTGACCTCCCTCAGCCTTCTGATTACTTGGGGATTGCTAAAAAAAAAAAAATCTTTTAAAAGGGCATTTTAAAAGAAAGGAAAGACAATATCATTGCTTTTTCATATCAGTTCATACAGAAACCCTGCATTTTTTTCATGGCTGACTGCATTTGGCACATATATTTTCATGTATTATGTTTAATTGGAAAACTAACCTGGGATTGAGGATCTCTTTTGACACTGTTCAGTTTACATAGCATGAGTATAGAGAAGATGCTTTGGAAGAAAGCACTCATAATGAGCTAATTATGAGAGCAATCAAATATATAAATAAAAAAATTTCCTTGAATGGTCACACTCAAAGGTCTTCCTTGACCCCCTCATTAGGAGCTAACCTTCTCTGGCAGGACTGAGAAGTGCTTAGAAAAGACATTATTATTTCTCCCTTTTTTAAGTACCCTTTGCCTTCTCTGTCTTTACTGTTTCTAACCTTGCCTGCTGTGGTTCACTTCTGCTGCATCTATTGCGCTACCTTGACTGCATTTTTTAGGCTCTGCAGGACATTTTCTCTCACAATCTTGCCAACATTTCCTTGTATGGTATGCAGACATATTCCACTCACAAGGAGCTGAAAACTCCTTAATGCTGAGTTCTATCCCAACATCCAGACTATTAAGATATAAATATCTCCTTAGTATAAATGGAAACTAAAATGACAGATAAGCAAAGCTGCATGTTGGTGCCTAAGGAAACTCACTCACACCTGTACTATTGCAGCATGCAGTAGGGAAAGGAAATAGCAAAAGGAAGGCTTACAGCAACTGAAACTAGGAGCTGGGAGTCAGTTCTGATAGCTAAGCTGGTGAGAGTTGTGTGGGGCTACAGTCCCTTTGGTGGGGGCTCCTTTAGGTGGGGGCTGGTTGCACTGGGGAAGTGAATGAGCTGAGGTTCCCTTGCAACCTCTGGTTCTTGCTGTGCTGCTGCTTCCCAAAGAGAGCTTTAGCTCTAAATCTAATCAATCCTCTCTGCTCCTGAGCTTTTGAAAATTGTGTGAAGAAACTCTGTTCTACCCATTCACCTATAAAAGCAAAAAGGAAGGTAATTGATTAATGAGTGTTAATAAATAACACTTTATTTCCATGGTAACATTTAAAACATTAGGCAAAGACAATTCAAAAAAGACAGATGTCCCCTCAGAAACAGAAGAGTGCAAAAAAGATGCATTTCACTTAACTATAAGGACTTATCCCAATTCCTTTGGGAATTTTCTTGCCCTAAACTCCCTCAAGCATCAAAGCAAAATAGAAGGATCTCCAGAGAAGATTAAACACAACTAAGTGTAAATCATGCCATGAAAACTCTCTCTCTCTTTCTCTCCAGTGGTTGCAGACAGAGGGAGTGATCCTGTGAGACTATCCTCCTTACCCAGGCTAGGATGGATCCAAGCTGAGTAGATTCTGTCTTCACCTGGTATTCATCACTCACGCTTTTTTTTTGACTGGTGGTGCACCTTCATAGGATCCTGTTGGAAACTACCATGAATATCATGCCCTTCCCTACAAAGAAAAATCTTAATATCTTGGGTTTTTTGTCCTCATGGTCATGGTCATTGTTCAGAAAAGGCAAATACTTGTGCTCTGCCCAGAATAGAAGTTTGATGAGGGGTTCATGGCTCCTAAAAATATCTTTTAGAAGAGCTAAGACAATATTGTGAGGAGGTACCAATGTAAACATCACTAAACACAAAAGGTAAGTAGTTCCTTTAAGCCATTTTTTCATCCTGCCACTGTTTCTGTGATGAGAGAACTGGATGCTGTTCTTCAAGATGAACTGGGTCTTAGGGACTTGCTATGACCCTATATGAGTTCACAGATGTGACTCACGTATTTCTTTTGGAAAGACTTTTGGAAATGTCATTGCATTCATTTTATTTTTGCAATCAAGCTTTGAGAGAAGAGAAAACTGCTTGAAGTGATGGCTCTGGCTTCCCAGAGGTACTATACTGTCATATCCGATGCCCCTCTGAGACTTTAGGTGACTTAAATGTGTCACAGGACCCTGCCAGTCTCTTCGGAGGCTTGTCGCTTCATTGTGGGATGGAAGTGAAGGCAGAAGCTAAAAGTGTTTATAAAAAAGGATACACTACAGGCTTTTACTGTCTGTATTTCTAATCCTTTAACTGTATGCCAACTCCTCTTCAAAGCCTAGGTTTCCAGTACAAAATAAGATCTTTCTTAGCCCTATGTCATTGGAGAGTCATTAGCTTAAAGGATCTTTGAAGCATGACAAGATTTCTTTATTGGAGAATGCACTGATGTGGCTCTCTTTAGGCAAACACAGGATATTGAATTCACAGTCCTTTCCACATTCTCCAGTGTGTATGCCTGATCTGGTTTCCCAAGTACTTTCAAGCTTAGGATTTAAATAATAAAGCATCAATGATTTATTTGTCTAGTTTTTTGGTCAGATACCATCAGCCGAGTGATCAAGAATGAAACAAGGTTCCTGTTGCAGCCAGCTTCCTGTATTTTTAGTTCTTCAAACCCCAGAGCCTGAGCTTCTCTGAGTTTTGTGGCTCATTTGCCTGCAAAAACAGCTTTCTGCACTTACCTGTGTGCTTAATAGCTGCACTCCTATATTATATGACGAGTTTGTAAAGGATCTGATAAGCAGTTAGAAAGATACATGATGGGTCAGATATAGCTCTCACTAATCAGAGTGGAAAAAAAATGAAATAATTCAGTTTGCTATAAGGAAACTTTCTCAGTTGTGAGCTTAAAATAGTGTCTTTCTTTCTTTTCCTTTTTTTCCCCCTCCTCTCTCTTCCCTTCCCCTTGCTGTCCCTAGACTGTATGACTCTGCCGTAGAGTATTGCAAATGTATTCAGATTACAATTTTCCTAGAAAGAAAAAATGAAAATATATGACTTGTCAAATCATATCTTTTGTCTGTCATCTAAAACTGTACAATTTTGTAATATCCTTTTATATTTTATAACATTATCATGCATTTTAGATACTGTGCCACATATTTTAGACACCTGCTGTCTGTGATGTATTATGCCAGATCGATTCATGCTGTAACAACTCCTCAGTTGTTTTAACCATTTTGTACAATGATGAAATTTACAGCCCTTGGCTGTTGTTTTCTTGCCCTGTGTTATGTGGTGGAAATCATGGGAATAGACGATTGTTTTTTTTCATAACCATGTGGTTAGAAAGAGAAATAGGAGGTGTTTTGAATCAGAAAGAGATGGTGCATATTCCCTTTCGCAGTTTCCAGGTATTCCAAAATTGACCTCTTGCAAGTATTGTGCATCCTGTGCACCATAAAACAGTTAGACTCTCTTGGGCTTAAACAGCACAATTTGCTGGGAGTTTAATTTGTCCCATAAGTCCTCCTTCCTTCTGTGTAGGAACAGCTGTGTGGTACATGAAGATATGCTCATGTGAAGCAGATCTAGGGCTTGGGCTGAACACTGAACTCTCAGTCCATGTGAAGTTGGGGCAGTTTGATCTGTACAGTGCAGTACCTCTGGATTCTGCTGAAGTCATGGTAGCATCAGGCTGTTGGTGGTGGAAGCCACTAATTGTACAGAGTACGTAGCAAAGTCAATTGGCACTGTTTTAAGCACACTCTGAACAATTGAAAGTGCTCTGGCAGAGTAGAGGGCAAAGATGTAGAGATGTAGGTGGACTTATCGTCTTGCTTGCTGGTGGCGTTATTAGAATCATAGAATGGTTTGGGACCTTAAAGACTGTCCAGTTCCAACCTCCCTGCCAAGGTCAGGGACAGCTTCTCCTAGACTTGGTTGGTCAGAGCTCTATCCAGCCTGGCCTTGAACACTTCCAGGGATGCGGCATTCACAACTTCTCTGGGCAACTTGTTGAGTGCCTCTTCATCCTCATAGTAAAGAATTTCTTCCTAGTATCTAATCTAAACCTACTCTCTTTCAATTTGAAGATAATTTACCACCTCCTGAGTGTTCACCTCTGCTTCTCAGTGAGAAGGGCAGAGCTCTGATCCTGAATGAAACCACAGACAGATGCACCTGTGCCCTGCAGGGAGGCATGGAACTGAAAGTTCTTCAGGTCTGTAGCTCTGTTTATAGCCAGACAAATGACAAGTCTGGTCTGGCCTTTTTGCATTTTCATCAAAGCCTCCTACTAACTTGAAATATTAATGTCTTTTAAGATAAATTGCCACAGAAAGATGTAGGTAGCTTGAGACACAATAAACAGGAATTTGACTCTCTAGACAAATCTGAAATGCTTTCAAAGTCTTAAAACTGAATTGAAGTTTCCTTGGCTTTAAAGCAAAATTTTTCCTAATTTTGCCCAGTTGGAAATATCAAGAAGAAAATGCAAGCTTAAGTATTTTTAAGACCTCAAAGTACCAAGAATTCATTGAAAGAGCAAGTTAACATAACTGGCCACTATTCCGTCTCAAGAGACATGAATCAGCACCATGGCTTTGGAATACTTTATTAGAGTCCAATTATACCACTGAGATGCTTGTCCATCTTTGGTTTAAACCTGGATATAATAGATACAGATGATTCTGTTTCCTGTTTAAAAGACACTATGTAACACATTACTGGGTAGACTTCAGCCATGGACACAACAGAAGTTGTCATTTCCTTTTTGTTCTTTGTAGAGAAAAAATGGTAGTGGAAGGAAACACGTGATTCCAGGGGCCCAAAGCAACACAGCCCTGAAGATAAGACACTAGGGATGCTGACAGAGCAAGCACAGCTCAAGGATAACGGAATGAACAGCTCCTGCCCATCTGTTTCCATGCCTCAAACAAATCTTGGCCCAACTCCGAGACTCTTTGTAGTGGAATAAACAGCTTTTCTCCTAGGAAAGACTGAACAAACCACCTGGCTGCTTTGTGTGAATGGATTTCAGATATTAAGATCCTTCAACAACCTTTCAGTTCATGTGGACTATTAAAAATTCTTTCTTTCTTCCCCACTCCATTGATCCACTGATGTGCCACAGCTGACTCTGGACCTTATTCTCTCCTGTCCAAAAAGGAGAAAAAAATTTTCTTTCCATGTGACATTTTGCAGACAGCTGCATTCTTCTTTGCAAGCTGCGAGTTCATACCCAGGCTATTATTCACCCAGCTGAAAAATGAGAATTCAAATTGGAAGTGTTTAGTCGATTTCTAAATGTGTGCCTTGGAGGAGGTTCCCCATTTAGTGAAATATGCCAGAAAGTAAAACAGCAACTCAGAGACTCTTGTATAGTCTCTGTGGGCAGGTAGGCTTTAGACAGCATGAAGATTAAACCAACACCTAATGTGTTGATGCTTTTTTTATTATATCCAAAATAATTTTTTGAACCAACTCCAGAATTTTACTTTCAAAGAAAATATAGCTTAATTTAAAATCAAAATAGACGAAACTAAGTGCATCTGGGAGATTGGTACCAGTAAGCAACTACTCTTCTAATATAGATTATTTCATGCTGTTTAGGCTGGCTAAATAAAAGAGCATTCAAATATCTCCATCAATTTCCTCATTGTGGCTATATAGTGCACAGACAAAAAAAAAAAAAAAAAAAAAAAAAAAAAAAAAAAGGGAAGTGCTTAAACAGGCAAATTCCTAAAACAAAAATCAAGCTTTCAGCATGGGAGTAAGATACTTGTATCACTGGGAAAGGTTAGAACAGCAAAATATCTCTGGTCTGTCTGTTAGTTCTTTTTCACAGGCAGTCTTCTTTCAACATCAGAATCCAAATTTTACTGGCTATCTTGCATGAAGACAAACATTTTCTAATAAAAAGTAAGTTGATAGACTTTATTAGCTGATGTTTGCAGCACCACAAAATTATAATCACTTCATCACAGGCCCAGTGACACTTAAAGGAAGGTATAATGTAATATCATTAGTGCTGCTCTCCCCGTGGACTCTGAACCTGTGGTGACAAATGGAGATGGAAGTAGTGGGGTGAAGGGCTCTCACATACTGCTCATAATAAGTGATTCCAATAAAAGAAATGGCTCATATGTGACCCTTGTGTTGTTGCTGCCCTGGGAGTCTGTACACCCCAGCCCACTTTGACTGGCTACTGACAGGACATACCAGGTTTGCGTGGCAAGGTTTTGTAGTTGGTGGAGGATATGGAGGAAACTTCTGTGAGAATCTGCTAGGAGCTTCCTCCATGTTCAAGAGCCAATGCCAGCTGGCTCCAAGACAGATCTGCTGCCAGCCAAGGCCGAGCCCATCAGTGATGGTGGTAGTGCCTCTGGGAAAATGTATTTAAGAGGGGAGAAAACCCACTGAGCAGCAACAGCCAGCAAAATGAGAGGATACGTGAGCGAAACAGCTCTGCAGACACCAAGAGCAGTGAAGAAAACACCCTGTGGGAAGGACCTATATTGGAGAAGCTTGTGGAAGACTCTCTCTGATGGAAGGGACCCCAGACTGGAGCAGGGGAAGAGTGTGAGAAGCCCTGCCCTGAGGAGAAAGCATCAGAGGCACTGACTGTAACTCCTATTCCCTGACCCCTGTGCTACCTGGGAGAAGTAGGTAGAGAAAGTCGTAAGTACAGTTAAGTCCAGGAAGAAGAGGGGGCAAGGAAAGATGTTTCTGAGATTTAGTTTTTATTTATTGTTATCCTACTCTGATTTTATTAATAATAAATTAAACTTATTTCCCCAAGTCAAGTATGTTTCGCCCATGGCTGTAATTGGTGAGTGATATTTCTCTGTGCTAATCTCAACCCAAAAGACTTTTGTTGTATTTTCTCCCTCCTGTTCAGCTGAGGAGAAGAGTGACACAGTGGCTTTACTGGGCACCTGGTGTCCAGCAAAGGGTCACCCACCCCACCACAGAGAAACAACAGTGAGTGGGGATGGCCAAGGTGAGTGTAAATGACACCCTGTTGGGATAGTTATGGTGTAGAGGGCAGAGAGATGAGTTCAGGGCTGTTTGCAGTCCTTGATCTTGTTCCCCTCTTGGTGATCTCTTGCAATATAGCTAGAGCATTTTTTTGGAGTACACTCTGATCAAATGGTTTTGTTTTTACTTTTTTACAAGAGCCTTTTAAAACTTATCAAGTGAATAGTCACTGGAAATTAGCTGAGTTTTATGTTTCAGCACAGGCTGAGGCAAGATATTAATTTGACAGATGGACTCTCCCTCTATTGATTTTAAACTCCAAGTGTAAGTGCTGCACTTTGGGGCAGGGTGTAGAGCACAGATGCTGAACCTCTGTTAACATGGAAAACTGCTCAGCCTTGACTATGAAGTGACAGTTGAGTCCCTTGTCCTCAGGGTAATAATGGCAACCCTGCAAGCAAACAGCCTGGATTCTGGGTCTGGGTGCATTTAGCTTTGAGTATCTGAATGGTTGCCCTGCTGGACTGGGATCTGCGACAGTTTTTCATCTCTTTGGAGTTCCAGGCTGTAACTAGGCAAAAGAAAATTGTGCTGTGTCTCAATGGTGAAAGCCTAGGTCTTGGATTGATTTCTGCTCTAAGGTTTTCAGCAGTTTCAAGTCTCCTCTCTCCCATGTCAACACAATATGGACATTTAGCCTTGCTGTATTCTGAGGAGAAATACTGGCACCTCTCAGAGGTGACTCTGACATTATGCTGAAGTGAGATGAAAGCAGCTGCCTTAGGCTTGGCTGTAAAAGGGGCAGAGGTGGTTGCCTGGGATGGGGAGAGCAGACCTTGAGCAGCTGAGGTGCACAGCTGCCCATCCTCCTGCGGAAACTATTTTAGTTTCTGTCTTCTGCTCAGCCCTAACACTTAAATTTTGGCTCAGACTAAAACTCCCACTTCTGGTCCACAACAGAAGCTTCCTCTCAGCACTGACCTCTTTACTATTCCAGCTTGCTTTTGGCTTCCAGTTCCAGCCCTACTCTAATGGGTAGATCATTGAATGTAATTAAACTTTTATGTAGAAAATAATAGTATTCATGGGCTTATTTTCCTCTCCCTTGTGTTAGTAAGTTATAACGGTTGAAATCCAATCGGCTGCACTGAGATGGCCAGCCTAGTCTTCTAATGCAAATCAGGATATTTTCATTGTATGGGAAGGGTTAATAAGGACCTAAAAATGTGTTTTTTAGTTGTGTGGATGCATAGCCATTGGTTTTGCAAATAGGTGTAGGCAGTTGTCTGTCGTTTTTGCCTTGCCCTTTCTCTCAAAAGCAGGGAATTTGCTGTTGGGCTCTGTAGGGATTTCCCTGCATGAATGCAGCCTCCATCTGTTCAGTGATATCAGCTCTCTAAGACTTCTCTACTGCTGCAGTAAGAGGAGCCGGCTCTCAAGCATCATAGTGGTCACTCACTTGAGCAAGTACCACTTATGTGGGCAAAGGTAATAGAAGATGGCCCTAATTCTTTATGAAATACCTCTCTGTGAATTAAAGCTGAAGGTAGACCATAAGAGCTGGAATTTGGAGAAAAGTTTTTTTTTGTGTGGTTTTGTTTTCCCCATAGACTGTGTGTTCTACTGGATCAATCCTTCAACAGCCCTAGTTTCAGCTTTTATCTTTTGTCAAGGCACTCAAAATAAATTTATAGCCACCCTTCTTAAATGGCTCTCTGTCATCATGGAAAACAGCTAGTAGGACCTAGATGCTTTGCCCTGATCTGTTCTTGTTATAGTAAACATTAAAGGATGTCAGACTAGCAGATTTTGAAATTTGCAGAAATTCTAGGAAGATTAAAAAATTAGAACATTATATGAACCCTCTCTGCTGCAATTGATGTGGCAATTGTGTGCTGTATTACAAGAAAAAAAAATCTAGAGTGCTGTACTAAGGACATCTGAACACACAAGTTTCCAAACAGCAATTAAGAAGAAAAAAACTGAGAGCTAGTGGTTTCTCAGCTACCAAATGCTAAATACTATCCGGGGTTATTGACTATCTGATTAGAATGAAATGGAGCTGAAATACAATTGATTCAGAAATAAACAATGCATCTATTTAGGGTGATGGTCACAGAAAGCTAAGTGATGAAAGAGTCCCTAGTCAATTTATAAGGGATTTCTACAGCACTTGCTCATATATATTCAGTATCTTCTCTCAGAGTACACCTTCTCTCTACTCTGTACAAAAATTCAGCTTTCTATTTAATCTTTCTGAAATTGAGAAAGTCTTTGTAAACATCACAAAAAGTCAGTCATCGTATATCGAGCAAGGACTCAGAGTAAGGAAAATTACATTATCCTGAAAAGCTCATTTGCTTGCTTTCTTGTACCTCTTGGACTACTGGATAGGACAGTATTTTCTTGATCCATGAATCTTCAGTTTACTTCCACTCACATACTCTTTTTTCATTCCATGTAAAAAATATGAAAGAATAGAGGGGATTTAAGGGTCCATGCAAGGCACCTCTTTCTTACAAGAAGTGTTCCTCTTTCTTCATATTTCCTGTCTGGATGACAGTTTTCTTGGATTATCCATATAAAAGTCCAGAGTCCTCTTTTTTCATAACAAGATTATGACTTTATAGCCTCCTTATGCTCCTCTGGTAACCCTTGTGCCAGCACCCTAGACTTGTGCAGCAAAGGGAGCAGCCAAGTCAGCTTGCAGATGCCTAGGAAAATAGTTTCACCAAAGCACGTTTTCAGCTGAATAAGCCCCATGACGTGGTTGGCTGCATGGCCAAGGGAGTGCCTACGTCAGGGCAAGGGCTGGGCAAGGGTAGAAACTACATTTTTCAGCATTGGTAACCAGCTTAAGCCATTTAAGCTTCTACAGCTTAAGACTTTCAGGAACACCATCACCACCTGATTTTCTTGAGATGCATGCAGTTTTTAAGTGGTGTAGGTGTACTGAGCTGTATTTAGAAACAACAGATCCTATTGCCCTATGTTTTCCTTATCTGGTTTTATCAGGAGCAGGTCTCCTGCTTTAAGCTCTGCATTTATCAAGCTGAAATTGCACAGTTAAAGAAGACAAAGGTCTTTTGGTGGGGTGTTTCTTAGCTTTATATGGCCACTTGTATGTTTATTTTTAAGTTGATTGATATTCTCATCTGCTGGCCCATAAGCTCCTGGGCTTAGTTTATGCTAATGACTGACAAGTTTTGCAATTCATCAAGAGCTAAGAACAGACTGTATTTGGTGAAGAGTTCTGCTAACAATCTGTATTGCTCTCTCTCCAGTCTGTTTTCTTTTGGGTAGGGAAGAATTGAAAAAATTATGCTTAAAATCTTAGCATATCCCAGTAGTTTAGAAAGGGCTCTGTGATACTGCTGTTGTTAGAATTTTCTTTCAGAAAAACAGAATGGAAAAACAAGTTACGTTTTGCCTTCTATACCTTGATATTTTGGAATGTGGTTTGAATGAAAAATGAGAATATTATAAGCAGTGGCTAGATCTAGCTTTATCCATAAATGAAATAATTAAAAGAAATCAAAGTAAAATATATCAAGCACAATTTTGATAAAACATTCAAAAAACTGGATCATAGCAGAAAACTAGCTGGGTGATTACCTGGGGATTTACAAAGCAAATATAAAATATCTATAGGTAGTGGAATCATAAACAGAAATGAGACCTTGGCTTACTACCTTTTGTGACATTAAGGAGGTTAAGATAAGTTTAGAGGGTGACATGCAAATGGCCGTAGAGGATTATTTTAATTTAACATAGGGAGATGTGTGGATATTTACCACCTAAAAGATAAAATAAATAAAATTCAAACTACAAAGGGTTTTAATTTTGCAGAAAGGTTAATTAACCACTGGAAGAATTTGTTCAGTTCTATGATGTGATAAGTATGTCTTGATGTCTTTAATTGAAAAGATTTCTATAATATATGTAATTAAATGAAAGTTATAAGCCCTGGAGTAGAACCACTTGATAAAACTTTATGGCTTGCATAAATCAGACTATAAAATCATAAGGGTGGATGTCAACCTGGCAGTTTTACAGCCCAAACTTAAGGCATGAGAACTGAATGACTTGACTTCATCAGTCCAAAATGTTTTTCTCAAAATATTCTTAGGTCAGAAATTGTCATAAATGGAGTCTTAGCATAGAATGAAACAGAAAGAAATGTTTATTTCTAGGGCTGTTTAGGAGTTAGATAAATAGGAGGATGACAGAGAATTATAAATGTTCTATAAAATTTTAGGAAAAGAAGCAAAAGTCTCAGGGTCTTACAGCCCTCAATCTTCATTCAGGTGCCTTCACCTCAACCTTAGGAGAGATATTCTGCTGAATGCTGAAGCTATGAACTTACTCCTGGTACCAGTAAGTTGATTCCTTTCTGGATTAACGGACTGATGTGAGAGACTGAAAAAAATGTTATTGAAGTTATTACTGGCTCGAAGCAACTCCGTCAGCGGGGTGAAGAAGCTGCTTGGGGTCTACCAAAGTGGAGCTGTGCTCTGACCCCTCACAACCCCATCTCCTCTCTCTCTCTCTTTCTTTCTTTACTTCTTCCTCTTCTAATTTCCTCTTCTTGATATTTGGGTAACTTAAACCTGGATGGGTTGGAATTTTCTAAGTCAACACTTTGTGAAAAGTTTTACGTTGACTGAAAACTTGTAAACTTTTGCCAAGTTCCCTTATTTTCCAAAGTTTGCCAGAAAAAGTGTGTTATTTTGACCCCTTGAGAAGCATTGTAACATTTCTCCTGTGAGCAGCCTCAGTGTATAAAAGAACCAAAGGCCCTTTTAGTAAATCTGTCTGGTGCATTTTGGGAGCCTTGTATATTTTTTAACTTAAAAGCCCTTCGATGAACTTGTGAGAAGAGCCTGGGGTCTTACAACTGGTAAGTCTTTAAACAGTCTGTCCCTGTGAGTTCCTCCTTTCCAAGTATCTCTGATGGTTTGTGCACTATGAGAGTTGCAAGAGGAAGCAGAGGTAAGTTTGGAGTCAGCTGGGCTCCATGAGCAGCGTGCTATAAGACCCCAGGGAGGTCTGGGGCTGTACCCTGGGAGACAGAGGATATAAAAAGGGGTCGTGCACTCCTGCTCAAAAGTTATCATCTCAAGTTGAAAAATCACAACGGAGAGGGGAAGGTGTGGTGGGGTAGAGGGCTCATGGATTACTGTGTGTGTGCATGCCAAGGGCATGGACTGACTGTCATGGTGAGACAGGATCCATCACACTTTCCCTTACATGTATTTTCTTGTGTTTGTTTAAAAAATGGGAGTTACCTTATTAGACATTAATGTTGAGACAAAAATCCAAAAACTAACAAACTGTGTACACCTGAGACATAGGTACTTTTAAGAACCTAAAGTTGTTTAAATGGGCTGTAAAATGGCCTTCAGGCATTTTGTGCCTTATGAAAGCCTCCTCTACTTACAAAGCAGTGTATAAAGGTTTCCTCGTAAATGTGAATATGTTATTTTACTTTTAACAAGAAAAACTTCTGGTGCCATGCAGTGACTTTTTCAGCACTGTTCTCTCTGAAGGACTTTACTGGATGCAAATGAAAGAAAAAGGAGCTTTTCCAAACTGGAAAAAAAAAATCACTTTTGAATTCCAGGTATTTTAATCTTTCTGTTTTGCTTGCTTTTCATCTGGGCTTAATAATATCAGAAAAGATTTCTATAATGTGGTTGCTATGGTAAAAGCAGACCTGTGTCCCATCACACAAGCCTTGAACCATGATTAACTGTTTAATGTTACAGGAGCAAAGAAAGGTGTGAATAGCACGTTAACACCTTCAGAACCAGCAGCCTTTCACCCTAATGGTACCAGGCAGAGATTTTTCCTTTTCATTAGGCAGATTTAGGGCTGCTCTTCAGTGCACATGAGATAGCCAGATGAATACTGACAAAGCTTTTCAGGCTGTCTTGCTGAACTTATAAATTCATGCATTTGAGGGCCAGAAAAATATCAGGCTGGCATGTTCAACATAGCTTACACAGTTTAAATGAAGAATAAAATTGTAACCTATGGTTGAATGATTGCTTTTCTCAAGAAATACCTCCAAACTAAACATCAAAAATTGGAGAATTCATTATGTCCCTTAGACAGAAGGAGAAAAAATCCCATGACATTCTGACATAAAACCAAGCAAACAAATGAGTCCCTGTTATGCTGTTTAATTAAGAGAGAGCAAAATAAATGAACACAAAATGGTTGGGTTTTTTTCCTGCATTTTCTGCCCACTGGTCTTTTGGGGCCTCTGTTACCCAGTGTTCTTACCTGGAAAACATAACAGCTTGCTTTCTTCCTTTTTTTTTTTTTTTTTTTTTTTTTTTTAATTCAGATCCGCAAGGGATATCAGTATAATGAGAGCAGACTAGGACTATGTTGCAGTGGAAGGCTTTCCACTATGCAAAAATGATGGTCTCTGCCCTTGGATGCTTATACATCAGGGACAGTAATCGATCTTAGTGAACAAAATAAATCACTGTTGTCAGTTGCAGCATCAGGATGCTGACAGCTGATTTTGTTGTAGTTGGGGTTTTTGTTCATTTGGTTTTAATATGTATATTGAATTTATTTAAGCAAAACCAACTAATGATCTAAGGAGAATAATTTATTCCAATTTTTCAGATGTTATAGATCAACACAGCACCACAGACTGCAATGAAGTGATACAAAATTCAGTTAGCTAAAGATTTCACCTCTCTTCTCTTTGAGGAGGTAACGTCTCTTGAAAAGATAGGATTCAATGCTTCTCAAAGTACTTTATTAAAAATTAGTGTAAATTTACAGGAAAAGCTGGCTGGGAGCCTGTGAATGATTAGCTATTTTGTATGGATTTAGTCCTTTAATAAAAAGTAACAGATTCTCATGATGTACAGCCAAATTTCTTAGTTAAGTAGGTATATATCTTTCTTTATACATTTCAAAGTCTTTAAATAGAACACCAATCTTCTTGATTTGCATAAATTTGCAGACTCCACCAGTGATATCTTTCTTCATGTTGCACCTTTTGAAATGGAATTAATTGTCTAGTGTAGTCTCTAAAAGAGTGCTTTGTGTTCCTTCTCCTATTACAGATTTTTGTCTCTCTTCATATCAGTCCTCCAGCTTTATTGCTTTTTTACACAGCTTTATTCTACTGCTACTTATGGAACTTTGCATTATGTGTGTTGAATGAACTCCACTCTAGCTGTTTATTTCTGCATTTGATGAATAATTAGCTTTGCGTAAGTTTTTTCACTGCTTCAACACAAACCCTGTTGAACAGCCTCAGCTGAAGGATCAGCTGAAATAACTGCTCTTGGACTGCATTTGCCAAAGAGTGAAGAACTAGGAAAGGGAGAAGGGGAAAGGAGGGAATAATTCAGACTATAAGGCACAGGTGGAAATAGGACAAAGGGCAGCACAACCCCCCAAACACAGATAAACAGGATGGGAATTCATTCTCTAAATACTTTTTCTTCTATGTGGAAAAGGCTCTGAAACTTTAAAACGGTAGTGGCTCCTCTGAGTGAGTCCAGTCTTCTGAGTGAGTCCATCCAGTTATGGTCCCTCAGTGTCCATTTCCCTGGAGTACTGGATGGATATTTTCAGATGAGAGCAAACTAATCTACAGCAAAATACTGTATTTTATCTGTCATTAGCAGGGGCCCAAGCAGGGTGAGACAGTGACTGTGTGTAGGCCACCTGCATATATGAGTGCAGGAAACATGCTGGCATGCTGGGAATTCTTAATATGTTTATTTAATAGCGTTCTTTGCCTCTTTTTTTTTTTTTTTTTTTTTTTTCATCTTTTTCCCCGAGGAGTGCTTGCATACTGGGTTGTTATCAATGCTAATACATGCCTTGACAGTTTTGGTTTGTGCAGGTTTGCAGTGTCCATAAATGATAATGCCCAGACAGACTTTGGTGCCACAGGCTGCTCCAAGAGCCATTTCAACTATGTGGCCTCAATGTTGTTGGCTTTGGTTCCTCCCCAGATCTCCAGTCTGATCCCAGGGGGCTCCGTCCCTTCAGACCCCTGTATGTACCCTCATGGCTCCACACCACCTTGTAAAACATACCCCTTGTTTTCTACTGTAAGAAATACCTTTAACTTTGATTCTTCTGATGGGTTGCAACACAGGCTTGCCTGAATTTCAGACTCTTTTAGATGAGAAAAAAGGGAAATTGAACAATAATTGTGTCTTATGGATCCCATGTGATGGTCTGGGGCCTTAGGAGACCCAATACCCACTGCCATGAAGTGTGAACTCATGCACACAGCCAGTCTAGGTTATTCGGCCTCAGGACTGCTTTATCATTAGCTTATCACTGCCTTAAATCGTGGTCCAGATTTTGAAAAATACAGAAGGAAAATTGACTTTATTTTCTTATTGTAATATTATGAGGGCTGGGTTGTGCTGATGTTTTTATTTGCTTTTAAGTATTTTTATCCCTGCCCATGGAGAAAAAAGGTAAGTGTCTAGGTTATTTCAGAAAAACCACAGCAGTGCCATGATTCCATCAGCTCAGAGATGAAGGTCACTCTTGTACACACATCTTTACATACACGTGTCCATACTCAGCTCCACGTAATACCATTTCAGTGTACCTCTGGGAATGGTCTGGACACTTTGTCAGAGGCTTGCTAAAAAGCCTGTAATGATAGCAGTGTCAGCATGTAACCACAAACATCTCTGTTATGCTACTGCAGAAGAGCAAGGCTTGCCTAGCGATTCAGAAAGCAAATATCCAGAGGAGCAATTAAGGGAAAGCAGTCTAGCAAATCATGATAGTAATTCTTTCACTCAGGAAAGAAGCCATATGTTTTTTCCTTTACATTTTCAGTCATTTAAATCAGGGCACATATTGTCAGTACTCTTGCACTATACTCTTTGTTTTGTAAGAGGAAAATAAGATTTGGGGAGCAGTATAAACATGACTATGCTGAGGCAATAGCAGGTGCACCACCACACTTCACAGTGCTGGCCATGCCTTTGGGTGAAAGCCCTTTTAGCTAAGACTGGTGAATAAACAGAAGGCTCATCTCATTAAGCTTGGACCTAGGGAAGAGTTAAAGGACATTATTAAATCACTGAGGAAAAGAGGGGCTCTAGCACAAAGGCCTGCCTGAGAACAGATGGAGATTTTGTAAAAGGAGGAGGAAGAAGACATGAGAAGAACTTGCTTTATACTTTAATACCAATGAAGCATTGCAGTGGAAAACTAAATAAGGGCTGAGAAATCATTCACCACAAGATGGCAAACAGTCACAGTTTCAAGACTCTATCTCAACTGGAGAAGACTGCCCTGTTGTGTACCCTGCTTCCGTTGTCTGGCTAGAGACGGATCTTTCCAGAGGCAATTCCTGTAATGCAATTAGGATAGTCAGACACAGCAGGGTTTGGTAGTATTGATGCAGTGTGAAGCTCACTGAACAGGCCAGTACATGAGAAAGTATCAAGCAAGGGCACTAAAGGCACTGAAACCACTGAAGTGCCTGATGCTGAATTCTGTGGCCTTTGATCAGCTCCTCAGCAGCCCATCAAAGCATGGTTAGTGGTCACTGTGCTGCTGGGTGGGTTTCATGTGAGGCATACAGTTTGGATAAGAGCACACTTAGTCTGAATGTTGACCATTTGCTCTGCTTGCCCGAGCAGTTTCACTTGATTTGCAGTCTATGTTGTTTTGCAGCAAAAGGTACCCAGGACAATGCGGATCCATCGCTCCCGTTTGAGGAAGAGGAGCTGCTCAGCTATAGGTGTTATAGTCCATTTACTGCTAGCTGGCACCAAAAAAAAAGTCTCCTGTACCTCAGATGGATACATTTCAGCCCAAATTTGCACAGAAATTCATGTACAGTTATGAGGCCCGTGCATACTTACAGCAGAGAGCAACAAGTTTGCAGCTGTGTTGAGAAACATGTTTTAAAATACTTGCAAAGAAAGCAAAGTGAGCTATTGTCTTCCTGTGCTCTAAAAATCCCTGTTAAAAGATTCAAAAAATCACCAAAAAGTGTAACCTGACACTAGTTACACTGAGGAAGGTGAGATTCTCAGGTGAGGACTATGTATATAACTTAAATTCAATAATAATAATAATAATAAATAATAATAATAATAATTGCTGTCCTTACCCTCTGCTATTCCCAGGTGCAGAGCACAGCTCCACATTTAGATCTCTAGCAAACTTCTGTCTGCCTTAAATGAACTCACCATCTGTCTAGTGCCTTTGCTTGGTCACTAAATCAGGCACTAATGGCCATCCTCAGATCACACCATGGGATTAGAACAGATTTCCCTTGCTGCCAACCACCATTGTGGTTTCTTCTGTTCTCTAAGGCTTGGCAACTGAGATGTTAAGTTTGTTACTCAGCCAAGAAACCACCTCCACGTGTGCTGACTGAGCAGCTGTCTGGCTTGGGAGGATGAAGTGCTTTTAATTTTGTTCTCTTCCAGCTTTGAGTTTTGCTATCCAGGGACTGGCAGCAGCTAGCTTTTATCCCACTGATGTGGACCATACTTCTAAACAGGCTTTGGAAGGAGCCCAGGTCTCTGAACAGAAGGGCAAGGGTAAGACACTGACAAAAGAGAGGTGAGCAGAGCAGGAGAACAAATCAGCTAAGGGATCCTTCAGTGCCACTGCCTCATCATGGGATTATTAGCACAAACCTCTCAGGCACATTGTCAGGTCAGGAGGTCTTTTGCTTTCAAATGCTGAAAAAGAGCCTATGAAACAAAATAAAAAAAGCTTGTTTGGATTACTGCAAGCAGTTAAATATATTTATAGTTAAATATACAATTATATTTAATATTATTATCATTATATAGTTATATATACGCATTTGTTAAATATACTTATTGACGCTAATCTGTTTCACACAAACCAGTGTGGTGGCAGTGCTGGTGTCCACCTCTGAAGGAATGATCGATTTGCAAACAAGGACTAATTTTCTCTGCTGCGGTTGGGGAATGTTAAAACTACACTGTTGATAATAAGAGTTGAGTGCAACCGGAGAGGCAAGATGTCGATAGCATTACAATAACAATAAGGCACTGTAGTAAGCAAGGCTTTTTGTCTGATAAAGTGCAGTTTCCTGGGAGAAGCTGGAGGCTCTGAAATAAGCTTGGTATGAGATTGCCACTACTGACTGTCAATTTATTAACTCCATGTAGCTTGCTGAAGACCTTAAGTGTTCCTTGCAAAGAAAATTTACACTTTAGTGCATATTACTAAAATATATAACTTATATGTAGATGGTATCTTTCATCTTGAAGGGACCCTAAGCTCTTTGCAGATTGTCTTTAATGGAATCACTCAGCCACCAGTGACACATCGTCATCTCTGGGGCATAACGAAGCAACAAAACTGTTATAAGGAAGAAAACAATAACTTCTATTGAAAACACATGGGAATTCAGGGGGCTATGAGGTAATTATGCCAAAATGAAGATGGCTGCAGACAGAGCTGCAAAGAATAGTTAATACTTTGCAAATAAGAAGCCAAAGTCCTGGCCACAGCTTACTGCGATTTTTGCTGAGGCAGGAGAATAGTAGTAGCAAATACCCCACTGCACCCCCCATCTGGTTGGAGATCTCACTTTGGTAATTCTTCATGCCAGAGACTACAGCCCCTCTGGGGTTTGAGAAAGTGAGCAGGCAGCAGTCAGCCAAAATGTCTGTCATCAGTAAGCAAGGGCACAGCCGAGCTTTTCCCAGGTGCAGCTTTGTGTTTGGGCAGCAAGGCAACAGCCCACATCTAGGGACATCCTTGACTGCTCTCATGCTGCCCGCACAAGCCGAAAGCCAGAGGGCATGGCCTCTGGGGTGACCAGGGGTCACTCACACAGGACCGCAGCACACTGTGCAGCAGAGGGCTTTGCCCTCTGCTGTGCTAAATTCAGCCCCTTAAAATGAGTTTGATAATGCAAGTGGTGACCTTAAACATGTGAGGGCAAGGCTGGGCAGGAAAGCCATTTACGAGTTTCTGAGCCCTGGAAATGACACCCAAGGCAGCCCAAAATACACATGTCTGTATCCTTGACACAAGGTATGTTTTGTAATTGCAATAATAACAATTAATTTTTTGGGGGTAAAATTCCTTCAACTGTGTAGCTTCCCTATTTTTAGTGCTCAAACTTCACCAGACTCAGTTTGTTACTCGTTTCATAAATACTGAGCTCACAGAGTGCTTGAACAAGGGTTTGTCTTTGTAAGTTTGAAGTACCTTGTCCTCAGGTTTCAGAGACAGAAGGTGCCAGTCTGACATTTCGTCTATCTTTGGCAGCAGAATTTGCAGCTTTTGAGAAAAAAAAAAAAGAGGCAGTTTGAATGAAAAGGACTTCTGTGATTTCCAGATTTGATGGTTGCTAGAGAATCAAACGGATGCTAGGTGTGATTTTTTGCTGTGATTTTTTTTTTTTTACCCAAATATATTTATTTCAGAACAAGGTTTTGCCCTTTTAATTTATTTAATTTTTGCTGTATCAATTAGAACACTTGTTTCTCCTTTCTGAAAAATCAAAATGCTTGTTTTCTTTTTTCTTCATATTTTAAAAAGTAAATTTTCTGAGATATGCATTTAAAATTACTGGTAATATTTTCTTCTGTATTTCACCTAACATATTTAAAAAATCTCCAGATAAAGGTAAAATGTTGGCTTGGTTCTGCCTTTAATGAGTTTCTTAAATCAACTTTTCAGTTCAATGAAAATATGAGGAAATGTCTCAGACTTATCAATGCAAATTGCCTTATGTTTTGGGATTTACACAAATTAGGAAAAAACAAGAATCTGCACAACAGTATCAGAAATCAAAATCATTACTAGATGTTATTTTCATCACAGATTTTTGAATACTGAGTAAATGAACATCCCAACTGTGAAACCCTGAGCTATTTGTAATAAAAATTAACCCAAGTGGAAGAAAATGTTCCATGTCTCTCCCTGCTCCTGACTCATTTCTCATATAAAGCATATCTTGACTATACTTGCTTGGGAGGGATAATATTGTGATTGACAAAACATTTCTAATTCCCTTTTTGCTAGCCCCAGAAATGCACCATGGTGAAAGAAGGACAAGAAAAAAATTTATTTTGACTAAAAGCATAAATTGTTTATCATTTCATCATTTCAGGCTTTACCCTCAATATTTTGTTTTGAGGTGGTTACATGCCGTATTTGGGCTTGCTAGTGCCAGCCTTCTTTAGCACTGTCTTTGAATGCTGCCAGCTGTTATCTCAGGGGCAAGATACTTCCAAAGCCATAGAAATACAGCTGCAACCTGCAGTTCATGGGTATACAACTCCTAAATGTGGAAAGAATGTAAAGGTCTGTTTATGTCTCATTCTTCTTGTTTGAAATCTAGAGATAGAATAAAAAAGAGCCCCTGAGATTTCATTGATTCTGCTTTGCCCTGGGCAGGAGTAGGAGAAGAATCCCACAGTATTGTTTTTAGTGTTAGTTTTTTTTCTGGTTTTAAATATCCCAGTAAAGAGTCTTCTATCACTCTCCCTTAAGAGCCAATTCCAACCCAGACTTTTTTATGGGCTGTATTTTACAAGACTGCAAGAGACTGCAAGCCCTGTAAATGGGCATGTGAGCCATTGTTGCTCACCATTAGGAAACATGCTCAGATGTCCAGCTTCAGTTTCCCTGTGCTCAACCTCATACATTACAAGCCCTTGAAGCAATTCCTGTCTCCTTTGGTGCTTTCTTTTAGCCTTCCCTCACCATTCTCTGTTGTTACACAGGAATACCTTGTGCTGTAGCACCGCTGGAGTGGATCCCCAAGGTAACGCTGGGAGTGAGAGAGAGACAGGTTTATGACTGTTCTCTATTCTTCCAAACAGCTTTATCACTGCGGTTAATAAAACAATAGCATGTTCAAAAGAAGAGAGAAAGAGTGAACCTATAAGGCTCACTCTCTTTTAGTTTGACCAGTAAGGAGGCAAATATGCCAAATTTATGATAGGTTAGACAGAAGTTAACAGAAGATGCATTAATTCTTTGGATAGATCTTTAAAAATGGTTCAGAATGATGGATTTTTTTTCTGATATACTGCTAATGGTTTGGATTCAGAGTCACTTGTCTGCTGTCAGGTTATGTTTTTGCCTAAAAATAACCTGCTTCCTACTATGTTTTTGTTGTTGTGCACAAATATAGCAGGTTTGTGGCATCAAGTCACCTTACAGAGTGGTTGGGAGCATTCTAAGAAGAGTGGTTGGTGGGTACTTTGAGGGGGGTGGGATTAAATGTCAAGTAAGTTCTTGCTCTTTTTTGTTGTTTTATCTATTTTCAAATTTTGATGAGTAGCATGAGTGATAATTACAGAATTTCAGTATTTATAGAAACCTGTCAGTTTATAAGTATGTAACTGTGCAGATGATTTAATCTGTGACAGTACCTTTTAAGCAAAAAAAATAGTGCTATTATCTACAAATACAGAAATTTAGCAATTTTGACTAGATTTTTTATTATTAATATTTAGAAGGTGGATAAATACAATGTAGCTTGCGAAGCCTAAGGGCTTTACACAGAGAGGAAAAATAGGGACAAAGGATTAACCCATATAGGTAAGAAAACATAATTTATGAGAAAAGACAAATATATTTTAATCACAAAATTGTAGAAAGGCCTCCCTGTTGCTACCTGATGTTAAAGGAAATCAGAAAGGTTGAGCAGTTATGTTACCAAACACATAAGACAACCTTCTGGAATAGTTCTGAACCCTCTTCTACTGATTTTCCATGATGTAAAGTAATCAAAAGGAGCCCAGGCTGGAGGGAGGTGGAGAAGATCGGATGGCCTAGGGTGAAAAACTGGAAGACGGGGAGGAGGTGGGAGCAGGGATACTCAGAGACTTGGGAAATGATGGAGGAGACCAGGGGGAGAGACAATTAATATAGAGACATGCAATACTCCTTGTCAATTCTGAAATATTGAAACATTTTCTACCTAGAAGCTGAGCTGAATTAACCAAGATAATTGCTAGCATAATTTTACTCATAGAGATAGTTCTCCTGAAGTAACCTCAGAGATAAATATGGATCTTTGTGACAAATTTGTACAAGAATAACACCAGAGGGTTATGCCCAGCATAGGTGCAGTGTGACATTTGTGAGCAGAGCAAATGAGCATATCAAAATATTTCTCTGTCCATTAATGTTGATTTTCCACATTTGCTGAATGAAATAAGTTTGTGCTAGCCAAGGAGAGTAACGGTCTGTTGGTTTGGTTTGCTGATTTGAGTCTCACATTTCTCTTTTCAGAGGTGAGGATGCAGATGGTTTTACTTTTTTTTCTAACCCCTGTGAGCACTCCTGAGTTCCATGTGATTCTTCTCTATGCAAGATGGATGGATGACAAAGGACTTCATGAGGCAAATATAAATAGAGATGGCACCATGTAAGACTAGGGCCAAAAACATCTTTAAATATTTCAATGACCAGATTTTCTAAACTGCAGATAAAAAAAAAAGATTAGAAGGAAAAGAAATGGGACCTATATTCTCCATAGTGACTAAGGACTTTGACTATCTCAACTGAAAGGAGCTGTGTTTTTTCAGGGAGTGAATAACTTACAAGCCTTTCTTCTCCTTTGTTTTGATGCAAACATAGCCAGATAGTCCAGTTATTTATTTTAAAAGGTTAAAACTTTTGAGAACCTCTGGAGTATCTTACCCATCAATATAGACTGTAGACAGTGTTATGGGGCCAGCCATAATTTGGGTGGCCTGCCTCCTTTAGGTTACTTGGCGGTGATACTGGAGTTTACCCTCCACTAAGCTGTGGCTGTGTCCCTGATGGCTGAGCAGGACCACAACAGCTGTGAAGGGTATTTAAAAGAAGGAAGAATGATTTATGTTATGAATCATGAGAAGTGTGATGAGTTCATGTCATGGTTTAATTCTGGCTGGCAAGTAAGTACCACACAGACACTTGTTCACCTTGCCTCCTCCCTTGGTGAAATGTAGAGGAGAATCAGAAAAATTCTGAGTTCAGATAAGAGAATTTTAATAATTTAAATGAAGTAAAATGTAATAATAACAACAACAAATAATCTGAGTAATGAAGAGGAGAGACGGAGGGGAGCAAACACAAGAAAAACAAGTGATGCACAATACAATTAGTCACCACCCACCGAGTGATGCTGAGCCTGTGCCCAAGCTGTAATCAGCTCTTCCTGGCCATCTTCTCCAAGTTTATATACTGGGAATGACGTTCTGTGCTATGGAATATCCCTTTGGCCAGTTCAGGTCAGTTGTCCTGGTCATACTTCCTCCTGCCTTCTTGTGCATGTGCTTGCTGGCAGAGCATGGGATACCAGAAACTCCTTGATTTAGAGTAAGCAGCACTACTTAGAAACAACTAAAACATCAGTGTTATCAATTTTTTTTTCCTCATACTAAATCTAAAACACAGCAATGAACCACTTTCTAAGAAAAAAATTAACTCCATCCCAGCTGAAATCAGGACTGTTCACTTACTGTACTGTAACATCACTTACACAGTATGAGAACCAGCTTCCCACCATGGTTCCAGAGGAACAGTAATATGATTCTCTGTTTCAAGATCTTTCAGCTCTGTGCACAGTGTACTGATGACCTGCAGTGTCACCTTATCCAGCTGAGACACACTTACAAGCTACTGTCTCTCTTGATTTTCTTCATCCTTGAAATTTGAGTTTGGTCTTTATCATCTGACTGATGCTCTCTCTGCCCATGCCAGGGTCATCAAGTTAGGTCAGGTTTATGCCTGGGATAATGCAGATCCCCAATTCTCTTTCCCTGTACTTAAACAGGCTGTAGGAAGATGCTTTTCTCGTTACAGGCTGCTCAAAGAGTGAGACTTTATTTATGTCAAATACGTTCAGCTCCAAAACTCAAAAGGTTTTTCTCTTTTACTTTAATTTAGCATGCTAGATTTTTTTTTCCACCTACTATCTCACTATTTTTGGAATGCAGCTAAGTTCAGTGAAGTCTCATGGCAGTGCATTTACAAGCCAATTACAGGAGCAGAAGAAAATAAATAAAGGATTTCCCAGTGCAAGAGGTCTCCTCATCAAGGCGTTTTCTTCCATAAAATGACAGGGAAAAAACACAGATGGCAGTGAATCTGGAATTAAAATAAACAATAATTGTGCAGTCATTACTTTTATGATGTATGTTCCTTCTCACCTTTACACTGACATTATGCAAGTGAAATAAGTTGGAAGTTTGCCTTGAAGATGAAAAACCACATGACAAGGAAAGGGCTCCATTCCTGAGATGTTGAGAAAGATTCCAATGAAATCAGTCACTGACACAATAAACACAAGTCAACTCTCCTGGTACCTATTTCTGCCCCAATCAGGGGGAGAGCAAGGAGCACCATACCATATCATAGGGCACATGAAATTCAGTCCCAGCTCCTACTCTTTGCTGGAGGTCTCATTTACATGTAAATTCTTACTGGAATCCCCCCGGTTACTTTATTGCATATTTTCAGTCATTTTCCCTAATGAAACAATCTAGCAGAACTAATCCAAACATGGGCTTAATTAATCAACATTTGGCAGTCTATAACTCCTCGCTCCAGTCCAAATTACTTGTGACAACTTTCTTAATGCACGACCAAAATATCTACAGAGAGTCTCTGCCTCAATCAACTGGGTGGATATTAAATTTATTTAATATATTTTAATAAAACTGAGATAAACCTTTTCTCCCTAGCTGCCCACAGAGCGTATTACAGCAGAAAGTGACATTATGTCATCCTCAACTCACTTTAAAAGAAAACAAAACAATATTCTTTTATAATACTGTTGTGTCTTGCTTGGGTCATGATAGCAGAAAAGGAAGCTACTGAACTGAAGAGCATGATAGTCCTGGTCCCAAAAAATGGCTGAAATAAATAAATATTCTCAGGTTTGCTTAGTGCTTAATGTTACTCCATTGTAAGATTGCAGATAAACCCCAACTGCCATTCTGAGCCTGGCAGCCTGAGAGAATAGGGGGAAAAAAAAATCTCTTCCTGATCAGTTAGATATTCAGTTCTGCTGTCATGCTTCAGGAGAAGAAACAGAGTCCACTGCAATTTTTGTGAACAGAAAAATTGCAGCCTTCTTCCAGCTACAAACTCTTTTTTTCAGTTCTAGTTGTGTTTCGTTAAGGTGAAGACAGAGTTGTCTCATCATATGGTATGAGTTATTTTTGCTCAAAATTGCCAGATAAATACACATTTGAGAATTGAAATTCCATGTTGGATTCAGACCTAAATTTAACAGACAATTCTTCTCTTCAGAAAGGCTTAAATCCAATCATTAGATCTCAGCACTATACTGATGTGAATATGGGTGCTTGGTCACAGCATCCTTAGTCTGCAGAGGATCTGCAGAAACACAAAGGTAAGAGCTTATCAGTCCTGTGATTCACAGGTGAGGAAATCAAAAACACATGACAAGGAAAGGGCTCTGTTCCTGAGCTGTTGAGAAAGATTCCAATGAATTCTAAAGAAAATTTCTTACGTGACATTATACATATACTAAATACTTTCTACCCTTTACTTTCATATTTGTAAAATCAAATTCTTATCTATTCCTCATCTTAACGAGGACTTCAATGACTTTGTGCAGTGTTGGGGGTATGGAAATTACTTGTGTAGCAGGATGTTTCTTATTTGATTCAGAAAGTGTTATATATTTTTTTCTATGGTTTCTTGTGTTCATGTTCTGTGACTTAGATTTCAGTTGGCCATCAATCTTTCTGCACAAGTTCAGGTACAGAGATAATTGACAGAGATGAGCCTAAGAGTGGAAAGCCTGAGTTAGAAGCGATATCAGTAGCCCAGCTGAAGTGCATATACACCAACGCACGCAATATGCAGGTGCTGGAAGCCATCGTGCAGCAGGAAAGCTACGATGTAGTTGTCATCATGGAAATGTGGTGGGATGACTCGCATGACTAGAGTGCTGCCATGGATGGCTACAAGCTCTTCAGAAGGGATAGGCGAGATAGGAGGGGTGGCCCTATGTGTTGGAAAGTCTCTTGACTCTGCAAAACTTGAAGTCAGAAACAATAAGGTTGAGTGCCTGTGGATCAGAATCAGGGGGAAGGCCAACAAGGCTGACATCCTGAGGTACGTAACACCTTCTTTGCCTCAGTTTCCAACATTGAGACAGGTTGCCGTCAGGGCAACTGGCTTCTGGAACTGGTAGACTGGAAGACGAGTAGCCCCCCTGTAATCCAGGAAACAGTTAGCAACCTGCTGAGCCACAGCCTGCTGTGACTGTGATCCTCACAAGTCTATGGGACCAGATGGGATCCACCCTAGGTTGATGAGAGAGCTGGCGGAAGAGCTCTCCAAGACACTCTCCATCATTTACCAACAGTCCTGGCTCTCTGGGGAGGTCCCAGATGATTGGAAGTTGGCAAATGTCACATCCATCCACAAAAAGGGCCAGAAGGAGGACCTCAGAAACTACAGGCCTGTCAGCCTGACCTTAGTGCCTGGCAAGGTTATGGAGCATATCATCCTAAGTGCAATCACATGGCACCTACAGCCAGCCAGAGTGGGTCTAGGCAGGTGGTGGGAAATGATTCTCCCCCTGCACTCAGCACTGGTGAGGCCACACCTTGATTACTGTGTCCAGTTCTGGACCCCTCAGTTCAGGAAGGATATTGAGGTGCTGGAGCAGGTCCAGAGAAGAGAAATGAGGCTGATGAAGGGACTTGAGCACAAGCCCTGTGAGGAGAGGCTGAGGGAGCTGAGACTGTTTAACCTGGAGAAGAGGAGGCTCAAGGGAGACCTCATCACTCTCTACAACTACCTGAGAGGAGGTTGTAGCCAGGTGGGGGTTGGTCCCTTTTACCAGGCAACCAGCAGTAGGACAAGAGGGTAAGGTCTTAAGCTCTGCCAGGGGAGGTTTAGGTGGGATATTAGGAAGAAATTCTTTACAGAGAGAGTAATCAGACATTGGAATGGGCTGCTCAGGGAGGTGGTGGATTCACTGTCCCTGGAGGTTTTTAAGGTGAGGCTGGATGTGGCACTTAGTGCCATGGTCTAGTACCACGGTGGTGTTGGATCAAAGGTTGGACTTGATGATCTTGGAGGTCTTTTCCAACTCAGTTGATTCTACGATTCTATTATTCTATGACACCATTATGTAATTTCTTCAGACATTTGAGAACTTGGTATCTTAATGAATTCAGATGTCATAGGAACTATGAATCCAAAGATGAACAGAGATAACTGAAAGAACAAAAGCCCAGAATCTGTGAGTGTGGCTTGTATATTCTCTGGACATCTCACAGGCCAAATCACAAGGGGAGAAGCAGGGGGTGCAGAATCTTACTCCATCAGGGGATAGACTGGAATTTTCACACCAGCTTCTATCTGAAGTTATTTCAGTACACCAACTGGAGCTACTTAGAAAAAACATCCAGGGGAAGGAAGTTGGTACTGTATGCCTCTGCACTGAGGTCCACAGGAGGTTTCATGGCCGTGACTGTGATCTTCAAAAAGACAAAAATTCAACTTCTGTTCCAAGGAAAGACTGCTGGGAATGAGTTTATCTCCATCTGTTAACTGTTCATAAAAAGAAGTTACTGGTTAGAAAATGCCTTCTATCAATCTATCCTCATTCTGCAGTGCCGGGAGGGCTTGTACAATTTCTCAGATAATGAATGAAAAGGGGGGGAATTTTGGTCAAGAAATCACCCCACATTACCTCAGGTGGTGTTTGCAGTCCTGCCTGTTTGTTTGCTTTCAAACTTGGACAAACAAAGTCTTTACATGGAAAGGGGCAACAGTCCATGATCTCCTGGAGTTCTCTCCAAGTACAGGTCTCATTCCACCACCCTGACTACCAGCATAATGGGTCTCAGTTTGTGTGAGGAGTCTCAGATTTCTGCTCCTCCTTTTCTGAGCATACCACTGTGAAAGTCATGGAAAAATGTACACCCTTCTCACTGTACTTTATGAAGTAGGCAAGATGATTTTGTGGGGCAAACTTGCAGTAAAGGGCACTGCTGAGAGTTAGCCAGGGTGTCACTATGATATAACTATTCATATCTACTTGTGTGGACATCTAAGGAAAGGGTGAAAACTGTGGATAAGAGTAAGAATCAGCAATGGTGACAACTTCTACCAGGGAGTCCCAGAGGAACTGTCCAAGGAGCTTTCTGACTCAAAGACTTTTTTTTTTTCTTTTTTTTTTTTTTTTTTTTGTCCTCTGAATATAAGAATGTCACTACAATTCAAAAAATATGGACATTTGTTAACACCATCCCAGTGACTGGAAAGGGCAAGTGTGATAGCTAAGATAAGTGTAGCACAATTAGCCTGATAAGATTCCTTGGTCAAAAAAAAAAAAAAAAAAAAAAAAAAAAAAAAAAAAAATTGATATAGGAATCATCTGATGCAAGATTAAGTGTGGTAATAGAATTAGCATTAGTTGATATTTTTTTTCATGGAAAATAGATCTTGTCAAGAAAAGCCAATTTCATTCTTTGATGGAATTATAAGTTTAGTCGATGAGAGAAACTACACAGACGTAATACACTTTTGTATGGCATTTGACTCAGTATCACATTAAATTATTTTAATGAAAAATGCTATGCAATATCATAAAGTTAACATTGAATAGATCAAAGCTGGTCATCTGACACTTTTAAATGCTAGCTGTCAGCAAGGAAACATCATTGAAAGAAAATGTTTCTAAATGGGGTACAAGAAGCATCAGTATCAAACTCAGTCCTATTCAATATTTTCATCAACCACGTGACTGTAAATAATTAAAAAAAAAACCAAACAAACAACTTACAAGACATGTAACATTGAGTGGAGTGGTAAAAATTATGACATGGTAGCCATATAGGGAGATCAGATTCCATTGGATCAGGTGGGAAAGTTCTCAGCCCAAGATAAAGTCCTGTATACATAGAAGAATTGAAGTCTTCAGGAGCATTCCCTGAAACTACCATTTCTTACCATGAACCTTTGACCTCATTCCCTTCTAAGGAAATAAAATGGAGTCTTCTTCTTGTTCTAAACAACTTTAGGTTAGACCTTTATCTTCAGGGGCATTAAAACACCTCTGTAGAAGAATGAGTTTGACAAACAGTTTACTAAAAGCCTTTGCTATTGGATAAATGACTCCATGGAGCGTTTGCCATCTTCTTCCTCTTTCATGGGTGACAAGACTATGGGGTTGTATAAATTTGAGTGAAAGTCCATCATAAATTAGCATTTAGTGATGGACTTGGAAGTGTTCGGTTTGTGGTTGCACTCGATAATCTTAAATTTTTTTTTTTTTCCAACCTAAATGATTCTATGATTCTGAGGGAGCATTAGGATCTTTGGCTGGAAGGTACAGAAGTACCATGGACAGCGGCCATCCTGGGAAAATGGGAAGGCGCTCGAAGCACTGTCCAACGGAAATATCCAATATGATGCCATGGACAGGAGAAGTAATGAAATCTTTTTCCTATGAATGGGAAAGCAGGGGGAAGATTAACTCTGAAATGTGTCCTTGACGTGATGGATGATAGAATCACAGTCACAACTATTTTGGAGAGCATATAAATGAGCTGCAAATGCTACTTGAGACTTGGAAAAAATGCTGCAGGGGAAGCGCTGGATCAGTTTAGCTTGTTAAGGTATTAAACACGGTGTCTTGTGGGGAGAAATCTGTGTTTGAGAGGACACATACCTTAGCAGAGAAAAGTATTACAAGAATCAATGGCTGGAAAGAGAAATCAGAAAAATTTAAATGAGAAATTAGGGGAAACCGTGAAAGTATGGGGCATTAACCAGTGGAAAAAAATTACAAGAGGAGAGATGTGTTTTCTTTCTAACAATATATTCAGATCAAGACTGATGCCTTCCTGAAATATGTGCTTCAGCCAAGCATGAATAATTGGGCTTAACAGAGGGGTGACTGGGTGAAATTGAATGGCCCGTGATATGCAGGAGGTCAGGCAAGATGAGATATTGTTCTTTATGGCCTTAATCTCTCTGAATCTATGAATATTTGAGTTAGATACAGTAGGTATTTTTGTACCTGGTTAACATGCATCTCAGATATGATTTATTAAAACTTTCCACCTCTTCAGTGACACATGCTGACCAGCTGGAGGTCAGACCCAATGGCACACACTGCAAACTATTGCTCACCCAATCTGAGGAATGGTTTACTGACAGTGTTTGTCTGTAAGCAGTGGTTACAGTGGATAATACTCATGCAGCCCGTATGATAAATTACTTCTGCAGGAAATTTTGGTAGAATCATCCTGAACAATGCTTGCATCAGAGGCCTGTGATAGTTCACAAAAACAAAAACAAAAGCTTAAACTTGCCAAAACCTTCTTTTTTTTTTTTTTTTCTCTTTCTTTTTGTTGTTGTTGTTGTTTTGTTTAGCTTTGACATCAACAAGCTCATTCTTTCCTTATACCCAAGTAGAGTGAAGCACTCTGACAGGGAAGCTTCATCTGCTGACTGTGCTACACAGTAATGTGTTTCTAAAAGCTGCTGCATGGTTAGAGACTTTTAGCACTTTTCCTCTGCTTCTATCACTCCCCTCCATTTTGCCATGTGAACACCAGTGAGGAAGATCTGATTTGTCATCCTTTCCATGGGATCCTGTTTGGGCAACATGCACTTCCATCTCTCAGGCATGAGATATGCCTGTTACTCAATCTCCTAGTGATGGACACGAACAGCAAGGTTTACCAGTAACATTTTCAATATCCCAGAGGGAAGATTTGTCAACATAGCACCTTGTAAGCTTGTAGCACAACACACAATGTTCTTGCATTTTGTTTTTAGTGGCTGGCAAGGCTGGAGTTAAAATCTAGGGAATGCTCATGGTTTTTCAAACTTTAGGGTTTGATGGTGCTGTTTTATTCCCTACTGTGCTGCTACTGAGAAAATCAGCTGCTCATGCCAGAGCTATTTTCCATCCTGAATTCTATTTGTGACTTCTGCATGTGAATTTAAGCAGAAAACAGGGTGAATCAAGTTCCTAGCTGATTTTCATGTACTTGGACTGAGTTGAGATCTAGAGAGCTTGTCAGTTGTCATCTTTTTTTTTTTTTTTACTCATTGGGCTGGTGAGAGGTGTTGTTTTTGTGAGTGTTATCTTCCCTGTTAAACTTCCTGACCAGGCTGGGCAGCCTGCCCTAATGGTACCATAAATCCATCTGGAAGCAGAAAGAGAAGAAGGTTCCTGTCAACAAAGATGAGGCACATAAACAATCACCTCAGCCAAATATGTGTAGGAGACAAGTAACAATCTACTGAAATGTGAAATCAAGATAAATAAAATAAGAATGCCCTTGCTTAGAATGGCAGACCCTTGAGTCCCAAGGAGTGTGTCTCACGAGCTATCAGTTTGGGTTGTGATGGCAGCATGCAAACTACTAAGCAGTTTTGGCAGTCTCATGTTTTCTGAGTGAAAAACATAGTAAGACCAGCTTATCAGAGCTTTTTTTTATCTTTACATATCATTCTCCTTAAGATCCATTTCTCAAAGAGGCAGATTCATTCCTCTGTTTAACCAGCAGCCTCTGTGTGTCAGCCATGGCTTTTTTTTGAGAAACATATGTACCATAAGGTGTTTTAATTAATCTCATTACTATGCTGCCTATATTGACTGGTTAAGTAGTATCTCATGCTAGGCTGATTTCCTTGTTGAGCCTGGGATACAAGATGCAAAACAGGAGGTGCCATACAGTGGATACAAGAGTCAGGATGATTCTCATGGGAAGATAAAATTTTTAACAGTTTCTTATATTCATTAAGTAGTTATGTATGATCTTACTGCTGGGCTGACAAATGCTACATAGCCTACCCTTCTACAGTTATGGCAAATGTACCTCATTCCTTGTGTGCCTGCATCTACTTGAGGTCCAGGTGTTTTCCTGCAGGGACTCACCATTTACTTTGTTCCTCAGCCTCACACAGTTCTTTCAAAGTAGGATCAGTGCTGACCACCTTTCTGCTTTCAGCTGCTCCACCTTCAGTAGCTCTTCTGAGGCTCCTCAGGTTATACTTAAACTGGGCTTTGTGTCAGTCAGGACAGTAGTGTCTTATTTCTTAAGGGCTTAGTGACCCAAATGGGGTTTCTTCCAAGCAACAGAGGTTTTTTTATGGAAAATTGATGTTTTTTTGACTCTTTGCGTTTGGCAGCAATCCCAAAGTGCTTTTCCTTGTTCTTTTTCTCATTCTTTAACCATCTGTATTGTGGGAAGAAGTCAGGGTCTTTCAGATAAATTTAATACCTTTTCCTGTATGTATTTTTATAATTAACCCCCCCCCCAAAACTGCAAGTGAGAAAGCTTAGAGGATCTTACCTTTCTTTTGACTAGACAAATACTGCATGGAGGCAATATGTATAGACATGCACTAAAAACCCATTAATTATCTCTTAATTCCAGTAGCAATCTTGTTGACTGTGCCTGTCTCCAAATTTCTGTTGTCAAATTTGTTATCTTTTCAACAATT
Source organism: Pyrocephalus nanus (assembly GCA_038380795.1). Taxonomy (NCBI): domain Eukaryota; kingdom Metazoa; phylum Chordata; class Aves; order Passeriformes; family Tyrannidae; genus Pyrocephalus; species Pyrocephalus nanus. The sequence goes on along the minus strand of CM076260.1, from coordinate 86,671,314 downwards.
TCTTGTTTAAATAAAGTGCAGTGAAACCCGTACCAAAAATCTGTTCTACTACAATTTCAACAGTAGAAGAAAACTGTTTCAACAGCGATAACTACTGCACAACTCTTAATGCTGTCAGTTTGTAGGCAGAATTATTCTGAGCAAGAAAAATATAAAGGAGGACATACATATGTTCTGTTGGGTCTTTTTATTATTTGTATCCTGAAAAGCTCAGACATATGAACTAATGGAAGGATTGTCCTTGCTGATATTCCTGGCAGCAAAGCCCAATTAGATGACAGCGTTGTTGCATTTGTTTGCCACAGAAAAAAGAAAAGCAGGTGCTTGATTTAAGTTTGAACCTATCTGAGATGTTCAGAGGTTCTATGGTCAGCTATACGGACAGATAGCAACTCCAAAGCTCCCTGCATCACAGCTGAAAAATCAACTTTTCTTCTCACTTTCCTCACTAGTATAATGTGAATTGTGCAAGACAAATGCTGCAGAGTGTTAACTCGCTGACATGACGTTCCATCCTCTGTCCTCTATCAATGCTCATTTTCTCAGGTCTGACAGTGAACTTTGACATTGCAGCGAATTCCAGATAATAATTTGGCTGGTGATACATGAGTCAGGCAGCTTTCAGTTCTTTTTCTCATATATGGTTTGACTCTGAGGTACAGGGAGGAAAAAGTAAGCAAAATTTGTCACTGACAAGATTTAGGATGTGACTGTAAACCACCGGGATTTCAGCTTTCCATCTTTTCCAGAACAGGTTCTTTATTCTTCTTTGTCACAAAAATTTCAAACAAGAAGTCTACTAGGGTTTTCTCCATTCTGAAATTTCCAATACCATCAGACAAGAAATTAAAATAACTGGAGTTTCCCTTTACAATATGGAGATTCACTGAAATAATGAGCATGCTCAAATTTTCCTAACTAAAACAAAGCAAACAAAAAAACCCCAAAAAACCCCAACCAAACAAACAAAATCATTAGGCAGGACACTTGTAGAAAAGCCACAAGAACATGACACTTGAAAATTTCCCAGCAGCCCTGCAGTCTCCTCCATAATACTTACAACATAACCTGAAAAATATATTTAACATTGAGATGAAAAACTGGTTCGTTATACCCTTACTTGCTGTATCCCCTATAATGTTACAATTATTACATGAAAATAGATATGATGCATTCCCTACCAGATCTTATTAAGGAACATACAAAGAATGTTTTTACATCCTGGCAACCTTAGGAAAATCAGAGATTATAGAGAAGTCTACAGTGATTGAGGGCCATAGTCTTGCATTGAAGAAGAAACTATATAGTGGGCATGTCCTTTTTTGATAGAGAGAAATATCACAATCACCCCTTGCATTTTGTTTTACAGCTTTTCAATTATTATCTCTTCTCTAAACATGCATATAATCAAGTCACCTGCAAGTACTGTACTAAGAATGGTAGCCATTATGCAGGACAGAAACTGCAGATCTCTTCCCAATACTACATTATCAAAGAGTGAGAATCTTAGCAAAAAGTATTCTCTACCTATTAAAGTACCTTCATGGGATGAACTAAACAAAGCTGATTCTTCTTTTGAATAAACAGCCTCTTTAAATATTCAATACCCAGGAGTACACTGATCATTCTGCATTGGTTGCTCTTCTCCGTTTCCATTTCTCCTGTGGTGTTCTTGCATCAGATTTCATGGCTTTATTTCCATGTCCTGAAGAGGAGTAGGTGGAGAATAAGTAAAACAACGACATGGAAGAAAAACAGAAGCCACAAAGGAGACTTATTTTCATCTCCAGCCCAAAATGAGATGTTAGAGCTGCTGGTATTATGGAAAAAAGTGTGAAGAACAGAAGGTTTGGACACTTTATACTAACTATCATCAACCTGGTACTCAGGTTCTTTGCCTGGCCATTCTGTCTACATTGTTAGGCAGCTGGATTCAAATCTCGTGTAAATGCACACAGCACCAGTGGATTCAAAGGAGCTAGGCTGATCTGTTCTAAAGGGGAATTTGGACCTTGGTAATCTAATTTAAGAAAGGCTTGCAGGCACACAGGGAGCATCCTTTCATTATTATTCCTTCCCACTGTCTGTGTTTTGCATTTATAATAGCAGAAAAAAATATTCCACAAACCTCTTGCTCAGAAAAAAAAAAAAAAAAAAAAAAAAAAGTCCAAGAGGTGCTGGTTGTTCTGGCATTCCTTTTATTTTCTATTAATAGTCATACTTCTAACGCTAGCATCATGATTTAGTCTTTAAAGTAATGGAGGCAATAGAAAGTCCACTGTACATGGAAAAGGCATCTGGGAGAGTTTGGGGCAAACCCACAGAGAAGACAAAAAGCCACTGGTTTGACTTTGAGGAAGGATGAATGGTCTTCTGGAAAATTAAAAGCAGATCTGAAAGTCATGATATTTGGTTGGTACAGTAATGGGGAGAGGGTGGAGAGTGGAGGTGGGGCTGCTGCATGAATTTCAGTCCTTAGTTAAGAATATATAATTCAACAAATGACTCCTTAGAGTTTACATTTGTAGAGAAAACCTTGGAAAAAAAAAAAAGTTTGTATGTCCAAAAGGTAAGGAAAAAAAATCAGGAAAAGAGTCTATTTTAAAACATATTTTAAACCTTATTTCTTTTCTGTGCCTGGTTGTTTGGGGCTGAAATATTACCAAGTATTTTAAACTCTGCTTTCCAAGGCTCCAAGTAGCATAAACTCCTAAACATCCAAGCCCTGGAGGTATTTTCTTCTGCAGAGTCCTGAAAAGAAGAGTGTAAGCTGGACTTCAGTCCAGCCAGTTGTCTTGCTCCTGCATCCTCTCTCCAGACAATGTTCTTCCTCCTGGTATCTTTGAAGAACCAAGAATCACCAAAAGAGAAGTTTTCCCTGCGCCTCCCCAGCACAGGTAATATGTCTCTTTTTCATTTCCCTCTATTTTATGTTATGTTCTGGTTTTAAGCACGGGCTTCTATGGAGACTGTTTGATTCTCAACAGCTTTGCAATGAGTTTGCTCAGGGCTACTTACACTGAAGAGGGACTGATGGCTGGTAAACGAAGTTACTTTAAAGATCTGTGAGGATGATGAAAATGTCAGACTCACAGTCTTACATGTGTGGGCTTCACCATACATGAGTTAATTTAGTGCCTCAGCTTTGTTACAAAGTGAATTAATAGACTTCACAAAGTAATTTTAACTTTTCAGAAAGAAACATGGTTATTTGTCATCTCTCTACACTCCATAGTTTTTCTCTGACTCTCGATTCCACTCGTCAAATAACTGGCAAATGAGCTGTCTTATTGCAAAGACCTAGCGAGCTGCCTGTATGCCCTGGTCTCTTATGTGGAAGAGGATTTACACAAAAAGTTCAGCTGTGACTGATGTTTCTGCTTAAGATGGAGCCTGAGACTGCAGTGGACCAAGGGTTGGGGCTGGATTTCAGTCTGCTGAATTTTCACAAGCAGTGGGGTTTTGAGCTGTTTCCTGAGATGGGCTGATTTTGAAAGAAGTCAATTGCACTTTCTTCCTTTCTCACCTACCTTTCCTCCACCCCTGCCCCCCTTCCTGCATATACCTAATGCTAGAGATTTTAAGTGTCTGTTTCTTACCTCATCATCTGAAATCTTCTGGGAGCATATATCATCCTGATACTTAATTATGCCTGAATTGGCTTTTTACTTTTGAATGCAATTGATATCTGATCTAATTTGAATCTGAGAATTTCAGTGTAACTGTAGATGCACAATCATGCACTGTTGCAGTATATAAAAGAATGCAGAAGTTTGTAATGTTGTTAAAGTGAACATGCTTCCAAAATGGTGATTGTAACCCTTTGTGTAATCCTTCTCCTTCCCAAAATCCCTCACTGTACCTTTGGAATGTCTAAGAGATACCTGGAAATTCACCTATTGGTTTTTAACCCTTTCTTGTAATTGGTTGGTTTGTAACACTTCCTGAACTCCTAATGGTCACATTGTAATCCTCCAAAAAGGTATTTAAGCTGTTACTAGAACAATATAATTGTCTCTGCCTGTTCCTTCCCTGCCTGGTTGCTGGCGCCGGTGTCCTCTCTGGGAGGCCATGAGGTGCTGCGGGGTAAAGGGGGGAGGGGAAGGGAGCACCGCTCCCCCTTGGAGCAAGGGGTAAAGGAAAGGCCTCTTGTTTTGGGGTTCCCTCTCCCTATCCACTCAGCGTTCCTCAATGCGCAAGTGCTTAAACACAGACACACATAAACACACAAGACATACACAGATAAAGAGACTCTGTTTTTCTGTGGGTTTTTTTGTTTGTTTTGTTTTGGTTTGTTTTGGTTTTGGTTTGGTTTCGTTTTTTGTTTTGGGGGTTTTGTTTGTTTGGGTTTTGTTGTTGGGATTTGTTGTTGTTGTTGTTGTTGTTGTTTGGTTGGTTGGTTTTTTTTTGAAAGGGCATTTCAGTCAATTTAAAATTATTGACAAATCCAGGCAGATTTCACCATATGATTTTGGACAAAAAAACACTTTATGGATTTCAGTGTCATTTACAAAAGTAAGGTAGAAGGAAATGTTCTTTTGTTATTTAAGAAGATATCTGGGTAGACTGTTGGGGTTGTAAGAGTTGTTTACAACTCTCTCTCCTTCTCTGAGAATGTATGGACTTTAGGTCTTCTGTCCCTCAGGAGAACTGCCTGACAGTTGGCTATTGTGTATTCTGTCCTTTTGAAGTTCAAAGTACAACCACTTTGTATCTGCCTTAAATATTCACAGACACAAAGAGAAAAACTGATTTTAGCCAGAAGGTTAGAGTTATTTATATGGTTTCTGGTCTCTGAGCCAGTGAATATTTAAAGAATTGCTGCATCATCTTCAAAAGACAAGAGCAAGATAGACGTCTTCAACTATTGTTCAGTTCACTGGTTAAAACAAGCTCCCATGGAGATGAGTCGTTAGTTAAAATCCTTTTTTTGAACATTGTCAGAGGAGTTCTGGACCCCATTCATGTACAGTGGCATAGCAACCACACTGTACTGTACTACCTCCTTCTCATTCACTTTCTGAAACTACTCCTCTCTTTAATTAAAGCATTTCAAAAAGCTTTATTTTTGCTTTGGACAAAATGTACTATTGAATCCCAAATGAACTGCCCATCATTTCATGTTTCAAAAAAAACGGTGTGGTTGCCATTAAATGTTTTGTGTTTCAGCCACAAATCGAAGCTTGACAACCTCACGTCCTCAAATGCAATCCCTCTTCTTCCAAACCTAAAGTGGAAACAAGTGCTCCTCTCTTCACTCCAGTCCACTCTCCACTCTAACCTAATCTTCCTCTTTCCTCTGTGTGGCATTTTGGGGACCTTTGTGAGGACAGCAGCTCTTTATGTCTTTGACTGCTAGTCATCTATTTTTGGAAAATTGCTTCATGAAGGATTGAAAATACTTTAATGATGTTGATGGCTGTAATGAAAGATATGGAAGAGATGGACAGAGGATAGATTTCTGATGCCATTTCACTGTTTGCCCCTAGTTGTTTTCTGAATTTTTCCATTATCTTGCGCTAGTTTAGGAAGTTGAATTACCAGGCTGAGAGAAGTTAAAAGCAACATATTCTGAGTTTTCCTTTTTAATTAGTCTCACTCAATCTTCCTCAGTTTCCTTTCTCCTCTAGCAGGAAGCAATATGACAGTTATTAGACAGCTGCATAACCAGCTGGTTGGAGGTCTCCAGGCTACTGATTGCTCTGGTAAGATCTACGGGAAAGTCAGTGCACTGTATCCTAATGTGCAGAAAAGGCATCTGCCAGCTCTGCCCGCTCTTCTGAAAGCACGGAAAGGGAGCTATCGACCTGTCATTCTTATGAAGCCAAAATATCCACAGAGCTGGGCTTTACAACAGCTATAAAAGAAAGCATTCTCTCTGTATCTCATTTCTAAAGCATTTTTCAGTTTAGTATTTAAATTGCTGGCCTAGATCCACTCCTCATTCTTTCAAAAGGCATCAGTTCATGCAATGCTGAGGAAGTCTGGTCCTACCCCAGCACCACAAAGGTGCCTGCAAACAAGCTGGCTCTGTGGGTTTCTCTCTGTAATCTTCAGCTCCATGGCTGTCATTTGGCTCCCACTGAAGGAGAGTGCAGGGAGGCTGGGGCAGAGCCACTGGAAAACTGGCAAAAAAAAAAAAAAAAAAGTGGTATGGCCAAAGGAGACCTCTGAGGAAGTGGTGAGAAGGGATCTAATTTGTTAAGTGACAGAAAATCATACAGAGAGCAGATGAACAGAAAGAACATGCTTGGGGATATTTAAGAAGACAGTTGAGGGAGTCAATGTTTCTCTGCCTCATTAGATGCCTAATGTTAAATTTTTGGGTATGAGGAGTGGTAGACGAAGGAGTACAGTCAAGTGGTGAACACGTGTTGCTGAAGCTCCTCAGTGCCACACTGTGCACAGATGCCTGGCGTCTGGCATGTGAACTCAGTCCTCCAGTGGGTGCTGGGGAGAGAAAAGTAAGCTTGTGGATAATTAACTGCAAATACAGCAGACAACTGTTCTTTTATTAATTTTTTTCCTCTTTTTAGAGTGTACTTGTAGGTACTCATTCTGTGCCTCAAGCACCTTAACAATTACTTAAAAGTCACAGGCTAAATAAGGGGTGTACCTGTGAACAAATCCACTGCTGCTCAGCGTAGATGTAGAGAAAGGAGAAAATTGATGGCTTGCATGGAATGATAACAAAAATAGGGGTTTGAAATACCACATGGGTACAGATTCCCTGTGGGACAGCATCAGCATCCGATAGAGAGAGAGGGAGGGAAGCTAAATAGGTCTCAAGGCAGTGATGGCTTTGTAGGTTAAAACCATCACCTTGAATTCCATCTGGGAGCTTAGTAGAGGTCAGAGAAATGCATGGAGTGAGGTCTAAATTGCTCCCAGTGTGCAGTCCGTCAGGCTGCAACATGCTGTGCTGGCTTTGGGTTGAATATTTTGGAGGTTTACCAGTGTGGAGAGCACACTAAAGTAATCTAATCCTCTGTCCTGCATAAGTGTGGCATTATTCCTTTCTATTTTTCCTTCTTTGTCCACTTTTTGCTTGACTTCAGTATGAGGAAGTGCATAAAAGTGCAAGTGGATTAGCACAAAAGATTTTGTAAGGTTTATTGACAGGTTTATATTCTGTTCTCACCTGCATAGGATTTGTGCTCATAGGTAATCTGAAACACCACATGTAATGACTTCCTGAAGTGGTTATTTGACTCACACTCTTTAGCTCTCTGTCTCTTAAGATTAGTACTGGATGGTATTGCTTGATGGTTCGGTATCAGCTAGTGATATGCAATCATTTCCAGAGCCTGCTTTTTTATTTTGTTTTGTGTCTTTGAAACCATGATCTTAAAAACAACCCTTTCTTCTTCCTTTTTCTGGCTCTTTATCCTTTCATGCTGCAGATCCTGAGGCTGCAGAAAAGATAGAAGTTAAACCTCTGCAGGAGCAATCAAACGTCTATAAGCACTTCTAACTCACTTGTGGATTCTGAAGCTCCCTGATTAGAGATAAAACAGTACACAAGATAACCCAGTAGGTCTCCATGTCATGCTTAAATGGTCATCTGTTTCTATTTACACTCCTACAGATAGAGCTGGGTAGACCATCTGCAGCAAACAATTTTTTTGATGGCTTAGACGGTCTTTTTAGTGTGTGTTTACAGACAGGCTTTTCTTATTGTTTGAAATGGTCAAATCGGTGGTCAGTGCACAGATGTTCCAGCAGCTTATTTCTCACCAGCTACTTTCTGTTTGGTGAATGATCACTGCAGTCACATTGCACTTTTATTGCATGGTACTTGTTTTGGTCCCAAGCAGTGATCATGATGGCAGCTCCCACAGAATTAGCACATTCATATGATAGTCCTGCTTTCTTATGAGCACAAGTGCTCTTTTGTTGATGTTCAAGAAGAACAAATACAATGAAACATAAAAAGAACACTTGAAAAGCTTTGCTGTGTGGTAAATTGTCAAAGTAACCATAAACAGATTTCAGGGACAACAAAATGCTCTCTGATTTGGATCAAAATAGTGATTGAAAAGCAAATATAGAAAAGTAAGTAATTACTTTCGTAATTTTCTAATTATTTTTTTTCCTTTTTACTTTGAACATTATTTTTTTAAAAAAGTAAAATCATTACAAATTATTAGAAAAAGAAATTTACCAAACAACAAACCAAAATATTTTTCACTGAAGTGAAAAAGGTATTTGCAGCATATTCAAGTTAAAACTCTGAGGATTATACTTTAAATTAGCCCAAACCACTGGGCTATTTCTTTTGGTCAGTAACCAAACTTCACAGTGTGTGTGTGTGTGTATGTGGCGTGTTTGTGTATGTAATCCTTTGCTCTAATCTGGAATATTTGTGATGGTCATTATTCAACAGTACATTAGGATATTTCTATTCAGCAAAGTACTTATTTTTGTTTCAAGATTAGGTCACTAATGTGCAGTTGTTTGCTCAGCTACATACACTGCAATTATGTAGGACAGTTAATCTTCATCCTAGGACCAAAACCAAAAAGTGGTGAAAAAAAGGACAGCTAGAGCCAAAAGTAGAGATAAATATGTGCATGTGAATGTTGTTTTAGAAAAACAAGTCTTTTAACAGCATGCATCTTAACCTGCTCTCACTGGAAGGCACCATGGAAAAAGCAGGACATGTGGACAGAGGTCAGGGAGGGACAATGGTGGTCTTACAAATCAGAATGGGAAGATTCTTAAAAGTCAGAGTCTAAAATCAGGATCCAAAATCTCTTCAGCAAGACTTAAATATGCTTCTAGATTTTCACAGAACTGAGCAAATGAAAACTTCTATCAGCGTCTATAGTTTGGTCAGACCAAAAGACTCTTTAGCTAACTATCTGCACCAGTAGGCACTGTCAGGTACCTGGGGTAGATGTAGAAACAAGTGAATGTTGAGTAAGGTCACAACCCCACTGCACCAGGAGCTTCTTGAACAGTGTGTCTTTGTATTTAACAACCTGTTAAGAATCTGACTGCTTGGGTTTTTATTTATGCAGATCTTGTCCTCCATACATTGGGCTACAAGGAAAAACACACTAATGTTACAGGATTTAAAATAAAGCAAAGGATATGACTCAGTGTTGTCATCTCATGTTGAGCTGCGGTAGAGGAGAAGCAAAAATAGCATTTGTGAGTTCATATTCTCTAATGCTTTTCTACATCATTTCTATCTGTCTTGTAATCAGCAGATAGATTCTTTAGACAGTTTGTGATCAGTATATGTAATACATTGATCAATCAGTCATCAAATGGTCAAATGCTGTGACCTTCCCATTTATTTGTTGCAGAATCATTAACTCCTGCTAGACTTTTTGTTAGAATGTTTCTTGAATGCAGACTGCCCAAAGTACTCCAGCCCCCTCCTGAAATGAGATCCAGTATTACATGCCTCTGAGCAAAGTGGCTGCTGGCAGACAGAAATATATACTCCTGAGATATGCCTGTGTATGACTGGAAGATGACAACACTGCTGTAATCCCCAGGTTGAGCTACTTTGAAATGAGTTGAACCAGAAGGGCTTTTTGCATTGATTTTGGAAGGTGATTTGAATTATTAAATAGTTTTAGATTTTTCCACTAGACTCTGCACCTCAGCTAAATGGTGTTTTTTTCCTCAAACTCATTCTCATGCTGCATGAGTACCTATCCTTCATAAAAATTAGAGATTTTATGTTTATGAGACCTGTATTAATTTTGAACCACCTTTTCTGTTCATACAGTAGTCAGGACTTGCTGTCTGTGAATTATGTTATTCAGTTTTTTCCAGTTTGCCTGTTGAAGGTTGTCAGGTTAGGCACAGTAAGGTAGTGGGTTTTCGCCCTGTGCCACAACGACAAATTTTGCATGGATGTGTGAATATCTTCTGAACTCATGGAGAGAGACAAGAACAGTAGGGCTGGGAGATGGGATATAAAGTGGAAAAGTGAAAACAGTCTTTCAGGTAGATCCACTTAGACTAGTTTGTTCATGTTTCCTGTTTTTTTGAGAAATATGGAAATGAGCTGTCAGGAGCTTGGGGTTAAGGTCACTCCCAGTGACTTCTCAGCCTACAATGTAGATGTAGCCGTTGTATTCCTTCTCCTCACAGATCAGGGAATGCAAATGTTTTTTTAAAAAAGAGCAGAGTGAAAAATCTCTTATCTTGGGTATGGATTTCTAGATGTGTAATTATCAGAGGTAATAACTGCAACATCTACATTCTTGCAATTGCCTTTCTGCTTTCTGAATGGTGAACAGCAAGATACAATGTGCATCTACTAGTCTAAATGAACCAAATTCGATGCTTTCATTCACAAATATAATTGGATATGCTTGCAAATCACACTATTCTGTGTGTTCAAACTGTTGTGATGATAGCAACAACTGAAAATGTTTATGGATATTCTAATTGGAACAAGCAAAAGGAAACTCTTTTTACATAGGCTGTGCTTGGGAGGATGGGTTTTCAGTATGAAGTGTTATGCACAGCGTAGTCTTACTGCCTCACTCAATATCTCTCTCTGTAGTTTCATCACTCAGTTTATAAGTGCCATGCTCAAATTACCATTACAAGAATGTATAGATATTGTATAAACAAAACTGCAGCTTTGTGAAAACAGCACTCTTTTGGTGCCCAAGAGCCCCTGCAATCACAGGGCATATGTCAAGTGTATCAACAGATCTAGAAGCATAATCTTTCCTTCCTCAAAGGTGATGAATGTAACTCAGTCTTAATAGGGCTCTCATAGCAATAAAGGTTAACTGCACACTACCACAGCAGGTATTAGAAGGACCTGCTGAAACCTTAAACCCCTCAGTTAGATTAACCGTTCAGGGGTTTGAAACAGACCGATGCAATCCTGTCCTTGTACAATCTATAAAGCATGAGTGGGAGGACTGGTTAAGGCACTGACACTGTGACAATACACAGTAACTCAAGGGTTTATATCCAGATTGGAGATTATCTAAATCATTACCTGTGAAAGCAGCGATGCCATCTTACACTATAGCAACCCTAGTCTCCTGGGCTTTGCAGCCTGGAGGACCAATAGGAAGTTTTCCCATAATTTCTCCAGGGCATGCTTTCTTTTCTTTTCACTCTAAGCCAGCTTGAGCATATTTTTCTTTCCAAATGTGTAAGTCTGCCCAGTCCTACTCATATGGACACCTTCTTGTGGCTTAATGGCCCCTATGCACAGAGCAATTCTTTCTTCTTACCAGCTGTGCTGTTAAAGACAGCCTTTGTCAGAAGCCATTTCTACCCTGTGTTATCATACAGCCTGTTTCCAAAAGCTGAGGTAATTACATGCATTACTTAAAATGTATTTTTGTCCATGTCCATGAAAAAGAGAGCAGGGAAAGCAACAGGATGAATTTTAATTTGTTGGTGCACTGAGCAAATGGTGAACTCCCGTGGTTTCCAGTGGGGGAACATTTCTTCTCAGGTGCTGGTGTAAACTGTTCCCACTAAAAATCAGAGAATATGGTATGTTCTATGTACAACAGTTTGAGCTCTAGTTTAGCAGGCTTATTTCCTATACCCTGTTTGAAAGTGTTTGCTAGAATTTGTCCCAAAGGATCTAATTTTTAATTCAGTCTTATAATTCGAACCAGATCAGTCCCTTTTCCTGCTCCAAGACTTTCAGAACTTTTCCTTTTTTTCTGTGCAAACTAAACTGGCTGAACCCAACTGATTCTTGCAGTGTTTCTTTGCACTGCTATATGTACTTTGGCCTTCTATGCAGAATGTTAACCAGATAGGAATTGCTAGCCTGGCTAATGCTAACACGACAAAAAAAAAAAAAAAAAAAAAAAAAAAAGTCCTCAGCTGCATCCTACATAAGACTGCAGTGTTTTTTTTTTCTTTTTCAGAGCAAATGACTGGAAGACATAAATGAATTTTACTATTGCTCTGCTAGGACAAGTTTGTTACATCTGTCCGTCATAATTTCTGCTTCCTGAATTCCCAAATATCAGTGTTTAATCATTACAAAGTCATTCAGAAGTTAAATTTGTCAATGGCACTCACATAAATACTGCTAGCATTAACTGATCCTCAAGTATCTCTAGAGAAGCTCCAGACTGGTAGTTCAGCCAGGAGGGAAATCCAGGTCTTCCTTACTATCCCTAGAGCAGTAAAGCCACACTCCTATGTGAGGACCCTTGCCAGTTAAAACAATTTCTTCAATTAAAACCCCACAGCCTTGTTAAGGGACATCTCAAGCCAAGTGATAAACCTCACTCCAACTGAAACAAATTCCACCTGAAGATGTCTCCAGTATTGTGTAGACACAGTGCCCTGTGCCAGTAATACTGTGGTGGTTATGCCGATGTGAGCTTTGAATCACAGGACTCAGCTGACACCAGGTGAAAATAGTACTAGCTGAAGCCAATCTGGAAGCCAGATGGTAATGGGTATGGTGAAGGAAATGGATGACCGTGGTATTCTGCAGGCAGACATTGGCTTGATCTGCCCATGCTTTGAATCAGCCAGGACCTCACGTCTGAAAACAGTGTTAGGCATGCATCCACAGATCGCCAGCAAGGCTTGCTAGCTAGAGCCTGCCTCTGCACTTGCTGCAGCAAGGTTCACTTATGAGTCAAGGTTTTACCTCATATTAGGGGCAAAATAAGCTTATGACACACACAAAATATGAAATCATAGCCCACTTGACTGCTTTTCAATAAGGTGATTAATGAACTAATTCTAAGTGCTCTGTGAAAAGCGTCAAAGAAAAGCAGATTCACACATGCTTGCAGCAATCCCGGAGTGTGAACTTTCTAAAGCAGTCTCCACCTTCCTGGGGAAATTTGGACAGATGCACAAATGAGGAGGTTGAACTCCCTCTGGGTTTAATCATTAGCACCAGGCAGTCACCCTTCCATGAACACATGCCTTAGAGAAACAAAAAGAATGCTCTGTAGAAAGAACATTTACTTCTGATTAGACAGTTTCCTGTGAATTTCTATATCAATGCCCCCAGCAGAATCAACAGGCACCAGTCTTGACTCCTGCCGAGACATTTCTAGCATTCCAACCTCCTCTTACTAATATCAGTCTTTTGTGTTATAGCACTATTTTTTGGTTGTTTTGTTTCTGAGAAATAAAATAGGTTCAGAGATGATGAAAAGGTTTCAGTCTTAGAGGCAGTAGGTCTAAGATGTTGCTGTTCTTTCTGGAGCTCAGTGTTGAACCCTAAAACATTAAAAGACTGACTGACTTAACTAAAATCAGTGGCAGTTCTACTGATTTTAAACACATTTTTGCTTAAGGTTTTTTATTTTTACTTTTCCAGGGCATAAAGATGATGCGTCTTGTGACAAGAAATGTTTTCTTCATCCTTACCCTCTGATCCTAGACCACTGAGTGTTTTCATTATGGGAGGATAATTACCATTTTATTGTTCTTAATGCCTTGAGCATTTTGCTAGAGTGCTTTACTGAAATACAACAATAAGACAATATTTTTAACACTATATAAACAGATAATTATTGTTTATGTAAGTGGAAGAAAGGAATCTGCTTCTCAACATTCCTTTTGTTTTCAGCACAGACAAACCCACTGAGTTACTAATGGGAATTTCCTATTTTGTTCTGATTTGAAGTATTAATAATGGAAGAATATTCAAGTGGACCTTAAGCTGACCCTTCTTGTTAAGGTCTGTCACTTTATTGTGAAATCTTTCAGCCACCATCAAATGCACACAGTTTATTTTTCCCAATAAACTTAACCAGATCTTATCCAGGCTGAACTGACCAAAGAGAGAGAGAGTGCAAATACTTTAATTTTAAATAAAGTAATAGTCTTGAGAATATTGTTGGAGTGTTCCTGTAATTGCTAGTATAGGACAAATCTTTTACAACAATTTTTGATTAAATGGGGGTTCAAACTGAAGTCACTCAGTAGGATGCAGTGTGTGAAGGACAGTAAAGCACCACAGGGTGACTGCAAAGCTTCCTCAGGGAGCCAGTCACAAGCTGTAGATGGTTGAGATGTCTTTCAAACCTCAAGTCTGCTGACAAGCCCTAAGAAACTTTAAGAAATTATAGATCCTTGTAGCTGTTTTACAGCCTTCAGACAAACTTAATGTTCAGAGTAGCCTGATGCAGTTTACTTTGAAATATATAAAGTCCTTACAGCTTTTCTAGCAAGTACTGATTGTTAAATCTCCCCTTGTGACTCTGTTCTTGTGGTGTTGCAAATATGAACTGAGTCCAGTCCCTTCTGAAAAATTGTCCCTAGGAATCAATTCATTAGAAGGTTAAAGAGAAAATCACATTTTGATGGAGCAGTGGTTTTTAAACCTAGGACCTCTGACCTGAATAAATTCATTAACTGAGCTAAAAAGACATCCTCTGATACACAAGACTTTATCATGTTCATCAGGCTGGAAGTGTGGCCCAGATGCCATCAGAGGGAGACACAGCACTGTGCTGAGGAGGAGGAGTGAGATGTTTGGCTTTCTGAAAGTAGAAAACCTTACATGTATTAGTAAACCTGCTATGTAAAAGAGGTGAATTTGCCTGAGAAAGGTTAGCTCTTATTCCCAGGAAACATCCCTTCTGCCTGGGGCCTGAGGTGTTAACCTCATTCAGCTTCATGCATCACCGGGGAGACCATGATCAATGGAGGCTCAGGGTAAACAATTTATTTCCATTTAGTCACACCTAGCTTAGCATCTGCATAGCTCTACCTTGTGCTGTGTACACATATTTTCAGTACTTACGTGAGGTCATGGGAGATCATTCTTGTTCTTCCTGGTAAGTAAATAAAGCTGCAGCAGTATAATGCACAAAAAAGACAGAACGATGAGAAAAATGTATATGTTTTTCTTTAGACTGAGGTTTTCCCCCTTCTCTGCATTTGCTTTGGGCTGTCCACATGAAAGGAGGGTATCCACAGGAAGAAAAGTTGCACAGTGTGAAATCAGATGCATAAGGAAGCAGGAACAGCTTTTGCACAGAGAGGATAGAAAATACATGTTTCCTGGTATTGCAAAAATATTTCTCCAAGTGGAGGAATCTCAGCATAAAATGAGCACTGAAAACATTTGACCTTAAACAAGAACTGGAAATTAGTCTAAAAGTTCTTCCAGGTACTGACATTTATTTGTCCAAATGGAATGGGTCATACTTGTTCATTTTTGTCTCTACTTCAATTCTTTCAGATTCTCAATGAAACGAAGAGCAGAAGCAGTGCAAAAACCACATAAGTGCTGTTCTTGGACTATTTTTGGCTTGAACTGAAGCAGCAGGTGGTTTGCGTCAGTCAAGGCAGCCTGCTCAAGAGGCCTAAGGAAAAGCTCAGACTTTTAAATGCTTTTGAAATCAAACCTCGAATTCTCAGTTTTTCTGAGTTCACACATCATCGTATCCATCTGCCATATTTTTAACCTTTTGGAATCAATGCTTGTAAATTTATGCAGGGAGATGCTTATAGTTCAGATTTATACCCACCTCATTTAACTAACTTTCAGGGAGTATCCCTATGTAATTCTTGGGAAAGAAAATCGTTAGAGATACATTTATGTCTATCATTAATAAATGAGACCGACCGATCAGTTTACAAGCAAGGAGACACTTCATTGCAGTAGAAAAATCAGATAAAGTCCTTTCAGAAACATATCTCACATTTACTGAAGGTAACAGCACATTCTAAAGAACTGACAATTTATAGAAGATGTTTTGGCCAGCTGTGGAAAACACAGGTCTCCTAAGCCAATTGTCTGTCAAAGATATACAGCAATTTTCTGACACAAAATGAAGGGTCTAAACCTTTCTATGGCTCTTTGTGTTGTTATTCTCATCCTATTCATGTGAAATGACCATTGACTTATCAATTTACACTCATCTTAGGCAGGAGAGGATCTTGTTTAAAAATAATTCAATATGCAAAATATCGTACTGCTGCAAGCCAAATGTGCCTAATTGTGTTATTCTGATAAGGGTTCAGGCTTTGTGATCTTCCTTTACTTCATTAAGATTACAAAGAATGCTTTCAGTGGACATTTTAACTACTTGTCCATACTCAGCTAAGTAAAATGTGTTTCATGACACTATGTGTCGGAATCCCTTAACCAGGTAATGGAAAAGAATATACTGATCCTTCTGCTATTATTAAGTTAAAGGGTTATTGTCCTCACATTTCTTGTCCATGTCAACATACAGGTTCAAACACAGGACTCTCTCTGCAACAGCTGTGGTAGCTGAAGGTAGGACGTACTGTTCAGCTATGGACTCAGGAGAAATATTGAGTTGTGATATGATGTGTTTAGGCATGAAGCTAGGCAAGCACTTTTATTTTCCGCTTTTGGTGTACCAGACTTTTTCAGTTTTAAGAATTTGTCATCTGCCGAGGCAACTGTCATTTTGTGTGCATAATCTCAAGCAGTTTGTGATAGGAAACACACATGGGTCACATACTTGCTACTGTATTTTACCTCGGATCTTTCCTTCATTATTATTTTTTAATTATCTAAAACAAAAGACATTTGGATTGGGGATATAAATTATTCTCTGTAGGCAGCAACCATTAACACTAATGAAACTTAGTGATCAATCTGCATTTGAAGAGCATTGTGGGTGTCACTCACACATCCTACGTATCACTCTGTGCAGTATTCCTGTAGCTCCAAGCAATCTCATTGGGCTTTGGACCCACTGTGCCAGACCCTGCGCAGACACTGCAGAAGAGTCATTCTTACCCTGAAAGCTTGCTTGCTCTAGACATCATCTGCTTATGAAAGACGTAGTACCTCCAACATAACCAAATAAAGACACTTTTGTCATTCTCTGCAGCACCCGACATCCCAGAATAGCAATGGGAGCAGAATCACTAATGCAGATCCCACACAGACAAAAGCATCAGTATGTTCAGGATGTTATTAGATTTGATGCTGCTGTTATGATTATTCTTTCTGAGTTCAGCTGGAATAAAGTCCTATTTAGGTTTTAGGTTCCAGCCCAAACTGTTTTCTGTGTCATTAATCTGAGAGGAAATGGATTTTTCATTTAGTAGAGTCCAGATATAAAACTCTATTGTGGCAGCTCAGAGAAAATAAGAAGGAGAAAGATGCTGCTCTGATTCTTGCATCTTCATATATTCTCCCTGGTGTTACATATCTAGTGCTTTGTAGAAGCAGTGCTTTTCAAAAAAACAAGTCAGTACACAGGCTTGACAGTTTCTCCTTCTTCTTCCCCAAAAAAGTTCTTGTCTTTTCCGCTTGCTTTTCTTCCGTGCATCCCTTATGCCAGGCAAGCAGAATCCTCAGCATTCAGTGCACTTTTCTGTCAAGGTTTTAGGTAGGATTAAGAACATCTTGTAATGCATAAATGTCTCATTCCTCAGCACCTGATGGAAACAAAATGCTGGTTCTTACCATTTCACATAAAGAGCTTTCAGTTAGCTTAAAGCTTAAATCTGCAATGACAACATGCATTTGGATTTGTCCAGAGTTTCTACAAGCAGAATTGGATTGATTTTTATCTTTTTGTAAAGTAGTTGAAATTCAGATATAAGGTTTAATTTCCTTTGAAGAGATAATGCCAACCACAACACATGCATTTAATAAGTTAGCTCAATATCTGTCCTTAAAAGAATACTATATTGTAAAGTAATGGTCAGAAACAGTATATAATAGAGCTAGTACACCTTATGATCTATTAACGTAAGAAATTAAGATTTCCTAGCAACATAAAAGAATAAAGAGAGAATCAAAGAAGAAAAAGAAAAAAAAAAAAACTTCAAAGTACAAAACTGTTTATCTCCACAACTGCAGATGTTTTTTTTTCCTGTTGCAGGTTCTTCTCCTGTCCCCTCCTTTTCCCTGTTCTCCTCTCCCTTCACTCCCTTCTCTTTCCCTCTTTCTCACTTTTATAGTTGCTTTTTTTTTTCACATTGAACTTAAGAAATCCATTTCCATTCTTATATAGGACCTGTTTTGTTCCCTGTTTCCTGTGTGCTTAATAACTGTAGATTTTAAAAAGAAGATTTTACATTCAGCAATACAGTAATATAATTACCACTTTCAAATTCACCTCTGATTTCTATAAGGTTCCTGACTTTGTGCAGGAGGATACAGAGCTTTATTATTTCTCATCTTTATTCCACATTTATGTAACTTTTACTTCTCATCTAAAACCTCCTTCCTTGACATTTGTCTTTCCCCCAAGCACACACATACAGAGTATGTGAATGAACTTTGGAAAGAACCAGCTGGCTGCATGGACATTTTTCCCCTTGATATTCTCTTTGATGTGAGACTCTGTTGACATATTTTTATTGTCCGATAAAACAACAAGAAAGCCCCCCAAAAAAAACAAACAAAAAAAATTCCCGCCCAACCCCCAAAATTTTAATGGAGTAAATAAAACGTTGTACTGCTGGTTCTTAAAATGATAGCTCCTTGGGATCTTGGGAAGAATTTAATTAATCAGATTGGTAAACAAGTCTGTGTGATTTAGGCCCAGGAAACAGTGCAGGAAGAATTAGGGAAGGCTAAGTAAAAAATGACATTTGACTTACTGCCAAAGTTGTTATCTGACTTAGTTAAATACAGTTGACATGAACTCATTAATCACAGAAGATTGGTCTGGAAAGGACCTCGGGAAGAAATACAGTTTGTTCTTATCCGCCATTGCGGTATCTCATGTATTTGTCCTATGCATGGCAAAATCTTACCTAATGTGTGCTTAAAAGGCTCCTCTGTTGGATATTCTACACCTTCATCAGGCAGTCTGTTCCTGTGCAGTTTACTTATTGTTGTAAAGTTATTTCCTGGCGTTTAGCCTTCATTTCTTTTATTGTACTGTGTCTAAATGACCTTGTATGAAAGTAGTTCTGAGCTCACATCACATCCTGTCAGTTCAAACCACTATCACTTAATTGAAGACAACAGTGGGAGACCATCACAAGGTGAGAACCGGGCCACTGTCTATTAAGAAGTTCCCGGTATTGCTAAAGAAGGTGTTATCTCACTGAACATGAGACATCTCATCCTAGGGCTTGGACAAAGCTAGTAACACAGCAGGGATCTGCTTCTGCAAGCAATTTCTCGAGTATACGATCTGCATGAGCCCATCTCCAACATGAGCAGGTACCATGTACTCTTGACTTTGGGATATCTAGCAATATTCAAAACAGCTGATACTCCTGTATTATGATTTTCTTTTTGAAGCCTGAGATGTCCCAGAAAACTTGAAGAAGCTTCCTTTCTCTCTCTCTTTCTCTCTCACACACACACACACAGAAAAAAGAAAAAAGATAAGGAATATATTAACCACATCTCAAGTATTTTCTCTGATTCTCTCCCCATCCCACCAGGAGCGAGTGTGGTGCTTAGTTGCCTGCTGGGATTAAACAATGACAACACCAGATCTGACTACCTGGAGGGGCAAGGAAATGGTCCAAGAATACAGTTATGAAGTTTTGTACGTGTCTTTTGTTCATGGAGGATCTGTGATCCCTGTGAATGGGAGATTTTCAGAAGGGGTCTCTGACAGGAACAGCATGGATCAAACCTCAGGATGAATCACAGGTTAACCTGCCATTCATGTGGTGCCAGTAAGCTCATACTGGGCAAATGTGAGTTTGTGCCTAAAGTTTTACAGATGAGTGGATCAGTCCTGTTTAAGGGGTGCTGCTGTGCTTTAACTGAAAACCATGATCTGTCAAGAATTGCTTGTGCACCGTCAATACCAAATTCCTATAATTCAAAGCTCAGCATCCATATCTGATCCCTGCCTTCATCAATTTGAGCTTTAGATAAACATTAGTTGTCCTGTTCATCTTGACTAGTAGCTGGGTCCCACTCAGGAGGCAGAGGTGCTTTCAGACCCTTGCAGGTCAGCCTGAGACCACTGAAACCACTGGGAAGCTGGGGGTTTCACCTGCAGGCCGCTTTCCTCTTCCCAGGGTAAGGCATGAGCAACAGCTACTGGAAGTTTGGGTGCGTGTCACAGGGCAACCCTCACAGCCCCTCCTACTGTTGTACTCGATGGAGCACTCCCACATGACAACCTCAAATAGCAAGCTACTATTACCTACTGCCTGTGGGAAGAGCAACAAGGGAGCCAGGCAGCTTATAGAGATGAGGAGGCACAGGCAGTATGTTCTGGCTTTTAAACAAGGAATACTAATGAGAAAGAAAATGATAAATATTTGAGTTCATGATTTTTCGTTTCACTCACTCATGCTTTACACCCAGGGAACATTTTCCTCTTGGTATAAAGTGCTGATGCAGGTTGGACAAACAAACATCTGACAGCCTCATTTGGCTAAGATTAACTATACAGAAATTCATTTCACATATCGCTGCTCTGTGTTCAAACTAAAAAACAACACCCTCCTTTGGCCTAATTTGTTTGTTCTTGTTGGGCTTGGCAGTGAGATAAACCCTAATACGGCAAAAGATATGGGTCCAAAACAAGCAGATCCAGAACCATGCTTGAACTACAGGGTTGTGTTTTGTTTCCACAACTCCCCTCTTTACAGCTTCTCTTTCTTCTTTTTCTCTCTTTTTCCCTGCCATTTGCATTCAGAATGGGTTCATGCCTCCTTCTCCATCATGCTATCTCTGTGTAAGGAGTAGGGGCAATCTTAGAAACTCAGGAGAATCCAGTGGATTTCAGCCCTTGTGCCTGTGCCTTGCAGCAGCCAAAAGGCTCCATCTTAATTGTAACACCCACAGTCCCAGTGTGTGTGTGGTCCTTCTGAGTGAATACCACCCCAGGAGCCCCTTGAGCATGCAGGGAATTGAATCACAGAATCATAGAATCATAGAATCAGATGGGTGTAAAAGGACCTCTGAGATCAAGTCCAACCCTTAATCCACTACCACCACAGTTATTAGACCATGGCACAAAGTGCCACATCCAGTCTCAAATAACTCCAGGGACGGAGAATCCACCACCTCCTTGGGCAGCCCATTCCAGTGCCTGATTACCCTTTCTAAAAAGAATTTCTTCCTAATATCCAACCTAAATCTCCCCTGGCAGAGCTTGAGACCATGCCCTCTTGTCTTGTTGAAAGGTCTGTGCACTGAGCTCCATCACATTAGGGCTGAATGTGACTGGCCTGAGAGATTTAAGCAGGTGTCAAGTACATCTCCCACAAGGCAGAGAATTCCTGTTGAACTCTGCAAAAACAAAAGTTCCAAAGTGTCTGAGTAGAAGTTTATTTATTTTTTAGCCAGATAAGAAGTCATAATTTCATTCTTAGAAATTGCAGTCCATTTTTGCTGATTGAATTTTGCCCTCAGAAAAATTTGTCTTAGAAAGTAAGTGAGTGAGGGCAGATTATCAGGCTGGTAAATGTTGATGAGAATGATGATATTTAGGAAAAGCAACTGGCAACTAAAATAGGGCAAAATAAAATGAAATTTTCCAGTAAGGTTATGATAAGATATAGCTCACAGATAAAGTGACTGCAGAATTGTTATCCACTAAATCCTGAAAGAATAGAACTAAAGAGCACTTGATAAAAACTAATAGGATAGCAGTTTAAAACAGGTAAAAAAAGCAGCTCTTCACATAGTGAATAGGGAACCTCTGGATATCCAGCAGGCTGCAGAGTCAGACAGCATCAGGAGGCTCAAAATGGGATTAGACAAATCTGCAGTCAGCAGGGCTGTAAATGGACACTAAAGGGAACCGGCAAAATGTACAGTCTAACATTCTGATCTAACAAAGGTGAATGCTGCAGAAAACAAGGAGACAGAGTGAAGGGTCTAGTCCTATGTGCTTTCCCAGGATGGTCTCTCACCTTACTCCAGCTGGGTTTTTTGTCCAGATGGGAGAAAACTGCCGGGTTGAGGGGTACCACTGCTTGGAGGGGTACCTCTGGGGGGTACCAAAAGGCTGTTCCTGTGCTCTCATAGTAGGTATATCCGGGGGAAAAAAAAGTACAATTAGTTATATATCTGTCTACCAAGACTTTATTAACTATATTTTACATCACAAACCAGCTTTCGTCTAGGCTGAAATGCACAACACATTAAAAATGAAACCCACTATATTAATGGATATTTTTTAACATCTTTTTACTCAAGAGTGTGTTATTATGTTATTTTTCTTCTCAGAAAAATAAAATTATGTTTTTAATTTAATTTATTTAACATTTGGGTTGAGTAATTAAGAGCTTTATGAAAAACCATAATGCTCATCTAGCAGAGGAACTTAATAACAGCTCTGTTAGGCTTTCTTAAAAAAAATAAACCCCCTGTTAAATAGATTACTGCTTTTTTAATTAGATGGTTTAATTACAGCTTGTTAATGGAAATATTACATAAATAGCTCTCAAAGCCACACATGCCCATGCATTATCAGAAAAGAGAGAAGGTGCAGGTGCCCCTAAGGGAGCAACTTTCAATGAGGGTAAATGGAAGGAGAATGAAAAGCCAGAACAAATCTCCTCCAGAATGGTGCAGTGGCATCTTCATATGGGTAGCCATGGCAGCTGGGATGTGGTGATGCTACAAGAAGTTACCAAATATAAAAAGCTTTTTATCTGAGTGTTTAAATTCCAGGCCTTTCTGTGTGTTCCCTCTATGCTGATGTAAATCTGCATCTGTAATTATTGATCATTTTACTTATACATCCATCTAGCTGTGCTGTAGAGTCACACACAGCTTTAATGTTGGAGGTTTGAGCACTATTTCAAGGCTTCTCTCTATCTTACTATGTGCCCTCTAAGTCACAACACTTTTACCAGTAAAATGGAGAAACTAGACTACACTGAAATAAAATGTATTCATCCTCACATAAAGCTTTCAAGATTCCAGCTAAAAGACTGAGCTGTTACACGATTGCTATTATACCCACTCAATAGTATTCATATATGCATGTGCAGGTGTGTGGACACATACACATCATTGTGATCTGTATGAGTGCATTTGAATAACTATTTATTGCGCAGAACACCTATTGCTCTTAGTTATACCCGTTTGAATGCCAACCTTGAAAAATCAGAAAAGGCGCAGATATTTAAAGCACAGCAGATCAGGATTTTCAGGTACTTGAAAAAGGGTTAAAAACAGAGATAACCTTTGTCACTTTGGTAATCTAGGCTTTGCAGACAGATACACTCCTGCTTTGACATGTATATTTATTTATATGTAAGCAAGCTATAAAAAGCACATGAACATATTCACATCCAGGAATCTGTGCCTATATATGCAAGTGCGCACTTATCTTTATTTAACAAAGCAGCACACTCACAAACACACTTTTATAGTTGGAACTGAAAACATATCACAATCTATAATATATATGTACCCAGGAGGATTTAAGATTAGCTTATTAGGACTTTAAATACTGAAAAAAGAGAACGTGGTAAATTGAGTTTATTTGCTAGTTATGAATGGGGAGGGAAATAATTAAATCTTCACAGACTGTAGTAAGGGGACAAATGAGACAGTAGTGGCTGGGTCCAAGAAGCAAATTGAAATAAACTCCAGACATGCAAGGATTTATATTAAAAGATGAGAGAATGAGGCATCACAGAATGTATCATCTAGTAAATGGTGTTTGCTTGGATGATGGTTGGATTATCTTTAAAAAGCACCACAATATCTAATTTTGGGGTTTGGAGGATGGAATATTTATAATTCTGATGAGTAATTTCTATTCACAGAAGCATACAAAAAATATAGTTCTTTGTACCAATTGCGACTTCTTCATAAGAACTATATCTGTCCCAAGGAAGATTATGGAATTTAGGCTTTATTCTTTTGTCTCTTTCTAAGAACTTATCTGGGTGGGTTGGATCAATATAAACTTGATGATTCACAACCCTTATGTGATTGCTGATACATAACCTCTATATACTCAGTGTAATGGGAAGTTTTACCTTATTCAGCAATTGGAAAGGGGACTTAAAAGTCTGATAAAGCCTCTGGCTGATGGAGACCTTACTGAAGGGAATATCAGGCAATTTCTCATCTGCTTAGGGAGGCTTGCCTTGTAATTTCATGTCATCAGCAAGCTTGCTGAGGGTAGACTCTGCCCCATCATCCAAACCATTAATGAAGATGTTAAACAGGATCAGACTCAGCAATGACCCCTGGATTATACTGTTAATTACTGGCCTCCAGCTAGACTTTGTGCCATTGATCATGACCCTACTTCTCTGTTACATCCCTTTTTCCTCTCCTAGTCTTTTTTTTTTTAATCTTCCTAAACATAATGGAATGGCTAATCCCATGCTTGGTGAGGCCCGGGGAGAGGGGAAGTGCAATCTGTGTCTTATTCTGGCATTTGTACAGCTGCAAGGAAATAACAGCATCTGTTGAAAGACTGGTCTGGCTCAAGAGGTCTGGGTTCAGCTCACAGCTCTGCACTGTCTTTGATGAAGCACCCTAAACTGTGTTTCCACACTAAGCCCCCTTTAATGAGCTAATCTCTTAAAAAGGAGCGCTCAGTATAAATCCTAGGGAATGGGCAACGTTACCACTTACATGTATGCTAGAAGAAGAACACAAGAAGCTCTGTGGGGGTGCAGCATTACCAGGAGCTTTGGGCTTGTGCAAGAGACCACTTGCTGCAGCTGAACAGAGGGTTCAGTGAACTGTGTGTAGTGACTGCTCTCTGTCTTGGAGGCATCTGAAACAAGCAAAGAACACTGGTTCTCACAGTCTACTTTGACAGGGGATGGTAGAGATAGCCAGAAGAAAGCACTAAGAACAGCTTAATCCACCTCCCCCCCATACACATATGTAGGATCTGTCACAAATAGATCTCTGACTGCAGTTAACTCTTTGGTTTTAGGAGGATGGTAGGAAGTTGCTGCTTGTGATCATTTTGACTGAAATAGTTTTAGGTGAAATTTGAGAATATCAGTATTACCTGAGGGCTTGAAAAACCTTCAAATTTATATCTCCACCACTTCTAATGGAGATAATGTGTCTACAGAGGCATACTTGCATTTCCCATTCCATTTCATGACCCTGTCAGTTCATTTGCTGTTTGTTAGGCAGGAATCTGTGTTCTGTCAGAACTATGTTTCTGTTCAGTGCTCAGAAAACAGCTGGGCCATGAGTTTTCCAGCAATAAATCTGGTCCCTGATAGCCCAACCTTTGTCATCTCAAGTCTGAATTTATTCATTACTTTTCGTGTGCTCCTGAAACTGCGGGGAAACTTCTAGCCTGGAATGAAACTCTGAAGAAATCAAAATAACATTTTCCATGACCAGCAGATTATATCAGTGTTCAGCGAACTGCACAGACCGCTAAATGGATTTTCAGTTGACGTGTAGGCAGTGGTTTGGACTTGCAATGATTTGCCTTAATATTCAGTAATGCCTTCCTCCCAGCTTCGTGGGGGGAAGGCATCCTATACCCTGATTAGCATGATTGAATAGAACTTTCTGTGCAGAGTGTTAGAGTTCATGCTTATTTGAAAAACTGCTACACATCTGATATCATAAAAGATCCCTAGATACCACAGAAAAGAAGCAGCTAGATTCTACTATGAGTAAAGATTAGAGCTTATTGTATGGTACTGCAGATTCTTGATAGAGTCAGCTTTTCCTTAAATCAAAGAATGCCTCAGCATGGAGCTATGTGCTGAGGGCATTTTTCTTAAATCAATGCATCAGTAGTTTAACATATCATAATAACACTAAGCAGTGTAACGATGATGATCATTTTCAACTATATTGGTTGCCAGAAGCCATGTATTTTATAAGAAAACTTCCAGATATAAGGTTTTGTTACATTTAGTTCTTCTGAGGATTTATAGGTTGGTGGAAAAGAGTGATTTTAGTGAGAAGGGAACTCATACAAGTGGGAGTGATATTTCCCTTGGAGTAAAATTTGTTTTACCTTAAAGAAAAACAACAAAAAACTAGGAAAGTAACAAAGATATATGCTCACAGGTATACTGGAGGGAAAAGCTCAATCAAACGAGCCAGGATCCTTCATTTAGTTTAACTTCTGGTTTTATTCTTTTGCTAAGACTCTGATGCCTCCACCAGGACTCTGTCAAGCAGCAGCAAAAGACTATAGATGATTTTGGTCCTACTTTTAATTGAGTACCTAGCAGGTTTGCTTTTATAGCTCAGAAGGAACCTGGGCTTGGGAAGAAGCATCATCATCTCTTAACCCCAGCACAAAAGTGTCATCCAGAGATCTGCTGCACCCACCCTCCTAGGCTTCTCTCTTTTTATTTTACTGTGGTTTCTGTCACTGTCTGTTCCTGGCTTGCTGCTCTTGGTGTGAGCTCCTCTGTAGTTTGTAGTAACTAGGAGAAGGTCCTAGGTTGTAGGTCTTGCTTCACATAACTGTCTTGTTATCATGTTTTGCATCTGTGCTAGGAGAGTGCTTCATCATGCTTGTCTATCTCACTTTTCTTTAAAGTCTCTTATGAGACTCATAAGTGAAAGACGTGCTAATTTTTCACTTTATAGCCTGGTTTAAAGTTTCTTACATGTTATATTCACTGCTGTCTCTCAATTTTTTCATCCTAAATAATTTTAGAAAACATTTATTTTGAAAGCTGCTCCACAGAATGAGTTTTGTTGTATAGTCTTATTGCACACAGTAAGTGCAACTTCTTCTCCTTTATTTTATAGGGTTCATTTTTTATTTTTTTTTTTACACCTGAAGCAACATGACACCAGCTTTGAAATGCATAAGGAAAAAGGAGCTGGACTGAAAGTGGTTTTGGTGGTGACAGAGAGAGCATTTATCCTGAGACTCTTTTTAAGTGATTCAGATAATGTCTTACCATTTCTCTAGGGAGATATCCTAACATAAAATGAACAAATCTGTGTGGGATAGCTGTCATGTACCGGAGTTTATCTGTGGGCCTTATGGTCCCTGCCAGCCATTTGAATGGGGACTGGTTGTTTCGAATCTTTCCTGAGGTGCTTGGCAGTCTCCTTCTTTAGAAAAAAGAATTGTTGATGGCTCACCTTGCTGTCTTCCTAGAGCAGATGTACAGACCTGTAAACCCTGTGCTCAGGCAAAACCAGGCCACAACTAACCTGCAGTTCCCATGAGATATTGACATATAATTTTCAGTTAAAACCTTCTGGGTTTGGTCATGTAGGGCTTTTTTAAGTCCTGAAACAAAAGCAAAACCATTTTGTAAGAGTTTCCTTGTTGAGTCCTACAAAAACTAATTGAGAAAAATTCGGAAAATCCTTTATGTCAGTTCTACATTTAGGCCCAGGGGAAACAAACAACCTTTGTCCATCTGACTGCAGTACTGAAGGGGGAAGAAGTGAGAGCACTGCCCAGGGAAGCAGCTTTAAGCCTGCTTGGCATCTATGTGGGTTTCAGACTGCAGACCTTCTGCTGTTTTCTGTTAGGAACATTACTCATATCCTGAATGCTTCTTCTCCCTCCTTGGATTTCACATAGATTCTTCACATGCCTGTGCAGCTGTCCTGAATCCAGCCTTCCTAATCATTTAGACATCCTTCCCCATAACTACAGCAATTGCATAGTGCTTGGGTTTACTAAGGTATGTGTAAACATATGCTAATTAATTATAACTAATTACACACACTTAGCATTTTTAATCCTATTTTTCACACCTCAGATTCTCCAGATTCCTAATTTTTTGTTTGTTTTTAAAACCTATTTACTAAATAGTGAGGGGAGGGGTAAAAGGGAGGGGATACTCTGGCATAATATACAATTTTTGTGTAATAAGAGTTTTATATCGGTTACAATTTAAAATTTTCAACATTTAAAACAGAACTGGTCTGAATAAATTACTTGGTTTCTCCACACTCTCAACATCTTAAATTAACTAACAGGCTCAACTCTGTGTCTGCAGAGTCTGACTAATGTCTCCATTTCGTGCAGGACTGCAGGGTCCATTTGACAAGCTATAGGGCCACATTCTCTGTTGGACACAACTGCTTGTAGATGCCCCAGAAAAATCGCCCACATGGCACTCTCAAATCCAACATCACCAGAATCCAGATCTAAACATTAGGATTTTGCAGGTTCAGGTTTGAAAGAAAAAAGCAGAGATTGGCAGTGAGTGCCTTGTCCTGGCATGTAAGGAAAATTACTTTCTTCTTAATCAAGTGTGAAAACTAATTCAGATAAAGTGTGAGACAGGAATGAAATGGGAGAAATACTTTCTAATTAGAATGTCAGCAAGATAATGCAAACCAAATCCTAAACTCCCCACCACTAAGGTTTCCCCACTGAGCCCTCCTGCCATTGTTCCTCTCTCTTTCTGACTGTTTTTTAATAACGGCTTCTGTGTGGCCTTTGTAAATAATCCTCTCATTACAGGTTTGCTTGAAACATGCAATCAATTTATTAAGATATTTTCCAGGAGAAATTAGCAGGTACAATAAAGTGTAATTATTCTGGCACTTATTAATTTTTAAAAACATGGGTTGACCAGGTGCCACTGTTGCTTCTGCCAACTTCAGCAATCAATTTTTATGGCATCAGGATCACAGCCATATGCAGATTAAAGCAGGCTGGGCAGGCAATGGCCTTTTCAGGAAGATTGAAAAAATTAGAAATCATCTGCATTTTCCCTCAGAGGTAGTAGTAGTCTTTTGAAGCAGCTAGAGAAACTGGATCTTTGATTAGGTAACTTTTTTTGGTACTGTTTATATATAAGTGTGTGTGCCTATATATGTGTTCTATGCTCCCTGAAGAGAATATTGATTCTTTATAAAACTCAAAAGAGTAAAGATTGAGAGAGAAGACAAAAATTATGACTATTTTTTTAGATTTAAGATCAACATGCAATAAATTATGTAATAAATGATGGACAGCTTCCTCTGCCAAAAAAGAAGACCACAACAGGAGGGAGAATGAGGTCAGCTGTGTGGTATGAGGGAACTCAAGACTCCCACACAAGATAAAAGGAGGATTTTGACCATTTCCAGTGATATTTTAGTCACATTTTCGAAGGTCCCCCCATGTGGAAGGAATTGCTAATATCCAGTAGTTCTTCATCGGTAACTGAGAAATGAGCTTGGTATATGTAGGCTATTTCCTAGTTATCAGATGTAGTCATATCAATTACCAAGTATAACTGGAAGTAAATGGCTATCTGATAGAAATATATGGAAATATGAGGAGTCAGCTATTTTTCCAGGATGGAAAGTCCTTTCATGGCAGGACAGAGGCAAAGAAGAGAAATTATGCTGGGTATTTGGAAGACGAAGACTTCTTTTGGAGACAAAGGAGAACAGGGCATTTTCAGTAAAGGAATTGATTCTAAGACTGAGAGCTTTGTTTTAGCTGTTTTATGAAGAAGAAGAAAATGGTATCTGTTATCAGAGCAATCTCTGCAACATCCCTTATCATCAGAAAAGTAACATTGAATGTATGACTTGTGGAAAACTTAGAGACCAATTTGTTTTCCTATTTTGTGTGGTTAAAGCCAAAAACCGAGGCCATTAAATGGGAAAAAAAAAATCATCTTTGCATTTTGTCTTGATCCTTTCTCAATGAACTCAATAGTTTGGTTTGCAGCTCAAAGTTAATTAACCTTGCTAAGTTTATGAAAAGTAGAAAAGTTTATGAAAAGTAGACTATCTCACTATTGTAGTGAAAAGTAGAGAGGAATCAGAAGTCAGTTGGTCAGTTGCCATGCCTTCCATGGCAAGGGGCTCATGGATGTTGCACTGCTCAAAACACAAAAAGATAACACAGCTGGCATTCTCTGAATCATTGACAATATAGTGTTTCCAGTGAGCTAATCAGAAATCACTCAAAAGACATAGTGAGAGCACAAAAAGGAAATCCAATCAGATCTTAGAATTATGTTGAAATTAATAGCCTCAGAAATAATGTCTGAATGCAACTGAGAATAAAGTCAGCAGTCAGCTGAAAAATGCTATTTCTACCATTGCATATTTATTCTCTCAAAGGTCTTCCCTATACAAGTAGAAAGAATCTTGTCCTCTAACTTCTTTTGCTGTGAGCTAGCTGCCTTGCCAACTCCAAACACATTGGTTTTCTGGTGAATAGTGGTCAGAAGACATGTGCTTCAGTAGAATAATTTTTGAATTAAAGTATGTGATGATCTGATGAGTGTTTATATCAGTTATTTTGATCTCTTCTGAAAAGCTGTGTGCACACTGAGTAGCTGCCTCCTAAATGCTGTGCCTTATCTCTTAGCGTAAATGTGGGTTGCATGAGAGCCTTCAAGCAGGGTCCTGCACAGGGAAGGCTGCTAGTCCTAAGGAGTGGTTATTTCACATGGCTAAGTCGAGCAGGAGGTGGTTAGGATTTGTTACCTAGGAGGCCAAAGTCCCACAAATATTTGTACGTGCATGCACAGAACATTGTACAAGTGCATACCGGAAAACAAAATGAGAAGGAATTAATAAGTGTACTGATACAAGCACCACGTCCCTGGAGAGATTTAAAGCAGATGTCTGGAGGAGAATCTTTTTAGATTTGAATTTTTTGAGCCATCTAGTTCTGTTAATGGAAACTGTTAGCAGCAAATGCTAGAGTAAGGGGGAGTAAACACATACCATCCTATTGCACCCTTGATGTTAGTAAATGCATCACATTTGCATATGGAAGGCCCAATTCTTGCTAAGCTTCCGTGTCATTAAGGTCCAAAATGTGAAACCCAGACTTTTAAAATGTTTGACTAGGCTTCAGGAAAACATAGGTTAAGTGAAAGCTACATTAAATTCCTAAGTTTCATTAGCAAAAAAAAAACAAAACACAAACCAAACCAACCAACGAAACCAAACCACCACCACCACCAACGACAAAAGAAAACAGAAAAGAAAAAGGGGATTCCATTTTACTTGCAACTTTATTCTACATTTTTCCTTGTTACAAGCCAGACTAGGTCTTCTGCTAAGATTTAATCTTGTCCTAGCATTTCTCTCATTAATACCTTTCTATGCTTTCAGTTCTAAATTAGGATTCCCTCTGTTCAAAGGTTGTTCTCATCTTCCTTGCACCTCTGTGGAGTGAATGTAATGCCATTGCTAAGAGGGAGCTGCATTTAACCAGCTGACTCCCAAAGAGATCCATCAGGATTCTGGAAGAAGAAATTCCACAAGTATTCTTGCACTCACTCCTTAATATTCCTTTTACCTGACTTTCCCTGCAATACAGCTACACTCCATTCGTCAATCCATCTGTCTCTTGATTTGTCTCATCTGTCTGTCCTTCCACTACATCCATGTAATATATCCATGTATTAGTCACTCACAGAGGGTCATCAATCAAATTCTTCCCATTGGTGTTTCTATCAGTCAATTTTTCAGTAGGTTTTATTGAGCTGATATGCTGTCTCCTAATACACTTGTGTTCATGCATAGTGAACTGCTTATTTTTACACACTACACATAACTGTGCATTTTCCCATGATTAGCAGCACTGGATATTACAATATTCACTGAATTAAGGTCAGAAAAGAAGACAGGAGGAAAATAGAAATGCTTATAGAAATGAGAACTAAGCAAAAATGCATTTGGTCCTTGCTCAAGATGCAATGGTAGGTCTTCCCACACCATGTTCCTACCCTATTTTTTAGGACTTTGACTCTGAACATAACACTTTGCAGAAGAACAAAATAAAAGCAGAATTTACATAAATCTAAAGCTTAGTATGTTCATTTTGCCAATGCTGCAATGGACACTCATGACTATAAGAGTGTTGGATTACAGAAAAGAAATTTCTTTTGATGGAAGAAGATCAAAATAGACAACTGGATGCTCTGTGCCTGAGAATGGGGAGGACATAAGAGAACACAGGAGTGTCTAGCTGGACTATATGGTTTTCATTATGCATTTTATAGAATTTCATGCAAAGCTGTGGAGATACTAGTGGCCTTCTCTGTAGCCTTGCAAAACTGTCCATTTTTTTTTTTCATGCTGAGCTTAAGAAAGAATAAATGGTTTGAAAAAAATGGAGAAAATACCGATTTAGACAAAAGAAATTATCACAAGATTGGAAGGTGAAAAGGATTTGATCATAGCTTGATGCATTCAGAACAGCAATATAAAAGATGGAAAGGAAGAACTAATTCACTGTATCAGAAGATGAAGGGATAAGAAGAAATAGTTGAAAACTGTGGAAGGGAAAATTAAGGTTGATAGAAGCAAAAGATTCTCAAATTAAATTCTTATGGTAGGGTGACTGGAATTGGAGTGTTGAGGGAGAGGAAGAATTGACCTACTTAGAGAAAGAAATTGGACAGTAATGAGAAACACATGTAGGAAGAAGGCTCTGCGTATTTTAGGCACATTGACTGAAGTGCTTTGTAGTTCTTGATGCTCTAGGTTTTCATGCACTGGGACATGGAAGTCTGCTGGGATACAAAAGGACTGTTAGGTTGTACCAGCAGCTTCCTGACTTCATATTTGGACACGGTTCAGTGAGCACAAACCCTTTTACACGCACATCTGTCATCCTTGTTTCAAAGGAAACCTCAGGCACAGGGACCCAGAGCAACCCTGGCAGACTCATGCCTGGCCCCAGTTGTCCTAGGACACAGCAAGGTCCAGTTAGTACACCTGATGAGGAAATTGTTTCACTTGATTTCAGGCATTAACACCATGGATATCTATTGATGTCATTGTTGAAGTAAGCTCCCATGAAACTACAGGAGAGAAAGAGGATCTCCTAGAGCACAGTTCATCTCACCCAAAAGCACATGTCTGACACAGACTGAATGGATTCCTTCATTGTTGTTATTGTTATTGTTGTTGTTGTGGGCAACACCTGGGCAAGGGGCTCAGATTTGATATGTACATCATATATGTTTATGTCCAGTGAGATTAATCATGCTGCCAGCACCAGAGTGCCCCTGTGGGCTACCCAAGTGGATAAGTCCTGTGGGTCTTCTTTGTGATCTTCAGGTTCATGACAGCCTCCTACTCGGGTCTGAGTCAGGCTGGTTGGACTCCTCCATGGAGGACCAGTCTGCACAAAGGTTGAGCCATGGCCTGAGACAGTCACAATCTGAGGTAAGAAGTTCTAGAAGAAAAAAACCAGAAAACACTGAGGGTAAGACACAGATGTGAATGTAGTCACTCTTAGAAGAGTTAACAAAATTAATTTTCACTTATTCTCTTCAAGATTCAATTTGAAAATATTACCCTGGAATATGAAGAAGGCTGAATGACCTTCCTAGCTTTTTTGTCACTTCTTCACCATCTTGCAATCTCTGGAGCCCAAGTGGAGGAAGGGCTGAGCTCCATCCTCCCCCATTTAAAATTAGAAAGCAGTGGCACAATATGAATAAGGAAATATGTTTGGGGTTATTGGGCTGCTGTGATATGCCAGCACAGGTTTTTTGTTTGTTACCTTTTCTAAAGCATTTCATTTATTCTTTCTTTTACTTTCCTTTATTCCATGTTTTATTTTTTTCATTTAGACATTTGATTATGTATGAAGTCTTGTATGATAGTCAATTAGCATTCAGAAGGAATACTCCAGTCTATGCATATTATTTGCACAGGTTAAGTATTCCTGATAAGACTTCTCAAATCAGACAAGCTGAATTTAACTTAATTAGACATATGAATACTCAAGGAGAAGGTAAAAGGAAGCTTGTCCAAGCTTCTGTACCATGGAAATGAGGAGAAGAAGGTGCATGAGGGCTAAGCGTGCAGGAGGGAAAATCACCCCCAATCATACCATAAAGAAGACAAGAAGAGAGAGATGTCATGAAATGCTTACAGCTATTCCTGAGCTTTCACTGTAGCAAAGAGTGGGGAATGACAAATCTTTTTAGAGTCATCTTCACCTAAGGAACAAGCTAGGAAATTTATTCGGTTATTTTTAGAAAGGGAATTAAAGATATAAGTGGACAGAAATACTTTAATTGCTAGCACCTCCAGGCACCTGTAATAATATGCTCGAAAAATCTGCAGTGTCATTGTAGCCAGCCCTTTGCATGTTTTTTTCCCCTAAAATTGTTTTTAAAAAATGTCTTCTCCTTTTCTAAAATTAAGGGAAACAAAACCAATGTAAATAGAACTGTGTTTCATTGTGACATGTTGTTTCATCAGTGTCAAAATGTTCCTAGAGAATATGTCAATTTTGATGAAATTTTCATTGAAAAGCGGCTGAAACAAATCACTTCAGCTGTCTTGTTTTATTTTTGTAATGTCAAAACATTTTGTTTTGCTAGAGTAAAAACATATCATTTTGACTACAGCATTTTGATTAATTGATTTTTGTTATATACATATTAAATTTTTATATTGGATTTATAGGAGATTTTAAATGGTATATTGTACTGAAGATTGAAGATTTTGTTACTATACTTTCACGTGAACAGAATAAAGTATTTTGGTATAACGAAATGAAACATTTCAGCATCAGCAAACCAAAATAATTTGACAATACCAAAACGTTTTGGTAGTTCCAAAAGCCTTAGAAATTGATGTAGCTTTCAGAAATGTGGCACTAATGCAGTTTTGTTTGAGACCAAGAGAAAATAAATTTTTTAAAAACTGAGTTTTCCTTCACAGCAAAATTTCAGTGCCTCAAGAAATCAGGTGTACCAAGCGCAAAAGGAGTTCATTCTTTGAGCAATGCTCCTACATGATATTTAGTATTAGGGTTATTATGTCGGGATTATGTGATGCAGAAGATACTAGATTCAGAAATTACCAATAAAGTGTCTGGATACATGCTGCTGTATGTACATCTTTTCATCAGTTAAAAGGATAGGACCTCTACTGTCCTCTACTCAGGTAAATACCTACTAAGAAAAAAGGTTATTTAGAGCAAGCATAGGATTTCCTTTAATAGATTGGCCACCCTATACTTTCTGATGTATTCTGCTTCCAGCTGTATCAAAAAACATGCAAACAAGATATGAAACTGAAATAGTTACAAATACTGATGTAGCCCAAACCAGAAAAAAACCACAGGGGTCTGGTGACTGAAAAACACAGAAAAAAACGGAAAGTGCTCATGTTCCAGTTGAGCTTTTTCCCACTGTTTTTTTTTTTTTTTCTCAGTTTTCTTTGAAGTTTGGTATAAGATATACTTAGTATAAAAAAAAATCTTTAAATAATAATGATAACTGGACATTAAGTCTAAAGCCTTTAATCACAAACAAAAGCCAACAGCAGATTAGTTTTTGCACTGCTATGTTTACTGCAGATATGCAGGTAGATTTTGAGGTACATAGACAAGTTTTAAAGGCAGAGAGCACAGAATAAGGAAACCTATCTGAAAGAGTCAGTGTGTGGTCAACCTGTCTCCAAAGCTTTGTGTGAGCATTCATTAGTCAAAGCAAAATACAGAAAACACACCTTTAATTTTTGTGTCTCTGTTGAGAAATGTTATAAAAGCCTCTAAAATGTGATATATATATGCATTTCTCTACAAACTGGCAAATGTTCAACAAAACCCAGAAATTAGTCTTTACAACAGTGCTTATTTTTTTACATTAACTGTTTGCTTAGATATTTTATCAAGACTGAAAACTTTTAAATTACCTATGTTCGTAAATAAACCACTGTGGTAATACTGTGCAACTCTGTAATATTATAAAGGACATTCTACTTGACCACCACAGATTATCAGTGTTGTGTCCTGAAACCCGAGAATGGTGATATTTTCTTTTGAGATATATTCCTGGATAACAGTCAGCAGATGCTAATCTTGTGTATATGCCTGCAGAATCCTTTCTTCAAATTTACAAAGCTTTTTGCCTTGTTGAGAAAAATAACACTGTGGAACTGAGACTTGCATAATAAGTGGATTGATTTTACCAATTGTTGTGTTGCAAAATAATGCCCTTTTTGCCCATTGTAAATCTGTTGCCTTTAACTGTCATTGAGGACTCTCCTCAAACATTTCACAAATAAGCTGGTCTTCCAAATATGGGGCATGTTTATAGACACTGATGTCATGTTCCCAGCTTCATCTCGTGGCTGGGACGCCTTTAACCACTCACTACCAGTCTTTGTTAAATTGTTGTAAGACAAAATATGCTGCAAAAGGGAACTTTTGCAATGGCTTTTCTTATTGCATGGTTGTCTGCCTGTCTAACCTCTCTGTTGTGGCTTGCCAAGCCTTCAAGAAGAAAAACTTTCCCTAGCACTGTATTTGTTTCCCTCTTTCACCTTCCCTTCCCACTGAGCAGCAGTCTCCCTGACTTCAGATGATTCCTTAAGACATAGGGGGAAAAAGAGAGAGTATACACCTTTAACGACAACAACTTCCCATATGTTTACATTTGAGATTCCATCAATGAGTGAGTTTTATCAATTAAAAAAAATATATAGATGATAGAATACAATACCAGAGCCCAGCCATAATCCCACTGTTGTTGACAGAAATTTGATTTCTATCAGGTGTGGAGAATTAATTAGCATGCCTACTCCTTCTGCAAAAGGTGAGTAACAGTACAAAATGTTTAGCTATTTAGAAGCATGTGTTGCCTTATTGCAATTAACAATTGTAGGAAAAAAACAATGTAATGAGGGATTGAGGTAAGGAATAATAAGTGAATGGGTTTAGTTGCTTTTATAGTAGATCCCTAAAAAAGATAATAATCTTGAAATAAGAAAGTTTAAAGTTTGCTAGCTGCTTATTTATACTGCTCCAGTGAGGAACAGTGTGTGTGTGTGGGGTGTTTCTGGGTCTTTCATCTTTGATAAAGAAAGTCTTTAGTACATCTGTATCTGTGTAGATAATATAGCAGATACAGCAATCTGCTGTGGAAGGTGGTTAAATATAAATGTCAATGGATTTAAGAAAACAAACAAAAAAGAAACCAAAACTTCAAAAAAATCCAAACCCAACCCAAAACAAACAACAAGCCAAAAAAACCCCAAACAAACAAAAGCACAAGCAAATAAAAAACCCCCTAACAACAAACCCAAATATCAAACCTGGACACTAGAACAGTTCGTTTTGGGAAAAGAAAGGATGAGGAGGCTGAGGTGAGAAAGTGATACAGAAGAGTGGTACACCCAGCCTGAGGTGAGCTGAAGTTTTACTGACACCAGCACTTGTTTGAGTAAGTGTCCTGCTGGGCCTGGCTGGATGGAGCAGACTGCTGCTGTGTGCAATAGATCTCTGCTTAGAGACACTTGGGGAAGAGTCTGATAAAATATGATGCTATAAACTCTGCCTCTGACCCCTTTTTGCAGGTTTCCAAAGCTCTTTACCTGGGCATAGTGGTTCAGACATGCTGCAGTAGTGCCTTAGCTAAATCTAAGCCTTTGACCTGAGGCATCTCCTGGATTAACCATGCAGGTGAAGTGTCCTGCTAGGCAGGATTTTATTTTAGATGCTCAAAGCTGAGGTTAACAAGGTCAGGAGGTGTGAGCTCACTGGGGATTAACACTGAATGCAGAGACAAATTCTAGAGTTAATTTCCTTTGCAAGTTGCTGATATTAATAATGCAGGAGATTTACCCAAACAGACATAGGTATTAGTATGAGAAAGCATTGTTTGCTCAGAAAAAGGACTGTCTGAGGAGTAAGGACAAACAAATGGGAAGTGAGTTGCACTTGAGGCAAGCTTCACCTTTCTTGCTGCTCTGCCACCCTAATGGAGGAGCAGGGCTGAGACAGGAAGAAATGAGTTCCACTGCTGCTACTAAAAATCTTTCTCTGTGTTCATAGGAAAGTACAAACTTTGATGCCTTTAGGCCATTCTTGGCACTAAGTAGTTCACATGTCTTGCCATAACAAGGAACATGGCATGTTTGCTCAGATTAGCAGTGCAGTGTCAGGGAAAAGGACATAGTACCAAACCCTGAGGGCTAGAGGTAACTGCGTGCTGCTCTCTGGGGAGATCTTTTTTAACATGTGATATTTAAAAGTAGAAAAGCTAAAGATTGTGGTTTGCAGTCTGTGCAATGAAAATATATATTTCTCCCACTTATCTGAACTCTTGTCTTCTTCACATCTTTCCCTTCATACTCTCCCCCCTCCCTGTTCATTTGGATCTGATCCTGGTCCCTTGGCCCTGCCTCAGTGCTGAGTAGGGCTGTATGCCAGCTATTTCCTTCGAAGAGTGAAGCATGTCACAAATATCAGCACGGTACCCTACTGCTGTATGAGGTACAAATTAAGTGTTTTGGGGTGAGAAAAATGGATTTGAATACGACCAGATTCAGTGGTCAACAGTCTTTGATGGCTGGTTTCCTTGTAGCTGATTTTAATTATTGGTGTCATGATAAAGGAAAACCCTTTGAGCATTCTGCCAACATGAACATGCATTATGAACCTGTTGCTGTTAGGAAATCTTCTTTGAATAGGTCAGTTTCTTCATATGATTACTAAATTAGTCCAGCTCCACACAGTTTTCAGGTTTTATGGGAAGCTGTCCATATTGCAAGGACAAAAAGGAAAAAAATAGAAAATTCTCTGAATTACCATACCAAGGATTCAAATTTTGGACAGAAAAAAAAAGCTTCAGTCTTACAAGCTAGGACACTGTTTAATGCCTTAATATGACTCATTATCTGGAAATATATTAAATTAGGAAAAACAAATGGGGTAGACATCCACAGAATATCTTCAGAGACTACCACATGGTCTGTCCACTGGGTGTCATTCTTGACCCACATCTGGATTAGCTCTCAGTAGTATCTTACATGCTTCATGAGAATAGCAACTGGAAGATGAACAGCCTGCTTGAGAGAATATGTCCCTGTCCTTTGCTCTGGTCTCTGTTGTCAGAAGGCATTTGCAGCTACATTTTCCAGGAGGAATCTTAACAATTGATACTCCCTTGTGCTACAAAATCAACTGTCTTAGTGTTGCTCATGTGTTCTCTATAATTTAAGATGGAACTGCTTGAAAGAAATAAGTACTCCTCCTAAGTGTTGTTGCTGTTGGATTTGAGCAGTTCTATTAAAATCACTCTCTGTACAAGAACGAGCTTCTCTCAACCCATGATCCATCTTCAAACCAGCCATAGAGATTGCTATTTCCAGTGAATGGAAAATGTTTTTTGTTGATCTGTCAGTCTGTGTTTTAGCTACCATACTTATCCAATACAAAAGCATTTTCCTTTGAAAATTTACATTTTGCTTCTGTCAGACATTCTTTCTGGACTCTTGGATAGATCAGTAATTTTTGCCTTCTTTTGAGAATAAGAGCTCAAGTGTTGTAAACAGCTATAAAATTTCTCTTTTTGCTAAAAAGCATGAGACAGTTGCACTGACAAGTATGAGCAGAATACACAGTCTACAACAATTCTGCACAGGTGGGGAGAAAACCAATTCTTTGTCTTGAATGTATACAGACACATTATAATGTTGCATCTTCAGCAGCCTGAAAAAGATGAATTCTCAATATGACCTGAAAACTGGTGACAGGAAGAAAGCCTCTGGATAGGTAGTTAATCTTTGGCTTCTGTTAGGGGTAAGTCACGTTCAGGCAGAGGGATGGATTCTGCTCTCTGGTCCCAAAGATGGGTGCCCTGACAGTCTGAGACCACAATACTGTGACTTAGGTCTTCAAATTGTTCAGTATGACTTCTCTTCATGAAAAGAAAAGCCAAAAAATCAATACAGAGATGGTTAGGGAGAGTGGGAGATGGATTTCTTAACTGCATTTCTAAACTAGTAAACATTTCCCTGACAGGATGACTACACTTGCACCTTAAATAGGTAAGGGGAGTAAACCATATCCAAACCTCAGGGCTTTATAGCAAGGCATGGCATACTAGGATGAATCCCAACCTTTTGTTTCCCCTTCATGCTTCACAGGGATTTCTTCTAAAGATGAGCACCTGCAGAATCAACTACTGGGGCTGGGAATGACACACATTGCAATGAATCTGTGTGGCAGTTATAATTAATGTCAAGCAGCAATGTGAAAGAAAATAAGAAACTAATAAAAATGTCAATCAAATATTTCAACTGTGACAAAAGTGGGCTGATGAGCAATTTTTGGGGTTTTTCTTGTGTTTCTTTTTTTTTTTTTTTTAAATTTTATTTGGGTTCAGACTGATTCCTCTTTGCCAAGCTGTTTTCTTGCTCTTATGCTAGATAGACAAGGAAAGAGAAGAATTATGAAAACAAGAAAACCCTGGTGTTTTCACAGCAAACCAGCTTGTTATTTCTCAAATTCAATGAAAATGAAGCTTTTTTTCTCACTTTGACAACGTCTCTTCTGATTAGAGCCCAGCAACATGGTAATGGCCTTTACAAGTCGAGCAGATGTTTAACAAAAATAAAAGTTGAGAATGTCAAGAGGCAGGGTGGATGAGAGGTAACGACAGGAGTGATGGAAGGGGAAATGTTTAACAAACTGGCCTCTGGACATAAGTTTGCCTTTAGAATGATGGCTTAAAAAGAAGTAGAGATGGAGAATCTTACTGATTTTATCCAAAATATTTCATACAATGTAGTCTAGAGCGAAATACAGATGTACCTAGCAGCAACTTATTATTTTATTTCCTATGAGGTTGCACTTGGAAGAAAGGGAAGCAGGGTAAAAAGCAAAGATAAAGCAAAAATTCCAACTCAACATTGAATCCAGCACAGAAATACTGTGCTTTTTTTTTTTTTTTTTTTTCTGTTAATATGAAAAGTGTGGCCATCTATATATATTTCTGTTTGGCATGGTTAAATTTTCCATGGGATGAGTTCAGCACACAAGAATTCCAGTATCTCCTTTCCATGTCATTATCTATTTCTCTGCTCATCAGGATCTGCATTGTAGTAAGGCTGCAGTAAACAACTGGTCTAGGACCTGTCTCAGGTGTAGCCCTGCTCCCATATCTTCCTGGAAACTTACGTATATCATTCAGGAACCTCTGCACTATTTTCAGTGCTATCTCTAGCATAAACGGAAGTTCATGTTATCCAGTCCTAGGAGTGCAGTATTATTAAGCTTTCTATGAGGTTTCAGTAGACTGGAGCATTTTGAGACCTTCATGAGGCAGGGTTGCTCTTTCTGCCTCTTCACCTGGGCAATAGGCTCTGCTTAACTAACTGGTTCTGTGCTCTCATATATCCACATTCATTTGAGCAATAACAAAGCTTTGCCTTTCTACCCAAGGAATTGAAAGCAGCTTAAAACATACATTGGTAAACTTCATTACCCTTTTTTAAGAGAGTAATTTATTATCTCTGTCAGAGAAAAGTGAAGTAGAGTCATGACATTTTGGAAAGCACTTTTTTTTTTTTTCCTCAGAAGGCAATAGGCATCCTACGCTTCCCAACAAGTCACTAATGCCTAGCACTGAAATTAGAGAACAGTAAGGCAACTGTGCTCTTTGACAACTGAAATATCAGATTAACTTACATTTTAAAATACCAGGGATATTTTCAGCTAATTCTCCATTCAATCCTATCCTTTACAGATGAAGTATTCACAGCAATCTATTTCTTTCAGATAAAACAGGGTCCAAAATTAATGCACCCCTGTTAGCTCTGCACAAGTATGAGTTGTACAGTTCCCCATATATTTTGTAAATGCAGAAAGTTGATGAAAATG
Source organism: Pyrocephalus nanus (assembly GCA_038380795.1). Lineage (NCBI taxonomy): Eukaryota > Metazoa > Chordata > Aves > Passeriformes > Tyrannidae > Pyrocephalus > Pyrocephalus nanus. The sequence goes on along the minus strand of CM076260.1, from coordinate 86,629,927 downwards.
GTGCTACTTTTCTTATGAAAGGTTCAAAAGTATGAGTCTTTTAAAAGCATCAAAACAAAGCTGAGATGAAATCACTTGGTTTGATTCTTCTCTGTCTTGCACTGGTGCAACTTCATTGACATCTATGGTACTGCAGAAACATACAGGTGTTGTAAGACTAGGGAAAGGCACTACCTGATCCAGACCTGATGGCCTCTGTCATGTTTTCTGAGCAAAACATGATAAAGACAGTAAACATTACCTAAGCCAAATTTGTCACAATTTCCTTTGCTTTCTCTTGCTCAGCTGCCTGAAATTTATATTTTTTTTTTCATCTTTCATCCAGAAGTCACTTACATTTCAATACCTCAATTAATGGGGTGGTGGGTTTTGTTTGTATTGCAGCTGGTGCCCCAGTGAATTTGCCTGCAGTTAACTTGATGGCCAGCTTTGCTCTGAACTGTATGTCATCGGTAACAGCAAGTGACAATCTTGCCATTACAACAACTTGATAAATTGACCAGGCTGCAAAATAAGTCAGTTTCACCTGTTACAAAATGTGACAGGCTTTCTGGTTTAAATCCCCAGGGTCAAACATTTCTGACAGAGATCTCAAAGCACGGGAGCCGGCAGGCACACCAGACAGGTCAGGCTTCTGATGGGGAAGACATTTACAGTTCGGAGGAATAAATGGCATGAAGGTGTGGAGTGGCAGCTTTCCCTTGCTCTTCAGGGTTGTATTCGACTTGCTCTATTGTGTTGCTTTTAGAACAAGTTAATTCTCAGCACGCACAAGTGTTTCATGTTACATAACTCCTTGTAATATCATCATTGCCACGTGCAATGCTCACATCAGGGACCCTCATTAGGAAATGTAGACTTCTTGTAGAGTCTTACTGAGGGTGGTTTCATCTGAGTTTGGTTTAAGATGCTGTGCAGTAAAAATGAATGGAATGGGCCATTTCAGTGTGCAATATTCTATTTTTGCTGTGTGATGGGGAAATGCCTCTCTACAAGATGTGCCTCGGTGAGCTTAGAGTCTATGAGACAGGCCTGTTCTCTCTTGCAGTGCTAGAGAGGATTGATCAGCAGTCACAAACGTCATGCTCATTAGGTGGTACTTTTGGTGGCCTTAGAACCTTTTTTGCTGTTTTTATTAAGAAAGGAAAACAGAATTTTTCTTAAAAACAATTTCCTATTATTATTTTAGGGGATCAGTGGTAATTATGTAAATGACTATTCAGATATAGAGCTATATCTTTTCTTATTGCACTCTAACTATATCAAATAAATGATTGCAGTTCTCACCAAGAAACAACTCCACTGGTAAGATTTCCAAGAGTCCTCCAGGCTTTATTCTGATTTTACAGTCATTTTGTGAGATTCAATATTTAGAAAGTGACAGCAATTTCTGTTCCATTTTAGGCTGGGGAAAAGAGTGCAATTTCACTTGTACATCTAAAAGACTGCTGTATGACTCCAATCCAGTCATACTCAGCTTCCTCTAGAGGCTATTGAGACAAATAGATACTTTCAGATCATGACTCAGGTGCCTACTGCAAAATGTCTGCAGCCAAATCAACACCTCAGGCTTATATAGCACAGATGTGTAGATCTGGGCTGGGAAGAAGAGAAATCCCAGGCAGATTTAGCTATAGTAACATTCATCCTACTATTGATCTAGTTATCTAACAAACCTGCGTTTTTCTTCCTATCACAATAGGCAGTTGTGCGGTTAGAAAGGTACATGCACTTTTGCAGGAACACTTTTCTGTGTGCTAAAAGTAATGCACTCTTGGGGTTGGCTTTGAAATGGCAAAACAGCTTACTAAAAGGGCATCACAAAACTGTAAGGGAAACCTTGATTTCTCCAGGCAGTGGCATTTTTTATGTTTGTTTCTCTTTCTATGTTTTTTTTTGGCTTTTGTTTCTGCTGTGAAGACAATTGGATTAATATGGGAAAAAATGGATTAGAAGCATCTGGAGCAAGTAGCATTCGGCTTTCGCCATGCCAATAGCAATTTGTATTTGATCTTGCTGAGCATTTGCATGAGAAAAAAAGTATGATGACAATGATATTTTTTTCATTAAAAATGCACCATATATTTATGAAAAACATAAGAATTTTATAAGCACCTGTGACTGTTTTCAAATAATTTATGTGGATTCTTATAATTTGTCAGAATTTTAAATCTTAATAGAAATATTTACATAAAATAGCACTCACTAATTTGATCAGCTCTCAGAAAAAATAATTTCAAACACACAGCAGAAATTTATTTTCTAGCGGAAGCTTCCTGTACAACACTTGAAAACACCAAATTATCAGGGGACAGAAATAATTCCATAGGATTTATGTAGTACAGGAGATGACCAATATACATTGTTCAAAAGAATGAATAATATTTAACAAAACCATAAGCTTATTTTTTTTTCCTATAACTCATCTTCAAAATACTTGTGAACATTGAAACAAGAGAACAGGAAAAGACCTCAAGAGACCAAAATGGCCCCCTGCTTTACTTTATGGTGAATATACTATGGATATACCTACTGGATACTTGTACAATCTATTGTCACAAAGCTCCAGGGACATATATCTTGTGGCAACCCCTACAGAGTCTATTCCCATGCTTCACCCTGGTTTAGATTTTCCTTAATACCTGAAAGAATCAGATTTTTGTAAAACAAGTAAGATTCCTATAAACTCCTCTTTTGTTTCTTTTCTATCCTTACTGGCTCTAGAGAGCTATTGATTTTCCTTTTTATAGTAACCAATTGTAAAATGGAAGAGTGTTATCATGTCTTCCATTAGCCTTTTTTTTTTTAGCCTAAACAGTTTGATTTCCTTGAAACTTTCCCCATAGGTTATACCTGTTCATCCCCTTACCTTTCTTGCTGCTTTTCTCTTTATAACAGTTTTCTTTTGTCTTTCTCAATATGTGTCATCTGAAATCAGTGATTGTCATTTGTTCCTTGGTACCAGCATGAGTTGAACTAGGACCATGACTGTGGTTTCTTCTGCCTAGTACTCCTGCATAATATGGCGTGGACCTTCCCTTTCTACAACAGCATCCTCGTAATTTTAGCAACAGCATCCTCTTAATTTTAGCATATGCAGTTTGTGGTGGGCTGTACTCATTGTTTCTCCTTCATGCAGCCAGACTAGTCATTTGTTCACTTGATTTTTTTGGACTTGTGCCTATTGAATTTCATCCTACTCTGAAGAGTGGCTTTCCACTTTTTCAATACATCTTATCTTCAATTTTGTCTTCCAAGGAACTTAGAATCCAGCTTGCTTTTTTCACTTAGAAAAAATACATAAACATTTGTTGTGGTCAGTGGAAATCATGAATAAAACCAAAGGCAGGTCAAATGCCTACAGTATAATCCCTAATGTAAAATGGTATAATACGCCTCAGTTTGACCATGAATGCATTATTCTAACGACAATTTTATATCCATTTAAAAACTTCCCTGGTTTGCTTATGAGACTGGTTTCCAGCATCAAGGAATTGTCAATGGCCTAAGAGTTTGGTCTAACAGGAGGGTCATGACCACAGACTCACTGGAGAGTTGATGACTTTTGAATTGAAAGATTTGCTTTTGTGATACGTTTGCTTCCTTTTAACAGCACAAGGATATCCGGACTTCATAACACCTCTGGATCTGTTGCTAAAATCAGTGGGTTTTTACCTTGGTAAAGTTTGGGTTCATCTTGTTTTTGTGGGTCTAATTTGATTTTAATTTAATCTGATAGATTCTACAAACCTTAGAGAAAAATGTATTTTCAAAAAAAAAAATTATAAAAAGATTTGTACTTGGGGAAAACCAAATAACCCAACCTAAACTGAACAAAATTTTTAAAAAAAAAACAAAACCAAAACCAAACAAAATTTTAATTTGAGGAAGTGAAGTGATGGAGATCTATAATAACTTTGCAACATAGTAGATATATTTTTTCTTACTGTTAGAACATCTTGCCTATATTGATGCTCTTAGCTACTTTAACATGTAACACAGGGGCCCAATACAGTTCTTGCCCTTCAATGTGCCTCATAAATAAAGGTTTTAGGTATTGAAACCATGTATTGCTGGTATTGTAAGAGTCTTCCATATGCCTCAGAAAATCAAACTGGTAATTCAAAAGGAATTCATCAGCATGGACTTCAAATCTCTATTCTCTTCTAATTGTTCTTTATTATTCTCTTCTAATTATCCTTTTTAAAAATATGATTTTATTTTTTGAGGCTGGGCCATAAATCTAGCTTTAACTAGAGTAGGACATCTTATGCAGGCAAGTTCAGCTCAGCTGTGTGAGAACATTTTACAGTGGATTTGCATAAATGAGATTGCCTCCAGGCCCACTCTCTTTCTCCAAAGTCGGTCTTCCTGCTTTTGCTCATTATCTCTGATTTTCAGCAAGTCTTCAAATTTCTGCCAGGCATGGTCTAAGAGTCTTGCAGAATTGAAGGCTTCCTTGAGGAGAAGTAAGAAACGTGGGAAGACGAAAGCGAAGTCTTCTGGTGTGCCGGAAAGCTGGGGAAGAACATGCAAAATCTGAAAGAGATGGTAGAACCGGATCCCTATAGGGCACGTGGAGACAGGGAGTGGGCGAGACCAACTCTTGTCTTCTGCTGGGACTGTTTAAAAGCATTTCTCCTTTCCGTGCCCTTACAGCAATCCATGAGAAATCTCTGCAAGCGTGGGCATGCCTGTTCTGCACGAAGCCGAAGCAGTATAGAAATGTCAGCTCTGATGGTTGTATGAGTGTCCTAATGCAATTACAGAGTCTGGCTCCAGGGAAGAGCTTGTTGGGCGCTCACTTGAAGATCATAGTCCTATACTGTCTTGTACAGCAAGGGCATGCTGCAAGGAGAGCCATGTACTGGAAGGTAGACAGAGTACTATAGAAGCCTCTGGGGAGCAGAGCAAGGGAGAAGGTTGAGAGGAGAGGATACAAGGCAGAGAAAAAAAGGCTCTCAGAATGTAGGTGTATACTGCACATTCATTCTCACCCCCTTTTCCTGCAGGTTTTTATTGATTCTTTAAAATTCCACTGAAATTTAATACCCATATGGGGGACACTCACACCTGTGCACTATGTGTGTTGCAAAAGGAAAAAGAAATTACTTGCTCATTTTACTTCTTCATATAGATTTATTTTAAAAGCATTTGCCCACTCTACTATAAATATAAATGTCTATTAGTGTTATATTACATGATGTCTATTACAAACATAACTGTCAATTAGCATTGCATTGCATGATGTATATACGTGGATGCATTTATAAAAGTGTATGCTTGTGTATATGTATCTATACAGATCTACATGCCTCTCTCTCAACAGTCTCATAATCTACAAGATATCATTATAAAAAGCTTTTACACTTTTTTACATAAAAGTTGTCATATAAATCTAGGATTTTATTATTCCTCTTTAAAGTAAACAGTGTGAAATACATGTTCACATTTCAGAGATACACCTTGAAGTGTAGCACAGGGAAGAGCCATGCAGCCTCATCTGACAGGAAACCATGGCAGAGGATTGGCTGCCTCCCCTCCTGTGTGTTGAGTGGTGGATTTGCTGAGGGGAGTGGGGGGAGCTGAGTACAGCAGCGGGTAGACTTTGCAAGCAAGAAGAGGGAAGAAACAATGGTATTGCCCAGCCTCTGCCCTTGCTGCAGTTCCCATGCCCTACCTTGCAGATATGACAGGACTGTTTGCTGTGCTTTAGCAAAGGGCAAGGGAAGCCCTAATGAATTTTTTGGGTTTTTTTTTTTGTGTGTAAAAGAAGAAGCTGGGGATGAATGGGAACTCTCAGCGTTACATGAGTGTTTCATTAATAAGTCTCAAATTTGCTACCTCTCCCTGCTTTTCTTCTGGCTATTAATTCTCTGCAAGTAAGGGGCCAACTCTTACCATGAGGAGACTATGAACAGTTTGTTGTCCTTGGGATAACCAGTAATTGTCTTTCTGTTGTTTAATCACAGCCTATACTTACAGGAAGGAGGTCCACTCAGCCACCCTGTCACACTCTTATTAAAACTCTTTCTAAGGTGTCATGTGACAGGAATACACACAGACATACATCTAAAAAGTCAGTAGACCTCATATCAAATGAGCCATGCTGTCCATAGGGTAGAGTAAGGGCAAATAAACCACATATTAAATAACTGCAAGTAAATAGTGTGAACAACGTACTTTAAAAATGAATCTCTATTAATCAGAAGAAATTTTCATTAAGACTTATTTTATTATCTCTAGTTGTTATGAAATCACTTACTTTTATTCTCCAGCACAGTGGGATGTGATTGTTGTGATCCAGTGGCACTGATTAGACCCTTATATGTCAGAAAAAAATGTGGCTTATGCCACCAAGTAAACTGGAGACTTCTGTGCCAGCTGGAAATTAGAACCTGAAGCCATCTGAACTGTACTATCCTCTGTTGCTCGTGGGGCTGATTCCTCTTCTCACAGTGGAACTATGAACACTCAGTATGCATTGCACATCAAGTAATTTTCCTGTTTAGCTTCTCTAACTGTTGCATCATATTTTTAATTTTCCTCTCTTTATAATTTAGTCTAAATAAAGGCTCTGGTATTAAATTAATATTTTGAGAGAAAAATAAACCCTGCAAAACCAGAGACATGCATTGCCTTTTGTCTAATCAATTTTTTTTTTTTTTTTTACTAGCTTATCCCCTTGAATGAAATTACAATTTTCAGATGAGAGACATATTAAAGTCTAGGCTGTTAAGCCTGCTAAAGCTTGTCTCTGTGGCAGGACTGAGTGTAATTTTTGCACAATCATTTTGCACCTCAAATTGTACTAATGACAATTTAGAGGCTTTTAATGAAGTATTTTGCTGGGGAGTCCTTATGATGTAGAATGATGTGGACAAAGAAGCTTTTTTTTTTTTTTATTTATTTCTTCCTACTGTAAAGAAAGGCTGCCTACAGCTGGGAATGGCTGTAAGAACAGGCATTCACACCACCCTGAAAACAGAAACCTTTCCCTATGGGACAGTACTTTCCAAGGCTCCTGTGATCAGGAGAGCTTGTAAGGTCTAGGAAAGCAAGTAGGGAAAACTTTACCATGTGTGAAATTGTCAGGTAAAGCAGAGACATCAGTTGCTGTTCTATTTCTCGTAATGCTTCTTAAGTGTGATATCTCAGGAGCCTCCCCTGATGTTTATAGGAATCCAAGCCATCATTGCTGGTATAGGACTATGCACGTTGAATTACTATCAACAGTATTTTAGTTTCTGTAATAGCACAGAGTTTGATTACCTGTCTCATATGGACTTCTTTCCTTCTTTCTTAATTTTTGCAAAGTTGTTCATGACTTACACCCAGTCTGGGGTACAGGGAAATGTGATCTCTTGTCTATTCACTTTACAGAGAGATGGTGATGAGAATTTTCTGGTAAGCAGGGTAGAGAAAAACAGCTGAATGGCAAGAGAGCTTTGTTCACAGTATCATTGAAGCTATAATTGTTCCATAGTTGATGATCTGAAAGCTTTGGTCCTTGCAATACTGAGTGCAGAGAAAAACAGGATTATGGGAACACAATGAATGGGCTCCATAAACACATAAGTGGAAAAGCTTATAAAAAGTCCCCTGTAACTGTGACAGGTTATGTCCAGGTGTTAATTAGCTTCAAAGAGCAGAGAGACTCATCTGTAGAGTATCACAAAGATTTTTTCAATTAATTCTTTGCATACTGTTGTAAATGAGAGCGAATTATCCTCCTTTTTTTTTTCTTTATTTTCTTCAATATAGCTAAAGTTTCTGTTCTTAAATATCTGAATTTTTCATAACCCTCCATGGATCTTATCCTCACTGCACTCCAGTACTTGGACTTGTTACTATCTCCAACACCTTCTCTCTAGAAAACAAGACCAGGCAATGTGCTTCACATCACCCAGCAACTCACTGACTGAAGCATATCTATTCCACTAAATCAGGTGAGTGATCCCTTACAAGTATCTGTCCTTTCCCCACACAACATTTTGTGTCATAGATGGGATTCACAGGTTTTGGTTTTGAGGGGCTTTTTCAGCAGTGACACATTTTTGCATTTGGTGTTTTAACACAGTTGTTGGGTGACAAGAAAAATAAATCCACCTGGCTGAGCTATTCACATGCTTTTTTGTGCCTCTTTTTAACGTGGGGCAGCTGTGCTGCCTTATTCTCTGCAGCTGACTGTCCTTCTCTTCCCACCTTATAAAACATGGAAAATCATCCTCCCCTCCCCAATTCAGCTGACTGGCTGAGAAAATGCTTTAAAGGGCAAAACTGCAGCTCCCTCAAACACTGACTCACAGAAGAACTTGAGCTTTCATTTATAATTAGAGCACTGAAAACCTTTCATTGCAAAGCTGGGAAGAGCCAGGGGAAAAGCTGTCCTCACCTGTTTTCTACCTCACTTCATTATAAACCTGATTCTTGTCTGTCCTCTTGCTTGGTGTTTGCAAAGGTTTTGATGGTGCTGGTGTGAACCAGTTTCAAAGGGCAATTTCTAGGTGCAAGGAAATGGGAAGCATCCTCTTTCCTCCTAACTTCAGGACAGAGATGTTTACTTCATTGGAAATGATTCGGATGTTCAGACTTTTTGTGTGATTTCGAGAAAGGACAAAACTTTCTCTCCCCTCCTTTGTCTTCTCCCCTCTCTCCTCCTTTTCCCACTCCCTTCCCTCCAAAAACAAACAAATGTTATTTTCCCATTTTACAACCCTGGTGACTCATCAGGTTTCACATCGACATGGGCTGAACTACTGCACAAGACAATCATCGGTGCTTTTCCTCATGAGCTGCTGTTTTTCAGAACTCAGCTGATGATACTTCTACCTAGACTAGGAGAGAAGAAACCCCACTGCCATGAAAACACTTGAGTTCCTCTTTGCTTCACTCCCTTAAAAACCAGAGTCCACCCAAAAGTAAAAGCACACTTTTTGAGGATACATTTTTGTTTGAATGGAAGGATGAGTATGAGCCTTAAATGAAGATATCCCTTCTCCCTATGAATCTTTATATAACTTGATATTTGTTTTCTGGTTTTATGCTCATATTCTTTGACATCTCCTTCTTCCCTCTTTTCTCTTGCTCTGTACTAGTGGTTGTCCTTCCACAAAATATGAGTCTCAGACTCCTCAGTGTGGCTTTTCTTCTCAGGAAAAAAAAAAACAACAACAACAACAAAAAAACCTCAAATCTCACATGAAAAACGGTTTCAGAAATGTGTAATCTCTTGAGATCCAGAAGTAGGAGCTGTGAGCAGAAACTTGGATTTGAAAGGAAAAGTTTGTGTCAGTTTGAATCAACCATGCTGTGTATATCTACATGCTTATGCCTAGATTGCAAGCTCTAAAGCTTGCTTTCAATCCCTGAACACCTTGAATTTGTATTTGTACCATACAACCTATCATGCACTTTGTCAAGCCTCTCCACAAGAGGTGATTTTCTAGTGCTAGCCCTGATCCTGTACCATGGTGTTATGTACAATGCTGTCTCAGCTAATCCTAATGAGAAGGAAAAGAATTCTACAAGCTTTTATATCTCTATGAAGTTTTTTTTACTGCTTCTAGCAATTAGTTCTAAAATCTTGGAGGCTAATATTTGTGATTAATACATGCACATAATATGTATCATCTCTTCTGCTAATAGTTACATCAGTTGAATTTCTTTATTTTCCCTTTTTTTAAAAAAAAATGTGGCTGGATGTCACTGGTAATATTCAGGTATGATGGGATATTTCTTTATTTAATACTTTGTGAAGCTAGAGAGTGTAGTAATTTCTCATTTTCTCAGTCATGTTCCATAGATAACTATACTATTCTAGTATATTCTGATAAGAATGATCATTTATCCAAAACCTCATGGCACATGAAAACAAAAATTTGCAAGTAGGTCGTGTATTTTGCGTCAGTTTTTAGTATGCAGGTGACAAGAAAACATTTTTCAATAGTTATAATTAGAGATGGAATAAAAATTAACCAGAAAACCTTGTGTGCATATAGAACTAGACAACAAAACCAAGGAAAAAGATGAGGAGGAAGACGCTTCCCTCTGAGGCCATCAAGCGTAGGTGACACCCACCTGTGATCTACACATAAGTCACCATTACTTCTGTGTAATGTTATGTTAAGGCTCTGGACATCAGTGGTCAAATATTCCAAACCTGAAACTCAAGTTTTAGGGGAAATATTGTTTTTGGCTGCAAATACAGGGGTTAATCCTTTTTGGAACTGGCAAGTGAATTAAGAGCAAATCTGTTGTGACTTCTAGGGGCAAGCAGTGAGGAGAGAAGGATCCATTAGTTTTCAGAGTACATTACATGGCATATAAAACGGTGTGAGAACTGTGATGGCTCCAGTAGGCTGGGAAGGGGAGGGCTTCTCTGTGTACCTACTACCATACAGAGGGGGGCACTTGGTATGACAGTGTTTATTAGCCATCCCTTGAAATAAGGTAAGCCAGGCATTCACATTTTTGCTCTGTAGATGTGGACACCGAATGTGACTTTTGAAATCACATGACAGGCATATCAGGTTTATTATCTTGTTTCCAAATGTGATCATTAATGAACATAGAACAAGGTGATAAAGTGGATTTGATTGGCTGGGCATAAAATACATGTGAATAGACCATTAAAATATTTTTCGCTGGCTAATGTGTGCAACATTTTTATAACAGATTCCAAACTACATACAGTGCAAATATCAGCTTCAATGACCTACAAAAGTAAAAAACCATCCAGTTTGCTGTTTGGCACATGGAATATTTCATAAATGTCTATGTGGATTTTGATTTGTGGTTTGTCTTCTCAAAAGCTGAAAAATGAAGGTATGTCCAGTAGCTGGAATAAAAAAAGATGTTCTCTATTAAACCATCTGACTCTCCTGCTGAGTTTCAGGAATAGATTTGGAAAGTTGAATTTTGACTACCTTATTCTTAAAGAAAGATCTAAATGGGAAGGTTATTTAGATAGTTTAGAAAGAAAGGGAAAAGAGATGGGACTTGTCTAGAAGGCTGGAGCAGACTATTAGCAGCATAATGGCATCATCATCATTATCATCATCATCATCATCACAAAAAACCTTTATCACATCTTCTCTCTCTCCACTAAATTACTGAAACCGCTCACTAGATATTGATTACTATTTCTACAACTTCTGATTTAACCTTCCTAACAATCTGTTGTAAACCAAATATTCTGAACACTGATATTCCACATCTTTTAGAATATGTAACCCTTTAGCATCCAGAAGTAAACATATACTGTTTATCCTAACAACATCAAAAGATGGATGTAGTTTTCACAAAGGCTTAAGTTTGAGAGCTGAGTATAATAATATACAAAGAAACCCGTCCAATAAAACTGAACTAGTAAAAAAGTTAATTTTATACTTTCCGATAAATCTGAGCAGTAGATATGTTTAGGGGGAAATAGTGGATTAGTATAGGCTTTAATGAAGACAAAAATCAATTCCCAAGAACACTGATCCCCTTCCCCTCTTTGGAGCAGACTGCATTGTCATCACTGTCAACTGAAACAGCAAAGACTATCCGATGAACTGTAACATCTCCCATATGCATATCACTAATTATCTGCAGCAGAGAAGCATGTTCAGATTTTAACTTCACAAAATAACAACCCAAGTGTACGGATTATGACATGAGACAAATTTTAATGTCTTGGAATCATAAAATGTTGGTAGCTGTGGCATTCCCCAGCCTTCACAAGGTGAATGTTTTGTACTGTTAATGCTTCTTATAATTTCCAGGTATCCCAGGGGTATTGTAAAGGGAGAGTGACATTTAACCCCAGCTCCTTGGACAAAGAACAAGGTCTGGACATCACTGATATTCCACTTAAGGTTATAAACAGTGCCTAGGTTTTCTTTATGTGAATGGATTGCATTTCTTATGAAGTGTGCTCCTTGGAAAGTAGGTATAATTAAACCCCATTTACAGATGAGGAAAGGGAAGCATTAAAGGACGAAATTACTTGTCCAAACTCAAAATATATAAGATACGTAAGAAAAGCTGGCAGATAAGTTAAAAATCCCCCTACACTCATTAAATTTTTTCAAAGAATCACATAATCACAGAGTGATTTAACTTGGAAAGGACCTCTGGAGGTGATCTGGGCCAGCCCCCCCTACTCAAGCAGGGTCACCTACAGGAGGCTCGTTAGGACCTTGTCCAGCTTTTCAGTGTCTCCAGCGATGGAGACTCTACAGTCTCCTTGCCTGTGACAATGCTCAGTCACCCTCTAAGTAAAAAAGGTTTTCCTTATATTCAGATGGAACTTACTTCTGTCTCAGCTATTTTTTTTTTCTCCATTCACCAGTTGTCAGGACAATTGCCAGATTGACTGAGAAACACTGTGACTTTGGTACCTTCATGAAACAGGAAGAAATGCAGTGGCAAGCTGCCTGTTGTCCATTTCCCTCGTGGGAGGAAGATGACCTGGGTGCTGGTTCTCCTCCTTTGTAAGGCCAGCAAAGACATGCTATGGGAGACTTTATCATCATAAATTACAAAATCTCAATCTTCTTCCCACTCTCGGTGCTGCTAATCAAGGCCTGCTTAGTATAAGGAAAATCTGTACTTCTACAATGTAAACATCTTGTTTAGGTGAGTAGGTCTCTAGCACTGCATTCCTTCCCCTCAATATAATTTCATTTTTTAATCATTAGTCATTAAGTGACATTGCTTTTTCTTGATGCAGAAATGCAAATCTTCTTTTAAAGCTATTGATATCCTTCACAGCTCTCACTTTGACTAATGTCATTTTTGTTGTTGCTTTTGTCTTGGTTCATATCAGGGAATGCAACATGCTGCTGTGAAAATCATCTTAATTGTTCCTTAACACTTCCGCATTAATTTCTTCTTCATATTGTTCAGTGACATAGGTTCCTGTTACAGCTGAGATACCTAGAGAGAGGGATAAGGGGAGAAGGAATGTGGTGGAATATTTAGAGTTGAAAAACACTCAGACTGTCTTCTGACTCTGCAGAGTATGGTCCTGCTCAAATGCCAGCTCTCATCCACTCCTCTTCTTGTTGCTGTTTACTAATTATTTCAAACCTTGTTTCATGAACTTGCCCTCTGTCTTCTGGTGTACACAATGAAAATTATTACCTCTCAAATCTGTATTTTTTTATCTATGTCTTTTGCAATATATTCTGTCATCTCTTTGTAAGTTTCTCCCCTTTACTTTCCCCAGCTTTTTCTTCAGTGATGACTCAGTTGGTGAGAGCACCCTGAAGAGATGCATAACATGACTTTCAAAAACTCAGCCTAGTGAGAGCATACTGTAAAGATCTGAATTTGGCTTTATACATACTTGATCCCAGCATGAGCCAGTGGGAGCAGAGAGACAGATGAAGCATGTTTCATTGCTATTCCTGAACTAAGAAAGTCACAGAAAACCTTTGTTCAAATGGAAGGAAAATTCCTGTGTGGCAGGAAAAACATGAGAATATCATGCCATGCCTTATAGTCCCCATGCAGACATGCTGACTTTAATGTTTACAGCGGAGTGAGAAAATGGTCTAAAATCTTTTTTTGGCACTGAGAGAGTAACGTAGAGGTAGTTTGACTCTAATTTTCTATCATGTTGTTGCATGAACTGAATACCAGAAGTGAGTGAATATGTAGACCTGACAGAAGTTCCTTGTTTGAGAAAATGGGAAATGCCACTGGCTCGAGATTAGTTTTTAATACTGATCTCCCCTCTGGAAACAATATCAAAAGGACCTGCTGATTAGCACCTCTTTTTGTGGGGGAAAAAAAAAAAAAAATTAAGATGAGGTAACCAGTTGGCAACAGGAAGGATATGAGACTGAGCTACAATATGTTTTCAGTCTTCATTTGGCAATCAAAATTTGATACCTGTTTTTCCTCCTTTTAGTAAAATTACAATAATAATTTTTCCTTTATACTTTGAAGTACAAGATCTACAGATTAAAAGAGCTATTAATTTTGTTAGGAATTTATAAGGTATGTGTTCTTCAAATTTATTTTCATACACACTTCTTTTATTAATTCTCTTTTTTCATACTTTTTTTCTAAAGTACCTTTTCCTCTTATCCCTTTTGTTCCTCCTAAGGTCTTAGAAGGCAGCATTTTTCATTACATTCCCTGCTTTTTTAATCTCTTTGTTTCCATTTATGTAAATTTGGCATGTGAACTTGCAAGATGATGGAGTTATGTAAACCCTTGGAGTCTACTTTAAAATCTCATGAAGGTCTAATTAAATATTGCACACCGGGAAAGACGTATTTTCTAATATATGTGAAAAAATTAAATTGATTGACATGAGCACTACGTCTCAGATAAAATATTCCCTGACACAATAAACTGTCTGTGTTCTGTTCTGTTGCACATGGAGGCACATCATGTGCTTGAGAGTATTGTCCAAACACTTTCAGAATTCTGTCAGGCTTGGTGCTTTGACCACTTCTGTGGGGAGCCTGTTCCAGAGCCCAAACATGTCCTGAGTGATGAACTTTATTCTAATATACAGCCTAAAACTCCTCTGACACAACTTCAGGCCATTTCCTTGGGTCCTTTCACTGGTCACCATAGAGATCAGTGCCTGCCCTTCCTCTTCCCCTCACAAGGAAGTTGTAACTGCAATGAGGTCTCCCCTCTGTCTCCTCTTCTCCAGACTGAACAGACCAAGTGCCCTCAGCCACTCCTCATATGGCTTCCTCTCAAGGCCATCATCATTGCCTTCCTTTGGAAACTCTCAAATAGCTTAATACTTTACATTGTGGTGCTCAAAACTGCACACAATATTCAAGGTGAGGCCACCCCAGTGCAGAGTAGAGTGGGACAATCCCCTCCCTGGACTGAATGGCGATGCTTTGCCTGATGCCCCTCTAGACACGGTTGGCCCTCCTGGCTGCCAGGGCACTGCTGACTCATACTCAACTTGCCATCAACCAGGACCTCCATGTCTCATTCTATGGCACTGCTTTCCAGCATCTCATTCTCTAGTCTGTCCATACACTCAGGGTTGCCCCATCCCAGATGAAGAATCCAGCATTTTCCCTTGTTGAACTTCATATGGTTGGCAATTAGTCGAATTTGTCAGTCTCTCTGCAGGGCCTCCCTGCAGGGGAGTGAACAGCTCCTCCCAGTTTTGTGTCATCTGTACACTTGCTCAGTATCCCTTTCAGTCCTGCATCCAAGTCATTTATGGAGATGTTGAAGAGCACAGAGCCTAAGACGGAGCCCTGCAGAACCCCACTAGTGACATGTCGTGGTTTTGACCCTTGCTGTATTTTAAACACTTACTGAAAACTGCTTGTCCCTCCTCCTACCCCCTCTGCTCTCCTCTGAGCTGAGGGAAAAAAAAACAGTCAGAGAATTCCTGAATAGAGATAAGAACTGGGAGATTCACTTACTAAGTAATTTTCATGGGCAAACAGACTCAAAATGGATAGAACTTAAATTTATTGCTAACAAACTTAAACTAAAAGCTGAATTTATTGCTAACAAAATAAGAACCAAAGAGTAAAAGAATAAAACAGTCTTAAAATGCAACACCTTCCCTCCACTTCCCCCTTCCCTCCATGTTCACCCTCCTTCCTCCAGCAGCACAGGTTGATGAGAAAGGGGGGGGAAGTCACAGTCAGCAGCTGCTTTTGCTGCTGTTAAAATCCATCTCTTAAACAGGAACTCCTCCCAGTTCACTGTACTGGGGGGTCACTTTTCCATTGGGTGCAGAGGTCTCTCTCCCTCTGCACTCTGATGGTCTCCATGGGCTGCAAGGGAACAACTTGCTTCACCATGGTCATCACCACAAACACAGGGGGTAATGGCTTTGAGTCCTTCCCGTTTTTCTTGTGGGGTCCCTCCCCACGGGACACAGTCCTTGATAGACCTCTCTGGTGTGAGTTCATCCCTCAGACCGCAGTTTTTCCATAATTTGCTGTCTCTTGGGTCACAAATGAGCTGTATCAGCGTAGATTCCTCACAGGGTCACAGGTCCTACCCGGGGCAACTTGTTCCAGCATAGGTTTCTCTCTCCATAGGCCACAAGTCTCCAGCAGGACTCTGTTTCTTCTTAGGCCTCCCATGGAGTCTCAGCTTCCTTATGCCTCCACTTGCTCCAGCGTAGGCTCCTCCATGAGCTGCAGGGGGGTCTCCTCAACCCAATAATCTTCCACAGGCAGCAGGGGTCTCGGCTTTCAGTCCCCTGCCAGAGGGGGAGAGGGAGGCTTTCTCAACCTTCTCCTCCCCCTTCCTGCTACACTGACCTTGGAGTCTACAATGCTATGTCATGTTCTCCTCTGCTCTCTTCTCTGGCTGAAATTTCTCCTGCGACAAAGGCTTCTCTTCCTGTGTTCTTAAAAATGTTATCACAGAAGCGAATATCACTGGCTAGTAGTAGGAAGTCCATCCTGGAGCTGGCTATCATTGGCTTTTTCATAGAACGGCAAAAGCTCCTAGTAGCTTCTAACCGAAATTATCTCTATGGCTCCCTATTACCAAAAATTCAGCCACTAGAACCCATGACAATAGGTCACCATTCTGGTGTTACCCCATTCACCCTCTGCATTCAACCTGTGAGCCAATTGCTCACCCATCACATGGTGTGTGCTGGACATTTTGTCTAGAAGAATTCTGTGAAAGACAATATCAAAAGCTTAACTGAGATCCAAAAAGATCACATCAACTGGCTTTCCTAGATAACTAGGCGGGGGTTTCCTTGTCATAAAATGAAGTCAGATTTGACAAGCAGGACTTTCCCCTCATGAAGCCATGCTGTCTATGACTACTGACTGCTGGAATAGTGTTGGAAGATTTTACACAGAGAAAGGAACCCAAAATTTTTATAGGCAATAGTCCCTGGTATGCTCTGTCAGCTGAGCTGTGTGCTCCCTCCCTGTTTCTTGTGCTAGTCCTGGACCCATGCCTCTCTGTCACTATGGAAGTGCTAGCAGGCCAAACCCATCTCAGGGCATATGATACCACTTACAGAGGGTGATTTCAGGGCAATCTGATGACTAGGCATTTTGCCTAGCCCTTTTAGCTGTGGGGATTTAGAAACTCAGAAGGAGGATGTAATTTCAGTGCTTGTACGCATGCTGACTACAAAAAAAAATCTCAGGACTTCTACTCAATAGGATGGTCTGCCTCAAAGCTCACTGATAAGTTCAATAGCTGGATGTTTTGACAGGCAAGGAAGCAAGTGCTGTAGCTTGAAAAATTACTCTGCAGGAAGTGTGCCCTCTCTTGCCCAATTAAATTCCTTATCATCTTTTCAGTGTCAAATAGGGAGAGTGAAAGAAAGTTTAGATATATTCAGGCATTTGTCTTGGTTCAAACCTCCCCCTAAAGCTGTGGGAATGGTGATGTGGAGGGAAGCCTTGCAGGCTGGCCATGTGCCATGATAGGGAGAGTTCCCCTCCCACCTCTCTATGGGTGTCTTTTTGCTGTGTTCTGCTTGGGTGCTACAGGAATGTGCTGCCATGTAGTCTGCAGAATAAGTATTATACAATTTTTATTACTAGATAAAAGTTGTTGGCACTTTCTGAAAAACTGAAGGTATTATAGTTAAGCTGCTTCACTTGGGGTCTAAATAAAAAATTACATTTTTTGTGTAGCACTAATTTTGATACTCTTGCAAGCTGCTTCTCTTTCACCTCTAATCTGAAAGGCATCTTCAGGCAACTCTTCTGTTCCACACCAGAGAGAGCTGCATATCAGAATTAACCGAAAAAAATATTACATGAAGTTTATGATCCTTCAGATCAAATCTCTTGACAAACATTCTAAAAATCCTGTTCATCAATAATAAAATAACTTGGGTTTAGAGACCTGGAGGATGAAGATAATATATGGGAGAGGGAAGGAGAGAATTCATAGAAATTATGAGGCTAAATTCTGCTTGCAAAGACAGCGTGAACAAAGATGAATTACCATGTAAAGGATTTCTAGAGGCATAGAACTGTTATTCTAATATCCCAAATCAGTCAGTCTTTGCACTGTCAGGGTTAAAGTTTATGGATAAACAGAAGAGACCAGTCTGTAACAGCTAGAAAGATGCTTTTCTCTTTTCCTTTGGTTTCAGTCACAGAAGGGGCTCTCAGGGGAACCCTTACATTGGGATCTTTGTCACAGATAAAAGTCACAGTTGCTTTGTCTATTGATATCTGTAGTCAATGTTATATGAACTGCTGAACAGATTTACAGAGCATATTTCATTTTTCTGGAAGCAAGGCATTGTTAGTTTGTGGTGGTAGAAGAGAACTCAAAACACTCATTGAAGCTTCATAGGAGCCCACTAGAAAGCTCGTATGACATTGTTACAGTGGGAAAGAATACATATCATGTGTGTAGAATCATACTGGACAGGTATAAAAATCTGAGGACCCTCCCCTTCCCTGACAGGTTTGCACCAGTTTTTCTGTCGTGATGGAAAAATCTGGCTGGAGTTTGAGTTTATTTGTTTGAACCTGCTTGAGATCTGTAAAACACAGAACAATGTGCTCAAAATCTCATCAGTAGGGCCTTCTCTCTATGCATATTATGGAAAGTTTTTCTATGGGGGATTTAATTTCTTTTCCTACTGTCCTACTGGGACCTAGAAATGTTTTGGGCATAACAGATGTGGTGATTACTTTGCAACTCTAGTAAAATCTAGTATTGCCAAAAGATTCTGTTTTATGGCTGTCTTGTTTAAACTAAGTCAACCTGGCTTTATTTAAAGCATATCTCAAAAATTGTGTGTTCAAAATATCAAAAGTAAAATTCTCAGCTGAGGTGATTTTGTTCTTTTCCAAGCAACAGCAGACCTACTGAAGTCAGCAGAAGGCACCACCTTAGATTGCTTCAGAACACTATTGCACTTTTTTAATTCTTTTCACTTTATTAACCTGGAAACTTCAGGGTAAAGCCAAATTTCCATAGTACTATGAATAAAACCCATGCTATACAAGAACAAGCACATAAATAAATAGAACAATATTGCTTTCACTTTGCAGAGAAGTCTCTGAAGCATACAAAAAGATAAATGTGCAAAATCTCAAGCAGGAATTCAGCAGTGTAGGGCTGCAAAGCAAATCTGGTTTCCTGAGTCTTATACCTCCATCCTAACTATATAAATAACTTTCCAGCCTAAGTCAGGTAGCTGCATCCCATGCCTTTAACAGATAATGCAAAGAAAATAGCATCCTTATGTATTTCTTACTTTGTTGTAAATACATGCATGGTGCAGCTAATGCATTTCCAGTTGCATTTGCTTCTCAGTGAGCCCTGATGGAATTCCAGTAAATCCATGTGGCTCCAGTACACTTTGGGATATTTTCTGAGC
Source organism: Pyrocephalus nanus (assembly GCA_038380795.1). Taxonomy (NCBI): domain Eukaryota; kingdom Metazoa; phylum Chordata; class Aves; order Passeriformes; family Tyrannidae; genus Pyrocephalus; species Pyrocephalus nanus. The sequence goes on along the minus strand of CM076260.1, from coordinate 86,610,609 downwards.
TGTCTGTGGCAGGCAAAACCTTGTCATTTCCATCTGTGGCTGGCTTGTCACAACTTTTACACTTCATGAGAGAGTCTCATTTTCATTGCTAGACATGTTTTGAAAGTGCCTTCCCATACTGAAAGCTGAGCTCCATAATGGACTTCATTAAGATAGAACTGTTTTCTCCTAGGAGGCTTCAAAGCATTTTTCTCTGTACTGCATGCTGTTTTATTTGGCAGACAGACATGCCCTTATACAAGAGGGCATTCTATAGATAGATACTTCAGACTCAAAAAAATTTTAAATAAAATATCAAGTAAAATACAGCTTTCCAAACTATAGTCTGCCTGTCACTTCTCTCAGTCCATTAGCTCTGAAAGGTAGAGAAAGATGAGTCTTCTTTTATTCCTTCTTTGTAAGCAAGTGCTATTTTTGAAGTTACTTCTAAAATCATGTTAACAGGAAAGAGATTTTTGGATTATTTCCCCTCTGCTTCTTCTTCCCCCCTCCAAATCATAGTGTTTGTTTATAGTTTTATCCTTAGATTTTAGAGGCTGAACTTCATAACTGAACTTCATCTGAACTTTCAAAATATACAGATCTCCCTATGAGGCTGAACTTTCAAGCTTGATTGATGCCTTCCTCAACCCTCCATCTTCATCTCTGTGCATCAGAGATGGTTCTAGCTTCCGTGGCTCAGTGCCAAACCACTAGGAAACACATCAAAGAGGGGCTGAACACACAAGTCCGGTAGAGTGTGGAACTACCCTGTTATTCAAAAAGAGAGCCCAGACAAGCTGGAGGCAATATGAGTTTCACTTATGACTGCAGTCCAGATGCAGCTGTTTATAGTTCTGTGTCACTTGTCCTGCCATCTCACCAAAACATCTCCTTTGCTGAGTAGTGATGGTTTCCTCTTGCTGTTCCTGACTGTGATACAAAACACTACTAGCACATTTTGTACAGGTAACTAACAGAGCTACGAATTGGCAACTAGAATCACAGGGCATAGGATGTTTTCCTGAAAATGGCTCTCTTCAGTGATCAAGCCAGCTCTACACATGCCTGAATATGCAGAGAAACAAGGATGGCAATGGACCAAGGAGGTCATAAACTAAAAATACCCTCCTTTCAGTGATTAAAAAAAGTTAATAATCAAAATACTTTTCTTTACATGGCATGCTGATATGACTCTTTTAGATAGGCAACTTATTCCATTGCTGCCTGAGAAGAAAAGTGAACACTCTTATTTCACACATGCTATCCTACCCAGGATCAACAAACAGTAGACAGAGTCTTTCACAATGGTTTCATCTGTTCATCCATTTGACTTCTCAGTACTGAAGGCTTAAACATGACTATGCCAGTGTCCCAAATGTGTGGGAATAAGTGAGGCTGTGCTCTAATTATCAGATCATCATCTAGCAGGGTCTGGGAAGCTGAACATTTGGAGAATCCTTTCTGCCACCCCAAAAAAATTAGCAGCAAATGAAGTTGCATGCATGCTAGTTTGTGGATAGCAGGAAGGAATGAAAAATTCAGGTTTATAGTGGGGGAAAAGTAGGCTTGAGACAAGTATGTGACGTTTTCTGTTGGAGAGACGTCTTCCTGTGTATTGTATTTGCTTTATTAAAGGAGATACTGTGTTTTTCAGGTGCCTTTATCTATAGCTGCCAGTTTTACTCTTACCCTTTCAAACAAGGTCAATCTTCTGCCTGCTCTGAACCAGTTACTCTCTTCCTCCGGTTTGCTCAGCCATTGTTAACAATAATCAATGAAGGGAAAAGCTGTCACAGTCATGACTGAAATGAATGACATGGGTACTGCTCAGTCTTTGGATGCCCAGCTTTCACGAGACTCATGCAGAGAGTGCTGCTCATCACTCAGTTAGATGCTCCCTTCCTTGTCACCCCTTCCCTACCCTAATATCATGGCACAGTGAGAAAAAATTTAGGTTTTGTGCTGTTTGAACATGGTGTTGCTTTGGCCATTAAATAGCTCCTGCAGAATACATTTCTCATTTCCGTGCCTTTGCATACAATCACAGATACAGACAGAGAATACACTGTGTACCAAGCTACAGGCATTTCAGCCTTGCAGTACTGAAATTATCCACTCTCACTTCTAGTTTTGGAAAGAGTAGCTAGCTGTTCAGAATAATTGACTGAATAAAAGAGTGAAACAACTAAGCTGTCCACTCATAAAATACAGATCTATGATTGAGGGCAGCTGAGTTCAGCTCCCAGCTTCCCAGTTCCCAAGATGAGGCACTTTGCATGGATTATACTAAGCAAGACAATGATATTCCATGGGGTTTTGATCTTTCTCTAAATGAGCTAATGTTGTTCTTGAGCACAGTACAGCCCTGCCTGTGTTGTCAGCCACGCTTGAAACAATTACAGAAGCTGGACTGATTTAGTCTGCATGGAGGGTATCCAGGCCTGGACTAATAAGGGCTGTGATGCTCAAGGCTCTGTAGACACAACAGTTTACATAGAGCTAATTAGTGTATGCCCAAAATGCAACTTCCTAGCCTGGGGTTTTTAGCCTTTCTACATCCCCAGGCAAGTCATGTGTCCCAAATTCTGCAACAATATGAATTAGGGATTTAAATATCTGGACTCATTTGTTTACAGGCTATGTCTTGTTGACTTAACTGTGGACGCTGACCTGAAAAGAGAAAACAAATCCAGGCTACTTAGTTTTACTTCTTTAGGCTTACCTGCCCCAGTAATGATGAAGAGGCACTTAACCTAAGTTTGTGAGTATTTGAAGTACCCTTATTGAAAGATCTATATGCCAAATCTAGCTATATAGACCTCATAATTGATTTATTGCTATTATTTATAGTATAAATTATTTTCTGCCTTAGTGTGATGGAGGTTATAGATTTCTTTATATGCAAAAAGTAGCTGAATCTCAAGAACCAAACACTGCCACCAGTTTTACTGGTGGAAATCCACAGTGACTCTGTTAAAGTTGGAGTATTTCTGACTTTATCTTCAGGCAAATGAGAAGAGAATGTGGGTTTTTTTGCTGCCTAAGTGGAAAGTTAAATACTTTAAACAGGCTAATTTGAGGGAACTGGGAGGCTAATGTTGAAAAGTCATATTACACCTAGTAGTATGTTTTACAATTTTACACTTAAAATGAAAAATTTGACCCCAGAAAAATGGAACCACTTGGCCACGTGGGATATAATAATTTTAGAAGTGACAACTGAATCCAGGCCCAAGCTGAGGAAATAATTATTTTGAATAAGATTTTAAAGCCTGAACATCATCAGGCTGTCCATCTCATTTTAGCTAATGTGTAGGTACAGCATAAATTTACCTTTAGAGTTCTTACAGAAAACTGCTCCCGTGTCTTTTGTTCCTTTACTGTTGAGCATGTTGTTGTCCAGAGCAGTCACACCTCTAGTTCAGGAAAGTGGTTGGGTTATCTTGAACCGTGGGACACAGATGAGGAAATGGCAGGGAGAATCTTTGTGTTCATGAGAGTGAGAAGCAGTTCTGTGTGATATGACCCCCTGCCAATATCCTCCAAAACATTTTACACAAAGTCTATAGTGAAAAACTCTTGTTCTGCTTCCTCAGATGTGCTTTCCTCAAGTGCCTTTCCCATGATGAAGATTTTAACAGCATATTGTTGTTATAATATTGCATCTAGTTATATAATAAAGTAGATAATCTAGAAAGAATTAGAATAGATATTCTCTCTAATTCTATCTGTTCTAGATAGGATTAGAATAGATACTCCTGAGAGTTTTTAATCTGGCCAAGGATGTCAAGGGCAACAAGAAAAGCTTCTATAGGTATGTCGGTTATAAAAGGAAGACTAGGAAAAATGTGGGCCCCCTACATAAGTAAACAGGAGATCTGATTATATTGGACATGGAGAAGTTTTCAATGAATTTGGAGAAATTCTCAATAAATTTTTTACCTCAGTATTCACTGTCAGGTGTCCCAGGCACACTGCCCAAATTGCAGAAGTTAAAGGCAGGGACTGGGAGAATGAAGAACTGCCCACTATAAAGGAAGATCAGTTGAGAGACCGTCTAAGGAACCTGAAGATGCACAAGTCCATGGCACCTGATGAGAGGCATCCATAGGTCCTAAGAGAACTGGAGGAGGAAGTGGCTAGGCCACTATTCATAATATTTGAGGAGTTGTGGCAGTCCAGTGAAGTTTTTTGTGAATAAATACATTTAATCAGTTTATTTCTATTAAGTTCAGGTCTCTTGTGTATTCATTTGGTGTTACCACCCGATTACTCTGCAACCAGCACAAACTTTAAAGGCCAATTTCAAAGCAACATGCATACATTTTTCCCAAATTCAGAAATTTAAATGCTTACATACTAATATTTGCATTGCAAGTGATCATCTAATCAAGGAAAATGAATCATTAACCTTTCTAAGATATTCAGGTCGAACTTCAAAATATCAGTCCTAGACTTCAAAATGTTTGAAATAGTATCATTACAATACAAGTGTTTCTGAGAGAAACACAATTTCTTGATAAATATTTAGCTAGCAAGTTAAGGAACTTCTCAACATATACATTAAATAATAATAACAATAAAGTGTAAATATACAATCTTCCCCAGTGTTGCCACAATAAAAATGTTAAAAAAAAAAAAGAGAAATGAGAAAGAGGGAAATGTCTTAGCATATATAATTCCCTCACTACCTCCAGACTGATTTTCCGCCCCTGCTGACATCTATTCTTCTTGAATTTTGTGATTTTAGGTTTAAATTTCTTCAGGCCATACAATATCCATCATGTCCTCTGGGAGCCTATTCTTCAACCTACTGGACCAGAAAAGAAACATTTATTTCCAGATTTGCTGACTGAATTTTCCTCTGCTCAGTATTATTCAGTGGCAGTGGATTATATTTCCTTTTACAGTCCTAAATAATTTATTTTTCCTTGTTATTTACAGTCTTTGCCTGGCATGACCTCCTTTTATCCCTTCTATTAATTTTTTTTAGTATTCTTTTTCAGGAGTCCATCTGTCTTCTAATAATTTGTTGTTGCATTTTTCTGAGTCCTTTCCAAACTACTGGCATCTTTCATGCTCTAAAACGCTTGTGACTTTACGCAGTGTTCTTAGGGCAGGCAAATCCTTCATCATCTACCTTTACTTTGAGCATACATTCAAATTTCAGTGTATTGGCACCTGTGAAGTAGGAAAAAGAGTGAACCGACAGGAGAGTCTTTGCTCTCTGGAGACTCCACAGTCAACATTAAGGTGAACGTCCTGAACAAAAAAATATCAGCCTGAATCTTTGGAATGGCTCCACTTTACAATCCTTTTTCCTCCATTTGCTCCCCACCAAGTCCTTCCTATTATCCCCTTCCCAAAGAAGCAAAGCCCTGGTTATTCTTTTCCCTCTAGCACTGCTTTTTATGACTATATACTTTTACTTAGTAATGATGATAGGGCTGCTCTGGTAATTCTTACCTTGGTCATCAATTCTGCCCAGCTTCCATGTCCCATCTGTTGCATATAGCATCCTACAGTTTTACACATGCTACCTCTTACACCTGTTCCAGGTCAGAGTGGGCCATCTGCACATGCATTACTCCCCTTTCATTACCTGTAGCATCCTGCAGTTCCTCATTTTGTTGTTAGCAACACCATGGTTGACAATTAGCTATCTCCGTGCATCCCTTAGAACATCTTGCTATGGATATTACACCATTTTCTGTAAATTGGGATGACAAATTTTGCATTGGCATGCCTCAAAATTTGGTATCATGCTAAGCTAATTCCATTCCCTAATAGCACTGTCTATCTGCTTTAACTATCATTCTCTGTGGATTGACTCAGCCGTGTTGCTGGTGCAACACAGTTCTCATAACTCTCAGTTCTGACTTTCCTGACCATCAAAGTTGTGGTAATGTTTTAGAAACCCACAATAATAAAAGGTCTGTACCAAGAGCCATCAATCCGGCACTTTTCAGTCACTGTTAATTTGGCCCATCTGAAATGCTCACTCTTCCATAAAACTGAGGTGGTTTTAGGGTTAAAGATGGAAATGATGGTGAGACACTGGAGTTCTAGTCCAGCTCCAACAGATATTCCTAGTTACCATAGGCAAGTCACTCGTCCATATCTGTACAATAAGGTATGAAACTTATGTATCACCCAAAGGCTCTGAGATCTCTGAGGAGGGTGTGTGACAGATATTCAGAACAGTTTTTGTTGGAAATTACTTTGAGACTTCCTGTCACTCCTGCATTTTAATTACAGCCAGCATAAGATGACTGCTGATTCACACAACGTTTGTGGACATGCTTACCATGTGGACATGGCAACATGCAAGATGACCCACGTCATTAACAGAAGTACCAGGATATCTGGAGGGGTGAAAAGAAAGGGTGGAGGAGGTGACGAGCTGAAATTAGGTTGTTCTTTACTGAAAATCCTAAACACTCGCAAGATGAAACATTTCTCTTCTGTGCCACACAAAAAGATATGGTAGCTGGTATTTTATGTTTTAGTTTATCTCCTGATATCTTTTAGTTATAGAACTGAAGGCAAATTGTAACTCAATGGATAAGACTTCGATTTTCTCATGCTGCAGTGAGAAACTTTCCTCCACAGTCAGTTACAGTAACAAATCTCCCTTTTGCGAGCCACTGTCAGTCACATTTAGAAAAGCCATTTTTTTAAGTCCTCATTACTTGCCTTTCAGTTTATCTCAAAACTCCCATATATTAGACTTTTTAAAGGAGTGAAATTAGTAAACATGATCATTTATTGTTCAAAACTATATATTAATTGCTGAGTAACGCATATGGTACTATAATAGAAGCATTATATTTAAATTAAAAGAAAATCTGTAATTTCTTTCTTTCTTCTGATACACTCACTCACATCCTACACCCCCACCCTCAGTGAATATGCAGAAACATACATTTCTCCTGCTACTGGTTCTGGCAGGGACTCTCTGTTAAAGGTGGGTTTGCTTTCTTTTCCTGTGGGAGAGTACACATGGAAAAGGAACGGAATGTTGCAAAAGAACAAGCCTTTGTCAATGGGTAGTAGATAACCTGATGGGTTCTCTGTGAGATACTGTATTAATAATCTTTGAAAAAAAGGAATACTGTGAACCTATTTTGCTCTTTTTAGGCCAAGAAAGATACCATTGCATAATGAGAAAAAAATGAGAGAAATACGTATAGGCTGATAATTCACTGTGGTCTTGAGAGGTTTACATGGTATTAAAAACAGTGATGTTCAGAAAGGGAGGACAATCGTTCTTCCTTCCCGTGATTAAAAGGAATTGTCTTCTCTTAATGTCCCTTGCAACTCAGTTGATAAAAGCTTCCTTTTTCAGCCTCATTTCACTAGTAGTTAGTATGTACGGCACATCCTTAGCATTTGCTCTCTGTGCTGAAGTCGAGAAATACTCAGAAAATGAAAAATTACCAAAGACAAGAAAGCTTCTGAAAGGTGAAAGAATGCGCAAGCTTATCCCATTTACCTGGATCTCCCAAGAGTGCAACATTTGAATGGATGTGTGAAGATTTTCTGAAGGCATTACAGCATGACTGGGTTTTCCTTAGACAGAGACCAAGCACTGAAGTACTTCAGTGCTGATCAAAACCAAAAAATAATGTAAGCAGGAGATAATTCAAGTCTTTGTTTTTGTTTATAAACCTCAGAGCAGCTTGAATTTTGGCCTGCATTTTGAATAAATGTTCAGGTTTTGTATTTTATTAATTCACACCAGTTAATCTAGTCTTAACAGCACAGTCCATATTTCCATATAAAAGACAAGAATTCTGAGGCATGCCCTCCCAACATTTACTCTGCTTTTGGCTGCCAGAAGGGCTGGAATAATTAACAGTTCCTTTTATTTTCTTCTTATTTCTTCTTTTTCTCTCTCCAGTTTTAAAAGATTGGTGCATTCTCTCTTTTTACTTGTTCTCCCTGGCCAGGAAGTGTACTGGATATAGAGTAAAACTGTCGGGTAAGTCTAGGCAAGAATTTTGTTTACTGGAAGTATGTGAGCAGTTAACTGTAAGACATTCAGGAAGACTTCTGGGACAGGATCCTGCACTATGTGCTGGGAGTACTCGCTACTGTGAGTACAGTATAGTCACTGGCTTCATTTCAGCTGGAAGATTACTGCTGCTTCCCTCAGTAAATAAGCAAAACAATGTCTGCATCCAAGGGGCAGGACTCTGGGATGCAGGAGCAGGACCCTGGGAGCTGAGCACAGAATTGGGGCCATTCATTGCTTGGTTATTGTGGCACCCTCATGTCCCTCTTCAAATTTGACAAGGCAACTAACTAATACCTGCCTGGAGGTGACATGGCAAGGACGATATAACTGCAGCTCCTCTGGGAAGGTTGCTGTCTAAGAGAGACCAAATGTGGACTCATGCACAAGGATAGCCAGCACCATGAAGCTGCTGTGAGAGCAGAAGATGAGGAGCCAGGAATGGCCCTTGAAGGGAGCACAGATCAGGGCAGAGCAAACAAGACTTTGCCTCTGATTAAGGATGTTCCTCATTGTACAAGCATCCTGAGGACTACTCTGACATCCATGCTGTTTTAAGCCTGTACTCTGCATTAGTAACCTGACTCTACCTAGGCACCTTCCCAGAAGTGTTTTGCAAGTATGACCAGGAAAAGCCTATGTGTGTGTGCCAGAGTTGTATCCTGCCAACGTGGGAGCAGTTGCTGCGTAGCCAAGATGACAAAACCTGCTTTCAGCTGCCAAACAGCTTGGGCTGGCTGAGTCTCTGCGGGGGCTGGAGTCCTGGCAAGCAGGCTCAGGGGTACTCCATGACTACTGTAATTCAGGAACCCAGCAGACATTTCCAGTGAAAGAATTCGATTTAACATGGGCATTACCTGCTAGAGCTGCACTGGGAAATGTCAGGGAAGATGAGTTTTGCCTAATGTGCTCAGTGACACTTGGTAAAGGGCAATGCAAGCTAAGGCTAGGCAGACTAATAGCTGTGATGGTGTATCTTATATCTATGATTACTTTTGCTAGTCTGGGAAAGATATATACTTATTTATGCCAAGGAAACTAATGGCTGAGCTCTCATTTCCTTTGCTGTTGGTGTCATGAAGATTGGACTTGGTCTTGTTCCTATTGCTGCCTGCAGGTTTAACTGTGAAAAAGCAGATGACACAAGTTTGGATCTCAGTAGTAAGCAGAGCTCCCATATGAAGCACAAATATTTCAGAATGTTGTAATTAGAGCACACTGAGGAGCCGTGGTGAGCAAACCATTTTTATTAGTATCATTAATTTGCTAGTTTTAGGAGGAAAAAATAAAAAAATGTGCTTCTTAATCTTTCAATTGCCTTCAGATATATAGCTGTAGGTACATAGAAATGGTGGAATGAACAGAAACTAGAGCTAAGGGGAAGCTGGAAGCCATTTCAAGAGGTCATCTTAACCCATCCTTTAACCCCAAAGCAGAATCAGCTATATCTAAAGCATCCCTGTCAGGCATTTGTGTTAACTGTTCTTCAAGAAATTCAGGGAAAAGATAGAACTGTTTGCTGTGGTAAACTTCTCCAGTCCTTACTAGCCGCTTTTCCCTTAGTTCCTAATGCATTAACTCCTGTCTCTATCCACCAGGTGCACAGACAGATTAATCCTTTATTCCTTGCAGGATATTTTTGCATTCCACATTATGTTTTTCTGACATCTTTTATCTAGGATTATTAATTCCTTTTTTCCTCCTTAATTTTTTGTTTACCTGGATTGTGTCATATTTTTAGACCTCTGGCCTTCTGATTCTCATCAGTCTTCTTAGACCAATTGTTCCATACTCTTTTTGCAATCCTATGCCTGAAACCAGAATCAATATTCCAGCTGAGGACTTATGAATAGAAGGATTATTTTCAGTGTCATAGGAAATTTCCTTGTTCATACACCAAATGGTGACATTAGAGTTTGGGAACTTTTATTTTCATAATATGTCACAAATTATTAAAATTCACTTTGTGACCCACCGTGCTCTTCAAAATGTTTCTTGTAGGGTGAACACTTGGACATCTGTTCTCTGTTCTGTAACTTGCAGGAGTACCTTGCACCTGAGTTTCTTGCATGATAACTTAACATAAGAATTTTCCTTTTTGCAAAGATAACTTGTATTCTGTTACTGTTTTCTGGAGTGCTGCAGCCCCCCTCAGCTTTATGTTGTCTGCACGTTTAATAAGTGCACTCAATTCCATCACTGGGTCTATAAAAGGAAGTGCAGACAGCAGGATAGTACCAGACTCTCTGAAACCATACTTGAGACATGTTTTAGTATGACAGAGGACTGCTAATTAGATTTTGCTTAGACTGATCTGTAATAATGCATGAATACTGCTAAACAGTAAGAGTACATGGTGAGCCTACCTCTCAAGGAAAATCTGAAATATTACTCATTTCTCAAACTGAACCTGAACCAAAACTGTTATTAAAAAGTCTCAGACTGAACCTCAGACTAAACTAATTAAAACTGTTGATTTTTTTCCTGAAATTGAAGTGAACCTTAACAGTTCTGGACAGCTTTGTGGATCTCAGACTGGAACTAAATGGAAAGGTCTCAGTTGCAAATGGATCCAAACTGAAATTTAAGTTAAAGAACATTGATTTAATTCCTGTCTTACAATAGTATAATCTGGACTACATTTCTTTAGCTAGCCCATGAAAATTCAAAGAGACACTGAGAAAAGTCCATCCTAGATCAGCGCAAGCTACAGAATATTGAGGTAAGAAGATTATAATATGTGGTGCAGCTGAAGACTAGGATGAGCCCAAGCTATTGGTCACCCTCTCACCTAAATGCAGAGACTGGGATCCAGTTCACTTTGTCCCCATTTCAGCCCCAGGTGCTCCTGCTTCCCCATCCACAGAAACAGGAAGAAGAGAGATTTCTCCCTTGGGCATATTTTGGTGCTTAAGTGGGCTCACAGTCTGAAGTTAGTATTTGCCCAGGTTTTGTGTCAGAGTACCTGCTCCACCTGTCACCATCACAGCAAAATTGAATGGAAAGAGCAAGAGCAAGTACAGCACCCAGTATTTTTAAGATCATCCTAAAAACAAGCATAGATATGTAAGGAAGATTATTCTGCTGCCATTACACTACTTTAAATCATGGATCAAGTTTGACATTGGGGAATTAAAGCAGAGAATGTAAATTGTTTCTTCTTTAGTAGCATAAAATATGTCAAGCTACCTTTTGAGATATCATTTTCACATGCATGGATAGCAGGGCTCCAAGAGATGATATTCAAGCCACTGGAGGAAGTATGTAGGGCGTGTTTCCAGTCAATGTTGCTGAAGACAAAGCACATTCCTGAGCCTTGCAAGCTTTCTTTGAGGGAACTGACAGCCATCAGCTTCTTAAATGTGATCAAGGGAAGGGACTGTGTAGCAGAGTACAACTCTCCCATCTGCTAGCTCCTACTGTTTTGTTGAAGTATAGAAGGGAACAGACTTAGAGGATCACATAAAGGAGTTAGACAAGTTTGAGTGTCAGTATTGCAGCTGAAATGTGAATTTTTAATGCTTGTTCCAGAACCATGCTTTTTTTCTCTTCCATAATTTTAGTAACCATTCTAGTGTTGCTGCAAGTGACAGGTTGTTTATAATTCATTGCATAAGCTTTTCTCTGATTAATTTTATTCTTATTTTTAATCCTTCATTCTTTTTCCCTTTCTCTGAGGTTCAGGCCAAGCTAACTATTCTCATGGGAGATTATCAAACTGGTCCATAAAAACTAAAAGTGACCCTGAATGCTAATCCATCTGAAACTGCTAAGCAGTTTCAGGGTGTTTAAAGGTTTACAGATATTTATATGGTGGGAGATCAGCTATGCAGAGTACATTTTTTACCAGCACAGCACTGACAGTCTTAGTGGATAGGATTCAGATGGGGAATAATCCTGGAAAAAAAATCAGGTAAATCTAAGCTCTAAAGATGTTTAGGATGTGCCCAACAAGCCTTCTGCTTCAATAATTGTGGCCACCATGAGAATGGCACTTGCCATAATCAAAACCCTTTCCATGCCTAAACCTAGTGATCCGAAAGAAATAAAAGCAACCTGAAGGGCCAAAGTTGGGATAAATTTCCCCTGTGCTGGACAGATGATGGAGAGATGTTGAAGGCTCCTGGGAGCTTACAAGGGACTTCACTGTTTCTTACTCCCTTTACTTGGAAGGATGTTGGAGATGAGCTAGAGGAGGAAGAGGAGTTTAACAGGTGGAAGGAAACAGCACCTGGCAACATAGACCAGATAGCTACGAATGTCCCTGCCTTAGATAGATAGGCTGAGACCTTCAGTTTATGTTCATGTTCTTATTCTGTTAAGTTGTAAGTTTTCTCCCATAGGAGAAAACAGACAGTTCCTGATTGGACAATGTCCTGTGAGGGCATCTTCTCACACCAATTATGTACTTAAAAGTTATCTGAAAACTCATGTATCCCCCCTTTTTCTCTGTCAATCCCTAATAACTGACCAATACCCTATCCAAGTTTTGCATACCTTTCCCCTTTTTCCAGAACCTTCCTTATCTGCCCTATAAAAACGTTCCATTTTGTAAAATAAAGATCAGATCAGCTCCTACTGTGAACAGCTTCAGCTGAGATCAGCTCCTGCTGTGACCAGCTGTGGCTGGAATCAGCCACAGCTGCTGTCCTGTGCAACTTGTCTCCTGTCCTGTGTTATGAGCATGGTCGGTATTCGCCCTCAAGGTGAGACAAACTGCGATCCTACCAGGTACGGGAAGAAGAACTACAACTCAGCTGTATGAACCCCACTGGTCTGGAATTACCCTGAACCCCCAAATCGTGTCAGAAGGAGCTCAAACTGAGGTGCTTTTTACTCGAGAGTGCAAAATCTGGCAGTGAACGAGATCTTTACCTGGGCTAAATCAGAGTAGTTTCCTAAGAGCCCCATGACTGCTAATCTCTCTCATGTCTGCACGGTCCCTTCCAAAAAAACCCCCAAACATCCCACACAGTTCCTCACTCTGTAACGTCTCACATCTGCAGCAGAGCACAGAAGGGCAGCTGTGTCTCTGCAGAGAGGTGGGAAGGCTTCTCTTCCCTTACACCATGTGCTATGCTGCACACAGAATGAATAAGCCACACTTCTTTTCAATACTGTTAGCTGCATACCCCCCAGTAAGTACTGCTAATTTATACAGAGCTGCCTAATGAAATCACTCTCCATGCAATGATCCTGTGCTTTCAAACTCCTACTAAAGGCTATTTGACCGTAGTTTCCAAAGGTCAGTGCACAAAATCATAGCTGAAAGAAAAATACACTGGAGTAATTTACTCTGTCCAATAAAGACTATGATGACCTTCCTTTTAAGATGGTTTTAACCAGGTTATTGGTGATAAGCCTGAAGTTATCTTTAAGGAGAGGTCCTTTTCTGTGATGCAGGCAAAGTATTCCATCCTCTTTGTATGTTGTGCTTCCAACTGCAATTGTGGTGCCTGTTTTTTAGCTGAGTTAGGTTAAGACAAACGGCCCCTTCTTTACAGAAAGTAAACATACAGTATCAGTGATGACATCGGTCACTGTGTCTGCTGATAATGCTGCTTTTGGAGGAAGCTGTGACACTGGGCAAGCAACCTTCAGCAGGAGCCCCAATGCCTGGACTGGGAGCTACATCCAAACCCAAGCAAAAATGATGAATAGCTGTAGATTATTTTTGATCATGGCCGATGGAGAAAATACATGTTTTTTTCCAAGTGATCACAGATGAAGTTCAGAAGATATTATTTAGTAGGCCCTTCAACACTCTTTCCTGGAGCATTTGACAGTTGAGGCTTATAATTACTAACTTCATACATGGCAGCATCATACTGGGATTAAAGCCAAATGCTTCACTGGATTTTAACTCACATGTGGCTAAGGGGTTAGTGTAGCCTCTGTTTTGTTTGCTCTTTTGTCTCCACATGAGCTTAGACACAATACCTTTCTTGTTAATTTATAAAGCTGGGAGTCTGAGTTCTTGTAACCAATTTTTTTACCTATCTTTGTGGTTTACAGAGTGGAGTCACCATGCTACTGTGTCCATAGGAAAGCTACTGAATTTTTTTTTTATGAAATGAGTCACCAGTTTGGAATTTGTGGGCTGCAGGTGTGATCTGTTACTTTATATTTGACAAACCTCTACAGATAATGGAAACCATGAGTCATTTTCTGCTGAACAACACAGTACTGTCTGAGTCAGCCAGTGAAGATATCCTTCTGTCTTTACAGCCCATAGCAGGAAGACAGGCAGAGAGCTTCTCATGTGCACTCATTTCTAGATGGGTAATATGAAGGGAGATGAACTCGAATGTATAGACAGTAGTTAAAATCTATGCAGACACCTAAAGAGGAAGAGGATGTCAGTGGTTTTGATGAACCATTGAATTTTGACAAATTCCCTTGTTTCTTTAGATGTTGAAGAACCCTTAGAAATCTGAATTTATTTTTATAGAGTTCTATCTCCTTACCCATGAAATAGGAACATTCTTCTTTCTCCATATTTTTGTCTTACATACTTAACTTTTCCAAGACAGGGGCTTATTTTGAACTTGTGCAACTTCAAGTACATGTTTCAGGCTTTTGGATGTTAATGTTAGCCAAACAAATAGTAATAGTAATAATAATAATAATAATAACAATTTAATTGTAAAGTCTATTGTAATTCAATTCTGTTCATGAGCAGAAAGTCTTCACAGAATCGAAGCACAGAATAGTCTGTGGAACCTCTTCCCTTCTATACCACATCATGCTGGCCTTCTCCCATAAGGAGTGAGATGCCTGGGGAGGTACAGTATGGGGAAGCCTTCCAATGTGATTATGCAAGTTTGGAGATGAACAGAGGGTGGTAATATTTAGAACCTAAAAAAGAGAGAAAAAACACACTCTTGGGAAATGGTCTTTCAAGAAACTGAGTCATAATTTTAAAAGCCTACTTAATGGGCTTACCCACAGTCTTTTCATAACAGTTATAAAAAATTTATTCACAGTAGGTTGAGACCATCCCATCTAAGGCATATTTTTTAATACAGCACTTGTTCAGCCTTTATACTACCTGTATGGGTAGTATATCCATGTTGCATGGATAGGAACTAACATAGCGTAGGTCTGAAAATCAGCCTCATTAAAAATGGGTGGGAGGATACACCTTTAAAGTAAAATACAGTATTATGAGGCTTAGGAGTCTTTACATAACAGAATGGGAAGACATTTTCCCAAGACAGAGAGAGCATATTATTAATATGTCTAAATGCAGTATAGATATCCCCAGAATATCCTGTTTTAAATTCACTTCTAAAACATCTTAATCTGATTGATGATCTCCAGCTTCTTATATTCAAATCAGTTCGAGATTTGAGCTGAGTGTCTTATAAAGAAAATACTGGTCAAAAATACTAAAACTAATATCTCCGGGTAGTTTCCATGCACAAATCTCTCTTCATTCAAACCACAACTTTCCTAAAAGTTTTTTTGGAGTGCCAATAACATCTTTCTGTTTCTTGATTTTTTAGTTGAGTAAAATAATTTTCAGTTTCAGGAAAAATGCAAGGGATTATAGCTATCTGGTTCTGACTTTTTCTCTGCTTTTGTGTTTTTATTATCCACTGTATGGATGGATTAGCTACAAACTACAAGAAAATATGTATACTCTCTGTAACATCAAATTAAAGGCAGAATGAGAAGGAGGTAACAGAGATTCTAAAGGGACTATTACAGCAAGGTGGTGTAAATATCAAATAGATTTTTAGAAAAAAAAAGGGAAAAAAATTGAAGTAGTAAGGGAAGTAAAAGAAGAGAAAATAGAAAGTACATGAGTAAAGCTGTGGATAATCTGTGGAAATATAATTGGAGATATGCCTTAATTCATATACCCAAGTTAAAACTGTGCAGGAAACGCTAACCAGTATTTTCTGGAATTTTGGTTGCTTTGACCTTACAATCTTTGTATGTTTGTCTATGTAACGTGTATTACATAATATACCACTCCTGCAGAAAGTGAAAAGACAACTTTGAATAAAATATAGAATTATGTATATGTGAAAAACCCAGAAAGCACACATTTTAACTGATTATGTTTACAAAACCAAACATACAGCAAAGAGATTTTTCAGTGGTGCCTATCTCTTTTTCTAATTCATTTAGTGTACCCTTACTTTCTTTTTCTCGTTTGACATAATTTTATTTTTATTGCCTCAGGTTTCAAAAGATTTTTTTCTCAAACAGCCCTTTTTTGCATCGTTTAGAGGATGCAAGAGGGAGAGGAAAAAATTAAAGATTTGTTGGCACTGAAATTATCCAGTCGGAAACTGCTAGCAGAGGTGTTCTTGCTGAACTATATCTGGGATCCCTCTCCTAGAAAAGCTGGTGAAATCCTGGCACTGTGCTCCAAATCCTGAGATGCATGGGGTTGCAAGGCAGCCAGGCAGTTATGCAAAGGACATCCTTTATTGTCGTAAAGTATTCACCACTTCACACACTTATTCTTGAATAAGGCCTGGTAAAGATATTCAAAGATCATTTATGGTGCCATTTGGTGCGGCAGGCAG
This sequence comes from Pyrocephalus nanus, assembly GCA_038380795.1. Taxonomy (NCBI): domain Eukaryota; kingdom Metazoa; phylum Chordata; class Aves; order Passeriformes; family Tyrannidae; genus Pyrocephalus; species Pyrocephalus nanus. Next base: position 86,594,067 of record CM076260.1, on the reverse strand, counting down.
ATGAGTTTCCCTTTCCTCTACTCTTCCTCATGTTCCTTATACCAGATCAAAGGGTATGCAAAAATGTTACAGGAGATAAAATATTCTCTTTTTTAAATGAAGATGAGAACAGCAGGATCTAATAGCAATGTCTGGACAAAAAAAACCCAACAAACCAACAAAACAAAACAAAATAAAACAAAACAACAAAACCCAAAACAAACAAAGAAACAAACAAAACCAACAAAAAACCCAACCAACCAACCAACCAAAAAACACAACAAAAGAAGGGACAAATCTGAGAAGAAGTTATTAGATCAAGTTCTCACTATGTAGAGCACAGGAATATTAGAAAAGGAAAACACATAAGACCTGTGGATGGAAGTAACCACGTGATTGTCATTTTGCAAACACTAACAGTCCAGCAAAAGAACTGTGTTTTGGCAGTATTTGGGTCAAAAAGACTTGGGAAAGATACAAACTGCTGCCAGATGCTTCTGTTCCCTAGCCACTAACAATTCCTCACTGTCAACTATGAAGAGATCTTTTAATAAGTAGTGCTTTGAATTTATAAATCAGTTAGAGCTGATTTTTTTCTTCCAGGAAGGCTCAATTGCTCATTGGCTCCAGTTGCTTTCACAATTTGTCATTTGCTGATGAGAAGCCTGTTGAGTTGTACAAGAGACTCTGGTGGGAAGCAAGGGTACTCAGTACCTTGAAGGAGGAGTTCCTCAGTCATTCCCTTCACCATCTGGGAAAAGTATCCCCATGTCATAGGAAAGATTAGGAGGTTACCATGGTAGAAAATAGATGTTTAACTTTTGTCTTTTAACTTACACACAGGTACATTGTGAGGAGTTTCCTGCACACCCTGATTTGTTGAGTGTCTATTTGCTTCTAGCCAGGCATGTACCAGCATTTTAAGGCAACTAGAGACCTTTGTAAATGCAGCCCATAGCTCCTAGCCATAGAGGATTTCTTCAGAGAGTTCCTGGTTGCCTTTAGCTCCCACTATGTTTAATTCAATGTGAAAGCACTGGAAATCCTCAAACGCAAGATGTCAGTAACAATTCTTGGGGAACTCTTAGAGTCTGACACTTTTCAGCTTTCCAGAAGACTGCTCCAACTATTTAGCCTTGCTTTTCAGGGCTAGAAGAGAAGAGGAGGTGGTTAGGATTTGCTTTGTCCCTGCTCTTAACATTTGGAAAAAATGATTCCTACTGGGAGAAGTTTAAAACATACACATTTCCAAACTGCAGCCCCTGATGGTTTGGATATTTTGGAAGGACAAAATTTCTGGGTTGGTATTGTTTTTTTTGGAGGGAGGGAGGAGTAAAAGAGGGAGTAGTTTGAATATTTTTCTTTCTTCTTTTGGTGACTTGAAAATTATTTGTGTATAGAAGAGCAATAAAAGCCTGCAAAACCCTGTGGCAAAGTACAGCGGACTTCGAATCTGTTATGAAACCAGTGATTGCAGGGTATACATGGGGTGAAATATTTGTACCAGTGAATTATATGGGTAATTCAAATCCCAGCTTTCAGGAAACTTTCTGCTTCATGTAAGCTGTTCCAAAGAAACCCTTTATGCAAAGAAACTCAAACAAACAAAGCCTGTAGCAAAAGTGGGCCAAAATCTTCTCGTATGAGCTTCCTCCAGTCCTCTCTTCTTTTTTACAATTTGACAGCAACAGAAGCAACTCAAAGCAGAAGAGTGTCACAATAGTTTTATGCCTGCATTTCCCTGGCCCCTGTGTAAATGAAGTTTGCATGGAGAAGCTGTGTCAGCACTGGGAGAAACTGATGTGACTGCAGTTCACCTTTACCAAGTTTATCATAAATTCTCTTAGTAGCAATGTTAGTGTTTCAAAAACTCCTTGAAAAAGCATAAGGGACAACTGCTGTCTCCGTAATCTTCCTTTCCCATGTGAACTGGAAGGATCAGAATCCCAGCTGGTGTAAACTCTTGTAGCATCACTGATACCAATGAAGTATTGTTTTCTCCATCTGAAAAGCCAATTCACAGTCACTGAATGAAGGAAAAGAGATAAAACACATATCATAGAACACTAGAGTACTCAAAGGTTTCTGATTTCAGCAATCTGGCTTATGAAAGAAACAAAGAGATAACTATCACAGGCCATTGCTTAAATTTACAGTCACACAAATGAGGGAATTCTACCCATTTTCAGACTCCAAACATGTTTAAGAAATGCAAGCCAACTCTGCAAAGACAGTTTAATTTATTAAAAATGTCTTGTGTAATGAACTATGCTGATGGCTCCAGGACCAAACTCTTGTAAAACATATGTGATAATTAATAAACCTGTTTTATCAGCAGCTTTCACCAAGGTTGTTGCTGAATTTTAGATTATTTTTTTACAACAGCAGTGTTCAGAAATCTTGACAATAGGAATTGTAATAGAGATTACAAAATTATATCAGAATAAATTAGAATAACAAGTATACTAGTGTTGAAGAGATTAATTCAGTCTAGGTCTCAAAAAAACCCACAAGGTATTTCTTAAGGATCTATGAAGTGGCATTCTGGGTCAAATCAAAAGTCTGTGCAGCCCAAAATGTTCCTTTCTACAGGATTCATCTTCAATTTTTTTTGGATGAATTTAAGAAACAGGGAATAGAGAGGGTGGTTCTTCGTCAGTGCCCTTAGCCACCTTTAGAATTGCCAAATGTTATATGTTGTACCACTTCCATCACATTTAACACCACACCAGCAGATTTTTCCTCAGGAGTTTTCTGAAACAGTTTTGAATATGTTTAAACTCTCACTCACCTCTACATCTTGCAATAATGAGTTTTTCAATTTATTTGTAAGTTGTGTAAAAGCAGTTTTATTTGTTGCTCTTTCTATTAAAAACACTGGGGCACCTCTAGCTCTTACCTACAAAATAGCTTGTAATTACTGTTTGTCTGCTAGTCAAGATTATGTGGACCTCTTTGGTGACTTCCTTCTGTCCTGCTTTTTCCAAAATTAAGAGCTAGAGGCTATATGCACATGGAATCTGTTCTGTATTTCTAATCACCCTCACTATGACTTTAAAACTACACCATACTGTTTCCAAATAGATTGAATTGGATTGTGTTCAAGATGTGAGCATGCTATGGATTTATAAAGCAGTGCAAAGATATTTTCTATGTTGTTCCCCATACAATTCCTAATAGCTTTGAACACTAGATTTGTCTTTATGATAATTGCAGATTATTGTGCTAGTGTTTTCAGAGAAGCAGTCAAATATTTTCTGAATGATGATAGTTAATTTAGAAACCATCATAATTTATTCCTGCTTACATGGGAAGTTTCCCTTGTGTATTACTCTGCATTTCATCAAAATCTCAATATCTGCTGCCACTCTGTTGGCTAGGCAAACAATCTAATAAAAAATTATATTTAGAAAACCTGTAATTTGGAAAAGCAAAAAATGAATATGTTAAAAAAAAAAAAAAGAAAGTAAAAAATTACTTTTCTTAGTCAAAATATTTCAGTCCAAAATTAGATATTAACTTTTTGATGAGATGATGTTAAGCTGACTCTTCTTCGAATCACCATAATGCTTTTTGGCAATTAGAGCATAATGTTCTTTTTCTCTGATAAAATTCTCCCAGGAAATGTTTTCCATATCAAGCAAGTTGTATCTGAGGGAATTTACAGAGGAAGATCTTCAGGTGAATAGTGTTGGGTTTGCTAAAAATAAAATGTATTCAGAAAGCAATTTTATATTTGCTATTATGAGTTGTAGACTTTGGAATACATTTGTGTTCCTTAAAACAAAAAAATCATATGCTTTATATCAATCAATGTTAAAGAACAGTCTAAATTCTGACTGTTAAATGTTCTTAATGAGTCACTTAACAGCAGCTCCAGACTAGGACTCTGCAGTCTTATTCTGATGCTGAACTTAACAAGCTGTCAGCAACCCACTCAAAAGTGTAAAGTTAAATAGCTGCAGAATTGGCTTTCAAGATTTGTTCACCCATTGTATTCTTCATCAAGCAACAATAAACTTGAGGAATGGGCTGCCCAGTACTCAGGCTGGGAAAAATAGCAAAATAAATCAGAAACATTTTTTCCTAGTACTGACTTACTCAACTGTAATAACATTATTCACTTAACATTCCATTCTGAATATAGATAGATACGTAGATTAATTTTATACAATTATAATATTCCACGTATTTCAGTGAAGGTCTACTTATTTGAGCAAATATATAGGATTAAGGAGTATATCGTTAAATAAGTCTTTGAGTAAGGCTGCAGAATGAAAACTGTGAAACATTTTCAAGATACAAGAGACCTGTTAATTTCTCACTTCAAGACAGAAAACTTACATGAAAAAAACCCAGATAATGGAAAATATTACTTCCCTCCTGCTTTGGCTAGCTGTTACTGTTGTAACCAATGATGTCTTAATGTTTCTGGCACTTCAAGTGGTAATAAAACCTACAGCCTTGTGAATTCTTTCATAGTAGGCAACTATTCTCTCTGTGGGGATATAGATAATACGAGGAGGGAAAAAGGTACGCAAGATAAAGAGGTCCATAAAAAAGTACCATAGTACTTTGTTTACCATAGTAGCTTAATGGTGACACTCACAGTGTCATAGATTTTTACTATATTAGCATAATGCTGACTTCCCTGTTTGTAATTAGGTAACCAGCCCACAATCTGTATCCAAAACACATGTATCTATAGAAGGAACAGGGGGAAGCAAATAAAAGCAAAGGGGAAAGAAAAGAAGCTGAGAGTTTTATTTATGTGACTGAGAAGCAAAAAACCTGAACAAGTGTATGAGCACTCTCATTTTTGTAAAATTGTCTGCTGCTGCATTCAGTGTTGCAGTGGCTTTGATTTGACCCTCACATCTTTAGATCTCTGGGAAATTGGTAATGTGAATTGTGATGGAGCTGTATCTCTGTGTCAGTCAGGACACCATCAGTAACAGTTTAAGCTTATTTTCCCTCTCTGGGAGAGTATTGCATGGTCTAAGGAGCCTGCTCTCTGAAGGGCAGAGGAAGGGTGGGACGCAGACTGGGGTTTTGATTGGAGTGTGTCCCTGAAGTCAACTGCCATACAGAAAGGGATGGATTCCCTGTCTCCCATTTTATTTTACTTAATAAATTAGAGATGAGGTTTAGCAGTGTCCTACTGCATGTCCACAAAAATTTACTTGCACATCCACTAACTAGATATTTGCCAGAGTTACCTTATATAATATGTGGTATAGCAATAAAGGTAATTTTGGAGAAACAGGTGAGTGTTCTGACTTGAAATCTACCAACTTTTTTCAGTTTTGCTGAGGTCTTTTACAGCTACTACCATACATCCAGCCTGTCAGAAAACCATTAAACATTCTCTGAAGTTTTTTATGCTCCTTCTGCTGGTTAATGAATGGATCACATTTGAAGCAGATGTCTAAAGTGCTGTTGAACATGCTAGCAATTGGCTTTTAGCTTATATTTGCAAATGGATATATACATATTTTTAACTCCCTCTTCAGAGGAAATAATCCAGTACCAAATCTGAGGCAGATCCTTGCTTGCAAAGGATGTTGGCTTGCCACACTTGTAGAACTGAAACAGAGCAAAACCATACGAACAGGCAGAGTTCCTTTTCCTTTCTTGCCTTGCCATCATATATAGTAGGTGAAAATACAGATTGACTGGCATCCCCAATTCCTGCCATTGCAGCTTCTCCCCCTTGTAAAATTTGCTAGCATGGGGCTGGGCTCCAAATCCCTCCCTTCATGGCTGGAGCAGCCTTGGGAAACGGTATTTCTCTAATCTCTGACCTGGCATAATCCCACCTCTGTCCGAGACTTGGGTTGAGAATCTGGGTACTAAGAAGTCCAAAAACATGCTATCACTGGTGTACAGTTTCTAACATAACCTTTAATTTGATGCCTCCCCAGAGATGACCAGGGCTATTTTGCAGCCATCTCTGATGGAGCCAAGGCTATCTATAATATAACTTTCATTTTTCGACTTGAATAACGCAAAGATGACAAGACATAATGTTACCATTTAATCATGAGATTTTAGGAGGTTTCAATGTAAATGAATGTACATCCTATATCCAGATTATTTCAATCCTTTACCTTTAAATTTGGCCTCAATATTGGCCAGTTAGCCTAGACCAAAAAATTTTCCCCTTCCTATTTCCCCAGAAACAGGAATATGTGTAGTTATGAACACTTGATGTTCATGTTTGTGTGCAGTGACTATGTGCTAAGCAGACCTGTATGTTATACAAACATGGGAGCCTTGAAACCATACCATTCCCCATGCAAAAAATGTCTTGTATGGCTTATACTGAAAGTATTCCAATTCCTTCACCTGTACCACATGAACCATGGTGATATTTTGTCCGATTTGCATCCAGACCTAAATCCACACTTCAGTTTGTTGTTTTTTAAATCACTGATTTCTTCCCTGCTTAGATTTCACAGTTCTCTTAGTGTAAAACTTCAAACAAAATAGCTCATGGTATCTCTAAAAGTTAATGGAAAAATCTGGTCGTATATAGAACAGATAAAATGAATAAAAGAATTGATTCCAACAAAACACAATTTTTCCACTTCCAAACACCAGCAGGCATGAAACGTAGAATGTAGATGGTTCCATTCATAACCCTGGCTTAGGTGGTATGCAGAACTGTGGGCAATAAAAATGATTATGTAATATCAGACCCATGAAAAGCACGTATGGAAAAACACAACACATGTTGAGACAGAAACAGGCAAAGCAGTTAACACCAAAGAGATGCGTCTTAACTTCAGTAATTGCTAGGACACTGTGAAGACCAGCAATTCCCTAAAGACAGGAGATTTGGTGGTCCCCTGAGGTGGTAGGACAGGACCTCACCATCCAGAGCCTATCCCACCTCTCCAGTTAGGAACTCTGAGAAGCCAGGGGATACACAGGCAGTCCTGGGTATCAGGCACCTCCTTGGAGATGAAGACCAACCAAGGATAGGCTGGGGTGTCAGCCTGTGGGTGGGGGCCAGGATCAGGCCTGGCGAGGGGAAGCTGCATCAGACACAGCCCTTCTGTGTGCAAATACAAACTATTATGGATTTTACCATGCTTACAAGCACAGACTGATTAATGGTGTATTTCTGAGAGAGGCTTCAAAGCTTACGTGTTTCACCGTGCTCTGAAAGTGGTGAGTGATGTGCTGTAGGCTATAGAGACACTTGGTCTCTGAGAAGTCTGAATTACTGTGACCACACAGAAGACTTGATTGCAAGAAGATATCATGCCATTAGAAATGCATATTTAAATCAATGTTCTGCTGAAAAAATATGTGCTGGATCAGGAGGCATTCAGCTGGAGGCAATGAGTAGTGAGATTCCCTTGGAACTGATCTTTTGACCACTAATTAATTAGTATTTCGTAATCTGTAATAATATTAATTTTGTAATAATCTTGTATACTAATAGTATGAGAAGATAATACATGGTTAAACAGCAACAGCAGAAGAAGAAAAGGCTGGAGTTTGACAGAAATAATAAAAAAACCCCCTACCAATGGGTCTGAAATAATTGAAATAAGCAAATAATGCAAAGTGCAAGGAGCCAATGGGAAATTCTCTTATAAACTCAGGACCATCCTCTGGATATGAAAAATGTACTTGTATATAGATGGTAATTTTTAGAATTTCTGTCAAGAATCAATATGACATGAGCATGGAAAAAGCAAATGTCAGCAAATGTTTTCATCCATTTTTCAAGGCAGCTAGCAGGCTATATATAGATGTATGCCTGTGTACAGGCACAGTCAGTCAGGTAAAGCCAGGAGATGTGCAAGTAAGAACAGCCACAGCAAAAGGAGGATTGGAGTAATCATAAACATAACTTGTGAGAGGAAACTAGAAAGGAGGGTGTTTACTAGCTTGGCAAAATGAATGCTGAGAGACAACAGGGATGTTCTCAAGGAACACAGCAATAATTGAACACTAGACAGTAAGGTGTAGGACTTGTTACATGATAGAACATTTTTCAATGCTTATATTTTTCTTGTGTGCCTATGAACCATGCACTTGTTAGTGCTAGATGTAAGAATAAGTCATTTTCCCAGGAGACTGGAAGTCCGAGTGAATTGTGTTTAACGATTGCTTTTGCTAGGAAATCAGCTGTAGGTAATGGTGAGATCTAACTGTTGCTTTTGGCTCTGCTAATATGCCAGGAATGAGATCTGTTTTCAGAGCTGTCAGAGAAGTCTCAGAGACAGTCAAAGTGAGAAGCAGATTATGGTTCGTCCCACAAACACCACAGGTACTTAAGCAGAAGTGAGTTTCAGAGCCTCCCTGCTAATGTGTGAAGTGCAAGTACAGACTCTTTATAGCACACTGACGTGCTTTGGCAATCCATACCGCTGACATGGGGTAACTAGGGCATGGAACTTTCTTTCAGAGAAAACTCCTCAGTTTCTTATGCAGATTTCCTCCCTACAGTGTTATATATTTTCAAGCTCACACACTCACCCAGCCTTTCTGGAACTTGCAGAGCTGATCTTACAGAGGACATTTCTGAGTCTACTACCTGATTCCAGGAAAATTTAATATGCCCTTCAGAAAGCCTCATTTGGTGGCTTTAAGCTGCTTCACATATACATGTATCACAACTTAGAGATGAAAGAAAAGCAAGTAAAATACAAGCAATAAAAAAACCTGAAAATAAAACTTATAAATTACAAAATAAGTTATGTTTGAGCTTAGGATAGGTTCACATTTCTGAAGAAGCCAGAGAAGCCTGTCTCCTATGCTTAATGTCAGCATTTATGTTCATTCAGTTATTAGACTTCAACTTTATCAGAAAGCTAATTTGTACCTCACTATACATATTTCTTGATGATTGGTTAGAAATTGCAGCTGTACAAGATCTGTTTTTAAAATCTCTGGTGATGGAAATTGTGCAGGGCCAGGTACCTAAAAAGACCTGATCTTTTTTAAGTTTTAAAAGACACAAAGTATAAGACAGCTGGCAGATTGCAGGACAGATCTCTTTCTCAGGGAGATACTAGGGCAATATGTGCTATGTTCTCTTAAGCTTGCTGGGTGTAGCAATAGCCAGGTGCTGTGCTGTGACTGCTGCAGCCATGGAAGTGGTGGAGGAGAAGGGGATACAGTTTCTTAAATGGCTGAGGTTACATCCATTTGCAGTTTTTTTCAACATAACCATTGGCAAGGTGTTACTGTCAGGTTCATTTACATGCACAGTCAAGACCTTGCAACTTGTGAGGAGTCTAGAGAGGAGAAGTGCTAGGCATTAGCTTTGAAAAACTGACAGAAAAAGGAAACGAGGCTTTAAATATAACTCTGTCATTGCAGCCAAAGCAGCAGAGGACCTAGCACATAAGGAGCCCAGAAAGCTAGCTCAAGATCTGTCCTCCAAGAGAAGTTATTGAACGTTTAATAGAATTTTATACCCTGTACATTTGAAACAAAACTGTAGAGTGCAAACAAGAACCAACCAAATGACTTTTCTGTCATAGTTCATACAACATAAGACAAACGCTTTCAGTCATGTGATTTTGATTATTTTTTCCCACTTTTTTGGGGTTTGGGTTTTTTGGTGGTGGAGGTGGTGTTTTTGGGTGAAAGGAGGCATGCTGGTTATATTTTAGTTACTATTACTAGTTAGAGATTTCTATGCTGAGAAATAAAACCTCTCTTACTTTACTGTCTGTTACAATAAAAAACATAAAGATATATTCCAATTTTCAAAGCCAACTGAAGAAACAAAGCCTTTCCTTTTGATGTTGCCTCCCACTGAAACATCTGAATGTTTTGCACATTTTTAGTATATGCTGGTTAATTACCCTATGAAATACAGGTTTTCTGAAAATGTAAACCTTTGTGTTTCATTTAAAAGAGCTGGTGATCTAATTTCTGGCTATAATGTGTAATGAAATATGAATTGCTTGTCTATATCAGAAGAGAAATTCAAGAAAAGATCATTAAAAGATCTAGTTGAAAGAGAGGAAAATTTTCATTGAAGAAGATTTTTTTATTAAATTCTTGTCACATGTATTTGGTTTTTAATATAGTATGATCTAATTTAATACAGTATAATCTAGTAGGATTGTTCATCCATTATGAAAACACCATTCCTACAGGATCAGTGAATTTTTTATAATTGTTTTGGAATCAATGAACAGAAAGAGGAGGAAATAGTGGAACATTACAGGTCATGTGTTGGTCCACTGGTGGCAAAATAATATGTCACAGTCAGTCAGAAACTGACATCACAAGCTGGACTGATGTAACATCATTCTCGAGCCAAAATCAAAAACATTTTTCAAGCTCCAAATGTCTTTGGAAGCAAAGGAAAATGTATCAGGAAAATAGCTTCTATAGGTTTATTTACTATAATGTCTTTGGCAGGCTGTGTTATCCTCACAGAATAAGGATATTTTTAGATCAAACAGGTTCAAATACATACAAGAAAGTATGCAATATAAAATTTTGGAATTAAAATTGATAAAAGTTAATACTATTTGCATAACAGATTCCAAATATGCATAAATCCCAGTATACAAATTTTACCTTTTGAAACTTCAGAGGTGAAACACAAGCTGATTCCTCCTGCTTTCCTTCCTAGAGTTCAGCACGTTGCTGGCAAATGAAGAGCAGATAATTTCATTAACTATAACCATGTGCAGAAAAGAAAAGAGGCCAAAGGTTTTATATAGCAAGGTGCTATGCTCTGAGTCGGGAGCTGTGGGAATAACCCCGTGCCCTTTGTTAGCTGCCTAATGTACTTGATTATGACTTGTATATGACATGTATATGACTTTGGCCAAATCACTCCTGTGCTTCTATTTCTGTAACTGAAAAAGGAGTTTGCAGTATCACTTTTTAAAGAGCTTTAAACATATGTGACATGTAAGAGTGTGTAGAGTGTGTTTTTACATAGTGGGTACCAAAACAGACTATTCTCTTGTAGCATCCTTTTGAAACCAGTGGAATCAACAAAGTTATATGAATGCATGTGAGGTCCTACAGCTTTCAAGAAACAGCCAAAGTTCGGGACTTAGCACCTCTTTGGTTATGGTTTGCAGGCATTTGTTAATTACTGATCATGTGTGGGGATGTTATTGCAGGATTTCCTTGTCTATACCTCTGTCTAAATGGGGCTTACTCATTCATCCAAGTGAACAGATCACCTGATTTCTTGGTGGAGGTGAATCCTGTGAGACAAACACGGCATCTTAATGGCCACATTTTCCTCTTGATTGAAGAGAATACAAATGTTGCCAGAAAATCCTGGGCGAAGCAGTCCGTGAGACCTTGATTACCCTCGTACAAGAGGAAGCTCCTGCAAGTGCTCCTTTGATTTCCAAGGCAGCTCTCAAACCATCTTGGCTGAAGTACACAAGCTGGTGTCTGAAGGCCCCACAGCAACGCTGAGTGAGTGGTTAAGAGAGGGCATTCACATTTTCCTCCAACCATCTCCTCCAGCTAGTTTTATTTTGCACATATCTACTTCATAAATAAAGAAAGTCTCATAAATAAAATCTGTCTTCCCTCAAAATAGCCCTGCCTAAGGGTGGGGGCTGCCTCAGGTGCCTCTCGTATTCCTACTGTTTCAGTAGGGCTATGTCCCCAAGCTCAGAAAGAACAAGCAGGTGTTGGAATAAGCTAAAAGCAGTCAATACAAATTCCTGAAAGTAAATAAAGGAATTTACAGTTTGGCTTAGACTGTTGTTCCAGTGTGAGTGATACTACGTAGATTTTATATGTAAAATGGTTACACTTACAGCTTTTTTTTTCTCCAAAAAATAATATGTTTTGTATATATTGTATATTTTCCCATCTCATTTTATTGCTTTAGTTTGCAACACTACCAGAGAGGGAGGGAAGAGAGAACGGGAGGGAGGGAAGAGAGGAAGGGAGGGAGGGAAGAAAGGAAAGGAGGGAGGGAGGGAGGAGGGAAGAGAGCAAGGGAGGGAGGGAGGAAGGAAGGAAAGAAGAAAGGAAGGAAGGAATTACCATGTCAGCCAAGTGTTTATAAAGATAGTTAGTACAGAACTGTCTTGTTATAGCTTGCATACACTGACAAGACCTTGAAGGCATAGGAACTTCAACCTTTCATGTTTTCAGGAAAAATAATTAGCTGGAAAGTTAAAGAGAAGTGTTTTCTTTCCAGACTTATATACCACTTTCTCAGTCTTTGGGGGAACTCTGAATTTAAACATATTCAGGGAATTGATGAGATAGCCAGAGTTCTTGCAGTAACGAGCTACCCGGGTAATAATAAATGATAGTTCAGCAAAGGTCAACTGATGGTTTTCAGACCATATAAGTATTACTTCTTTCCTTGCTCAGCCTGTTTATTGCAATGAAGACACCACTGGGAACATTAGCAATAGTTTAGCAGTTAAGGCAGGAATCTCGAGAGAGGCAGGGAAGGGAAGAAATTTCCCAATCTTGTAGAGGATATCTGGGCTAAAAGACTGCTCCATCCACTTGGAATTAGGTAACAGTGACCTGAAATGTGGTCATTCAGACTTACTGAAGGATATAGTGGGGGCCAGAGGTGGCAGTTGTGTAAGGAGAACCCATAATATGAAAAAAAATAAGAACCGATGGACCTGTATGGAATGGAAAAAAAATGACGAAGTCCCCAGTTGCAAATCAGCTCTAAAAGGCATGAGAGTCAGTTAATTTTTATCAAAATTTCTAAAAGTGCAGTCTCTATATTTACTTCTCCAACATGGGGGAATGTTGAAATGTATGGATATCTAATAAATCCCCTGCAAAGTATATCAAGAAATATTTGAATGGTTAGTCCTTATATTCATCAACTCCTGTAAAGTCACAGTGGGACAAAGTAGTGGTCAGGCTTTCCATAAAAAGAAAATTAAATATCTCAGAAGTGGCTTTGCCTTATTCCATATGAGGTTCCTAACAAAACCATTTCTTTTTTTGGGCATCCTTCTTGTAAGACAGGAGTCTCCAAAACTTCTTCATGAACAATGTCTACTCTATGAATGGCTTGAAATTATCTGTGTGCAGCTAACATCTCTGTGAAATTAAAGAAGATATGTAGCAGCAGGTATCACTCCAGGACCACTGTCATATGGACCTGAATGGATATTAACATTCAGTCCACACATTGCCATGGGTTTCCTGCAAATGGTACTTGAAGATATGTGATGAAAGTATAACAACTGCGCGTCCAAGCTATGATGTAAAATGGGGAAACCAGATAGAAATAAACCCACAGAGCAGAATGCTTTGAATATTGTCAGGAGCTCCCGTTGGAAGACATTGGATAATTTCCTTTTGACTACTGAAAGATTTAGAAGTAAGACTGCAGTTGACTATTGTCTTCGGAGAGCACTACATTCTTGGAAAATGGCAAATGGCAGTGCCTGAATTTAGGAAAAAGAGTAAAAGTGACCCAAGAATGGTGGACTGTTAATATGAGCTCAATGGCATGAAATGCTGTAAGAATAACTTTTAAATGGAAAGATGATTAAATATGACTATAACCTGGAATGGGAGAAAATATGATATAGGGTTGGAAAAAGCAGATTACGGTATATTAACCTCGTTTCATTTTTCTGAAAGTAATCGGTTTTCTAAACCAACAAAGAAAGGAAATATCGTTGAACTATTTCACCTGGATCAAAGTAAAGCATTTGTTAAGGATTTATAAGTAAACAGAAGAATTCAGTACAAAGACTGAGCTTCATAAGAACTGCTTGAAGTGGAGACAACAGAGTGAGATTGGTAAAAGAATGCTATCAAGCTGGAGGAAAGTTTGAAGAAAGCTCATCAGATCTATCTGTCTTGCTACCAGTCTTAAAGACTGTCATACCAAAAGCTGGTTTTGGCTAACTATGTTTGGATAATTAGAATCATAGAATCATACAGTCATAGAATTGACTGGGTTGTAAAAGACCTCCAAGATCATCAAGTCCAACCCTTGATCCAACACCACTGTGGTTACTAGACCATGGCACTCCGTGCCACATCCAGTCTCATCTTAAAAACCTCCAGGGACAGTGAATCCACCACTTCCCTGGGCAGCCCATTCCAATGTCTGATTACTCTCTCTGTAAAAAATTTCTCCTAATATCCAAACTAAACTTCCCCTGGCAGAGCTTAAGACCATGTCCTCTTGTCCTACTGCTGATTGCCTGGGAGAAGAGGCCAACCCCCATCTGGCTACAACCTCCTTTTTGCAGAGCTGTAGAGAGTGATGAGGTCTCCAGTGAGCCTTCTCTTCTCCAGGGTAAACAACCCCAACTCCCTCAGCGTCTCCTAATACTTGTGCTCGAGACCCTTCACCAGCCTTCTCTGGACATTCTCTGGTTGCTCTTCTCTGGACCTGCTCCAGCACCTCAATATCCTTCCTGAACACAGGGGCCCAGAACTGGACACAATACTCAAGGTGTGGCCTTACCAGCACTGAGTACAGGGGAAGAATCACTTCCCTGGTCCTGCTGGCCACACTGTTCTTGATGCAGGCCAGGATGCCATTGGCCTTCTTGTCCATCTGAGCACACTGCTGGCTCATGTTCAGCTTCCTGTCAATCCAAACTCCCAGGTCCCTTTCTGCCTGGCTGCTCACCAGCCTCTCTGTCCCAAACTTCAGCATGAGGAAGAGCTGTCAGGCTGGAGCAGTGGAAATGGAACTTCTCTTCACTTAATAAGGCGCAGACTTATCCACTGCACAGAAAAAAGAAAATAAATTTCTACAAATAAGTCAGATTTTATTCCTTGAAAAGGACAGGGAACAAAAATTATTTCGTGTGCTAGTGAGTCGCAGGCTAAATACATCACAACTAGACACAGTCCTATCATGTCATGTCAATTATGATCATACAGGTGTGGTACCACTGTGAAACACCAAATACTTACCAGGAAAAATATTTTCATTAAATATCAGAAAGCATTAGTCCAGTGCATCTCTGCTAGAATCTTATATACAGTGCCTTGCATGGTTCTGCTTATTCATGCTGAAGGAGGCTACAGTCAGACTAGAGGAGGTGAGAGTGGAGGTGGGAAAAAGAAACATTGTCCTCTGAGAGAAGACTGACAGCGTGATTGAATCTGGGTCAATGTCTCATACCAGAGTGTATAAAAATACAGCTCTGGACAGTGCTGCTGTTTCAGAATGCACTTCCTCTTCCAGATGAGGTTCTGCACCACTGACCACACTCCTTGTTTGCTTGCTCCAAGTACTATTCTCTGTCTCCAGTGAGTATGTGTGGCAGGCAGGGGGAGGAGGTATTCAGATGTCCATCAGCAGATATTGGAAAGGGGTCAAATGGAAATTTGTACAATTGGAAATTGTACAAATCAAATGCTTGGGAATGTCTGAAATAAATGTGATGAAACTGGACATTTTAATGGAGTATCCCATATGTTGGGTACATCATGTCCCAGGCCTGTTCCAAATAGCACACTTGCATATTCAGGCAAAGGCGAAGTCAAGAGAAGCAATGATAATGTCATAGACTTGGCACACAGCAGTACCCACAAAGCCACTGGGCACCTTCAATCTCTCACTCCCATGCTTGTTAAGCACAATGAGTTGATTAACTATCTCCCTCATCTGGATCCCAGGAACTCTAAGTGGGATCTCAAATCTTCCATATGAGTAACTGAAAAGGACAGTGGAGTTTAAGATGCTGTAGATGTAACTTAGGTTCAAATCTGACTTGACCTTGATTTCTCATTCCTGTACAGTACATGAGAAACGAGATACAGAGGTCCATGTCTCAGTCAATAGCATGGATATTTGAGACTTATTTGTTTAAGGCTTTAGATGAGAAAGGTATTCTGAGTCAGCTGTTTTCTCCCTAGGATGGCAGTGTCAAACCAGCCTCTCAAGCTTATTTCTTTACTGCAAAAATGCATCAAATTCCACCTTCTATTGAGTGCTGGGGTGCTGTCAGGTCTCATCAGCTTAACTATGGGGTTGCTGTCATGCTGACATATGAAATATCTCTCATATGATGAGTCCTCACAGCAAAGAGAACTGCAGTCCCTCACAGCTAAGAGAAGCCATTGCTGATGAGACAGATTTAGTGATGGAGACAACCTATTGTTTTCATACTCCTGGATAATTATAATAAGGGGTCTGGGCAAGCAGCCAAGGTAGAGTTTACATAAAGGATGGATTCCACCTGAGTTTGCCTTTTTAAAAGGCAAACATCAAGTTTTGTTGGATGATTAGGCTCACCATAGTGCCTAAGTCTATTGAAGCCTCTGGACGGGAAAGGAGAAACTTAACATTGGGCAGAAGGGGGAGGAGTCCTCCTTAAGAAGGTATCAGACTAGTGTAGGTGAATTTGGGTCCAGGATTTACATGCATGGAGGAACCTTTTCTGTGTGTACCCTCAGCTGGTTCCACTCTCTTTCCAAGAGATCTAAGGGGCTTATGTCAAGGCTGATTTCAGTGATGGCTGCCAGCTTCAATTAAGGAAATGAAGAAAATTAATTAAGAAAATCAAGGGATCCCTTCCAGTGCTGACCATCTGTGTGATGGAGGAGCTATATCTACCAGTAGAGCCAGTCTGGGGAAATAGCTGTTGGTAAACATTTGAAAACCTACCGGTCATTGTGTCACTCTTATTTCTAGGGTGGTTAGAGGCTACCTATGAACAGCTTCTGAGAAACCTGAGGGATGCAGCTAATTTCCAGAGAATTACACGGTTTAATTGGTATTAAAAAATGTTGGGACACATGGAAGAGTGAAAAAGAGATCTTAGTTAAGTAAATCATTAGCCTCTATTGTGTGGCATATCTCAAGCAGATTCCCAGACCTTTTCAGCTGTAGCTTTCCTTAAAGTTATTAACATTTTTAAGCATCCATTAACTTTATTATAATGTATAAATAAAGAACTGAATAAATAAATAAAGCAAGCCTTGAACAACAAAGTTCGTGTCACACTTACTTCTCCTAACATGGTAAACAATGTGCTACCATTTCTGGGTTTGAGATAGATTGTTATTTGCTTTCTATTCTTGTAACTCTAATGTAAAACTAGATTAGAGTCTTTCTGAAATATGTCCCTCTTTCTTGTGTTCCACTCTTCATATTATTAGAAGTACCCATATAAATGATTTATAATGTAATACTAGCTTCTGAAATGCTTTTATGCTTGGAACCATAACCTCGGAAGGTTGCACTGCTGTACTGCAGTGGATTTAATTTGCAACTACTACTTCTAAAATACTGCTGGACTTCTACCTTGAATAAACAGTTACTTTGAATCTGTAATGATTATGTGCAAGTGTCTGTTTAGAAACAATGAATAAAATGCATGCACTTCCCTGAAATCTTAAACATAGAGGGAAAAAGAGAGAGGAGAATCTGCACTAATTATTTATTTAAAGATTTTAACAACACCTACAAGGATGAAAAGAGATTTTATTCTGTCTATCACCGAGGTGATGGTTTGAGCAGTTCACTTAGTTTTGCCATCTGTTTTTGCAGGCTTTGATTTAATGGTTTTCACGAAGAAAGGAGATTATATATGGCTTTGTATAAAAAAAAGTGTGAAGTCAATGGTTTCAAGTATTTCAGATATAATACCCCCAGAAAATCTGTAGTGTCCCATAGGTTTGTTTTAAGTGTTGAAACGTGATCTGTTTTACTCACCACTAGAAGATAATACAAGCACATTTTAGTCTGACTAAATAGGTGGCTTAATACTAAATGAATGTTTTTCTGAAAATATTACAGAATCATACTGCTACTTTTCCATTAGATACTCAGGCCTTGTTACACAGAACATGAAGATTTATGGTTTTGAACACTTCAGTTACAATATTTTAAGATTTTTTTAATATTGCTTCTAATTCTTAGGGGAGGCATGCAGGATCCTACTCTAGTAGTATTATCACCTGTATTATCACCTCAAAACCCTCATACAACTTGGAAAATCCTTTTAGATGCCCTCTTATGACTGGTAGTTCAGCAATTCATTTCACATATTATACTGGATAGGGTGTGGGCCTCACCCTCTCTTTATCCAGCCTACATTATTGAACTCTCTCATAATCCCTTCTCTTGTGAAAGAAAAGAGAACTGAGTGGAATTTAACTGTTTCTCCAAAAGGACACAATAAAAAAAGTGCTCACTGAAGACTTTGTTCCACTGCAGTATGGGAATGACTTATCTTGTTAGACATTAATTTCTACTTTTTCTTTTTTTTTGGCCTGCTTGAAAAATAACTTTGTATGTACTTTGGAGTGATGACTTCATTCTGAGGTCTTGCTTACAGGACCAGTTGCTATAATATGCCAAAAAAAAGTTTTGAACTGGTCACTGCTCATCTCATTCCTCTGTTCTCACAGCCTGAGCACTAATGGCATGAGTGCTGCCTGTTTTTTGACTCAGCCTTCCTGTTACTCAGCAGCCCTTACCTATCATCTCAATGGCACATTTCTGAATCCTGTAACAAATGTATTGAATGTCATCCCTCAGATTTCTTTTTCTTTCCCCCAAATCTCAGTTGAAATGTATTGCCATTCTGCCCTGATTTAGATCTGCTTTCTCTGTTAGGTATGATTATCCCATAGCATGGTTGAATATGCAGTTCTCCTGGGAAAAATACAAAGAAAGTGAAATAATAGAAGTTCTCTGTGTGTAGGAACAATATATATAGGGAAAGATATTATACATGCAGAATGGGAGATTATCTTTCCTCTGCTTTCATATATTCAGACTTAGACTAAATACAGAGGCTGCCTCATTCTCTGTACTGGATTCTGATCACAGCTGGAATGCTACCACAGACATGTGTTATAGTTGTAAAATAGGTACTGCTACACAATTAAGGCATCATTATATTGAAAGAGAAAGTATCACCAAAAAAAGAAAAATAAAAAAAAGATTTTCCCAGCCTTTAGTTCAGAGAGATTTGTAGTTTTAATTCAATTGATTACCTGAATTATTACAGTTTTACATTAATGTTATAGAAAAGAAATTGCTTTGGGGGCTGTACTCTGCATATTGATTCCTAGGTAAAAAGGCCACTGATATGACATCTTTTTCCTTTGGAAAAAAACTCTTTAAATAATAGAAGTCCTCTACTTATAAAAGATCTACTTTATGTGCTCCTCTTTCTCTGCAATAAACTTTTGTTGTTTGATTTGATCCTTGCAGCCTCAGCATTTTGAGGAAATGCCCTTTTTGACTTTCAACAGAATCTCTGGGACAGGCATCCCTGGAAAATGCCTTTTTTTCTCTCAGAATTCAGTAAGTATAAAATGGTTTTGGAATTGCCAGATAAGAGCAGACGATTTAAATCCTGTGTACATGGAGGTGCAGGGAAAACACCAGACTCTGGAAATTCACAGTGATGAGATCAGCCTCCGTCTCTCTATATTCTTATCTTGCCAGTCATCCTCTTTTTCATCCCCCTTTCTCTCTTCTTCTGAACCCCCATTTTTTTCTTCTCTGTCATTCTACATATCATTTTATTTTTCAAGGTAAACGTAAGACATCAGCCTTCTGGGGCCTTCACACTCGACAGAGTGGCTCTGGCACCAAGGGAAGATATGTCAGAATCTTTATTGAATAAAAGATATCCAATTACTGTATCATCAGTGCTGCTGTTGAAAAACAATAAAAAAGACACTTGAATAAAAGAAAAGGAAGGAAAAAAAAAAAGGGATGGTTTCAGTGTCAAGATACAAAATACAGTGTTGGGAGGTTGAATTTAGGAGGAATGCTTTACATGGAGCAGCATTTCCTTGCTCAGCAGAAAGGGTGCTTTATGCGGGGGAGCATATCCTCACCCAGCACTGTGCTCTGTCTCTAGCAGCTGGACCTCACAGCACAGATAGCCTGCTGTCCTCATTCCCTTGCTGGGAGGGGTAATAGGGTAGTGATCTGGGTTGTTGCTTCTGGTCATGTTTTCATGGCTTGGGTCCAACACACAGTTTTCACAGTGTGTGCTCACAAGCAAGTCCTTCCTGCTGCACCCCTTCTCCAGCAAGGGCTTTGTGATTCTCCCTACTATGTTTGCAGTCATTTGTAATGATCCATCCATTCTTCCCACTGCCAGCATTTCTTCTCTTTTCCTCACTGTCACTCAGAACGTACTCATTACTCATCTTCATCTCAAAAGTCTTTCTGGTTCAGTTTTCTCTTGATTTCTTTCATTCCATTTCTGCACCTTGCTTTCTCCTGCCCATTTATACACTGCTGGTTCCAAGACTGCACACTAGTCAGGTAGGCACTTTCTGGCTGTGTGAGCTCTGTAGATCACTATTTGTTCGGCTTTTTTCCACTCAGGCTGGTGCTCATTTTCTTTGGGATATTTTATGCCACTCTGGCTGTGTGCTGCAGCCCTGAGGTAGAAGTAGGTGTAATTGATACAGAAGAGATTTTCAAAGGAACAAATGGTAGCCAGGTATCAGACCCTTGATGACTCTTAATGGAAGCTTGGTGCCTGATTTCTGTTTGTGCCTTTGAACATGTTCCCTATGCTTTTTAGATTGTAAAACACTTTCAAGAATCACTGAGAATCAGATGCACTATTAGAGTTTCTTTTGACTTCGCAGAATGAACTTTCTCTAGGGCTAGCCAATAAATGCTCTGCTCTGGTTTTATTAGCTTTCTTCTCTGAGGCAAAATCCATAAGTCATCTGAGTTGTTGGATATGTACCAACATATAAAAAAGGCAAACTAAATTAGAATTTTAAGATTTCAAGAAAAGAGCTCTTCATTTGTGTGGAGGTTGGTGTGTAAATTGTCTCCTTTTCCATCAGGATAGAAACATCAGCAAAGAAAGGAGGACTAAGGAGAATGTCCATCTGGATGCTAGGGGAAGCAGAGTGAGCAAGGGTGAGGAAAAGACCAAAGTACTTAATGCCTTCTTTGCCCCCTGAGCTGTAAAACAGGGGTAGGGAGCAGAATGAAGCCCTCATAATTCAAAGGGAAATGGTCAGTGACTTGCTATGCCAATTAAACACTCACAAGTCTATGGGTTCACAGCGCTGCCCCACCTCTGTAGGACCTTCTCTTCCAATCACAGCTTTCCTGTTGCAACTGTCAGAATGTTTGAGTCAAAACGATGCTTATGCCTGGTCTTCCACAGCTGGTCAGCAGCAACTGAACACGAGCCAGCAGTGTGCCCAGGTGGCCTGTGTCAGAAATAGTGTGGCCAGCAGGTCCAGGGCAGTGATTGTCTCCCTGTACTCAGCACTGGTGAGGCTGCACCTCAAGTACTGTGTTCAGTTTTGGGTCCCTTGCTAAAAGAAAGACACTGAGGTGCTGGAGTGTGTCCAGAGAAGGGCAGCAAAGCTGGTGAAGGAATGCAGACCATAAGTCCTGTGAGGAGCAAGAGCAGCTGAGGAATATGGGTTTGTTTCCCTGGAGAGAAGGAGGATCAGGGCAGACTGTATCACTCTCTATAACTACCTGAGAGGGTGATGTAGTGACAGAGGTGAGGGTAAGATTCTTCTCCCAGGTAAGAGATAGGACAAGAGAAAATGGCCTCATATTGTTCCAGGGGAGGTTTAGATTGGATATAAGTAAAAAATTATCCTCTGAAAGGGCTGTCAAACATTGGAACAGGCTGCCCAGGGAAGGGGTGGAATCACCATACCTGGAGTATTTAAAAAATGTGTGGACTTGGCGTCTGGGGATATGCTAGGTTAAAAGTTGAACTTGATGATCTTAGAGGTCTGTTCCAACCTTAATGATTCTATGATTCTATAATATTAACAATTTTCCAACTTGGCCTCGGAGTGAGGGATTTCAAACACAAATTTGAGAACTACTAAAATGGAACCGGATCGTGCTGGAGACCTCAAGGAACAGTTTGCAGCAATTTCAGTCAAACCTTAGAAGCTAATGCTAGAACTGTCTTCTTCCCTAAAGGCTGAACATGGAAGAGGGAAAAAGATTCAGAAACAGATGCTCACCCAGCTGCAAATCCCAGGAAATGGAAGCTTCCAGTGTAGGAACTCTTCATTCCACACTTTTTATACCTTACTGCTAAGAACAGTTTAAAATCCTATTTTAGCTGCAAACTCCTCTGCATTTTTGAAAAGATTTAAATGTTTCTGAGTCACCACATTATTGTTAAGCCACACAGTTTGGTTATAGTCTGCAAGATTCTCATTTATACCGAGATTCCTTTAAGATCTCTTTGTGTGGACAGAGTGTTGCAAAGTGCAATTATACTTCATTAATAATCACCTTGAGTTCCTTATAGCACTTGATCAGTAGAAGACATAACTGTGAAAATACACATCCAACCAAAGTACTCAATAGTCTCAATTCCTATTTGCATTATTGCCAATTTCCCCCACTTTCTCAGTATTAAAAACCGGCAAATTCTCTTTACCAGCTTGTTAAGGCTTCCTTTTAGGTAGAAAGCAGTACGAAAACTATTAGTGTAAATGAAAATTAGGCCCAACATCCATATGTTTATTTTCACATTTCTGAATTAATTGAGGAAGATGGTAATAAAGCTGCTTTTCAATTAAATCTGTTCTGGTAGATTGATTGCGTTCCTGCGCATGCGTGTGTGAACAGTACCTGAGGTTCCAGGAGCTCCACAGTTTGGCTCCCAGGGGCTCCTCATTGCCATGGCCAAGATAGGATGAGGAAAAGGATTATTAAAAACAGAGCTGACTGAAGAAGTTTCTGGAAGAACAGAGTTTCTTTGAGTAGCCGCATTCTTTTATCCAAACTTCCAATTTTCACAGCAATTCTCACAGTCTCTCCAGCTATCTGGTGTAAGAAAATTTTTAAATAGCTATAAGAAAATGGATTTTTTTTTTTTCTTTTATGACTCAAAGTATAGAGTTGCCATTCAGAAACATGGTATGTCTCCATGGGCAAGAGAAGGTCTGCCTAAATGATTCTTGACAGATGTTTATCCAGCCTATACTTCAAGGACCAACGGATGTTCCACAACTACCCCCACAACCTATTTATTTCAGCAGTTTATTATCTTTACTTTTAAAATGTTTAACTAAGCTCTCCCTTGTTACAGCCTGAGATCTTTACCTGTCTTCTATCTGTGACTGAAAAAGAATTTTTTTTTTTTCTCTCTGTGCCAGACTTTTAGCAGGTCTCTCCTCAATCTACTTGTCTCTAGTTTGACAGAGCTCAGCTCACTCACTGTTTCCCCTAAACCATGCTCTCTAAGCCTCTGATTGTACTTACTGCACTCCTGTGGACTCTCTTCAGCCCTCTTAAGTGAGGGAGCACAAATTGATAGAGACCTTATATATCCCTAAGAGAGAATGAGGGACAGTCACACTGTACTGTTTCATTTCGCCATTAAAGTGTATTTCACTGAAGCAGTATATGACTAGGGAGTTTGAATCTCACTACTCTGTTTAGTGCAAGTAAAGCCTGATCTATAAGAAATTAACCTTCTACTGTGTTTATAAATCTGTGTTATGGGTCTTTCCTTGCTTGACCAATTCACAGCTGGAGAAGGAGAAGAAGAAAGCTGAAGATGAGAAAGACCAAGTAAACATTGTTTCTGTCTGGTTGTGTTGGATAAATTCCTTGTTAAATAATCATAAGATATGATCTTGATCCTCTGATTATTATTTATGATTGTGATTTGTTGACATTAATTATTTGAACATTGCTGTTTGAAACGCTGGCTAAGGCTCCTGCTTGATAAGCCAGAGTTATCAGAATTTGAGACCACAAGCTGTGCTCATAAATATACTCCCCAGTTTTCTGAAACAAAATGGTCTTACTTCATTCCTGTGTCCGTATTCTATATATGGTTCTGTATTGGATCTGTGTGGCACGGTTCTGCTAACAGGGGAGGGGCTGTAGGGGCGGCTTCTCTGAGAAGCCTCTCCCATGCCCGATGGAGCCAACACCAGCCAGCTTTAAGATGGACATGCCTCTTAGCCAATCAGCCTCTGTGATAACATATTAAGGAGAGGGAAAAAAAAAAGATATTCTTCAGAAGTAATTGCAGCCAGAGGAGAGAAGAGTGAAAATATGTGAGAGAAATAAGGACAATGAAGAAGGAGGGGAAAGAGGTGCTCCAGGCTCAAGACCAGATATTCCCCTGTGGCCCATGGTTAAGGCCGTGGTGAGTCAGACTGTTCCCCTGCAGCCCAGGAAGGTCCACAGTGGAGCAGAGATCCACCCACAGCCTGTGGAGGAGCCCTACACTGGAGCAGGTGGATGGCCAAAAGATAGTTGTGACCTCGTGGGAAGCCCATGTTGGAACAAATTTCTGGCAAGATCTGCGGACCCATGGAGAGAAGAGCCCATGCTAGAGCAGATTTTCTGGAAGGACTTGTGACCCCGTGCTGGACCCACACTGGAGCAGCCTGTTCTTGAAAGACTGCACCCCTTGGAAGGGACACACACTGGAGCAGTTTCTTAAGAAATGTAGCCTGTGGGAAGAAATCATGTTCAAGAAGTTCACTGAGGAATGCCTCCCATGGGAGTGACCCCACGCTGGAGCAGGGGAAGGACTCCTCTCCCTGAGGAGAAAGCAGCAGCAGAAATAACATGTGATGAACTGACCATAACCCTCATTCCCTCATAGCACTGGCAGGGAGGAGGTGGAGCCTGGAAAGGAGGGAAGGGTGGAGGAAGGTTTATCCTACTCTGATTTCGATTGGTAATAAAATCAATTAATTTCCCTAAGCTGAATCTGCTTTGCTCATTATGGTAATTGGTGAGTGATCTCTCTGTCTTTATCTCAACTCATGAACCTTTTCTTATATTTTCTTTCCTCTGTCTAGTTAAGGAAAGGAGTGATACAGCAGCTTTGGTGGGCACCTGGCATCCAGCTGGTGTCAAACCCCTCCAGCTTCTTCTCTATGAGTATGAACTGAAAAAGGGAAAGGCTTCTGGAGACTGTTAAAGGATATGATGGAACTGCTATAAAACTAAATACCTCTGTTATTTTTTATAAGAACTGAGCTAGAAACTACAGAGCCTGGAGAATCAGAAACAGAGAGTTAAATTTAGGCTGCTGAAACATTCACTTAATTAGAATTTGTCCTGCACTGTTCTGGAGTGTAGCTGAGAATTGTTAAGATAGTTTTCATGTTCCTCTTATGAAATAGTTTAATTTCACTGGTGGATAAAACCTCCCTGTCTCTACAAAACTTTTGTGCATTTCATCAAGAAGCACTTTTAGTGTCTACAAGAATTCATCCTCACTGCAAATGTTGTCATTCTCATCAGTGCTATAGGACAAAAGTTGGATCTTTTAGCTTATTTTTGAAAATGTGGAAGAAGTAAAGGGAAGTAACATGCCCACTTCAAATTAGTTAAATGTCTGTGTCTTTTGTGTTTGAGTAACTTAAACCTCAAATTACACTGACTGTGAAACAAAGATTTGAACCTCACTCTCTTGTTTTCCTGGTACATGCACATTCACCAATCTGCTCTCCTTGTTTTCAGCACAGTTCCCATTCTAGCTCACAGAAGCCCAGAATGGGTAAGGTTGGAAGGGGCCACAGTGAGTCATCTGGTCTGTGCAGGGTCGTCCTAGAGCACATTGCACAGGATTGCATCTGGATTGTTCTTGAATACCTCCAATGAGGGAGACTCTACCTCTCTGGTGTAGATAGATAAAAATCTCAGGCTGTAACAAGGGAGAGCCTAATTAAACATTTTAACATCTCTGGGCAGTCTGTTCCAGTGTGTAGCAGTGCTGCACAGTAAAGAAGTTCTTCCTCATATTCAAGTGGAACTTCCTGTGTGCCAGTTTCTGCCCATTGCCTCTTGTCCCATTGCTTGGCACCACTGAGAAGAGCCTGGCTCCATCCTCTTGGCACCCTCCCTTCAGATTCCTATGGACATTGATGAGGTTCCTCCTCAGTCGTCCCTTCTTGAGGCTGAACAGGCCCAGATCCTTCAGCCTGTGCTCATAAGAGAGATGCTCCAGTCTCCTCATCATCTTTGCAGCCCTCTGCTCCATATTTCTCTTGTACTGAGGAGCCCAGAATTGGCCTCATCAGAGCTGAATAAAAGGATAGAATCACCTCCCTCACCCTACTGACAGTGCTCTTTCTGGTGCACCCCAGGATCCCATTGGTCTTCTTAACCACAAAGGCACACTGCTGACTCATGGAAAGGTTGTTGTCCATCAGGAATCCCAGGTCCTTCTTCACAGAGCTGCTTTCCAGCAGGTAAACTAATGATTTTATGACAGCAATGTCTTTTCTGGTACTCGTCTCAAGATCTCTTGAGATCATGGGAAAAAGCAACAGGTGTGATTTATCTGATGTATTTTAGATTTCTATTTTGAGCAAGAAGAATTATATCCTACAATTGCTTGCTTCTTTCTTTGGGCCATAATGGTACCTTGGAGTCAGCAGTTAAGATGCAAATGTACAGATGAATTCAACTCTGGACATCTCTTCAGTCCTAAATACAACAATAATGCAAACCCACTGCTGAAAGCTGACCAGAGTTTTGGACCTGAGTTCCTCCTTACCAAATGAATTTGAATAATGCTGTCTGGAGACTGGCCTAGATTTTATGCAATATATTAATTCTCTGTGTATTGGAACACTTCTGGAAATGTTCATATCTGCAGTTAAAATCTGTTTTCCTAGAAAGTAAACCCATTTTATTAGGACAAAACTCAGTAAAATGTGCGCAGCCCCCTCCTCATTCCACCCACCTTTAAGATGTAAGTTAATCCACTTAGTGAAGAGCTTCTACTTTTTTCCAAGGAAAAAGACTTTGTTTGTACCAAACAAATATCCTTGTGATACTCACAGACCTTGGGTCAGCATCAAGTTGGGCACAATGTACAAATGGATATATTCATTTGCTACTAGCTCTCCTTGGACAGAATTGTCAAGGCTGCCTTTGAACTTCTGTCATGTCTTGTCATTTCCCTTTTCATAATGAGGAGTAGCCTCCCTAAATTACCAGAACTATTGAGATTACAGTGAACCTGTTTTTCCTGCTTTTTGCTAAGATTTTATCAGTAGAGCAAAGCATAAAAATCAGAGAAAGAAAGGGAACTGGATATCTACAAAGCTTTAGCATCTCATGCTACCAATCCCTTTAACCTCCAAAAACTGGAATTACTTAAAGGATTAAAAACAGATTAGTGAGTGCCCTTCTGTTGCTCTGTATAGTAATCATTTATTGCCATGACAGCTATGTTTCCTATAGGCACTATGAGCACGACTGCTGCTCCTCACGAAATATGCCATTTTGTTAACCTGCCAGGCTCACCAGCTACCACTGAGGTTCCAAATGTAAATCAGTAGGAACATCTGATGTAGCTAATTCGTTGGGTTTGTGGACATCATTTATTATTAATCGAATGCCTTTCTGAGACAGCAGATGAGTATGGTGGCCCAGCAGGACTGTTCATTTTTTTTTGTGAGAAAACTATATTGTCCTCTATGCTTACAGTCTACCCCTCTCATTAGTCTTGCTGCAGAGTTTCTGGGAAGATGATCCTCTGTGGAGCTGAGAGAGAAAGGGATCTGGGTATGTGACATCATCTTTCTCCTCTTTGACTTCTACTGGAACAAATGGGCAGGGCTTTGCTGTACTATATGTGTTCTTTTTTTTAATCTTTATCTTTTCATCTTGCCCAGCTGCATGCAGTCACAGAAACCAAAGATCACCTTTAAATACCTTGAGCAAGCAAACAGCTAAAAAGTTTGAAGAGTTGTATTTTGAGCCATAGTGAGATGCAGCAAATAGATGTGGGACCATTTTTATGTGTATCAGCTAACACTGTTGCATGCACTTATAAAAGAATAAAAATGTCTTTTAAATTCTTTTATTTGTGTCTCTGCAGAGCCTGAAGTGTCCCAATCAAAACTGGGGTTTCCCTATGTTGTAAACTGCAAATACAAACAGAAATAGGCTGTTCCTGATGCAAACAGCTCTGTAAATTAAGATACGCAGGTATCCTCAGAAATGCCAAGGCAGTGGAAAGAATTGAGAAAGTTTATTTAGAAGGCTAGAAAAAGAAAACCTTACAAATACCTCAAGTTCCATAGAAGCACCAGGTCCCAGGAAGAAAAGGCAAGGCCCTGCCTTCTCCAGGGCTTTTTGTCTTCTCTTCCCTGTCCTTCCTGCCTTCTCTTGGCTGCTGGGGCCCTGTACATGTTTATGAGGTTTATCTCCCTCTGACATAGCAGAGAGAGGTAACACAGCTCGCTCTCTGCAACTCTCTCTGACTGCAGAGGGGAAAAAAAGAAATCTAACCTTTGGAAGAAGGCATTTTGCAGTCTTCTTAAGCAAAACGAATTCTAGCTTTCTGTTACCAATTCTTTTGAAATAATCTCAACTCTCTCTACAAGCTCCCAGTTGGCAAAGTCAAAGGAAACACAGAATAAGTGAAGGAGAATGAGATGATGCCAGAAATAAAATGGCTTTCCCACTAAAGCACATCTTACCAGGGTTTTGCAAAAAAGCCCAGGCCTCACTTTTAAACCAGTCCATGCCTCTATCTCCTATAGGGGAATAAAGTGTTTGATCAGTAGCCAATTATGATGGTCAATAATTTACTTCAGAAATGCAGATTGGACATAAGAATCTTTCCTTTTTTCTTGTGCTGTGTGTTCCAAACTGCTACCTATTCATCCTTCCTATCTTTTCTACCTCCTTTCCTTCTGTTTTCCCCTGTGGAAGAAATATGTATGTTTTCCCATTACCACTGCTGATGTACTTCTCTGGAAATAAAATCCACAGAACTCAGCAAAACCAAACTAGATAGGATGACATCAGATTTATTGAATTATGAGTTGGTGGTTCTGTGTATGTGCTTTCTTCTGGCATTCATGAGATATTTAATCTCTGCCATAGACATGTAGATGTTACCTCTGACACAGCTCAAGTGAAGTCCCAGATCCTGAGAGATGAGGAGGTCTGGGAGACTTGATAATTCACATAGAAGCCACTGGTCACATTGTCAAAGACAATGAAGTTATTTTTGATAGTAAGGCTCATATCCCAAGCAGCTTAGGATATTTTATTTAGGTTCTTTGAAAAATGTTCTTCCTGCTTACTAAAGCACAGCAACCAATTATAGAATCCCCAAGTGCTCCTGAATCTCAGTGTTCCTGAATAATGAATTGTTTCCTTTGCAGTTAAATGGAATTTAAGAACACATATTCTAGTGATCTAAAGTCAGTTTATTTCAATATATCAGGAGTTTTTATTAATGAAATTTCTGCTTTTTAAGGAAAATCATGAATTTCTAAACACTGCATTTGGATTGGAAAAATTGATTTTGCAATCTGAAACTTTTGAGTAATCCTATGTCAGCTGAAAATTATAAGGGAAATTTTAAAGGAAGTTACTTCAAATAGAAGTCTGATGGAATATCCTAGTCTGTGTGAAAGTCTAGCATTTTGGGTCTTACTCCAAAAAAAAAAAAAATCCAAAGACTAGGAAATTTTTGGTTTATTAATTCTATTTTTAACACAGTTATCATTTCTGTGTTTCTTGTATAAATGGTTTTAACTCTGTTTCTAAACCATATAACACAATCAGCATTTGAGCAACTATCCCAATGATTTCACATATCATGAATATCTATGTGTCGAAAAATCTTTCTTTGGTTACTTTCTATGTCACTGAATCTGGCTGACTTCAGGTACAGAAATACCCCATCTGGATTCCATCAGTCATGAAAAGTTCAGTGGATTGTTGTGCACCCTTGTGTCTAACTATACAAATAAATGCCTAGAACAAAAGAGTGATCCATGAGGATTAGAGAAATTTCTTTTCTTTATTCTACTGGCATAGCCTATTGCTCTATAAAGAAAGAGTTGGTTTCCCTTTTTATCTGAAGTAGGAATACAGCGTTAATGGCAACATGCTGTGCTTCTGCAAGAAGCAGAACCCTCGTAGTGTGAGTGTATTAACCAGGGCTTCACTTAAACAATGTTCTGTTAACAAGACACTAACGAGGAATAACAGTTTTATGAGCTATCCTGCCCCAGTCAATTACATACAGCAGCTTTGGCACAGATAATGACATAGATTGGTGAGTGGGAGTTTACATTTCCATTAAAGGTTTAAAAGGTTTCCCTAATCCAAGCTGGTCTTTCTTTGAAAATATCTGAATTATACAGCAAATGCAGAATAAAAATCAGTTATTAATAACCATCTTGAAAAATTAAAACAAAACTGTGAAATGATAACTGTACAGCTTGATGTAAAGAAGCAATTCAGATGCCACTTGCTGAATGATGCGGTTAGAATAATTTTCTTTTAAGTTTCTTGATAATCTACATTTGCCCTTGAGAGTTTTTGGAGTCACAGAATTACACAAGCTTCACAGCCATCATGGATTAAGAGAAAATGTCCAGTCCTTTACTCCTTGAGACTAGAGGAGTTGGAGTCTATAAACTGTAATTTGTCAAGGAGCAGAAGGCAAAATGAAAGACTCAAGCATATTTTATTTACATCCTAATATATAGCATTTCATAAATTTCAAAATAATATGCAATATTATTTTTAAAATTTCATCAGGACTCTCGCAGCTGTCACAAGTCTGGAGTGGCAGGTGGTATTTTAGAGCCTGGAAGAAAGCAGAGTACAACAGACTTGTTTAAAACAGACATGGCAAGCCTCTAGCAAGATGTGCTGGCTATATGTCCCCGTATACATTACCAGCTTTTTGCTACAAAGCAGAGGATTCAGTTAAATGGTGCTCTAGCTCTTTGAGGGGAATACAAAATTGATTACTCAAACCATGCCCTCAGATATGCATGCTGAATTCCCTTTGTGCTGAATGCATAATTAAAGCCCTGAGCACATGGGAATTTTAAGGTTAAATTGCCATAAATATTTATGGATACAAGTAATAAAAGTAGCCTTTCAGATCTTAGATTTCATTCAGGTGATGACTCCAAACGGATATTGCATTTGAAAGCTGGAATTTGATAAAAGCATATTTTTTCCCATCTTTTACCTCTCTTGTCTCTATTGATTGTGAGCTGTTTGCTGTAGGGGCTGTCTTTTATTAAATAACTCTACATTGCCTAGCATAATAGAGCCCTGACTTTTTTTTTTCTGGAGTCTCTAAACACAATTGCAATGCTAATAAATGAGTTTAACATCATTCATTTCTACACTGTGGATAGCTAGTTCCTTTCACTACAGGAACGACAGAAGGATGTTTACATTAACTAAACAGACACTGGAGTTCCTCTTGGTCTGAAATGTGTGTATGCATCTGTGTGTGTGTTGGAACAGAATTTGTGATAGTGAAAGATAATTTTTCTTCTTGGATGAGGAAAGATGAGAACTGGAGGGTCAAATGAATGTATCCAGAGTGAAGATGTTAATTCTGTAGGGATAACTCAGCTTGGGCTCAGATAGAAAATATGCCTCATAGCTCAGTGATAACCCAGAATACTGTTCAATCGATTTGCAACTCTGTGTGGAAGATTGCTGACTGGTAAATTCAGAGCTGTCTTTGACTTGTACAGACTCCTCAGGTGTATGACTTGGACTATTCCTGAGATGTTTTAATAGGTTTGTGAAATTTATAAGCAGAATTTATACATTTGCCCTCAAAACATACTTTCTCCTCCTCAGTTATTACCTGAACTGCCTGGTATAAAATAATCTAAATTCATCTTACTGAAAGACCTATAGATTTCTTTTCAACAGTACACTTTGCATGCACTCTGTGCCAGAGGTGTTTCTGGTTTTAGAATTAACTTACTACTGTGTACATGTAATAGTTTCTTTTCATGTTTGTAGTGTGCCATTGAGCTATGGTGTTAGCTGGTGAAAAAAATCCATTACACTATTGCTTAAGTAAAAGATAATAGATTTTGTTAAATGAGAATTAGGAATGGACTCTTCTTTTTTGGCAACGATCCTTTGTCACTGATCTGCCTTTTCCTTAAATGGCTGGCAGTGAGTGAGAAATTATTGGCTAGATGTCTATTGCAAGATGTGGACTGCGGAGACATGGCTTTATGTTCCTGTTATTAATCCAGATTTTTTAAATTCCAGAGCTCTTACAATTCATTTGGTCCATTTGAACACTGCTATCTAAATTAAGCAGTTTGTTTAGTCCCAGTGAGAGAGAAAGAGTAAAGTATGAACCCATGACAGAATGCATGCAATAGCAAGCAAGCTCTGGTCAGAGCTGAGTGATCCAAGCTCTGGTCAGGCTATGACACTAACTTAACTCATTATAGCACAGAAGTGCTCTCTTCTGTTGTGCCCATAGAAGATGAAAATAGTAAACTATTTAAATGAGCACAATCCATCAATTCTACTAGTGAGTGCAACTTTACCCAGAACTTGGGGATGCATTAAGTCACAGAACTGTCAACTAAAACTGTTAATTCCATCATCTTAGAAGGAAATTTATAAGGATATAAAAAATTACGCTGGAAAAGATAACGAAAGGTCATCTGATTTGTCTTGCCTTCCTGAGGATGACTTAATACCTACTTAAACTGTTCATGACAGGTGTTTGCCTAGACTGTCCTTAGAGTGTTAGAATACAGAAACTGCTTTCTCCTTATGCATATTGTTTAGGGTCTTGCTTAGATTTTATATTTTAGAATTTTTCCTTTTTTTATCCCATCCTTCCTGCAATTTAATCCAATTTCTTCTCATCCTGTGCACAACAGCCAGAAGTAATTTATGTTGAGTGATTCCACATATGGAGATTTCATGTGATAAAATAAAACACCACTTTGCAATACCAAGTGGAGGCACATGGGTAGTCAGGAATGATTTATTATAGGCTACTGCTTTAATTGTAGTCTTCGTTATGAAAAAAGTTATATATGAAAAAATATAATTTAGGGACGGTGCAAAGGCTGCTGAAATCAGTGGAGATGTTTTACATTTACTTTCCTTTTGCTCTGCAGCTGAAAAATGAATTAATTTTCAAAGTAAGAAGTGATTTAATTCCCTCTCCTGGCATGAGAATGTACCTGTACCATTTTACTTGACAGTTATGTCTGATGTTTTCTAGTTGCTTTTTTTAAAATGGAATTGGCCTCCTCTTTTTTTTCAAAGGGAGAAGGAAGTTTTCCATTGATTTAAGCAAAAATCAATACTTTACAATTAATTCCCTCGAAATCAATAGGTCACTTCTGAATTAAAATGTTATTTGTCACTAAAATGTAGGCTTAGATGTACATGGTGATCCTAATTTTCATGGCCTGTGGGTTCCGTGTAAGTCTAACATCACTGAGCTTTTTCTTGATCTAGAGTGTAAGTAAGCAATGACCTGTAGCACTCCTCCTTGTCCCTGTCCTTGATAATCCCAGATACTGGGCACACATTATGGGGAACAAGTGAACTGAGAAGTCAAATGAAAAAGCCACACATACAGATATACTTTTTCTGACCTTACAGGCTTAAATAAAACAGTAATTTGTGGCTCAAACAACATTTTTACCCTTATCCTCTGTGGGAAGGATACATCTTCTTCTCTCACAGCTGGGGTTTCAAAATCAAAGAGTGGAAATAAAAATGAACATGAACAATTAGCAGTACCAGTTAATGTACCAGTGTTTTCTACTCCCCCAGCAGAGAAGGTATGCAAAGAGATGCCAACAACAAGAGATCTCAGCGCAACTTGGACAAGCTCAGTGTCAGGTGAGTGTTGTTGGTACTGCCATGACTGACTATAATTGCCAAAGGCCATGGCAATGTCCATTCCCATCTCCCTGTGTGCAGGACATATTCAGGGGATTACTTCCAAAATATCCGTGCCAGGGCAAATATGTGAATAGCTTCGTCTGTGCTATGCTTCATGATTCTTTCCATGAAAATGTATCCCTCAGGCTTCTGCCACAGAAAAGGGCTGATCCTACTCTCTGATATGCCCCTGACTCAAAATGGTATGCCCATGCAGCTATGTGAGTATATGAGACGAGTATGTCACAACCTTAAAGTAAACCTCCTGTGACATCAAAGAGGAAGAACGAGCATTAAGAAACTCAGTACCAAATTATTTTTCAGTAACTCTGTGTTAAACATCCTTGGAAACATCCTTTCATTCACATGAGAGGATATCTGATATCTTGGGGAGGTCACAGGTTTTCATAGTCTGTCTTCATTCTACACTAGCATGTGCACAAAGTTAACTTCTTAATGCAAATTATCATATTCTCTACATAAAATTTCCAGTGGCAGAACCGGTTATCCACTTGAAGAAACCCAGCTGGAAAAATATAAGTTGGGCAAATCAGATTATGACAACAAAAAGACTTTCAATCAGATGTTCTGGAATAACAAACCTACATAGAGAATGCTCCCTGAATCCATCTTACAAAAAGTACATGCTCAATGGCCATCTTTCAAGACCATGTTGCTCCTTGATTGCTCCAATTTTTTAAGGAAGGGTAATTTAAAAAAGACCACTGTATCTGCAGGGTCCAGAGAGCAGCCTGTATCAGTTTGGAGGGACTGCTCTATGGAATGCATTTTATCCTTTGAGATGAGATCTCTTTTCTAAGAATTTGCAATCATCTGCCAAAAGCTATGAATCAATAACAAGAAATGTTTGGATCATCATCTTGAGTAAGGCCTGTGGAGAGGAATTTACGCAACCACACAAGGATATGAACAATGAGATGACACAGACAAAGATTCACAGGTGGGATCTGCTGGTCTGGCACCTTTCCACCATCAGTAACTTACCCCTGCTCAAAATTCTCTAAAACAGTAGCAGTGCATGATGTCTGGAGGGTGCCAAGGAATGTTAGCAGCTGGAAGAGACTACAAATTGCAATAGTTTTTTGTAGTCACTTTTAAGTTTGGACTTCCTTTGATTCCCTGCCTCATATCCAACACTGGCATGTGCTCTCTTTTCCGTGTGTAGGTTAAAAGCCTTGGAAATTGCAAAGGTTGCCCTCAGATTATCTTGTAATAAGTACTTTTACTGGTACTGAGTCTGCTTGTCTGGCAGCCTATTAGCAATATTTCTGTTTCCTTCCTGTCAGAGCCATTGCTGCTCCTGCACTACTTCCCTTCAGGTACCAAGCTCCCTTCTTTCGCCTCAAAATGTTAGCAGCTGTTGTTCAGGAGCTGCTTAGCAATTGTACTACTAAAGCCTTGAATTAGTTTCCAATAAATTAGATCAAGGAGAAAGAAAAACAAAGGAACAAGTGGAGTATTTGTTCAGTATCAGTGAACAATCACTGATTCTTCCTAGGCATTTAGGTCCAGACTCCCAAAAGGATTTAGCACTAACTTCTATTAAAATTGATTTGGTTTAGCTACTTTTTTAAAAATGCAGACTTTAGAAAGTAAGCACTTCACTGTAGTTATCAATGTTTTCAAACACTCTAAACTTGAACAGAGTTGTTGCAGGAGAATGAAGAGGATTATAAATACAGTTATTGTTGAGGCTGTTACAACAAAGTTATTAATGAAGACATTTCTGTCACTAGCAGAGTGACAGGACTCTCCCTTGATTTCTTTAAATTCATATCAGTCTCAAGAAAGTCAAAACACATAGATCCATGATGGGTAATTTTTCAGAGACATGAAAGGAAAGGGAGAAATAGAAGGGTGGACGTAATCAAAATATTAGAGAAGTTAAAATAACCCTATTTTTCAGAAGGCTAATTATCTGCAACCATGTAACCATCAGATGTTCCTATTAAGATGCCACATGTGCAGTGACATTGGTTTTCTAGTAGTCAAATGATGTTAAACACTTGATATTTCCTTCATTCAGCTCCTGAAATTTAAAAATTCCCACTGTAGGTTTTGGGAAAAGGCTAATGCTGAATTCCCAGAGCTTTTCTGTTATTCTTCTGCATATTAGAGCACTGAATAAAAGAAAAATTGGGTGAAAAGTAATGTATGAACACAAAAGTGTTGATAAGGCCTCGGACATATTTCCATTGCTCTTAGGCTGTACTAGAAATATATATATATGACTGAAAAATATTTGTCTGACAATAAATTCAGTATTATTACCCTAAACTATGGAGTCTGACTGGTCCTTCTCACTCTTCTGTCCTCAGGGGAAGGGGTGTAATTTTCTTCTCAGTTCTGATGTACTCTGAATGCTAACTAACACAGGAGATGGGTTAGATTTGAAAGAAAGGGAATGTCTGCTTTTCTCCTCCAGAGATAAAGCATTCACAAGATAAGAGGAGACAGCAGAATACGTTCATCTTGTCAAATGACACTTTAACTGGAGTACAACTTCTTAACTGCTGTGTTTGTACAAATTTAGCCCATAGACTGATACTGGCAAGCACTCTTGGAAATTTTCTGAGCTCTAGCATGTACATCTTTCTCCTCCAACATGTTCTTGTGTAATATGTCTGCAGTAAGAGGCAGATCAAATTAATTTCAACAGCATGGCTAAGGGTGATGGCAAGTGGCGGCAGAAGTCGTTGTCAGTGTTTGCTCCATGCAAAGCAATGAGGGCACCATCCTGCAAAAGATCACTGGATCCTTGTCAAAGAGGCATTTGAAGAAAGGGGGTGGCGGGGATGGATCTGTGGCATGAAACTTTGGCTACTTACACAAGTCAAATCTAATGGAATTGCTGTGATCATATTAACACAGATTTGGTTTTCTTCATACTTTATATCCTAATCCATTTACAGTCTGTATCCCTAAAGTCATCATGATCACCTTGCAGTATTTTTTCTCTGTCTTTACCAGCCTAGACAGCAACACATGCAAATGAAATATAATGGCACAATATTTCAGACAAAACTTCAGACAAGAGTCAGTGAATACATGCAACCTTTTACCACTTACAACTCTTTATTCTCTTGGGCAATTCTATAAATATCAACCTATTTATTTCTCATTTAGCCCAATGTCACTGAAAGTGAGTCAGACCCTTAATATTGTTTCATATGCTTATTTATGCTGACCACTACACTTATCAGTCTCACTTTCACATACAGACAGGATCTTTCTTACTGCTGGAGCTGTAAAATGAAGAAGGCTGAGTCAGGAGGATAGTGTGAGAAAGACTTGGCATCAATACAGCTTGCTTCCTGAGAGAGACCTCATGACACCTGTAAACCTTATATGTCTCCATAAAACACTGTATGATAGATTGACACACAGTGTTAACAAAGGTATATAGTCTGCATAGTCCATTGATACAAGCCACTTAGCACAATGGTTTAGAAGAGGAAAAAGACCATCAACCGGATGAAATCAGGGCAATTAATTATTTATTAACAAATGTATAATGTGGACAACCAAGCAAACTTATACAGCAGCCACAAACAACAAACTAACAAGAAACCGGCCCCTAAATGCTTGTGGCTGAAAGGTATAAGTGTTTGTGCAGCATGAGAGAAGATTGCTGCTTCTTTTTTTAAATCTAATTGAAAAAACAAAAGCTCTTGGATCTGAGCCTCACGTCATAGATTACAACAACACGAAGTACCTGTATACATGACAGAAAATGTGTTTTCTCCCTAATCTTCAGTCTTTGCTTGGCACATCCTTGTATAAGAGACAGAGAGCTTTACTTTCATAGCTATACTTTGACAGCTTTGGCTTGCTAAGAGTTTCATAAGGTGAAGCATTGTTGAAGAAATAACATGCTAAATCTAGTGCTCTGAGATCCTTAAAATGGTTCAAAAGCAAGTGTTGTATAAGGAAAGGGCTACAGACCTTGAGAAGCAACAGGCCTGAAAACTGATTGTAATGTCAGGGGCTGCTGTTTCTGAGGACTCTTTTTGGCAAAGATGTGTGGAAACACAGAGCTTGAATAATCTGGATGATACAGAGAAACAAGGTAGAGGAACACTTACTTCAGCAAGACACACCAGACTTGAGCTGGTTTCAGACAAAAAATCAGTAAATTCCTGAATACATAGAGAGGTGCACACACTCACAATATCTCTGCCCATACTTTACATATCTATAGCTACTTCCATCATATATCCTCTGCATAATCTCCCAGTTAATACCCTACTTTCCCACAATATCTCTTAAAAGAAATTAAATATTTTTAAAATCTGTTAGCCTTTCTTTATTTATTCACACATACAGAATTTTCCATGCCTTAAACTCATTGATTCAAATGATAGGTGCACTTGTTCTCTTCTGATCCTGCATTGAAATGGTTCCTCAAATGCTCGCAGTATTTTACTTCTCTTTAGAACAAACATTGACGTGACAGGAGGTTTTATTTCTTAAAGGCAATCTGAAGTAAAAAGATGCTCCCTTTCTAAATAAATTAACAATATTTGTTCAATGACTAGTCTAAAAGAAAGCAAAAATTAAAGAAGTGGACCAGGTCTGCTGGCATAAAGGTTGGTCCAACTGAAGAAACATTCCCCTAGCTAGGCTTTGTGGTGGTCCTGCAGGTTTTCCCCTGTCATTTGCCTCTTTCTACAGCACAATTTATGAGACACTTTGGCTGAGATCTCAGGGAAATGGGTCATATTACTGTTAACTCATTTATTTAGAACAATATCATAGTATTTTTTCAGCTTTAATAAAACACAGTAATTACACTGTCTCTTCTTGTGATTAATTCAGACAATGTTTACAGACAAGACATTCTGCAGATATCTGGTGGTATTGCTGCTCTTGCTGTCCAATGAATTAAACCACGTTCTTCTGCCACTTGTAATTACAGATCCATATCTTCTTTCTCTCTCCTTCTTTCCTTCTAGCTTGTCTGTATAAACCCAAACAGATTTTAACCGTATTTCCTATGGGGTGGTGTTGTCTATGCTTGCAGAAAAATTGTCTCCAGCATGAGTTCAGCTGTGCTACGAATTGAATTCAAGAAGCTTATTTGCAGTGAATAGCAATTACAGCATTATTGAATCTATGAATGTATGAACGATGGAACGCTTTATACTGGAAGATGGCATTCCTTGTATTAAATGCATTTTAAGTATAGCCCTTTATATTGTGCTGTCTCTCATAACAAGCTGAGCTTATTGATGGTAATAACTACTCTCAACAGACTATTTTAATCAGACTTATTTGGGTAGTGGCAGAGAACACAGGTAAGGACAGACTCTGAGTATAGAATTTTTCCAAAGAGTCAGTTGCAAAACCTCTCTCTGAAAGATATTTGATGCAAGGCTTGCTAGATGAAATTATCTAACTGTGAGAAGTTAATCAAGAAGGTCAAAAGGTATCTTCATCACTTTAAATGTAACCAGAAAAAAAAAATTGAAGTAATTGAAAAAGTATCCATGTGCTTCTGTACTAGTTATTCCGCAGTGCTCCACCACCCCATTTGTCCTCTCTTCCTTTTCTGAATACCATTTAGGAATCCCATGCTAAGGCCTGGCACAGCTAGGTTTTTCCACGTGAACAGGCTCAAATCAGGAAAAAAAGAAAAAAAAGCAAGCAAATTTTGACACCAGCAAGTTCAACTACTTTTAAATATTCCACTGATGCAGAGAAAAAGAAAATAGCCCTGCCATTTCGTCACAATGAGCCAGTTCTCCAGTGTTCTCCAGACTCATGCCCCAGAATATAAAACCAAGAGCCCTTGTCAGTTCTTGCCTTAGAGTACACCTTAGATGGATGTGCGAAGGAAGGGTGAATGATCTCTGCTTGTGCTCTGAGCAGGTCAGGTAGAGGCCAACTACCATGAAAAAAAACCAACATTCATGCTGCCAAGACACTTGTCCTTGAGCTTATAAGATCAACTGTTTAAGAGGGCACTGTAGTTGAAATTCACGAAATATCTTAATATAGTTTTTATGGCCTTTGATTGAAACTGGATAACACCCAGCATATTCAAACCTGGGAAAAGGAAAATTTCTCTACTTTTAATCAGTTATCTAGTTGTGCTCTTGGTAACACTGCAGACATTATGCTCACTAATGTGATTATGGCAATAATTTTCATCTTTGTCTCATCAGGTTTTTTTGCTTTCGTGTTTAAGGTTGCCTGCTTAATTTTATTTTGTCTTAAATTTCACAAGTATTGCTCTTCTGATAGTGTATTTTTTTGCTTTTTACACTCTGGTATTTCTTTTCTGTAATGCTACTACAATTATGCCTCATGGAAATTGTGGTTCAAACATCCCATCCACCCATCCAATTCTTCAGGCTGTGCTTTCTCTTTAGCTAGCATCTCCAAGAAAGCTTGTCTTCTTATGAAGAGGGATGACACATAACTCCACAAATTCAGAGGAACATTCTGTGACTAGTGGACAAGTTCTTCCCATTATCTGAATCCCATTTATCTCTAAAAAAATGAGATAAGAAAATTGATCTGCTTTTGCAATGTTTTCCTTTTTTTTACTTTCCTAAATGTGTGTACCATGTACCTACAATATATGAAGTTTGGAACATTCTGTGTATTTTGTCTGTTTCCCTCTCTAACTCACAGATACAACAGTAGGTTGGGAATAAGGGAAGAAGTAAGCAATTTAAGAAGAAAAATTTAGATCACATGCAAATCTACCTAGAAATATTAAATTTCATATATGCATGTTACATTTGAATTGAGGAGAAAACTCCAGAAAATATGCCAGCAAAATTCCTTCGAATCACATTTGCTCAAGGACACCTCAGAACATCAATTACTTTCATCATTACTATTTCTTTTTAAACAAATTGAAATTATTTTCCTAGAGTGGTATCTTGTCCTGTGGCCATCTAGAGGAGATATAGCCCAGCACAGCCTGAAATCTGGTTTATAACTTCACTCTCCTTGTAACTCAGGGAGAGGACAAACTTGATCAACTGTAATTTACTTTATTATTATTTTCAGCAACCTCAGGAAAGAAATTTCTATTCAGCCAATGACCTGCAGTCAAGTACAAGTAAACATGATGGTTGTGGACTTTTATTTCACAGTTAAGCCTTTATTACTGAAGGCACAAGTCTGAATGCATTGCATGCATTAAACACAAGCAATTCCTTGAGCAGCGATTTGACTGCTGCTGTTGAGAACTGGAGGCTGTGAGCTTGGACTCTGGTTTCTTATTTTCAAATGAACTGCTATGTGACCCTGGGCAACTTTAGTTCATGGTATCTCAGTTTCCCCAGCTGTGAAATGATGATAAGAATTAGATATTATGAGTTGAGGGACAGATTCTGACACCTTTATTGAGAACAGAGTAGTGCAATCGATTTCCATCTGAGGAAAGGGTAACAGCATCTGGCCATTAGTGTTTATAAAGCAACTAGACTCTTGGCTGATGGATTAGATTAGATTTCAGTACTGAGATGTTACCATGAAGGGTTCTTCAACACGTTTGAAATAGATTAGATAAAGAAAGTATTTTGAGAGGCTTGTATAAACAAGATGCAGAGAATCCTGATGATGGTGGGAAGAACAGTTCCAAGGACGAATAATAAACAGGAAAACAGGCCCACTAGGAAAAGACAGAAAGTACCGTGTTTGTGTGATTTTTATTCCTTTGATGTTTGAAGTGGAAAAAAAAAGTAAAGGGGGAAGACATATTCTAGGTAAAATAAAAACACAGTTTGGTTTCTTTTTCTTTAACTCAATATTGTGCTAAAAAAAATTATTATGCCTTTTTTTTTATCTTTTTGGAGCTACTTAGCCTTTTTATTTAATCTTTCACTCTTTCTTAGAGTGTTCTGCTATTTTTAAAAATATCTCTATGAAATGAAAAGTTGAGAAATTTGTCTTCACAAATTCTAAAAAGAAATATTTTGGCATTTGTTGAAATTGATGGCATCCAAACTGATTTTTTTTTTTATACTAGTTGGATTAATGCTTAATTTACTATTTTATTCTTTGTGGAAAAAGAAAAAAATGCCCTTTTCAGTTCAAGTACCTCTCCCCAGTGTCATGCATGCCCTGTCAACAGCCATCTGCTGCCATGTTCTGGGTTATATGTTCTCCAAAGAGTTTTAAAGGCTGTGACTCCAGGGTGGGGAGGAAATGAAAGTGTGGACAGCTGTCTGTCTTACTGGGAGAAGTTAAAAATGATGAGGTTTTTTGCTTGCTCTCTGGTTAGCACAGGGAAGCTGATGGAAGCTGACAGGATCTGTGGGCACAGGTGGAGAAGGTTAGAGCCTTTCTCAGCCAGCCCAGACTGAGCAAGTACAGCTTGTGAATTGATGCTTGAAGCCTGAGCTCACCTTTAAGCCAGAGCTACTGCTAGAAATGTCATTTTTTCCAGGTCTACAATGGCCTGTTTGGATTTTTCCCAGGACATTGAAGTGAAGCCCCTTTTATTGAAGGATACCCACTGTCTTGTCTTTCTAAAGACTGAGCTGGCCCTTTCTCTTGTATACTGCAGTGTTTAACTAAGTTGCTGCTAGGATATATTATCCTGTTTCAGAGCCACATTTGATTATTTGCAGTGACTGACTCTTCTAATGATTTTCTACAAATGACTGAGAAGTTCATCATAAGCATGTTTTCCACAGGATATTAATTATGTTGAGTGATTATGTCACCCCTCTGAAAGCTCCTCTACCATGAGACATTGAGGGATTTGCATTTTCCTCTCAAAGAGGTGAGGAAGAAAGATGAGTAGGAGGTAAAACAGGACTCCCACCATGCACTTACTGGCCCCTGGACCTGTCCTGCCGTGGAGGAGTGCAGCCTTTGTCAGGGCTTGACTGCTGTCTGTCCTTCCTTGTGCAAAGTGGGGCCAGGGTAGACAATGGATGTTGAATACATGGGGTGTTTTTTCACTCAATAAAACTCCAGTAAGTCCTTCAGGAACTAGACCTCTAAAGAGAAATGTGACTGCTGCCTAAGCAGCTTGTGTTTATATACTAATTGTAAGTGAGCAACAAACATAAATGCAAAGGTGTTTGAACATTTCAACTACTGGAGAAGATAGCAACCCCTCTTACCGTCAGCTGCTGCTCAGCTGCATGTCTCCCTTCATTCTTTGCTCATTTTCTTAAAAATTCAGTGTGATTGCTTCACCTTCAATTGATCAAAACCTCGTGAATGGTAGGCTAAGCATTTCACACAGGAAAATGATTGTGTTGTGTGGCATGTGGAGATTGATGGCTGTTCAAAGGCCACTAAGATCATGCAAGCCTCAATATTTTTTCAAATCCATCAAAAAAATATCTCCCTGAAAGAGCTCTGCTATTCAGGAACTGATTTTCCTTGGGTTCAAGGAGAGCTGAAGAAAGTTCACAGGAATTGCAAGAATAGGAAAAGATGGAGCTGAGGGAGATAAATTGCTCATGGTGAAATAGGCATCCAAAGACCTAATCTCATGATGACAGAGGCTTAAGAGGGATAGGGGCAGTTTGCAAAATAGTGACAAACATGGAATAAGAGCCCAGACCAGGAATGTGTCTCAGAGCTACACAGCATATAACAGATCTCTTGCCAGGCAAGGCTTTAGGAGTTATCATGAGACTGGCAGTGAAGAAGGTCCAGGTCTCCTCAGCTGCCTGTGCCCTGGATAAGGACCCTCAATGGAAGGAAAACCCTAGCTAGCAGATCGAGCTTGCGAGCCATAGCGATACATCCTGAAAAAGCAGAGCTCCATCAGAGCACAGCAATCTCTCTCCACACCATTACACCATTCTCCCCAGACTGATCAACACCAAAGAGAGTTAGGGAGTTAGGGGAAAAAAAAATAATTAAAAAAAGAGATAATTTGAAAAATGTGTATTAAAAATGACAGCTTAGCATTTTGTATCCTGGAAGCATGACACATGCCCTTCTTCATCTCCCAGCCACCTCCTTGGGGAAAACAGTGCTAGGTCCAATTCACAGGTCCAGAAGCAGACACAGATTTGGGTGCAGTGACTTTGTTAAAACTACGCTCTGAAGATCACATGGGCCTCTGGAAATAAATCTAATTTGCAGACTTTCCCCTCAGATTATCTCATTTTTCATTTGTACAGGAAAAAAAAATAATGAAAGGTTTCAATTAAATTAAGGAAGGAGAGAATATAACTTCAATAATTTCTTTTACTGTCTTCACTAGGAAGAATGAAAATTGAGTGGTATTTTCAAAACTCTTTGATGTTGATATTTTTTGGAAATATTTTGAAATAGAATATGTATTTGTTTTCAAAATGTTTCTTGTCTAAAGACAACTTTCAAGAAAAAATTAAATAAAAGTTCTGTATGTATTTTCTTTTTGACCCAATAAAATATTATTTCCAGTCTCAAAAACTAATTGACTCCTTCCGTCTAATAGCATATTTGCAAACCCAGTCTTAAACTGTACTTGAGTCCTAAAAAGGGAGACCTAGAGTCTCCAGTTAATCTCTTTGTAGTTTTGCCATTGCTGTTAATTTTCCATATAGGTTACTCAAATACCATAATGATAGATGCAAAAACCAACACCCTTGAACTAGCAATGGATAATAAATATCCCCAGTGCTCATGCTGATCCTTTGAGATGCTCCTGTCTGTTTTGTCCTTGATGTCCCTGATTTGCCCTGGTCTTCCACAAAACTGCTTCTTTCCACCCTAAGGCACAGGCCCTGCATCCCAAGCCCAGGGCTCTTCTTCGCTCTCCATGGTGTCATTTGTGGGAAGGGGGTGAGAAATCATCTCAGATATGCTAAGAAAGTAAAAATCACAAAATAAACATG
Organism: Pyrocephalus nanus; assembly: GCA_038380795.1. Taxonomy (NCBI): domain Eukaryota; kingdom Metazoa; phylum Chordata; class Aves; order Passeriformes; family Tyrannidae; genus Pyrocephalus; species Pyrocephalus nanus. The sequence continues at coordinate 86,549,661 of CM076260.1, read as the reverse complement.
TGCCACCCTGCTTTCTTTGCTTAATCTCTTTGTTCAAATTTCAGTCAGTTCAGTGTACTATTGACAGTAGATGAAAGCTGCGTAAACAGACTCAAAACATCCTGTCTTGGTTTTCTTTGCCATGTAAACTGATCAAAAACAAACACGAGGCTAATATACAAAAACATTCACATGATGTCTGGCTGCAGAACAACTGCAGGTAGTGAAATTAGTTTAGGCAGGCTGGGTGTGGGCCGGAATGCAAAAGGATGCATTTTAAGTGTCTGGCAATTCAATTGCATTAAACAGCTCATTGATATCCCATGCCTATTGTTGCTGAGTACCTGCAATGGTTCATTAGTTTTTATCAACAGCCATTATGAAATCATTGCACTGCTCTCATATTTTGCGGGGACACTACTGCTGACCCATGGAAAAACAATAAGGGATCAGAGGAATGATGGAATCTGTGTGTGTGTGTCCTCTAGGCACTGCCATGGAGCTGAGGTGGGAAGAGGGAGAGGCAAGGATGCTGGCTGGGCTGCCAGGGAAGAGGAGACATCTCTGTTGGGTCAGATGCCCAAAAGACAGGTGAGGACTCAGGAGGTGAGGGATAGGATGATAGATGACCTGTTTGTTTGCTGGTCTGAGCACATGAAAAAGTGTCATTCTTCACATTTGTCTGTCTTGCGGCTGTCTGGTTCTGGGCAACAGGCATAAGCTGCAGTAATTCACCCAGAGGACTTCACCCCCCACATGCTCTCAAGAAACCTTGTTGTCCAGTCCTCAAAAGACACCTAAATTTTACCTTTTCTTTCCATTTCATTTATTTCAGAGCCTTTCCAAATATTAAAAGCATAGTTCTTACTACCTGCATGTATATGCAACTCTTCAGTAAGAATGACATCGTTTACATTGTATACACAACATGGATTATCAGCCAAACAGATGTATACAAGTTACTTCTTCACTTAAATCTTCTGTAAGCACAAATAAATAGTTTTAAGATGAATCTTTTGAAAATTCTTCAGTTAAGTTATTAGAATTTTTAAACCATGAAACTGCAGTCTCTCTTATGAAACAACCCAGTGCTGGTAAATACAGCTACTGTACATTCATTGTTAATCTGAGATGTGATTTCACCTAGTTCTTGAGGCATAAATGCTAGGAAAAGGCTAATTGATAAACCTGGAGCACCCTGAAGTCCTTCACACTAGAAGTAGCTGCAACATGGTAGCCTGTCACTCAGAATAAAAATTATCATTGTCCGGATTTTGACATAAACAACTTTTTGATAGGCTCGTGTTGATTTATTCCTGGTTGAGAGGATGACCTTGCAACATCTTTATTTTATAGTTGTCATGAAAAAAAAAAAAAGAAATAAAAGAAATAAAGCTCCAAATCTTCCAGATCACAGAATATTCTGAGCTGAAAGGCACCCAAAAGATTCATCAAGTCCAGATCTTAAGACCATACTGAGATTGAACCTGCAACCTTGGCATTATTAGCTCCACACTCTACTTAACTGAGCTAATCTCAGATATGTGGACCCATACCAGATTTGGTTCTTATTTGCACTATTATTTTAAAGTTTACTGAAGTCGGCCACTACATTTTTTGGGGTAGTTTTGTTTTGTTTTGTGTTTTTTCTTGATACTAAAATTTTACATTCTTTGTTGGAACATTTTTTAAAATGTTACATGAAGCATTTCAGTGGTGAGTGATGGCAACGTTGGTAATGACAATAATGGAATATTTCTGTTTTTTTCCCTCAAAATTAGTATTTAAAATATAATTCATAAGCTGAAATATGTCTGTGTTTTGTCATTTTGGGAAGGTCAGAAAAGAACCTTTTATTAAATATTCTTTCAAAACTTAGGGTATTTTTCAGAACAAAAAGAATTTTATTACTGTATTTTACACTGAGTTGAACATCTAGATCCTAATCAATTTTACTCTAACTACTGATCTGCAAAGAAAAAGATAGGTGGAGACAGGAATGATTCAATCTTTATATATGTTAGGATAAAATTCCAGTTACTCTATTTACCACAGTTGATACATGAATAAGGAGTAGAAGAAAAAGGAGTCACAGCATCAGCCGAAACAAAACAGGGACAAACATGCAGCAGGAGAAAATACAGAGGCTTACTTATATATTTATACCTGTGGATATTTCTTTTATTGAAATGCTGCAGAAAACTATGAAACGTGTTAGACTCTGTAATATCTGTTAAAAATGACTCATTGAGCAGAGTGTTTTGTGAGCTTTGGAAGTAAGTTCCAATCTAATGCACTGTTGTGTTCATCGCAACGTGAAAGAGATTCTGGGGGACAATGCAGGCTTTTGTCTCTAACAGAAAATCTAATTTGATGTCCTTCTTTAGGTAGTGCAGCTGGGGATAATTATACATTTCTGTCACATATTTCAAAAGCTCCCTGCTCCATGAAAGAGTAGGAGGTGCAAATACGGTTGCCTGACCACTGTAAAGGAATATTAAAATCCAGGGAAAACTAGCTGCTTTGCAGCTTCTACTGACCCTATGAAGTTTCCTACCATTGCTTGCACCTATTTGGTAAAACACCGCGAGCAGTGAGGCCTCTTCTCCCACAGGCAGCCCTGCCTTGTTCCCAGTATGCAGTCCTCTGCAAATCTATGACCTTCCCAACGCAAGACTTGCCTTGATGCTCTACCTCCTTCATTTTCCAGAGATTTGCAATATTTTCACACTGTTAGTTAATTATATAGGAATGTATATATTTACCACTCAAGGTATTTAACTTGGTGTGTTTGTTTTATATATAATGAGACACAGCAAATGTGCTTAAGTTCATGGTTCAGCATCTTGAATAGGTCATTAAAATGTCCACCTTTGCTGGGCTGATTTATTAAATGGCTCATGGAAATGGCCTCTTCCAGTGCACTTTCTCCTGTATGGTAATAAAATCAAAGCATTCAAATGTCAAAATACATACAGGCATACTAAAATTCAAGCATAAAATTAAACAAAGCTGTCTTCTATGTATGGCTGAAAGCACAGAAAACTCCTCAATCTTTCTGAAAATCACCAATGTACTTTGAAAGAATGCCCCAAATCTCTGAAATAACACCTTGGTGCATCACTGAGCTCATGCCTTGCTGCATTTGATGTATTTCTTTAAATATTTTCTTCAGATGTTCAAGAAGTTCAAGAAAAGTCTTTCTCCCTGCCTCTCATCCATACACTGAAGCTCCATAAAACAACTGGCAACCAGCACCAGGACAGGTATTTCCCACCAGTGTCCAACATCAGGAGCTTCCTTTGGTTTTCCTCTCTCTAGCAATTTTCTTGGCCATTAAACTCCCATTGTATTCTTCACTATGCTGCAACTTCAGTATCCTAATATCACACTCTTACAAGTTGCTGTCAAAATAGTCTGTTAAAAGAGAGAAAGACAGAGGTGAGCTAACTATTGCAGATGGACTGAAGAAATAGCAATGCCATTTTCCTTTATAAAGACTATAAAATTAGATTGCCTTAGATGAAAAGGAAGGCAGCTGTCACACAGGCTGAAATACCTGTTCACTTGGTAAACTTCAGGATTTTGTCCAAAGGACAAATTACCAGTGTTCAAGTCGGACTTATAGCCCCATCCAATATACTTGGGACCTGTAACCGTACCTCCCCACAAATAAAATTTTATACATTTATGAGTTTTTTGGCTCAATAAGACTGTACATTTCTATAGGCACCACAGGTTTTGGGTTTTTTTTGCAACTGCTGCCAGTGATAGAATTAACACCACAGTGTTAGCTATTAATAGCAGTGAGCAGATGAGCTTTCAGACTGCAGTAGCTATAAATGTGTCATTATAGAGTAAAAAAGATTATTACAAAAAGTTTCCACCAGCACAGATTCAGATGAGTCCTTCCCTTATATATGGGGAAGAGCCAGAGGATGTCTCAATACTCTGCTGTCTTTTCTAGTCACACCATACAGTCATTTCATTGTCATGCTGTGGTTCTGTGTAGCATAGATTTGATCCATTGTCCAGTGATAACTGGCTGAGTTTTCCAAAAGCAAGACCAACTGAATGAACATACTTTTGAAAAAAAAAAAAAAATCTATGAGAACACTTGTGAACTTTTAATTTCCTCATCCTCTTCAAATACTTTTAAGTCATAACATGACAGTATCTGAATGAGGCAGTCCAGTAAAATACACCTATGAGGACTAAGGGGTCCTTTGTCTGTCAGAAAATGCCATGAAAACTGTTCAGGTTCAGAAAAAGAATAAAAAATAACAAAGCAAGAGAAAACCTAACAATACTTATTTTTACTTATTTATTGTTTATCTTTTTATCAGTGAACTTATCTGTTTTGTGCTTAGTGGCTCAGAACACAGCAGGAAAAATCCCTACCTCCTAGGATAAGTTTATGCCATTTAATTATCAGGATTTCTATTTCAAGCCCTATGATGTTAACCAAAAGAGCAGTTCCTTGTCCATGGGGTTAATAGTCACTAATTACAGACTGTGTCAAATCTGCAACAAATTTCGACAGTGGGCAAAGGAACGAAGTGTGTCAGCATTTGGCTGTGGAAAAGATGAAGATTCATTTGGATGCTCAGCATTAATGTCCTTTTTGCCTTCTCCCGAAAAAAGAGAACTCATCCTCTTTTGTTTTGCTACTTATTGTGTGACCTGTAACTGAAATCATTCACTTTCTCTGGAATAGGAAGTCTCTAAGTGAGGCAGAATAACATTTCACTTGCCAGCTACAGCTTTTTTCTATATTTTTCACTGTAAATAAGCAAACATTTATTTTGGAGAAAGACACAGAAGTTCAACAAATCAGTGAAGAAAAGAAGCTTAGCTGGCAATATGCACTACTCTTGTTTCTTGCCAGGAACACAAATACACAAAATGCAAACTAAGCAATTCATAGACAGACATGTACAGCAATACCTTTTTTTTTTTTCTTTTTCCTCCTTATGTGCTAAAAATCCACTTCAACATAAATATTAGATTCAAGGATTTCAAACTGATCACAGACCTTCCCAATAAGTCTCATGTGACTGGTGCTGGCTGTTTCCATGTCATCAGCCATGTCATAGTCTGACTGACTAAGGAGGTCAGCTCTGCTTTGACACATAGACAGATCCCGTTGCCATTATGTGGGACTCAAAAGGAGGGCAGACTAAGCCCAGATCTCTCAAAGCATTTTGACATCTACCTGACACTGACTTTGAAGTGAGCTGGGCAGCTGCAGTGGGAGCCAAGATGGCCATAGCCTGATCCTGCCCTACTTTGTCACCTGGAAATCCCAATACACAACCCTGAGGTAAGCAGCTTGCAGCCTCTTTCACCACCACTCCCACCCCCGGCTGCAATTCATTAGGTCTCCTGATACATCTGAGACATCCATAAATATTTATGGTTGCTGGCTGACATGACTTTCTCAAAGTCACAGAGGACTTGCATCACGGAGCTCAAAGCTCATTTTGCTTTAACTACAGGGTCATGATTCCTTGTTTAACAGGAATGCCCAGTACCCGCCTCTGCTCAATCAGACCCCTCGGGGCATACACCTCTGCAGCAGCCACTCCACAGCCATCCCTGCCCCTGCTGCAATGGTCCTTGTCCCCACTTCTGAACAGGTACCTGCCTGCTACGGCCCCTCAAACCTTAGTTTTGTGAATGCAGGCTGAGCACTGAGCCCCTGCCAGGGCTACACTTCAGGCTGCCTGGCTCAGGCAGAGCACAGTAAGGAATTGCAAATGTCTTTAAGGCACACTGACTTTCAGAAACGGTTGATGCACTTTTCATTTATATATTTATTTGTTGGGCGTCAGGTCTTGTGTGCATAAAATGTTTCCTTTTCTCCCTTTTCTGGTAAGAGATTGGAGAGTAAATTACTAATATGTTATTAACAGGAGACTTTTTTGATAGTCAAAGAAAGCAAGCAAACAAACAAACAAGCCCCCAAAAATTAAAACAGTGCATGAAAGTGAATTAAGGAATACACAAATTGGAGGGATGACCTTTGTCCTGGCAGAAAATAGTAACTGAAGAGGGGTTAATGATAAAGATGTTGCTGAGACACCTTGCCTGCACAGGGGACTGGAAGATGTCTTCCACAGGACTTCTCGTCCTTCCTGTAGAAAAGTGGTGTGCTCTTACTGTCTCTCTCAATATGGAGGAAACCGGCTCAACAAAGTCATGGCTGAGTATTTGAGGGGTGTCTGACTGTCGGTCCTTTCTTGCTTATGTAGCTCCTCCACACACTTTCTTTTCAAGGACTACCGTATATTTTAGACAGGGGCAATGCAGAGAATTGATTAAAACTGGCTTCAAGGAAGTTTTGAAAATCTGCCATAAAAGAAGAGAGACTGTGTATTCAACCCACAGTTGAGCAGCCTTGGCTAGTCTTTTTCTTTTCTTTTTTATTTTTTTTTAAATTAAGTCTTTATTTGAATATCTTTTGAGAAATATCTCCTTCAGCAGTGAAAATTAAACTGAAACTTCAGAAAAAAAGTCTAAATCTACGGAACCAAGAACTGTGTATGGATAGATTAGAGTTAAGGCTCATTTGCAGGAGAAAAGCCAGCACAACATTTGCAGTGAAAAGAATAGAAAGGATCTTGCCCCCACTCTTTCATTTAATAGAGATGGTTTAGGGAAAATTTCTAATGAATCCTATCCAACCATAAAATCATGTAGAAAATGAATTGTATCTGACAATAAAATAAAAGTGAACCAAATTACAATGTTCCTATATTCACAGGACAAATTAATTTCATGTTTGGAATACTAATTGTTCACCGTAGGGCCTCTCAAGTATTTATTGACATTACTTTGTTTGCCACCAGCAGAACTTTTGCCCATGCAGAATAATGTATTTTTGACTGTAGCATCAAAGGGAAGAGAAACAAATCTTTTGGAGCAGAAGGGGAAACTTCCCACATGCTACCCCCTCTGCTCCCCAGGAAAATTTGTGGAAAGGCATTTGAAGTGTGGGTGATTTGTCCTTTGAAGTTGGAGGGAGAAAGAAAGTGAACCTTGATAGGGGTTGTAACTGGCCCTCAAAGAACCATCTGATGCTGTTCTCCAAACTCCTCATGAAAGGCAGAGGGAGCAGGTGTGGCCAGTGAGCCCTGCATCTTGAAGGAGCCTGGTTGTCTTCCGTCAGAGAGCATACCCTTAAGGTCTAAAAGATAGCTATAATTTGACATAGATTCAAGGACCAAGGAGTATTTGGTGCCCAGACAAAAGCTATAAAGAGGTTTGGGTAGTTCAAAGGAGGTACCATGAGAGAAATGTGATTGTACCACACTGAATTATAGTAAAAAATAAAAATTAGTAGAGGACCTGCCCACATAGAAGGAAGCTTTTTACAAACACATGGTAAAAATTTGTGTAACTCTGTGAAGGCTGTATGTACACATACATAGTTTAAAAATGCTTTCAATATCCCACCCCATTTAAATAATAAAGCAGATTAAAGAAGTGATAATTCAGTGAGGAAGGTTGGATGGTCAATGATATTATGAGTTCTATTAATATGACTGGTTTTAGGAGAGAGAAATAGGAAGTTATTGCACCCAAGGAGGATCTTAGAGCAATCATTTTCCTGAAGAGGGCTCATTTTGAAATGCAAGGCTTCTTTTGAACTGCCAATGGCTCCCTCTTTCCTTTAAAAATTCACGTGTGTTTCTGACTGACAGGTCTAATGGACTGCTTTGGCATGACACCAAAGCTACCTGATATTTGAATTTAGTTCAGAGTTGCATGACTTCCTCCATCCTCCCTACGATCTTCTAGCTTTATTCTCTCCACTCTTAATGAATTCCCATCTGAGGCAAATTCAACCAAAAGAAAAGTCTGAGCTCCAGTGATCAAGTTTACTTTGGACACCACTAATGTTTTTGAAGAGTTTGGGCAATGCAGTGTTGAAAATGAAGCCAACTATAGTGGACCTCCCTTGTCCAGCATCTCTGTCACCCATGAACTTCTCCTCCACTGAAGTAAGGTATCAATATCAGAAAATTTCTCAGGTAGGGCAAGCAAAGCCTGAAAGAACTGAGACAAAGAGCAGGATGCAGGATCCCTGCATGATGAGAGATGTGCCCAGCCATTTGCATGCTCTACAATACAAGAGTGGCCAAATATGAGAAGTGATGGTCATTTGGAGAAGGCTGAGTGCTGCAGCCCTTGTCTGCCAGTGCTCTGGTGGGACACTTCAGTGGTCCTGCTTCTGAGGTGGGGAAAGAGATGTTATGGCACCCAGCAGAGTTCTTAGATCAACTGTTTTCCTTGAAGATAAGTTGCAAAAGAAGATCTGTACTGTGGGACAGACCAGAAACTCAGTGTTTGCCTCTAAGGTTTCTCTCCCACTGTGGGATAGGGAGGGGCCCAGAGGGAATGTTTGCACTGCACATCCTGTTTCATTTTAATCCCTTCACACTGGTCTGCCTTCTATTTTCCATCTTTTCTTTGCCCTGCTAAACTCACATTTGAGGGGGCTTGGACTGGCTCCAAAGCTGTCTTGCATCAGAAGAACTGTTTTTCCTATTGACTGAGATTAAGTTTTGACTGAGAGAGTGCATATGCTTCTTGTGATTTCCTCCTGCTTGCCTTTTGCCCAAATTCATGGCTTGTTCGATGTGATGTATCAGTGTGTTATGCACCTACTTGCTCACCCCTCTGATCCACTTCCTCTAAGTATTTAAAATACTGCTCTAATTCTATGTGAAATCAAATTTGAACCCTTTGACAGGATTTCCCACAACTTATGAAGATTTGTTTTTAAAATATGTGTTTGCCCAGAAAGCTCAGGTTTACTGTGACAAGGGCTGTAGCCTTACATGCATCACTCAATCCTGTTGACTGAGTATTGCCTCCCTCCAGGCATGCAGACCCACTTGTGTGGCATGCAAGTGGCTCCTTGGCTCCTCCTATGGCTGAATCCATCCATCATGCTCTTTCTTCACTTGGAAATCAATTCATCTGGAGGGAGGTGGATGGGCTACCCTTGCAGCAACCAGAAGAGAAAAAAAATATTGAGTTTTCTTAAGAAAGGGTTTTAAACAGATGAGATCTCCTTCTGAAATGGAAAGAAATGCAAGATCATGGAGGAAAATAGCTACTGAAATTTCAGGAAAGTTCTGAAATAATTTCAGAATGAATGGGATGAGTGGATTAAACCCAGACTAGAAGGACGAGTGGGATGGGTAGAGGTGAAAAATGTTTTACACAGAAGTGATGGCTTCTTGTGTTTTGTTCCAATGGATTTGACCCTGTCCAGCTGAAGCACTGAGGCTCTGAAAATTTTCTTAGAGCAAGAAAAAAGAAAATTCACCTTCACAGAACAGAGTAACAAGTTCCTTTCACTGAAGAAGAATACATTGTTCTTGTTCAATTCTTCTGTATTTGCAGGAATAGCACACCCTAAGGGTTTTGCCAGGCAAGAAAAGAAGGATATACAACCAGAGAAAAGACTTTTATGGAAGAACACATTATTGCAAATCTAGAGAAAAAAAAGTGGAATATTTATAGAGGGAAATGAACAAGAAGGGAAGGAGAAAGACACTAGGATTTTATTAGAAGAGACTGCACCTAAAATTTCTTTAAGAGTGACGAAGAACCTCTCCTCCAAAATATTCAGACATATGTTATAGATACCTGTGCTTTTACATTACTACTGAAGCCTAAAAATTCCTTTTGAAATGTCATATCTGTTTTTTCTGAGTGGAGATGCTGTTAGCTCAACAGTTGATTGTTGAAAATATGATGTTTTTAATGGAAAAATAACTGTCATAACTATCAAATAATTTATCAATAGTACTGTTCTGTTGTCTTCCCCCAGCCATCAGAAATCCAATAAAACAAGAGTAAGATGTTCCGGAAAGTGTGAATGTTAAGACTCTTCCCACAAAAGACCATCCAGAGACAGGGACAACTTGTCGATGTGGTCAATACCTTGGAACTGCAGCTTGGGATAGTTGGAGCTGTGGGATAGCACGTGAACAGACCTCTGGTTGTCATTTCCAAAGGCCTCTGGTCAAGAGATTCCACTAGACCCCTGCAGATTCTGTACAACACGCAGAAATGGGAAACTCTGCCTCTCTTGGAAACAAAATAATTTACATTTGTCAGAGACAATCCAGCTCACTGATCCATCTGAACCCAGAACTCAACAGCAACTGGGGTTGAGTCCTTCTGCACACAGAAAACATGCCTCTAAATATCAATTTTTTGCCGGCAAGCTAGTAGTTCATTACATCAGGCAACCAGCAGCTCCTCTACAGAGACAATGCACCACTTGTTTGCTGGTCAGTGATCTCTGGTTTTCGCATGAGACCACAGTCCAAAACCGTTTTGCCCACCCAAGTCTGAATGTCTTGGTGATGTGGATATCTTCCCTGCAGAGCTGTGCTGATCAGACATGACAGCTCATTGACTCTCCTGCCTCACCGTGGAAGGGATGTAGCAGCAGTGAAAGCCGCATACTAAACTTCACATTGTGTTGCAGGGATATTATCATTATTAAGCACCAGGCCATTACATCAACATGAACCAGTTTTTGTGTGGCTCTGACATGAGTGCTAAGGCTTGTGTGTGTTGGTTTCAGTGCTGTGGACACATGTTTTGGGTGGTGTTAACTGAAACCACAAAAATCATAGCACACCCTCTGGCAGATTCTTATGGGTAAAGGGAGGAATAAGCTTTACACCTCTAATGGTAAAGGAAAAAACTTCATGTTGTCAGCTGGTTTGCCAGTAAACAAATATTTATGGAACAAGACTGATAAGAAAACACATTGTAAGTATCCAAAAAGATGAACTCAACACCTTTAGAGAAATTGAAGGAAAAGGAAAATTTTCATTTTATGACATTTAAAACTCCTATTTTACCACGATAATCATAATCATAAAAGATATGCCCTGTACGCTTGAGGTTATAAAGGAAGAAAAATATCAGATGACATTGAAATTTTGCATCTTGAAACTCAGTGCAAATAAAAAGGAGTTTTATAACATAATTACATTCCCATTAATATGTTAATCTCTTATATACAGACATAGAGAAGCAAATACATTACTTTTAATAATTAAATCTGTAGTGAGGTTTTACTGCTGGGAAAGAAGATTTCTCTATGGGAGGGCGTTTAACATTTTAATTAAACTGTTTTTGATAGATGTTTACTGTTGCTTCTATTTCTACTGAAAACAAAATCATAACATTAAGAAAAAAAATGTAATTTTGTCACCAAAAAGGAATGATTTCCATTTGAAGATAGGTATAAGGTTCCTTCTTCTTTGCTGTCTAGTTAGTTTTTAGCAATGGTCTACTTTGTTTTGAGACATGCATTTCTTATGGAGCGGTTACATTTTCTTTTTTTAATTTCAGTAATTTCATACTTTTTGTGCCACTGAACATTGTTGTCATATTTGACCTTCCACTAGGAGGTTGCTTATGTTTTGGTGAGAGACGAGAACTCTATACGTTTATTTAAAAAAAATAAATCACAAATTTCTCATTTAAAAGCTGCTAAAGGAACCAACAGCATGGGAAAAATATCCTTGAAGAACTGCAGAATCACAGGATCTAGGCAGGAGAAATGAAAAAACGGACAAAAAAAGAACAGGACTGAATGGCATAAAGAAATTAAAAGTCTAGCAAGGATTGCCAGGTAGTGAATTGGGCAATGTACTGCTCTGAAAATAAGTCAGTAAGCTTTATACATGAACTGTCACTTAAGCTTGATACATAAACTGATAATTGAAAGGCTTTGCAGATGGACATCTGTTTGCCAGACCCGAAAAGGTTCATGCAGATCAGCTAACCCTGCAATGACTTTCTCTGGTGAACTTGAGCGTGACTCTAGGAAAAAAACATCAGAGTGAGTAAAAAGCATATGGTCTCCACGGTTCATAGACAGTGCTCGAAGCTGCCACCTGGAAAGGTCAGCTCTGACGACAGTTTGTGTCAGCATGGCTATCAGCACCACAAGAAACAGTTCTGCAAACTCCCACTTCATCTCATATAGGTCTGAAATCCAGACAGCATGTGAGACAAACAACAGATCAGCATTTGTTCTCTTGTTCCCTGAGCAAACCAATCACACCTTCTCATTTTGGCCCATAGCAGTGATTTCAGAAGAAATCTATGACACATGTTTTGAAAAAGCATGAAAAGTCTTACAGATAAGAAACATAAGACTTCCTTTCTGTGAGCCATCTAAACACCACATGCACGAGATCTGTGTTGAATTATTTAAACGGGAAAATGCCTTTCAGGCATCTGTAAGGTCCCTGGATTCTATTCAGCAATGAAGAGAGATGAACACTGTGGCTATTTGCCTTAGAAGGAGTTAGATAAACACAGTAAAGCTCTGTTAAAATAGCATATGAAGTGCTTTATTGGAAAAAGTAAATGAAGCCAGAAGTCTTGGCCACTCTGAGCACTGGTTAATAGTGATTCTGGGTACTGAAAAATACACAGATGTTAAAGTGAACATCGCAGCCCCATCAGAGCTGTCCTGTGAAAAGCCACAGAGCTTTGGAATCTGTCTCTGATTCTGAGACCTCTCAGGTTGTGGTGTGAGCCACCTTTTTTATCTTCAGGAGGTAGGTAAACCCAGTGACACGGGCAAACATGGCAGCTGTCATTCACACACAACAAAGCCTCCCCCTAGGGGATGACTAGGTGAGCATGAGCAGCATGACTCAAAATGTCACAAGAGCAGGGCATTAATAGATTTACTTCTAATGGACGTGCTGATGAGTTGAATGGATGGGAAGAGAGAGGACAGGAAATCAGGGAGGATACATTGCTTTGTCCTAAACAGAAACAATAAAACAGGCCTGCATTCAAGACGGTGGGACAACACTGCATAGGTGTCTCCTACACCATCTGCCCATAAACATCCTAATGAACAGCTCTGCTGGGTGTCATGTTCATGTCAGGTTATCCACATTAGCCTATAGACAGTGAGGAGAATGAGGCCTCATAAAATATTCTTTTTCTGAGTCCAGTGCCAAGGGAGGAGGAGATGGGGGAAGGTGGTCACTTTGGGCAGGATTACGGTGGGGAAAGTCAGTGCTAATTCAGCCTGATGAAGTGGCAAGGTGGAGCAAGGAGTGTAAACAACATTATCCTTGCACCTGTATGTCAGGATGCAGCTTCCATCTCATCTTGGAAAGAGGCAGCAGGCAGGGAGTCTCAGGAGATAAAGGCTTCAAGTTAGATTGATATTCTCTTAAGATACCTATTCCCTTCTGATTGGGAAGTTACACAGAGATTGGTGAGCTCTATAATACATGCTCATGTTATCTGTCGTGTCCCTTCCAGAGGCAGAACAGAAATGATCCCAAGGCCACCAAAATACTGACAAAAGTTAAATTTAACATCATGGGAAAATGATAACAAGTTAGTCTCTGTGTGACCAGGTAGTCTCTTTCCTGAAGCAATAGTCAGGAGGCATATCTGATAATGAAAGCTCTGGCCACCAGTACTGACCACTCATTACAAGGATAGTAAGAGCGTCTTGAGATTAAATCACTTACTGTGACAAAAAGACAAACAAAATCCTTTCTTTCTGGGGATCCACTTCACAGCTTCTACCCGTTGATTAAATACAGACCACTCTGTCTTGTGTGTCTGCACCCTTCTACCACTCATTCTGGATTTACCTACACTTACTCCTATTGAGTGGTACCTTGATATAATTCAGTAGGATTACTTGTGGACATAGGATGATTACCAATGCATTAACCATGCATTTCCCCTTTCTGTTTACTTCTTTTTTCTTCCTCAGACATTATCATGAGAGATTATGATACCTGTGAGTAGCATGAGACTTCAAATCCCCATCTTAATTTTACAGGATGATCTGTATCTTTATTTATATCTGCAAGTATGACACAAAACTGCAAACAATTTGCCTGAAGAAGGTAAACCAAAACAAAGCTGTATTTCACTGCCAGGATGCTTTTAACCAATTCATGAAGAACTTCCTCTGCCTGTAGTAAGATATTCAATAAGGAAAGAATAAGGCTATTTATTTAAGAATAAGACGGGCTTTTACTTTTGATTTGGAGAGCACAAAACCCGGGAACAAACAAAAGGCAAATCACCACAAAAGAGCAGTGTGTCTTCTCTGTCAGGCACAGAGGAGGAAATGGCAGCCAGCAGGTACTTCAGTGATCTCAGGGTACAATACAAAGGAAAAAAAACCCTAACCTTATGAGCCAGGCATGATAGCAGTTAAGCCCATCGTTTGTGCCTTCTCAGCCTACCTTTGAGGCCTGGCTTTCCAGCAAGAACTGCACTAACTCTCTTGTTCATTAGGGCCTGCAGCTGGCTGTGCAGAGGTTCTACCGCCTTTGCTGCAGATCCTTCCTTCTTTCTCACTCCTGGCTGTAAGTGGTACCACTAGCAAACTAAGGAAAAGAGTGTCAGCTGTGTGCTGGGCTCAAAGCTAGAGAAGGATAGTGATAGTGGTACCCCCAGAGCAGTGTGAAAGGAGAACACTAGGTTTGCTTTCCTCATGGAAAGAGCTGTGGTCCTTCAGGTCTCCCCCTCCTCTGTCTCTTCCTCTGCCTCTTCCTTTCTGAAGGACAATTTAAAGCTCATGTTCAGGCATTATGTAAATACAGCATCTCCACCCCATGCTATGAAAGTATCATGAAAGAAAGTACAAAAGTCACTGTGGCCTCTTGAAAGTGCTGAAGAGACATTTTGGCAGTGCAATATTATCATTCCTCCTCCTCAGCTCTGTTTGGGAGGGCAACGTTATGTGTCCTTTGCCATTATGGAGGAATGACATAGCAGTAATTCGAAATAAATTCTAACATGACTTTATGACGGGGAAAAGCAAAAATGGAATCCTGCTGGTGTGATGAAATCAAATTTTTAAGAGATAACAACAGATAATTTTCAAGGAAAACCCAATGACTTTATTCTCATTCAATAGATGAGAGGAAATGGGTGAAGAGGTGCAGTTCTCTGATATTACATGGTCAAATAATGATAGAAGGAGGATTATTCTGGTCCCTAAAGTTAATAGTGAATAGTCCTATTCAAAAACTTCATTGAAAAAAAAATAGTATTCAGTTGCAATGAGTTTGAAGAGCCATAACCAATTAGCAATATATCCCTGGGTCCCTTAGTAGCTCTCCTAGGCTCCTTCAGCTTTGGTCACATCACATCCATTGTGTCTCAACAGTCCTCCCTCCAAAATGAGGATGAACTGGCAGCAGTATTACTACCAGTCATGAGTTCCTTAAGTTCTCCAAGAACTTCAAATGAAAGAGGTGGAGTGAAGTGCAGAGTTGCTAATTATTTTAAAGCTCCTTTGTGTTTATATTAATTAAAGTGTCAAGCTGATTCTCTCTAATCTAACTAAAGAAGACAGAGCTTTCACAGTGGGAAATGCTTTAAAGTTCACCAGCCTTGCATGACAAATTTATTGTATGCTTCCTGCTTGTTGGCTCTGCATGTGCCTGACTGAATTTCTTTTGCTGTTTTTACTAACTGTCAGAACTATTTCCAGTAGCTTTAAGCAAATGTTGACTCAGTCCTGCTGTGACATCTCAAAGCTGAATGTTTGATATCACAGATTGCTAGGAGACACAGATATAGGAAGAAAATGCTACTTCAGGTCCTACCTGATTAGTGCAGAGTGGGGCTATGAAGACACAGCCTGACCCAGAAAATGAATTTAATAGACCAAAAAGGAAGATTTTTAAAAATGCATAAATACATGTATAAGTGGATCTAAAATATGCATTTGCAGAAGCCAAAACAAGATATTCCTAGAGAGACTGGGATATCTCCTGGGAAAACATTGCATGTTTCATAACCTTCCATAAATGGTTTAATTTTACTTTAGGAACCAGCAAGAAATTCAGTGTAAAAATAGATAAACTACATTTCATTAAACATTGCCAGTGAAACAAAAGATTTGATGCAGACTGACAAAAGCCAGGAGATTCAAAATGCCTTCCGCTTACTTTTGCTCCCAAGTTCCTATCTCTAGTGACAGTGTACACCTGTGTGGCAGCAGGCAGGATGTGGAGTGTCAGCCATAATAGTAACATTTCCTAGGCATTTTGTCATTTTGATCATGTCTCCAGTTTCTGGGAAATGTTTGAACCAAAACAATAGACCCAGACACAGCCAAGCACAGAGCCATTCCCCCTTTTTGTCTCTGTCAATTCATCCTGTCACTGGTTGTGCTGGTCCTCAAAAGAGAATGAGTTTTTTTTTGAACAAAGGGATATCCCATAGGTAAAGATGGATGAGGTAATTGCAAAGTACTGGGCATGATTGTACTGGGTCGATGATTAAGATATTAAAAATTAATGGTCAGAACTTATTGTCAGCCTTAGTAAGGGCAAGATAGATTGTGGTAAGGGATTTCTACTCCATAACAAGATGTCCATTTATTCCAGTCTACATGATGAAGAGTACCATGCAGATGACGACTCTTGGTACCAAGGGTAGTAAGATCTGGAGCTTGAACTGTACATAATCCATTTGCTTACCTGCAGTTATAGCTATTGTCACCAGTACTAGCTAAAAAGATATCCAATGAAGGGATCTGAATTTTATATCCTGTACCAGCCTTTAAACAATGAGTCTGTCTTTATTATTATTTTTTCACCTGAAGGTCTCATTTCGAGTCACAGAATGACCTGGGTTGGAGAGGACCCTAAACTTTCAGGGACACCTTCCACTAGACCACATTGCTCAAAGTCCCATCCAGCCTGGCATTGAACATTTCCAGGGATGGGGCACTCATAACTCCTCTGAGCAACCTGTTCTAGTATCTCACCACACTCAGACTGAAGAATTACTTCCTGATATCTAATCCAAATCTCCTCTATTTCAGCCTGTCTTCATAGCAGAGGTCCTCCAGCCCTCTGAGCATCTTCATGGCCTTCCTCTGGACTCAATCCAATAGGTCCATGTCCTTCTTACACTGGGGGATCCAGTTCTGGCTGCAGTACTCAGGCAGAGACTTATAGGAGCAGAATAGAGAGGGAGAATCTTCTCCCTCAAGCTCCATGTCACACTTCTTTTGATGCAAAGACACACTTGGTTTTCTGGGTTTCAAGTGCACATCTCTGAGTCATGTTGAGCTTCTTGCCAACTGACGCTCCCAGGTAATTCTCCTAAGGACTGCTCTTAATCCGTTCTCCACCCAGCCTGTATTTGTGTTTGATATTTTTTTTTTTTTTTTTTTATTTAGGAGAGGAGTACTTCAACTGGGACTTTGTTTAGGAGAAAAAGCCATAGGCCACCAAATACTGTGAGTGGAAGAGCTGTCATTTGGAATGACAAAATGCCATTAATTTAAAAAAAAACAGCCTGTTGTTTTTATGCACTCCTCACTCCCACTCAGTGTCATTTTGGGGGGAAATCTAAAATTATTTGCATGCTTCTCACAGCCATATCAAACTTTGCTATCCTACCAGTCCATAAGATGAGGCTTTTAAAACTGGTTATTGAACATAGCCACAAAAACCCCTGTGAAATCTACAGGTGGCTGGATATAGACAAAATTTTATATCTAAATGACTTTGATCTTTGTTTTAAACAAAGCAGAGAACAGCAGCAAACCAAGGCAATTAGGTCCACAAAAAATACAGTAGTTTTGTGAGTGTAAATATTTTTCTTTTTTACTTCCCTCCCAGCCTCCATGAAATCACAGCAGCTATTTTTTGCAGTGGCAAAGGGCTTGAGACGTTGGAGGGTCTGTCAGTGATACCTGTCATTAAGCTCATGATGCTATGAAAGGTCTTGACTTTCACCTGTCAGTGCAGAGCAAGGAGAGACTCCAGGAGGAAAGTCCTGCTGATGGTGATCCAGCTGCTTTTGCTTTCATGGATGACCTTGTGGTTCATTGCACTGCCAATAAACTCACTTAGAGAAAAAGAAGCCACAACAAAGTAAAAAAAAAAAAAAAAAAAAAAAAAAAAAAGCGCCAGGCTTCTTAGGTGAAGCTGAGGACTATCTGACATTCACTTCTGGTAGTGCTTTAGAGACTAGTCAGTCAAGCCAAGAGAACAAATAGGGCTGATGAAGTAATTTATGTTGCCTCAAAATAATTTTGAACCTCCTAAGAGCCAACAATAGAAATGAAGTATTTTATTTCAGAAAAAGACTGTGGATCTCTATCCATGACATTATGCTTCTTCATCGCGTGATGGAGCTTGGAGGATAAGTGTGCACCAGCTTCTCTGTGCCCTTTGGAGGACGATGAGAAAGATGGCACTGTTTTGGACTAAAGCCTGCAGGTGGCTGTAGGAGTGCCAGTGATGGCTGCTGGAGTGAGGAACATGTACCTCATCCCAGCTCTGCTGACATCTGTCTTCTAACAGGCTCACAGAGGCTGAAACTCCTTTTCTAAAAGAGGAAAATATGCATTTCCACAAAATAAATATTTTGTTGAATTATTTTTCCTCCTTGCTTTCCTCACCACACACACATGCACACATCAGGGAGCCGAATGCCTAACATCTCCTGCTGGAGTTTCTACTGACAGAAGAATGCTGATATTTTGTGAAAGTATATACAGTTATGTGATTCAAATAGCACTGCTCTTTCCATAACTAGGTTTGACTTGGAAATTTCTTTTACATTCACTTGTTATTCCTGTCATTTTTCTATTTCCATTGCTAATTTTAGAATGAGAAAAAATGTCTTCCCTAAGGGAAAAAAAAATGTCTTTAGCAGAGCTAGTGATGATATGGAAAGGTTTAAGGGCAATACTGAAACCAGTCATCTCTGATGACTTTCTGTTCAGTTTCATAGTACGGGTGGTAAGGCTGTACTTTTTTTCCTGTAGTTATGCACTGCTACAAAGCTGGGTAAGTCACCCTAGCTTCTCCCAATCCATTCACTTAATTCACAGCTTACTCTGGTCAGATATCTACCTCTGGTTCCCCAGCAATCTCTCTCACTTATATCTGCTCTTTGATGGAGAACCAGCTTACCAGAGGCTGCTGACAAAGTCTTACTAATTGATCTGGGCTTCTCTCTGCGCCAATTGAATAGCACACATCCCCATGACAGCTGGTCAAAGGGTTATAAATTATAATTTGAGGTATGAAAGAAGAAAAAACAACTGATTTTTTTTTATCTTGTCTAACATTAACCTTGTACTCACCCTGTCCACTGAGATACCTCAGATTTAGATGCTATACCAAGAGGATCTAAATAAAGTCAAAAAGTTCAAGTCAGTTGTTTGCTATTGGAATCCATAATCATCAACAATTCCACTGAGACATGACTTTGGTCTACAATTCAAAATAGTCACAGATTAGACTGAAACTTGCAATCTGGTTGTGCCTGGGATGCAGGCTTTCCAGAAACTGAATTCAGCCTTACAAGTAGAGAATATTACTAATGGATATCTTAAACAGTAGAAATTAAAAACAAACAAACAAACAAACAAAACAACCTACTAAACTCAGGAGTTAGGACACAACCTACTTTCATTTACTAATGAAACGTAGCTTCTATATGCAAGGCAGAAGACAACGGATTAGACTCTGGAAACAAGAGGGAGAGGCTGGTTTGCACCAGACAGGGCTCTGCATTCCTGTTTTTGTAACCAGTCACATTTTCCTCCAGAATTACAAACATGTTGCTGCATCCTGGTATAAAACAAAATCACCGCTGTGCTTTGTAACTTCAGAAAAGAGTAATTATTTACTTATTTAGGTAACTCTTCATGTTGAATGGAGACAATTTATGAGAAGATGCACCTACTATCTGGATTTATATAGTCTTTTGAAATTGGACAATGCTTTGTATAAACTGTCTAATATTCCTTCTTTGAGATTCATTGTAGTGACGATAATTGTGGTGAACTGTTTACTGGTGCTTGCATGGATGCTGTAGGAAACTCTGTGGAAAGCATCCTTCTTCAGCAGGCACAAGTCTTCAAAGCCCTGAAACATTAGGGTATAGTCCAGAACCATCTTTGGGGCAAGTGGTTCCCAATCACACATAGAGCTGAGGTGGTGAGCATGGGTGTGACTGGCTATGACAAGCTAAGATTAGTAAAATCAACATGTTTTTTGGGGGACTGAGAGGAAGAGTCTCTCTTCATGTCACTATACAGATTAAGGGAGATGCAATCTTTAAAGGTCATTTATTTTAGTGGGGATGTTCTCCAGACTATCCAACATTTAATAAAAAAATCAGTTCAAGGAAATCCTGCTTCAAAAGGATGCATATACATGTCTCATTTAGCAAGGGAACCAAAGGCATTTTAATTTGTAATTGTGAAAGTTTGAAAATTATAATCAATACATTAATCATCCTGATCTAAAACACTGAGGACACCCAGGCAATAAGAGAAACATAGAGTTTCTTCTGTCTTCTTATTTTGAAAGAGCTAATATTGTGTAAAGGTGGAAGTGGGATAATGGATAGGTGGACTCAGGAATGCACTGGGAAAGGATAAGATCAATTTGGTATTGTTCATAGTCACAGAATCACAGAATATGCTGAGTTAGAAGGGATCTACAAGGATCATTGCGTTCAACCCTTAGCCCTGCACAGGACCATCTCTAAGAGTCACACCATGTGTCTGACAGTGTTGTCCAAACACTTCTGGAACTATATCAGGCTTGCTGCTATGACCACTTCCCTGGGGAGCCTTTTCCAGCATCCAACCACCGTCTGGGTGAATAATGTTTTTCTAATATCCATCCTAAATCTTCCCTGACACAACTTCAGCCCATTCCCCTGGGTTCTGACAGTGGTCCCCACAGAGAAGAGATCAATGCCTGTCCCTCTTCTTCCCCTCACGAGGAAGTTGTAACTGCAATGAGGTCTCCCCTCACGCTCCTCTTCTCCAGGCTGAACAAACCAAGTACCCTCAGCTGCTCCTCACAGGGCTTCCCCTCAAGGCCCTTCATCATCTTTGTTACCCTCCTTTGGACACTCTGTAATGGCTTAATATCTTTTTTATATTGTGGTGCCCAAAACTGCACACAATATTTAAGGTGAGGCTGCCCCAGTGCAGAGCAGAGTGAGACAATCCCCTCCCTCGACCAGCTGGCGATGCTTTGCCTGATGCCCCACAGAGCACAGTTGGCCCTCCTGGCTGCCAGGGCACTGCTAACTCATATTAAACTTGCCCCTAACCAGGACCCACAGGTCCCTCTGTGTGGCACTGCTTTCCAGCATCTCATTCCCCAGTCTGTCCATACATCCAGGGTTACCCATTCCAGGTGCAGAACCCAGTACTTCCCCTTGTTGAAATTCATGTGGTTGGTGATCGCTCAGTCCCCTAATTTGTCGAAATAAATTAATGATCAAAAAACCCCAAGTTTTTCCACTTACACCAACCTCGGAGCTACTCCCTGACCTGATGGATCCACATATTCCTATCAATATTATTCCCTGTTAGAAGAAAAATTGAGAAAATCTCTACCTGTGCTCCTGATCCCTCTATCAGGGGATGAAGGGTAATGAAGTCTCTTTTGGTTGTCCTCAGAATTCTCTTTGTTATTTTTTTGCTGCCAGTTTTGAACAAGCAATAGCAGAGAGTAATCAGAGTGCCTGACTAGACTTCAGAGTTTTCCAGTAATGTCACTTATCCAAGCCCTTTGGAAATAGCAGACTTCACTGTGAGTTGGTTCCAGTCTGCATATCAGGCCCTCCATTCCCTTATAAGGGAGTCTTCTATTATAGCTTCCCTTATTTTGCTCTTGACAGAGGAGGCCTTGCTGCAGGGGACAGGTGGCGCTGTTTTAGGAGGCCCCACTATCAGAGAAGGACCTTTGCTCATCTCGTCAGTTGTCTGGCCTTCTAGTTCCAGAGCCTCATACCTGTCATAGAAGATTTCAGTCTTACCTGTCAAATTCTAAGCAGCAGGAGAAACCTTCCTTCTGATATGTGCCAAGACCCGCTTCCAGCCTTCATGTTTAACAGACCCTTGACTAACATGCCTTTGACTTAACACCCTGCAGTGTTCTGAGTCCACCTGCTTCTCCACTACAGTGGAGGTCTGAAACTCCCAAGAGTCTTGAGACTGTAACATCTCTGAATATAGTTGGTCTCTCTCTTGCTCATAAGCTCCAATACTACGAAGGCAGTTCACTTCATATAGCTCTTTCATCTGGTGACACAGTTCTTCAACCATGGCACATCTTCTGCAAAACAAGTTTGTCTTCCCAGCCTTACAAAGAGGCATCAGGCACCTCTGGAAACCTGTGACATGGAGAGCTGCATCTACCATCAAAAAGTTTGTCTGGCTGGAGGCCTCTGACACGGCTGGTAAAGTGATTCTTGTTACTTAGATATACACATCTCTTGCTGATCCTGATCTCTTCATTCACTCTGTGAAATTCATCCCTCTTAAAACCATTAGCTCAAAGTCTATGAATTATTTACAGTATCAGAGATAAGGCTTAATTGAGTACTTGAATGATTTGTAAATCTCATGCTTGTTTTGTGCACAGTGAATTACCTCTCAAGGACTAGTTTGTCTATCTGTGGATGTTCAGTTCTGATCCTCACAGTAACAGGAGGCTCTGTAATCAGCTATCTTCCCAAAAAGTAGGGAGGCACTACTCCTTACTAAGTGTTGTTCATTAGGACATTTTTGCAAGCATTCAATATCAACTGTGTGAAAAAATATGGATAGAATATGGTTTTAAACTGTCTTTTCTCTGTTTTGTGGAAACTCCTGTGGAGGCTTCTGAAATGGTAGGACAGATCTTGTTGGAAATTCAGAAGAATTCATCAGAATCAATTCTTCAGAAAGTTACAAATGTTTCAGTCTGCAGTTATAATAGTAAAGAATTTGTAATCTCAGCTATAAATTTTTTTTATTATAAAGCTGCACAACTGGTTTACCATCAATTCTACAATATAATTTAAAAAATTTTATTGGCATCAAATTGAACACCTGTTGCAATCTCAAGAGTTTATAAACAAATTTAAATAAAAGTAAGACAATACACCATAAAGTTACTTTTAATGAGGAAACCTAAATTCAAATCTTTGGAAAATGTCAGATTTATAATATTTTCCCTCTACATGAATTTCTTCCTCTCCCCATTCCATAAATAAAGAATTTGGTATAGCAGATTGAATCAAAGATTGATATCAATATCCTCAGCTTTTTACCCGAAAACATTTATGTTAAAGAAGTAAGGCCAGTTTTGTTATCATATAAGTTTTATGAAAACAAACAAACAAATAAACAAACACAAAAAACCTCTCACAGACTTATGGTAGTTAATAGTAATTCACATACATAATGTTACATGCTTTATTTATTATAAACTTTTTTGAATAATGTAATTCCTTATATGAAGGATTCTTAGTTGAACCTACTTTTAACCTTTACACAGATTCTGATAATTCCTTGTGAGGGTCTCATAAATACAGAGTAACACTTCAGCCCTTTTAGGGGTAAAGAGTAGCTTGCCTTCATGAGTAATATACTGCTGAGGTGGGAAGAGCTTTTTTATTGTGATACCTTCCTGCATTACATGTCTAATGTTCTTTAATTCTAGTAAATGAAGTTGACATTTTTCAATGAATTTATGAGACTGCTAATTATTAACTAAAACTAATAATAAACAGAGAATTGGTGCCACTAATTGACTCTTTAATATGTTTTTCTCACTTCCCAATCTCAGAGCACTTTAAAAATCTTTAGTGTAATCAGCCTCACAACAGCTCTAACAGTTATGTTAGGAATTTGTCATTGTCTCAGTACTAGGAAGGAAAAACACAGCACAAAAACATTTAATGATTCATCCAAGAACAAGGTCTTACCAGAGCTAGATTAGTACTTGTGTCATTTTATTCCCAGTTTCTGCTCTCACAACAAAACTGGACAGTTTCCCCAAAGCAGTATGCTGTCAGTAAGGGTACATCAAGATGACAAGGCAAATACAAGCGGTAGAGAATACAGGAAAACAACCAAGTGGGAAAACATTAAATGAGTCTTACAGGTCCAGCAAGGAGTTGACCCAAGGACCTTTTCATCTCAGAGCAGCGGGGCTACCTATTGTGCAAGAGAAGCATCTCTTGAGGTGAAATCATTAAGAGCAAGCACAGAGAAGCAACAAAACAGAGACGGCCAGCTATTCAGAGTGGTCACTCACCCAAACTGCCAAGAGTCCTAGATCTTAGCTTCTACACAGAAATGAAATGGGGCACGAGCGAGCTGCTTACTCTCTGTCAGCCAAATGAGTTTCTGTTTGTCACTCCCAACAAGCTGTTCACACATTGGGTTTTTGTCACACTGAGGGGCAAGTCAATTAAAGCAGTGAGCTAGCATCTCTCTCCTCCAGCTGAAGACCATCTTCATACCCAGCAGAGGAAGCTGTGGTCCTGGCTGTAACCCTAGCTAACATCTAGCTGCTGTGGTTTGCTTGTTGTACTGTGACCCAAAAAAAATAGCAGAGTTGTCAGGACTCAAGGAGTACTCCCTGGGCTGCTGGGAGACTATACAGTGTTGGTGGACACACTTTACCACATTAACAATAATGGGGACAGGAAAGGACTTTAACAACCCTAATTTCTTTTCTTACCATCTCTCCAGGTTTGTATAACTGGATCATCTCTCAAGATTTTTCCAGACCACCTGGTTAGATCTTCCTGTGGCAATTTCAGCCCAAGCTGGGTAAAGATGATACTGTATTGAGCTCACATATAAACTAGGTGAAGAGAAAGGGTGCAAGATTAATTCTGCCATTTATGGTGTTGAAGTGATTCATTATAATGTCTTAACATTGTTCAAGAATGTGATCAAACTCTATTAGCATTTTATGACTGCTCTGTCAGACAACATCCAATAAAATCTTTTTGTTCAGCACCTGTGAATGCATATTTTCCTAGTCTACGTAGTACAAATAAACAAGGTCTACTTAAGAAAAAAATCAAAATAAGAGCTGACTCTTTTAGGCACCTTTAGCAGCATAGCACTTTCAAGATTACCAGGAAACAGTGGCTTGTTACTAATTCAATGGCATGATTGCTACTCACAGTCCCCAAAACTACCACCTCCAATGCTTCAGATATCTCTCAAGTGAGCATCCATCGAGTTCAATTTGAGAGTTCTGACAAGAAATCACAGGCTGTGGTGCGGGAGAACTACAAGAAAACAGCTGCATTTTACCATAGCTAAATCATCTTCATAGTTATGCCCTAAATAAGTGAATAAATGAATAAATAAAAGTAAATGATCCTGTAGGAAGCAGTGTTGTGGAGAGATCCAAAAATATACAGAAATGAGTTAAAACCATCGTTTGAGGAGTAAAATGAAATAGCACAAGTCAGATTGCAGGGCTGAATTAAGGTAGTAGTAATGGAGTTTTCAAATTTATTTGCAGTTGAGAGCTAAGGAAAACAAGAGAAAAAATTTGACCACTTAGAAATAATAGCAGCGGTGCACTGGGAATCAGATGCAAAAGCAGCAAACCTGTGGCAAAGCTTCTTTCTTTTAGCTTCTATCTCTGCTCATCATGAAAAGGCATTTAGCCATGTCCTGGGTCAGATTCCACTGCCTGATAGAAGAGGCTTCAGAAAGTGTGTGGAGAATTAATGTCCAGGGTAAGATGAAGTCTGGGAGTCCTTAGTCTTGTATACCAATGCTTTATCTCAAAATTCACGATGTGAAAATGACAGGACATGCCTAATGATGAATCTCTTAATCTTTTAAGGTGGTAAAAAATCTCAGAGGAATAGTTATTCTGCACAGTCCACTTTAGCTGGCTGTGATGAATGTCGAAAGCTCCAGAGAATGGACCAAGCTATTTTGAGAGAGGTGAATTCATCCCTCCTTTCTTGCACCTAACAGAAGTAGGAGAACAGGTAATAGACCTATCTCTAATTTACATCTACAGGAGCTGCTCAGGAACATCTGGCAATAACCCTGAGCGAGGTCACACTGATACACAGACATGATGAGAAGGGACCTTGACAAGCTTGAGAGGTGGGCCTGTGCAAACCTCATGAAATTCAACAAGGCCATATGCAAGGTCTTGCACATGGATGTACAATCCCACGTACAAACACAGGGTGGATGGAGAAAGGATGGAGAGCAGCCCTGAGGAGAAGGACTAAGGGATGTTGATGGGTGAGAAGCTCAACATGACCTGGCCATGTGCACTCACAGCCTAGAAAGCCAACAGTATCCTGGGTTACATCAAAACAAGCATGACTAACAGATTGAGGGAGGTGATTCTGTCTCTCTACTTCATTCTCGTGACATCCCAAATGGAGTACTGTGTCCAACTCTGGGGCCCACAACTCAAGAAGTATGTAAAGAACAGATTGCCCAGAAAGTCTCCCTCACTGTAGATATTCAAGAACTCCTTGATGCAATTCCTGTTGAGCAGGAAGGTTGGATCAGATGACCCACTGTTGTGCCTTCCAACCTTACTCATTCTGCGTTTCTGTGGACCTGTTGGAATGAGCCCAGGGGAGGGTTATGAAAATGATCAGAGGTTGGAGCCCCTCTCCTATGAGAACAGGCTGAGAGAGATGGGGTTGCTTAACCTGGAAAAAAAAAAAAAAGCTCTTGGGTGACCTTCCAGCACCTTCCAGTACCTAAAGAGGGCTATAAGAGACCTGGAGAGGGAAGACAAGGGGTAGTGGCTTTAAACTGTAGAGGGAAGGTGTAGATTGGGTATAAGGAAAAAATTCTTTACTGTGATGGTGGTGAAACATAGGAATGGGTTGCCCAGAGGAATTGTGGATTCCCCACCCTGGCAGTGTTCCAGGCCAGGTTGTATGGGGCTTTGAGAAACCTGGTGTAGTGGAAGGTGGCAGGAGATTGGAACTACATGATCTTTAATGTCCCTTCCAACACAAACCATTCTGTGATCCTGTGACTCTTTGAGTCTCCTTGGTTATGGCAGCTTCTCACCTTTTATCTCAGAGCCTACGTGGGCATAGATTCTATTTAGAACTCTCATGCACAGAAGTTTGTTTCTAATTTACCTTCCCATCTAGGATCCCAGTTTGCTTAGACTGAGTCACTTCTGAAACTCACTATATGCGTGTCTGATGAGGAAATGGACTCTGGGCAGCTCAAGTCCTCAAATAAATTGCTTCTTCCTCCATTACAAACCTCAAAAACCAACCAGGATATATCCAGATATAAAAGTCAGATTGACATCCTATTCAGGGGACCCAGTTTTCTGTCATCTCTTATCCTGGCCTTTACCTTCCTCTTACCTCCTTTGCATCAGAAGCAGCCACACCTGATGTGCAGAATCTCACAGCCAGAGAGGCAGCAGCTCTTCACTTACATTGCACTTCACACTGCAGAATGTGCTGCTAAAAGTATTATGCGGATTTTAGTAATTTGGCATCTTTAAGAAAGGTTAAGGATATAAGAGCAGACATAACTGGGTCAGGGCAAAAATCAATCTAGCACAGTATCTCTACTCCAACATTGACCAAAAGTAGCAGCCTGGGCAAGAATAAATACATGAATAAAAAAATATGCAATTCTTCCCCCTCTACTCATCTCAAACTTTATAAAGTCAGCCACTTCCTGACCTAAGACGAAATTTCTGCATGTTTATTAAGCCTCAGTAGGTTTGTCTTCCAAACACTTTCCAATTTCCCCTTGAAGCCACGTGACCATCCTTTGGCCAGGAGTTGCAGAACTCCACTATGAAGGCTTTTGCTAATTTTAAATGCCTGGAATTAGTTTTTGCTTTGCTTTGGTGGAGCCAGCAAGCAGCTTTCCCTGTCTTCACTCTCTGTGTCACTTTTCATACACTGTTATGCATTTCCCTTTCAATATCTCTTTTCCAGAGTAAAAAGTCCCAGGAAGTCAGGTATTCCTGATGAGGGAGCTGTTTAATGCCTTTGATGATATTACTTCAGTGCTCCTATGAGACAAAAGAACTTGAATTAAAAAAAGATCTCAACACATGGCTAAACCTTGGATTCATATTGTGGGAAAAAAAAGGTTCTCTGTTCTCTCTAAACTTTTCCTGGTATTTTATGTGCTTTTTGATTGCTACAACACCCCAAGCTGCGGTTTTCATAGAAGTTTCAGTTGTACCACTCAAGGCCTGAGATACAATTATGAGAACTGGGCCCCATCATTTTACACTTGAAGTTGAGAGTGTTGCTCCCTGGATGTGGATGACATTTGTCCACAATAAATTTCTTCTGCTCAGACATTCACCCTTGTAAGGGTGCTCAGTAAAACTGAGTGATTTGCAATACAGTGGTAGATGAAGTTACCAATAGAACAGGAATCAAAGACAATAAAGATATTTCCCATGTGAAAGAGTTCTTTTTGATTCTTGCTCTGCTAACCCTGTGAGTTAATGTTGGTGGAGTTTGGCCCTGTGTCTTTGGAGTTTAAATATTCAATAAGAGCTTCTAGCTCTGAAAAGTAAACTACAGTCCTCTTTCCAAGTGTCCAATACAGAGAATGGAAGCAAGGTGAGTGTTTTCTTTCCATCATAGTCTTGTTTTCTTCCCGTCAGGAAAACTGATGATCTCATGCAGGGTGCAGAGGGTGCCAGTGCTTAATACTCTGACCTACGATGGCCAGTACTACATGCTTCCATCAGCCCTTCTACTGTTTCTATCTTGCAGTCCCCTCTCTTACCCCAGACAAGTTTCAGAGCAGGTGCAAAGCCTCAGGCAAGTCAGCACCATGAGGTATGCTTTTTGCTGGGGCCCTGGGCACTCAATGGCTCTTGCAAGGCACACTGTCTTGACTGCAAAGAAAGCACAACTCTCCCTGTGGTGTGAAGACAGGAGTCACCAGGATCCTTCACTCACCTGACCCCCAGGAGAAGGGTGATACCTTGGCTCAGTGGCAGGGATCAGCAGCCTGAGCACTGTGACTGGTGAGGACTTTAATTGCCCAGATGGAGACAATTCTCTGTGACCTTCATGAGCTTTATCTTTGCACCTTCCCTGGCATGCAGTTTGATAATTACTGATGAAGGAACAGCAATGTTTTGTCTTCACATGAAATCACGTTTGTTCACTGCTAGTGGAGACTTGTTCCTCTACCTGAGATTTTATTAGGTGTGAATGAAAGCTTTGCATCTCTGGTCATTGTATCCAGGGCACACTGGTGATAATTCAGCATGCAGACAGTTTACTCCAGCAAGCAGCATAGAAACTACTCTGTCTGGCCTGCAGTCTCATAGGAAAACTTCCATATGCCCTTCCCCCTGCTTAATTACTTTCAAAGAAGATAATTAAAAGTATCAATTGGAAGTATCACTGTCTCATTACATTCCTCATTTATATGAACATAAATGGCAGAAAATTATTTTGAGCATGAAAGGTATAGGAAAAGCAGCCTAACAGTGGACCAGTCCATTGGAGCAACTTTATAGGAGAGAAAGAAGATCTAACTTTTAATAACTTTAATAAAAAAAATGTTTTAACATAATAGATACATTGAATATATTTCTATGATTAACTATCTGTACAATGTATGTTTTTTCAGTTAAGTGTAACTAAGGATCCTAATAGTATAAGCATTTCTGTTTATAGTTTGCTGTACCTCAAATCAGTCTTGTCCTGATAATTACTCATGTTCCAGTGTTGAAGTCATTAAATAACACTTTTGTCAAATTAGAAGTTTAATATAAAAGGAGGCTTATTATCAGCATGCCAGCACTTGTTTCCTAAAAATGCGTGCTCATGTACTTTACTGAGGCAATAAACTAGAAGAGCTAATGGGAAAGAGAAAGAGATAGAGCAAAAAAAATTTATGTAATTGGACAGTGTATCTGGGAGTGAAACCCAGGTCTCCTGCTGGTTTTTTTTAGCTCTGTTGCCATCTTTTCCCATTTTTAAAATAGTGATATAATTGCTGAAACGGTAGGAATGAAAAGAACTATTTGTAGGACTGACATGTGCTTAACACTCATGAGCAGTTCCACTAATGTCACTATGACACCACAAGTGGTGGGTTAAACATAAGATCACTTCCTTAAACATATAGATTTTTGGCATCACTCTTTTAAATATATTCAATGCTTTAAATCTTCAGTGTTTATTAACAAGAGTCAGCTTTCCAATTAAAATGTAACAATGAAATATTCATATACCTTCACAGCAAACTGACACAGTGAAGAAAACCAAAGCTAGATAGCTAACTAATACACACTGGCCTAAAAAAAGAAAAAAAAGCAACTACTCAGCACAGAAGCTTTATGCTGGGAAGAAGCATGAAATAACAAACAGGAAAAAATGCCAGTTTTTACATCCCTCTTTGTTCACCTCAGTCAAAGATGGAGAGAGGTCAACAAGTTTGAAAAAAACTTTAAATTTGGCTACAAGAAATATTGTATTGGTTTTACTATAGTATCACCTAAACCCCCCAAAGAAACAACTGGCCAGCTTGTACCCAAAGTACTTGCAGCCTAAGCAATGTTTTGCCCATATTAATTGCAAAAGTTTCTATGTTCTATTTTGAAGACTGTTATGATTTCAAGGTCACAATCTCAATACAGCAAAACCATGCTGGAGCAGAAAAAGAAAGCAGTCAAGTGTCTTGGCTTCTTTTCATTGTTTGAGAAGACAGCTGGAGGAAAAGAGATGACAGTAGAAATAGCAAAAACTAAATTAGAGTTTTAAAATCCTATTTCAGGTTTAATGACCAAGGGTGTTGAGTTAAGGATTTATACATGTAATTTTGAAACTGATGTCTGTAATTTAGTAATGATTTTGCAGAGTTTATATATTATCTGAGGAAACTGTAAAATCTGCAAGCTTTACAGTTTCAAGTAGCTGCACAACAACAGTCTCCATGAGTTAATTGCAAGGCAAAGGTAAGACTTGGACTGTCCTTCTCCCAACAAAGAATTGATCGCCATCACTTGAGCTCAAACAGAATTATTAATAGCCACTGGATATTGGGTCCAGTTAACTTTCCTCTGTAGGGTAGGCTTTTGGGTTGTAGATGAATTACAGATATAAAGGTAAATGTGACTACTATATGCAAAGCTAGCTCAACCTCAATAGCCTTCATGTTTGGGCAGAAAACTAAAGGAATAGAGTTGTATTATCAACTTAAGCTGTACCAGAGGAGGTTCAGTTTGGACATCAGGAAGAATTTCTTCCCATAAAATGTTGTTAAGCATTGGAACAGACTGCCCTGGGAGCTGACGCAGTCACCAGCTCTGGAGATGTTCAAGAAATGCCTGGAAATGACACTTAGTGCTCTGTTCGAGTTGACAAGGCAATGGTTGTCCAAAGGCTGTCTTCAATGATCTTGGAGGTCTTTTCTAACTTAAATGATTGTGTGATTCTGTGATTTTGTGGTCAGCTCATATCCAAATGCTCTTTCTTTGCATCAGTTTGTGCAGGCTCTTCTACTGGACCCAAGTACAGCATCTGACCCACATCTACAACAGAGTTTACCAACATTAGGCAATCTCTTGCTTTGGCTTGACATCACACAAAATCTCCAGGGCTTTTTTCACCCTAGTAAGGTAAGTGGGGAAGGTCACAGCCATATGTATGGTCCCATGATCATCTCTGCTGGATGCTTCTTGATGCATCCAGATCAATTAATATTTCACCACTTAAGACTTATTACAACATAGTGTTTATTGTGGAGGAGTAAACAGTTCTAACAGGTATTTTGCAGTTGATCACTTTGTGTTTGGGATGAGGCATGCCCTATGGGGGGTCAGCATTACTGTGTCCTTCAGCCTCAGTTCCCAAGAATAATCCCTGGATAGTTTATGATAGCTATACCCAGTCCTCAGAGCTCCTCTACTAACACCCAGGTGCAATGCCACACAAATGCCTAGGATTACAGGGTCAGTCATTGTGCTTGACACAAACCCTTCCAGAACAGGGAGCTTTGTGAGTTGAGATGCAGAAATGAGTCGGCTCCTGGAAAGCTGCTTAAATATGGAAGGGAAAGTGAAGCCAAATATGGAGGACTTAAGATGTGGGGGATTTGCCCTCCCTGGTCGTGTTTGCTGCTGTTCCCCTTGGCAGATCCATCCAATGGTGAGGCTGAGTGCAAACTCCAAAAATGAGACAAGCCACCATACAATGCACTCGATGTTAAGCACACACCAATGTGGACAGAGAGTAGACACCTTTATCAGCACAACACTTTAATTAACAACAACAATAACATAGGAGCCTGCCTGATCCTGCTTCTTCTTGCTAGCTAACCAGGACTTCACTTTCCAAATGGGCATGCAGACACACCAGCTTCCTTGATTTAAAGACACACAAACCAGACATTAAATTCATCCACAATCCCACCTGTATATCCCCTCTCCAGTCTTGGGTTTTTCAGTTTCTGGTCTCCAAATCACTGGCTAATCACTGGCTTGAGGTGTGGTAGCAAATCACATACATATTGCCCAATGCATATCCAGAAAAAAGAGAAAAGTCAGCAAAATACAAATAGAGTTTAAGGAGACAACAGAACAGTGATCAGGTAAGTGCACTGACTGGTATCTCAGACGTTCTGGGTCACGTTTGTTCCCCTTCCTCTCTTTTTTCCCCCATGTGCATACTGTCATGGAGGAGAAAAGGATACCATTTTGGAGATGAGTTTACTGTGACAAAGACAAAATTCATTATGAAGCTGCTCAGTAGTTTTTGTGAGTTATATATTAAGCCATAAAGTATTACTGAGAAAAAATGGACAGTAGCTTATACACATTTCATTAGAAATTATTGCTCTCTAAATTAATCTAGGATGGACAGTCCTTGACAATGCTGTGCTAAGTAGAGAGATTGATATATTTTTCTAATATGTAATCCTAAACAAAACCATTAATTAAAGTAAGATAGGGAATGTGTAGAACGATTCGTATACTCTTTTGAAAAGCAAAACAAGTCTACGTTGAATGTCCAATCAGAAAATTGTCAATATTAACAGCATTGTCAAGTCACCATAGACAGAATTACAGAGATAAAGGCAATGGAGGCAGCACCATTATCATTTGCTGTGAAGCTCCTAAGCAGAAAAAAAGAGTTGGTTTGCCCACAGCAGGAATTTGTGTGGCAGGAACTCTGTGACAACATATCAGGTTAAAACAGATGAGTGATAATTCATTTTGTCTTCTTGAGACATATTTGTTGTTGTTTTTGAGCTACAGAGAAGATAATATTGCAAAGATGTCCAAAGGAATTCACAAGAGTTGAAAGATTTTTTGACCTTTCGTCTTCATTATATAGGATCAGGGAATTTTTTGCCATATGTGCTTCCTCCTCTTCTCCTCTTAGTTACAAAATGCTTCTTGGAACTACACAAGAACATGAACGATCATATTGCATAAGACAAAATACTGCCAATATTTTTATCACTTTACTTGTGTTCAAAGAATATCAGGCACACTAATTAAGACATTTTACAGAGAAGCTATAAAACAACTCAATGCACTTACACTTTGGCTTATTATAGCGTATAGTGGGTCAACCAGTTAATAAACAAGGACAGATCAATGCTAGGAGTATTGGATAAGAGTTATATTCAGACTTGGATAAAGTTCTGGGGCATTGACATTTTTCCAGGAATTCATTAGGCTAAGTTTCATGCAGGAGTCAGTTGAGCATCTTTACTGAAATCAGCTGAGTTGTATCAGTAGCAGCCAATGGAGCCAGGGAATATAATGAACCTTTAGCTCACCCCTGCCTCTAACTGCTGGGTCTGGAAGGAAAGAAGTCAGATAGTGGAGGAATGCAGGCTGTCAGTAAGTAATGCTTTTAGTAACGATTTTTCTGGGCTGGTCACAAGGAATGCAGTGATGTTTCTGGTTTTGTCTTGTCTTAATAGATATGGCTAAGGATACACGACAGGGGGTCCTGAAATAGTTGGTATTGTATGCCTATGCCTAGGCATTGTGTTTAGCTAAAGAAGTGCTACAGGCTCCCAGCAACCGGGAAGCGTTACTACATTCTCTAAGAATTTGTAGAAAATTTATCAGGTAGATTAATTAGCTTACTAACAGGAGGTTAAGAGCATTATCCTTTAAAGTTGAATGTATGATGCTGACTTGTAAATTGCAAGTTTTGCTATTTTAGGTAAACAAAACTCAGTGTACTAAATGTGAGCTCAGTTCCCTTCTGTGACTTAAACTCACTGTGGGCTGGTTAGTAAGTGTGGTGGGGAGTAGGCTCAAGGCACTGAAGTGATAGCTCAAAAAATATTTTATTTTATTTTTCTCAGCTACAAAATCCAGGTGGAAGAGGCGTCATTTACATTAGTGATTCCCATTGTGTGTTGCACACAAATGCATATGTAGAGGGTGGACAAAATTCCTAACAGAGCTCGCACCAGACAGACCAGAATCCCATGCAGTGCAGCAGCCTGAACAAAGCACAGCCCTTGTTTGCCCCTGGGCTCCTGGGATAACTTATGTGCCTGTTCAGTGAATAATACTTGGAAACTGAACTGGAATAACTTTGGGTATTCTGAGGGAGACGGGGTAGGGAGAAATTTTTTCAGGTCAGCTCATATTGAAACTTTCTATTTGGTATTTTCTTAGAGTTTTAAGTTTCCCTAAAAATATATATGTGCAGGGAGGAGGATAGTGGTTAGTTCACTTGTCTCTCTTTTACTGGACAAACAAGAAATTTTCCCTAGTCCTCTTTCCAAAGTAGGCTAGCCAGAGGCTAAATTATTCTTAAAATAGCTACACCCTAGGAGATTGACCTTAGTTATAAGAGAAGGTGAGATAGTAAATGCCTTAGAGGAAGAAGTAGAGGAGCAGAGAAACATGCTTTCATCTAGAAGGTGATTTAGTAATCAGTTATTTAATCACTGTCCCTCACTTTCCTACATCCAAGTGCAGCTTCTTTATGCCTTCCCCATCAGGCTGTTGAAGGCTTGCAGCAAATCTTCAATGGATAGCTTGTGCTTCTGACCACTTCTTATATTATTTTTAAATGAAATGTATTTCAAAGTGTTGGCTTACAGCATTAGAGTTTTTCAGTCTCTTCCCTCTTCTCAACTCAAACACTTTTCAGAATATAATTGTAAGCAATTTCACCCACATGTTATTCCAGCTAGTGGGGAATAATCTGTTCACTTTCTTCATTTGCCTAGCAGAATACTGCTAGTATTTCTGATCACCAGTATTTCTCCCTATTATGCTGAATCAGAGA
Organism: Pyrocephalus nanus; assembly: GCA_038380795.1. Classification (NCBI taxonomy): domain Eukaryota; kingdom Metazoa; phylum Chordata; class Aves; order Passeriformes; family Tyrannidae; genus Pyrocephalus; species Pyrocephalus nanus. The sequence continues at coordinate 86,514,579 of CM076260.1, read as the reverse complement.
AGCAAGAGTAAAGAAAGAAGAAAGTAAAGGTGGAAGAAGTGTTCTGTATACTTGAAATTAGGTGATTTCTGGTTCCAGTCAAGAGGAGACAAAATGTTCTGTGCACGTTTAAAGTCAAATATTTTGAGAGCAATTTTGAACTGGGTTTGTTCTTGAAATGAGCCAGGGTAATGGATGAGGATGCAATCTCTGCGCTGATACTATACTGGAGAAATGCCAGTACTTGGCATTGCAGACAACTGCAATTTGCAGGATGAAAGAACTGTGTCTAGAGTTACGCACTCCAAGTGCACCAGCACCTGTGTCAGAGGTAGGAGCCAATACTGAGGCCAATAGACAAAGGAAAAGAAAGGACTGAAATCTAGAGGAGTTAAAATATGACTCTATATGAGTTGAAATGAGTTGAAACATGGTTGAGAAAATATCACTTTCTCACTCAACAGATTGTCACTTGTTGGCATTTCAGAATTCTTTAGTTTTTTTCTGGAGGTAGCCCTGCTCAGCAGGGGCACCTACAGTGTGCTGCCTAGAACAGTGTGCTTTAGAACATCTTCAGGATGGAGGCTCCATGACCGTTCTGGGCAACCTCTACAAGTACTTGGTCACCCTCACAATGAAAATGCTTCCTGATGTTCAGATGTAACTCCCGTATTTCAGTTTGTGCCAAGTACTTTTTGTCTTGTCCTTGGGCAATACTGAAAAAAGTGTGGTTCTTTTGTTTAGACTGCTCTGACTTCAGGGAGCAGCCTAAATTTGAGAAAGATGTCCAGGAAGTAAATGATCTGAGATATCAAGGAGCTCCTATGACTTATCTTGAAAGCCCTTGTCCAAGACAGGACTTTTCCTCCATATAGCAAGCAGTCCAATTGGAAGGCTCCACCATTTTATTGCAGTACCCTTCTCTGCACTAGTACTAAGGGATAGAGGTTATAATCTCTTCAAAATATCACCGTTAATAAATATACTGTTATTATCTGGGTTATTGGAGGTATTTCATCCCCTAATGAGATTCTAATTCTCTCTCATGCGAAGTGAAAAGCTCAGTAAGCAATCTAAACTTACCAATGCTGGCTGTCCACAGCAGCTACTGCATGTCAAAGATTTTTTGAAAAGGTTTTTGTGTGCTCTCACAGTAAGCTTATCACCTTGCTTTGCATGTGAAATATACACTTTGAGGTTTGAAGCACCTATTGGTTTGCAAGAACTGGCCAGGGACTGGGTCCCGTTTGGCTTTTCATTCTGTTGTGATATCCAGCCTCATTTCTGCCTGCTCCTTATTCAGAGTGGCTGGGACCTGGCATCTCTCATCTCTGGCTTATGCTTGGTGTTTGTTTCAGGCAAGATCTGTTTTCTGTCAAATTCCTTGTGTGCCATTAGCCATTGTGAAATGCCAAGGTCAAACCTCTCCTCTGCCCATATATTTTATCTCATGTAATCCTCTTCTGAGAAAGCACTATTGCACTGATTAAAGGCTTATGCAATGCTCATAAATCTTCCACTTCTCAGTTTGCACTTGATAAATCGGGCTTGGCCATTGTTGGAGGGGCAGATGGACTGCCAAGTGCAAAACACCCATCCTGAAGGCAGCATACTGGGCATGGAGTTGAAGATGGCCAAAATCATGATTCATGCAAAATAACCTTCTTGGGTGCTTCAACTCTTGTAGCTCTTTCTACAATATTGCCAATTTAACTATAACTAGCAGTGCATGTCTCTCTAGATCAATCTCCACACAAGGCAGCCTACTGGGGACTGGAGGGGATCTCTCATGTGTTTTTCTTTGGCAACTCTGTGAGAATCACAGCCAGGCTGACAATAGACCAGCAGAGTTGTTTACTGTTGTATGCATGCTTGCACAACAAAGAAAATGTGTTCTGGTAGTCCTGCAAGAGGACGATTCAGTCTGTATATCCTTTGCCTTTTTTACCCTAGTGAGCATGACCCCAAGCATAGCAAACGACTCCATTATTGTTCTCAAGGGCAGCAAATTCTCACAGAATATTAGACTGATATGAAAAGGTTTTTCTATTACCCTTCCTTGTGAATTACAAGTTCCTGATTATTTAGCAGGTAAAAGAAATGTAACTTTATTCCTAGCCTCTTTCTGGAACTTTTTTTTTTTGTTTTTTTTTTTTTTTTTTTTTTTTTTTTTTTTTTTGTTTTTTTTTTTTTTTTTGTTTGTTTTTTTGTTTGTTTTTTTTGTTTTTTTTTTGTTTTTGTTTTTTGGTTTTTTTGTTTGTTTGTTTTTTGTTTGTTTGTTTTTTGTTTTTTTATCACTTGCACCTGGTCAGAGTGGTATTGATGAATATTGCAAACAGATTATTTTCCAGCTCTGCTTCACCCTGTGAGGCACCTCTACTGCCTCTTGCAAGGACTCAAATTCTCACCGTAATATAAAAAGCATAGCAATAGAACAGGAAAAAGTCAACTTTCTGGCCAAATTCAATATCTGATCTAGGTTCCAGAGGCTAGGCTGTTTGCTCTTGTGCATCCCCACTGGGGAAAAGAAATATATGATCCATGGCAGACAAAGGCAGTGATATGAAGAATTCTTTTTCAGTATGCTTAATACAGTTGCAGAAAGAATTCTCTCCTCAGTAATGTGCTTGGGAGGACATTTTTGATTTCACATTTCAAACACGAGACTGTGACTTTCTGAAACATAATTTCAGATTTTGATGAACAGCAAAGAGTTGCACACAACTCTGCAGTTAGTCCCAATTTCACCTAAAACAACATTAGGTCAAATATGTTATTTGGTTTCTTGCTAAACTCTGCTGGTTTTTCACATGAAGGTGCTTTGAAGCAAATCTCATGTCCTAATATGTTGTCTGTTAAGAACAATACTTATGTAGAATCTCCTTGTAATCTAGGTGAAATCTGGTTTATGAGAACAGCTTTTAAGTGAGGTTGAGATTTCATTGGACTGAGTTTGGGTGCACATTTTAGGATCAAAAGGAAGACTAAATAAATGTCATGGTTTAATACACCAGAATATTTATTAGCAGCTTGCTGAATTATATCACTATATATGAAGACTCAAGACAAACCTCTATCTGGTCTTGTATGGAGATACTATGTATATTCAAGGTGTGCATATAAATAGGTAATGTCATAATAGTAATAATAGTTCAGTATTCCAGTCTATGGTAAACCACTTTGTCTTCCTGTATACGTAAACTTACTGCTACTCCTCCTACTAGGTTGCTTCAATATTTCAACAACAAATATATACTTCTGTCACAATCTTTCCTCATTTTGCCAGCACTCTAACAATAGATACAGATAATCTGAACTTTGCAGAGGTCCTTTAATTTTTATTAGTTTAAGTGAAGAAAATGAGGAGGCAGACCTGAGTGATGATACACCCTCTGGTGATCCACTTCTAGTTCTCTAACCCTATAAGATCCCTGATGTGACTGTCATTAACTAAAGAGGTAATTTCTAGGAGACTTGCAGAATTTCTGGATTTGCTTGTCCAAATACTTCCCGTGTAAAGCATCTGACAATTTAAGGTTTGTACCTCAAGAGAGATCCTTCTGTTTAATGGAGCTCTACAGCCCTGTATTCTCACTTCTAGTCATGCTGAACCCTGTAGGTTGCCACTAACAAACTCAAAAATGGAAGTTTATAGTAGTTAAGAGGTGGTAAATGTTTTTAAGAGGTGAAAGGATCATGCACACTTACTTTCTGTTAAGTTCCTTTGATAAAGTAAAATGCACTGTGCAAAACTGTACTTGGAGCATCATTCTTCCAAAAGAGAACCTGAGAACAAAGCATAACCCTATCCCAAGGGATATTCTTTGCTTCTGGTCTTTTTTTAGGCGTGCTTTGTGTTTGCACTGAACAGGAAAGGGAGAATCAGTGCATGCAATCCTGTGTTGGCTTGCTGTGTTAGTATCTGCAGCAGTGACTAATGTCTGTTGTCACATATTCCCATAAGGAATAACATCCCAGACAGTGAACTCTGAGAAAGTGCCAGGAAGCCTTTGGCTTTCCTGTTCAAACACTTTGGCATTTTCTGTACTAGCAGCGAATAAACATCTCTAAACTTCAATTCTTTCCAATTTAAAAAAAAAATGAAATGAGCCCAGAATAGTTGACTGTTTCCAGACTTGTACTTTGTCCCCAAGTACTGTCAGTCCACTGAGATTTGAGATTGCTTTTAGCGTATCTGTCAGCATTTCAGCTGAGATGCAAGTTAACTGGATATATACAAGGGAGTATTACTGATCCGTTTCTTGAGAGCTGACCCAAGTTCCAAAGGTGATAGAGAATAACCAATGTTTTCCCCTCAGTTCACATAGACTGCTGTGTAAATTATCGGGTAGAAAATTTCTGCACTTTCCTCCCCAGAAATTCACACCCCATTTTTTCATACAATTTTCAAATTTTCATCACAATAGCATTGATTATATGTGTGATGGTCTTCTAATTCAAGCATGTGGCCTGCCTCTGTTCCATGCTTCACTTCTAAAAGCTATCTGGGAATCCTAGATTCTTCCTAGCATCTTCACTGTACCAACCGCTGTTGCCTCAGGCTTGAGAAACAGGTACTGGGGATGCTAAACAGGTGATTGGACTTGTTCCACCTTATTTAGTTCTGTGGTTCCTAACAAAGCTAACTGATCCACAGAACAGCACATATGCAGGAGGATGTGCAAGGTATATTAATTCATAAGGAAGAATATGGGGGCTGTAGTGCAAGGCTTTCTCTTTCATTAGTGACCCTTCAAGAGACTTCCTGTGCCTTTGAAACATACTTACAATATTAAATTTGGCTTATTATTTTATATGATTATTATGCCAGATTATTGTAATACTTTGTTATATTTCAAAGTTCTGAACATGGATCAGTGCATCAACCATGAATACAGGCTGTGTGTGGAATGTATTGAGAGCAGCCCTGAAGATGAGCGCTTGGAGATGGTGGTTGACAAGAAGCTCAGCATGACCTGCCAGTGTGCACTTGCAGCACAGAAAACCAACCATATCCTGGGCTGCACATCCATATCAAATGCAGGGTGACCAGCTGGTCGAGGGAGGTGATTTTGCCCCTCTAGTCTGCTCCTGTGAGACCCCACCTAAAGTATTGCATCCAGCATAAGAAGGATGCAGACCTGTTTCAGTTGGTATGGAGAAGGGCCACAAAGATGATCAGAGGACTGGAGCACCTCTGCTATGAAGACAGGCTGAGGAAGCTGGGGCTCTTCTGCCTGGAGAAGGAAAGGCTCCAGGGAGATGTTAAAGCATGTTCCAGTACCTAAACAGGGCTACGTGAGAGCTGGAGAGGGACTTTTAACAAGAGCATATAGTGTTGAGATAAGGTGATGGTTTTAAACTAAAAGAAGGTATGTTTACATTAGATATTATTGGAACAGGTTTCCCAGAGAAGTTCTGGACACACCATCTCTGTCCATGTTCAAGGCCTGGTTGGATGGGACTTGGGTCTAGCAACCTGGTCTAACAAAAGGTGCCCCTTCCTGTTGCAAGGGTATTGGAACTAGATGATCTTTAAGGTCTCTTCCAACCCAAACCATTCTATGATTCTAGGATATTTTCCTTAATTCAAGGAGGCTCATTTGTAAGCTCTGCTTGAGGGTAGGACAGTCCTCATCTTTGGTTTTGAAACAAAATTACCTTGCAGCACTGCTTTCTGATGCTCTCCTCTTACCATGACAAAGCTTAAGTGAGCCTAAGGTTATGCTCAGATTTGCTGGGATGGATACAGAAGAGAGATAGATGCCTTTTCTGTTAAAAAGTAGGTGAAATCATGCTGATCCACTGTTATTGTACTCCTTTAGAAGAATGACAGTGTTGGGAATAAATTTAGAAGGTAATATTAGGATATAAATTCAAGCAAATTTATCTCATCTAGTTTGCAAAGTCATGTTATTAAATTCAGCTGGAGGAAAATTTTCCTCTTTCCCCCCAAAGGACTTATTTCAAAACATTTATACAGCCCTATAACATTTACACAGTGCTCTACACTGCTGACATGCTTCTTACCTGGGTGAATGGAGACAAGAGAAATACATGGATGATGAGCTATTACTGATGAAAAGGGAAGAGAGAAATGAAGCAGAAGGATTAAGGAGGAGCAGAGGAGCAATGGGCTATGAGGAAACCAGGACTGAACCTGGAGGGAAGTTATTGCAGAACACAGGAGAGGAAAGTTAAATTATTTGTGTGTGCCAATATTTTGGGAAAGAATGAGAAAGCAGAACAACAAAGCAGCATAAACCAGGGGGAAGACAGATGTCTAATTAACCTAATTTTTTTTTTTTTTTTAGAGTAAAATAATTCCTAAATGTTCCTGTTGAAGTGTGAGCCATTTGTTAGGAGGCCGTGTTGGTTAAATTAATGTAGCAGTGACACTATGTTTAAAGACAATAGAGGCCCAGTTATTGTTTCATATACATCCACCATAAATCAACTGAAATCAGAATTACATGCTGTGGTAAAAACCATGCAAGGAAGGATAGCAAGCCCCAGGTCTGTGCTGCACAGAAAATATTTCCACCCTGCAAGGATCAAGAGTATGGCCTCTGCTGTATACAGACTCAGAGTGCAGGAGGAGGATGTCCCCAGTCTTGTAACCTTTCTGCTGCTACATCTGAAACTACAAAAGTCTTTTAAACCTAGACTTGATCAGAAGCCCTGCTTTATTACAAGTGAGGTTATGACTCGGTGTAAGGAATTCCTAAAGATTCCTTATATATGTAGAATTCCCATATTTACAATATATAGTGTTACTTGGAAATTATAATGGAGGTTCTCTGGCCATTTTCATATGGAAAATTCAACCTAAATTCTAAATGCTCACCTTCATTAAAGGCTGCTGAAGTATCATAATACTGCCAATTTACAGAGACTGAGAATACAGTCAAATCCACTTAAAGATGGATTGTAAAAGATGTATTTGTACCACAAGTCAATGGAAACAGCATTTAAAAATGTGATTGCATTCATGCAACTGGCTTCCTGTTAGTTTTGATCTGGATTTTGTTGTATTGAAGTTCCTTGCATCAAAACTCTTCTGCTCTATGGACTTTTTTTACATCTGAAGTCTGTGAGGTTAGTAAAAATAAAACCCAGGACATTTGAATTCCTGAAGTCTTCATGGTACTCCAGATGGAGATTTAACTTCCCCCTTTCACAGAGCAAGGCAATTTGTACATGTTGTTGCATCTGGACTTGTGGAAAGTTAGACAAAGCATTCAGTTTTTCTCCCTTTAAGGCTATTGTCTCCTAGGGCTACTTTCTCATATTTTGAGCGCTTTCAAAAATATTAGGAGTCTCTTCTGTATTTTGTTACTTTGGCTCAGAGACTCTGCTTAAAAGAAAGTGGGAAAAAACATTGTTAAATTATTGAAGTGGATGTGTCTATTGGTTTGAGACTTGGAGAAAAGAATATTTTCTATACATAACTTCATCTCCCCCTACCCTTCCTCTGTCCCCTGAGAATAGCTATAATATAAAACCAGAAAGCTATTTTCTGAAGACCTAGGACAGATTTACTACTGAAGCCAGAGAGGTTGTCCCCAGGTGCATCTAAGATTCATTATTCTAGTGTAGAAAACACTTGTATTGCACAACTTATCTTTAATAAAGCTAGAGTTACCTAAAGAACCTGCAGAACCAGACTCAGGAGTTTCAAAGCAGCACATTATCTATATGAAGTGGTGATCTTTAATAACATGAATTTAGGACTAAATAAACTGCCCAGTGGAAAAGGACCTGGGTGTGATGGTTGACAACCAGGTGAACACGAGCCAGCAGTATGCCCAGGTGGCCCAGAAGACCAGTGGCCTGTATTAGAAATAGTGAGGCCAGCAGGACCAGGGCAGTGATCATCTTCCTGTACTTGGCACTGGTGCAGCCACACCTCGAGTACCGTGTCCAGTTCTGGGCCTGTCACTTCAAAAAGGATATTGAGGTGCTGGAGCGCGTCAGTGCAGGTGATGAAGGGTTTGGAACAAAAGTATTATGAGGAGTGGCTGAGGGATCTGAGATTGTTTAGCCTGGAGAAGAGGAGGGTCCAGGGAGACCTTTATACTCTCTACAACTCCCTGAAAGTGGGTTGTGGCAAGGTGGGAGTTGGCAACTAGCAATGGGACAAGAAGTGTCTTCCAGTTCAGATTGGATATTAGGGTAGAGTTCTTCACTGAAAGAGTGGCTAAGTACTGGAACAGGCCCCTGGAGAAGAGGAGAACTTTCTATCCCTGGAAGTGTTAAAAAAAAAAAAAAAGGGTAGATGTGACACTTTCTGATATGGTTTAGTGGGCTTGGTGATATTTGGTCAAAGATTGGATTTGATGAACTTGGTCTTTTCCACATTTAATATTTCTATGATTGTTTTTATCTTAAGAACACTCAAAATTTTAAATGAATGATTTTTTTGTTTTTAATGGTTTATTCTTTCCTATAAAGGAGTTTGAAAAGTTCAGCATTACAAAGAGATAAAGGCTAAACACGTCTGTCTGGGATGTTGGCTGGGTAGGATTACTTGCGATTATGGACAGTTGGAGGTACAGGATGGGCAAAGACAAAACTCTCCTTGTAATTTTGGTTGAGACGACAACATGGCATGTGGCCATTCACATATATGTACATGGCTTGCATTCCTTGCTTCCCTCCTGCCCTGTCTAAACAGTTGCAAATTTGTGGGAGTTATCATGCAGAGTACCTGCTTAAGAGCTACCGCCCTCCTTCACTTATGCTCATGAGCTTAAGTATAGGGTATCAAAAAATAAATGAAGAAGGTGAACACCTACATTTGTCAAAGGTAAACTTTGTGTGAAAGGTGTGGCTCTTTACAAGTACAATAGGGAAGGGATGGGAAGAAACATTTTTTCCCTCTAAAGGAAGATGTGCAACAACACTACAACTCAGATCATTGCACCTATCAGAAAGAAAGAATAGATATGATTTGGGGTTGTAATTCCTGAAAGCATAAAGTAATCTTTTATTCCCCCTGGGCACTACCACATCTCTCTAGTCCTCTTGCTGTCTGAGTCACATTAAGCATAGTATCAAATAAAATTCATGATGTGACCTAACTGCCTCCCTCTGTCTAAGGGGTTGCAGTGAACAGCCTCCATATTGGGACCCAAAAAGCTCTAAGGAGGGAGTGAACTTATGGAAAGAATATCTGCCTCATTAGGTATGATTCATGTGAAGGAAGATCTCATTTATCTGGAAGGCACAGTGTTGGATCAGACACTATGGGCAGGATTGGAAAACGTTTGGCTGGAGTAAAAGCTGTCTTGTGGAAGGAAAAGGGGAAAGAAATAATGTTTCACACTCAGCAAAAATGCAGGAAGACCAGGTGCTTTTCTGCCTTCTGTAAAATAATTGCCTTTAAAAAAAAAAAGAGAGAGAGAGAGAACTTTTCTTTATTAAAGCCTTTGGAGTCTTGTGGTTCTTTTGGCCTTAATCACTAGCTGAATAAACACAAAGTACCTCTGCTCTCTGCCACAGGTGTTAGGTTGAAGAGATATTTTGAACACACTGCTTCTTTGCATTACCTCACCCTCACTTACCCCTGCCCAATTTTCCAGTAAGCCTGCAATATGTACTCCTAGCTGGCAGGGTTTGCCAGTCCCCATGCTACTGGAAATAAAACCTGAAAGAGGGAATGGTGGCTTACTCTGTATGTCTGGGCTCATCTGATGTCACTGATGTTTTGGAACCAATTCATTGGCAGATGTGATTGAAAACATTCTATATCCTTGTAGTTCCTTGATTGTTACTTGTAACAAAGTATTCTTGGACCTGTCTGGGCTAGTACTCTCCAGGTGTCCTGGAGTATAGCACCACAGGGGTTATTCTTTTATTTTTATTATTCCTTTATTTTCAGAAAACTCATAACTATGATCTCTGAATGCTCAGCAGCACATGATGAGAAATCCAAGAGATTTCTACTGGATACTTTATCTCTGCTATCACTCTGTGCTGCAGAGCTGTTGGTGGATTTTTTTAAATGAGTGCTGTTCATGAAAGTTGTCTAAAGCTACTGGCTTCTTGACCAAAAGCACGATAATTTCTTTTCTCTAGGGTGGCTCATGATTGAATGAAGCTGCTTAATTGAAATTGAAGATTGAATGGTTTAGATGAAGGAATTTAAATAATCTAGGGAATTTTCAAAAGAGAACTAAACCTAAATTGTATTAGTGTAACCAAAAAAGGTCTTATGTTAAGGGGTACATAACTGAAATGAGTCAAATGTCAGTGTTTCCCTGGGCATCTGTAAACTTCATGTACATCTGTTCCTTGGCAAGTTTTTGCACATGCACAGTTTTGACGAAATGTCCAAAGATAAGCATCCAGAGGCAATTCAGTCAGATTCAGTGTAAGGGCCACAGTGAATCTAGTGATGTCATTTCAGAAACAAATTGGATCTCATTTGTTCAAGTTATTTTCAAGAGAAAAAAATCAAGGATCATCGTGTGGGAAAAATTTGTGGTGTTGCTGCTGGGTAAAACTTTTGCTAGTATCTGCCATTGTTACCATCTCTTATCTGGAAGAGCTCAAAATCAGTAACTTGGAAAAAAAGTTCAGAAGCATTTTGCAATGAGAAAAGCATGGTTAGTAATAAGCTTTTTTAGAATTAGATAATTTTTCATACCAGTATTTTGAAATGAAAAAGAACAAAAATAGCTAACTTCTTAAAAAAAATGTAATGCAAATGTGTAAAAGCACCATTCAAACACCTAAACATAAAATGAAAAAGGAAAAAGACATTATAAAGTAGTTTTGACCTGCTGACTTCAGTCTTGAATGCCTTTCTTGTTCAGTTTGGTATCTCACTACCACTGAAGTAAAAGTAGAGCAATCATATAGATGACAGAGGACGTGTAGAACAGAGAGGTGAGTTGAAGAGACTTGAGGTCAGTAGGGTAAATGCAAATTTGCCTGAGCAGCTCAGAGGTAGCTGTCTGGGGCCAAAGTCTTCCAAGTGGTTGCAAATTCGTACCTGAATACATCAGGTAAATACTAAGATGAGGAGAATCTTCTAAAGTGTCCCAAGGAGCCGCTCTTAAGAGATTGTAGCTGTTTGCTGGGGTCTGGTTCCATGTGCTCTCAGGCCTTGTCTCCAGTGGTGAAGGGCTTCCCCTTTCAGGGAGATTTGACAGCTGTCTGTGCCTTTGTCTGGAGAGCACTGTCAGTAAAGGCTCTGCTTCTATTTTATTCAGTTCCTAATTACTACCTATGATATGACTGTTTAGTCATCAGCAGCTGTGTGCAGGGCTTTCTGGGCATGTTAAGATGCCAAACTTTTCCTGTGGCTGTGTAAACTGTTCCATACAGGCAGCTGTCAGTGCAAAAGAAAATAACGTTGAGGTGCAAGCGAGGAAAAAGCCTGTAAGTTTAATGAAATATTGCTTATACTGCAACACTACGCAAGCTTCTAAACTTGTTTTGGAAGACATTTGTTATTTTCCCCGGTCTCTCTGATCAGTTGCAGATTTTCAGTAAGTGGAGTGTGGCATTCATGTATTCCAGCATATCCTCTCTGATGCTGGGCAGCACTGAGAATTTTGGGAGAGTTTCCAGAAGCTATGGATATGTGATATAATCTTACGCTTTCTATAGTCTCATGAATGTTTAGAAACCAACTTAAGCCTGAAAGCAATAAATTTCATCCTTTGCAATTGTCTTTCCCTTTGTCCTTCCACACTTCCTTTAAAAATCAGCTCTTATAATCCTTGTTATTTTTTTCTATGCATAATTTCCCCTTTGAATCCAATGGAAATCTTGGTGTGTTGGCAGTGAGCTCCCCAGCCTGATTTCACACTGCATGAGTGATGCTCCTTTCTCTTTTTCCACCTTTTAGCTTCCTTTGTTCTCACCCTGTGAGACAGGATGACTGGATACGCCCAGGTCTTTTTCTTCAGGGAGTGCCCTGTTCTATAAATTCTTTGCTTTTTTCACTAGTTTCCCAGTGCAAGTATTTTCTATTTTTACTGGATGATAACTTCTTTTCCTAAGCGGTTGCTCATTTTGATTACCATTCTGAGTTTCTTCTAGTTAAGAGATGTCTTATTTGGATGACATGGCCATTACACACAGTACTCCAGGGAAGGCTGTGCTGTTACTTGCTGTTCTAAATTCCTTGTCTAACTGAGACCTAATAGCCTACAGAAGGTAAACAAAGGAGTTGAATATTGGAAGTGACCCAGAAAAGCTGGATCTAAGCACCTTTAAGTTTCAGGGAAACTTGGATCCAGATGAGAGGGTTTTTGGCTCGTACTTGGACTGGAGTCAGCAATTGCTTCCATGACTGCTGAACCCAAGATAAAATTTAGCAGAGTTTTATGTATAGCCCCTTTAATCTGATTTGGAAAACTGCCCATTCCAGTGCTAGTCAAAGAAGAATTTAAAAGGTGACCTAAAGCCACCTCTGTCTCCTTAGCTCTCTTCCCTGCTCATGCAGGGAAGCCAATTTGCTGCACCAAAAGAACAATCCATTTGATTTTTTTGTGCTTGCTTAGTGCTTGCACTGCCTACAATTCCTGTGTTGTGCCCCTTGGATTCTCAGTGGTGATGGAGGGTTAGAGGCCTCCTAAGTACCCATGCCCAGCCTCCTGTGAAGAAATATCCTCTTTTTGAGCCTTTGTCACCATGTATACGTAAGTGAAATGGTCAAGACAAACCAACATTTGTATCTGGAGATGTTTTGTTTTCTTAATGAATAAAATAATCTATAAGGAGCATGAAGAACCTCCCAACTAGTACTGCCAAACCTCCAGGAATATGATATTGTAAATAAAATTATAAAGTTGGACTGGTATGAAATACAAGATGTCAGAGATGTAAGCTCAAACAATACTGAAAATTGTTTTTATTCCTTGCTAAATTTTTCAGTTAAAGCCCTACAACTTAGGAATGAGGGGAGGTGTTGAACCGATTGCTGGGATCTAGCAATAAGAGAGAACCCGCTTTACAGCCGTGGCTGAAAAATTTGCTGTTGCATCCCCTCTTGTCCTCTTTGAAAAACATGTCCCCTGCTGAGGAGCTGTGATTACTTGCAAGATGTCCATATTCTAATTGCTGTCACTTTTCATTCAAGTGTCATTCCTAAGGACGAAAAGCTTGGATATCAGAATAATTTCAGGAAGACATAAGAGGACATTAGAAAGTAAAATGTAGTAAAGGCTATACAACTAGAGTCTTTGCACACAGGCTTCATACTGTAACACTGCTCCACTGGCTAAAGGGGAGTTGCATTTTTTGTCAGCCAGTTTAGTAGAACAGTGTTGGCTTTTCTTCCCTTTTCAGATTACACAAGCCTTGGAGAGGAAAAGCAGTCTCATGCCACATTGTTTACCGCAGTCTTAATGACTGTTATTAGCAAAAGAGCTTAAAAGGCTTCTGGTGGTAGTGTTGTTCCTTAATCTCTCAGAAAACTAAAACAATTTCTTTAGGTGAAGATAGTGTATTAATTAATTTTTCATGGAGTATTTAGGCAGATGGAACATGGATGGATCAAGGAGTAAAAGAGGTTAAAGGGAAAGAAATTGCTGCTTCCTTTTTTTATGCATTAAAATTCTGAATTAATCAAGGACATAGTAAAAAGAAAGCAAAAGTAAAAAGAATTTATCACCCTCCTTAACATTTCCTGTCCTTTGTGCCAAACTCTCCTGTCTATAACTTGGCACAAATCCATTTTCCATTGCACAGAAACATTCTCTCTAGCCAGTCTTTTGCATCAGAATGTCCCCTGGATTCCTGTCTTTCACCTCAATCTTCTGGGCACTTTCTACAGGTTTACATAACCAAAGTGTTTGGGGTTTAGGAGATGGAATCCCCTCCCAGCTGCCCCTTCCAAGTAAAGAGTTCAACCGAGTTCACTTTCTTTTTTTGTTCTTGCTTCCAAGAGTTTGAGGACCCAATCACTTCGTTGCAAGGGAAATACTTCTTCCATGGCTTTATTCTCAGTGTAAGCTGAGGTTGCCTATGTAATTACAAAAGTCTTGATGTTGATCCAGATGAAGAGACCTTTAGCATTAACTTGGTAGCACTTGACAAGTCTGTGTCCTTGTCAGTAAACAGAGCTGGCTGTGGTACCTCTGGAGCTGGACTACAGAATAGAAAGTTGTGGTGAAATTTCTGTTGTCACTCCACCCCCTGCTCCATACCTGACAATATCTTAGGTCTTCTGACTAAGATATTTTTCTTTTCCTTTCTAGTGAATAACTATGTGACTTGGAACCTTTTGGGTTGCACTGCCTTTTCTTTGTTGTAGAAATTTGCATTAGAACCTTTTCCACTGGAAAATTTCAAAGCAGCTTCCAAGCACCATTAAACTTATATTTTCTTCTTTTTTTCTTCGTCGCTTCCCCTCTTACTATGCTCATTTCAGGAAGGTAAGTAAAGTTTGCAAAGGTTAGGAAAAATGCACAAGCTTATGGACTAAAATGCCAATATGCAGGGACAGACTCGGTAAATCCTCCCTCCCAGTCCCTCACAGCCTTCACAGTAAGATCCTGAAATGTAATCCTGAGGGTAAATTACAGTCAAGAGAAGTTTTGTGTATTTCCATTTATATAACTAGACACATAACTAAAACTTAATCCTTAAAGAATAGCATTTGATACATGTAAAATATAAACTTTTTCAAGCAGGCCACATGTATATGGACTGCTCTGGGGAAGCATGTTGACTGCCATCTTTGGAGTGGATCAACATGGGAAATTGAGGAAGCTGGCTTAGGAAAGATACAGAATTAGTCATTTAGTATGTCTACCACTACCCTATGGAGCACAATTCACTGAACTATTAGTTTTAGATCATATTTGCAGAAGGTGAATTCCTGTTTTTATCTCGTCAAGATTCCAAATTTGCCACTGGTTCTATGTCAGTATATTAACAGGAAACCTGCTTATAGATGTTCATCTGAAGAAGTCTTTAGATTAATATTTTTGCATTCTTTTTGCCTGATACTCTTTTCACTTGCTGGATATTTGGTAGCTCTGTTGCCTGAGTGATTAACAAGAGATTGAAGTGAAAAGTAAACTGTGTATTGCAGGTAGGATTTTGCAGATGAACCAAGAGATGAGTAAGAAATTCATGAGGCAAGGGAACAAACTTTTTCATAGGTATTGGAAAACTTATACAATTGGTACCTTATTTATAAGATCTCATGCAATACAATATTGTGTATTCACTGGATCCTCAACTTTATTATGCCTAGCATTAACTGTCAGTTATTTATTTTTTAAAAATAGGCTGTCATGTTTGAAGACTTATATTTCTTACTGTTTAAACTGAAGGCAGTTTCCCATCTCTTTCCTTCTGCTCTTTACTGGTGCTTCTTGAAGCAGCCTTACACCAGAGGGTTATTTCTGAATGAATTTAACACTGCTTTCCAGATTTGGGTATCCATGTGGCCAAAATATGCATCTGCTAGCCATGGAAGTGTAATTAGAAGGTTTGTCTTAATCACACTTAGCATCAGCCTACAACTATGTAACTTAGTAATTAGGAACTACTATTTGCAGGTAAGCTATTGTCACTTTACTGCCTTATACCTTTGACCTAAAGCAGAGTGGCAACTGGTGCCTCCAGAACAGGTGTATGATTTTTGACAGTAATTCAGATGTGGCGATATTTATTTACCTTTGGACAAACATCCTGAGCCCTATTGAACCTCTTTTCTGCCATTCCCCGAGTAAAATGTGAAAGGCTGCACACATCTGGGACTCTGCAAATGTGTTTGCACCTTCAGCATTACCAGTGTCTGTTACACTCAACCGATAAGATAGGGTTTGCTACCTGGAAGAAGGCATAGGAATGGGATGTATATGTAACTTAGTGACTCTCTTCACTGATCAGAGACAACCCTGTTGTATTTAATGATCTGTCAAAGTGACAAAATACATTAGAAATAATTTACCTCTCAAGCTCTAAATCATCCAAAAAATAAATAGCCATGTTTGGAGAGAGATGTATGTTTATCAGAAAAAACCATATTTATACTTTTAAAGGAAGGAATTTAGCAGTGCTGGGTGGCTTGCTGGTACCAGATGGTCTTAATCTGAAATACATCTTGGAAAAATACTCTCTTTCTTTGTGGGAACAGGTCCAGCAGCAGTGATGATCTACTGTTTTGTCAGGGTCATGAATGTGTCCCAAAGTGTGAAATGCAGAAATGAGTGTTTCTGTTTCAGATACTTCATTGTAGCAATAACTGAACACATCTCAGACTTAAGATATTTTGGTCTGTAATCCTCTGTAGTATGTATTATTATTCTATTTTTATTAAGTATGAGGACCTAAGATACCAGTTCTCATGGCAAGAATAGGTGACTGAAATATTTTAAACAGCATTCTCAGGGTAAAAGCAAAGAGCTTCTCTCCATTCTGAAAATATTTTCTCCAGTTCGTTGTATGAGCATGTCAAATAACTGCCATTTTGGAGAAACTGCCTCTCCTGGTGTGATACTTTTCACTGGGTAAATGGGATTTTTACTCTGCAGAGCCAAGCAATCTATGCCAAACCTGTATTAATTCATAGGAATTCATATTTAAATAATCTTTTTATTCATCACTTGGTGCAGGAGAGACTGACTTCCTGGATAGTCACATTTGTGTGAAGGAATTTGTTCTGAGTTAAGTTCCTTAACCTGGCCATGAATTCTATCTAGCTGTGTCTGTTAATGACAAATTACACATTGCTGGTGTCTCACACATTTTTTCAGTTGCCACTGAAACATCGGTCTCTGCCAAATATTATGAATATTATGTAATTTACGAGGTTAGAGTTTGACCAATTGTATTGGCATGAGGGCTGTACTGGCAGCTGTAGGGCAAAAGTAGTCGTGTGCACACAGCAGTACAGCAGATACTGGTGCTTCCAGCGAGTAATCTTTTGTGCATGTTTTGAATGTTGAGAAAGACCACTGTTATGCAAAATACAGCCCATAATTATTCCATTACAAGATTATTACTTTTCAAATAACAAAGTAACTCATTTAAAAACATATTTGAAAGGATTCTACTTCTCTTGGGGAGAAAGAAGTGGGAAGAAACTCTAAACTTTGACTACAAACAAACACTGGAATGTGTTTTTTGGTGGTGAGGGAAGCTGGTGATGTGAAAGAAAAAAAAAAGAAGTCCATAATTTTTGTGACAGAACTGGTGGGGTACAGGCAAAACCAGATGACACCCCTTTAGTGAGACCTTGTAGGAGATGATGTGCCAAACCAATGCAATTCTTTCTCTCATGCAATATCTAACAGTGTGTTTTTTTTCTGTGGACATGTACCAGTTACTCGCAGGTGGACTACTTAGTGCTTGGCATTTGGTTCTGAGTAAGCAGCCTTGCTTATCTAACTATTTGTTCCTAGGATTTGGAAATCGCTCTATGTACATTGTTAATAGCTATACAGTGTGGTTTTATTAGTTATATGGGACTAAAGGTAGTTGAAATGAACTCAGTTAAAAATATCTCTGGCTAGTTGCAATATATCTTATCTCACTTAGAAAACTTATGAGTGTCTGCCACTCTATATTCTCTGTATTAAATTTTTCTTCCCCTGTCTAATGGAAGTCTACAACAAAAACTTGTTTCAACTAATTATTATAAAATGAACCGGTGCTGTGGTTTAGGAATGCTATTCTCTGATTCAGTGCTCCCACTGGGACTCTCCAAAACCATACTTGCCTCTCTGTCTTACTCCCCTTCTTTTCTCCTTCTGCTTCCCACTGCAGCAAGAACAATTTACTGGAAATGGCAGTGAGGTAAGAAAATGAACAATTACAGTAACAATAATAACAAAAGGTACGAGGCAAAGAAACAATTTACATCTAAAGCAACAATAAACAAATACCTATACCTCTGCTCTCCCCTGACAGTTTTCTTTAATGGGAGGAATCCCTTCTCTTTGGAAAAGAGAGATAGTTCCTTTCAGCTACCCCTAACAATGATGGGAGGTGTTATCAAATAACATTGGGGTCTTGGCCACACCCCCTCCTGGCTATTGCAAAAAATTAACCCTGTCCTGGCCAAAACCAGGACAAGCAGAAATATTATAAAAAAATTACCTTTTTCTCTCTCTCTCTTTTTTTTTTTTTTTTTTTTTTTTAATTAAAATTATTATTCTACAGGGACTTTACACTGGACTTGTTCAGAACTGATCCTTATTTATTTGGAATAGCCTCCCTTAATTGGATGCCTGGGTCTTTAATATCTTCACTGGCCATGAACCTTTGCCCTTTCAATTTTGAGTAAAGATACAGGTTGTTCTTCTCTTTTGTAGTTGGTTTGGTTTATAATGTTCTTTTTAAAAAATGTTAAGTTTTTATTCTTCTAGGATAATGATGTAATTTCACATTCCTGTTTCAGGAAGTTTAGATCTTGAGGAGTTTATTATCAAAAACATTTTTTCACAAAATGGGGAGCAGCTTTATACCTAAGTGAAGAACTTGTGTAGCACTAATTTAAGGGAGCTTCAGATTTTTCCACTCTCCTACCCTCACATACCTATATAATTTATACTTTCTGAGTCCTTTCTGTTATTGTGTGAAAACTCAACAAACATATTAAAAACATTCCTTAAAGCATATTACTGTGAAAAAATAGAAATAAAAAATAGAAATAAAAAATAACTGAGGCAGTTAGAAAATATCCTTTCCCCTAAATAAATGTTTAGCTGATTTCCTGAGGGATAAAGCCTTATACTCTTCCAAAATTCATGTTAACAAATACACGTGAAAGGAGGATGTGTGAATGTTAAGGATCGCAATATCAAAACTCTTTGTAGATGTGTGGAATGCTATACCTGAATGAAACTCTGTGGGTGTTCCTTGTACATGGGACTCTACTCCTTCCCAGAAACTTGCTAAGTAGAAGATCTTCATGGTATCTTGTGGTAGAGAATTTCACCTTTTAAATATATAGTGTAGCAAAAAGTGTTGCTTTTTTTCTGGTATGATTCACTGTCCTTTCTCTTCTGTACTCTAACTGGATGAGATAGTGTTCCTGTTACATTGAGTTTACACAAATTATTCCACTATTTTATATTTCTTTTAAGATTAGTATAGACTTTTTCAGGATAATTCTGGTTTTGAACTTCAGATTCCCTGCTTCTGCACCCTTCTTCCCCCAGACACCCTCCTATGGAGAAAAAAAGTCGTTCAAGTCTGTTTTGTTTCCCAGTGGCCTAGATAAAGCCTTATTGTAACCTTTCTGTTTTCACCTCCCCTGCAGCAGCTTATCCAAGTCTCTCATTTTCTCAGCCAGAACAAAAATCCACCTTGCTGGATTTTCTTCCACCTACTCCTATGCCTCTCAAACTGATGTCCCGTTGGCTTTAATGCGTGTTGTTCTGGGTAAAGTGCATCAGTCTATTTGGTCCTAGGGGCACAATAACACCCTTGTCTCTAGATAACGGAATTATCTGTCTGCTAGGAACAATCAAAGACCATAGTACATGTTTTCATCCCCTCCAGCCTGGCCTTCCAGATTTAATCATTAAACATCTTTATTCCACACATCAGATGTTCATCAGACTGGTCACAAAGTAGTTCCCTTCAATGGAGCAGGGCTTTACCAAAGAGAGACTTTGCCATGGGTCAGAGTTCAGAATCACTTTTCTTGCAGGAAAAAGAAGCTATTTAGGTTATGCTGGCCAATATATGCCTTGTCAAGGTTATCTTTTCTGCAGGCTTAGGTGCTAAATTAGGAACCAGAGAGAGACGAAAGCACTGAGAGTTTATTGGATGAAGGCATATAGTCCTTTTCAGTGCGAACTATGAATTTGGTCTGAGGAGAGCTCCAAATCTCTCCTAGGATGTTCACTTTCATAAATAATGGCTTGTGTTAAGTTTACTATTACAGAATATGGTATGTGTTCACTAAAAAATAAGTGTGACTGTATTAAGTGCTAAGCGCAGTTTAAATAGTTTCCTGCGGAGCAGTCAAAGAAGATAGTAAGATGAAGCTGAGCAACAGGAGAGGACTTATCTTTTTCAAGCCAATTACTTTTTATTTGATGACCCTTAAAAAATACTTCTACTCTCAGCTCCCAAAAGCCCTTTGCAGAGAATGTTTAGTAAGCAGATTAAGTGAAGCTATTGGAAACTCTATAAGGAGCAGAAAGGTCTGGGAGCCTTGAGGAGTTTCACATTACTAAAGACGGTGCCTGGCATATGAGTCCCCACCAGCCAGCACTAAATTCTATGCAGACAGGGAGATAGTGAGACTGTCAGGCACTTTATGCCACTTCTTTGTCTGTGGATCAGGCAGTGTGTGAGAAAAGATGTGACAGAACACTGTCACTGGTAGGAGGGCAAGGAGGGATGTGTGCAGCTGGCTACAATTAGCTAGCACTCTCAGAGTCATCAGCATCCAGAGAGAGGTGGCACTGTGTGAACCACCTTTCTTCCATCATCCTTATGGGAGTGTGGTTATGCTTAAGAAAGCTGGGTGGCAGGGGAAGCTAAAGGGTTTGATGTTACTGGCAAATGCACACAACAGGTATGGCTTTAAGAGAAAGAACAGGAGGCTGAGGAACACTGGAGGCAGACTGAGACCTATGATCTCCTGTCAAGACAGCTAGAATTAGAAAACTTTAGTTCTGCTGAGAAAGAATTATTTAAAAAAATAGGGTTAAAGTCCTCAAGAAAAATGATTTTAATGTGCAAGTAATGGGGTTGTGTAGGTGGATGAATAGACTTTGGGGAAAAAAAGGGAAAACCAAACCATGAAAATTCAAAGGAACTTTTTTGTTAAACCAGCAGGAAGGGGGAACCAGCCAATAAGCAGCTCAATAGAAAGGAGGGTTCTAGGGTCTGCTGTTGATCATGAGCCAGACACAACTGGGCTTTGCTATACTGTTGTTATAAAGCAAGTACAAGGAATAAACAGTGTGTTGTCTGGAAGACACGAGGCATAAAGTGATCACTGCTAGCAGTGCTTCACCAGGGACCATCATATATGTTACAGAGATGTAAGCAAGGAGATTTACACAATGTGTGGTAAATATCCATGTCAGAATTTAGAAACTCATGATTCCATCTTTGTTTCTTATGCAGTTTCTTCCAATTGGGCTGGAGGAAACTGCAGTTTTTATTTTCAGTATCTTCTTGGAATACATGTATATATATTGAAATTTTGCATTTTTTTGCACTTGAGGTATAGGGAGATCAAGCTTAAAGTGTATGTGCACAGTAAGAAAAGGCAATGGTCTGAAAAAGATTACAGTAGCAGAACAGGGTGGCCTTGTTATAGATTATGAAGTAATTTACTTAAGTTATCTTTCAAGACTGCTTTGACTCTGAGAAAAACAAAAATGACAAATATTTTTAATTGCAATGAAAGTAACCCTTTTTATTTTCTCCATGGATGTTTAGGGCTTTCTGCTAGAAACATTCAGAATAAGAATTACTGCACAGAATTTTTTTTAGAAAGTTTCCAGTAATATTTCCTATAAAATTCTTAATCATTCAATAATTTTGTGCTAAATTTTTCTTCCAAAAAAGTTTCATACAAAAAGTTTTTGCTTGCCAAAATTAACTATTAAAAATACAGATAATTAATTTAAGATGAGAAGTCATTTTACTAGAAATAAATCTAAGTCTTAAAGGGGTAGAAATATCAGGGGAATTTTGGCTGTCTTCATAGCCAAATGATACTTGCTTCTGTGCATTGCTGCTGGGTAGTGGAGCATGGAGAATTGTAGACAGCTGGAGGTGAGTGATCTTCTCTTTGAATGATGGAACTTACCACAATTGGTCCAGGACTTCTAATGGCCTTGTACTGACAAGTTCTGGAGGGAAACAGGGCCTGAATGATCCATTCATGAACCCAGTGGGACTGCAGGCAAGTCACATCTGCCAAGAGGGACTGACATTGCCCCAGGTGGACAGCACTTGTCAGACGTGGCTTTGGTCTCCAGCAGTTTATATCACTTGCTGCTTGGCTGCATTCAGTTAAAATCAAAGAAAAAAACCTAAACTGTGAGGATATGGGGAAGCTGGAGTATCTGGAAGGATCATGGCAAGAAAAGTTTGTCCAGAACCACCAGTCACACTGAAGTCAATAGAAAATTTTCCTAGAGATATTGTGTAGCAGTGGAGGAAGTAATGTGTTGTAGTCTGGAAAATAAGATCAGTATCTGTCTCAAGAGGAAAACAATAACAGTAAAGGTAAGAAATGGAGTACAGAGACAGGGGTAAAAGCTAAAGTGTGATGATGTATATCTTACCCACTCTGAAAAATCTAGGTGCAAATGGGCATAGTTGGATGGGCTGACTAAAAGGTGCTTTACCTAAAGAAAGGCTTTTGTCTCTGAAAAGGTTGTTTGCTTTTATTAAACAAAAAGCTACAGCTAGGAAAAAACAAAACAAAACAAACCACAAAAAACAAACAGAAGAAGCCCAAAACAAGTGATTATAAACCTTACCTTTTATATCATGGAAATACAAAAATAGAACTGTTAGGTGCCCATTTCTTTCTGTCAGCAGAAAAACCCTGGAAAACACTGCTACATAAGCAGCACCGTGACCGTTGGTGGGTGCATCTGTTGTATATTTACATTTCCTTCAGCAATAGCTGCTTGAATGATCCTAGTTTATGCTGTCAAAGGCCACAGTTTCAGAAACTGTCTCTTTGAGAAGAAATAATTGTGCATTCCAGTAGCTCCAAAACCAATTCTATTCTAGTTACATTTTCCTTTGTAATCTGAATTATTTCAGTCAAGGAAATTCAGAATATGTGAGTGCAGTCTAATGTCAAAGGACACAGTCTATTCTCCCACTCATAGGTGTACTAAATACCTAAAAGCAAGCTCTGTTTCTGCTGCGGTGGTGCAGTGGCTAGCTCAGTATGCTTTTGGTCAGTAGGCAAGCTGCTAGGCGCTATATTGGTAGGTATCCCAGGGAGCCACATAATACCCTGCTGAACCCTGAATACAGTCTTGGACCCTGAGTATGAGAAAAAAGTTCTCAGACTTTAAAGATAAGAAGTAGCTGTGATTTTCGATTAAAGATTTTGCTGATTTACTTTAGTGCCAATTGAGGAAAGTACTTGTCATGGATATAATTACAGACATGAGAAACTTAAAAGGGTGGCAGGTACGTTTTCAAGAATATCTGTCTAGAGAAGTGCTTTCCATACAAGAGGGAAGTTCCTACTTAGAAAGTTCCAGGTAGGTTCTTACTCAGCACCCAACAGGGACATTTGGCTCTCAGTGATCACTTAGTAAAGCATTTGTCCAAATTGCTTTATTTCAAGCTGTGCCGTCAGACTAATCTGATGGTTTATCCAACATCTTATCTCCTACTCAGGGCGCACCAGTAGGTGTATTACCTGATTTTTAAGATTATCAGACAAGGTTTCCAGGGGTTTTACATTAAAATCCTTCTCTTTTTTTAGGTCCTAAAGCAGAAAATTGGCAGGTCCTTTTGCACTACAATGTGGCCATTTTTTTTTTTTTTTTTTTTTAATTTAGAGGTCCTAAGCATTGGATTGAATGACCCTTCTGGAAACCCTTGTGCTGATCAGAAGAGCTGCTAGGTATCCTCACTGCCAATGAATCATTAGCCCACAGGTAAAAATGGTACCTTCTCAATAATGTTTTCTG
Organism: Pyrocephalus nanus; assembly: GCA_038380795.1. Classification (NCBI taxonomy): domain Eukaryota; kingdom Metazoa; phylum Chordata; class Aves; order Passeriformes; family Tyrannidae; genus Pyrocephalus; species Pyrocephalus nanus. Next base: position 86,490,988 of record CM076260.1, on the reverse strand, counting down.
AAAAACTATTGCAGTTGTAGTTCCTTAGGGACTGGATGCCTAGAGTGGAACATACTTGACTGGCAACTCAGTATTAGACAAACAGCAACATCTCAGAGAGCTGTGCTTTATTAAGTTACTGTTATCTCCCCTAGCTTTCAGGAACATTGCAGGAAACCTTTTTGTGCTGAGTTAGATGCTGCATAATGAGTCATGACAGTTGGCATTCTGTAACCCTTCATGTAGTGCCATGATAATAAATGGTACAGGGTGCCCATAGATCGGCTCAAGAGTTGGCAGATTATGGTCTTTCCAAGCTGATCGTTACAGTCAAATTGTTCTTTCTTGTAGTCATTTGATAATTCCAATTCTGGGGAAGACTAGAGAGTACAAAGGAACAAAGTGAAACATAAAAGCACTATAAAGAAAAACTGTTCTTTAGCTTCTGCATTTGAGTATTTGATTATGTCTGCATGAGCTAATCCCCTTGTGGTGCTTACTGGGAGCCTATGTAGCATCTAGGGAAACTTGGACCTGGATACTTGCTCTTGCTTCTCCAGTGTTAATAACTTGCCTTCCTAAAAATGTTTGAAATGAGCTTAGTAGGTACTCTCAACACAGAAAATATCTAATATTAAGACTTGGGGATTATTTCTTTTGTCCATTCACTACAAGCTACCCCATTGTTTTTTCTGGCCAAGGCAACTTGTACCCAGACACCACATGATATCCTCAAACTGCTTGTGAAATCTAAAGGCTGCAGTGGTTAGGGGTCTGGGATTTGGTCCTAGCCAAGAGATCTTATATTCTAGGTGCAGATGTTCAAGCAAATTTCTTTCCTGTTTTCTGGCTTCAGCACTTGCAAATCATATTTAAAATTAAGTAATGACCATGTTGGAGATAATGTAAAGTATCATTATACTTTAAGCTACATTTTGGCTGCATATATCTCATCGACTGCTTATATTTTTTTGTGCTTTGCCTTAGAACATGTGTCAACATTTACAAATTATGTCTTATGGATGGAATAACAGGTGATAGGGATTGAGGCAATCAGTTGCAGTCATGAGCTGCTCATTCCCAGTTTGATTCTTTTTCCCCTCTCTCTTATCTGGACTAGTTTAGCATGATCCTATGAATGATATACAATTAGTACCTCTATTGTACCACTCCAACTTCTGTATTGTATCTTAAGAGCAAAAGCTGTATTTTCTTTCAGATGAGTAAGTAAAAGTAACTTCTTTAGATGAAACTACAGTGGGAACTTGAGATGGTGAGCATAAATCTAAGGTGACTTTCAGTATGACACGTCAGTACAAAGCATCATTGTGTTTATTGATAATCACCAGCAGTGTAGGCTTGAAGTGTCTCTTCTAAGATGTCACAGAGACGCATATGGATCATTTTGAATACTTCTCATTTTCAACACACTATTTTTCTTTCATTTTTTGTCTTTATCTTCTAGTACATGCTTCTCCATAGAAAATATTTTGCCACTTATGTTTGCTTGAGTGCCACAGAGCTTTGGGATTAAACTGACTGAACTTGCATTGAGGCCAGAGAAAGTTGCTTCTACTGCAGTGATGTTTCTCCCAAAATGGAAACTCTTTACTTGAAAACAGCTGCAACCTCATAGCTATTACTCAAAGCAGAAGCCAGCATCTCATAGTGGATTTTTGCCTCTTCTGTTCAGCAAATGTATCGTTTCTGCCTCTGAGTAGTTAATAGCAGCATTAAAGCCAGGTATTGTGTAGACAGGTGTCATGGAATTTTTGTTAATTAACCTAACAGTAGCCCATCAGTATCTGCTGCTTTGACACATTTGTTGAGATCTGAGGAGCAGTCCCCTTTAGATCTGCTTGAATTGTCAGCACAGTGCTGTGAGCCCATAGGAACCTTTGCAATGGCAGTCCTTGACTCCCAGCTGATCTGCTGATCCAACTGCAGAGTCCACTCAGCCTCTGCTGTCTCACACAGCTGTAGCAGTTCAGTCCTTCCTTGACAGCTTTCCTGCCATCATAAAGTTATAACAGACATATATCTCAAGCTGCTTTTAAAAGAATTAAAATACTGCTCATTTCATTACCACTAGTGAGCTGCTTAGTTGGGTCTTGTTATTAATGCCCTTTGGATTTGCGACCTTAGCTGCTGAAATCACAATTCCTAATGTATCTCTGCAATATCTAATTGTTTTTACCATACCTAGAACCTGTTTTCTTAAAACATCCCATGTTTAAATCCTGGGGCTTGCAGCTTTTGTGGGAAGTGCAGATTGCAAATCTGAAAGTTACAATCGAGAAGATGCTGCTCAAACAAATTTTCACAAGCCAACATAGAGCTCATAAAAGAAAATAAATTCATCTGCCCTGTCACCAACAGCTCTTTATTCTTTTTCCACAGGGACAAATTCACACTTAAGTGAAAAGTGAGGTTTTGCTTTTGAATGTTACAAAAACCCAAACAAAACCCCCAAAACAAACAAAAAAACCCACCCACCCAAACAGGTCAGCCAAGTTTGAATTTCAGAAATGAGGGGTACCCCAATTGTTCTTGAAAAAAAATTTAATCTTGTAGTTCACATATGCATTTGGAAATTGCCTGCCCTTCTCAGGAGTATTGTGTCCGTCTTTAAAAATAAAATCCTGACTTCATTCCATAGGATCAATGCCATACCTTGATGCTGAAATTATTGTGTCTGAGAGTACAATCACGATACTGGATTCAAGAAATTAGAGGTCAGACAAAAATTAATTATTTTTTTATGGGAGCATACATTATTTCTATTCAAAATGTTAATGCTGTCTGTGGCAAAAAGAAGTTCAAGGTGTTCAGGAAGTGATTCTGAAAAGAAAGACTTTGGTTACACACCAGTTTCTACTGTTAACCTAAACTCTAGGTTTTATTGGCAGAAGTTTTATGTCTGAAAACTGAAAAATAAAAGAAGATGAGATAAATACAGATATTCTCATTTCAGCAAAATCCTAGTTTCCAGTTTGATTTTAGTCAAATGTAGCTTCATGGATGTACCTCTCCATATTTGTTGTGCAAGATGGGATTGAGTATATTATAAGATTGCAGTATTTCTTGGCCAGTGGTGGGTTGCTAAAGGCATATCTGTATTAGAGAGTGTCTATGCTTTTTGCATTCACAGTGTCAGAGTGGGCAAATGACTGTGGAGTGGAACAGTAGAAGTGCATCTGTATTGGGGTGACAGCTATTGATTACTTTCACCAGTTTCTCATACTTTACTGTTATCTTTTCTTCACTCCATAGATGACTCTACCTCTCTCTTGTACTTAACATGAGTCGTAAATTGCAGCTAAACACACACAGACACAGAACTTGCCAAATAGATCAGCAAGACAGGAGCAACAGCAGCTAAACAGCAATGCTTGATGCAGAAGGAGAAAGATTAGTTAAAGAAGTGACTGACATCCAAGCCATTTTCCTCCTCTGGCAAACTCCCTCTACACTGAGTGAATTGCTAAATTACAATGCATGGGAATTTTTATCAGTTCTGATGGGATAACATATCGCTCCACTGAAGAATGAAATGGTTCAAGAGACACCATTGGAGGAATTCTGAATGTCCTCTAAAACCCCAGAGGAGTAAGAAAATGAGATGTTAACAGAACTGGATGAACAGAATCCTGACAATCTTAAACAGATGCTGCCCAGTGGGTGTCCTTGCTTGTCCAGGTGACATCCTTCCTTGGTGTGCCACACCTGCAAGGCAGCAGTCGGAACAAGGGAGCACAGTTCAACCAGTTGCAGGAGGTTGTCTTCCTTTCCAGAACTCACCTGGTGAGTAGCAAAGTCAAGTCCCCCTCCATTGCTAGGTGAGGCTGTCAGAGGCCCCTGCTTGGGATCAGGCTGCACTTAGGGAGCAGTGTTGCAGCAAAGAGGGTCACTGGCAAGCTGCCACCCAGCACTAGCAGCCTGAGCACAGGAGAGTTGGGATCCTCTACTCTCTGCCCCATGTGGCAGCTTTCCTCACAGTGCCATCAAGTTATTACACCAAGGAATCTCTCAGAGACTTATATCATATGGCCTGCACTTGTACTGATGGTAGACTACTGACTGATATAGTTCATTTCACCTATAATATGTACTTAAAAATTTAATTATTCACCTCATAAACCATGAAAGAAAGTGTAATTGCCAAGCAGGTAGTTAAAACCTCCTATTTCTAAATATTTTAAAGATACTGAAGTGCTCAGCACCTAGTCTTTACTATATATTACTAGAAAATTCTGATGGGAAAATAATTTTTTGAGATAGTAAATTGTGAACTTTTCTCTTAATGTTGCTGTGTAGTTTCTGGTGTAAATGTCTTGACTCTGGAAAGGCAAGCTGATTGGGGGTAGGAAAAAATATAACAGTGAAAAGAGGGATGGACATAGAATGACAATAAAAAAGGAGATATTTAGTATGTAAAGATAATAGTGATTATTGAGGTATGCTAGGGAAATCATAAAACTAATTTTTGTCATACAAGAGATCACAAAATAGCACAGCTTTTCTTGTCAGTGTTGGGTTTGGGTGTGTTTTTCTCACATGCTCCATCGTTACTTAGAAGCTATAAGGTAGAACAGTGTGGTTTATTTTTTAAAGGGCAAGTTTCTATATCAGCTAATGCTACAGTAAAAAGCTAATCACTGATTTAGCCTCTGCTACCTACTTTGCAAACTAGAGCTAGGAAATGGTGCCTGCTTTTTTTTTTTTTTTTTTTTTTTTTTTTTTTTTTTTTTCTGCAGGCTGTTTGTGGTTCAGTATAATATGGCAAATATGCCCTGTGTCAAATGACATTTTATGGCTTCTAAGAAGTTAGCTCTGTCAAAGCAATGCTTGGCAATCTAGTGCTTGTTGTTTTAGAACTTGATGATTGCATCACTAGCAAAACTAAAATGGTTGATGAGTACAGAGGTATAGAGATGGGGAAGCTGGTCAGCACAAGGAAGAAATATCAGGGGCAAACCTTATGAGCACTATCTGACAGTGTCTAGAGACTTCCTATTTCCTGACCCTGATGCAATAAAACTACCCTTCTTCCTGAATTGATGACACAGACAATTCATGGAAAAGTACTTCCTTATTGTTATTTATGAATCTGGAAAGAAATGTAGCTGAATCATAAAGTACAAGCATGTATACAATGCAATAAATAGAATATATATACCGGTAAAGCACTGATTTTCACAAAGATTAAAAGATTTCTGAGTTCTGATGTGTCTTTTGCACAAGGTGTATTCTTTCATTGAATTTCAGCCCTAGGAAAGAGGTATATGAAGGTCTTAGTTGATGTATCTCTTTTAATGGACAAAAATTCAGTGTTAAGTTTTAAAAGTGCACAGGGAATCGGAGGACCACATCTCATTCACTTTCTATGGGAAACAATTGCCTAATCATTATTTATACCTTTAAAGTATATCTGTGAATGTAGAAAATGTTGGCTGTACTTAGTGTCTATGATGTGACTTCTCTGAAGCAGAGCAAGTTCTGTGAGAAATTCTGAATAAAGGAATAATAGATCTTCCTAAGCTCTTAATTGTTGGGTACTGTAAATTTGCATCTGGTATTGCTCTATATCGTTATTTTTATATTGGTGTTGTTCAGATTTACAGTGATAAGCAGCACAATCAAATTATTTTCTTCGCATATGTAAGTGCACTGGACCCCACATGTTCTTCAGTGAAAGATACTTCTTTGAATTTCTCTTCTTTCCAGTATGAGCCAGTATTCTTGACTTTGAGTATCAGAGAGAAACCTCCAGTTTGTTACCTTTTTCTGAAATCAAAGTCCAGGCAATAAATTGGGTCAAAGACAAAACTTTGAAAATCACAAGGAAGTGCTTGGAGTTCCTGTTATCAAAAATCCAAGAGCATAAATATGCCTGGTATTAAAGCCAGGGTTGGGATTCTCTCATTCAGAATAAAGTGTGCTTTATTCCACTAGTAATTTAATGGAAGCAGATATTGTGATTGTAAGACTGTTGGGAAAAAAAGAAAAAGAAAAAGAAGTGCTATAGATATGTCTGCCTAAGATACTTTTCTTTTCCTGACTTGCTTTTTAGTAAAGCTCTATTCAAGAATGTAAACTATCAGCAGCATTATATAGTTTATAATTTGAATTTGTTTTGTAATGGGAGGAATGGATATCTAGCAAATAGAATAGTTTTTTTAAAAGTGCTGTGGGTCTGATCTGAATTGGTGGGTTTTTGCCTTATGTACAGGTCATAACTGCTAATCTAGCAGCACATAAATGAATGAACATGATATATTGGGAAAGAATTGTCATATATTGTATGGCATGTCTTACAGCCATATATTTTAGTTCTCAGAAGGAGTCAAAGATGTGAGTTATCTGGTCAGCCATGACTTATGTGGACTGAAAACAGGTCAGGTCTTACAGCTGAGAGAAGTTTTCAAAGTCTTCCACTAGGATCTGTGGGAGTGCTGGGACCAGAACTACTAAACAAATTCAGAGGCTTTTTCAACAAAGAAGTGAACAGTGATATGATAATATTTGCTGATAATACTGAATTTTTGAGGAGGTTTTTTTTGAGTGAGGAGACTGAGGATGGAGGTAACTCCATCTATACAGTTACACAAAATGAGGAAACAAATATGGGACTTCTGCAAAAGTTTGATACAAAATGTCTTAGTACTCAACACGAGTTGAAAAGGCAGTTAGAAAGATGGGAATGATTGGCAAGGGAATAGGGAACAAAACAGAATACATCATTATTTTATGATGCATTATTATTCCATTATACTATAGCTCTCTTCCAATATTTTGAATACTGCATAGCAATAATTAAATTGGAAAAGGGTGCTTTAAGTCACAAAAGAAGTAACTGGGATATAGGCTGACATAATCACAAATAGCAGGGAAAATATGAGAAATAATGAGTAAAAGTTCCATACTCACAGTTGAAGAAATAGGGGAAACCTGAAAAAATTATCAGGTAGAAGATTTAAAACAGAAGTTTGTCATGTCCTTTTATGAGCACTGACCTGGACAGTCATTAAATTTTAAGAAATGGAAAGGTACATCTCTCAGTACAGCACTTGTATTTAAGAATGTTCCGTATTTCTTTTGTACAGAACTTGGGCACTAAATAGGGCAGACTCTTCCTTGAACGAGGCACTCTATAATAACCATGGATTTTCAACTGAGCCTTTTGGAGGGTACCATAGAACAAAGAAATAGTGGCAAATTACTACACAAATGATGGTGAAGTGCACTGGGAACTGCTCTGTAGACCCTGACCATGTCCCAAAACTATGTCTCATGGCATTTATTTCACTGTCCAATGATGACTTATTTTTTTTCTTTCTTTTCCTTCTAGTTATAACATGTTCATAGAATAATTCCTCTAGGAAGGTACCTTATTGTAATGCCCTGTGTTTTCTTCTTTGTCTCTTCTGTTATTTTTCTCTCCAGTGTAAGTACTTCTATGTTGTCAGGGAGCTGACCTCATCTGGTGAGTCTTCAGGTTTTAGATAAAGGGACTGGTCTCCTTATCTGCGGTGCAAGTCGTATATTCCCTATCAGACTGAATGCATCCAAATCTTGTGCCTAATAGAGGCAGAGAAAAGCTGCAGTTCATTTCCTTATTTATGTTCTTTCCTGTTTCAACACCTCTTTAGGAGCTGTTAGATGGAAAGGCAATTTGTTGTCTCTGAGTCTGAGGCCAAAGGGAAAATGTATTCAGACAGAACAGCCATCAACAGAACAATGGCTGACTTTTTTAGAGCACATTCCAAACCCCAAAATGTTCAATGCAATTTTCTAATTTCATTAGTACTTTTCATCATAATGAGCTTAACAATTTCTTCAGCTCAGATTTACACCTACTGAGATTCTGCTCACGTTTGTCTCATCTCTCCCCAAATATTTCCCACCTTGTATGCTAAACCTGTTAGCAAGTAAGATAGGCAGCATGAAGGAGGTGCACACTACAGCTATTCATATGGTAGTTTCTACAGATAATTAGAAGTTTCTACTTTAATTTGGCACCTTTCAGCTACACTGGGTCTTCCTGAAGAACGTTTTCAATCAACAGGCCAAACTGATCAATGTGCTCACATACAGTCTTGTTTGGCACCAGGGTCATAAGTATAGTTATGGACCCCATAACTGTGAAAATCTGTGGGTTTTTTTCCAGTGTTTCCTGTCCTATTTCTTGCTTATTTTCTGCAAGTACGCAGAAGGTCCAAAGCAAAAAACCACCCTGGCCAATCTGAGCATGAAATACACTGCAAGGCCACAGTATAAACTTGTATAAATTAAAAAAAAAGAAATCTTTTATACTATAAAGCATTACTAGAATATCACAGGTCAAAAGATGATTCAGCTCAACGCTTTTGCCATGCCAACTCTAATGCTAATGAATGCTTTCAAAATTTATGTGGTCATTACTGCACTTCTCTAAGATCCAGTCTATACCAACAGCGGAGTGATTAGTATCCATACTTTCCCAGGTGAGCATGAACAGGTTTCCTTTGAGGGTCCTTGTACTATGAAGGCAATCAAATTCTCATTGCCAATGAGAACCTGCAGCCTGAGAGGTGGGTTTTGTCAGGGATCTTTAGGAAGTGGAAACAGTGACATAGTTAATGACTAAAAGCTGAACTCTGCAATGAGTGGTGATATGTGTCCTGTAGGAGACCCGGTTGCTGTAGGAGGAAAGGAATTGAGTGAGATATGGAAGGGCCATTGCATGAACAAAGGTCCTGGTTGGTGCTTAGTCAGCTCTTGCTTTCTCTGGGTGCTCTGGAGGTAAGGCACTACCGTGCATTTGAATGTTCCCAAAGTGAAAAGCCTGAAAAAGTTATTTCAGAGCATTAATTTTTCCCTATCCTCATCTAAAACACAAACACTGGACAGGGGGCCAATGTCCACCTTACGTATTATCACTTACTGGTGAGGCTTTTTTTCCAAGGAAACAGGAGAATCTGCTCAAATTTTTGTTTGACTTGATATAGCTCTAACATGAACTTCCTACTTCCCCTGTTCTGCTAATGACTACCTTTATTTCCAGTCCTTGTTGCTCATTGTGTTTCATTGGCTATGACAGTGCATGAAGACTAATAACTGTAGACTAGTAGGCAGTAGGGGAAGTTTGAGTTCTGGTCCAGTCCCTGGCCCCGGAACTGCTTAGCTACTTTATGCTGACTTTTTGTGAGATAAAATCGAAAAGCTATTCTGCGGATAGAGCTCAGAAGTGAGACTGTAATTGCAGCTGAATCATTTCCACAGATACTACTTTAAGAAAAGGAATATTATCATCTACCAAAGTTGCCACCATTAACCTTTTCTGCTTTTGGGGACCTAAAGGGGAAGAAAGAACAGATGAATCACAGTGAAGAACAGTTACTGAAGTGGTACTTCCACTTTCAGATATTGCTATGAGTTGTATTAAATCCCTCTGAAGCTTAGCATATATTCCAGAAAATCAGTAGCCCCCTTCATGAAAATGAAAATCAGAAGTAGTAGTGTTGTACATAGAAAACAAAAGAAAATTTAGTTTGTGATAACTAGTTTTGAGCAGCTAGACTCAGAAGACTAAACAACCACATTACTGTCACATTTGCAAGTAGTGACATGATGGAAATAAGCAATCAATTACTATTTATCATCTACTGTGTGCTATTTGTGTGGAAACTGCATGTTCCTGTCCTATGCTAGATGTTTTATTTAGAGGTGTTCATTGGCCCCTGGGAAGCGTGATCGTGGGGATTATTCAGCATTCAAAGCAGGAAGAGTGCTAATCATTGAGATGAGGGGGATCTCTGCTCAAAGGTTGCTGAATGATGTTGATCTTTCCAGAATCTGATTTTATCTCCACAAATACATTTCTTCAGAAGTCATGTCCAAAATCTGACCAGAAAGAGGGATTTTGTGCTACAAAAATTATAAGTATCCAAAAATAGACACATCTGTATGAAAATTATTTCACCCTTAGCAAGGAAAAAAAAGGGAAAAAAAAGTTATAGCATCCAACCTGCATTTCTTGTGATTGCTAATTAAAATCTGTGGTGTGGTTCTATCACTAAATGCCTATATGACCCTTATCTGTGCTTCTATCTGGTACATAGACTATAATTTTATTCCCATCAATCTTTGCAGATTTAGAGTTCAAAAGAAATAGTTTTACTTCTGGTATGTATTGCAGGCCTTGGTTATTACTGAAATCTCTCTCTACCTTCATTCTTGTGTTTGTGTGAACCAGTGTTTCTTCTTGAGGTAGCTTTTTAGATTGCACCCTCTTGAAACAGTGATGCTGTGATATGATATTCCTTGCCTGGAATAGTGTGGTCAGAATAACTAGACTCTTAAATTATTCATGGAATGAGATATGGTTGTAGTAGACGATATATTTTAAAAAATAAACTATCTATTTTGTTATATAGGTATTAAAAGACGTGTAGGACAGAAACCATATTTTGCAAGTTCTACTTCCAACTAAAAACAGCTCATGGCTAAGAGCTGGATTTCCTTTCTGAACACATTACCTCAGAAATCAGGTAGCATGAGTTAAGCTGCACATGCATTTGACCTTAATTGTAAGAAGTAAGCCTTCTCCATGTTTACACACATAAGAACCTGAATCTGTTATTACTTTGAAATGAATTTTTTTTATTCTTTGAACTGTTCTTTTAACAAAAGCCCATTGTTACTCATTAATATTGACATGAAAAAGTCAAGTCATAGCCCCCATGACAGCATTTACTTTCTAAGTCATCTAGTGTGATTTGCCAAATGTTATTTTTTGATAGAACCTTTTAACTATTTTGCTATCAATAGTCTGAATTAGACATGTGCTCATCCATTCTGTACATTTCTTTGCTAAATGGCTCATTACATAAAAAGCAATCAACAAGTCACTTGGGTTTTACATTAAATAGAGAAATGTCTCAGCTCTTTAATTTTGTTTAGCTTGGTATTGACCTGTACAGCAATTTGCTACTTTGGGAGAGTATTTTTATTGTTCCTTAAATGCAATGCTGTCAGCTGGGAACTAAATGCAAGAAGAGCTCTTCTACCATTGTTTTTGCTGTGCACATCCTCCATCAGCCCCAGGGCCAGTACCTGGCTATTTAGGGGGTCAACATGAGCAGAGCAGCAGTGCTTGGGTTGGAGCCACTCTGTATGACTTCAGGTCTTGCTCTGGGTTCTATTCTTGAGCTCATCCTCTGGGGAGGAAACAAGTCCTGCTCTTCACATCTTCTCTTGAAAAAGGACTTGAAGGAGCTTTCTAAAGCATAGAGAAACCCTTATGGTAGCCTATATATCTGATTCACTTGCTGCAGTCCCTGTTTTCCACATCTCATTGCATTTTAATTTTGTGTCTTAAATTAGCTGGCAATCTTGTTATGGCAGACTACAGTTTTTGAGGGTTTCTAGTTTTACAGAGGAGATTTTTGTACACATGATCATAACAAAAATGAGTTCAGTATTCTAAATCCTAAGTTTGTTTTGATATTGGATTTAAATAGTCCCTACAGTTTCCATATTCACTCCAAATAGCCATTATATATTATACACTGTAGTTGTGTGAAGATAACATAGATTTCTGATATCTAGGGTTGAATGCAGAGGACTGTGATGTGCACTGGGGTGGAACTTGGCATTTTGAGATTATAGGGTACCATTTTCTCTTGCTGTTTAAGTGTTCAAATTGGGACCAGTGGGGACAGATAAATGTTTTCAATATGTTTCACTGTCAGAAGCCCAGTGTAACAAATAGTTCCTAAGGGACTGAGATATTCTGTTATTCTCAGCCACGTGTTTGATCAGGTTGATGGTACCAGATTAATTACAGGTAGTTTGTAGTTTTAGGCTTCTTTTCTTTAAACAAAGAAAGAAACAAATGCTAATCCACTGGTAAATACTTTTTAATAAAATCTTAAATTATCAAGGCCAAATAAAGAGGGGAAGAATTACTCAGTGAATAGAGTTCTTTCAGAATGCACTTGCACACTTCCTTTTTTCCTACCTAAAGCCAGCATAGCCACTATTGCATAATCATTTGGTATTATTATTTCCACTTACAGAAGAGATTTTAAACAAAACATTTAATTATTTAAGACACATAAGTCAGCTTACTATTTCCGAATGTCCATGAAATGCAGGTATATTGGTGAAACCTAAACAAAGCTTTCAAATAAAGAATTTTCCATATGAATATAAGTATGCAATTCATAAAGGAAATTTTGCTTATCCTGCAGCTAAACATTACACGTCATGGTGATGTGAGCAGTTTGAGATTTGTAGTTATAGGAAAGTTGCTGGAGAGACAGAGAAGGTAATAAACATAGTAATATAACATTATTGCAGAGATAGTTGTCTTGTTTTTTTAAATTAAACATTTTGGATCCCAAGATCCTAAATGTTTGTGGTTCTTTCATTTCCTGCAATAACATTGACATTTTAATTTCTGTTTTCAATTGATGAATGCTCTGAACACCAGGGTGTTTCTGCATCTTTTGTAGAGCCATAATGGACACATCCAAGGATCTACTGCAGAGGAGATGTAAGGGTTGTATTTTTTGCCCTGCTTGCAACAGAAATTTTCTCCGTTTTAAAAACGAGATGATGAAATTAGAGCTGTCTCTTGGGGTTTTAGGAAAATAAGCTATTAAGCTGGCTAATGTAAGTTTCTAAAATGACATGTCATAGAATTATAGAATCTGGTAGGCTGGAAGAGAATTCTAAGATCATGTAGTTCAACCACGTTCTAAGGAGAGGTTCTACTTTGAATTAAATCTTTTAATCTGGAAATAAAAAGGTAGATGAAAGCATTACAGGGTGAAGGAAGTTTACTTCAGTTGTTAATCTCCTTCTCCGTGCTGAGTGTCTCTACCATCGTTTCACTGACTTCTGGAGATTTTCCAAGCTTATATCAATGTTATGATATGAGGAGAGGGACATTCCTGTCATATTGTGTCCTACTCATGAATAATTTTGCTTGGTTCAAGTTTACCTGATGCAGTCTTTGATGCTTGGGCTGTGGAGTCTGGCAGATGGGTTCAGGCCACAGATCTGCAGCAGATGCTGAAATACAAGGACCACTGTGCAGACCAGATGTCCTAGCAAACAGATATGTGGGAAATGTGGAATTTCTCTGGGAGACCTGAAACATCTTTCTTTACATCTGGATCAAAAATGAAAAGAAGGAAATAATGTGAGAGCCATCATGATGGCAATATGTTTGATCCTGACCCCACAAGTACCAAAGGGAGTACTGCTGCTGTCTCTTTTTGAAGAAGCAAGTGTGTACTGAGGATTGTAACCTTGCTAATTGAGGATGTCTGTCTTCCTCTGGGACCTTGTGGTACATTGTTATTCATCACCAAATCATGCAGCAGCAGGTCCTAGGAAAGTCTCATTTAATCTCTGCCTTTTTTTTTTTTTTCTTTTTTAATATGAACATTGCCATGGATCCCAAATTTGTTCTTGCAGTCTCTGTGTCACATTAATATTAGATTACTGTAGCATACTTGAAAAGTGCATTGCAAAGACTGTATGTTTGCCTGAGTATTTGAAAGGTTGGGGAATGGGAAGGAGAATGACAGGTCACAATAATAGTTTTACTTGTAGTACATTTTTCAAAATAAAATTTTTTCAAAGAAAATTTCATTATTTCAGAATACCCATCCTCATGTGCTGCACAATATCAGTGCCTAAATACCTCTGAAAAAAGCATTGAATCAAATTAAGAAAAAGACTTGGACATGTAAAATCAGTAGTGTGACCCAGAAAGCTCCTGTTTAGTGTCTAGCTGTCTGTAGGACTAAGGCTGCTAAGACACAAAGCTCTCTGTTCTTTCAAGTATTCAGATCTGCATCCATTTGCCAGAGCTGAATCTTTCAGCATGTGTCTCCCTCTGAAGCCATTTTAGATCTTGAAATTTCAGTGTTCTTCTCACTGGGTTCCTGAGGGGCCTGGTCTGCCATACCTAAAGAACCTCTCCCACACTGAACACTGCATAAAACACAGAAGTTTTTCATTTGTTAAGTGGGGATCTTAAAGCCTGTGCTGATGAAGAATCTAGGATTTATGATAAAAATGGGAATGTGGATGGGTACTGTGGAGATTAAAGATCTCCTGAGGGAGGATAATTGTGAATTGTGGTCTGCATCTCCCTGTTTTACTGAAAAATAGTTAAAAATGCAAAATCATTTCAGGGAACAGGGCTGTTACCCAGACAACTGTCTCCCAAATGCATGCTGGCCTCAGAAAGCACAGCACTTTCGCTCTCTCTTTCTTTCTTCTAATCACACAGCTGTGACAGGAGGGATGGAGAAAGTGCTGTCACAGGGTTCATTAGCAAGCAATGCATTTAATGAACAGATTCTGACTCAAACTGCTTGATCAATACTGGGCCATGTGTTTACCATTTTCTACCTCTTTTAGCTCAGAAATCTCTGTGCTGCTTTCTGGCTGCCGCCCCACCACAAAGGTTTATGAATGTTCAGATAGAGAAGAATTTTCTTTGTCTCCAACATGACCAAAGTTTAGATTTCTGCCCAACAGGCACCTTTATGAAGTTATCACTGTGAATTCACAGCTGGAAGAACTATTTTCTGCTGCTTGATCTCCTCAGTGTATGAAGGTGGCATCTTAGGAAGATGGGTGGATGCCTGCCCTGGCAGGTCCCAGTTTGCAGAACGAGGGACTGGATGTGCAATATGTTAGAGATGGAAAGACTGAAATAACAGGAAAGGTGGAATGCCAGGCACAGGGCAATGGAAATGGGAGACTCTAGAAGATGTATAATTGTGTTAAACTTCTCTGAATGCTTCATTGCTTGTGGAAGCAATTAGAGATTTTGGGGAGAGGATGATGAGCTGACAGGAGCTTTAATAGCTAAATATTTAATGAAAATATGTAAGTATAAAGACTGAGTAAAGGTTTGACAGAGAGCAAAGAACTGGAATTTACCTCATATTCAGTTCATCAGTTCTGTTTCATGTTGGATACTGATGGCTTTGTATTCATTTTTGTAAATGAAATGAGCAGGTATTTCTCACAGCTGGTTCCTAAATCTTCCTCTTCTCCAAGAACATTGGCATGTCTGTCCTCCTTCACTGTGCAATCTGCTGAATTCTAATTTTGTGGTTAAAAAAAGTGTTCAAGGAGCTCTGGGACCTTGCCTCTCCACAAACAGTGTTGTCAATCAGACATCCTTCGCAATCAATCGAATCAAAAAAAATCAAGAAAGCACACTTGAATTGAAAGATAAATGAAATTTTACTTTAGGCCCAAGGGACCAAGTTTGAAAGTGTTTTGACTGTATCTCCTGGTATACCTTTGGATAAGCTTAATTCCCTGAAGAGAAAGTCAAACTCTATGCACTCACTCTTCAGAGACAGTAAAAAGTTCACTGTCACTTTAAAGGGGATTGAATCCATCCTCTCCTTTGACAGCAGAGGTAATGTAATGAGCTCACTTTCATATCTCATCGAGAAAGCAGATGAGATGGAAATCAACTTCTTTGACAGATGAACACCCTAGAGATACTTTCAGTTTGTCATAGTATGTGTGATTTCTTTACAATTACTGCTAAGCTACAAAAGTGCAGAAGACTGGCCTGTAAATGCCACCCATTCTGCTTTAATTCCAAGAATACAAAATATTTTTCTAATTTTAAATATAAAATAAATAATTAGAAAGTAAATCCTCTACTGGGAAAACAGACTCTCTTTCCGATGCCTTACAGTCAGATAGGAAAAGCAGGAGAAAGAAACTACAAAATTGAAGGGAGATGAGAACTGTGGGGTTTGTTTCTTTGTTATTTTTTTTTTTAATTCTTTCTTCCTCAAATTCTGAATTAGATGACTTTGAAGGAGAGATGCCATGTGCCAGCTCCCTCCCTGCTTCAAAAGGGGATGGTTCAGTCCACTGAGAAACTCTACAAATGCTCTCCTAGACAACAGGTAGATGGGTCACTTAGAATGTCAGTGGCACCAGAAGTATGAAATACTGAAATACAAGAGAGATGTGGCTGCTTGTGTGGCATGTGTATCCTCCTGCAGCAGCCCTTGGAGAGCCTGACACCTCTCTTAGTTTAACACTGGCTGCCGGTTTGGCAGTAAAAATGTTGGAGGGGAAACTCCCTGATTTCCTGGGCAAAACCCCCAATTTTATTGCAGCCATCACAACATTTCAACTCTTTCAGAAACGTACTGAGCTACATCTGAAAGTGGGATAGGTTCTCACTCTTATTATTTTTACTGGAAGAGCGTCACATTTCCATTGGTTATAAAACTTCTAAATTTCTTTTTTAAATAAGCTTATACTGGCTTATATTCATTTGTTCTTGAACTAGAATAGTATTTTAACTTTTATTGTCCTCCTGTGTGTTTTCTGTCAGCTTTTTTTGTTTTCCATCAGCCTTTTTTTTTTTCCTTCACAGAGCTATAACAAACTTACAAATCTAAATTCTTTATATTCTCCTGATTAGTCCTTACAACTGCTTATTTTCCACTTTCATTGTAAAATAGATAAAGCAAAATAAGTACTGCGAAATTTGTATGTGAAAATTGAGATATGGAAAATGATGGGTCATATCTTTAACCATCTACATCCTGAACAGTTTACCAACCCCTTTTTTCTTTCTATATAACTAAAGATTCTTCCCTCACATTCAGTAATTTTCATGCCTGATAGATTACTGTCTAAAAAAGTAGAGATAGATCAAATTTCATTTGCCTTCAATTTTTTCTGCCTTCAATTTCTTCTTTTCTTCCTGTCACGGAGGGATCTCACGGATTTGAACTAGAAATCTGGCTTTATCCAACCTCTGAGTCCCTCCCAGTGTGATTTTCATTTCCTGCTGTCTGTCCACCACAGACCTGATACTGATTGCTTCAGTGCTGGTCTGTGTGCCACTTGCTGAAACTACTGTGGTTGCTTTATAAAAGCATTGCCCTCCTTTTTTCCTTTTTGAGTGTGTCCCCACTGACCCCTTTCCAAGTTGTAACTGCTCATTCTGGAGATGCATACATGTGGGAGCTGTTGGTTGGTATCAATATCTGTGCAGAAAAAGGTTCAGTTTCTTTGTCCTACACCTGTAGGACATCAGTTTTTTCGTGGTGACATAGTTCTGGTCACAGCAAGGCTGGGGAGAGAGCAGGATAATGAGAAGTAAAACAAATCTTAACAAATCTTAAAAACAACTTCCCCCCTTCCCTCATTTCTTTCCAAGGCCTAACTTTATTCCCACTTCTCTACATCCTCCCCCAAGCTGTGAAGAGAGACAGAGAATGGGGGTTACAATCAGTTCATCACATGTTGTTTCTGCTGCTTTTCTCTTTAGAGATAGGAGTCCTTCCCCTGCTCTGGGGTCCCTCCTACAAGAGACAATCCTCCGCAAACTTCTCCAGCATGAGTTGCTCTCGTGGGCTACAGTTCTTCACAAACTGCTCCAGTATGGGTCCTCCACAGGGTCACAAGTCGTACTAGGAAAGCTGCTCTACTGTGGGCTCCTCTCTCCACAGGTCTGTGGGGCCCTCCAGGAGCCTGCTTCAGCACAGGCTTCCAATGTGGTCACAATCTTCTTCTAGGCATCCACCTGTTCCATTGGTGGGTCTCTGCTCTCTTTTAGACTTCCATGGGTTGCAGTGAAACAGCCTGTTTCACCCTGGTCTGCATCAGTGACTGATGCACATAGGAGAATCTCTGCTCCAGTGCCTGGAGCACCTCTTCCCCCTCCTTCTTCACTGACCTTGGTCCAGTAACCACTACGGTTACTAGACCACGGCACTAAGTGCCACATCCAGTCTCATCTTAAAAACCTCCAGGGACAGAGACTCCACCACTTCCCTGGGCAGCCCATTCCAATGCCTTATTACCCACTCTGTAAAGAATTTCTTCCTAATATCCAACCTAGACCTCCCCTGGCAGAGCTTAAGACCATGCCCTCTTGTCCTACTGCTGATTGCCTGGGAGAAGAGACCAACCCCCACCTGGCTACAACCTCCTTTCAGGTAGTTGTAGAGAGCGATGAGGTCCCCCCTGAGCCTCCTCTTCTCCAGGCTAAACAACCCCAGCTCCCTCAGCCTCTCCTCATAAGACTTGTGGTCAAGTCCCTTTATCGGCCTGATTGCTCTTCTCTGGACCTGCTCCAGCACCTCAATATCCTTCCTAAACTGAGGGGCCCAGAACTGGACACAGTACTCCAGGTGTGGCCTCACCAGAGCTGAGTACAGGGGAAGAATCACTTCACTGGTCCTGCTGGACACACTTTTCCTGATCCAGGCCAGGATGCCATTGGCCTCCTTGTCCATCTGAGCACACTGCTGGCTCATGTTCAGCTTCCTGCCAATCCAAACTCCCATGTCCCTTTCTGCCTGGCTCCTCTCCGGCCACTCTGTGCCCAGCCTGTAGTGCTGCAGGGGGTTGTTGTGGCCAAAGTGCAGGACCCAGCATTTGGCCTTTTTGAACCTCATCCTCAATCAGCCCAACTCTCCAGTCTGTCCAGGTCCCTCTGCAGAGCCCTCCTGCCTTCCAACTGATCGGCACTTAGGATGATCTGCTCCATAACCTTGCCAGGCACTGAGGTCAGGCTGACAGGCCTGTAGTTTCCCAGTTCCTCCTTCTGGCCCTTTTTGTGGATTGGCATGACATTCACCAACTTCCAATCATCTGGGACCTCCCCAGTGAGCCAGGACTGTTGGTAAATGATGGAGAGCAGCTTGGCGAGCTCTTCCACCAGCTGCCTTATTACTCTAGGATGGATCCCATCTGGTCCCATAGACTTGTGAGGATCCAAGTGGCTCAGCAGGTCGCTAAATGTTTCCTCCTTGTTTACAGGGGGGCTATTCAGCTTCTTATCCCTGTTTGCAAGCTCCAGATGCCAGATGTCCTGAGGACAACCTGTCTCACTGTTGAAGACTGAGGTAAAGAAGGTGTTAAATACCTCAGCCTTGTCTTCATCTTTGATAACTATGTTCCCACCCATGTCCAATTAAGAATGGAGATTTTCCTTGTCCCTCCTTCTGCTGTTGATGCATCTATAGAAAGACTTTTTGTTATCCTTAACAGATGTGGCAAGATTAAGTTCAGATTGTGCCTTTGTCTCTCTAATTTTCTTTCTACAAGGCCTAACTATATTCCTAAACTCTTCCTGAGTAGCCAGTCCTTTTTTCCATAACTGGTAGGCTCTCTTTTTTCCCCTAATTTCCTTCAAAATCTCCCTGTTCAGCCAGACCGGCCATCTTCACCACCGGCTTGCCTTTCAGCAGACTGGAACAGCCTTCTCCTGTGCGTTCAAGACTTCCTTCTTGAAGCATGTCCATCCTTCCTGGACCCTTTCGTTTTCAAGGGTTGTTTCCCAGGATATGCTCTGGACCAGTCTTCTGAATAGGCTGAAATCTGCCCTCCAGAAGTTCAGGGTAGAAGTTTTATTGATGGTCCTCCTTACAGCCCTGAGTATTGAAAGCTCTATTATTTTGTGGTCATTTATTTCATTTCAGTATTTTTCAGTACTCTCATATGAAATGTTGATTGTTTGGAAAATCCTGCAAGTTTCAAAAAATGCCATTGGACAGCTGACATCCCACTGTCTAACCACCAATGGACCATCATGTCTTCCTTGTGAACAGAGAAAGCTTTTTTATTTTCTTCCCACAACATTTTAAATGTTCTATGGTATTTGAGCACTTTTTCCTCCTCCCACCTGTTTCCTGTATTTCTCAGCACATGTATCCCCCTGTAGGCTGGCTGTCCAGACCTCCAGGTCATCACATCTCAGTCTCTGGAGAACTCTTTTCTCCCTGCTGCCTGCCCTCTTGCAACAATCCCTCCCTTCTGTTCAGTGATTTCCTGGATCCTTGGGCTCATTCATTCTTCTCTGCTGTCAGCCTCCAGCATGATCCTGGATGAAACAGGAAAGGATGGCAGACACTCTTGAAACCAATCAGGAAAGGAAGCAGTGAGCGGATAATGGAAATTCCTGCAGAATATTAAACATGATGACATTCAAATATATTCCCAGGCTCAGCTTATCTACAGCTCGTCCAGCTATATTCAGCCTTTGGTATAGTCACTTTCAAATAAAAATAGGACTAAACTGTGAACAAATAAATAAATAAAATTCAAATAGTCTCAACGTTGAAGAGGTTTGCATTAAACCAGTCCTGATGTAAAGATGTAATATCCGTCTTTTTAGTGCTCATTTCTTGGCATAATCTCACACAGACTAGAGAAAAACAAATTTTACTGTTCCTCCAGATATTATTTTAGAAAGCTTCTTTATATAGAAAGGCTGGTTAAGTAGTATGGATACAGGTATAGTAAAGAATCAGAAGGAGTAAACATTATTTTTTCAGAGCTTGAGCTTATTGAAGATACCTTGTGCTTTCTCAACTAAATCCATGTGTGTCTTTCTACATTTTGCTTATTGAAGCAAACCTGTGCAATGTTGAACACTTTTTTTTTTTTCCTCAGTGCAAAGACGTCTGTCTAATAGTAGTGGTGAAAAGCAAAAATTATTCTAGTGAAAGAGGAGAAACTCTATAAAGATCATTCTGGATGAAAGTACAAGTTTTTATTGTTTCATTTAGGCTGTAAGTAATTCCGTTGTGAAATACATTATAGAGAGAACTTCCTTAGAAATTAAATTCTCTGGTATTAAAGGAACTGAAAAAAATTATTCATTTTACTTTTACTTAGAAATGTTTTGCCTGGAGACAAAACAAAAAAAAAGTTATTTAGGGAAGTTTATAGCTATTCTCTGTTCAATGAATGTTTAAAAGCTGTTGTCAAATGTGCTTGTTAGAAGTGAGAGTGCAGACAATGCTAGCCTATTACTTGTGACAATTCTATATTTATTTAATGGGTACCTTAGCCAAGCAATGAGTTATGTCACAGAATGTAAGTCAAGGCTGTGCAGTTTTGTTACAAAGATTAATATGCAAAAGTTGCAGGCAAAGTGTTTGAGATTTGCACAGTAACTGCATATTCAGTGGTATGCCCTGAATGCAAAAAACTTTATTTTCCTTTATAAATCCAACAATAGTCAGTTCATTTGAAATGCAAAGTGTTCTGCCGGTGGATTGATTTTCTTTCCAGTTTCATTCCTTGACATACTGTTTCCCTTCTTAGTGGACTTCCAAGGATCTTGAGTCCCTTTTCATATACTTCTCAGGAGTTGAAGTTTTTTGCCACCTCACATTATTTTCAGCATTCAGTTTTCTCTGGGGTCACGTTGCCTTCATCTGAGCTTCTCCCAAAATAGCCTTGCAGTACTTATCTCACACACTGCTTAATTATCCCAAACCTTTTCCTTGCCCAGCACCATTTACATAGTGAGGAAGACTATTTCAAAACTTAATAAAAGTTTAACTTTATCACTACATGCCATCTGAAAGGTTTTGAATGTCCATTAGGGGATTTTGTGTTTGGAGAAGTTATTTAGAATGGCTGGAACTGAATGACAACTGATTTTTTTTTTTTTTAATCAAATTGCATATTAACTATCTTGACAATTCTCTGTAAGCAAATCCTTTCAAAGATTTCTCACTGTTTAGTGAACCTACTGGGCTCAACACTGATCTGCAGAATGGGGAAATCTTTCTTCTAGTACTTTGTGGTTTCTGCATAATCAGTGTCAGAAAAACACTTGCCTTGCTCCAAAATGAATGGCTCAGAAAAACTGAAACAGCTAAACATTTCCTTGAATGAATCACTCTCCCACATAAAGATCCACACTGGAATGGCCTGACCAGCTGGGCAGATACAAGATTGCAAAGCCCTAAGCTGGCTCAGTGAGTTTCTTAAAGGGGTCTTAGGTACTTCGATTGCCTGAGGCAGGCACAAGGGATAATGTGACAATGTTCTCAGGCTTTTACTGGCAAACTTTAAAAATAAGGATACTTAGCAAATTTTAAAGCAACAGTCAATCAAAATAAAGCATTTCACAAGGCATTGACTTAGCAAACTCTAACCCATCCAACCTTAAGTTACTCAGATTTTGAGAGAGGAAATTAGTAGAGAAAGAGTGCAAGAGAGAAAGAAAGGGGACAGAGAAAGATTAGTAATCACCACTGGTATTCCAGGTTGATCTCATCTACTATAAAATCCAAAAGGTAGGCTGTGACTATGTATATTCCTGTGCAATTGCTTCTATCTGCTCTGGTCTCTTGGAGCCCTCTCCCCAGGTGGGGCTTTCGGTGTGCCAGTGGCTAATAGACATTCTGAGGCTGGACTAGAGGCTCCAGGAATGGGGCATGTGGAGCAGTGCAATATCCCACCTTGGCAGAACTTGCACTGCCTCTGTCTCTAGTTGTTTTGAGCCAGTAATAATTTTCTTCACTCTCTCACAAACACCCTTGAAGAGACCTTGTTTTCAGGAACCTGTTCATTTTTTACTCTTCTATGTAGTTTATGTGTCTCAAATTTATTTTCATGGTTATGTTTTAAAATTCTTGTTATTTTATGTTCTAATATTTTACTTGACTTAGTGTTCCTCTAAATTGCCGCAGAAGGCAGCGTAAAATCCAACTGTGTTATGAATGGAATAAGGGAAGGTCTGACAAAAACACAAAGAGAAAAGAATGGCATCAGATATTTACTGTAACTGCAAGAAAGTAATGACTGTTAGTTGACAGAAGGACATAAATTGTGACTAAAGCCACTGTGTAAAAAATAAAGAGAAAAAAGCTTTTACACAGAAATCTTTTCAATTTTAGACTAAACCATCAAATTGGTTTAACACAGTGCAAGTTACTTGCCAAAAATATGGATGAGATTTCTGTATCCATCTTTGCAGCACAAGAAGTGTACACAAAAAGGTTCTTTCTCAAATGGTATCAAGAAAGGGATGGAAACTGGGCCCTCACCAGCCTCTGTGAATATCTTGCCTACCCACAGATAGATCCTCTGATACACATATCATAAGACAGTTTGGGTTGCAAGGGACCTTTAAAGGTCGTCGAGTCTAACCCCACTGCAGTGAGCAGGGACACCTTCAAAGAGATCAGGTGTGTGTAAAGACAAGTAATCAAAATAAGGTCTTGCTCTTTTCCAGTCTGCATCAATCATTTTTCTTAATTATCTTGTTGTTCAAGCCTCATGATTTGAGTAATTTACTGCTTATGACAGTTTGCTGCTGAACTGAGTAATACTGTGCTGCTGAAGTGCCCCATGGACATGATCGTACCAGACACTTCATGGTCTTGGTCTGAGTCTGTGGGACTTATTTCCCTGTTATTTCTTGATTCCACAAAGTGTCATCAGATCTCGCTGTGGCTGAAGAGCTTAAGAAGTCCTGGGCTTGTTGAGAGAGGAGCAAAGACACATACAAGAACAGCAAATAGCCAACAATATTGTCCCAATTTACAAAGAAGATTTACGTCAACATAAATTAATTAATTTCTTAGGCCAGAGCTATCACTTTCTCTGATGAAAGAAATGGCTTTATTTATGTTTTGCCCTTAACAACCTTTGAAGTGCAGGGCCCATTGCTGATGGGTCGATGTCTTCTGAAGGCTACAGACTGCTTTGAGGGGCAATCACTCATCTAAGTGTCCTGTGGAAGAAAGTAGTGAGGGTTGGAAGAGCTAAGCTTCTATTATGACCTTTTTAATTTTAAAGCCATCTAACAGCTTCTTCAACTTCTAAGGCTATGATTCTTCTCAAAGACCTGCACGCGAAGTCTGTTCTTGATGCTGAAATCTGAATAGGCCAACAGTTCTCATGAATGCTTCATAAATAACAGGAAAGCAAGAATAGGGACACCCAGTGATTCAGTAGCACATTGGTATTGGCAGTGACTTCTGAGAAGTGCTACTTGCTCTGCTTCTCCAAGGAAAAACCCACTAGTCCTGCAGGTAGGGTAGAAACCTTGCTTCATCTCTTGCTCTGAGTACTGAAATGCTTTAGAGGTGAGAGTTGCTCCTCAGATGACAAAAACAAAGGATAATATTTAGGCAAATTTCATGACTTTTGAGAAGAAACAGAGAAATACTTATTTTCAGAATATCAGTCCTCATGGTATATGCTGTTTTCCTCAGTTTTTGCATAGCGTTTGTTCAAGTTGAATGTTTAAAAAAAACATGTATCTGTTGATTAAAAAGGTATTATAAATTCATGACTGTTTGATTTCTGCAGAAATCCTTACTAGGTTAGTGAGTTGTATTTTTCACTTTAATTTCTGAGCAGATCCAACTCAAGCACACCTGATTTGCTGTCACACAAACTGGAGCAGAGTTTTGGTAATTCAGGTAAAATATCTAATTCTGGCTAGGGTCTTGCATCGTGAACAGATGGTTTTTGTCTGCTTATCCATTCATCTTTGTAATGCATAGATTTATCTTTCCTGCTGAGAAGTTTTTCATAATACACAGGCATACTCCAAAAAGCAGAAAAATTAACTTATTAGTGTGCAAAAAAGATCCCTGTATATGTTAGTGCTATGTGTGGAGATTGCTTGACTGGAATGCCTGGAGAGGATCAACTTCCAGTTAATGTCTTTGCTGTGATGGGGCATCAAAAGTTTGCATTTAACAAGTTAGCACTTCCAAGATAACTAATTCTTATCTAAGGACAAAAATAAATGGTTTGTTCTCCCAGTTGCTATTTTTTGCGGTA
Source organism: Pyrocephalus nanus (assembly GCA_038380795.1). NCBI lineage: Eukaryota > Metazoa > Chordata > Aves > Passeriformes > Tyrannidae > Pyrocephalus > Pyrocephalus nanus. The sequence goes on along the minus strand of CM076260.1, from coordinate 86,466,406 downwards.
TTAGTAGTTTCTTTGTACTTCTAAGACCTCCATCTGCCTGTTGGATTTAACTGACCAGTTGGTCGAGTTATTTGGGAGAGAATAGGGAGAGAGAAAAAGTAGGATGGAAAGATAAAAGAGTATTATGGTAAAACTCCCTTTCCCTAAGACATTTATTTCCCCTTATTCTTAAGATATTTTTTTCTTATCCTTAAGGTTGGTTGTTTTTTTTTCTTTTTGTAATTCAGATTGCATGTTTCTTTCCTCTTTTTATTTTCTGCACCAATATATGACTTCTAAACTCTGAGGAAATATCAACAGAGACTCATGAGCTCACCCTGTGGTATCACCAGTTTTCTCTGTAAGGGATCTGTTTGCTCATTTTTGATTTTCCTCTGTTTTTTGGAAGGTGCATACTGCAAACCCCAGCCTTTTCAAGCTGAAAGGAATATAACACAGGGCAGAGCACCTCTGGCACTGCTCGGCACTTTATAGTGGAAAGTCAGTTTCTAGGGGCAGGAGTTTGTCGGCTCTCGGAAGAGAGTTGAACGTGATTTTAATTTTTTTCAGTGGTGGTCATAGTCCTAAACAGCTATTTAAAGTTACCCAGTTGCCTTGAGCCAAACACTTGCACAACCTAATTTTCCAAAGCTTTTGATCTCTCATTCTCGGCAGCCTTGTCACTGCTAAAATGAATTAAAACTGAAATGGTCAGGCAGCTGGCCTGGTACTTTAAAGGGACTATGGTGCTTACCAGCACATTTCAGAGAAGGAAGATGATCTCTTCTTCCCCCCTATGGAAAGTCAAGACCTGAATTGTCTCTCACACATCTTCCGAGAGTGGTTCTATGAGCTCCCGTGTTCCTATTGCTAACACACATAGTGCAGAAAGGGTCACTTAGCCTCCCCTTCACTTCTCCCCTTTGGAACTCTGGAGAGAGCTTTGAAAATATTCTTCCCCATTAAATTTTCAGTGGTAGAACAAAGGGTTATTTACGACTTTTCCATGTGGAGTGGGCAGTCCTGACCCTTCTGCAGCCCCTTCTGGGCTTTGTGCCCCAGCAGCATTTCTGGGTGAGTGGCACTGTGCAGTGTGGCACTGCCCATCAGAGGGAACCTGCTTTTCCATTCATGAAGGCAAAGCAAACAAAGTGAGAAGCTGCCACCAACACCCCAGAACACACCCTGGTGTGAGTTACAAAAGCATGTCTGTGCTTTTATGTGGGAGGCAGGCAACATCCAGTTAATTAAGGCTTAAGCTGTGGTTTATTACAGCACATATATTCTTCAAGGGAGAAAAAAGGGGACTGAAGTCTTGCTGTGATTACTTTTCTTTGCTCTGACCTGAAGTTAGGCTAACTGTAAAAGTAACCATTCTTTTTAGTACTCTGTTACCTCTACATATAGAACAAGCACTTCATCTACTGCACAGCACGTGGCAACAGAGAGAGAGCATATTTTTCTATCAACGTAATAGAGGTATATTGAGAATGACAACAAAACTTGAATATAAGGTCCAACAAAATATATTCCCTAGATCCTACTAAACTCTATAGTCTCAGAAAATGTCATGAGAACAGGCTTTAACAATGACATTCTTTGTTTCTTAAACAATGAAGAGTAAAACTTTTTTTTTTTCCTGAGGGAAAATACTTTTCAAATAAATTCTAGATTCTCCACACACAGCATTTTTAAAATAATTGCAATTCTCATTATAAAATTGACCAGAGCTGTTCAAGAAACAATTGCACACTGGCAAATTCCCTCTGAGCTGTACCTTTCAGGAGTGATGTGCATCCCTTTGCAAACAGCTGGCACGGGGTCGCTGATTTGCTAAGACATCAGAAATAGGTATACATAAGATAGTCAGTATGCTGACTCTCTGCAATGAATCTTTAGGAAATGAATGGCTATCCTTTTTATAAGCCTGACCTAAGATACAGCTGCAGCTCTCAATGGATAAGGTGGGCAGACCTGTGAACAGGATCCAAATTTATTATATTTATTAGATTTATTAATCTCCTTATAATCATCTCCATAGGCGGAGGATGTTCATTTGGTCTGGACTCCTCTATCCTTCCCCACCCAAGTAAGTATGAAGTTTACTTCAAAAAATGAAATAAACTACTACAAAATGACAGCCACTAATAAGGTGGCTTTACTGGGGTCTGTAACTCACTTCTTCATAAAGGCAAGAAACCATATGGTGGAGACCATGAAACCTTTTCTACCATGTTTTGCATCATTTTTACAGCTGATTGAGACATCTATATAGATGCTCTCAGGTTGGTTTGTGCTCCCTAGATTAGTGTCTGCATGGGGCTTGAATAGTAGAATTATATCAGTTCTGCTGTGTCCAGTATTTTACCATAGTTTAAGGGCTTAACATTTAGTCATTTTGATCTAGCTCTTATTTGACTGTACCCAGAAGCTGGAGTTGGAGAGAGCCTGCACACTCATCATATTCAATGCAGAGTTTTTCTATGGGGTATTTATTAGGGCATCATCTACTGGAGCTCCAAATGAGTGCAGTGATAGAACTGAAAATGTTTCCTTTCAGGAGACTGCATAGAGGGCATAGAACACAGGCCACATGCATACCCTGCCCATAATTACTCTGTCAGGTTTTATACATCTGTTGCATCAAAGAGCAGCCGCTACACAACTGAAGTGATGAGCATCAGCAGTTACCAAAGGGGGAATGTGAGTTTAACAATGTCACCTTTCCTGCCACCTTTGACAAAGACCTTGTGTCAGGTTCTCGAGGAAATTTTAACTTGCAGCAGCCTCCTGAATCTGAAAACTGGACTCTGCAACCTGGACATCCGACCTTCAACTGTATATATCTTCCTTTTGGGACCATCTTCTCTAATATGAACAGTAAATTCAGGCTCAGTCTTATATACCTCCAAATTACCCGCTCTTTTGAAAGATAGCTTTAACAAAAGTTTTCTGAAATAGTACCATTACTGCAGAAGTTGTGTGACGTGCATAGAGCTGGTGCAGAGTAACATAAGGGAGGACTAGGTAAAATTTTTAAAGGTTGCATATGTACTGAACCTTTTTTTTCTATAAAAATGAACCCTTCTCAAATCAACTCCTGTCACAGATCTTCTCTGAAACCTCAGCCAGATTCTAGAGAGAATAAAATTGGCCAGATCTACCAATGATCAGTGCCTTACTTTGGTGATGTTTCTCCTGATCAGGAACTCAGGCTGTAGCTGAAATTAATAGCAGAAAGAATAAGACTGAATCTTAATCACTGTATGTTTATTGGTCTTTTTGAAGTATTTTCACCCCACTTGCTTGACAATGCCTGACAAAATGCTGTTTCTACACATTGTCTTTGACCTCAATTTCAATTTGATTACTTCCCACCAAAGGAACTTCCTTCCTTTATACTCTGAACCTAGTTAATAAACACTTGAACTTTCAGGTTTCTTAAATATTTTTCACTAATAGGTGCCTCTTCTGCCATCAGGGGTGTTTGTGTGTACAAGTACTCTATTGGAAATATGGTGCAGCTGCCATGTATTTCAGGTGAACTTCAGTACACTTGGGATCTTGACTTTGTTTTCAGTGCTACTGTGAGGCTTGATTTTGCCTTTTAGATATAGCACTGAATTAGAATTGGCAATTGAACAGTTAAATGAAATTTAATGTGGTCAATTTAATTTTCACAGTTTTGCTTTTAGGCACTTTGTGATTTAATCTATCTTCAGAAAACAGTAGTATGATTGGAAACATATACCACACTGATAACTTTCATATAAAAATCAGTAGAAATCATATTTTTAAAAGAGGTCTATTTGTAATATGAAGCCCTCTCTAGGACAAAAATAAGACTATTTTGAATCTTCAGTGAAACTTCGAGTTCTGACAGCTTAGGTACATTTGAGAGGAGCCCAAATCTCTATAGCATTCAGAAGGAAAAAGATAAAAACTCATTTTAAATAAATAAATTGGGAAGAGGTGGAGAGTGCAGCTGTTACTTTTTTTGGAAAGCACCTTGTGTCTCTGCTTGGCTTAGCTTTGCAGTTAACTGTCTCAGCCCTTGTACTACACCTGTGGAAAGCTGTGCTGTGAGTGAGAGTAGATGAGGTTCATAGCAAATGGGTTGGTTCTCATCACTAGGAGTGATTTCCTGCTACATAAAAAGAACATACTTGGCAGTACATGAGCCTATTTGGCTAAATTATTAAAACACACACCTCAAAGAGAAGGAAATTTATCAAACATCAAAGTAAATCGCCAACCTTATGTGTTCAGTAAGGTCTGATCCAAAATCCACTGAGGAGGGTGAAGTACATTTCTGTGTGATTTGAAGGACTTTGGCCCATGAAATGTCAATGCTTTGACAACTCAGATCAAAGTTCCATGCATATTCGCATTCCTGACAGTGCAGATGAGTGGTTAGTGAGCTCTTTTGCCTGGCTGGAGCAGGTTTGATATCTGGCTGTTACTGGCAGCCGTGACAGGTCCCTAACTCATAAGCTTTGCATGTGTGTCCCCTTTATCCAGGAATAAGGGTAGCTTTTATCATATAATTTCACTCTTGGCCTGTCTCAGCAAGACTCCAAATGTTATGTGGATGCATAAAGGTAAACCCTGGCCCCAGCAGCATTTCCAATCATAAGTAACTGGACAGTCCAAAAATTGCGTGGAAGTCTTAGTTAATTATTTAAAGTGAGAGTGAGTTTCATGTTCTGTGACCAGATCTTGTGCCAAGTCATGGTGTAGGTCTCACTCTTTGTTACCTGGCTGATGTCTTTTTGGATGCTGTCTGTGGCTGAGCCACAGTCCTTCCGTAAATGAACAGACCTTGTTCCCAGACAGAAAAATTAACTGAGAGTGACACAGCTGCTTTTTGGTGTCTTCTTGTGCGTCATACTTGTGCAGCCAGTGATGGGAGCTGGACCTGAAGCCACCACTGAGCTCCCACACAAATACTGGAGAAGGGAGAGTGGGCTGTGCCCTGGATCCCAGCATTGAGTGCTGCCTTACTGCTCTTTAACATCTGCCTCTATTTTTGCTCCTCTGTCCTCTCTATAAGCAATGGTGTGTTTGATTAAAAGGAATGCTCTACCAAAATTAGAACATATATATATATATACATGTATATAAATGCCCCTTCTGCCTGCGTACACTAGAGAAAAGCACTTACACATATCATGTGAGAACAGAAATAATTAGGTGTTTGATTGCACATCAGGCTTCCCTAAATGCATTCTCATCATACATTCAGGAAACATTATGGTTTATTACCAAGGGAAGACTTTGCTTTTATTATTTTCGTAGGGGAAATTGTTCTGGTTTCCATAAAATACAATCTTGTAACTAAAGAGTCTGTTTGTTTTGAAACCTTTGGCATGAAAGAAATTAACATTTCAGTTTCACAGCTTCTACAACTGTAGTGAGTATCTCTAGTTAGCTGGTGTGAAGAAGGGAGTTTTTGTTACGTTTGTTTAGTAGCACCCATTTCAGGTTCACAGCTCTCAGGGTTCATACACTAGTTAAAGATGCAGTGAAAGCATTAAAAAAAATTTTGCACAATTCACTGATGTCCAAATGATGTCCACTGATGTCCAAACCACAAAATGGTTTGTCTTGCCTGGTGATAATAAATTCATCAGCCCATATTTTGGTTGCTGCGCAGAACAGTAAGGGAGAAGGGGGCCATAAATGCCTTTTGCCCCCTTTGGCTCCCTCACCAATTCTGTTTTTGAGTTCCCACATCTTCTTTTCTTGCCTTTATTTTCTCCTCTGCTCCATACTCCTTGTTTTCACTCAAATTCTCTGTTCTTATATGCATGTAAGTCTCAAACCCCTTTGTGATGTTTCCTTTCATGATCCACCTTCCTGTTTCATGCATGTACCTTTGGTGCCTCTTCTCTCTCCATATTTGATTAGTTTGGTTCTACTACTTCATCATTTTTCCCCCCTAATATTCATTATGACATGACCAACAGATTCCCTGTTGACCAGCTTTTCCCAGAAATCCTGGGAGACCTTTCAGTACTTCTAGTTCCCTCTTTTCCTCTACTGCAAACCAGAAATTAAAGCCTTAGAGTGGGTTGCAAAGCAGTTGGTCAGCATGACAGGAGTAAACACACGAGGGCATTTGTACCCTTGCCTTCCTGCAACACCATCTTCTCCTACACTGCTCTAGCATGGGAACATACGTGAGATATAGAGACAGGGATACTTTGGAATGCATTCAATCCTTGTCTTTCTCTGTTTATAAAGCAGGATGGTGTCCACTTGATGGCATCAGTTTGCAGTAGGTGTAAGTGCTTCTGTAGCTAAATCTAGGCAGGAAAAGCAACTTCCAATAAAGTTACAGCAGTCCAAAGTGTGAACATAGAGATATCCATTAACTTAATGGACACTCCAGGGCTGACCAGAGTAGGCCCTTTGTGGGATGTTGGGTCATCAGGCATCCCACAGCTCTGAAGACTCTGCTGCAGGGGAGATAATTCAGACCAAAATTATGATCAAAGGGCCTAATTCTCTACATCAGTACACATTAATTCATTGCTCTGACATCTTATTTGGTTTAAAAGCTCTGTAGACAAGTTAAGATTCCACTTTTAAAGTAGTTGGTCATGTGTGGAGTACTGTAGCCTTTGAAGGACCCCAAAGTGTCTGAGTCAGCTTTCCAGCTGTCACAGAACTTGTATGCATCCCTGTGTATGTATGTACATGTGTATTTGTATAATTTCACCTTTTCTTACACTTATCAAGGCTTTTATACTTGAAAAAATTGCATCCTATAATGCCCAGCTATAATATTCTACCAGTATCCTCTACCTTTAATGTTTTCAGCTACCTAATTCTTGTGAAAAAAATTATTCTCTCCACAGTTTTTCATCTAGCTGTACAATAATTGTCAGTGTGTTCTAAATATCCCATTTTATGCCCAATTACAGAAACAATGATTTCCAGGTACAACATGGAAATATTTCAGGCTTCTGTTCTGGTGGCCTCCTGTTCAGTCTTATGAACATAAGAAGGGGCAGCTGTCAAAAAAAAAAAAAAAAAGCAAGACTTGCTTATTGTAGTTTGTATGTTTATGTGCCTGATTTCTTAGAGATTTCTGTAGATCTTTCAGAATAATTTCCTTTTAACTTCTAGGCAGTTTTATTCCCTCTGTTGTGCACCAACTTCCAAACCTTATTGTATGTCTTTCTTATGCCTGTAAACACAAAGGCATTTTCTGTCTCTCCTATAACACAACTGTGATAAAGACACAGCAGTTGATCAGTATCCAAGTACTTCTGAAACTTGTGTTTTGCCTTTATTCTGATCTGAAACTGAGCTTGCATTGAACAATATTAGATAAAGGTGAAGTCTCCTGAGGCAGATCACATGGGGGCAGGACAGGTAGCAACTGAGGAGGACCTAATGAGCTGAAAAGAATAGCAGCAGAAGAAACTCATTTCATTTGACATAGCTATGAATATTTAACATTTTATAAGGAAATACAGAAATGCAGTCCATCTTACTGTGATGCTCTAGGAAGTACAGACTGTCTTCCATGTGTTATCTCTGTGAATATGAGAGATTGAGGAGGCTGGGGAAGAGAAGCAGCAGCTCATGCTGCTGTCCAACCATAGAGATTGTTCAACCTCTATGGAGCACACCTATTCTAAAAATTGAATTCCCCAAATTTTACCTTGGGTGTTAAAATATTGTGCTAGAACACACATTTCTTGCAATAGATGATCAAATTTTTAATACGTGAGAAAAGATTTCCTCCATGTATCCTTATTGCTTACATGCTCTGTCTGCTCCAGTGTCTCTGAGAAGAATAGCAGCAGAGTGAAGATAATATGAGATGCTCTAGATATGCAAGGTCTGACTGAAGAACCACAGATTCTATTTCCCTTTGGAAGCTGAGAGCACAGAGAACAGTCAAAACTATGTCAAGATACCCTGTACTGAGGTTGTTCTTAAAATGCAAACTTATCTTCATACTATGCTTGAAAAAACCCAAAACTTCAGAAATTACTCTTTGTCCCCTGTTGCCCTCACCACCAAACCGTTCTTGCTGTGCCTCTTTCTGTTCACAACTTAAATTTATGTACTTTGATTCAGATCTTGCAGTTGCTGATTTCTCTTAACGTTAAAAAGTAAATAAGGAAGAAGATGTGGGTCAAGTATTAAGAAGATATGGACTAATTTTCTCCTTTCTTCTTTTCCTCTGATAGAACTAAATGGGAAGAGAGGCTGGGAGAAGAATCCAAGTCACTTGCTATCCTGACACTGCAACTCTGCAGCACCTGAAAATTTCCTCTTCCTCCTTTTTTTGGGTGTGCCCACCTGGGTTATAAATGGGAGCAGGAACCTCACTCATGCACATCCTGCAGAGGCTTCCAAGGTCTCAGACAAGGGCCAGGAAGGAGCTGTTGAGCCTGCCTTGCTACAGACATCCACTTTTATCAACATGAGGCTCAGGGAGAGTGAACAGTAAGAAGCCCATCTTTACCCCAGGCTGAGCCCAGCATTGCAGACAGAGATCATACATTGCCTTCTAAGGAATGACATTGCCTCTGAGGCTTTCACACCTCTTTCCCATTCCTTTCTGCATCAAACTTTTGCATAATACTCAGGCTCCAAGTCAGATCCCAAGTTCATGCTGCCTAGTTTGTCGGTTTTCTACATGTATTATTGCTGCTTTTCTTCTTTTACATCCAAAATATTTTGTTGAAGTAACGTAAAATTTGTTTTAGGAAGACAAAACCCACTTTTTGCATCATTCTTAAGCTTCATTAATAAAAATATCACCTTCTATTGCTTCTTTTGCTCTATGCACTGCAAGCCCTGTGATACAAACTTAACTCCTTTCAGAGGTCTGGGATTGTTCTTTTTAAGTGCCTGTTCCCATACTTGGCAAGATAATTGTGACCACAGAAACTAAGTGCTTTGTGACTGGGAAGAATGGTTCTCTCTTCCCACAGTTTACAATGTAGATTATTGAGGTTATTGATGAGTTCATTCCTGTGGCACCTCCACGCTAAAATTGTTAGCAAATACTGATGTTCTGGTGATGGCTGTAGCTTTGATACAAAACAAGAGTTTGGCCAAAAGATTCTCACCCCTGCCGTGTACTTTTATTAATTTAGATACAAAATTGTAATCATTCCATTCCATTCCATGGCTGAGACATGCAATTTTGAAAGGACCAGAATGATTCCTAAACAGCTTAAGCAGCTGACCTTGTCCTAGATATGAACTCTTGTCCATTGTATGCCAGACTACCTGTCTTCTCACATGATTAGTATAAGACTGGTTTCACAACATTATCCCTGGTTGACAAATCGTGTATGACATACCTGTCCCTAGTCTCTCATGATTCCTCCCTCCATAGAGGTTGGAAAATTCCAAACAACCTTCCCTTCCTCCAAACAATTTTTTAAGTGACAATTAGAAAGCAAACCAAGATCTGTAGGATGTAACAGGGCATGCATAAAAATGACTCAGGTGGTGCAAATGTGGGATTGGCAGGGGAATCACTGCAGCAAGCCTCAGCCAGGGCAGTGGAGAGCCTGACCTCCTTTACATTGCTCCTTTTGCCTGTGGAATTGCAGCAGAGTATCACAGCCTAACTGCATCCTCTTCATCCAGGGACCCCCTGATGCATGACAAGAGCCCATATCCCCTTTCAATAGCGAAAAACATTTACAACCCTTATTCTGTGTGGCAAGGGTCAAAATGTAGAATGAAGACTCTTCTTCACACTTCTATTGTGCCATGCCTTTATTGTACTGAGCATCCGCTGTCCCTCTGGATTTCGGTGGTGGCTGGGAATGTTCTGTGCATGGAGTGAATCAATGCCAGAGGTTGCAAACCCACCAGGATGAGGTCCTGCTAACAGGTGGCAGAGTACTACTGCCTCCAGGTGTACTGTGAAAGCTAGTGCTGTACTCTTCATCAAATTAAGAGAATTGGGAAAGCATTCCTAAGGCAGTCTCTTTATTCTGATGAATGCTGTGCTGAAACAGATGGCCATTAAACAAGAAGTTTGTTTAATTGTTTGTTTGCTTGCTTGCTTGCTTGCTTGCTTGATAGTGTGTTGAGTAAATAGATTGCACTAGGCTCAAATAGAATCCATTGTCCCACAGTGGAATCAATCCACTTAGCCAGGAGAAACTTCTGCTGTTTCTCATTCTAAGTTTTCTGACCAGAAGATACCCAGGTATAATTAATAATTATCACTTTGGGGTTTTGATATCATACCTGAATATTATGAGTAACAAAATGAGGTGTCAATATTTTTTAACAATGGCAGCAATTAAATATTGGACAGACTTATAAAGAGAGTGGGGAATGAATGCTCCATCACTTGAAATTTTTAAATCAAGTAGTGCCTTTATAAAAGATACTTTTTGTATCACCCAGTACTATGATGATAGATGCAGAAGCCACACACAGGATTTCTATAACTGAGGTTATGTGGAAGGTCAAATGAGATGGCCATAATTATCCCTTCTGGTCTTAACCTATCAATCAAAGGGCATTAAATTTCATTCACTGAGCTGGACATGTGATTATGCAAAACCGAAGTACAAGGATTTTCCTGCTTGTAAAGTGAGTACCTGGAAAGTATAATATCTCTGGGATAAAAATATTATTCTGACCTTCTTTCAGAGCATCTACTTAGAGTGGATCCTCTTAAGGTTAGTTAAAGTATCCTGGTTATTCCAGATGAGATGAATGCTTAGAATGGAGTAGATTATGAATGTATAATTTATTCTATGACCTGAAAAACTTTTTCCTAGTACCTGGAAACCCTTCTGCATTCATCTGCAAAACAGGCAATGGAGTTGATGTAGTATTTTAATGAAGTTCATCTTTGTATTTCCTATGGGATATTGTTCTATGCTTTTTATAACAGCATATTGCAAAAGGGACCTTCTGTGATGCCTTTGTCTCATGAATAGCCTGAAGAGCCCTTATTCTTCCACTGCACTGTAGTACAATGCCTCGTCTAGAAATCTGGGATTAAGTTTTCCCCATGCTAAGATGCAAGAAATGGAAAGAAAGCACATTCATTTTATCTGTTGGCTGGAGCTGCTTTTAAAAGCAGAGGGATGTGTGGGTGGAGGATGTGAGAAGGAGATTTTGTACTGATGTATACATGTGTAAACAGACATTCAATGATTTGTGAAGAGCTGAGCTGTACAGCACCCAAGAAATATACAGTCTTTCCTCAAACTTTCGATGCTTGAAAGCTGGTGAGTTCAGCTTCTTGTACCTATTTTCCTCAGTAGGACCACAAACTAAAGTTTTTTTTAATTGTCTTTCAGTCAGTGTAATTGATTGGCAGCCACTGATTAAACAGTCATGTTCAGTGCTGACTGCTTCAGTTTGGAAGGGAATGGACAGGAAATGGGAATTACCAATGTCTACATGTACATGCTAATATTATCAGTCAGATGGCCAAAGGCTTCAGTATGTTGTCTGCTAGACTTAAGAAAGAATGTTTGTAGCAGGTGAAGTTGTCCTAGAAGTCACAAAAACATCTCAACTTTATTTTTTTCCCTCTCTGCTATCCTAATTCAAACTTTTCTTAGGTTTTGATGTTGTACCTGGCACTGTATGTGTAAGGAGAGCATCCTTATTATGTAATTTCTGTGTCCAGCTAGGTCTTTTGAGTGGTTTCCACTGTACAAGGGAACATGTGTGAATGTGTTTGTAAGTTCTTTATGAGTTCTCTTCATATAGAAATTATGCATTCTGTTGGGGAATGGGAATAGCTGCATCCCTTGAAAGTTTCAGCTGCTCAGCTAGGTTCACAGAGCACAGACTTAGTCATATGTATTCCTGGTCTCTCATGAATTTTCTAGATCTAAGTCAGGAGTGGAAAATTGAACCTGGACAGTCCTTTCAAGGGGTGAGCGTTGTGGGCCTGAGAGATGATCACTACCCAGGCAGAATGAGAGTTCTCCTGTGGCTCTTTGGGTGGTGATGAGAATTCTGTGGAGGTAGAAGTAAGAGCAGATGTAGCTCAAGCAACCTTGTTGGCTGACTGTGAACTAAAGCAGGATTAGAGAGCAGGGACACCTGAGCAAAAGAGATGAGTGGATGTGGCAGACTGCTAGGAGGTCCAAGTAAGAAAGAGCTTGATTTACTGAGAAGCTTTTTTGGAGCAAAGGAATATATATTTATCAGGGGTGGTTAATGAAGAGAAGAAGCTAAGAGACAAATGCCAGAGACCTCTCATTAAATTCCAAAGGGCATCACAAAGGTGGAAAGCACACTGGCCTTGCAAAGTGGGGACCCACCACACCATAACCTCATGTAGACCTTTCTTTGGGTGACTTTTTCCCCCAGGGTTGTATCATCTTTTATTATTCGCTAGTAATTTTCACTGTAAAAACTGTAGTGGGTGAAAGATTTTTGGAGTGCATTCATGGAGTACATTGATTTCTGTCACTGCAAGGAATATCTTGCTTTCAAATCAAACTCTGACACACTAGTCTCAGAGTCTATTATTAATTCCTGATGTCATTAAGAGAAGTCTTCTCTCTCTGCAATGCACTGACATTTATTTTGTAAGGCACTGACTTGATTAGAGCTTTGATTTGATTTTCTAGCCAACATGCTTGGCCCAGGATTCCCAGGAGTTATGTTTAAAGTTAGCTTCCTAAATTCATGTTTTAGTCATCTAAAATAAAGTAATGTTTTAATATTTTAATACCTTTTGTCAGCTTTCAGGTTCTCAAATCTGCCTTTGTTCAGACCATTTATTTCAGTGCCTAGTGAGATTACTGACTGTGGTAACTCTTGGCCTTCCTTACAAGAAGAGCCCTTCAGCACTGTTCCACATAAAGCCAAGGCTGCTAAATAGGCAACTGCTCTCTCTGCAGTCCTTCCTCCTCTGTTTAACCACAGTCTAGTTCCCATATGTGCGACATCTGCAGTCTTTAGGCTTATATATAGATAGAGCCACCAGGAATGCATCAGGCGTAGGTCAAAGGAGTGAGACAGGTAACAGTAAGGGATCTGAAGTTTGCAACAGAATCTGCCCCTCAAAAAAAAAATTATATTTATTGCTCTATACAGACATTCTCAAAAGTATCTTCAAAGTTTTCAGTTTAATTTTGTTTGATTTATTTTCTAGGAGCCAAGTTTGTTATCTGCATATTATTGGGTAACCTGGTTCTTCTACCTTCATTGGATGGCCTCTTGAAACATATTTGCTATTTCCACCACGAGTAAGGAGTAAATAAGGAGAGTATTAGGCTAGATGATGCTGTAAAAATATCCTTCTCACCCTTCAGACTGAAACACTATAGCTCTTTCTGAACTCTTGCCCTTTTTTTTTTTGCACTGGAATGTTTACAAATCATCAGAAGATTTTAGTCTTTAGCTCTAGGGTGCCTAAAAAGAGCTGTACTTTATGCTAACTACAAAGAACCTCAGAATCAGACCTTACATGTTTAATCTGGATGTGCAGAAGCAGACTGTTCCACTGCTCATGCTTCAGTGCATTAACTAATCTTTAAAGAACAGGGATTAAAGAGGAGCTTTGCCCACAAACAGGTTAGCCTTGTCTGTCTAGCCCTGGCTGCACAAATTCATTCAAATTCCTCAGAGGTGTATAGTGCTCATCCCTGTCTAGAGGCAGGATAGTGGATTAGATGGACCATATGTGTGACCCAGGGCCACAGTTTCCAGGTAAATTTCCAGTGAAAAATTGTACTAATGTCTTGGGTTTGTTGGTTTATTTTTTATTCTTTCAATGTGCATTATTAAATGTTTTGTCTGTTGGTGAATTGATAGTGGTGTGTGGCAATTTAAGTGAGCTAGGTTTTTGTCTCCTCTTGTTTAGACAGTGCTCATCTTTTTTCTGGCTCTGTCTAGGAGCCTCTTTAACCAGGAAAGGTAAAAGAAGATGTGTGTCTCTGTGTCTGGAGGGTTGGAGAGAGGAACCTGACGGTAAATGCAAAAGGCTAATCAATCCTCCTAAGTTCCTTTATCTCAATTCAAGTTTTATTTAGACATTCCAATTCTGTTCAGTACAAAGGAAGAACTACTCCTCACCACCAGCATTAGAAATAATAATATTTTACACAGACAACCTGTTACTCTTTTTGCCATTCAAGTTACTAAAATACAGCAGGGGAAAATTGTTTCTAGTATTGAATAATATGAATGGAGCTGACAGTGTTATTAGAATTAGAGAATTGTTTAGGTCAGAAAAGACTTTTAAGATCATCAAGTCCAACTCTTAACCTAGCACTGCCAAATCCACCACTAAACCACTTTCCTGACCACTACATATTGTATCTGTCTATCTCTCCCTACATAGATACAGATAATATATGACTTCCAAGATAACAATTCAGGCATCAGCATCACCTGAGAGCTCTTTGCAGCTGCAGCTCTTGCATTTTGCAGTGAAATTTCTCTTCTCTTCCCTTTTTCCTCAGCTTCCTCCGCCCCCAGAGAACTGACATGCTTTCTACTGACAAATGTTGAGTGTAGCTCCTGCGGATTTAGCATGTCAGGCTGTGTCTACACAGCTTAGGTTTCTATTATTACGCAATGGCTTAGAGGGCAGTGCTTTGCCACATAATTACAGAGACAATCTGTATTAGGACCAGGAGTTTGGATGTCTCTTTCTGTACCAACTATTCGCCTCCCGCCCACTCAAGCCTCCTCTCTGACACTCTTAGCTTCTTTTTGTATCCTTGTGCCTCTGGTTTCTGGTCTTCTCTCTTTCCTGTGCTACATATTTGTTTATTTCAGAAGTGAGGGGTCTGACTGAGTCGTGCCTGCACAGATTCCTATGCAGCACAAAGCACTTGCTGTATGTTACATCGTCAGAAGAGGTAAGAAGAAATTCCTGAAGCTGCCTGCTAGTTCTCTCGGGTTTATCACTCTCTCTTTTTTTTTTTTTCCTCCTCCCTTTTTTTTTTTTTTTTTTTTTTTTTGGTGTGTGCACATTGCTTGTCTTACAAGCCGTGCAGGCTCTGCCATCTAGAGCACTTTGTGATATCACTCCACTTTGCTGTTTTTCCTTTCTCCATCTCTGCGTGACTGTGTGTGTGTGTATCTCTCACTCTCTCTTCCCCCTTCGGTACAACTCAGCCCCCCACCTCAACACACACACACATACACAGAAGCTGGGCTCGCTAGTATGAAATTGAAGACTTGCAATACCGAAATGCATGTGTTACCTTGGGATGCACTAGGATCAGAATGCTCGAAAAGCCTGCAGGCTGCTTAGTACTCCGAGACTGGGTTTTTTAAACCAGACAGGAAAAGAACAAGTTATTCACTTTTTTGTTCTTTCTTTTTCTTTATATTTTTTTCTTTTTTTTTTCTTTCCTTTCTTTCTTTCCCTTTTTTGTGCTTTGGATATTACTGAACAAGGAGTCTCAGGGATTCACACGCTTGGACTTCACTGAATCAGGCTGCATCTGACAAACAATCTTGTCTGCATTTTGGTTTGCTAGAGATCAACCGGGATTTTTTCTGATTCTATCTTCTTTTGAAAAAAGGATGCATGACATAGAAAGAAGGTCTAAGTGCCTGTCTGAGACTATTTTACCAAACCTGGGATAAATGTTACTTCTCAAAGGTAAGTACAAGGTTTTTTTCATCTAGATATATAAACTGTATAGTTATGATATAAACCATATATAGATATGTACCCAGAACATTTTATAGTCAGTTACCTCTGATGGTTAAAAAGCCCTCAGTCATGCATCTTAAAGCATCAGAGAAAGGTATAACTTTATCTCTCTTTTCATGTTAGCTTAGATAAGATTGTTCATGTAGAAAAATGCATTTCAGTTTGGTTTCTGCTTCTTTTGGTATGAAAAGGCACTTCAAAAAGAATATTAATTTTTTAAGTGTTTATAGGATTTTTTTTCCTGGTAGTTTTGAAACACAGATGGAATGATGTCTAAAAGAAAAGGTAGTAATTTGGTTTCTAATACAGAAAGAACTGAGGAATAAAGCTTTCTGGAGGAATCCTGCAAAGCTAAGGAAGAACTTTTCTGGACAGATCAACTATGCTCCATATAAAACCACACACTAAAGAATGGGGACCTTGGAAAATGTCATATGAAGAAACAGAAGGCATAGGAACAGCTAGAGATGGGAAGGGAGTGAGGTATGGAGAGGCAGTAGGCACCCACTTCAGTGTCTGCTATCACAGAGGCTGGTGTTCTTGGTAAAGTGATGCCTCTGGTGATGGACATCCAGAATTCACAAGGTGGACATGTGGGGGATGGGGTACACAAACAGGTATATGCTATGTCATGACTGTCTGACGTCAGACATGTATACTTTCTGCAAGATTAAGTGTACTGAGAATTGGGGTGGGGGAAGCATCTAAGTGGCAGCACAGGGCAAGACACAGCAAAATGTAAACTGAGTCTCTTCCTGATTTGCATGGACATATGCAGACTTTTGGGACACAAAGCAGGTGCATGACTGAATAAAAAAAGAAATAAACTAATGAAGTAAAAGAAATTGGCAGTGCAGTCAACAAGTCCCTGTATGATAGATTAGTAACTGGAAATGTAAAATGATCATTTGTGGTAGCGTATGTAAGGAAGGGTTCTTAAACTGGTTAA
Source organism: Pyrocephalus nanus (assembly GCA_038380795.1). Lineage (NCBI taxonomy): Eukaryota > Metazoa > Chordata > Aves > Passeriformes > Tyrannidae > Pyrocephalus > Pyrocephalus nanus. Next base: position 86,449,832 of record CM076260.1, on the reverse strand, counting down.
CTCCTGCCTATCCAAAAGAGACAAATAGCATTGATTTAAAGCAAGAATATTTTAATTTTTTTTTAGACTAGCTGATCTAGTCTTTTTGGGGCAATGCTATGGAGATATTAAGAAGAGTAAGTTTTATTTTATCTACTCCATCTTTGGGATTAACATGACAGAAAAACTCTTTTGATGAGAAGAGACAGGCAAACAGTAAGCATCACTTCAGTCTATAAAGTCACAGTTAAATAAATTGACACCTCTTAACTTTATTGTACAATATTCAGCATAAGTCCAGCAAATGCTGCACAGTTGTCACAGGGATTTTCTGTTCCTTCAGGAAGAGGAAACATTACCACGCAGGGGATCAATTCCCTATTGGACCTTGATGTGTACAGAGGTTGTACTAAGGCAGATTTGAGCTTGTGGTGAGAAGGAAGGGAAACAGATAATTTCTTTTTTACTCTTGCCATGTTTCAGGCTGGTTACAATTTTCTTGTTTACAGCTTGTCCTGTGTCCGTTGTGAGTTTGCATTGCCCACAGATCACCACTGGAGCACAACAGAGTGCTTCTTGTGTGCGCTCTGCTAGGAGCTGCTGCATCGCAGCAGCACGAGGAAGAGCTTCAGACCTTCCCTGAAACTGCTTCTAATTCTCAGTGAGAGAGCGGGTGCAATAAAAAACAAACAATGTTTGGAGACAGGAAGCAAAATAATCATGAACCAAGTAATTTTAAGCCATGAAACCCAGCAAAGATCTGTATCATCTCTTGGATCAGAGGCAGTATCTGTCCTGTTCTCCCTAGAACAGCTCTGGTTTATTTAGGGGAACTCTGGGCCCGGTGTGCCTCACTATCTGGCTGTTCAGGGCATTGGCATTGGCAGGCAGGCAAGCTGGCAGTCCTTGGTGCAGGTGAGAAATGTGACCCAGCCTCAGAGCCCCTATTTGCTGCTGTCCTCTCTGCCCTATGCTGCTCTTCACAGCATTAGTGCTTCTTGTTTAAATTTACAGGTGAGCCATAACTGATCATTTTTCCCAATGGGAGGTGCAAATGGCACAGATAGCCTTGCCTCTGTTCTGCCTGCTGATCAGGTGGACCTGAGCTGACAGCTTCCTGGCAAACCTAGTCAGGGTGCTTCTGCTCCCCCTCTTTGTGGACTACCCTGGCCACTGACTCATTTGCAGTGTAATGATTATAGACCCATTTGATCTGTTTCCCCCTCTCCCCCCCTTCCTTTTTTTTCTCCTTGTCCTTGGGGTTAAAAAAAAACAACAAAATTGGAGGCTGATTCAAAATTATCAAGGTTTAACTGGTAGTAGGCAGGAATATTCTTCAAGTCGTTTAACTCCCTACTGAGGGGTTGTGGACTGATAACCCTTGATACTGCATTTGCTATACATCCTCACAGAGGGGAGAGAGGGGATAATGACAGCACCTGTTCACCCCCAAATCCCTTTTTGCATTGCTAATGCATTTCAGCCTTGATCTACAAAGATCAGCTTTGGGAAAGAAAGGGTAATTGTTCCAAGTGTCTTCTCGGTCTTTTTTTCTGGACTGAACACTTAGCCTTACTTTCTTCGTGTTTGTCATAGTGTGCTGTCTTAGATTTGTTTCTGTGGAGAGACTAACTCTCCTCTAGGTGCTGGACTGAAAAGCAATAACACTCTTTTTGAAAGGAGAAGGAAGACTTCTGTGACTCCTTCAAGCCAGTCCAGATGACTCTGTAATTCATTGTCCAACAGCAAATATGCCATTGCTGTATTCCTTGTTTCCTCTTTGCTTTAACCAGGTAGAATCTGACTGTAGTAACTAAGGATGTCACCAAGGAGCTGAGATTTACTCTGTCAGTGTCCAGAGGCTGCTTGTGCTTGCAAGGGCTTCCACTTATTAACTGAAACGGGACAAAAGACAAGGTTTCATCCGAGTACACTGGAATAATAACAAAACCCACAAATCACTAATCAGTGTGATGCAGCACTGCAGTGAAGGGCCAGCTGTTACTCTCTGCCCAGCCCTACTCCACCCAGGATGCACAGAGAGAGGAAAACCTGTAAGAGATACTTCTGCTTCTAGGAACTCAAATTACCTCCTGCATGGGTGTCTGACAAACTTTGGCATGAAATTAACAGGTCATTAGAAGGCCCCCAGTGATGTCCCATGGAAAACTGGGAAAAGGGCATGAATTCAGAGGTATATTTGCTTACGGTAAAGTAGCAATTATCGCCTTACTTCAGAATATTTACATGACAATGTTTCTGATTTTTCTCACTTCCTGTCATTTGCTTTGTCCTACCCATGATACAGGTCTCTGATGACATCAGAGACATCCCTCATCTTCATGGGAAAACATTTGTGACAAATCCAGGATGACAACTTCAGCATACAAAGTGAGCAGCATCAGGAAAAGTCAGAAAACATATCTTCAGTTAAAAAAAATGCTGATTTCAAAACATGGGAGAAAGAAAAAAGATGTGTTGGCAGGGTCTGGTCCTATGCAGAATCACTATTGACCTACATAGAAGGCAGAGCTGAGTGGGAGTTTTTCAGTAGAAATGTTTTTGTTTTCCTCAGGAAAAAAAAAAAAAAAAAAAAAAAGATCAGAAAGAAACATGGTTAGGAAATTGTCAGTTTTATGCATTTCCTGACTGCAAAAACTATAGGGACAAAATTTCCAGAACACCCTATCTTACTTCTTTTTCTGGGAGATAAATTTTATTTTTTCTTTCCAATTCATGCATTTTGTATGAAAACTGAAAATAATTCATATGAAACTTGATCATAAAATCCCATTTTGCTAAATGACAAGCAAATCTTCGAGTTGAACTGGAATGAAACATTTCTAGCTCATTAGAAGGCTGGCATATACTTTCAGTTTGAGATAAGGAAACTCTAGGGACTTTCATTTCAACTCCTGAGACCAGAAAACTTTTGTCTGCCAAGCCTCACCTAGAAGTCAATTTATTTGGCTAAATGGGATTATTCTAGGAGCATCTTGACAACAAGTGCTGTGAGATGTCAAGGCCTCTGACAGTCTAATCTTGAAATCTTTCTTCCAGCTATGGAAAACTTATGTGCTGAGAGAATATGGCAGCTAAATTACAGTAGTTAGGAGAGGATGGCTGCAGCAATAGTACAAGCAGTGCAATGAAGCATTTAGGAGGCTTCTGCTAATCACACCTTAGGAAGGAACTATTCTCTAATCCTCTGGCAGATCTGCTATCACTGTGGTCTTATGGAAAGAGGTGAGATAAGGAGAGGGCCCTGGAATAGCAGTAAATCCTAGGTCCTGGACAATGGTTGGTCAGAGGGATAGGGTAGGGCTAGTGCATAGCAAGGTAGATTCTGAGCAGAACAGAAGCTGGATTAAGGATAAAATCAGCAGAAAGTACATGATGGTTGAAAGCACCTTGTCTATTTTAATAGAGGTGATGTTGCACTGAAAATCCCTGGAAAACACGTGTGTGGCACTGGTGCAGAGAATTATCGGTGTTACTCTTTTCCTGAAGCCAGAAGAGGTAGATCAGGACTGTGCATAGGCCTTTATATGAAGGACTCAAATAAATTGCTGCAGTTGTCCAATTAGGACTACGGAGTTTGAGGTGACTTAGCTGGGAGAAGGAAAGACTATGGAAAACCTAAATATGATCAAGTCATATGAATCATGGTGATCAGACACACCTTTGATATTGGAGGAAATAGACCCATTAGTAAAGAAGTAAGGAATTTTTCTTCTTCTGCCTTTAGAGTTGCAATTTGCCTTAGCAGACTGAGGAGAAAGGGCGCTCAAAATGACAACAGTTACCAAGAGTCCTTAGCCATTCCCTTGTCATGTCTAAGCTCCTCAGAAAAGCTTCAGAATACGTGTCAGTCAGAATGAGTAATCCTTCTTTTGTTACAGCCTAAAGATAAAAATTAAGAATGGGAAAGGAAAAGAGGATGTCTTAAACATGCCTCATCCTCTGTTGCAGTGGCAGGATGGATGGGCTGTGATATGAGTGAAAGGGCAGCACCTGTTTGGCTGCTAGAAAGGAAGAACTGACTGTAGCAGGATTTATATTAGATCCCTCTGCTAACAGCCTTTAAAAAAATGATTCAGCCTTTTCAGTAAAGAATGAAAACAATGACCAGTCAAATGGCAAAAGGAAAAGTCAAGAGGAAAAAAATGCCTGTCATGGCTCGTTCAGTATTCCCTATCTGGTTTGAAAGTAGCCAACAACAAATCTTTGTCTCCTTAGAGATAAAAATCAAAACCTTCCTCATCATTTCAGTAGTCATTTGATCTCCACCCCTTTGTGAATATTCATGTGACTAGGTAAATACTTGTGATACTCAGAAAGCTCTGCATGGTTTGAACATGAAACAAGTCTACTAAACTAAGAAAGAAAAAGGCCAAACTGTATTGATAGAACACAAATTATCTGACTGAGACCATTTTGTTGGTTTCCTAAACTGAGAGCTGGTTGGCATTTTGTATGAGTTACCTTCAGTGTAAGTGAATGTTATCACTGCTGCTGGCAGATATTTACTGTATATTGGTTTTTAAATAAGGGTACAACATTGATTACTTGCTCTCCAAATTATTGACTGTGCTTTCTCCCTGTTGTCAGGTCAGATAACTTATCTCCTCTGGAAATGTTCAGTAGAAAAATGCTTTTGCTCCTAGAAACTCTCATGGAGAAGAGGATCAAGGGGTTTTGGGTTTTTCTTTTTCTTTTTTTTTCTTTTTTTTTTTTTTTTAAGGCTACCCATAAAAAAAATATCTTGTCGTTATCCCTGAAAAATCTCAGTTTCTTTGACAAGTACCACTGTGAGGTATGTGAGTATTTTCTAATCCTGTTTCACATGACCAAGTAGCACACTGAGCCATGAATGCTTCAGCTGACACTGCTTTGGAAGGACAGTGCGACCTTTCTCTATCAGCACATCTACATCTTCTGTTCACAGCTCCCCAGATGCGCTTTGACAGTAATAACTTCTTGAGGTGAAGGGAAGGTTGTTGACGGGCTTCAAAAGTATACTGTGTGGTTAGAAGTCTCACAGAGAATGAGCTTTTCCCCTGTCCATGGTCTCCCAGCACCCTACCCTGACTGGACCTGATGGTCCTCTGGCTGGTGGGAGGTGAAGTTTCAGAGACATCAATTAATGACCTTTTCTTTCATCAATTAATGACCTTTCTTCAGGGCTGGGTGACAGCAGTTTCATGTGAACTGGAGAGAACTAGACTTACTGACAGAGAGTTAGAGCAGAGAAGTTGAAGAACAGCCTGGTGGATATTTGTTAGAGCAAATATTCTGAGGGCAAAGACACTCACACTTGGAGAAAGACTGGAAAAACTTTGGTAGGATGTGGGGGAAGAGAGAAAGAAAAATCAGCTGTGGTACAGCTAAGAACTATCTCTGTCTACTTATTTCTATGACTCTTCTTGCTACTGAGCCAGAGTGTCAGGCTAGGCTAAGGACAGATTTATTATGTGTGTCTTTGGTCACATTGTACATAGCTGATACCTCCCTCAGCCACTGTAGGTTGTTTTATTTTTCACATCTAACCTATTTTAGCCTTTTAGCGAGCATGGGAAAATGTATTTCAGCTCTTTGTGGATTTGTTTCTATTGTCTCAATCTTTTTTTTCACCTCCCTGGATCAGTGAATTGAATGAGAAACCTAATTTTTTTTTTATTTTTCCTGAACAGAAAGAGTTTTTTCTTATCATCTAGTACTTATAACCACTCCATTCTTAGTAGAACCTAGCAACAAGCTTTCAAGTTAATGTAAGGGACCTCTAAAACTTGCCTGGTCCATCTTCAGATGGTATCTTTTCCAGAGAGAGTGCTGCAATTGGTCTCTTCAGTGCTGGGTGTGTGATGGTTGCCTTTTATGTCCATCTTCGTGTTTTTATCTACCTCTTTAATGAATTCTTCACCTGTCTAAAGCTGTGAAAGCAAAACAAATGTCTGTGATGACTCTGTGGGTCTATGGCTCAGGAAACTTCACTACATTTAGCTTGTGGCAAGAAAAGGAAGCAGTCCATTCTCCTGCAAGAAAGTTGATATAGGACATGGTGGATTTCTGTGCACTGATGACTTCTATCAATGTCCTACCACAAAATGGAAACATCAAAGTTATGCCACATTCTATCTCAACTATATGATTTAAATTTAAAAATAAATAATGCCCTCAGGCCAAGTAACAGCTGCTGCAGTTCTTTCCAGCACAGCTCATTGATCTCGTCCTCTCATTTGGCACATCCTGCTGCTCCCATGGAGCTGTAGTTAGCATTAAATCACAGACATATCACGTGGAGATGTAACTGAAACTGAGACCTAGTTGGGGTAGACTTTGCACACACAGATATTTGGTGGCCCTTACACCACCATCTCACCATGCACTGGAGAAAAACCTGAGAATAAGGTCTTTGTTAGGCTGTGCTCTCTCTTTATATTGCTTACAGAGTTTTTTTTACTTATTTTGTGTTAGTCTGATCATGCCCATTTTAAGGAATTGCTTTCAATTTATTTTTTTTTATAGCATGTGTTGTTTTATCATGAAACTGTGATGAGCTTTATGCATATGTTGAAAGTGCAGTTTTCCACAAAAGTCTTTCTATTATGGAAATCAGGTATCTTTTAGGAAATCCTAAATAAAATGCCTTCTAAATTTGATGTGTGATGTAGTTACACTAACATGTTCTCATAATCATTCCTCACTTTTCTTTATATTGACAAGTACATGAATGACAAAAATGAACTCTGCAGCCAGCTGTTCTTCCTAAATATGTCTTGTCTTGCTGGCTTAGGTAAAAAGCAAATTGCAGTTTGAACTTCATTTATGCAGCAAATCAGGTCTGTTTTCAGAAGCCTGTTTCTTCAGTCACAGTATTTCAAGATAGGAAGCCAGGGTATGTTCATGCCCCAGGCTGATTATGCCATGTTTGCAGAGACTTTAGTCAGAGGCAGCACAAACACTTAAGAACAAAAGAACATGGGTTTGGACCTTTGTTTCCGTTCCTTCCACTCCTGATTAAATTTTCAAAGCTGTTCTGACATTTAAATAAAGCATTATCTGAGAGATATTAGGAAAGAATATGGGATCTCAGATTGTCATTCTCAGAGTAATTTTCTCTTCGCTTCAAAACAATCTCTCTTATAGCTATAAACTTACTCTATAACATTTTGGGTCCCTTTTATTGTTGTTGGTTTGTTTTTAAATTTGTTTGTGTTTTTTTTCATTTATTTCTATAGTCCTATCAGAAACAAGAAAAAAATCATTTACCTTGCCAACACACAGTTCTTTTTGTTTAATCATATTGCAATAGAGTATCAGATATTGCTGATTGCTTACAGGGCATCAAGCAGTAAAATCATATTGACCTCAGTTAAGAAGAGGACAACTGAGCTTACCAGTAGGCATTTGTAAATTGATACTCAGGAGGAAGTTGGTTCCATTTGATTCTGTTGACAGATGCTAAGCTCTGAGTGACATCAAGTGATATTGGTCCCTGGGATTCCTGTTAATTTGTCTGAGATTTGTTTGACTGATGTGATATTCAAATCTCCGTGCTTTAAGGTGTTTTAGTCATTTAGAGAAGCAGCAGTACCCTGGGGCGAAATAAAAATTGAGTAAGAATTAAATCTTAGGATTTTTTTTTTTAAATTGATGTTTCCAACCACCATTAAAAAATAATAAAAATAAAATATTTACTGTATCACATTAAGTTCATTTTAATACTGATATGCAGTAAATCCTGGCATTGCACAAGGGAAAAGAATGGCAGTACCAGCCCCTGTGACATACATGTGTATTGGAATATATTCATTTAATGTTGGACAAATCCAGAAAAATAGGTTTGAGAGAGAAAGCGTAACCTTGCAACTAAGGCTTTGGTCTTAAAGTCAAAGTAGGCCTGCAAGAAACAGTCTGTGTAAACTTTATAAGGTTTGCAAAAGCCCACATTCGAATGCAAAGGAAAAGGGAGGACAACTGTGGTGAATGAAATTTGCCTAATTTTGGAAAGGAATTCCTCTTTTTTGTATTATACATTAAATCTCTTCTGAAATGGAAATATTAATTAGAAATTAAATGCTCTGATAATTAATTTTCCACTTCAGAATCAATAAATGTTTTTGGAAAGGTGAAATGAGTCCAACTTAAACAGAAATATCTTCCTTCTGTTTAAACGAAACATGGCAAGTAAGTTCAAAAGAATAAATGTATTTAATTTTTTTTTATCCCTTTTAATTTCTTTTTCCAAAGCATTCAACATACATATTCAATACACATGTGTGTACATAGGGTTAGATGCCTTCTTGGCCGTATGCATAACTTTGCTTTCCCCTTCTGCCTTTGCAATTAAAGATAATAGTAACATATGCCAGAGACCTGTCTTAAGTCTGAGAGTACTGATGTTTATGAATTGTTTATAAGACTAGTGAAGATGAAGGATACACTCAGGGGAGTAACTCTGTTGGCAAAAGGAGAGAGACAACTTAATGAGAGCTGATGAAGAACTTCCAGTCAGCCTGGGACCTTCAAAAACTCAAGAAGTAGGCCCATGGAAATCTCATGAGAGCAAGACCAAGCAAAAGTTGTGGATGCCCTATCCCTTGAAGTGTTCAAGGCTAGGCTGGATGGGGCTTTGATCAACCTGATCTAGTGAAATCTGTCCCTGTCCGTGTCAGGGATGTTAGAACTAGGAGATCTTTAAGATCGCTTCCAACTCAAACCATTCTATCAACTTTTTTCATTAGAGAATAGATTTTGTTCAGATTAGTTTGTTATGGAGGTGGGAGTGGAGGTGTGTCTGTGTGGGGGTGTTGTCTGTCAACAATATTTTCATTTTTGGTTTTAAAAACTTTTGGTTAGAATGTTTCTGGGTTTTGTTTTAAAATGAAATCAGACTTTATACCACGTTAAAAGCTTTTATGCAGCATTTTGTGCTACTTTTAAGGAAAATAAGTTTTTGTATTTTCTAGAAAACGGATACTCTCCAAATTATAATTAGTTAGTCTAATACAAATAAAGTTATTCTAATACAAATAATAATAATAAATAAAAAGTTCTCCAAATTTCTGATAAAATTATGCTTTCCTAACATTTTAGGATTCCTGATAGCCATACAGAGAAAGGTCCGCTTTTCATTGTAGATTTCTTTCTTTCCTCCTTTCTCATTTTTTTTTTGTTTTCTTGCCCTAGTAGGTCTGTTCTTTGCGGACGGTTATGCACAAAGGGAACAGATAGTTTATGGCTTCTCTAAATAAAACAGGTTGCAAAAATGCTGAATTTGTTTTAAGGTTCGTGGGATGGGTAATAGGAAGGTAAAATGGCAACGAACACATGCATAGGCTATCATAACTCCTTATCTCTAGAGAGAATTAACCTCCGATGTATCTGTACAGAAGCAATGGGGGGTGAGAGGGGACACAAATGAGTGATCATCAAAGAATTAAAAAGGATTTTATCACCTGGGACATGAAAAGTAAAAGAAGTAGCTGAAAAAAGTAAGAAAGTTTCCTGTGATAAAGGAGCTACCTGTTCCATGCTCTTAGCACTGGCAATGTTGTTGGGTGGTCCATAGTTCACATTCTCTTACGCATAAAAATGAAGCTTGCACCTACTCCACTTTTAAATATACTAAGGACTATCCTTAACAGGTGATTCATCTCTCTCAGCCATGGGAAAGGGGAACTAGGAGTTCCTGATAGCTTAAATCAAAATCTTCCTAGAGTGCAGAGCTTTTGGAGACTCTGTATGGGCATGCTGACACTGTAGTAACAACTCAATTTATTTTTAGCACATCTTCCACAAATATTAATGAATTGATCCTTGGTGCTTTCCACACAAATTGGGTTAGTGTTACTACTCCAAAAGCAAGAAAACTGGCACATGGATTTTGGGTTAAAGTAGTCTGAACACAGGCAGTGTCTTACAGCAGAGCTGTTGATCGGGTCAACCATTAAACTGTGTGTCTTCGTGCTGATGCTTAAACAGCGTTGATGTGGTGCTAAATTGGTGGAATGGAAACCAGATCAAATCCCAAAGTTGTGCAGCAACAGCAACACTATGCCTACATGAATAAACCCACTAGAAATCTTCATTTAGGCTTTTTATTTAAGCAAGGCTAATATGAAAACAGTACTCTGATAGCAAGCATTAGCTAAAGTAGAAGCCACTGAGCTCGTTTGTACAATTTTTTGCATGCATTAACTGAGTAGAAAAAAACCAGTCATAACATGCATTATCTTCATGTTTATTTTTGCTGGGTTTATTTAATAGTCATTTGGGAGGGATATGGATATACCAGCATCTGGAATTATCAAAATAAAACGAAAAAAAAGCAAAAATAGCTACACTTAGTTTTCTATCTTGCTTGAAATGCTAGAGATCTTCCAAGCATATGTCCAGGCAAAGCCCACTCTTCCTCATATAAATTTTACTTATTATTGTGAATGGTCATACTGACTGATGAAATTCACACTAGGAGACATTCTACTAATATAATTATTTTACTACAGTGAGAGATTGAAACCTTTTATTCATATAACATATACAGCTTTTGTGCTTTTATTTTGCTACACCTAAGATTTATTTGGCCTCTTAATTTTTAGGGCTTCTTATTTCAGCTGAAGTTCTGGAGGATGTAATTTATGTCAGCTCATGGCTGACTTATTCCCTAAGTTTTAAGATGATGAGCTCAAGGAATTCTCATCTCCCTGTCCTCATTTTGAAGATAAACATAACCTCAGCCTCTGATAGTGAAAATGGTCAATCTAGCAAAATCAGAAAGCTCAGGTAACCTAAGATTATTAACAGTTATTCATTAAGAAAAACACAAACTGCTCATAAATGGTTCATATAGAAAAATGTAGAATTCACCTCTTACAAGATTTATAATTACTCATGTAAACTCATAAAAAAGATCATAAGTCCTTTATTACTTATTACTTTTACAGGAATGCATTTAGGTCTGCACTGACAAACAGAAAAATGCCATCAAACCCAATAAGGTTCTGCACTACAGCTGCCCATCACCCATTTCACATTTGGTGTAATTTGTCTGTTTTGCAAATAGTTCCTCCTTCTCTAGACTACAATCCAGTCTAAGCTATCCAAACCTCAGTTACACAAAACAGAGTGATGGTCCTCCATGTCTGTCAGCTGCAATGATAACTCCCATAATTACTCAGACACACTTTATCTCTCATGACATTCAGTTGGATGAAGATGCACTGCCTGGGAAAAGCTTTTTTAATGTCCCACTCCAACTCCCCCATTTGTGCAGTGAGCAGCAGCATTTTAACTTGTTCTTCTTGATGTGAAAGCTTCTAATATGTGACTACAGTGGAGACAAAACCAAAATAAATGTACAAAACCAGGGTGATTAGCACACATAATCCATAAGAGAAGTAAGAACAGCAGTAGTTATTAAATATAGATGGCTTATTCCCTGTGTCATCAATAAATGTGATTTCTGATTTCCTGAGATTTTTCAGGCAGTGATTCATTAGAGTGGCAGAAGGAAGAGATTTCAGCTGACTCAACAAATGTGTGCTTATTTGCTGAGATGCCTTCCTGTACTCTCTAGATTAGGAAATTTTTAAGTTTAGGAATCTATTCCCTGTAGGACTACTGGACATCTCTGGAAAGTGCTGTGTGAGCTTTTCTGTTTGATAAAAAGTGGTACTGCTCTGTAGGTACAGCAGATGATCATTCAGTGACAGTAAATTGGTCATTGTCTTTAGTGGTAACGACGCACTAACAAGGATTAACCAGTACAATTCACTGTCTCCAGCAATCCATTTGGGTGCAGCTTAAGCCGTTTAGAGACTTCAGTGCTGTTATCAATGATGTTACACGGTTCTGGTCCTGGAAGAAGGACTGCAAAAAATGCAGAGAGGGGCAGCCTGGATGTATTTATGGAGCATTTTTTTGAACAAATAATGATTGAATTGCCTTTTTACTCTACAGCTTGGAAGAAATCTACTCTGGCTTGACATCATAAAGTTATCTAAGACCATGAAAAATATTTTTGTTCCTTGTCTCTTCCAATGCAAGTCTTAGAGGACAACAGATTAAACTGGCAAGTGACAGGTTCAGAGCAAAGAAAATAAAGCATTTCTTCACTTGGGACTATGAAAAACTATGAAACCCCTTTCTGCAGGATTCAGGGATTGCTAATTGTTTGCATTGATTTATAGACCAACTGGAGAAGTAAACAAAAGAAAGACACAGGGTTTTTTATGTGCAAAGACATTATCTTCAGCTAACAACATTAGCTGGATGACAAGCAGCCAAGAAGCTGAGAGTATTCTGGAAAATTTTCACCACGGGCTTACATTGCTTTCAAGTTTTTTGATTGGCTTCCTTTATTGAACTACTAGCAGAGAGAAGATACTGGGTTAGATATACCATAGGGAGACACAAGTCTGATTTGTTTGGACTGATTTGATTCAGGATACTCTGATTCCTACAGTTCTCATGGCACAGTCTGATGCCTTGTTTGTCTGAGTCCACAGCTGTATTTCAGCAGGGTGCAAGGAGGTGAAAATTAGTCAGTGCTTACACGTGTGGGCAGAAGCAGTGATCTTCTACCAGGCTATTGAGATGAAGCTTCACTGCTGAATTTACTAAGTTATTAGCACCCTGGATTCAGAAATGATGCTGATACAATCATGGTCTCTGGCTCAAATACTTCAGATAGCTTTTATAGTGTTTCACTTCTTGTCAGGTGAAAATTGCTCTCTCTGCACCTTCTCTATAGTTTCTCTATAATTGCAGTGACTGGCTCTGTTAGTGGGAGCACAAGGAAGTTGCTGCTGAGGTCTCGTAGCTGGAACTGGTAGGCATTCATGTACTTATTGGGAAGAAGAAGTCAAATTGTATTATGGGTCCCTTCAAGCTGGAAAGAGGGGAAAGACTATTCCGCTTTCTCTCTTGAGAAAATACTGTTCTAAAAGTCTACTAACGATAACTTCTGTGTGTACAGACAAGAGGTCTCTTGGAAGATTGTACTTCCTGACTGTGCAGGAACCTGAGCTCTTGGATATAGTGCTTAATCAATGTAACAAGTTAGAAGGTATGGTAAATAGGGGAAACTCTTTCAATAAATTATTTGCACCTGCCTTACATTACCAAGGAAGTTTTTGCTTTTACTGGTGGAGGATCCTTCAGAGGAGACTTTTCAGACAGGCAAGAAGAGAGGAAAGGCTCTGAACCAAGAGGAAAAGGATAAGGGAGACTAAAGAACTAGCAAAGAGGTAACCATTGTCAGAACAGTTCACTTCTGTCTAGGCTGATGTCTTGTTTTGTTACATTTCTTTAGTTATGAGCCATAAACAGACCTCTTAAGACTCAGCACATAAGAACAGAAAAGCAGGTATAAGTATATAAAAGAAATATAGTAAATGTAGTAAAAGATATAATAAAATGTGTCTTTATCTCTAGTAATTTCTTGGACTAATTTTTCTTAGGCTAAATTCTTAAAACCTTTATTCAGGTGTTGTTGAGGTGCGCTGAAAACCTAAGGAAATCCTGAGTTATTTTATGAATCCCAGGAAGGAATTTTTTAGCCAAAATTTTCAGTCTCTCAGTCTTTTCTGTGTGTTTTAAATAAAAAAATAAATGAATTTAAGTTGTGAGACTGCCTGCTTGCCTAGACACATAGATATTGACCATTGTGGTTTTGACCTGCAGTATAGGAAAGGCTGACTGCATTGCCTACCCTATTTTTCTCCCCCCCCTCTCTCTCTCTTTTTTTTTTTTTTTTTTTTTTTTTTTTTTTTTTTTTTAATGACTAGAATCTCTAGATTTTTCTAATGTGGTAGGATAAAAAGAAACCTGCCTCCGAGAGAAAGCTGCACTGATTCTTTTTCTAATACAACCATCTACAGAAGTGCTAATGTGTCCTAGGAAACATGAAGGCACAGTTTTGTTTTTAGAAATTGTTCCATAGAGTTATCAGATATGATTTTTTTTTTCCTGCTCAATTTCTCAAAGATTATTTTTAGGCTGAACAGAAAGAAAAGATTTATTGACCTCAAGATTCATTAGACTCAAGATTATTCCACTAATCTCCCAAGGAAGTTTATAGAAACTTTTGGACTTGAGATTTTAAATAGAGCTTATTGGGGGAAGGGGAACCCAAACTTTCAAATGTGCCACATGAGGTAAAAAATGTGTTAGAAGAGAGAGAACGGACTAACAGGCTTGATAAGGCTATCTTTTTATATGTAGTTTCTGTAGATATTTGCACAGAAACACGAACATTGCTAATTACCTGCTCATCTACTTCATGTGCTTATGGCTTACCAGCTATAGTCAAATCCCATCTGTCACTTGAGGACAATTAAGTGGGCTGAGAAATATCCTTTTATGAGTGCACCTGGCTACAAGGTGGCATTCCAGATGGATAGCATAGGAAGCAGGAGACACCTAGAAGAGGAAGGGAGGGAGGCTGTCTCTTCACTAGGCAGTTGCGAGTTGCTGTAGCCCATTCAAAAAAATTGTCCTGGAGTGGTACTGACAGGAGCATACAAACTCGTACATGTGCTTCCAGTGTCAGTGCAAGAGCTGTGAGGTTTTCTTCAGACAGGTAAGGTTCTTGTCTCCAGTCTTGTATGAGTTTTGATGCTGTAGAAAGTCGAAGATCTTTGGAAATTTCAAAAGCTGACCAAAAGCAAATAAATGGTATGAAGAATATTGGAGATGAGGAAGAGATAATATGCACCCATGCCATCAAGTGAAACCCAAAACCTGGAACTGGGTAGTGGCCCTGCAACACATGTATATGATAGTGTGTCTTGGTTCTGCCTGGGACGTCGTCCTGGAGGCTGCCCAACTGCGTTATAAAACAATCAGGCCTGACTTTTCATGGTGTTGTCATGGTTTTCAATTTGTGCATATTCATTCAGGCTGCTCTTGCTGTCTGTTGCCTGTGACTTATGATGTAAAGATCCTTTCATTCAAGTAAGAAAATATGTGATGCATAATTGTATTTGTTCCTGCTTTCTCAAAACTCTTTGAGCAGTGTCAGTGGCTCTTTAGAGGCCATTTTCAAAGTTTACAGCAGTATGCTCGGGTAATGAAGTAATGATAGTGCCTCAATTATGTGCTGCAAGTGAAGAGGAGTCCTTAAACTGCCATTCAGCTTTAGTATTACTGCTGTAATTTTAAAAGTATCTGCCCTCCCTTTCTGTTTAAACAAAATCATCCCACCCCATCTGTCAACATAATGACATCTATGGCCAAACAGGGCCTCTCCCTCCAGTGTTAGCTTTCTTCAGAGGAATGCCATTAACAGCCTCATTTGGTAACACCTGAATACAGATAGTTTAATTTATCTCAATTCTATTTTTTTCAGCTTTTAATTGCCATATCTGTCCATTATGCATGACCAGGGGACTGAAAGAGGGGTCATCAGCCTTTGTACTGATAATTCCCAGTAAAGATTTTACATATACAGACACAGGTACATAATAAATAATATATATGTTTTTTGTCTATAAGTAGACATACATGGAAGACGGATTTGCTTCTTGGTAGGCAAGAAAGAAGGACTGTAACTTTTGTGGAAGTAGATTTTGCAAATCCCAGGGTGGTGAAAAATTGCAGTGGGTTCTGTGGTGCTCATGGCAGAGCTGCACTGTCTGCAGCCCTGGCTGGTGCTTGGGCCAGAGGAAAACATCAGTAAAGCTATGTGGCAAATGTACCTTCCTTCCCCTCTGTGGGAGGACAGACGAATATCTGACTTCTCTGCTCCTCCTTGCACAGTTTCACATGGGGAAAGGTTTCAAATAAAACCACTTCTCTTTTGTAGAGCTGAAGGGTCTGTAAGGTGGCTGTGAAGAAACAGTAGGTAATACTGTCTTGTTAGACATAACCATTCAGAAATCATCACTCTACACATCAGATGAGATAGTTTGTGTGGCATAATCTACCTTTTGTAGCACTGCCTATTTTTAAGCTCCCTTCTTCAATTTCTGAACTACTGTGGACCATCTTTTTTTTTTTTTCAAAAGTCTTTCCTAACAACATGACTCCAATATCCAGCAAAATAAAACTAAAAACCCCTCTTTTCAACCTTGCAGCAAATGCAGAAGTCAGTGACCCTTAGTCCTCACAGTCCATAATCCTTGTGCAGCTGGGATAAAGGGCCATTTGATATTATTCACTCTTTGAGCATTTTAAACTGAAATAAGACAGTTTCTCAAAATAAAGCTATGAAGGATTTTGTGGGGTTTTTTGTTTGGTTTTCAATCTCTTGTTAAAAGCAGATTACATAATAGCAGCAGAGATTGTTTTCTGTATTTTTTCCTTTTTTTTTTTTCTCTTTAGTATTTAAAATATACTTTTTTAAGTTGTTACTTAAGTATTCTGAGAGCCAGGGACTTGAACATCAGTGTACCTGCCTGTTCAGAAAAACCATGAAATGAAATGGATTCTTGCAGAGGGAAACTCATTTGTCCAACCCTACTGATCAAGTCAAGAAAGATGAAACGAAAGCCAACAACATAACAGGTAGAAAACTAAATTAAAATACTTCCCTTCTAACTTAGCAAAAGGATTAGTGTAAGGAATGTAGGAGAAAATTTTGAAAAGAATTTTATTTAATTTGGGCTCTTCTCAATTTAAAAGGCCTATCTGAACAGATTTTTCTCAACCACAAAAGTCAGGTGTAAAAAAAAAACCAACCACCAAAACCAGAAACAAACACAAAACCTAAAAATGTAGGGAAGGTCTTTCTCACTTATACATCACTTTCCAAATTAAGAAAAGGATTTTTATTTTTTTTTTTCTTCTTCCATCCTTCCTTCCTAATTTAAATCAAGCTCTAAGGTCTTTCATAGCCTTCCATGAGGGATATGTCATATGTATTTTAACAAAATTTTTTTCATTTGGTCCTTTCTGGTAGAGAGATTCTCTCAAGGCAAAAATTAGACTTTGATGCCTGTATTTGGCACAAGTACACATAGTGAATAACACGTAAGAATAAGCAGGCATATCTTGACAAACTAGATACCCAGTTTCAAATGACTGTGATTACACTGTTCTTCCACTTAACTTTTCTCACTAACATGACAGCAAGCACATTTCTTTCAAAAAACAGATTTTGAGCCTGTCAGAGAGAACAATTTAAGGTCAGATTTTTCAAGTGTGCTGAGCGTACTGGATGCAGATGGTGTGTTAAGGGCTCCAGTGTTCTGTGGTTGTTCTTGTTTGCTTTTTTTAAAAAATGATCCTATCATAGTACTTCTAGGTGCAAAATAACTTTGAAGACTCAGCTTCTGTGTAACTGCCTCAGGTCCATGATAGACAGTTCCTAATAACCCCTTCTCATTTTGGAGAAAGCACTTTGGCTGTGGGATTTTTCAGGTGTTCTCCCAATTAGCCAAATTCTGTTATTATTGAAATTGGTGAAAATAATTTAACTTAAATTGGTATTAACTGATGTGGAATGTTTGGTCCTGCTTGTCATCTTTACCCTTTGTCCATAGGTATATGTTTAGGAATGAACATCTGAGCTCACAGAGGACTAAACCTGTGCCTCAGCACAGGTCCAAGCTGTTTGCTCCTGTACCATAGATGGATCAGGCATATGTGATACCAAGAGATTTACACCTGCCAACAGGTGTACTAACTGTGGCTTTTCCTTAAACCTATAACAAACATCTGGGCTTTAGATGCCTGTATAGAGGTGTTCTGTATGCAGTCCTTTAGGACTGGCGAGGAGAATTACACTCTCGTGGTGCAGCTCTGCTCAGCTACAGCAGATGAAGCACTTAGTAAGGCAGATATCTATAGTAGGCATCATAATGAATCATGTCACAGAACTGCTTAAGTCTTTTGATTCACCCACAATGGTCAGCAGATGACAAATGTGAATGTCTGTATAACAGGCCTCAAAGCTGAGATCAAAGCCACTGCTGGATGTGGTTATCATTGTGGATGGAAAACAGTGGTCATTCAGTGTGCAAAAGCTCTTCATCTCTATCTTCATTTTACATCCTTGTGTAATTTTTGCCCCCCCCTGGTTTCACTTGGGAAAAGCAGTTCAATATTAGTTGCTTCTGCAACCTTTACCTACAGCTCAGATGCTGTGTAGCTGTACACTCCACTATGCTTTTTTCATTGTGAAACAATTTGTCCCTAGGACTGTTTCAGTAACACAGACACAGAAATGTAGCAGTGACTAACTGATTCTCTCTTAAGGACATCGTTTATTTCATATTGTATCCATCTGTGCTATGATGATAAATTTCTTTATTTGATTATGTTCCTTGAACTCTCTAGATGCTAATTTAGGAAACTCTTTGGTTAGGTTTTTTTTTGTAAGCTTTTGTGTTGTTGATATCGCTATTATTTCTAGAGACAACAAGCAGGAGATTTTTAGTATCTTGGCTTGGCTGATATTTTGGTTTTTCGCAATTTATGAAAATATTTTTATTTTTAACAGATGAACCTAGGATAAAAGAGACCAGATCCTAGCACATCAGTGCTTTCTGGTACTGCTATGGCAAAATGAATACATAATTCCTTGACTTATCACGAGCTAATACAAATCCGGGTGATTTTTTTTTTTTTCTCCTTTTTTCTCCCCTCTTCCACCACCTATTTTCTTAGAACATATGCTCAGGATGCCACCCATAGCAAAGGATCAGTGTAAAGGATCTATTGTAAATTACCCAACTGATATTGATTGATTTTTCAATTTACGCATTTAACTCTCTTGGTTAAATTTCAACTTAGACCTCAAATGAATTTCAATAATGATCCATGCCAGGACCTACATGCTATAGAGCTCCTGAAATTCGATAAATCCAACGTCAGTAATTAATGGATATTTAGTCACTGGTTGACCTTACACCCTTCTAATAAACCTCTAGGAAAGTAGTAGGTTAACACATAAAGAACCCTTCTGAAATGTCCCTTGTGGATTAGGCTTGCAGTGGTGGCAGGCACTGAAGCTTGCAACCTTCCTGTGTTTGAAGGTGGCTTGTTCTGGAACTCCTTGTGCTTCTGAGGTTTGCAGAAATCCTTCTAGGATTTCTTAAACAGGATTTATAGCCAATCAGTAAACCAAATGGCAGTAGAAATTCCTAAATTATTGTGCTAGGCAGTCTCTTCTAAGCTGTACTGAAAATGTAATCCCTTTCACTTATGAGTCTTGATTTATTGTTTCTGAAAGAAGCCCTGTACTCTGATAGCATTTCAGTCAACTTATTTTGTTGTGGTAATAAGTGCATTTTACCTACTTTTCTTCTTCTATATCTCTTTGTATTTGCTGCTATTAAAAGTGAATCTCATTCAGTTCAACCAAGTTAGCAAGATAAAGGAGAAGAAGGAAATCCACCTGTGACCATAACATTTGGAGGAAAGGATAAAGGTTCCTTTGTAAGCCAACCAAGTGATTGGGTAGTGTTTCCCAGTTCAAATGGAATATTGAATACTTGACCTGCAACACCATTTTAGAGGTCAAAATCTGCTTCTGCTTCTATTGGAAATGTGAAAAAGTAATTTCTCACCACTTCCACGAAATGTTTGTAGATGTGGGTGGCAAGATATCTAGCCATACAAGGCAGTGAAGGAACTCTTGCAGTTTTTTGCTTTTTAGTTTGTTTTGTTTCTCTGTGCAGAGAAAAGTTAGGAATGTGGAACTCTCACAGCCTTTAGACTCTCTGTTTTTTCTCTCCCCAAAAGAGACAAGGTGACCTGAATAGAGTTTTCAGTGCTGTGTTATGAAACTGCAAAGCCTGATGAATAGGCAACTGCAGTTTGTTTACACGATCTTAGCACAGAAGGTCACTAGGACTTTGAAACTCAGCCGAGACCCACACGTTGAATAGCGGATCCGTTAAGCACCTGCAGCATTGTTGCAAACTGTAATGTAAGGAATAAAGAGTCACATTTTCCCTGAGATTATAGGTAACTTTTATGTTTCTGGTTTTCTATTAAACAAGAAATCTGCAGTTACAAGTTAGTTCACAGTGAGAAGAAAAGCTTATTACTTGTGGGATCATTGAATCTGGGGAAAGTACACAGATTCAAGCCATATTGCAAGTGAATACATGATCTCAGTTACCCTCTGCAGAACCCGGGAAGCAGGGCTTTCCCAAAGCACAAAGTCAGGAAAATAAGAGTTTTCAGCATTGCAGGAGGTCTCTGTCTCCACCACCACAGGAAAGAAGTGGAGTGAGATAAACACACAGCCAGGCTTTTCCCTTTACTCTGCCCTTCATCAGGAACACGAACACAGACAACCACCATAGCCACTGACTCACAGGGAAGAAAAGGCCTGGGGAGATGCAGTCACCAATGCAGTGCACTGCTGCCTTCTGCTTCCCACCTGCCTCGCAAGGGTTGCCTTGTTCTCGTCGTTGTCAGTTCGTTAGTAGCTGAGTGTTCCTTGTTGCATTGCACTCCAGTGAATGCTTTTGTTTCCTGTAACACGTGTTTCTTTTATGTTGTCTTATGCTGCCCCACCTACACTGTGGTGAGCAAAGAGTAAATCCTTTATAAGTGACTACATGACAAGCATAAGAGAGACACAAGAGACATTGTCTGTTCTATTCTTGTGGTTGAGGAGAGATTTGAGTTCTGTACAATGCGACACAAAAGATTTCATACAGTGTTTGGAGTTTCATTATTTGTATCCAGAGATAACTGAGACAAAGACAGTTAAATGCATCTGCTTTTGTCACCTGGATTCATGTTTGTTATGAAGTTGGGGGGGGGAAATAGTCGGTCTTACTACAATAGTGCTATATGTCATCCTTTTATAATACTTACCTGTAAACAAAGTCCTTCATTTGAATTGGGGAATTGTGGTAAAACAACAGAGATTTGCACTGATGTGTCTTTATGGTTTTGGGGTGGTTTTTTTTCAGAAATGGAGTGCGGTGGAGGCAGTTTAGGTTTAGAATTATGTCAATATAAAAATCTATAGTCAGTAATATTTTTTCAAAAACTACTTAATGTGAAGACACAGACATACTTAACAGCCATAACCATTTAAAATAATAAACACTCTCTAGGACAAAACTGTCCTTCTCAGTGCATTGTGCTTTGCCATTAACAACAGTATTGAAAACATGCTACTAGAAGTACTCAAGCCTTTGCTTAACATGCACATAACACTTTTTTGGGCAATTTAAGACTGGATATCCAGAACATAAATCGTTCTACTGTTTCTGCTTTGAGGAAGGTAATTAATTCCCTTCTAATCTTGGAGTGATGCATTGGGTTTTTTGCTTAGTAAATCATGCAAAAGATTGGGTTTGTTTCACAAAGGAACAAGGAAAGGAGTACAGGCTTAGAGGACATATAAAATGTCCTAACTCTCCTGTTAAACCTGATTCAAGTAAACCTAAACTTTCAATTATGGTTCAATGATATTGAATAAGTCTTTCCTTTCCCCAAGTCCCAGAAGGTATCCTACTAGCTGACAGCAATTCTTCAATCTCACTAGAGCAGATAATGTGAGCTAAATCATTGTCCCCTCATCTCCCGTTCAGAAGGAAAGGAGGTGATAAGTGATTTCTGAGGTGTTTGATATATGTGTTTCCCTGAGGTTGTGAACATTGATTACAGAAGCAAGGCAGAATCCATGGAGAAGGAGTTTTCTGCTAGACATAGATGTGACTGCAGGTTAAAGAGTGACTTCTGTCAGAAAGGAGAAACCGTATTAAATTCCAAGGAGGCCCTCAAAGTTAAAGGCCAGGGCAAAAGGCACCAATACTATTAGTGGATTAGATACCATTTTACCCTGCAGAGCAATTTTGTAGTTCCAGACATTTTCCTCTTGTTTCCACAAGGAAAGGTGGGATAACCAGCTTTGAGTGTTCAGTTAGAATATTTTTTATTATAGCCCACCTTCAAAGTCTTGTTCCCCTTGGTGTAGACCAGGAACACAGACTCCTGTTTCCCATCCTCAGGCAAGTTGCTGTAGTCTCCCAACTGTTCTAAAGTTTGCTTGTGGTTGCTTTTGCTGCACATGCACCATTAAAAATGGGCACATGTCCAGGCCAGAGAGAGCAAGTGGGTGACCATGACCAGCAGTGTGGACATCTGAGATGCAAGAAGTGCTTTTCTTGTAATATGTCTGAGTCAGGAAGAACAGAGACCATGTCCACTGCCTTGTGTAAATGACACTCTGAACTAACAGGTAACTGAAGGTCTCTGGTTTTCTTTTCCCTCTGTGGATTTCAACAGACTAAGTGCGGAGATTTTCTGCCCTCTTTTATGACTAACCTCTCCCAAAAGAAACAAACATCCTGTCCAGCTATTGAGGGGAATTTAACTTATCTGGATGACATGAAACTGGCTGAAAACTGTCACATGTGAAAAGTTAGAGAAAGTCTCGGTACCTTCTATTTGACACTCACCCCTTTAAAAACTGGCATGTTTGCAAAGAGATATACCCCCTCCTAAATTATGAAGAAAAATATTCATATTGTATTTAATGAAATATTGAAATCTACTTTCCTTTTTTTTTTTTTTTTTTTTTTTCTTTTTTATTGAAATCCCTTCCCCCAAAAAACCATTCAAGCTTGAAAAATCTCATTCCAAATCAAAAATACTTTGGAGGAACAAAATTAACCTATTATCTCCACATCTGTAGCTGTGTAATCACAGTGCAGATGATTGATTGCCACTTCCTTGTGTCTATAGGAAGACTCAATCTTTTCTTTCTAAAACTAAAACTGAAACTAATGCTATCAGAAGTTCTGTATTTGACAAATCTGGAGTCTAATGTTCTCTTGCAGAAGAGCACTGTAGACAAGATCTGAAATGACTTCTCGTTATACAGGAGAAATGTTTATCTGGCAATCATCACCATATCAATGTGGCTTTGTGTTGCATTGTAGTACTACTTGGAACAAACAAAAATTTTTGTGCAATAATCTTTTGTATATCATGAACAGCAAGAATTCATTTGGAAACCTTGTTCTTGGGTTCTACTTCTTTAATATTAAAATCTTTTCCCAGTTTTCTCTGGGTTTGTTCAGCCAACTGGTAAGACGCTATGGAATTTCTTTGCTCACATCTCCTGTCTGATAAGCAGAACGAGATGGATGAGGAAAAGTGTTAGAATGTATTTTTTTTCCAAGTCGTGCAAAACACACAACTTAGCCTAATTAGCCAGAAGATGTACGTTTGTTTGTGGAAATGAAGGTGTCAGTTGGGGTTAATCAATTTTTACTACCTATACCATCTCTAGGTGTAGAGGGGGAGAGAAGAAGAAAAAATTACCTTGTTCTGCTCCTGTCTTGGAAAACCATTTTGCTACTAAGTAAAGCAGATGCTACACAAACTCCTAGAAATTAGGAGTTTTATTGTTATTTGGCAGATGGATGTGCTTGCTTTTAATGGTCCCATTTTGCCCTGATTACATGCATCGTGTCATTTCTGGATGAGTACAAGGAATATGTTGGCACATTTCAATGCGGAGTACCTGTCGGTAGGAATATGCTTACAAACAGTAATGTTACAGCTGGAGTTAACATATTTTTTTATTGCTAGACTGAAGCATAGCTTTTCAGGCCCTGTGAACTTACTAGTTTCTACAGTAAGTGTCTTGGCAAGACATGAGCTCCTTGCTCCCAGCACCCTCCTAGGGACACGCAGTGTGAGGCCATATGATGGTTGAGTGCCAGCCTCATGTCATTAATGGGTCCCTCCTACCTGTCACTGCCACCTGCTTAGCCAGAAGCTAGTTTGTTTGGTTTTCTGCAAGGAACAGAGACCAACCCCAGGTTTCTGAACACTGTTCCTTTGCTTAGTAATGTGGCACCTGTTCATACCCATATGCTATTATTTTGTACTGAGGGTTTTGCAGTGTCAGCCAGCAAAATTCTCAAGGCTCGCTTCAGGCTCAGGCAAAGTGGGTGCTTGCCAGTAAAACAGACAACTGCTGGGGTGGGGGGAGGAGAGGGGACAGGACACAGAGTACCTTGTGATTCCCTGTAGTGTTTGGAATGTGTTTAGGAGCCTGGAAAGGTGAGCCTGAGAGAAGGCTTATAGAAAAGAGGCAGTAGTTGCTGCTGCAGAAGCACAGCCACCATCCTGCTCCCTGGCAAACAGCACACTCTGCTCTCTTGATCTCTCATCTATTTCTGACCGTTATCTTTGTTTCTTTCCATAGCTGGAGTTATGTATTCCTGTTAGAGGTTTAACTTTTCATCCTTGGGGAAGTGAAATTCTCACCGTGTTCCTCAAAAGCTTTGAGGTGACCTCATCTGTCACTGCAATTCTGGTTCCTCTACCCTACTTACATAGCTATGGAGTTTCTGGGAGTTATGGGTGCACCGTAGAAAATTCTTTGCTTTCTCGCATCATTTCAAAGAAGACTGAGTGGAGTTTTTTCTCAGGCAAGACTGAGCCCTTTGAAAACATCCACATTTCTATGTTCCTCTAATGTCCAAGAATTGATGGTGCCTTTAGCTTGCTCCACCTCACATTTATGCTATCTGTGCCCTCTCTAAATAGGCATCACAGAGAAAGCTCTACAGCATATGGGGAAGTTATGGGATTTGCATGTACTTCATGAACACTGCAGCTGCACACACAGTGGAGCTTTTTCATCCAAAGAGAATGAGGGAGGACATAATATTGTGCTAAATTTGAGGGCAGAAATAAGCACAAGTGACTCCGTAGTCCAAACCCCATTCTGCTGAAGCACAGTGTGCCTGAGAAGCATGAAGGGAGTGATAACAGCAGACAAGTCCCTGCACAGATGGATTTTGGAGTGGTGTGGGATCACCTCCATTCTGGAGCAGAGCAGCTGGTTTTACAATGTCCAAGCAACACTAAACCTATCAGTGGAATTGCCAGTCTCATGGAAAACCTGGGAAAACTTTGGCCAGCTTTCAGCATTTAGTGCTGTGACGCTCAGGAGAGGGCTATAACTGATACACGTGATTATGTTGTCAGTTCTCTGTCTGCTGCCAAAGAAAGTGGTGTGGATCCCGTGGGTGACGTGCAGCTACAGCTGCTGAGCCAGCCAGCTCTCAGGCCAGCCTGGCTGCCTGCCACCCACGTGCCAGCTGAGCCCTGGCTGCTGGGGATGGATTTCAGTGGGTGGTTTTCCTTCTTATAGTGGGGCATGTTAATTTTGCATCCTGCCATACCTCTGACTGGCATTCCTTCTGTAATTTTTTTGTGGTGGAATCTCTTCAAAATAGCTCCACGTGGATGTCTCTGGGCAAATAGTCTTTTGTTTTCAAATGCAGTTAAAGAGCTGTACAGTGCATGACCATTGGCATTTGTTAAAGGGATGGGCTGTGCTAAGCCCCAAACAATCAGTTGTTTACATCAAGCAGTCTTTCCCCACACCTGCTAGACTGGCACTTCTCCAGACAGCTCACCATGAGGGCAGAGATCACATGGCTCTCCTTAGCTATTATCTGAAGCTAACTCCTTGGTATCCCCATTGCCTCTTTGGGTATTCCTTTTATAGCAATTCCAGTGCCCCACTTTTATTTATTTGGTTTATCATCATCTTTTTTTAAAGCTCCTGAGATCAGTGTTGGTGGAATATTATTTCTTTTTTTTCATTGCTGGCAAGAAAAACTAAGTAAATTACAGAGAATCAAGTCCTAAGAGTATGATAGCATACTTCACTCTCATCGTGAGTGTTGTGTGTGCACATACACAGATGTATGTGCAGCTGCTTTATCCAATGTAATGGTGATCCCAAACAGTACTGGAGTTAGTTTTCCAAGAAGTTTAAGTGGACTGAAGCAATAAATTTGCTAGCTTGGATTTCTTTCCTGAATTCAAGTTGGTACCCCACAAACAATACAATAACTTTAGTTACAAGGGTTCTATTTAAAACTGAACAGTTTTTCTTTGCATTAAAAATCAAAGCTCATGAGTACTACCACCTTGATAAGACTGTACCATGCAGTAGAACTCTCCTGAATTTAAAAAACAAACAAAATAAGAAAAGGGCAGAGAACATGACATGATACCGCTGTTTAGTATGATCTCAACTTCACTCATGCTTCTAAGTGTTTATCAGTTAAACAGCAAGAAAATGATAACCAGTTCTGGCTCCCTCTACAAGCAATGCCAGGCTCATTTCAGTGGTGCCAAGGACAGGACAAGAGGTAACAGGCACAAGTAGAAACAGAAGAGGCTACATCTGAACATCTGGAAACACTTTTTCCCTGTGAGGATAACCAAGCATATAAACAGATTATCCAGAGAGGTATTCAAAAGCCATCTGGACTGGATCTAGGCAGCTGGCTATGAGTAGCCCTTCTTGAGCAGCAGGTTTGGACAAGATGACCTGCAGAGCTCCCCTCCAACCTTAACTGTTCTGTGACTCTATAATTTCAACTTCTGTCCCTCTTCACCTTTATTTTTTGAATATTTTCTTCCAGGAGAGAGTAAATGATTGGAGAGAAAGAGAAGAATGATCCAGAGTGATAAGGGAAAATTTTAGGAATGTTGGCACAGAATATGGAGATGTGATGGAGCCCCTGAAACGTTAGGAAACAAGAGGTTGTCACAAAAGAAACCTGGAAACACAGAGCAGCAGAATGCCAAGGATTGGCCCCAGATGCAGAAACTTTAGCCCAGAAAAGTAAATAAACCTATACTCAATAAGTCAATAAACTCTATGTGTGAACACTATTGACTTGCACATGGACATCGGCCCATAAGGAGCTTCTTGGCTGTTGAGTCCTGTTCCTTTTTATGACACACAGCTGTTGTATGGAGCAATGCTGTAGCTCTTAACATCAAGAGCCGAGGTTCCCTGGCAGTTCTTGCCATTGAAGTGACTTTTGTTCCAGGCCCAGGAATGGATCATTTGTCGATACGATTCCTGGCTGCTCAAGGGAGCCTGTACTGTCATGATCCTGGACTGCACAGAGAGTGTCAATCCAGACAAATAATGAACACAAACCAAAAAAAGTGCCTCTCTTTCTTTATAATCTGCAGAATATCAAAAGAAGCTGTAAGAAAACGGGAAGCATTCTGCCTTCATTTCTTTGACATAGCCAGGAATGCTGCCTTTTTTTTTTTGGTATTTATTTATTTGATTGTTTGTTTTTATCTCTCTCCTTCTCTTCCCTCCATTCTTCCCCATGCTGATGTCATTGTGTCTTTTCTTTGCATGACCTGAGGGGAGTCACTGATGCCCTCATTATGGGATCTTTCCACAGAAGAGATTGAGACTGTGCCATTTCAATATTTTTTTAATTGAGTTCTGTTTGTTCAGTCATCCTGCTCAGTGGTAAGTGACAGCTGCCACTCCTCTGAGAAGAGATTAGATTGAAGTCTGAGTACAAGAGTCCTTCTAGGAGGGTTTTATATTAATGCTAGCTAGCTGTGTTAATGCTTAATTCCTTTTTATTTTTTTTTAATCTTCATTGAATAAAAGTATGAAACACTGATATTGCTATGTCCACTCAGAGTTTATTCACAACACCTACTGTGTTATTTATCTGTCCTTATTAGCAGTGACTATCTTGGTTTCTAGGGTATTGTTCCTGAAACCACTTTCTTTCAAAGAGGTGAGGCCATCCATTGGTAGTGAAGAGAAAGAGTTTTTTGTTTAGTGTAGGGGGTTTTATTGATTCTTTTGTTTGGTGATGGTTTAGGGGTGGGTTTTGCCTTTTTGTTGTTGTTTTTGTTGTTCAGGTTTTTTTAACTTGTTTTAATGAACAGATTTTTGGTGTAAATTAGCTACATCAGAGGAGCTCTTACCACTCAGGTTAAAAGAATTTCCTGAGCCTGCTGCTGTGTGTGTTTATAGGGTAGCTGATGTTAGGGGCTAGCATATCTTGGCTATGGGGAGGGAGTGTTTTAGAGGTTCCCACACCAAAAACTATCATTGCTGTCAGCTGAAGAGGTTAGCGGGCTCAGTGCATAAATTGAAAAGGACCCTTTGGTATGGTTTCTCCTGTTGAGGGGCTTTTCAGAGTATGAATGTGGAAAAAAGCACTAAGATGCCCAGCATGAGTGGATGAGTGGATTGGGTATGCAAAGAGGTCTGACAGTGACACTTGCCCCCTTTTGCTGTCATCAGCCACTCTCTTCTCTCCTAGTGTTTGCACTGCACATTCTGCTGATACTGCCATAACACTTTGGACTTCCCTGTTTTGTGAGCCACCTCTTGTGCTTTCCATCAGGTCACTAATTCTTGAAATGAAACATTTTTTTCTAATGCTGAGATTAGCTCGGTTGGTTAGAACAAGGTTTTGGGTCATAGGTTTCATCCCTGTGTGGGCCATTCACTTTAGAGTGGGAGTCAGTGGTCATTGTGGGTCCCTTCTAACTCATAATATTCTGTGAAACTCTGTGAAACTGATTCTCCGTGTCTCCTCTTCCTGGTGTTTCTAATTTTAAACTTTGTCAGTACATCTTAGTGTAAACATGAAATATCCCATGAGATCTGCCTTCTGTTTCCTGAAAAAGTGTCCTCTGAAGTGGCCTCAGAGTGTTCCCTGAAATTTCTAATGTAAAAGGCTTTTTTTTTTGCAGGCTCTGCAATGTCCAGACAAACTTGGTGTGTTTTTCAGAGATGCTCGAATATTCTACACAGGGTTTCCTAAACATTGTGCTGTTTTTTCCCTGTGGCATTCACATAATCTTGTTTCAGTAATTAAAAGTTACAGAAATTGGAACTTTATAATTTAATAACCTTCCTACTTGCTGTTTGACAGATGACTATGTTCTCTTTAAAAGCATGTTAAAAAAACATCTTTATAAAATGAAAGCAATCAGTAAAAGGGAGGAAGGCCAGAGCAGGAATATGCTGAGACAAAAACAATATACCTGAGACTTAAATTAAAAAAATACTAATCAGTCCCAATTTTATGTGGAAACAGTGGGTGTCTTGAATTTTTAAAAACTATAAAATTCTTGCTTTCTTGTAAAGTGTTAACCTAGGCTACTTTGATTGACATAAAGTAAGAGAGGCCTTAATATCTGACTAATCTCTATTAGGGCACTATATTCGCACCTGTCAAAAAGATAGTCTCTTCTATGTCTGTGATCTAAGATCCAGCCCTCCACTGCAGATTGTGGTTGGTTTTTTGAAGTGCTGAAATATAAATCAGCAGCTCAAACGGAATAAAACTAAATCTCTGGCTACTTCAAAGAGGGGGAGGACAAGGGCACCTGTTTGATTCTCAGTTTGAACATTCAGCTTCGAGCCACTGCATATTTCATGTGGTCATGTAGTTGTACATTACTAGCAGAAGTCTCTTAGCATGAGTGTATGAGTACTTGATAAAGACCTTGAGGTTTCATCAGTCTGTAAGAGAGATCAATTTTTTTTGTTGTTGTTGTTAATTTTATTTTCAGGAAGAGGAAACATAAGGCAGAATTTTATCTGTTTTGGGGTAATTGCCACTGTTATCAGTGGAAATAAAAGGTGTTGGTGGCTGGGGATATCCAGTATCTGGAAAGGAAGTACTGAGGGTTTCCAACATAACCTCCAGATTGTTTTGATAGAGGAATGTGACAGTAGATCAACTAACCCTACATAAAGGAACATATTCTCATGCCCTCTGTTGACAGTGAAGGACAAAGTTTTTCTAAAAGATACCAAACACACCCCACTAACTATGTGATGCACAAGCATTCTAACAAAATAGTTAGGGATGATTGTATTTCTCTCCACTCCTCAGGTGATTAATTGAATGCTGGTCAGTGAGCAACAAAGTCCATATTTTTACAGGACTGTTCTCTTGTGTCTGTTTTTCGAAAGATCCATAAATCCATGGACTTTTCTTTCCAACGTTAAGATCTAGCTAATTGTCCTTCCTCTATACATTGGACTATCTTTGCCCAGTTTCTGCTCAGAGGAGTCTTTAAATCAACATGTAAGGCAGATGTAAAGAGAACGTGATTTCTCTCCCCAGCCATCTCCTTTCCAGGGCATGTGGTACAAATTTTATTGGAAATTACTCCTGGCAATATGTGCCACTTATTTTCCTTTAATCCTGTTTTCATCTCACCTCATAATGATTTCAGGAATGTTTTTAGTTTCCAAAGCCAAGGAAGCAGTTTCTTCTAGGCGGCAATTGCATTTGCTGTTAAATAAAAAAAAATGCGCTTTTCTGGCTAAGCTCTATAAAGACGATTGTACAATCTGTACTGTATGCTTGGAAACTGCTGCAACAAGAAGTGTACCATATGGTGTATGTGGCATTCCTTTACCTCAAGTGTTTCCTTAGTCAGGCTGGTAATGAGCTCATTTTTGAACAAGGAGAAATATGGGTGATTTTTTTTTATTTTATTTTTTGTTTGGTTGGTTGGTTTGGTTTTTTGTTTTTGTTTTTTGTTTGTTTGTTTGTTTGTTTTTGTGGGGAGGGTGTTGGGGTGAGAAGCAGAAATCTGTAGATGACAGAACTGGGGAAAGACATGTTGTTATTCCTCACCTCTGCTGGTTCTCTCATCAGCTTCAAGAATATAGAAAGCAGGAACCTCTGTTGAACAGAGGTTAAGTTTAACATGATGACATCATAGGAAAATAGAATTTGAGTAAGAACAGTTTTAGCTCCTCCTTCCCACTGGCAAAGGCATAGCCCATAAACATGCGGAAAATGAGCATAATAAGGAGGTGAAATGCAACGAATAGCTGTCTTTTACTGTGTGAGAAAAGAATGGGAGACATAGTATCCTTGGGAAGCACTTCTGTAGGTTATATTCTTCTTCTTGGAAGTCACTTTGGAGTAAAACCCTAGGAGTGTGATACAGAGAAGTCAAAATTGAAATTTTCTGTACCTGTGAGCTCCTGAAAACCTCAGACAGGGAGGGAAATCGATTTAGACCATCACTGCTCTAGGGCAAAGAGGTTTTAGAGTGTCACCATGCTTGCCTGATCTGCCCTAAATAGAAATAGCCAGTTCAGGGAAATTGCTGACCAAGCTGAATGAAACGCTGTTTTAGACTCCCTAGTAGCAGATGTACTGGTCATGGTGTGTATCCTAGTAAAGGATGTTCTCTCTGAAATAAGCAAGTAGTAGATCACCTGACCCTATGGAAGCTTGAGATGGCTTTATTCTCTCTCACTTAAATTTTATATTTTACATTTATTGAAGATGAAGTCCATCTAAAGTGACATGCTCCTGCCACTTGAAAGTGTGGGAAAAACAACAGTATGAATCTGGCACGCTACAGTCAGAGAAATGAATTGTGCCAGCTATCCCTATAAACTAAAAGGTAAATCGACCTAATGTCTTGCAAACAGCTAGATTTGTTCTAGATTTGCTTCTTATAAGGAAAATAACATTCTTTATACCTGTAACAATGCAGTAGCTCGATAAGCAGCTGTGAGTCCCTTTAGGCTATACTATCCTTTCCCATTTTTCTGATGGGCAAAAGTGTTTGTTCCAGTCGTTTTGTACTCAAATTTCTGAAGACAAAAAAAAAAGAAAACAAGGAACAAACAGAGTCTTATGCCCAGATCTTTGATACCTTCTTGCTCTTGTTTATCATAGTAGTCATCAGGTATGTAGTCTGAGGCACATGCCAGCTGAGAATACTGCTCTACTCCTCATTCCTTTCAAAAATGACACTTGGTAGTTTGCTACTACCAAGTCTATTGTAAAAGTTAATCTAAGAAGTCTGAAGCTCCTTGAAATGTCTGGTTTGGTCTCAGTTCTGAGAATATGGGATTTATGTGCTGAAAGTTAGTTTGCGAAAATATGCTGTTGGTAGAGACTCAGCTTGGAGAATCTCCAAGATTGTAGATTTAATTTGCAGAAGCATCCGTTGACTGAAGCTTGCAAGGCCTGTGGTCAACAGAAACCTCAGTAAAGTGGAGTCAGACACATTAAGGATAAATGTCCATGATTATTGTTTTATGCAGAAGTCTAGAACCTGGATAGAAGGTTCTTGAGCTGTCATATTCTTATTAGTCTATTCTCTATCACTATTCTGATGTCCTTACACAGGATAAATCATAAGACCAAAAGTGATACATTGATACATATATATATATAAAGGAAACATCCTTTATCAAGAGCCAAAACATGATCTTTTTCTGCAGGCTGTAAGTGTTTCAAATCCTGTGTAGAATTTTCTGTCAAGAACCTTGAAACTAACCTGAGAAGAAGACTTATTCTGGTGGTTTGTGGAAAACAGGAGCATTCTGGGGGCTGAAACTACAGTTGGATATGGGGCAGGCTGCACGAAAAGTAGGGTGAAACAGTAGCACCCCCTTATTCAAGTAGTGAAAAAAACTGGTTGCAGTTCCAGTGTAGTTACACCATGAATATTGTTAGTGCAGCCAAAAGCTGGCAAGTGAGGGGACTCCTATAGAACTACTTTTGCCATGAGATTTGTGATAAGTTGCCTCGGAAAACAACTTGATCAAGGGACTTCCCTGCTGATGGCTCTTGTTGTGCGATGATTCAAAGCCCCAGGATCCTTCCTTGAATGCAGATGATCTTATTAGTCCCTGAACTTTAGGGCTATCCTTTATGTTGAATTTTGAGTTCTCACTTTCATTACTTGGGGATAAAGTAGGAACAGAAAATAGAAAAAAAAAGTCTGTATCCTTTTTGTGTTCCTCTCTTATCATTTTAGCTAAAGATACTACAATGAGGATTCATCACAAAATAAATATGTATAGTATTAAAGGGCAAAGAACAGAATGCTAATTTGATGAGTTTGAAGAAAGGCATCAAGAGCAGAACATTTAATTATTAGACAAAAAAAAAGCTGAATTTTCTAAGCTTATACAGACTTTTTAAAATGAAAAATAGATTTATATTGCAATGGGTGTTAAGAAACAATTATCTGTGAGGTATCACTAATTTACTGAAATGAAGACAAACATGTATTATTTAATTTGTCATTATCTGAAGTCTCCAAAAGTTCATGAGGGTTTCTCACTGCATGTTTTTTATGTGTGTTAGAGAAAAGAAAACATGCCTGAGCCAATTAAATATCATTGCATAGAAAAAAAATGTATATATGTGTGTATATATATATATACATATATATGCATGTTCATATATGTATGCTCAGGTTAGAAGTCAGGAAATGCTTGCCCATTTCTCTGTACGGAATCAGGCTTTAATTCTCCACTCTTTGACTTCTCATCATTTATCAACCTGGAAAGCAGAATTTAAAATGTTAACATGTTGATTTGCATTAATTTGCACTGGTGGTGTTAAGAAAAGGAGAATCAGAACATGAAACTTAAGTGTCAGTTCAGAAAACTGTCAGACAGGAATATGTGTCCTTCTGCTGCCACGTGGGAGTGGACTTGAATTACAAATGCGAAGTTGTATTTACACTGTGGATCACTATCTCACTTCCTGGAATGCATAAACCTGTTCAAGGACAAGGATCATTTCACGCTCTGAGGTGCAAATGGAAGCAATTCCACCAACAGTGAAATATCCAGTCAGGGGCCACCAGAGATAGAAATGATTCAGACTCCTGTTTCCTCAGGAATACTCAATCATGCTTTGCAGGACAGACCAAGACAATAATAAAGCTTTGGGGGTTGTGCTATGGCCTCCTTGCCCAAGAGCTTGAGAATATATTATTTTATACATTTGTTATATATATATATATAGCATATGTTGTAACTCTTGGGGGAAACAGTTTTCAAACAGAATATCAAATATTGGAACAATGACACCAATTCTTAAGACTTTCAACAATATACTGGCTTCCAGTGGAAGCTGCACTGTAAATAAGATGTTGATCTAATTTGAAAACCAAATACCCCATGAAATTAGACTGGTAAAATTCAAGATAGGGAATATATTCACTTTCCACAAAAATTTTCTTTTTGGGTTTCAAATAATGGTAGCTTCAAGGGGTTTTTGTTATGAAAAAAACTCAGCTCTGAGGATGGATTCATTTCCGTCTTGGGATAAAGAAAAACGTTTGTTTTTGTACCTTTTTCAAGAATCAATTTGACCACAAGGCTTACCATGGTATCTGCTTACCTGCAGTTCCAGGACAAGAGCCTTAAAGACACTGTGCTATATTGTAATTGGTCTAACACACGTGAGCCTAAATCTTCCTTGGGGTTCCGAGCTGTGCTGAGTGAAAATCTTCTCTGTTACGTAGACATGGGTTTAGCTAAAAAATCACTGGATTTACCTGGGAGTCTGTTTAAGATGCTGCGTTTCTCTGGACAATATCTTGACCTGAACATACCCACTACTTCTCACGTTGTGTTACGTCAGGAAAGGATGAGCTTGAGAACAGTATCTCAGTTGTACTTCCAAAACTGTGATTATCAGCTTAGTACTATCACCTTCCTGCTGTTTCATTTTAACACAAACTGTTTTGCACATATGTACTGCAGTCCTTATAAATGCTTGCTCCAGCTGAAAGCCAGATCTGAAAGCAGGTGTGCTGAACCACACCATAATCTGCATTTTTAAATTTTTTTTAGTGTTATCTGATCAATCTGTTTGTTGACATGCTTCTATTTAAAACCTGGACTCTTTCTGGACTGTATTCCACTCTTACAAGTATCAAACTACTTACTCTTCTCCCAGCTCCAGGAGATAATAAACAACACTACAATCTCCTTTGCCACTAAAAAAAAATTTACCTTTTAGCTTTTATTAGTTGTGAGTGGAAGCTTAGGGATATGTTCCCTTTCTCCACAGCTCAAAAATCCAGCAGCAAATCACAAAGCATCTTGGCATGATAACAGTATTGAATTTTCTGGTTTTCTGTTGGTTCATTTATTATTGCCTGTGTGCTTTTGACATTTAAGCCCCTGAATGACAAAGATCTTATTTTAGACTTCCTGTAATAAAATTCCATGATAACTGGTAGAGGTGTTTGGCTGAGTGAAAATTCAGTGAAAATTAAAATTGCAGCCCCAGCATTGTGCCACCACTTTGAGCAGAGATTTACTTAATTACTCCTAAACAAAGTGCAATGCCAGTTCTCTGTCTGAGAGAGGGCATCAGGATCTGAGTGGAGCAGGAAATAAGGACCTACAGTGTAGTTATCTTTTGGCCTCTGAAGATCAATGTTACTTTACCCTGCAACCACTCAAACCTTCTTTGAAGCTAGGAAATACTGATATATTGATGAAAATCAGGAGCATAACAACCATAAGGATACAAGCTATGATAACGTAAAATCAGGTGAACACTATTTTTGGCGTTTCCAGCATTCCCAGGAACTCCTAATTCTTCTTTCTGACTGATTCATTTTTGACCAAAAACCTTCACCATAGGTGGCTTACCTCACATCTGGAGGAGTCACACTCATTCCCACCATCACCAACCAGGCCCTTGTGCCATGTGCCAACTTCACACAAGTAACAACAACAGCCACAAAATACGTCTCTTGTTCATAGTGAAGTTTTAACACCATATGGTCGTCAGTGTCTACAAATGAAGTGTGATTAAGTTGTCAGTCACTCACAGAATTGAAGTGGAACAGACTGCATGAAGAGAGAGGAGTGACCTTGAGTTAATGGAGACTATTGTGACATCTCCCATGCAATGAATAATCCCTTAGTTAATAACTAGCTTATTCTCATCCATATCCCTTTTCATGTGCACCTTCTTTCATTATATCAATGATCAAGTAGTCATATGGCTGGAGGCAAGGAATTAAAAGGTATAAATAACACATACTTTAATTGAAATCCAACTGTGAATGCCTGGCCTCTGTGATTAAACCTTTTATCACTTGGATTGTCCCACCACAGGTACTTTCATACTACTGAGAGAAATACTCAGCTTAACAAAAAAAAAAAAAAAAAAAAAAAAAGTTCATTTGTTTCTTTCAGATGTCCAGATTGAATCATTTGAGAATTTCTTTCACAGTAACAGGGCTAGTAGTATGGATATAACAAATGTGTCCTAGCATGTGTGCAAAATCCTTCTCTAGACTCTTCTGCTCAGATGCTCATGGCAAGCACTGTGAATACACCAACCCTGCAAAGGGAGAGTGAGCATGAGATCTGGCATTAGGTGTATTTAGGGTCAGCTGCCTTAGGATTTTCCACCCCTATTACTGCTCATTAATGGGATCCCTAGGCTTTCTTAAAAATAAAATAAAAAAAGAAATCTATTGGATTGGGCTGGCTGCCTAGGGTTGCCTTAGTACAAAGGCTTGATGGTGGATTTCTCCAGGCTCTCTGCCTTTATCAAACTTCAGTGAACAGGCTTGATGAGCAGGCTGCTGAGTTAGCAGTGTGACTCCTAGGGGGATTTAGCTGTGAGAGTAGATCAACATTTGCCTGAAAATAGGGGCACTGCTGGTGTCATCCTTCACACAGTGTATAGCAGAATGGGACCTTGATTACTGTGATAGAAACAGGAATGGGTGATATTTATTATAGATCACTTGGTGGGTAGACTGTCTGCAGTGATGATGAATTAATGTTTTCCAGGGGAGAGGGATGACTTGCTGTTGCTAAGCCTCAAATTTAGGAGGTTGGTTTGTTTATAACTCTGTCTGGAAAGAGTTCTCCAAGCATTATCCACGATTTACACCTGCGTGATATGATAACCAGACTGAAAAAACGCTGTTCTTGACAGCAGTATCCAAGTATGTTTCCAATTCATGTGTGTCACATCTGCAACAAAAGAAGTAATGGACTTCTTTTAACAAATCAGTGCAGATATGAACTTGATGCTTGGTATTCCCCAAAGAAAGCTATGTGGAGGAAAATCTCTGCGGCCAAGGTACACAAAAAGCTGATTGCTGCAGAGAATGCAGAAGAATAACCCTAAACCAAGCTCACAGTCTTGTGTTAGCAGTGAATTAACTTGATAATATATTTTAAATTACTCAGTTAAAGGTATTTGGCTTCTCTCAAGGAGATTTATCAGCTAAGACAAGCTTTTGTGGAATATTTTTGAACCTAAACTACATAACAGAGGCCAGTAAATTCAGCCCGCCAAAAGGAGAGAAGGGCCCTGGGAGCTGTTAGAAGTATAGATTATTTGTTTTTACTGCAGTATTCAGCTGGAAGGTTTTCCCCTGATTTAAACAGATGCTTTGTTTTTCCCACTTGCTGTCTACTGCATTTGCACTTGTCCTGCCAAATAGCCAAAAGCAGTTAAGCCAGGTAAATCAAACAACTGGTTTGTGTTGCTCTTAAAAACTTGGTCGTATTTCTAGCACTGCAGTAAATGTGCTATTTGAATATGGCACTGTGAGGCATTATGAATTGAAAATCTAGATGAGAAGTCTTACTTGAGGACAACAAAAGCTGGTAAAAGGAGAAGCTTGAAGCGAGAAGCACTAGTTCTTCATCTACAGAAGCCAACAAGCACCACAAAAGCTGTTTTACCCTTCATGCGGCATCAAAGGTTTTGAACCTAAGCTGTTTGAGCCTAAATTGTTAGGGCTTTCTTAAGTCTTACAATTTTTACCTTATTTAGGTTGCTGGAGCATTTGTTTCAAGAAGAATGCCCTTGATATTTGAAAGCACAGAATTTAGTAAGCTAAATTATGGAAAGAAATAGGTTAGTTTTTTACCCCACAATCTTCTTGCAGAATGGATTCCCCAACCCCTTTTCAAATTGGCAGGTTCTGTCCCAGGGAAGGACAGGATGAAGGCTCACCTCGCTGCAGCTTACATTGGGATTTCTCTAATGTATCTCTTATCACCTTCTCTGAGACTGCTTTTGCTTTGAAGCAGGGTAGGAGGAAGTAGAATCCTGCAGGGACTGCACAGGCAAAAGCAAGTGCTCTGATGTACTCTGGTACATACACAGCTGGGGATGTATAAAAGCTGATTTATCGGCAAGGGGACTGTTGGCCAAGGCACCATGGTTATACAGTAGTACCATGGGAACAGTAGGTTCCACAAGAGCAGGCACTGTGAATTTTGAATTACTGTTGCCTCTAATGCATTAATACTGCCAATAGTGCTGTATCTCCACACAGTAATTTTCATTCAGCACTCAGATTTCAAGAGCTATTTTGACGTTCCACTTCAAATTAATGGGTCCCTTGTTTCACAACACCTGATCTTAGTGGTTCAATGTCATCCTAAAACAACTGAAAGAAAGACTTTATCATATAAAAAGCTTGGTTAACATGAGAACATATATACTAGGGGGAATTACTCTGTATTGTTGAATCCTGGACTGATCAGGAGACTACATATGCTTGTTCTATTTTGGTCCTCTTTAAATAATGTTGAAATTTTTCATCTTGCCTTGAACATCAGAACATACTGGGTTAAGGATAAAGCAAGAAAAACCTATGAAAAACCCAAACCAAACAACCTTCACAAGCTCAACCTTGAGTGGTTTTATTAAGCATGCCATCCTACAGGGCAGAGGCTGTAGAAAGTCTTCAGTCTATGTAAAGTGAAGATTTACTAGAAGGTTTGTGATCTGTTTACAATGGGGTAAGAATAAATCAGGACAATGTATGAAGGTGGGTTATGACCCCAAGCGGTCCTTCTACTCTGCAGTCTTTTTGAGTTTTGCCAACCTACAGGATTTGAAACTGTTCAGACCCACCAGTCCAATTACAAACTACTTGGCTTTTTCACCAAAAAGAATTACCTTTTATTCTTTTGTTTTTTCTCTCCGATTTTCTGTTGAAAATATGGTTAGCTTACATACATGGGTTAGGTTTGGTCAACATGAAGAAGCTTTGATTTTTAACTGACTGGCAAAAAACCTGTACTGTGTGTGAATACAGTTACTGACAATATAAAAGTGCTTATCATCAGTATATTTTACTCCATTTCAGCAGGAGAAATAATTTACACACCCATGAATCACTTTATGTTATTCTGACTCTATTTGCACTAGGGCTTTTATTGTAGCACTCCACTGGCAGTCAGACTCACCAGTTTCCTTTCTCTCCTGGCAATGAATCAGGATGATTTGCCAGTAGGCACAGTATAACACTTGCCTGTATTTTGGTTTTCTCAGAGCAAGTAAAAGGTAATTGTGAGATGTTGTTAGGAAAAAAAAGAGTTTTCTCTTCTTTAAAAGTATAAAATCCTTTTAATCTCAAAAAATACACAAGTTTTGGCTGGAAATCTTCATCTGAAACCCAGACATTTAATTTCTGAATTCTTCCCCTGGTTTTCTTCAGAGATGGTCAGGTTGTTCATTTTACCAATCTGCTGTGCCAATCTTCTCTAAAACCCTCTGTGAGACTCACCTTCCAGCTGCAAGTCCTTCCTCTTGTAGACATGTTATAGGTCATCATCAATGTCCCTATTAAAGGGCAAAGGAGCCAGGTGGTAAATGCAGTTCATAACAGAGGACCTCTACTGCCTGAAAAGTCATGAAAGTACTTGTATGTGAAAAATGGGAGAGGAAAGCTATTTGTTATTCATAACTTCTTTCAAAAAACATTGTGTTCTTGTACTCAATAAAAAAAATTTCACAAGGAAAGGACACTTTGGGGAAGGAGAAAAAAAAATCCTCCATCTATCTATGCCCCTTCTTCAAGCATTTTTCACCATGTCATTTAAGATGAACGTGTAAAGAGTGAACTTCAGGAAGCCATTACAAGAGGCTTATGAAGCATTTGTTTTAAAAACAAAGCATATTAACACACTGCTGCAAAGGATAAGTTCACATAACTGTCTGACCCATCAGACTTCCACTTCCCTTGATTCTGAGGTTCTACATGGTTCAGTGACAAAAACAACTGTGCTGCAAGGTGCTGACAGGTGAGGTAGCAGAGAGAAGGCCATATTCAGTACAGATTCAGACTTCATGCCACTCCAGAGTGCTTTTAGACTCTTTTGTTAGTGTTTGAGACTCAGTATACATCCTCTCTTCTGCCTTAATACAAGTTTAGAGTAGTATTCAAAATACAAAATATAATGTTCAAAACATCCAAAAGTTTAATTGCAATTAGAGTTCCTTAAGTCAGATCACTACCAAACAATTAATCTGAAATAAAGAGGGTTGTATAAGCCCGGGACCCAGACTAAAGCACTCACAGACTTCCGGGTAATTTAAATTCAGACTCAAGCATTTTATTGACACATTTATTTGATGTAATTTTTTTTTTTTTTTTTTTTTTTTTTTTTTTTTTTTTTTTAGTCTCTATCTTTTTATAAGTGTGATTGGATTCTGATGCCCTACTACGAGAAAACAAAGCATTTGCAACTTTCACAGCCTAGGTAGAAGCAGGACAGGTTAAAAAACATTAAGAAGCCTTTTCTGGTTTTGTCAGATTCTAATTTGTATTTTGTATTCCCAAGATTTTGGGACAAAAATATGCAGTTTGTGTCCTTGCACAAGGAGAGCACCCATGCCTTTTGAAGTGCAGACATTCCTACTCACAATCTCATCAAATTACGGATGGGCTGAACACTGATTATCCAAACTTTTGGGGTTTATTTGTGTGATAGAGTGTCACCACGGTATTACCAAGCTCAATAGTTTGGAAAGTCACAATTTGATTGCCTTCATTTTAATACAGCTCTACCTTGGCAATCAAGTATTCATGAATGCTTTGACTGCAGTCAGTCTCCTGGGAGGCTGTGTCTCCAGTTAGTCCAGTAGCAGGGCTGGCCTGGGAGTCTGAGCAGTAGCAAGAGGAATCTCACACCACATCCTTAACTGTACAGCCTCTGGCATGGAGCTTATTTACTACTTTCTAGCCCTGATGCCCTCTCCTGAGTGCTTTAACCTTGCACATTTTTTGTTGCATAGCTATATTTATGCCTGCCCTGTGCCAGTTCATATTGTCTCCCCATCCTGTTCAACTTTACTCCTGGTCCTTATCTCCAAATTCCTGCTTATCTCTGTACTTCTGAAATCATGCAATGGCCTTGCTCCAGCTCTTCAAATTTATTTCACTCACTTTGACAGGAATTCCTATTTTTCTTGATTTTTGATCCTCTTTCCATCTTAGTCCTCAAATTAGAATTTCCTCCCCCAGTTCCAGACCCCTGCTGCTAACCATACTTAATGCCATATTGCTATGGATTTTGCCTTCTCTGTGTTCCTGATTTGTACTTGGTTCCAATTTAATACATGGGTCTGTCCTGTTTTTACCCTTACTGGTCCAAATTGAAGTTTACAATTTTTCACATCCTTGTGAAGAAAAAGTCTACTGTTCCAAAGTAAAAGCATTCACTTCCATTACCCTTGATCAGAAGAGCATTTGGGCTACAAGGATCTAGCTTGCCATTTTCTCCCTCTGCTCCCCACGGTCAGACTGAAGGAATTGCTGTTCCCTCTGGTTCAGCTACTGGCCATTCTGTTGTCCATCCCTGTACTTCACTTTTATGCCCTTCTATGACATATGGAATGATCCTGCAGGCAGGCAATTTATGATAAAGGATCTCACAGTGCATTTCAAATTGTTACTGTCCCCAAGATGCGTTTTCCAGACAGCTGGTTCAGCATGCAGGGGCTCATAACTCAGTATTTTCCATCGATGTCTTATGCACATTAGGGTTGTCAAGGGGATTTCATCAGGACTGTTTGCAGAAGGAGTGAGCTAATAGAGAAATGTTCGACTCAGTTTGCAAAGAATTTGCCTGGTGATGCCTATTAATAATAATGGTGATGATGATTGTTATTGTTTGTTTCACTGGGATGTATGTCATTCAGATGCAGATTTTGGTCTGTTGTGACAGTTTTATTTGTGATCCGATTTTCCCAGGAGAGTGAATGGATTGCTGTTTATATGATGCAGTTGTGTTTTGAGTAGACTAGTACATTAGCTCTGGACATGATTCTTCTGAGAAGCTCTGGTTTTATTTTCCTGTGACAACACTAATATGCAGCTTTTACAATAGGTATGAATGGTGGATTTTCTGCAAATACATCAGAAAATTAAGGAACACAGAATTTTTAAGCAATTATAATTAGTACCAATTATGAAGCTACTATAATCATAAAATGAAACAAAAAGAAAACACAATGAAAACTCAGACACAAATAAAGATTTGTATCCAGAAGAGTAATTTTGAATTGATCCCTGTCATTCAAAACAGATATTTAAGTCAAACAGTACAGAACAAGTGGCTGCATATGTGGCAGAAAATTATTAATTTATCAATATATTACATGCTGCTGATGATGATTATGAATATAATTTATATAATAATTTACAAATTATATAATTATGTATTTATTTCATTATATCTAGCTATATGACATTATTTTGTAATATTATATTGTTATATATGTCATATTATATAGTCAATATAAATTATACAATAATTTCATTAATATATATTTATATGCATAAATTTAATATGAATCATAGAATCATCTGGGTTGGAAAAGACCTCAGAG
This sequence comes from Pyrocephalus nanus, assembly GCA_038380795.1. Classification (NCBI taxonomy): domain Eukaryota; kingdom Metazoa; phylum Chordata; class Aves; order Passeriformes; family Tyrannidae; genus Pyrocephalus; species Pyrocephalus nanus. Next base: position 86,407,659 of record CM076260.1, on the reverse strand, counting down.
ATCAAGTCCAACCCTTGATCCAGCACCACAGTGGCTACTAGACCATGGCACTAAGTGCCACATCCAGTCTCATCTTAAAAACCTCCAGGGATGGTAAATCCAGAACCTCCCTAGGCAGGTTCATTCCAATGTCTGATTACTCTTTCCATAAAAAATTTCTTCCTAATATCCAACCTAAACTTCCCCTAGTGGAGCTTAATACCTTACCCTCTTCCCCTACTGCTGGTTGCCTGGGGGAAGAGACCAACCCCCACCTGGCTACAAGCTCCTATCGGGGAGTTGTACAGAGTGAGAGATTTCTGCTGAGCCTCCTCTTCTCCAGAGTAAACAACCCCAGCTCCCTCAGCTGAAGATGAAGAGATATATTTTTTTTAAACTGTATAATAGATTAGTTCAAGTCAATCTCCCATTAAAGCTAGTATCATGACTCTAGCAGCAGCTAAGTTCTCCAGGTGGAAACAAGTATAAAATTCACCCTGAATGTGTTTAGGCAGTGGTGGCTCTCTGTTATCAGGGAACAGCAGCTGAAAGGTGGCATTCCTCGCTGTGTTCAATGGATTGAGGATTGGACATAAGAATTGAAATTATCCCAAAAACTAAAGCCCTAAACTTTTATTACTCTCTGCAATGATAGAAGGATTGACCTAGGGAATGATGGTGCTTAAGTTAGCTCCTCAAAAAAAAAAAAAAATTTAAAATCATTGTCTGACACTAATATAAACCTTAATGGAGAGTGAGAGAGAAACATATCAATGTTCAAGAAGGCAAACCAGTCAACGATATTTTCAGGCATAACACCCTCTGAAAAAATAAACACCAGTTCTTCCTGCTCTTTGGTTTAGGAAGGTCTGGGAATGAGAGACCACTGTATACAGAACCAGCTTCACAGTGCTTGCAAGATGCATCTAGTTTGGGTTTTTTTGTGCAAAAAAAAAAAAAAAAAAACAAAAAAAAAACCAAAAAACCAAAAACAAAAAAAAAAAAAAAAAAAAAAAAAAAAAACAAAAAAAAAACCCACAAAAAACCCATAATGAAAATAACCCCCAAATCAACAAAAAGCAAAGATAACAGAAACACACACATAAAAAATATCCCCAATAAACCACTTCACCCCCCAAACCTGCCCCATGCTACATTCCTGGGGCATGCCAAGTGTTGAAAAAATTTAGCTTGGCCTGTGGATCAGGAATCTTGGACCTTACCAGGAATCTGGATGCCTTTGTTGTTCTGGGAGTTCTCATCTTTTCTCAGAGACCAAGTTTTAATTTCTCATTGTGTATGCTTAGATACTAGCCATGAATATGCCCTAAGAAGCTATGAGTTGCTATTAAAATCAACTAGACATCTATTATGATGTTCACTGCAACCTCTGCATATGATGGGATGCGTGCATGAATTTTCCACATACTTCTGAGCAAATACAGCAACTACTTCTGTTCTAGCTGTGCACGGCAGATGAGAGCCAAAAATGATAACACTTATGCAATGCCTATGGATAATTTTTTATTTTCTTTGTTTCTTTGTATCTCTGAAGGTGCATTAGAGGAGCTGATGAAAAAGAGAAGAGTCAAAAGTTTGAAACAGTTCAAAGAAAGAGGAAAGAAAACATGAAAAATGGTTTCTGATTGAAACCCTGGTGATATAGCACTGAGGGAAGGGGAAAACTGTTAGGAGGTAGAATGCTGCATGGTTGAAGAGCCTACCTCTTATATCAGAATAACAGGGTCTCATCTTAAGGTAGTTATTAGCATGCCATGTAAACACCAATGTGTTGCCTTTTCATTTCCATTTCATTTTCTCTCTGGTTCCATTCTCTTTTCAAGGATACTTCTCATCCCAGCACTATGCAGCATTAAAGCAGGTAATTATAGGTATATGCTTTCACATTCTTGTGTCTTCACACAGACACATAAACAGACAGTGTGATACGTGAAGGATCTCCTAGCTGAAATAGGTAAATTCAGACCTACAGAGTCAATTTATAAAGCAGATCAGACTAGATTGCCATAATCCTATAAATCTATGCATTGACCTTGTGAATCTGAGCCTCCTGTAAGCTACAGATAGGATAGTGAGGATTTGGCAGTGTGGGCTTGGAATGATTGCATTACTCACAGGTAAATAAACCTGGTCTCTATGAACAAAAGAAGTAGCAAAAGGGACTCAGTAACAGTTGTCATTCAGTCTCAAAGCAGCCATTCAGCCTATAAATGTATCTGTGCCCAGGAGCAGGGAAAGGATTCCGTCAGGCCAGCCAGTGTAGCAGTGGTACCTTTTCATATGTATCATGTATAAAGTTACACCATCGATAAAGTTTGGGTGGGATCTCTCACTACATATGTTTTTTTTTCTTGGTTAAAGGTTGTGATTTTTGAAAATACCTTATAGTTTCTGGTTTTACTACTGTATCTGCATGCAAAATAAACTTTCATCCATCCAGTTTCCTCACCCAGGCAGCATCTGCCGTGTTACCTGCACTGGCATTTGGCTGTGGGGGAGGCAGAGTGTTCTGCACAAAGCATGGGGCTTTAGGCTCACCTTTTCTGTTGCACGTCCCTTTCCTTTCCCTGGTTTGCACCATCCTACCAGACCTAATCCACAGTCGTAGACGTAAGAGCTTTATGCTCTGCTGTGTTGTCCTCAGTGGTTCATCTAAGATTAATCCAGTGTCAGTATAAAAACAGCTTTCTCACTTTGCAGAGAGGCTTTCAGCAGCTTCTGACTGGATCCAGACAGCAAGAGCTGTGTGGTGCCAGAAGAAAGAGGGCAGTGATGGACCCTTGGCTCTTGGAAAAGCAAGAAAACCAATGATGAAGTCTTGCATGTCCGCTAGTGACTTCCATCTGTGCACCAATTCTGGCATATGAATCAGCTCAGCCACAACACAATGTGAGCAGAGAAAGCAGAATTTACTGATTTTTTTCTCATGAGGCAAATGAGGTGTAATCCCATAAATGCATAAGCATATAAATCTTAAAAATTGAAGGAATTTCAGTAACTTTATTTTTGAGAAGTACAGGTGAGTTAGAAAGGATCTGTGTTTTTGAGTTACAAATATCAGGATACCATCACTGATTTTAATGAGAGTTGAAAAACCTCAGCATCTTTGACAACTTAAACATCCAGTATGGGTCAAGGTCAGCATTTAAACTCAGCCAAAAATCAAGGGAAAAAGTGATGCCTGTGATTTGCTGTAAGGTCATGTAGCCCTCAGTCCAGGGAAAGAAACTAGGAATCCTGGCTCCAGCTCCTAAAAAAGCTATTTCAGCCAGTTTTCACTCCTATACATAGCAATGGAAAAAGCATCTCTGTGGCCAAACCACAGAAGAGAATTTGTTCAAGTCAAAGGACCATTGTGGTGTGACTGTGGGCTCTCTCCTCCTGTCTCATGGACTGTTTCATGTGGTTAACGGCTTGGCAGAGGAATAATTGATTAGGAGAACCAGCTTGTGCATCTCAGAGCATTTTGATTTTCAATTTAGATAGCTATCAGAAAGGTCAGATGCTTCTAAGGATCTCCTCTCATCCCTTAACTGGAGAAATCAAACTGACAGGTGTAGCACCTAAAGAACTCCACTGCAAACTGTATCAGAAGTGCCAGGAGGTGCCAACTTTTTGAATAAATAAAGAATCTACTCTGATTATTTGAATCTGTGAGACATTTTCCTAATTTGTTACAAGAACTGACAAAACTTTGAGGGGGGAAAATTAGAATCCTAACCCTTACATCTCAGTTTATTTGATGTCCAGGTTTTGTCTGGGTAGAGGCTTGTTTGTTGTTTGATTGGGTTTTTTTATTAGCTTGTGGAGTGCTCTGTTTTGAAAAATTTGGAAGCTTCTCCAGAAGTTTCACAAATTCCTGAAATAACTGCAGAAACTGTAATAACTGCCTCTTCCACAGATAAACTACCAACACCTTAAATTTTCACAGAAACAAAAGAAACAGTAAAGATGAAAAATTTCTGTCAAATACCATGTAGATAAGCTTGATGGAAACCCATGAAACTGAATGATTGTATCTCACCCAGTCTCACTTTATAATCTAGGGATATCTCGTGTCAGTCAAAAGCCATTGCAGCTCTTTATGCCACATTTCCCAAGTTCTGCTCAGTCAGTGCCCACATGCCTCAGATGACAAGTCTTACAAGAAGAAGGTGCTCCGCTATCTGATCCATCATGAGGAGACTCCTGTCTCCCCCATATCCTCATCCTTCTTCCTAACCATGACTGCAGTTTACATACTGTTTTGTTTTGTCTCATTAAGTCATTGCAGTAGATGTTAGTGTCTAATTATTAATTCAGAGTAATAACCTTTGAATGAGACACCTTAATGGTTATATAATTGCACCTATCCCTTGTTAAGCTTTTCTATAAACTTTTACACTTTTGTTTCATGAAAGTTTTCAAAAAATAAAAGGTTTAGAGTAAAGTTCTGTCAGGTCACAAAACTTTGGGTCACAAAACCCTGACCCTTGCAGTCTGAAGTCTTTCTGGCTTGACCTTCCTAAAGAGTCTAAAAAAGCAGACCCTGAATCTATAACTTGAATGTTTCAGTAAAAGAAAGCTGTTTATCTCTGCCCATTATCTTTCTTAGTTTTTAGCAACGACGGTAAATGTGAGTGCCAAAAGACTACTCCAATGTTATACACGTGAATTGCCCAACTCCTGAAGTCCAAGAGGGGAAAGCAGTTCAGATAGAATTATGATAGCCAAGTTTATTTCAGCTGTCAACACTATCAAAGGTGTCCTAACACTGATACTCAGAGCAAGTACACTGAGCATTTAGGAGGAGTAGACGGAGTAGGAGCAGGGGAGAAGAAAGGTAGAAATGCTGCAAAATAGTTTTTTCATTTATTTCTTTTCAATAAGCATTTTCAGTGTGCCTCTCACATTTGATTACTGGGGTTTTGGTTAAATCCAGAAGGACACAGAAATTGATGAGCTTGAGCATTGTGAGGAGAATTCATCAGGAAAGCAAGCAGAGGTGAAGATGCCCCTCTGAGCAGCAGCTGTAGCCTGATCTCAGGCATTTCTCAGCATTGCCCAGTAATGCTCTCACAGTCAAGATTGCTGAAGCAACAGGCAGAACCCAGGAAAGTTTCCCACCCTTGGGAACTGATCAGAGGAGAAGTAAAATGGACTCGGCTTCTCCAGCAAGGTGACCCTTTCTCTCTTGAGGCACCTTCAAAGGTGATCTGAGGATGAAAGGGTTACTCTTTACCTTTAAACTCATCTGTGTGAATAGAGTCCCCATGTTCTTTTTCACTTCTTGTAAATAAAGTTATTGTCTAATAATAATCTCATCTAGCTGAACACCTATTTTGCCAGTAGTAAAATGGTACCCTTATGCAAATTTATTGCAAATATTTTTTCATTTCCAGATGTGCTTAAGTGGGTTTAACGGACACCACTGTAATGAAGTTAGTAATTCTACAGACTTCTGCTGAACTGTGAGCGTGCTTGTAGAAACAGAGAGGTGGATTTGGTAAATTTGTGCTGCCTTCTGTCAAAAGGCAGGCAGGAAGGAAAAGCAGTAGAAAGGCTTTCACTTGTTTGCTTAGTGGAACTAAATGACTATATTTCATTTCTCCAGAAATTCATATTGTTTTTTCAGCACTTGCTGATTATGGCTGGAAATCCCATGGGTTGATACAGAGCAGTACCAAGAACTTGTGAGTGATCTGAGGGTGTAGATTATTCTTTTATTTTGGTCTGTATAGCGTGACATCAGTAAGAACAATTATAGGACCCCAGCAGTGTATTCAGGGCTTTGTGGCAGGCTGTGGGCAAGGTGGACCAAGACCTATGTTCTCACTGTACAGATTTTGGCCTTCTGGCTCTGACATTCACGTGTTTCTCAGCAAGCTGCCAAGAAAAAAAGAAATGTGAAAAGGGAAAACTTAAAAGACTGTGAATCACATCTCAGGAGATGCTAATGATTGCCCTTCAGCTGCTAGCACAATGCCTGTAAATGCTTATTTAGGAAAAGAACAACATGAATTCTAATGCCAGTGATCAGCACTCTTATGGTTAGTAGTTACACGTGTTGTGTCATTTTGTGAGGTTAAATCATATCTCTTCTTTCCCAACCAAGTGTTCAGAATGATTTTGTCTTTTTTTTCATTGCTTATTGAGAGAAATCATAAGTGGGAAAAAGGCACAGTGGTTGATGTGTGCCACCCTCTGATACTAGGAAAGTCAGAACACACTAGATTATTTCAGTTGGAAGGGATTTACAGTTATCTTCTGGTCCAAGTGCCTGACCAATTCAGGGCTGACCAAAAGTTAAATCATGTTAAGGGCATTGTTTAAATGGCTCTTAAACACTGATGGGCTTGGGACATCAATCACCTCTCTAGGGTGCCTATTCCACTGTTTGACCCCCCTCTTGGTAAAGAAATGCATCTAAATATCCAGGTTGAGCCTCCCCTCATGCAGCGTTGAACCATTTCCATGCATCCTAACACTGGATCCTATTGCAAAGAGCTCAGCACCTCCCTCTCCACTTCTCCTTGTCAGGGAGGAGTGGAGCAATCAGGTTGCCCCTCAGACTCCTTTGCTCAAAACTGGACTAGCTCAAATTCCTTGGCCATTGTGCATAGGACACATTTTTTCCAGCCTTTCACAGCTTTGCTGCCCTTGTCTGGACACATTCAAGGACTTTCACATCCTTCTTAAATTGTGGGGTCCAGAGCTGCACACAGTGCTCAAGGTGAGGCCACACCAATGCCAATTTGTTTTCCTGTTCTCTCACACTGCAGGGCTGACAGCAGAAACATAGGATACAGATTACTTCAGCTTCTGTTCTGCAAGGATACATGGTTATAATACTTTATTGTGGTCCTATCTATCAGTCCAGAAATTTTCTTGTCCATCTCTTTGCATACAGCACAGTGCCGAATGAGTAAAGATAGTTGTCATGATCTTTTTCTGAGATACTGCTCTGCTGTTTCTTATTTCTCAGTTATGATACCTTTCTTCTGTTAATTATAGACTTAACTACATTTGAATCCAAATCAACCCCATAATCTCTTCCCCTTATAATGCTTCTTCATACACCTGTAAATTTCCAACCAAATTCATTAATAACTTTGTGAATATTAAAAAGAAAAACAAAACCCCCAAAATATATCAGGACATAAAATTTAGATTAACTTGTTTCTTTTTCAAAATAGGAAGTACCAATCCTTGTTTTTCAAAGACTGTATAACATATTTTTCTCTCCAAGGCTCAGACCTTTACATGCCAAATCTCAGTCTGAAGCACTGTTTTTTTGAACTACATACTGCAATTTTGAGTCAACTCTATCTGTTTCAGTATTTAAGCAAGAATTAGAGCTTGTTCAACCACATCAGTATCGTTTGAAAAGCTTGGTATTCCTCTTGAAACTATCTGGGGTGGAAGACTCAAAGTTATCCAGGACACTTACATTTTTCTAATGACACAGCAGTGAGGAAAGAAACCTCTGACCCTACATGCAGACCCAATAATGAATCACTAAGAGGCAAAGAGAGATCTGAGATGGGCAGTTGATACTTGATTTTTGAATACTCTGATAGCAGGGCTAAAGATGCCAGCTTTGAGATATTTATCAAGTCATTCTTTTTGATGTACGTTTAATTAAAAAAAAAAAAAAAAAAAAAAAAGAGACAAATAAGTAGTTGTTCCAGGAAAAGTATTGCTGGTGGGAATTTACAGCCAGAAAGGTTACGTTTCATTTTACCTGTAACAAAAACTCTGTGTGGTCATTATCTCTTCCTCTTCACCAGCTCTGCTACTAAGTATAGTCTCTGACTCTCTGATTGCAGTTAAACTCTCCAGAGAGAGAGAGATGTTTCCTGTTTCCTTTTCCTTCTCTCCTAATATTTCTATGGGACATTCCAGTTTCACAGTAGGTATCCTAGTAAGGTGGATCACAGGTGTGTAGTCAGAGAACTTCCCCGATCAGGTGTGTTGTTTGGAGAAAGCACATCTCGGGCAATACCATTAGTATGTCTAATACAGTTAATTAGCAGATGTCCTATCATTATAACATGCTCTTTCCCCTCAGTTTAGTCACACTATTATTTCATTCTGAAATAAGCTCCCTAAACAGAAAAGGAACTAGAAGATAGGCATACTTGCAGGTCAAATGCCCTACCAAAGGACAAATATGGCAGATATTAAAACCAACCTAAAGTGACTTTCATTTCAGGTGAGGGGAAAACTTCTAGGTCTGTTGGCCCTCACTGTACCAGTAGTAAGGCAGCAGGCTCAGCAGCATCCCACCAAACTACCTGCCTTAAGAGGTGGAATAGCAGGCACTCAGGCAGTGGGGCAACATTTCCTCGTCAGTAATGTTCCTGCAGATTTCCGACACATTAATCTGGTGTTTTTTCAGCATAAAATAATTCTATGGACACTTCTGTGCAGCTGCTGCTCTGACAATAGTGATTGACAGAAACAGGCTGGGAAACGTGCTCAGAGCTCAAAAGAAAGGCTGAGGAAGGCAAACAGAGTGCAAAAAATGGGATGGAGGGAGGAACTGTGTAGAGCAGGAATTTGTGAGGAGGCTTTTCTGTATTCCTGACGTTTTGATCATGTGGAAAAAGTCCTTTTCTAAAGCCCTTTTGATTCCTGTTGCTCTTATTCTTTTGTTGAAAACACAACAAAACCATAGGCAACAAAAACTGTGTCCACTTTGTCCACTGTTTTTCCACTATATCAAAAGCTGCTTTTTCCTATTAATTAATTTTATTAATTTCTTCTGTCCTTCCTCACTTGTCTATATTGTATTCTCGTGATTGAATAAATGCTTTCTATTCTGAGCTCTGAAAGACTATGACACCTTGCTGTTAAACAGATGGGAGTGGATTTTAAAAGCAGATCACATGTTTTTCCTCAGCAGTGATGCTGTCCCACATAAAGAAATATCTCTGAATATGACTGTGGATAGACAAGTACGTACTTTTTTTTTATACTTAATGGGCTTCTCTGTGGTGCTAAGAAATCTGTGGAGGTATCTATCTGACTGTTAAGAGATGTGGTACCAAACTAGCAGAGGGAAATCAATGAGGATGTTATTTTCACTCTCCTACCCCTCTGGTTTTATAAGTTTCCTTCTCAGAAAATGCAAATGTCCCAGCAGTATTTTGTTAAGGGGTATTTTGATATTCTGCATAAGCCCAGAGAAAGGAATCAGAAGGGAGCTTTATTGGTTCAATATAAATAACTTATACAGAGCACAGCATCCTACTCTGCTGTATAGGCTTGCAAAAGAGCAGTATAAATCTGCACTTTTAATGATGTAACACAGAACTGTGTAGAAGATAGAGGTGCAAAGATAGATTATTAGAGGTCATTCCCAATCTGTTATTAAAATATAGATGATTTTTTCCAAATAATATCATAGTCAAACATTTTGCTTATATACACATTCTGAGCCATATTTGCTGTAAATTTAGGCTTTTTTCAAATTAATCTGGTTGACATTTAGCCCTATGAATTGAGTGGAATAAAGAGAACAGAATTTTGTGGTTTAGCATGGCAGAGAAAGTGCCTCTTTCTGTGTCCTTATTCACAGCCCAAACTTCATCATTTGCATGTTCATCATAAAATCCTGACAATCTTTTAAGATGCCCTCTCCCTAGAAATGTTCCTTGAAAAAATATCAAGGAACAACTTTCATCTTTTGTTTTAGCTAATGTCTCTTTAGGTATTTGTAATGTTTTATTTGTGCAAATGGTCACCTGATTTCCTATTTTAATCACTCAAGCAGGAAGGTAATGAGAGGTAAGCCTTAGCAAATACTTAGCTGCTGTTAACATTGAAGAACCTTTCATTAGGAGTGAAAAAACTGTGAGAACAATGAACATGTTGCTGCAAACAACAGACCTGACTTGCAGTGTTTGTGGATCTAGGTTTTTTGTGAATGAATTGTGGATCTTGGTTTTTTGTTTGTTGCTTTCTGTTTATTCTCTTCCCAGTGGAAATTATGCTATATGGATGGTTAGACTATTGGCAAGATTCTTACACAGCATCATAGTGGATAGGTTTTTTTAGTCCAGAAAAAGTATTTTTCTTGGCATGTTCCACAATGTAAAAATTTTGAAGATGCATTCTATTTATCTATATACATCTCTTCATGATAGGGAGACCAAGAACAATATTATTTGAGACAGTGTTTGAATTTTAGAAAAACAAAGTAATCCTCGCAATCAAAAGAAAGCAAATCAACCCCCAAAAACATTCAGTGCTGCTTTTGTGGCTTATATGGCTGTGTCTGCCCTGATAAAACTTCCTGTTTTCCCCAGCCTTCCTTCACAGTTGTCCAAGGAAGGCAATTTCTCTGAAGGAACTTCAGAGAATGTGAATTCCCACACATTTACTCAGATTTCCTTCCAAAGGATAAGTAGCACACCTATCGACCAGGTGCCTTGTAAATACACTTGACATCTGTTTAGATAAAGCTTACATTTAACAGTAAGCTGTGCCAAGACTCATCTTCTTAGTAGCTGTCTGTCACAACAATTACTGCAGATTGTGTTTAACTGAATGATGGCAGAATGGTTCACTTAGCTCCATCTTTTTGGCTTTGTTGCTGAAGACCTGGAGCTGTATCTATGGTTCAATTTGCAGCAGAAAATAGGTTTTCATTCATTTATTCCAAGGAGACTGAAGCAGTTTACCAGGTTTATTCATTTGATAAGATCAAAGGGCTGAGGAATGAAAGAAGCTGTTCAGATTTATTATCATCATTATTAACTCAAATGACAGTTTATGGTCAGCAGTGTTTTTCTTGATGAATGGGAGGGTATTTCAACTGCATTCACAAATGCTTCTAAAAATATCCGTGGTACAGGTGATTGACAGCTCTTTGAAGGTTTTAAAAGAGGATGGGAGTCTATTACACAAGATGAACATACATCTTGACTCCTTTTTTCCCCCCAGGTTCCTACTCCCTTTCTAAAGCATTTTCTTACTGGATGGTCTATCTCATATTTTCAATCTACAGTTAGTGCAAAAATGTAAAGTTACCTTAATTTTTTACTAAGTGATAACCAAGTTTAGAAACTCAGATTGTTTCACTGACTGTTGGAGATTGGTCTGACATCTCATTATAAATTATTGCTAACCTGTTTCTGAAATTCACAGGGAATTTAAGCCTACAAACCCAACTAGCATTTAACATCAGTGTGATATAATTATGATGAAAATTTCAAGCAAGTTAACTAGCATTTTAACATCAAAGCTCTGGACTCTAATTTAGGCAAGTACTGGTATAATTATTGGTATGTACCCTAACATTTCTGAAAAACTAGAAAAACTCTAAAAGTCTAGTATACATATCGAAAACTGAGGAGGCAATATGATTGAGAGGTTTAAAAAAACACTCAGAATTAGGACCTGTGTATTCAATATCCAGCAAAATTATCTTCTTTGTACTTACTACATACATGGTTTGCTTTTGTTAGAGAAAAAAATATATTAGGAGGTGATATAATTTCAACAATAATGTACTTGGGTAAATTTGCAAAGAAAATAGATGCATTTCAATACCATAACCTGCAAGAAGTCAGATGGTTTTCTCTGAAAAACAAAACAACACAACAAAACAAACAAAAAAACCAACCAACCAAACAAATGAGCCCCCCAAAAAACCAGTGCAGTTAACCAAATAAAATTTTGTTGATGTTAGTGAATGAGAAAAGCTTTGTGCTTCAAATAGTCAAAAGAGCTGAAATGAGAAGCATTCAGTTTAGAGATGATTTACGGCTTTCACAGCTTTTGCTTCTGCTATTGTATCAAAAGAAACCATATTTTCTCTATTCTTTCTTGGATGCTAAACAATAACATTAGGTCATAAATAATTTTTTTTATTGCTGCTTAACTTGCCAGATCTTCCCAGATACTTTGGTTAGTGTGTTTATTATTAACCTTTCTCAGATAAAATTTTACTACAAATAAATAAAAAATCTTTGGTCACTTTGACACAAAATTAAAATAACCTTGACCTATACTGTTTCATGTTTACTGTGACATCTCCCAAAATCAACTTTCTCTGTACAGTCAATATGACAGTGCTCAGCAATCTCCTATAGAACTGACAGACTCCATGTCAGGATTTCTTACAGTGACTCATTTTCATGTAGTTTCTCTAGCCTTGGGGAAACACTTTTTCTTTCTTTTCCTTCATTTTCTCAGCAGTTTGAGAGATTCCTATCCATTTCTACCAGGCAGTAAAGGTGAAAGCGTATCTATAATAAAAACTTGTGTAAGGAGAGCAGAGCAATTTGTGGTGTCAAGACATTGTGACACTGGTATCACATCACAAGATGCAAACGCTGTGCTCCCAAGCAAGGGGCATACCACACAGCCCCTCCTGCCAGCATGTCAGAACTGCTCCCAACTTGTCTTGTTCCCTGCTGCAAAAGTGATGAAAACCTTCAACCCTCATTATCCAGCACTATTAGAATACAGGGCAGCAAAAGGCAAGCGGGAATGGGTAAGATAGATTGTCTTGAGCTTTTTAAGGAATATTACCTGTGTCACTGAGGGTTTCCCACTTTTAGCTGTGATCGCCAAAGTATTACTCTTTCTAGGGCTTAGCTTTCATGATGCACAATTTACTTTTTGGATAGTAGTTACTGGGTATTGATGATCAGTTCAAATCTCTTTCGGTATTTGGGCATGATAGCTCTGCAACAGATGGGTACAGGGAAAACAACCCTATGAGCTGCTGAGCAGCTGGAACCGAGCTCCTGGGCTATGTTCACAGCCATGCTGTAATTTATGGTTTAGCCATGTAGTTTCATTTAGCCATACATTTAGCTTTAGAACTCATTAAATGTTTCAGGTAAAGAAGGGATGTGAGCTCCTTTCCTGCCTCCAAACTCTGCCTTTGCTTTTCATATCAACCAGGACTGGTGATACAGCCTGTCCTCTTGATAGGACAGCCCCAGTCTTCTGTTAACATCAGCAGAGTATTAGTTTACCAGGTTAGCACTGCAAAACAGGCTCACCTGAGTTAAGAGCAACAAAAAAGATGTCTGTGAGTTATCTGGCAATCATCAAGGAAAACTTCACCCTAGACAGTCAGACACATGCTGAATGACTGTGGAGTCAGAAGTGTTTGAGAATGGTCCTTTGCACTTCTTATCCAAAGGACTTGGGGTGACGAGTGGACACAAGAAAGGGATCCATCCCTCAAAGAGTTGGTATGGAAAGGCTAGATGCAAATAGGCAATATCTGCAGGGCCTGGCTTATTCCTGATGAGCTAGGCCTTGCATGGAGGGCTGTGGAGAGCAGTTGGAGTATTTTACTGGTGTGTGGTTAGCATTTTGTAGCAGTATAAGCTATTTGGTGGAGTAAAACTCTTATTAGTACTGATGATTTTGCTTAAGCACTCAAAGCAGGAGTTGCTCATGTTATCCTCTTACCCTGTGGCTGCAGCAGTGGCTGCTCAGCACACGTGCCTTCGTGTATCCACCATCCACATCACCACACTTCAAACTTGATACCATGAGGGGAGGGAAGGAGTGAAAACAGAGAAAATGGAGATGGTCTAAATCTGGCAATGCTATAAATAGGCCCCATTACACTGAACTTTATGTGGCTGACTGGAGGAACCAGTCTGTGTACTGCACAGAGGAGTCCCTTCCACAAACAGCAGGATCAGCAAAGAAATGCTCAGGAGTAACCACATAAGGGGCAAGCCTTAGCATCTACCTTGAGTTCTTGTCACTGAAAATTTTCTACTGCTTTATAAATACTGTCTAGAGTGGTAGTGCTTATTTAGGTACATGAGAAGTAGAAAGAAACAACAAGGGACTTACTTATGTCTATCAGTGGAAAGAAAAAAAAAAAAGAAAAAAATCGCTTCTAGTATAAACATTTTTAATTCCTGCAGTGATCATGTAAAAGACACCTGTAAAAATTGGACTCCATAGAGACCAAGGAGCATCCTACTTTCTCAGCTTGAATGTCTATAGTCTACCACATTCTTTTCCAAAGATGTGGCCATTGACTTCTTTGTCATTGTGCAGAGGATAGTGCTAATGGTTGAGCTTAACTGGCCAGCTGTGGGTGTCAGACACAATGTGTTGTTCAGAACCAGATCTCAGTAGTATTTGCTCTCCAGGGTACATTATGAGTACCTACAGATCTTGATAACCCCTTGATTTGTGTAGCTGCTTACCATCTCAGAAATGGGTAAGGGCTAAATGTTGTGGTCAAGCCCTCTGTCAGAAACAGAGATTCATTAGAAAGAGAAAGGAAAACTCACTTGTAAACAGTTTGCACTATAGTTTGTGCAGGATATGAAAGAGCCTGTCTGCTGTTTTAAAAACTGAAGGGATAGCTGCTTTCACAGTCATTAAACCTCAGTAAGGATATTTTTAAAATAATCAATTGTTTTAGTCTGGATGAAATAAAATGTCTTGTTGACTCTGTATCGTAAAGGCTCCTTTGAGATTCCCCTTCTTCATTTAGATATTTTGGCTGAATTGATTTAACAGGACATCTTTTTCTTGCTAGGAGGAGAGAAGTGGTGTATGGTTGAGTCACACTGTGTGCCAGGATGCTGAGGCTCAGAATAAATAAGATAACCTCACAAATAAACAACAGATGGCCGATGGCCTAATGCTTTGCTTTGGGTGTACATGACAGGGATTTATTCTTTTAACCTGGAGAAGGAGCCTCAGAAAGGCTGAAACTGCAGAAATGCATGATATGAGGGCAGACACAGTTTGTTATGGGGATTTGGTCTGACCAGATGGTATTAGAATACTGATCTATTATTAGGCATCTGCTTCCCACCTCAGTTATACGATGCATAAGACTTAGATTAAATTCCCCAAGGAATGTCTGTATCACTTAATAATTTGTACATGCTCATCTCTATTTGTCTTTCTTTGAATCCAGACAGTGGGCTCCATCCTGAGCTAGGTTACAGACATATATGTTTATAAAGTGACAGAAATGTAACTGCTGGGGACATCTGATCTGTGTTTTCACTGCACAGAGAACTCCTTAGTGATAAACTATTAGAGAGAAGCCTTTGTGTTGTCTGAGTAAATGTGCATGGATCCACACACTAAAAAGACAGCAAAGTGTAAATGTTAGATAAGACCTGAAATTAGATAGAAATAACATAGATTAGAATTTCTTTCTGCACTGTCTCCATTTTCCTCCATGTTAAGGTACATCACAGGATCAGTACTATGAATATCTTCATGTCAACCCTTGCTGGACTTCAGGCAAGAGCTATTCCAGCTCTGAGAGGTGGGCTTCAAAGTGTCTGAAGTAATGAAAATCCCATGTCTTTTAACAAGGCAAATGCCTTGTAACAAGCCAAAAGGGACTTTCGAACTCTGCTTGTTATGCTTCCCTTGTGAACAATGCAAAGCTGATCAGGGGAGCCCAAGGGCTTCCTTCCTGGAGGGACCAACTCCCTGCTGTCCCACCTACAGCAGGGTTGAGCACAGTCTATGATTCCGTAGCAAACCCACTCAATATCCCCCTGGTCTGGGTGACCTGACCGGATTGCATGCACTAATGGGAAGGAGTGATAGCCCTCAGCAGGACCTCAGGCTGAGGACTATCCTGACCTGCCTTCTACAAGAGAGCTGGAGCTGCTGATAGCTGTCTAGCTAAGAACAGACCTGGCTGGGTCAAGGATCTGACTATGTTTTACCAGCATTCCCCTACTCCCTTCCATCCCTGTTCCACTCCCATCAAACTTCATGCAGGGGGAGGACTGTGAGCTTGGAATCTCCCTTAATTAACACTCCCACTCAGAAGCCTTGGAGCATGAAACAAGCATCCACTATACTGCATAGCTCTCCCTCTGGCAGCTGTGTCCAAGCTCTTACAAAGACAAGAGGATGGCAATTTCATCTTCTTGACCTCTCCATGGGACAGGTTGTGTAGAGGTTGAGGGAAGCTAACCGACTTAATTGGATAAAACACTCTCAACCCAGTATCTCAGTCCCTTATCTTCTAATATTTAATAACAAGCATGGTTTAGTTCAGCAAAGATACTGCCCTAGATGGATCTAAGTTGTAGTTGAGGCTGTTGTGGTATCTACTGGGTTGCAGTGGAAGGGAGAAAAAGATACTGTACTTCAGCTCCAGCAAAGTGTTTCTGATAAATATGTAAAGCAAAATTCTGATTACATCAAAGAAAATAATGTATCTGCTAAGCTCTACTTCTCTGAAGCAATTTCAGGCTAGCAGAAGTTGCTCTATTAATAAATAAATATACAGATTTAACAAGTATTTCTCTCTCCTTACACAGAGAATCTAAGGACTGATATGTAACCGCTGAAATAATTTTTTTGCCTTTGAATTTCCACCATCTTCTGCAAAGCAAAAAAGTGTAATAAATGGCTGTCCTGATCAAGTTTATTATGTCATTTATGGTCCAAGCTGCTGTGTTTAGGAAGGGATTTATGTTACCAAACTCAGTAGTGTTCAGGTGTGAACAAGCTCTTGCATCTGATCCCAACCAGAGTGGGAGAATAAATGCTGAAATTCAATAATTTACCCAAAAGTTATGTTCTTACTCCATGGTGAGTGAGCCTGCATCCTAGGGCTGCTAATGTAAGTGAGAGGCCATCCTATGAGGCTGAAGGCAATGTCTAACTCACTAGTAATTCAAATCTTCAAAGTGTATCAGAATGAGGCTACTACAGCGTTGAAACCATGAAAGTCTGGGACTTCTAGAGTTTAGGGGCTGTACATTTATTATGATGATTTTTCAGATCAGCCTGAGTATGCAGTCACTGTTAGTCCAGGATTTCCAGGCGTCCATCAGCTTTGTCAGACCTACAATTACATAAAAGTCCATGTCCTTTTTTTTCAGTCAGGCAAGTATCCCAGCTACCCCAGACAGTGCTCATGGGGTGGAAAGGAAAACTGGACACCTTTTCTCTGTTATTTCTGCAACTATAAATCAGTCTGGCTCAATTAAACCCAGCTTATTGCATGAGAACAGCCATATCTCTTCCAGCTGCAGAATAGTTACAGCCTTATTTAATTGCACAGTACTTCATTTTTGCTGACTACTGAGCCAGTCTCTTGAAAGGTTAGAAGACAGATGAGGCATGGTAGTAACATAGTAAGTTCTCTAAGGAAAGTTTTCTAAGAACAGAGTAGAAAGAGATGGATGTAGATCTGAAATCCCAGTAAGCCTTTGCAGGTGGGGAGGGTGTCTAATAGCTAGGGAACTAGTCAAGCTATTTCAGCCCCCAAAAAAATCAGTGCCAAAGACCATTGCACTGATCTAAAAAATGCTGTGGATTATTAAGTTCTGCATTTTCATTTCCAGCATGAAGAATCATTCTAAGTGAAGAGTAAAAATAAATACAAAAATGAGAATGGAGAATAAAGCCTTTTTCATGAAAAGAGATGTAATGAGCAGAGAAAATTGCCTCTTTTCATTACAGCCTTAAATCTGACCTCATGCTCCATCTCACAAGCTGTATTTTTCATTATTATCCTCAGAAATATCTTATATTCCATGTACTTATTCTTCCTATTGAAGAAATTCAGACAAAGATGGCAATGACAGTGATGAGGAACCCTGTTTTATGGGAGCTAACCTGTGACCATCAACTCAAGGCTTCTAAAGAACCTAAAAGTGTTTCTCTCCCAGCATTTATAGTTAATTAACACTTTTCACCCTCAGCTGATGATTTCAGATTGGGTAAATTTTATCTATCATTGCTAAAGTGGAACTGTCAGATACATGAACCCCAGATTTCTTCCATTAAAAAAAAAAAAAAAAAAAAAAGAAAGGAATAAGCTTTACGGATAGATAAAGCAAGTAGGAGTCTACCCTTGCACAGTCTGCAGATGGCATAAAGAGAAACTGTCAATCTTGTATTAATCACCAGCAGCAATTGTTTCTTGTTAAGCTTAAAACTTGGCAAGAGCATTGTATATCATTCTCTCAGTATTTCACTGAGGTGGTAGAAGCTGATGGGAAAGAGTGCCAAAAGTATGTATACCTCCTTCATTAAGTAAGATAGGATGAATCTGAGTACAGCATTAGACTTCAGTAGAAGCAGGGGCATTTTGAAAAATAAAACTCACGAATGTAGTTTAAATCTTAAATTAATGACATAATGCCATATCCAGGTAAGGAGATGTAGAATGCCTAAGTGTCCAGAAACACACTCTGAAATGAGCCTGAATGAGGAGAAACACATTTGAATTTTTTTAAATTTCCATATTCCATCATTTTCCTTTAATAACAGGGGATCAAACAGCGCTACCCACAAGTCTTCAACACCATGCACCATTTTAGGAGCTCAAATCTGAGTTGTTTATCAGTCATAGCCCAGAGGCTTATTTATGAGCTGCTGTTTCCCAGCACATGTGTTTTTTTTGTTTTCCCATGTACATATGTCCCAGCTTCCTGAGCACACTCTTGTGCATTTGGCTGTGTTGAAAAGTTTCTGAAACAAATAGTTAAGATTATATATAGCATTATATTATTGGTTAATCTCATCACCATTCATAGGCTTTCTTGAATCTTGTTTCTCCATTCTTTTCCTCTCAGTCTCCACAACACACAGTTTCCAGGTTATTGATGTCTTGGTTTTTTTTGTGAAACTTTATTTAGTCTTATTTTTTCTATTATTTTGGAGATATGTGTTCAAAATATTCCCTTATTACAGATTTAAATTGAGTGGTTGCAATAATTTGAATTAAAGGAAAGTTTGTAATTTGGTGGAAATTTTTTTGTTGATAGTATTCACTGTCTTTAAAATGCTTCAAATGTCTTTCTTCTTTTTTTTTTCTTTCCCTCCCCTCCCCAACCCCCCCCCCCAAAAAAGCAGATTCAAAATACAATCTTTTTGGTCAATGAAATAGTTTCTTTTCCATGCAGGTTTGTGGTTGGTTTGTTTGTTTGCTTTGTTTGTTTGTTGTTTTGTTTTGTTGTTTTGGGGTTTTTTTAATG
The DNA here is from genome assembly GCA_038380795.1 of Pyrocephalus nanus. Lineage (NCBI taxonomy): Eukaryota > Metazoa > Chordata > Aves > Passeriformes > Tyrannidae > Pyrocephalus > Pyrocephalus nanus. Next base: position 86,388,712 of record CM076260.1, on the reverse strand, counting down.
AAAAATATTTGTTATTGATAACCAAAATTAAAGGAAGAAAAAATAATTTTTAAATTTTATTTTTCTTCCCAATAACTGAAAGGTACAGTTGTTTCATGTGTAACAAGCATAACTCCACAGTAATTCTGCCAGTTTACACCATCTGGAAATCTGAAGCAATGTATCAGAGGTTAAACTTGTGTTTTTCATTATCTGGTTCAGTTGTGCATTGCTTGAGTATGAGCTCTCAAACCTCTTCTAAGATGGGCATATCACTTATCTAAAGTTGAATAATTTAAGAATTTCAGGTGCTGCTAAGAAACATGATTTAGAAGAGCTGACATGTTTTCAAACTTGGTTGACACCTTGCATCTTTAACAGAAGTTGACAAGACAGAGTTCCTGGTCTTCCAAGTCTCTTTATGCGGTCTTCCCTGCTCCTATATCTGTCAGGATCAAATATTTATCATTAGACAAGATACATTAGCCATTATTTTAGGGGAAAAAATAATAGCAATATATCCCATAGGAGATTATCACATAGAAAGAGTCTGTCAAGGTTAATTCTCTGTCTGTGCACCACTGCCTCCAAATGAAATCTTTGTAATTGAAGAGGGAAGACCTTCTCTAGTAAATGTTTTCCTTATTGACATGATTTTTTATTGTTTATTCATGCTCACTATAGCAAGGAAGACCTATTTTCCTCCAAAGAGCCTATGTATACTGCTTTCTAATTTTCCATTTCATCGGCTTTATGACTTGTCCTTCAGCTTTGCAGAGTTTTCTCTGCTAGAAGAGTTTTCTTCCTCTTGTAAGCCAAGAAGCATAACTTGAGAAAGAGTACAATTTCCAGTTAAAGTAGTTAAAAAAAAAAAAAAAAGAAGCCCCAAGAAGTGTGAATGGGCCTTCTGTACTTCCTGCAGATGACCTGCTGGCCAACCAAGTGATTTAAACCTCAATGTAAAAAGTGCTATTGAAACAGGAAGGAGTAGTAATGCAAAGCCATCTCTAGAGAGCAATGGATTCAAAGCTTTTTGCAACTATTTTGCAGGTACAAGACTGGTTGGTCTGTGCTTGTTTGGACTTGGTAAGAGTAAAAGACCCCATGGACTCAGGCTCAGTGACTCTGTGATTTAGGAATCCAGCTCCATATCAAATGCTGACATGACTTGTTTTGCTTTTTCATCCAAGTAATTCCTGTAATTTCCCATGAAACCGGAGTGATACACATAAGAAAAAATCATAGATTATTTCCTTTCCTTCAGGGACCACTGTGAGCTAAAAATGCCCAAAGGAAACCTTAGGTGATTTTTTGATTAAAATTCTGGATGTTCAGTGAATTCATTATTGTTTTGTTTTGGTGGGGTTTTTTTAGGATTTACTACAAGATAAGGCATTGTTCCATAGAGGGAAAGCAAAGTTCTTTTATTGAAAGCACTTTGTAAACATGATTAAGCTGTTGCAAAGAACACTGCTAGCTTTCTGTATGGAAAGTTAAGGCCAGGTCCCTCTGTTATAAACTGTGCTGTCTGCAGCTTGGGGCACTGGGGACAAAAGTCACAGCCTCTACCTTCATCACCACAGCAGCCACCTCTTAGGCTTCTCATGTGCTGCAAAGATTTCTCAAGCTAATTTTCACTACTCTGGCTGAACAAACTCTTAGGCTGCAAAACTACAAAAACATAATGTGATTTTCTACTCTCCACCATCTGCACACATCACACAAAGGACTGAAAAGGCCACTCTTGTAGATCTCTATTTACTCCACATGAAGTTTCAATAAGGACTATATTTATTCACTCTCTGAATGCTTTGTTATACAATGGGAAGCAGTCCATAATCAATGTCTTTATCATACAATCACAGAATAATATGCTTTGGAAGAGAACATGGAACTCGGAAGGTCTTTTGACCAACCTCCTGCTCAAAATGGAGTCAGCTATGAGGTTGGATCAGATCTTTATTCCATCAGGTCTTGAAAAATTCCAAAGAGGGAGATTGTTCCAATGCTTGACTGACTGTCCTCATTCTGAGAGTTTCCTCTTATACCCACCTTGAACCTCTCTTGGTTTAATTTATGAGAGTTTTCTTTTTGTGTTGTCCCATCCTGCTCCTCAATAAAGGCGCTGTCTTCTCGGTTACTTTCTTGTAGGTATTAGAAGGTTAGGCCCCCCTCTAATATTTTCCTTCTCCATACTGAAGTTGTATGTAGGCAATTTTCCTTCTTTAGTCATTGGTGCCACAGTCAGCTAATGCCAAGGTTTTGGTCGTTTTGGTCATTTTGGTTATTTGGTTCTTTGGGTATTTGGTTATTTTAGCTGTTTGTTTCATAAATAAATAAGTATTTTAAGTAAAATAAATTCCTTTGTCATACAGTGATAAGCATTAGCAGAGTAACCCACAAGTCTACAGACACTCATCAGTCTAGCTCAATTCTTGTGTTTAGTCAGGTGGAAATTCTCTGAGATTCAGGTTTATCTTTTTAATATTGAAACTTTGTCCACTAAACCATTTGAGACTTAGTGCTCCTCTGCTCAGCAACACACTGTGGGTCCCCCTATTTCTTTGAAAATGTGGTGGGAGATGACATAGAATTACCCATTCGCTCATGGGACACATCATCTGCAAAGGGCTGAAGGCAATTTTTCTAAAAGGACTATATTTTTAAAGATTTTTATATAATTGTTTCAGGAATAGGGTCATGCCTTTCTGCTCAGGAAATCTTTGTATGAATTAGGAGACATGGTTTCAACTCCCTGTTCCACTATGCATTTCTTTTTAAACTGCATAGGTCTAAATAACAGGACTATTATATAATCTTTCCTTATAGAAAAAAAAGAAAGCAGGCATTTTCAGGGAATGGTCAAGTCCTTCCTAAACAAAACACATAGAGCAGGTCAGCCATATAAGCATCTCTTTTTGTCTAATGTCTTACAGAAAAGCCTTGTTTCCTAGCTTAAGTGCAGACACCTACATTTTAGACTTCTTAAGTCAAGGTTAGATTAATTCTTCTCTCAGTTTTTCTGAGCCTCAGTTTTTGCCTTTAAAATTGTCACTGTGTCTCAGGAGGGATAAGAGCCTTAGGGATTTTGAGGCATCCAGTGCCATGTAATAGATGGAGCTAGGAACTGTGGTTTAGTTACATATATGAATCCATTAACATATAGACAAAATAACTGTGTTGGGTAAAAGCAGTAAAAAGATTATGATGGAAGATCTGTAGCTGAAGTCATTTCAGAAATAGGTACAACACACCTTCCAGCTTCTCCCTCCAGATAAGGGCATGGGGAAGGTGGTACTGCTTCTCCATGCAGGTGAATCTGCCTCTCATCAGCAGCACTGTGCTAAAAAGGAGGAACCAAATTAATGAAACTCAGAAATTCACCTCAGCTTTCTCAGTTGCAAATCGTGCTTTAAATTTTTATGTGGAATGGTGTGATGGGTATAATGTACGATTCCATTTCAGGTAATTACATTCTCCCTGCTTAAAATTCTCACTGTAGTTTCCACGGGGAAAATGATTCTTCATTTCTCCCTCCTGCACCCCACTGGGTAGGTACTGTTGCTACCCGGAGAGCAGTGTCGGAGAGTGGCTTTTGTGTGCCACCCACATATCCTCCAGGAACATACATACACAAATTGTGGCGATGTTAGATTGAGCCCTGCATATGGGGACTTTTGTCCTGCCTGCAACTGAAATTGGTTGGAATTGCCTGGGTGTAGCTGAGAGCAATATTTGACCTGCAGTTTTAAAACTGCAGGGGATGAAAGAGGCTATGAAAAATCAGTGTTATAGTCAGTCTTTGCATCTAGAGAACAACTTTTTATCCAGAATCATATAATTCTTCCTCATCCCCCAGTGAAGCAGATTAATATCATTTGATGGATTGTAAAGCCAGATAATCTGAGGCAGGGTGATGTGAAGCAATTTGCTGGCTACCAGGCAATGTGAACAGTCATATGATAGTCAATGTAGTCTGAGCTTCTCCAGGAGTTAACTGCGTCCCAGCTGGATTACATGGTTCTATCAAAAGTGATTTAATTGGTCTGCTTTACTGGACAAACAACCCAGAAGAACTTATATGGTCACTGCCTATTGAAAAATGTAGCAGTCAGAAACAAACTTGTCTTAAAGCTCCAAACCAAACTGGCAGAACTTTTTTAACTAGGCACTGAGACAATAGGAAGATGTGGCTAAAAGCCAAATGGATACCACCTTTTCCCTCTTATGCAAATCCATGCACAGAGCAAACCCTATTCTGTTTCTCTCAAATCAATTTCTACAATTCATTTGGGTTTAAAACTCCCTAGACATATATGGGGGTTTGTTGTGGGTTTTTTGGTTTTGGTTTTTGTTTTTTGTTTTTTTTTTTTTATTGGTTTGGTTTATTTTCTTTTTGTTTTGGGGAGGGAGTATGTGCGTGTTTATTTGGTTTGATGGTTTTTTGTTGGTTGTGGGGGGTTTTTTGGTTTTTTTTGGGGGGAGGTGGATTTTGAGCTGCTGTGTTTATATCCCTAGGCAGCTGCCACACTGTGATGTGTTCTAAAAGTCCTGGAGTCTGCTTCCTGGTGGCATAAAAGGAGGCAAGAAGACACAGGTGTTCACCCCACAGACTGTACTGCTTCATTCTTCTACATTCCTACGATTGATCAGTTTCCCCCTTTTTTCCTTTTTCTTTCTTTTTTCCTTTTTCTTTCTTTCTTTTTTTTTTTTCTTTTTAATTCCCTTGCAAATGTTTCCTTCTCAAGATATATTTACATTTTATTCATGACTCTGTCAGGATTAATTTCAGTGCTTCATGCTGCCTGTGACTCCTTATGTATAATGAATGAAGCAGCAGCTGCTGCAGCTGACAGCCTGGGCACTCCAAGGGCACATACACACCAGCATCATTGGCAACTTTTTACCAGGAAGGATCTTAATACCCCTACTGTCTCAAATACACTTCTAGCCAGGGCATGCTTCAGGAAGAATTGTGGCAGCTCTAGCAGAAGGCGCTTTTCAAATTACTTTCTTGCTGTTTAACTATGTGCATTGATAACAGCAAAGACTTTGTCTTCATCACTGTCTTAAGGCTGAATGTCTGGACTTGATTTCTTTGGTGAAATCCTGTGGAATTACTTAGCCATCTCATTACTGTAAGAAACTAATCCTGGATCTGGAGTGGCACACAGACACAACCTCTGTTTTTCGTTTTTCATCACACAGAATAACTTCTTTATATCGTAAGTCTCCAGAGGACAAGGATGCTTTTGCACTGAGAATACTCTCAGGGTGTCAGAGCAATTCCTGGCTCTGATGCTGGTTTCTTGAGTAACCTTGGCATTTTGCTTCCTCTTGGTGTTACATGCTCTTGGCATTCAAAATAATATTGGCTAATATTTTTGTTTTCCTCCCAGTATTTTGCGTCTGTAGATTACCAGCTTCTTTAAAGGAGTGTATTAGATGTTTGGATGGACCATAAAACTCTGAAATCTTGATTTTGGAAATTTTTAGGTTGAGTCATAATAAGAGCAACTATAGTAGTAAACCAATGTTTTCTGGATTCCTAATTGAATTGTTACCTCAGTCATCTACAGCACTTATTTACAGTCAGGCAAAATAAGAAGTTATCCTAACAGTTAGTGCTTTGTCTCTTTTTTAAATGCTGTACAAATCAAGTTTTAGGTAATTTGGAAAAAGGTATTTCAGATTAAAGACCAGCATTTCTAGATGATCACGTTTGTTTATGTTTCAATATTTTTCATGATTACTTTTTTAATTTTAACTTTAACTCTATAAATGCTTCTAACATTCTGGCTTCTTTGCAATTTTTGGGTTATAAAGCAACTTACATGATTTTCATCTCAGAATTGAACTCTATTCTCAAACCATGTCAGACAAAACCTCAGATGGCATAACTCTCTTCCATCTTCATGTCTTCTTGTGAATAAGGTTCACAAAGTAGGGACACAGAATCCCTTCTAGTACCATAATTAACTATTAAGTTTCTTCTGGTTCATAAAAGTCATGTATCTTTAGAAAAAAAAATCAATGTTAAGTCTTATAAGAGGACACCATTAAAATTTCTTCCAAAATACTGTGTTAATGTTACAGTCTCAGAGAATAATTAAATATCCAGTTCCAGAGAAACTGGACAGATTAGCTAGGTGAAAAACTATTCGTCCAATGACTAAGGTTTTGTGCTGTTTTTTGCTGATTAATTTTAACTTTGTCAATTTGACAAATGCCAAGAGTTCGCTAATTTTTCACATCTAGGGAAAATGAGGCCTATGTTGTGCAGATGGTTTGCCATAGATTCAGTCACTGGAAAAATCCTGATCATAACTTGGAGGGATTCTTAGCCTACAGCCCTGCATACGGTCCAACACGCTTGGCTGGTATCAGCAACCTGAAATAAATAGTGAGGTGCCACACATCATACAGCACATATCTTAATGATGGATTTTGCAGAGAAAATGGCTCTGGCCCTTCACTCTGCCCACTCCTGCAGGAGAATGAAGCACCATTATGTTTGAACACAGGATGCTTTCCAGCTCATTTGTTCGGTACTTTGGTAAAGCAGCTACATCCAATTACTGTGTCTTCCACTATTTCTCCCTTCCCACAGTTCTTCTGTACTTGCATCTGTTTTTTTTTTTTTCTTTTTCCTTCTACTAGCTGAAGACAACACAAGGCAAATTTTCCCTTTCATAAAACAGACATCTCTCCAGTCAGTCAAGAGGTTCAGATTCATTCAGATGAGCTGAGTGTAGTGCTCCTTTACCTGTTTTTTGGTACCCTTGCAAATTTTGTAACCAAGACAAATCTAAGAGAATTTGTTAAACAGAAGAATTCAGATGCTGGCAACTCAGAAGACACTACTCTTTTCTTTGCAAATGCTAATTTTTTTGATCCAGAATGGTTATGATCAGGACACTAAGCAGATCTGATCCCCCATGCACTGAGTTGTTCATCCTTGCCATTATCAACTGCACAGTAATTCTTTTTTGTGAGCCTTGACATCCTGGCTGTGGTCTGGGCAGTACTGTTAATACATTTAACATGAAAATTCAAAAATATACACCATTCATCTGGGTATTCTATTCTTTATTGGCTGTCATAATGGTATGTGTTGTTGCTATGCGTGGTTAAATGTTGAGGGACTGCTCAGCATTTTTGTGGATGTTGCTATTTTCTGTACTGCATTTTCTGCTATAGAAACATCTAGATTCATAATTCCCAAACTTGTGAAAGCCAAGCCTTTATATCATCCTAAGGAAATAAAGCCAGTCACACATATCCTGACTCCCACAAGACACTGAAAAAAGACTTATTTTTGCATAATCTGCTTCTCGGAGCTTCGCGTCCCCCAGTGCAAGATACCTTTGTTTTTGTAGTTTCTGGTATCTGTCAATAACCTGCCATTATAGAAAGCCATGAGACCCTGAGTAGAGGGGTAAAAATATTCTTAGAAGCTGAGAGGATATGAGTGTAATGCAATTCTTCAAACTTTGAAACTCTAACATGTAAAGGTCATTCTGGTTCTCAGTGCCACTGAGAAGAGGACATTCTTTGTGTTGAATGTCTTCCTTGTCCTACTGTAATGTATTAATCTGTATTTATATAATAATGCTACAGGCTACTTGGGTGTTTGATCCCAGCATCAAGGAAATCAAATGGCTCATTTTTCTCTCAGAAAAAAAACAATCTAAAATCTTGGGAATCATCATCATAATATTTAGACAAAATAACTTGTCAAGAGCAGAGTGGATGTTTGGACTAGGAAGAAATTCCTTACAGAGAGGGTAATCAGGCATTGGAATGGGCTGCCCAGGGAAGTGGTGGATTCTCCATCCCTGGAGGTATTTAAGAACAGACTGGATGTGGCACTTAGGGCCATAATCTAGTAACTGTGGTGGTAGTGGATCAAGGGCTGGACTTGATGATCTCAGAGGTCCTTTCCAACCCAGCAGATTCTGTTACTCTATGATTCTATGGCTCTCCTTCCAATACCTACCTGAGCCTGGGGAAATGCTTGACTCAACTCCTGGGGTTGTCTATGCCATTAGGCATTACTTTGAGCGAGGAGAAGACAAGAAGGCATGCTTTCTGGTCTCAGTTCTGACTCTGCTCCCATTTGCTCAGTTTGCTGTAGTGATCAATGAAGGGCAGCCTATTCTTTTCTGCCTTTGAAACAGTGACTGCAGAAACTTGCTCACCAGTGCCACGACAATGATTGTCTCAAAATTTAGTTAGAAGGGCTGAGCAAGCCTCACATGTTGCTGGCAGGAAACCAACCAGACTGGCCTTGTGCAGTCTCATAGGTTAAGAAGTTCTTTATTTCGCTCAAGTTAGTGCTATTTTGCTCAAGCAGTAGTGATATGCTCAGTGGGGTCTTTGGGTCTAAAATCTTGGTTACAAAGCAAGGACTTGAAGGGTCCATGACACAGGAAACTGACGATATTTTCTTAGTCCAAGTCACCAAACAATTCACAGAAAAATACCTCATTTTGGTTTCACACAGAGAAGAGTCAAAACCAAGAATAGAGACAAACAAATCTCTTCTAGTACAAAGCCTGGTTAGGAGAAGAACCAGGCAATAGGAATGCTTCTGTACACTTTACCTGAACTGCGCAAATTGACCAATGTTCTATCAAAAAGCCAAGGTGATATTTGTCTTTGGTATGTATTAAGGATATCTTCATTTAAAGGTTTATCTTGCAATAGTATGCAAACATGAAAAATATTGTAGCAAGGACTGCTAACCTCCCCAGATAGTTCCAAGTTAGAAATTAATTTTCAGGGGCCCTTTGAGAGCTGTTTGTCTCCCCATCTGAGTGAGTTTGTTGTTCTCCCTCCTTCACATTAAGGAAAGATAAAATGAGGTGTTCACTGACAAAAGCGCATCTTGTAGTAGTACTATTTTAAAAGTAACAAATTGGTTCAGCAATGCTGTGATTATTATAGTTCAGGATTTTAAAAAGTGAGAGAAAAGGTTCCTGGGCATCCAGATCTAATTGTTCATACTGTCACGTGCTAGAAAGGTCCCTGGAGAAGATTTGGCTCTTGCACTCTCCCAGACAATCACTCAGGTGATTTTCCCAGTATCTAGCTAAGATGAATCTTCCCTGTGGAAAGGATGAGGAAATTCAGCAGTACAGATGTACGCCAGTCTGTAGCGGTTCTCCTCAGTGCTAAAGAGGGTACTGGCATAATTAATTTATGAGCATGAGGAGCAAAATCCCTATATCTACACACATAGCTATTTTTTTTTCCACCTTTTTTTTTTTCCTTTTCTCCAGGGTAGATAAGATTATTCCTGCATACAGGCTTCATCTGCTCTTACATACAAGATTTAAATTTCAGGATAACAAGACAGAAATCAATGCAACTAATCCTGATGGCCAGTGGCAAAAGAGATCAGAGACACGAAGGAATTTTCTGGTTTTTTTTCTTAAACTAGAGTCTAAAGCCATAATTATTGAGGATCATTTTACCTGTGAAACATCTAAACACCTGACCAATCCCCTCAAATCTCCCAGTTTCTGCACAGTGCTCTTCTATCCAGACCTTTAGATTCAGTAACAATTTATTAAGTAAAAGAAGACTGCAGGCAACATTTCTGTGGTTAGTATTTGGAGTGCACTTGATTGCATTAATACTTGTATATGGTGTGTTACATAAGCAGAAAATGATTAAGACGCATTTGTTGAACTGTAAAACTCTTGTTCTTACCAATAATAACAGCCATGGTTATGCATGCAAAATGCAATCAGCCGCTGTGCTGCAGAGTGTCAGCTGATTGCTTCTGCTGCTGAAGGTATGGAGGGGAGGGTCAGAAAGCAATTCCTTGTCCTTAAGTATTACCATAATTTAAGGGCTGAAGAAAGGTGGACATGATGAACAGCTGGTCTTACAGAGAATGGCAAACATTGCTCAGATCCAGGTTAGGTTTGCCTCGGTGCTTTGTGTGGGTCATTAGCACCTATAAGGATTCTCTTTTCTCTTTGTGCTTGCTGTGCCATGAAAGATCTTTCAGAAAACTGGACTTGCCTTTGAAAGGCCAGTCTGATGTTACCCCATTCACTAGTACCCTTTGTGCTTGACCCACAAGCCAATTGCTCACCCACCACATGATGTGTTTATCCAGCTGTGTGCTGGACATTCTGTCCAGAAGGATACTGTGAGGGACAGTATTGAAAGCTTTACTGCAATCTAAAAATCAACTGGCTTCCCTTGATCAGCTAGGTGGGTTGCCTTGTCATAAAAAGAAATCAGGTTTGATAAGCAGGCCTTTCTTCTCATGAAGCCGTGCCAGCTGTGACCAATGACTGTGTTGTCTCTCAGGTGTTTTTCAATACTTCCCAGAATAATCTTCTCCATAACTTTTCCAGGCACTGAAGTGAGACTGACAGGCCTGTAGTTCCGGGATCCTGCTTCTTGCTCTTCCTGAAAACTGGAACCATGTTCACCAACTTCCAGTCAGCTGGGATCTCTCTGGATTCCCACAACCGTTAGAGAATCGTCAAGAGAGGTATTGTGATGACATCTGCTAGCTCTTTGAGAATTCTTGGATGAATCCCACCAGATCCCATATCCTAAGTGTGTACTGTCTTCCTGTCTTCTTTACTGTCTTCCTATAAGACTAACCCTGATAATAATACCAGGCAGGTCCACATGCCCACCCTGCTACCCACCTGCTTCTCCAGGACTTGTCCAAGCCAACCACCAAGGCAGGTCAGTCAGCATTTTTATTTCTCTGTGGACCATGAAGATAGTCACAGTTCTACTCTCACACACACCAGCACCAAGCGAGCTTCTGCAGCCTAACTCCAACTTTGTGCCAGAAAAAGAGGGAGCAGATTAAGGCCAAGCAACTGTCTGTGAGTGATTAGAAGCAAATGGGATTTGGCAAACACCGAGTTGGCAGGAGGCATTAGAGAGCAGCGCTTCATCAGTGGGTTCCCCACGGTGCTTTGAAGGGTCATTGTGTGTACTGGCGGGATTCTCATGTTTTCTTGCTTCTTCTGTCCCAGCGGCATTTTTGGGAGGAAGATTATTCTCTGCCATATAATCACTTCACCCCTCCCTCTCCCCACAGCACACCCTTCCTTCACAGGTTTGTTTATCATGCCAAGCCTTGATAGAGGGTTTTGCTGTGCTGTTTCTCCTCTGCCCTCCTTTCTCTCTTTACACAAATTTTTGTTGCAGAAGCAGAGCCTCAAGAGATTTTTGATCAGTGAAATACTCAGCAATTCATGAATTGCTTCTGCATTTAATAGGATGTTAGGAAGGAACTGAGTGAATGCTAATGGAGTGCTGGAGGAGGAGGTGCTGCTTCAGGTTTATCCTCACAGACATCTTAGGCACTGACAGGAAAAGTCTATAATTCATTACTGTGATAGATGCACCTTCCTTTACTGAAAAAAACAGGTAGATGCTCAGGAAACTATGGAGTCTGGGGTGGTTCAGCCTTTTCTGACTGATTTCTTCACACTGTAACTGATCTAAGCAAATTCCTCTTGCTATCTAGGCAAGGATGTTTGTCATACTGGGGCTGTATGGTGCATCTGGAGACTACCAGATCAGACATACAACCAGGGATTTGAACTCCCCCTAAATCACTATATTCCATGCATCTTAGGAGCTAGAAATGTCTAAAGTTATTAACTCAGTCAGAAAAAATATATTAGCATGGGGGCTTGGGTGAAATTTGAGTCATTTTTTTCTGAGTTTTGTTGAATTATTGATGGTTGTAGCTGTTTTCAACATTAGAAGAGATAAAGTTTTCAGTGGAGAGTGAGATAAGGGTCAATGAGAGGAATTGCGTGTAAGGGATGAAAAAATAAAAACAACAAACCACATTCAGGCTGCAGAGTGCCTGTTCATCAGGCTAGAGTAGAATAGAAGAATGGGACAGCATAAAATGAAGTTTGATTTCAAAAGGCTGAAATGGTTTCAAGAAGGCAACAGGATTCTGCTGCAGTGGGGAATGTAGTTCCTCCAGACAGAAATACAGGCCACCATAGAGCCATGGGGACTTTAGCCTGCAAGTGTGTCACAGAGGTGTGGTGTGGTCTCCATGGCAGTCAACAGAAAGATTTCCACAGCTCCCCAGATTTCTCCTCCATCCCCTGAAGCCTGGCTTTGCTGACTGAGGCTGTCCTGTGTCAGGATGTTGGAGGTGGAGTTGTGCATACCTGACCTGACTGCTAAATACATTTATATTACTGTTCCTCTATGATGCAAATGGATAAGTTATCCATGGGCGTGGGTGTGAATATGCGCTTAACTCTGCTAACAAAATTCCAGGGTTTGTCAATCAATGTTTGAGGAATTTATCTTGTTCATACATTAAACTGGTGAATTATCTGAGTCCGGTTTTGCATGCTTCAGCTGCAGATGGCAAACACATTGAGCAAATTCCTAATGAACTGATTACTCAGCTTAGCATTTAAACTGCCACATTTAACATCCTTCAACCCTCATAAACATATTGAACTACTAAAGGGATTACGGCTGCCAGGTTTGCTTTGTCATTCCTATAAATTAACCTAGGAATTTAATAAAATATATGACCAGAAACAAGAATAACAAAAGGATTTGATGACATGATAAGTATTTAACTCAGAGAAAAAAAATTGTACTGAGAGTTAATTTTCAAGGAGGTTTGCTGTAAGCAAATGCAAAGGACATAGGTGCAATACTTCCCCTAAATACATGTGCAAAGTTATATACTGTGTTTGGCCATTTTTAGCAATCATTTTCACATTATGAGATGGGCTTTTTCAAATTTCAAAAGTCATCAGCGAGGGAAAAGCTGGTGGAGTATTTGAAATCAACAGTAAAAATTTCACGGGCTCTGTGTATTTCAAACCTTACTGTTGATGTTTACATCAGTAGGAAAAAAAAAAAAAAAGGATTGATCAGATTCCATCAGTTGAAATCTCCTGCACAAAACCAAAATTTATCTACAGCTATAGAGGCAACACCTTCCAGGGGCGACTGTGTTTTCACAGGAATTGAGGACACACAGTTGCCCTTTTAGATAATGAGATTTTTCCCATATTGAGACAGGACATTCCTGATTTTAAGTGGTTCCAGGACTTGACATGACTCAAGTCTGTACAGAAAATCAGCACAAACTCTGTTTGCTGGGAGCAAAGCACAGAGTGATTTTGGTTCATGGCTGTTAAAAAGGGTCCTCACTCTCTGGACATCAGGTCTGTGATCAAAGCTGAAAAGGTATTGTAAGCACATTTACTGATCTCTCACATGTCAGGACTAAATCTCCACAAGCTATTCATATAGCCCAGTAAAGGTGTATTTAGGCATACTTTTCTCTCCCTTCTGGAGCTCTATTGTCTTCCACCTTAGGTGACACCTCACTAGATTTTACCAAAGAGAAGGATATGGGTTAAATAGTATAGAAGAGGACCTTCAGTTCCCACTATATGCCATAACTATCTGCCCCAAATCCAATCTACACTCCCATCCTCCATTACTCTCTGTTTACGCTTTAAGACACGAGTTATGGCAATGAAAATTAATTGTTACAGACATCTCTCAACTTTTGGAACACTTTACTTTCAGTTTGTCCCCTTATAATTTATATAAATTTGCTGTTTCAAGGCACAGATTCATTAGTTTTAATTGGAGACAGAAGATGTCAGCACTTCTAGAAACAGAATCACCAGATGCCATGTTAAATGATCAGAAAATATTAAAACCACCATGAGCTCTTCAAAACTAGGCAAGCACACACATGATGCTTATGCTCTTTCACAGAAGGTTACTGGGAAAGTTAAGTAACTCATAGTGCAGTTGTCTGAATTAGCAGGTCTTCTGTAAGATTTCATCATGGCAAATCCCATTTATGTCCCATGACAAAGTGGTTTTCCTGTTAGCAAGTGGTATAATGAAATGATTTTTTTTTTTCACATACTGTTTCTTCTTCATTGCCTTTGCCATCCCAACTCCCCTTCTAATGTCCTTCTCTCCATATTATGTGCATATTTTTGTGAGCAAAACGCAGGATGCTCTTTGGACATTAAAACTCTAGAAATCATCCACAAGACCTAGTATACTGAATCTTAGCCTAGGCACAAAATTTCTTTGTGAAAGAGTTAATATGAATTAAATATTAATTTCTCTGTTTATGTCCATTAGAACTTATTTGAATCTTAATGAAAATTAGAGAGTTAATAGATTTTTCACTAGTATTTATTGTAACTGTTCCTTTCATTCCATAATGCATAAATTGTGAAAATAAATGGAAATTAATCAAAGTTAGAAATATGGGTCTGCAAAAGAATTTGTGTTGCTTGATAGTATGGCCCCTGTGCCTGGCAGACATTGATCATGAACTCCCTGCTTTGTGTGGCATTCTAGCCAGAAGATAACTATTATCAGGGCACTTCATGAAGTTTATCAGGTGGTTGCATGAAATGGCTAAATGACTAGTTATAGATGTTACTGGCTCCGCTCCTGCATCCTTCTCTCCTGAGCCATTTCCTCTGGAAAGCTCCTTCCTGCAAAGTATGATTATTTCTTATTTCTACAGTGTTATACACACCATTAATCTTCCTTCTTTTTCTAGTTATTGCTGTCACCTCTTTTCATAGCCAGGAGGGACTTAGAACTGCCAAACAAAAAAACTCCTGTCCTGTAATCTGCTGACAGTACAACATATCTGTCTTTAGCAAGGAAGCTTCAGGGGCTGTGATCCCTCATGGACATCAACTGAGGAAGAACGTTAAGAGTAAGAAATTCCCTCCTAACTCATCAGATAGGAAGGTGTAGAAGAAACAAAAAATCATGCAGATAGAAGTAGCTACTATCTGTAGTGAAAATAGTTCCTTGCATGTTGAGTTGCTGGGTACATTTTTAGCCTTGCCTCATGAATTCAGAGATTTATTTGAAGTTTCCAAGGGATGTCAAGAATAGGTCTAAAAGTTGTGAGAGCCTGGGGTGGGTGGCAGAAGGCAGAAACTTTCACCCAGCCTCTAACTATACTTTTAATTTCTCCAAATACTCCCAACAGAGAGAGAAGATTCATTAATATATCATGAATGAAAAGCAATAATCATCTGGGAGGCAGGAATAGTACTATCATGCTGTATGGTGTAAATGTTGGCTAAAAGTAGGTAGTATAGAGACCAAGTTAAAGTACTCTAAGACTGGCCAGGAAATAAAGCTGTTGAAGGAAGCAGAAAATGGGATGCACCTTGTTTGATACAGTTCAGAAAGGTGTATAGGGGTCAACAGTCACAGCCAGTCCCATCAAAGGGAAGCTCTCAGTGTGATCTAGAGCAGAAAGTAGCATTTCAGTGTATTTAAACTGAAAGGTATTTTCCCTACTCTTGGCATATATTATTTCACTATCCAGTGTCCTGCATATGTGTGTGTTGATCCAACTTCTGAAATGTGTATCATCTTCCAGGGCTTTATGTGCATCTATGGTTACTGAGAGTAGTTGCTGCTGACTAATTTAGGCAGTTTGATTAGATGCAATGTGCTCCAAGTGGTTCCCAAGGTTTCAGCAGAAAAGACACGAGCAAAATCAACATCTTAGTAACTGTTACATTGATCCATGTTTTCTTGAAGAAATGATGTAATTTAACCTTGCTGGCTGCTTGCTTATCATAAAAAAAAATGCAACATCACAGCAACAATATTCCAGTGATTAATTTTAGATAATGTGTCTGTAATTATATTTTAAGTGGCGTTTTTTATCTTCCTTTATTTTTTTGCATTTCTATGTGTGCATCATCTCTCATCTGGGAGCACAGCTGATGACAGCTCAGTGATACCTTACCGGTGTACTAGGAAGTGTCAGAGTTGTCAAGGCAAAATGTATTTTTCCATGTGCTTGGTCTAAAAACACTCTGTACTGTATAAATTTCCTATGCTTAATACACCTGCTTCTTGTCAGAAGCTAGCAAAAGGTAGAAAATATGCTTGCTCTCTACAAAAGGGAATGTTTTGCTTGAATGAATGCTAATCAAATGATTAAATTCAGGCCAAGTTTCTCTTCAATGCTTCAGTAGTGTTATGGCCCAGCTGCAGGGGATTACTAATCAACAGGTTTTGGATGAAAATCAAGTAACTGAAGACCTCTTTTGACTAATGATCATTAGGCATTATATTGCTAATTATGACCAGTGGGACTGTATACTTAGAAATCCCTTCCATACTATAGCATGCCACATACATTGCTTTGGCACTTTAATGCAGACAGGCAAACTAAGACCTGGAAAACCTCCATGTGGTCCTGAAAAACAAGTTTTGTTTTTAATCTAGACAAGAGCTTAGTTAGGCAGTAATACATATACTGCCACATCAAAAGGCTTAGGATGGTCTTGTCACTCCATACAGAGAAATGCTCTACAAAGATGGTGAGACTAACTCTGGCCTGGTCTGGGAACAATCCCACTGGGCTATCACAGTGTTTTATTTGGCCAAATAATCTCATAAACCCAGGTGCATTAGCCTATGCAAAACACTATGTTACCCTTGTCCTTGAGCCTGAGCTTGGCTGTTTCTGAGTGACACTACAGCATCATATCCATAAACATAGCTGAAGTGCTTAAAAGACCCTGTAGAGCCAAGACACCCTTTCTTGAAAGACACTTATTGAAACTACGTTATCCATCTTTACCTTCAAAAAAATTTAAAGTTCTAAAAATACTTGGTTTAAAAGGCAAATGGAGCATGTATACTTCTGCTGGGGTGGGAAGACTGTGCAATTTTCAAGAGCTCTTTACAGAAATATTTGCATTTTCAAGCTTGTCAACATGGCACAGAACACTATATCTGTAGATCACCACCTCAAATTTTGTTTCATTGAAAGTCAGTGGTACCATATCAATCTGTGTTCAATGAATTTATGGAACACCATGGCAGCCAATCCAAGTGGTAAGATTCCCAAACAAGTCATATGGGACAAGACCTGTGGTATTTTACTCAGTCCCTTCTTTCACAGGACTGTATGTGGACCTCTCCCAACATTAGCAGCAGCCAGCATGGACCGAACTTCCTTTTGGTTCCTGTTCTTTGCATTTAACCTTGGGTGACAAAAGCTTAGAAAATGAGAAAAGTCTCAGTTTCTTTCCTGGAAATGGAGAGAGTGAATGGGAAATTATTCATGTTTCTTCTTATGCATGGATTATGAGGCATCAACTGCCACACAGTTATTTCTATTCAGAATAAACTAATAAAGCTCCTTCTTCAGCTTTCAGGTAAGCTGTGGCACTCCTTGCCACTGGGCTATTAAATAAAAAACACATCTTTTGTCTCAGAAGGTTCATAATTTAAAAAGTCTTGGGTCTTCTGAGAATATTCTATAGACATACTGATAAATGCTTGCTCTGTTCCTCCCTAACATTTTGGTCATTGTCAGAGACAGAAAATAGATGAGGTTGCTTTTTCATCTGGACCTTTCATCTAAGGCAGGATACAAGGTCTAGCTCTTATGTGTCCTTTAGCTCCTGTGATAGTTTGTCATTTGGCATAGCACTGTTCAGATAAAATCTTAGGCTGCCCAGAACAGTCAGCTATTAAAATTATCCCTTGTCATTACTGTTTTTTCATATAGGTGATGTAAACTATGCTGCTGGTGTTATGAAAAAGTTTTTTATTCATATTCTTATCTCTAGGGTAAAATGGTAGCTTAGAGCGTTAGATTAGGAGGTTGGAAAGCTGGTTATTGCTTTTAGATATGTTGCTGGTTTCTTACACAGCTCCAAGAAAAATACTTCTCTGTGCTTTTTCATCTGTAAAATTATGTTGATGAGCTCTGTGAAACTATTTTGCCATATTAAAATGGAAAGCACTATTTGATAGCTTAGAGCTTGTTATTATCACTGTGAGAATGCAGGCCCAGCAAAATCAAAGCATCATGTCAAAGCATCATGCCTGCTGTCCTCACTTATATAACTTCATGAACTCTGGAGCATTTCCATCTGAAGATACACATCAGACGGAATCACATTAGGAAAGATGAACCTTCTGTATCTCTTTGGAATTCTGGATCAAACCAGCAGACGGTACAGTTGGAAATCACAGTGAGGCTTGTTGATTTTGTTCCTGTGGTATGTTATCATAATTCAAATATTTCTCCCCAGGGCCTGTTAGCCAATTAAACCAACCACAAAATCATAGAACTGTTGGAATTGGAAGGGACCTCTGGAGATCATCAAGTCCAGCCCCTCTGCCAAGGCAGAGTCACCTGGAGCAGATTACACAGGAATGCATCCAGATAGGTTTTTAACGTCTCCAGAGAAGGAAACTCCACGACCTCCCTGGGCAGCCTGTTCCAGTGCTCTGCCACCTGCAAAGAAATTCTTCTTCATGTTGAGGTTGAACTTCTTGTGTTTTAGTTTATGTCCATTGCTCCTTGTCCTGTCACTGGACACCACTGAAAAGAGTCTGCCACCATCCTCTTGGGAACCACCTTTAATATATTTATATGTATTAATGAGATCCCCTCTGTCTTCTCTTCTCTAGACTAAACAGGCCCAGCTCCTGCAGTCTCCTCATAAGAGAGATGCTTCAGGATCTTCATCATCTCTGTGGCCCTCTCCAGTAGCTCTTTGTCTTTCTTGTACTGAGGAGTCAAGAACTGAACACAGTAATACAGATGTGGCTTCTCTAGAGCTGAGTAGAGGGGCAGGATCACCTCCTTCAACCCCCTGGCCACACTCTTTCCGATGCACCTCAGGATACCATTGGCCCTCCTGGCTGCAAGGGTACGCTGCCACTTCTAGTTAACTTGTCATCTGCCAAGACAGGTCCTTTTCAGCAGAATTGCTCTCCAGCAGGTCAGCCCTAAACCTAAACTGGTACATGGGGTTATTCCTCCCCAGGTGCAGGACCCTGCACTTGCTCTTGCTGAACCTCACTAGGTTTCTCTCTGCCCGACTCTCCAGCCTATCAAGGTCCCACCAAATGGCAGCACAGCCTTCAGGTGTATCAGTCACTGCCCCCTGTTTTATATCATCAGCAAACTTGCTGAGGATACATTCTATCTTTTCATCCAGGTCATTGCTAAACAAGTTGAGTAAGACTAGACTCAGTATTGATCCCTGGGGAACACCACTTACTACAGGCCTCCTGGATTCTACTTCATTAATCACAACCCTCTGAGTTCTGCCATTCATCCAGTTCTTGATCCACCTCATTTTCCATTCATCTAATCCACTTTTCCTGAGCTTACCTGTGAGGACCTTATGCGAGACAATGTCAAACGCTTT
Organism: Pyrocephalus nanus; assembly: GCA_038380795.1. Classification (NCBI taxonomy): domain Eukaryota; kingdom Metazoa; phylum Chordata; class Aves; order Passeriformes; family Tyrannidae; genus Pyrocephalus; species Pyrocephalus nanus. The sequence goes on along the minus strand of CM076260.1, from coordinate 86,369,498 downwards.
GCTGAAGTCGAGGTAGACAACATCCACTGTGTGTACTGAGACTTCTTATCCCTCCAACAAATATCAAGGTTGTTGAAGTTCCCCCGGAGAACAAGGGCTTGTGACCGCAAGGCTTTTTCCAGCTGCCTATAGAAAGCCTTATCAACTTCCTCCTCCTGATCAGGTGACCTTTAGTAAACACCCACAACAGTTTCACTCATATTGGCCTGTCCCTTATTTCTTACTGATAAGTTCTCAACATTTTTGCCTATCTCTGGATAAAGCTTGGTACATTCCAGCTGCTCTCTCACATAAAGGGCAACTCCACCACCTTACCTCCCTTACCTGTCCTTTCTAAAAAGTACACAGCCATCTGTAACAACATTCCAGTCATGTGAGCTTTTGCATCATGTCTCTGTATTTTCAATGAGATCGTGGCCCTGTGGCTGCACGTAGATTTCTAGTTCTTCTTGTTTATTCCCCATGCTGCATGGCATTTGTGTACAGGCACTTCAGAGTGCTAATCAAGCACTCAGGTTTCCTAGAAGGGGCGTAAGAGGATTCACCATAACCATGAACAGCCCTGATGTTGGTAGCCCTATGATTCTCATATTGCGAGGCAGCTAAGGAATGTCTGTCGGTGCACTTGTTGGCCAAGCTTACTCCCCAGGAGGAAACAATGGCCAGACCATTGCCACTTGGGACCCCACCCCTCTAATCCAAACCAAAACAACCAGCCAAAAGGGGAAAGCTGATCTTCACCTCTGTATTTGCCTGGCAGCCTGACTTCCTCAGCCCATACAGGCAACACTGCTGCTGCAAGTCCCCAAGGCTTTCCTTCCTCTCACTCACTGCAGGGAGTGAGTTGTCTCTTGTATTTTCTGCAACTTCCAGGCATCTCTGCTCCATACTCTTCATAGAAACAGTTTCTATTTGTAGTGTGATGATGCTATTGGGCCAATGAGGCTATTTAATGAGCAGATAATCTTATTCCTTCATAAGGAAAAATTGCTCAGCATTACAGTTTATCCACAGAGCAAACAGATTGTCAAATAAAATAGCATATTACGCCCTAAATAATTAAATAACCACAGAGATATTTGTCATTCTGCTATTCAGCAGACTGATGTCAGCTGAGAAAGTAGATATCTTATTGCAAATGATGTTGGCTTCTCTTTCAAAGTGCAGCTATAGAAGGAAAGCAATTGTCAAAACGACAGCATGGAGTTCCATATTTTTTCTCTTTGTGACTTCCTGTGAGCAAATTTGTTCCATTTATAAGTTATGCAATGATTTTTCTAACTGCCAGCACTGCTACCTCAGACTGAGAAAATTGCACCAGGATTACTCTTTCTCTTGTGCCACTACCAGAGAAGGTAGCTCAAACAACATTTAGCTGACAGGTTTGTTGATGAACAAAGCAGAATAGGATTTTACTCTCATGACAATAGTGGCTCATATAACTGAGCACAGTCAGGGGTTTTTTTGGTCATCTCTATGCCAGCAGCAGTGGAAGATAGAAGTGGTAAAAGGAATATGGTGCTTCTTCCATAATAATGCACAGTGTTGCTTCAATGAATAAAAAGCAAGTTTTCAGCTGAAATAGCAGAGACATTTATTTAGCTCATTGCACAGTAAATAGATAAACTGGACAATAGTGAATATTTGGAATTTAATGCAAGAAGATGCTGTTCCAAATACCCAGTTGAGTATTTAAATATTTATAATGCTTAGAAAGTAACTGTTACTCATGTAGATTTCAAAAGATCCCAAACCAATATGTGTGTGTAATTATATTCTTCTCTACTCCTGGCAGAGTTTCCTTCTCAACCTTTCATATCTTTCATTTACAGTAACAGGTTTCAATTCAATCCCTGTTTAGATTTGTTGCCTTGAAAGTCAACATAACCAGAAACACCTGCTGTGTCCCATTGGAAAGAGGAATTGTGAGGCTGTGATATACCCAGCACGTGTTTTTCATTTGTGTCAAGTTGTGAGCTATATGACCCTAAAACTGCACACCACACCCCCCAGTAGTAGACACTCCAGCTAAAGTAACATTTAGAGGTGTACAAAATGTGTAAGTACTGACTTTCTATCACTCCCAGAACTGTGGACATAACTAAATCAGCTGGCTTCACAGGCATAGTAGATACAAAAAAATTGTAGCAATAAAGATTTTATTACTCTAAAGTATTTCTAAAATAACCTTTTCCCCTCTCTCTTAAAAGGGAAGTAAATGGAATACATGATAGTGTGGCAAGAGTGTTTTATAGGCATGCTTGAGTAAGGCAGCCATTTGAAAGTCATGCCAATAAAAGGCCAGCTCCTTCTGCCATTATTCATTTGTACAGGTTTAACAACTTCAATACAATGATATACTTGAGCAATTTGAGCAGGATTCACTACAAAATATTAATTTCAGGATGGTTTATTGGAAATTAGAAGTTTTTATCTATGCCATAAATAATATTTTGGGCTATGAAAAATGAATTGACATTTTAACATCTAATTCACATTGCTAAACTAATGGCCACCTTTCAGGCTACTTGTTTACTTTTGCCCTTCTGTTTGCTGTGTCTGAAGCTGGATCACTCTGCTTTACTTTGGATATTCAATCAATATCACTTTCCTGTTTTCAGTTCAATTATGGGTGCTTCAAAGTCAGAGTAGTTACTTGCATCAGCTTCTTTTCATGGCTTTGTTTGCTCTTCATCTTGAAATTGAAACATTTCCCAATAAAATTGAGCCACAGGACATCTGTTTCAAACAAACCTTTCTCTTGAGGCCTTATCTGTCCTTTGTAAAAAGCCCATTGTTTGGTTCATCTCTCTGATGCAATCACCAGCAGTGTAAGTACTAGGGGAGAGCACATTGTAGGTCTCCAACTCTGAGGCTGCTGGTAGTGATTTGGTCCCCACAGTGGCTAAACCATCCCTGGGATCCCAGAAACACCAGCATGGGATGATCCTAGCCACATGTGTTATCATCATCTTGCCTTGGAGCATTTTCTGCTTAGTGCCTAATTTTAGAGGCTCAGAGACCACAGAGCTGACACGGGGTTTTCCAAAGAACATCTCTGCTGTGCACGGGGCTCCCTGAAAATGACAGCACAGCTGCACTACCAGGGTGGAAAAGGGATTTCAGGCAGCTGAGGAATGGGGTCATTGGGCTGTTTCTCTCTGCTTCATTCACCCAGTAAGAAACTGTTTTGTGACTAGGTCTCAGAACAGCTATGGTGACAGAAATTCTGATAGTAATAACATCTGATGCTTAGCAATTCCTGTATCCAAGCACTTCCAACAAATTTAAGGCTAACATTCCTCAATCAGTATGCATGAATGTTTAAATGAAGAATTCCATCATTGGTTTTCCTGTCTCATTCTTCTTAATCCATCGAACTCCTGCCGTGCCACCATTTCCCGTTATCAGACACTTGTCAGTCATAAGCAATCAGGCAGGTACTTCACAATTAACAGGGAGAAAATATACAATTTCTTTGTGTACCAGATGTTTAAAGCCAGGAGCAGAATAAGCCAGAAAAATGCTCCACCCTCGGGGTGCTGCAAGTCAGTCTCCTGCAGCATGGCTTGTTTTCTTGACTATACCTTCTAATTTTTAGTAATAACACAAGAAGACTGAGGGTTAGCTGCTGCTGTATTTGGCTGCCTTTATGTAGAACTTAGATTATTCTGTCTATTCAGTTTGCTTACAAGGGTTTGGTGCTGAGATGCTTCTAAATAGGCTTGTTATAAAACCAACAGAATAATATCAGAGGAATTTTTCATTCAAAAGGAAAAAAGATCACTAGTGTAAGGAAGAAAACAGTCCTAGAAGCATCAGCATGGTCAATTAACCCTTTCCAAACTAATTGTTGGACAGAGTATTTGCTGCACTTTATCAGGCTGACACTGGGGGCTTTCTTTTGAGTAATTTTACATCTGCATAGGTGGGTAACTGAGATCAGAATAAGTGTCTGGTCTGTATAACTGAATCTGTACTACTTATCAGCAGTACTGAGAGCTCTCGATTGCTACTGAAGGTCTGTTGCCCGTGCTCTGGGTTGCATGCAGAGAGAGTGCCAGTGCTTCAGAGTTCTCAGTCTACTCACCCAGGGCAAAAGAGGGATGGGAGGAGAGAGAATGGTCCAGAGCAGCCAGTGAACACACTGGGCAGATGAATAGCAAAGAACAGGAGAGGTCCAGATCTCATGGCAGTTATGCAGACCTCACACTGGAGCGTGACGCGTTTTGTGGTTTGGTGGTATCCACCACTGTGCCGTATTTTCTGCAGTGAAACTCCAAACCATCAAAAACTTGGGAGTGTGTGTCAGTCTACTCAGATGAATTAACTGGGAGAACTGCAGTGGAAGAGCAGCAAATTAGCTGCCCCTCTTAGGTCTTCCTAGGATAAAATACAGCCCATTTCCAGACATCTAGAACTGCTGCATCTTAAGTTAAAAAACCTGAAAGCTTATTGAATCTCAACTAGATGATATCCATACCTGTTTTGAAGAGTCCCCATTGTAATAAAAAGATTTTTTTTTTTAATTTTAGAAATGTAGAGTAGGTGAATGGAATTAAAGTATTCATAGTTTGTTGCAGAAACTACATGTGCTGGACGGTAGTAATTAACACCTCGTGGTTCATGCATTATGTTAGACATTATTATGTTATTGTTTTCCTTGAGGTTAAGATGCATTATTTCTTTCATCTCCAGATACGAAACACTTTGCCTTGATATTCAACTTTTTTTAATTTCCCCTAACCTCCTTTGTAAACTTTTTTTTTTTTTTTTAATAGTCTAGCATACTTAAGAGAAAGAGAAAAGAGAAGAAAAGTTTGCCATGCATGTGTTGACAGGTTATTGGTTGCTCATTTAAATGAATGCAATCAGTAGTACAAAACTGTCTCTCAGAGCCTGGGTCAGGAAGCGTCATTGTTTGAGAGGAAACCTGAAGTGAAAGCAGTTCACATGCAAGGAAGTGTGCCCTGTAGTGTACCCCAAAACATACACCAAACTTTAAATATATTAAGAAATATTACAGCCAGATTAAATGAGGATGGGGAAGCTCTTTTTGTTCTTTTCCCTTTGCACAATGTTGCAAAAGTTTTAGCATCTTCACATCCTGAACATGGTTCTGATCAAAATTCCTTTGGAAGAACAATGACGTAGATTCTTGCTAAGTGGTGTGGGGGAGATGTTATTTGGTATCCTCTAGAGCCAAAACTGAACTTTTAGAGGGGGCCAGTGGGCTCCAAGGAATTCTTCTCTGAGAAATTAAGTTTAATATGTCAGCTATCAAATCCTAAGGTGAGTGCACACTGTCATGTAGCTACCTCACAAAACGACTGAGGGAAAAAGAAGGCTAGAGAACATGGTAGATGAGTCCTTTGCATCTCTGACACCTATTTATAGAATCCATGCCCAAGAATGCTTGAAAACAAGGAGAAAATCTGATTATTTCTCTGAAATATCCAGCCTATAGCACTCTGCTGTACTGCACATCCAAAGGCAGCTAAGTAAAACCAACCTGAACCCTGTTTGCTGAAGCACCCTCACAAGGACTACTGGTATAAAGATACACTCAGTTTTGATTGGTAGCCTGGGGAATTGAGCAGTGCTGTGGGAATACCATATGCAAAGAACAAGACAGGAGGTAGAGGTCAGTGGAAGAAGAAAACTAGGGAATATTAACAACTTTAGAAAAGGCTCTCACCTGAATTCCCAGTCTTTATGGAATAGGATCTTTCTAATCCAAATTCACTGGAGCATAACACTATTCATAAAAGTAAAAAATTATGCTGCCAAGGACTATTGAACATTTCTTTACTAATAATAGATATTTTCACATAAGGTAATAAAGCATAATCATTGTACTCAAAAATTATTACACTGACAGTGAAGATGGTCATATTCACTCATTTTAAAATAGAGTATTTCTACTTTTGTGAGTGTATTGTTTTGGTAAATGGTGCTAGTTAGGTGGTACAGCTAGAGATCTTGCTATAAGTATTTTGGAAAGGCATAAGTTTTCATCTTTTTATGGGAGGAATATGCAGTAAACAAGATTCAACACAATAGGAAATACTTGAGAGAAATATCATATATGGCTGACAAGCATCTACTCATGACTAGTACTGCAGAGGGGATGAACTATACCGATATCAGGTGTGAACCAGTGTAGCTCTTTTTATGTTCCTATTGGCTGTGGTAGAATGAAGAAGCTTCCTTCCCCCACCCCAGAGCACTTCTTAGTTGTAACACTCAAAATAAATTTAAAAACTACTTTTGCCATTCGGCACAAAATATGTTTATTACCTCCCTATTTCTCAGTTATCTCCCATCATCTCTAAACACTGCAATAGAGTGTATCTGAAACCAGTGTACCAGACTATGCTCTTGGGCATTTTGAAATCCCATGAAAATACTTTTCACAGGAGATGTTGAGATTTTTAAAGAGCTTAGCTCTGAGAAACCAGTGCAAATGATTCATATAGTCGATGGGAAATGCTGAGAGAAAAATATTTGTTTGTGTAAAGCCAGAACCTTTGCACTGAAGGAAAGCTACTATGACTTTGGCATTTTTCTTCTATATCCCTTGGCACACCCTACCGGGGATTGATATTTTTCTTGACAGGTTTCAATGCTTTTAGCAAACAACAATCAGCTAAAAATTATGTTGTCACTTAAGGTGGATATGACAGAAAATCATTGTACTTTTATTTTTAGGGTAAACCACTGCAGGAAGAATTAAATTATTTCCCTAAGGTCAAGGGAAAAGGCAGGAGAGAATGAAAGAATGCCAATTAGAATTTAACTTTGAAACAGCTCCTAGTGTTTTGAAATGTGTTTTCTAAACACCCAAATGCAAATGGTACAGGAGATCAGGAGATCTGTGGAGTTGATTTCTCCCTTTCTTTCTTCACATGTGATTGGTGATTTCTGGAACCTCAGAAATATGACTTCCAAACTTTTCCCAATGTTTCCACCAGGGTTTTCAGCTGTGATGAACCAGCTGAAACATTCTGTTGATGAGACATTTTATCAAAACACGACCCAAAGGCTTTAGGCTAATCTCTTTGCAATGTGCTGTAGTCATGAGGCTCAGTCCCCACGCTCAGAGTGAATCAAAGTGCTCTCTAGAAGAGTTTGAAAAAACATCTCTTCCACCTCCTATTAGAAACATGTTAACAAGGATTGATAATATCCATATAGATCAAATTCAGGGTCAGTAACTGCAAGTGGGTGGTTCCTGTAGGTTGTCTTGAAGAACAGTAAAGAAGCTTTTCTCCAGATGGCATGCTGAGCAAACTGCCTCTCACAGCTTTATGGCTGGTGAGTTTGGAATTTTACGTTGTATTTAAATTATGACTCTGGACAGGAAACAGAAAGCAGCATGAAGGGGCAGACAAGTGATGCTGGTGTGCCTTCAGGGAGGACTAACAGCACTGCAGGTCAGTGCTACATTTAGGATATGACATTAAAGAAAGATAATTGAGTTATGAAGCTAGCTATCATCAGCTCTCTTGCTTCTTGAAGAGAGTTCTGGTGCTGCTGAAAGTAGAAGATTGGCAGCCCTTGAGTCTTTTTGTTTATCAAAGGGCAGGTACTGAGAGAACAGCAATATGTTCTTGCTCTCCCTGAAAACTTCTAGGGACATGAGATTGCTTACTTACAGTCTTTTTCAGTTTCTTTATTTACTGTTGAGACTGCCTTCAGAGTAGTCAATTTTAGTGTTTGAACCCTGGCCTGCTTCAAAGCCCAATGCAAGGATAAACAACTCTTGGTTGGTATAAAAGAGATTTGTGTGGAGCTCTACGAATGATGATGAGAATCATTCAACTTATGTCCTGTAAACTCCCAAACATCCATGTGACAGCATCACCACCCAGTTGTGATTACTGTCTCCTGAAGGACACATCCCTGCTACCAGGTCTACCAGAATGATTCCCTCTTTTGATTATAAATGATCACATCACATGCCTTCTAATCTCACTCCAATGATTGCAAATCTTAATATGTCTACACACTATTAAGTAACAGGAAGAGACTCTACTAAACCATAGTAATAAATGCTAACGTATAAAAAACTCATTCCTGAATGTCTCGACCTTTCTGGAAATGCACTTAATAGCTGCTGGCTTCTAAGTGTCTTAAGCATGTTCTTTGCCTTCAGCTATTTCCCTAGATGTATGTGGAACTCCCAGGGCATAGAAGAGTAGCCATCAAGCCCAGAAGTGTTGTCTTTCTCAAGAGAAATAACAAAGTAATAAAAGACGTACATACGTATGATTTTACTTGACACTGATTTTCAAATTTTGTTTAACCCAGTGGTTTTTAGAGAAAGGTGAGAGATGTATTCAAAATAACTTACATTCTGCCTTTCCAGACTAAATAGTTATTTGCTATATACTTCTCTTAACCTAGATCTTTTGCATTTGTTGGCTGCTTTTGACTTGGAAGTGATACTTTCAAAGTCGAATGAAGGCAGCATCTCAGAGAAAAAACACTCAGTCTGGCCAAATTTATTGTTCCTAGAGATCAACCCGCCACACATCCACTATAAGCTGATTGCTGCAGTTTCACCCATGCTGCAAGACAAACACCACAAAGCCTCAACCATACTGTCTTCCTACTCTAACATGGGCTGAGTTATCTGTGGAAGATGCCTGTTTGCCTATAAGGATGCTTGACATTCTAAGCTTAGCTTAGGCAACTAGCTCTAAACTACAGACACTACTTTTAGGTGAGTAAAATTAGATCTCATTCTGAAACCCTCAGCACAGGGAAAACATGGACCTGTAGGAACAGGTCCAAAGGAGGTTCACAAAAATAATAAGAAGGATGGAGCATCTCTCCTTTGAAGACAGACTGAGAGAGTTGGAGCTGTTCAGCTTGGAGAAGAGAAGGCTCCAGGGAGACCTTAGAGCACCTTCCAGTATCTAAAAGGAGTTACAAGAGAACTGGAGAGGACTTATACTAGAAGAGGGCTTATGAGAAAGACTGGGACAAACTCTTAATTGTGGCCTGTTGTGATAGGACAAGAAGTAATGGTTTTAAACTAAAATAGGGTAGATTTAGTCCAGAAGGAAGGAAGAAATTGTTTGCAATGAGCATGGTGAAATACTGAAACAGTTCACCCAGAGAGATGGTTGATGCCACATCCCTGGAAACATTCAAGGTCAGGTTGGATGGAGCTCTGAGCAACCTGATCTAGTAGAAGATATCATTGATCATTGTAGGGGAGTTGGACTAGGTGGCCTTTAAAAGTTCATTTCAACACAAACCATTCAAGATTGTATGACAACAGTTCTATCACCAGTGCAACATATAGAGGCAATATTCACCTTTCTTGGCTGAAGTTGAGATAGGCTGTACAAAAGATTTCCTTCCTCTAAGCTATTCTTGCTCAAATGACAGAAGGAGACTTCTGTTTCATGGGCCTTCCACCGTCTTGCACCACAGTCAGGGAACAGAAAAAGTGTAGTTAAAAAACTAAACTAAATGATTTGACTGATAGAGATCACTTAAATTTCTGTAACACATTCCCTTCTAAGCTGCCATAAAAAAGCCAGAAAGTTTTATTCTTTGGTTAGCTTACTGGATTTTTTACTTTAAAATCTTTTAACTTTATACAAAGTGCACACTTCAAAACTTGTACTAAAATTTAAAGGGTTGTTCTGATGCATTAAAACTGTGCAGGTAGTGTTCCTTTCTTTTTTTTTTGACTGGCCCTTCCTGTTTGAGTTAGGGGTCTTAGACTTTCTATACCCTACTGAGAGTGAATGTTCAGAGAAATCAAAGTGTAAAGTAGTCCCCAGAATTTCAAGTGGTATTTCCTAACATAAAAAATCATGGAAACCATTGGGTCAGAATTATAAACTAAAAAGCCAAGGAAGGCTAAGCATAAACTGAAATATCAAAACTAAAGAATCAAAGTTTATACACTTCTGAAAAAGCTTTCTAGTGTCAAATGTTCAGCTCATCTGTTTCTCCCATGAGCTTAGTCCTAATAATAGAAATAACTTTAAAAAAAAAAAAATTAGCAAAAATCTTACTATACATATTTTTAGGGTTTTAAGAAAGGTTTTGTACTTAATCATCTTGATTATATGAGAGTATGAACACAACACATGCTTTGTGGGATCCCTTATGTTCAAAATCTCTTTCAGCAGCTGGGCAGTGGAACCATAGAAGTAAAAGCTGAAAAATTTGTTACCAGTAAGTAATTTTCTCCACATTTTATTATAGCAATTAGTCAGCGAAAACCTATTCTTCCTTTGTACGTGTAACAGATCTCTTGCCTTTCCCTGAGAATATTTCCAGAATTTATAATTTTTGGATCTCTAATTGCAAGTTCTCTTACCCTTAATCTTCAAGTTTATGTAGACAGCTGTCGTACACCTTTTTGTACTGGTGGATTTAGAGCAGACATTAAGTCTTGTAGGCTATTTTGCTTTACTTGGTAGAATCACTTGTTAGGGGCTTATGGGCTAACTCTTTGAAATAAAAATTGGAACAGGTTGCCCATCCCTTCAAACATTTAAGGTCAGGTTGAATGGAGCTCTGAGAAACCTGATCTAGTTGCAGGGACCTTTTAGGTCTCTTCCAAACCAAACCATTCTACAATTCTATTATTCTAAGTCTTATCTTGGTTTAGAGACAATACTGTGAGATATGGGGATTTGGGGAGGGTAGCATGAATTTCCTTCACTTTCTAATACCTATGGTACTTTTCCTTAGCCTCCAAATTATATTTATTTTTGATATTGCACGGTGAAAAGTATGTAGAGGGAACCCTGGGTAGGAAGTCCTATCCCAAATGCAGTGTACAGAGATCTGTTTAAATGCAGAGGCATCAAATACCGGAGGAAACAGTGGGTTGCAGCAGTAACACAGTCTTGTCTGGAATGGCAGGAGAGGAGGATGAAGGAGAAGGGGCCAGCATTACAATACCAGTGAAACTACACATTAGGTATACTATGTTTGTAGATAGAGGGTAACTCAGTCTCAAGTAGTGACACTTTAAGTAGTAACATATTGGCTGAGACAATTGGAAAAATCTGTAACACAACAGGCTTGTTTTAACTGATTTTTATTGCTTATTTTGGCTGTCACATCACGCACAAATGCACAAAATTCACTGGCAAAATTTTACCCTATACACATTGTAGAACTTTGTTTTTTTCCTTTACACTTAAAAAAGGAAAAAAAACCAAAACCTCAAACAAACAAAAGCCACACACACACACATACACAAAAATAAACCCACAACCCTTCCAACCCTGCCCCAACGTTTGGACTTAGCTTAGCTTCAGATAAAAGTAACATCTCAATTTACACCTTGATGAATAGCCTTCTTTTTCCATCTGACTGCAGCAAGTGCAGCTCCAATGTGATGGCAGGAAACAAACTGAAGAAAAGTGAACATATATATTTTCCTCTGTGCTTTTTCCTTAAGTACTTAAAAGTAGGATCTCATGCCAACTTCTAAAATGAAGGTCTAGTAGAAAGAGCACTGGCTGTCAAGCACTCTGCAATAAACCCACCTGTTCAGTCATCACTTCTAGAAAGTGTTGACAGCATTAAAACAAATTTAAATAGCAAATGATGTTCTGTTCACCTGATGGAATTAATTTTTAGGACTGTCCCTAAGAAGGTCCTGGAGATCTTAAACTTGCTGAAGAGCAAGATATTGAGCTGTATCTAAGTGGTCTTCGTACTCAGACTGAACTCTGGGTTGCAATGCTTGCACAAGGGACAATCTGTCATTTATTATCAAGCACAGTTACAGGTCTAAATGTAAAGTAACGAATGGGCAGACTGTCTGTTTCCCTCTGAAGTTCTGCATGGGTCTTAAAAAACTTTTGCTTAAGGTGTAGTGGAAATCAACCTTGTGCATGTCATTATTTGTGTATTGTATATAGATGTGTTTCTACAATGCTGTTGGAAGAGGAGCACAGTCATCTTGTGAAATGTAGTGGCAGGAGGGAAAAAATGAAAAATCTCCTTCAGTCTTTTGTTGAGTGTTGTCAGCACAGCCCTCCTGGCCTATTTTGTCATGTGAGTAACTACTGTGAATATAGTTGATCCTTTGTATGTCTAGATTTCAATCAAAGGAGTCACAGAATTTACCTGCAGTCTCTGTTCATGTGTGTGCAAACTTAAAATTGTATGGTATAAGTAGAAGTGAAGAATAGGGAAAATGACCAGGAAATATATTTAGTCAACAACTCACAAAGTTTTTATGAAGTACTGTTCAGATTATCAAGCTTTCACTGGCAAAATATTCACTACAGTAAACTTGTGTGCTTCTTGCCAGTAATGTCCCTGCAACTAAATCCCTTCACAGGAATATTACTGGCTTCAGATCAGTGGAAGAGGTAATTTGAGACTTCCAGAGCTGCTTGAATGAATCTAGCCCAAAGATTAAAACCTTACTGATGGAGCATATTCTGTGCCTTATCCCATTCTGACCTAAGTGATAACATACTAACATTTTTTTTAATGGGTTAAGATTTTACTTCAGGGCAGCTGTTTGACATTTTCTCATTCTCTTGGGAAGAGTTGAGTCATTTAGGAAGGATTTGGCCATTCTTGTACTTGTTTTATGTCCCAGTATGGGATAGATAATTACTTTGCATCTGAAGTGAACAGTACTGTTGACTAACATTATAGGAGAGCCACAGTTCTTTTCCCAAGTAACTGCAGGAGACTTAAATGTAAAGGTCAGAGCTTTCCTTTTATGTTAAATCTCTGTTTTTCAGTGGACTTTTGAAGGATTCACTGTCTGGTTTCTCTCTGTTAATACTTAAGTCAAATATACACATCTCCTGCTTCTTTTCTCAAGGTCATGCAGTTATATTCAAGGAGGTTCTACAAAGCCCATTTTTGTATTATAAGAGTGTACTGCAGCTGCTTCTTCTGATCACAAAGCTCCCTGATCAGAAATCTATGTCTGTTAAAGCTGTGGCAATAGTATAAACCCATCACATTAAAATTAATTTCAACCTCTGCAATTAAAACTGGCATATGGACCTGCAAGTTTTTAAGAAGGAAGGTGAGGCAGTTAGAAGGCAAACATTAGAGCTGCTGCTGCTGTAAGAACAGAATAAAAAATATACCTTGGGGAAATGCATGTTTACCCTTACTAGGACAAAACAGTCAGGTCTGGATTCATCATGTCTAACTTTTGGCAATTGAGAGTATGGTAGTCACTTGAGCTTACATCTCTTGTCTAAGAATGGAGATAAATACCTCTAGATGATAATTCAGTTTTCAAGTATGATGAAAAGCCCATCTCGTTCCACTGACCACTGAGAGGGACCTTAGACTTACTGTACACTCAACCTGACTTCTTAAGAATAGCTCCAAGAGTTAGATGAAGTTATGTAGATTAAAACCAACAAATGTTTCACCTAGTGTTAAGAATAAAACAAGCTGTTTTGTTTCTATATATGCAATTACTTTTAGTAAATGAAGTGGGGGAAAGATCATAGAATGTTTTAATTCTGAACATGAACTCTGGTGTTCTGTCTGAATTAGAGATGCTTCCTGTTATCTGCACTTGAAAAATAGGATGGGTGGGAAGGAGAAAATAAACCAAATGTGTAATCAAAATCACACAGGACATTGGATTTGGAATAAAATGTAATGAAAGGTCATTGTGAACTTCCACTGAAGTACTTAAAACTGATAAAAAACCTCATTATTTTTATTAATAGTATCGTGTTTTGTCACCTCAGACAATTATTTGCTATTTAAAACTACAGGAACAGGGCTGACTAATGTTTAAAAAAAGTGAGAACTCACGAAGTAAAGAATTAATAATAACAATAAAGGCCTGGCGTTCAATAATCTGAAACTAAAATCCAAATATTACTTTTTGAGAAGTCACAATACATAAACCAGTTAGAATAAATACTGGTGGCATATAAAATCATAGAATCATTAAGGCTGGAAAAGATCCCTTAGATCACTGAGTCCAACTATTAAACCAGCACTGCTGAGTCCATTACTATACCATGTCCTTAAACAGCACATCTAAATATCTTCTAAATACCTCCAGGAATGGTGACTTAACCACCTCCGTAGGCAGCCTGTCCTTATGCTTGACCAGTCTTTCAGTGAAGAAATATTCCCTAATATCTGATATAAACTCCCCTGGCACAATTTGTGGCTATTTCCACTTACTCTGACTCTTGATACCCTGGAGGAGGCCAACCCTCATCTTGCTACAACCTCTTTTCGGGTAGCTATAGAGAGCAACAAGATCCTTTTCTAAGACTCCTTTTCTCCAGGCTAAACAACCGCAGATCCCTCAGCTGCTCCTCAGTGGGGTGAGGACCCTCGAGACCCTTCACCAGTTCTGTGGACTTGTTCCAGCACCTCAGTGTCTTTCTTGTAGTGAGGAGCCCAGAACTGAACACCAGGTTCAAAGTGTGGCCTCACCAATGCTGAGTACAGGGGGACAATCACTGATCTGGTCCTCCTAGCCACACTATTTCTGATACAGGCCAGCAGGCCTCTAACCTTCTTGGCCACCTGGACACACTGTTGGCTCATTCTCATTTGGTGCAGACCAGAACCCCCAAGGTCCTTTTCTGCTGGGTAGCTTTCCAGGCACTCTTTCCCAAGCCTGTAGCACTACATGAGGTTGTTGTGACACAGGGGCAGGACCCAGCACTTGGCCTGTTTGAACCTCTCATCTCTGGCCTTGGCCCATTGATCCAGCCTGTCCAGTTTCCCTTGCCACCTATCAGATCAACACTCACACAACTTGCTGTTACATTGCAAACTGACTGGGGGGGCACTCAATCCCCTCATGCACATCATCTGTAAAGATATTAAACAGGACTGTCCCCAGTACTGAACCCAGGGGACCAAAAGAAATATAGCTGCAGGTTGATCACAGGATGAAGGAAGAGATTGTAGGAAAGATGGGAAACTGAGGAGGCAATGTCTTTTGGACAGGTATCTCATGTGCTAGAGTTTAGAGCTACAGAGAGATGGCAGATACTGTGAGACACTGTCGTGGGACTGGTATCTTCCCTTTTGTCAGACTCAGCAGTAAAGTAGAGCAATGTTGGTCCTATCATACTGATAATCAGTGACAACATTCAGGTTGTCTGGGATGAGGACAGGGTGTTTTTCTGTCCTCTTGTCCCCACCACTACTACTAGATATGTGGCAAAGTCCATGTCAGAGGCTGCTGCCAGGCCCTGAAATAATCCAGCAAAGCTCTTGCAGTGACTGCAGGCTCAAGAGGACTCAATTACACCTCACACCATTGTATTTACCTTGTTCTCCTTTCTTTTAAGAGCTGTAAAGTCATATCCAAGATTATGTACTTTTATACTTGGTGGCTTATAGATGTGAAAGCCCATATCAAATAAAATTGATCAAAGTAACTGTAGAAACCAAACCAGGCAGCAGTTTGTCTCTTGGGTGAATTTTGTCATCAAGTGTTCACAGAGAGTTACAGGCTTAGCTGTCCCCACCTAAGAGAGGCTTTGTGAGGTATTCTGCTGTGCAGTGATAGAGACGGTGGTAAATAGCATTAATGGTGAGTGACAGTCATGCCCTATTTTTTCCACATCACTCAGCTGTAAGTCGGTTTCCTCCATTAGGTGAAAGTTTCCTTATAATTTGCATAAGACTGAATTTCACACTGAATTAGGAGATGCGTAGTCAGTGGGCAGGAATTTATACCTGTTGAGGAAACGGACTGGTAATTTCGAGTTATGCACATACACAGAAAAGAACAGAAAGAAAAGGAATGAAGATCTGTGAAATCTGGCACACACAGGATTCATAAAACTAAATATAATCCGTAGAACAACTGCAAGGGGAAGGACGTAGCTCAAGAAATAAGCTACTTTATTAAAAATGTAAATTACACTACAGCTACAGAATGAATGCCAACATTCCAGCTTACTTGTAAAGATGACAGGAAGGAATGATTGACAATTTTTTTTCTGCAGATTACAGTCTGTTTTTTTCAATATCCAAAATATAAAGCTATGGGCTGTGCAAATTGGGTATTAAACCTAAAAACTTAAGCAATTTAAAGATTTCCATGAATGACAAGACAATGATAAATAAGGAAGAGTTAAAATAAAAGCAGTACCAATGGTATTATTTACAGAAAGTCTAAAAAAGAGCATTCTTCCATGATCTTAAATACAGGGATTTTTGTCTTGAAAAGACATAACATGAAAGTGCAGGTGGTAGGGTTGACAGGATTAAATCAGTATTGGGTCCTGGACCTATTAGTTATGCAACAGAAAATGCAAACAACTGATGTGAGTCTTCTGTGTGTGTATGTAACCGTGGGTGCAACTCCCTGTGCAATTTGCTTACAAATGCTTTGAGATATTCTATGATTAGTGCCACTAAATAATGTGAGCTGTGATGGTTATTTATCATTATTTTATTACTGTTGTAGTAAAGGTCTAGGAATAGACCCTTTAGATGTAAATCAGCACTGCTCTGATGACTTTTAATTTGGGCGTGCTGAAGTGCATCACCAAGGAGTCGTTAATTATTGAGATATAAATATAAGGACAGATTCCTATGCATAGAGAAAATGTGTTTTTCTTTTACCTGAGATAAACTAGCATATCACCTTTTCCCTCAGCATTTTAAAAATTTTTATAATGAAGCAGACATTTACCTGTAAAATACCAAGCATTAAGTTAATATAAATTCAAAAATTAGCAAGTGATAAAAATAAATTCAGAGTAATTCTGCTGTTTTATGAATAGATTTCATCATATCAAATTTTACTACCTGTTGGTGCTCTGTAAAGCTAAGGTAATGGAAGCATGAGATTCATTTTTGTTAAAAGAAAAAAGAAGTTTTGATTTTCCTCATGTATTACATGGCTTGTGCTGTGGTTTTGAGATCGTTGATCAGATCTGGTCAGAGAGTTGCTTTTCCTCATATGGAAAGCCTTGCAGGGAGAGGGATGCTGCACCAGAAGGATGCTGTCAGGATGGCAGGTAGGAGCCCCTGTATGTACCTGGACTTAGCCAGAGCCTACAAAAGTCTTCAGGGCACCTTCTGTGGTGAGCCCAAGACACCTTCTGCAAGGGTAGGGCTCACAGCTTCTATTTTCTTGCAAATTCTAGCTCACCTGTTTGCTTTTTCTCTACTGAAATTCTGCCTACATTTTCCATAACGCAGGGTGTTCCCCCAGCTCTAAAGTATGGGGCACTGGGAGGGTGTTGAGCCCCCATGGGAAGAGCCACATGTTAGTAAAGGGCCTCAAAGTTATTATTCCTGCATACACAGTATCTGCACTGCCTGGGAATCCAGCTCTTCTGGATGAAAAGAGCTATAAATGTAAGGTATTATTAGCACATAGCTTTGTAGTAAGCCACCCTCAGGCCACATTAAGGTTTTTGATGTTTCTCAGTTGCACTCTAAAGGGATCTTAACATGATTTCAGAAAAGGAAAGAAATAAAAAAGGAACTTTCAATCTCTTTTTAAATTTTTGATAAAAATGAAAACACTGGTATTTTCATCTTGATTTCTGTTTGGAGATGAAGATTTGTTAAGATGCAGGCTGAGCATCTTGATTATTCTCTTTTAAAAGTGACCTTAATCTTTTAAAAATATAAATTAAAATAAAAGATCTGGTGACCTTTTAATTGAGGTCTTCAGAGAGCTGAGGGGAGCCATCTCTGTCTTCTCCTGTTGCAGGAATACCTCCTGCTAGGGAACACAATATCAGGCTGAGTTAAAACTACCCCGAGGGCCGTATTGATGAGGGGAAACTCACTCTCCATGGCCTTTTTAACATTCAGCAACAGCGTAACTTGTTTGTTTCCTCCGTGTTGGAAATGTCAACAAATGTCACCTAAGTTCTTTGCTTTCCTTTCTTATCTTTTGGCATATTATTTGATATGTCTGTGAGAGTGTAGAGTATATTAATAAAGGAGCTTTACTCTCCAGTGTATTAACAGAGTGACTGTAAGGCTGTACTGAAGAAAGGTTTCTTCTATTAGTTTTGCTGTTAGGAAAAAAATAATGCTCTTCAAAAGACTTACTGAAGAGAGAGATCAAAAGAAGACCTGTTAGCTTATAGTTCTCTATCCTTTTAGCATTAGGTCCGTGTTCATTACTCTAGGATTTTCCTGGAGACAAATTTTAAGTGCTTTGTCCAGACCATTTAAATATGCTTTTTAGCCACGTGACTCCCATTGCTTTTCTGGGAGACTATTTCACAGATAAGACTTCTGGGATCAAAATTTTGCAAGTCCTTAACTGTCTTTCATACCTTATTAAAAAATTCATAAATTACTTAGTTACCCAAAAGTGAGATCCCCAAAGGTTCGCAGTGGTACTCAAAGCCTGCAGGTGCCCTGTTTGCTTTTGGAAATATGACTGCAATTCCTAAACCATTAAGATTCTTTGAAATTGTAGCCTTTGCCTTTAATGAGACTGCTGATATTCAGGTTAAATTATCCTTTGAAAACAGTAATTTATTATACATTATAGCACTAGGTACATAATATAATCAGACTAGGTAGAATATGACATTTAACATTTATAAGGCACTTTTTGTACTAGTATAATTATTTAATTAGGGCAGTGCTGAGAGGCCCCCAAAGCAATTTGGTTTATAATTTGCGTATACTATGTGAATGCATGGAAAGAAACAACTTCAGCCCAATCTGCTTTCAAATGTGTTGACAGGACAGAAAAAAAAAAAAAGAGGAGTCAAAGTCTTTTCTTTCATTGTAAGGACAGAGAACTTACATAAAAAATATTAAAAGAGTTTGCAAAGTACAAATACCAGTTGTCTGTCACAAAGCAGTGAATTTGAAAAGCAGTGCATGACAAGATCATCTTTCCTTTTCATCTTCAGCTGTTTTATACACACTAAATTCTGATGATTTATGTACTTCTGCAATGTGTTAAACCATTCTTTTTCATCTTTAACAGTCAGATGTTTCAACTATTTGTAGACAGTTAGTCACTGCCATATATATTTAAACTTTGGTTTGTTTTTTGTCTTTATTCCAATCTGTTCTCCTAAAAAAAAGATAGAATAGTTCTATTAAAACATTCCTGGACCCATCTGTGAAATTAATACCCTCTAAAACATTTAAAGACTATGTGCCAATGCTGTGCTGTCTCGTTAGTGAAATGCACTCTGATTGCAGTTTTCAGCAGCCAGAGTGGAACATGGTGGCAAGGCTGAAGCTCCAGGCATGCAGTCTTGCCACCATCAGTAATCTCCAGTCTCCTCCCTTTCTTCTCATTTCCAGCCACGGAAATTTCCATGAAAACCTCACAACAGCAAGGCTATGAAATATCAGATATCAGGAATATCCTGAAGTAAATCAATTTTGAAGTAGTGTGATTTTAAACAATTACTATTAGGAGAGGGTGAAAAACCACACAGGAAAAATAACAAGTCTTGTATGACTATTCTAGGTTCTATGAATCTGTGACCAATTTAAACCACTCTCTTCAAGCCCCATAGTGAAGTTAAACCTTGCTTTTGCACTACAGGAAGGAAAAACTGTTTAAAATTATGTATGATCAGGAGACTCAGATAGAGAATCTCATCTGACCTTAATTCTGATGACCAAATTTTGTTAAACTGGTGGAACAAGGGTTTTTTACTAACTATTCAAATGCAGAACAATAGGCAAGAGTTAAATGCTGAAGGCTTCAGCTGATTCCTGTTACAACACACCTGCATTTGAGGTATAACTAGAGCCAGGAAGCCCCAGCTCTTTGCAATTTTTTCTTCATGTTTCCTCTACCAAACTTCTCTTTTAAATTTCTTTACCGAGGGTGGAGGGCAGCCTCTAAAATCAGCCCTGTCATTAAAGAACATTCTCCTCATGCCAGCAATTTCTTGCAGAAACTGTGTGTGAGTGCACCCGAACTTTGTGATGTTTATATTATTTCAGTATACTGTATCATATGTGACGCAGTTTCCATTCCTTACTCATGATGGTAAAGGAGTAACTCACGATTTTACTGGATTTTAAGGGAGGTAAAATCCTAGAAACTGAAGGCTTCTCAGTAATAGACACTTTATCAAGAGAAGTTAGATTTCTTTCATGCTTCAACAAAACAGCAGTGGTTGTCAGGTTATGAACAGTTTGACAGAGGAATTATTTGGATCTATTTGACACAGATATGCAAGCTTTCTGTATTTGAGATGAAACATGCTGTAAATATTTTGGGCTTGCCTGTCTCTGCAGTGATAATGTACGCAGTTCTGCAGGTAGCAACAAAACTTGCTTTGTTATAAGAGCATTATGTACTGGGGGGCACCAAAGCAATTCCCAGGTGTTCCTACAAGCTGCATCACTTGTTTAGGGTGTGCCTTTCTGATCACAGGTTTTCCCCATGGCTCTCCCTCATCATTTTTCATTGTAGTGTCTCACCATATTCTTCAGCAGGAGCTGTGGTCAAATGGAAGGTATGATACTTGAAGGAAATATTTCCATATACTGTGTTAGGTTCAGTCTGTTCTATGACCTTGTTTGTGTCACGCCTGTATTCCGAGGCTCTTTACATGGTGACAGACATGCATCTACATCACTGGGGATGGAGCTTTTCTTTAAATGTTTGAATTCCTGAGAATGTATGTATAACCATATTATATTCAACATTTTTTCTGGAGAGACATTAAAATGCACTATTCCAAAGGATCTTTAGTCTTCACCTTTCACCCGAGATAATTTTCATGTTCAGGCAAGGTACATTGCTGCACTGAACCATCAAGCCAGGAAAGACAGAAAACCAGGACAAGCCAGAGAGACTGAACTGCCTACCTTTCTTTTGTTTCTGTGTCATAACAAAGCCTATTTTATCAGTGTTCTTAGTTTCTCTACTTAGAGTAATGAACTCACGTCTCCTTGCCTAAATCCACCCCCCCCCACTTCCTATGAAAGGCATAGGAAAAAGTGACATGGTGACTTCAATTGCTGCCACAATTTACCTGAAAAAACTGGGGGGGGGGGGGGGGGAAGTAAAAAAATTGTAATTTCAGTTGATTTAAGTAGGCAATAATCTTGAAAGGGGGAATCTAGGATCCTTGCTTCCCTAATCATCATTCAGTTGCAATCATTCCCAGTCATTTTAACAAAGGATTGATTTCTAGCAATGGGTTTACCATAATTTATCAACCAGTGCAATCTGACTCTGCTTTGTGTATGGAATATTGATCCGTGAATGTTGATTGTTCTAAGCCAAGACTGCAAAGTGTGATGGATGAGGGAAATCATTAGCTTGTGTTCTGGAGAGAGGTATTTGCTACAATAAGAGCCATTTTGACAGAATCATCTTCATTAGAAATTAATTTCCTTATGAATAGATTTCATTATTGTAGAAATCACTGGTTACTTGGCTTCATTATGTTCAAAGTTGCAAGAGAGGCAGTGTTGTAGACAATGCAAGGGCAGAAGCTGTTTTACCTCTGCACTGAGATCAAGAATACCCTTTAGATAAGTAACATAAAAATATGCAACCCATCTACACCAGAGAATAGTTGAGTTTGGAAGACACCTTGGGAGATTATTAAGTCCACCTGCCTGCTCAAAGCAGGGTCAGGTAAGACAGGTTGGCCAGGCCCATGTTCAGTCAGGATTTGAACATATCCTAGGATGGAGACTCCTTTAATTCTCTGGGAAATCCATTCTGGTGTTTAACTGCTCTCATGGCAAAAAAGTATTTTCTTGTGTTTAAGTGAAATTTACTGTATTTCCATTGGCATAGCTGGAGCTCTAGGTTATTTTACCTGCAGAGTCTTGGAAAAGATCCAGTTGATCTCTTTCTCGTAATTTCTGATGCTATCCAGTCTGCTGTCCTTCCCCTGCAGCTCCATCACTTGGTGGTGGCAGGCCCTTCAGCAGCATCCACCTGTGGGCAAAGAGCCCATTTAGTCCCAGTCCCACCATGAGGTCCGAGGCCCCTCTGCAGTCCCAGATGTGCAGAGCTGCATTTTCCTTCAGAACACTGGTTTGAAGGGAGGTCTCTGATGTACTTGGAATAGTTGCTGCAGTGGTTTCTGGACAGTGTTCCCTGCTGTGTGTCACCACCACTGCAGAGCCCTCAGAGGACTTCCTGGTCTTGCTCTGTGCACTAACTGCTGTGTCTGCTGCTTGCTTCTGCTCTGTGCTTGTGGTGCACATCAACACAAATGTGGCTTACAGCTCAGTTAACTATGCTGATGGGTATTTAACATTTCCTATTGTGCTATCTCTTTTCTAGGTCCCAATATGTCATCACCAAAGTGTTATTAAACCCATTATGTTTTGAGTCTCAGTACTGTATGCTGGGTAACATAATTCTTCTCTTCAGTTACTGTGGAAAATAAAGCATAGAGTGGGATAGCAGCTGAACAGAGATTACAGACTAAATTATCAGGAAAGGAGATCAAACATCCTAACCCTTAGCTCAGTGTCTGCATTACATTTCACTTTTATTTGATGTGGATTAGTAACTGCTGTTACCGAGGAAATGAGAGACTCCTTGGCATCTAAGACGCCCACAGCACACCCTTGCTATTGATAAATAGGAAAGGGAGCATGAGTGTACTCCAGTGCATGTCAGAGATGCAAGGAAAAGCAAGCTATGCTAAAAGAGATAAAGTAAACAAGATTGTCTGAATGAAATCAAGAAATACCTTCAGAGGGGCTTACACTGTTGTGATTGTTTAGGGTTTTTGAGCCAACTCAGACATTTGATGTTTTTTTGGCGAAGAAGTGTCACTCACTGCTATCCTGGCAATGACACCCTGCAGAGGGCCTGTCACAGATGCTGTATTTACCATCCCTATTTTTATTGTCAGCAGGCACCACTGAGTTCCTCTGTAGTAGAACTGAGATGTCCTTGTAACACAGCTCCCAGTTACACTATGATGTACATTGACAGGAGGTCTTTTTGCCATTTTTGGTGGCTTTTTCAAGTAGTCTGTGACTCAGATGTCCATGTCTTGAAATCCTTTCTCACATTTTATAAAACTATAGGTTATAAGAATGAAGATTTCAAAATTTAGGGCAGAAAAAGGGGGGGACAGATCAGTCTCCAGAATTCAGATATACAGAACATCCTTCAGGAGCCAACAGGCATGAGGCAGCATGAGTGGGAAAATGCCAAGAAGGAAGTAATTCCTACACGATGGAAACTTCCTTCCATTCCCATTTTGAGTCGTTACAAGGATGTACAAATGTTTGCAGACCTTGTTGTGAGCAAACTCTGAAGTGGGAAAACGAGTTGGGTGTGTATTCAGCAGATAAGTTTCATTAGGAAACCAGGTTATGTTGGAGTGTTATAAAATATTTCTTAAACTGAACAGTGTTACTTTTTTATTTGCTTGGTGGTAGTAGTAGATGTGCTTCTTGAGTCATTTCAACATATGTAGGAAAATCACTGAGAACTGTGACAATCAAAGAGTTATTTTTAATTTTTATATAATTAATTTAATTTAAATTTTTAATTTATTAATGGATTATGATGATGTTATTATTTTAATCTCTTCTTTTATATGAACATCCATCTCCTGAGAAGAATTTCTGTATTCTCACACCACATAGTTGTAAGTATACAGGTAGCATAAGAGAGGGGAGAATATTTTTCTTCTATATTTAAACTGAAAACCACAACTGAAGCAAAAAAATCTTCCATCGACATGAAAGGCAGCATCTTGAGATGATCTTGGTAAGGAATGAGGGACTGTCAGGATCACTCTGGATTTCAGCAGCTCTCCCATTAACAGCCCAGCATCTCACTCCAGGAGGCCAGCATCTTCTGTCTCACAGTAGCAGATATGTCATTCCAGTTTGAGCCTCCTGCCTTGGGGAATGAATGCTGTGGTCCTGAAACAGCTCTGGTTTTATCCAGAGGCTCAGTTTCCTTGACACTTCTCAACCAGGTCAAGTGTAACATTTGTGCTGATCTTATTCAGGCTGGTAGCTTTTGGCAGCCGGCAAGGGCAACGTGTTCATGCTGGTCTACTTAGATGTGACATCATCCTTGGGTAGAGCTGGACAAAGTGGATTGAGGCATTCTGTAGATCCTGTCAAGCACAGAGCTGTATTTAATGAGCTCAGTCTAATTCAGAGAGACCTTTGCCACAGCTCATGCTTGCTGAACACATGCAGCTCAGTGGCACAGTGCCTTTGCTGTGTTATCGCTGATGAATTCTGCATCCTTCTCTAGGGTCTCCACCAGCTGCAGATCCTATGAAAGCAATCAACAGTAACAATCACCATGGACATTTTCCCCACTTTTCTTGGCTAAAATATTGCAGTTTTCCCACCCTGGAGAAAAAAAAAATTGTGTTTCAGTTTTTCATAACATTTTTTGTTGCAGATAGGAAGCTTGTACTGCTCTTTTAAAAAACACTGATGTTTGTTTGCCAGCATAGGGAGTTTTTCATGTATATCAGTCTGGTATTGTATAAACAGAGCTAGCTTTTACCCACTCTGGGTGCCATTAAGACATTGTGTTTTGCTTTGTAGTTGTTCTACAGGACTCCTGTTCTTTCTTGAAAGCACAGATTTGACTTTCCACCTCAAAGCTTGAACCATCTTTGTAATTATTTCCTGAAAAGTGGAGGATAGGCAGAGAATTTAAGAAGGGTAAGTCCAATAGTGATGATTGTTGTTTTTGTAATAGCCCAACAAAGTAGATATAAACA